>CAMTDV010000004.1:85379738-88354738 GCA_947069175.1 Scalesia atractyloides
TATGGATGAATCCAAGGAAAATAAATATCGTCTCAATCACATTGTTGGGCACCCTTGAGAAACCATTTAGTGATTTTAATATTTTTATTATCGGTTATGGATTTAATTTTTATAAATTTCTAGATTACAAGTTATTCAAGTTTATATGAGTGTTACAAGTTGAAAAGTATATATGTTACAAGTTACTAGTATATATGCTACTAGTTGATATGATTACATGTTACAAGTTACGCATTGACATGTTTGTAATTCTATGATTTTCTGTGTTTTCGTTATCCGACCGTTAAGCATTTCGCTCAGACGTGGTTTTGTTTTGTTGTTTTTGTGACATGGACTAATGAGGAAGACTTAGGAAAAAAAAGGTGCGAGGGAACAAAAGACTCATAGGGATTTCATTTCAATAAAATTAACGATTGTATTGTATTTTTTTTTATTAAAAAGAATGTGGTGAATAATGATTTAAGTATAATTGATAGACTTGTGATTTTGAAAACTATATCCTAGAATGAACGAGGTTTTACAGTTAACACAAAGAATGTCCAACTTGACTTTTGAAGTTAAAAGTTGAAATCTACAATTTTATCTAGTTATTATTAAGTTAATTATACAATACTATTTCTAAATATCTAATAAATAAAGAACCAAAAAAAAATGTCTCCTTTATAAATCAACTAACCACCAACAAAACCAATAACGTTGTCAAAATTTAATATAGCATAGTCTAAAGTTGTTTAATAGTTTTAGCATTCATGGAGTGTGTTTTATTGAAATTTTGTTATCCTAAGCTAATAAAATCTCCTTCTCTATTAAAGAGAAAGAGCATGACATAAGAATTCTTATGTGTCAATCATATAGGGCATCCAGCTCAGCAATTGCTTACATATAAATCAATTAATCAATAATCAATTTACATATTTCAAATTCAAACCCTTCTCCAATTTACATATTTAAAATTTAAAATTTTGACTCCATATTTGAAATTCAAAATTTTGGCTCCATATTCAAACCTCTATCCCTCCTCTTTTAATATCTCAACACACAATCTCTCTTATCTTCCATATCTAATTCCATTTGAAGAGCATTATACTTATCATCCTTTCATTTACCTCTGTCAAACCCTAACCCTAACTTATCAAGCCGAAGCAGATTCAGCAACCAACAATGGTGATTTTTCTTCAATTCTTCTTTTCATGTACTCAATTTGCTTCGATATTAATCAATTGCTGTTTCAGGCAGACGTTGAGGTCGATGTTACAGCAGCCGGAGCACCGAAGAAGAGGACGGTCAAGAAGTTCAGTTTCAGAGGAGTTGATTTGGATGCTCTGCTTGATATGTCTACTGATGAGCTTGTTAAGCTCTTCACCGCTCGTGCTCGCAGAAGGTATATATATTTATATTACTATATGTATTTGTTTGTATAACTTATGTAGTAATTTTGATAGATCTGTGTTTTTTACATGTAATTTGTGTGTTTTGTAGGTTTCAGAGAGGTTTGAAGAGGAAGCCTATGGCTTTGATTAAAAGCTCTGTAAAGCTGTATGTTTTATTATTTTTTATTACATTTTTATGATAATTTTGTTTAATTTGTGCTGTTGTGATAGTTTATTACTTTATGGATAGTTTTGTTGTTGAAAAACTTGATCGATATCTACTTGATTGTTAGAATAAGGCTAGGAAATGTGTTATTTGTCGAATTTTGACTGTATTTTGTGAGAAATCTGGGATGAATGTAAAGGTGTGTAGTGTAGACATAGATATAATGGTATGCATCACATTTTAAAGCATTACACTTTAACTCATAGTTGTTAATGGTGAATAGCGACAAATAGCGATAAGGTACCTATATGCTACATAGCGAACAGTGATCAATGGCGGGTGCTATTTGCTATTTTATAAATAGTGATACACTAGAATTTTTTTTATATGTATGTTACTATGTTATTATCAAAATACCCTGGTATATACACTATTTTATATGTATATTTAACAAAAGCCTAAAATCCAGCTATTTGTATTTTCTATTTATATTATAAAAGGCTGCTAAATATCGCTAGAGACCACATAGCGATTAGCGAGAATGGAGCTATACACCACACTATTCGCTATAGCGGACTGTATAACAACTATGCCAGTGATTTATATTTATTAGTTTTTTATTCCATTTGAAATTGTAAGTTTTGGATGATTTGTAGGGATGAGACGACCTTCGTGGAACAAATCACACGAGAGTAGATGGAGGAGCGACAAGAACAGGGTGTAAGTTTACAAGACAGGGTTAGTTACTGTTACTTAAGTCCACTGATATAACTTCTGTAGTTCTGTACATATATTCTTGTGGTCCGTACAATTGTGAGTAATTAAAAATATCAAAGTTTGGAATCATGTCTCTACGTGTAGTATGCACCATCCAAAAACAACACAAGATTCCAAATTGGTAAATTAGAATATGTTGTGTGTTGGTTTAAATTTATATTTATGGAATATATATCATGCTTTTTGTTGAAAGTGAATATTGATTATAGTCGTACTTAATCGATTGAATGGTTAATTAGTGCTTAAATGAAGTGATAATGGATTTGAACTTTACAGGTCCTGGGGTTGGAGAAAGGGCGTTTTGAGAACCATCGTTTGGATGGAGTGGTAGGTTTTGGCGGAGAATGGTTAACATAACAAATAATCTATTTAATAGTGCTTTTTTTCATCTCAATTAACATGTATTTGTCCTTGTTAATTGTGATTGGTTTCAGCTTTATAAGTGGAGAAGGTATGCTTTCAGCCTCTAAGTTTTAATCTAAAATATCCAAATGTTGAAATCTGAAAAGGTTAGAATCATGTAAAAACGTTCATTCGTTTAAAACCTAAACGGATAGTTCATGAGATTTGAGGATGAAATGGTTTGTGAATTGAAATACTTTCATAGATGAATTTGTTTACTGCTGAATGTGCATCCTGTGTTAAAAGGTTATGATACTTGAATAGATGAATTTGTTGAATTTGTCTGCTTTGTAGATTGTATGTTCAAAGTGCCAAACGAGGTGAAGGTATGTATGATGTAAGTGGTAAAAAATGGTTTAGGTATGCATGTGGTTGTGATTTTGGTCGATCTCTATCATCATTTATTTTAATGTGTATTTTATTAAAAAATGAAACTTTTTATCAAAATCAGGACGTTTTGAAGCTGAAACAGTCAACTGAGAGTTATAAATTAAATTAAAAAACATGGCTTCATTGTCCATTACAAATATAATTAAATGAGTATGAGTATTGATCTCACGCAGGTTGAAAATGACCGTAAGCATCTTTAAATGCTTATAATATTTTGTGTGACATAAGATACATTTTATTGTTGTAAAAATGTATGATTCATTGTTTACATACCCGTGTTCTAAAAGGTACACAAATATTTCACAGGATCAAAACGCTTTGAACAAATTCCAAAAAGGTTGGCAATGTTCGCAGCAAATCAAGTATGTTACTATTAACTTTGAATTATATAATAATAATAAATAATAATCTATACTATAGTTTGAGCTTGAGAAACATCTGCATAAAAACAAAACGATGCTACTCTTGAAAGTAACAAAAATCATGTTCAGACGGTTAGTTCCAAGAACACGAGCTCAAGAATAGGTGATATCTATACCGCTTCAACTTTCGAATCGTTAAAGAAGTTGTTTCGAAGTTCGGTGGGATTGTTGACCGGAAAGCCCACAAAGTCCAAACTGCCGAGGTATAATCTTCTTCAACCTCGAAAAATGCCACGTTTTATTTTATTTTGAAAGGTATTTTAGATATTTTTATGTTGCCGTGCAGAAACGCAAGTATATAGAACAAGAATTTCAGAAAGCAAACGAGGAGATTCCGTTACCGAAGCAGCTGAAGAATCGAAGCAACAAGTATTAAAGGAGTTGGACAGCACTAAACGGCTCATGGAACAAAGCCCTATGGTACTTTTGTAATTAAACTTAAAATATAGGTTATTTTTATGGTACTTCACGGGACTGCGAACAACCGGAAATCGAGTTACGCTTTCTTTGGAGGAATATCGCAAACATGAAACGGTATTGTTTAGTGTTACTCTACTTTCAAGGAAAGTCCAAGGAGCAGGTATTATTATAATTTTGCTGTTAAATTCGTTCTAACAAAACAATAGAAACGTTGTTGATTATGTGATTTTTTTTCTTCTTTTTTTGTAAGTTATGAGAAGGTTTAAAGCTATTGAATGGGTGGAAAGTGTAGTTAGGCCATTGGGGATACCAATACAACCATCAAACTTTTTGATAGAAATAGATAGGTTAAAGTTCATGTTTCCACCAACTAATGGTTGTTCCATCGTAAAGACTTCGAGTACGGATCCTAACCATAAACTGTGATTTGATTTTAAATCTAAAGGAATAGGTTATTCATGTTTTAAGGTATCATTTTTTTTATCAAAATAAGTGATATAGTAAACAGGACTGCAGCGACTGCATTCAGGTGTGATCTTGTGGTGATTTAGGAGTGTTCCAGGCTGCATTTAGTGACCAAACAATGGCGAAGAACATCGGTATTGAGCTGCCAAAATAGTGCAGCAAACAGGACTGCAACGTCGTGCATTCAGGTGCAATTTTGGGATCAAAACATGGCATATGAAGCTGCAACAATTTGGGATGTTTGGAGCTACTTTTGAGGTATTACTTTGAATCACTATGCTTTTACTAAAAGTCAATTCTTAATAAGTCTTCATTACAAATATGATTTGGATTTGGTCGTCTGCTTTCACTCCAAAAGTCAATATTACAAATTATGAATTCCTATACAGAATAAGTGTAATTTTATTTTAACGTCCGAGTACTTATTACTCTGGAATTAAAGATATCTAATTATCATAAGAATATTTAATAGTATATTGTTTAAGTGATCCAGGTTTCCAGAAACCTGATGGACGTGCCTTCGACTTCCGTTCGTGACCTGTGTGCCGTCAGTAATATAGAGTGTGGTGATAGAGACGTGGAATTCATGGTGAAGCTCAAGGATATACATCGGAGTGCTCGTGGAATTAAAGCTAAAATTTCTTAATTCTTGCTGTTAAATTTTTAATTTCTGATTGTTATTGTTAGATTTGAAAGTCTGTTAGTTACGTACTTGATGTAATTGTTGCTGGTTTAATGCCATAAATTTTAATTGTATTAATCTTTCTTGGCGATTATAATAAATATTTATTTTACCAAGCATAAGTATTATTAAATTGTTTCTGAATTGTTTCTAAATTATTTCTGATATAAAAGGAGGTGGAGGAGCATGCTAAGATGATTACAAAACAAGTGAATATTAGACACACTTTGATGTAAATATGATATGTTTGTTTTTATTAGTTATTTTAAATGTTTTTATATATCAAATCCCCGACAATCTAAATGAACCGATAATTACTTACTAATTAATATAATAAAACGTTACTAAAACTACCCGTGTTTTACACGGGTTACGACTACTAGTAAATAACATTAAAGATTGTGACACCAAATAACAAAGGAATTTGGGTTCAACACTACTTTTGGTTGATATAAATATGTGTAGTATACACCAGATGAACTCAGAAAGCTAAACCAGATATGGCACAATCCGCCACTCCCTTGACATTTAACGTCCGACGAAACCCGCCGGAGCTCATCGTTCCGGCTAACCGACACCTCGAGATCTTAAGCCTCTTTCCGATATCGACGATCAGGAAGGCATTAGGTTTCAGGTTTCCATGATTCTTTTTTTCGGACAAAATCCAAAAATGAAAAATAAGAATCCAGCAAGTGTTATAAGGGAGGCTCTGGCTAAGGTGCTTGTGTTCTACTATCCGTTTGCTGGCCGGCTTAAAGAAGGCCCGGCTAGGAAGCTGATGGTGGATTGTACGGGTGAGGGTGTGTTGTTTATTGAGGCAGAAGCTGATGTGACATTGAAGCAGTTTGGGGAGGTGCTTTACCCGCTGTTCCCTTGTATGGAAGAGCTTCTTTACGATGTTCCGGGCTCCGGCAGAATCCTTGATTCACCATTGATGTTGTTTCAGGTGAGTTATATTGCAAGTTATACGTTTTGCATGTTGAAATCAGGATGGTGGAATTTTAAGAATCATTTTACGTTGAAATCTTCATGGAACATGTGCACAATAAAGATTGATTAACTAATTAAAAGAAAATAACAATATTAGCTAGGGCATAATTACACTTCAGTGATCCGTTAGTAATTCAAATTTGTCGTTCAAAAAATAATTACTAGATTTTTTTTAAATAAATTCATTACAACTTTTATCTTCATAGAATTTAAAGTTTCAAATCAATCTCCAAAATTGATTTGCTATCCTAACTATTTGGTTTGTGTAGGCAACTGTAAATCAAATTTAAGAGTAAATTGCGGTTTTGTCCATATGGTTTAGTGCTTATTGCTATATTTTACAAAATCTAAATGTTTTTGTGATTTACATACAAAAGTTTCTATATTATTGTAATTTAAGTCAACCACACTAACTCCATCCAACTTCTAGTTAAATTCTGGTCACGTAAGAGACACGTACAAAACACTTTGGTAATTAAGCATCTCAATTAAAAGAAAACAAACTTCACCTTTTTAAAACCCTCATCTTGAGGACATAAAAATCACATGGTGAGTAAACTCAAAAGATTATAAATAATTTAATAGACCGATCGACAATGTACAAAATGTTAGTATTTGTAACTTTACAAATTTGTCTTTAATTTAAATTTTAGCATTTCCTACAATGCTTCATGACCCAACTTACTTGCAAATACTTTTAAGAACCTGACTATCAGTTCAAAGCGACTTATAAATTTTAAGCCTATTTTCTAAACACACTCACATTCACACAAATTATCTGATTCTAAATTATATCCTTATATAATTAGCAACTTGGTTTTGTCTCATTTGTTTAAAAGGCACACCCTTTATTAACACAACAGTTAGCAACACACACCCTTCAAAAGGTTTCACCCTTACATGTATTAAGGCACACCCTTTCAAAATATATTATATTATATATAATACTACACAAACCAACTTGGGGCATATCCTTTGGTTTAAAAGCCACGTCAATTAAAATATTATATTATATATGTGTATACAATTACCAATTTGGGAAGTACCCCTTTGTTTAAACATCGCATTGGTTAGAAAAGTTATTCACGAAAAATATAATTACCACATAAGGGCTGCCTTTCTAAATTGAAGCCATGTGATGAAGGTATGTGACCTGAATTTAATTCATATAATGAAGCGGTGTGATGAAGCAATCGGCTGGTGCGTTTACTTATGTAGTTTGTGATGTTTTCCATGGTTGTAGAACTCGCTAGGCGTTAGTCGGCCGATGGGGTGGAGACTAGCGATTAATCGAATGGACTTTTTTACGTATAATTTTAAGTTTTATACATATATACACATAATTTTATACATAACTTTTTTAAGTAGACAAGTTTTATCGGGAACTTAATAACTTATATTAACGCAAATATGTTATTATCTTCTTAAAAAAGAACTGTAACTAATTGGTACACATGTGTAACAAAATGTCGTTAAAACGTTACACATAAGTAACACTTAGTTAGAATTTTTTTTTGTTATCGGGAACTTAATAACTTACACATATTAATTAACAAAAGAAAAATGGTTGTAACACTGGATTTTCATTGTTTTTTTTTTACTTTCTTCAACTCAAGTAGTTTTTATTCTAGCCCTCTTCTATATATAGCGTTAGTTTCCTGGTACAAATAGAATTATCATAATAAACGTACACATTGAATGAAACAAAAAAAATTAAGCGGTTGCATAGTTGTAATTACACCCGCCTCCTTTTTTATGTGTTGCATAATTATACGTAGAGTAACTAATTACTAATTGCTCTAATTACTCTACTTATATGTTTGAGTTGGATCAGAATATAGCTATATAAATATGCTAGTTATATATGTATGTTTGTGTGTGTGTGGGGGGGGGGGGGGTATTGTTCAAGAGACCCGATTCGTGCGAAGTGTAAGAGCCCTTCAAGGACAAGGGTATTATAGGAAGATCACATCGTTGTCTCATAAATCTACTTCCCCCCACGATTTTTAAACATGCTATAACTTTTTCTTATGATGATAATTTCTAAATAAAATTACATCGTACTAATAAGCATTTCATTTTCTTTAATTTGATTAGGCTATTACTATAGTTTTCTTATTTTTTTAAAATTTTTACAAGATACATGATTACACATTTAATATAAATCATTACGAGATTACACATCTTATATAATTTGTTATAAATGATGTTATTACAATTATGCTTATTACGTGATTACACGTTTAACAAAGAAAATATAATTGTTTATGCTTTATTACGTGATCAAATTTGTAATCTACGACATTACGTGGTTGTCACAGGTTGATTGGTTAAAGTTTTGTATTACATTTATACTTATTGTTCAAGAGACCCGATTCGTGCGAAGTGTAAGAGCCCTTCAAGGACAAGGGTATTATAAGAAGATCACATCGTTGTCTCATAAATCCACTTCCCCCCACGATTTTTAAACATGCTATAACTTTTTCTTATGATGATAATTTCTAAATAAAATTACATTGTACTAATAAGCATTTCATTTTCTTTAATTTGATTAGGCTGTTGATATAGTTTTCTTATTTTTTTTTAAATTTTTACAAGATACATGATTACACATTTAATATAAATCATTACGAGATTACACATCTTATATAATTTGTTATAAATGATGTTATTACAATTATGCTTATTACGTGATTACACGTTTAACAAAGAAAATTTAATTGTTTATGCTTTATTACGTGATCAAATTTGTAATCTATGACATTACGTGGTTGTCACAGGTTGATTGGTTAAAGTTTTGTATTACATTTATACTTAATATTGTTCAAGAGACCCGATTCGTGCGAAGTGTAAGAGCCCTTCAAGGACAAGGGCATTATAAGAAGATCACATCGTTGTCTCATAAATCCACTTCCCCCCATGATTTTTAAACATGCTATAACTTTTTCTTATGATGATAATTTCTAAATAAAATTACATCGTACTAATAAGCATTTCATTTTCTTTAATTTGATTAGGCTATTGCTATAGTTTTCTTATTTTTTTTAAATTTTTACAAGATACATGATTACACATTTAATATAAATCATTACGAGATTACACATCTTATATAATTTGTTATAAATGATGTTATTACAATTATGCTTATTACGTGATTACACGTTTAACAAAGAAAATTTAATTGTTTATGCTTTATTACGTGATCAAATTTGTAATCTACGACATTACGTGGTTGTCACAGGTTGATTGGTTAAAGTTTTGTATTACATTGATACTTAATATGTGATTAGACCTCAAATATTAGGCATTTCATAAAATATTATGTAATATATGTTTTTTGTTTGATTACAGTTATGGTTATTACGTAATCTCTTAGTAGGCCTTCACATAGATAATGAAATCATGGAATAATATATAGTCAACTATTGTCACGTAATTACCACGTAATGTTACACTTGTTTCAAGAATAAAATGCATATTGTGTAATTGTGCATTTGTACATAATCATGTAACGTTACAAAATCGTGTAACGTTATAGCTTGTAAAATATATTTTTCTAAAAAATACAAGAACTATAGCAATAGCCTATACAAATTAAAGAAAATAAAATACTCGTTAATACGGTGTAATAAAAAAATATTAGCATTTGAGAAAGTTATATCCATTTAAATTATGGGGGAAGTGGGTTATAAAGTGAACAATAGTGGGTGTTCCTACTTTGTCATTTCCCACTTGTTTCCTTTATTTTGTGTGGATGAATTCTATAATTGAGGACCACAAATTTTCAACAATTGGATTGCTTATCCAAGGCCCAAAACTTCTCCTACAATTCGCACGCTAAGGGGGGTCGGGGGCGCTCGGTGATGGCACGTTGTGAGTGACTCACCACGTGTGGAACACCGCCACCACTCATGACGACCACGCGTGGTGGTGACAACGTGTGAAGATTTCTTCCCAAATACTCCCTACTTCCTTCTACTTCACATGATATCATGGGTGTGGTGACTGATGAGCACCCACACTAAAATTAATCACTAGTGATGGAACCAAGTTCGAAAATGTTGGATATTTTAGTGTAATTTGAGATTGCGTGTGACGTTCAAATAAGAGTGCACGCTTATTTGAATGTCATCGGGACTAACGGGGGATCCAAGGGGGCAGCGCCCCCTTGGCGGGGGTTCGGGGGCAGCGTCCCTGGGAGCAGTGTCCAAGGGGCGGCAGCCCCTGGCGGGGTCCAAGGGGCAGAGCAGTTGTGAAAAACTGAAAATACGCTCCCAATTTTTTTAGAAAAAACCCTGGACGAATTTTAATTTTCAGATACGAATCCCCAAAATCTCACAATCAAAAATTGCCATACAAAAATCTAGAATTTTTCTGATTTTATCCGATCAAAGATTGGTAGCCACTCCAATTGTTTGATCTGATAGTGATTACATGACTTCAGAGTTATCCAAGCATTTACGAATTATTCCCAACAGAAAACGTGGCGTAACATGATTGAGTGTGATGAATAATGGAAAGTGAAGCACCCCCACCCCCTAAGGGATTCTTGTACATGTTCATTTCTCTATTTATGTATGGGTTGGATCATAATATAGTTACATAATCGTGCTAGTTATAAAGTTAACCTAAATTAATTATATAGTTACTTTAGAGTAATTACTCTTATATGTATATTAACTTGTCACCACATTTCCAATCGCAAATCAGTTGCAAAGGCTATTTGCTACTGATTTGTGACTACAATTCGGTCGCAAAATCCAGTTTTATGCTATTGATATACGTGGAAACCATCTCTAGGTGTACAAGAAAATATACAGCTGGATTAATATATAGCTAAATAATAAAATTGACATATGAACTACTATTTGTTTAATAAAATATGAAAATAAAATAACTAAATTATCTTTTTATTAGCATGCAGTATTATATGATAATTCATATAAGATTAAGAATAACATAAAAATAAATATCGAGTCATATAGTAGAATGACAATCTCAAAAATTCTAATTGCCAGATAAATTGTTTATTTTTTTATTATTTTTCTCATAGTTGATGAATGTTATATTAGTCACTGATATACGCTTCAAATTTTTAATTGATAGGTGACCCGATTGTTATGTGGGGTTTTATCCTTACCGTACGATTTAATCACACCATGAGTGACGCGACAGGTTTTGTTCAATTCATGATAGCATTAAGTGAAATTGCAAATGGTGCATCCAAACCATCAACTTGGCAAAGAGAGTTGCTTTGTGCAAGGGATCCACCACGTGTGACATGCGCCCATAACGCGTATGATGAAGTGGACGGCAATACCAATGGTACAAATGACATGGAACATAGATCATTTTTCTTTGGATTGAAGCCATTCGCAGGTTTATTCTAACACACCTACAAAATTGTTCCACCTTTGAGGTGCTAACAGCTTGTCTTTGGTGTTGTCGTACCATGGCTTTAGAACCTAATCCCAAAGATGAGATGCGTATCACATGCCTCGTCAATGCACGTTCAAAGCTTAACCCACCTCTCCCGTAGGATATTTTGGAATGCTTTGGCCTTCACAACCTCCATATCCACAGCTCGAGACGTATGTAGTAAATCATTAGGTCACGCATTAATGAAAACCAAATCTGATGTTACTGACGAGTACATGAGATCTGTTGCTGACTTCGTGGTAATCAAAGGACGACCCCACTTCACTACTACACGAACCTATATTGTAACGGATGTGTCGCGTGCCGGAGGATTAACTGAAGTTGATCTCGGGTGGGGAAAGCCGGTCTATGCAGGGCCTTCTAAGACGGGTGTGGGTAACCTCCCATATGTTGCAAGTTTTTATGTGCGCTTTATAAGCCATAAGGGTGAATCTGGAATCGTGGTACCCATATGGCTGCCAAGTGCTGCTATGAAGAGATTTGTCAAAGAGCTAAACACCATGCTAATGCAAGATAACAATGATCAAGATTTCCAAGAACACAAGTTACTCGATCGCTCCAAACTATAATTTCCGTGTTGCGACCTGTGATTTAGCAGGCAACTGCACAATATGCTTACATTTAAGAGTGGTTTTTTATAAAAAATGTTTTTAGAGTTTTATATTGTATAGTATTGTTTCTAAATAATCAAACAAAATGCTAATTTGAGTTGCATAAAAAGTCTATACGTTCCCGGTTCGCCTCCACGCCGTATTACATGGGTGAGTGATTTGTTGTACCAACAGATAACGATGTAACATATTCTATCATGTTAGCCAATTAAAATTATACAGGAGCAGAGACAAGATGATCCGAACAAACCAATTAAAAGTGTTGAAAGTAGCTAATTTTGTAGCAATAAATGAATATTATTCGGATTTCTAGCAAACACAGTTTTCTGAAAGATGCTTGAAGACGGCACCTGATGATTTAGCCATCTTCAGCAGCATTGCTTGAGCTTTCGCGGCCGGTTTGCTTCACAAACTGTCCTCTAACACGTGGCCGTTGTTCTGCTAGTTGTTTTCTGTTTTGATATCGTATCTGAAAAGTGGGAGAGAATGGATACGTTTAGGACTTTATTCGTTTTTAAGACGTTGATCTGTTTTCTAATTTATATCGTATGTTTATAAGACTTTAATCTGTTTTTTGATTTGATATGGTATCTGAAAATGGGTCATTTTGTGTGGGCTAAGTTGACCTGAAGCTTTTTTTTTTTCATAACGGTTAGTTTCTCAACAGATGATTATGTTTCAAATATGCTTTGAGAAATAAATTATTTAGTAAAGTACACAGATGGTCCCTATGGTTAACCAAAATTTTGAATTTAGCCCCTAGCTTTCCAAAAGTACACGGATGGTCCCGCTAGTTTGTGTCACACCCCGACCCGCAGCGGAAAAGTTAAAATTATTTTGGGCATTTAATTCGCAACGAAAATTTTAACTGACTGTTCGTTGATAAACGAGCGGGTTTGGTAAATCCTTTTTGACGGATGTTACAGTTTGTACGTTGTAACGCAATTTAGTCCCCAACTTTTGGCAAAAGTACATGATAGTCCCTGCGGTTTGCACTTTGTAACGCATTTAGTCAAAGTTGGGGACTAAATGCATTACAATGTGCAAACCACAGGAACCATCCGTGTACTTTTGGCAAAATTTGAGCACTAAATAAGTTATACAGTCCAAACCATAGGGACCATCCGTGTACTTTTAAAAAGCTAGGAACTAAATCCAAAAATTTTGTTAACCACAGGGGTCATCTGTGCACTTTCCGTAATCAAGTTTTGTGTTATAAAATGATTTAGAAAATTTAATGCATTAAATATAGAGTTCTCTTAATATTCTAAGCATGTTTTTTTTACTTTACGTGTTTAACTTGCTAAGAAAAATATATCGGAATCCACTCATTTAAATAAGTAGAAGCCAACACGTTTAAAAAGACGCAGAAGTGGAAGTTACCTTCTTTTTAAAGCATCGGTCTTTTTTCTTTTCAAGAAACTTGATCAAGGCTGCTTCTCTCTGTGCAGATTTGTGTGGATCTTTTCTTATTTCACTACCACTTCCACCACCACCACCACCACTGCCGCCACTGCCACCGCCACCACTTTTTCCCATCAATCCACCGCCACTCTCACCATCTTTCCCTTCTAAATTCACACCAGTACTGCTCCCATTCGGCACATTGCTCCCATGCTTGCTACCTGAACCACTTCTGTTCAAGCTACAGTTTTCAACGTTACCTACAGCAACCGCACCCAAGACATTCGATGACCCGCAATGTGGCGCACTTGCAGCCAAAGTTTTCAGACCCTGATCTATGTGTTTCGCCGGTATGTCCGCTGGTTCTGTGTTGTTGCAGTGATGAACATGGTGGTGTTTTTGAGCCTGCTTAACATGTTTGACCCGTTTTCTTTTTAGCCAAAGTTTATTCTTTTACTCATTTAACCCAATAGAGAAAAAAAATAGGGGAATTGGCTTGTAATAATCCCAACTAGACGTCATTGGCCATTGCCAGTCCCACCTTTGAATATTCCCCGTGCCAGTCCCACCTTTCACTTATTTTTCCTCCACCGGTCCTCAGTTAAGAAAACTTAACGGGGTTTTTTTTTCTGAATTATAAACTCACATTTTAGGGCTTTGATCAGAACGAGGATACGAGTCGAATGATGTAAAACTTACGTTGAAATTGCGCTCCAAACGATGAAAACGGTGCTTCAATTCGGGTGTTTAAACTTTCGATTAACAAAAATCAAGTTGTTTGGAGCACCGTTTCGAGGTAATTTTACATCATTCGACTCGTATCCTCGTCCTGATCAAAAGCCCAAAAACTTCAGCTTGTAATTCAGAAAAAAAAAAGTTAAGTTTTTTTAACTGAGGACCAGTGGAGTGAAAATAAGTGAAAGGTGGGACTGGCATGCGGAATATTCAAAGATGGGACTGGTAATAGCCAATAAGGTCTAGTTGGGATTATTACAGGCCAATTCCCCAAAAAAATATAACAGACATTTATGTAAATTGCAAACCTCGTTTAAGCCTTGATAAATAAGAAACCCATCGGAATGAGTATCACGTGTAGAGTCATGCTTTACACTTTGTGAATTATTATCAAGTTGAAAACCACTAGAGGTGACTCCATTTCTTGTAGCGTTTATGGTTGTGTTATACCTGCAAATCATTCAAAAAATGCATTAGCATCCCGTATCAGAGAGGTGGCAAATGGGCGGATCAAACGCGTAACAAACACTTTTTTGGCCATTCTTTCCAAAAAAAATTAAATAACAAGTTGTATGTGATTATAAAAACCATTTTATTACAATAAGGGTAAAATGCCATTTTCGTCCCTGAGGTTTGGCTAGTTTTGCGACTTTCGTCCAAAGATTTGTTTTTTCCGCAACTGGATCCAAAAGGTTTGAAGTCGTGCCATTTTCATCCGGCTCTTTAACTCCATCCATTTTTTCTCCGTTAAGGCAGCGGTATTTTCGTCTTTTTTTGTTAACTCAAGGGTATTTTCATCTTTTTTCAATACTTGTACATAAATGAAAAAGACCGAATTGCCCTTTAAGTTAACAAAAAAATACGAAAATACCCTTGCCTTAACAGAGAAAATCAATGGAGTTAACGAGCTAGATGAAAATGGCAAGATTTCAAACCTTTTGGATCCAAATGCAGAAAAACAAAGCTTTGGACGAAAGTCGCAAAACTGGCCAAACCTCAAGGACGAAAATGGCATTTTACTCTTTGATTTTACTTTCTTGAATAAATATATAAAAAACTTCCAAGCCATTCATAAGTAATCGGTTGGAATTGCCTCGTGAAAGCTGTAAATATATAAAAAGAAAATATTATTGTTTCTTCCTGACCTTGTGAAAGCTGAAAGCTCTGAATGTCTCAAAACATTGTGACCATTCTTAACGTCTTTAACTTCCCTAGGCCTCTTTAAGCTCAACTCAGTAACGGTTTCTCTTGAATCATCTATGGCTTTGGCATTCGCATCAAGTGTAACTTTGGGCTCTTTTATGGCCTCGTATTCTCCATTAACCACCCGGGAACCATACATGTCATCACCTCTCATGTTCGTTGTGGGGTCAAAATCTTGAAGGTGTTTTATACCATTAAGCGCGTTAAGTGAGATTGGAACTTTGGAGTCTTTTCCAACATTATCTGAAAAAGGTTAAAACATGACGACGTTTTTAACGGTAATCAATGAAGGGGGTGTTCGGATGTGTGATTAATTAATAGATAAGCTCGTGCTTGAGAAACTACCAACGAGCCGAGCTCAAGCTTTGAAAACAAAGTTCGAGCCTGGTCGAGCTCGGGCTCGGCTCAGCGCGTTTGCACCCCTACTAGCAAAAACTGATTATCGAGATTTGAATTTTCAATAACTAGTCAGTTCCAAAAATCAAATCCAAACACCCCCAAAGAATAACTTTTAATCAAATTCGAATATAAAATATCAAATTATATGTATCCAAACCCTCATGAATATCCTGATTTTGGAAATCCTTTTTTGTGGTATTTGGTCAGAGTGTATAACTACGCCACATGTGCTATCTTGATGCCCGGTTGTTTGATTACATGGAGATCCCGTTTGCGGGCTATCCAGCTCAACCGCTTGTTTTGTCCAAGAACTCTGCAGAACATGGATAAATAATCATATATAGCACAATATATATATTGATGGAATTTTAATAGATAGAATAAAATGCCATTTTCGTCCCTGAGGTTTGGTCAGTTTTGCGACTTTCGTCCAAAGGTTTGGTTTTTTCGCATCTGGATCCAAAAGGTTTGAAATCTTGCCATTTTCATCCTGCTTGTTAACTCCATCCATTTTTCTCCGTTAAGTCAGGGGTATTTTCGTCTTTTTTTTTGTTAACTTAAAAGGCAATTCAGTCTTTTTCACTTTATGTACAAGCATTTAGCATAATGTACAAGTATTCAAAAGATCAAATTGCCCTTTAAGTTAACCAAAAAAAAAGAAAATACCCCTGACTTAACGGAGAAAAATGGATGGAGCTAACGAGCCGGATGAAAATGACAGATGCGGAGAAAAATGAAGATTTCAAACCTTATGGACCCAGATGCGGAAAAACAAACCTTTGGACGTAAGTCACAAAACTGGCCAAACCTCAGGGACGAAAATGACATTTTACTTTAATAGAAAAGATAATGATACCTGGGTCCCACTACCATCATCACTTCCATCACGACTGCTCCCAATATCATCCCCAACCATGCTATCTGACCTTTTTGAGTTCACAGAATTTTGACCATTTGTAGCACTTTCACTTCCACTACCACTAGACTGATTAAAAAAGAAAATATAATTGCAATTAGATGAAAAGCGATGTTTATAACATGATTTAAGAACTGATTTTAACTTACGCTGTGACATCGCCTCCAAACATGCTGCCAAAGGTTTTTAAGCTCATTTTTGCGAATAGGCTTCAATAAAAAATCGGCTGCACCTTTTGACAAACACTTAAAAACTAAACCCATTGAGTCATGAGATGACATCACTGCACATAGTGGTCAATAGAGGGTTAGTTTGGCACACTCTTATATAAAACACGTTTTCCACTAATTAGACAATTGTTAACAGAAAGGATCGTTTTTAAGATATTACTAATCACAGGGATATTCTTGCGCGTCTTGTGGCTCATAATCTTGCACAGTAGACCAATGCCAGAGAAAGAAGGCATGATTACTTCCGTTAAAACAATATCAATGTGATTTGATAGATCTTCTAGAATCTTCCATGCTTGTAATCCATTCGCTGCTTCAATAACTGCAGAAAGAAGATATGTATTATATTAGATGGTAAAAAGTGATTGCATGTAGGGATGGGATTGGTACAGTACCTGTACCGAAAAAAACAGTACCGAATTTGAACAAAACTGGGTACCGAATACCGTACCGAATATATTGGTACAGTACGGGTACGGATGGGTTACCAGTACGGGTATTTCGGCACGGTACCCGCTTTGGTACCACTTTGTTTCTATTTTATTTTTTAACACTCGTACGGGTACCAAATAGGTAAAATCAATACGGGTACCATAAATACCATAACATGAACTAAAACAAATATAAAAAGAACTCGTAAAGTTCTATATAAAATTCGGTACAATTTTTACCCGTACCCGAACGGATACCAAAAGTACCGAATACCAAAATCAATAAAACTAGGTACCAATCCATGTACCGAATACCTAAAATCAGTACGGGTACGGGTATTTATTAAAGAATGCTCATCAACTCAACCCCAAATGACATGTTTTCAACCCAACCCGTTTTGACCTGAGTACCCGACACTTAACCCACGGAAAGAGTCGTGTATATTGACCCCTAACCTTCATAATTACAGTTACGAAGCAATGCTGTGACAATATGACGAGTGGAATCATCGTTTTCTACCAACATGACCTTGATAGACCTAACATGAAGAAACTGGTCCCACTGGCTCAGGGATCCTTGAGGCTGCAGCTGCTGATGTGGCACCACGGGGTCACCTCCGACTTTCAAATTTCCATCAATTTTACTAATTTGCCACCCGTCATTTCTTTGTGAACCTGATCCATTACCCACACCTACATTCACATCTCCCTCGTATTCGTCTTTCACATTGCTCGATTTCGGAAACGTTTCACCCTTACCACCATTACTGGTCATTGAAACACGTCCTGTCAATGATATTTAACAACAACACTGATGGTAAGCGAGATTGAAAAACGAATCTTGAAATCTGTTGACCCTTCTCAACACAACAAAATAAGCAGTGCATAACTGCCTCTTCACGAGTCAACTATCTACACTAAAACAAGAGAAAAAATATCCAAACAAATAAATATTAATCTTCCAACACCATATTAGAAACAAATATCAAGAAATTATTGAACCATGTTTAAACCAACCAGTACTGTGTTTGCAGAAAAGAGCTCCTTAAAGCTCTATTCAATCCCTGTCACAAACCACACAATTAGCAAAGTTTACCAAAAACTAGGGATGCCGGTACCATATCGATACCATACCAGTACCGACCGAACATATACAGTACTGTATTCGGGACTTTTATCAGTACGATACCATACCATACCAGTACTGACTAAACATATACCACAGTTTTCATTTTTCAATAGTGAATAACGGACGATAGCAAAAGCTACCAATATGCTACATAACGACATCGACGAAATAGCGCCCACTATTTCATGTTTAGCGATAAGACAATATAAAATTTAAGAAATACTTTACATGTATATTTTTTACATATATATTTCATCTAAATAAGCTTCATTTTGCAATAGTAAACAAAAAAAAACTATATTGGGCATCGCTATTTATAGTTATAAACCCTATAGTGCATATGGCTGCAACGCTACGTAGCACGCTATAGCTATAGCAGCTATTGACAACTATGACATATACGGTACAGTATTCGGTTTTCACGTTAGGATAATTTCGGTATTGGAACTACGAAGTGCGGTACCGGTACCAGTACCGATTTCATCCCTACTAACTCCACCAATTTTTATGAACCTGGATACTGCATTTGATGCAGATTCCATCAATTGATGTAACAGATTCAAACTATAACAACAGAATATCCGTTTAATACCGTTGAATTTCAAATTACTATTGTAATCCATTAATATTATGCATCAATCACAGAATCCCTCTTTTACCGGAACTATTCGAGCATCAATATCAATCTTACCTGAAACAGCATAAATTAAAAGTATAACAACACTTAATTGCTTCATAATCACTCTAATTAACCAACAAAACAGTAATTAACAGTTAACCGAATCTACTAAACATAGGGTTTGAACTTACCGTAAGATCTTCCGGCGAATTAATCACACATCGAGATCCCGATCGTCGGATTCACATCAATTACTCCGAATTAAACTCAAATGAATCGATGAAAATTGAAGAAATTAGGGTTTTGAAACGATCGAAGAAAAGCAAAAGGAAAAGAATCTTTTTCAATTTGTTTGAGAAACAAAGGGGCTGAAAAGGTGAATCTATCGAACTTAAAGGACTAGTGGGAAATAGAGTCTTACGTGGCAAATGACGTGGAAGAATGATTGGTTTAAGATGTGACATGTGGAATAAGTGTTTTTATGTGGATCAAATGAGATGGACAAATCTAAAGGGTGAAATGGGGCGGCCCAAATGGATTGAACCGAATCGAATAATGCTGGATTACTACCTTATCTTTTTTGGACAAATCTAAAGCGTGACACGTGTCATTAGTGTTGTTATAGTTTACCCCCCTCAAGTTTTGTTTAATGCTAGATTTTTTTTAAGACAATTGAAAAGCATGTGTTCGGCTACGATTAGCATATCTTGGACAAAATGGATAATAAGACGACTACATTTTCGTATTTAGCATTTGTGAAAGATATTTATGTTTGTTAAGATTTTATTTATTTTAGTGAATTTTTAGGATTACATTTACTATGTTATTTGATGCACGAATCGCATAAATCGTTATTTTGTTAGATACAAATTCATAAGAAATGTAATGTTATGAGCCTGAGATCTATTAATATGTTTTTTAAAAGATTTGGTTTTGCTATTCAAAAAATGGTAGTTGCGCAACTTGTTGTCCGTTTACCTTTTATTTCGATCTAAAAAAATTATTTTATAAAAAATAAGAGATATAATTAACATGTGAAAAAACTATAAAAAAATCAGCATTTGTATAACACTCGAAGGTTGTTTTGCACTTGGTAAATTATCCCAACCACAAACTAGAGCCAAGTCGTTCTATAAAATGTGTAATGAGTTAGTATAAGATAAAAATGACAAGAGTAAAATATTATACTCATAACAAAGATTGGCTTTCCTTAACACATCTCATTTACATAGCGAAACAACATAAAACAAAGGGTGTAAAGTGATCGTGTTCATGAGTTGGTTGGTCGAACGCATGCCAGCAGCAACTCGAAAATTGTACACAAATCCAAAAATATGTCAAACACACGACTGTGAACACGGCTCATGTATTCACGGGTTGGTAAGTAGTTAAGAACATGACTTGTCTTAACCTGAAGTTTTTTGTTTATATCACTACTATAAAATTACTATTTTACACCAAAAAAGAACACAATGTCTTATAGAACAATTGCGGTTAAACGACTAATTCTTATTGTTGTGCCAAACTCATGGATAGATTCGGGAATTGCAAACTTATTGATCTACCAAGTTTGTAGAAGTCGATCGCACGTCATCAACTTGCTATGTTTTAGTAAGTAAAAGCTCTAAAACATTCATATTAACCCAAGAAAGTTGAAAACGTTCTCAACTGCAAGTCACACTAAGAGCATTTAGAGCATCTTTATCTATATAATTTAACTAAAAATCATATTTTTCAAATTTTTTTCTCTAATTTGAAAAAAAAACTCCTACATTTCATCCCAATTTTTTATTTTCTTGTACTCACAAACAATTATTTTATTATATTTCTTGTTTTTATACCTAATAATAATTTGATGGAGCATAAATAGTAACTTTTATGTATAAAATAATTACTATAGCAATTTTTCAAATTATAAAAATAGGATATCGATATGATAGTTCTGATGTGGAGTGAAAATGATGTATGCATTTACCTTGAATTTTAAAAATGGGAGGAGGTATGATGAAGCTGGTGTGAATGAACCTAAGAGCATTCACATCCTAGGAATCAAATTATGTGTGTGAGGTTTTTAAAATATAAAAAGTATAAAAGGTGATTGTGAGTGTAGAAAGAGAAAATGTTACTGTTCATATGTATATTTAGGGGGGCACTGTTCACCCCCTAGACTTTTTTAATATATACTGAAAGTGATTGTGAGTGAAGGAAAGAGAAAATGTAATGATAAAGGTATAAAAATATTATTTAATTGAAAATGCGAGAGAAAAAGTATTTGTTTTTAGTAAAATATATTAATATAAGAGTTGTTTTTTAGTGGAATGTATTTATATTTTTGGTGGGTTGGATGTGAATGCTCTAAGTGTTGGCACGATGTAGCCTACTTCGTTCAACGCCCCGACTTATGATAACTTTAATTAAGTTTCTCTAAGTGCAAGTCACAATGCCTTTTTTTAAGGCCAACGAATCCTTTAAATTGGGTATTGGCGAAACAGTGGGATACACTCGCCTTCGAACTCATAGGGCTAAAACCCGTGAACACTCACTCAAAGGCACGACGGTGCGGTGAGGTAAAACCCGCTCAGTTCAAGGATCGAACCCGCTTAGATTCATTTAGATTAGAAGACTTATCATGACTTGCTAAAAATCTTGAAAGTATACTATATAACCTAAATGTCTTGTGTAGGAATTATGGCAATGTGTAGATTGAAAACATGTTGAGAGTGTTCATATAGTTTATAAAGTAGATGCATATTATTTATGTGTTCATGATTTGCTCATTACAATCCGAATAATTCTATGTCAATGTTTTGTTCAATCATTGGTTTGAGTCGTTTGATTATGTCAATCTAACACTAGTTCTAAGAATTTATATTAATTTTGTTCTATATAAATTGCTTCCAATCGTCTTACAAAAACCTAAGGCGAATAGCTATTTTTTTAAGTTTTAACATAAAAAATCCGACGAGCGTTAAAGTTTCTATTTTTTTTTTGTAAAATACCCTTTACAAGTTATAAAAAATATGGGTACTCGATATATGAACTCTTCAACTTGACTCGAGTCCAACTAATTTAGTTAAGCATGTTCACGGACGACCCAGGAACTAACCAAAACTCGTTTAAAAATAAAATTAGACCCGCTAATTTTATATTAGAGTCATCTCGATCATATATAATGTACGTACATAAGTCCAAAATTAACAACATACATATATATCAAAAAGAAGAGATAATGACGAAAATGGACATTTTACCGGTCAAATTACGAAAATGAACATGCCTCGCGTCTGGGGAGGCACAAACACGAAAATAAATGCAAGTTTTGCGTTTGGGAGCCAAAGTTTGCGTCTAAGACTCAAACTTTGCATCAGAGAATGTGCCATTGGTTTCTGCACCTACTTTTTTACTTTTTTCATTATGATTTTGAAACGAGCATAACTTTTTCATACGATAATATCTTTATTAAAAAAACACCTAATTAAAGATAATAAAATTTTATTTAATTTCATGTAAACTTTTAAAAAAAATATGAACGCATCAAAAAGTTATGCTCGTTTAAAAATCGTGGTTAAAAAATAAAAATAAAAAATTTAAGAAGGATAACACGTGTTGTCACACCCCAACCGATGGCGGAAACATCCGGATGAGACGAACAAATCATTCAAAAGCATCATAACACTATTTGCGACAATATAATTAAATTCAAATTTCATAAATTGCTAATATTCAAGTACAAGGTTCAAAACGAAATAACATAAACATGACTATGATTTATTTGGATGAGTATCCACAGACCATCCTAACTTGTTTTCTTCATCTTGTATCTATCAACCTGCAACACGTATCAAAATATGTCAACAAATAATGTTGGCTAGCATACAAGTTTATTAAATAGCATACATAGATATAAAATAGTTTAACTCATATCCATAATGATAAAATCAAGACAAATGGGTAAATGCTAAGGCATGCTATATGTCGAACTTCAATAATGATGTAAACCAACCAATATAGAATTAACGGAAGGTTAATGCTTGATACAACACCCTAAAGTGGGTGTTGTCTTACTCTTAGACCATATGAGCGTAATATCGTTCAAATATCGTTCAACAAAGTTAACGAACATATAACCAAAGCATCAAACACACAAATTGTCAAATATATCACATAGCATGGATAGAGCGTGCACGAGTATAAAAGCATTTGTGTAATTTTGATAGAGATACGTGTTACACCCCAAAAGCGTATAAACTAAAAAGGGGTACGAGTATGCTCACTGTTTTGCATAGAGTTCCACGAAAACCGAGAGTGGAATTGACGAAGTCTTGACATTACAAGTAGTTGCGTTTACGACTCTTCGTAAAGCTAAGCATACGATGGGATTTGGAGAACAGAGGACCACAAGGTTTACCCTAAAACAAAGTTGGAAGTGAACTAATAAATAGAATATTGGAACAATTTAGTGGACAATATTCTCGTTTCAGAATTTTTTTTTATTTGATTTATGTGGTTTATTATATTAATTCAATTGATATATAAAATTACAAGACATACTTTTCTAAACGAGACAGATGTTTGGTACTTATAGTAAATCGTAAATCATGACTATCTTTATGTAATTGAAAAAAAATATATAAAAGTAAGTGTATTTATTAATTTCTATTGAAAAGTAAGAAATATAATAACATTAAATGATAAAAAATGGCTTTCTAATTGAAATATAATAAAAATATATTAACACTAATATTATTGGTTTATATATATATATATATATATATATATATAATATATATATATATATATATGACATCTTCTTCACACGTAAACTGTTATGTCTTTTGATTCAATTTATACTACTTCCACAACAGAAAATCAAGAGTTCATATTAACTAGTTTATAATTACTAGTTCAAGTGTGGATATATGAAACATATAAGAAGCGAGTGTGAAAGAACGTATACAGAAACAGTGGACGAAATGTCGTGATCTCCGGCGAACTTGGTTACCCGTCGGCGCCTCGATTTACTCCGGCGGACCTCCGATTAAAGGCTTGGGACTCCGACGAAACTTCAAACCCCGGCGACGCGTCGGTTCTCTCCGGCAAAGCTCCGGTCGTCCGGTGAATACAGCAGGTTTCCGGCGACTTATTTTTTGTGGCAGTGAGGTTGCGAGATGGTGAGAGGAATGAGGGTGTGAGTGAAAGATGAGAGGTGTTGGTATTTATAAGGGGGGAAACGAGATCTATCATGGCCATTACGAGTTGGTCGGAATTGTAAATGAAAAAGGCAATATCACAGCTGTTATGTCGCTGGATCCATTTTGGCGGCAACTCAAAATCGTTCGTCGATCGATGTTTGGCGGCAAGACAAAATCAGAATTCAAATTGTAACTACTTGCTATATTAAAAATATTTCTATCAGTGCTGCAGTGGGGTGGTTAGTGCTGTGGCTTGTTACGCGTGAGACCCGGGTTCGAGTCCCCTGGTCTTCACGTTTGTTTTTGTTTTTAAATGAAGGTTTCAAGTTTCTCAATATGGCACAGATAGTCCCTGTGCTATAATTTCAGTAAAAGCACAAATGGTCCCTGGTAATTTAGTTTTAGTTAAATACCAATTAGTCCCTCAATTTGGTTCTTAGAATTTAACTAGGTTAGATGTGTTAGTATGATTAATTGGTTAAACTACTAACTTGGTTAACCCTAAGATTTAACCAAAAAAAAATTAAACTTTTTAATCTAAGCAAAATCCTTATAAATAATTTGATGAATAAATGATTATTAATAAAGAATTTGAATAAATGTTGAATAAATATATAAATAAATAAGTGATTAATTTAGTAATAAGTATTGAATAAATAAATAAATGAACAAATAAGTAATAATAATAAAAAAAAATATAACATGAAAATACGGAGCATTACACGTGTTAACTTCTTATTTGCTAGGATTTTTAAGTCTACCACAGACACAATCCAATCTCTAAGGATTGTGTCTTCCCCTGAGCATTTTCATGATTTTCCCAAAAAGAATATGCACACAAGTCTAACCCAAATGTTATTTAGTCAACCAAACAATACTATTTACCAAAAGGCAGACCAAGAAAAAGAACATAAGACAATACTATAACCAAGACTTAGGACATGGAAGAAAATATGAAACTTCTATAACAAAACTACAAAACAACTAAAAATTACAAATTTTAAAGACATGATTAAATTAATACAACTCAAGACTCGCAAGGAGAACCTCAAGCCAGCATACTATACTATATATTAATCGAATGTCACATTCTAAACAAGTCACCACCACTTTATAATATGCTCAACTATTTATAAATAATACCATGTGTTTATATATATGTTCATGTATTCAATGACACCACTAGATAAAAAAAATTAACTAAAAAAGAAAGCGTCTCCATAAACTCCGCCATGTCGTCTTCATCGTCTACCATGCCATTCTCATACCCCGTTGATCATCTTCGTCCCCATCGTTATCTCTAGCAACTTGCACTACTATCAGTCTATCATCACAATCGATAGTCATGCCTCCTCCTCGCGCACTCAACCATCATAAGTGTTGTAACTTTGTGGTCTTGTGGCGTTTAAGATTCTTTCAAGGAACGGAATAGAAGAAAATTGAGACATTTTATTATTGAAGAGAAAAGTGAATATCAAGAAAAATAGTCACAAAATGGTGTTGAAAATAATTTACACTGATTAACTTTGTGCACAAGACTTATGGATAAATACAGACAGCCTTAACATGTGCCGTTCTAGCTCAGTTGGTAGAGCGCGTGGCTTTTAACCACGTGGTCGTGGGTTCGAGTCCCACGATGGCGATAATAAATGTGATTTACTTTTTACTTCTTCATCATATATTTTAACACATCACATGACGGCTCAAACCTTAATTTCCAAAAAAAAACATAAGATAACTCGTTATGGTTGATATATAAAAAACATGCAATGTTGGTGAAATTATGGTGCTCAAACCCACGGCCAAGTGTTATAATTCATACCAAAAAACATACAATGTTGGTAAAATACATGGTATTTATTTTTGACATCACATGAAGGCTCAAAACGTAATTTCCAGAAAACATGTGATAACTCGTTATGGTTAATACAAAAAATGAAAACATACAATGTTGGTAAAAATAGATGGTACTAGAACCCACGGCCAACTTATGATTCATACCAAAAGAAAACATACAATGTTAGTAAAATACATGGTATTCGAACCTATGACCACGTTATGTCTCATACCCCCAAAAAAAAACTTACAATGTTGGTAAAATACATGGTACACGAACCCACGACCATGTTATGGCTCATACCAAAAAAACTTACAATGTTGGTAAAATACATGGTACTCGAAGTCTCAAGCCCACGACCACATTAAGGTTCATACCAACGTTATGATTAAATTTTGTCTTCTGCATGTATTTAAGACATCACATGAGGCTCAAACCGTAATTTCCAGAAAACATGAGATATCTTGTTATGGAAGATACAAAAAAAACATACAATGATGGTAATATACATGGTACTCGAACGCACGACCAAGTTATGATTCATACCTAAAAAACATACAATGTTGGTAACATGCATGGTATTCGAACCCACGTTACGTTATGGTTCATACCAAAAAAATACCCTTACAATGTTAGTAAAATACATGGTACTCGATCCCACGACGTTAAGGTTCATACCAAAAAATAGTGGGAAATTCATAATCTTGAAAAATACATGCAATTTCAAGAAAATCTTTCCTCTCTATGACGAACTCGAAACTTGTTTTGGGTCGACTTCCTTTGATTGCACATCTCTACTATCTTCCTGTAAATAAGTCACCATCTCCTTAACAGTCTCGATAATAAGACGAAATATACGTAATTTGACTAGACCACGTCTAGGCGGAAGCCTTCCACTCGGTTTCTTCAAGCCCGATGCTTTCGTCATGTGTGCTTCTTAAAATAAATAATGGAAAACGTTCAATGTTGCAAGGGAGAACCATTCAACTAATTCAATATGTTGAATGAGTGTTAGTGACACTCACATATATATACACTACACAAAGACAAAGTGTCATTTTGAGTATTTTCTTGGAAGATACGGAATGACGTCATGTTATGATAAATTGACAAGTTGATAACTACTTAACAAACCATACAACATGTGAATAATATGAAATTTGAAACAAGAAGAAAATAAAGAGTCAAGTCACTAGAAATTGTCTACAAAAAAGGGTAAGAACAATCACTTGATATCCACATAGGGCCTTAGGTGATCCAATGGTGATTTCGTCTTCAAACCATTTAATTTATTTTCTTTAAATGTCATTAAAAGCCAAAAATCAAAATAAAAAATTACAAACATATGGCAGATAAACGGGCAACAAGCTGCGCCGCAACCCTTTTTTTAATTGCAAAATTGATCTTACTAAAGACGAAGCGACTCTTAAGGGTCCAGATATTACTAATCACGACCCGCTAGACCCTATCTGGAATTTTACGGCCACTGAAACTAGGTAACCAAGTATATTAAAAACAAAAAAGATAAACACGTGTCAAAAAATTGGCAAATGTTACCTTAGAAAAGGACTTTGAATGGTTTACCACCCATGATTGTTTCCTTTGAAAGGGACCATGAAAGATAAGTAACCTGGGACCCCAGACAAACAATTGACTGGTTCCTTAAAACACGGTGCCAGCAAAGCAATTGAGACACAAGATTTGAAAATAGTATTATGTCTAGTGCTTGAGAGTTTAGTAGTTTACCCCTAAGATTACGTTGTTGAGTAGGACTGAGTATTGACTGAGTCAAGATCTTCTAAATCGGCATTCGATGGTGATTGAAGTCCAGTCTTTTGACGCAATCTACTAATTTCGTCGTTGTGGTTATCATTGTCGCATATTACATACCTTTATTGTTGTGTTGTGATGGTCGCCGTTGTCTTGAAGGATCTCTACTTGAAGAGTAGGGGTGTAAAAAATTCCACAGGCTCGAGAGCTACTCGTGATTAGCTCGGTTAAAAGCTTGAACGAGCCGAGCCTTAATGAGCCTGAAACAAAATTTTAGTTTTTTTATATAAATGATGATAACATTGATGAGCCGAGCTCGAGCCAAGCTTTGGCTCGTTAAGCGATGTTGAAGCGAGCTCGAGCCAAGCTTGGTTGTTCTCAAAGTAGTTCGAGTTGAGTTGCGCCAAGCTCGAGCTTTGAGTTTTACTCGCGAGCCGAGCTTGAGCTCAAAGAAGTAGGCTCGAACCAAGCCGAGCTAGAGCTTCATAAAAACATAATGAGCTGAGCTCGAGCCTAGTCGAGCTCGGGCTCGACCCGACTCGTTTACACCCCTATTGAAGAGTAACGACATGGTGGAAATGTTTGATTCCTATTTTTAGGTGGTGTTTAGGATTGCTTATCAAAATTGTATACCTATGGTTGAGGAATTTATTTGAGCCTGTTTGGGATTGTTTATCCAAACTCTTTATCTAAATATTTTAGAGCAAAATATAAACAATTTATCCAAACTCTTTATCTAATTATTTTAGAGCAAAATATAAACAAATATATGTGCAATTAAAATTCCACTCAAAGTAGGGTTTGGGGATAATGGGATAAAGGACAAACATTTCCTCTATTTTTGAAGATCTAGAGTTTGCTTTGAAGGAGATCCGCCTTTAATTTAAGAGTAAAATACGACGTTTTAATGAATTAGATTGAAAGTTAACTATAGAGTTAATTACTGTTTTCGTCCCTGTGGTTTGTCAAAAATCACTATTTCAGTCCATTAGTTTAAAAATTGCGATTTCAGTCCCTGTGGTTTCACTTTTGTAACCATTTCAGTCCACCAACTTTACTCCATCCATTTATTCTGTTAACTTTGGGTGAAATTACCAAATTGCCCCTATGGTTTAATTAAAAAAACGCTGATCACAGGTTTTGAACCTGTGACCTTTGCTTTGAAATGTGATTGTTACACCAATAGGCCATGTATCAAGATTGTGAATAAGTTCAAATTGTTTTCCTTATAACATAGCGTATTTATCATCATCATCTTCCCCAAACCTTTCATCTTATCAATGGAGAAGCAGTGTTGAGATAATTTCACCGTATTCGGTAAATGAAAATATAAGAAGCAGAGTAAGACAGTCAACAAGCACAAGCGATCTGAAGATCCGAGTTCTATCCAAGTTCGATCCCAGTTGTAATTTAGTCTATTTAAGGAAAATCAAATTGGTGGTCCTAATTCCTATCATAGAAAAAAGAAGGCGGTGTTGAATCAACTAAGTAATCGATTAACTCATGGCATTCTTCCAACATTGTAATCACTTTGCTCTCAAGAAAACCTCCACAAGTATATAAGATCATATTTAGAAGAGAGGATACATAATATATTTAATGTAAGGAGATAAATGAATAGGATCAGATCTGTAATTGGAGGGACGGAGAAAAGAAAAAACGAGTTACGCCATGGCTGCAGATACACAGTTCCATTGATAAAGATCAAAGGTTTAGGGAAGATGATGATGAATAGGCTATGTTATAAGGAAAACAATTTGAATTCATTCACAATCTTGATACATGGCCTATTGGTTTAACAATCACATTTCAAAGTAAAGGTCACATGTTCGATACCTGTGACCATCGTTTTTTTTAATTAAACCATAGGGGCAATTTGGTAGTTTCACCCAAAGTTAACAGAATAAATGGATGGGGTTAAGTTGGTGGACTGAAATGGTTACAAAAGTGAAACCACAGGGACTGAAATCGCAATTTTTAAATTAATGGACTGAAATAGTGATTTTTGACAACCATAGGGACGAAAACAGTAATTAACTCTTAACTATAACAAAATATATATATCTAGATCTCTCTATATTAATAAGGGAGGTCAGGGCACCTCATGGGTATATGTGCAAGGGTTCCAACCCTTGCTTGAACACCGCCTTCAGCCCCCAAGGGTAAGTTCTACTAGTACATCAACCTGTGTGGTTCTGGAGGGTGGGATTCATCTTTTGAAAGGTGGGTGGGATAATATAGTAGGGTCCATGGTTCAAGGGTACTTTGTAGCGCAAGGGTGGGCGTCGCCAGTGTTTTGTAGTGCAATGGTACTTTGTAAAGAATTTGACATGGCACCGGTTGATTGGTAGGGACAAGAGTAGTATCCTTGGGTGCCCCCCCTCCCCCCACCCCCACCTCTCCTAAGCATAAGCAATTTAAATGTGAATATCTAAACCATCAAATATTTAATGTATGGGTTAGGTTAGACACTCACAAATTATTCAATTTAATAGGTAAAACTGAATATTTTTACTAAAAAAATGGATGTAAAAATTCACAATTCATGTCGATCTGACATTACATATCTGAAACTCATAAGAAATTCGGTAAACATACATTTCTATGTATGTCCTTCCATCTCATAACACTATGTGTTGTGAGCTTGGTAGAGTTAACCCTAGAGGCACTTTAGCAGAAAAAGGTATTGTCATGTGACATCACGTAAGCATACTTTTTTTCTCCTTTTGTAGAACCAATGGGATATTGTAGAGCTTTACTGTAGGTTTATGTAAAATGTGGTATTTCATTGAGTATAGGTGTGCATGGGTCGGTTTGTTCGCTTTTTACGATTAACCATAACCCCTAATGCCGGTTATGGAATTCCTAACCCATAACCGTAACAAAACTTCAGTTATAAAGTCGGTTATGGTTCGGTTATTTAATCATTCAAGATTTGAAATAAATAGGGGTGTGCATTGTTTGAACTTAGCTTGGGTCTTTTTTACACGATAACCATGACTACACTTTTTGATGAAACTATCGAAGTGAGATTCCTTTTAACATGATAATTCGCAACAAAACAAGATTACAACCATAACACCTCAAATTCTCATCAATATAAAAGGCATCTACATCAAGATTATTTTATTACTAACATAAACTTTTATATGGTTAATGTAAAAATAAACCCATTATATAAACTTAAGATTACAAGTTCGGTTGGGTTTCAGTTATATCCTTAACCAATTATAATCGTAACCATAACCAATTGGTCGGTTAAACAAAGTTTCATAACCATAACCATTGGTTATGTCAGTTATCGGTTAATAGCGGTTTGATTAATCAGTTATGACATTTAACTTGCTCACCCTAACGTTGAGATTGCTTGATATGATCAGGTGGGTATACTATATAATACTAAAAAAGTTTAAACTATCAACCTTGCTCCATGTCCTTAACTCCAAGGGCACCCCTAGCCCCTTCTGAGCCGACGTGTTGTAATGTTCGTGCCATTTACTCAACCTATATGTACTGAACACCACCCTTTTTAAATCCACAACACATCATCTATTATTCAAATATTTTTTACATATCAAGATAGTTTTATTAAGAAAAAAATGCTCAAAACAACATTTTAGAATTAAAAAAGACTTCGTTTATCGAGACAAAATCATCAAACAAAATATTTGTCCTTTATAGAGAACTTACACATCACAACCATTATAATATTTTACCTTTCTAAAGGGGTCATATCTTGTCTAGTTGTCTAAGAACCAAGACAAGTTGGTCCAAATGTAACACTTAGGATATGATATTCAAATAAATCACAATCACGTAATCAATCAACTAATTGATAAATGTAACAGTACTTATAATCAATATAAGTTGTGTATTTACTTGTATGTTACACTTAATGATGGATTCAACTATTTGTCTATAACATATTTAAAAAACGTAATTGGACTCGTAAATAGTGTATTAAGGGAGATGATGGTTGTGTTTTAGTCAAAGACCAAGACATCAAGTTGAGATGAAAAACTTACTTTCAAAATCTTTTCAATGGCCATAGAGCGTGCCAATAAGAAAGGGAAAACATCACTACTCAAACACGACATCGGGGTAATTGCTTATGTCGATGTATCAAGCAGGTAGAGGTAAAGACAACACTTAAGAAGATGGGAAGGGCTAAGGCAATTGATCCAGAATCCATACCGATTGGAGTGCGGAAAAATATAGGTGAGGAAGAAGTTCAATGGCTAACTACTTTGTACAATCTTATTTTAAAATTGGAACAAATGTTAGATCGGTGAAGTATTCTCGTGGTACCTCTATATAAGAAAAAAAAAAGGTGACATCTAATCTTGTGGGAATTACCTAGGGGTTAAGCTTCTTGGCCATAATACAAGATTTTGGGAAAGGTAATTGAAATTAGAATTAAAAGAGAAACTCCAGTAACAGTAAACCATTTTGGATTCATGCCAGGGGGTCGACGTCGATATGCAAAAGTATACGGTGAAAAGACAGGATCTACATACTGTGGTCATTTACCTTGAAACTGTAACATTCGTCGAAAAACGGGTTTCCAAACCCGCTTCGTTTATTAATCAAATACTCAGTTATAATTTTTCGTTGCGTATTTATTGCTCAGATAAATTTTAAACAATACATAATTAATATATATATTAGAATTTTAAACCATAATTATTAAATAACAAAAAAATAGTGAATTAAAAAAATAATGGAGACGCCGGGTTTCGAACCCGGGTCACCCACAAACCCAAACACACAATACACCGCTCCGCCACACACTATGTTTGTGATAAACACTAAAACAAATAACATATATAATAAAACCGAGAGTCAAATCCGGTAATCAACGCGCCAGAACTCGCAATCACCGGAAAATCCGGCAATCCGCGATTTTGGCCATATTCCTTTTGACTGAACCGCACAAATTGATGTCGACGTCGGTTATAACTGTTGCCGGCAATCAATTTCAGTCATAACCGACGGAAATCTTCAATCGCGAACCTTGACTCAATTCAAACCCAATTCAGCCCGTTTCCACTATAAATACCCACTTGAACACTCTGAAAATCTTTTCGCTCAGAACCACGATCGTTTCCGAAGCTTTATTCATCCCAAAACACGTCGCCGGAGATATTTGCATTCGCGGACTTTCACCGGAAAACCGAGGCTTTACTTCTAATCGGTAAAATTCTCGACTCTTTTGTTTGTAATCCATTATTCGGCATGTATTAACCTTAATCATTCAACCAGAATCTGTCTCAGACAACGTCGCCGGAAAACCCCGCACTCACCGGAATATCACTGAAAAACCGAAGCCTCACTGTCGATCGGTATAATCATCTAAACCCTCTTGATATCTCTTGCTCAGTAACTTAATTGCATAACACAATGATCTAAACTGTTAAACAATTCACTCAGCCGAGAGTCACAAATCAGAGCCGACGACTCTTGCCGGAAATCTGACGTAAACGCTCTGTTTTGGTACATTTTATTCCTTAATTTCTTTATCTATTTCATTCCAACCAATTAAAAGTTTTGATGATCGATTTAAACAGAACAGTCGGATTTCACTGTTCTGTGTTCTTGTAAACGAAGAAGATGAAGTCGAGTATATGTATAAATATAATTAAAACTGGATATTCGAACGGGTTAGACACACAGTCCAGCGGTGGACTGTGTGCACAAACAATACACACGTCCCGGGTTCGAATCGCACACGTTACCGACTTTCAGAAATAAAACCAACATTTTTAGAACTTAATCAGATCAAGTCACAGAATGTTTATAAGAGTAATATAATCCATTAGTTAAACAGATTAGACACACAGCCCAACTGGTTGGGCTGTGCGCACTCGAACCGAAGGACCCGAGTTCGACTCCGGGTCTCTGCAACCGGTTCGGCTATATAAATCATTTTTAATAAAAACCAAATAAGTTTAAAATTAATTAGTATATAAATATAATTAAAACAGAGAATATTTCGGGTTAGACACGTAGCTCAGTTGGTAGAGCTGCGTGCACGTATACGAGAGGTCCTGAGTTCGAACCTCACTCAGCGCATAAGAAAACACAGTCTGACCGGTCAAGACCCGGTCAACGGTCAAAAGTCTACTTTTTTTTATTTTTTTATTTATTTAATTGAAAAATCATTTAAAAATACTTAAAAATAAGATTTTTAAAGTTAGAAAATTTCCTTAAACTCACAAAAATAAATCTCAAAATCCCATTAAGAGCACTAATTAAAAATATTAATCTCAAATAAAATCCATTTATTTACCGAATCATTTCGTTATTATTTTAGGTTAGTTTTTCCCTCGTCGACCGAATCCTAAAATTCGTGCGCATCCAACGTCATCAAAGAACGCACCCAATGTGAGTGAATCTCTATCAATTCCCCGTTTTAACCATGTTTTGGGGTGTATCATGTGTCGTTTAATTCTTTATTATATTTAAACACTTGTGCATACATCATATCCGTGATCAAATGTGTATCAATTGTTGTGTGGATTATATGTAGATTGGATTTATCATTTTCAGTGCACGCATTTCATTAGGCCCATCAGTTCCCCATGGGAGACGGGTTGAGCATCAGGTGCCTCATAAGATCGGCTCCGTTTGATTGAGCCTTGATCTCACATTCATCATCATTCATATCATATACTCATCCAAAGTGGTTTGTGTTTGTTTATTTATATATGTTTGCTCACATATGATTATTGCACAAATTTTCCTTATTAAATAAAACAAGAAATTAGTAACAATGTTTAATCAAGGTTCACTCGCCAACTTTTGTTGACCCAAAATATCCCCCGTTTTACACATGATACAGGTGATCCAGCTGAGGCAAGAAACACATATGAAGGCCTAGAAGAATAAACCAGTTTAAGTTTTGGATTATTTATATAGTTTTCATTTCCTTGTAACTGTATGAATTTTTATTTGGATATTTAAGTTGTAATTTGAATTTAATTATGAAACATTTTAGTAAACATCATGAGCTTTGGTGATAACCCAATTATGCCCCGACTCTTATTCCGCTGCGGGTCGGGGTGTGACAGATTGGTATCAGAGCCATGACTATAGGGATATAGGATAGGTTATTAGACCCTTAGAGCCTATACTATAGTTGATTAAAAATTTTAAATTGCTTATGCGTTACATACAAAATTCATGATGTTTATAAGCTTTATGTTTATTGTTACACTCAATGTTATGCAAGGATGCTCACAAATACATGTTATTATACAATGCTCATCATAAATCATATCCTCATAACATATCATATCCATGAGAGCACACACCTCACGATTACCATGATTTTTGCAATGATTTTTGTATTTTCAAATCACATCAAAGTGAGTTCTCATGACGGGCATGTAGTAACTGGAAGGGTACGAGTACCGGTAGTCGAAACGTCCTGTCTAGGCTTGGCATTCGTATAAATCCAAAATAAAGGACCAGTTTGCCTACCTGGGGACTAACGATGAGAGTACGAAGGACCTATTAGGCCAAAGCATGCTATACCAAACGTCGTGTGAGCTAACCCCACTTTGAGTTGTCATTGTGTCTACACCTGGACACCCTCCTACCATACATCTCGCAATTATATTTTCCGATTTTCATTCGGGTGGTGCGAGTGTTAATCCGCCAACACCAATGTGAATCCTACAGAGCCCAATAGTCATGGGGGCCCACATGACTACACAGGCGATGGTATGGGGGACATTGGAGGCCCAAACATGAGCAAACCCAAGACATCCTATGGATGTAGTTGAATTATTGTCAGTTATGTTATTTTTCATTCTTTTTACGACACATGACACCTAGAAACTTCTTAAACTCACAATCTTCCTATGTATGTTCCTGTAGATGTCGGCTAGGCAACTACGTGGAGGTAGAAAGTCAGGAAGATCAAATGAACGCTTGGCTACACAAATTGCTAAACAAATGGCCGCAGTGCTTCCTGACATCGTGATTCAAGTTCAACAAGCTCTCACCGCAAATCCCATCAACCCTCCCAATCAAGAAGACCAGAGCGTCGCCAACCCTCCCTCCAAAAAGTGCTCCTACAAACACTTAAAATCTTGCGATCCCCCAAAATATGAAGGGACCGAAGGTGTTACCGCCCTCCTTCACTGGTTTGAAGAAATGGAGAACACTTTCCTCAATTGCGATTGTCCCGAGGATCGCAAAGTACGTTATGCAACCGGAAGACTGTTTGGGGTAGCCCTTACCTGGTGGAACACGGAAAAGGGTAAACGAGGAGTTGAAGATGCCATGGCCTTAACATGGGAAGAGTTAAGGGAACTCATGACCAGACGCTTCTGTCCAAGAAGCGAAATCAAAAAGTTGGAAGATGAATTCCACGCGCTAAAACAAAAGGAAGGAGATCACACTTCCTATAACAAGAGATTTCTCGAACTGAACCAGATGATCCCTAATTTGTTCACCCCGTGTACCGCTTGGTTGAACATTACATCCGAGGCCTTCCCTCAAAAATTCAAGACTCGGTTTTAAGCACTTCGCCTGTAACACTTGAAGCCGCAATGGAATTAGCTACAGAACTCACTGAGAATCGCATCCGAAACGGCAAATTTAGAGATGAGAAGAAGAAAGCACCCATAGAGACCTCAACTACAAACCACTCAGTCTCATCCTCAAAGTTTGCTGGTAAGAGGAAATGAAACAGCAAGATTTTTGCTGTCACTCAAACCAACCCTCCTATCACTGCTGCACCAATCACCCAAATTGCTCCCTCAGCTGCACCATTTAAAAAGCCATACACCGGCCCACACCCAAAATGCAACCGTTGTCAATACCATCACCCTCCCGAAACTCTTTGCCAACATTGCACAAGCTGTGGTCGCGCAGGTCACACCATCCAAACCTGTCGAACTCTTCAACGAATGAACCGCAATCAACCCCCAACCCAAACCCACCATCAGATAGTGGGTCAAGCCCAACAACCCTTACTTCTACCGCCTGTACCACGAGCAGCCCAAACTTACTACCAACCCAACTACCCCATGATGCAACCCATGCGAGCTTGTTACAACTGTGGGGACCCAAACCACTTCAGAAACACTTGTCCATGCTTAGTGAACATCATCCATGCTCAAGCCCAAGCGAACCTAGTAAACCAAGCTAACCAAGCTCCTCCACCTGCCAGAGGAAGAGCTTTCAACATCAATGCTAACCAAGCTAGGGCTGACAACAACGTGGTCAACGGTACGTTTCTCATCAATGGTAGTATGCATCCATGTTATTCGATACTGGCGTGGATAAGAGTTTTGTGTCCTTAGAATTTGAACCTATCCTCAACCAAACTCGTGTTAAACTCATGGAATCTCTAACGGTGGAAGTTGCTGACGGAAAACCCGTTTCAGTAAATTCTATTATACGCAATTGTACCCTCACTCTAAACGATCACGATTTTCCAGTTGACCTCATTCCTATGAAGTTGGAAAGTTTCGATGTTATAATCGGTATGGACTGGCTCAGCCAGCATCACGCTGAAGTAGTGTTCCGCGAAAAGTTCATTCGCATTCCTCTTGCAGACGGTCAGACCCTACGTATTTTTTAAGAAACCCCTTCGAAAGGACTCAATTAATGTCCTGCCTTCAAGCCTGAAAATATCTCCGCAAGAACTATGTCGCATTCCTAACTCACGTCGTCAAAAAGGGAAACAAGGAGAAGAAACTCGAAGATATCCCCGTTATGAAAGAATTCCCACAAGTCTTTCCCGACGATATTTCAGGACTCCCTCCTGTAAGAGAAGTCGAATTCCGCATCGATCTTGTACCTGGCGCTACACCAGTCGCAAAATCTCCTTCTAGGTTAGCCCCATCCGAAATGCAAGAGCTGGCCAGTCAACTACTGACAAAGGATTCATACGTCCTAGCTCCTTCCCTTGGGGTGCACCTGTCCTCTTTGTGAAGAAGAAAGATGGAACGTTTCGCATGTGCATTGATTGTAGAGAACTCAACAAGTTAACGGTTAAAAATCGCTATCCACTACCTCGCATTGATGACCTCCTAAACCAATTTCAAGGCGCCACCTGCTTTTCAAAAATCCACCTTCGTTCTGGTTATCATCAGCTCAGAGTGCACGAAGAAGATATCCCAAAGACTGCCTTCCGGACTCGTTATGGTCATTACGAATTCATGGTCATGCCATTCGGTTTAACCAACGCCCCCGCTGTATTCATGGATCTAATGAATAGGGTATGCAAACCCTACCTCGACCGTTTTGTTATAGTCTTCATCGACGACATCCTTATCTACTCCAAGTCTAAATCCGATCATGAACGACACCTTCGACTCATCCTTACACTTTTAAGGACTGAAAAGCTCTACGCTAAGTTCTCAAAATGCGAATTCTGGTTAAGAGAAGTACAATTCCTTGGACATGTCGTCAATGACAAGGGAATACATGTCGATCCTTCAAAAATCAAGGCAGTACAGGAATGGCAAGCGCCACGTACCCATACCGAAGTAAGGTCATTTCTTGGTTTGGCCGGTTACTATCGACGCTTCATTGCCAATTTTTCCCGTATTTCTGTACCACTCACGACTTTGACTCATAAAGGAAAACCCTTCATATGGGGACCTAAACAAGAAGAAGCCTTCCAAACTCTAAAGCAAAAACTTTGTGACGCACCTATCCTCACACTCCCTGAGGGTTGCGATGACTTTGTAGTATATTGCGACGCATCAGGGCAAGGGCTAGGCTGTGTATTAATGCAAAGAGAAAAAGTGATAGCCTATGCTTCTAGACAACTCAAAGTTCATGAGAAGAATTACACCACCCACGACCTGGAACTTGGAGCCGTTGTGTTCGCTCTCAAGATATAGAGACATTACCTCTACGGTACCAAGTGTGAAACATACACTGACCACAAAAGTTTCCAACATATCTTCAACCAAAAGGAGTTGAATATGAGGCAATGAAGATGGGTCGAACTTCTTAACGACTACGACTGTGAAATTCGGTATCATCCTGGCAAGGCAAACGTGGTGGCCGATGCGCTTAGTCGAAAAGGTTATGCGAACTCCATTCGTCTTCTATGTTCGCAAATCATAACCGACATCAAAGATCGAATCCGAGTAGCTCAACATGTTTTCGTAACAGAAAATGATGTACGCGATGAACTGTCATGTGGAGCTGAACTCAAAATCGAAACCAAATCCGACGGTATTCTATACTATTTAAATCGCATATGGATTCCTGATCACGATAACCTTCGTGATTTCCTCATGAATGAGGCACACAAAACATGATACTCTGTACACCCAGGAGCCGACAAGATGTATCAAGACCTACGATACACCTACTGGTGGCCTGGCATGAAAAAGGATATCGCTGTTTTTGTTTCCAAGTGCCTTACCTGTTCCAAAGTAAAAGCTGAACATCAAAGACCTTCAGGACTTCTAGTCCAACCCGAAATACCTGTATGAAAGTGGGAAAACATAACCATGGATTTCATTACCGGGTTACCTCGCACTCCAGTGGGTATGACACCATATGGGTAATAATCGATCGTCTTACAAAGTCATCTCATTTCATCCCGATTCGCGAGGACTTCAAGAACGAGAAGTTAGCTCGTATCTACATCAGCGAGATCGTAAGCCGTCATGGTGTACCATTAAGCATCATTTCAGACCGTGATGGTCGTTTCACTTCACGAACATGGCGAGCCGTACAAACCGCCTTGGGTACACGATTAGACCTCAGTACCACTTTTCATCCTCAAACTGATGGTCAATCTGAACGCACCATCCAAACCCTTGACATGCTGCGAGCATGCGTCATAGATTTCAAAGGGACTGGGACGCGCATCTACCATTAGTTGAATTTTCGTACAACAATAGCTATCATTCAAGTATTGGCATGGCTCCTTTCGAAGCTTTATATGGTCGTAAGTGCCGATCTCCAGTATGTTGGCACGAAATTGGGGAATCACAAATCACCGGTCCAAAATTAATTCAAGAAACAACCGACAAGGTCATTCAAATTCGAAACAATCTTCTAGCGGCTCAAAGTCGTCAAAAGAGTTATGCAGACAAACGACGAAAGCCCTTGGAGTTTGACATTGGTGATCAAGTACTTTTAAAAGTATCACCGTGGAAGGGAGTGATTCGTTTTGGCCAGAAGGGCAAGCTAGCACCACGCTACGTAGGACCTTTCAAGATACTCGAAAGAGTAGGTCCTGTAGCATACAAGCTTGACCTACCAGAAGAGCTCAACAGAATTCATCCCACATTTCACGTATCAAACTTGAAAAAGTGCCTCGCCGATGAAAACCTCCATATTCCTCTAGAAGACATTCAGATCGATGAATCTATGCACTTCATTGAAAGACCAGTAGAAATCATGGACTTCGGAGAGAAGCGTTTAAAACGAAGTCGTATTCCAATTCTCAGGGTACGTTGGGAGTCAAAACGAGGACCTGAGTTTACTTTGGAACGTGAAGACTCAATGCGCGAAAAATACCCGCATCTTTTTCCTGTTACCACTACTACTTAAATTTCGGGACGAAATTTCAAAAAGTAGGGGATACTGTAACATTCGTCGAAAAACGGGTTTCCAAACCCGCTTCGTTTATTAATCAAATACTCAGTTATAATTTTTCGTTGCGTATTTATTGCTCAGATAAATTTTAAACAATACATAATTAATATATATATTAGAATTTTAAACCATAATTATTAAATAACAAAAAAATAGTGAATTAAAAAAATAATGGAGACGCCGGGTTTCTAACCCGGGTCACCCACAAACCCAAACACACAACACACCGCTCCGCCACACACTATGTTTGTGATAAACACTAAAACAAATAACATATATAATAAAACCGAGAGTCAAATCCGGTAATCAACGCGCCAGAACTCGCAATCACCGGAAAATCCGGCAATCCGCGATTTTGGCCATATTCCTTTTGACTGAACCGCACAAATTGATGTCGACGTCGGTTATAACTGTTGCCGGCAATCAATTTCAGTCATAACCGACGGAAATCTTCAATCGCGAACCTTGACTCAATTCAAACCCAATTCAGCCCGTTTCCACTATAAATACCCACTTGAACACTCTGAAAATCTTTTCGCTCAGAACCACGATCGTTTCCGAAGCTTTATTCATCCCAAAACACGTCGCCGGAGATATTTGCATTCGCCGGACTTTCACCGGAAAACCGAGGCTTTACTTCTAATCGGTAAAATTCTCGACTCTTTTGTTTGTAATCCATTATTCGGCATGTATTAACCTTAATCATTCAACCAGAATCTGTCTCAGACAACGTCGCCGGAAAACCCCGCACTCACCGGAATATCACTGAAAAACCGAAGCCTCACTGTCGATCGGTATAATCATCTAAATCCTCTTGATATCTCTTGCTCAGTAACTTAATTGCATAACACAATGATCTAAACTGTTAAACAATTCACTCAGCCGAGAGTCACAAATCAGAGCCGACGACTCTTGCCGGAAATCTGACGTAAACGCTCTGTTTTGGTACATTTTATTCCTTAATTTCTTTATCTATTTCATTCCAACCAATTATAAGTTTTGATGATCGATTTAAACAGAACAGTCGGATTTCACTGTTCTGTGTTCTTGTAAACGAAGAAGATGAAGTCGAGTATATGTATAAATATAATTAAAACTGGATATTCGAATGGGTTAGACACACAGTCCAGCGGTGGACTGTGTGCACAAACAATACACACGTCCCGGGTTCGAATCGCACACGTTACCGACTTTCAGAAATAAAACCAACATTTTTAGAACTTAATCAGATCAAGTCACAGAATGTTTATAAGAGTAATATAATCCATTAGTTAAACAGATTAGACACACAGCCCAACTGGTTGGGCTGTGCGCACTCGAACCGAAGGACCCGAGTTCGACTCCGGGTCTCTGCAACCGGTTCGGCTATATAAATCATTTTTAATAAAAACCAAATAAGTTTAAAATTAATTAGTATATAAATATAATTAAAACAGAGAATATTTCGGGTTAGACACGTAGCTCAGTTGGTAGAGCTGCGTGCACGTATACGAGAGGTCCTGAGTTCGAACCTCACTCAGCGCATAAGAAAACACAGTCTGACCGGTCAAGACCCGGTCAACGGTCAACGGTCAAAAGTCTACTTTTTTTTATTTTTTTATTTATTTAATTGAAAAATCATTTAAAAATACTTAAAAATAAGATTTTTAAAGTTAGAAAATTTCCTTAAACTCACAAAAATAAATCTCAAAATCCCATTAAGAGCACTAATTAAAAATATTAATCTCAAATAAAATCCATTTATTTACCGAATCATTTCGTTATTATTTTAGGTTAGTTTTTCCCTCGTCGATCGAATCCTAAAATTCGTGCGCATCCAACGTCATCAAAGAACGCACCCAATGTGAGTGAATCTCTATCAATTCCCCCGTTTTAACCATGTTTTGGGGTGTATCATGTGTCGTTTAATTCTTTATTATATTTAAACACTTGTGCATACATCATATCTGTGATCAAATGTGTAATAAATGTGTATCAATTGTTGTGTGGATTATATGTAGATTGGATTTATCATTTTCAGTGCACGCATTTCATTAGGCCCGTCAGTTCCCCGTGGGAGACGGGTTGAGCATCAGGTGCCTCATAAGATCGGCTCCGTTTGATTGAGCCTTGATCTCACATTCATCATCATTCATATCATATACTCATCCAAAGTGGTTTGTGTCTGTTTATTTATATATGTTTGCTCACATGTGATTATTGCACAAATTTTCCTTATTAAATAAAACAAGAAATTAGTAACAATGTTTTATCAAGGTTCACTCGCCAACTTTTGTTGACCCAAAATATCCCCCGTTTTACACATGATACAGGTGATCCAGCTGAGGCAAGAAACACATAGGAAGGCTTAGAAGAATAAACCAGTTTAAGCTTTGGATTATTTATATAGTTTTCATTTCCTTGTAACTGTATGAATTTTGATTTGGATATTTAAGTTGTAATTTGAATTTAATAAATATGAAACATTTTAGTAAACATCATGAACTTTGGTGATAACCCAATTATGCCCCGACTCTTATTCCGCTGCGGGTCGGGGTGTGACAGAAACGACATAAGATAGTGTGCCACGTAGACTGATTTGGGAAAGTTTGGAGGGTAGTGAGGTTCCAGGGAAATATATAGACATAGTTAAGGATATGTATGTTAGAACTAAAACTAAGGTTCACGCACCTACAGGGGATATTGATTCCTTCTATGAAAATAAGAACCTTGGAGTTCTTACGAAGATGTTTGAGACGAACATTTTATGGTAGTAGTCTTGCTATGAATTATGTTATTTATTTATTTATTTATTTTTTATGAAGAAGTCATCCCCTAATACCGTATTAAATTAAAATACGTGTGATTTTAAAGTGTAAACCTGATTGGACCCGACCAAATTGCAGATAATACAAATATAATAACAAATAAATAATATAAATAAAGATATCAATATAAATGGAAGAAGAAGACCAGTGACATTCTGGTCTTTTTTTCCGAAAAAGCCCTTGTCTTTTGTCTAATCTAATCATAGACAATAACCGATGTTTTCTTAATTAAGTGCTACTTATGTCCATTAGATTCTACCCATGGTGTTCTTTTGTTGCTTCCTAATGGGTCACACCAAAAACCCAAATGAGGACACATGAAATAATAATAATAATAGTTAATCGAATTTAATAATAATAATAATAATAATAATAATAATAATAATAATAGTAGTAGTAGTAGTTAATCAAATTCAATTCAAGCAATTTGGCTATTATATTATATAATAGTTTAATAATCGATCTCATTCAAATATTTTGGTTATATAATGTAATGTAAAGCCCAATATATCATATCTTTATCTAATACCATTTTAAGTACAAATAGGAGGTTGAGAAATATGTTAGTTATCAAATGGCATGTAGTCTAATAGTATTATAATGTGTTAAAAATATGTTATTCCTCATGTAGTTGAGAGTTTAAATCCCATGGAGGATCAGATTGTAGATTTAAAAGTAGAATTAGAGGGTATATGTAAACTAGTTAAAAAAGTTATTTCTCTAATATATCGTTGAACAACTTTTACATGGTTGGTGTTGTTTTGGGTTAGAAGATACAGAAACGTCATTTTATTATGCATAAGCAGTTTTCATAAGAAAAATTTGAAGAGGTTAATCTTGAATTAGGAGATAAAGATAAAAAAAGGTTATTAGATAATTCTTGGTGAATTATTGTAGGGATAATTGTTAGTTTTAAATTAGATAGGTTTATCTAATTTGTTTATTTATTTATATTAGTAGAGTTTGAGTCGGGTTAGGACTAGAAACTAGTTTTAGTATAAATAGAGGGTTAAAGTTATTGTATTTGTGTGCTCTCATTGTTAAATAATAAAAAGAGTCGAACAGTTCGTTCAATCTTGTGTTTTTTCTATTCAATCAAGAGCCTGACTTCCAACAAATTTAAACCGTTTGAGATTTTATTGATGGATAAGGTCAAGCCCCACACATAAAATATCGTTGATACAACGTTAGGCCTTTTATTGAAAAGTGTAATTAGTAAAATTGAATAATTTGGCTAAAAAATATACGTGGGCAACTATTCGAAATCCATGTGTGACCCGACCTGACCTATTCGTAATAGATGAAACTCATAAAGAAATCGGCTAAGTAGTAGACATACCGGGTCGCTGACCCGTTTGATACACTTCTTCAAGTCGAATCGGATCGACAATCAACCATTTGGGTTGATGCAAATAGAAAATCAGTTTCATAGGATTTTAAATAGAAAATGGATGAATAATGGAAAACATACAACTGATGCCATTTAAAGCTCCTGGCTCTCAAAATCGATGCAACGTTAAACCCCTCTACACGATTTGAAATAAGAAGAGGGACCAAAGAAGTAAATACCACCGACTTTTAAGTTTAAGATAGAAGTAATATCTCTCAAACAAAATCTTTCTTCTTTATACAGAACTTCACTAGATCATAACTTTTTTTTAACAGTCAACTAAATCACCGAATAAGCATTCTGGGATACCCTCAATCGAGCAAATGCATCCTCTTCTCCATAACAGTCAGAGTTGGATGCATATCCGAGCCACCAGTTCCGGGGAAAACCCGCCGCCTGAAGGCCCACTACGGTAAAACCCGGTTCAGCTCGGTTTCGAACTGGCGACCTCTAGAGAGACCTAGTTCTAAACTTCATTGCCACCACCAATGTCCTTTTAAATGAATTGCTAGTGGGAGTTGAACTTAAAACCTCACATAGAGAAACCAAGTGACTACCCACTAGACCAACTTATCAGAACACACTAGATCGTAACTAAGAGAATAAAGCTTTTACCTTCCATTAAAATATTAAATACAGGTTCTCATAGGTCCATATATTATTGTCTAAGAACTAACGACAACTTGGTCAAATGTAACACCTGAATATGATACCCGAATAAATAAATTGCACCAAACGTAACAATACTTATAATCAATATAGGTTGTGGCGTTGTGCAATGACTTCTTTTTATACAATTAACGGATTCTTTAAATAGGCTACAGGCGAAATTCACTACATCGGGATACGTACACCTTTGAACCAGGGAAAACCCTCACGTAGGGCCAAAATCGGTGAACACTCGCCCGAAGGCACGACAGTGCGGTGAGGTAAAGCTGCTTAGTTCAAGGATCAAGGATCGAACTAGCGATTGCCGCATACTCGCCTAGTGTCTCATCATATCACCAGGTGCCGTCAAAACTAAATGGTGGAGGTAGGAATCGAACCTGTGTCACTTGAAACACCATGTCTCTCCTTTACTACTCCACCACCAGCTCATTGACAGGTTGTGTAATAATTTGTATATAACAGATAATGATGAGTCCAATTGCAAGTAAAAAGGATGTAAATAGTTATTTTAACAGTTCAAGTACGCTTATAAGATATGTTATAGACTATAACATCTGATAAATTCAACAAAAGTCTAATTTTAGTACTCTTTGGACTTTGTGGTCATTAACATTCTTTTTGTTTTTCAACTGAGACAAAGGGGTTGAACACAAAAGTCAGATTTCTGATCCAACTATTTGAGGGTTTTAGTTATTTAACTAGTGGGTTACACCCCGCTATGCGACGGGACGACACAATTTTTAATGAAAACATAGAGGCCATAGTAAAAATGATGATAATGGCAGGAATTTGTTTGATATTGGTTCGGTTAACACTTACTGAAAGAGAAAAAAAGTCATGATACGATCAAAAAAATACCGAGATGTGTTTACATCGATCGGAACAATAAAAACGAATATCAATTCCGGTACTGACGTTATTCAGTCAGTATTAGACCGTTTGTTTCGTTACATACAACATCTAGATCGATTGAAACTTAAAAAAGAAAAACAAAAAAAAAATGAAAAGAAATTCATTAAAGAGCAAAATTAATTAAAAATAGTTAATAAGTTTATAAATTATATATATAGTAATTATTTTTTTTTCAGTAAAGCTATCAAAAATAGAGAACTATCTACTTTCTATGACGTTGTTTGATACGAATATTTATATATAGTTTTAATCAAAATAAATGGTATTAGTCTTGTACGTTAATTTGTTTAGAGCATACCCCGATGGCACACTACCCTATTAAAATATAGGCGATTTTAAAGTGTCGCCTAAAGAATCATTAAAACCTGCGCGTGTTGCGGCACGGGTACATCGCAAACGTCGGACGGATTAGTCCATACCTTATATGATGCGTTAATCATATAAAAATGTGTGTTCCAACATATAGGACTGAACTCGATGTAACTTATAGAGGCGTTGCAATTGGATTAAAACGTAAAGCAAATCAAGATTATACCGTACAATCATAATGTATTATATGCGACTCGACTAACTCGAATTTATACCATCATGTCAAAACGTATTATGTGACCCGATTCATTTGTAGGAAACATACAAAATAAAGTACGAAAGTGTATACAAATTTACGTCAAAACGTAAAAAGCAAAGTTTATAAGTTGAGGGGTCGGTATAAAGCATATGTACGAAGAACGTAAATTACCAAAGTATAGATAAAAAATGCAAGTTACAAAAGTAGAGAATAAAAAAGAAAAATTCTATATGAAAAAAAAATAGAAAATTTCCGAAGTAAAATTTCCAAGTTACCAAAGTAAAAGTTACAAATAGAAAATTTCAAAGTCGACACCGTCTTTGTTGTTTAAGTAGTATAGTAATGGGTATTGCGCTAACTAAAGTTAATGGGCTATCTTTTAAAATTTAAAAATTATTTGTAAATGGGCTTATAGATAACTTGGTGACTTGGATTTTGTACGAGTATATCATTTAAAAAATATATAAGATATATATATCAAAATTTTTTTTTAAATATGACCCTCGGAATCAGGCACCGGGCCAGGGCAGCCACTGCCTTGATCGGACCCGACAAAAATCCAGATAATGTAAATATAATTAACAAAAAAAAGTTTCTGCCAATGAATTTTTACAAAAATCCAGATAATGTATATATGATAACAAAGAAAAATAAGCAAATTATTAATTTTAATGGAGGGTGAAGTAGACCCGCGACATTCTAGTTTTTTTTCCGAAAAAGCCCTTGTTTTTTGTCAAATCTAATCATAGACAATAACCGCTGTTTTCTTAATTGAGTGCCTCTTATGTCCATTAGACTCTACGCACGGTGTTCTTCGGTTACTTCCCAATGGGTTACACCAAGCCAAATGAGGACAAGTGAAAAAAAAAAGTAAATTTATAGTTAATCGAATTCAATTCAAACATTTTTGCTAGAGTAAATTGCCAAAATGATCCATGTGGTTTGGGCAGTTTTCAAAGGTTTCATTTATTTCCTATGGGTCTAAAAAAGTTTCACCATTGCCATTTTTGTACAACTGACTTAACCCCATCCATTTTTTCCGTTAACTAATTCGGTCATTTTATATGTGTTTTGGATAGTCCTCCTTATGTTAAGAATATAAAATAACTGAATTGCCCTTCTAGTTAACAGAAAAAACTGATGAGGTTAAGTTAGTTGGACCAAAATGACAATGGTGAAACCTTTTTGGACTCACATGAGACAAATGAAACCATTGGACTATACTGACAAAACTACCCAACCACATGGACCATTTTGGCAATTTACTCTTTTGGCTATTATATCATAGTTTAAGCGAATTCATTCAAATATTTTGGCTATATAATGTAGTTTAATGTAATGCCCCATGTATCATTTTAAGTAAAGGGGGAGGTTTAGAGGATAAATCATCAGTAAAACCATCATCCAACTTAAAAGTTATTTACCAAATGACATGTGGCCTAGCGATATTAAGATGCTTTGGGAATATGTCATTTCTTATATGGTTGAGGGTTGAAATTCCATGGTGGACAAATATGTAGATTTAAGAGTAGAATCAAAGAGTGTGTGTATGTGAAAGCCTGTTAAAAAGAACTATTTCTCTAATACATCTTAGATCAACTTTAACATGGTTGGTGTTGTTTTGAGTTAGACGATAGATAACCAACATTAATATAGTAAAAGAAAAAAAGCACAATTCTATAACAAGAAAAAACAATTCTGGGAGGCAATTTGTAAGTCAAGCATATTCAACAATGACACTCGCAACATCGTGACATATTTTCGGCATTAGACAAGATACATCATGTTGAAATTTAGAATAGAAGATCATAAAAGACCAATAACCAAAGGTATACTCACATGTATACACCTAATCAACTAAATCATTGTTGAAGTAACAAGCTAAACGATCAACTAGGATGGAATGATGCGAAGACCCTCATCTAGAGTTCAACATATGTAGCGCATAATGTTGTGTGATAACATTAAAGTGTGATTCTCGCCGATCATGCATGTAAAGACAAACATGATAATTACCATATGCGACAAATAATGTATAGACATATGATAGTACACACTTAAAACAAGGCTGCGATATAGAGGGTGATCAAAGTGTTTCTATTAATGGAACTTTGGTTTAATATCAACACGAGTTTCGCAAAGAGTAGCAAAAGGACGTGAATGTGCGTGATCATGGATGAAAGAGGCTTTTGATACAAAGAAGGCAGGGTTATATAAGTGGTTAGGATACGTAAAACATAGCATAAAGATTAGTCATAGTAAGGGAAGTAGATGGGGCCATTAGACTTAAGAATACCATCAACATAGACAAGTAAAACTCACATGGCAACAAAAGAAGAGAAAAGTTGATACGAAACAAAAATCTCCTAATGCGGGTACAATGACAACATACACTTAGGATGTAGGAGTAGGTTTAAGAAATGGTCACTGTGGTACCATAGACGTCTATGGAGTGTGAATCGATGAGTTGGGTGGGTTAACCTTATTGATGATTGAAGAATGACCCAATCAACATGCAGCTGGGCAGTTTCATAGTTTTCAACAAGTAGTTATTTCTTTTTGAACGATGAATATTACTCTACTTTATTTTAAATCAAAATTCTAAGTTACATCCTCTTGTTCAGGATTTGAATATGAGACATTTTTCTAAAAGCTATGTGCCTATTGTACTAAGTGGGTCAACAAGTAGTTATTGACTTCAAAAAAATATTCTATACCCCACTAAGAAGTATCCAATTTTTTTTGTTGACACTTGTTATCTCTCTCACACGCGCGCACACACACGGTTTCATTACTATTTTTAAATATAAATAACTTTTATATAAACATCATAAGGTCAAGAGTGTAATTTTCTATGGTTCAAGTGTGTGTATAATATAACACTTTTAACGAATTAATGCAAAAAAAATGCTTATATTATACAGATAGAATACCTATCACTCTTTAAAACTTGTTTCATTTCTAGATGGTTTCTCACGGTTTTTATGAATTTAATAATTTCAGTGTAACTTTGTGAATCATCCATAAGATAACACAGCTTCTCTAGTGGAAGCCCTTGGGCCCAAGCCCTTCTAAAGGCCACCATTGGAGGTCACTGCCCATGAGGGTCCAACACTTGCTTAGAGACACCATTTGTCTTTACAATACTACAAAAAATTATTATAATAAGATAATATGTTATCATCACATCATGGAACGTTTCCCGGTGTCAGATCGGCAAACAACGCCCATCAACACCGCCACACCATGGCGCAGGTTGGGCGAGGGACAGGTGACTTGGGGCCGGCCACGACGTGAGGGGGAGGGAAGGATTAAATGCAGGGTTGGCATTTAAATTAAAAAAAAAAAGAAGTAAACAACCAAACTTTTAGAAACCTTTGTGAAAACATGATGCTTGAGATTGTATTTGATTTACTTGCTCTTGTATCACTTGACATTCTTGTGTAGAAGAAGGATAGAAATGAAAGAAGAATAAAAAGATGGACAGAAAAGTCAAGACCAAATTAATAAAATCAGAATTTGGAAATGAAGTCTGGCTCTATTTTTATATAATCATTTGATTGGGCCGGTGATTTTATAAAAATAACTTTGGGCTGATTTTTTGACTAATAATTCAATTGGGCAGAGGTTTTAATCAACTTATTATAGTTAGTTTCTTAATATTTGTTTAAAGAGTAAATTGAAAGTTGGTTTTTATTTTATACCAAATTTTAGGAGGTGTTATTTGCCTTTATAAAGTACAAACTACAAGAACCATATGTGTAATTTTGAAAAGCTAGAGAACAAATTCAAAATTTTAAAAAATCAAATGGATTATCCATTTACTTTACTCTTTGTTTTATTTGTTAATATATATATATATATATATATATATATATATATGGATCTACATATTCACACACCTAAGTGCCTATTTTCACACCTTCAAGACGTCTCGTATAGACCTATACGGGGCGTCTAGGCACTGAAATCAAGGGGGCTCTGAGTGGGATGTCGGGCACAGAATTTAAGGGGTCAAGACGCCTAGTATAGGTCTATACTGGTCGTCTTGAAGGTAGTCCAAAAGACCTTTATACCCCTGGGTTAGGGGTATACTGGGGGCAAAACATAGGTATAATGGTCTTTTGGACAACAATAGACGCCCAATATAGGTTTATACTGGGCATCTTGGAGGTTTTTTTATTTTTTTTCCTTTCTTAATATTAATTACACTAATATTAATTATAAAAAAACTTATACTAATATCAATAACACTAATGCTAATTATAAAAAAACTCATATTAATATCAATAACACTAATATTAATATAAGTTTTTTATAATTAATATAAGTTGTTTATAATTAATATTAGTGTTATTGATATTAGTATAAGTATTCTATAATTAATATTAGTGTAATTAATATTAAGAAAAGAAAAAAATAAAATAAACCTTCAAGACGCCCAGTATAGATCTATACTGGGCGTCTATTGTCGTCCAAAAGACCATTATACCCCTGTTTTGCCCCTAGTATATCCCTAACCCAGGGTATAATGATCTTTTGGACTACCTTCAACACGCCCAATATAGACCTATACTCGGCGTCTTGACACCTTAAATTCTGTGCCCGACATCCCACTCAGAGCCCTCATGATTTCAGTGCCTAGACGCCCCGTATAGGTCTATACGAGGCGTCTTGAAGCCCAAGGGTGTCCAAATAGGCAGAATGGGTGTGTGATTAGATTTAGCCATAAAAATACTAAATTACCCTTTTGTGATATGATTTAACAAAAAAAAAATATTTAGATTAGAGGCAAAGGACATAACGTATAGCATTTAGAAGCATTAAGTATAAAAGTCATAAGTTTTAAAGAAAAACATAGTGTGAAATTTGGTATAAAGGTAAAGAAAAAAACTTGCATTTACTCTTCTTTAAATTTAGATAATTTTATATTGTTTAAATAAAATGAACAAAAAAAACTAATTATTATAAAACTAAGTTGGTTTATATTGTTAATGGGGGTTTTCTAAGTGATTTTTTATCTTAAATTTAATTAAACCCCTAATTTTTTTTAAAAATTTAAGTGTATTTAATAATTTTTTTGTTACATTGTTAATACATTACCTAACATAAATAAAAAATATTATTGATTAAACAATAAATACCTAATCATCAACCAAATCCCTCCCATTACACCGTCTTTTGGCATTTCTAGGTGAGAAAAAATGTGCCTACGTCTCAACGTGACATCAGTTTTTTCTCAACCAAACATCATAAGCTATGGCATTAAATTTTTACATCTTATTCTATTTAGTAAAAGAAATTGATATTGAAATAAATGTAAAAAAAATGATGCAAACTAATTAGTTTCAATGAATGTGTGGAAATTTCAAAACGTGTTTATATGTATCACATCGCACTGAATAAAGTTGGTCTAACAATTCTATAACCAATACTTCTAAAACCTATTTTCTCCTATCATTCTATTCTATTCTATAAACCTATAATCACAAGCTGGGTTAACGGCAACCTGAACCTGCTGCATGGCAGGTTGTTGGTAAGTTTTTTTTTAAGTAATTTTTTATTTATTTTAGTTTTTAATCTTTAATATTTAGTATTTACACTTACAACTCTTGAGCTTTCTAAAATCTATATAATCATTTTTTACGTGTTTATATTTATGTATGTGTCGGTATAAATTCGGATTGATTACGGATTCTTTTTTGTCTTTTAGTACTTTTTTTTATTTTATGCTTTACCCTTCAACATTTAGTATTGGCAGTTACAACCCTAAAACTTTCTAAAAACTTTATAGTTACTTTTTACGTTTTTATAATTACGTACGTGTCGGTATAAATTCAAGTTGATTACATTTATTTGAAAATGGGTACGCTCAGATATAATATGATTTCTTCACTTTTTGACGTTTTCAATTAATCTACGTTTTGGCATAAATTTAGTTTTAAAACATGTCAGGTCAAATATAATATGTTTTCATTAGAGTTTATAAATTCCGCTTACTTTACGTTCCGGTCCCACCGCAACGCGCGATAATATTTTTAGCATAAAAACATACTTTTTTACTTAATTTTATCTACGTGTCGGTATAAGATCAGGTTAGTGTTCAACGTAAATTCTTTAGCAAAAAAGTCGAGCCACGTATAATACGTTTCCATGCTTATTTTTTATGTACATATTCAGTTTATCTACGTTTTGACATAACTTTTATTTAGAAACGGTTCAAGTCTTTAATGCACAAATCCGAGTTACTTTACATTTATACCCGCCGCATCGCGCGGGGATATTTACTAGTTTCATAAAATATATATGGTAAATATAATATAAAAAAACACACCGGTCAAAAACTCCAAAAGTTTTACCAACGGTTAAACAACTATCCTTAAATCGAGTTTTTTCTCAAAAGGGTGTTGGTGGAAAAGTTATTTACCAAAATAGGTGATTTGAAAAATAATTACCAAAATGGGTGTTTTTCTATATTTCTTTATTTTAATTAATCTATTACAATTTTTCTATTTTTATTTAATCAACCTATCACATTTGTATTTTTGTTCTTCGATCTAACTCATTATAAAGATATTTTAACTAACTTATTAATTATTATATTTTTTTCTTTTTCTTTGTTAAAACAAATTGAGATCGTTGAATTCATTTTATTTTTAATGGTCACGAACAACATATTTTTCATTTGGTTAATGTAAACATGAACACATGTCTTGTTTACGAAAAAGAAAGCCATTTTTGTGTTCGATTATTTGTTCGGTTAAAGATAAATAAATGAACATGAACTTTAGTGATTGTCTACATCTCTAAAATTATAGGAGTAAACTTTATATTGGAATGATTTAGTTTATATAAATATAAAGGAAATAAAAGAAAAGGCGTTAAAAAAAAGAATTATTTTGTGGTTAGTTAAAAAGTAAATAAAATATAAAGAGTAATTGTTTGGATAAAAAGAAATTATTCTGTATAACATTTGCCACAGATTCTTATCAACAGGGTACAAACTTGATTTGTTACTACAGTAAATAATCCCCTTCATTTGTTACTGAATTACAAGACTGCCATTAGTTAAAAACATATTAGGTTAACTGAAAAAAATAATAAATATAATATATTAGTTAATAATAAAGAAATAAGAAAAAAATACTGATTTTAATAATTTTTTTTTAAATCACCCATTTTGGTAAATATTTTTTCCACCTTCACCAATTTAAGAAAAAAGTCATTGCAAAACACCTATTTAGTAATTATTTTACAAATCACCCATTTTGGTAAATAATTTTTCCACCAACACCCTTTTTGAAAAAAAAAAAAAAAAAGCTCTCCTTAAATCTGCAACAACCAACATGCGTTCACTGTAGAACAAACGTTGTAAGATCAGAAGCAAACAACCACCAGTGTTGATACTTTCCGGCCACTTTAATTCTAGTATGATCAATAATATTCATATTTTGTATTTATTATTATTATGTGGTTCATTCAGTTTCTTTTAATGTCACAATATTCATATGCAGACGTGATGTTAGATCTTAATCTAAGTATTGGGTTAATGTCTGATTCCATCGCTTCAAACGCTTCTAACGAGGCCTCGAGTAACACCTGCGACGAGGAACATTCGTACTCTTGCCCGAATGTTGTGTATCGGTTCGATATACTGAAAAAGAATGACCTGGAAGAGTTACAAGAGAAAGGGTCTAGTAGTGTTGCAATGAAGCAAGTTTTTGTTGCGGATGGGGGCTTTATTCCGCACCATTGGGTGGAAAAAGGTCTTGAAGATCGAGTACTCGTGTTGAGGCAAAATCACCACCACCAGCAACAACAACATATACAACAGGTGAAGAGGAGTAGGAGGGGACCGCGGTCTAGAAGCTCGCAGTATCGGGGTGTAACGTTTTATCGAAGAACCGGAAGATGGGAATCACATATTTGGTTAGTTTGTGTAATGATGAATATATTCATATTTAGTTTCTAATGTTGTTGTGTTTACTTATGTTTTATTTTTAATGATTTGTTTGTAGGGATTGTGGGAAACAAGTGTATCTAGGTAAGTGATGATAAGTTTGATGTCCTTTTGGTTTGAGTTGGTTTCCTAGAAACTGGATATAAGGTTTTTTTTAACGGCGAAACTTCTTTATTAAATAAAGAAAAACGGGCTTGCAAGAAACTAAACACCCGACATTACAAGATTACATCTCGATATAAGTGTTCAAGGTGTTTATAAAGTGTGGAAACCTATGGATCGAACAGAAGCGAGTTGGTTCATCTGGTTTGATTTTATACGGTTTGGTTTTGACAATTTAACAGTTTAAAACTTGAATCTAGTGTTGGTAATGGTATACTAACCTAGCATTTAACATCTTATATTTATTCTTTTTGAAATTTCTGGAATATTTATTGAGTAATATGTATGTATTATATTCATGAATAAATATTATAATTTCTAAATTTTTAATGTAAACTAACTATTTTGAATAAAAAAATCGGTTCAAAGTGTCAACCCAACAGGTTTGGTTTGTCGTTTCCCAAAACCATAGTTAACAATTCAAGCATATTTTTTGTTAAGATTGACCTAACCGGACCGCGAGCACCCCTACTTGTGCTTTGTCTAGTTGGACAATCATCTAGGCATGAGTCGGTTTAGTGTGGTGGATTGGTGTTCAACCTTATAAGAATATGTTCTTTCTTACATAGAATCTGACGTGTTATTTTTGTTTGAATTCTCTGTGTACTGGATTTTATAGGTGGATTTGATACTGCACATGCTGCTGCTAGGTCATTTTCTTTATATTCGTGTTTCATAATATTCGCAATTATTTTGATATTTGAATCATTACTAAACCTACCAGTGTGACATTATCTTCAGGGCATATGATCGCGGTGCTATAAAGTTTCGCGGACTTGATGCTGATATTAACTTTAATATTAGTGATTATGAGGAAGAATTTGATCAGGTTTGTGTGACATCCTAAGAGCATCACCAATAGAGGCGTTTTTTGGTGCTAATGTGGCACCTTCCCAACCAATGAGAGCATTTCTCTCTCTTGACTTACTCACATACACAAAAAACACTCTTTCTCTCTCCTCTTACTCACATACTCTTCATCTGTCCATTCTTCCTCACATACATCCCTACACCCTCTCTCCTCCACCTCACTTTCTCTCTCTTTAAAAACATAAAAAAAAACCTCCCTATTGTGGGTGCTCTAACCGTTAAGTAAGCACACATGACGTGTTGTCTCGTTTTTTGAGTCCGACCTTCATTGTAGGGTTGTATTGTACGCCATAGTACTATATTATTGCGCTATGTTATTTAATACGACCCTACAATGCACGTAAGACACAAAAAGGTTTCGAGTGGATCATTGTGATATTAACTTAATATGCTTGTAGATGAAAAGCTTGACAAAAGAAGAGTTTGTGCATCTTCTTCGACGTCAAAGCACAGGATTCTCTAGAGGAAGCTCTAAATACCGAGGGGTTACTTTGCACAAATGCGGTCGATGGGAAGCCCGAATGGGGCAATTTCTAGGAAAGAAGTAAGTTCCCACGAATTAAATCTAGAATCACATGTAGGCATTAACAAATATGGACTCAAGTTTATCATGCATGTTATAATAGGTACATCTATCTTGGATTGTTTGACAGTGAGATTGAAGCTGCAAGGTGCTCGTTTTCCCTTACTAACTTGATAACTAGTTAATTACTTCATTTGACAAAATGTGGAAATATGATGTACTTTCACATTTTGCTATCGATATATGCAACGCATTTGCATGATTTAGGATAAAATTGCACGTAACTTGCATAATTTGTTTAAAATCATTAGGTTGCATGCAACATTGGTAGCAAGTTGATAGGACGTTGTGTTTCCTACCAGTGGCGGACCCAATATTTTTTTTACCAAGCTCACTCTTCAAATACTTGTGCTTAATCAGGGCCAACCTTTGTATATTACATATAAAAACAAAATCCGGATATACTAGATAACACATAAAAAAAATAGAGTCCGTCAGTGCCTGCCTAGGTCTCCCCCCCCCCCCCCCCCCCTTTATTGCACTTTACGCTTTCCTTGGATCTTGTTGCTCCTAAAAATGATATGATTTTACGAATTCGCTAGGGCATATGACAAGGCAGCAATAAAATGCAACAGGAGAGAAGCGATCACCAACTTTGATCCCAACTCATATGAAGCCGAGTTAAGAAGTGGTAAAACTGTAGAAATTTATGTAACATTTTTTCGTTTATCGCTCGTTAAGTTTGTTTTATTTTGCTAATCATGATTTGCATATTATATCTACAGAAAACATCCAATCTATGGATTTGAACTTGGGTATTGCTCCCCCATCTTTAACAGGAGGTTTTCAAGTAAATGACACCTTAGGAAACTTGAATGAGTTCAACTACATCTTAGGAGACACGTCTTCTCAAGCCACAAGAACGATGGTAATATTCATCGCGCATTAATTAATTATTAATCAAATCAACCGCGCTGAGTTAGGTAACATGTTAAAACGTGTAACTTATGCATGGGTCAAAATGGAACGGGTTGGGTTGACTAGTCAATTAATTATTAATCAAATAAACCGCGCTGAGTTAGGTAACATGTTAAAACGTTTAACTTATGCATGGGTCAAAATGGAACGGGTTGGGTTGACTAGTCAACACAACCCGTTAAATCACATAACTAGTAAATGCATCAAACTTGATTGTACAAGTATTTTAGCATTTTATCTTTTAATGACCAGGGAACACCAAACGCTCCATCGTGTTGGGCGGTATGGGGTGGAGCTACTCCGACATCATTCTTATCTACCGCAGCATCATCATGATTCGGTAATTCATCATCGCCTGTTGCTGCTTACTATCACTACAACGCCACCATGATCCCGCCGTACTACTGTAAGAGCTGAAAGTACAAGTAGAAGAAGCACACCCATGACACAACTACTACCTTGGTTTAAGAAAAATATGATCAGATTATTTGTTTTTGTAGAGGAAGAGATTGCAACATTTTCTTGGTAACATTTTCGTAAAGGATCTGATTATTTGTATGTTTACTCTTATGTCAGTGTAATATTTCTAGAGAAATCAATTGAGACAAGTTATTTACTATAAGTTGTTAATAAAGCAATATTATCAAAAATATATCAATATTTTTGGTTTTTTATATACTTTTAATAAGTTGTGTTCGACAAAACATGGGTTTTTAAAACTATTAGAGGTACTTTGCGCTTCATGGTGGGAATTCGGTTGGTATTGTTTCGCTCCTTTAAGGTAACATCACTTGCTATAGTAATTGAAAGAAAAAACCCAAGGCTAGAGTATTTTGAATCAAAAGAACAAATAAAATAAATAAAAAATCATTCTTATAACTAATTATAAAATCTATCCGAATAAAATTTATCTAGATTTAAATAAAGAAAATAAAGTAACTTTGAGATTCAAATTACATTAATATAAAGAATACAAATTTAATTTAATATCACATCATTTTGGTAAATCTAGAGCATATGTTAAAAAACAAACAACCTTCTTTCTCGTAGACTGCAGATGTTTGATCCACATCTTCTTTTACAGATATCTGCAAATGTAGTTCGCAAACTCCATACATTTTACCTCTTAAAAAGCAAACAACACGTTAGTTGAATATCTAGCTAAAGAAACCCTAGCTTTAAGTTGCAAACCATATATCAACTGAATGAAACATTAAATAAAATGATAAATTAACAGTAAAAATCTCAAACCGACCAAACTGACACTTTACTTTAGTTTGAATGGTTCGGTGGATTTTAAGGCTTTATAAACACTAGAAAAGAAAATAATAATATAAATTTAGTACTGACGTTACAGTTTGGTAAGAAACTTAAATGAGATATTTTAAACTCATTATATCCATAAGTCTGTAAAATAGTTTTTTTAATAGTAAATTTGGATCACTAATGAATCATTGAGTATCATCGTGTCACTAGCAGAAACACTTGATCATATCCATCTCCGCTAGGCATAACGTCTACATACCAATTCAGGAGTAAACCCAATAAATATGGAAAAAAACCCCTTATGGGAATCGAACCCAGATGCTATTGGTCCCAAAGCTTTCTCTCACCTCCAATATACCACTAGGCTATAAAGCCATGGGCAAGTCTGTAAAATAGTTACCCACCTTTTCTCTGTATGGAGATGTTAGGTCATGTGTAGTCAAAATGCCCCTGAAGGGCGTTGTCTGACATATAGCGTGCCACGTCAACAGGGGCGTTTTGACATTAGATATAATCGTAGTCATAACGCCCTACATTGTCATTACTCAATTATTAATTTTCATTATTTAATATTAATTTCTAACTGGCACATAAATATTATTCATATATAAGCCAAAAAACTTGCCAAGTTACATCAAAACAAAAGGTAGCCGGGCAACAAGCTGCGCCGCCAATCCTTTCTAAATTGCAAACCCTAACCTTCAAATACATTTATAAAAAACAAATTTCATTATGACGTCGTTCTCTAACTATCATTAAAACAAAAAATACACTATAAATAAAAATAAAAACATTACACTAAAAATAAAAAAATTACACTATAAAAAAAATAAATACATTTATTCGTCGCTTATGACGTCGTTCTCTCCTTCTTCCTCTTCGTTTTCTCCATCATCGCCGCTACCAGTGCCTCGAATTGGATGAATCGCCCAAGCAAGCTCAACCAAATCCGCCTTTAATGCGTTATGTAGTTCCCTAGATCGCAATAGTTGAGCATTCACCAACCTCTCTTCCATTGTTGCTTGGGTTGCTTCAACTTCATCTTCGATCTGGAAAGTAGTTTTGGCATATCGCCTTCCCGTCATCCTCTATGATCATATTATGCAAATTGATGCAACCATACATGACCATTCGAATTCGATCTTTATGCCACATACGACACGGATTTCTAATAAAATGCCATCGTTGTTGAAGAACCCCAAAACACCTCTCGATGTCCTTTCGCGCAGACTCTTGTAATCTTAAAAATATTGTCTTTTCACATCGAGCGTCTCAAAATACGTCTTAACGATATTAGAATACTCCGGGTAGATACCATCGCCCAAATAGTAGCCATGTTCGTAGTCGTTCTCGTTAGCATGTAATCCGGCCTTTGGTATCGTTCCAGAAATGTAGCTCTCTAACAAAGGTGAACACTCAAAGGTATTAATGTCGTTCATAGACCCGGCGACACCAAAGAAAGCTGACTAAACCCACAGGTCGTGCGACGCCATCGCTTGTAGAACCAAAGTTGGTCCTTTCTGGTCACCGCGTGTATGTTGACCTTGCCATGCGGTTGGACAGTTATACCAACGCCAATGACGACAATCCAAGCTTCCGATCATGCCAGGTATTCCATGCTTTTCTAAATGCACCTCGTATATTTGTTGAAGGTCGTTCCAAGATGGATTTCTTAAATAACGCTTTCCATATAATTGGCATATACCTAAAAATAATTAAAAATATAAAATTTAATAAATAGTGACGAACCGTTAAAATAAAATAGGTATATATAATTACCTAAGCAGAATTGCTCCACGGTATCACGTGTTGTTTTCTCCCCCATCTTCAAGTACTCGTCATTTATGTCGTAGGTGTTCCCGTAGGCTAGTATGCGTAAGCGGAAGTTACCTTTTGAATTGAGGTGAACCCTAGATATCCTCTAGCCTCCATTCTTTGCTTAAAGTAGTCATACTTTGCTTCCAAATCTTCGTTAATGCGCAAAAATAAACTTTGGTTCATCCTAAACCGACGTCTAAAAACGTCTGGTCCGTGAACCGGTGTGGAGTCAAAGTAGTCTTTCATCAAACGCTCATTTGCCGCTTCCCGGTCTCTCAAGATATAGGTGCGCCTCAATATGGGTCGTGGAGGAGAACGCACAACGTGTCCCATGGCTTGTATCAACGCACCGCATCCACTCGTAACCGCTTCTTCCTCCTCCGCGGTTTCTTCAGCCAAAAAGAATCTTCGATAAATATTGGTGAACGAATCGTCCGATGGAGAACCCATTATTTTTTTAGAATGGTGGTAGTATTTGGTTGAGATAGTTTGTGTTTGAATAAAATGAGTGGTGAAATATATATATATATATATATATATATATATATATGATTTTTTTTAATTAAAGGACCGTTTATCAACGTCTATATATTGAATTTCAAAATATCAAAACGCCGTTGTATACAAGGCGCTCATCAAAAAAAATTACCCAAAGCGCCCCACGTAATGGTGTGGGAGGCGCTTTGGGGCGCTTTGGCCGGCGTTTCCCCTCTTAAACCGCCCCGGGCCTTATCAAAAGTAATAATTACATTCTATAAGCTTACAATTATAAGTTGCATAGCATGCTATTAATTATTTTCCACTTGTTTATATTTATATACGTGTCGATATAAAACAAGTTGATTACGTTTCTTTGGAAATGGTAAGCTTAGATATAATATGTTTTTCCACTTTTTGGTACGTTTTCAATTAATCTACGTTTTGGCATAAATTTAGTTTTAAAACAAGTCGGGTCAAATGTAATATGCTTTCATTAGACTTTATAAATTCGGCTTACTTTACGTTTCGGTCCCACCACAATGCACGGTACCATTTTTAACTTAAAAAAACATATTGTTTTACTTAATTATTTTTATGTACGTATGGAATAAGATCAGGTTGGTGTTCGACGTAAATTTCTTTCGAAAAAAGTCTAGCCATGTATAATACGTTTCCGTGCTTATATTTATGTACACATTCTGTTTATCTACGTTTTGACGTAACTTTTGTTTAGAAACGGTTCAGGTCTTTACCGCCAAATTCAAGTTATTTTACATTTGGACCCACCGCATCGCGGGGAGATTTACTATTTCAACTTAATATATTAGAAAATATAATTTCTATATTATTGTTGTGACAATATGATTGGTTTATATTATGGGAATATATATATATATATATATATATATATATATATATATATATATATATATATTAGAGCCGTCACCGAGAACTCTCAAAAAAATTAGGCTCGGGCAACAAAAGAAATTGGGCCCAAAATTTTGATTAAGGGAAAATGAATTATAAAAATAAAAGCTTGATGGTGGAGCAAAGACTTGAACTTACGACCTTTACATTATCTCGAGATGTTTTTCCACTCTACCACCAACACTTTTTTGCATAATAAATGGATCTGTATATTAAATATATAATTTAGTATATATATAAAAGCTTATAAAAACTTTTCGAGCCTTTTAAAAATTTGGGCCACAAGCGGCGGCACGGATTAGCCGGCCCTGATTAATATGTATACGATAGATTCCAATACCCAGCTAATAGAGTAAATTGCACAAAACATCCTTTATGTTTCCTCAAACTTGCAGGTTCCAGCCTTAATGTTTAAAAGTTGCTAAAAACAGCCTTTAAGTTTATTGTTGTTGCGGGTTCAATCCTTTACAGCTAACCACGTTATTTTCTTCAGTTAAGTTCCCTCACATGCATAACATGTGAGGGTATATTCGTCATTTTGGTTGATCTTCCACCCACGTCAATAAAAAATCAACCTTTCTTTCTTAACTCTCTCTCATTTCATCTCTCTCTCTCTCTCTAAACACAAACACAGATACACTTACACTCTGTCTATTCTCTCTCCGGCCACAGATCTCCGATTGTAACATCCGTCAAAAACCGGGTTATCCAAACCCGCTTCGTTTATTAAACCGAATAATCTGTTATAAATTTTGTTGCGTATTTAATGCTCAAATTAATTTTAAACAATACACAATTAATAAATATATTAGAATTTAAAAACCATAATTTAAAATTTCAAATAAATAATGGATAAAAAAAATAATGGCAGACGCCGGGTTTCGAACCCGGGTCGCCCACAAGCCAAACACGCTAACACACCACTGCTCTACACACACTTATGTGCTATAAATCTGAAACCATTAAACTTTATTTAGAATCCACGGCTAAAACTGAAAATCTCAAAGCTTCTGAAAATCTGTAACCACCGGCATTACTCGTAATCGCGAATTAACCCAAGGAAAACCGACGATTTAATCATGCCTTTAACCCAAAAATCGGTTATCAATCATTTGAACCAATAAAAAACATAACTGAAGGTTAATTAAATCTCTTGATCGAAACTGTCGAACATGTTAGCTATCAAGTCCAAATCTCGTTCAATTCATAGCCAAACCCTCACCACATTGTGAAAACAAGTCTCTGTTTCACCGGAGTTCACCGGAAATCGCCGGAATTCTCGGCGAGTTGACCGAGAGTTATCGCCGGAAAACCGAAGAAAAACTATCCCACTGTTGCCTTACTTTATAAACAGGACATTTAGAGCTCATACCGAAATCACCCACACTCACCTTAAACTGTAACATTTGTCGAAAACGGGTTTTACCAAACCCGCTCCATTTGTAATCGAATATCAAGTTATAAATGTTCGTCGTCTATTTATGCTTATTTTAATTTTTAATGATACATAATTAATAAACAAACTAAACCATAAAAGTTATAATTGATAAAAAGTATAAATAAAACAATTAAAAATAAAATGGGGCTGCCGGGACTCGAACCCGGGTCAGCCGGGTTGTAACTCCAAAGATTTAACACTCACACGCATAACCACTCCGCCACTTGTTTGTTTTCTGTCAACTCTAGGAAACGAATAAGTCTTATATACAAACCTAGATGAACCGGTTGCGCCAACTGAAAACCGAAATCGGCTATTCAACCGTCTAAACGTTTGAATAATCGCGATTTCAGGTTTATAACCGATGCACCGACAATTCTAATCAATTCAGACTTGAATTGACTTGAATTCGGATGATGATGGGTTTTATAACCGAAAATATCTCATAACCTGAATTACTGCAATCAAAGATCTTCTCGCGACTCAGAAACATTCCACAAACCTCCAATTACATTTCCGCACACTTTACAGTCCACCGGAGAAGTTTATTTTACTCGCCGGAAAATTCTGCAAGTTCGCCGGAAAACCGCATTCTTCCTCAAAACGGTAAGTCCTTCGATACCGTCGTAGTCTAACAATTGTTAAGCTATTTCTAAGTCAAACCTTTCACTTGAAATCGAATTCAGACGCTACTATCGGATAATACCAGTTCGCCGGAAAAGTTCTGGAAATCTTTATCTTCATCTGTGAATCGGTAAGGACATTCAAACACTCTGTTAACGTTTGTTTATCAATTCAATTCCACGATTAGCTAATCAAAACGGTTAATTGTCTTGTTCAGTTGAAGTGCACAAAAACAGAGACCGACACCTTGCCGGAATTCTGAAATAAACAGTTCATCGGTATGTTTACTTCTAATTATCGTTTCTGCCATTTCATATTAGTTTGTACAATGTTTATCAATCGAACTAAACAAGATATAACGGTGTAATCTACTGCCTGTAAAATCTAACGAAGAAGATGAACTACGCTAACAATATAAGAATAATTAAAATTGGTATTTTGAACGGGTTAGACACACAGTCCAGCGGTGGACTGTGTGCGAACAAAAACACGCATACGTCCCGAGTTCGATTCTTGACACACGTACCTTCGCAGTAATAAAATGCCTTTTTGTTTAAAACTGAACCGGGTTAACTCCGTTAGTTGTTAAGTATAATAAAATTTGTATATTAACCAAGTTAGACATACAGTCCAGCGGTGGACTGTGTGTAACGTTAAAGCACAGGTCCCGGGTTCGAGACCTGTTAGTGGCACCGGTTCGATGAATTAAAATGTTTTTGAAATTAAAATAATTTTGGATAAATTGAATTAATATATAAGTATAATTAAAAACAGAATTATTTCGGGTTAGACACGTAGCTCAGTTGGTAGAGCTGCGTGCACGCGTACGGGAGGTCTCGGGTTCGAGCCTCACCCAGCGCATTTCAGTCACACAATAAACCGGTCAAACAGTCAAAGTCAAAAGTCAACGGTCAACCCAAAAAGTCAACATATTTTTATATTTTTAATTATTTAATTTAATTTAAAAATCAATTAAAAATACTTAAAAATAATGTTTTTAAAGATAGGAAATAGCCTTAGACTCGTAAAAATACATCTAAAAATTCTATTAAAATCCTTAATAAAATCCACTCATTTACTATATTTTCCGTTATTATTTAGGTTAGTTAATTCTCGTTGTCCCGCTCTTCCAACTCGTGCGCATCTCACCATCTCCAATCAAACGCACCCAATGTGAGTGAATCTTTACAAATTCCCTGTTTTAATCACGTTTTGGGGTGTATCATGTGTCTTGCTATATACTATATTTAAATCATTGTGTATACATCATATCATGAACAAATAGGTATTCAGTTTGTTTCAACTGGTTGTGTGGTTATTGTTAGATTCAATTTATTATTTCAGTACATGCAATTTCATAGGCCGCCGCTCCCCATTACATTATGAGCGTTGAGCATGTTCCCCATTACATTATGAGCCTGAACCTGGCGTGCCAACATACGATCGGCTCCGTTTGATTGAGCCTTGATCGCACAGACATTTATCATTTTCAGTACATGCAATACGATCGGCTCCGTTTGATTGAGCCTTGATCGCACAGTTTCATTCATGTTATTTATTGTATGATGTTGGTATGTTAATGTATGCTATCATATGTTACTGTATGTTATAGTTGTGATTGCAATTGCTACATCTTCATTATTTACATTTGCTCATTTATAATTATGCATAATTTTTCATTGATAAACTAACAAGAAAATCAATAATAAATGTTTATCTAACAAGGTTCACTCGCCAACTTATGTTGACCCAAAAACCCCCATTTTTACACATGATACAGGTGAACCAGCTGCAGCCAGAAACACATAGGATTGGACTAGAAGAATAAAATGATTTAGAGCTTGGAATTATTTTGTTTGGTTATTTTCTTTGTATTGTATGGACATGTTTGGATTATTTGGAATGTAATTTTGACTTTAATAAATATGAAACATATTAGTAAATATCATGAGCTTTGGTGATAACCCAATTATGCCCCGACTCTTATTCCGCTGCGGGTAGGGGTGTGACATAAACTCCCTGTAGAATCTCTGTCGCAAGAAATACATCGCCGGAATTTTTTGCAACTCGCCGGAATTTGGTCACCGGAAAACCGAAAACGTACCAGTCTCGACACTCTATAAATACCGACCAATTCACCTCAATTGAACTGGTACACTTTCTCAATCATCACTTATAACTCTCTGAAAGAACCCTCTGCTTCAATTAGCATCGCCAGAATTTTTATGTTGTCACCGGAGGCATCACCGAAGTATCACAACCATCTCCGTTTCGGTATAAAATCATCTCTTTTGTTTCCTGTGTTGTTTATGTTTTGTTAAAAGAATCTAACTATCGAATCCAAATAAGTTTTTATAATTACACAGATGATTTAGTATCAGTGGGTTCTTTGTGAAGAAGATGAAGTTTTTTTTAGTATATAAGTATAATTAAAATCGTATATCTAACCGGGTTAGACACACAGTCCAGTGGTGGACTGTGTGCAATGTTAAACAAGCACACCTGAGTTCGAATCACACACGTATCCGACTTCTGAAATAAAACCAATCTTTTTAAAGAAAAGCTATACAGATCACCTCTGAGTAAGTATATATAACTAATATAATCCGGTGTTATTACGGGTTAGACACACAGCCCATCTGGTTGGGCTGTGTGCACACGAACAACAGGTCACGGGTTCGAAACGCATCATGCGCACCGGTTCGACTAGTTTAAAAACATTTTTAATTAAATGAAATTCTGAATAACCTAAGTAGTATATAAATATAATTAAAAACAGAAATATTTCGGGTTAGACACGTAGCTCAGTTGGCAGAGCTGCGTGCACGTATACGGGAGGTCACGAGTTCAAACCTCACTTAGCGCAAACAAACACAAAGTCCGAACCGGTCAAACAGTCAAAGTCAACTGGTCAAAAAGTCAAAAAATTTTATTTTCTTTTATTTATTTATTTTATTTAAAAATCAATTAAAAATACTTAAAATAATATTTTTTTTAAAAGTTAGAAAATGACCCTAAACTCACAAAAATAAATCTAAAAATCCTATTAAAATTGTTAATAAAATCCACTTATTTACCGAACCATTATGTTATTATTTAGGTTAGTTTCTCTCGTGGTTAAATCCAACTTCGTGCGCATTCATCATCAATCCAAGGAAACGCAACCACTGTGAGTGAATTCTTACAAATTCCCCTTTTTATTCATGTTTTGGGGTGTATCGTGTGTCGCTTAAATTAATTCGCTTATTCAAACTCGTGCTATACCATTATATGATCTAAACTTAGAATGTAAATATTGTTTGTTGTTATGTATTACATATTGTCAAGTTGTATGCAAATTATTTATTAGGCCCATTAGTTCCTCGTGGGAGACGAGTTGAACAACGCGTGCCTCAAAACTCATTCATTAGGCCCATCAGTTCGTTGAACAACGCGTGCCTCAAAACTCATTCATTAGGCCCATCAGTTCCTCGTGGGAGACGAGTTGAACAACGCGTGCCTCAAAACAATCAATTGTTGTATGTGTGTGCAATATTTAATATTATGTGTTTTGTGAATAATTTACATCTACATTTACTCATATGTGGTTATGCACTTTATTTTATAATCAATACAATAAACACGTTTAAATGTTTTTCATAGGATTCACTCGCCAACTTTTTGTTGACCCAAAAACCATTTTTACACATGATACAGGTGGACAGGATGAAGCAAGGAACATATAGGAAAGTGCCTTAGAAGAAAAATAATGAAGTCTAGAAAGATGTATAGAACATGTTGTACTTGTATGATTTGATTATATGATTTTCTTTAAAATTGTAATAATAAATATGAAACATTATAATAAATGTCATGAGCTTTGATGAAAACCCAATCATGCCCCGATCACCTTTTTCCGCTGCGGGTCGGGGTGTGACAGATTGGTATCAGAGCTTTTGACTATAGGGATATAGGATAGGTTATTAGACCCTTAGAGCCTATACTATAGTTGATTAGATTTTAATTGTCAACGGTCAACGCAAAATAAACAATTTTTTTTATATTTTTATTTATTTAATTTAATTTAAAAATCAATTAAAAATACTTAAAAATAACATTTTTAAAGATAGAAAATAGCCTTAAACTCACAAAAAATACATCTAAAAATTCTATTAAAATCCTTAATAAAATCCACTCATTTACTATATTTTCCGTTATTATTTAGGTTAGTTAATTCTCGTTGTCCCGCTCTTCCAACTCGTGCGCATCTCACCATCTCCAATCAAACGCACCCAATGTGAGTGAATCTTTACAAATTCCCTGTTTTAATCACGTTTTGGGGTGTATCATGTGTCTTGCTATATACTATATTTAAATCATTGTGTATACATCATATCATGAACAAATAGGTATTCAGTTTGTTTCAACTGGTTGTGTGGTTATTGTTAGATTTAATTTATTATTTCAGTACATGCAATTTCATAGGTCGCCGCTCCCCATTACATTATGAGTGTTGAGATGTTCCCCATTACATTATGAGCGTGAACCTGGCGTGCCAACATACGATCGGCTCCGTTTGATTGAGCCTTGATCGCACAGACATTTATCATTTTCAGTACATGCAATACGATCGGCTCCGTTTGATTGAGCCTTGATCGCACAGTTTCATTCATGTTATTTATTGTATGATGTTGGTATGTTAATGTATGCTATCATATGTTACTGTATGTTATAGTTGTGATTGCAATTGCTACTGCTTGATTATTTACATTTGCTCATTTATGATTATGCACAATTTTTCATTGATAAACTAACAAGAAAATCAATAATAAATGTTTATCTAACAAGGTTCACTCGCCAACTTATGTTGACCCAAAACCCCCCATTTTTACACATGATACAGGTGAACCAGCTGCAGCCAGAAACACATGGGATTGGACTAGAAGAATAAAATGATTTAGAGCTTGGAATTATTTTGTTTGGTTATTTTCTTTGTATTGTATGGACATGTTTGGATTATTTGGAATGTAATTTTGACTTTAATAAATATGAAACATATTAGTAAATATCATGAGCTTTGGTGATAACCCAATTATGCCCTGACGCTTATTCCGCTGCGGGTCAGGGTGTGACAGATTGGTATCAGAGCCATGACTATAGGGATATAGGATAGGTTATTAGACCCTTAGAGCCTATACTATAGTTGATTAGAAACTTATAAGATTTTTGTGTGTTTCATGCCAAATTTCATGATGTTTATATGTTTTATGTTAAATGTTACATTTAATGTTATGCAAGCATGTTCATAAGTATATATTATCATATAATGCCTATCATGAATCATATTCTCATAACACATCATATCCATGAAAGCACACACCACATCATTTTCATGATTGCTTTTACAATGATTTTTGTGTTTTCAAATCTCATCAAAGTGAGTTCTCATGACGGGCATGTAGTAACTGGAAGGGTACCAGTACCGGTAGTCGGAACGTCCTGTCTAGGCTGGCATTCGTATAAATCCAAAATAAAGGACCAGTTTGCCTACCTGGGGACTAACGATGAGAGTACGAAGTACCTATTAGGCCAAAGCATGCTATACCAAACGTCGTGTGTGCTAACCCCACTTTGAGTTGTCATTGTGTCTACACCTGGACACATTCCGACCATACATCTCGTAAACATATTATGTGATTTGCATTCGGGTGATGCGAGTGTTAAATCGCCAATACTAATGTGAATCCTACCAAGCCCATAGTCCTGGGGGCCCACATGACTATACAGGTGAAGGTATGGGGGACATTTGAGGCCCAACATAAGCAAACCCAAGACATCCTATGGATGTAGTTGTATTATTGATATTTATGTTATTTTCATTTTTCTTAAAGACACATGACACCTAAAAAGACTCCATAAACTCACAATCTTCTTATGTATGTTCCTGTAGATGTCGTCCAGACAACAACGAGGTGGTAAAAGATCAGGAAGGTCTCACGAACGCTTGGCCACACAAATCGCGAAACAAATGGCCACGATACTGCCTGACATTATGGTCCAAGTACAACAAGCTCTCGCCACAAATCCCACTAATTCTCCCCAACAGAATGACCAGAACATCGGCAACCCTCCTACCAGCAAGTGCTCATACAAACATTTCAAGTCTTGTGTGGCTCCTAAATTTGAAGGGACCGAAGGTGTCACTGCTCTCCTCCATTGGTTTGAGGAAATGGAAAACACCTTCCTCAACTGCGATTGTCCTGAGGATCGCAAGGTTCGATACGCCACCGGGAGACTATTTGGGGTAGCTCTCACCTGGTGGAATACTGAGAAGGGGAAGAGGGGAATTGATGATGCAATGGCCTTAACTTGGGAGGAATTAAGGGAAATCATGACTAGGCGTTTCTGTCCTAGGAGTGAAATTAAAAAGTTGGAGGACGAATTTCATTCTTTAAAGCAAAAGGAGGGAGATCATACCACCTATAACAAGAGGTTCTTAGAGTTGAACCAAATGGTTCCAAATTTGTTCACCCCAACTTATCGTTTGATCGAGCATTATATTCGAGGACTTCCCTCGAAAATTCAAGATTCAGTTCTCAGCATTTTACCGGTAACACTTGAAGCTGCTATGGAGCTAGCGACTGAACTGACCGAGAATCGAATTCGCAACGGGAAGTTTAAAGAAGAGAAAAAGAAAGCCCCTGTTGAGGGTCAAACTTCAAACCATTCCATCTCCTCCTCTAAGTTTGCTAACAAGAGGAAACGCAACACCAGAAACTTCGCTGTTACACAAACCAACTCCCCTATTCCTGCTGCACCCATTACCCAAGTTGTCCCTTCACCTGCACCATACAAAAGACCATACTCTGGCCCGTTATCAAAATGCAACCGTTGCCAATATCACCATTCTCCTGATTATCCTTGCCAACATTGCACCGGCTGTGGTCGCGCAGGTCATACTGTTCAAACCTGCCGCATGCCTCAGCGAACGAACCGCCACCAGCCTTCAACCCAAACCCACTAGAAAATAATGGGTCAAGCCCAACAACCCCTACTATATCCACCCACCCAACATTTAGCCCAAACATATTACCAACCCAATTATCCTATGGGTCAACCTATGCGGGCTTGCTACAATTGCGGAGACCCAAGCCATTTCAGAAACACGTGTCCAAGGTTGGTAAATATTATTCATGCTCAGGCCCAAGCCAACCCGATGAATCAAGCGAACCAAGCTCCTCCACCTGCAAGAGGAAGAGCTTTCAATATCAACGCTAATCAGGCTAGAGCTGACGGCATTGTGGTTAACGGTACGTTCCTTATAAATGGTAGATATGCATCCATGTTGTTTGATACTGGCGCGGATAAAAGTTTAGTGTCCTTAGAGTTTGAACCTATCTTAAACCAAAATCGTGTTAAGCTCATGGAATCCATAACAGTAGAAGTTGCAGACGGGAAACCGGTCTCATTAAACTCTATTATACGCAACTGTACACTCACCTTAAACGACCACGACTTCTCAGTTGACCTTATTCCTATGAAGCTGGGAAGTTTTGATATCATAATTGGTATGGACTGGCTCAGTCAACATCAGGCAGAAGTTGTATGTCGCGAAAAGTTTATGCGTATTCCTCTTTCAAACGGTCAGACTCTTCGAATCTTTGGAGAAACCTCGTCGAAAGGGCTCAGCTTAATGTCTTGTCTTCAAGCTCAAAAATATCTTCGCAAGAATTATGTCGCGTTTTTAGCTCATATCATCAAAAAGGGAACCATGGAGAAGAAACTTGAAGACATTCCAGTAGTAAAAGATTTCCCGCAAGTTTTTCCTGACGACATTTCAGGACTTCCTCCAGTTAGAGAAGTCGAATTCCGTATTGATCTTATACCTGGTGCTACACCAGTTGCAAAGTCTCCGTATAGGTTAGCCCCCTCTGAAATGCAAGAGCTAGCCAGTCAACTACAAGAGTTGACTGACAAGGGATTCATACGTCCCAGCTCCTCGCCTTGGGGTGCACCTGTCCTTTTTGTAAAGAAGAAAGATGGATCGTTTCGTATGTGCATCGACTACAGAGAGCTCAACAAATTAACAATCAAGAATCGCTATCCATTACCTCGCATTGATGATCTTCTTGACCAACTTCAAGGTGCCAGCTGCTTTTCAAAAATCGACCTTCGATCTGGTTATCATCAACTTAGAGTACATGAAGAAGACGTCCCAAAGACCGCATTCCGAACTCGTTATGGTCATTATGAATTCATGGTCATGCCATTTGGTTTAACCAACGCGCCAGCAGTCTTCATGGACCTAATGAACAGAGTCTGCAGACCTTATCTTGATCGATTTGTTATAGTCTTCATCGACGACATTCTTATTTATTCAAAATCTAAAACTGATCATGAGCGTCATCTTCGACTCATCCTTATACTTCTAGAGAATGAAAAGCTTTACGCCAAATTCTCCAAATGCGAATTCTGGTTAAAAGAGGTGCAATTCCTTGTACATGTAGTCAATGACAAGGGAATACATGTCGACCCCTCAAAGATCAAAGCGGTACAAGAATGGCAAGCGCCACGTACACCAACTGAAGTAAGATCTTTTCTTGGTTGGCTGGTTATTATCGTCGTTTCATTTCAAACTTCTCTCGCATTGCTGTACCACTCACGGCTTTAACTCATAAGGGAAAACCTTTCATATGGGGACCCAAGCAAGAAGAAGCCTTCCAAACCCTTAAACAAAAACTTTGTGATGCACCAATCCTCACTCTTCCTGAAGGTTGTGATGATTTCGTGGTCAATTGCGACGCGTCAGGGCAAGGATTAGGCTGCGTTCTAATGCAAAGAGGAAAAGTTATAGCTTATGCTTCGAGACAACTCAAGACGCATGAGAAGAACTACACCACCCGTGACCTAGAACTTGGAGCCGTTGTGTTCGCTCTTAAGATATGGAGACATTATCTCTATGGTACTAAGTGTGAAATATACACTGACCACAAGAGTCTTCAACATATTTTCAATCAAAAGGAGTTAAACATGAGACAACGAAGATGGGTTGAACTTCTAAATGTCTACGACTGTTCGACTAGTTTAAAAACCTTTTTAATTAAATAAAAATCTGAATAACCTAAGTAGTATATAAATATAATTAAAAACAGAAATATTTCGGGTTAGACACGTAGCTCAGTTGGTAGAGCTGCGTGCACGTATACGGGAGGTCACGAGTTCGAACCTCACTCAGCGCAAACAAACACAAAGTCCGAACCGGTCAAACAGTCAAAACTGGTCAAAAAGTCAAAAAATTTTATTTTATTTTCTTTATTTATTTATTTTATTTAAAAATCAATTAAAAATACTTAAAAATAATATTTTTTTTTTAAAGTTAGAAAATGACCCTAAACTCACAAAAATAAATCTAAAAATCCTATTAAAATTGTTAATAAAATCCACTTATTTACCGAACCATTATGTTATTATTTAGGTTAGTTTCTCTCGTGGTTAAATCCAAATTCGTGCGCATTCATCATCAATCCAAGGAAACGCAACCACTGTGAGTGAATTCTTACAAATTCCCCTTTTTATTCATGTTTTGGGGTGTATCATGTGTCGCTTAAATTAATTCGCTTATTCAAACTCGTGCTATACCATTATATGATCTAAACTTAGAATGTAAATATTGTTTGTTGTTATGTATTACATATTGTCAAGTTGTATGCAAATTATTTATTAGGCCCATTAGTTCCTCGTGGGAGACGAGTTGAACAACGCGTGCCTCAAAACTCATTCATTACGCGTGCCTCAAAACTCATTCATTAGGCCCATCAGTTCCTCGTGGGAGACGAGTTGAACAACGCGAGCCTCAAAACAATCAATTGTTGTATGTGTGTGCAATATTTAATATTATGTGTTTTGTGAATAATTTACATCTACATTTACTCATATGTGGTTATGCACTTTATTTTATAATCAATACAATAAACACGTTTAAATGTTTTTCATAGGATTCACTCGCCAACTTTTTGTTGACCCAAAAACTATTTTTACACATGATACAGGTGGACAGGATGAAGCAAGGAACACATAGGAAAGTGCCTTAGAAGAAAAATAATGAAGTCTAGAAAGATGTATAGAACATGTTGTACTTGTATGATTTGATTGTATGATTTTCTTTAAAATTGTAATAATAAATATGAAACATTATAATAAATGTCATGAGCTTTGATGAAAACCCAATCATGCCCCGATCACTTTTTTCCGCTGCGGGTCGGGGTGTGACAGATTGGTATCAGAGCTTTTAACTATAGGGATATAGGATAGGTTATTAGACCCTTAGAGCCTATACTATAGTTGATTAGATTTTAATTGTTTATGTGGTTACATGCAAACTCATGATGTTTATTTGTTTTGTATTTATACATACACAAATGCATGCAAACACTTCCAATATTATATTTTGTGATACATAATGAATTATACTTACAGTCAAACATACATAATTACATACACATTCATCATACATATTTCAATGTTCACATATTCAAATCACCTTCATACTTCCGTTATTCAAGATTTTGTCGCATTTTTCATTTTTCAAATCTCATCAAAGTGAGTTTTGCGACGGGCATGTAGTAACTGTAAGGGTACAAGTACCGGTAGTCGGAACGTCCTGTGTAGGTTGGCATTCGTATAAATCCAATATAACGGACCAGTTTGCCTACCTGGGGACTAACGATGAGAGTACGAAGGACCTATTAGGCCAAAGCATGCCACACCAAACGTCGTTCGAACTAACCCCACTTTGAGTTGTCACCGTGTCCACACCTGGATACATTCCGAATATCATACGTTACATACATATTTCTCGATTTTCTCCGGGTTTTTGTGTACGTAACCAGGCTAACACATGCGAACCATATGAAAAACCCGGTAATCATGGGGGCCTACATGATTACGAAGGTGAAGTATGGCGGCATGCAAGGCCCAATATGAGCAGAGCCCAAGAGGCCCAATACGAGCAGAGCCCAAGACATCCTATGGATGTAGTAGATTTATTATTCTATATTTATTTTATGAATGTTCATTCCTAAATATTTTGTGTACGTAACCAGGCTAACACATGCGAACCATATGAAAAACCCGGTAATCATGGGGGCCCACATGATTACGAAGGTGAAGTATGGCGGCATGCAAGGCCCAATACGAGCAGAGCCCAAGACATCCTATGGATGTAGTAGATTTATTATTCTATATTTATTTTATGAATGTTCATTCCTAAATACGACACATGACCCCTAAAACGTCCAACTCATACTCTTGATATGTATTCCTTGTAGATGTCTTCTAATCTCGCTCGTAGGAAGATGAGATCAGGAAAAGCCCGCGAGCGCATGGCTGCCCAAATCGCTCAACAAATGGCTGCCGTAATACCCAACATTGTAGTTCAAGTTCAACAAGCCCTTACCGCTAATCCCGTCAATCAAGAAGATCAAAATGTTGTCAACCCTCCCCCAATTACCACTAAATGCACCTTCAAGCATTTCAAATCCTGCGACCCTCCAAAATACGAAGGGACTGAAGGTGTCACCGCTCTCCTCCATTGGTTTGAGGAAATGGAAAACACTTTTCTAAATTGCGATTTCCCAGATGATCGCAAAGTGCGATATGCTACCGGTCGTTTACTTGGAATAGCACTTACATGGTGGAATACAGAGAAGGCCAAACGAGGTGTTGAAGATGCTATGACTTTGACTTGGGAAGAGTTGAAGGAAATCATGACAAGACGGTTTTGCCCAAGAAGCGAAATCAAGAAATTGGAGGATGAGTTCTATTCTTTGAAACAAAAGGAAGGCGACCACACCACATACAACAAGAGATTCCTTGAGTTAAAACAAATGGTCCCCAACTTGTTCACTCCCCTCTACCGTTTGATCGAGCACTACATTCGAGGTCTTCCTTCAAAAATTCAAGACTCTGTAATAAGTACCACACCTGCAACTTTGGAAGCAGCAATGCGTGCCTCAAAACTCATTAGTTCCTCGTGGGAGACGAGTTGAACAACGCGTGCCTCAAAACTCATTCATTAGGCCCATCAGTTCGTTGAACAACGCGTGCCTCAAAACTCATTCATTAGGCCCATCAGTTCCTCGTGGGAGACGAGTTGAACAACGCGTGCCTTAAAACAATCAATTGTTGTATGTGTGTGCAATATTTAATATTATGTGTTTTGTGAATAATTTACATCTACATTTACTCATATGTGGTTATGCACTTTATTTTATAATCAATACAATAAACACGTTTAAATGTTTTTTCATATGATTCACTCGCCAACTTTTTGTTGACCCAAAAACCATTTTTACACATGATACAGGTGGACAGGATGAAGCAAGGAACACATAGGAAAGTGCCTTAGAAGAAAAATAATGAAGTCTAGAAAGATGTATAGAACATGTTGTACTTGTATGATTTGATTGTATGATTTTCTTTAAAATTGTAATAATAAATATGAAACATTATAATAAATGTCATGAGCTTTGATGAAAACCCAATCATGCCCCGATCACCTTTTTCCACTGCGGGTCGGGGTGTGACACCGATCACCACCACTATCACCAAGCTCCGACGACAAAGAATCCCAAGCCAGCACCCACCTGCCACCACCTCCACACTCCACACACCACCTGTCACCACCAAGCAAACCAACCACCTAAATCTGTCACCACCACCAACCTACCCAAAACCGCATCTTCCATAAATACACTTACACTCTCTCTATCCTCTTCCTGGCCACAGATCTCCGGTCACCACTACCACCAACCTCCGGCGACCAATAATCCCAAGCCACCACCTCTACACTCCACACACCAACTGTCACCTCCAATCAAACCAACCACCTAAATTTGTCACCACCACCAATCGACCACCACCGTACCAAGCATGACGGTATCTGGATCTGGATTTGTGGAACGGCAGAGGCATATATGATTTAGGGTTTCGAAGATGGCAGTTGCATGGTGCAATGGCATCAGATCATCGACGGTAGGTAACCCTTGTTCCCACACTGAAACTCGATCGTCATCATCGTCGTTGCTCACTTCTTCACCCATCGATTGCATATCAATATTTTGATTACAGATTCACAATCAGTTGAAATGAGATGCAATGAATTTGGTTTCGTATTTTGTGGATTTATTAAAGGAATTTGGTGTTGGATTTGGGTGTGAAATTTTTGGGAGATATTTCGGGAGGGAGGAGGTGGTGGTGGTGGCAAGTGGGTGGTTATGTGACGGTAGTGGTGCTATGGCGGCGGTGGTGGTTCCTGATTGTAGAGAGACAGAAAATTGAAGGAATGAGATTGAGTCTTGAGAGAGATCGAGAGATGGGTCTTGAGTGAGAGAGTTAATTGTTTTATATAAATAGGTTAAACCTTAAATATTCTTTTTTCTTATAATTGACGTGGGTGGAAGATCAACCAAAATGACGAATATACCCTCACATGTTATGCATGTGAGGGAACTTAACTGAAGAAAATAACGTGGTTAGCTGTAAAGGATTGAACCCGCAACAAAAATAAACTTAAAGGCTGTTTTTAGCAACTTTTAAACATTAAGGCTGGAACCTGCAAGTTTGAGGAAACATAAAGGATGTTTTGTGCAATTTACTCCAGCTAATATTATAATTCTAAAGTTTTTAAATATAACTATTTCAGCTTAATATATTAGAAAATATAATTTTTATATAGTTATTCCTTACAACATTTATGTTTTTAATTGAATTTTCATTTTATCTTGTATTTTTATTATACATTCTTACCACAAAATGTTTAATTAATCTAACTAAATTTAAAAAGGATGTTTTAAATAAAATGAAAGATGAGCTAGCAAGAAGCTAGGACCCACAATACCAACGTCAAAAAAGAAAAAATAGGAACGCCAACCAAAGAATGACCAGCTAGTCAAAGGAGCATCATCTCGACCAATCTAACTCTTTTAGTTTGGATCTATTCTTGACCCATAAAAAGCTAAGAGACTTTATGTCTCCGAAGAGCTTAGAGGGGGACCTGTTTCTTTGATCGGACTGGAGAGCTTGTCATTACGTCGTTTCCAAATGCACTAGCATGACATGAGACAATCACATTCCCCGCTTTCTTCTTGACTTTTGACATTGAGGATTGTTGTGCAGCTCTATCAAATTACGAATGTCAAAAGCATAGATAGGTGAGATGTTACACCAGTTATCAACATGTTGCTAGATCAGATTAGCTTTGTTACGGTGAAGCATTTCATATATAAGGATAAGTTATGCATGTTTAACGTGAATCATAAAACTATGCTTTTTAATGGATGTTTGGAGTGATGAAACTTTATATATAGTATTTTAGTATATAAGATTAGATATTTTATAAGAATATAAGAAAAATAAATTTTATATAGAAGAAGAAAATAAATATATGATTTATTTATTTATATTTGTTGGGATGCTATAACTGGATAGAAAGGGTAGCCACCGTAGGAGGATTGGACAAATGGATTTAATAGTGGTCAAAAAATCAAAATATGTCCCTCGGACTTATTACCACTCCTCAATTTTTCACAAAACCTATGATATGTCATATCATAAATTAACTAAATTACTCAAAATCCTTTTTACTTTTCTAAAGAACTTTTACTTTAAGTACCCTTGCTATTCACACACCCTTTTTATCCACTGTCAATTTACACACATCGAGTTGTGGTCAAAGTGTAACGTTTTGGTCCGGTCAACCAGACAAAGACTGACCGGTGTCTGACGGTTCGACCAAAACGTCGAGCTTTGGCAGCGTTTTGGTCCTGTCAACCAGACAAAAGACTAACCGGGTGTTAGTCTTTTGTCTGGTTGACAAGACCAAAACGCGGCCAAAGCTCGGCGTTTTGGTCCGATCCGGTCAACAGACCCGTCAGACACCCGTTAGTCTTTGTCTGGTTGACCGGACCAAACCACAGCTCGATACTGAGGGTGTGTGAATAGACATATCCTACTTTAAACTGGATATTATTTCTTTAACAAAAGTCGTTAATGACATATCAATTATTAAGTATAAGTACATCCCTAGTGGGGTTGTATATACTAGGGGTGTTCAAAACCGGATATCCGAATTTCGGATATCCAAAATTTTCGGATACCAGATTTCACTATCCGAATCCGTATCCGAAATTTCGGATATCCGAAATTCGGATATCAGCATTTTCGAATATCCGATTGGATAGTGAATCGGATATCCGAATATCCAATTTTTTATTTAATTTTTATTTTTTTATTATTTTTAATAATTGGAACCGTATATTTCGGATATTTCTCGGATATATTCGGATATTTTTGGATAATTCGGATACTTTCGGATATGCGGATATCCGAAAAAATAAAAATTATATTTTCGGATATCCGAAATATCCGAAATTTTTCAAAATCACTATCCGAATCCGAAAATTCGGATATCCGGTATTTCGGATATTCTAAATTTCGAATATCCGTATTTTCGGATATTTCGGATTCGGATATCGGATAATTCAGATCGGATTTTCGGATACGGATAGTTTTGAACACCCCTAGTATATACCCCTCTCTCCCCTGAAAACGTCATATGGCGCTCAGCTACACCACCCTTAAAGGCGCTATGCCTCTTCCTCCCTAGTTCTAGCGAAAATTATAACGGAGCCTAAGTGGCTTCACATCGATTAAAGAATTGTAAGAGTATGTCAATACGGTGGCAGATTAAGGGGTAAAAAGAAGGTTATCAATGCAAATTGCCACGAGTCCATGACTGCGGTATTTTCAAAATGGTGGAAGACATGAAGGCGACCTCGTTCTTTAGGGTAAATAATAGAGCTAGAATTCAATCATTTAGAGTAAAATAGGTGGTGTAGTTTTAATATTGAAAAGGCAATGATGTAATTTGTTTGGTGTTCTTCTTTAGTTGCTTGCTAGATGTGATTTGTTTTTGGCGTTTTCCTTCGTTGAAACCGGTTAAACCTAACTGAATCAGCCAAAAACTGATCATCTTTTACTTGGAACAGATAAAAAGACATAACCGCTTTGGAACCGAACCGATCATCTTTCATCTTTCACTTAAAAATCGAAACTGGTTAGAGCAAAAATCGGTATTAACTTTTGTTAACCGGAACCAGTTTAAAGAAAAATAAAAACCACTTTGGTTTTAATAATTCAACATCATATTATTTTAGTTAGAAATGTTATTGGTATTTTTTGGCAGCAAAGAGAGAAATATCATTCCACCAAAACAAAATTTATCATGGGTCATGAAGTTTGAAATATAAAAAGAAATTTATCATTAATATATATATTAATTAGTAAGTTTTGGTTTGTTTCTCTGAGTTACTGTAGCTATTTTTAAACTGCCACGTCTTCATCCATCTCTACTTTTTTGACACATCCTCTTATCCTTACATCATCTATCTTACACCTACACATAACATGTGAGAGAGGAAGAGACATATACGAGACAGGGGAGGACTCCTCTACTCCAATCGCTTCACCTCCCCACCGGTGTATCCGCCACCGCCACTACGGCAGATTCAACCATGACGTCAAGTGGTTGCCCTCGAACCCAGTTTTGATATCCATCTTCATTGCTTTCCCTCTCTAAACTCTGGCGTTTAACTGCCCGTCTACGTAAGGGTCTATAAATTTCCGGTAAGACTTCAGTTCCATTTCGTCATTTTTAGGCACAAATCATCAGCCGTAGTTATCGGGAAAAGGGAGAGGTTGTGGCAGAGGGGGAGATGTTCGATCTTTCCACACCGATTGCTGTCTTCCCAACAACGCCGCCCATCAGGTTCCAAATCGACTCTCAGATCTTATTCAGATATTCAAATAAACCCTGTAATAACCATAAACCACTTTTGATGATTAGGGTTTTATCCTATTTATGCATAAAATAGAGATTATTTATGTTAAAGAATGTGTAGTTCGAAGTTGTTGTTCTTTAAAAAATGAACAAATCAAATGACATGGAACATGGATGCATCAGTAAACAAATATAGTATATTAAACATTATCAAAAGAAAGCCTATATGTTTCTTTTTGTAATCTTCATTTTAATGTTAACTGGAATTTTATATTTTTTACCAGGGAGCTTTTTCAATCAACATGCTTTGTAGTGTTATGGTTCATCTATTCATGATATAAAGCAATTTCGTATGTGAAAGTCTCAATACTTGATATTTATTTGTTGAATTGTTGTAGCTATGAGGAAAATGAAACCTCTATTGGTCGCACTTATTGAGACATAAAGTGATTGTAATGTTTTTTTGTTGGCTCTAAACAGAAACCAAAATCGGCCAAAAGTTTTGTTCGTTTAATTTGATTCGCTTTGGTTTTCGGTTTGAATAAAGTGATAACCGACGGATGAACACCTCTAATTTCACCGAGTTTTATATCCAGTTGATTTAATTCATATGTTGTGAGTGACTCTGTGGACAAGTGTTTGCATTCGGATGATTACTAATAACTTGAATTTTAGGTTCATAGTGGAAGTTTTACAAAAGTTGTGTAGGTTCCTCCGTAGTATGCTGATGCAATAACATGCATGTGTTCTGCTGGACTTTTGTCAATTTGGGTAGAGATATAGAAAGTTTTTTTAGCGAATCTATATACAAAAACTCTGAAATATAATTTTGTTCCTCATGGTTTGAAGTTTTTTTACAGACCATTTTGGTTGTCCATTTTGTGAACTAACATAGTTCAAAACTGATGTTAACCTATGAATCAGTTGGGTTAGGCGGGTTATGGATCAAAATGGGTTCGTTCTAAAACATACACTTGGGTTGACCCGTTATGTGTTTTGTCTTGAATATATTAGAAGGTTTTATGCATGTCGACAAGTTTTGACCTATTTCTTTTTGTGCTAAAATTTATTGACCCGTTAATCGCAGGGAATTGTGGCAAGTTTTCTAGCATGAGAACCTAAGCACAATGCTAAGTGTGCATGATTGGAGGGAGGTCGCCACAGATATGTATATGTCGTAAAGGGAAGATTTAGTCTTTTTGGTTGTTAGTAGTAACATGTAGAGTGTTGTATAAGGACTTTTGCTGCTAACTTGCAAATGCTAATTAGTTGTAAAAATACTTGAAAGGAGAAATATGTCAACTCCTTAACGTTCATTATGTCTACCGACGTTACGTGTTTAGGCGCGACCCACTTTTGTGTTCCTTAACGCTCATTATGTCTACCACGCTGCACCCGCAGCGAAGCGCAGGGTATAATTACTAGTTTAATTAAAATGATATGTCCTGAGATGTTAGTCCAGTGGTCAATAGACTTGCCCTTCCTAATGGAGACATAGGTTCGACTTCCGCTTGGGTCATTTTCGACGGACGTCTAGGTGAATGGACGAATCAGGGCTTTAATCCTGGGTTCGAACCTGAAGGGGGCGAGGGTTTACAGATTTCATCTGGTTCCCGCGCATCAGAGGGCACAGCCTCATGGCAGTCGAGAATGCGATTTTAGACATAGCCCCAAGCAAAGTAGGTTTACACGTAGGGGCGCAGCTTTGAAGGGGCCGGGAGGGGCTCCCGACCCCCGAACTCTTTGCTCAGCAGTGTTATGTATGTACGTTTTGTATAGAAAATTTTAGGTATATACGTTTTCGACCCCCCGGTTTTATAATTTTTTAGGTAAAATTTTAGATTTGGTGACTTGCGACCCCCCGGTCGAGAATCTCAAGCTTCGCCGCTGTTTACACATGAGAATTTTTGTTGTTTAAGACTAATGGGTGTGGGATATTGGGCGTGGGGGCACTTCAACACCGGGTGCTCCACCTCAGGTTGACGTGAGGGCTAGCGTTGTCCCTTTGGCGTGGGAATTAAGTCTAGCATGGGGTGGGGGCTGGGTGATATGGCTGGCTTTGGTTGGCTACTTTAGGTTGGTCACGCCAAGCTAGCCACGCCACACACACCACGCCCCTTCACACCCCACCTTTTTGGGTTTGCCTGGTGAAGCCCACCTTCGTCACGTGTCATGCAAAACCCCAAACCCAGCGCCCATACCCCATGGTATAAAAGGAAAATGATATGATTATCTCTTTCAATATCAACCTTTCCAAAATGTTTGTATCTATCTATAGAACAGTGACGTGTCTAGAAAACAATAAGTTGGACGAGGGGGCATGATGATAAAGAAGGTAGATGTTTGGCACACATTTAATAATGACAAAAAAAAGGTACTAGTTTTAGCAAGGCTTCCTCAATCTAATCACATCTTTGGTTTGTCACAGATTTTCTTTGGTTTATTTCATGTTTACTCTTGTAACTGTGCCACTGTCAAATCATTTCCTTATCTTTTTATATATTTTTTATTCAAAAGTCTATGGTAACTCAATAAAAGACAACGTATAGTGCAATAATGAAGTATTCCTTATTTATGGTGTGCAAATTTCGCTGAACCAAGACTGACTCGATATTGGTCCGAATAATGTTTCATCATTCATGGTCTTGTCATTGGTTTAATATATTTTATATGATTTTCGGGTTTGGGTTTGGGTTCAGTCTGAACCCTTTAGTTTCGGTCAGGCATAAACCGAATCCAACTCGACCGACCAAGATTGACACTCTTTTGGTCCGTTCTAACCCGATACACCATGATGTATAATTTTTCTAATACCAGTCTACTCTTTTCAAAAGAGTCAATATCCGGCATGGTTGCAAAAGTCGCTAGGCGCTCCCTAGTCGGTCGACCGAGGAGTTGAGAGTACTCGGTCTAGGCGGAGAGTACACGGGGAGTACTCGGACATGTTAAATTAGAAAGAAATTACGTTTTGGAGATTAAATATATATCAAATAACGTAATATTACTAATATTTTATAACAAAATACGTGAAAATGATGTTCTTTCTTTAAGATGATAGGCATAGAAATTATGTTTTATTATTATTTAAGTCAAACTAGGCTCGAGTTGACATACTAGATCCGATTCTGGCCGAGGTTGACCGCGTTTGACCGACTTTGAGTAATTAGGCAGAGTCGAAGAAAGTCGCATCAACAGCCTATCTTGTAGCGACTACTCGGGGAGTACTCGGCCTTGGAAACCTTGTTTTACAACCATGATATCGGGTGACGGACCCATAATTTTTTTCCCAATAGTTCAGTTTTTTTCGATGATCAAATTTCTCACAATTAAACATCAAAACTTTTTGGGTGGGTGGGGTCAAATTTCTCACAAATAAGACATCAATATATATTATATATATATATTTGAGAGGGGGGGTTGTTGACATCATTAACAGGGCTACTAGATTTGAAATTGTGACTTTCAGAACTAGGGGACAGTGGCGAATCTAAGAGCACGCCAAACTCAAAAGCCAAGCTCACCCAGGGTGGAAAAGCTAGCGTTGCCTCCAACCCACGCCCGAACTCCCGCCCACTTGTTATCGTATGTCAATAACCATGGACTTAAAAAACTGTTTTATGAGCATTGACAGACCGTCTTCGAAAATCTGTAAGCCCTATGCGAAGATAAAATACAGGCCCCTAAAATATAAACTTTTTAAAAAGAATATACAAAAATTTTAAATATATGAAAATGAATTAAAAATTTGTGAATCACCCGCATGTTGGGGTGGGCTACTTTTTTACGTGGAAACGTAGATAAAAAGCATTTCAAACGCGCATTTGGACGACGAAACGTAGAAAGAAAACACATTGTAAGGTAAATTCAGAAAATATAAATATCTACTTCATAGCTTTAAAAGTCGTTATTTACGATAATGTAAAACCATCGTATCCTATCCAAATTTATTTAGAAAATATACAAAGTTGAAAGGAAAAAAAAAACAAAATAACACTTTTTTCATAAAAAAATGAAACACACAAAACTAATTGTAGATTGAATAATATTTTAAGAAATTAACATAAATAATCATTTTTAAACTAGATTTGAGAAGTAACTATGATTGTCATTTTGATTTAATGTAAAATAAAATTAGTCAATTAATGTCATTTGCAGTTAATGCATAGGTAATAAACATAAAGAAAAAAAATCAACTAAAAATGAAACTATCAGGATTAGAATCCAAGGTCTACTTGCTAATAAAGTGATATGGGAACCACTTGACCATGCGTCTCTTCATGTCACTTTACAATTTAGTATTTATATATTCCAAGTTCAACACTGTAACTCTATTATAAAAAATAAATTTTCGGGCCCTCGGAGGGTTTGGGCCCTGAGTCGTCGCCCACCCCGCACCCTCTCCGAGCCGGCCCAGAGCACTGACTTATGAATTGATATTTAAGAATTGATATTTTTGTGATTTTCTTTAAACATAACCAGTTCAAAATTTGTATATTTAAGAATTGATATTTTTGTGTTTTCTTTAAACATAACCAGTTCAAAATTTGTTTGTGGTTTTAAAACTTATTGACCCGATGGTTAACATTTTATTTATTAACTAAAACATTTCTTAAGCCTTAGGCTATGTTTATCAAAATTCTCAACAGACAACAAATAATTGTTAGATCATGTATAATGGCCTAATGGGAGGGGAAACAAAGCCCCCACCCTAGAGCGTTTTGCGTCATGTGGTAGTTAAGTTAACGATGGGGCACTATTGGACTTTTCTAAAATGGGCGTAGTGGAATAATTTGATGCTTTATACCATGTGTACTTCTATATTTAGACCATGTGTAGTGGGAGGGTAAAACAAAGCCCACAGCCTTGGGCGTTTTGCGTCATGTGACAGTCCAGTCAGCAAGAGGGCTTTATTGGGCATTATGTTAAAAGGGGTGTAGTGAGGCTTGAAATCTTGTGGGGCATTCTATTCTAATAGAATTAAATAAAAAATAAAAACCATAGAAAATGCTATTGGCAAAACTTAGGTGTTCTTAAAAACACACCAAACGCTGGGTGTTCTTAAAAGCACGCCAAACCCATTCCTTTTTTTAAAAACGCCCAGAGACAGTTGCGGGGCTTTTTTGAAAGTTTTTTTTTTGGGAGGGGGGTGGGGGGTCAAAATAACCCACTACGGGTGTTCTTGTTCATAACTTTGGTTTCACATGATTGAGGAAAAAGAAAGTATCTAGGATGTGGTAGAATTATTATAATTTGAATTAGTAAATTAATTTTTGAATATCTAAATTATTAACAATTAATTTTCCTAGATTTTTAATATAATAATTAATTAACAATTAATCTTACTAGATTTTATATAATAATCATATTACTCAGGTATAATAATTAATTAACAATTAATCTTACTAGATTTTATATAATAATCATATTACTCAGGTATTTACCTTTTGGGGGTAAGCCCAATTGCACGATGAAAAGGCTGTCTTTGCAGTTTGCACTTCCTTATATTTGGGCCTACCATGATACGAATTTTGGTGTGATTTGTTGGTTTTAAATGTCTGGGCCTATTTTGATTCGTTTGGATAAGGCCCATAGCAATAGATGTGCACAAAAACCCGATCCCAGAAAAAAAAAAAAAAAAAACAAACCTGAGTATTAAAAAACCCGGTATTTTAAACCCAAACCTGACCCTACCCGCACGGTATGGTCCAGGTATTGTATTTCAGGTGAGTACCCGAACCTGGGTTTTGTTTTATACCCAGGTTTAATAATACGTGTACCCGAATTTTGGGAATACCCGTACCCGGATTTTAGGAATGCCCGTACCGGGTTTTACGAATTCCCGACAATGGGTTTTAGGAATGTACGTACTTTGATTATCCTAGTTCCTAGTAATATGTAATCCTGTTGAATTAAAATTTTCTATTATTAAAGTTCATGTTTACTCATCCGGGTCATTTTAATACCCGAACCCAGGTACACAGGGTATGAAATTCCTGGCCAATATCCGGCCCGAACCCGACCTACCCGATCATACCCGTACCCGGGTATATACCCGAACCTGGATATTAGAAAAATCCGGTTTTGTGCAACTCTAATGCTTTATATTTTATTCCACGAGTGACGAGGATGTGTAATTATGCCCCTGAAGTTTTCATAGATGGTAGTGAAAAAATACTTAATGTATAAACATAAAACATTTTTTAATTCGATAACGTCATAAACATCAATTTCCTTCACAAATTTTATTTTTCTAAGACTAGTGGGTGTAGGCGTAGGATATTGGCGTGGGGGCACTTCAATGCCGAGTGCTCCATCCCGGGTTGGTGTGGGGCTAGCGTTGCGTTTTTGGCGTGGGACGGAGGCTGGGTGACATGGCTGGCTTTGGTTGGCTACTTTAGATTGGCTACGCCAAGCTAGCCACGCCACACCATGCCCCTCCACACCCCATTTTTTTGGGTTAGCCTAGTAGAGCCCACCTTCGTCACGTGTCGTGCAAAGCTCTAAACCCAAGCCCCCACACCCGTGATCTATGGTATATTTTACCTGCCCCTCTCTATCCAAAGGACGGGGATTTCAATCCTCACAGTTAGGTATCAGATGAATTAAACGGGTGTAAATTACGAGCAGTTAAAATGGAAAAAAAAACGTATTTTATTGTTTAAGGAATAAAGTTAGCAAGTCCTCTGTTTTCTTAGGCTAGTCGTTGAAAAAAATATTTAATAATAACCAACAATCACAATCTTCCTATTTAACCCACTAAGAGTTACAAAAATATCCCCAATAATTATACAATATTGAAATTTTGGTTGTTTTGGGTTGCTTTGTAGTTGAAAAAAACAAAGCTTCAAGAGTGATGGAACCGGGTTGCTATTAGGTAGTGATGTAAACTAGTTCAGCAGTGTTTGAGCTCGTTTAATTTAAAAGAGCTTGAAATCAGTTCATTTAGAGCTTTATGTAAAGCTTAAGCTCGGCTCGCTAATAATCTTTGGAAACTCCAACTCAGATCAACAACAAAAACCGTATCAAGTAAATTCCACACATAGCAAAGCTATCGATATGGTCTGAGGAGGGTGAGATGTAGGCAAGCCTTACCTCTATCACAAGGGATAAAGAGACTGCTTCCAGTGAAACCCCAGCTTCAAAGTCATATCCAGATATTAAAGTCGCATAAAAGCATACATAGGCACACAACTACTCAAACAAAAACAACATAAAACATAGCACTAAAGATATTCTTAGCAAGCTACAGAGCAGCCAATTAGAGAAAGCAAACAATAGGGACAAAAAAAAACAAATAAAAACACACAGACAAGCAATAACATGCAAAGGCTACTAAAACATATCGTCAGGCTAGGCTCCTAAGCAAAGACCAACATTAAGCTCCTAAAACCAACATCCTAAGCTTCGAAATACCGAGTTCAAAGATACTATTCTCCTAAAAGTCCTTAATCTTAATCCTACATCTTCACGAACTCCTATCCTGGATCATGTCCTCAGAGAGGTGCTATCTAGCAAATCACGCCTAATCTGTTCTTCCCACGTTAGCTTTGGCCTGCCTCTACTCCTCCTCCCCTCTACATTGAGAGTTTCCACGCATCTAACTGTGGCTGTCGTTTGTGTCTTCCTAACATGCCCAAACCATCTCAACATTCCCTCCCTTATTTTATCTAATATACTAGTTACCCTTAATCTTTTTCTAAAAACCTCATTTCTTATCTTGTCTAGCCTAGTGTGACCACACATCCACCTCATATCGAGGTATTTAATTCTTTTTTGTATTCATATGTAATTGTTTTTGTATATATTTAACTATATATAATTGTATATTATTTAGTTATTTTCTCATTTAGTTAATATGTCGTAATATTTTTCAAAAATTATATTTATATAAATAAAGAACTTGTTTAGATTCGTGGGTCTATTCAAGTTTGGTATATGAAACGCAAGCTCAAGTTCGAATTTTATAAACTCTATTTTTTTTTTGAGTTCAAACTCATTTTAAGAGCATGTTTGGGATTCCTTTTTGATGAAAAATCCTTTTGAGAAGGACTTTTCGGTGTTTGTTAACCACAGAAGGCCTTTTCAAAGGGTGTTTGGGATTCCTTTGTGATCCAAAAGTTCTTTTCAGGTGTTTTTTTGGGATTTTTAACTTTTAAGCTTCAAAAAGTCATTTCCACCTTCAAAAGTCCTTCTCAAAAGGAATCCCTAATACCCTCTGAGTTAGACTTGATTCTTTTTTCGAGTTCAAACACATTTTAAGTTAGACTTGATTCAAACTTTTATTGTTTAAAGTCGCCTTGATTCATTACCCTTTTGATTTTCTGTTTAAAATCGAAAGAAAAAGATAGATCTCATGTCAAAGAAAAAGGAGGATATGCATGTAACATGTGATTGTGGCTTATTTATTTTGCAATAATGTTTTCTTAGTAACAAAGAAAAATATTGTTCTCTCCAACTACAGTCCAACAAGAATAGTGCCCAATATTCTTGACCATATTATCCTTGTCAATTGCCACTTTATTTTGTGTATGCTTTTGACTTTGGTAAAAACTTACCTATAAAGTTATAATAACTCTCATTTTGTATTTTTCTTTGTCTTATATTTTTTATTCTTAAGAACCAATTATATATTAGTTTTAAGTGCTTTATAGTTGGCAATATTTTTATAATTAGCTTTGAGTGTTTACCTTTTGTCAAATATTTTATTAATTAAACCCACTTAATGTTATAACAAAATATATAAATCCAAGTATTTCAATTATTGTATGTGTTTTGTTTGATAAGCTGACATTCTTAAATATAAGATCTTCACACTTATCTCTTACAAATAACTGCTACAAACATATTAAAAAAGTCATTGATATGTTAATTCTTATTTGGACCCAATACTTGGTGTTTGATATAGTTGGATCTCTTATTGAATGCTTAGACGTTAAGAAAAGTCATTTAATATACATATATAGTTGGATCTTATATTTATATTTACATGTACCTATAAGTACAGGTATGGTAAGAGTTAAAATTATAGGAACTATATGACCATTTTATTAACCACTTGTGGAATTATTGTCAATTATTTTTTTTGAAGGTGTCTTTCTTTTTGAGTGACCCAATGTTACATCGCTCAAACGGCGGCTTTAACCAAGATCTGTCTAGACTACATTGTTTTAACCGAGCTCGCGCTGGATCGATCAGACTTGATTACGCCGTTCCCAGAAATGGTTCTTAAATATCTAACGACTTTTATAATTTGGTTCTTAAGTAAGAACCGCATTAATTAATTATGACTAAGTATTTCAAACAAAAATATGAATTTATATTTTAAATGCATCGGATTATCTTAAAATACATTAAAAATTCACTCGTGTTTATAATATATATAGGGTAGGGATCCTAAGAGAAGTCCACCCTATTTGAGAAACTTGAGAAACATTCTGGACCACAAATTTTTCTAAGCTTTTCGTAATATACACATACGTATAGTTTAAAATTCACTATATACATATATGTATATTGGATTATACGCATATGTATATAGTCAATTTTAACTATACGTATGTGTATATTACGAAAAGCTTAGAAAAAATGTGTGGTCCAGAATGCTTCTCAAGTTTCTCAATTAGCATAGTGCTTCTCACATGATCTAACCATATATATATATATATATATATATATATATATATATATATACACACACACACACTCATCGTTAACTTCTAATTGAACCTTCACACTCATAGGATGAAAACCTATAAAAGTGATTACATAATGAATATAGGATGAAAACCTATAAAAGTGATTACATAAATGAATGAGTTAAATATCATTTTAGTCTCTGTAGTTTTGGTCACTTTGCCACTTTAATCTAAAGATTTCATTTTTCGCATATGGGTCTAAAAAGGTTTCACCGTTGCCATTTTAATCCATTGGATTAACTTTATTCATCTTTTCTGTTAACAAGAAGGGCTATTCGATCATTTTATATGTAATTCTATTAACTTGAAAGGCAATTCGGCCATATAAAATGACTGAATTGCCCTTCTCGTTAACAGAAATGATGGATGAAGTTAACCAAGTGGGCTAAAATAGCAACAACAAAACCTTTTTGAATCCACATGTGAAAAATAAAATATTTGAACTAAACTAACAAAATGACCCAAACCACAGAGACTAAAATGACATTTAATTCTAAATGAATTGTACAAAAAGGTTTGTAGCTTATACGTAGTAAAGTGTATTAAATGTGTTACTTGTTAAGTGGTCAAGGTAACTAGTCTAATAATAGACATTGATGTGGAATGAAAAACAGATTTAGAAGTGTGTAAGTTATCATCTCTAAAATAATGGATCGTTACGATACCTGACGGACTGACATATAACTTTGCAGCGGTTTTATATTAGTTGTGATACATAGAACAACACTAGACTAACACATGTAGATATCATCAATTAGTTTTACCTTTCCAAATCAATTATACTCGTCACAATTACACTAAACATGTTCATACTTTTTCAATATTTATTTATTATTTATATATATATATATTTATATTTATATTTATATATTTATATTATATTTAATGGAATAGTTGAAAGTAAAGCACCTTCCAGATGCTGAGATACTATGAATGCGTCAATATGTTGTACCTTGAGCAGGAACATGTGTACCGTCCGTACAACTGTCAAAGTGCAAAACTTTACTAAAAGTGAAACATTTTTAATAACTTATTTTTCCTTGTATTATTAAAGATTAATACAAACTTTGGTGTTTCTCTTTACGTAAAGTCGTAAAGATATACCTTTTTTTTTTCTTTCAGATATGATAAATTATTTTCCATTTAAAAGTTGGCCATTTCAATTTTAATTTTTAACAACTTGTCTCGTGACAATCTAGATGGAGCTAAACACTTGATTTAGATCGAGGTCAAGTCGATAAATATATACTTTTAAACTTGACTTCAAGTTCAACTAGCAATAATTTTCAAGTTTAACATTGATAAAAGGGCGTGCCAGGTGTATTAGGCTCATGCTAGAGCTGTAAGCGAACTGAACAAACATGAAAATGTCCTTGTTTGTTTCGTTTGATAAAAATATATATGTATTCACGAACTGTTAATGAGCACTTACCGAACGAGATTTTATGTTTGTGTTCGTTTGTTAAGGAAATAAACTTGTTCGTGTTCGTTTTTGTTTGTTCGTCAATTTTAGGTAACAAACGAAAATGCGGGTTGATGGACACAAATGAGCACAAACTAATGTTCATGAACACAAATGAAAACAAACAGACGCAAACAAGCGTTCATGAACAGAATATATAATATACTGACACTTATTAAATATGTTATTTGTCGGAGTTTTCAAGTATTTAAATAAATATAAAAACCAAAAATACTAATGAACACAAACGAATACGTTATCGAACGTTCACGAACATAAATGAACGAAGCGACCTCTGTTCCTGTTCATGTTCGTTTGTTTAATAAATGAACGAACACAAGCGAACTTCCCGTTGCCGAACGTTTGGTTCGTTCGCAGCCCTAGCTTCTGCATTTGCACATGGGTTGGGTCACTTTGCAATCTGATGTACATAACCTTACACTACACTTTTGTAAAAGAGATTGTTTTCCTAACTTGAACTCGTGACCTTAAGGTCACAAAACGACAATCTTACCAATTGCTTCTACGCACACGCTCAAGTTTAACTTTGATAAATCAATCAATACTTTCAAACATCTGTTTGATAATTCAACTCAACCGACATTATCTATTGTATGTACATTCTTGATTACCATGTTCCATACCTTAAAACTTGTATCAACTTGACTCAATGGAAAAGTTAATGTTATACATTTGCATACACAGAGTAAAAATATAAATAACATAAAAAATGATAACCCAATAAATTGAGGTCTAATATGTTATACTCAAGCATTAAAGTTCCATACAGTTACATGTCAAGTAGCTAGCTAGGTAGTGTGACTTATTTTCCTTCATAATAACAACACTAAATGTGACGTTCGATTAAACATACGATAAGTTATACGTCCCGCCGACAACATAACATTAAGGGGTTGTTTGTTTACCTCTTAATGAGGATGTTAATGGTTCAGCACTTAATGGTTCAGACTGTTTGTTTCGTAAGCAGATGTCTGAATGGTTCAGACATTTGCCTCTGAATGGTTAAGTATTATACAGAGTCTGAATGGTTAAGACCTCTAATCTGAATTGGTCAGTCATTTTCCAGCGTTATACTGACTCTTAATGGTTCATACCTCTTACTAGTTCAACACTTAACCATTCAGAAGTTAATTATCTTAAACGAGATGAAATTATAAATTTATAATCCTCAAGAACATGTCTTTACCCTAATCAAATCTATACATATTGTTTTATCTGGATAATTATATTCAATATCATGCAAACAAATCATTAAATAAAACGATTTTCAAAATTCAAAATATTCATTTTGCAAATCTTTTGACTTTTGAAATTAGGTTTGACAAAACATACAACACAAAGTTTAGATTCTCCTCCAAATAAATTGGTTTTCTTTATTAGGTATAAAAAAGTATAGGGTTAAACGTATTAAAAATAGTATGTATTCAGATTTTCATCAGTAGTAACTATATATTATAAAAAAAAAGTTTAAATACACACAAACCACAACAAATAGTAAGAGTTAGGGGTATGTACGGTTTGATTCATTTCGGTTTTTGCGTAAAACCAAAACCGAAACCACAATGTTGGTTTTCGGTTTTTTAAAACCGTTCGATTTCGGTTTTACGTCGGTTCGGTTCGGTTTTGGAACAAAATTATATAAGATTCAAAAAAAAAAAAAGTATAATTTAAAATATAAGAATCTTTCTTATATGTTTATTTGTAAATATAAGAGTTTGGGAAAGCAAACCCTTCAAAAAAAAAAATATGTTTACATTTAATTTATTATAGTTAACCTCTTTAATTAGTATTGCTTATATAAACCTATCCTTCTAATATATTTTTGTGTTTTTTCAAAGTTTTTAGTAAAACTTTTTTCTTTTGTAATAATTTAAAAATCAATTAATTTTTATATTAAATTTTGTTGTAGCACTTAAGATTCAAGAAACAAATTAATAATTTATACTAGCATTGGGTTAAACAACTTAAACTTAAACATAAAATATATGGATTGACTTATTGGTTCGGTTCGGCTTAGTTATTGAAAATGGTTATCCGAAAACCAAACCGAAATTTTTGGTTATTAAAAATCCAAAAACCAAACCGTTGGTTTTTGTTTCGTTTCAGTTTCGTCGGTTTTTTCAGTTACGGTTCGGTTATTTCGATTTTCTGCTCGCCCCTAGTAAGAGTGTTCACATGGGCATGTCCGCTATTGGTAGTTTTTTATTTACCCTTTTTGTTATAAAAAATGTAAAGAGGTCATTTTAATTCATTTTTACATTTTTTTTTTTTTTAATCATCTGTCACTGTTAAGGGCCAAAGTTATATACACCCTTCAATCATATGGTCCATTAAAAGTACAATTTACACAATTTTAACAATAAACACTAGTAGAATAGAATTCATTTATAAATGTGACAATAGGGTATATAATAAAATGTTGCATGATCATTAACTTCCAAAACCTTAACTCAATATTATAAAGCTTGAGTAGGCACCACATGGCTTGTTGTTGGTGGACCCTAACCAACCATCTCTCTCTCTATAAGAGTTATACAAACATGTATATAACTATATATACTATGAACAAACATAGGATCAATCTTCTTCTGCATGCTAATTTACTTCATTTCTTTTAGTTAATCAAGAAAAAAACTTTATGTTGTTTATTACTTTCCTGAACAACAACAACAACACTGGTGTTTTCAGTTTTCACCCATTGGGTTTAATAATAATAATAATAATAATAAATAATAATAATAATGCTGTCACACTTTTGGTCCTTTTTCTGCTTTTAATCTTCTACTGAATTCATTGTAATTTTTTTGGGAAAAAAAAGTTATAGAAGAAGTTAGATGGGGACTCATCATTTCTTGAACTTCTTCTTCATCCTTCTTGTTATCAATTTTGACATCACCACAGCTCAGATATCAGGTTCACTTTCATCTTATTTTCTATATTGATTGTGTGTTTTGTTAATTTTGGTATGTGGGTTGCAATTTTCTTGAAGTTTATATGATATTTTCTTGATGGGTTTCTTGATTGATGTGGGTTTTATTAGGGGTGTAAACGAGCTGAGCCGTGCTCGAGCCTCCTCGTCTACTTTTATGAAGCTCGAGCTCGAGTTCGGCTCGGTTTTAGCCTACTGTTTTGAGATCGAGCTTGGCTCAAAAGTAAAACCGAAAGAACGCGAGTTCGGCTCGGGCCCTCGGCTCAAGGTAATTTGAGAACGATTTTAAACGAGCTAAAAGCTTGGCTCGAGCTCGCTTCGATAGCTTAAACGAGTCAAATTTATGGCTGTTTACTGATTATATGAGTTGATTTAAGGTAAACATGTTTTATGGTGGGTAGGTGGTTTCTAGTTAACTAATTTAGGGGGGGGGGGAGGGGGGCGGGTTGTTTACTGATAGTGTTTATGAGTTGATTTAAGTTTAACATTTTTTGTGGTGTGTAGGTGGTTTTTGACTTCTAGTTGACTAAGTTATGGTCATTTAGCTCTTAATATTTGCTTTGCACTTGTTATGTTGCTTAGAGACTGACCCGCGTGTTCGTATACTGGTTTGATGTGTTTAATGGTTTGATGGATCAAATCTTGATATGTAAGAGGGTGTTTGGATGTGATTTCTCATATACAACTTATTACAATTCGGATAATCATGTTTAAAGTATCCGATAATTGATGATTTACAGTTATAGGGGAAACCTTTGATTTAGGTTATAAATTTAAATAGAATTCCATTTGGTTTAGGAATCATAGATCAAACTTTTCATGCAACCTATGGATTTGGTTTGATTCAAGTTTTGTTTTATCTCTAAGTCTCTAACTGGTCATTCGGGTCAAATGAAAAATATTAGTTAAATAGGAAACGGGCTGAAAGAGTCAAACCGGTCGAAAATTGTGTAAAATGTTGCATAAAATGTTATATTTTTTTATAAAAAGAAAGTTGGGTAAAATGTGTTTGGGCTTGACCCGTTGATCTAGCCAACTCCACATACTACCGAATATGCCATATGCGTTCCCTTTGAATCATTTTATATTCTTTTTTGTTTCTTGTTCGTAAAGTAGACATTCTTGCTGACATTTTTGAATTTTGAAGATTTAAGACAGGATTTATAAGTTTTTACTGTGACGGTCAATCTAACCGGTCAGTCAGGTAAAATGAAAAATACTAGCTAAGTTTGAAACAGGCTAAAAGGTAAAATGGGTCAAAAATTGAGCAAAGTGTACTTACAATGCATAAAAAGTTCCTAACTTTTATTAAAAAAAAGTTGGATAAAATGGGTTCGGGCCGACCCGTTAATCTAGCAACTCTACATGCTAACCAATTTGCCAAATGTGTTCCCTTTGGATCATTTTATGTTCTTTCTTGTTTCTTTCACTCAAAATTGACATATTTGTTCATTCATAACAGGTTTTGTAAGTTTGGACTGTGGGGGTCAAAACAATTTCACAGACAACCTCGGCCTCGACTGGACTCCCGACAACCAAATCATTTACGGGATCACAACTAACATCTCCGTCACCAACGAAACACGACAACAATATCAAACCGTCCGATATTTCCCTGCAGACAACCGAAAATATTGTTACACACTCGACGTTAAAAGCAGGACTAGGTACCTTATTAGAGCAACATTCTTATATGGTAATTTCGACAACAACAATGTGTACCCAAAGTTCGACATTTCAATGGGACCCACTCCTTGGGCTACAATCGTCATTTCAGACGCTAACACCATCGAGTCTCAAGAACTTATATTTTTGGCTTCGGGTTCTACTGTCAGTGTGTGTTTATCAAATGCTACAACGGGTCAACCGTTTATATCCACACTCGAACTCCGGCCATTTAACGGGTCGATTTACCTTACATCATTTGAAAACCAGTTCTTTCTTAGTGTTTCCGCAAGAATCAACTTTGGAGCGGAAAATGAAGATCCGGTTAGGTACCCGGATGACCCGTTTGATAGAATCTGGCACTCGGATTTAGTGAAGAAAGCGAATTATCTCGTCGATGTTGCGGCTGGAACCGATAGAATATCGACGAGTTTACCGGTTTATACCGGAAAAGACGAGCAGCCACCTCAGAAAGTAATGCAGACAGCTGTTGTAGGAAGAAACGGGACATTGACTTATCGTATGAATTTGGACGGGTTTCCAGGTTACGGTTGGGCGTATACTTATTTTTCGGAAATTGAAGAGTTGGGTTCCGATGAAACACGAAAGTTCCGGCTTGTTCTTCCTGGTGAACTGGAGGTCCGTAAAGCGGTTGTTAATATCCAGGAAAACGCGCAGGGGCCGAACCGGTTGTATGAACCGGGATTTGAAAACATTTCGCTTCCTTTTGTTTTGTCGTTTAAGTTTGCGGAAACATCGGATTCTACTGAAGGGCCTCTTGTTAATGCAATTGAGATTAGTAAATATCTGAGAATAAGTGATGGATCTCCTGATGGTAAGTAATTAAACCGAGTTTTTTTTTTTATTGTTTAACAATCATTTTAAAAATCTTTTTTTATTTTTGGTTTTTTTCTATTATTTATAGGAGCTGTGGCTGCGAGTTTGGTATCGGGTTACAAGTTGTCGGATTGGGCCCAAGAAGGTGGCGACCCGTGTTTACCGGTTGCATGGTCGTGGTTGGAGTGTAATTCTGATCGAGAACCGAAAATCATATCAGTGTATCTTTCTTAACTTTATTTATCGTGATGTTAATATTTGAAAGAATCCGTTATCCATCTAAGTTTACCATTTTATGCAGAAAATTGTCTGGCAAGAACTTGACTGGAAGCATACCGGATGATTTGACCCGGTTGACCAACTTAGAACAGTTGCAAGTTTCATCGTGCACCTTTTATTTCAATGACTTTTATATCGCATTTGTAAATGTATACAAATATTTGACCACTAAATATTGCATGTTGTTAAATATAGGTGGCTTGATGGGAATGCCCTCACGGGTCCGATACCTGATTTTAGTGGATGCCCAAATCTAAAGATCATGTAACGCACACTATATTACTGTCATCGTTACGCGCAGTGATTTATTTATTTTTTAGTAATTTAATTCATAAAGTTTTGTGTGTGCAGACATCTTGAGAACAATCAGTTGAGTGGTGAATTACCTACCTGGTTAGCAGATTTACCTAATTTAAGTCAACTGTAAGTAAATTATTATTTTTCCATCTGTCCCCAAAGTCAACTCTTTATCAGTTTCATAATTTTGTTAAAAATCATAATTCTGTTGCAAATAGCGTTTTTTTGACACCACTGTAGATATATATCAATCATTCGGTTTTCTCTTTGTTTTGTAATTTGTACATGGTCATATTAAATTTGGTTTTCTTGATGAATGCAGTTATGTACAAAATAACTTATTAACCGGAGAAGTACCATCCGGTCTTCTGAACAAGAATTTAGTCTTGAAGTGAGTATTTCTATCTTACACTATGTTTTTTCGCTTAAAAATATAATGAGTAAAATGAAATTCTCGTCCCTGAGGTTTGGTCAGTTTTGCGACTTTCATCCAAATGTTTGTTTTTTTTCGCAACTGGATCCAAAAGGTTTGAAATCTTGCTATTTTCATCTGGCTCGTTAACTCCATCCATTTTTTTCGTTAAGTCAAGAGGTATTTCCGTCTTTTTTGCTAACTTAAAGGGCAATTCGGTCTTTTTCACTGTATGTAAAATGACCGAATACCCTGAAAAAGATAGAATTGCCCTTTAAGTTAACAGAAAAGACGGAAATACCCTGACTTAACGTAGAAAAATGGATGGAGTTAACGAGCTGGATGAAAACAGCAAGATTTCAAACCTTTTGGATCTAGATGCGAAAAAACAAACATTTGGACGAAAGTCGCAAAACTGGCCAAACCTCAGGGTATGAAAATGGCATTTTACTCAAATATAGTTGACTTCATGTTGCTTAAAAGTCAACTGCTTAGACTTGAATACATGGTTATCGGCTTAACATGTTACTTTATTTTTTACTCTTTTCAGCTACACAGGAAATGATAGTCTTAGTAAAGGAAGTAATGAAGGGAGACGTAACAGAAACATAATTATTGGATTAGCGGTCGGGGCTGCTGCCCTTTTCTTAGGGTTCATAACTTCATGCCTACTTCTTCACCAACGAAAAACACATCCGAAAACCGGTAGGTGTTTTTGAAATCGGATGTGTGATGTGAAAGTGGTTATGTGATTTTTCATAATCAGCTATAATGTGGTTGTTGTTATAATATCTAACAAATAATTTGTTGGCTTTTTTTATTTTTTTTTATTTTGTTCAGAGCCCAAACATAGCATTCCTGTTACAAACAATGCAACAACGGAAGCCGCTCAGAGCTTCACATTATCCGAACTACGAAACGCCACAAAGAACTTTGAAAACAAAGTTGGCTCGGGAGGGTATGGCACCGTGTACTATGGAAAACTTAACGATGGAAAAGAAATTGCGGTAAAAGTACTCTCAAATAATAACGTTTATCAAGGCAAGAAAGAGTTTCAAAATGAGGTATCTTTTGTTATAATAATTTCATCATGTTTTTTACTCGTTAAAACGAGCCATTCTTGATTATTTTCCTTTTTATGTTTTTTTGCCGATTAAAGGTGACGCTTCTTTCACGAATCCATCATAGAAACTTGGTACAGTTTCTCGGGTTTTGCCAAGAAGAAGGGACGGATATACTTGTTTACGAGTTCATGCATAATGGAACGCTTAAAGAACATCTTTATGGTTTATTTTATTAATCTCTTTATGTTAGTTCCATTCAGCTTTTAGTTTGTCGTTATAATAAAAAAAAACTTTATGTTTAATCTAGGACCTCTAGCGAGGGAACGCGAGATTAAATGGCTCAAACGATTGGAGATTGCTGAAGAGTCTGCCAAAGGTATTTTATGCAATTTTCCCTTTTGTTATCAAGATTATTATATATTAATATATATGCTAATTTGGTCTTTCTAAAACTTGTTTTAGGGATTGAGTATCTTCATACTGGTTGTGTCCCTTCCATCATTCATAGAGATTTGAAAACAAGCAATATTCTTCTTGATAAGAACATGAGGGCTAAGGTTTCGGATTTTGGCCTCTCAAAGTTTACGGTTGATGGGACTTCACACGTATCAAGCGTCGTTCGTGGCACACTTGGCTATCTTGATCCGGAGTAAGTTTTAATGTTAAGTTTAGAGTAAAGTACACGAAAGGTCCTTGTGGTTTACCAAAATTTTTTATTTGGTCTCTAACTTTGCAAAAGTACATGGATGGTCCCTGTGATTTCCACTTTGTAACGCATTTAGTCCCCAGCTTTTTCCAAAAGTACATGGATGGTCCTTGTGGTTTGCACTTTGTAATGCATTTAGTCCCTAACTTTGACATGCTAAAACCTTCAGATTTGTTGGTTGAGGACTAAATGCGTTACAAAGTGCAAACCACAGGGATCATTCGTGTACTTTTAGAAAGCTAGAGACCAAATCCAAAATTTTGGTAAACCACAGGGACCATCCGTATATTTTACTCTTAAGTTTACTATTTTGGGATGCCCCATGAAAATTGAATCATTTTTCCCTTAAGTTTTTATACTAAAAGTTTACCTATTTGGCTTGCCATCATATAATATGCAAGATTGCTCATCTATTTATTGAAAATTATTTTTGAGGTTTGGCCAATGCTAAAAGATTATTCTTCTAATCTTTTAAAAGTAAAATGTTGCTGCACTTTTCATGTGACCGAACGAAACATTCATGCTATCTAAACTAACTTTACATACGTGTGAATTGTAGGTACTACATCTCAAACCGTTTAACAGACAAGACGGATATATATAGTTTTGGGGTCATTCTTCTTGAGCTAATCTCTGGCAAAGAAGCAATTTCAAACGAAAGCTTCGGTAGCAATTGTCGTAACATCGTTCAATGGGTAAGTCCATTTAACATCCCCTCACTCTAAAACCCAAATGTTTGATCCTTATAGCTAGAGGCATACAATTTTGACCCATTTACTTACTAAATGGTCTATTTAAGTATTAAAATATTTAACACATCAGTTCTTATATTAATTAAAAGATAAACTGTGTGGTTCGGCCAACCTGACCCGTTTTGACTTTTGAACAATTACTCGGCCTGACCAACCCATTTTACCAATGGTACTATTAAAGTATTAATGATTTTATTGATTTGATGATAGGCAAAGATGCATATAGAGAGCGGTGACATTCAAGGAATCATTGATCCGGCTCTTGGTAATGAATATGACATCCAATCAATGTGGAAGATAGCCGAAAAAGCCTTGATGTGTGTGCAGCCACACGGGAACATGAGACCATCGATGTCTGAAGTTATAAAGGATATACAAGATGCAATCTTGATGCAAAGGGGAGTGGAAACCGCTGCGCGTGAAGGTAGTTCTGATGAAATGCCAAGACATACAATTTTGAACATGGGATCACTTGATTTAATGGCCAACGATCAAGATTTGTCGATTGATGAGTCGTTTGCTCGACCCGGTCCACGATAGCATTGGTTTTGTTTCGTATATTCGATATTTGATGCTTAAAATGGAAGGTTTGGAATAGTTGTTAGAATGATGGTGTGGTGTTCATTTCTTGTACTTTGGAGGTGTACTTTATGGTATTTTTGTAGTTGTAAGGGGGTTGGGTGTAAATTTGGAGTTCTTGTGGACCAAGATTAATATTTATAAGTTGTAATGGGAGAGTATGATGTTTCTGTATAGTCGAATAACTTATAGTGTTTATAATTTATAAATCGTTAGAAACCAATAGAATCATTTAAACCGAAGCAAGTTGGTTTGTTTGAGATTATACAGTTCGCTTCATGGTTTGGTTTTGTCATCTTGGCGGTTTAGTGGTTCGGCTGACTGTTTGAAACTTGAAACAAGTTAAACCAATTGTACCTAACATTAGTTATATATATATATATATATATATATATATATATATATATATATATATATATATAGATATGTATGTGTATCATATTCACTCGTCAACCTGATCGTTTTAAAAATATTAAAATATGCTAATAGTTTTGAAAAAGAAAACAAAAGTTGGTTATTTTTAAGTCAGCTCTCTGGCACCTCACCTTGTCGGTTGATTCGTCATTTAAGGTTAATTAATTTATTATTTATTTTTTATAAAAACAATCTCTAGAATTTTTGTAGATGAATTTTTGTCTTAGGCAAGGTTAAATCTACAACATCTTGGTTGTCGGACGTCTCTCGTTGGCGGGTGTGGTATAACCTCACCCTCTTTGGCACCCTAGGGCGCCCCTCCTCATTTCATGGACGCTATGAGAGGGGGGGGGGGGGTATGGGTGATTTCATTACTCCAATGGCGAGCGCTATAAGGTATGCACGTTGGACCCATTTTATTTCCACCAATCAGATTTCCCACTTTTTGATTTTCCTTTTTCTTTTTTTATATTGTTTAAACGGGCTTTAAACCATCGCCCAATGATGTTAAAAGGAGTTTTAAAGCTGATAGAGTGTGAAGCACGAACCTTAAAGGGTGTTAGATTACATGTTTTATCATCATTTACATGATTATACGCGTTGAATGTGTTAATTACGGAAGTTCATGGTTTACAGGTTAAGCACGTTAAATTAGCGAAGTTACGAAGGCTCGGACATGATATGGATCATTCATAGATAATAAATCAAGAAATATCATGTATCGGGATGTGTTTCGGGTCGGATGATAGCTTGGAATCCCGAGAATGAGAGATAATGAAGTCTAGGGGTCGTTCAGTAATTCATTAGAAGTCAAATGTTAGCTTAAACATGCAAGAAATATGAAATATCAAAGTACAGGGGCATGTTGTCATTCATTGAAAGTTGAATTTGCTACAAATATGAAGTTGTGGAACACGACGTAGGCTACGGTTACCTGGGCATAGCTTACGGTTGAGGGATGTCAAGTATCAAGTTTCTAAGGTCCAAAGTGTAACTTATGGTGTGAACAAGTAACACAAATGTGAACATAAGTGTGTATGCGTGAAAAGGAGGCAGCAAGGTTGAACCATAACTTACGATACATTGTCGTAGGTTATGGTAGAGATAAGACAAAAGAACATAATATAGGGACCGTAAAAGAACATAATATAGGGACCGTAAGTTACGGCCCTTAGCCGTAGCTTACGGTGTGAGTTCCGGAATAGTGCGTGATTTGGGAATTTTGAAGGTATAAAAAGGGTTTTAAAACCCTAGGTCTTTTTAACACTTTCTTGGGCGATTTTGGGCATTAAGAGACGAAAACATTGAAGCTTTTTCAGTCAATTCATCATTCTCATCATCAAATCTAAGATCAAGACCATGGTTTCATCTGTATATCAAGTGTTTGACAATTGTTTCATCGAGATGAACGGCGAAACGCTTCGTGGTTTCCTCCGGGTGGAGGATTCGTATAGGTGAATTATGTTTTGTGTTTGAACGGTTGTTAATCTGGTAATCCAAGCATTCAATGCTTGTTACGGTTAATTTGAATTGATTGATTTGTAAACGGTTATTAATTAAACCTAGTTTTGATTCTTTCAGTTCCCGAGAGTTCTAGTAATTTGGATATATTAGATAGGGATTCGGTTTGGTAATTGTTAATTGATAATCGTGTGATAACCTCTCATTGTTAATCAATCAGAGTACTTAATCATTTTTTATCAAAATCAATTAATCAGGTTATACAATTACGTCTATGTAATTGTAGCAATCAAACACATAACTGAAATTCGTATTGAATCTGAAATCCAGAGGAACCATTGTTTCTCCTATTGATTACAACCTCTTTTTTAGAATTTGTAGTTAGTCAAACCCTCAAACAACGAAAATTTACATTTTTGCAACTAGTTAATCAGTGCTTAATTCACGAACACTTTCCATCATATTCCTCTTGTTCGATACTCGACTTATTCTAGCTACCATACTATATTATTTTCTATTCTTCATTTCAAATGAAATTGAATATCAATTAAAATTTTATAGCTTCTTACTGTTTGGAGGCTTGGTGGTGGAATATATGTTTTTGTTTGGTTGTTAAAAAAAACTAAAAATTAATAAATACAATAAATAAAGTTAACTTAGAAATATACTTAAATATTCAAATTCAGATTTAAATATATAAATCTCCTTTTTTAAACATCAAATAAAATTAGCATGTTTTATTTCCGTAAAAAAAATCTCTTATATATTTGTCACTCCAAAAGATTCAAAGTACCAAATATTAACTATATTTATCTATCTATTATTATTTCAAAAATATATATTTTCATACATACCGTAAATCTCTTTTATGAAACATCAAATAAAATTGACAAATAAATCTTCTTCATATTTGTCACTCAAAAAGATTCAAATTACCAAATTATAAATATATTTATCTATTATTATTATTATTATTTCCAAAAACTGGAATAGTATATTTATCATTCAAAGCACCTCACAGGTTTTGTTTTAAAAAAATCAACAAGAAAGAGCTTAAGCTCTGACACATACCGTAATTGTAACACCCAATCCGTTAAGTAAAGTATATGTAATCACGATAATGCTTTTATACGCATTAAGGATAGTTTGTTAATTATTTATCTGATATTTTTATGTTATCAACGGTATTTATATAAAAATATCATTTTATTTGTGTTAACGTTATGTATATATGTTATTTTTTAAATTTATTATGTAAAAATTTATAGCAAAATATTTTTTGGAATAGTTAAAAATAGATTGTGATGGTCTTTTAGAAAAAGTAATATGGAATACTCAAAAATAGATTACGGTGGACAATTTTATAAAAAAGAGAAAGTAAATAAGTATTGGTTAAAGTTAAGTGATAATTATGTTGTTATCATGTAATAATTACACTAATAGACTTGATTTTATAGTAAAAAGCAACACCCTAAGGAGAATGAGACCGTTTAGATGATGAACCGTTACATTACTTCAAAATATTACAAAGGGTTAAGTCGTGGCCTATAAATAGAAATCATCTCATTTGGTTTCACATTCAATATTATTTACACACAATAAACTTTGTTAAATATCTTTTAAACACTCTCTCTCAGAAAATAGATTTCAAAAAGATCTGGTGTTTGTTTTTGGACTGATTATCTGAAGTTATAACAAATATAGGTAATTGGTTGTCTTGAAAATTTGTATAATAATCGAGTATTTCCCTCAAGATTTTGATTCAATGTGAAGATATGAATGTGAATTAGACAATTAGTGATGTTGATTTGTAATTTGCTGAAACTTGAATTCGATATTTAGGCATGAAGAAAATTGGCAACTTTTTCCAAAGAGAACCATCAAACCTTGAATCGTCTGCTTCAAGTAGTAAACCCTTGAAAATAGATTAAAACGATCTTCTTTGGGATCCTTTCGAAAGATGAAAACTCGTAGGGAACAATTATATATATATATATATATATATATATATATATATTTTTTAATTTGTAAGAACCATTGTATTTCATTTACATGTTTTTTTAATTTCAGATGACCACGTTTTTTTATTATTGTCGCCCCGCTTGCGGTATGCGCATATAATGTATATATGTGTGGGCCCTTGGGGGGCAAAAGTGAAAGTGCACTAATTTTAACGTTAGTTTACTAATTTCGTGAAAATAACATTAAAAGCAGGGGACTGTTAATCATGCATCATGTGTTGATAGTCGAAAGACAAGGGGGTACATATTCTACTCGGCCTTTGTCCCGATTGCTGAGTATTATGTGCCTTATGTCTAAGGCTTGATGCAAAACTACTACCGAGCCGGGGGTCTCATTGGAAGCAGCCTCTCTATTCCTATGGGGTAGAGGTAAGGCTGTCTACATCTTACCCTCCTCAGACCCTACCTTAGCTTTGCTATTAGTGGGATTTACTGGGTATGATGATGATGTTTTTTTATTATTGCATCTTTTTTTTAATCATGTGATGAATTTTACCCGACCCAAAACTGTTGAACCGGCCTGCATTTTTTTATATTCGGTCCTATGACATTAGAGTATCCAAAAACAATGAACCCACTTAAAAAAATTCCTGGATCCGCCACTGCTACCAGACCCGTGGAACTTACTTTATCAACCCATTCTGACCCGTCCAAAATTAACCCATTTATCAACCCATTTCATTCCATTATCCCGTAAATATCTGCCCATCCCAACCCAAATATGAAAAAAAACGTTACCCGTTCCAACCCGTTTTTCCTTCATGGGTCAAGATTGCCAGCCATACTCTTACCGATTCAGGCCTCTTACTGCACCGAATAGCCCCTTAGTGAAGCTGCCAAAAATCCACATAAATCTGAATTAGAAAGTATCTTCTAATTATTGTTTCTTGAAAATTTGAAATTTTTTTAATTCACAGAGCTGACTATGGAATTGGGAAATTCTTATAAATAATCTGCAGAGTGAGCAACAACATGAAATATTAAAATGATAGATGTTAACAAACAAAAATTCAATGCCAGTTTGTTCCTTGGTTTAAAAAAGTGCGCCTTAAGCGCGCTTAAGCGCAAAGCGACCCTAGGTGCAAAGAGCTGCGTCTTATGTGACATAAGGCGAGCTCTGTACAATAAGCGCACAAAAAGCGAGCTTTTTTGTAAAAAAATCCCACTGAGGCGCGCGCTTTTCGTACAGAAGGTGTTTTTGTGCTTTAAAGTCTTATACATGTAGCTAAAATGGTTGTATTAAGTGATTTATACATTAAATCATATATAAATCTTATTTATCACTATATTATGGGTAAGGGATGCTAAAAGTTTTATAGGATATATATAAAAAAATATATAAGCACCTTTGCCTCACGTACGAAAAGCCCGCCACTTTTGCGATTTGCGCTTCGCGCTTTGATTTTAGACCTTGTCGCTTTTGTGCGCTAATTGGTGGTGACTGGTGAAAGAAGGTGTTGAAGATTGGCAAGGGCAACAACACGTATGTTCTCACATTATAAAACCGTTAATTGTTGACAGATTGTTCTTTGCAATTTCTAAAATGCTCTGAAATGTTGTCACCTCTCCAGAATCAGGAATCCTGTATGCTATGTGAAATACTACAATTGTCATTCTACAACCTCACCACCACCACCATCACGCCTCCTGCAGATGATGATGCCTCCAGCCTTTCTAACCTCATCCTAAAGTTAGACCCACAAGCTCTAACCCATAATTTAGAATTCAACTCAGTCTACTGGACGCCGGACCTAGTGAACAAGATCTTAAAACACCTATGGAACCATGGCCCCAAAGCCATCCAATTCTTTAACCTCCTTCCCCACCTACACCCACTCCGCCGCCTCATTTGACCATGCCATTGACATTGCTGCCCGATTGCGCAACTACAACACCGTATGGGCACTTGTTGCCCGAATGTGGAAACGAAGGCTTGGTCCAAACTCTAAAACATTCGCCATTATAACCGAATGGTATGTATCTGCTGGAAAACCCGACAAAGCCGTTAGAGTTTTCTTGTCAATGCACGAGTATGGCTGCCAACAAGATTTGAATAGCTTTAATATGTTTCTGGATGTTTTATGCAAGTCTAGACGAGTTGAAATGGCGTATGACTTGTTTAAGGTTTTAAAGAGAAGATTTCCAGCTGATACAATTAGTTATAACATAATTGCAAATGGTTTTTGTTTGTTAAACTGGCGGACCTAGCATGTTACTAGGGGTAGCCCCCGCTACCCCTTGACGCTCCGGTGACAGTGTAAATTTTGGAAAAAATGACGTTTTTTCGATTTCGTTACCCTTTTTTGTATGAAACGTTGCCCCTATAAAGATTTTCTAGATCCGCCGTTAAAGCGAACACCTAGGGCTTTGGAGGTGTTGAGGGAGATGGTGGAGAGTGGTTTAGAGCCGACTCTCAAGATGTATAATGTGATTCTTAATGGGTATTTCAAAGCGGGTCAGGTAAAAGAAGCTTGGCAGTTTTTCTTGGAGATGAAAAGGCGAAAATGTGAGATGGATGTTGTTACCTACACAACTGTGGTTCATGGGTTTGGGGTTGCAGGTGAGATTCAAAAGGCACGCCAAGTGTTTGATGAAATGATTGGGCTAGGGATACTTCCTTCTGTTGCCACTTACAATGCGTATATTCAAGTTCTATGCAAAAAAGACAATGTGGAGAATGCTATTTTGGTGTTTGAGGAGATGTTGAACAAGGGTTATACTCCTAATGCAACAACGTACAATGTAGTGATCAGAGGGTTTGTGTCACGTTGGAAAGATGGATAGGGCAATGGAGTATTTGGATAAGATGAAAGATGATGAAGAATGTGATCCGAATGTTCAAACTTACAATGTGATCATTAGGTATTATTGCGATGAAGGTGAAATCGACAAGAGTTTGAAGGTTTTTGAGAGAATGGGTAATGGTGAATGTTTGCCCAATTTGGATACATACAATGTTTTAATAAGTGTAATGTTTGGGAGGAAGAGATCTGGCGATCTAATGGTGGCAGGGAAACTGCTGATAGAAATGGTGGCTAGAGGGTTTATCCCTCGTAAGTTCACCTTCAACCGAATCTTGAATGGCCTTTTGCTTACTGGAAATCAGGATTTTGCCACAGCACAGAGCAGATGTGGTCGTCTCCCTCGTCATCTCAGATTATGATACAAGTTTATTTTGCCAAAGTTTCTAGAACACGTGTCTTGTTGTGATGTTGGTTGAAAAATGTTGTTGGATATTGGATAGGCGTTCTATATGAGAGCTTTTGCCAGCTTAAGGGTCTTCATATTACTCCATCGGTCCCATATTATAAGCGGTGTTGGAATATATTTCAGGCAGTGACTAGTGCTAGCGGTTGCTTTGCGGCTTCTTGCTGCGTCTCGGTCAAGGAAATCAGGTACCATGTCATTTTTATATCTCTTGCCTAATGCCTTTAAATGTTAATCATCTGATAACAGTTTAGCATGTCACTGGTTTATAGTTTCTAATTTATCATTTTAACTACATATTTTCTTTCATTTCTTCAAACATGATGGCATGCAATCGCCTCTGTTTTCTACTTTACATATATGAAACCATTATACTGGAACAAAGTTTGCTGGATCATAATGTTGGTTTTTGCTTTTAAGTTTCCAGACCAATTAAGTAGTGATGTAAGTTTGATTGAAAACCTTTGTGAAAAAGACCCGCGATCCTCTATTTGTTTTGACGCTTTTAATATTCCGTTGGCCCAACATATGTGAAAAGTAGAAGAGATAATACTTGATTCTGGTTCTATTCACCCGTGTTTGCTCATCAAAAGTGCTTCAACTTGTTGTAGCAACACTATTTATTCAAAATACGTACAAAATTGCGGTGCAGTCTTTATTTTTTAAGTAGTTTTGTTCAAGTCTTTTTTGTAATGCACCCGTGCATATAGAGTTTCCTTGCTTATATTTATTGTGATTATCATATGTAATTTGTTTCGCCTTTTTCGAGTCAGATATTGTCAGGGCGTGCAGCTTTATACATTCTTGCATTGGTGGAAGTATGGAAAGAAAACAACACTTGGGTTTTTTTTTTTCCAAACACTTGGTGAACTGACATAACATCCTTTACGGCATAAGAAGAGTGAGACCGTCTAGATGATGAACCGTCACATTACTTCAAAAGATTACGAAGGGTTCAGTCGTGGCCTATAAATAGAAATAATCTCATTTGGTTTCACATTCAAAAATTTACACACAATAAACTTCATCAAATATTTTTCAAACACTCTCTCTCAGGAAATTAAAGTGATAGATTTCAAACAGATCTGCTGTTGGTTTTTGGATATGGATCAAATAAAATCGTAAGTACGTAACTTGGATGGTTATCATTATTTTTTGTAAATCGAAACCAATTCATCAGTCACGTTCTACTTCAAAGGCAAGATTTTTAAAGTTTCTTCAATTGATTCAACATTACAGATATCGACCCAATACACATATCGATTCAAGCATATGATTTTCCAGGTTTTCTGAATCCTCCGATTGGGATATCGATTCAATACATATACCGAATCAAACATATGGGTGGTTGATTCAGTGAATCTCACGGGGTGGCTTCATGGAGATCAAGAATAATAATAAATTGGAAATTTTGTTTATTATATTTGATTTATGTTTATTGTTTAAGTTATTTAGGTTGTTTAAAATTCAAAGTCAAAGATATACATTTTCAGATAGGATTTGTTTTAGGGTGATAAAGCAACCAAAAAAGATTGTTTTTAATAAACATAAAGATTTTCACATCTAATATAGTGATACTAAGATATTCATAATCAACATCACGTCGCAGTGCGCGGGATAGCGTCAACTCGTTGATTTAAAATTGATAACTTGAAACCTGCAAGTCTTAAGTGGTTTACGTTTAGATTGTGGTTTCAGGCTTCAAATATGTTAAGACCAAAACTAATTATGATCCACATTTGGATGGTTTTATTAATAAGAATTGTTTGTCCTTTTTATTAATAAATGATGCTGGTTTTTTTGTGATGGCTTTGCAAGATGTTATATTTGGTACAAATCGTTTCTAATATACGTTCATGAGCATATTTTATGGTGTTTCTTGTTAGTGGTGACTATAAAATAATTAGAGGCTGAATTTGTTTGTATAATATAATGACAAGCCAATAATATTCCGTTCTCAGTGTCCTGTCCTGGATAAGAGTGTCATGCCCCCGGTGTGACTTTCACAATCTCCTTCGTGAATATCCTTTAATACTTCATGTATTTCTGGTTTTCCAAGCATCTTAAATATGAACATGCGAGAGATTTTCTGTACAATACATTTTGTAAAATAAGAAAACGAGATACACTCATTCAAAAGGCTCAAGGATTCTTCTCATCCTTAGGAATCTCTCCATCGTGTATATATCGCTTAATAGGATACATCCAAGATCCTTGAGATACTTTAGGTTCTTGAGCTTAAATTTGGGATCCTGATCTTTCTCCATGATCCTACACTTCTAAATTAGATAACTCATTGTTTTCCTGATTTATTATTTTAATTGTTGGATCTAAAATATATAATTTAAGTTTTTTTATTCCATTTCGGATCCCAAGGGCTGAGACTAAATTTGCCAAAGCATCTACTTCAGAATAAGTGGATTGGGTTAAGGGATGGCAATTGGACTCGAACCCGATGAGTAAACCCGAAACCAGAAACATTTGGAACGGGTTTGAGTCTAGTAATCGGGTTTAGGATCGGGTATGGGATTGGTTTTAATTTTTTTGCTGGTTTGTGATTTGATGATATACTCATCTACCCGACCTAATTATCCGATAAAGTGTACCCTTTACCCAATATTATACCCGATATAACTTTTTTTACATATAAATATGAATTAGAGTATAGAAACAATATCATTACTTCTTTTATATATATATATATATATATTTATATATATATATATATTTATATATATATATGGGCATATCAAATATAATCACGTTGGTTTGTGCGAATCAATCTAGTAGGGTGCCCGTGCGATGCGGCGGGGGCGACACTTGGCACTCGTTGCTGGTAGTTTTCTTATTTGTATATGATAACATTATTGTGATGGATATATGTCATAAGTGTTACATATGTTTAGTAATTGTTAAATTTAGAATTTAAATTAGCAAATACTTCAAGAAACAATTGGTGTAATAAAGTAAACCACGAATAAGAAAAAAACAAGTCTTAAACATAATTAAAAGTTATATAAAGTACCACACAAATAAGGAAAGATAAGTCTTAAACATAAAGGGTCAAGTACTTTGCATCACGAGGTTGAAAATTTATTAATCATACGGCTTAAACATCTCAAGGATCTCATCCATATTGTCAGACCACCATTTCTCATCATCGAGATCAACATCCTCCGGAATTTCTTGTATCTCTTCCTGTTTGATTGTTACATCTTTTTTCGGCTGATTTTCTTCTTTGAAAATATGCAAGAACTGTTATATAAAATAATAGGATGTTAAGAGTTATATCTTTATTAACTTTATCATATCATATTAAGTTCATCTTTTTAGTTCGTAACTAATCTTATCTATATGACTTAGATTTTAACTTACAATCCCTAAAAATATGCAACATAATTTACTATGTATCAGTCAAGTTGATAAAGAATTCTTTTGAAACTTACTAAATTATCTGTAACAATATACTTGAACCTATAACTCCTAAAAATTTGCAACACAATTTGGTATTTGCTAGATATCATATTAGACTTCATTATATCTGTTCCGATTCTGAATTGACACCCGAGGTATTTTTAGTCGGGTTTTGTCATTTGAATCTGGAGTATCTTTAAATTCTTCGGCTTTGTCATCGTCATCGGAATCATCTAAATCAACCATGTCACTCCATTTCCATTCCGAGAGTCTCTTGTATCTCTTCCTTTGAGCTTCACATTTTCGATCCTTAAAAAAGACAAAAACTGAATACAAATGTTAAAAAAAGATTAAATAAACCTTAAAATTACCTCTTCACTAAATTCACGTTGAAGATGAGACTTGTACAGGCTGAACATGTGACCGTAACTGATTATCTCAACAGATTTATCACCATCATCCTGCAAAAAAACCGTTAATATGAACAACTCGTTATTTAATCGAACAACCTGTTATGAACAGCTCGTTATTTAATCGATGTTTGAACAGAAAAAATTAATAAAACAATCAAAATCGATACCTTAGAAGCGGGAGTTGCAACTGGATTGTTTAAATCGGCGCGTTCACCTTCCAACTGAAACGAAAAAGTAACATATATTAAAATTCGCATAAAATTAAAACATAATTTATAAATTGATGCGAATTAACAATCTAACATTTGAAAGTACAACATCATATGATTGTTTTTTCGCAATCACTTGATTCAAAATTGGATCCATTATCAAATGTTTAGCAATAGAAATGGGTGCCCTACTATGTATTTATAGTAGGAATATAGAGGTGAATTAGGGTTATTTTGAAATCTGGCACCCTTTTGTTTAGGAAGTTAGTTGCGTCTATTTAATTTTGAATCTACCAATCTTTAAAAAAAACCACACGTTCATATAGTATCGAATAATAATTGTATCTAGTTAAAATATTTGTTTTTAACTGTGAAATATAATAATAATTGTATCTAGTTAAAATGTTTGTTTTCAACTGTGAAATAATAATTATATGTATTGTTACTTTGAACAAAATAATTATATATACTTTGATTTGTTAAAAATTCATATTAACGGTTTTCGTCTTGCAGATTTATGAAGTGTCGCGGTGCCGATTTATCATCTTGGAGTTGAGTTGAACTTGTTATATAGAATAGATTTTAATTTGATTATCATGTACCAGAAAACTTGGAGGAATATTGCGGCTGGTAACTTTGTGTCTCATGTCAATATTGCGGCCGGTAACTTTTCAATATTGCGGCTAGTAAAATTAGGGAATATTTTATAGTTTATTAATGCCGTTCAAAACAAAAAACTTGTACATAGTCAGTTTGTTAATGCACGGTAGCTAGGTAATGGTCAAACCGGCTTGGGTAAAAAACAAATGTTGGCTTTAATCAATTGTACATTTACACATCGACTATTTGTACTTTATAGTATCCATTGTAATTGTTGTGATTTTGACATGTGCTTCACTTGATTGTTATATACAGGATATAACCATGTATTACATGGGTTCTTGAAAAAATTATGCTTACAATTTATATAAATTTGAATGATTTTTAAAAATAAAAATTTTATAGCTGAGGTTGGTTGTGTTCGAAGAACAAAACAATTATAAATTTCGAATTATTTTTATGTTTCATATTATTTCTTGTATTACACATAATAAATATAAGTTTTGATATGAATAAATATAACCCTAATATGAACTTTTTTTTTTGAAGGGTGACTTTCAATATGTACATGACATTGGTCACCGGGTTCCCGTTAAGGACGGTTACACGTCAGCCCATCATAATATAAACTATACATACAAAATTAAAAGAATAAAACCTTACTAATTTTAAATGATGCGTTTAAGAAGAAATAAAAGAAGTAAAACATTGAATAAAAATAACTTACTAATTTTAAATGATGTGTTTAAGAAGAAAGAAAAGAAATAAAAAATCGAATAAAAAGAATCGGTATATTTTATTTCAAATTATTATTTTTTACTCTAGAAAGTGCTATCAAATTAGATGGCATAGAATTAGTTCGCAATCTAAGAACATATATGGTGGTATTTTATTTAGGTGGTTGTGTTAATAATAATATGTTATTAATTCCAAATAATCTTTGGGGGTGTTTGGTGTTGCGTTTTCAAAATAGATTATGTGTTTTCAAAATATATTTTGTGTTTTCAAAACAGCGTTTTGAAAAAGCATGTAGGTACATGCTTCTCCAAAACTGAGTTTTAGAAGCAGATAATCATTTTTCATCTAAACACTTTTTTAGATTATTTATGTTTTACAAATGTAGTAATCAAATAATCACTTCAAAACGTAACCAAACACCCTAGGTTGTGACGAGTTAATTGCACTTAACTAGGCTAAAGCTTTTATGAATATTTTAGTATTTTTTTTCACGTGATATTATGTAGAAAAACAATACTAATAAGTTTTATGAATCATTTTGTTTGTTAATTTGACAATTAATAGGCTAAAGCTTTATTATTTTTTTTAACATGATATTATGTAGAAAAACAATACTAATAACTTTTATGAATAATTTTGTGTGTTAATTTGTTTTACGCACGTGTTCTATCGATCCAAGCACCTTTGTTAATTTTCAATTGCTTCGGTGTCCTTTTGATGTAACCAATCCTTTTGACGTAAAATTGGTTATCCAAACATTAATTTGATTATTGGTAATTAATTTTATAATGACCATCGAAATAACTATTTATCCCAATTGATTTTTAAGCCTTGGCACATGCTACTTACCTGTGAAATAAAACACTTCATTAATAAATCAAAGTGTAGGCGCCTGTATGACTTAAGTACCATTCGAATATTAAAAACTTTTGATTGACTTAAGTACGACTCAAATATTAATAGATTTTAATTTTTTTATTTAAATTACGGATTCTTATTTGTTTACATCATAGTATTTTTTTTATTTGTATCCGTTACTTTGTAGTACAAATTTGTATTTTTCTGGTTTCCTTTGATAAATTAAAAAAGCAATCAATTTTTTTTAAAGTCTATTGCTAATGTAGTTCATATGTTTTGGGTTATAGGAAAACTCAAAGAAACTTTTCCTCATGTTTCACATAAACCTCACACATGTTTTAGTAATCTAGATTCTAATCCTAATGTAAATTATGTATACTATATTATAATAATCTTGTACGATCATACATTATATTATCACGAGTTTTAAGGATGACGAAAATGTAAGTTAAAACTAAGCTTATGAGGAAAGGATTTATTACTTTTTTCTCTTTTAATATTAAAGTATTATTTTTGTCGATTCGTTTCATTTGATCTTTTTGAACATCCATTAAGTTCTTTGAACATTCACATTTTGACTTTGCTAGGTATGACCTTTGAAATCCGACTTTTAATTCCACCGTTAAACAATTATTCAAAACTTGAAACTCAAGATCTTCTAAGAAATTGTTTTATTTTTTTCAACAAATTGTTTTATTTTTTCTCAACAAATTGTTTTATTTTTTTTAGCTCAAACGTCCTGAGCACTTTTATTCCCAACAAAATTTTATCATTTTTAATAAACACTTTATTGTTAAAACAATTAAAATTCACTTTATTTTAATATATAAATTGCATGTTATTGAAACATCACTTTGTTCAAATGAATAATTACAATTAATTTGGTATTCTTGATGTTTAAAAAATGAAAATTTTATGATTAAAATGGATTAGTATGTGCAATAGTAATTCTTTTTTTTTTTTAACTATATCATTGTTATTTGAATATGAATTATTTAAAATACATCAACGTATATCTATCACAATGATGCTACTAACCTAAAACCTCTAAAAAATAATAAACTTTTGTAAAAATATTATACGAATTAGAAAACCACCATAAACGAGTACCGTTATGCAAAGTGTCGCCGCATCGCGCGGGCACCCTACTAGTAGGGTGCCCGCGCGATGCGGCGGGAGTGACAATTTGCATTGACGTATTTTTTGTCTCCTCTAGACGTCACGAAACCCCTACAATATCATCGTTACTGAATTACGTTATCATTTTGTTTCGACCTTGTTTGTTAACCAATTTCCTTAATAGGAATTCTAACCAACGAGACACTACAATTGTTCTTAAACTGAAATTTGTGCTTAGAAAACCAACTTAAACCATGCTCTATTTTAATTTCTTTAAACATCAAAGTTTGGCAAACGATTTTGAGCACAGATATTAACTTTTATTTTTGTCACTTCAACTTAAATCTTATAAACTAAATCCTTGTAATACACTGACATTTCTACTTGTAACAATATTATCTTAGCATCCTAAAATAATTTATCTTTAACCAACATTAAAATATATAATTTAACCCATTTACCTAAAACATGACGATTAAGGTTTTGTTTAATCTAAAACAGTTGACCGGGTATACTTTAAAAACCTAGATAAAAACAAAATGGGTCAAAAGGGCTTAGCCATCCACCCAAATACTTAAATATTAGTTATTCAAACAAACAAACGTACCCAGTAAAGTCTCACTCGTAACTAAAAAGACAAAAGTGTTAGCGTGTAGAAATCGACCAACCGCATTTAAATATTACCAACTACACAACCACCCATTTTTACACCTCTAGCTAAGGAAATCTATAATTTGAGCAAGGTATTTAAATACTACCAATTACATAACCTGCACGAACCACCCATTTTCACACCTCTAGCTAGGGAAATCTAAAATTTGAGTAAGGTGTTAGATCAAAAGTGTAACAATTATAATCAAAATATACCATGATGTGTTGCAAGGCATTGTTTACATAGTACAAACAAGTTTTTACTTAATCAAGAAATATAATACAACGTATAATTAGTGCTATAGATATCTTTACAACAAGGGAAAAGTTAAAGAAACCATTCGAGCAACTTCTAGCCTGATTAGTCATCTCAATGCCTTCAACTTTCACATCTTACTTGATATTTGTATTAATGACGAACAAAATGAAACACCAACCTATCAAGGTTCACCAATCTTTGCATATGCATCATCAATTTCTATCAGCATAGCATCTACTTGTAACCATATAAGGAATCCAAAACATACTTTCAGAAATCCGATTACTTACTTCAGCGGCAAGATACTCAAGAACTGCATCGAGGTACACCAGGGCACGTACCAACTCACTGAGCATACTGTTCTTTCTTAAGGTACCAACCAACTCTACCGACTAAAAACTATAGACTCCCCTTGAATGAACGTGCAACCACCATCTTCATCGGACTGCCCTTTCGTCCAGAAACACACAATTAGGTTGTAACTTCATCAGTATTCAAACGTATAACTTATAATGAAAAAAACATTTGAAAGGTAATATATTTGTCATACCGAACTCAACAAACAACGAAGAATCTTTCCGCTCCTTTCATGTAGTTGAATGGTACCATCAAAGCTTTCTTTATATTGCTACAATAGAAACTTTAATTCTACCAATCTCCAAACTCATGAAAATGTCACTGCTTCTTGTTAGAGTACCACAATTATAAAGATAATAAATCAAATGAATAAATGATCCACACCCTAGTACCTGTGGGCCATAAACCCATAATCAATTGACTCAATTCTTCAACTTCTGACGAGATTGTTGCATCAACCCAACCCATTTTGATTCATCTCACACCTATTCTTACTCGTCACCTAATGCATATACGCTCTTAAGTCGTCTTATTAAAAAATTAAGTTATAATTAAAACAATGCGACTATGTTAGCCACTTTTAAGCGGTAGGAATGAGCATTTGGTTTTCGATACGGGTACCTATTTTTCCATTTTTTGGTACCGATACCAGTACTTTTGGTTAATTAACCGGTAAATACCGGAACCCATTTTCTCTGTTTTTCGGTACAGGTACCATGATCATCTCTATTAAGCGGTTAGTATTTAAAATTCTGGCAGTGTTATTGATATACCTTTAGCCTTTAGCAAAGATCAGCCTCAAATCCCATATTAAGCACAATTGCCTATAATATACAAATAATAACATTAATAAAATGCCAAAAAAATGAAAAAAAAAATAATTGATAGAAGGTGAAAAGATAAAGTGATGTGATCAAATCTCTTCTCTGTATACCAAAGCCCTCATGTAAAGTTCAGTGTACTAACATTGTAACATAACTCATATTTAAATTCAAGTTATATATCAGACTACAAATGCTTAACCTGTTAATGCAGCTTCATCAATCTTTGTTATTAGACACATAAACTCAAGAAATCCAAATCACTTCCATATAGGGTACCTCATCCATAAAGCCATTGCTCTAAATTACCATTGTTAAAATACTCGTATGTATGTCAAAACCCTGAAGTGTCACTTAAAAAATAAAAGTTAAAATACAAAATGATCACCATACTCGTCTCAAAGTTATAAATCATGTCAAAACTAAGTTTGACTACATAATTTTGGAACAAAATAGTTTCAATTGCACAATATCATTCCAAAAAGTTTCACTTGCACACTTTTACTATTACATGTACCCTTAACCAATAATTTATAAAAAAATAAAGAAAACATAAAACATAATAAAACAAATACTTGTGTGTTCCTTCAATACAAAAGACAATAAATAAAAAAATAAAGAAAATATAAAACATAATAAAACTAATACTCGTGTGTTCCTTCAGGACAATAGACAAGAAGTTTAACTATTTTTTATATGGAAAACTTGACCAATTGCTTTAAACAGATCATTTAGTTCAAACATAAAAGTAAAATAAGTAATACTGCAAAATAAAATCACGATAAATGCAATTACCGTTCTTACGAAACCATTTTTCTATCTAATACCAGTTTTTCTAAATCAATCTTGTATACTTAAAAGAAATTAGTACAAATGTTTAATTAAAATTTACTATAAAATTCATACGTTCACTGTTCACATGGTTATTATTTACCAAAAAAAGTAGAATAACAAGTTGTTCTAGTTTTGAAACCTTAACTCAACCAGTATGTTGTTCTTGCATAACACATCACAAAAAAGGAAAGCAAGAGCTAGTAGAAAATCTTCTGCTGTTAAATTCAATGAATGAAGAAAATAAATTATATTTATTTGACAAACAAAGAAGATATACCTTATACCGGCCACCATCTCCGATAAAATGAGTCCAAATCGATTAACACCAACTTTCCGACCTAGGGTTTCCGTTTAATCATATTGGGAGTTGTAAACACCCTGTTACCCAAATCAAGACTAGCAATCTCTTCCAATTTAAGCCTAAAACAAGCGATTCACAAACTCACTTTACACAGAACATTTTAAGGGATTTACATTTCAGATTTATACCTGATGTTATTTGTTGGAAAAAAACAGAAACAGAGGTGGGTTTACGAATGGTGATGATGTTGACTTCGGTATGCAGAGTAGATCGTAGATCTGGTCATGAGAACCCTAGTTCACCATCACTAATGTCGGATTAAGGTGGACAATTTCTCCTTCTCCATCGCCTCTCTCTCTCACTTTAATGTAGAAGATAGGATTTGGGCGAGATAGTGTTTGAAAGCTTTTGATTTGTTGACTACGTCTAAATTTAAATGTTTAAATTTTAGAAACTGTTCCCACTTTGATTAACTATAAAATTTTCTCACCCTTTAAATTAGGAATTATTGTTGATATTTGACTAAAGTATTAAAAAGTTGTTTAATCAATTATTCCACAATAGTATTAGTATATATTTTTATTTTCTTTTTAATTACTTGTACACTAAAGGATCATCAACTTGTACCTTTTAACCTTTACGTCGATATTGAACAAGACAACTATCGAAACGTCGGCAAAAATATGTAGGTCGTCATGCTATCTTTGGATTTTTTTTAAACATTATAGTTTATAAGATATTTTAAGAATACCTAAAAAAATTATAAGTTTGTTATGGAGGGAGAAAAGTGTAACTAATTATCTATAATTTTGTTAAAAGTCAAGGATTTAAGTGTAATAAGTTTAGGGGCTAAAAAATAAATAATGTTTAAAAGACCAAATTACCCTCATTTTAGGGGTATATCTATAAATAAAAGAAGGAAAATTTCTTATTTTTTGGGTATCTTAAAATACCCATCCCTCATGTAATATAATATAGTATAGATAGATTTTAATTTGATTATCATGTACCAGAAAAAACTTGAAGGAATATTGCGGCTGGTAACTTTGTGTCTCGTGTCAATATTGCGGCCGGTAACTTTTCAATATTGCGGCTAGTAAAATTAGGGAATATTTTATAGTTTATTAATGTCGTTCAAAACAAAAAAGCTTGTACAGAGTCAGTTTGTTAATGCACGGTAGCTAGGTAATGGTCAAAGCGGGCTTGGGTAAAAAACAAATTTTGGCTTTAATCAATTTTACATTTACGCATCCGCTATTTGTACTTTATGAACGCATGGCGAAACTAAAAAGACAACTATCGAAACGTTTAAAAAAATGTGCCGATCGTAATGGTACCTTCGGATTTTTTTAAAACATTACGGGTTGTAAGATATGCAGGAATACGTTAAAGAATTAAAGAGGGAGGGGAAGTGTAACTAATTACCCATAATTATGTTAAATGTCAAGATTTAAATGTAATAGATTGAGGGACTAAAAAATAATTATGGTTTAAAAGACCATTTTAACCCTCAGTTTAGGGATTTATTTATAAATAAGAGGGGAAGGAATTTTAACTTTTGGGAATCCTTCATTGCATTATAATATAGTATGGAATTAGAGTATATAAATATAAATATAACTCATTGTTTTTTTAGTTTTTGAAACTCAAAAAGTCACCGCAAAATCCCAATTCCCAAATCGCGTTAATGTTTTTTTGTATTTCCTTATTCAGTTGTGAGATGTGATCAAGTTAAAGATTTGCTTTTTTACTCAACTCATCTTAGTGGTCTAACTAAAGATTTGGTGTAACGTTTTTGAAACATCAAAATTGTCCTCCTGTGTTAAGAATCGTTAAAGATTAGCATTCCACTATTTTTTTCATCTATAAATTGAATATTTTTTTTTGTTTACATATAGCTACTTTATTTTATTTACTTTGCCATTATTTGATATATTTTCATAATGATAATGCTTTAGTAGTTACCTGATGGGCTTAGGTCGTGTATACCCAATGAGTATTTTTTTTAGATTAATGGGTTTATCGAAACCCGTGGTATATCCGATATCCGACGGGTATTTACCCGATAAAAACCCTACGGATTTGGGATGAGTTTATCTAATTAGGTTTGGGGTTGGGATTACCTAAACCCGTCCCAAACCCGATCCATTGTCATCCCTAGGATTAACGAAGTTGAACTATAATTGTTACAAAGGTAAAGTACAGAAACTATTTTGGCAACTTTTAAACAAATGAACTGTAATGCTTATTTATTTTCAACAAACCGTAACGACGAAAAACATTATTAACCATGTAGTAAAGGATTGAATTTGTAAAATAGAGTTGAAAAAGGACTAAAATTTGTGTCATAATATTTATCAAAATAAATAAACATTTTTCTAAACCTAGATGTTATATTGTCTTCTTCTTCTTCAAAACATTAACCACCACCGTCACCAACCTGTGGCCGTGATAGCGCCGGTGGCGCGGCTGACGTGGCAACCTACGCCCCCATTAGATCCACCCAGATCATTCTCTGCTTGATTAAACCATCCAAAGAGCTTTGCTCGTCTTTTCGTTGGGGTTTGAAAGTTGCTGCCGTAAAGTTTTGAGGTATGAATAATTATTACTTTTAATTTGTTTGCTGTTGTCGTTGCTATGTAAATTGAATGATAATGTGTCTAATTCTGATTCTGAAGTTATAACAAATATAGGTTATTGGTTTTCTTGAAATTTTTTGTATAAAAATCTAGTCTTTCAATTAAAATTTTGATTCAATAGAAAAAAAGCTCAAATTTGATAAAATTCGTGTCTTGAATAAAAATCGAGGGTTTGTGTGTGTGTGTGTAGATGATTGATATGTTTCCCGGATTGAAGAACATGAATGATTGTGAGTTTATTTATGTTCTTAAGCTATGCAGTTATAGCGGTCCAAAATCGAATAGCGGTCAAGGTCCGCTATATGATATATAGGTTATAGCGGTGGTATAGCGGTAATTTTTATACCATGCATAATTTATGTATTTAATATATGTATAATATTATATATATATATATATATCTTGAAAAATATTAATCGTAATATCATTCCATTATCAAAAACCTGTTGCAAATCTAACATAATAGTAACTTTGAAGTATTTAATTTAAGAATTAACACAAACAAACACCGTAACTGCTATAACCGCTATATAGGTTTCCAAATAGCGGTCAAATAGCGGAATAAGCCACCGCTATTTGGACTGCTACACACCCTGAGGTCCGCTAACCGCTATAGCACCGCTATTGACTGCATAAGAGTTATAGTTTAAGGAAACTGGTTTGTAAAAAAATCTTGTGAACGTTTGATCCTTTAAAGTTATAGTTTATTATGTGTTCATAATTTTTTACGACTATTTTTTTTATATGTTATGTGTTCATATTTTTTTAGTAAATTGGTTCACCAGGAACATGTCTTTGCTCTTGAAAATGTATGTTTTAAGTATGTTAGAAGCACTGTAGAAACATCATGTATGTATGTATCATGTATGTGTGTATGTATGTATGTATATATATATATATGTTTTTAATGGTTAAAATCTGATTACCTTATGAAGCTTCTTTGTTTTATGTGAAGTTTGAGGAGCAAATCAATTTTTCATGAAATATAGGGTTTTAATTTGATTTGAAAACAAAGATCATTGCATCAATAAAGTTTGAAATACTTTTCAGATGGAGATGAAGCATGTTTGTGCTTCCATATGTGATCGATTACCCACCCTATCTGCCAACCATCCTTGGTTGGTGGATCGGAACATAGAAGCTGAAGAAGACGACAGCAGAGACCATATTAACTACACCGTACGGGACCCACTCTCTCACCAGAGGTGTCAAATTCCATCCTTTCTCTGGAAAACGTATCGGGGGTGTTCCTATGGCTGGGTGATTCTCTCCAACCATCCACACAATGACATGTGGTCCCTTTGGAACCCTATGACTTCTAACATCATACGCCTCCCCTGGTTGATTTCAAGTAAAGGTCCAAACGTTATTCAACAATGTTGTTTGTCGTCCCCTCCTGATGAACCAGGTTCAGTTTTCATAGTAACGGCTGAAAAGTACGCCATTGTTTTTTGTCGGCTAGACCGTAAAAGAAAGAAGTTAAAATGGGTGGAAATGTCTTACGCTAAACAGATGAGGAGCATAGCGGGTGTGATAGTTTCTTATACAGCCTAACCTCTTGCAACAGTGAAGTATATGCCTTGACTACTGTGCGTAGTAATCTTTCTGTCGTACACATTGATATCGTGGTTAAGGGTAGAGAAATTGTGATAAGTCTAATGCCGTATATAGAGGTCCCGTATCATTATATGAATGGGTGTTTGACCGCCACTCCTTTTTTGATAGGATGTTGTACAGAATTGTTCTATGTTAAATTAGGTCTTAATGGAGCGGGCCACGTCACAAAGGAAACAGTTGGTGCCGTGCTTGTGTTTAAACTAGATATGACTAATAAAAGATGGGAAGAAATGAAAGATTTCAAAGATGCTGCGTTCTTTCTAGATCTTGCTCATGATTACTCCGCTTTTTTAGCGTTGCGGTTCCCTCGGGGCTTGGGGGTTATGTACACTTTCTTGACAGATCCGGCAAAGTAATACACTCATACGACTTCAAGAGTAAAACTATCGCCTTATCTTCCATGCCAACATGCAGGGCGCCATTGTTGGAATGCAGGTATTTACCCATTATAAATTTACAACAATGTAGTGCATAAAGAAGTTGTAATGTATGCTTAGGGAGGTTTTCAAAAAAAATTGATATAATTACACTTTTAACCCAAAAGCTTTCTATGTTTCCCAATTTAACCTCACAACTTTTTTAGTTTCAACTTTAATACCCTAGACTTTTCATATTTCGCAAAATGTTTGTTTTACGTTTTATTCTAAATTTCGCAAGTTAACACGGCGCAACGTTTGTGTGTGGTTCAACGTTTTTATGTTTCCTTCTAAATTTTGCGAGTTAACATTACGCAACATGCGTGTGTGGTTCAACATTTTTATGGTCGTCTATTTTTTCCTGTTTGATAGGTTCATCGTGACGTTCGGGTCCTAATCGACTTAGTTATTATTTTCTATGTTTTATGTTTCGGTCTAAATTCTCCGCATTAACACGTCGCAACTTCAGTGTTGATGTTCGCTCTGTGGCATTGGTGCTATTTGTTATGGTTTTACGCCCCCACAGCAACGCGGAGGGGCTTAATACTAGTTGCTTTTACTTTATATGTACGCTATCATTAGAAAAAGGGGAAACGTTCTATTTTAAAGATCATTTCTTTTTTAGGTTACAAGGCGTTCATGGAGAAATCAAGTGTGGAGATGATTCTCAACGAGAGGACACCGAAAATGAGATGGGGGTAAGCTCAGTTGGGGATGGTAATAGTAATAGCACGAGGATTGAAGCATGTGAAGAGAATATGGAACCATGCCTTCTTAACATTCCGTTTGATGTTTTAAAGGTGATTATGGAGTTTTGTTTTGGCGTTGAATATCTCAACTTCCGTGCTACATGCAAGAAATGCCAGTTAGCAGCAACTGTGATCCGATGGAGTAAGGGAGGGAGGCTGCACACATATTCATTAGTTTCACCCTGGCTGATGGTGTTAGACAAAGAGCTAGGCGTTATCTCTTTTATTGATCCAATGTTTGGTGACAAGTATTTTATAAAGACACCTCGAGAATTGATTGGTGATTTGAGAATATATTGCTCCATGTATGGTTGGTTGCTTATACGCAGACATGAGGGACCCCTGACATTCTTTAACCCCTTCACAAGTGATATTCGTGAGCTTCCGTTTGCCCCTTATTTAGACAGCTATTGTTTCTCAGCACCGCCTACTTCTTCTGATTGTATGGTCGTTGGGTTTACAACACGTGGGAAATGGCCTGTTTACATCCACTTTGTAGCTCGAGAACCATCATGGCGTAGATTCCATCTAAACTTTGGGGTTGATGACTTACGCTCCTTTCATTTTGCAACACTCTATCGCCAGAATCTTTATGCTTTGTATAACAATGGAGGACTTGGGTTCATAGATACAGATAACCAAGATTTCACTTGGTGCGAAGGCCCGAGAAGTAGTTGCATATCTCCCAAACAAAATTTTCTAACGAAATGTGATGAACGGCTTTTACTTGTCATCGTGAGCGAGTTTGGAGAATGCGTTGAGGTATTCAAGATGAATGATTCAACAGAATGGGAGAAAACAGAGAGCTTAGGAAGGTACACGATTTATATCTGTGGTAAGGCATGCCTTTGCATCGAAGCCAAAATGCCAGAAATGGAAAACAAGACTTATTTTCCGCGTTTACATTCTGAGAACAGGAAGATAGTTTTCTATTCTCTCGAAACAAGAAGGTATCACGCATCCAATGTCGAAGAAAGTTTTGGGGATTTCATGGGAACAGAACGTCATCTCGACCCGCATGTGTGGATTGAACCAAGTTGGTCATAGGTAGCTTTGTTAATAGTTATTATGTTTTATTAGCACCACTCATTTGATGCTAGTCGTTTAAGGAGTTATGTTGAAAAGTCGTAACCCATGTAACTTGTTTATCTAAACGGGTCAAAAGGGTTTGTTTAGTTTAACAAGTTGTAACTGGACCGAATAAATCGGTTTAGTTGGTTGGATTTGGTTCAGTTAAACAAGGTTGTATTATAGTCCCGTTCGGTTTGGTTTTGGTTTTCGAATAGGCACAAAGAAAAATATTTCGAGGCGAGGATCTTCTCAGTAGCTCCTATGTCCTTCCATATTCCAGTAGCGCTTTTATTGACAGGAACGGTTTGGGCACGTTTCGTCTTGCCATGGGTGGAGTTGATGACCTGTGCCCATAAAACCAATTAACAATCCTTGAACTCATGATACTCCACAATAGGTCCTGGGCACGATGATACTCCAATGGTTCGTCAGTGATCCAAATTTACCGTTAAAAAAATGAACCGACTTTCCTTTAATTATATAAAGACAGTAGAAAGGCTATATTCAAAATTAAAAGTGTACAAGTGGTTAATCTTCATACCCGTGTTAGCATTCTCCGTTTCTTTTCTTTTCTCCTGTACCATCTTGGGCCAAGCCCAATTCTGTATCCATTGACATTAATATAAGTTTAATATATTTAGGGTGGCTAAATGCATCTTCTTTTTTATTAGTTTGGCTAAATGCATGTTCTTTTTTACTAGTCATACTTTGTTTTTAAAAATACAATTTAAAAGTTGTCAAGTTTCATCCCTCTATACAATTCAAATATTGGTTTTGAAGACACTTTCTCTAACTAGTATTTTATTATGTTTCTATAAAACATCTTTACAAATTAATAAAAAAATTATTTTTAAACAATAAAAAAGTTTTAGAACTTTTTTTACTTGAAAAAACATTTTATTTAATATTTTTTTATTTATTTTGTATTTTCGTTCTCTCATTTATTTCTTTTTTATTAGGATTATTATGTGAAAATGTTTTTTTTAATAATATAACTAACAACTTTTATTTATTAAAAGTAATAAAATGCAAAAAGAAAAGAAAACATTAACTAGCACATTAGGTAGTAAAATGATTTGAACCGTTATTTAGTTTGATAAATGTTTAGTTTAGTTTGTAGAAATGCAATAAATTATACTCTTATACAATTACCAACTTGAGGTTTGTACCCTTAGGTTTAAACTCGCGTCTGTTGAAATATTTAATTACATTTATATAATTCTGAACATAAAGTACAAAATGTTGCGGTGGTAGCAAAGCATTAATAAGTTAAAAGCGGCGCCGGTTCGAGTAAAAGCCACACCTTTTCTTTATCAATTCTTCCCCTTTTATCATTCCTTTACACATTAATTGCAGTTTCCTTTCTCAGATCTCCATCAAATTAATCTTACGCAACGATTCAATATCACCAAAGCCCTTTCTTAATCCCCTCAATTTCCTTTCATTAATACACAACAACCCACCAACGACAATGGTAAACTTTCAAATTCCACTCAGTTGCTTCAGTCATATGATTCTTGCATATTTCAAATTCTGTATTCCATTAATAATAGGATCAATCATATTATTCTTCCATATTTCAAACTCTATTTAACTTTGCAATTTGATCAAATCCTGTTCGAAACAACTATAAGCAAGAAACTTACAAACAGATTGAATTCTATTTCTAAAAAGGAATCGAATACGTGAGTAAGAAATAAAAAAAAAGTTTTATTTTTATTTTGAAATTCGGATATGTTGCTCTTGATTCTTTAAATTCACACATATTATTCAGATAGCCGGTTTGTTTGTTTGTTAATATAATTTCCAGTTGAATGTTTTGGTCAATTTGTTTGAATGTATTAGTCGGCGCGTCTGTTTGATTATTGGTTTGTATATTAAAGCATGTTGGTAATGGTAATGTCGGTTTGTTTGACTGTATTATTGCTTCGTATAGAAAGCATGTGTGGGGTCCTCCACTTTTCCATCTCGGTGAAGGCTTGGCCTGGGGTTTTATCTAGGTTCGAGTCCAAAGGGGGCGCAGTTTTACCTATTCCACGGGGTTTCTGCGCATCAGGGGTGTGCTACGCTTTCTAGCGGTGGTCGAGTAGTCGGCCTTTGGACATAGCTCCGAAAGGGTGGGTTTACACGTGGAAAACAGTTAGCAGTGAATGATGGCAAGCCAGTGAATGTTTTTTCTCTTGATGTGGCGTTGGCACTTAAAATAAAGACATGTCTCATGTTTATGGTACACCGTTTCTTGAACTTTTAAGGCCTTCTACAATAGGTGAATGGGACCATCTAATGATGTTGATTGCTTTGAGGATCGACAAAACGAAGGCGAATATGTAAAATAGGAAGTTAAGATATATCAAGAGATCCACTATGGGAAAGAGACCCTTCAAATAGAATTACCATGCTAAACCAAACTGTACTCTAAACAAATTCGAGAAGAAGATACGGAAAACATCAGATACGGTTGTGGCGTTGGATCAATGGTCGCTATGCTTTTTGGTGGTGGGATGATTGTTGTTTCTGCTGCTGGGGATGGCACAAGTGCCGTTGATACCGATTATTGTTTTGGTTCCGGTGTTCTTGGTGGCCGTTTTTATCTTTCTCCACATTGCATCCAACCCAAATCATTGATTATCTCGAATGTATCTCGGATATATGACATGAGTATCGTATGTTAGTACTAATTTTATATATATTGAATTATATTTGGATTATTTCTTTTTTTGTTGATTCAAATTCTAATTTAGTAAGCAAACAAAAAATTTAAATAAAATAAAGTTTTCTTACCAAATGTTATTTTAGCTGTATCGAAAACATTCAGCATGCGACCACAATTATATTTCAGAAAAGTTTAGATGTATCAAAAACATTCAGCATGCCAGAGCCGTCTCCGAAAATCACAAATTTTTTTTGGCCCTATTCGAGATATAAAATTTGGGCCATATTCACAAAAATGCATATAATATAAACTCATCAATCATTCAGTGAAATATATAAATACGAAAAGCTAATACCACGATAATTGTTATGAAATAGATAAAACAAATTAACAAAAATAATGTAACAAAAAATATCAAAGTATCGAACCTACTTGCTAAGCAAACAGTGTGGTTCTCCTAGCGTTTTTTGAAGCAAAGCTCTCGATCACTCCTTATAATCCATACTATCTAATATTTCACTTTCAATAGATATTGTCGCCAACCCGTTAAGCCTTTCTTGTGACATTGTAGAATGTAAATAGGTCTTCAACAACTTCAACTTTGAGAAACTTCTTTCTGCCGATGCCACGGTTACCGGGATTGTCAACAACACTTTATATGCATTTATAGCATAAGGATAAGTAGTACTACGTTGGAAGATATAGTCTAAAACGTCAAAAGGGTTGTCAATGTGTCTCGGTAAAAATGTAATAATCAACTTCAATTCCGTAAACAATTCTTTAGCATCAATATCGGACTCTCCTTCATACTTCAACGCATATCACCAATATCAAGACCAAGAGACTCTAATTCCTTATATGTTACTTCAAAAAGTCCTAAGCCCGTGGTATCATCAACAACCAAAAAACCTAAAAACGATTCCTCAACGGTCACAGAACTAGAAGTAGAATTCACATACCTCACAATTGTGGACATTTGCTCTTGATGACTTGTATCAGGTGTGCAATCGAGGATGATGGAGTAATACTTTGCTTGCTTAACCTTCTTGATGATTTCGGTTCTAACTTTTTCCCCTATTAATTGAATCAACTCGTTTTGAATTTTGTGGCTAAGAAAGTGTACATGGCACTCTTCATTCAAAACACGATGCACGTGTTCTTTCATAATGGGGTCGAACTCTTCTAGCATCTCAACCAATCCCAAAAAGTTTCCATTGCCTTTTTGATACAACTTCTCATTTGACCCACGAAACGCTAAGCCATATTTTGCAAGAAATTTCACAAGCGCAACAATCCGTAAAATGACTTGTTTCCAATAATCCTTTTCTTTTTTAAATTGTTCATACGCCCCTTTGTCAATTGTTTCTTTGCATTTCAACCTTTGGCGCAATTCAAACCATGCATTCATATTCTTGAAATGTTCTAAACCAACTTCATGTTCTTTTAGTCTACTACTAGCATGTCTCCAATCCTTGTAACCTTCATCATCCGACCCACCTTTCGGAATCCCCGTTCGAAAAACTTTACAACAAAAACAATAGATTTTGTCAAGTTTTTTCAAATAAACTAGCCAATCTCTATCACATGTCGCCCTATTTGATAGAATTCTAGTGTACATGGTATTAGAAAAATGTCTTCCAAATTTATCCACGGGGCCCTTAACAACATCCCTATCTCTATTTGGCCCTTTCGTAACCAACTCTTTAATCATGTCATTACTAAGCCACCCCAATTTCTAGGATCAAAAATATCAACATCCGGAACCAGATTAACATCATCTTCACCCACGTTTGTTTCTTCATCTACGCTAGTTTCTTCATCTACGTTCACATCCACATTAGTTTCATCATCTACGTTCAGATCCACATTAGTTTCATCATCTACGTTCACATCCACATTAGCTTCTTCATCTATGTTCACATTCACATTAGCTTCTTCATGTCCATTAGAACTAGAACTATGAGTTTCTTTGGAAAAAAAACTTGTGTATTCGCTTTTGTTTCACTTCGTCCGCCTTTCTTTTTTCTTCCTCTAGCTTTCTCTTCTTACGTTTTTGATGACCGGATAGGTGTTTGTACTTAGGAACCGGAGGCATAATTCCTAAACAAGTAAACATAAAACAAAAACATTCAATCATTGATAATTGATTCAATCATACATTTAAACTCTTAAAATCGAAGATCCTTTTTATAATTGATTCAATCATTCAATCATACATTTAAACTATTAACAACTAATTACTAAACATTGAGAAACGGATTTAGGGCTCTAAACATAATAAATCATACAATAAAACAAATCATTCATACCGGAAATCGATAGCTTGTGGCGTTGAAACTGTTCGGAACTAAACCGTTCGGAATTGAACGAAATCTAGCAGCAGATCACGTAATCCAGCGTCTGATGATGATGATGATGATCGTCTGCTGATGATGATGGCCGATTGTTTTCCAAGTCCGTCTGATGTTTTCCAAGGCAGCGAACTAGCGAAGTGCGACCGATTGTTTCCCAAGTCGTCTGATCAGGGCCGCCCTCTAATGGGTTATACATTTTTTTAATTAGTTTTGTTTATTAAACTGGCCCATTTAAATTGTTTATAACAGGCCCATTAATTGTTTTAGTTTATAATACTGGCCTGCTAACAATAATCAGTCCACTATAAACAGGTTTGGGCCATTAGCATGTTTTTTTTATAAACAGGGCCCTAAACATACAGAATTTTTTTTTAAATATATATATAAAGTTGGGCCTTATATTGGTTTGGGCCCAGTGCGTAGGCCCATCCTGCACCTGGCCCAAACCGGCCCTGCAGCATGCTACCACATTTATATTTCTGAAAAGTTACAACTCTCAAAATTGTATTCAATGGGTTTTATGAACTATCTGTTCAAGCATTTTAAATTTCTGGTCTGATTGGTTTGATTACATTATGGGCATGCCGGGTGAATTAACTTATGTGGTAGTTTTCATTTATATTTGCATTTTTACATTCTCTACAAACAGTTTGTGGTTATTAATTCAAGCCCCCAAGTATTATAAACACCTTTATTTCATGCCCATGTTAATCTCCATTTTTTTAACTAATCCATTGTAGATCCATATATGTGGACGCGTTTTCTTTTGTTCATGTAATGAAAAATTAAAATAAGTGGTGTTTTTTATTCATACTGATAGATTTTGTATAAAACAGTTTTGGTCCATCAAGAAATATAAAGTTGTTTGTAATTTGTTTCATAGCCAAATCAATTACCAATTTGTCCTATGGTGATCATGCTCAAAATTAACAATCAAAGGGTATTTGATGGTGTATAATCAACGTCCCGCTGCAACGTGCGGGTTAGCGTCAACTCGTAGTGATACAATTTGTAGTAGTGATTGGTCTATGGCCAATTATTTAGCTTTTTATTGTTCGCTAATTGTTTTTACTGAACCGTTAAATTACGAAATCAACATTAAATTTAACTACATAAATGTAAAGATTATTATCTGGGTTGAATCTAAATAGAATAATATATGAAAATTCAATAAATAAATGACGAACTAAAACATGTGTTGCTATAGAGTGTATTTTTTTTGGTTTTTTTCCTCTTTACTACTTCACTTAAGTTTAAGTAAATTACCAACACATGTAACACAAATTTTTAAATTTTTTCGTCTCTTATAACAAGCACAGCAAAACCGACCGAATTCCCGTCCGTCATAACACGCATGTTTTATCTCTAAACTTTTCTACTTAATAACTTGACACAACACTTTGTTTAAATTACTTTTACTACTTTACACCACAACGTCTGATATATACTCTTTTTAAATCTATGTCTAATGACGTTAGTGTCACAAACGTAGCGTGTGTAAGAAAGTCGAAAAAAACGTCACGTGCGGGCAACACACCTTAATGTCATTATCGTTACGTGTGTAACGAAGTCGTAAACACGATACGCCGCAACTCGCGACACATGTCAAATTCTAGTTAATATATGGAAAATAATAATATTCTTATTTCCTTTTTTCACCCATGCTTTGAGTAAATTACAGTTTTGATCCCTTGCTTTTGATTTTATTAAATTGCATTTTTAGATTGACATTTTCCTTTTTTACTCATACTTTGAGCAAATTATATTTTTGGTCCTTTGCTTCTGGTTTTATCAAATTAATTTTTTAGTTCCTTTCATTTCCTTAGAAGTAAAATTGTCTACATCTTACCATACCCAAACTCTATCTTAGCATTGCTATTGCGGGAATATACTGAGTATGTTTCAACGAGTAGAAGTAAGTTGTCTACATCTTACCCTATTCAAACCCTATTTTAGCATTGCTATTGTTGAGATTTACTATGTATGATGATGATAATTCATTTCCTTTCCAACCTAAACTTCCATTACATTGCAATATTAGTCCATTGACTTTGCTGCCCTCAAGGTTTAATCTCTAAAGTTTTTAATGTTTCAGCTTTACCCTTGTACCATATATAATATACGTTTTTAACCTATTGTTTTCTTTAATTACTTCGTATGCTAATTCTTTTTTTAAAGAGCTAAGTTGTCTAAATTCGAATTTGTTTACGTTTTGATTCAACCGTACGCATTGAGTTGAACTGAATACGCCAAGACATGTGCTTTCATATGGTTTGCACATGACATAACTGTAACATCCGTCAAAAACGGATTTACCAAACCCGCTCCGTTTATCAACCGAACAGTCAGTTAAAATTTTCGTTGCGAATTAAATGCCCAAAATAATTTTAAACGATACGTAATCAATTATTATGCGGGGATATATAATTAGTTTTTGAAAAACTGTCAAAAATAACAAAATAAAAATGTTTTACTCATGCCGAGTTTCGAACTCGGATCTGTAACCGGCTCAACAACAACTTATCACTCAGCCAATCAACCGCTCCGCCGCTTTGATTTTATGTTAATAACAAGAAACAATTAATTCAAATATTCAAGTTCGAAAGTCAAATTCGTCAATTTGCGCCCAATTAGCAGTCGTCGGAAATCCCGACGACTTCGCCGTTATTATACGTTTCCGCTCAATTTAACCGAAGACTTAACTCTCACAACGGTTATAACCGACGTCTGAACCCGCGACATCAGCCATAACCGCCGGAGAACGGCTGACTTCGAATTGAGACCAAATTCAGACCCCATACATCTCGATACTACCCTATAAATTCACCCACAACTCGCCAGAAACCTTTCACACTCAAATCGCACCCTTTCTCGGCGAAAACTCACTCGCCGGAAATATTTATTACGTCGCCGGAAAACCGAGTTTTTAATCTCTGAGCTTCACTGAACCCCCTAAACTTATACCGAAGTCACCCACACCCTTTGTAAGCTTTCTGAAGATTCTCTGCTTCAAGACACTCGTCGCCGGAAGAGCTTGCTGTCGCCGGAGTTCTGCCGGAAAACAGAGGAGAACCAGTCGGTACTTTTCACGCCTAAATTCCTTTCTTCTTACTTTTATCTCGTCTGTAATTGATCATTAAACGCTAAAGAAAACTGAATCCACACTTCGAATCAGTCAGTCGTCACTTCCGGTGAAAACCAGTGAAGAAGACGAAGTTTCGGTAATAGTTAAGTATAATTAAAATCCAGTTATTTACCGGGTTAGACACACAGTCCAGCGGTGGACTGTGTGCACTTTGAAGCTAAGGTCTCGAGTTCGAGTATTGTCCCTCACACGCTGCCTTAATAAAAATTCCTTTTTCCGCAAAACTGAACCGGATTGATTTAGATGTATGTTAAGTATATTGATAACCGAGTTTATAACCAAGTGAGACACACAGTCCAGCGGTGGACTGTGTGTCCGCTAACCCACAGGTCCCGGGTTCGAGACCTGTGGAGCGCACCGGTTCTCGGGATTTAATTCATTTTTAAAATAAAGGATTTCTGTTTAAAATCTAATTAATATATATATATAATTTAAAATCGGATATATGACGGGTTAGACACGTAGCTCAGTTGGTAGAGCTGCGTGCACGCGTACGAGAGGTCTCGGGTTCGAGCCTCACCCAGCGCACAACAAAACGCCTTCGAACCGGTCAACAGGCAGTCAAAGTCAACGGTCAAAGTCAACTGTAGCAAAAATCAAATATTTTTTTATTATTTTTATTTAATTATTTTAATTAAAAATCAATTAAAAATACTTAAAAATAACATTTTTAAGGTTAGAAAATAGCCTCAAACTCACAAAAATACACCCAACAACCCTACTAAAATAGATTAATAAAATCCGTTACTTACCGAACTAAAATGCTATTTATCTAGGTTAATTTCACTCGTGGTTAAAACCACTTCGCGTGCACTCAACATCATCAACCGAACGCACCCAATGTGAGTGAATTCTCACAAACTCCCCTTTTTATTCATGTTTTGGGGTGTATCATGTGTCGCTTAAACTAATTCTCTTATGCAAACTCGTGCTATAACCATTATATGATTTAAACTAGAATGTAACTATTGTTGTTTGTGATGTATTACATATTGTCAAAGTTGTATGCAAATTATTTAGGCCCATCAGTTCGTCGTGGGAGACGAGTTGAACAACGCGTGCCTTAAAACTCATTCATTAGGCCCATCAGTTCGTAAGAACAACGCGTGCCTCAAAACTCATGCATTAGGCCCATCAGTTCGTAAGAACAACGCGTGCCTCAAAACTCATTCATTAGGCCCATCAGTTCGTAAGAACAACGCGTGCCTCAAAACTCATTCATTAGGCCCATCAGTTCCTCGTGGGAGACGAGTCGAACAACGCGTGCCTCAAAACAATCATTTGGTGTATGCGTATTCAATATTCAATATTATGTGTTGTGTGAATAAATTTACATCTACATTTACTCATATGTGGTATGCACATTATTTATAATCAATTGGATAAACTTGTTCAAATGTTTTTCCATAGGATTCACTCGCCAACATTATGTTGATCCAAAAACCTTTTTACACATGATACAGGTGAACAGGTTAAAGCAAGGAAAACATAGGATATGCCTTAGAAGAGAACCAAGAAGCTTAGACTGATAGTTAGAACATGTTGTATCATTTATTGTAGATTTCCATTAAATTGTATTAATGAATATGAAACGTATAATAAATGTCATGAGCTTTGATGATAACCCAATCATGCCCCGGTCACCTTTTCCGCTGCGGGTCGGGGTGTGACAATAACGCTTGAAATAATCCATTCAGTGCTTGCAACGTACTCACGCCGCATCACCTGAGGGTCGTAGTATGAAAATTGCAATTTATGTATTAGTATAAATTCGAGTTGGTCTAGTTTCGACGTAAATTTTTATTTGAGGAAACAAATCGAGTCAAATATAATACGTTTTTTGCTTATTTTGTGTACGTTTCCATTTCTATGTTTCGACCCCACCGCAATGCGCTAAGGTTAAAATTTATGCCCTTCATATGAATATGTATTTTGATCACATGTGTCGGTTTTCTCTTGATACACATTTTATGTTTTTTTTTTTTCACTTTATATATATATATATAAGTCGGGTCACATAAAATACAATATAGTTTACATTTTAACCAACCCCAGTGCTATTGAGTTAAATTGGATACGTCAAAACATGCGTTTTCATATGTTGACGCATCATATAACGCTACGACTAATCCATTCAATGAATGCACCCGCGTTGCAACGCTTACGGGTCTAATTACTAGTTTATATTTTAAAACAAAATGAAATGTTAAACTATTATTTATTTTATAACTATGCTTTTATTGTTTGTTTATATTTTATTTTATTTTACTCTATGACTTTATTGCTTGTTTGTTTATATTTTATTTTACCCTAAATTTTAACATGCATTTTGCATTATACATGGAGTCGTGCTCATAATTAGGATTTGGCTTTCAAAAATCATGAATATTATTGTCATTTCATTTTCTATCATGATCACCCTACAACATTAAGAACTACTGACAGCAAATCCATCATATCATGATATGTAATTTAATTTGTAAAGTTATTTTCTTGGTGGCATGTTTTACTATTAATCTTTTTGCTCACTAATTATATACATTAAAATAAACTGAAAACTCAAATCTTATTTTACGTGAGACATTTCAATCATGGTATTGTGAACTTAAGCATAACTCTACACCTACAATAAGCCAACAATTATAAATAAAACCAGGGATGTTCCAACCTTTTTGGAGGCTTAAGGCGAAATAAAATTTTTGTGGTCATTTTTTCTTCTTTGGTTGTTATAAAAATACTCATTTATCCGTGGAACCTAGCATAAAGCTTACACAACTATAACATAGAGTAGTTTGCTTGTATAAGGAATCAAACAAATGCAAAACAATAAGTTTGCACTAATATTAATACTTAGCATATTAATTTCCTTTTAAGTTGAGGCCCTATTTTTTGGAGGCCACAGGCCCAAGCTTCGGTTACTTATACTATAGGTCCGACCCTAACTAAAACTAGTGGATAAAACTTATGCGTTGCAGCGGGAGTGTTAAAATTTGTAAGACTTAATTTCGAAGATTTGTATGTTAATAATAAGCATACGAAAAAAAAATTCATGTCAAAACGTGAATAAATATAATCACAACGCAACGATAATCTAGATTTTTTATGAAACATCGTATTTTAGGTAGTGTTCGTTTCATGGATTGTAATGGAATTGGGATGGGAATTCGCGCAAAGATTGAAATTTGATTTGTAATTCAGGTGTGTTTGTTTTGCAAAATAGAATGAAATTTAGATGGCATTGGGATATAGATTCTCTTTCTTATGTTGTTCAATTCTAATTCATTTTCTTGTTAGAAACCAACAAATTAAGTAGTGAAATCAAGATTCCAATTCCATCAAGATTCCATTCCATTATGTGAAACGAACGCTAGTGTTTGTAAGAGAAAAAATGTAAGAAAATGAAACCTTAAAGCAACCTTGACGGCTTGTACATTTGTGCTTAGATGACTTGAATATTACCACGCTTAATTAACTTGGTTCTGGATAAAATTTATACGGAAACGTAGATAAAATAAGCACATCACCCCGGTGTTCGAAATATTATTTGTCATGCAATAAGAAAGGTGTTTCGAACTCACAAGTGGAGGCATAAGATCTTGATCTAGACAGTCAAACGGTCCAACGAGCTACAATGGAGTAAAACTTGGAAAGATTCTACCACCAAAATAATCGTAACTCACACAATGAAAGCGAATCCCTAAAACCGATCCTAAACAATCTCAAGAACAACAACATCTAAGACATTAGTTGTGTTGTAACCTATGATGTTTCAAATCATAAAAGTGGAACAAGTTTCTTGTAACGTGGAAAAAGATTCAAACAAACGGCCTAATTCAGGAACAATGATTCTTAGGTAATTTATAACATATGATCTTTGTTGTAGTGAAGAGTGTTAAAAACAATAACACAATAGGAATGTGTGGAGGTAATTATATTTTTTATGGTTTTCGATTGATATAAAACACAGGTTGATATCCTTTTAGGCATATCAATAACTTTATTTTTTTAGTTTCCTCTTTTAGTTGCTATAACGAGTGCCAGTAACAGAACGAACTGAATCGGTACCAACTGAGTTCCCGCCGCATAGTGCGGGAAAAACCTCTACTTTTAATATATTACTTGATGTTTGATTTGATTTGATTTGATGCAGTACACATTCAAATGTTACTTTAACTCATGATAAAACCTCTTAATCATAATATCCCACTTTTAAATTGAGATTGATGTAGCCAACTTTGTTGTATGATGTCACCGAAATCCAAAACCTAAATTTTAAGACCACAAAAACCCTACATAATGAAATGATGCGTGTTTAGACTACATATGCATATAAAAGGATATCGAATGAATGTATCCCGTTTTTATTCGTAATTTGAGGCCTTATCTAGGGATGGCATTTAAACCCGAACTTTTCCTCTCTCTTTTCTCTCACTGTTTCTCCATGGATGTCAGAGATACCCCTAACATTCTTGGCCCAAGGTTTTAAAACTGCGTTGATATGAGTAGTTTCTAAATGTTTTTGGGTTGATATGGGCAACTATTTCTAATGGAACGGGTCAAACTGGGCTAATATGGTCTTCTTTTTATAATGGAACATATCATATTGGATGATATGACTAGTTATTAAAGTTTGAACCGGTTGAAATTGTGTATTTGGTTTAGGTTCAAAATTGTAAATAAGAAGTTGAAGCCTGAAGGTGAATACAAAACTGATTTATCGGTTTAATCTTTCTTGATTATCCAAGCATTTGGACTCTTAAAATATGATCTTGATTTGTTTATATTTCTTTTAGGCCATGTTATTTGTTATGGGTTTATATTTTTCATTTAAATGTAGACATGATTTACTATTTATTTATTTTCACATTTGTGTGTTATGGTCTCATAAGGTTTTACTATCCAATACTTAATAAAATAATAATTATATCAAATAAATTAAAAAAATTAAAAGAAAATGATTAATTTGATCAGTTGAAAGAGGTATGGCAAAAAGTATTTCTTAAACAAAATGTCATAAACACTCCATTATTTTACGCGTCAAATTATCTTTAAAAGATCCAAATTTTGTTACTCTTGCCATGCCGTTGGTGTAGAACATAAACGATGTAGCTTCATCACCCCTACTTTCAGTTGATTTCATTCAACCCCTAAAATATAGGTTGAATAGGTGTGTGAAAAGAAAAATAGACTTTTAAACCAAGTTCGCTCTACGGTTTTAACAACCATTATTTGTTCATTAATTGTGTTAGAAGATACACATAAAAACGAGCATTCTCTTTTCTTAATTTAAGTATGCACTACTATGTTTTTTTAATATAATTTTCTTTAACATGTTACGTAATTAACAACGTCTATGCTCGGCCGTATTTTTTTTGAAAGGCTAACGAATTCTTCAAATGGGCTACTGGCGAAATTCACCACATCGGGATACACTCGCCTCCGAACCGGAAAAAAGCCTCACCTGGGGCTGAAGCCTGTGAACACTCGCCCGAAGGCACGACAGTGCGATGAGGTAAAACCCGCTCAGTTCAAGGATCGAACTAGCGATCTCCAGCTATTCGCCTAGTCTCCCATCATCACCAGGCAATGTTTTAAAAACCGTTCAAACCGGCCGGTTGTACCGGTTGAACCGTCCGGTGAAACCAGTTAAACCACCCGGTATACCCGGTTGAACCACCCGATACACCGGTTAAACCGTTTCTGAGCCAAATCCGGTACGATATAAAACCCGGATTTTAAAACATTGTCACCAGGCGCCGCAGAAAATAACGTGGTGGGCATGAATCGAATATGGGTCCCTTAGAACACCAAGTCTCTCCCATACCACTCCACAACCATCTCATTGGCTGCTCGGCCGTATTGCGTGAGTACCCGTGCGGACACCCACCGGTAAAAATTATTATTTTAATTATTAATATTATTATAATAAAATAAATCCAAAACTCCCTAATTATAATAAAAAAATCGATTAGCCCAAATAAGAGAAGAAAAGCAAACCAACGGTGTCGATAAATCAGAGCTTCGCATCTCAATCGTCTCCTTTCTCCTTCGATCTCCAGCGTCGGATCTCTCACCGCCCTCTTCATCCACCCTTGGCGCCCAAATTTCTCCCTCCATAACAGGCAAGGCCTTAAATTACACATAAAATCTTCACACATTCATTCTTTATAGCTTTTTTTTTAAATGTACATATAGTCTAAACATGAATATGTATATGAATTAATCTCATGTAGGGGTCTTAAATGGTGTCTCGTTGCCGTATTTGTTGAAAAGTTTTGATTTTGATGATGGGTTTGGTGTAATTTTGTGGGTTTTGAAATTTAGGGTTTTGGGTTTTTGATGATGTAGGCTAAACACGAATGTGTATCGGAATCAATCTCATTTAGGAGTTTTGAATGGTGTCTTGCTGCTGTATTTGTTGAAAAGTTTTGATTTTGATGATGTGTTTTGGTGTAATTTTGTGGGTTTTTGAAATTTAGGGTTTTGGGTTTTTGATGGTGTAGTCTAAGCACGAATAATAAGTATATGAATTATTGTCATTTATGTGTTTTAAATGGCGTCTTGTTGCCGTATTTGTTGAAACGTTTTGATCTTGATGATGGGTTTGGTGTATTTTTGTGTGTTTTGAAATTTAGGGTTTTGGGTTTTGGTTTTCGATGGTGTAGTCTAAACATGAATCAACGTGTATCGGAATTAATCTCATGTAGGGGTTTAAATGGTGTCTTGTTGCTGTTTTTGTTGAAAAGTTTTGATTTTTGATGATTTGTTTTGTGTTAACTTTGTGGTTTTGAAATTTAGGGTTTTGGGTTTTCGATAGCGTAGTCTAAACATGAATGTGCATCGGAATTAATCTCATGTAGGGGTTTTGAATGATGTCTTGTTGCTCTATTTGTTGAAAAGTTTTGCTTTTGATGATGGGTATGGTGTTAATTTGTGGGTTTTGAGATTTAGGGTTTTGGGTTTTCGATGGTGTAGTCGAAACATGAACGTGTATTGGAATTAATCTCATGTAGGGGTTTGGAATGGTGTCTTGTTGCTGTATTTGTTGAAAACTTCTGATTTTAAAGATGGGTTTGGTGTTAATTTTGTGGATTTTGAAATTTAGGGTTTTGAGTTTTCGATGGTGTAGTCTAAACACGAATGCGTATCGGAATTAATCTAATGCAGGGGTCTCGATTGGTGTTTTGTAGCTGTATTTGTTAAAAACTTTTTATCTTGATGATGAGTTTGGTGTTAATTTAGTGGGTTTTGAAATTTAGAGTTTTGGTGTTTGGATGGCGGAGGGTCCAACTAGTCCAGGTGGCGGTGGGAGTCACGAGAGTGGGGGGGACCTGAGCCCTAGGTCGTCAAATGTTCGAGAACAGGACCGGTTTCTGCCGATTGCGAATATCAGTCGAATTATGAAGAAAGGGTTGCCGGCTAATGGCAAAATGTCAAAGGATGCAAAGGAGACTGTTCAGGAGTGTGTTTCTGAGTTTATCAGCTTTGTCACTAGTGAGTAAGTATTTTGTTCTCAACACTTGTTTTTGAACTCTTAAGTTTATTGGTGCTTTTAGTTTTTTTTTTTAATAATTGTGTTGTTTGGATTTGTGTTTAAACTGTTGGTTTTTTTGGTTCTATGATTATTTACGGTGGAAATAAACAAAGGTGGGTAAAAAATTTCATAAGAGCTCTGTTTTAAACCGTTACATATTATGAAAACGCACATTTAACACCTCTTTGAACATGTTAACTTTTAACCTTCATTTCATGTTAATTCGTTAAATGGTTTGAAGTGTGTGATATACTAACGAGTACATATATGCTTCATTTTGTTTAGCTTCGTTGGTTTATAGTTTTTTTTTTTTATTTTTTCAATTAGCTGGCACATTATTGTGTCATCTTCATATGTTTGGATGCATGTATAAACTGTTTAATATTTTTTTTTCGTGCAACCAATCGATTATGATTTTATGATTATTTAGGGTGTAAAGAAACAGATCCGGATAAAAATAGTTTGTAAAAAAACTGATTGTTGAGACAGTCTGTGTGTGAAAACACACATCCAAACCCCCCTTTGAACATAAAAGCATCAAGCTTTGTGCGAAAATTTGTACTATTATCTCGTGGAAGTTTGATCATTCATCATGGGAATGATTAGTAAGATTCATGTTAACTTGTTGAACGGTTGAACTGTTGTGATATACAAGTATATGGTATAGATACTTATTTTTTTCCGTATTTATCGACCTTTTTTGGTAAATTGGTTGTTAAACAAGAACATGTGTCGGGGCTTTTAATTATGTGTTTTGGTGTTGAACGTGTAGGGCGAGTGATAAGTGTCAAAGGGAAAAGAGGAAAACTATCAACGGTGATGATCTTCTATGGGCAATGGCTACCTTAGGGTTTGAAGATTATATCGAACCACTCAAGTTATACTTGGCTAGATATAGAGAGGTACCTTTTTTTGCTAACTTAAATTATTTTTACTTTTTTTTACAAACGTTTACTAATGAATTGATGTTTGTGTTTCCCTATGTTCCTGTCTGGATTGATTTGCAGATGGAGGTCAGTGAAGTTCGATTGTTTGTTTCTCTTGATATTATTATTACTAGGGGTGCAAACGAGCCGAGCCCGAGCTCGATCAGGCGGAGCTCGAGCTCGATTAACTTATGAGAGCGATTCGAGCTATGTTTTCAAAGCTCGAGCTCGGCTCGGGCTCGGCTTGTTTATTATCTATTATATAATATATTAAGTAAAAATAATATAAATAATAGACCTTTTAGGCTTGTGAGCTCGATAAGTGAAGCTCGGGCTCGGGCTCGTTTACTAAATAAGCTTATATTTAGGTTCGAGGTTGGCTTGTAAACAAGTTTAAATAAGCTCGGCTCGTTTACGCTAAGGCTCGACGAGCCTAACAAGCTTCATATGCGAGGCTCGAGCTTGGGCTCGATAAACAAACGAGCTTTATTTTTAGGTCAAGCTCGCTCGGCTCGATAAGCTCGACTCATTTCGAGCTTTATCTCGAGCCGATCTCGAGTGGCTCGCGAGCCGCTCGGCTCGTTTGCATCCCTAATTATTACTATCGTTATTGTTGTTATTATTATTTTGTGCGTGACTGTTGAATAACGTTTTCTTAAGGGTGACACCAAGGGATCTGCAAAAGACCACGAAGGACTGGCTAGGAGAGACGGGGGGCAACCTGATCATAATGCACAGGTCAGTAATTCGATATCACAAATTGCTTGTACTAAATCTCATAAATTTGGGGGCTTTTCTAGATATGAGTAAGAGTAAAGCCATTTCCATCCCTGAGGTTTGGCCAGTTTTACGACTTTCGTCCAAAGGTTTGTTTTTTCGCATTTGGATCCGAAAGGTTTGAAACCTTGCCATTTTCATCCGGCTCGTTAACTCCATCCATTTTTCTCCGTTAAGTCAGGGGTATTACCGTTTTTGTAGACAATATTTTTCATTAAGCTAAAAACACTATAAAAAATAAAGTCCACAAAGGTGGATCTTTGTTTTTATAGTGTTTTTAGTATAATAAAAAAATGTCGAAAAAACGGCATTATCCCCGACTTGACGGAGAAAAATGGATGAAGTTAACGAGTCGAATGAAAATGGCAAGACTTCAAACCTCTTGAATACTGATGCGAAAAACAAACCTTTGGACGAAAGCCGCAAAACTGGCCAAACTTCAAGGACGAAATTGACATTTTACTCATGACGTAATTCACAGTAGTTTACATTTAAAAAAATGATGTAACTATATAAAAAGTTAACAAAGGTGGCTGTTACGAGTTGTTGCATGTTATCTAAAAATTTTTGTTTTATCCATTTGACCCGTTATTAATAATATTTGCATAAGAGTGTTGAAATCTACACCTATACTCACTAGAATGTTTTGTATTCTATGCATGTATACTAATATCTAATCGTCATTTATTGTGCGTTTTTGCAGCTTGCTCATCAAGGTTCGTATTTGCAGGGTCTGGATTATGGGAACTCACAGGTACCAAAATCATACGTATGTATATTTTGCATAACTATAAAACTGATTTTTTATGGGTTATGTGATACTTACATTTGCAGGGTCAACATGTGGTTCCAATGCAAGGCAGAGATTAACATTAATGGGTTCAAGATCTGTTATGATTCAAAGCTAACACGCAGCCGCCACATCAGCAGGTCTAGTTTTAAACTTGAGATCTACTTAGCGTGCTTACGACTCCTTGGACTATGTATTCTCATATCTCATTGTAATTTAAACTATTCCGTAGATTTTATAGAAAAATGTTTCTACCTCACAAGTTGATGGTGTTAGGTATTCAAGTGTCAATTTCGAGCGTGTTTCTTTGTTACTTTTTAGTTGCTGAACTGATAAACTGTCGAAAATAACTTCAAATGCTTGTGTGAATATGCATCAATAGGTGCCCAAATGCAAGTATTTGGTTTACCTATAAATGTATTTCATTTTCCTTATTTTTCAAGTGCAAGTTGCTTAAATAGAATGCGCGAGAAATTTGGGACTCAACAGGTATCCGTACCATAACAAGTTGATGCCCACTAAACATCGTAGTTTATTTTTATGGTTTTTGGTTTCAATATTTTTTGATAAGGTAAGTTTACGTGTTTTATCCTTTATGTTAATACCCTATTTTAGGCGGTGTTCTTTGGCTTGAAAATTTAACATAAAGAACAAAACTAACAAAAAAATTTAACTTAGTTAGGGGCAAAGGACGTAATATGCAAGATTTTGAAACATTAAGTATACAACTCATCAATTTTCATGTCAAAGGACATCGCGTGAAATAGGGTATTAACATAAATGACAATGCGTAATTTACCCTTTTTTTTTAATATTTTTGCACGACCAGGTACCTCGGTACAACATTTAGTTTGTATTTTTTCTCATTTTAAATATTTTACCGGTTAACTCTCGATCTCACCCACTCAAAATGCAACTTTGACCAAAGCACATTCTTTTACACTTAAGGGAAGATGCTATGTTTTCAAAATTTGTCTATTAGTTCATTAAGTCCAAACCATTATTTTCTGTTTAGGTGTTGATTTTAAATAAATTCCTTGAAGAAATTTAACCCCATAAAAATCCAAAATTGACCATTTTTAAAGATTTTAATTATTTATCAGTCTATGGGTTTTACAAAAAAATATATTAGTTTGTGAGTGATTATCCTGTTTTGTAACACCCTTCAAAACTCCACACTTAGAATATTTCATGAATGCACATAGATAGACACCGTAGTAGTCATGCGAGTTGATTGTTTTGTTTTGTTTTTTTTAATTTTCAAATATTATATAGAACCCATTGCGGTCGATCTACTGGCGCACCACGGTTCTTTTGTTGTTTGACTATCAATTTGCATGGTGTTCGTTTTTACTAAGATGTTTGAATCATTAAGTGATGAACCAGTAAGAGGTCTGAAATATAGTAAGTCTATAAATCGATCAATTTAATGTAATTATGCATTTCAAATTTAATTAACCAAGAGGCTGTTTGACAACTTCTGAATGGTTAAGTGCTGAACCAGTATAACGCTTAACCGTTTAGAGGCAAATGCCTGGCCAATTCAGATTAAAGGTCTTAATCATTCAGACTCAGTACAATGCTTAACCATTCAGAGACAAATGTCTGACCAATTCAGATTAGAGGTCTTAACCATTCAGACTTAATACAATGCTTAACCATTCAGAGGCAAATGTCTAACAAATTCAGATTAGAGGTCTTAACCATTCAGACTCAATATAATGCTTAACTATTCAGAGGCAAATGTCTGAACCATTCAGACATCTGCTCGCGAAACAAACAGTCTGAATCATTAAGTGCTGACCCAGTAAGATGTCTGAACCATTAAGAGCTCCATTAAAAACTAAACAAACAACCCCTAACTAATGAATTCAAATCATTAGCTGTTTGTTTACCTCTTAATGAGGCTCCTAATGGTTCAGGTCTCTTACTGGTTCAACACTTAATGGTTCAGACTGTTTGTTTCGCGAGCAAATGTCTGAATGGTTCAGACATTTGCCTCTAAATGGTTAAACATTATACTAAGTCTGAATGATTAAGACTTCTAATCTGAATTGGTTAGACATTTGTCTCTAAATGGTTAAGCATTATAGTAGCTATTAATGGTTTAGACATCTTACTGGTTCAACACTTAATGGTTCAGACCTCTTACTAGTTCAACACTTAATCATTCAGAAGTTGCCAAACAACCCCTAAACGAATCATCCCTAGGTCGCACGCCAGGCGTGGGACACATGCATCTAGTTCGACATTAAATTAATATCAAATAGGAACTTAATACGTTTAACATAGAATTATAAATAAAATAATGACGGTTTAACATATGCAATTCCATGACCTACTTCTGGATTTGTAACAACCACAAGTTCTTGATAATCTATGTTAGAAATGTTCAAATTAGCTTTGTTCAAGTCAATACTTAATTATAAGAATAACTTAATTAAGATTCACACCATCAAAACTTCACATTCTTTATTAAGATTCCATAGTGTTTCATCAATTACAAAGTAGAAGATTTAAATTGAACATCCAAAAAACTTCTTGATCTTCAGATTATTTCAACTCTAGCAACTCTATCACTCTAGATCTTGTAGAAAATGTAAGTTGTACACTAATACGAAGCCTTGCGTTATAATCTTTGTGATCCAGCATGGTGTGTGTATGCACAAATGGTTCATATACAAGTATTCATTAATCAAAAGTTTTATCCAAAAATTTGGCGCAAGACGTGTTCACACATACTTGCAATGACAAAGCTTGAACAAAAACTCGGTGTGTGCCAGACTCTAAAAATCTAAATCGATGGAGGGCGGACTCTTAAAAATCAAATATTTTACACTAAAAACTTTCGGTCAAATTGACACCACGTGCGAAAAATCACTCGTGCCTCCATTATCCTCTGCAGATGCATCTTGCATCCATGTTTTTGTCATTTTGTTTAATTTTAGTCTGGTTTCCGTCTTTCCCATGTGATCCTTTGATTTCAGCATGTAAAGCAAATACGAATCCTCTATATTTGCTTCAATATTAGCTATAAAGACACACAACATGTACAAAGCATGCAATATCACTTGTATTTTTTTAATCACACTATTAATAGGATTAACAGGGGATTACAACATTTTTTATAGTAAAATATGATAGTACTTTTCTCTCGTTTGTCTCCTCCTCACATGTCTAAATCATCTTAATCTCTTGTCCTTTATCTTATTTAAAATACTAGTCACTCCAAACATTTCCCTAATAACCTCGCATGCTCAAACTATCTCAATCTCTCCTACTATGGAAATATCAAAACATATCTAAATTGAAATGGTTTATTTTTTGGTTTATCTACATTTTGGAATAGAACTTTTTTTTAATGAGTACCGTTACCGTATCGTACCGATAACAACCGAACAGTATTGGTATGGTACTGGTAATTATTTGTATCGTTTGCGGTTTAAATATTGAGTTTTTTTTTCCAAAAGGGTGTAGATGGAAAAAATATTTACCAAAATGGGTGATTTTAAAAATATTTACCAAAATGGGTGTTTTTTTTTCATTTTTTTACTTAAAAAATAACCACTTTTTTCAATCCCTCTTAAAACGTTTGTCGATTCTCAAACCGAGGCTGGTAAATCTATTCATTCTCCAATTGCAGGAATGAATTCGATATTTAATCACATGATTGAAGGTCTGATTGAGACCCTTCTATCTCATAGGTTCCATTGGTTCGAATGCTTAATATTGGTTTCTCACAGGTTCAAGGTTCGATTTCACAAAGGCTCAATGTTTGATTTTGGTTTCGCTTTCAACGGGTTCTCGAGGTTTGATTTTGTAAAGAGTTCTTTGTGTGCGGGTTCGTTACTCTCGGTGTTGGGTTTGGTTTCTCGGTTGTAAGTTCGGGCATTTTCATTTCAAGGATGCATTTCGACTTTCAAACACAGAATCATAATTCTATAGAAGCTGAAAAGATGCACCAACATCTCATGTTTTGATGCTTAATCAAACACCCTTAATCAAATGTTTTGATACATAAATTGCTGTCAACAACCAAATCATATTATAGGAAAACACAAATTATATGATTTTGAAGAAGAAAACACCCAAATCACACACATTATGCAACAGAGAATATAGATAAGAAAGTCGTATTCATGACGGATCATATCAAGATAAAGATCAAATAGCTTTAAATAAATAAGAAAACTTTGAACATAAAACTTTAGATTTATTATAATGTTCATGGAAACAAAAATTGTGAGGACGATAGTCCCTGGCGTGTGTGAATAAATTTGAAGGTGAACTAATGAGGATTGAAATGGCGTGAATTTGATTAAGCATGGAATTTATAGTTTTTTTATTTGTTTAAAAATGAGAATTGTGGTGGATGATACTTGGAGGTGAAGAAATACCCATTTTAGCAAATATTTTTGAAATCACCTATTCCGTTAAATATTTTTATCACCAACACTTTTTAGAAAAAAAACTCTTCAATATTTTTGTACTGTTGGTACCAAGTAATCAAAGCGGTACTGCAATAATCAGTACGATATTCATTTGTTGTTTTACTCATTTTCGGTTAAGACTTTTTGGTGCCTTTACCGATACAGTACCAATTTCATCCGTACTTCACACACTTTTGTGTTCATTTTTTATTTCTTGAAGTAACTAATATCATTACCATGATAACAAAACAAACATCAATTGAGAAGTATACATTAAAAAACTTTATACTTGTTGGCTATCTTTTTAGCAAGTCTTTTTGATTTGATAACATAACACAAACCTTTAATATGGTATTATTCATTGGATGATAAATCATGGCCTTTTGTAAGTGTTAGATAAAATTATACAAAAATGTGTTGTTATTTAATACATTAGTTAACCATTTAAAGTAGTAAATAACATATGACTAATGATCAAATACAAAGTGTAAGATAAGTAAGAAGAGTAAGAAGGATTTTAGTCCATTGATCTTAGATTTGGAATTCTACCTTTATAGATTTCTCTCTTCACATGCAAGGCACATGTCAATTTCCCCATCGATTTAAAACGTCCATAACCTTTTCATACGACATTTAAAAAAAAACTTCACCGTTATTCGAGCGTTTTTTTATCTTTAATATGAGCACCATATTGTCATAAAAAATAAAATAAAAATTTTCATTTTACAGGGTTTTTTTTTTGCATTGTGTTAGAGGTTCACGTTATTGTGTCTTTTAACTGGGTCTTGGGGAGGGGGGGGGGGTGTTAGGTTTTTTTTTTTTTTGGGGGGGGGGGGGGGGTTGTGGGGGTTAGGTTTTTTTAGGTTTTGTGGGGTTTTTTGGTGAGGTATATATATATATATTGGGGGGAAGGGTTTAGGTTTTTGGGTTGGGGTGGGGGCGGGGTATGTTTATGTTTTATAAGAACCTATAACGCAATATATGACACAATGAAGATGATGTTATATCTGGGTTTTCTATAAATTGTGTTATTTGTTCAGGTCATTGTGTTTAATTTGTTATCCATTGTGTTTTAGTCTCTTGTTAATTGTGTTTTAGTTTGTTGTGTATTGTGTTTTTAGTTTGTTTTCCATTGTGTCTTCATATGCTCCTCATTGTGTCTTTTATCTGTTATCAATTGTGTCTTTTATCTGTTGTCATCAATTGTGATTTCATTTAGTTTGATACTTATTGTGTTATACATTATGGCCATTGTGTTATACGTCAAGGTCATGGTCATTGTATTTTAATCTGTTGTCCATTGTGTCTTTATCTGTTGTCACTGATTGTGTTTACTTTACTTTATATTGTGTTTTACGTCAATGTCCATTGTGTCATACACAACTGGGTTTTTGAAATTTTTTTTTAAATATAACAATATGGTACTCATATTAAAGATAAAAAAACGCATGATTTTATGGTATAATTTTTTTTAAACAAATGATGTATAAAAAAAGTTACGAACGTTTAAAATTGGAGAGGAAATAGCATGTGACTTGCATGTGCATATTCTCTCTCCTCTTGTAAACAAAATTACCCTTTCCACTTGAATCCTCTTAGGACACTTGTCACTCTCTAGTGACTTCTTACACTTTTTACAATTAGGGGTCTTTGTAGAATAACTTAACCCAATAACATACTAACTTTAACTTGATGTAAAATAATTATCACCTAAGCTTATAAATAGAAACATACAAATTTTCATTTTTCTTTCCTTAAAAAAAACTTATAATGAACATAAAGAATCTGTGGTAATTTTTACTTCTCTAAATAAATAAAGAGAACCTGTGGTGACTACGACCGATGGTCTTAAGCCTCGAAAATACTTGCACAAGAATTATATGAGTCTTTAGAATTCGTACCGTTTTTAGTTTTTTGATAGCGAAACAGTTTTCAAGTTTTTCGATATGTGTAAAATTTTAATTAAAATAAAATCCAAAATTAATTTTGTTTTTATCCTTCCTTTTAAGTGAAGTGATTGCTTTATTTTACAATTTATCATATCTCCCTCACTCTCTCTCTATATATATATACACATTCAAAACTCTTAGCTGAGCACATTATCTCTAGAATCAAATTTAAACACTAAAACACAGAAACCTTCATGGTGTTAAATTTTATTTCTATTTGGTTCTTAAGTTACTTCCACTTCCTCTTTAAGTGTATCGAGGATAATGGTAGCATGCATGACGTTTTTTAAGCTTTAAATTGGAAAATACCACAAATGAACAAACAGTCCATGTGGTAGGTATGCAACTTGTTTATGTTTATAACTTGTTTGTTACACAACACATCTTACATGAATATGATTATAATCTAATACATCAATTTAAAAGCATACCATAGAAAGGTGTCAACATATGTAGAACTAAAGTAAACATGTCAAGTGCAATAAATTTTTCTAGCTTTTAGTTGTTTTGCCACTTTGTGTAAATCATTCATTTGCTGGTTTTTCTTAAATCTAAACAAGTATTCAACCAATTGCTTCAATGTTTTTTTTTTTATTTTGATTTAATTTTTTTTGGCAATTTACTAATTGATTTATGACTTTGGAGTATTCAACTTTTGATTTAAAACTCTTTTTTATTGGTCAAACGGTCAAAACCGATTATTGAAGTTGTTTCCAATAACCGATTATTGAAAGGAAATTCCCTAACTATAATTGCTTCATCGATCGATCAGCTATAATGTTGATATTAGATACAATTGGCTGTATAAACCTAATTGGACATTGAACTATAGCTTCAAATCAACATCTGATTGGACCTATAGCCCTGCATCACATGTATTCAACCAGTTGCTTCATTGCTTTTTTGGTCAGTTGTATTGTTACTTGCAACTAATTGATTTCTAACTTTTGGAAATGTAATAAAATTTGGTTCAATCCTTTGTTACATTTTACAAACTTGAGTAGTGAGTAGGTAAACAGAGTTTGGTTCAATCCTTTGTTGAATTGTTCGAGAGATATTATTGATGATAACACAAACTTGAGTAATGAGTAGGTAAACAAAGTTTTAAATTTAGAATTTAACATGAGAACCATATTATTGCAGTTTAATATTTTCGTAATTATGTTAAACTTCATCTTACAACTTAATTTAATGGAACATACACTACATGTATACATATATTAAAAGTGTATACATGTTTTCAACGTTGAGGACATATAGTTTATTCCATATAGTTTCAAATACTAGCTTTAATGGTTTTTATTTACATTCATAGTCATATATTGGTTGCGGATATGGAGAAGGAACATCTACGCTCACTTGCTGCACGAACTAAGTGCTTCTACTACAGCGCTCCTTCTGATCATAAACAGGAGAACTGTGAGGTATGTTTTAAGCTTAGATCTAGGTTGTTTATTGCGTGACAGGAGGATGTTTAAATCTCAGATCTAGGTTGTTTATTGCGTGGTGATAATCTGCGTTTTGTGTATAACAAACTGATGTTCATGATGTATCTCTTTTTGTTTGGAAACCTCTCTGAAGATCAGAAGTTTCTGATATATGGGCTACTGAAGGGGTGTGAGGATGAGGTAATTTAATTTCGTTATTCATTTTATAAATACCTTACGTTACATTTTACATTTAATTTCGATTATATTTCAGTTGGCCGGATGTGGAGGTGGAGGAACTTGCGAATTTAAGTTCGTTATTCATTTTATAAATACCTTATGTTACATTTTACATAAAGTTTTGATTTGATTTGATTTCAGTTGGCTGGAGGTGGAGATGGAGATTGAGGTGGTGCCGGTGGCAATGCCGGTGCAGAGGCGTAGTGAGATTGATCAGGTTTAGTTAGGTTTTTAGGATAATGCTTTCGAGCTCTAGGCTGTTTTCAAAACTAAAAGCTGTTGCTACTTGACTTACAATCTTTATAGGGGATTGAAGTGTTTTACTTGTATTGAAATGAAGGAATCAAAGATGATAAATGAGTCATGATTTTTATTTTAAGCATTCCTTTGAAATGATCTTTTATCTAATTCTATTTTTTGGTAAAAAAATTAATTTAATAATCATTCTATCGGTTCCAACCCTGCCTCGAACCATATTATGTAAATACTAGAACTGTAACCAGACCCGTTGTTAACTTAATGGATTCCGGTCCTAGATGGGTCTCACGAGGCCTGGACTTGACTCATTCAGTTTATATAGAACCGTTCCAGTTCCTACTAATTTGGGTTTGCATGCATGCACTAATTTTGGGCTCGCATAAGTAGTTATGAAAACCCAAATGATTATCGTATAGTAGCTATAATGCAAATCTTTTAAACCGATTACTTACATACTCGAGCAATTTGCAACAGATTTCAAAAACTCAATTTGAACACTATTTGAAATGAACTGTAGCTAATACTATTAAAAACCATGAAGGTTATTTTTAATATCAGTTGTATATAATATAAAACATGGGTTTTATTTGGGAATGATTTCGATACATACTCAACCAACATATCTGACTCATCGTCCGCATGTTAATTAAAAAAAGGCCCCGTCGATCTGTTAATTTATAACGGTTGCAACTTGTCACCGATTGTAAAATAATAACAAGACACACCGTTCATAGATGTGTTGTTGGTGCTTTTTTTATTATGTTTAAATACATATTTGTATATATTGATAACTGGATTTTTACCCGTGTCGCGCGTTGCGGCGGCAAGGTCATGTTTGTGATTTTGTTACATGCATTACGACAATGACATATACGTGAGGTGCCCACACGTGACGTGATGCGTTTTTAACTCTGTTACGCACGTTACGTTAGTGACATTAAAATGGTTAGGCATATATAAAAAGAATATAGTGTCTCGCACAATGCGATGTAAAGTCGTAAAAGTAATTTAAAAAAAAAGAATTGAAGTATTTGAGAAGATGAAGCGTGAAATTATTAAACAGAAATACAAGGGGTCAAAGGTTGTTAGTTACTAAAAGTTAGTAGTTAATATGCAATTTATCAAAAGATTAAGATTATATAAGTAAAGTCTTAAAAAGAAAACCTTAAGAACGTGGTTATTATTTTCTATATATAATATAATAAAATGATCAAACTAAAGAAAAGTTGAAACGATGAAAAACCAAAAAGCAAATAAAGAAAGAAATAGAGAAATGTTGAAGGAGCAGCAAGCAAACAAAAGAATAAGAGAAAAGAAATAAAAAAAAAGTAAATTGCTAAAATTGTGTTTGAGATTGGGTATCCTTTTCAATTTCATCAAAAATAATTTTTGTATCATATTGCCCTAAACTTTTGGGATATTTTTGCCTTTTTCATCCAAACGTCCAACTTTTTTGCCAAAATCGTCCCTAAGATTTGGGATTTTGTTTGCCATTTTCATCTAAATATTTGACCGAAAAATAAAGTAAATTAGACTTTTGGATGAAAATGGCAAAAAATTTCAAACTTGAAGGACTGTTTAATAAAAAAAAAGTTGTTTTGAATGAAACTTGCAAACATGCCCAAACCTTAAGGACGAGGTTGGCAATCTACTCAATAAAAAATAGTAGAACACGTAGTTACTCTACCTTAACAAAGCAACACCAACCAGTATACCAACCTTGAATTTCTGTAAGAACCATCGACCATTTAATTCATAATTTAGTTATGGGATGTGGCTGTGATGTGAAAGACACCGACCCTTAATTTTAAGATTTATTTAATATAATATAATATAATATAATATGATTCAAAACGCCTCATCTTAGAATTAAAAATCTTTATTCAATGTATGTAAATTAAGGTTTTTAATACATGTGTGTTTTGCTCGCCTCATCTTATCGTTAAAAAAATGAAAAGAAGATTTTGAATAAACTTAAGAATTTTCGCATCCTATTAATGATACTATAGAAATTAGTAATCAATATCCCGTCCCAATGCGCGAGTCGACATCAATTCGTTCCTTATTTAAATATTGTTAAATTTATCATTAACTAGGAGAAAAAATGGTGTAGCTTGGGTACTTATCACATGGTGTACAACAACCAATTTTTTTTAACAAATAGAATAAAAATGGTGACGTGGTGTAGAGACCTGAATGAACGAAAAAATGGTGGTTGGTAACGTGGTTTTGGTCTGTTTAAAAAAGGTCCAAACGTTTTATTTAAAACGCCAAAAATCGCACGAGAATCCATATATGACCGTTGAAAGGTAACAAAAAAATTATTGCTTATTTATTTTAAATCAATTTTTTACCTGTAGAAACCCACTTTCCACTCTTTTTTATAAACTTTACCCCCTCTCTTCAATACTGCTTCATATTTTATAAAAAAAATTATATCATGAATCCCTTCCGACCCCCTTTTGGTGTTCCGTCTAGACCCGGTAACCAAACTTCATATCGCCCGAACACCACCCAACCGCAACCGTCCTTCAATTTCCAAGAGATGGACCCGAGTACGTTGGTGTACGCACAAATATTAGGCATAGGCGGTTCGCAACCGTTCTTTCACAGTCAACACGGCTTTGCATCCATGGGCAATTCGCAACCGTCTCAAGAACAAACCGAGCCCGACATTGAAATGGTACCGGAGACACAACCCTTGCCCGTAGCCGAGGCGTCTCAACGTGGTAAACGTTCTTTCACAGTCAACACGGCTTTGCTTCTTGTTTAACCCATGATTAAGAAAACGGAATGTAAACACAATGTTCATTACAACTATGTATCTACAATAGTTACAAGGAGAAACATATTAGAAACCAAGTGGTTAAGTAAATGTTACATATCAAATTTGACAATGTCACCATTCATCTCTTTATTTGGGGTAAATAGTGGGTTTGAAAGTTTATTTCGGACAGCTGAGCCTTGTTGAAGTATTTCTTTTTTAAAAACCAAAAATATTTGTGCCAAAGCCCTTACACACGTAATGGATCTTGAAGTACTATTTTTGCATCTCGCACCCACATTAGGATTCTAGTCAACCTATCTAAACCTTTCATTTCTGGAGTAATTTGTGAACCAAAGCAAAAGTGGTCTGTCAACATTCAATATCTTGTTTCTATGAATAATGCACTTGATATTTCCTGTGCTGAATCGGGTTTTGTGGTAGGAACTCATGTGTAAGTTAGAGAATTTAAACCAAAGCAAATCAAATGAAGATATGGGATCAAGAAACACATAACTGCAGCCACCATCAAAGAAATTAATCTGCAAATGATGTTAATTGCGGAACTTTATAACAACCATTATTGTTAACAATTGTTAATTGAAAATCGTCATATATCTGAATACCGGAGCTATGTAACAACCAATACCGCACGGAAACTGTCAACTGGATACATGCATTTGATTGATTAAAGGATTTTGACACAAAGTAACCCAATTTTCTTACTGCTGCTGTGAAGAGATAAAAAAAACATTCAAAAGAAATTCAGTTTTAAAAGATAGTAAACTGTTTTTTAAGAGCAACTTGAAATGAACATAAGATAATTGCCCACTATGCAAAAAAAAACATTCAAAAGAAATTCAGTTTTAAAACCAAACCGACAGACATGCGAGGAGTAATCATTCAAGGCACCCTCCAAGGACGGATACATTCACAAGTGAGTGGGTGCATGGCCCCTCTAGAGGTGCAAATCATAACTGATTAACCAAACCGACATGAGAAACCAGTTACTCAACCGATGGTTAGGAACTGGTTAGGGATTTTCACATAGAAACCGGTTAGGAATCAGTTAACCGAACATAGATTAATAAGGTTAATTTCTATAGGTTAATACATAGTTAAGAGATTTTCCACTCAATAACCGGTTTTGACCCTTTGACCAATAACAAACAATTTTAAATCAAAATTTGAAAACTCCATACGTCAAAAAGTCAGAAATCAATTAATTGCAAGTAGCAAGAAAACTGCCAAAATTTTTAAATCAAAACAACAAAATAAAAAAAACCATGAAGCAATGGTTGAATACAAAAGGATCATATTTTATAAATGCCCAAAAAGCTTAAATCGTGAAACTATACCGGAACCAAACTTTTTGTAATGGTTCGCTTAAGTTAAGTTTTAATTTTTAACGGTTTGATTTTAGTTTTCAATAACAAAAAACCGTTACCAATGAACTGTGAACACCCCTAGTCTCATTTACTTGGTTCACCGAAAGGAAGATAGTTCGTGAAATGGCATTTGGGTCATTTTAGGTATCTGGCTTTGGTTATCCTGTCCAATTGCTTTAAATCAAAATAAAGTGGTTTTTGGTCCAATCTTTGCAAACCAAAATAAATGCTTATGACTTAAGAAAAACTATAATAAGTTTACAAATGCGCACAATTTTAAGGGTCCGTCTAGGATTTTATTATATATATAGTAAAAAATATTCATGTGGTGCACACAACCCACATACCCCTACACTGGGTCCCCCTTTGCCTTAAGCCGGCGGCCGTTCCACATATCAGGTGGCTTTGCCACGTGTATATACCAGCTGCAGTTGTCGACGTTTCAAACAAACGAAAAGTTTTTGCTACCAACACATTTTTCCACCTCCAAAAAGACCTTGTAAAGCTCATTTGTAACGTTCCTCATAGCAATACAATAATTCCTTGAATTCATAATCAAGTCTTTCGCTGCTAAACACTAACATAATCGACCCATCAAGGCTTACTTAAATCTAACCTAAGGCCGCAAGCAAGTTGAAGAACTAACTCCGTGACATTTGGTATCAGAGCCAAAACGATTCAAAGGATGGTCAAACCAAGTATTGCGATTGGAGAAAAAGGTCGTGTCGTGACGTGACGTGTCTCGACAAGGAGCGAAGAAAGATCAAGGTGAGTCCAAAGAGATGTTGATCTGTTTGGATGAACGAGTTATGTATCTGGAATCATCCATAACCGAGTTGAAAGCACGAGTCGAGGATGCCCATTGGACTAGATATTTTGGGTTCACATATGGTCGACCTAAACGACGACTTGCATTGAGCTTTCAACGCACAAGGTGGCGACATAAAACATGAGCTTGGTGACTTCAAAAAAATAGTAATGAATGAGATTGCAAAGATACACCATGAAGTCGAGATAGAGGTATCCGCTTACCGCAAATTCTTCAATAGCTTAGAAGCGGATGTGGGCTTGTTGAAAAAGGCGGTGGGTAGTGGACATGGTGTCACCACACCCATGATAATTGATGTACCAAAGTCATCACCGTTTCCTGGCAAACGAGAAGTAAGGGCAGTCGATGACTTTATTTGGGGAATGGAACAATACCTAGAAGTAATACAAATATGCACCACCACCACCGCCACCACCGACAAACTGAAATGAAATCAAAATTAAATGTAACATAAGGCGTTCAAATGAATTACTAAATTATATTAACGATGTACCTCATCCTCGCCATCAGCGGTCACATCTTCCTCGCCGGAAATATTACCTGTCATCTTTTCCTCGTCGACAACATCATTGGTTATCTATTCCTCACCGACGCCATCATCGGCTGCCTCATCCTTTGCAGACCAAATAAAAACTCAATCAACCTACAAGTTAAAATTGAATTACGAAATGATTAGATAAATACCTCATTAACACCGGTGGCGGAACTGGACGCACAGTCCTTAAGTAGCATCCAGATTAGGAACTTCTGGTTGTTAGTGCAATTTTTGTACAAATATAGTCACAGAAGAGAATTGGTGCTTTAACTAAAAAAAACGCAAATTATATGATTATTAGCAAAAACAATAAACACGTAGATCTGACATTTATCAATATCGTAGAGTCCTCGTGTGGATGATTGGGTGGAACCCGACAATACATGCATTTCGTTCGTGCAACGACTTCATGGAGGTACTCTTTTTCCATATCAGCAAACAATTTAGCTGATGGAATAAACTTAATATGACTATGAATGTAAAAAAACCATTAAAGCTAGGATATGTAATAAAATTTCGTTCAATCCTTTTTTGAATTGTTTGAGAGATATTATTGATGAGAACACAAACTTGAGTAATGAGTAAGTAAACAAAGTTTTAAATTTTTAATTTAACATGATAACTACATTATTGCAGTTTAATATGCCTGATTAAAAACTGTTAGCAATTATATTTTCGTAATTATGATTAAACTTCATCTTGCAACTTAATTTAATAGAACATACACTACATGTATACATATATTAAAAGTGTATACATGTTTTCAACGTTGAGTACATATAGTTTATTCCATATAGTTTCAAATACTAGCTTTAATGGTTTTTATTTACATTCATAGTCATATATTGGTTGCGGATATGGACAAGGAACATCTCCGCTCACTCGCTGCACGGACTAAGTGCATCTACTACAACGGTCCTTCTGATCATAAACCGGAGAATTGTGAGGTATGTTTTAATCTTAGATCTAGGTTGTTTATTGCGTGACAGGAGGATGTTTAAATCTTAGATCTAGGTTGGTTATTGCGTGCTGATAATCTGCGTTTCGTGTAGAACAAGTTGATATTTCTGATGTATCTCTTTTTGTATGTTTTTCATTTGTTAATTATTGCTTGGGGGCATAATATGTTTTCCACTATCCCTTTTAAGTAATAATTAATAATATGTTTTTTAAGCATCCATTTGAAATGACTTTTTTTTTTGGTAATTCTATTCTTTGGTAAGAAAATTTAATTTAATATTCATTCTATTGGTTCCAACCTCGCCTCCAACCATATTATGTAAATACCAGATCCGTTGCAAACGTAATGGATTCTGGTCCAAGACAGGTCTTACGGGGCCTGGACTAGACCCATTCAGTTCATATAAAACCGTTCGAGTTCCTACTAATTTGGGTTTGCATACTAATTTTGGTTTGGCATAAGTAGTTATCTAAATTCGAAACCCTCTTATGATTATTGTATAGTAGCTAGAAAACAAATCTTTTTTTTATTATTATTTAAACCCTCTTATGATTATTGTATAATAGCTAGCAGTAGCGAAGCTTGAGATTTCCGACCGGTGGGTCGAAAACGTATATACCCAAAAATTTCTATACGAAAACTACGTACTTTCCACTACTGAGCCAAAAGTTCAGGGGGGTCGGCTGCCCCCTCCCGCCCCTTATAACCTACGCCCTGGTAGATAGAAAACAGATCTTTTAATCCGATTACTTACATACTCTAGCAATTTGCAACGGATCCAAAAACCTCAAATTGAACCCTATTTCAAAAGAACTGTACGTAGCTAATATGATTAAAAACGATGATAAAAAACAAAACATAACAATCTTATACATGAAGATTAATTTAAACAAATATTTCTTTCGTGTTTCCTCGATCTTCAAAATAGTATTCCTTGGTACTTCATTTGATCCCCCGCAAACTCGATTCTCTCAAAAATATCTATCTCCTTTTTCGTTTTCAAACAATTCATTTTATATACATGTTGGTTTTTGTTTAATAACTAGTAAATCTTCTCGCGCGATGTGCCGGGTTCACATGTAAAATAACTCAGATTTATGCAGTAAATACCTGAACCGTTTCTAAACAAAAGACCTCAAAACGTAGATAAACTGAATATGTACATAAATATAAGCACATAAACATATTATACATGAGTCACTTTTTTACGAAAGAAATTTATGTCGAACACCAACCCGATCTTATACCGACACATACATAAAAATAGTAAAAAAAATATGTTTTTTTAAGTTAAAAATGGTATCGTCCGTTGCGGTGGGACCGAAACGTAAAGTAAGTTGAATTTATAAAGTCTAATGAAAACATATTATATTTGACCCGATTTGTTTTAAAACTAAATTTATGCCAAAACGTAGATTAACTGAAAACTTACTAAAAAGCGGAAAACATTTTATATTTGAGCCTACTCATTTTCAAAGAAACGTAACTAACATGAATTTATACCACACGTGCATAAATATAAACACGCAAAAAATAGTAATAAAGTTTTTACAAAGTTGAAGAGTTAGTAGCTGACAGTACTAGATGTTGAAAGGTAAAGAGTAAAATGAAAATAAAAAATAAAACAACTTGCTAAAAGACAAAAAAAAGAAGTAATAAACCTAAATTTACATGGACCCATACATAAACATAGGCACTAACAAAAAGGTGAGTTTTTTTTTACTTTTTGAAACACTAACAAAAAAGGTGGGGTTCTTTCCACGCCCAAAACCACCCTATGATTGTTGAGACTTGAAGGTGGCAGCCTCATGTCGATCCATGCCTCCTTTCAAGCCCCTCACATCGTTTAGCCTAAGATGGAGGGACACACTATCTATCGTAGTGACATGCGTTTCTCTCACCTAGCGGCGTCACATATTATATAAACATACAACAAGTAACTTAATATAATGCTTTGGATAAAGTCACACCCTTATAAATGTATAACTCCTCTTACAAAAAATCATAACTTTTAAATATATAATGCTCCTTCAAACTACTTTTCTTTAAAAAAATCACAACCCCTTTAAAATATAACCCTTCAAACTACTTTTAAATATATCACACTCTTACGAAATATAATAACCCTTCAAACATATACCATTAAAAGTTTTATTTTTAATATTAGTCGTATACAACATAGAACATGGGTTTTATTTGGGAATGATTTTGATATATACTAAACCAACATACACAACATATTTGATTCCTCGTATGCATGTTAATTAAAAAAAGGCCCCATCGATCTCTTAATTTATAACGGTTGCGACTTGTCATCAATTGTAAAATAACAAGCTAACGTTAACCCGTGCGTTGCGATAGGAAAAAATATAAATGTGTTTAGTATCACTATATAAGATGCGAAAATTTTGAAGGTTATGCAAAACATTCTTTCCATTTTGCTTTATTCTCGGCCTACACAATCCGTTTTAAAGAATGACTCAACTTTGACAACATAAATTTGAACTAACATTTTTTTACCTGTGCCAAAAAAATATTACATTGTAAGTAGAATAAATTAACATGTTATACATGTCATGTTCAAATTACATGATTTATATATGTTGAGTCATGATTGATATTTTTAATGGGTTTTGTTTGGTCCAAATTATAACCTTGTACAATTAGCAACTTAGGTTGTCTTATGAAAAAATCGCATAATTGGCCCTTTTTATGAAAACAATTAATTTAATGACCTTGACTTTTAAGGATAGAACATTTTTTAATGAGTACTGGTACGTATATCTAACAACAGGATAATATTGTGTTGTACCGGTAATTATTTTTAGGGATATAATAACCTTAACTTCTATCAATTGGCCAACAACCCTCCCAACTTTCAATTTGTACACAAGCACTCCCAACTTTTAACTTATTGGCCGATAACACTCCCTAATTGACTGAACCCTAACCCAGTTAGCTGATGTCACCTGCCACGTCATAAAAAATGTCATGTCAGTCGACACATCAGCTGCCACATCATCAAAAAAATGCCACATCAGCTTCCACATCATCTGCCACGTCATAAAAAATGCCATGTCAGTAACCACATCAGCAAAAAAGGTCCACATCGTATGCCACATCAGCAAAAACTAAGTGGGTTAAGGTTAAGTCAGTTAGGGAGTGTTATCGGCCAATAAGTTGAAAGTTGAGAGTGCTGGTGTAAAAATCGAAAGTTGAGAGCGTTATCGGCCAATTGATGAAAGTTTAAGTTATTTAAATCCAATCGGTTTGTTGTTTCAATATTTTTGCACTACTGGAACCAAGTTTGATATTGGTATTGTACCACCATAATTGGTACGAATATTCAGTTAGTGTTTTACTCCTTTTTGGGTACCTATATTGGTACGATACCGATTTCATCCTGTACCCACACACTTTTGTGTTCATTTTTATTTCTTGAAGTAACTAATATGATTGCCGTGATAACAAAAAAAATCATTTGAGAAGTTGTATGCATTAAAAGACTATACTTGTTAGTAATCCTTTTAGCCAAGTCTTTTAGATTTGATAACGCAACACAAACCTGTAATGTGTATTATTTATTGGATGATTGATCATGGTCTTTTGTAAGTGTTAGATAAAACTATATAAAAAGTGTTGTTATTTTACGTATTAACCATATAAAGTAGTAAATTACATACAACTTTAACTTGGTGTAAAATAATTGTCACATAAGCTTATAAGTAGAAACATTCAAATTATCATTTTCTATACTTTAAAAAAAGTTACGATATATAAAGAGAACGTATGGTAATTTTCACTTCTCTTAGCTAATAAAGAGAGCCTGTGGTGACTAAGCTGTAGTCTTAAGCCTTGAAAATACTTTTACAAGGATTACGGTTTAGTATTTGCAATGGCAGATCTAGAAAATCCGTATAGGGCAACATTTCATATAAAAAGGAGTAACGGAATCGAAAAAACGTCAAATTTTTTCAAAATTTACACTACCGCTGGAGCGTCAAGGGATAGCGGCGGCTACCCCTAGTAACCTGCTAGGTCCGGCCCTGAGTATTTGTACCGTTTTTAGTTTTTTAATCGTGAAACAGTTTTCAAGTTTTGTCGGGTATGTATAAATTTAAATAAAGATAAAAAAGCAGATATTATTTTTGCTTTTATCATTCCTTTTAAGTGATTTGATTGCTTTATTTTTAGGCCCAAACTCACCCTAAAAAAATGTTTTTTGTCCTTATATGTACACGTCGAATTGTGGTCAAAACGTGACATTTTGGTCCGGTTAACCAGACAAAGACTGACGGGTGTCTGACGGGTCTGTTGACCAGACCAAAACGCCGAGCTTTGGCCGCGTTTTGGTCCCGTCAACCAGACCGGGTGTCAGTCTTTTGTCTGGTTGACAGAACCAAAACGCGGCCAAAGCTCGGCGTTTTGGTCCGATCAACAGACTCGTCAGAAACCCGTCAGTCTTTGTCTGGTTAACCGGACCAAAACGCCGCGTTTTAGCCACAGTTCGACACTGCAGGATGTGCATATAATGACAAAAAACACCTTTTAACGTGTGTAGATAGACAAATGAATGTGGCAACAGGTACACCCTATTTCTATCTATCATACATTGTGAAGATTCTTCCTATTTTGTGCTATTTATGCTTTAAAAAGAGTGATATATATCTACTAAAACCACAAAGCTGAGCTGCATTAATTCTATAATTTAAACCACCATGTGCTTTTATTAGAGATAAAACATAGAGACCTTCATGGCATTTGATATTCTTTCTGTTTGGTTTTTCAATTACTTCCACTTCTTTTTGTGTATCAAGGAAACAGTAGCATGCACGACGTTTTTTTAAGCTTTAAACTGAAAAATACCACAAATGAATAAAACATTCCATGTGGCAGGTATGTAAATTGTTTATGTTTATAGCTTGTTGGTTACAAACCTTACATGAATCTCATTATAATCTAATACATTAATTTAAAAACCTCCCATAGAAAAGGTGTTGACTTACTTCTAAAGGTAGAACTAAACCAAACATGTAAAAAAGGTGCAATAATTTTTTCTATCTCTTACCTAGTTTATCACTTTGTGTCAGTCATTCATTTTTTGTTGGTTTTTCATAAATCTATGCATATAGAATTGCATGTGCGACCTAAGAATTATAATATTTAAAAATAAACTAGAAGAATCCCTTGTTCATTGCCACGGTAATTTGGTCAGCATCTATTCGATTTATCACGATATTGGTATGATACTGGCAGTCGATGTAGCATCTGAAAGTAAAAACCTAAAAAATGAAGCCGAGATATGTCAAAAAGATATAGAAACATGTTTTCCATCGATCAAAAACCATAAACCGAATATAGGCTACAACTTCAAAAGTACAATACTGGTACCGATGTTGTTTGATTGTAATCGGTTTAGTGCGTTGCGATATAGATACATTATCGGTACCCGCTGTTGCTCGATCATAATCGGTATCGGTACCGGTACATTATATTTATTATACTGTTTTGATTTCAATAAATAGATATTGTATCACTATCATACCATACAAAGCAACATCCAAACAGTACATGTATTCACTTTTATGGTTTTCGATCCGGATAATGTTTCATTTATAGAATTCTTTCTTCAATGATAAGTGAATATACAATACTAGTACCGTGACGATCTGAACCGATCGATAGTGTTCAAACAACATTGGTGTCGATACCGGTGTTCATTTTATCATTTTCGGTTGATGTAAAAGGCGTGTTGATTTATCTTTCGGTTATTACTCAGAGTACCAATTATTGACAATTTTCCACGCATAATAATCCGAGTTGATACCGACAAAATTCCTTCCAAAACGCGCGGGGAATCACACTAGTTAGTATGAAACGTAAATAAGATTATAGGTTACCTTCTCCCTGACTGTACACATTTATAATGGTAAAAAGGCAACTTTCATTGCACCTAAAAGAGATAAAAGTCAACAACAAAACTAACTGGGTTAGGGTCATTTAGTTGGGAGTGCCAAAGGAAATTAAGTTGAAAGTAGGGACTAACCGGGGGCAATTCTTTAGTTAGAAGTGTTGTCGGCTAATAGGTGAATTTTGAGGTTATTTAAATTCAAGAATCCTATATTACAATGCATTTGGAAAGGGGGTTTTAAGGTACCCAAAAGTAAGAAACTTTATTATTTTAATGCATAATGTACTATCCTAAAATAGGGGTAAATTAGTCTTTCAAACTTTAGCTATCCTTTAATCCTCTCATCTTAATTACACTTAAATTTACTCATCTTTAATCAAACTCTGTTTAGTTAATTAATTCATAGTTACACTTTATCATCTTATAAAGAAACTAATTGACCCCAACGATTCTTAAAGGACAACACTTTTTTGGTACGTTAATATCTTTTTAAAAAAGTTACACAATAAAAATGGGCATTTTATTCTTTTTAACTTGAGTATGCAATAACTGAATTGTTAACCGAAACCGAACCAAAATCAACCAAAAACTAAAATTGAAAACTGAAAAAACCGAATTAACCCTCGTTTTGTTACTTCTAAGACGTCTTCTTTCTTTCTTTTCTATATAGTATGCGGAGTTTGGATCATGGATAGAAAGTCCACTACTAAAGGAGCGGGATACACCAACTGCATTGACACAGTGGTTGACTGGCTCAGGGGTGACATGTGGAGCCCAAATGATGATACTTGTACTGGGTTAGAACAACTTTGAAAAATCATCAACTATAGATTGTTTGATCGATGGAGGTGTAGAATGAAGACACAAGAAATGAACTCATCAAGATATGAACTTTATCTTTATGAAGCCATCTAGGGTGGCGGACTATCTTGTACTTCTCATAGATAGCACACTCAACTTCAGTGATATCCATCCATTGGAAAACTTAGTTTATGACGCATTACTTACGATATCAATGGGCCTAAAGAGATTAATATGTTGTTTTAACAAGGTAACTATTATTGATTATTTTTTCCTTTTTTGTATTTTGTATAAGTTACTAATTTAATATTTTTTGTAATATAGATGGATCTTGTTGTAACGTTCTGTATTTTCATATTTCCTATTTTTAGAAACTTGTATCTGTAGTTCATCTCATTCCTTGTAATCGAAGATTTTGGTCATAATGGAAAATCATATTTGATATCAATCATGTTTAATTTATACTAACACAATGTGTAATAATCATCTAATAGATGTTTGTATACAAAACCAAGGCATGCAATACCTTCAAAATATCATTTATACATGCAAGACACTTATAACGTACTTACATACACTTTACATACTTAAAAACAAGCTTAATTATAAGTTTATAACTCAAAATAACCCTCAAAACACGTCCAGGGACAGGAACTGAACATAATGCAACAATTTCGGGAAAAACACACCATCGCGTCACTCGAGGGATGTGCCTCTCCCTCCTCGCATCGTGCGAGAGACCCAAAAATGCAGAAGGTTTGTTTCAGCTCCGGATTTAACATGTTTCAACCACTTCTCAACTCTTAACACTCAACTACTTCATTAAAACACTATACCCTGATCCTTAACCATAAAACCAAGCCTCCTACTACTCCATTTTACTTTCCACATTCTCAATACACTCTCTAAACTCTCTCAAATATTCAGATCTTGCAACTTGGGGCAGAATAGTTCCAAGTGCAAAAGTGAGTTTCAACTCACTTTCTTCTTCTCTTCTTCATGAATTCTTGCTTCTTCTTCTTTGGGATAACCTCTAGGAATGCTTCCAAAAGTTTAACATGGTAACTAAGTTAGAACATCACCATTTTGAGATCCAAAGTGGAGTTTATTTTCTGTTTTTAATCAAAACTTTCATTCTTGTTCATTTACTTTAAACTTTGGGAGATCTTCACGTTTCCAACAAATCCCTATGTTGGATAGGTTCGGTTGAATATTTTTTCAAAAAATGTTGTACTTTTAAGTTCATATTTCAAACATTCTAAGTCACTAAGTATCTTCCAAGTAACAAAGTGAACCAACTACACCTCGTCTCCAACATTTGCCATGTTGGGTATGCATACGTATAGTTGTACTCATTTGGTTTCTTAGTGATTTATATATTTCATTTATGTACTTGTATTCGGACCATCTGAATCATCTTTGTGATGATTTTATGCAATGGTGAACTATATGGTTAAAGGATTCATCCTACCCATGCATGACAATCCACGACTGTAAACAAATACATGACCTTATGAATACTACCACATATATATACACCCCTCCAAAACCAAACCATAATACCAACCAATTCATGGTCGAATATTATGTGTTAAAGTGGAACTTATCTTAGTTTCCTCATTTTGGACTTCCAATGAATGCAACACTCATGAAGAACACTATCTAGAAATGGTGCCCAAATGAGTATCTAAAGCGAGATATATTTTTGTATTGTATACTTGTAAATTCTAAATTTATTACTATCATCGACTCCATAAACTTATACACCTTGTTTATCCATTTTAGGATAAACTTGGTGTTCCATCCTTCAAACGTTCAAGCTCACCTTTGTGGAAAGCATTCACAAACAGTGAGTATACTTGACCATCTTTCCATTTTAAACCACTTTTGAGTGCAACATGTATAACTTATTAAACTTACAAATCACACATAATCAATCTTATGCAAACACTCAATCCCTTAACATGTTACTTGCATGTCTTACTTACATTCATACATGCTAGAATACACTTCATGCAATATATTTGTTATTAACTTTGCAAGCCTACCTTAACTGTATAGCGCTATAAGAGTAGCACACCTCCCATTTTGTAGTCATTGTTAAATATTCAATCAATACGGTCTTATTCATTTCGATGATAAGATTACGTTAGTGGACACTTTTGTTTGAACTATAGTTTATGATATATAACTTAGTGTACAAATTGCAATGTTGGATTTGAGACTTTTATACGTGTGCTATGTAAACCAAACTTGTATACTCACCGACCATTTTGTGTTGACTAATACTTTAATACATGTTGCAGGAAATTAGTGTTGGAGCTCGAGAAATTTACTTAGGGTGGACTAGAAACACACCTGAATTTTGCTTATGTAATCTTTTGCTTATTTGGTTATATCAGATTATATGTTAATTTTTTTTACAAAACAATGTATCTTTGAAATTATGAATGAAATGAAAGTTGTTTATTAAATTATTGTCACCTTTAGTTCGTTATGATGTTTTGAGCAATCTCGTTCGTCTCACTCCGATGTTTCCGCCATTGTTTGGGGTGTTACACTTGTAGAATAGTCTGAAGACAACTATTATGAGTTGAAGGATGAGGCTACAAAATACTTGAACTCAATCGGCTTTGAAGTATCATAGGTATCATTTATTCTGCTGTCAGCACTGAAAGGAGACAACATATACTTAACATGTTAAGAAACTTGAATCGGTATGAGGGGGAGACACTCATTGGGCTACTGGAGACCCTGGATCAGAATTTGAAACTAATGAGGATCTTACGTATACTAATCAGAATTGGTATGAAGAATCTGTTTAAATGACCCTTCTATACAAAGCCAGGTTCGACATCCAGCAGCCCATCACGCAACTGAAATAATACAATCATTTTAATTTCTCATACATATTAGTATTGATTCGGTTTAATTAGAAAATGTCATTGATTCGAAAAGATGATGGTAGTTTATTTTATTTAGTTAGTTTATATTTAAAAAATATAAAAAATAATAAAGCACACAGGAGTTTACTTATCAATATCTCGTCGCAACGCGCGTGTTAACATCCACTCGATATATTTCAAAAAATGAAATCCCGTATGGCACAACTGTAAATATGTTCCTAATGACGTTTGACTTGCTTTTGATGATTATATGAATTTTTCTTGTGGCCTAAAATCCTTAAAAATTTTCCACACCCCTTGGAAAAAATTCCTAGGTGCACCACTGCCCGAAACGTTTTTATCCCGTTTTGTTACATTTTTAGCTCTAACTCAACCATATTACAATTCAACTTATGAACTAAAATTCCCTTAACTTTTCCTCTACTGAAGATAGATGAGCGACATTAACAGTAATTCAAAGAGTAAATCTGTTAATGGTTCCTTCCGTCACGATTATGCAAATCAATGAAACATTAACAGAAGCATATATGAGATGATCTTGTATACCAAATACAACCTTTGTATTGAATGTTTGATCAAACACAAAAGTGGCACATATCAATATATGTTGCATATATGAGTACATGAACCATCACCATGAATCCAAAGATTGATTTATTATAACCCATCGTACAGCAGTGTTTATTTTAATCTAGACGCATATGACCTGGACGACATATAACAACCCATCTTGATGGCCTACGCCCCAAATCGAAAGACACTTACTATTGAATATTTGAATACAGCTTGGCCCATAATTAAAAAAGAAATGTTTTGACCCATGAAGCTAATAATAATAACAATACTTGAGGTGAATTTAATTACTCAAACCTTGAACCGTCGAGCCAAAGGGAGAAGAACGCATAAGCAAGCGAAAGTCTGTTGATCCAAGTCCGCTACACATTACATGATTTGACCAACTAGAACCGAAACACACATACTATTAAATACAACGTGACCCATATTTAACAAAAGAAATGTCTTGAGCCATAAAACTAAGATTGATAATAATTACGCAAGCCCAGAAGGGTTAAAGGATCAAGAAAAAAAATGATTATGATCAAGAAAGAAGGTGGTACAGACTGTTTTCTTGCCTAGGTCAGGTCTCTTTATGAAATGTAAAAAATCTATATATGGCTTGGAGGAAATAACATTTAATGGCAATGCAGTGGCATCTTGTATTTCAAATTCAAAGATGAGAAAGGGTTAAATAATGTGGACCATTCTTGCTATCCCGTTATGTCTTAAAAGATGGGAAACTGGAGTTAGCCTTGACAAAATGGAACCAAATTCTGTCCCTATATGGATTAAAACAAAAAATGTAACAATTCTAATGTGGAACAAAGAGGGTTTATGTGTTATATATAGCTTTGTGGGAAGTCCAATTACATTTGATACCAAATGTGTCAAGGGTGAATGTGCTAGTTTTGCTAGCTAGAATTCTGGACAAATTACCAAAATCACTCGAAGTTTTCTCCCCTAGATCGAGATGGCATTCATCCAGAATACACAAACTTCTAAAGAGTTGTAAGCATTTCAAGGTATATGAGATGATGTTATAGATAACCTTTGTTTACAATAACAAGCCAAATCAAAAAAAGCAAGCCCAAAGTTCAAACGCAGATGATGTTAGTACAAGCAAACATGTCCCAAGAGTAAAGATTATAAAACAAGAGTTAACTGTCATTTTCTTCCCTGTGTTTTATTCACTTTTGTCATTTCAGTCCAATTTTTAATAATGCAAATGTGTCACTTCAGTCCAAAAATTAAAACTAAGTTAAGTCAGACGGGTGTAATAAAGGGTATTATTGTCCTTTCATATTTCTTTTAATTTCACCTTCTTTTAGTTTCACCTTATTTTATGTTAGATAATTAAGTCTGACTTGGGTTTAATTTTTGGACTGAAGTGACACGTTTCCAGTATTCCGTATTCCAGGGAGAAAACTGACGCATTTTTGAAAATTGGACTGAAATGACCAAAGTGAACAAACTACAGGGACGAAAATGACAATTAACTCTAAAAAAACCTCACAAGGGATTACTCAACATCAAATATCGGATATTATGGCATTCATTAATAACAAGAAGTCCTCATCAAAGTGGAATTTTTGTCCGGTGAAAATTTGTACTTTAATGTGTAGCAAATTTGACTTCACACCAAACATGCAATACATGATTAATGATGAGGATCAAAATGATGATGTGGAGGACATGGGATCGGATGAGGAGTTACTTAATGTTGAGATGAATATTGATAAACTAGAAATGGAACATGGGATGGGTTAGATCATAGAACTTTAGTCACATCATGCATCGACCATTTCGTTTGATTGTTGAACCCTTTATGTTATGGACACAATCATTTGTAATTATGTAACTAGAGTTAATAGCATGTTACATTGTGTTAACTATCAAAATTTATAACGAAACGTAAAACGAAATTTGCAAAAGAGTAAAAGTATAGGGGACCAAAGTTGAAAGTAAAAAAGTTGTAAGGTTAGATTAAAATTAATGAAAAGTTTAGGGTAAAAATTAAAAAGAAAACAAAATTTATGAGGTTAAAACTGCAAAAGATAAAAAAACTTTTGAGTTAAAAGTAAAAAATCAAATTATTTTTGAAATACCCCAAAGCATGAGGTATAACTCCATATGTATAAAAAATTGCTAATTACTAGTATGTAAATTATTAAAATGACATACACGTAAAAACAAAAGGAACTGGTTTGAATAGATGTAGTGGTTAACCGAAAAAAACTAAAAAATAAAAAAAAATGGAAAACCGGTTAAAATGAATAATCTAAAAATATGAGAAAAACCAGCTATTAACCGAGCTGGTAAAAGTAAAAACAAGTTAAAGTAAAAATGAAAAAAAAAACCCGACGGTTCACGGTCACTTGTGCATCTCTACCCATTCAACCCAACCTTATGCACAAACATATCCCCTAAGACCTTTATTTAGTGCTTCACTTTTATAGCTTCAATTCATTTCATGAGAAAAAAAAACGTTTTCTATTAAAATATATATTTATTTATATTTGTATGTTACAAGTACGTAGTATCTTTTGAGATTTATATGGTGATGTTATTTACATATTCTAGATATTTTAAACTTTTATAGTGATAATAATATGTATATTATTAATCATATTTTAACTAAAAATTAGAATGGTAAGAAATTGGAAATCACGAGTATACCTAATATCTTCATGTATGTCAAGTCTAATAGAGATGAGCGAATGGTAATGATTTCAGGAATCGATTCGGTACTGTCTTTTGACATTTTCGATACTGGTATTTACTTTCAAATACCGGTACCATACCGGGTATTTTCGGTACCGGTATCAATACCTATACCGGTTCGGTATTGGTTGCCTGATACCCGACGGGTAGTTATCCGGCATATACCTGACGAATATTGAACCGTGCATGAGACACGATTTTATAACCGATATAAGTCTGTGATTACTAGTACCTGTAGATCAAACCATCATGAAACTCTGATCAAATGGGTGAAAATGAAAGTTTGACCACCGGTGTAGAAGGCAAATAATGAATGAGAGTGCTTTTTCAATTGTACATCAAAAGTCTGTGATTACCACTACCCGTAGATTAAACAATCATGAAACTGGTCGAATGGTTGAAAATGAAAGTTTGACGGGTGCAAAAGGCAAATAATGAACGGGAGTGCTTTTTCAAGGGTACACGTACATCATAAGTCTGTGATTACTATTACCCGTAAATTAAACAATCATTAAACTGATCCAATGGCTAAAAATGAAAGTTTGACTCGTGTAGGAGGCAAGTAATGAATGAGAGTGCCTTAAATGAGCAAATGCTCTAAGCGCGTGTTGTTTTGAGAAAGCTTGAGCTAATTGGATACTGATTTGAAGTGTCATAATTGTAATTCATGTTCAATTAGGGTTTTAGATGCTCATTGGAAGTGCGATAGTTGTATTTCAATGTTCAATTAGGTTTTTAGGTCTCGTTAGATGCAGTTTGAAGGATAACTGTATATTCATGTCTAGTTAGTTTATTAGGTCCAAATTTGAAATGTAGTAATTGTAATTTCATGTTCAATTAGGGTTTTTGGTGTAAATAGCTGAAGGATAACTGTATTTTCATGTCTAATTAGGATTTTAGGTCCAACTAGATGCAGATCTGAATGATAACTGTATTTTCATGTCTAATTAGGTGTTTAAGTCTAACTGGATGCTGATTTGAAGTGTCGTAATTGTGATTTCATGTCCAATTAGGGTTTTAGGTCTTGTTGGACATTGAACTACAAATTCAAATCATCATCTGATTGGACCTATAGCCCCGAATAAATAAGTTTATTGGGGTAAAAGAGTTTGCATATATCAAACATTTGGATTGGGTTACAGGTTACTTAACCTACATTATTTGTTTGTTAATAGGTCTATATAAATTTAACGACTGAGTTGAGAGAGAATAGAGAGGTCCTGATTTGTGAGTTCTAGAGGAAAAAAATCTCATTTTTTTCTTCCCTGTTTCATTAAATTCATTTTTTTTCTTTTTTTTTTCTGTATCGCCAGGATCTATTTTGCATACATGGCCCAATTTACTAATGGAATTTTGCGGTTCTTTCTATATGTTCTATAACCAACAGTATTTCTAACAACATATATAACAACAAAAGTTATTAAAAGCAACAAAAACACATACAAATGTGAAACTACACATTGAATATCCATAATATTTTTGCAACTAAATCGTCTTTCCTCTTATGCAAATCGCAAATAGACAATGGAGATCGTTGACAATGTTCCTAATACTCACGTTGACAACAAGTACCACTGTAAATGGTGCATCGAAATTATTCAGGGGGAAAAGCGTGATTGACGACCACAAGAAAAACTGTTCCGCGAAATTGGTTGCAGATATGGAGAAGGAGCATATGAGAGTTGTCGCCGCATGAACTGAGTGCATCTATTGCAGCGGTCCTCTTGATCATCCAGAAGAGGATATCAGATCTAGGTTGTTTATTGCGTGTTGATATAAATTGCGTTTATTTAGAACAAACACATGATTCTGCTGTATCTCTATCTGTATGGTAACTGCACTGAGGATCAAAAGTTTCTGATTTCGAGGCTGCTCAAGGAGTGTGAGGTTTCTGGCGAGGTCGGTGATGACGAGGAGATGAGGTACGTCTCGTAATTCATTTTAAATGCCTTATACTACATTCAGTTTTCATTTGATTTGATTTGATTTCAGTTTGCTGGAGGTGGTGGCGGCGCTGCCGATGCGGAGGCGTAGATACAGTAGTACGAAATACAAATACAGGTAACAAGGATATGTGATAAAATTTAGTTCAATCCTTTGTTGTATTGTTTGAGAGATATTATTTATGGTAACAACTACAAACTTCTAAAGTTATTATAGTCTTGACTACTCAACAACAACATAAGGTAATAACAACAATAATCAATTCATCAATTGATAGCAATACTTTGGAGTATGTAAGATATGCCAACTAACCCTTGACTTTAACACCTTGCCTTGCTTGAACTTGAACCTTCTAGCTTCACACCTAACATCAAGAATTCCATCATTGTTCAATTTATGTTCATGAATCATTCTTACATAGATAATTTTTGACAATCATTTCAACATTAAGTCTTTCATGAGCTACCACCATCACCAAAACCCCCCAAAATTGATCATATTACTTAACATAAGCAATTTATCAAACATGTGCATACATGAATAGGAGTTTTTAACATTTCATTAACCCTTAATATTTCTTACTAATCTTTTAAAATCAACTTTCATTAACTCACCAACATGTTATTTTGAATGAAATAATTGATCTACTTGTTTCAAATAATATGAACTACACCATCTTGAGCTATAGCTATCCCCAAATTCGGCCCCATCATGAATCATCCAAAAACTTGATTTAAATTCATCAAATCATGAAATTAAGCATATATGTAGTATTTAATTCATGAAACTAACATCACATTACATAATTTCTACCATGAACCCTAAAATCTGACTTAGCCATAAAAACCCACCATTGATGAATCTACAACATACCTTGTAGAAGGAAATGCTAGTCTTTAACAAATATTAAACATACCACTAGAAGCAATCAGATTTAGGACTCCAATTTCTGACTTTGATCAAGAACTCAACATGGATTTTCAAGGGGCATTCATTTAATTAAAAAAGTTACACATTACACCCACCACAATCCAATACTTGCTATTGGGTCATGGGTGGAGCCAGTGTGTAAGGGGGGTAGCCGGCTACCCCTCAACTCCGTCTCCATAGCATAAAATTCAACTCCGTCTACGTAATATAAATTTTTTATTTTTTTATACAAGGATACCCTTGATCAAAAAAAAAATTTGGATTCCTCTGAATTTTTGAACTAGATCCGTCATTGTATTGGGTGGTTTTAAATTTGTAAATTTTATGGTTTGACATATCTAGTTCCTCATTATTATTTAGACTTGCCAATTCAAAGTTTCTCATCTTTAAATAAATCCTACTTTTCTTTTGTGGTATATGCAATATACATTCATACAAGTAGTATGAACACCTTGTGCAGAGTCCGGATCCCTTGATCATTGCTGATCCAATGCATGATCCTGCATTTTTTGATGACGGGGGTATATTGTTATCGCGTTTGCATCTATTTGAGATGGAAAATGTGAGGAATGAAGAAGCCGAGATGAATTTTGTGAAGCTTGCCATGGCTAGATCGCCTATGCTGAAAAATGTGAAGATATTTTCGTTTGAAGAGGATGACGTGTTGGATATTCAGGATATTCTCTTCGCGTGTGGACACATCCACCTCAACTGTTGGGTAAGAAACTGGTTATTGTTTCTGTCGTGAGGCTGAGGCTGAGGCTGGTTGATAGAAAAAATCATTGGTCAAGATTTAGTGCTTATTTGACTAAATCTTATGTTACAAAGATGGCATCTAGCTTTACATCATACATAACGCACCCATTTTATTTTACTGAAAATGGCATGTTTCACTTGCTCTACACGTGTTTATTGGATATTTTGTTGTTTTTAATGTTGTGACTAATTTTGATTTTCTTTATTTAAGGTTATTCATCACCAAATGTGCAGAATGTACACGGGATTTGAATGACGTCAGACGTTCTTTGCTTCTTTATCTAAAGCCATTAGGTGAGTTGTATGCTTTCAATCCGGAGTCAAATATACTTTTTTAGCTCAACACTTGATAGATAATAAGTAGTAAAGTCAATGCAAATTAACCTTTCACTAATATGACTTTATGATTTAAAAAAAAAACTACAAATGGGTCGTTAATTTCAACCATTAGGCTGAAGGATGTGGGGGCATGGGTTGGGTCATCAATGTCACATAAAACCATTAATGGATTGTTATACTACACCTGCCTGTCTTATCTACCATGGTTGATATGGATTAAATCATGACCCAAATGGCCTAATCGGTTCAGTGTGGATTGTCTACCATTCTGCATATTCCGACTTGTTTAAGCCCAACTCCTAGGCCCAAAGTTTTAAAAATCAAACCCATTAAAATAAGGGAGGGTGGTAAATCGTAAAAAAAAAAAAAAAAAAAAGAACACACAGCGACGCCCACGCAATCTTAAACAACAAGTCTTTGATTTTTGTAAAGAAGAGTTGAAATCGACCTAAGGTTTGCAAGAAGTATGGATTTCCTTTTTTTTTTTACTAATTTAGATGTTTAAAATCTGATGCTATATACTTCACACTTTGTTATATATCTGAAAATCTAATGTTATTTACTGATTTTATTTACTGTTATATATCTATATGTTTAACTGTTTAGGCTTTATAGCAATTTTGCTACACGACTTTTGTTAATTTGTTTTATTTATTTTAAAGTCGTATTATGGGTTTTTAGTTTTTATACATGTGATTGATTGTGTTCTTAAGCTTATTTTCTCCAACTTGTTAAGTTTATCTGCATTAATTAAGTTTGGAAAATAAACTAATGTTATGGCCTTTTTCCGATGGAGCAGAAGCATATTTGTGCTTCTATATGTGATCAATTACCCACCCTATCTGCTAACCATCCTTGGTTCGTTGATCATGATCAAAACCTCGAAGAAGACGACAACAAAGACCATATTATCTACACCACGCGTGACCCGCCGTCTCAACGCAGGTGTCGAATTCCTTCGTCTCTCGTCGGGAGGCGTATCCAGGGGTGTTTCCATGGCTGGGTGGTTCTCTCCAACTATCCACACAATGACAAGTGATCTCTTTGGAACCCGAAGACTTCAAGGATCATACGCCTCCCCCGCTTGGTTCCAAAAAAATTAGATGGAGGTTTGAGTAGTATCCAACAGTGCTGTGCCGTCCCCTCCCGATGATCATGGTTTGATTTTCATGTTAACAACTTTCAACCGCACCATTATTTTTTGTCGGCTAGACTGTAATAGAAAGCGTTTAAAATGGGAGGAAATTTCATACGATGAACAGTTGAGGAGCATAACGGGCTGCGATAGTTTATTGTTCAGCCTAACTTGTTGCAACGGTAAAGTATATGCCTTGAGTACTGGGCTTATCATACACATTGATATTGTGGTTACGGGTGCAGAAATTGTGATAAGTCTATTGCCGTGTCTGACTGTCCCGTCTTCTTACATGTATGGTTGTTCAAGTTTCTTTCCTTTTCTGCATGGATGTTGTAATGACTTGTTCTTCGTTAAATTATGTCTTCGTGCGGTAGGCCATGTGACAAAAGAAACAGTTGGTGGCGTGTGCCTGTCGAAACTAGACATGACTAATCTAAGATGGGACGAAACGAAAGATCTTCAAGATGCTGCATTCTTTTTGGATCTCGCTCAATGGCCTCGGGGTAACTCTGTGTTGTACAGCCCTGCAATTGCCTCGGGGTTAGGGGGTTATGTACACTTTCTTGACAGATCCGGAAAAGTAATACACTCATACGACTTCAAGAATAAAACCATAGCCTTATCGTCCATGCCAACAAGCCATGCATCATTTTCGGATCATAGGTATTGCCTTCAATTGATAGTACAAAAAGGGAATATGTTTTCATAAAGATTAGAGTAAAATGCGAAAATCGTCCCTGAGGTTTAGTCATTTTTGCTTGTTCCATCCAAAATGTTTTTTTTGTGCATTTGAGTCCTTTAGTTTGCGTTTTATTGCCATTTTCATCCTTGAGTTTGGCAAATTATTGCGACTTTCGTCCCTAGGAATTTGGCCCTCGGGGATGAAAATTTCAAGATTTCAAACTTTTTGGATGAAACTGGCACCTCAGGGACAAAAGTCACAAAAATAATCAAACCTCAAGGACGAAATGACATATTACGCTAAAGATTATCTGTTTATGTAGGTTACAAGATGATCATGGAGAAATCAAGTCTCAACAAGAAGAGCACAAAGAATATGAGGTTGGTGGGAATAGCACGAGCATTGAAGAGAATACGGAGTCATACCTTCTCAACACTCTGTTTGATGTTTTGAAGACGATTATGGAGTTTTGTGGCTGCGTAGAATACCTAAAGTTTCGTGCTACGTGCAAGCAGTGTCCCTTAGCAGCACCTATAATCCGATGGAAATTGCAGAACTGTTCATTAGCTTCACCCATGGCTGATGATGTTGGACAAAGAACGAGGCGTTATCTCTTTTACCGATCCGATGTTTGGTGACAAGTACTTTATAAAGACACCTGATGAATTCATTGGTGATGTGGAGACACATTGTTCCATGTATGGTTGGCGGCTGATACGTAAACAAGACGAACCCCTGATGTTCTTTAACCCCTTTACACGTGAAATGCGTGAGCTTCCACCAGTGCCTGATTTAGACAGCTTTTGTTTCTCGGCACCGCCTACTTCTCCTGATTGTATGGTTGTTGGATTTACAACACGTCTCGAAGAGCATGTTTACATCTGTAGCTCGAGAACCATCTTGGCATAGATTCCTTTGTCTAAACTTTTGGGGTGATGCCTCACACTGCTTTCATTTTGCAACACACTATGGCCGAAATCTTTATGCTTTGTATTACAATGGAGAACCATGTTTCATAGATACAGAAAACGGAGATTACACTTGGCAGGAAGGCCCAACAAGCAGTTGCAGATTTCCCAGACAAAATTTCTTAATGAGATGTGATCAACGCCTTTTACAAGTAGTTGCAAGCGACTTTGGAGAATCTGTGGAGGTGTTCATGCTGAATGATTCAAAGAAATGGAGAAAATAAAGAGTTTAGGAAGGCATGCGATTTATATTTGTGGTAAGGCATGCGATTTATATTTGTGGTAAGGCATGCCTTTGCATTGAAGCCAAAACGCCAGAAATGGGAAATAAGATTTACTTTCCGCGCTTGCATTCTGAAAACAGGAAGATAGTGTTCTATTCTCTTGAAACAAGACGGTATCACACATCCAATATCGAAGAAAGTTTTTGGGATTTCATGGGAACTAAACATCATCTCGACCCGCATGTGTGGATTGAACCAAGTTGGTCGTAGGTAGCTTTGTTATTATGTTTTAGTACTGTTACATGCATCTTGTTACTTCGTTATTACCTATAACTGAATATTATAACCAAATCTAAAATTTGACCTAAGCACATGACCATAGAGTAAATTTACTCTAAAATATCACATCTTATACAAATCTTTTTCAAGACGTAGTGTTTTTATCTTACAATATAAAATAGAAATATATGTTAGGTATCAGCGGCGGAATGGAAACAACACACATGCACAAACGAATATCACGCAGACAGACAATAATAAAACACGACACAAGAATCTTACGTAGTCTGGTCCAGTTGGGGACAACTTCCATAGGGTGCAACTAGGTTATTTCATTAAGCTCAAAGGCGCACAAAGATTAGAATACATTAATAGGTATATATAGCGTACAACTAAACCAGCCAGTTTGGGCCTTCCCTCCAAGTCTTCTAATCATCTATTAAACAACTTTGTCAATCTCCAACATACTTATAGGCAAGTGCTAAAAGTATTATGTAGACAAAAACATATTCAACTAATATTTAAACAACATAAAAATCAAACACTTTGATGGAAGTAAAAATCTTTCTATCAGAAACAAACACCATAACATCTGTTGCATCAAACTTCAAGTAATATATCAAAAAGTTGCACAAAAAAGATCAACTGACTTATATGATTCCTCATGAACTTTAAACAACCTCACTATCCCATTATGCTGACTTTCCAAAATAGGAAAGTTGACAGTTTTCTCATCAGAAACATAGTTCTTGACAGCAAACGGAATCCTTGAGGCATCTGGTTATCATCCTTCACAACAGCAACACGTTTATTATAAATTACCTCAGAGTCATTGTCACTCTTATTATCCGAAACAACAGAAGTTACAATATCACTTTTGCTTTTCGGTTTGGAAGTTGGTTGTTCTTGAGTTGGTTTAGGAACGACTTATTGTGGATTTGGTTTCGTGTTTACAGCTGCTTTAGGTGGTGCAATCTTTCCAAATTTGACACCGTTTGAGCTTGTTGGATGGTTAGATTGAGATTTTATGCTTCCAGTTGGGGTCTTAACACCTGTTTTTCCCTGCATATTAACAGATATCATTAGTATCAAAAGTAGAACTGCAAACAAACCGAACGTTCGGCGAACAGTCCGTGAACTGTTCGGCGGGAAGTCATTTGTGTTTGTTCGTTTATTAAACAAACAAACCTGAACAAGAAATTCCGTTAGTTTAGTTAAATGAACAAAGACCGCGTTCGTTCATTTATGTTGGTAAAAGTTCGGTAACGTGTTCGTTTGTGCTCCGATAGGCCATTAGTGTTTTTAGTTTTTATATTTTATTTAAAAACTTAAAATTCCGACAACTTAAATATTTGCTAAATGTCAGTGTATTATATATTTTGTTCATGAACGCTTATTTGTGTTCGTTTGTTTCCATTTGTGTTTATGAACATTATTTTGTGCTCATTTGTGTTCATCAACGTTCTTTTTTGTTTGTTGCCTAAACTTAACAAACAAACACATACGAATACAAACAAGTTCATTTCCTTAACAAATAAACACGAACATAAAATCTCGTTTAAGTGTTGGTGAACACATATATTTCTGAAAGGCTTTGGGTTATAGTTTACCAATCCTCAACTTCACCTAGATGTTACATCACTTACTTTTCCCTATTTTACTTAATCTCACCCAAAGGAAATAGTTTAACCATCTTAACTCCACCTAACCCTATTTTTTAGTAGTTTTTTTGGTTTAAAAAGGAAAAAAATAATAATTTGGTCTCTTAACATATGTTAACAAGTTAATGAATAACCCCCTTAACGCCGGAGTGGTGTGCATCGCCGATAACATCCCATGTCACCTTAATGAATAACCCCCTTAACGCCGGAGTGGTGTGCATCGCCGATAACATCCCATGTCACCCTAAACGCCCCCCTTGTTAGGGTACACCCAAAGCCTAACTATTCCGTAATATTAACATGGAATTCTTGATCAACTACAGCAATTGAGATTAGGTTTCTTACGCACTTATTAATTATGTTTATGCATCTGTTGATATATAAAACTACACGATGTGGGGCTTGAAGGGTGGTGTGGGGCATGGGGCTTGAAGGATTTCACCGGCGTGGGGGAGAAGGTGGGGGTGAGTTGCCGTGAGTTGATTGGTGGGTTGTGGTTGGAGGTTGTTGATTGGTTGGGGGCAAAGTTTTTCTTAAAATAACAATAAAAAAGGTGGAACCCTTCCCTGCTCACAACCACCCTGTGGATTTGGGGTTGAAGGGCAAAGCCTCTTGTGCTGACTTAGCAACCACATGTTGGTCCATGCCCCCCCCACCACCCTCAAGCCTTCCACTCCGAGGAGTCTAATTGAACCCTAGACGTTCGAATCAATTAACATTGGGAAGTTATGTATAATGAATTGAATAGCTCTTAGAAATGCATGTGAAATTATAAACATTTGTACAATTTTATTTGGAAGTTAATGTCATTGTAAAAGTCGTCAAAACCGAGCATTACAAGGGAGACGTATCCGGGGTTGTTTCTATGGTTGGGTGATTCTCTCCAACCATCCACTCAATGACATGTTGTCTCTTTGGAACCCCATGACTTCTAAGATCATACGCCTCCCCCGCTTGCTTTCCAATGATATTACCCAACAATGTTGTTTGTCGTCTCCTCCCGATGATCATGGTTCAATTTTCATGATAACAACTGTAAAACACGCCTTTGTGTTTTGTCGGCTAGACCGCAGGAGAAAGAGATACAAATGGGTGGTAATATCATACGCTAAGCAGTTGAGGAGCATAGCGGATTGTGATAGTGAATTACGCCACCTAACTTGTTGCAACGGTAATGTATATGCCTTGAATATTGGGCGTATGAATAGTTTTGTCATACACATCGATATTGCGGTTAAGGGTGCAGAAATTGTGATAAGTCTATTGCCGCGTTTGAAGATCCCGCATCATTCCATAAATAATTGTTTGAACATCGTTTCTTTTCTGGTAGGATGTTGTACAGAATTGTTCTGCATTCAACTAGGTCTTAATGAAGTAGGACAGGTGACAAAGCTAACAGTTGGTGGCGTGCTCGTGTTTAAACTGGACATGACTAATATAAGATGGGAAGAAATGAAAGATCTCAAAGACGGTGCATTCTTTTTGGATACGGCCCATTGTTACTCTGCATTTTACAGCCCTGCAGTTGCCTCTGAGTTAGGGGGTTATGTACACTTTCTTGACAGATCCGGCAAAGTAATACACTCATACGACTTCAATAATAAAACCATAGCCTTATCTCTGTTGGAACACAGGTTACATGGAGAAATCAAGTGTAGGGATGATGAGATTGATAGTAATAGCACGATGATTGAAACACATGAAGAGAATATGGAGTCCCGCCATCTCTACATTCCATTTGATGTTTTGAAGATGATTGTGGAGTTTTGTGTTGGCGCCAAATACCTCCACTTTCGTGCTACATGCAAGCAATGTCAGTTAGCAGCACCTATGATCCGATGGAGTAAGGGAGGGAGATTGCAAGCATATTCATTAGCTTCGCCATGGCTGATGGTGTTTGATAATGACCGAGGTGTTATCTCTTTTACTGATCCGATGTTTGGTGACAAGTACTTTATAAAGACACCTCAAGAATTGATTGGTATATTGAATATACATTGTTCCGTGTGTGGTTGGCTGCTTATACGTAGACGTAGGGGACGCTTGATGTTCTTTAACCCCTTCACAAGTGATATCCTTGAGCTTCCAGACGGGCCTCATTTAGACACCTATTGTTTCTCAGCACCACCTACTTCCTCCGATTGTATGGTTGCTGGATTTACAACACGTAGAGGATGGCATGTTTACATCCACTTTGTAGCTCGAGAACAATCTTGGCATAGATTCCGTCTAAACTTTTGTGGCAACTCGCACTCCTTTCATTTTGCAACACTCTATCGCCAGAATCTTTATGCTTTGTATAACAATGGAGGACTTGGGTTCATAGATACAGATAACCAAGATTTCACTTGGTGCGAAGGCCTGAGAAGTAGTTGCATATCTCCCAAACAAAATTTTCTAACGAAATGTGATGAACGGCTTTTACTTGTCATCGTGAGCGAGTTTGGAGAATGCGTTGAGGTATTCAAGAAGAATGATTCAACAGAATGGGAGAAAACAGAGAGCTTAGGAAGGTACACGATTTATATCTGTGGTAAGGCATGCCTTTGCATCTAAGCCAAAACGCCAGAAATGGAAAACAAGATTTATTTATTTTCCGCGTTTACATTCTGAGACAGGAAGATAGTTTTCTATTCTCTCGAAACAAGAAGGTATCACGCATCCAATGTCGAAGAAAGTTTTGGGGATTTCATGGGAACAGAACGTCATCTCGACCCGCATGTGTGGATTGAACCAAGTTGGTCATAGGTAGCTTTGTTAATAGTTATTATGTTTTGTTAGCACCACATGCATTTTTTATTTGTTTATACCAATATGCCAAGAGGCCATCGTTTCTTTAAGTAAACTTACTATTTTTTGTGTGAATACCAACAAACTATTTCAATTAAATTCTTATTTTTTTTTTTATTTCATCTTAGCTTATAACATTAGTATCTCATGAAAAGTTGGATGAGTTGATTTGTTTAAAACACAAGCAATCCCTTTCTTTTACTTAACTTGTCTATATAGTGCATTTGTTGTTATTGAGGTAAGTTTGCGTTTTCCTTTAAAACAGCCCATTTTAACCCGTATCAATTTTTATCATAATATTTGTCAGAACTCGTTCTGACCTAAACAAAAATCATTTTTTAAAACGACCCGTTATCTCGGCAATTTTGCTAGATATACCTCACATTAATCCTTTTAATATGGAGACCTGAGGAGAGGACTGATACAATCCTTTCAACATTTGTTATCAACCAAATGGTCGGGTCAGTCTTGCGCCCCCAATAGTTGGAGATGGGTATGTTGACACTTTCTCTGCTAATGCTATGTGGTCCGGTCCATGGTCCAGAAAATAGAAGATAACTGGTCCCGGATCCAATAGTTGGAGATGGGTATGTTGACACTATTTAGTATCAATTAATAGTGGGAGGAGTACCTTCTGTTGGACTTAATTGATGACTTCAGGCCCAAGCCGGCGGCCCAACCCGAATTGTCCAAGCTAGGCTACGGCCCTATGGGGTGGTTTACGGTTAGTTGTTTTCTTGTTAGCCAAGCTGGGTTAACACTATAAATATACATTACCAAGTTAGGGGTTGTTTGTTTACCTCTTAACGAGACTCTTAATAGTTCAGACCTCTTACTGGTTCAGCACTTAATGGTTCACAGTGTTTATTTCACAAGCAAATGTCTGAATGGACATTTGCCTCTGCATGGTTAAGTATTATAAAGAGTCTGAATGGTTAAGACCTCAAATCTGAATTGGTCAGACATTTGCCTCTTAACTGTTAAGCATTCTACTGGCTCTTAATGGTTCGTACCTCTTACTGGTTCAGCACTTAACCATTCAGAAGTTGCCAAACAGCCCATTAGTGCTTCTATATGTGACTATTCTAATTAAGGTCTCTTGAGTTATCTTTTCGTTAATTATAAGGCCTAACGTAGTGGAGCGCCTTCTTGGCGGTTTGGCGGGCGAAAACGCCCCATAGCGCCGCCACACCATTACGGCGGGCGCTATGGGTGGAAATTCGGGGGTGGCGCCATGTTGATAGCGGCGTTTTGGGGCAAGATTTCAAAAAACGACCGTTGTCAAACGGTAAAAAAAAAAAAAAAACTTTTTTATTTTAAAACTCAATAAATACTCCTCCATCTCCCATTTTTTTTATAAAAATTCAACATACTTCACATACTTTCATCCTATTCTTTCCCTTTTTTATATAAAAATTTACAATCTTTTAGCCATGAATCCTTTCAACCGAGGTTTCATTCCTCCACGTTCGTGCGCCGACACGAAACATCGACGTAAACGATGATATTCCGGAGGAAGAGCCGGTTGAAGAGCTACCACGACCCGTCGGACGAACCGCTTCAAGAAGCGGTGCGAGATCGAAAAGGCCCGAGTCACCGTCGATGTCATCCGACATGACTAATACATTTTTGGAGGTAAACCGACGCCTACAAGACATACACGACTTAGGGACTAAACGTATGGAGGAGAACCGGGAAGTGACCGAGATTATGCGGGATAGGCAATGGACCTACGACTTTGAATTCTACTCGAAACCGCATGACCACCTAATCGGTAAAGCGTTGAAGATGGCGTTGGCACAAAAGGAGCGAATCGAGAAAAAATATAATCTTTGAGTGTTTTTATTTTAGTTTGATTTTTTTTTTTTTTTTAGTGTAACTTTTTTATTTTTATTTTAGTGTAACTTTTTTTTAGTGTAATGTTTTTTTTAGTGTAATGTTTTTTTTTTAATTTTTAGTGTAATGTTTTTATTTTAATGAAATTGTTTTTAATTCTATAAAGTTATAAATTAATTATAAAAATTGGAAATTATTAATTGAGTAATGATGAGGTAGGGGCGTTATGACTACGGCCTCTATTGGCATAACGCCCCATAACGCCCCATGCTGACGTGACACGCCACATGTCACAAAACGCTCATTTGGGGGCGTTATGACTACACAATGCCTAATAAAAAGAGTTCTCTAAATATACATTACCATTTTTTTTATTTTTAAAATTTTCATAATAGGCTAACTATTAATATTAGTGGAAACTTATTGTTTAAGATTCTTTGATTCCTTATACAAGCAAATCACTATGTATTATAGTTGTTGTAGATTTTTGTTTGATTCTAAACACGAATAAATAAATATGGTTTATAATAACCAAAAGAGGGGAAAAGGCCTCAAAAAAGTTTGGAACAGCCCTCCTTTGGTGTAGTCAACTTTTGGAGTCACAATAGTGAATAGAAGTCAATACTTGTAGTCCATCAATTGTGGTCTAGTGGTTGGAATTTAGAAAGTCTTGGGTTCTCCTTGGATACTCAAGTTAAATCCCCACAAGTGTCACATTTGGTGGATAAAGGCAATGAAGGCTAGTTCTCCCAAACCCTAGGTTAAGAGTTCGAGCCCGAGCCACCCCGGGTTTTAGTCCACCGTACGTTACGCCAAAGAGATTCTCTCTTGTGGCGATGCAAGCCCCTGCCACTGGCAGTGGGTGGTATGGTTTCCTGGGGAACGCCGTTAGCCAAACTCTGACGCAAACGTGGGCTCGGTTAAGACGACCATGCACAATATAATGTTACATGTCTTAAAATGATTGGTCAACAAATATTTATAGGTTAAAAATATTACAATCATTATAATATTTAGAGAAGTAATACCTTGTTACCGATTTTCTAATAAACAAAATATTTACCGTATCTTATTTATCAAATTTTAGTTGTGAGATATTTTTACTATTCAATTTTTGTATACTTTTCACCCTTACGTTTTTATTTTTTACAACTTTGGCACAAATTGTTTTCATCTTTTATCCTAACACCTTTTCACTTTCAACTTTGTTTTTATATACTTTTTATATTTTACAAGTTTATTCTTACGTTCGGTCCAAATTTTACGAGTTAACACGCTGCAACGGTGGTTCAACGTTTTACATTTTTTTGCGGTTTAATGGCCTCTTCGGATCTTAAGTCGACTTAGTTATTTTTTTCTATGCTATACGTTTCAGTCTAACTTTGGCGAGTTAATAGGTCACAATGTGTGTGCGTAGTTCAACTTTTTTATGTTTACTTTTTGTTTAGTTTAATTTAATGGTCCCGCCATAAAACACAGGGTCCTAAATGCTAGTTTATGTAGTTTTGTAAGAATTATATAGGTCACATTATCTATATAATATTATCTATATATTAGATTTCAAAGCCAATGAATAGTAATTTCATATTATCTTATTTATTTTATTATTACGTACACATCTCTTCTATCAATAAAAGAAGAGATGAGCATTACATCACAATCCTGACGTGACAATCAGATAAGTTATCCAACAATGCGTTTCTTATCTAATTATTGCATCATAAATCTTAATAAAATATATATTTTCTTTTTATAATCTACATAAAGTTTTTGGCGCACATTCAAATTTTAAACCCAACTCTGATCCTCAAATATCTATTATCCTCTCACATGCTAGATTCAATCTCATTTCAAAACCCTAGTTTTTCTCTCTTTCTCTCTTTTTCTTTGTAACACCAGCAACCTAAAAACTGATCCGGAGATGGCGGTGGTTTTATTAGCTCGGATGGTCAGTCACTCTTGCAGATCTTTAACATCCAGAACTTGAATTGCAGCTCGGATCAAAGTTCACGAACTTAGATGCAAATCGAAAGTCGATTTGTTCGCTAAATTGAAGGATTTGAAAGCCAAACTTGCTCTCTAAGATGTAATCTCTTTCTTCTCTCTTCATTTAAATGTAAAGCAAACCATCACATGTGTTCATGCGACATGTTAATTTAAATGTATTGATATATTATATATATTATTCAAAAGAAATTCTCCACCATGTGAACGGCCCTACAACTTTAGCCAGTCGAGTGAGTCATGAAAAAAACTAACTTTTTCATCATGTGAACGACCCTGCAATTTTAGCCTGTTGAGTAAATCATAAAAAAACTAACTTTTTCACCACGTGACCTAAATCCTGTCGGATGCTACGGATATTTCTTGCTTGATTATGGATTTTAATTTATCACTCATAGTTTTCAATTTGTTTTTGTAACCACTAATTATTTTTATGTTGTTTTTATGACTGGATATTTCTTGCTTGATTATGGATTTTAATTTATCACTCATAATTTTCAATTTGTTTTTGTAACCACTAATGATTTTTCTGTTGTTTTTATGACAAGAATCGAATTTTTGTTCTTCCATGGATTAGCATGTTAAAAGTACATTTCTCAAAATGTTTAATTTGGTTTCGCGATCACTAAAATTTTGCTATTCCCAAACTAAACTCCGTTTTATGTTTTCGAGTGACGGTAAAAAAATGTAAAATTTCCAGTATCCATACAAATGTAAAAGATTATATTTGTGTAAACTTAAAATTTCCGCATCTAATACGATAATAATAAAGACATTAAAAAATCAACATCTCACTGCAACGCGCGGGTTGCGTCAACTCGTTAAAGTACAATATTTGGACACGCTTAACTATTTGCAATCCCCGTGTTGATGCCAAACCAAATTACATTAGCAAAACACTTGTCTTTAAAGCCATTTTGTATCACAACTTTGTTGGAATTTATCTTAGGTTTATACGTCTTGGCATAAGATATGTTGTTCAACATGTTTGTCTTTGCACGCATGATTCTTGAGAACCTCATTTTAATGCTATCACACACGTTGTGCGCTACATATGTGACGCTCTAGATGATGTTCTTCTCATCGTTTCGTCCTTAGTTGATAGTTGTATTGCTTACTTTTGCCTAGAAATATGTTGGTATACCTTGCGCTACTAGTCCCTCTTGGTCTTCTAAATTAAATTTCGACATGTTGTGTCTCAATCTAATGGTAAAACATGTATCGCGATGTTGAGAATGTTGTTGAATACGCTTGAGTTAGAAATATGCTCCTAGAATTTTCATGTTAATATTTGCAATCCAAAGATTTTTTTCTTTTACGATGTTAACGTTGTTTCTATGTCTTCTAACCCAATACAACACCAACCCACCAACCAAATTATAGAATTGGTTGCCATATAGCATTAGTTTATGAGTTTGTTGATATTTTACTAATGATTTACACTCTTAACTAGAGTAGGCAAAATGTGTCGTGTTATGTTCAAAAGGTCATCTTCGACACGTTTAACACGACTTTTGAATCTAATTAAGATGTATTTAACTAAACATGTTTAGTAAGGATTATATGATTACATGTAACCACATCAATAACAAAAAATGGCATGATACAATATGTTTAGCATGATAAAATATAAGTCATTTAATAATACAAATGACATGACTAATTTAAGATGCATATTTCCACGACTTGCTAAACACGGTTAAAAAAAGTAATAAAGCCCAGACGCTAACCTAAAAATTTCCCAAATTTACAATCCATGTTTAAGTTTGCTTTATTTAATTATCATTTAACTACATTTTTTTAAACAAGTCATAAATGTGTCGTGTTGACTTAATAACCTATTTTAAGACAAATATGTTATGCATGTTATAAACAGGCTAATCGAAATGAACCCATCCAAACACATTTATTAATCGTGTCATTAACATGTCAACCCGGCTATTACTGAGCTCGTTACCCTGATCATAACACATTTAGTCATATGTAGATAACACATCCTTAAATGTAATCATAGTTACTTTACCTTTATAGCTTATATTAATATACGATATGTATAACGTAACGATAATCGTATAATGTACTGGTTTTATTAATATTTTATACACGAGATTTATGGTAAAAAAAAGTTCTATATTTATTAACCGAAAAACAAAAATGAATATATTTATTAAATCAACCAAAAACTACATTTTAATAGCAAAATGAGGAGTGAATTATAATGCATTTGTGTTTGGTTTCCTAATTAACCTTTAATTACTCTTGGTATATGAAGATTCCATAGCATAATCTTGGAGCAACCATCTTGTGGGATCCCCTTCAATTTGGTCTCTTCCTCAAGGACTTCTTCTTTTACAAATTTTATAGAATTCTGCAAAATATATGATTTTCATTAACATAAGGTAAAATTTAATGCAATGTGAAGTTTTAGAGGGGCTTTTTTTTCTTTTCTGGTTAATAGGGGGTTATATGTAATTGTATGGTATTGGAACAATCGGTAAAGGGTCGATAAATGACAATCGATCATCCATGATCATGCATGTGATGAGTTTTGGTAATCTCAGCCCTATATTCGACTATAAAATCACGTCCCATACTTGTTGAGTACTCTTTACACAATATTGCTCGTATCAGATATAATTGTTTGTGTCTTATGTGATTAAAAGTTACCTGTTATGATACTCATTACCCAAATTAAACTTACCAAATAACGGACTTGAAATACAAAATACTTAAGTGCAATGTTAACACTTCTATCTTTTTATTAACTTACAACTTACCATTTATTATGACTTTTAAGATTATAAAACATATGACATTTAACCGTCTAAAAAGTTTTTGGGTTTAGGATTTTCTCATTAGATTCGGGTTTTTTTGGCATTTAAATCAGTAACGTACCTGAGAGGTGTGCTGAGCGGACGTAAGGCGACCCCATCTTTCCGGGTCCCATAGAATGGAACTGTTGAATCCAACGGTGGAGATATGAACAGGTGATCGGGTCATATCATCTGCCGAGTTGTTCAAACTTTTCAAATGCCACCCTATAACTTCTGAAGAGTCACAAACTGGCCCCTCAATTCTCACTCTTTGTCTATTTGCTGATAAAAATGCCATTGGCCATGTCCCAAACACCCTACATCCAAAATTCAGTCATTTATAAGTTCAATAGTTCAATTTTAGATGCGCTAGAAAACGTATTCAAAGACTAGAAAAACTATATATAAACCTCTAGAAAATAAGTTATAACCGAAAGTGTACAGTACGCTAAAGTGTTGTACAGTTTTATCACGGTTGACTGATTAAGACGTATCCAAACAAGTCAGAGTACATGGTTAGAACCTTTTTCTGGAAAACTATAAGATAAATATATTGAATGGTAATACAAAAGTATTTTTTAATAAATAATATATTTTTAAAATAATACAATTCGGTAGGTTTGAGGGTGTATTGACAACTAGCTTTATGTGTTACGTATGCAAACAATGAATTAAAAGTTATGGAGATTTTTATATGTTTATTAAACACTTTATATCTACATGTTAAAAAAACTTGTGATATCGAAAGAGGGGAAAACGTACTCGATGGCCCTTATCTCGTCGAAGAAGCTTAGATCATAAACGTTGTAGAGTGAAGCGAAATGAACGATCCCACTTAACCTATGATACTCGATGTGCTTAAGCGCATAATTTCTTTGATAGTCCATTTCAACTTCAGTATCGGTAAAATTCTCCTTAAATACCAAATGCCTATACATAACATTAGTTTTCCGCAAAATCTCAGATACTTCTGTAGATTCAGATTGTGATTCCACAACGACCCACAACAATGGCGGAGGAACTAATGACAAAGTATTCGCCATTTTCCTCAAAAGCCCCCCTCGAAGCTCATCTTTATCACTCGTTGGAGTAACAATGATCACAAGCCTTCGAGGAGTTAAATTTACCTCTTTGCCCATGTCACCCTTTTCGCCCTTTTCTTCTTTTGGGCCAAGATTGGGCCTTTCTTGTACTTTCATCTCTAAAGATTCATCCAACACGCTCCTACCAAAATTCCCATTTTCATGCTCCACGCGCTTCACAAAAACTCTCTCCGGTTGTGGGGAAATCTCCGGTGAAGCGTTGGTTGCAACAACATTATGGGTAGCAAAAGAAGACTTGTTTGCCGGGGCGAAGCCAGTGAAGAACCCGACGATGAAACATAACAAGAAGTGGACCGTCGCCTTCTTCCATAGATGAACTTTCTTCTTTGGTCTTTCTGATGATCCCATGACTAAAAATTTGAGGTGGGTGATGATGATATGATCATACAAATGAAAATGAAAAGGGTGGAGTTATATGCTTATAGAGTTGACAAGGGTATTAAAGTAATTTGGAGTTGAAATAATTAGATGTAGCAGGTTGTTTAAGGTTGCTACAAGTGAACTCAATAGATGTTGGTTTGGATGTCAATTCATCTAATAAAAAAAAATGGCCAATGACACTTATTTTACATGTTTAAAGGGTTAATATAATATATTTTTTATGATGATAAAATCAAAAACTATAAAATGATGCAATATAAAATAAATGGTTGAATATTTTTTTTGTTTTTTTGAACATTTATTCTTTATTTGTGGAATTTTTGTTATTTTAAAATGGTTGCTTGACAAAGTCATCCCTTGACATAGAAGAAAGCATTTGCTACCAAATAGTTGTTGAGATTTATAAATCATCATCTAGAGTTGGTGTGAAATTTAAGTAATAACCAAATTTTAATTTTTTATAATTATAATTATCTTATTAAAAATAGTAATGTTTTATAATTATAATTATCTTATTAAAAATAGTATATGTTTTACATAAAACCAACTTCGACAACTTTACTTGGGGTAATTAGATTGGTATCTCCTCAAAGTTGAAACCAATAAAACTTTTAGATAAATATGACCGGTTATGCTGTAAAAGAAAGAGAACCCCTTTACATGACGAAAATGTTTTTTTATAAGCTCGTTAAAATTGTGTGTTTTTATAACCTCCGTAAAATTTTCCGAGTGCTACATAGGTCGTAAATCTAACAGATACAACTCAAATTCATTTCACACTCAAGAAATTGCGTTAAACACATGAACCCAAACATGCAACGAATTTTCAAGGGTTGTCAGGTTGACATAAACACGACTAGTTTGACCATAACTTTTCTTTTATTTAATACTTTAAAAGTTATAGATGTTACAATCAAAAATACAAAATACAACTATAAAATGACACTTTTATCTTATTTTTAAATTTTTACTTTTATCTTATTTTTAAATTTTTACATAAAATATAGTTTAAGTTAGACACAATTATTTGACAAATATGTAAAAATAACTAGTAAACCCACCAAGTCAATTCGAACAAGCCCACATAGATAAACTTGTTCCCATCATAAGCGGAAATTGACCCAAAATCTTTTAGATTAAACTTAAAAGCGACAAATTATTACTATTACTATTACTTTACTATATATATATATATAATTACAAACCTGATAAATTCTTTTTCGTCATTTAGTGGTTTTGTCACTTGGTGTTTTTATTTACTTTTTAATTACCATCAACCCTGTACTTTTATCCTTTTGAGTCTCTATTTAAATTTTGCGAGAATCGAGCCCCGCACGCGTAGCTCGGGTAATTAAACTAGTTTAAACAAATTTATAAAAAAAGACCAAACCCACCAAGTCAACTTAAACGGGCCCCTTTAAATAAACATGTTCACATTGTCTAACCCAAAGCTGACCCAAAATCGTTTAGACTAAACCCAAAGCGACAAATTTTGTATTACATATTTACATTTAAGTAGTGCTGCAACAACTCTACCTACTTGTTGAGGTCAACTTTTTTATCCAAATCCAAAGCATATAGAACACAAACACAAGCCAAATGGAAAAAGACAATTTCAGTAAACTAAACACAATAAAAGCCATTTTAATCCAACTAAACCACACATATATTTCAATCCAAAATCATGTCTTGATAACAAGAAGCAAATAAAGCGGCCACCGCCTGTCAAACACCCAGGTTTGAACCCGAAGGCGTAACACAACTACCATTCCCAAAAATGAGGTTAAACAAAAGTACCAAACGCAAACACGAAACACACGGAGTTTAGAAAACACAACGATAATGAAGTTTATAACATTCACCATTTTTTAAAAACTTGGGTTCCTTCTCAAGCTCCTTGCCAGACCTCCGGTCAATCTTGGTCAAAATCTTGGCAAACTTAACCGCAATGTGAGAGGTGTGACAGTCGAGCACCAGTGCATTCACGTTGCCAATCTGACCCGGGTGGTTCATGATAATGACCTGTGAAGTGAAGCTGGATGCAACCTTTTCAGGGTCGTCTTTCGAGTTTGAAGCAATGTAACCATGTCTAAGATCCTTAACCGCACATTCTTAACATATTCTTATTAAAATCCCTATGCCCAGGTGTATCAATGACAGGCAATAATACTTTATAGTCTCAAACTTCCACAATGCAATGCAACGCAATGTCAATCGCGATACCACGTTCACGCTCGGCTTTCAATTTGTCAACCCATGCATACTTGAACGACCGCTTGTTCATCTCAGCAGCTTCCTTCTGGAACCGCTCGATGACTCGTTCATCGATGTCACCGAGCTTGTAGATCAAGTGACCTGTGGTTGTTGACTTTCCAGAGTCAACATGACCGATCACCACAATGTTGATGTGAACCTATTACTTAGCTCAACACAATGCTGATGTGAGCCTTTTCTTTACAAGCAGCTCGACTCATTTAGCGACAAAGGTGAACGGTCAACTGGTCAAGAGTATTTTATGTAGTCTACCGATATCAATAGTTATAAGGATTCAACCAAGTCAGAGATGGAATGACAAAAAAATCAGTTATCAGCCAAATTTACTAATATATAGAGTTATCAACATGATTGTTTTCCAATAGTTAACACCCCAAGTGAATTGTCACCAATACAGTAGTTGGATCGAATAAACCGCAACTAAAAAGTTTTGGTTACATTAGTTCTCTTGATGTTTTTTGGACAGATTAAATATGTAAGGTTTTCGACCTGATAACATACCGTATTTGATACCAAACAAAATAAACTTAGGTAACTTACAAGCGTTGTGTAGTTGAGCTCAAAATACTAAAAATAATCCAAATGGGTACCACAACAATCAAAACTGAGCTTTCATAAAGTAAGCTGTATACTAATTCATCTTGTTCTTTACTTGAACTCTCTTTTTGGCCTATGTTTCCTCCACTTAAGTTTTGGCAATGATAACATCCATTCTGGGACTTCACAACCAGAAGCCTTCATTACATTTGCTATGTTTTTCAAGTACCGAACATCGGCTTCTGTGTAAAACGTAACTGCCTCCCCACTCCTACCTGCTCTCCCAGACCGACCTAAATACAGTAACAAAAACCGGTTAACAAAATAGACAGGTTAAGTAACGGGTCAAATTGGGCCTGGGTTGAAAATGGTGCTTCTTTAATATATGTGGAAACAGACCAGGTTGCGTTGCCTGCCAACACCTTTTTGTCCTCTTTTAATATTTATTAAACACGTTAATATGATTAGAACTAATCTAAAATATTAATTAGAACAATTTTTATGCAGTAAAAATGAACTTTGCTTTGCCAGACAGCCAAACCATCATATATAGAGTACCGAAAAAAACTATTTATCAAAATACGTATTACATAAAAGCCATAAGATCAGCAGATTATGTTGAAAAGAATTTGTTGGTACATGTTGAAACAAGACGGGTTGGTTGGGTAGGGTTGACATCTAAACACTCTTTTGTCTATTTTTTTTAGAAAAAAAACAGCAAAATATGTTTAGGGGTGTAAACAATGGAGAGCTACTCGGGATCGGCTCGATTAAAAGCTTGAACGAGTCGAGCTTTAACAAGCCAGAGCTTGAGCCTGAAATACAGCTCGTTTGGTTATTGAGCTCGAGCTCGAACCTGAAATACAAAGCCCGTTTAAGCTTGCGAGCCTATACGATCCCAAACAAATTTTTAGTTTTTTCATATATATTATATATTAATGATGATTATAAACCAATCCTTAAAAGCCCAAGTCGGTTTCAACTTAGGCCCATATGATTTAAACGAATAACATTGGTGAGCCGAGCTCGAGCCGAGCTTTGGCTCGTTTAAGATATATCGAAGCGAGCTCGGGTCAAGATTTTAGATCGTTTGAGATTGTTCGCAAAATAGCTCGAGCCGAGTAGAGCTGAGCTCGAGCTCAAATAAGTAGACTCGGTTCGAGGCGAACTCAAGCTGAATTGGGCTCGGGCTCAGCCCGGCTCGTATATACCCCTAAATATTGATTACAAAAACAATTTTATTACAATAACAATCAAAAATAATTTTAACATACCGATCCTGTGAATGTATGCTGAAGATGAATCTGGAAAATCGTAGTTGACAACGCAATTAACCCCTTTGAAATCCATTCCACGAGCGATCACGTCAGTCGCAATTAAAACCCATGTTTTACCAGCTCTAAAGTTATCAATAGCATTCTCTCGCTGAATATATTACTTAAATATCATCAGACATTGAAAGTAAATATCAAGCAATGCGGAAGTAAATCAAGATTACCTGTAATTGAGGTAGATCAGAATGTATTACATCAACTCTAATATCACTAAACTTCAACTCTTCGTAAAGATTCTTCGCCCTTTCTTTGTTTTGGACAAAAACCAGCACGGGTGGATTCAAACTCTGCTCCATAGAATGATAATATGTATGTAAGAAAACTAGAATGTAGAAACAAATGACAAGTGAACCCAACTACGTTTTCTGAAAAAGTGAACAGGACATAAATTTTTATATGTATATTATATCAAAATACCCTGGTATATATGCTATTTTACATGTATATTTAACAAAGACCTAAAATCCAGCTATTTTATAGATACATTTAATCGCTTTTTCTATTTGAAAAAAAAAACTGAAATCCCGCTATTTATGGCTACATACCCTGTAGCGACCTTCGACCCATACGCTACACTATTCGTTGTAGCGACCATATCGACCGCTATTGACAACTATGACTTTGTTACATGTTTAGATTTAGCTTTAGTACAGATGGACACATGATTTTATAGTTGATAACAGCTTATGTAATTTGATATATTAGGCCTCACTATAGAGTCAACAGTTTGTTTAGTGAGTTAGTCAACTATAATGTTTTCTAGACTTCAAGGACAGACTCATGACCAATATAAATCAACAGCTTTGGCAACTACTAATCATGATCGTAACTTTGCAAAAGATGCATTGAACATTAAAACTACTAACCAAGATCTTAACTCATATTAGGTTCACATTTCAACAATAATTGTCACTGGTACATATTCTAAGAAAAAATGATGAAAAATGTTGACTTAGATTATACTTTTTAGAAGGGTGATAAGAATTGTACGGTAAGAATACACAATCACTTAGATTCCAGAGACGTCACGAGGATGAAGGTCCAATAAATTTTATACTCGCGAAAAAGCTCGAGCCGAGCCGAGCTTGAGCCTAAAATAAAGCTCGTTTGTTTATCGAGCCCGTGCTCGGGCATGGCATGTGAAGCTCGTCCGGGTCGTCGAGCCTTATCGAGCTTTAGTGTAAGTTTTTATTAATATTTAATAACATTTACCCCTTAATTAAAGTTGTCTAGTAAACAAGCCGGGCCGAGCTTATTTAAAATTTTAAACTTGTTTACGAGCCGAGCGCAAACCTAAAAATAAGCTTGTTTAGTAAACAAGCCCAAGCCCGGGCTTCAATTATCGAGCTCGCGAGCCTAAACAAGTCTATTATTTATGTATTTTTATTTAATATATTAATTAGTATATAATAAACGAGTCAAGCCTGAGCCGAGCTCCAAACTACCAACGAGCCGAGCTGTAGTTCCCATAATTGAATCGAGCTTGTGCCTGGTCGAGCTCGAGCTCGGCTCGTTTGCACCCCTACTGATAAGTGTCCACTAGACACTAGTTGTTCCTTGTCTTTTACAAAATGTCAAGCTTGATATTAGAGACATCATAATTTATAACAGGTCCACTAAACAAAGCAAATGAAAAACAAAATCAGGTATATTATACATATTAGGCGGTACCTCTTGGAAAGTTTGACGAAGAGCAATAAGCTTTCCTTCTTCACTACCAACAAATACTAACTTTTGTTTTATCGACTCTGAAGCAGAATTCCTATTTAAATTCGATATAAGCATCAGCCAAACAAAAACTTAGAAATAAAAAACAAAGTTCCGTGTATTACTTACTTCCTGCCAATGATGACACGAACAGCATCATGCATTATAGTGCGCGCAAGTTCTTCAACTGTATCAGGTAAAGTAGCACTAAATAGTGAACGGATAATTGAAGGATTTGAACATGCTTTTACAACTGCGTCAACCTGTTTTAGTAAACCAAGCTCGAAAAGCTTGTCGATTCATCTAAAACAAGGTATTCAACCCTGCAAAAATAAACAATATGTTGGACACACACACACATAAATAAATATATATAAATATCTATGAGTAAAATGCCATTTTCATCCCTGAGGTTTGGCCAGGTTTGCGACTTTCGTCCAAAGACTTGTTTTTCCGCATCTGATCTAAAAGGTATGAAATCTTGCCAATCCAGCTCATTAACTCCCATCCATTTTTCTCCGTTAAGTCACAGGTATGTCCGTCTTTTTTGTTAACTTAAAAGGGCAATTCGGTCTTTTTCACTTTATGTATAAGCATTTAGCATAATGTACAAGTATTCAAAATACCCTCGCTAAACAAAAAAAAATAAACAAAACAAGTAGGTAAAAAGACAAAAATACCCGACTTAACAGAGAAAAATGGATAACGAGCCAGATGAAAATGGCAAAGATTTCGAACCTTTTTGATCCAGATGAGGAAAAACAAACCTTCAGACGAAAGTAGCACCACTGCCAAACCTCAGGGACGAAAATGACATTTTAATCAAAATAAATGCTAATTTACCTGCTTAGATCAAGCTTCCTCTTGGTGATTGCAAATTTTAAACGAAGTGGTGTAGATATAAGAATATCACAAGGAACTTTTGAAAACTCAGCAGTGTTAACGAGCTGCTTAGTCATCAACTTTATATAAAATTTCTTTCCTTTTGCCAGCTTTTTGCATTCTCTGTATGTCTGAGAAGCTAGTTCTCGTGTAGGGCAAATGATTACGGCACGGACACCATCCTTTGAAGCACGCTGATGATAACCAAAAAAGATGTTAGATAAGTAAAGAATTCAAGCATTTTATAATCAATCGTAAATGTCATACGTGATACGTACCTTTAGTTTCATAAGCATAGGACAAACAAAAGCCAATGTTTTTCCAGAACCAGTTGGAGCACATGCAAAACATTCCCTTCCCTATTGAAATAGACATAAAAAGGATTTAGAATAGTTGTAATTTGTAAAGTTTTAGTGAAACGAACTATTACATAAGAATGCTAAAGATTGTAAAGTTAAGGAGGCAGAAACAGAAAAGGATAGTTTAGTATAAAGATCATACAGATAAGAGTATGGGAATAGCCTGCATTTGAATAGGTGTTGGCTCTTTGATTCCCAGTTCTGCTAAATTACGCAATATATACGGTCTACATTCGTATCTGTGAACAATAAGAAAAAGAAAACATTTGTAATAGATATAGAAAACCTCAAGTAAAGTTTTATTATTGTAGGCCTTGTAGGCACAAAATATGAGTTATTAAGGTGTGCTTTCGCAAGATAGCAGGTTGGGTGATAATAACATGTATCAAGTTGAAAATGGGCATTTTGTGACAGGTCGTTACAGGTAAACTAAATTGACCCAAGAAACTTTTTGGTCAATCATTTAAGACTTTATACAGATGATTATTGGGTTAACTAGAATTACATAAATAATATAATTACATCAACTCATTTAAATTATTGGATGACACAATTTAGGAGGTTATAAACATTAAAAATTATACTTGGAATGGCTTTCAACCTGTTCTACTTGTTTCCCTTTTAGCTAAAACGTTTTATTTGGCTCGCTTGAACTAAAGCCCAAATCAGTTTATGAGCAAATGGGTTAAAATGCCACATGTAGTATATATAGTGAAACGAAGTAACAAACAGAAGCTACAATCATCATTGGTTGGTTTAAAGAGGCGTACGTACTACGTAGTGTAAATAAAGTGAACTTCATCATGACATCATCCAATAAACAAAATAAACTCCAATGCCCCGCTATCATATAAGTACTTAAATTGCTACTCAGAAAAACAGATAAAAAAGTACCTTGATTTCAACTCAGAAAAATCTTGAAGAGGCGATGGGATATTACTTCCAGATGTATGTATGTTATGCTTTTTACGAAAAATTGCATCCCTCTGCACTCAAAAGAGTAGATAAAATAACGTACTAAAGCACGATTTTATAATCATCTCGCATTCCACAATATAACTTGAAGTGTGTATGTGTCTAAATATAAAGAGAAGAAGAGAGAACCTCCATTTGTCTATATAGTTCTTTCTTCCCTTGAGGTGTTTTTTCAGTTTCTTCATCATCTTCAATAACTGGTTCCGCCTTTGATTTCTTGAAAACGTTAAATCCTTCTACAGGATCTAAAACCAATGAAAGTAATCAAAATAGAATCTTTAGTAAAAGCTCAAAAACTATCTATAGATGCCCTTAACTAAACTTCTCGTATAACTAAACTAGTATTCCAGAATTACCTGAAACAGCTGCCTTTCTCTTCTTCTTTTTAACAGGCTTTTCTACTGGCTCCACCTCCGGCCTTTTGTTTTCAAGCAATGTCTCTTCAGAATCACCACTTTTCTTTATTTCCTGAGCAAGAACAAAACTTTACACCAATCTAACACGTACATAGTTTCATACAGTTATCACAATTCCACAATATTAATACAATACCTAGGGCTGCAAAACGAACCAACGTTCGGCGAACAGTTCGTGAACCGTCTGGCGGGAAGTTCATTTGGGTTCGTTCGTTCATTAAACAAACGAACACGAACAAGAAATTTGGTTCGTTTCGTTAAATCAACGAACATGAACAGAGGTCACGTTCGTTCATTCATGTTTGTGAACGTTCGGTAACTTGTTGGTTTGTGTTCGATAGTTAATTAGTGTTATTGGTTTTTATATTTTATTTAAATACTTCAAAATTCTACAAATAAGTATTTAGTAAGTCTCAGTGTACTATATATTATGTTCCTGAACGCGTGTTTGTGTCCGTTTGTTTCCATTTGTGTTCATGAACAATAGTTTGTGCTTATTTGTGTTCATCAACGCTCGTTGTCTAAAATTAACAGACAAACACAAACGAACACGAACAAGTTCATTTCCTTAACAAACAAACACAAACATAAAATCTCGTTCGATAAGTGTTCATGAACAGTTCGTGAACACATATATTTCTTAACAAACGAACACGAACAAGGTCTTGTTTGTGTTCGTTCGGTTCGTTTGCAACCCTACCCAATGTGAACACTAAATCAAGAACATCTCCTTTTAAAATATAGGTATTGTTTGATAAATATGATCAGTAATTAAGATACATACACATAACCACATACTTAAAAGTGAAAAAAATAATAATAACAAACATTAAACGGGACTTTTCGATATTACACAGCCGGTTCAAAGTTTCAAACCGGCCAACTTGCTTCTGTTTAGTCGACTCAGCCGGTTACAAAGAGCTTTTTAACACCCCTACATACATGCTACCTAAGTAGTTAATGTTCTAAAATATCGGTATCGGTCAAGGACCAATATTTAAGATATCAGTTATCGCGGTGGGATATCGGTAATTTTAATATAATGCTAAATTTATATATATAGCAATTTGACACTAACAATTCAGTATACTCTTCTATTAACAAATAAACCTTTTGCAACTTGCAAAACACTAACAATTGTAGCACGTAGGAACTTACTAAGACTTAAAACACTAACAACTAACAGTTAAGACTTAAAACACTAATAGCAACAATAAGAAGAAAGACGAATGGTAGAACTAAGAAGAAATGTACTGATATCAAGAAAATCGGTGATATCTCGGTCTAATATCGATCAATATCGCCAATATTATCAATACCGATACTCTGACCGATATTTTGTACCGATAACCGATATTAACTACATAGCATGCTACTATATTTCACAAAAGCAAAAATTTCACATTTAACAACCTGACACAAAATCCCTAATAATATTCATTCACACAGCAATTAAATCATAAGCAGTTAACCGCCATAATCATTTCAACCGAATAAACGATATTCATTCAAGCAGCAATTAAATCATAAGAAGTTAACCGCCACAATCAATTCAACCGAATAAACAAATAAAAACTTGAATTCAACGGAACAACTTCAATATGTTCTTCAACGATTGATTATACAGCAATAGGTCTGGTAATTTAGGTATAATTTACCTTGAATCGAGCAAAATCAGCGGAGAATTTCTTCAGGTTGAATGTGATTCCTGAGAATAAGAACAAAGGATCTCTATCCATCGTTTGTAGCCTGATACGATCAACAATTTCTTCCAACCGCCACGAAACTAGGGTTTAGAGGTGAAGTGTAAACCTCGGTTTGATAAACTAGAATATAGGTTTAAAACTTTTATTGGTTATTCCACCCTATGTGTCATTAGTAATATATACCCCTCAAAACTAGACTATTGACTATCGTTGTCCTCTTACTTAATGGTATTTTTTTATATGGTTGGAATACAAATACCTAGTAGAGTTTTCATTCTTCTCTACACGTGTGTGTGGTTTTCTATTCGTACACAAGATTATTTTATAATGTTAACCTTAAATTACAAGATTATTTTATAATGTACCCGGAAGATGAAACTTGACCGATATGTCGTAAAGCTTGTATGGATAAATACGGGGAGCATGCAGTTCACTGTAAAGAGATCCCTGGGTTCAAATATCGGCACGACTGGGTGCGTGATGCTTTGTGGGACATCTTAAGAAGAGCTGGGATTTCGGCTAAGAAAAAGGCCCCTGTGAATTTTCTCACGGACCCTATACTACTCTGCGACCAGCGGATCTGCTCGTCTTTGGCCGGGCTGGGGGGAAACATGCTTGTGTAGACCTCACGGGGGTTTCCCGTTGGTTGGTTTAATGGAAAACGGGTTTGTAGCTGGACAAGCGGCAAGAAAGGCAGAATCAAAGAAAGTGGATAAGCACGCTAAAGCTTGCGCAAAGAACCAGCATGTCTTTGTCCCTTTTACCTTTGATGCTTTTGGCTCCCTAGCGCCAGAAGCTATCCACTTCTTGACGAGGGTTCAACGGGTCGTCTACAGCAATTGTTCAACCCCGAGGGGGCAAGGGTTTGTATTTGGAAGTTAGGGTTTGCAATTCAGAAAGGATTGGCGGCGCAGCTTGTTACCCGACTACCTTCTGTTTTGACGTAACTTGGAAAGTTTTATGAATTTAAAATAATATTAATTAAAAAATGTTAACCTTAAATTAAATATAATCTTAGGCCTTTAAATAACACACTTTGACTTTGTGGTTACATCCGAATGGAGAGGGTAAAAGTACAATACAAATCTTGTTTTCTCTTAAATAGTAATAGTTCTCAATAAGGTTCACCTAAGGTATACATTTTCCTAACAACAATTCCTAAATTTTATACGAAAAATACCTCAATACATCACAATATAGGATTTGAACTCTTAACTCTTTAGTTGTGAAGCACATTATGACGTGGGTACTAAGCCCCACCTTGTGGACAAGCTCAGAAGCTAAGATAACCAGAAGCACATCATAGCTTCTCAAAATAGGAGCTTCTAGCTATAGTTAAGAAAGGTTAAACTTATGGGCCGCCTAGACCATTAGGTCGAAGCCCATTAAAGTTTAAGGTTCTCTCATCTATAAATAGAGGAGCCACACCCTCATTCTAATCATCCCATATGGCATGGAACTACACCGATCATCTTCTCTCTCTCTCTCTCTGTCACTCTCTCCCTATCTCTTTACAATGAATACATCATTACGTTAAGGAAGCAGCTCCTCCTGAGTTGCCGAAGTAATTACGTGTCGAGGAAGCAACCACTAAGCTGTTGAGTCACCATATCAGCTACACAACTATGATAGTCTAATGACCAGCTCCCAACCCTAAGCTACAACAACATCATATGGGTTTCTCACAGTTGACCGCTCGGTTTCTACCACCACCTCTTCTTACATTCATTATATCTCTCATACACATCTATATTTACTGTTTATTCACTCTTATTGGATAAATAACTGATGTTGAGTATCGAAAGGTGAGACTTCGGGTGAGAAGCTAGACACCGGAGACATCCACTAACCTTACTAGCCGAAGGCTTGTTGTTTCAACACCACTCAAACACTATATGTCATGTTGTGACTAGGGTATACACTTACATTTTTACCATATACAGTGTAACATCAAATCAACGTATAATGATTTAATTCTCAAAATACACAAAAAATAAATATTATGTGATCATTAAATATTTTGTTAATCATGAGAACTCGTTAGTATATGTCATGTTGTGACTAGGGTATACACTTTACATTTTTACCATATACAGTGTAACATCAAATCAACGTATAATGATTTAATTCTCAAAATACACAACAAATATAAATATTATGTGATCATTAAATATTTTGTTAATCATGAGAACTCGTTAGTAGAAAACTCAAGTATCTATCAATATCCTGGTAACAAATGAGATTACATGAGTTAACCTTATGCCAGTGACGTGATGGAGAGTGAGTATAATTTTTAAGTATATTTTTAGCACTTTTCACTCGTTTATTCAAGATTTATATTTGTAAATCACGATATTCACTATCACTCTCTACAACATGTTAGGGCAAGTGCACCCATCGTTGGCGTAGTATGGTGATGGCAAGATACCGAGGTCGTCCATGGACACAAAAGCTTTTAATACTGGATTATAGTCAACGTCTAACCGACTCCAAACTTAGAAAAAAGGGTTTTGATTAAACAAAATAAACAATAGTAGTAAATGAAAACAAGTAAAAAAGATAGAATCACATGGTTCTGACTTATCTTTTACGTATCCTTTAATGATTTCTGTACTTTGGGTTTTTCAATGGATTATCTTGGTTAAAGTGGCATGTCCCTCTTTTGGAGGCAACAATACCCCCAGCCATATTGGTCTGAGTCAGTAGGGATACAGTCCCGCAAGACCGGAATATTGAAAGATAATTAAGTGAGTTATTAATGCAAAATATGGCATGTCCTTCTTTTGGAGGCAACTCTACCCTCGGTCATATTGGTATGAGTCAGCAGGGATACAGTCCCGCAAGGCCGGTTTAAGGTTTTAATGGTAGTTTATAAATAAGGGGTTCAAGTTGTTCTTACTTCCCCCGATTTGATGTTATGTGCCTCAAGGGAAGTCCTAATAAGCTTGAACAAAGTCTTCGCAGTGTCTATTGATGTACTGCAAAGTACATATGTTTATAGTGTATATTTTGTTCCGGTTTTAGCTAGTTTGAGTCTAGTTTATGTTAGAATTTCGATACTGCTGACGTTAAGCTTTGATTTCAGGTCCCGTTGCTTAAAGTGGTGAAAAACGAAGAAATACGAGCAGTTTGGAAGGAAAACGGGAACCGAACGTGAAACCGAGCAGCTGAAGTTAAACGAAAAAACAAAAACAGCAGCCATAGGGGCGCCGGGCTACACGACGCCCTAGCCTCATACCCATCGCGCTACGTGACGTGGTCCCTGGTCGCGGAAGTTAGTTGCTTAATCAGTTTTAGGAGCTGAGTTTGATGATATAAAAAGAAACGTAATCATCCTTGATTAGGGTTACAAATTTTGGAGTTCTTGCAGCCAGTCTTGGAGACGTATCAGCTGAGTTTGAGAGTTCGGAAGCTCGGGAATCATCCTACCACGCGAAGATTTAAGATTAAAGACTTGCTCGGGTTTTCACGATCCTTGTTTTTCTTGTTTTCTCTTTTCTGAACTTGTAAAGATGAATTCTAGTTTGATTGATCATGTGTTGCATTTATTTAAGACTATGCTTGGCTAAGCGCTTATACTACCTAGACTATGATGAACGGATTTGATAAAGTTTGAACCTTTTTCGTTAATTGCATGTTTTTATGGGTTGTAACGAGTTTGTCTATCTTGCTTGGTGTGTATACGTACTTTTATTTGGTTTATTCTTTTCTAGTGCTTCGTTTAATTCTTGGTGACTGTCTATATCACAGAATAGATTCATACTAGGTTGTGAATTTTGGTGAGTGTCTATATCACAAGATAAATTCATAATCTTTAGGGTTAATCGGCCAATAAACCTTAGAAGCGTTAGTTAATGGTTTGCTAGATTTTAGTGTTCTACTAGTCCTAATAGCTGGAAGGTGAGGGGCCATTGGTAGGTCTTACCCGATGAATTGCTGTAGACAGTCTTTGGAAAAAGTTATGAATTAGTTGACCCGTCGGTTTATTAGTCTATCAAGTCAAGTTAAGATATTCAAATTACCCTAGATCTATAGTTGGAAAAGAGTAGGTCAACATTAGAGTACTTACACAATCATTAAACAACTCGAAAGACGTCTGATCAACCGGTATGATTAACGGCCTAGGTAATGCCATAAGTTTCACCTCGAGAAGGGTTGAGGGGCTTAGTTGGTGTTTAATAGGTTTAGTATCATAAGATCCCGGTTCCATAAAACGTGTAATTGACTTAATTGGTAAATTCTTAACATCAATCCAGGATTCTAGTGTCACACCCCGACCCGCAACGGAATAGAAGTTGGGGCATGATTGGGTTATCACCAAAGCTCATGATATTTACTAACAAGTTTCGTATTTATTAAATTCAAATTAAAATTCAAATATCCAACAAAATTTCATACAAACACAAATAATAATCTAAATGCTTGTTCCAACAAAATAACTTGATTATTCTTCTAGGCCATCCTAGGTGTTTCTTTCCTCAACTTGATCACCTGTATCATGCGTAAAACAGGGGAATTTGGGTCAACAAAAGTTGGCGAGTGAACCTTGATAAAACATTTAAGTAAATCAATTTTATCGTTGTTTTAAAAAAAAGATTGTGCATAATCACATGTGAACAAATGTATAATAAATCACAAACCACATTGAATGAATATATGACATGAATGAAGATGTATCTGAGATCAAGCCTCAATCGAACGGAGCCGATATAATGAGGCACCTGATGCTCAACCCGTATCCCACGAGTAACTGATGGGCCTAATGAAATGAGTGCACTGAAATGATAAAATGTATCCACATATAAACCACACTACAAGCAATACACATTTGATCACGAAATGATATAAGCACAAGTGTTTAAATAAAATAAAGAAACGATACGACACATGATACACCCCAAAACGTCATTAAAACGGGGAATTTGTAGAGAATCCACTCACATTGGGTGCGTATTCTTGAGTGGAAATGAGAGCTCACGAGTTGTGGATTTAACCGACGAGGAAATACTAACCTAAAATAATAACGTGATAACTCGATAAATAAGCAAACTAATATTTTGGTTAAAAACCTTTGTTTAGATTTTTAAGTTAATTTTTGTGGGTTTTATTGATATAATAAGCCTTTAGAAAGTATATATATATTAACATTTTAATTGCTTTTAAATAAGTCATAAAATGAAATATTAGAAATAAAAATAAAATATTAAAAAAAAATTGGTCAGACTGACAAGGCTGTCAGTCGGCCGGTTTATTCGACTTATAAGCATGCGTGTGTGAGGCTCGAACCCGTGACCTCTCGGTTGCGTGCACGCAGCTCTTCCAACTGAGCTACGTGTCTAACCTGAAAGAATCTGGATTTTAATTATACTTGTACACATTTTAGGTTCTATCAAATTTAATTAAATTTAAAAAGGTTTATACTGGTTAGGACCTGACGCATACAACCAATCTCGAATTTGCGACCTCTGTTATGATTTGCACCCAGCCCATCCAACTGGGCTGGGTGTCTAACCCGGAAATGTAACAAATTGTATTACATAAAAACACATACTAGACTTCATCTTCTTCCCTTGAACGAACCAGAATACGATCTCAATTTTAAATTTCAATTTGAATTTGGTTATTATACTGAAGTGATTAGCATATGTATATAAAAGAAGAATAGAGTGCAGGAAACCGTTACCGGTTAGCAGGGATCTTCCGGCGAGTCGAATCCGGTGACGGACTGCGACTGCTGGTGAACGTGGGGGTTGTCCGACGGCTTGGTGGTTCTCCGGTTGAACAAAACTTTCCGACAAATGGGATTTTAGAGAGGAAATAGAAGAAATGAGCGAGTTTTGGCTGAGGGAATCGACTAGTATTTATAGGGATGTTTTGAGGCTCGGTTACCATGATCTCGAGTTGATTGCCAGGGATCAATCAAAGGAATTTACCAAAATAAAGGCTCGGACAGCTGTGACCGCCTAGATTTCCGAGATTTTCGGCGAGGGGGAATCCGCAGGTGTTGCAGGTTCCTCTTAGCGTGGATATATAAGGAAAAAGCTTCTAAACATAGCACCATTAGTGTGTGCAGCGTAGTGGTGTAGGTGGTGTGTGTTTTACCCGGGGAACCCGGGTTCGATTCCCGGTTCCACCTATCTCTTTTAAATTATTTTTTTATTAAACCTTCTTTAATTATTTACTATTATGAATATTTATTATTTAATTATATTATCTTATTTTAAACATTGATTATTATTATTATATATGTATTATTGTAAACAAACAAAATAATAACACGACGTAATATAAAATATATTTCGATTGATAAATTGGGGCGAGTTTTCGAAACCCGATTTACACAAATGTTCATCTAGTCTAGGTAGTCTCCATCATCACTTGAGAACAATCTTCATCTTAGTTCGTATTAGCATAGCTTTAGTTAATAATTAGTTTAAAATAGATTTCCTTAGATTTTCCGTAACCCCCCCCCCCCAAAAAAAAAAAAAAACAATTAAAACAGTTTGAGTCGTGTCTGTCCGAGTCTTTTAGGTCAATCAGCGTAATTAGTAGAGTCATGTGGGTTCGATATCCGGACTTACTTAGTTTATACTACATTGATCGGTACACTTGCTAATTGTGTGGTTAGGTTTAAGTCGAGTCTAGTTTTTAAAGCTTTTTAGTGTCTAGCTTAGAGAGTTTAAAGTAGTTAATTTTTATAGTCTGTTTAGCACACATCATCTATACACTGAACGAAGCAAGAGTTTTACCCAAACCAACCTTCTAACCCCTTACAGGCAGTTAACGCGCTTTATATAGATCGTAAAGACGCAAATGAGTGAATCAACAAAACATGAAAGAATGATAGAATAAAACTCACTTTCAATATAAAGAAACTAGTTATTAAAGTCATTAATACAAACTCAATAAAAAAGTTACCAAAGATTGGAAATCAAAAGTAATACATAAAAGATTTCGTCTTCGCTAAGTGATGTAAGAGATTAGCCAAGCATGGTCATGGTTTGACAAAGACTCTTACGATCAAACGGATTATCCGATATGCGAGAACTATTGTTTTTTAAATGTATAGAACATATGAGCACAATATATAATTTGAAATATAGTAAAAATAGTAAATGGAAATATTAAATAATCGGATTCGGGGGTGGATTTATGATTTTTTTTTGTTTTCAATGTTGGAAATTCGGAAAATCAAATATAAGTTTGATTTTAATACATACATAAAACAATTTTTTGATATTTTTTATAAATTTTTGGATATCCGAATCCGTATCTGAAATTTCGGATATCTAAAATTTCAGATACGGATTCGGATATTAATATTCACTATCCGAATTTTTTGGATATCTGAAAACCGGATAATCCGATCTTGAACACCTCTATCTACAAGGGTGAATAAACTTGCAGTGCTGATGAATGCAATTGAGAAAGTAATGGCGGGGGAGATTGTGGAGTTTCAAGTTAAAGAGTGCGGATACCCTACAAGACATTTTTTTTGTACGAAGGGTACGCGACAATTATAACAATTCATTTATGAGATCTACGTCCAAGATAGGGGTATGCAAAGTTGCCTCAGTTTCAGTTTCAAACAATTGAAAAATAAATAGAAGAAAGGGCAAGTTGGTCATTTCTCACTAAACTAGTTTCCCTCTTGATTTTCAAACGTTAATAACTTTTTCATACGTTAATATATTTTTTTTTTAAATTACACCGTATTAACGAGCATTTCATTCTCTTTAATTCTAGCAGCCTATTGCTATAGTTTTCTTAAAAAATTACAAGATTTTGAATCCCCATTATGTCATTACGTGATTTTGAATACCAACACATGACTACGTGATTACGTGATTTTGAATATCCATTACGCCATTACGTGATTTTGAATACCAACACATGACTACGTGATTTTGTGATTTTGAATACAGGATTATGATTGTCCATTACGTAATTACGTGATTTAATTATAGTATTTTATGTGAAACACCACTAAGTGATTAAGGATAAATTATATACAAATTATTAGCCAAATCACCTATAATAACTACATAATGTCGTATATTAGAGATTTAATGACGTAATAAAGCATAAACAATCAAGTTCTTAGTATTTGAATGTGTAATCACGTAATAACCATAATTGTAATAACATTGGTTATAAAAAATCATATTAAATTTGTAATCACATAATGAATTTATATTGAATGTGTAATCATGTAATGGTTTACGTTCAATGTGTAATCACGTAATGGATATTCAAAATCACGTAGTCATGTGCTGGGTATTCAAAATCACGTAATCACGTAATGGACTAATGTGTATTCAAAATCCTGTAAATTTTTTTAAGCAAACTACAGCAATATGCTACTAGAATTAAAGAGAATGAAATGCTCATTAATACGGTATAATTTTTTTTTAAAATAATAACGTATGAAAAAGTTATAGCCGTTTAAAATCAATGGGGGGAAATTGTTTCAAGTGAGAAAAGACTGAATTACCCTTCAAGCTAATGCCACTTGTCCTCATCTCCTAGTCACGTACACTTCGTATGATTTTTTTGTCTTGTAGATGATCCAGCCACTCAAGTTAAAACCCCTTTTGTTGTAGAGAAGATCATCAGGTAGTTTCCATTGTAAAACATGGATCTGTTGCATCCCAAAAATATGAAGATGTAAAGGAAGCACTGAGCTTAACCATTGGACTCTTTATAGTTGATCAGTAAGCAACGATCTCACCGGGTGTGATTGGCTAGGCACGGCCCCGTGCCAGTCTTCTGACTTGTTGTTTTTGTCTTTGGGTTGAAGCTTGGTGCGTTAGTTTAGTATGTTGTCTCCCCGTCTTTCATACTTATGCTGGATTTTGTTCCTTTTGTACATTTAAGCTCTTTTAATCCTGAAAATCAAAGTACAAAGAAACGCATTTTTTCCAACATTAGTATTAAAAAGGGTCGATTTTATACCGTATTTGGTATAATTTTATGTGTTGTAATTGACGCATATTAGTTAGGTACGTGGCTTTTATGATATTATGATAGAAAAAAAGTGGAAACAAGATTTGAATCAAATAAATGTGTAAGAGGGAATAAGATACTTAACCATACAACACCAATCGCATACTTTGATTGGAGGATAAGACGAGATTGGGAAGTTACAAATGGAATATCATTGGCAGATGTTGCAATATTGGTGCTTGATGGGAAATCTGATTTCAAAAAATGCTTACCCGACAGAGATTTATGTGATAAAGCATCACTTGCTATCACATTAGAGGTGCGTCAGCTTATATGTTGCATCAACAAGGTATACGGTTCTTTTTATATATTGGTCAATATATTTCTAAATTGTGGTTCTTCACAAGTTCTTTTTTTTTTTATTTGTATATGGATCAAATATTCTATTCTCGGGAGGGTTATCGGAAATTAAAGGGGGTGTTATAGCCTATCTTCAATCAGTTGGGTTCACGAACATGATATTTGTGCCTATATCGGCTTTACACGATGAGAATATCTTTCAAAAGGTTGTAAAACTATTTTGGTACGTGTCACACCCCGACCCGCAGCGGAAAAGGTGATCGGGGCATGATTGGGTTATCATCAAAGCTCATGACATTTATTATGCGTTTCATATTCATTAAATACAATTTAATGGAACTTTACGATAAATATTACAACATGTTCTAACTATCAATCTAAGCTTCTTTGTTCTCTTCTAAGGCATTTCCTATGTTTTCCTTGCTTCAACCTGTTCACCTGTATCATGTGTAAAAGGGTTTTTGGATCAACATAATGTTGGCAAGTGAATCCTATGGAAAACATTTGAACAAGTTCATTTAAATTGATTATGAAATATGTGCACAACCACTCATGAGTAAAAATAGATGTAAACTTATTCAACAATAATTAAACATTAAATAAAGCACACACGAACAATAATGGAACATTTAGAGGCACGCGTTGCTCAACTCGTCTCTCACGAGGAACTGATGGGCCTAATGAATGAATTGCATAAACATGATAATATGAAAGACATAACTACAAACAATATAAACTCAATGATATACACATGAACAATAATGAATTGGTTTTGAGGCACGCGTTGTTCAACTCGTCTCCCACGAGGAACTGATGGGCTTAATGAATGAATTTCATATGATTTGACAAAATGAACTAAGTAATCACAACAATATAAACAATCTAAGTTTAGGTCATGATATGGTATGGCACAAATTTAAATAAACGAGTTAATTATTTGAGACTCATGACACACCCCAAAACGTGTAATTAAAAAGGGGAGTTGTAAGATTCACTCACAGTGGGTGCGTTCAGTTGATGATGTTGAATGCACGCGAAGTGGTTTTAACCACGAGTGAGATTAACCGACTAGCTTCCTCTGTTTTCCGGCAGAACTCCGGCGACAACAATCCCTTCCGGCGACGAGTGTCTTGCAGCAGCGAGTCTCCAGAAAGCTTACAAAGTATGTGGGTGACTTCGGTATAAGTTCAGAGGGTTTAGTAAGGCTCAGAAATGAAGAATCCGGTTTTTCAGCGACGAACAGAGTATTTCCGGCGAGTGAGTTTTCGCCGAGAAAAGGTGCGGTTTTGAGCGAAAAGGTTTGCAGAGGTTCGAGGGGGTATTTAAAGGGCAAGTCGTCGATGGATTTGGTCCGATTTCCGACTTGGTTCGTCGGTTATAAAAACTCCGGTGGTTATAACTTTGGTCGCGGACTCAGACGTCGGTTATAACCAATGTAGCGTTTATGTTTTACGTTATAACTGAAAGAAACGTTAAGTTTCGCGAGATTGCCGGGATTTCCGATGACTGAACTTTTGGGCGCCGGTTTTGAATTCGGAAGGACACTTTATGAATTAAATGATCTTAATAATTAACAGATAATACAAGTGGCGCAGTGGTTCAAGTGTTGTGAGTTAAGTTGTTGAACCAGCTGACTCGGCGACTGACCCGGGTTCGAAACCCTGCAGGGACATTTTATTTTTATTTTGCGATTTTCAACAGTTTTTCAAAAACAACTTATATATTCCAATATAATAATTGATTATGTATCGTTTAAAATTATTTTGGGCATTTAATTCGCAACGAAAATTTTAACTGATTGTTCGGTTAATAAACGGAGCGGGTTTGGTAAAATCCGTTTTTTGACAGATGTTACAGTATCCCCTGCTTTTTAGAAATTTCGTCCCGAAATTTAAATTGTGATATATTTGACTAAAAGAATGATGGTGTTTAGTTTTGGCAGTTACATGCTTAGGAAAAGTAAGGGTTTAAGTTTTTTTTTGTTCGCGGCGGGTAACGTTCCTTGTAAGGGTTAAGTACCCTATTACAGGAATCGCTTTTTGTTGCCTACTGTAAAAGTATTGATAAACAAAATTTATTCGCTAACTATGATGTCATGCATAAGAGTTTGGATATGTTTGGAAGGGTATGGTTATATCCTAAGGCAAAACTTCCAATACTACAACCTACATGGAACATAAATAAACACAACAGCTAATATTTGAACATAAATAAACACAACAGCTAATATTTGAACATAAATAAACACAACAGCTAATATTTGAATCCACATTCTGATAGCATATATGTTTGAATGGTGGAAGTTCCTCTCTCGTTTGTTATGATGGAGAGGTTAGTTTATGTAGAAATGGAACACAAATCCAATTTCTCTAAATAGCAAGATGATATAAATGTAACACAATTTCAACGAAGGCAATACTATATCCTACATGGAACTTCTCATAACCGCCTGATAATGCCTCTGATCCTTTGGCAAGAATACTTATATATAGGAAGTACCAGCGGCGTATCCACCATATTCTTGCCAAATTTTCATTGGTTTTATCCACAAATTATGATTAGTTACCAAGAACTAATAAATCCTACATAGAACTTCTCATAACCGTCTGACAATGCCTCTGATCCTTTGACAAGAATACTTATATATAGGAAGTACCAGCGGCGTATCCACCATATTCTTGTCAAATTTTCATTGGTTTTGTCAGTGAATTATGATTAGTCCTATATAACCTACAACCAATACAACAAACATAAAATACTGAAATGAAAAATATCTGTACGATCAAGGCTCAATCAAACGGAGCCGATCGTATTGTATGTACTGAAAATGAAATTGTCTGTGTGCTCAAGGCTCAATTAAACGGAGCCGAGCGTATTGCATGTACTGAAAATGAATAACTTAATCTAAACAACTATCACACAAACATCCTATGCATGGAACCTCTCATAACCGCCTGATAATGCCTCCGATCATTTGACAAGAATACTTATATATAGGAAGTACCAGCGGCGTATCCACCATATTCTTGCCAAATTTTCATTTGTAACATCCGTCAAAAACGGATTTACTAAACCCGCTCCGTTTATCAACCGAACAGTCAGTTAAAATTTTCGTTGCGAATTAAATGCCCAAAATAATTTTAAACGATACATAATCAATTATTATACGGGAATATATAATTAGTTTTTGAAAAACTGTAAAAAATCGCAAAATAAAAATGTTTTGGTTCTGCCGGGTTTCGAACCCGAGTCAGTACCTATCCAGCAACGACTTAGCACACAACACACAAACCACTGCGCCACTTGTATTGTTTGTTAAATATTAGAATCATTTAATTAATATCATGACGTTACGAATTCAAAACCGGCGCCCAAAAGTTCAGTCGTCGGAAATCCCGGCAATCTCGCGAGTTTTAACAACAACTTCCGTTATAACGTAAATCATAAACGCCATATCGGTTATAACCGATGTTTGAGTCCGCGACCAAAGTCATAACCGCCGGAGAAATTCAAACCAATGAATCCAGTTGGAAATCGGGCCAAATACATCTCGGTTTCTCCCTATAAAAACCACCTCTAACCTCTGCAAACACTTTCGCTCAAAACCACACCCTTTCTCGGCGAAAACTCTCTCGCCGGAATTTTTCTGTTCGTCGCCGGAAAACCGGTTTCCCCATTTCTGAGCCTTGCTAAACCCTTTGAGCTTATACCGAAGTCACCCACACCCTTTGTAAGCTTTCCGGAGACTCGCTGCTGCAAGACACGCGTCGCCGGAAGGGATACCGAAAGCTAGTCGGTATACCTCACGCTTATTTTCCTTTCTTTATACTTATACCTCATCTGTAATTAATCATAAAACGCTAAAGAACATGTTTTAATCATCGAACCAGTCGATTTCCGATTCTGGTTAAAACCAGTGAAGAAGACGATGACTGCTGTAATGTTTAAGTATAATTAAAATCAAGAAATTACTCGGGTTAGACACACAGTCCAGCGGTGGACTGTGTGCACAATAAACACTAACGTCTCGAGTTCGAATCCTGTTCCACACACCGGCCTTAATAAAAATGATTTTTTTGATTAACCGAACCGGAGTCATACTGATATGTGTTAAGTATATTAATAACCGGAAAAATAACAAAGTTAGACACACAGTCCAGTGGTGGACTGTGTGTATGTTTAATCAGAGTGCACGATTTCGAGTCCGGGCTATTGCACGACTCGGACAATTATCTATTTTTTTTAGAATAAGACAGAAAAGGAAATAACTAATTTGTGTTTAAGAATAATAAAAATCAGTAAAGTTAACAAGTTGGACACACAGTCCAGCGGTGGACTGTGTGTTAGTATAAGCCACAGGTCCCGGGTTCGAGACCTGTGGAACGCACCGTTTCTTTGATTTAAAATCGTTTTTAAATAAAGGATTTTCGGTTTAGCATAATTAATATATATATATAATTAAAAACAGATATATAACGGGTTAGACACGTAGCTCAGTTGGTAGAGCTGCGTGCACGCGTACGGGAGGTCTCGGGTTCGAGCCTCACTCAGCGCACTTATATACACGATTCGAACCGGTCAACGGTCAGTCAACGGTCAAGTCAACGATCAGAAAAAAATCAAATTTTTTTATTATTTTATTTAATTATTTTAATTAAAACTCAACTAAAAATACTTAAAAATAACATTTCTAAGGTTGGAAAATAGCCTCAAACTCACAAAAATACACCCAACAATCCTACTAAAATAGATTAATAAAATCCGTTTACTTACCAAACCATAATGCGATTTATCTAGGTTAATCTCACTCGTGGTTAAAACCACTTCGCGTGCATTCAACATCATCAACCAAACGCACCCACTATGAGTGAATCTTACAACTCCCCCTTTTAAATTACACGTTTTGGGGTGTGTCATGTGTTATAAAAATAATTAACTTGTTTATTTAAACTTGTGCCATACCACATCATGATCTAAACTTAGATTGTTTATATTGTTGTGATTACTTATTTCCTTTTGTCAAATTATATAAAACTCATTCATTAAGCCCATCAGTTCCTCGTGGGAGACGAGTTGAACAACGCGTGCCTCAAATCAAATTCATTATTGTTCATGTGTGTATCATTGAGTTTATATTGTTTGTAGTTGTGTCATTCATATTATCATGTTTATGCAATTCATTCATTAGGCCCCTCAGTTCCTCGTGAAAGACGAGTTGAGCATCGCGTGCCTCTAAATGTTCCATTATTGTTCATGTGTGTGTTTTATTTAATATCTTATGATTGTTGAATAAGTTTACATCTATTTTTACTCATGTTTGGTTGTGCACATATTTCATAATCAATTCAAATAAACTTGTTCAAATGTTTTCCATAGGATTCACTCGCCAACATTATGTTGATCCAAACCCTTTTACACATGATACAGGTGAACAGGTTGAAGCAAGGAAACACATAGGAAATGCCTTAGAAGAGAACAAAGATGCTTAGATTGATAGTTAGAACATGTAACATCCGTCAAAAACGGATTTACCAAACCCGCTCCGTTTATCAACCGAACAGTCAGTCAAAATTTTCATTGCGAATTAAATGCCCAAAATATTTTTAAACGATCCGTAATCTATTATTATACGGGAATATATATTTAGTTTTTGAAAAACTGTCAAAAATCGCAAAATAAAAATGAATTGCCTCTGCCGGGTTTCGAACCCGGGTCTGTACCTCAGCAAACGTATTTAACTCACATAACACAAACCACTGCGCCACTTGTTCCGTTTGTCAAATAATAGAATCATTTAATTCATAAAGCGACTTTATGAATTCAAAACCGGCGCCCAAACGGTTTAGTCGTCGGAATCCCGGAAATCTCGCGAGTTTTAACACCACTTTCAGTTATAACGTAAACCATTAACAATACATCGGTTATAACCGATGTTTGAAGTCCGCGACACCTTTCTATAACCGCCGGAAATTTAAATCAGTGAATACAGTCGGAATTCAGACCAAGTGCTTTGACGATTTGCACTATAAATTCACCCACAACCCACGACAAACACTTTCGCTCAAAAATCACACCTTTTCTCGGCGTAATTCCACTCGCCTGAATAAACCTGTTCGTCGCCGGAAAACCGGTTTCCCCATTGCCGAGCTTTTCTGAACCTCTGAAGCTTATACCGGAGATACCCATACTCTTTCCAAGCTTTTCGGAGACTTGCTGCTGCAAGACACCTGACGCCAGAGTTGAATCCTGTCGTCGGAGTTCTGCCGGAAAACAGAGGATCCAGTCGGTATACCTCTCCGCCCAGTTTCTTTTCCTTTTCACTTTTATCTTACCTTAATCGACTGTAAAACACTAATAAACCGATAAAAAACCTTGAACCAGTCAGTCGACTTTCTCTGGTTATACTTTGATGAAGAAGACGATGTACTCGTTATATTATAAGTATAATTAAAATCATGAAATTAATCGGGTTAGACACACAGTCCAGCGGTGGACTGTGTGCACGTTAAACATGCAAAAGGTCTTGAGTTTGATTCCCGTCTCACACACGCTGCCTTAATAAAAATCTTTTTTTGTTAAACTGAACCGGAGTCGTCACAGTTATATGTTAAGTATATTAATAACTGGAATAATAACCAAGTTAGACACACAGTCCAGCGGTGGACTGTGTGTTTGTTTATATCACAGGTCACGAGTTCGAGTCCGGTCCTCAGCACCGACTCGGACAATTATCTTTTCTTTTTAAATAAGGCAGAAAAGGAAATATCTATTTTGTATTTAAGTATAATAAAAATCGAATTATATAACATGTTGAACACACAGTCCAGCGGTGGACTGTGTGTTAGATTAAACCACAGGTCCCGGGTTCGAGACCTGTGGGGTGCAAGTCCGGTTCGCTTAAAACTGTTTTTAAAATAAAATGATTTTCGGTTTAAATTAATTAGTATATATATATAATTAAAATCAGATATATAACGGGTTAGACACGTAGCTCAGTTGGTAGAGCTGCGTGCACGCGTACGAGAGGTCTCGGGTTCGAGCCTCACTCAGCGCACAATAATATTCCATCGAACCGGTCAACGGTCAGGTCAACGGGCCGGTCAACGGTCAGAAAAAAATAAATTTTTTTATTATTTTTATTTAATTATTTTAATTAAAAATCAATTATAAATACTTAAAAATAACATTTTTAAGGTTAGAAAATAGCCTCAACCTCACAAAAATACACCCAACAATCCTACTAAAATAGATTAATAAACCCCGTTTACTTACCAAACCATAATGCGATTTATCTAGGTTAAATCTCACTCGTGGTTAAAACCACTTCGCGTGCATTCAACGTCATCAACCGAACGCACCCACTGTGAGTGAATCTTACAATTCCCCCTTTTAAATTACACGTTTTGGGGTGTGTCATGTGTTATGAAAATAACTAATTTATTTATTTAAACTTGTGCCATACCACATAATGACTTAAACTTAGATTGTTTTTATTGTTGTGATTTACTTATATTCCTTTTGTCAAATTATATGAAACTCATACATTAAGCCCATCAGTTCCTCGTGGGAGACGAGTAGAACATCGCGTGCTTCAATTCAAATTCATTATTGTTTATGTGTATATCATTGAGTTTGTATTGTTTGTAGTTGTGTCATTCATATTATCATGTTTATGCAATTCATTCATCAGACCCCTCAGTTCCTCGTAAGAGACGAGTTGAGCATCGCGTGCCTTTAATTGTTCCATTATTGTTCATGAGTGTTTCATTTAACATCTTATGATTGTTGATTAAGTTACATCTATTTTTACTCATGTTTGGTTGTGCACATATTTCATAATCAAGTTAAATAAATTGTTCAAATGTTTTCCATAGGATTCACTCGCCAACATTATGTTGATCCAAAATCCCTTTTACACATGATACAGGTGAACAGGTTGAAGCAAGGAAAACATAGGACATGCCTTAGAAGAGAACCAAGAAGTTTAGATTGTTAGTTAGAACAGTTGTAACCTTTATTGTAAATTTCCATTTAATTTGTATTAATGAATATGAAACGCTTAATAAATGTCATGAGCTTTGATGATAACCCAATCATGCCCCGATCACCTTATCCGCTGCGGGTCGGGGTGTGACAGAACATATTGTAATTCTTATTGCAAATTTCCATTAAATTGTATTTAATGAATATGAAACGCATAATAAATGTCATGAGCTTTGATGATAACCCAATCATGCCCCGATCACCTTTTCCGCTGCGGGTCGGGGTGTGACATCATTGACTTTATCCGCAAGTTATGATTAGTTCTATGCGACTCTACAACAAACACAACAACCACAAGATACTGATAATGAAAATGTCTGTGCGATCAAGGCTCAATCAAACGGAGCCGATCGTATTGCATGTACTGAAAATGTAAAATGAACTGTGCGCTCAAGGCTCAATCAAACGGAGCCGAACGTATTGCATGTACTGAAAATGAAATTGTCTGTGCGCTCAAGGCTCAATCAAACGGAGCCGAACGTATTGCATGTACTGAAAATGAATAACTTAATCTTAAACAACAATCACACAAACAGCCTATGCATGGAACCTCTCATAACCGCCTGATAATGCCTCCGATCATTTGACAAGAATACTTATATATAGGAAGTACCAGCGGCGTATCCACCATATTCTTGTCAAATTCTCATTGACTTTATCCGCAAGTTATGATTAGTTCTATGCGACTCTAGAACAAACACCACAACCACAAGATACTGATAATGAAAATGTCTGTGCGATCAAGGCTCAATCAAACGGAGCCGATCGTATTGCATGTACTGAAAATGTAAAATGAACTGTGCGATCAAGGCTCAATCATACGGAGCCGATCGTTGCGGGCACGCCAGGTTCAACCGCATAATAAAATGGGGAACATGCTCAAACCTCATAATAAAATGGGGAGCAGGCGGCCTCGGCAAATGCATATACTGAAAATAATAAACAATAATTACTCTAACAGTCTACACATGGAACCTCTCATAACCACCAGATAATGCTTCTGATCCTTTGACAAGAATACTTATATATAGGAAGTACCAGCGGCGTATCCACCGTATTCTTGTCAAAGTTTCATTGGCGTTACCCTTAAGTTATGATTGGTTTATGTGATAAAGAAAAACATAAAACTAAACGATAGGAGTTGAATCTGGATCTTCGGTGAAAAGGACTAGTTGAGTATCTTCGCTTGGGCCGTCATTATCTTCGACAGGATTGGCGTTGATATTGAAGACTCTTCCTCTTGCTGGTGGCCTAGCGGTTGGGTTTTCTTGGTTTACTTGGTTAACTGGGTTTGATTGGGCTTGAGTGTTGATGACGTTAACCAATTGAGGGCATGTGTTTCTAAAGTGTGTAGGGTCGCCACAATTGAAACAAGCTCGAACATATGGGAACATGGGGTATTGGGGTTGATGATAGGTTTGGTTCATGGTTTGAGTAGGGAAAGAGGTTTGGTTTTGAAAGGTGCGACAAACCTTGCTCAAATGACCATAGCGTCCACAAGTTGCACATAGTCGACAAGGTAAGGTAAGGGGATGGTGATAAAAACAGTTGTTGCATTGAGGGTGAGGTCCAAGATATGGTTTCTTATTTGGGTAGGTTGAGTTGGGTGCCACTTGGGTGATTGGGATAGCTTGGATGGGTATGGCGTGTGAAATTGGTTGATTTCGTTGGGTAGCAGCGAAAAGTTGCCCGTCTCTTTTTCTCTTAAAATTGGGTTGAGAAGGGGTTTGGTTTGGGTGGAGTCGGGGGTTTCAGTCGATTCTTTGTCCTTCTTCTTCTCCTCCTTGAAGTCTTTGTTTCGGATTCGGTTCTCGGTAAGCTCTGTTGCTAACTCCATTGCCGCTTCCAAAGTTGCAGGCGAGGTACTTATTACAGGGTCTTGAATCTTTGACGGAAGACCACGAATGTAGTGCTCGATCAAACGGTAGAGGGGAGTGAACATGTTGGGAACCATTTGATGTAACTCGAGGAATCTTTTGTTGTAGGTGGTGTGGTCTCCTTCCTTCTGCTTCAACGAATAAAATTCATCTTCTAATTTCTTGATTTCACTCCTTGGGCAAAACCGTCTGGTCATGATTTCTTTTAATTCGTTCCAAGTTAAGGTTATAGCATCTTCCACACCTCGTTTGGCCTTCTCTGTATTCCACCAAGTGAGTGCTATCCCATGTAATCGACCGGTAGCATATCGCACTGTGCGATCGTCAGGGCAATCGCAATTTAGAAAAGTGTTCTCCATCTCTTCAAACCAATGGAGGAGAGCGGTGACGCCTTTAGTCCCTTTGTATTTTGGAGGGTCGCATGATTTGAAATGCTTGTAGGTGCATTTAGCGGTATTTGATGGAGAGTTAATAATGTTTTGGTTTTCTTGATTGACAGGATTAGCGGTGAGTGCTTGTTGAACTTGGATTACAATGTTGGGTATTACGGCAGCCATTTGTTGAGCGTTTTGGGTTCATGGGTCGCATTAGGAATGAACATTCATAAAATAATTATAGAAAAATAAATCTACTACATCCATAGGATGTCTTGGGTTTTGCTCGCCATTAGGCCCTACATGCCGCCATACTTTACCTGTGTAATTATGTGGGCCCCCATGAATACCGGTTTTTCATATGGTTCGCACGGGTTTGCCAGGTTGCGTACACAAAAACCCAGAGAAAATCGAGAAATATGTATACAACGTGTGATATTCGGAATGTGTCCAGGTGTAAAACACGGTGACACCTCAAAGTAGGTTAGTTCGAACGACGTTTGGTGTGGCATGCTTTGGCCTAATAGGTCCTTCGTACTCTTATCGTTGGTCCCCAGGTAGGCAAACTGGTCCGTTATATTGGATTTATACGAATGCCAACCTAGACAGGACGTTCCGGCTACCGGTACTTGTACCCTTCCAGTTACTACATGCCCGTCGCAGAACTTACTTTGATGAGATTTGAAAATTGCAACAAAATCTTTAGATAATGAGAGTATGAAAATAAATTGAATACATGAACATCGATATATGTATAATGAATATGTATATAAGCGTGTATGTTTGACTGTAAATGTAAACAAATAAATATCACAAGTTTGTATGTAACCACCTAATCAATTAAAATTTAGGCAGACTATAGTATAGGCTCTAAGGGTCTAATAACCTATCCTATATCCCTATAGTCATGGCTCTGATACCAATCTGTCACACCCCGACCCGCAGCGGAAAAGGTGATCGGGGCATGATTGGGTTATCATCAAAGCTCATGACATTTATTATGCGTTTCATATTCATTGAATACAATTTAATGGAACTTTACGATAAATATTACAACATGTTCTAACTATCAATCTAAGCTTCTTTGTTCTCTTCTAAGGCATTTCCTATGTTTTCCTTGCTTCAACCTGTTCACCTGTATCATGTGTAAAAGGGTTTTTGGATCAACATAATGTTGGCGAGTGAATCCTATGGAAAACATTTGAACAAGTTTATTTAAATTGATTATGAAATATGTGCACAACCACTCATGAGTAAAAATAGATGTAAACTTATTCAACAATAATTAAACATTAAATAAAGCACACATGAACAATAATGGAACATTTAGAGGCACGCGTTGCTCAACTCGTCTCTCACGAGGAACTGATGGGCCTAATGAATGAATTGCATAAACATGATAATATGAAAGACATAACTACAAACAATATAAACTTAATGATATACACATGAACAATAATGAATTGGTTTTGAGGCACGCGTTGTTCAACTCGTCTCCCACGAGGAACTGATGGGCTTAATGAATGAATTTCATATGATTTGACAAAATGAAATAAGTAATCACAACAATATAAACAATCTAAGTTTAGGTCATGATATGGTATGGCACAAATTTAAATAAACGAGTTAATTATTTGAGATACATGACACCTCAAAACGTGTAATTAAAAAGGGGAGTTGTAAGATTCACTCACAGTGGGTGCGTTCGGTTGATGATGTTGAATGCACGCGAAGTGGTTTTAACCACGAGTGAGATTAACCGACTAGCTTCCTCTGTTTTCCGGCAGAACTCCGGCGACAGCAATCCCTTCCGGCGATGAGTGTCTTGCAGCAGCGAGTCTCCAGAAAGCTTACAAAGTATGTGGGTGACTTCGGTATAAGTTCAGAGGGTTTAGTAAGGCTCAGAAATGAAGAATCCGGTTTTCCGGCGACGAACAGAGTATATCCGGCGAGTGAGTTTTCACCGAGAAAAGGTGCGGTTTTGAGCGAAAAGGTTTGCAGAGGTTCGAGGGGGTATTTAAAGGGCAAGTCGTCGATGGATTTGGTCCGATTTCCGACTTGGTTCGTCGGTTATAAAAACTCCGGCGGTTATAACTTTGGTCGCGGACTCAGACGTCGGTTATAACCGATGTAGCGTTTATGTTTTACGTTATAACCGAAAGAAACGTTAAGTTTCGCGAGATTGCCGGGATTTCCGACGACTGAACTTTTGGGCGCCGATTTTGAATTCGGAAGGACACTTTATGAATTAAATGATCTTAATAATTAACAGATAATACAAGTGGCGCAGTGGTTCAAGTGTTGTGAGTTAAGTTGTTGAACCAGCTGACTCGGCGACTGACCCGGGTTCGAAACCCGGCAGGGACATTTTATTTTTATTTTGCGATTTTCAACAGTTTTTCAAAAACAACTTATATATTCCAATATAATAATTGATTATGTATCGTTTAAAATTATTTTGGGCATTTAATTCGCAATGAAAATTTTAACTGATTGTTCGGTTAATAAACGGAGCGGGTTTGGTAAAATCCGTTTTTTGACAGATGTTACAGTACGAAGGGTCCACCCTCCTTGAGGAACTTGATAAAATTCATAAGTTTACCAAGGAGGTGAGTTGATTACGTATGGTAACTTGGACGGTTAAGAAAGGTGGTGGATTTGTTTGTTTGTTTGTTTTTTGTGGGTGGATCCATTATTGGGAGATGATTTTTGGTTCTACATTGAAGTTTTCCTCGGGTACTTGGTCTACAAGTAGGGATGTTCAAAAAATTCGGACCCGGGACCGAATTTTAAATATCTGAAATTTTGGATATTTGAAAACCGGATAATCTGAGTTTTCAGATTCAAGTACGGATATTGATTTCTATAAATTTCGGATAATCGGATTATTCGATATCCGAAAACTATTGTTTTTTTTAAATATATAGAGCATATGAGCACTATATATAGTTTGAAATATAGTAAAAATAGTAAAGGGAAATATTAAATAATCGGATTTGGGTTTGGATTTATGAATGTTTTTTGTTTTCAATGTTGGAAATTTGGAAAATCAAATATAGGTTTAATTTTAATCTATACATAAAACAATTTTTTGATATTTTTTTTATAAATTTGGATATCCGTTTGGATATCCAAATCTGTATCCGAAATTTCGGATATCCGAAAATCAGATCGATTATTTGGAATTTCAGATACGGGTTCGAATATTAATATTCACTATCCGAAATTTTTGGATAACCGAAAACCGGATAATTCGATCTTGAACACCTCTATCTACAAGGGTGAATAAACTTGCAATGCTGATGAGTGCAACTAAGAAAGCAATGGCAGGGGATCGGGGAGCTTCAAGTTCAAAACTCTTTTGTTGTATAGAAAGATCATCAGGTAGTTTCTATTGTAAAACACGGATCTGTTGCATCCCAGGAATATGAAACTGTAAAGGAAGCACCGAGCTTAACCATTGAACTCCTTATAGTTGATCAGCAAGCAAGGATCTCACCGGATGTGATTGACTATAAGTGTGGCATGCATAAAGGTGAATTTGAAGTAGTCGTAGTCAGGATATCCTACTTGCTTGAGAGGAGAAGTGGGCACATGTGATAACCGGCAAATTTATATAACAAAGTGGTAAAAAACTGAAAAGTTGGATTGACTCAAAAATTCAGAAAAAATAAATAAATTCGGAAGATACGTAACTGATTCAAAACTTAAAGAAACTCGGGAAATATGTAATTGATTTTTTTAGAATTGGAAATATGTAATTAGTCATTTAATAAACTTATTAAAGGTAAAATAGTAATTATAAAAAAGTATTTTTAATGAAATGGATAATATGTAATATATGGGGTTCTCTAAGGTGAAATATGTAATTAAATTTAGGGATTACGAAAATATGTAATAAAGCTTCTTTAGGAAAGGGAATATGTAATTAAATCCGGGGGGTTGGAGAAATATGTAATAAGGCTACTTAGGAGGGGGGAAATATGTAAAAATCCTTAGATATTATCTATACCATATATGATACAAACTACACCATTTCACACTTAAAAAATTACAAGAAAACTCATTTTCTCCTTTCTCCTTCTCAGGGCCAAGACCACCACCCTTCACCCGTCCATCTTCAAGTTCAAAACAAGTTTAAGGGCTTCAAGTGCAAACCGAGGTTGCACAAAGAGGTTAGATCATCAAAGGAGCTTATTCATACAAGGATTGGAACTTTTCTTTTTTCTTTTTTTTTTCTACCAAGATTATCTGCCCTAGCCTAAGCTAATAGTAATAAATCTTAACTCTTTGCTTTTAAGTTATATTTATATAGAAAATGGCAAGAGTTCACTAATAAGTTGTTAAGGCACTAAATGATGCTAAGTAAAGCAAAGTATGAATTTTTAGACATGTTGGTGGTTTAGTGATGATCTTGAAAGGATACACACTTGGATATATGATTATTGTTGATTTGTGAGGTTATACATACTTGTATGAATATGGATGAGGAATGTTCATGCATGAGAAATGTTCATGGAGTTACTATTGATAAAAATAGAGTTACTAAAAGAATATATGAATATGTTAAAAGTGTTGATGATATTAAGGAGGTGATTATGTTAATAATACAAGTTAACATGTTGGAAAAAGCTTGGAAAATTTAAGGTTTTGAAAGTGTTATAATGGATATATACATGATTTTATATGTTATTTATAATTGTGATGATATATAGATTAACATGCAAAATATCGTGAAAATGGTTTTTAAAGTGTATAACATACGAATAAGTATTGGCATAGCGGGAGATAAAAAGCGATTAAGTATATGTTAACACTTGGTTTTATATATTAAATGCATAATGGGGGATTATGTGGCTTGAATGTATAAAGTGGTGATTTTGAAAAGTTAATATGGTATTTTAATATAATACATGCTAAGTTTGGGGAAATTATGACTTGATGAGCATATCAAGATCATAAAGAGTGTTCGAGACAAATTTAGTGGTTTAAAAATCAAGATTTGGCGAAATCTAAGACTATAGGGTGTGGAGGATGGTAGTCCTCAAAGGATGATCCGCCGTGTAGGCATCCACGTAAACAGGTTTGAGGATGAGCCTAAAGGGGATGGACCTAGGGTGTGGGGATATGAGTGCCACAATAACCTACTAATGTGCTAAAAATAGTTTAGTAAAAACAACTAAATTAACCTAATTCTAAACTCTAAGTAATACTCTAGACTCACTAAAACGAACTAAACTACTAACCGGCAAGTGTACCGATCGACTCTAGTATAGCTAAAGTAAGTCCGGATATCAAACCACGAGACTACTAATTACGTTAACTACTCTATTAAGACTCTGACAGACACGGACTAGGATATTTGTTTATTTGATGAGGGGGGTTTCTAACAATTCCTAAGAAAACAATTAAAATAAACTAAATTAATTAACTAAGTTAACTAACCGAATTACTCTAGACTTAAACTCTGATGGTGGAAAGCACTACCTAGACTGGAATTATTATTGCTTCAAGTAATGATTTTTATTCGAAAATTGTCAACTATGGAACCGAGATCATAAAGTTCTCGCCTTTCGGGATATCTAAAGGACCCCTGACCCTTCTCAAGAGACACGATGACACCCTAGAGGTTGTTTAGACTACCTGTTATTAGACTCTCTCACAAGACCTCTAATGGGTCTATGGAAGTACCTTACAAGATTAACTCCTTCACAGGACCTAAACCAAAGGTAAACTTGGACTCTCGATTAGACTTGCTAGACAATAGCCAACGGGTTTACTTCCTAAGAAAGCTCCTACTTGCGTCTTAATAACTTAGACCTAGCAATAACCTCGCACCTCACAGCTATTGATGATTAGTATAACACTTGATTTTATAAGATTACCGAATATTACTCCTAAGGTTAATTGGCCGACTTCACCTTAAAGATTAAAGATTTATTATGTGATATAGACACTCACCTAAATCTTAAACCTAGCAACTCTATTATGTGATAAAGACCGTCACCAAGAATCAAGCAAAGCAATAGACAATAATCAAACACCATCAAGCATGCATATACATCTAACCAAAAGAACAAGTCGTCTACAACTCATAAACAATCCATAGAATCCATAAATCAAATAAAAATCAAAACTTTAACGCAATCATTCATCCAATCTAGGTAGTCTAGTAAGTTTAGCCAAACAAAGTAATGAATAACATCAAAAACAAAGTAATCTCAAGAGTTCTGAACATAGTATAAAGAAAATACGAGAATAAGAACACCCGAATGGTAAATATCCGAACCGAATGATTCCTAAGCTTTCCTTCTTCAACTTGCAGCTCTAAGCACTTGAAAATACTGGTGAAGATGCAAACTTCTCGTCCCAAGCTCTCCCAATTCGTCTAACTTAGGGTTTCTAATGATGAAGTTAAGTTTTCATATGATTCCCTTCAAAACTCTGTAGCAACTCGAAAGAATCTGCAGATACAACCCTCTCACGCCCCACGAGAGGATTAACCAATGATGTCGCGGCCCGCGACCGCCATAATGATGTCAGCATCTTTAACAACCTCTCGCCCCCCGCCAGAGGCACAATTTCCAGATTTTAAACTTGTTTTCAGCACCCGAACTCTCCAACTCGCTCCAAGACTTGACCACTTCGTGTTTTAAGTCAATTTCCACACTTTCCAACTGTTTTAATCTCACAAGTCTGCAAAACGCAATTGGATCAATAGTATGCATATTCTAACGAAAACGACACTAAAACTAACAAAAATCTATACAAATTATACACGAATAACCGATGTATTTTGCAATACATCACCTACCGAGTGATAGGACCTGTAGTCGAGTTCCATTACATAAACCATTCTTTCGATGATAACGTTACTTGAATACTGACTTGGTTAATTATCAACAGTTTGGCAAGCCTAATATTACTCCATTTAGGCCATCCGGTGAGTATAGACTTGCTTCAAAATTATCATGAAGATATTCTATCATTAAACCCATGTATATTATTACACGGGACTAATAACTTTAAAAGTGTTTTCAAAGCATGGAAGTAAACCGGTTTTCAAGTATCGGATTAACCTATTCTTTACCATTTTTATTATTATAATATGAAATAATAATTTATATAATAGATGTTTAAACATATAGTGAAAAAATCATTTAAAAAAATAAGGTGTAGTCATATTGACATTATTTAAAACTGTTTATTATAAGTAGAATTGTTACTAATAACTAAGTAAAAAGTAAACGAATAACATCTAAATAAACAATAAAACATTTTTTAGTATTAATTCGTTAAGAAAATTTGCATAAATAATAATAATAATAATAACTAATTAAAATAAAAAGTTATGTCACATATGAAAATAAAAATAAATAAAATACTACAATAATATAAGATAAATATTTTTGTGTATTACGTATTTATCTATAGTTATTTATATAGATTAATAAATTGGATATACTAGTATGATATAATAACATGTATTTATTTGTAGTTGTGTGTAGATTAATAAATTGATTATTTATGTATTTATTTAATCATAAATTGGAATGTAATTCTAATAAAAAAAAACTCTAACTAATGCCACATGGCATTTTCTTACTCAAAATTCCAACTAATGCCACTTACCATTAGATAATATATAATGTTTGTAAACATTCGTTTAAATTTTAGTAAATATATAAATAGTAATAATTACATAAATATTAGGTTTTCTAACAACTTATATAAATATAACTAATTAGTAATTGAGTTTCCTAATAATAAAAAATGAAAATTTATTTTTCTTATATCGTAACCGATCACTTACTTAACATTTTATAAAAAAAATATACTTAATTTAGTATCTATGAGCCTTAATTAGACGTGTTTTCAGATGAACTGGACTTGTTTGTTTGTGTTCATAACGTTAAATTGTGTTTGTTTATATTTGTTCAATTACTTTCATTTGTGTTTGTTTATGTTTGTTCAATCATGTTAATTTATGTTTGTTTATGTTTATTCATATATATATATATATATATATATATATATAGTGAAAGTGTAATGTACATCTTGCCTTAACGTACGAGCGTACGCAATGTCAAGTTCGCATGTTATAATCCTAAAAAGGAAATCTCGCATGTTGTAAAACCAAAGGTCGCATGTTCATTTAGGCTTTAAACGAACGAACATAAACGAACACGAACATGCCCGATTTCTTAATGAACGGACACGAACATGAACAAAAAGATGTGTCCGATTATATGTTCGTGTTCGGTTAAAGTTAACTGAACGGACACAACATATCTATGTTCATGTTCGTTCGGTTCATTTACATGCTCGAGGTATAAGAAGTTGGGAATTCTCGTTGTAATCCTACAACACCACGTTTCTTCCTTGATCTTCTATCATGCAATTCTGGGAAATCTCCACATCATATTGGATGGTCAATACAAACAATACCAGTCATTGACGAATTTATGATACATGAAGATAAGGGGTTATTGTCTTGTTTTTTAAATGCACAAAATCCGTTATTACTAATCATGATGCACATCATGTGACATAACCCTATTATATAAAAAGTAATATTATTCAACATAGTTCTAAAATAACATGGCGACTTTTAAATAATTAAATAATTATGTACATTAGAGTGCCTTAGTTGATGTGTGGATACAAAAGCCGTCAAGCAAGTAAGCATAGAAGGCAATACTCCATCAATCAGGGCGGACCTAGTAGAGTCCTCGTTAAGCGGGTGGGTGCACCTCTTAAAAAAATTAGTGTGTTTCGTAGAGTAAAATTCCGACCCTTGAAAATTTGATTAAACCCCTCGTTTACACCCCTTGAAAATATTTTCCGGGTCCGCCGCCCTCAGCTACTAATCTAAATCCCCAACTTAATAAAAATCATTCTTGAAACACCTAATATCATCTCTACACTACACCCCATAATGATTACAATTTCAGTCAATGTTGAATCACCTAGCCCTACACATTTTTGTTATTAGGCCATTTTTAGCACAGATTTCACTCATTCTTGTATTCATTAGACTCAGTTGTTTCATCTCACGTTTCATCTTCCGTAAGTCAACTCCAAGGCATGTTCTTTGCATAAAAAACAAGTATCATTTTAAATGGGTCAATCAGCAAACCCGTGTAGGTCGACCCAAAGACGACACGTTCAACTAAACATGTTCGCACGTTTAACTTGAATTAACTAAAACCCGTTTAGACGAAATCAAACCCGCAGATTTCGTGTTAAATTAGTGCCATATATATGTTTTATTTCACTTGGAAGAATATAAGTATCTCAATGATCTATATTGCTTAAAGTTAGATATCATGGAATTTGTGAATGTGAAGTTACCTAGTAAATAACATATGTTGGTGTTAAACCTTGTTATAAGCCAGAAATCTTAATCTAACCCAACCTATTATTAATTATAATCCTTTTAATTCTTATAGACAATTAAGCCTATATTTACTATTTCTTTTAGAATTGTGATACACACACTCCCTAACTATATACCACCTAAAATCCACCTAAATACTCACATTGAGGTTTAAATCCTCACCACTCGATTGAAAAGAATTCGCCAATGCCATTAGACCAAAGGTTACTTGCCTCAGCTCATTTAATTATGCCTTTAGAATTTCCTATGTCCACAAAATGAGGTTTGGGTACAACATGCAAACTACATACCAATGCATCTCGAATTGGAATGTTACATGATAATTGCAACATCTCATATTTTGAAAATATTAATGCTAAGATTACAATAAGGTTTATTGTATTTATCAATTACGATTTAGTTAAGGATTTTTTTAATTACATTCATCTTACTCCTAATTAATTGCACGGATAGTCCCCGTGGTTTTACGTTTTTTCATGTTTAGTCCCCGTCTTTTGGAAATAGCAGGTATGCTCCCTATGGTTTGTTATTTTATTACTCGGATAGTCCCCTGAGTAAATGTCAGAGGACTATCCGAGTAACAAAATAACAAACCATAGGGAGCATACCTGTTATTTCCAAACTAACTGACATTTACTCAGGGGACTATCCGAGTAACAAAATAACAAACCATAGGGAGCATACATGCTATTTACAAAAGGTGGAGACTAAACGCGAAAATACGTAAACCACAGGGACCATCCGGGCTAAATGCTTAAGTCATTTTTCATAGCCAACAAGATTATTTTATGATGTCAACAACTCAAATCTAAGATAAACTTGACATTCGAATAATGTTGGAACGCAATTTGGTTCATCTTGATCTTGTGGTTACTTTTGGTCAGTAGTCATCCAAAAATTAAAATTAAATAATAAATAAAAAATAAACAATGTGATTAGCTATATTGGGGTGGACCTCACTTCTTCCCCACAGATCTTCATCATTACACCCTTAACACAATCACGACGACGCCAATCTTGCCTCTCGATAACAGCCCGACACGGTGTTTGGCGTTCTAGCCAACAGGGCTCTAATCGGCAACAAATAGTCTAAATAAGAAGTGTTTGACTAGAGGTTGGGGCTAAGTAACGTATTTGGATTAGAATGTTTGATAATTGAACAATAAAAAACCGAAATTTGAACCGAACCAAAATCCAAACTTGGTTTATGGTTTGGTTTGGTTTGAAGATAAAACCCAATATAAATTTCAGTTTTCGAATCAAAATAAGGTTTTCGATTTGTAATTGTGAACCGAATTTGAATTATATATTTTTTCTTAATTTAGTAATTAATTCTTTTTCGTTTTCAAAGATTTTTTTTATTTAGTAATTAATTAATTTTCGGTTTTTTAAAGATTTTCTTTATTTAGTAATTAATTATTTTTCGGTTTTTTCAAATTTGGATTCGGTTCGTTTTCTGATTTTGGTTGCAATTACAAAAATTTAAATTCGAGGAAACCAAATAGATTCTATTAACAACCCAAAATGTGGGTTACATCGTGATTATTATAGGGTTGTTGACATATTGCTTTAGACTTGTAGGGTTGAAATCAAGAAGTTGGTATGTTTTAGACTCATGATTGTTGTACCCAAGAGTAGAAATTAGGCTACATGGTACGGTGTCCATCCTTTCTTGGAGGATGACCCTCTATGTAGGCGTCACATGTGACATTATGGATGATGTCCTCCAAGCTAAAATTTGTGGAAATGGATGATGGGCCTCATTTGGATAATTAGCCTACCCCACCAAATTTATTTTTTTATTTTTTAAACTTCACCTATTTTTTAAACATTTTTGTAAATCCCCTTTGGCCCCTAGCGTCGTATCGCAGCGTGAAAAAAGGATCAGCCTGGGCCAAGTCGTCAGCGATAAGTAAAAAAATTCGGCGGCTCATTCGAAACCGACGTCGAAACATCTCCTCCGTGTACACAGCTACGTCGGCAAAATAATCGGCCACCAAATGATCATGACCGGCTATATATTAAAAAAAAAGCAAATTAAATTTAATATTAAAGTTGAATAAAAAGACTCTAAAAATAGGACGAATACCTTCTCGGTCTCGGTTTAAGGCGGCCTTCCTAGTTTGCCGCTGGGACGACATATCAGAGTCTTCGTCCTCCTCGATGACCATCTAAGCTGCGTGCATAATGACGTTTGCAAAAAACGCTTCGTTCCCACCGAAGATGACGAATACCACGATGAAGAAGATGAATCCATGACTTTTTTTTTTAAAAGTGTGAAGTATGTGAAAGAGTTGAGAGAGATGAGGTTGAAGTGGGTAAATAATAGGGTGTAGGGGTGGTATTTTATTTTAGAATTGAATTTATTTTTTTAATGGTGCAACCGTCAGAAAGCCAAACGGCTATATTCAATTTTTGTCCTTTTCTTTCCTTCGTCTTCGTCCTGTGGTGGCCGGGCATGCCGGTGAGGGGGGAGGGGAGTGGTGTTGGGGCGGCGCCGGTCTAAGACGACCCTATGCCTACCCTACACTGTGTGGCCTTAAGCAAAAGTGTGCAAATTTACTTAAAGATGAATTTGAGTTTGGATATTCAACTAGAGACTATATAAGAGATCACTAATTATACTACTCACATTCGATTAGTCGAGAACTCTCAATATCCATGCATTTGAGGTCAAACATTATAATCTAATATCTCTAGTGTTCACTACTAATGAAAGCTTTTCTTACGTGCTACATGCACCCTCTTAAGGAGTAATCGTCCTCAATAAGATTTACCTCAACACTCCTTATAAGAGATTCACATAAAGTATTACGATTGACATGAAATCGGTTCATGATTTAATCAAATATAGACAAAAACCAGATGAACACATAATGAATTGATTCTCATTTCACAACAAAACATAAATATTACATGACACAAATCAACTATTTATTTTTTAAGCATGAGAATCGTAAAACTTACGAGACCAGTCAATAACATTCTAACAATAGGATAAGATGTATTTAACATGTAACGGACATGTAGCCTTTAAGAAATTCATTCATTCATCTATATATAAAAGGTATGAGGGGGAATACTAGAATAGTGTCAGACAACTGCCTGAAACTCTCTAATTAGCCCGTACAAATTACGGTTTTATCCTCAATTTAGAATTACGATTTTATCCTCAATTCAAAATTACAGTCTTGTCATCGTTGTAGCTATTGACAAATTACGATCTACCTCAGTCAAAATTACGATTTTCCCCCAAGTTCAAAATTACGATTTTGCCCGCAGTTCAAAATTACAGTCTTGCCATCATTGTAACTTTTGGCGAATTACGATTTACCCCCAGTCAAAACAGTCTTGCCATCGTTTTAGTTTTTTGCAAACCTAAACCTATGGTAGTGTTTTGTTTTAATTGTTGAGTCGATGCAAGTTTTATTCGCTATCGCTAACTCATTGGTCCTGACAAGTTATAGTTTTGCCTCCAGCTTAAAATTACAGTCTTGCCATCGTTTTAGTTTTTTTTTTCTAGCAAAACTATATTATCATTTTGTTTTAATTGGTTGAGAAATATTTGGCATAGCGCCCCAAACGCGGTGGCGCATAAAACTAGTTACGACAGATACCAATGTCGGGTTTTTTTTTCGCAAACTGAAAAAAAAAAATTATATAATTCCCCTTTGACTTTTTTAAATGAACAGCTACTTGAAGTAGAAAGATGGAATTTGACATCAACATTATTAAGTTGTTAAATGTCCTCTTCACTTTGGTTCCAGAATCCACCTTCCTTTTCCATATATTCTTCACTTTGTAAAAGTTTTTGGCCCATTTTTTTAAATTTGGAGTCGCATTGATCATAATTTAATACATGAAAGTTTTATGAACGTTTTTGCCTTTTGATATTAAGTATTGGGTCCAATTTAAACCTAGCAAATTTGTAATTCAAGCTACTTCTTAGAAAGTTATGTGCAAAATCTGAGCATAATATGCATGATAATTAAGTTGATTAGTAGATATGTGTCTAAGAAACTTTTTGATTCACTTTCTTTAAGATGTAATGTAAAGTATTGAAAACAAATTGAAAGAATATGATGCTATTAGTACAAAAAAAAACATTTAGGTAAGCTTAAAGTAACAACACTAAATCGAAAGCTTGAATCGTAATAACACTAAATCGTCATCGAGCTTAAATTAAAGCTTATTTGATAAATGAGTTTAAGTCAATGTTTGTCTATGCATGCCATCCTGTGCAAACCCATAATATATTGAAGTACATAAACTTACATTTAATATAAGAATATGTAACTTTATAATGGTATTACTTTCCTTTGTAATGGTGGTGGGTCGAGTTACTAGCGGCGTTAGTGTTTGTGGGCATGGATGACCTTTTGTCATTGAATTTACATGAGTGATTAAGGTTTGTTGTGTAGAAAATCCAGAATATCCTTCTAATTTACTCCCAAAGTTCTAAACGTATTGCTTTTTCAAGATCACAAAACATAAATATTCAAAACATAGTTTTGTATTTTTAAAGCACGTGCTTCATAAATTAAAAAATGAGAATTTCCGGTAAAGATATTACTAAGTGTTTTTCTTTTGCGATTATCTATATATTAATTACTAAATTTTCTCCCTCTTGTAATATCGCTATTCATTTTCCTTTTGGCTTCTTTTTTTTTTTTTACTTTTTTTACACTGGTTAATTTTCTTTTACTTTCAACTTCCTCAGTTACTTTTTTACACTTTTAATTTCATAGTTTTTATTTTATATAAAATTCATAATTTTTATCTTTTACACTTTTAATCCCATAGTTTTCATCTGTTACATGTTACATGTTTGTCCTAAACATTTTTCATTTTTAACCTCAACACTTTTCCACTTTCACCTTTGCTCCTCGATGCTTTTTCATTTTTTACAAACTTGTTGTTTTATGATTGAGACTAAATTTAAAAAGTTAACACATTGCAATGTGTGCGTATGGTTTAACGTTCTTACGTCTATATTTTTACAGTTTAACAACTTCGTCCAAACTCGCGGGTCCTAAGCCAACTTAGTTATTCTTTCCTATCTCTTACTTTTCCAGTTTAATTTTTGCGAGTTAATGCACTACGCTGTGCATGATTCACCGTTTTTATGTTTACTTTTATCTTCGCTTCGCTTTAATGGCCACGCCACAAAACATTACAAATTCTTAAAAACACTAAATTCAAACATAAAACAAATTAACTCAATAAGATGAATAAGCTACTTTCAATACCTAAGTCCAGTCCCGTAAGAACCACACCAACAACAATAGACGAATTCGCACCTCCACTAATTATGTTCCCACGAAGCAGAAGCACAAGAGCAACCAGGTCACGTGACTTACGTGCCACTCACCCTATGTTCATTCCTAAACTTAAAATCAACAACACAAACGAAGAACCTTCGTCTCCAAAAGTCACGTGCATGGGTCAGGTTAAAGTTAAAGTTAAAGTTAACCGCTCAAACAAAACCAAAACGACGTCGTCGAGGTCCTCCGCCACCGTCCGCCGGTGTAAATTTATCCGGAGAATCAAACCGTGGTGGCTCCGGCGAGTGTGGAGAGGAAGAATCTCGTTTTTCAGATGCGATTGCTGTAGAAAATCGGAGAAATTACAGGAATTAACGGAAAAGAAAATTGAACGAAGAACAGGAGATGTGATCGGAGCTTTTAATGATGAATTGATTGCGGAATTGACGCCGAGAAATGCGGTTTTGTTGACGAGATCTAGATCTGCTCCGTACAGATATTCATCTGCGGATAATTATAGAATTTGTGAAGAAAATGATGATGATGATAATGAGAGATGAAGGTTTATTATTATCGGAGAGGAAGAATATAAAGCAGATGTTAAGCCACTGAATTTGAGCAGTTGTAAATCTGAACCAGCAAGAACAGGGGCTAAGTTTTTTGTGAGTTTTAGTTTTAGTGCATAAAAGAGATTTTTTTTGCCTCGTCTATTCACACACGCACTAATCTATTTACACACATCAAGGCGTCCCGCTATGAGCAAAGCGGGGCGTTTCAATGTAAAGTCAACAGACAAGGACTGACAGACTTAATTTGGTGGAATGAGTTAGGTTTTGGTGAAAAAATGGGTTGTTGGTTGATTGTTTTTGTCGTATTTGGTTGTGTTATTTTTTTGAAAAGTCGTAGATTTTTGTTTTATGTTTACAAAACGGACATTTATATTACAAACTTGTTTTATTTCTTACAAACGTATAGTATTTAACATTGTTTTTATAAATGTTATCCCATTTTATTTTAATAAATTACCCGAATATATTTAATTAAACACCGTACGATATGTCACGAATGGGACGCATGAAATAAGCGCAATCAATCGTTTTATTTCTTACAAACGTATATAATTTAAAGTTTTTGTATAAATGTTATCCGATTTAATTTTTAATGAATTACACGAACATGTTTAATAAAAACACCGTACGATATGTCGTGAACGAGATGTATGAAATAATCGCAAACAATCCACACAAGCATACATAAAAGATCAACTGCATATATACATAAATAGTCGGTTTGTACATACAAAACAAAACATAATGTCTAATACAGGAAAAAAACTATACAAAGTAAATCTACTGATCCTCCGGCGGTGGAGACGGTGGCAGTGGAATCTCTAGCAGTCCCAAATATGCACTGATAGCCGTGAGCGTCTGGATAATCCACGCCTGCTGTCGCTCAGACCGCCGGAGGCGCCGATCGAAGTCCCTCGCCACCGCCTGCGCAGCAGGAGGCAGGTCGGCAATGACATGCTGTGGGTACTGCGGGGGGTGTGGAGGCGGTGGCGGCGGTGGTGGCGGGTCACCCTGAGGCTCATGCTCCTGATCGTGAGGCGGTGGCGGCGGCGGTGGCTGGTCATTCTGAGGCGGTGGCAGACCCAGGGCTGCAAGCTGAGCCTGGTAAGCCGCCGCCTGAACAGCCGGAGGCACTAGTATGCCCTCGGTGATCTCGACAACTACGGGGATCACCTCCGGCAACGGCGGCTCCGGTACCCAAACACCCCCATCGCGGCCCCGAAACCGGTAGCCAACGTCAAACTGGTGCAGCATGGGACGACGCTGACGCCCGACCTAATAAAGTCGACGGAATGGGCGGGGCCAATAGCGGATCACTCTCGGGCACGAGCCCTAAAGATCGGGCGATGACGGTGATGTAGCATCCGCCAAAAAACCTGCCGCACTCCTGCTTATGATAAGCAGAAGCATAGTACTCAGCCAAGCAATGAGCCAGCGCATACGGGTGAGGCCGCAACAGGCAGTACAGGTAAAAAAGTTCCCCCTTGTTGACCTTGTCCCGGCTGTGAAGCCGGGCCACGATCGAGGACGCGATAATGCGATGCAGGTACCTGAACAGGGGGTCTCTGATGGTGGAGGCCTTTTGCGAGGATTTCCCAAAGGGAACCCTCGCAATAGCCCTCCAGAAACTAATAAGGGTCTACCTATCCAAGGCTCTAACCCCCTGCGTATATAAATTTGTATCAAGCTCAGCTGCGGTTTACAAACCTGCATGGACGACGAACTGCCTAAGACTCATCCCAAACTCCTGAGTGGTGAGGCGGAAGGTAATCTCATGCTGAGGATGGGCCGGGTCCTCCACGCAATCCGCCGGATGCGGAGTGAATACAAACGACGCGATAAACTCGACCGTAAGCTCACGGTACGAGTCCTCCGCCGCCCCCTGGAACAAACGCGCCCACAGGGAATCCAACCCTATAATATCCATCGCCCTACGCGCCTGCTGTACTATCTCCAACAAGCCCCAGTCAATCCCGACGTGCGCCCTATCGACATGATGCGCAACCTCGCGCACCTCTCATGCTTATCCTCACCTGCCGGGAACGCGAGATACTGGTGGTCCGGGGTTGGATCAGCGCTCTGATCCTCCAACCCCGCATCCATGTCGACATCAAAATCATCCATATCCATATCTGCGTTTTAACAAAACAATCATCAATAATTAAACAATAACTATTATTAAAGAAATATTAATAACAATAACAACTAAAAAAGAAATAACAAATAACTATTATTAATAATTAAACAATAAACAAACCATAAATTATCAATTAACAAAAATAACTATTATTAAAAATAATTAAACTATTATTAATAACAATAATATAAACTAATTAAACTATTATTAATAACAATAATTAAACTAATTAAACTTTTATTAATAACAATAATTAAACTATTATTAATAACAATAATATAAACTAAGTAATTATAAAAATTAAAAAAAAAACAAGGCAAAGTGGGGCGCTTAGGGCCATGCGCCGCGCTTTGCCTCTTTCTTTTTGAGCACAGCGGCGGCAGCCGGCCGGAACCCCCCAAATCGAACCCAAACAAACCTCAAATGAATAATCTAATGGAATAAATGAGTAGGGGGCAACGATCATACCTAATGGGAGTCGAATCGCCGGAAATGGACGTCAAACGAGTTCAAACGAGGCTAGTGTGTGTAAATCGCACCGTTTGTGTGTGTGTTTTGAAGTTTTGTGAGTTTGGGGGTGAAGCAGGTCGCTTTGGGTTAAAACGTGGGTCCAAAGCGCCCCGCTTAGGCCTAAGCGGGGTGCTTTGGCCTTTTTTAATTAATTTTTAATTTGATTATAATTCAAAAACGCATCGATACATGTCGTAACTTGACGTAATTTGCCATTTTATTTCTTTTTGGGAAGTTTATAGTCTATACCTCAAATTCGAATAAGTTCGGTCAGCTCGGGTTCTGTATTCACGATTTCGTGTGTTTCTCTTTTGATTTCAGTTGTAGTCCGACGTGCGGTATTGCATGTATGCGCGCCATACCGGATCAATGCTTATCGTATTTTGTCGTTAAAAGTTGTATTATAACGTTTACTATCTGTATTATTTGGTTTTGTTGCGTATGTTGGTCGTTACGTTCGCTATTGTACAAAAGCGCATATACTTAGCAACCATATACACACACTTGGATTGTAATGATTCAACGCATGTAAGTAAACAAACATAAACGTACTCTTGGATTATAAACGAATTACCATGATTAATATTACATCTATTTAACCTACATCTTGAACATATGGCGTTACATTAAGGTCCGGGAGTTTGTACGTAAACATTTGGTACGCGCTGATCTGATCCCTGTATAATGTATGCCAAGCAGTTGCGCTCTCCCGATAAGGAATGCCAGATACAACCTCCTCCTCCTCCCTCAAGTTGGACAAGACCGGTTTCTCATACGTGTCGGAAATAGCGGTCCCCTCGTAAGAATTAGGAACAACTGACTCGTTAGAATATTCACTGAAAGATAGTTGCTTAACCACGACATGGTAACCGTGCGTTATTTTGAAGAAACGCAAGTAACACAGAAAAACCCCACGTATGTCTAGAAACAATATAATGAGTTTTAGAAATCGAATGCGTTAACTCTTCTCCCGGGCAAGCTTTAAAGGCAAATATTTGGGGTCAAAGCGGCGCTTAGGGGTCATGGGACAACATCGTACCAGGTCAAACCTCGTATCACCTTTATGTCACTCAGACATTAGTCACTTCACCTTTTGTCTTGTAAAGTAACCCCAAAGCGCGACGCTTAGGGGTCATGGGACAACATCGTACCAGGTCAAACCTCGTATCACCTTTATGTCACTCAGACATCAGTCACGTCACTTCACCTTTTGTCTGGTAAAGTAACCCCAAAGCGCGACGCTTAGGGGTCATGGGACAACATCGCGTATCACCTTTATGTCACTCAGACATTAGTCACTTCACCTTTTGTCTGGTAAAGTAACCCTAAACGCCCCGTTTTGCCCAAAGCGGGGCGCTTTGGGGTGTGAAAATAAGTTGGTCCGTGTGTGAATAGCAAGATCCTTTTTTTTACTTGTTTTGGTGTTTATAAATTTGTTATATACGAGATGGCGTAAAAATGCGCGTTAGAGTGGGATGTTGATTAAAAGGGTTAAAAGTAGAGGTAAAGATATGATTAAATGGGTCAGATTTATCTAGGATTGTAAACGAATCGAACGATTGTTCGTGTTCGTTCGTTAAGGATATAGCGTGTTCATGAACACTTACTAAACGAGATTTTATGTTTGTGATCGTTCATTAAGGAAAGGAACGTGTTCACGAATGGTTCGCGAACAAAACAGAGTTAAAATCGGCGAAGACGGTGGTGGCTAGAGGTGGATGGTGAGAGGGAGCGACCCTAGACCTTGAAGTCCTAATCGTTGAACGAAGTTCGATAGTATTTTTCAATGTGAATAATAGTGGAACGCTACATAAGTAAGGTGGAGACAGAGTTTCATATCTTATTTGTTTGGGTAAGGTAATAAATAAGAATATAAATTAAAGTTCAGATAAAATAAATAAATGCTAAAAAAATCTTTAATGACCAACTAAACAAACGAACATGAACGAATGTTCACGAACACACTACCAAGCATTCACGAATGCAATTGAACGAAAGAGACTTCTGTTCGTGTTCGTTCATTTAACTAATCGAACCTAATTTCTTGTTCATATATGTTCATTAATCAAAGGAATGAACGTAAACGAACTTTCCATCAAACAGTTCACGAACTATTCGTTAAACGTTCGATTTATTTACAGCTCTAAATTTATCCAATACATTTGCCACGGGTCAAGAAATTAGTGCATGGAAACTACTACCGGCTCAAGGACAAGATTAGCAAAATAAATTTGGTAGTAGAATGGATAGGTTAGTGGGTTATAATGAAAATGTAACATTTTTGTAAGTGATATTACCTTCCTCCTTATTTTTTTTTGGCTTGGACTACCCTTATCATTATTTTTTCTCCTAGTGATGTATTACCGTGGTGGATTCAAAAAATTTGGTGAACGGATACACAAATTTGTTGGGTTAAGGCGGGATGAAATGAGGCCAATCAAACTAATTCATACTTGTCTACTTAGTTATATGGTAAAACTATTCGTAATTTATTTACTTAGTAATGTAATAAATTTGGTAATATTTTCTAGTAAAATTCAGACATGTATAATAAATCATAATTAGATGACAAAAACATTTGTAAACCAAAAAAATACTTAAGTTAATTTACCAACGGATTCAAAAAATTTGGTGAGTGGATACAAAATATGGTTGGGTTAAGGTGGGTCAAAATGAGTCGGATCAAACTAATTCATAATTGTCTAAGCTATATTGTAATTGTAAAACCATCCTTACTTTAAGTGGTAATGCAATGAATTTGGTAATATTTTCTAGTTAAATTCAGACATGTATAATAAATCATAAATTAGAAGACAAAAACATTTGTAAACCAAAATAAAATATTAACTTAATTTACTAATGGAACAACAAAATACGTTAGCTTTTTTTAAAGGCTAAATTTACACAAATAGGAATTAAACTCATGACCTCCTATTATTCTAAACTTTATTTAATTCACCAATACCACTAGACTATTTCTAAATGGATTAACAAAATACATTAGTTATCTACTCAATTTAACTAGTTATGATTAATACCTAATATGGAATGTTTAACTTTAGAATTGTTTAAAAGTAAAATCAAACTAAATTGTGTAACTTATTTGAAGCTAAAGGAGTTATTCTGAAATTTAAATTCTGAAAAACATTGCCCATCCACAATCCAACAAATTCACCAAACTATACTTCGGATAACTTAACTTCATTCGATATCCACATCTTAGAAATTGGTAGGATAAATTTAGTTAAAATCATTTTGGAGGCGGTGTTCTTTAGTATAAAAGTTGATAAGTTTTGTATTTAATAATCTAAAATCTTGTACATTCTATCCTTTAGGTCAAACCCAATTAAATTTTTCTTTTTAAAGTTGGTCACGTACCTAGCACATGAAGATATTCTTTTCATTTAACCTCTCCATAGACTATTGAGTAAATAACTTATGACAAGAGATTAATTGAGTAAAATTAAAGATATAAAAACAATTGCATGTCTTCACCGTCTCTCTCTCTCTCTAACTCTATCTCTCCCTCTATTCTCTCTATCGCACGCTCTCTACTCTATCTCTCTCTAAAAAACTTTGCACTCACTTTCTATCTCTAGAAAACCTGCACGGTGGTGGGTGGTGGATTGTGGTGGGTGCGATGGTGATGGTGGGTTTAGCGATGGTGGGAGGTGTACGGTGGTGGGTGTGATGGTGATGGTGGGTTTAGCGGTGGTGGGTGGTTGATTTTGGTGGGTGCGATGGTGGGTGTACGGTGGTGGGCGGTTGATGGTGGTGGGTGCACGGTGGATTAGGGCGGCAACCGGTGAAGGGGTGGTTGTGGTGGTGGGTTCGGTGTGGCGATGGAGGTGGTGTTATGGGCGATTGCGATTGCAGGTGGTGTTGGTGGGAGAGTTGATGGCCGAAATTGTTTTATGGGGCTTTTTGGGTTTTGGGGACTTTTGGGGGGTGTTGATTTGGATTTTTGGTGGTGCGTTGACGGGGTGGTGGGGAGAGAAAGAGAGAGGGGGAGAATTAATGGTGGTGGTGGGTTGATGGTGGAAGGTGGTAGTGGTAGAGACAGAGAGGAGTAGAGAGAAAGTTATAATAATAATAATTTTTGAAATATTTTGTTTTAGTTTTTTAAATAACATTAAATAAATGAGTAAAAAGACTAAAATTTCCTTTTGTAATCTGACTTAACCAAAATATCTAACTGAGTTTGGCCTAAAAGATAGAACGTGCAAGATTTTGGAACATTAACTACATAACTTGTCAACTTTGCGCTAAATAACACCGCCTGCAAAACCGTGTTCACGTAAAGGACAAAACTTCTAATTTACTCTTAGAAAAACAAACAAACCAAATTAAAATATTATAATAATAGGTAAGAAAAACTGAAAACGTGGCACGTGACACCGCCTCATAAATTATGGTTCATTTTTAAAACCGTATATATAACAATACCTTTTAAAATACAGCTCATTGAAGCCTAATCAGACTACCATACCATATCGTATGTAAAACCGCCATATAATGGGTTTTCCCGAGTTATGGCGGAGGTGGGTAAGGGGTATTTTAAGCTCTTATAGAGGATCGTTCTTATAAACGGCTCCCCCACGCTTAAGTTTCAATGTTATCGGGGAGTCCGGCAAGGCGATCCGCTAACACCCTTTATTTTCATAATCGCAATGGAGGCACTAACATGCTTTCCCAATAAAGTCATGGTCGTGGGCCTAATCCGGGGTATTCCAATGCCAAATAATGGTCCATCTATCACACATTTTATGTATAAGAATGACATTGTATTCATGGGCGAATGGGGGAAATACTATTCGAAATATTATGTGTTTAATGAGATGTTTCTATCTCATTTCGGGGCTAAAACTAAGCCACAAAAAATCATGCCTAGATGGTATTGGGGTGGGGGATAATGTGGTGGAATGTATGACCAATAACATCAATTTCAAGGTGAGGAAGTTTCCATGTAAATATTTGGGTTTATTGGTGGGGGGGCAATATGAATCAAATCCGACATTGGAAAGGTGTTGTAGATGTTTTTAAAACAAGATTATCGAAGTGGAAAGCAAAAACTTTGTCTATTGGAGGAAGAGTTACATTGTTAAAATCGGTCCTTGAAAGTCTCCCTTTGTATTTTTTTCTTCTCATTATATCGTGCTTCTTAAGGAGTCGTTGACGCTTTAGAAGCACTCAGACAAAGGTTTTTTTGGGAGTAGTGACGAAAAAGCAAAGACGAGTTGGGTGTGTTGGCAATGAGTTATTGGACCAGTTGAAAAGGGTGGTCTTGGATTGGGCTCTCTTAGAGACAAGATTGTTAGTTTGCTGATAAAGTGGTGGTGGAAATACAAAAGTGAATCAAGTAGTTTATGGTGTAAAATTATTACGGCTATACATCATCAAGAATAGTCTTGCTCGTACTTGCCTATAAGAGAAGGGGTTTATGGGGTTTGGAGTGGGACTAATAAAGTTGGTAAGGAACTCATGGATCTCAATGTAAACATTAGCATGCTGATTAAGGCTACACTCGGGAATGGCGACTCGGTTTGGTTTTGGATTAACGTATGGCATGGGGAAGATCCTCTTATGTTTACTTTCCTTGCTCTATATAATCTAGAGCGGTACAATCTACCATAGTGGAGATGCAAAGAAGAAATTGTGATTAGAGGAGAGATGTGGGTACCATGTCTGAAATAGATGAATGGGACATAATGCAATCTTTAATACTCGATTTAATGGAGCAAATGGACATGATAGCTGGATATGGGTACTTAATCCGTGGGGCGAGTTCACAGCGACATTATGCCGCGAGATTATAAAAAAGCATGCGGTTTCGTTTTGTCCATATACTTGGGTTAAATGGGCCCGGAAAAAGTCAATGTCTTTGCTTGGAGAGCGGAACAAGACCGATTAGCAACCCTCACACCGCTGAAGAAAAGGAACATGCTTAGGGGATCGGCTTTTTGTCGATTATGCGGGGAGGTCGAGGAAGATGCAGATCACTTGTTCGTTTCTTTATATTTCTCGACTTCGTTGTGGCAAAATGTTGTAGCATGATGCAAGATCCCACAACTCTGTGTCCAGCTTTCGTGATCTGCTTCATGTGCACAAAGACCCGATAGCAACTGAACATAAAAGAAAAATGGTGCAAGTAATAATCTTGGCGCGTGTTGGGCGATTTGGAAGGTAAGAAACGAACTTATTTTTAACGGGAAGTGAGAAGCTATTGATAGAGCTTTCATCGAAACTCAAAGTGTGGCCTTTCTGTGGATCAAACGGAGAGCAAAACTCATAAACATGGAATGGAGAAACTAGGTGAAATTCAATTTATCATGATATGTAATGCTTTTATTATTGTTATGTATTTGGGTGTATGTTTTGTAATAGTTGTAACGGGCCAACAACTTGCTGGTATCCCACTAGTGTAACATTTTTGTGACGAATGAAGTTTACTATTTGCCGATAAAAAATGTCAAACCACCATATCATTCACAATCTACTCCAACCATGTGCAAAAGAAAATGTTTCAAAATACAGCTCATTGAAGCCTATGTTTTTATCTACCATGGTAAAGTTGATATATCTTCATGTACTAAAAGGTTAATACAAAAGTTTAACAATCTAACCATATTAGTGATGCTTGTTGTTCCATTTTTCTTCATTTTACTATGTGGTTTCTTCTTATTGGTTTTCCCGGATTCAGGTGCTTTAGATCCAACTTAGGAACTTTGTATTGACATCAACCACCATACCATCGCTACCACATTTCCTTTCTTCTTTTCACGAAAAATTATCTGTCCCAAAGACGGATAATCATAAACCTTCTCAAGAACCACCTCCACAATAGGTGTGACAGATACCACACCAAAATTTTACCAACCTTCAAGGATCTCGGCATGTCCTCATTCCTTCTCCTGGTAGCAGGGTCTACCGATCCTTTTATCTCAGATACTATGACTTCAAAGGCCGCCTTGAGGCAGCTGCACAAATAACCTTGTAGCCCGGTGGTGATCTTGATTTTTGAGTCTGTTACAAGCAATGTTTTTATAACCGGACTGGAGTCTAACCGGAACGCGTCAAGGACCGGGCAGTTTTATGTAAAACGGTCTGTACAGGGCCAAACGGACCGCCAGAGACTCCGGTTCAACAGGCGACCTGTCGGTCCGGTCTTCAAAACCATGGTTACAAGCATTTCTACTTCAAAACTAATAGCTAACTTCTATGTATTATCCCCGTTTTCAGCACCCACACATCCCTTCGTCATCATTGCATTCATAGGACCCTCAACTTGTAATTCTACATCTTCCACAACCCATGCATAATTAATCTCAAGCTCTCCCACCCGAACTCTATCCACGTCAACTACCCACTTCCCTATAAAAAAAGATTCTATAACCCGATTTAAGAACCTCGTACTGAACACGACAATTAATTAATACAACCGTTTCTTTTACCTCAGTTGAATTGACCACAATATGTAGGTCATCCATTACTCTAGAAATTTCATCGAGGGTCTGCAGTTGCCCTATGAGGGTAGACCCTCATACCAGTTCATCTTTTCTGACTTATTAAGCATATAGTCTCCTTCCAATGTGGACATCGGCACAAATGTTACGTTTGATTGTTCAAAACCAAATGACTTGAAGTATTTGTGGCTTCATCCTTTAGCCGATTGTAGAAGATTTCCGAATACTCCATAAGATCCATCTAATTTACAATATATATATATATATATATCAAATGAGTAAATTGTACAAATTACAAAAAGAAAAAGAAACTAATTAATAATAGTTACCTTGTTGATACAACAAATTAATTTTTTCAAACCCATTGAAATGGCAAGTGAGTGTATTGTCTATAATAAGTAAAGCACAATCCGCCATTAAAATTCCGGTAAGGATGTTTTCAATACCATGAGCTGCCTCCATAAACGAAAAGTTCATAGTGTTTGGACAAGTTCTTAAAGTCACATATTTACCTCTAAATCCTGATTCATTTCTTCATTCTTCAATTCCACACCTCCACCATTTAAACCACCGATGGTTTACCATACCCAATTCATCAATCATTGTTTAGCTTCTAATTGACACACATGAGCGAATATGACATTGTATCACTACAGCTTCTGACATTCGGTTCCTTAGACTTATTCTTTACACTTATCAAACTAGAAAGAAAAAAATAGAAAACTTCGTCTTAGAAAAATAAAAACAAAACCAAGTATTTGGATATTAACATTTAGAAGGTACCTTCTCTAGTCTGGACTGAACCATCTTTTTTTATACCTTCAATTTCTTTAGAACGTTTTGGGGATTTAGATAATAAAAAATAATCAATATTAGCCGTATAATATTTAATCAACTAAAGAAAAGAAACAAGAAATAAAGAAACCGACCTCACAACAATTTTCATAATGATCATTAGGTTGTTTAAGACTGAACTTGCAAACTCTAGAATCATGATCCATCTGAGTTTCTAAAAAAATAGAAACATTAAAAAATATGTAATCGAAAATAGCAAATAAAAAAACTCAAAAAAGGCATGCTTGGTTTTCGGTTTTAAACAATTCAATCTCGAAGTTGGTTCCTACCCATATTATGCTCCCATCCAGTGAAACTGTGTATATTTTTAGTTTGTAGCTACTGATTAGTTGAAAGGAGTTAGTTAGTTGAATGTCATATAGAAATTTACCACCCGCTCATCCCTAATCGGGCATGTAGACCGTAGAGGAATGACCCGATTCGGTCATTCCAGGTCGGTCAAACTTATAATAAATATAATATAAATACAATAAATATTCTGGAGATATTCTCATGCAGATAAAGTATATGTCAAATCTCCTAAAAATGGGTTTGATCTCTATGTAACCGAATCTCCTAGAAAAGGGGAAACCCTAAACACCACCAACTATAAATAGGGTACTTCTCTCCATATTCTACAGGTTATTCTTTGACCCTAAACTCTTTCTACATTGAGTCCAATACTGACTTGAGCTTCAGAGAGTGGTCCAGAGACTCCGGTCTCTGACCCCTTCTAACGTGTTTACTATTTTGCATATTTGAAGCGACAAGGAGAAGGTGAGGTGCGACTGTCATTCATCTTCATCGTTGGAATACATACCTATATCGGTACGTGTTTCTACATAGACTATATTTAAGACAATGTCGGTTGTAAACGATTCAACCCACAAGTGGATGCTAACCAACGGCAATGTGCTATTATCAACCAGTAACCTAATTGTGCTTATATGACCATACTAGTAATTAATTCATAACATAGGTAGGGCTGTTCATGAGCCGAGCCAGGCCAAGCTCGGGCTCGGCTCGATTATAAACCGAGATGGCTCGGCTCGGCTCGTTTTTGAAACCGAGCTGAAAATCTAAGCTAGCTCGGCTCGGCTTGGTTTGGCTCGATTTTGTAAGGAAAAATTAATATATACCTCTTAAATTCAGTACCCTAAAATATTATTCAATACTTTAGAAGAATATATTCAAAATAACTTCAACCTAATTAAATTTACAAACCAAAATCAAGTTCAACAACGCAAAATAAGTTTTAATTTCAATGAAATACAATATTAGTTTTGTTAGTATTGTAATCAACCTTCAAATATGCCATAGATATCAAATTACAAACCTATATAAATAGTAATCAGTTTTTTGTAATACATTATAATGCATATAAAATAAAAAATTATTATAAGTAAAATAATCCAAGCTAAACCGAGCTGAGCTATAAAGCGAGCCAAACCGAGCCAACTCGGCTCGTTATGAGCCGAGCTAGGCTCACTTTCTAACCGAGCCGGCTCGACTCACTTTTAAACCTAGCCATATCAGCGAGCTTCTTCCGAGCTAAATCCGAGCGAGCTCCGAGCCGCGAGCTTTTTGAACACCCTAAACATAGGATGTTTTTTACCTTGAAATTATGTGCCCAATTGCAGTATAGGTGTGACGAAACTAGTAATTATCAGTTTTAGTACAATATCATTTAAACAAACAGGCTGCTGGATGCTAGCCTTGTTGTTCATGTGTTCAATCATCGACTTTGTTGTGGTCTACTTAAATTGTTATTATATTCTTCACATACCAAAACTGTAAAAGAGTATGTAATACGCGTACTGCTACCATTAAAACCGTAATTCTAACACCCCCATTGATCCAAACCATAATCATAGTTATCAAAGGCGACCTAGGCGTGCACCTAGGCGCTCCGCGAGGCAAGGCGCAAACAAAACGCCTCTTGGCAGTCCAGGCGCTCAGGCAAGTTTCCAGCTATATTCCGGCCAAATTCCGGCTAAAATCCGGTTTGAACAGCCAGAACATCTAAAATTGGTCTGAAACATACAAAAAGAGGGCTGAAATAGCCTAAAATGTAGTTACTGGAGTTGCAGGTTGTGAGTGAGGGAGGAGGGAAAAGAGAAGAAAGAAAATGAAAAGGGTTAAAGGGTAGAGTTTAAATTTAAAGTATGTGAGTCCTGCATCTGTGTCCGGCTTTTGATTTATGTGTTGTCAACATGACTAGTCAATGCATTGTGCAATTTACTTTTTTTACTTTTATATTTTTAGTGTAATTTTGTTTATTGTTGAATATCTTTTCTTTTCGTTTTCTTTACTGATTCTGTTAAATGAACATCTTTTTTTATTCTGATATGTTTTATATTCTCTTTTTTTACATGTTGTTTACTACTCTCATGTTTTTAACTTTTAATTAGCTATACATTAATCTTGTTTTGTTGTAGATAAGAATTATGGTTAGAAACTATTGTTTATACAACCTAAAACATGTTTAAACCCCTACAAATATTATATAATAGCTTTTATTTATTTTATTTTATTTTATTTAAGTGCGCTTTCTTTTTCTCGTACCCTCGCTTTTTTTTCGCTTTGCGCCTAGCGCATTTGATACCTATGCCACAGATACCAAATTTTAGTTCATAAAGAGTAGTCTTGTTTAAATAGTAATAGTATTAACAAGTAAGTCATGTTACCAACAAAATAAAGGCATAGAACACGGTAGTCTTGTTCAAGCATCAATAATAAAACAAGTAGAACAGGTAAATAGTAATGTAACAGATGGAACCTTAAGGTTGAGGTTGAGTTGCTGGCTTGTTTGCTTGTTGCGGTTCAGAGGCTGCATGTCAAACAAGTTTGTATGCCAGATTAGTGCAACTAGCAAAACTTCAACAGTTCTTAAAACATAGGAACTCATATAAGCCATCAGTGCAACACATTATACTGGATTAGTATCGTGAAACGGGTTTCCACTTTTCATTAGTATATATGGTTACATTAGACATAGTAATCCAAGACTAAGAAATTCGTTTTCAAAATTTTTAAGTCGAAACCCTAAAAAAATATTTAGTCATCAAATCAAGCGTTTCCTATTTGGAAGGAATCTATCACACAACTAAGGAATCTACAAAAGGTAAGTCGCAACTTTTGTATCTATCACAAAACTCATGTTTCTACGAGTAGAAACTAAGTGGAGCCTCATCCATGGAACGATTTGACCCCCGAGTGGATGTTAATTACCCTAATATTCAATCTAAAACAACAATGCGTAAATCACACAAATGAAACTTGATCAGTTATTTGCAATGTGAAAATATTACCTTCAAACTAAATCAAGAAACCAAACCCTAAGTACACACATTAAGACAAATTACATATATATGCATCTGAAACAACCCTAATCAAACTTGATCTACTACAAACAACCCGGTGACCTTCAAATTAAATCATGAAACATCCGAAACAACCCTAATCATACTCGATCCACTACAAACAACAAAGTGTCCTTCAAAGTAAATCAAGAAACTAAACCTTATGTACATGCATTAAGACAACATTATATATATATATGGGAACGAAAACAAGAAAACCTTGTTGAGTTCTAGAAAACTTTGAAACCTCAATCTCCACCATTTATAAAAAAAAAAGATATATACGGTTGAGATTCAATGTTATATAAAGTAACTTTTCTGACCATGTAACCGACTCACAAAAAAGTACATGTAACAACTTTTGTTTTTTTTCATTTTTCTGTCTCACATAAAAAGTGTAACAAGTTTTGTTTGTTGCACTAAAATTTCTATAACACATGTAACATGTTTTTTACATGCACTACATTGAAAACTCGTAAATTTTAAGTTCGAAAATGTTACGCTTAGTAAAACCTGCAAAATTTGCTGTTGAAAAACAAAAAAATAGTGTAATATGTGATGTTACATCTACGTAAACGATCGAAAGAGATGTAACATATCAACTTTCTCTCTCCTGACAAAGCTGTTACATGTCAGAATTCTGAAAAAGGTTGTAACACATGGCAACATGTGGTCCATCCATAGGTTTCTTGAGTCTTCACAACTCACATGGGTTTTTCCTCTATACTTGCCATATAAATATATATTTATATATATAATATATATATATATATATAAATTATATATATATATATATATATCCATCCAAAACAACCCTAATCATACTCGATCTACTACAAACAACACAATGACCTTCAATCTAAATCATGAAACATCCGAACAACCCTAATCATACTCAATCCACTACAAACAACACAGTGACCTTCAAACTAAATCAAGAAACTAAACCCTAAGTACACGCATTAAAACTAAATTTATATATGTGCATCCGAAATAACCCTAATCATACTTGATTTACTACAAACAACACAATGAATTCGACAAGTAATTTGCAAATTGAAACTATTACAAAAGTTGAGATGAAATCACCTAAAATCGAAACGAACAACAGGGAATGAGCGAGCGATCGATCGATGAGTTTAGACTTTAGAGTCAGGGCAACAAACAGATTGAGCGAGTTATAGAGAGACTTCAGTTAACATAAAAGCTTTTCACAGTTTAGACCTTTTACTTTCTAATAATTGACAGTATTCACCCTAGACTTATTGTAGTTGTAACATTGAGTATACCGATGAAATCACACTTCACAAACTTGTAAAACTTTCACCTAATGTTGCAACATAATCTTCAAGTGGTTTAAATCGGGTCCATACATAACCTTTTAACTTACTATGTCGTTTTTTTTTACTATTATTCTAAGGTTTATGTGAACTTGGGTATAGAGTAAACTCTAAATGATGAACTAAAATCAATTCGAACTATTTATGGTTTTCCTTCAAATAGTATGTTACTGATTTTAATTTTTAAATTTGCATGAATTATTTAATAGTTTTAATTTAGCTTTTATAGTGTATCCAATAACATCATGACGATCTTAGTTATGGCACAACAAAATAAACTACAAGTTACTATCTTTCTTTAGCATGAGAATCCACTAATGAAAATTGAAAAACTCATTTGACGTCGTCAATACACTGTTAACTAACGGATAAAGATTAGTCATAGCTTATGCTAGACATGTGGCCTTCAAGAGGTTATGACATAAAATCAGATTAATTATAGTCATATTCTAAATATATGTAAAATATTTTGTCTTCTACTCATTATAATATGTTTTTTTGTGGTTTTCATAAAAGAAAGGATGTGTTTGGTTCAAGATTACGAGTTTAAATGTATATGTTTGAAAGAACTTATTTATTTATTTATTTACCATTTATGTGCTCTCCCTTCTTCTCCAACCTTTACCTCTCTCTTCACATCCAATCACCGTTGAATACTATAATATCGACATGTCTCTTATCACTCCATTGCCTTCCTTCATTGTATGCGTCCAATATAATATTTGAAAAAATAATTTGTTGAGTCAATTATTTTAGGTATAACAAAATCATATATGTAAAAAGGAAGAAATAAGGTTTAAGGTCGACCTATATTCAAAAATTAAAGTTCGAACCATTCAAGTTATACGGATTGTTTCCCTACTAAAATGGGCAGTAGGCCTAAAAAGGTCAATCCATAATCGATGGCTTCATGGCTTAATCTTTGTGAACTATTGCCCATTTACTAACAAATAATAGAACCCAAAAATCATAGTCATTTCGGATAATAAAATAATTGAGAAAAACCGTAGAGAAATAGAGGAATAGAGATAAAGTGAATTATTATCTTTCATTCTATTGAAGGGTTATGATATAATAGGAAGTTTGTATGTGTAGGAAGGCTATGAAGTAATCTTGACAATCTATTTATGAATCAAGGGCTAAGATTAAATGGGTGAAATTGAAGAAGAAAAAGAAGCGCGTGAGTTTGTTGACGGGTATTGTAGTCAATCCAAGGTAATAGTTTTTCTCTCCTCAAATTCCCCATAATTTTTTAAACGTTAATAACTCTTTCATACGACATTATCTTTTTATAAAAATTGCACAAAAAACGAGCGTTTTTTATCTTTAAAACGAGTATGTTATTGCTATATTTCAAAAAAATAATTTTGAAAACCCAGTTGCGTAAAACGCAATGAAAAAATAACTACAGTCAGCAGCAGCGAACCAGAAGTCCCAATCGTAGTTAAAAAACGCAGCGACGCAATACAACACAACAACAGTGAACCTGAACCAAGCCAGCCACCTGCAGTAAAAAAAAACGCAATTTTTTTTTTGTAAAACGCTACAGTAGGCTGCAGCAAGCGAACCAACAGTCCCAAAACGCAGCTACAGCCTGCAGCAGCGAATGAACAGGCAAAAAATGTGTTTTTTTTATTTTGTAAAACGCAATGGACAAAAAACACACAAAAATGTGTTTTTTTATTCTTTTGTAAAATGCAATGGATAAAAACAGTTTTTTTCATTATTTTGTAAAACGCAATGGACAAAAAACACCCAAAAAGTGTGTTTTTCATTCTTTTGTAAAACGCAATAGATAAAAAATTGTGTTTTTTCATTATTTTGTAAAACGCATGGACTAAAAAACACCCAAAAAGTGTGTTTTTTCATTCTTTGAGACATTTTGTCAAACACCTAGTGTGCAACTTTTTATTAATAATTTCTCAATGAAATTGGAACTAATAATGTTGACCAAACGCATGAATACATCAAGAGAAAGACTAGAATAAGAGATATCTTCACTTTGATACAAAATGTTTCCATCGCATAATGTTAAATTTAAAAAAAACGAGAAATTATAGAAACATAAACTGGGTTTTCTTCAAAGAAATCGAAGAACACGTTGATTGAGTGTTCGAACCATTCATTGATAAAGAAAACCGCACTGTGATGCAGTAATTCTAGAGAGAGAAAATGAATGAAATATTGAAGATGTTGGCTTTTGAACATCTGGTTTTGAAGATAAAGAAAAGGGAAATAGAAATAATCGATAAAAGGAGATTGACTAAAATACCCTTCCCACTTGTATTTCTATTTTCCAGATGGACGGTTAAGATTACTTCCTATCATTTCTAGCGAATATAAACTTCCTATTTGATCATCTCCTTTCTATTAAATATTACAATATATAGAAAAATACAATTATAAAGCTTAAAGCTCTTAAGTATTGGACTGGGCTATCTAGTTTTATAACAATAATGAATAACTTCTTTAAACATACTAGATCTGCAAAGCAATAGCGAACCACTAGGAGTAGGATAAGAAATTTTGGGCTGAATATTGGTACCGCTAGTGTACCAACCAAATATATACCATAGAGTTTTAAATTTAGCTCAAACTTGATATTGGTATTATGTGGTAGGTGTCCGTTCTGGAATCTAAGGGTATCGTATAATAGGGATGAGTTTTTTTCTTCCTAAATACTTGTACATTGTACTCGTACTGTATCCGTATCGATTTTAGGTATTCAGTACATGTATCGGTACCCAGTTTTATTGATTTTTGTATTTGGTACTTTCGTATTGGTACGAGTACGGGTACAAGTAAAAACGGGTATTGGTAGCGATTATATAGACCTTTAAAAGTTTTTTTTAATATTATTTTTATTTCGTATTATGGTATTTATAGTACTCGTATTAATTATTGTACCCGTATTTACCTATTTGGTACTCGTACTATATTGGTACTCATGTCAATTTTACCTATTTAGTACTCGTACGAGTGTTCAAAAACAAAATGGTACCAAAGCGGGTACCGTACCGAAATACCCGTACTGTATCAATATATTTGGTACGGTGTTTGGTACCCCGTTTTGTTCAAATCGGTACCAGTATCTTCGGTACCGGTACGGGTATGGGTACGAGTACTGTACCAGTCCCATTCCTATCATACAATATTGTACTGACAGAACATATATGGTACAACATTCGATTTTGATTTTCGTTGAATTTTGGTATTGGTACTATGTAATACGGTACCGGTACTACATAATCTCAATACCGATCTCACCCTAACTCCTGAGCAGGAGCCATTATCTGAGTTCACAATATCTAAAAAAATTGAAAAAAAAAACTATAGTTTAAATAATCTTCATTTCCTTCTTATATCTCCCTAACAATACTTGCTACATATCCTTTTATCGAATACCCTAACCTCTATATTCTATATACGGAATTGATAAAATAAAACCTAGGTTGAGTTATGAGAATTGAAAAAATTCATTTAGGCCATTCATCTAACCAAGATGTATGGTGGAAATTTAATTTTGGGTGTGTGCGTCTATGTTTGGTATTTAGTGTGAGTTTGATTAAAAAAACCATTATTTTGTACAAAGGAGAGCACTTTAATCTTTTGAATTTATTGTCTGACTGTCCACCCTACAGAAACCCACACCCATCAAAACCACAGGTCGTTAAAACCCACAATAACATCATCAATTCCCAGTTTACATAATGTAATAGATATTTACGTAAATCTAAAACATGTTTTTTTACATTACATTATATTTATAAAACAAAAGTCTTCATTTCTTGATCTTCATTATCTTCGTCCACAAAAAGGCCAACACCGACTTGAAAACTAAAAACACCCAATGTAAACTAACACGATCATTGTTAGGGGTCATTGTATGACTCGAGATCCCGATGTCATAATGTAATTCGGTATCCTGACATAGCTAAGGATCCTGCGCTCCGGTATTACTAACCTTTACCTTGTCCCTCTCAGGTCTTATTCGCACGATTATTCCAAGGCAACGACTATAGGATGAGGAGTTCCTAAATTATCGTTAAAGACGTTGAAGAAAACGTGTGAAGACCCACAACGGTCACTTACCCGGTCTACTGAGGATCCCAAAAATATCGGGGACTTAGTTAGGATTTGTTTTTACTTCTGTACTATAAAGAGAGCAATTCGATCGACTTAGGGACACACCTGAACACTCACAACACTCGCAAAACATAATGTACTAACTTAGCAATTGATCAATCAGGTCCATAGTTGTAACTTTTCGAATTATTAATAATAGTGTAGCTAGGTAATTTCTAGTTCCCTGGGTTTTTGTGCCGGCGATCATCACTTGAATATATCAAAAACGTTTCTTTTCATTTCATGTATCCACTTTATATTAATGAGTCATCATAAATAAACAAGATTCTATAAATATAATCGTTGTAGACTCTTGAAAATTTTCAGAAACTTTCGTTTACTCGTAAAAAAATGTGTGTTGGAATGCCATATGTTATATGTACGAAGTGATGTTAGGGGTCATTGTATGGCTCGAGATCCCGATGTCATAATGGAATTCGGTATCTTGACAAAGCTAAGGATCCTGTTGTCACACCCCTGATTTCCACGCGTATCCCGGTGGGGAGTATTGTGACGTATAGTTGATATCATCATAACCAATAAACACAGGGCAACACAGCGGAAGTCTTGGAGTTTAAAATAAACTATTACAAACCATAGTGTCCAAAGTTCAATACAAATATACAAGGTTTGTAATAAGATTCACAGGCGGATCGGAAATATAAAGTACATAAAATGATAACAGACTCTTAAAGGCACAACTACAGGGTCGCAAATCCTTAGTATCAATGCCACGCAGCTTCCGGCTTATTACGTGTTGTACATGTAACTTAATATTTTGAAAATACGTCAATTTACACTGGTAAATACAATCAACCGACTCATTTTGAAAACCTTTTCGAAAATGGTTTTAGGTGCACAAGGCACATTTTCATGAATAACTTGGGACAGTACAAAAGACCTTGTATACATATTTATAAGCCTGTGAATACATACGGAGCCCAGTACGAAAACCGAGACATAATCGACTGACACACCACTTCTGACCTTTCACACAGAAAGCAGATAATAATAATAATAATAATAATAATAATAATAATAATAATAATAATAATAATAATAATAATAATAATGCAATTGACCGGTGTATGCCTACACCCCATGCTATAATTCGTGGCCACTAGCACTTTAGTGAGCCAAGGATATCCCAGACATAGTCAAGCCCACCCCCAATGTTTAAGTTATCAGGCAAAACAAATTAAAACGGGTTATGTGATTTAGTCATTTATCACAACTGGACAAAACATGATCCCATACCCGATTAAGCGGTAATAGTTTACCGTATCCCAACCCCGTATAGGGAAAATAGGTTAAGAGTATTTACCTGAGCTAAGTCTTTAGTAAAGTCACAACTCAGCCGCAAATCAAGAAAATAAGTACAGGCACACTCTACCAGAAGGCGTCTAGTATGGAATGATGGTATTATTAACCAATTAGAATGCTAACGGGTCCTTAGTTAAGTCTTAGACTTGGACTGGCTAGTCTTACGTTAAACAAGTACGGTACGATACATAGATTAAGCGATGACCGAAATAGAATATTATTTGGACCAGACAAGTATCTAGACTTGTATTATATGGGCATACAAACAACATTCTGGATTTTGATAAAGAAACAACAAGGTTAAACCCGTTTCGGTTAAATTACGTAAACTAGTTACGTATGCTTAACCGTAAGCGTATAAGCGAATCCGGGTAACTGAAGGAGTCATATACAAGTTCCATAAGTTAATATGTTTAAAATATGCTATGGTATCAGTAGGATATCAATATATTTGCCCGTAATTCTTTTAAAACCGAATTATGCCTTATAAGGACATTTTGGTCATTTTATAATTTATAAAAGAGATTTATACGAAAACTGATGTCAAGGTGGTAATCATTCTGTAAAAAATTAAATTTTATGATGTGATATCAGTAGGATATGATGTATATGTGTGCTTGATAGTTTTAAATCAAACTATGTCCCGTAGGGGCATTTTAGTCATTTCACACATAGCCTTGAAGTCATATTTGGGATTCTGAATTTGGGACTTGTACTTACTGTAAAAATATTTAAAAGAAGTTTACAAATTAGTAGGTAACAAGTCTTATGTCATAGATATGGTTTTAAACCATATTATGCGCCAAAAGGCGTTAAAAGTCGTTAAATGCCGTTTATTTCGATGTTTAAGGTAAACTGAAGTCATGACCTGTTTTATATGTCCAATATATGTTATTTATCATGTTATAACAGTAGGTAAAGGTTTTGATTATGAAAAGTTCATTAAAACCATTTTATGCGGAAAAAGGGTATTTGATCCTTTATCGGCATTATGCGAATCTCAGGTATTAACTCAGTTCATAATCCGAATTAATAACCCAAATAGTACTATATATGATATTACATCAGTAGTTATGAAGTTTGAATGGAGAATTTATGTTTAAATCTTTTAAAATGCTAAAAAGGGCATTTTAGTCCTTTTAAAAGCATACGTTACGTCATTACATCAAAGCTTAGTTCATGACTAGATTATTGACATCAGTTTAAGTTAATCAAGTTATCATATCAGTAGGTAACTCATTCGTAGGCTTGTTCATGTTTAAAACCTTAGTTTATGACAAAAGGGTCTTTTTGCAAAGTTTAAGTGTAATTACGCAACTTGTACATAAAACTCAGATTACTATGGAACCCTGTAGTATAATCTTAGGAGGTTATACTATACTAAAAATGGTCCTAATATGACTTAAATTAAGTAGCCTAAGTGGCTAAATCGGTTCAGAACTGAAAGTCAAAGCAGAAGTCAAACTTCGCGACTTTCAGTTGCGAACCGACCCTAGACCTGAACTTGACGGGCCGAACATGTTTACACATGTTCTAAATATTATTACCAAGTTAATTAAGTGACAAAACATATTTTATAACACCTATATAACTAGTCATGCATTTATTTATAAAACTGACCCGTTGACTTTTATTGACTTAAACTTTAACCTGTCAATTGGTCAAGAACTCGTGGTAATTTGGAGGTGCCCTTTTAAGGGGTTAACACCTACCTAATTACGATCACGTAGCCACGTTCGTAACTCAAGGGGTATGATCCCAAAAACCTTGCGCCAATCAAGGAAACCATACCCATTAATAACTACTAAGGAGGCTTCGCGCAGACTTCTTCACCAAAATGAGATTTATTAGAACTCTGCGCCAAATATCTAAGAGAGGAAAGGATCATATAACTACCTTGCGCGGGCTCGCACAAGGTCCAAAGTTAAAAGCCTGAACATCTCTTTGGATAAATGCTTCATTTAACTACCTTGCGCAGGCTCGCGCAAGGTTCAAAGTTAACCTTGAACATTTTCTTTGGATAAATGCTTCATTTAACTACCTTGCGTGGGCTCGCGCAAAGTTCAAAGTTAACCTTGAACATTCTCTTTGGATAAATTCTTCATTGAACTACCTTGCGCTGGCTCGCGCAAGGTCCAAAGTTAACCTTGAACAATCTCGTTTGATAATGCTTCATGCACAAACCTTGCGCGGATATTTATATCAAAGAAAGTATCCACCAAACGTTGCACTAAGCAGCAAGGAGAAGAAAGAAGAACAGTTAACTAACTTGTGCTTCTCGCGCAAGGAAACAGTTAATCCTGAGAAACTTTCCCTTAGCAAAATCCTTGACTTGATGTAGAAGCAAAGGGAATCTTTTCTGTTGTAACAGAATGTACACATGGCGAACAACAGATGGGTAACAGTTGTGAAATCTTCTTGAAGCCACTAGCACCCAATCGTGCAAGCATCTTTTCGGTTATAACCAATTGCCACATGGCAGCATCTGGATGGCTGAGGAAGATCACGGTGATGGCATGCTCACATTTATAAAATGTAGTGATCTCATGTTGACACGTGGCACCTCCCTAACCGCTGATGAGCTCACGATCCGTGTGCACTAACGGATTGCCACAAACATTAACGGAATAGCAGAAGATTCCGTTAAAGTTAACAATCTCTCCTTGTGGCTCCAAACACCGGCTATAAATAAGTGACTTGGAGTTCAAGGAAAGGTATTCACTCTCAACTACCCTCTCTCTCTTACAATACTTTACTTCTGACTACCTGTACTTATTCTCACGCCGGGGGTGGTCACGGAGAGATTCCCCTTCTCCCCGTGGCGAGCTAACGGTGTTCTGTTTTGCAGGATCAGCCGGAGTATTGTTTCATTCTTCTTCATTGTGAAACCAAACGAAGGGTTAACCCTTTTATGCAGAGCCCATTCCAGATATTCTGGTCTAGTAACGCCGGCGGCTCCTCAGGTTGATGTTACGTCGATTTTACCACGTGGAGAGACTCCATTATCGTGGTTAATCAAATCTCAAGCAGCTCTAAACGCTACGTATGCTCAGCTATGTGCCCAAACTGGAACTCCAGCTTTTCAAGCTCCGGTTAACGCTCCTCAGGTCCGAGCTTCGCAGGCACCTCGAGTTTTGAGTTATAATACTCAAAATCATGCTCGTTCCCCTTCGCACATGTCTGAAGATGGAACAGAAATGTATTCTAAAACCTGGAATGACCCTGTTCATTTTGGTAATAGAAGGCAAGAAGAAAACGTTCAATGTCGTGTATCTGTCCTCTCTCGTTTGGGCCCGCGTTCTTCACAGAAGCGGGACACCCAACACGATGAGCTTGATAAGACCTATGAGGAAGGGGATAGTGCAAGTATTTTCAATCGAATATCTGCAGATCATGCTAGTTTCAAGCCAAAAGTACGTGCAGTATACAATCCAGAAGCTGAGCATGATTACAATTTGGTGTATCGCCCAACCGAAGCAGCTGAACAATCAAAGTTTACTAGAGCGATAGCACTGGCTCCATTGGAGCGAGCGAAATTACCATCCAACGTTGGAAAGTTTAACGGTTTAACCGATCCTGATGATCACATGCGCCACTTTACCGGTGTAACATCCGTAAAAAACCGGGTTAACCAAACCCGCTTCGTTTATTAACCGAACATCCAGTTAAAAATTTCGTTGCGTATTTAATGCTCAAATTTATTTTAAACGATACATAATTAATAACTATATTAGAATATAAAATTTATAATTGAAAATTTATTAAAAATAATGAAATAAAAATCATATGCTGATGCCGGGTTTCGAACCCGGGTCAGCCGAGAGACTCATCAAAGTCTTAACTCACACACATCCAACCACTCCGCCACTTGTGTTTCTTGTTGATTTATTGAAACAATTAATACATATAATAAAACTGGAAATCAAACCCAGTCAACAGCGCGCCCAAATCCGCAGACGCCGGAAAATCCGACGATTTCGCCAATTATCGTCGGTTACTTTTGACTTAACGTACGTATTAACGTCGCCCTCGGTTATAACCGATGTCCAGTTCCGCGACATTAGTCATAACCGCCGGAGAACGGCTGACCAATGAATCGAGACTAGAAACAGACCCAATTCAACTTGATTCTTTCCTGTAAATGCACACCCTAGCCTCTGGTAATCTTTTCGCTCAAAATCGCACCGATTCTTGAATCAATTTCACTCGCCGGAATTCTCTGCAAGTCGCCGGAAAACCGAACCCTTTCATCTCTGTTGCCTTACTTTATAAACAGAACATCTAGAGCTCATACCGAAGTCACTCACACTCGCCTCAAACTTTCTGAAGACCCACTGCCGCAAGATACACGTCGCCGGAATAACCTGCTGTCATCGGAATCTCGCCGGAGAAACAGAGGATCTCTGTTCGGTATATCTTACACCTAATCTCTCATTTTTTTATTAATCTCATATGTAGTTAATTACAATTCACTAAAGAAGCTTATGAATGTGTCGAAACAGTCGGACATTGTTTTCTGGGTAAAGTTTAACGAAGAAGATGAAGCTTCGGTTGTATATATATCTAATTAAACAAGTTATATGAACGGGTTAGACACACAGTCCAGCGGTGGACTGTGTGCAAACAATTACACACGTCTCGAGTTCGATCCTTGACACAAACTCACTCTCTAAAATAAAAATGTTTTGTTTTAAAACAGAACCGGGTTGACTCACTATAAGTATTTAAGTTTAATAAAAACCAGATATTAAACCGGGTTAGACACACAGTCCAGCGGTGGACTGTGTGCAAACGATTAACACACGTCCCGAGTTCGATCCTTGACACAATCACATTTCTGTAATAAAAATGTTTTTTTTTTAAACTGAACCGGATCCACTCGCAATTAGATGTTAAGTTTAATGAAAACCGGAATAATAACCAAGATAGACACACAGTCCAGTTGTGGACTATGTGAGATTTTAAAGCATACGTCGCCGGTTCGAGTCCAGGCTACCGCACCGGTTCTGACAATTACCAAAGTTTTTATAAAAGGACAGAAATGAATGTATCAAGTTTGTATATAAGTATAATTAAAAACAGAAATATTTCGGGTTAGACACGTAGCTCAGTTGGTAGAGCTGCGTTCACGCGTATGGGAGGTCACCGGTTCGAATCTCACTCAGTGCAACAATATAACCGACCGAACCGGTCAACGGTCAACAGTCATGGTCAACGGTCAACGGTCAAAGTCAAAAAGTCAACATTTTTTTTATTTTTATTTATTTATTCAATTTAAAAATCAATTAAAAATACTTAAAAACAATGTTTTTAAAGTTAGAAAATAGCCTTAAACTCACAAAAATATATCCAAAAATCCTATTAAAATTGATTAATAAAATCCGCTTATTTACCGAACCGTTATGTTATTATCTAGGTTAGTTTCTCTCGTGGTTAAATCCAAATTCGTGCGCATTCATCATCAACCTAAGAAACGCAACCACTGTGAGTGAATTCTTACAAATTCCCCTTTTTATTCATGTTTTGGGGTGTATCATGTGTCGCTTAAACTAATTCGTTTATTCAAACTCGTGCTATACCATATTATGATCTAAACTTAGAATGTAAATATTGTTTGTTGTTTTGTATTACATATTGTCAAGTTGTATGCAAATTATTTGTTAGGCCCATCAGTTCCTAGTGGGAGACGAGTTGAACAACGCGTGCCTTAAAACTCATTCATTAGGCCCATCAGTTCGTAGAACAACGCGTGCCTCAAAACTCATTCATTAGGCCCATCAGTTCCTCGTGGGAGACGAGTTGAACAACGCGTGCCTCAAAACAAATCTATTGTTGTATGTGTGTGCAATATTTAATATTAAGTGTTTTGTGAATATATTTACATTTACATTTACTCATATGTGGTTATGCACTTTATTTTATAATCAATTCAATAAACACGTTTAAATGTTTTAAATAGGATTCACTCGCCAACTTTTTGTTGACCCAAAAACCATTTTTACATATGATACAGGTGAACAGGATGAAGCAAGGATCACATAGCAAATTGCCTTAGAAGAAAAATAATGAAGCTTAGAAAAATGTATAAAACATGTTGAACTTGTATGATATGATTGTATGATTTCTTTTAAATTGTAATAATAAATATGAAACATTATAATAAATGTCATGATCTTTGATGAAAACCTAATCATGCCCCGATCACTTTTTCCGCTGCGGGTCGGGGTGTGACAGATTGGTATCGGAGCTTTTGACTATAGGGATATAGGATAGGTTATTAGACCCTTAGAGCCTATACTATAGTTGATTAGATTTTAATTGTTTATGTGGTTACATGCAAACTCATGATGTTTATTTCCTTTCATATTTATTACATATACAAATGCATGCAAACACTTCCAATATTACATTTTGTGATACATAATGAATTATACTTACAGTCAAACATACATACTTACATACATATTCATCATACATATTTCAATGTTCACATATTCAAATCACCTTCATACTTCCGTTATTCAAGATTTTTCAATGTTCGCATTTTTCATTTTTCAAAATCTCATCAAAGTGAGTTCTGCAACGGGCATGTAGTAACTGTAAGGGTACAAGTACCGGTAGTCGAAACGTCCTGTCTAGGTTGGCATTCGTATAAATCCAATATAATGGACCAGTTTGCCTACCTGGGGACTAACGATGAGAGTACGAAGGACCTGTTAGGCCAAAGCATGCCACACCAAACGTCGTTCGAACTAACCCCACTTTGAGGTGTCACCGTGTCCACACCTGGATACATTCCTAATATCATACATTACATACCTATTTCTCGATTTTCTCCGGGTTTTAGTGTACATAATCAGGCTAACACATGCAAACCATATGAAAAACCCGGTAATCATGGGGGCCCACATGATTACGAAGGTGAAGTATGGCGGCATGCAAGGCCCAATTACGAGCAAAGCCCAAGACATCCTATGGATGTAGTAGATTTATTATTCTATATTTATTTTATGAATATTCATTCCTAAATACGACACATGATCCCTAAAACATCCAACTCATACTCTTGGTACGTATTCCTTGTAGATTCTAGTCTCGCTCGTAGGAAAATGAAATCAGGAAATCCCGCGAGCGCATGGCTGCTCAAATCGCTCAACAAATGGCGGCCGTAATACCCAGCATCGTAGTTCAAGTTCAACAAGCCCTTACCGCTAATCCCGACAACCCAATCAATCAAGAAGATCAAAATGTTATAAACCCTTCCCCAAATACCACTAAATGCACCTTCAAGCATTTCAAATCCTGCAACTTTGGAAGCAGCCATGGAGTTAACTACAGAGCTCACCGAAAACCGCATACGGAATAAAGATTTCAAGGAGGAGAAGAAGAAGGATTAAACATCAACCGAAACCCCAAACTCCACCTAAACCGAATCCTCTTCTCAACCCATTTCTAAGAGAAAACGAGATGGGCAACTTTTCGCTGTCACCCAACGCAATCAACCAGCCTCACAAGCCGTACCCCTCCAAGCTATCCCAATCACTCAAGTAGCACCCAACTCAACTTACCCAAATAAGAAAGCTTACCTTGGACCTCACCCTCAATGTAACACCTGTTTTAATCACCATCCATCTACCTTACCTTGTCGACTATGTGCGAATTGTGGACGCTATGGTCATTTGCGCAAGGTTTGCCACACCTCTCAAAACCAAACCTCACCCCCTACTCAAAACATGATCCAAACATATCAACAACCCCAATACCCCATGTTTCCATATGTCGAGCTTGTTTTAATTGTGGCGACCCTACCCACTTTAGAAACACGTGCCCTCGATTGGTTAACATCATACACGCCCAAGCTCAAGCAAACCCAGTTAACCAAGCAAATCAAGAAAACCTAACCACTAGGCCACCAGCATGAGGAAGAGTTTTCAACATCAACGCCAATCCTGTTGAAGATAGTGACGGTCCAAACGAACCACCCAACTAGTCTCCTTCACAAAAAACCAGGATTCAACTCCAACCGCTTAGTTTTTATGTTATCTCAATTTTCACATATCTCAGTTATAAATTGGAAATTTTATCCAAGAATCTTATGCGAATTACTATTTCAGTTTTGTTTTATACTCATTGATTTAACATTCATATCATCATACATCTCAACGTATTTTAATCTCATTATTTAAAGAAGTTGGGATGTGTCTCACTTCTACATAGACTAACCTCTCCATCATAACAAACGAGAGAGGTACTGTCATCATTCAAACATGTATACTATCAGAATTAAGACTCAAGCTTTGGTTGTTGTGTTTATTTATGTTTTAGAGTCACATAGGACTAATCATAACTAACTGATAAAACCAATGAAAATTTGACAAGAATATGGTGGATACGCCGCTGGTACTTCCTATATATAAGTATTCTTGCCAAAGGATCAGAGGCATTGTCAGGCGGTTATGAGAAGTTCCATGTAGGATTTAGTAATGTCATGATTGAAGTTTGTTTATACTCACTGATTTAGCATTCATATCATCTCATCATTTAAAGAAATTGGATTGTGTTTCATTTCTACATAGACTAACCTCTCCATCATAACAAACGAGAGAGGTACTGTCACCATTCAAACATGTATACTATCAGAATTAGGACTCAGGCTTTGGTTGTTGTGTTTGTTTATGTTCTAGACTCACATCATAGAACCAATCATAACTTACTGATAAAACCAATGAAAATTTGACAAGAATATGGTGGATACGCCGCTGGTACTTCCTATATATAAGTATTCTTGCCAAAGGATCAGAGGCATTGTCAGGCGGTTATGAGAAGTTCCATGAAGGTTTTACTAGTAGAAGTTTTTGTTTTAGGGTATAACCTTATCTTTCCAAACGTAGCAAAACTCTTATGCATAAAATCATACTTAGTCAATCAACTCTGTTTATCAATATTCATTATCTTAGGCATCAAAAAGCGATTCCTGTAGCAGGGTACTCAACCCTTACAAGGAACGTTACGGCCTCAAGCAAAATTTAAACTCTTACTCCCTTCTAAGTATGTAACTGTCAAATTAAAACACCATCCTTTTGAGACAAACATGCCATTACTTAAATTTCGGGACGAAATTTCTAAAAGTAGGGGATACTGTAACATCCGTCAAAAACCGGGTTAACCAAACCCGCTTCGTTTATTAACCGAACATCCAGTTAAAAATTTCGTTGCGTATTTAATGCTCAAATTTATTTTAAACGATACATAATTAATAACTATATTAGAATATAAAATTTATAATTGAAAATTTATTAAAAATAATGAAATAAAAATCATATGCTGATGCCGGGTTTCGAACCCGGGTCAGCCGAGAGACTCATCAAAGTCTTAACTCACACATCCAACCACTCCGCCACTTGTGTTTCTTGTTGATTTATTGAAACAATTAATACATATAATAAAACTGGAAATCAAACCCAGTCAACAGCGCGCCCAAATCCGCAGACGCCGGAAAATCCGACGATTTCGCCAATTATCGTCGGTTACTTTTGACTTAACGTACGTATTAACGTCGCCCTCGGTTATAACCGATGTCCAGTTCCACGACATTAGTCATAACCGCCGGAGAACGGCTGACCAATGAATCGAGACTAGAAACAGACCCAATTCAACTTGATTCTTTCCTGTAAATGCACACCCTAGCCTCTGGTAATCTTTTCGCTCAAAATCGCACCGATTCTTGAATCAATTTCACTCGCTGGAATTCTCTGCAAGTCGCCGGAAAACCGAACCCTTTCATCTCTGTTGCCTTACTTTATAAACAGAACATCTAGAGCTCATACCGAAGTCACTCACACTCGCCTCAAACTTTCTGAAGACCCACTGCCGCAAGATACACGTCGCCGGAATAACCTGCTGTCATCGGAATCTCGCCGGAGAAACAGAGGATCTCTGTTCGGTATATCTTACACCTAATCTCTCATTTTTTTATTAATCTCATATATAGTTAATTACAATTCACTAAAGAAGCTTATGAATGTGTCGAAACAGTCGGACATTGTTTTCTGGGTAAAGTTTAACGAAGAAGATGAAGCTTCGGTTGTATATATATCTAATTAAAACAAGTTATATGAACGGGTTAGACACACAGTCCAGCGGTGGACTGTGTGCAAACAATTACACACGTCTCGAGTTCGATCCTTGACACAAACTCACTCTCTAAAATAAAAATGTTTTGTTTTAAAACAGAACCGGGTTGACTCACTGTAAGTATTTAAGTTTAATAAAAACCAGATATTAAACCGGGTTAGGCACACAGTCCAGCGGTGGACTGTGTGCAAACGATTAACACACGTCCCGAGTTCGATCCTTGACACAATCACATTTCTGTAATAAAAATGTTTTTTTTTTAAACTGAACCGAATCCACTCGCAATTAGATGTTAAGTTTAATGAAAACCGGAATAATAACCAAGATAGACACACAGTCCAGTGGTGGACTGTGCGAGATTTTAAAGCATACGTCGGCGGTTCGAGTCCAGGCTACCGCACCTTCTGACAGTTACCAAAGTTTTTATAAAAGGACAGAAATGAATGTATCTAGTTTGTATATAAGTATAATTAAAAACAGAAATATTTCGGGTTAGACACGTAGCTCAGTTGGTAGAGCTGCGTGCACGCGTACGGGAGGTTACCGGTTCGAATCTCACTAAGTGCAACAATATAACCGACCGAACCGGTCAACGGTCAACAGTCATGGTCAACGGTCAACGGTCAACGGTCAAAGTCAAAAAGTCAACATTTTTATTTATTTTTATTTATTTATTTAATTTAAAAATACTTAAAAACAACGTTTTTAAAGTTAGAAAATAGCCTTAAACTCACAAAAATATATCCAAAAATCCTATTAAAATTGATTAATAAAATCCGCTTATTTACCGAACCGTTATGTTATTATCTAGGTTAGTTTCTCTCGTGGTTAAATCCAAATTCGTGCGTATTCATCATCAACCCAAGAAACGCAACCACTGTGAGTGAATTCTTACAAATTCCCCTTTTTATTCATGTTTTGGGGTGTATCATGTGTCGCTTAAACTAATTCGTTTATTCAAACTCGTGCTATACCATATTATGTTCTAAACTTAGAATGTAAATATTGTTTGTTGTTTTGTATTACATATTGTCAAGTTGTATGCAAATTATTTGTTAGGCCCATCAGTTCCTCGTGGGAGACGAGTTGAACAACGCGTGCCTTAAAACTCATTCATTAGGCCCATCAGTTCGTAGAACAACGCGTGCCTCAAAACTCATTCATTAGGCCCATCAGTTCCTCGTGGGAGACGAGTTGAACAACGCGTGCCTCAAAACAAATCTATTGTTGTATGTGTGTGCAATATTTAATATTAAGTGTTTTGTGAATATATTTACGTTTACATTTACTCATATGTGGTTATGCACTTTATTTTATAACCAATTCAATAAACACGTTTAAATGTGTTAAATAGGATTCACTCGCCAACTTTTTGTTGACCCAAAAACCATTGTTACATATGATAGAGGTGAACAGGATGAAGCAAGGATCACATAGGAAATTGCCTTAGAAGAAAAATAATGAAGCTTAGAAAGATGTACAGAACATGTTGAACTTGTATGATATGATTGTATGATTTCTTTTAAATTGTAATAATAAATATGAAACATTATAATAAATGTCATGAGCTTTGATGAAAACCCAATCATGCTCCGATCACCTTTTCCGCTACGGGTCGGGGTGTGACAACCGGTGCAGGGTTACTTGGGTGCTGGACATTGCCAATGTGATGTCACCTATTTGTACCGACCCTTACTAGCGTTGGGCGCCTTTGGTTAGATAATTTTCCGAGAGGTAAACTTTCCTCTTGGAATGACTTAAAAGAAAATTTTCTTACACACTTCAGTCAGCAACGGCGATACTTGCGTGACTCCTTAGATGTAATGAACATCTGGCGGAGGGACGATGAGAACCTAGAAGATTTTGTTACGCGTTACAATAAAGAGGTGTTGGAGATTAGAGATGTTCACGAAGACCTTATACGCGCGCAGTTCAAATACGCGGTAAGGTGTGACGAAATGATTAAAGTGCTGTCCGGTACAACTGGCCTTCCAAAAGCTGGGATAAACTCATGGCGGCAGCCAAGGTCTACGCCCAGACTGAGCGCAACTTAAATTCTAACAGGCCACCTCTACCTCAGAATCGTCCGCAAGACCTGAGTAGAGGTAGTCACAAGTATATGAGAAATTGGAAAGATTCAAGTCAGAATTCGTATTCTCCTTATTCACCACATGATGCGCGTGCAACAATCAACAAGATAATAACTCAAAAAGCGATTAAACAAGAGAATAGGGAACGCCAGTGGACTCCCTTGACGAAATCTCCGGCTGAAGTTCTCAGCACTGAGAATTATCCGTTCAAGCAGCCACAACCAATGAAAAACAAAAAAGGGCAAGACCCAAATTTGTTCTGTGACTATCATAGAGACACAGGTCACACATGTCACACCCCGACCCGCAGCGGAATAAGAGTCGGGGCATAATTGGGTTATCACCAAAGCTCATGATATTTACTAATATGTTTCATATTTATTAAAGTCAAAATTACATTCCCAAATATCCAAACATGTCCATACAATACAAAGAAAATAAACCAAACAAAACAATTCCAAACTCTAAATCATTTTATTCTTCTAGTCCAATCCTAAGTGTTTCTTGCTGCAGCTGGTTCACCTGTATCATGTGTAAAAATGGGGGTTTTTGGGTCAACATAAGTTGGCGAGTGAACCTTGTTAGATAAACATTTATTATTGATTTTCTTGTTAGTTTATCAATGAAAAATTGTGCATAATCATGAATGAGCAAATGTAAATAATCAAGCAGGAGCAATTTCAATCACAACTATAACATACAGTAACATATGATAGCATACATTAACATACCAACATCGTACAATAAATAACATGAATGAAACTGTGCGATCAAGGCTTAATCAAACGGAGCCGATCGTATTGCATGTACTGAAAATGATAAATGTCTGTGCGATCAAGGCTCAATCAAACGGAGCCGATCGTATGTGGGCACGCCAGGTTCACGCTCATAATGTAATGGGGAACATGCTCAACGCTCATAATGTAATGGGGAGCGGCGGCCTATGAAATTGCATGTACTGAAAATAATAAATTGAATCTAACAATAACCACACAAACAGTTGAAACAAGCTGAATACACATTTGTTCATGATATGTTGTATGCACAATGATTTAAATATAATATATAGCAAGACACATGATACACCCCAAAACGTGATTAAAACGGGGAATTTGTAAAGATTCACTCACATTGGGTGCGTTTGATTTGAGATGGTGAGATGCGCACGAGTTGGAAGAGCGGGACAACGAGAATTAACTAACCTAAATAATAACGGAAAATATAGTAAATGAGTGGATTTTATTAATAATTTTTAATAAGATTTTTAGATATATTTTTGTGAGTTTAAGGCTATTTCCTATCTTTAAAAACATTATTTTTAAGTATTTTTAATTGATTTTTAAATTAAATTAAATAAATAAAAATATAAAAATATGTTGACTTTTTGCGACCGTTGACCGTTGACCGTTTGAATTGTTGACCGATTTATTGTGTAATTGTATTGCGCTGGGTGAGGCTCGAACCTGAGACCTCCCGTACGCGTGCACGCAGCTCTACCAACTGAGCTACGTGTCTAACCCGAAATAATTCTGTTTTTAATTATACTTATATATTAATTCAATTATTCCAAAATTCTTTTAATTTCAAAAACATTTTAATTCATCGAACCGGTGCCACTAACAGGTCTCGAACCCGGGACCTGCGCTTTAACGTTACACACAGTCCACCGCTGGACTGTGTGTCTAACTTGGTTAATATACAAATTTTATTATACTTAACAACTAACGGAGTTAACCCGGTTCAGTTCTTAATCAAAAAGGCATTTATTACATAGAGGGTGCGTGTATCAAGGATCGAACTCGGGACGTATGCGTGTTTTTGTTCGCACACAGTCCACCGCTGGACTGTGTGTCTAACCGGTTCAAAATAACAATTTTAATTATTCTTATAGTGTTATCACAGTTCATCTTCTTCGTTCGTTTTTACCGGCAGTAGATTACACCGTTATATCTTGTTTAGTTCGATTGATATACATTGTACAAACTAATATGAAATGGCAGAAACGATAATTAGAAGTAAACATACCGATGAACGGTTTATTTCAGAATTCCGGCAAGGTGTCGGTCTCTGTTTTTGTGCACTTCAACTGAACAAGACAATTAACCGTTTTGATTAGCTAATCGTGGAATTGAAGTGATTAACAAACATTAACAGAGTGTTTGAATGTCCTTACCGATTCACAGATGAAAATAGAGATTTCTAGAACTTTTCCGACGAACTGGAATTATCCGAAAACAGTGTTTGAATTCGATTTCAATTGAAAGGTTTGAGTCAGAAATAGCTTAACAATTGTTAGACCACGAAGAAATTGAAAGACTTACTGTTTTGATGAAGAGTACGGTTTTCCGGCGACTTGCAGAATTTTTCCAGCGAGTTTAAATAGCTTCTCCGGTGGACTGAAAATTGTGCGGAAATGTATTTGGAGGTGTGCAGAGTGTTTGTGAGTCGCGAAGGAGTACTAGGATGGAAGTAATCCAAGAATTGAAAGTTTTCGGTTATTAAACCGATTCACTCCCGAATTCAAGTTTCATTCAAGGCAAAATTGATTGGAATTGTCGGTGCATCGGTTATAAACCTGAAATCGCGATTATTCAAACGTTTTAGACGGTTGAATAGCCGATTTCGGTTTTCAGTTGGCGCAACCGGTTCATCTAAGTTTGTATATAAGACTCATTTGTTTCCTAGAGTTGACAGAAAACAAACAAGTGGCGGAGTGGTTATGCGTGTGAGTGTTAAGTCTTTGGAAGTTCACAACCTGGCTGACTCGGGTTCGAGTCCCGGCAGCCTCATTTTATTTTTATTTATTTTATTTTTACTTTTTATCAAGTATAATTTTTATGGTTTACTTTGTTTACTAATTATGTATCATTAAAAATCAAAATAGCCATAAATACGCAACGTGACATTTATAACTTGATATTCGATTACAAAAACGGAGCGGGTTTGGAAACCCGTTTTCGACAAATGTTACAACACAATAGATAACTGCATCAGTCTGCGCACGGAGATTGAAAAAGCATTAAAGAGTGGGAAGCTTACACATATACTCCAGAATGTGCGCAAAGAGATTAAACAAATTACGAGCGGGGACGAAGGGCCTAGCAACAAGAAAATGAAACAACACGTTTCCATGATTCAAGGCGGCTCGTCACGCAAGCATAGCCTTCAACATTTCCAAAACAACACATGGCGCGAACAGCAAGTCATTTTTCCTATCGTTCCAAGAGGTCCTCAAGAAGACCGGCCAATGATTATCACAGGTATCTTTGGACACTACCAAACAGATTATATGTTTATAGATCCTGGTAGTTCCATGGATATTATGTATGAGCAGTGCTTCAAGCAGCTAGATCCTGAGGATAAGGCACGCTTGGAACCAGTTGATTTTCCATTAACTGGATTCTGCAATGAGGCTGTCTTTCCTCTAGGACAAATCCTTTTCCCTGTTACTTTATCTGATGGAGGTGTTCTCGAACGAGTAACGTCAACTTCATGGTGATGCCAACAAATTCCCGTCACGGTATACTATTGGGACGCCGCGCGCAGCGTGATTTTAGTATGATTACCTCCGCTCCACATGCCGCCTGTGGTTTTCCAACACCAAATGGTATAGCTATACTTTACGCGCGAAAAGAAATCATGTCTATTGAAGAACCAGTTAGTAAGGCTGTCAAGACATTGCCAAGTAACGAACCAGAAAAATGGGTACTCAACAACAAGTATCCCGAGCAAACAATCCTGTTAGGACCTGCAGTCAGTATTGAAATTCGCGCAAAACTTAAACTACTGTTGTTTCGCAACAAAGACATTTTCGACTGGACACCTGCCGACATGGTTCGTGTCCCACGCAACGTTGCGGAACATTGTCTGAATGTATTTCCATCAACAGAACCAGTTGTACAGAAAAAGCGCAGCCTCGGGTCAGAAAAGACAGAGGCGATGAACAAACAAGTCGAGTTATTAAATGCTGGTATTCTGCGCGAAGTCAAATACCAGACCTGGGTGGCAAACCCAGTCATGGTAAAGAAACATAATGGCGGATGGCGGATGTGCGTAGATTTTAAAGATTTAAACAAGGCGTGTCCGAAAGATTGTTATTCTCTTCCCGAGATTGACAAAAAGGTTGACTCATTAGCTTCCTTTCGCTGGAAATGTTTTCTAGATTGTTATAAAGGTTATCATCAAGTCTTGATGAAAAAAGAGGATGAAGATAAAACAGCTTTTCGCACGGAGAAGGACATTTTTTGTTATACCAAGATGCCTTTTGGTCTCCGCAATGCGGGAGATACTTATCAAAGATTGATGGATACAGTTTTTTGGAGATGATATCGGGAAAACTGTGGAAGTCTACATTGATGATTTGGTCATTATGAGCAATTCAGAAGAAACTATGTTAGATAACATCCAACGAACTTTTGATTCTTTGCGAAAGGTAAATTTAAAGTTAAATCCAAGCAAATGCTCCTTTGGCATGGAGGAGGGCTTGGGTTTCATCGTCACCAAGGACGGTTTCAAAGTTAATCCTGAGAAGGTCGAAGCAATACAAAAAATGGCTTCTCCTAGTACCATCAAAGAGATGCAGCGTTTGGCTGGAAGGTTAGCTGCGCTAAACCGCTTCCTCGCCAATCATGTTGCAAAGTCTTATTCATTTATTCGAACCTTACGCAATTGTACGAAGAGCAAAGAGTTCGCATGGACTCCTGAAGCTGATCAAGCTTTCTAGCAAATGAAAGATTGTTTAGTTCAACTTCCCACACTTATTGCTCCTCGTGAAAAAGAACCCATGGTCTTGTATCTTGCTGCATCTGAGGTAGCAGTAGGTGCTGTCTTGTTGGTAGAACGCGAAGGAGTCCAATCTCCAATTTATTATATCAACAAGATGTTGAATGACCCAAAGACAAGGTATTCAATTATGGAGAAATTAGTTTTAGCATTGGTCCACGCCTCGCGCAGGCTGCGAAGATACTTTTCAGGACATGTTATTACAGTTTTAACAAATTTTCACATTGGCCAAGTCTTGACAAAGCCAGATGTTTCTGGATGACTTGCGAAGTGGGCAATAGAATTGGGGGGTTATAACATCTGTTATAAACCTAGACCAGCTATCAAAGGCCAAGTTTTGGCAGATTTCATCGCTGAAATTCCTGCTGATAAAATAGAAGAGTGTCAAGCAATTCAAAACCCAGTCCCAGTCATAGACAATAGAGCCTGGACACTGTTTACGGATGGCGCATCAAACAGTGATGGGGCTGGAGCAGGTCTTCGATTAATGAGTACAGAGGGAGCAGAATTCACATATGCAATTAGGTTGGATTTTAAAAGCACCAACAACGAGGCCGAATATGAAGCTTTCCTAGCAGGCTTACGCCTCGCTATCAAAATGGGTGCAACAAATTTAGAAGCCCATGTTGATTCATTACTAGTTGCTGAGCAAGTAATTGGAACGTACGATGCAAAAGGAGATATCGTGGCTTTGTACTTGGCGCAAGCCAAGGCTCTTATAGCACAGTTCTAGCAATTTAAAGTCACACACGTCAAGCGAAGCGAAAACAAACATGCTGACGCTCTAAGTAAACTAGCAGCAACTAGTTTCAAACATTTGTCAAAGGAAGTTCGCATTGAAGTTTTAAGTAATCCATCAGTCCCTCTCAGACAAGTAACAATGGTCGAAGTAAGAGATCCATCATGGATGTCTCCAATAATGATGTATTTGTTACATGGTTCTTTACCAGAAGATAAAGCGCAAGCACGTAAGTTACGATGCAAAGCCCTCAATTATGAGATGGTTGACGGTATTCTGTACCGACGCTCTTACATGGTCCTTCGCTCCGCTGTGTTAACAAACATGATGCACAGTACCTGATCAGGGAGGTTCATGAGGGACTATGTGGTATACATTCTGGGCCGCGCATGGTAGTAGCCAAAGTGAAAAGCGCAGGGTATTATTGGCCCGGAATGTACGTTGACGATGTGGAGATCTTGCGCAAATGCATGTCCTGCCAAAGGCATGCCCCTAAAACGTTGCACCCAAAGAATCCTTTGGTACCCGTCACAACAGCTTGGCCTTTTCAACAATGGGCCATTGATTTAGTTGGACCATTTCCAGATGCGCCCGGTGCAGTCAAGTTCATCCTTATTGCGGTCGATTACTTCACCAAATGGGTTGAAGCTAAGCCCTTAGCTTCTACTACAACGATGGTAATTCGCAAATTCATCTGGGAATACATTATTTGCCGTTTTAGGTCTGCCCATGCGCATTATTACAGACAACGGTCCAAATTTAACGGCTGAAGAGTTGCAAACGTGGATGACCGAAATGGGAATCCAGCATGTCTTTGCTTCTGTTGCGCATCCCAAGCAAATGGTCAAGTTGAAAGCATAAACAAATAGTTGGTTGACGGTATCAAAGCCCGCCTCGGCATGGCACAACGGGGGTGGGTTGATGAATTGCCTAGTATCTTGTGGGCACACCGAACTATGCCCAAGACTAGCACTGGAGAAACTCCTTTTAGCCTTGTGTATGGCACAGAGGCTGTGATTCCTGCCGAAATTGGGTTACCATCTCCAAGGATGCTAGCCTTGGAAAAACAAGATAACGAAGAACAAAGGCGCATCGATCTAGACTTATTAGAAGAACGACGAGAAAATGCCGCAATTCGCGAAGCTAAATACAAGTCTCAGCTTGAAAAGTATTACAACAAAAGGGTACGCATCTGCTCCTTTTTTCCTGGTGACTTTGTTCTTCGCGATAATGAAGCGTCGAATGCCGAAAAACTGGGGAAGTTAGACCCGCGATGGGAAGGTCCGTACGTGATAAATGAAGTATTGGGAAAAGGCGCGTACACTCTGAAGCGTATGGACGGATCCAGTGTTCCTCGAACCTGGAACGCCCAACAACTACGCAGATGTTATATGTAATCTCAGTCTTCTAAGCAACTTCTGGGGTTGCGTAACGAGACTGCTTACTTTATTTCTTATGTAATCTTAGTGGCAGCCATAGCTTTACGCTTTATTAGTATGAATAAAATACTCTGTCACTACTTACAGTCTTGTATATGCTTATTTACAAATGCATGCAATTCCTTTGGATAAACAAAAACACAAACTCATGAGCCACGAGTTAACTTAAACTTACGCTCACACATGAGGAAAGAAATTGTTCATTTGTCTATCCTAAACAGTAATTGGCCACATGCAAAAATTGTAAACTAAATATACTATATTCACATCAAAAGTACTTGCGCATCAAACGCAACGAATACATCAAAAAGAAATCTACAGACAGCTACAGGAATAAACACAATCTAACTCTATTTCCATGCATCGTTCACATCTTTTTGTTCCTCTGCCTTAGAGAAGATTTCCTTTAATCTATCCACGAAATCATCATGCTGCAGCGCAACATCGACAAGATCCATGACAGGATATATAATTGATCATAACTCTCCTTGGCAGCAGTATAGATGGCAACAATATCGGTTCCATGCGTAGCAGCGCGACTTGTATCCCATTGGGTCTTCAGCGCATGGGCCACATGAAGGGTGCACTCCCTATAACCCTCCGCATGACCATCGTTCCGCGTGCCACCATTAGTTCCGCCACTCTCTCATCTAATTCTGTCGAGTTCAAGATGGAGTTTGCGATCTGCAAAATAAACATGTCAGTATAAGATATAACAATGCAATAAAGATGAATATATCGAAAGAAAGGGATAATACCTCCACAATCACGTACTCCCGTAACCAGGTAAGCTGGTTCATGAGGGATTCGGTCAGGCTTTCTGCTGTAGCGTGAGCGACCTCCGTGTCGTTAAGTTTTTGTTCACCTTCAGTTAAACGGCGGGTCAACTCGGCTTTCTCTGTTCGGTGAAGGTTGATATCTTTTTTCAAAACGTCAACCTCATCTTGCAGCCGCGCCTGGTCAAAAAGCACAGACGTTAGATCATCAATATCTTTATTCTTAAGAAGGAGAGTCATTTTGGTTGATACCTCATTTTGCTCGCTCCTTTCTCTATAAGAGCGCGCCTCTTCTGCTGCCGCAACTGCATAAGCCTTCTCTTTCTTGAGTTTCTCAATTTCATTGCGCAGAGAGATCTTTTCTTTGATATCTCGATCGCAAGCCTCCACAAAGTGCTTGCGCTCGTCAGCATATTACGCAGCAGCGGCCTCACATTTGCGCTTCCAAGATAGCGCAGACCACTCCTCGGTCTTCTTTTCATCCTCAAACTTGGCTTTTTTGCCTCAAAATCCACGAGCATCTTTAACGTCTTCTCTTTTTCAAATTTGGCTTTCGCCTTCTCAACCTCAACCTCATCCCACTCCTTGTTCATACAGCGCCATTCGCGCACAATCCTGATTATTGTGTAAGAGGCAATGGCAACTCTTGCAAATATGACTCGTATGTAGCCTCGTGGTCTTTCTCTTCTTGGCGCTTCACCTCCGCCAGAGGGAAGTTGTCCTTATACCACTCCCTGCAGAGTGCCAATCTGTAAAAACATCATCCTGTTTAACCTTCCACACAGGCTGATGGATCGCAGAGGCCCGCTTCTCAGAATAAGAACGGTAATAATAATCCCCAGGCGTCTCCTCTGGGCGAATGGGCGACTCCTCATCAGAATCATCAAAAGACATAAAGCCTCGCTTTGTGTCGAAGGGCCAGCTCCCTTAGATATCAACTTTGAAGGCTCCTGCACAGGGGTAGATATCTTCTCTTGCTCCGCAGTTGCGGTATCTTTCACCCCAAGATCTGAGACACTATCTTTAACCTGCTCTTCAGCAGGATCCCTTGTAGTATCTGTAGCAGTATCTTTAACCTACTCGCCAGCAGGATTCTTAGCGTCAGGTTTTTTAGACTCTTCTTCTGGAGTCACCTTCTCAATATTTTCTGGGATGATAGGGTCGGAGTCAAAAACGGGTGCCTCTCGCCCCGCATCTCCCTCCCCAACATTTTCAGGCCTGCGCGGCGATGGTATAGCAGTTGAGGTGGTCGGCGCAGCCTTCACCATTTTCTCTGCAAGCACATTAACAAACACCAAGTATAAGATTCTGTACAAATTTTTTGACAGAAATGCGCAACAAACTGAACATACCAGGTGAGAACTTCTTTGCAAAGGCATCCAAATTACCCTTCTTGCCAATGCGCGGGCGCACAACTTTTGTTGGAACAGGAGGTTTAGTTTCAGACTCCTTCCTCTTCTTGGAATTGCGCTTCAACGCCTCTTCCGGGCTTGAGGGTATTTCCAAGGGATCTTCTGGGTTCGAGGCAGGAAGAGAGGAGGTGTCAATGGGTTCTGGCTTTGGTTTCCACAAACCTACAGGCGCAAGACCCTCCAGTGAGTCCGACACCACCACATAATCACACCAAGAGTCAGATACGAGAGGCGTACCTTTCTTACCCTCAGCTGTCGCAGCAGCGGCTGGCTTGGTTTTTTGATTGGTTTGGAAAGGGGAGGTGCAGCACTGCACAGCAGCAGTTGGCTTCTTTTTCTTCTTCGAGTCAGGGCCTACGCCCAAGTTTAGCAAATCACCTCAATCATATTGAATAAGGGTTGCGCCATTAGTTATATTGCAATATTACTTAGAAAATATGTTCAAGAGTAATATTACAATATCAATTTAGGCCTTGTAAGAATTTAATTACCAGTCGCAGAAAACGGTTGCGCCTCCAGATCCTCCTCTTGGGCAGCTCAAAGTTCCCCAAGATTTGTGAGAACCAGGTATCCTCACCCTCAAAAATGGGCACGACAACCATTTTCCCTTTTTCTCTCTTGAAGGATACCAAGTAGAGCGGCGCAGCTATATAACAAATATTTTTGCATCAGTGCATAGGAAATTAAACGGTTACGTACCAGTTCCGTCTTCAGTAACACCGGTTTTTCCCGGCGTTCTTTTTTCCAGAAAATACTCACCCCAACAGCGATGAGGGTCCTCTCCGGCAAAACAACGTTGGGCACATCTTTAATGTCCTGGTACCACACCTCGTCGGCAGCTATGGGGAGGGTCTCCAGCTCGATATCATCGCCGGCTCGGAAAATCATCTTCATCGGATTACTGCCGCCTGTATGAAGAAAAAGTTTGTTTCCAGTCGTGGTAAGATTTAGGTGGCACTAACAACAACCGTTTTGCTTGCACCGTTTGTTGGAACGAGTAGAAACCCAAAGAGCAATGCAACTGATAGAAGACTCGAAACTTCTCGACCGTCGGTATGATCTGCATCGACCGGCAAACAAACTCAAAATGTCGGATCCTAACCATCCCCATCAGGCTCAATTGAGAAGTATGGAATTTGTAAAAATCAAGGATTTCCAGCATAAAATGGGTCACCGAAGCCTGAAGTTTCCTTCAGCAAAATAGTCATAAAACAACGTGATATAGCCGGCCGGAGCATCAGCCACCGTTGCATTCGCTACCGGAAAAAACGCCTTCCAAGACGGAGCGAACAAGAAGTTGGTAGCAAGATTATCAAAATCTTTCTTCGACCACTTTAATGGTGACAAACTTGACGTCGATGGCATATCAGCAGAGCTCGCACCGGTGGCCATAACTCAAACTTCGAAGAATAATCAGAGAACTTTGAAGGTCGCGGAATATATGAACACAAGATTTTCTCTTAAGATTTAATATGGTGAGGAAGCAAATGGATCGTTGATCCCTTTATATACTAATCGCAATTAATGCAAGATTTGACTGCAACGACAGTCACGTATCCCCAGGTAACTACAGGGGCGAGTGGGGAACAGTAACCGCCCCACTCGTGCGAGTGTCGCCAAAATGACATTGAATGCTGTAAGGCATGTACTGTTGACAGCCTGTCAACAGTACCACCACGTCTCAAGAACGTGCATCTTCACCAACTACATCATCCGGATAAATGACACGTGTCCAAGTATATTTGAAATTCAAATACTTTTTCAAAATTCACTTACGACACGTCACCAAGATGCAGAAAACAACAAAAGGCTAATACTTACCTAGCGCAGCACAAATATCTCAAGTCCAGTGCTCCACCTACTTTTATTCTTACATAGGAGCAACACTGGACTGGGGGGACTTGAAGGAGTATGGTCCCAAAAACCGTTGCGCCAATCAAGGAAACCATACCCGTTAATAACTACTAAGGAGACTTCGCGCATACTTCTTTGCCAAAATGAGATTTATTAGAACTCTGCGCCAAATATACTAAGAGAGGAAAGGATCATAAACTACCTTGCGCAGGCTCGCGCAAGGTTCAAAGTTAAAAGCCTGAACATTCTCTTTGGATAAATGCTTCATTTAACTACCTTACGCGGGCTCGCACAAGGTTCAAAGTTAACGACATTCTTGAAATCTTCTTACTACTCGGCGCTCGGCAAGTCAAGTAAAGCTGAACATCTTTGACAATGCTTCATTAACTACCTTGCCGGGCTCGCGCAAGGTTCAAAGTTAACCTTGAACATTCTCTTTGATAAATGCTTCATTTAACTACCTCGCGCGGCTCGCGCAAGGTTCAAAGTTAACCTTGAACAATCTCGTTTGATAATGCTTCATGCACAAACCTTGCGCGGATATTTATATCAAAGCAAGTATCCACCAAACTTGCCTAAGCAGCAAGGAGAAGAAAGAAGACCAGTTACTAACTTGCGCTTCTCACGCAAGGAAACAGTTAATCTGAGAAACTTTCCCTTAGCAAAATCCTTGACTTGGTGCATAAGCAAAGGGAATCTTTTCTGTTGTAACAGAATGTACACGTGGCGAACAACAGATGGGTAACAGTTGTGAAATCTTCTAGAAGCCACTACACCCAATCGTGCAAGCATCTTTTCGGTTATAACCAATTGCCACATGGCAGCATCTGGACGGCTGAGGAAGATCACGATGATGGCATGCTTCATTTATAAAATGTAGTGATCCATGTTGACACGTGGCCCTCCCTAACCGCTGATGAGCTCACGATCCGTGTGCACTAACGGATTGCCACAAACATTAACGGAATAAAGAAGATTCCGTTAAAGTTACAATCTCTCTTTTTGGCGCCAAACACCGGCTATAAATAAGTGATTGGAGTTCAAGGAAAGGTATTCACTCTCAACTACTCTCTCTCTTACAATACTTTATTTCTGACTACCTGTACTTATTCTCACGCCGGATGGTGGTCACGGAGAAAACCCCTTCTCCCCTGTGGCGAGCTAACGGTGTTCTGTTTTGCAGGATCAGCCGGAGTATTTTTCATTCTTCTTCATTGTGAAACCAAACGAAGGGTTAACCCTTTATGCAGACCCATTCCATAGATCTACTTAGATTCCGGTCTAGTTGATATAGGGTTTCTTCAGTAACGAACCATGCTGGACCGTAAAGGTCTAAGCCAAAGGTCAATGGTTTTTACGTAAACGCTTGACTTTTGGCTCGTAAGCCTAATAAAAACAACTAGGAACGAAATGAATCACTTACAAGTGATCCCGAAGACTTAGAAAGCTCAGAGATTGCTCCTAATGCTTCAGGAACTTCCCAATATGAGCTTAGAGGAGATAGAAGAGGATGAGCAAGTAAAACGGCAACTAAGGGAGCCCTTTTTGTACTTGAAGAGGAGTCATGAGGGCTTGCCAGGTGTTTGCAGGTGCTCTAGGACGTGAACAAGTGTTAAGGGACGTGTAACTAGCAGCATGAAGGTGGCATTGTGCGACAAAGGTGGCATTTCATGGTTCTGCCATGTTTCTGGTCGCTGGCAGGTCCTTGCGGACCGTATGGGTTTAGCCATGCGGTCCGTAAGGACCTTAGGCGCCCATTGTTTTTCAAATGGTTGCGGACCGTATGGCCTCAGCTTTGCGGTCCGCAACCGCCTCCTAGAAGGTGAAAAACTGGCATTTTACCATATTGGTGCCTCAACTTTTATTACCCACATAAGGTGGATATAATTAGATGTTTCAACGACTTTGGTCCTTCCCGTCTTAGCACACGGCATACGAGGATTATCGGACACGTGTCGGAACATTATTGGACGTAAAACACGAGGTGTTACACCTGCGCTCCGGTATTACTAACCTTTACCTTTGCCCTCTCAGGTATTATTCGCAGGATTATTCCAAGGCAACGACTGTAGGATGAGGAGTTCCTAAATTATCGTTAAAGACGTTGAAGAAAACATGTGAAGACCCACAACGGTCACTTACCCAGTCTACTGAGGATCCCAAAAATATCGGGGACTTAGTTAGGATTTGTTTTTTACTTTGTTCTATAAAGAGAGCAATTCGATCGACTTAGGGCACTTGAACACTCACAACACTCCCAAAACATACAACATACTGTACTAACTTAGCAATTGATCAATCAGGTCCGTAGTTGTAATTTTTCGAATTATTAATAATAATAGAGCTATGTAATTTCTAGTTACCTGGGTTTTGTTTCGGCTATCATCATATCAAAAACATTTATTTTTATTTCTATGTATCCCTTTATATGAATGAGTCATCATAAATAAACTAGATTCTATAAATATAATCGACTCTTGAAAATTTTCAGAAAGTTTCATTTACTCATAAAATATGTGTGTTGGAATGCCATATGTCATATGTTTGAAGTGAATACGAAAATCATCAAATAAAATTTATACATTAGATAATGAATAACCAAACAAGAACTCTAAGGATCGCCGTAAGAATTTATTTAACAAACGAAACCAATAATAAAACAAAGTGATTATTTATAATAATTCAATTACAACGATACTATATCATAGATGAATCAATCATAGTGTTTGATTCATAACATTATAGTCGTTTATAATCGTTACGCCGTCGACTTATCGGTGATGGCTAGGTGTTTATGCCCTTCGTTTATAATCGTTACGCCGTCGACTTATCGGTGGATGGCTAGGTGTTATGCCCACATTTCGACTGTGGGCGGAAGTCACTGAAGCTAAAAATTTTTATAAACCAGGGGGTCGAAAACGTATATACCAAAAATTTCTATATGAAAACTCTACACTCTCTACAAACTGAGCGAAAAGTTCGAAGAACCGTCCTACTTAAACTGCGCCCCATGCCTATTGGTACATTATAACCACAATTAATGTACATTTTATTAATTATATTATTAGATTATTGTTATTGACTCCAATAAGTATTTTCACATAAGAAAGACACGTGTTTCAATGTATGTCATTATACTAAAGTTATGTGTGACATTAATATTCACATATACTTAAATATAGATCGTATTTATTACTTTTTTCATTTATGGATTGTATAGATATTGATCTAGGTTAGGTGTGTTAATAAATTTCGAGACATGGGTCCGGACCCTTAATATGGGAGATTGCATTCGGTCCAACTCTTGGTTGGATGAGAACACGACACGGTCTTCGTATTATTAGCACCATAGAAAACGAAAGGAACGAGGCATGAATTTATAATCAATTTGAATCATAAAGAAAATCTAATGTGGTCAATAATTAATGTTAATGATTTTTTTTATATAGATTTGAGGTACAAACTCATAACTGGCAAGTAGATACCATTTGAATATACCTACCTTAATGATTTTCTTTTTTTCGAACGGTGAATATTTTATTGAAACGAAAAAGAACAAGAGGCTAACAAGAAGCTAGAAGCACCGATACAAAAACAACTGAAAAAAATAAACAATTATATAATATCTATCACATTAAAGTCACACCGTCTTTCCCACATAAGACTTTTGAACGGGAATATGAACTTAAGCCATAAGAATGCGTTTTCTTTTACTTCTTCAAGCACTCTGTTCACAGAAAACGGGGAACCTTAGAACTGTATTCCGTTTCTAGCTTTCCACACTCTCCAGACCGTCGCATTTGTTTATTTGTTATTACATACATAATTTGGATATCTATCAAGGTGTTGGGTAACTTATAAGATGAACAATGTATGTTATTTGTTGATAATTTCCCGCCTTCCAGTTATGAGAATTTATGTTTTAACTCGTCTCACTAAACACATAAGGTTAAGGTCCTCACTTTACTATATATTATTTAGTTATTTATCACATTATATATATATATAATATATATATATATATATATAATTAATTTTTTAAATTAGGTATTATACTGGTACAATTAACAAATTCGGGGCCCATGGCTTTATAGCCTAGTGACATTTTGGGGGTGGAATAAGGCTTTGAGACCAACAAGTCCTGAGTTCGATTTACACAAGGGGGTTTTCCCATATTTATTGGGTTTCTTCCTGAATTGGTGTAAGACATTATGCTTAGTGGAGATGAGTATGATCAGGTGGTTCCGCTGGTGACACGTGATACTCCAGTGGTCCGTTAGTGATCTAAATTTGCCATTAAAAAAAACAACTTTGGGTATGATTTTGTTTATTAAATGAAACTTCAACTTAACTTGATTCATGTTTTTATTGTACAATAATCTACTAACGAATCTCTAAATTATGTGATATAGATGTTAAACTTCCTCCATCATTTGGCATCTATTTCTTTAATTCCAATATTTTATTTAACTATTCATTAAAGTCAGCATTTTTAATTCTCAAGACTTATTTAACAATTCGTAAAAGTCAACATTACTATAAATAAAATAGTGGACCACGACTATTAATAGGTCACGTTGAGGATGCATGCAAAAAGGACTAGGCTTTTTAGCATCTGTGTCAGCCCAATTAATTTTTTCTTGCATTTGGGGCCACTATTAAAGCCCATTTACTTTTCACTCCAAAATGTTAATATTTTTTACCACTCTAAATTTAATTAATGAAATAAATAGACAATTCTTGTAAATCATGTCCTTAATACAAACATTATGCCCTTCATTAGGACTAGGATGATTAAACATCATATTTATTATATTGTCGGTTATAATAGACATTCTTGACTCATTCGGTCGGTTATAATAGACATTATTGTCGGTTAAATACATTTAATTACTATTTTACTTGTTTAGTCTTTCTACTATAGATCTCCTTCAGACTGCCTCTTGAGATTGTCCGTACCTCCCTAGTTGATTTTATAATTTTAACACTATAGTTGATGTTGCAATTTTAACATTCCCTCTCAATATCAACTTCCATAAGCCTCCCTCTTAATCTTGACTCATTTTGTCTCGATCTGCCACACCATCCTCGGTAAACACATGACCCCCATTGATCACTTTGGTAGACACACTGCCATTAGCGTTATTGGTTGCAGCATCATTACCGGTACTAACATCACTTCATCCGGTAATCACATCTGAAGAGCCTGAGCGACGCATGCTTTGCTTTGGCAGAAAAAAGTATTCTGTTTCTTTTTATCTATCTTGCTCTTGAATAGGGGTGTAAACGAGCTGAACCGAGCCCGAGCCCGAGCCTTACCTTAATCGAGCTAGGCTCGTTACAACTTTTAAAGCTCGAGCTCGGCTTGATTCGAGCCTTGGATTTTGGGCTCGAGCTCGGCTCGTTAGTAAAATTTAAAACTTGAGCTCGGCTCGAAAGCTCGATCTAAGTATCTATGGCACGAGTTAAAACAAGTTAAATCTCGACTCGAGCTCGGCTTGACAATTTGAGAACTCAATTAAAAAATGAACATCTAGATTCTAGATCATTCTAAAAGTAATACATAGTTTGAACCAGTGTTGTAAGAGTCGGTAGGCGCTAGTCGTGCGGTGGGGTACCGACTAGCGATTAATCGGGATTAATAGGGATTAATCGGATCGAGATTTTATATGTAATTTTTAGTTATATATACACACACATTTTTATATGTAGTTTCTAAAGTAGACATGTTTTAACCCCTCATTGACTCATTTTTTTAAGTAATCCGGAAGGAATTTATAAGGTTTAGTTGAAATTTGGCAGGCGTCTAGCCAAAATTTGGCCAGATTAGGATCGCCATTGATCGTTTAGCGATTAATCGGCAACTTATCGGGACTAGTCGGGATTTTTACAACCATGGTTTGAACACTAAAGTATATTAAGCTCGATAAGGGTCGACGAGCCTAAACAAGCTACGCATACAAGGCTCAAGCTCAGGCTCGATATCTAATCGATCCTAATTTCAAGCTTGGGCTCGAGCTCGATAAGACTCGACTCATTCGAGCTTTTTATCGAGCCGATCTCGAGTAGCTCGTAGTTTGCACCCCTACTCTTGAATTAATTCAATTGACGTGTATCACACGATATTAGCTGCTTGGTTACTTGCTTTGATTTGATACTCTTATGTGTTTGCTTCCTTTTAGTTTTCCACTTGCCTCGTAAAACAAATATTATAATACTCATATTTTGCACACATAACTTGCGATTACAATCTGGCTTCACACATCATCATCTAATGATCTCTGGCTTCACATGGAAACGAACTCAAATCACTTTTCGTGATCTCCGCCACTGCTAGTTTTACCACCGTTGCAGCCCGGCGGGGCTGCTCCTTTTCTCAGAAAACGACTCTCAAAACCGCAGGCACCAAGCTCTGATACCATTTGTTAAATCTGAGTACGAGATCAGAGAGACGAATACAATCGGGATTCACAACTTTCTTCTATTATTTTTTTTAATTAATAAAAGTACAAGACTCAAGGAATATAAATACTAGAAACAATCTAATTCTATCAGGACTCATATTCTTACTTATACTTATCTCTAAATAATTAAAAAATAATCAAATCTAATAGTAAGATAATTCAAATAATAATTAAATACATTTAATTACTATTTTACTCGTTTAGTCTTTCAACTATAGATCTCCTTCAGACTGCCTCATGAGATTGTCCGTACCTCCCTAGTTGATGTTATAATTTTAACACTATAGTATAGACAATGCCTTATACGTGTGTGTCATTTCCTTTTATTAACTACGATTATTACCAGGGGTGGACCTAGCATGTTACTAGGGGTAGCCCCCGCTACCCCTTGACGTTTCGACGGTAGTGTAAATTTTGGAAAAATTTGATGTTTTTTCGATTCCATTACCCATTTTTATATGAAACGTTGCCCTATAAGGATTTTCTAGATCCGCCACTGATTATTACAATAACCATTATATCACTATTTTCAGACACTTAAAAATTTTTGACCAACGATCTCAATTTGACAATGTAGGCATGAACATTTTCACTCTTTAAATAAAAAATCATCGACTTTAGTTTTTAATAATATAATACATGAAAGTCTGATTTTCAATAAGTTAAAAGGATGATAACATGATTTTTTTTTACAGACAAAGTAATCTATTCACAATCTACTTCTTTTAGCCACCAAATCTGATGGAATTTGCAAGATTTGAACCTTCCATCTCTATGATAGAGGTGAGACACCTTACCACCGCACCATATAGGGGTGTGCACAGTTCGGTTCGGTCTTCAGTTTTTGAAACCATTTAGTTTCGTTTTTTTTTCGTCTTAGCAACAGCTCGGTTTGGTTTTTCACTTTTGGTACAAAACTACATAAGATTAAAAAATAAAAAGAATAACCCAAGATTTAAGAATATTTTTACATGTTTACATTTATGTTAATATATTTAACCTCTTAAATTAACATTGTTCACATAAACCTAACATTCTAAACTATTTCTTTATGTTTCTCCAAAGCTTTTATTAAGACATTTTCTTTTGTAATACTTTGAAAATCATTTATTTTTTCATATTAAATTTTATTATTACTTGTAGTCAATGGATAAATCATTTCAAACATGTTAGTATTCTTATTATTTATTTTTATCAACCCCTTAACCCTCTAACTTAAGACATGTGATCATGTATAGCTGGTCCATTAAATAGAGAGTGCCTGCCATACACAGCTTAGCATATAGCAAGTCATAAGCTGTGAAGATTGTGACACTTTCATCTCCTTAAATCCACCACACACACATACACACAAACACACACATTTACAATGGATATGAAGAACTGCATGACTACTGTTTTCATCCTCTTTCTCCTACTCGCGGCGCCTGTTTTTTCCAAAGGTTTGTGATCAAATTCGTCGTAGGTTTACTGTTTGATCTTCGATATCAGTACGATAAATTTATTTTATTTATTTATTATTTTTTGTGTAGAGACACTAAATTCAGAAGTTTATGATATCGATTACCGGGGACCAGAAACTCATTCTCATAGACCTCCACCGAATCGAACCGGAAATGGTGTTCCTCACAGCCATATCAAGAAGAATCCCCGGTTTAAGAGACGAGCGACTCGCAAGGCCATCAAGAAGGTTAGATCCTTAATACAAAATTAATTTTAAGTAGACGGTTATAAGAATAATATAAACAGTTTTATATGTTGCTTTAAATATGATACGAATGTGTAACCACATAATCACCAAACTATCCCCCTTCCACTTTATTTAACAAGCACGCTATACGAAACTACTCTTGTTCTCGTAATTCTCTACTTAAAATCAATTTTGTTTGAACTTACCAAAAGATGTTTTTAAATTTTCAAACTAATATGTTATGAGCAAAAACTGAAATACAATGTCATTACAAATATGAAATATCTTGAACTATAAGTTTTTTTAAGCCATTTACTAGTTGATTGCAACCCGTTTACAACACATAACTCGTTAACAATCCATTATGACACAACGAGTTACAGAAACCTTGTTTAGGTTACATGATTTTCAATATGTCTGGATTAGGTTTAATGTTGTTGAAACGTCTATTTATACGGGTCATGTTCCGGTTCATCAATTTCAACTGACACACCAACCCGTTGAAATTTTTTAGTGGGACAACAAAAAGTGTGAAGTTAAAGACCAGTAAAAACAAATTACATTAAATACAAATAAAACTTATTTTTATGAACTTACTAATAATTAAAAAATTATACAAACCTATAAGAATAATGATTGTTAATGTTTTCTTTTCATATCATTCTTTTAGTGATTGTACATATCTGGTTTTGACTTTTGACCAGGGAGGAAAAGCTTAATGGATGAAGGCTTATTGAACAATGGTGGCTTTAACTACATATTTGGATTAAAATATATTTTTTTGTGTGATTTAATATATATTATTATAGTGATTATAGATATGTAAAAATATGCTAAAATGAATATGATTTATGATATATTGGCAAATGGTTTATACAACCAACAATATGTATAAATCAAAGCATTTTAAGCATATTTTGTTCCAACATATAGGTTTAAGTTATGTAATTGTTTTCGTATAAGCATAACGATTACAATGTAATTTATGAACATGCTTTCTTGTTTAATGCGTGTTACATATAGTCTATGATATGTTGATGTTTTCGGTTTGTGTTATTAGTAATATAACGAGTCGAGTTTGAATTCTCATCGAAGCTTTGCAACATTTTGAGTCTTAACGAAAAAGAACTAACATTATATGTTTTTGAAAAGATAAAAAAAAACATGTCTATTTTTTGGTATATTGATATCATGGTGGTTATGTTAGACACGTTATGATTTATAGGATACGTAAAATTATTTTGTGTAACAACTCCTCTGTTGACAGACATATAAAAATAGATATTGAGACACAATAAATAGGTATATTTATGGTTTTATGTCCACACTGACGATTTTATTGCTTCTTATTAATGTTTCAGAAGACCCTTTAGTATTAGTTATTATTTAAATATATATATATATATATATATATATATTAGCAATAAAAATGGTTGAGTGGTGAACATTTTCTTTGTATTGTTCTTTTCTAAAAAAACTATTTAGGATATTTTAATTACTAAAATATAAAAGTTTGAACAATTGACGACATTCAACTTCATTTGATTTATACCCCTTTTAGCTAGATAAATTGTTGCCTTACCTATCTAGAGGTTCATTTCTCAAACAAATTTAACATTGCCCTATACACGACTTTTGTAACTCGTTTATCTAAACATCTTAATATATTGAACTTATAAGTTAAATTTAAACGGTTGTCGGGCTGACATATTCACCCTTTTACAACCCAAGACTCATTTAATATCACAGTTGTGTTTCCTTTAATGTCAATGAGTTGTCAAATTGAGTTCACCTAAAACATTATTTTCGGAAGTTTTTCAACTTTAATAATTAATAGCATGTCTACTTGCCGGTGCGTTGTAGCTCAACTAACATTGGGACAGAGGTGAAGATTCGGGTTCAAAGCCACATTTCTCAAGTTCGAATCCGATCCCAACCGGGTTTTACCGTAGTGGGCCTTCAAGTGGCGAGTTTCCCCGAAATTAGAGATGGTGGACTTGAGCTACCCAACGTTGTCTGCGATCACACGCGTATGAGGTTACCTTTCGCCATTGAGTTACCATGGGTAGCCGAACTTTTATTTGTTGGTCGTTCAAACAAAGCCTATCTACTTGATAACATTTTTACATTATTTGAACTATAATGTTTTCTTATCACTTAGAAGGTTTTATAGATTTCAAACGTAACATCATACACAAATCACATATCAAGGTAGACATGAGAGATGTTGAGGCTCACGAGAAATACCCTAGCTCAAACCATCAACAGAACTCCATAATTAAGGATTGGGGGGGGGGGGGGTGTAATCCAAGGATCAGTGACTACCTTGGATGTCTCAACCCGGATAAAAGAAAAACCATGAATTCCTAACGGAAAAGTATACATTTTTACTTGAAACCACGGGTCGAATGTTGTAAAAAGGTATTCGAAGTGTTTTATGATAAAATTAAAATTTAAACACGTAGCCAAGATTCAAAACTAAGATCCAAACTCTTGAGCAAGAGAATATACAATGTTAATTGCTGAAAGTGTGAGAAATATTTCAACATAGTATACTGTATGGAGATAAATGTGGCATCATAGGTCCAATTTTAGTGTATGGCCCAATATGGAATAGGATCTAAGAGGGGTCCAACAAAAAAAGTACATATGATAATTTGTAATGGATTGGAATCACTCTTTCAATTGACCCATTTTATATGGTGTCGGTTCAACTTATATTTAATCCATTTTTTGTGCAATTGCATGTAGAATCCATATGTTTTACATTTTCATGTTACATATAACTCCTTAGTAATCGTAAATGTGTTACTCTCTATGATAAAATGGAAAAGTAAGTTGTATAGATTGAAACACAAGTAGACAATTATAGATACCATATTTCAGATCTACTTTTACTGACGTATGAAACATTTTCTTATCAAAAAGTGATCTGAATTATTCGAAACCCAACAACATATGTATTGTCTTTATGAGACCCATTTACTTAGAGCACTGCGTCATTAAACATGACTATTGTTCTCCATGACTTAGGATTTCGTAACTAATAATTTCTATAATTAGTGTGTACGTCAGAAAACTAACCACCACCATCTCACATCACGATGGGACATCTACTATCCTTGCCTAAGCCCAAACCATGAGACTAGACTACAAGCTCGGATCAAATCTACATTAACTTATGCTATGTATTGTGGGCTTGGCCCCAACCAGGCCCACCTTCCACATCACCGTGCCTAGGGCGCGGCCACCATTACGTGAGAACTCAGAAGGGGCGCGGGGTACAAAGCGTGGGGCACCTTTTGTACCTTTTTAAATATATAGAAAAGTCACCTCAACCAAATCCCACATTTTTCTAAAAAAAAGCCCCATAAACACCCCCTTCTACCAAGCCTACGTACCATCACTTTTTTCGATCTTAAAATCCCTTCTTCCAAACTCTCAACACAGAGTCTTATAATCACATGCCTAACCTGATAATATATCTCTTTTATGACCCAAGAGAGTTATTCTACATACTACATTAGATTAACATCACATGATCACAACATACGCTAATAATATATTCCCTATACAAATACATATGAGGCCTCTGATTGACTAGGGCGTCAGAGGGTCATTGACGCCTCGCTCTCAAGGACCCTCTAATGAGTTGTTCGTGTAGACAGGTCCAAGTTGGATTAAAAAAAAAAATACAAAGCACAACTATAAAGTCCTACCAAAGATGGACCTAAACTAAATCTGCCATTGTTGCTCAAGTCTCAACTCAAGCCCAGTCAATGGTCCGGGCTTGGTTTAACATCTGTCGCAGTATGACATGATTTAATCTTGTCCTGACAAGTTGGTATAGTGGCTAGTAACTTGGTTTCTCTCCTCAAGGTCCCAAGTTCAACTCCTATTAGCATCACTTGGAAGGACATTGGCGGTGACAATGAAGTTTAGAACTAGGCCTCTTTGGAGGTTACCAGTTCAAAACTGAGTCGACCGCAATACGCCTTCGGGCAGGCGGGTTTTCCCCAAAACTGGTGGCTCGAGTAGGTATGCATCCAACTCTGACCGTTATGGAGGAGGGGATGCATTTGCTCGATTGAGGGCATCACAAGATGCTTATCCAGTGATTTAGTTGACCGTTAAAAAACATGATTTAATCTTATTTTATTTTTAATTATTTTAATTTATTTAATTCTTTGTTATAAAAGAGAAGTTTTCTTTTGGAATAATACTCCAGGATTTAACATGCCAAATAAAGAAAAAATAAAAAAGCAAAAGCAAAAAACTTTTTTTTTCTTTTCATTTCTTTGAAGAAGAATATGTATCCATGATCATTCACTTGATCACCACTAGATCATTCATCCCCACTTCTTCAAGTTCCCAATTGAATTCCTATTTCCAAAAATCCAATCTTTCACCCTCAAAACCCCCCAAAAATCCAAAAAAACGTAAACCGTAGCTTTCAACAAACAATGTCTTTGATCCGATGATGAATGCATCATCAAACCCTAATTCAATTATGTCAACAACCCAACAAGCTTCTGGATTAAAGACCTATTTCAAAACCCCTGAAGGAAGATATAAGCTAAAGTATGAAAAGACTCATCCTTCTGGTCTTCTTCACTATAATCTTGGAAAGTCTGTTACTCAGGTATAATATTATTATTTATTATTTATTATTTATTATTCTGGGTTCTTAAAAAGATTTGATTTTTAATTTGTTTTAATTATGGCATGTTGAAATTGATATGTTGCTGTGTGGTAAAAATGTATGCATTGATTCTTATTAATTCATAGACATTCATTGATGTGGTAAAAATATTAATTTTGGGTTATTGATTAACCTTGATTTTGGAAATAAAAATGTGATTTTTAATTTGTTTTAGTGATGGGTTATTTAGATACATAATATTGTGGTATGTTGGAATTGATAAGTTGATGGGTTGTTTGTTTGTTTATCTATGTGACATGGTAGAATATATGTATGCTTAGCGTGTTGTCGTAATTTGAACAATGTGTTTTTTTAACTGTGTGAATCTGTTACCGGAAAACTTACGGGCCCACAAATTCCCTGATAACCTGTGGGTTGAAGTAGAGGGGTGTTTCGTTATTCGAATAAGTAAGTTGGATTCGAATTTTTGCTTATTCGTTTCAAATTTGAAGGTATGAATTCAAAAACACATAGCATGTAGGGCTGCAAACTAATCAAACTTTCGGCAAACTGTTTGGCGGGAAGTTCGTTTGTGTTCGCTCAATGAGCGAACACAAACAAGAAATTTCGTTCGTTTAGTTGAATGAACGAACGAACTTGAAAAGAGGCTGCGTCCGTTCATTTATGTTCGTGAACATTCGGTAATGTGTTCCATAGTTCATTAGTGTTTTTAATTTTTATATTTTATTTAAATACTTCAAAATTCCAACAAATAAAATACTTAATAAGTGTCAGTGTATTATATATTTTGTTCATGAACGTTTGTTTGTGTTCGTTTGTTTCCATTTGTGTTCATGAAGACATGAACATTAGTTGGTGCTCATTCGTGTTTGTCAACGTTCGTTGCCTAGAATTAACAAACGAACACGAGCAAGTTCATTTCCTTAACAAACGAACATGAACATAAAATCTCGTTCGGAAAATGTTCATGAACAGTTCGTGAACATGTATATTTCTTAACAAGAACACGAACAAGGTCTTGTTCTCGTTCGGTTCGTTTGCAGCCCTATGTGTTGTAATTTGAACAATGTGTTTTCTTATCTGTGTGAATTTGTTACCTTGTTTTCGTTTCAACTTTATGATGTCAAAAAAGTTCTAAATATTATTATTATTTCTTTTGGTGATATGGTTGTCAGGTGACTCTGGCTCATCTCAAGGATAAACCCGTGCATGCCATGTCATCATCATCTTCAAGTATAGGCATCAGTAGTGGAGTAAAATCTGCAGCCGCAAAGTTCTTAGGTGGCGGCAACGGGAGTCGAGCGCTTAGTTTTGTTGGCGGTAACGGTAGTAGCAAATCTTCAAGCGGGGTGTCTAAAGTCGGATCATTGGGTACTTCATATACTAATAGTTATACGCCCAATTTAAACTTTGACGGCAAAGGAACTTACTTGATATTCAATGTTGGTGATGCAATTTTCATTAGTGATCTTAATTCTCAAGATAAGGTACCTTTCCTGTGAGCTCATTACATGTAAACATACTTCATTTAGTAAATTTAATTCTGATTGGCTTTAATGTGTTACGCAGGACCCTATAAAGTCTATACATTTTAGTAATTCAAATCCCGTTTCCCATGCTTTTGACTCGGACGCTAAAGATGGACATGATTTGCTCATTGGGTTGAATTGTGGAGATGGTATATTTTTTCTCCAAAATGTCATATTCGTCCATGATGTTTTGCCAGTTTTCTGACTTTCGTCCAAAGGTTTTTTTTTTCTCATCTGGATCCAAAAGGTTTGAAATCTTGCCATTTTCATCCTGCTCGTTAACTCCATCCTTTTTAGGGGTATTTTCGTACATAAAGTGAAAAAGACCGAATTGCCCTTTAAGTGAATGCTTGTACATTATGCTAAATGCTTGTACATAAGGTGAAAAAGACCGAGTTGCCCTTTAAGTTAACCAAAAAAGACGGAAATACCCCTGACATAACGGAGAAAAATGGATGGACTTATCGAGCTGGATGAAAATGGCAAGATTTCAAAATTCAATCCTTTTGGATGATGCAGAAAAACAAACCTTTGGACGAAATTCGCAAAACTAGCCATACCTGAGGTACGAAAATGGCATTTTATTCTAAAAGAAATTAGAGGACTGGCATCATTTTACGGTTGTATGTTACATGTTTTATGAAAATTTCAGTTTATTCGGTATCATTAAGACAACAATTACAAGATGGTGGAAAAAAGCTCGTCGGAGCCCAGCATTATAATAAAGATGGTTGTGTCAATAACAGGCAAGACACAAATTTATGTCTCTTGATATGCAAATAAATCAGTATAATAAAAAAGTGCGGGTTACCGACTTCAATATGTATTTTAGTTTTATATTTTTTAAATATTTCTAATCAAGAAGTCTTGTTGTTTTCAATAGTCGTTGTACTGGTATTGCATGGGCTCCTAACGGTGATGGAATTTTCGTTGTTGCACATGCAGACGGAAATATGTATGTATATGAAAAGGCAAGTTATATAATATAATATTTACACCGATTAATATGATGGCTGGTGGCAAATTAGTGTTTTTTTAATTAAAATTCTTGTATTTTCTAGAGTAAAGAGGGTTCAGGCGATCCTTCGTTCCCAGTTATCAAGGATCCAACTCAATTTTCCGTTTCACATGCACGCTACAGTAAGGTACCGATTTACTGTTTGGAGGGTTCAGTTTAACCCTTTTACTTATTTACAGAATTACAGGTCGATTTTTATTGAGTTTTAATAATGTTGTTTCTGCAATCATAACTAATGCGTTAATGATGTCACCACAATTCTGGCCCACTTTAAGTCGATGTCATTTTACATGATTTGTTGAAGTTAACTACTATTTTTTTGTGCAGAATCCAATATCTAGATGGCATATATGTCAAGGATCGATAAACAGTATTGCGTTTTCAAGTGATGGAGGTTATATTGCAACTGTTGGAAGAGATGGTATATAATAACTAATAACATTTCCTTTTTATATATGCTGGCTGCTAGTTTTATCATTTGAGTAAAATGCCATTTTCGCCCCTGAGGTTTAGCCAGTTTTGCGACTTTCGTCCAAAGGTTTCATTTTTCGCATCTGGATCCAAAAGGTTTGAAATCTTGTCATTTTCATCCGGCTCGTTAACTCCATCCATTTTCCTCCGTTAAGTCAAAGGTATTTTCGTCTTTTTTTGCTAACTTAAAGGGCAATTAGGTCTTTTTCACTTTATGTAAGAAAAAGACCGAATTGCCCTTTAAGTAAACAAAAAAGACGGAAATACCCCTGAATTAACGGAGAAAAATGGATGAAGATAATGAGCTGGAGGCAAATGGTAAGATTTTAAATCTTTTGGATCCAGATGCAGAAAAACAAACCTTTGGACGAAAGTCGCAAAACTGACCAAACCTCAGGGACGAAAATGGCATTTTACTCCTATCATTTTCTTATTCAAAGTAATAGCTTTCTGAGTTTAATCATTGCTTGTAGGTTATCTACGAGTTTTTGACTTCAAAAGTGAACAACTTATATGTGGAGGCAAAAGCTATTATGGTGCTTTATTATGTTGCGCTTGGAGGTGATAGGCCTCTTCTTTTAACTCAAATCGGTTGATTAAAGATTACAGTTTTGCCCTTCTATTGTTTTTTTAGGGTAAACAATATTATAAACAAGAATAACTAGAATTGGAAATCCAGAAATGTTTACTTATGAATTATGAATGGTCTTATTTGGGTTGTGTTTGCATGTTTGACATCAAACATGTCTAGTAAAAAACTTTAGGTGAGAGTAAAGTACACGGATGGTCTGTGTGGTTTACCAAAATTTTGGATTTGGTCCCTAGCTTTCCAAAAGTACACATATGGTCCCTGTGGTTTGCACTTTGTAACGCATTTAGTCCCTAGCTTTTTCCAAAAGTACATGGATGGTTCTTGTGGTTTTCACTTTGTAACGCATTTCGTCCCTAACTTAGACATGCTAAAACCTTTAGATTTGTTGGCTGAGGACGAAACGCGTTACAAAGTTCAAACCACAGCCACAGGTACCATCCCTGTACTTTTGGAAAACTAGGGAACAAATCCAAAATTTTGGTAAACCACAGGGACCATATGTGTACTTTACTCTTCAGGTAAAATCGAACAAGTCAAATGGGTCAAACTGGTTCCAAGCAGCCCAAAGTCTAATTTTGATGCATACGACCTATTTTGTTTTTATTCAAATGGGTCAACCCGACCCATACTAAAATGATCTTTTCTCAACCCGTTATCTGACCCACCTTATGAATAATCTTCTGTTGCGTTTTTAATAACCGACAAATAACAGCATGGATGGAAAATACATATTAACGGGAGGTGAAGATGACCTGGTCCAAGTATGGAGTATGGAAGAACGGAAAATCGTAGCATGGGGTGAAGGACATAATTCATGGGTAATTTTATTTTTATTATTATTATTATTGTTATTATTATTATAATTTTTTTACTTCTGGTAATTCTTTTACTCTGTTTGGGGATCTTTGGCGATATATGATATTCTAATAAGATTACAGGTCAGTGGCGTCGCGTTTGATTCATATTGGTCTGCCCCAAATACAGATGGCACCGGGGAAAGTATCGTGTATCGGTTTGGTTCTGTTGGTCAGGTAAGCTAGATAGATGAATTTGTTCTAGAGTTATGCATTAAAACCGACATCCATTTTTCATTACCATGAGTTTTTCATTTTTCAAAGAGTAAAATGCCATTTCCGTCCCTGAGGTTTGGCCGGTTTTTCGACTTTTGTCCAAAGGTTTGTTTTTTCGCATCTGGATCCAAAATGTTTGAAATCTTGCCATATTCATCCGATTTGTTAACTCCATCCATTTTTTAACGTTAAGTCGGGGTATTTTCGTTCTTTTACCTATATAAATAAATAAACAAACAAATAGTTAAAAGGACAAAAATACCCTGACTTAACGTTAAAAATGGATGGAGTTAACGGGTCGGATGAAAATGGCAAGAATTTAAACCTTTTGGATCCAGATGCGAAAAAAACAAACCTTTAGACGAAAGTCACAAAACCGCCAAACCTCAGGAACGAAAATGGCATTTATATAAACCACAAGGACTATTTATGTAATTTATTCTTAACTCTTTTTACATATTACATGTGTGCAGGACACACAAGTGCTATTATGGGATCTTGAAATGGACGAGTTAGTGGTGCCAATGCGTCGGGCTCACGGTGGGTCCCCAACAATGAGTACCGGGTCCCAGTCAGCTCATTGGGACCAAACATATCCAGCTGGCACTTTACGACCTTCACCAAGCATGCGTGATGTTCCAAAGCTATCGCCTTTGGTGGTTCATCGTGTTCACACTGAACCACTCTCGAGTTTAATATTCACACAAGAGTATGTGCTTACCGCCTGTCGAGAAGGCCACATAAAGATCTGGGCCAGACCAAGTTCATCAAACGACGGTCAATCTACAGCGTCTGACTCACTTTCGGGGACCGCTTTTAAGGATAAAAGGATAAACCGTTGTTCTCGGGTAAAGTTGGAAGTCTTGGTTACAGGCAATGATACGGTTCGAGTTTTTATGTAGTTTTTCGGCTTTTCAAAGCGCGGTTAATAATATATAGTCTAACAACATCAACATGCATGTGTGTCATGGGGTAGAGTGATGAGATAACGACATAAAAACGGGCTTACTTTTTTTTTTTTTTAAAGATGTAGATTCGAATCGACGACCTCAGTTGACCAGATCCTTTGAAAGGGTTGTTGATAAGTTATAAGATAACCAATCAGTTAATCTTTTTTCTTTCTTTGAGATATCAAAGTTGTGGATGGAGATCTGGTGGCTTTACGTGACAATGAATAAAGAGTTGTTGATAAGTTATCATAGGAAAAAAAAAAACATACGTGACACAACTTTTACGACGACGTGCAACATTTTTTTATGTTTTTTGTATTTTGTTGCCCCTGAAAAAAAAAATTTACGTTACCTTTGAGATTATTTAAAGCTACCCTTAAAAAGGGCTTTTGTCGAAAGCCTAACCGTAAATTTATGATCAAATGCTCACGAGTATACGATTAAAAGTCCACTAGAACTAAAACTCAATAGCCCACATGGTTTCACTATATATATTGTTGTGTTTTTATTGTTGTTTCATTTAAATTGTATTGAAAGCACGGTAAAGTTTAATATTTTGTCGGTTTTGGGTTTGGTTCGGTTAATAACCAAACCAAACATTGGCTAATTTTTTTGTTTAGAAATACATGTAATGGATGTATAAATGCATGAAAAAGAAATAAAAATACATGAATTGGATGTATAAATAAATATGATGGAAGTATAAACACATGAAATAGAAGTATAGAATATGACATAGATGTATAAAATTTAAAATATATGAAGATTTCAATTATTCGCCTCGGTTAATTTTGGTTAACAAAAAACATCCGTTAACCAATTTTCGGTTAATTTCAGTTCGGTTTTGTCAGTTTTCGGTTCGGTTTTGACCAACGCTTCAGTTATTGCTTACCCGTTAGACCACCCGTAGTGGGGGTTTTTTGGCGTTTTCCCCAAAAAAACGCCCAATGACCGCCCCCCGGGGGCTTTTTGAGTGGCGTGCTTTTAAAAATCCCTTCTTCTTGTTTGGCCAATAGCACTTTTTTGGTGGTTTTTTTATTTAATTCTATTTAAACTCTTTTTAACATAATGCCCTACAATGCCCATATCCCACTACACGTCTACACCCCTTTTAACATAATGCTCCACAATGCTCACATGCTGACTGGACCGCCGCATGACGTAAAATGCCCAAAGGTGGGGACATTATTTTACCCTCTCACTACACACGGACTTAGTAACAATTTTTTTTTTGCCATTTATTTGGAAATATTTGGTGACACCAGTCCTACAGACACATATCCACACTGATAATAGGGAAGAATCAAAATGAAAATTTGATCATAAGTGGATATAACAAATCACACATACAACAATTAGTATTATAAAAGTTGAGAATCTAGCTGTGGCCAACAAGGAACATGATACATAAGCAAGTATGGACTTTATGTAATGTGCCAATAGCCTATCCTTTGCAAGATGCTAATTGATTTGTCTTTTTTTCTACTTTCCACCACATCTCACAAGTGCCCTTTCCTTTTATCCTTATTTAAGCACCTCACCTCACTTTACTCACCCTTGCCTCCAATCATCAAATCCACACCTAGAAAGTTTTTCACTTCAAAAACTATATTTGTAATCGACTAATCGTTTTAGAAATGTCGCTTTCTCAGTTTCTTGACCGTCATATGAGGCTTGACGAGATTTCCAAGAACGAGGGGCAAGACCAACGTCTAAAGGTTAGGTGAAGGGGTGGCGTTCGACGTCTCGCATGTCTTGTTGGCAGGTTAGGTGTAGTTTGTTAGCAGGGCAACTCAATCCTTTGGCATGTGTGTGTTTAGTCAACCGGACTTTATGCAAATAATCTAAAACCTTATTTGATATTTTTTTTCCTCTTAGTGTAACAAGGGGTATATTTACTAACTACTAAGGTTGCAATGGTGTCACGTGACATATCACATAAGTAACTTCGTTATATGTCATATAGTATATGATACTTGTTTTAATGCATTACATATGTATCTGACAGCTAAGTAACTAACACCTGCTTAATAGACATTTTCAAAAAGTGAAACATGTAAAAAAGAACTACTACTTGGTCCTATCGGCAACGATCAACAACGTTTGTATTACCTTTTCTAACGTCTACATAGATTCGTGTATAACATAACATGTTTTTGTTCTTTGAGGCTTCATGAATGGGTACAAGAATGATACTTGTGGTATATAAACCAGTCAAAATCATACTTTTTAGTGTATATATTCGTGTATCTATATCCAAATTCCATGCATATCGTATATCCAAAATAATGAAATGTTAGGTAAAGTATCTTAGGGGCCGTTTGTTTAGCTTTAATGATGCTAATAATGGTTTAAACCTCTGATTGATTCAACATTTAATAGTTCAGATTGTTTGTTTCGCGAGCAGATGTCTGAATGGTTTAGACATTTGCCTTTGAATAGTAAACTACTTTGAATTGGTCAATTATTTGCCTCTGAACAGTTAAGCATTATATTGATTCTTAATGGTTCAGATCTATTACTGTTTCAACACTTAATGAGTTAGAGCTCTTACTGGTTCAGTATTTACTCATTTAGAAGTTGCCAAACCGCCTCTTTGTTTCCCATTTAAAAAAAAGAAAAAAAACAGACATATATCAAATGGAGTATTTAGAGTATCTAGTTTCTCATTTAGAAAAAGAAAAGAAAAAAACAGACATAAAAAGATAATCAATTAACATTGTTTTAATCAGTTGTATTATTTTTCAGTAATAAATATTACAATCCCTCTCCCTTATACTTGTTACAAAAGTTGAAATCGAATAGATTGAGGTATTAATAATTTCAGTTAAGTTACATTCGAATTTAGATAGTTGTTTTTTAATTTAACATTTGATGTATAATACTTTCTTTTATAATTCATCATATTCCATTTTGATAATAATAAATTTGTTACACTACTTCAACCATTTTAACTGACTATAAATAATTTAACATGTGATGCATAATACGTTTCTTTTAGAATCCATCATATTCCTTTTTGATATAGTTATTATGTTACACGATCAGCCAATTTAACTAACTACAAATTGCAAAATGTATACTTAAATGTTAACATTCTAAAAATAAAATTAGTAACGTCATTCTAAAAATAAAATTAATAACGTTGTAAGACGTGGGGGTGTGGTTCGAGAGAATGGATCGGGAAGCTGATGTGGAACTTGGGAACCACATATGGGGTAGTAGTGATGATGTGGACTAGAAGGTGATATGAAGCCTAGGTGGCCATGGGGAAGGGGGAACCATACCCCATGGTCTAAGATATTCAATATCAGTAGGGGAAATTTATTCAACTTTTAAGTAGAAAATATAAAACTTTTATAGCTATGACCAACAAAAATCCGGTTGTCAAGTGGGGCTAGCTCACTTGATAGAGGCTCTTGCTTCTTAGTAGGAGGTCTTAGGTTCAATTCCAAGAATGATGATTTATTTGTAAACATACGAGTTTGGGAGAGTAGCATTAGTCATTCAAAAAAAAATTCCGGTCACTCGGGTATATCCATAGACAAAAGGCCATCCATGCTCGCAATCACAGGTTGCATTGGTGATCTGGCCCGTCACCAATTCCAGGGTAAACCCACCGCCCGAAGGCCCACTGTGGTAAAACCTCTGGCTCACGCATAACATTTTGTCACGAACGAGACTCCAACCGGCGACCACCCTAGAGAAACTCACCTGCATACCACTAGAATTCCAAGGGAAACCCAGCGCCCGAAGACCCACTGTGGTAAAGCCTCTGGCTCACGCATGACATGTCACGAACAAGACTCCAACTGACAACCATCTCACCTTTTGGTAAAATTTCTTATACTCCACTTATACTCCACTTTGCAGGATTTTAACCCTCCGTCTCTTCGATGGAAAGGAACACCTTACCACCACGTGAACTTCATGATTATCGATTAGGGGTAACTTTATAGAAATGTAACCAAGTTTGACAACTGTTCTAATTAAATAACTGAAACTTTTTTTGTATCTATAAAGTCACTTAAGTTTCATTTGTTGTTCTAATATTATGTAATTATCAGGTTATCAGGTTAACATGATGATATGTCAGGTTTTATAAATTTTTTTAATCTTTAATATGATGTGGAAAATAAGATTAGTTACATGGATTTTCCAATAAAAAATAAAAAAAAATCACATTTTTTTCTAATTCTAATAAAAATAACTAGTTTTAAGTTTCAATATACAATCTTCAATATCATCATTAGCTTAAACCAAGGATCATAGCTAGAATATACATCACCCTCCATATTTTCAACAGAATTACTGATTTACTGTCATCATCTTTTTCGTTCACACTCCAATCTTCAATATCATCATCTTCATGCTGTAATGCTATTGAGACCCAGCTTCTGTGCAATTCATTTTTGAATATAAATAACCAAAAAAAAAAAATTAAAAAGGTAACAATGAACTATTCATGGTTTCATACAAAAAAAAATCCAATATCACAAAATGCCATCTCTTCTGAAACAAAAACATAAAAAGGCAATTTGTTGTCATCCAGAAATTATTCACGGTTGCATACAATGAACCATTATTGCAAACATGTCAACGTCGCCGTGGCCGGTTGAATAGCCTGACTGGTCGTCAACGTCGAAGGGTCATGGCTGTTGGTTGTCGCCGTCAAAGGGTCGTGGCTGGGTCTGCCCATGGTTTGGGTCGTCGCCATTGGGTCTGCACATGGGTTGTGTCGTGGTGGCCATCCTCGTCGCCGTCTTGGGTTTTGGTTGGGAGGAATTGAAAGGATGAAAGTGTCGAAGGGTTTTCTTGATCCACATAATATCCGCATTTAAAAAGCAAAATAATAATAGAAAAAAATATTACCTAATGACCTGGTAATTACACAATATTAGAACACTAAATAAAAGTTTAGTTGCTTTAAAGAGACAAAAAAGGTTCGGATAACTTAATTGAAACAACTTCCAAACTGATTACATTTCATAGCATTTTCCCTGACGGTTATAACTAAATCTCAATGTTTTATAACCACCTATGTATACTAGACACGTGTTATCCACAAATAAAGGTGTTTAATAATTTCCGATCCATATAGTTGAATTCAATTGATTTTGGTTCTTAAATATGATTCCAAACATTTCAAACTATTTCATAATGGGATCTAAACCAACTCAAAGAGAAAAATATCTTTAATAAAAGTTAAATAACAAGCATACATGATACAACTGATTTATTTATTTATTTATTTATTATTATTATTATTATTATTATTATTATTATTATTATTATTATTATTGTTCTATTATTTATTATATTATTATTATTATTATTATTATTATTATATATTTTAACAATGACACTTAAAAATTTGGTTTGCAATATTGTAAGACAAGGATGAACTATTTAAGGTACAATGGAGGCAAAAGTTGGGACTTTTGTTGATCAATAATGAGCAAAAAAAGAGTTAACTATAATTATTAACTTAATAAAGGATTAAAGATAAATAATGATTTTATTTATGAAGTGATTGGTTCATATTATAGGAACCAAAATAATATTTATATTTATATAAACCGATTATAATATATAAATGCAAAACATACGGTTTAATTTAAAACCATATGCAATAGATGGTTTTTTGTTTCTCGGGTGTCGACGAGGAGGCCATGTGGCATGAAGAGGTCAAGTACTTTGTCGGTTTTCAAGGTAAAAGTCTTTGACTACGGAACCATCCTTGACATGAAGAAGAGTTTTTCATTACCCGGTCCAGTTATAAAAACATTGATTAAAAGTTTATCTATCACATAAATCATGAAACGAGAATTATAAATTACCTTTCCGACCATTATAAAGTTAAATGTGCCAAAGAGAAACTTTTAGTTATTCTCAAGCTACACATTATAACTGGCTTAATTATGCTTATTAGCAATAATTTACTATCATATTACATGTCACACCCTTTATTTGAGTTTATAAATAAATGTAAGTTACACTTAAGCTTATTACTTGTAAATTGATTACTTGTTTTATCAAGGAGATAAGTTATACTCATTAGCTTAAAACTGTGCTCGTCATTTATTTATTTATTATAGCTTAAAGATGAAAAAAGACCAGTTGAAAACAGAAAATGTTGTTCAAAATGAAGAAAAGAAAACAGAAATTAGTTAAGGCCCACTTTAGTTCTAAGGTTAACCGGTCCAGTCCAGTTTATTTTGTGGTTTGGCCCACTCTCACGCGTCTAATCTTTATAAAGCAACTCAAACCTTTAGCCTTTAGGCCCAATTATTCTGCAATCGGTTACCCAATACCCATTCATCTCAAATCATATTTAATATTATTATATGTTATACTATCAGTTATATAATAATAATATAATAAAACTAGTATTACCGCCCCCCCTCCCCCCCCCCCCCCCCCCCGTTTTTGCTGCGGGGGCGTAAAACCATGCCAAGTAGCACCAATTCTATATCACTGCAACGACCAACAACACCGTTAAAACTTAAAAAGTAAAATAAATGACAAAAGGAAAAAAAAGCGAATGAAAAACAAACGTAAATAATTGAACCACACACGTCCGTTGCGACGTGTTAATGAGAAGAAATTTGGCCTAAACGTAAAACATAGAAAATAATAACTAAGTCGATCTAGGACCCGCAGGTTGCAATGAACCTCTCAAATAGGAAAAATAGACACACTGCGACGGACTTGTTAAACGAGAAAAAATAGACGAAAAAACTTTGAACCCCACACACACGTTGTGGCGTGTTAACTCACAAAATTTAAGACGAAACATAAATGAAAAACTTGCTTTAGATGAAAAGTATGAGGGACCAAAGTTGAAAATAACAAAAGTGTTGGTTAAATTGCAAAAGATGAAAATTTGGATCAAAAGTTTAAAAAAAAAACAAAACAAAACAAATGATTAAAATGCAAAAGATGGAAATCTTTGTGTTAGAAGTGAAAAATCTTTTTTGAAAAACTCTTCATGCTTGAGGTACAACTCCATAAAACAACAAAATGTTGCAAACTTATAGTATGGAAATGTTTAACTAAAAAAATATATTTGTTTTACTCTTGGATTCTTAATATGATAGTCGAAAATCTTTTTATAAGTTGTATAATGAATGAATAACTAAAAAAAAGTTACATTTAGTTTGATTTTTAAACGTTTGAAGCAATGTTTTAAAAACCGGTTCAAACCGGCTGGTTGTACCGGTTGAACCGTCTAATAGAACCAGTTAAACGGTACACCCGGTTGAACCGCCCGATACATTCAATTAAACTGTTTTTAAGCCAAATCCAATATGACATAAAAAACGGATTTTAAAACATTGGTTTGAAGCCCCATAACATTGAAGTAACCATTGAAGTAGCATATTATGACAGTGGAGGTACAAAGACTAACCAGTGCCCTTCCATTCACATCTAAATGGTTTAGAAACAAATAAAACTTAGATGATGAAAGTGGTATATTACTAGACATAATACAACAACAACTGAACCCAGTAAATCCCACAATTAGCAATGCTATTGTTAGGGTCTGGGGAGGGTGAGATGTAGACAAACCTTATCTCTATCCTAGGGATAGAGAGGCTGCTTTCAGAGAGACCCTCGGCTCAATAAGTTATAGACATAATATATCAGCTTAATAAGTTATAGATTACTAAAGTATACATTGAAAATATAATCATATTTTTATTTAAAAAAAAAAACTGAGAAAGGAAATTGTACCAAACACATATTTGTTTTTTTTTATAACCATGAGAACTCATTACAAGAAAACTTATGCAACTTACGTTGAACCAATGAGTTTCGAGAAGATAACAAAACACTAACGGTAGAAAAATGAAACAGAGAAATTTATTTGAACCGCTAAAACGCTTAACAAGTTAGTCACATCTTTCTTTCTATGGCATAGATGATCAACCTCTCTTTGTTTTGTCCAAAAAGAAAGTGGGTTGGACATAAATTACAATAACAATTGAAAATAACTAAACGGATGATTAACCAAGCAATCAATGCATATGGAGTTGATGCATCATCGTTTTTTACAAAGTCGTCATCATCATCATCATCATCATCATCATCATACTCAGTAAATCCCATCAATAGCAAAGCTAAAGAAGGGTCTGAGGAGGGTAAGATGTAAACAACCTTACCTCTACCCCATAGGAGACCCCCGGCTCGACAGTAGTTTTGCATCAAGCCTTGGACATAAGGCATATAACGTTCAACAATTGAGATAAAGACCGATTAGTGCATGTACCCCTTGTCTTTCGGCTATCAATGCCACCACATGATCCATCCTCTTTTAACGTTATTTTCAAGAAATTAGTAAAATAACATTAAAATTAGTGCGCTTTCACTTTTGTCCCCTCGAGCGCCCACACATATATACATTATATGCGTATACGGTATACCGCAAGCGGGCGTCATTTTTTACAAAGCAAGATATTAATTAACCAAGAGCAATGTACAACTTTCATTTAGGGACACAAATGACAATAACAACTGAAAATAACTAAACATATGACATTAAAATGTATATAATCATATATAGTATCTTTACAACCTGTGAAATAAACCAGAGTTGCAACTTGCAAGTGAAGGGGTTTACAACTTACAAAGGAGAGGCTTTCCAAAGGTTTTTTGAAGTCATTTCCATCATCAATAATTTACAAAATGATTTAACACCCTTCACATCAAAAATCTATTTAGAACAAAAGCCCTTTCAAAGTTAGCTACTTTTTTTCAACTGCCACAGATTTCAAGAAAACAAAAACATTTTCTGGGCATCAAAAATCTCCAGTTTTGGTTCTTTGATCATCTAGAGATATCGTAGCCGGTGAACTCAAGTTTGCGCTCCATTTCCCAGTTTAGTTTTAACGCTGCTCCTTCGTTGCATGGTACATATTCCTGTTATTCGTCATTTAAGAGATTCGGTTTATGTGGTTAAACTGACTAAATTTCAACTCAGAATGACATGAAACCTATAACATCTTTTTAAAAAGAGTAAAATGCCATTTTCGTCCCTGAGGTTTGGCCAGTTTTGCGACTTTCGCCCAGAGGTTTGTTTTTCCGCATCTGGATTTAAAAGTGAAATCTTGTCATTTTCATCCGGCTCGTTAACTCCATCCCTTTGCCTCCGTTAAGTCAGGGGTAATTCTGTCTTTTTTGCTAACTTAAAAGGCAATTCGGTCTTCTTCACTTTATGTACAAACAGTTAGCATAATGTAGAAGTATTTAAAAGAACGAATTGCCCTTTAAGTTAACAAAAAAGACGAACATACCCCTGACTTAACGGAGGAAAAATGGATGGAGTGAACGAGCCAGATGAAAATGGCAAGATTTCTAACCATTTGAATCTAGATGCGAAAAACAAACTTTGAATGAAAGTCGCAAAGCTGGCCAAACCTCAGGGGTGAAAATGACATTTTACTCTTTTGAGAAAAAAAATGGTACTTGCTAAATTTATGACTGGTGGAAAGAGATAGAAGGAAACTGATGTTAAAATATTAGAGAATTTATAAAAGTTTGAATGTTAAAGTCATTTGTTTGACCTAGAAAGTCAAAGGATGAATCTCACCTCCAATTTCCGGACCAAAACCTTAGCCGTTGGAGCAGAAACGATAATGTGGCGTGCACTCGGGCTAACGAAGCCTTCTTCAACCGCTTTATCGATAAATGATAATAACGAGTTGTAGTATCCATCCACATTTAGCAAACCAACCTGCAAGATTTTTCAACGTTTCAATTACCTTTCGGCATTATATAGATGTAAATTTGAAAAAAGTATTTTCGAAATTTTACGGGCTTTTCATGAATGCTGAGTTGAGCCCATGTTATCACTTCAAGAAGCTCTTCTAGTGTACCATAGCCACCTGCAAAAATCACATTAGTCAAAATCAGTTGATAATAATCTGCAACTTCCAAAATCAATTTTTGTCAGCATTAGTTCAAATTAAACAAGTCTTGTCCTATAAAAAGTTAGAAATCAAAAGAGTCATTTCTGTCAACATTTTAAAATTTAAACTAACCAAACTCAGTGAGGAAATATCGTTAATAAAAGTTACATAACGTGCATACAACTGATTTAACAGTGAATCTTAAAATTTTTGTTTGTAACATTGTAAGGCAAGGATAAAGTATTCAGGGTAAAATAGAGACATCGGGACTTTTGTTGATCACCAAATAGTGTGGTTGAACTGTTGGAAATTTCAAATTAAAAGAGATTCCTTTGCGTGCAAGGCGAGGAACCATGGAGTGGATAATTATTAGAACATTCAAACGTGCTTAGGTTTAATTATTTAGTGATAATTATCATGTCCAATATAATAGGTTTATTAGCAATCCTAGTTATAATCTAATAGGAGTGTTTAGATTATAAATACATGCTTTGGGTATCAGTGATTGTAATTCAAGTTGAGTCAGTTTCTTGAATATTAATAAACATTTGGGTGTTAGCCAAATGCTTTGAAATTTCCGATTTCAATTTCCGTTCGATACTGATTCGACTTGATGAACTAGAAGTGGCTAGTTAAAACGTCATGTCACTGTCATGTAGGTCGTGGGACAATAACTAGCCCACCCTTTAACAAAAACGGTGTTAGTTGATTGTAAAAGGTGTTGAGGTGGCACCACATGATTAAAAAAAATAAAAACAAACTCACTCTCCATCTCACCCTCATCTCTCTTTTTTCTCTCTCTCTCTCCTACAGCGCCCGTTAACAGAATGGCGAACCCAAGCTTGGCGCCGCGTTTAAACGCCCGAGGGGTGGTGTAAGGTGTGGCGTCATCAAAAGGTAATGTCCGATGGGGGATGGGGCACTAAAGCACACCAGGCAGCCTAATGAGCAAGAAAAGAGTTAACTATACCTTTGTATCATACACATACGGTGGTATGCATACAGAGGGGCAACAACCAACAAACGACATGAAATGTGGTGATAACAAAGCATAGGAGTTTTAAGTTTTTTAAGAGAAAATAATGGAAAAAAATAGTATATATTTCTTTTAGACTGCAATAATGTTTGAGAAGCAAAAGCAAACTTAACTTTTAGACTGCAATAATGTTTGAGAAGCAAAAGCAAACTTAAAATGGTAACAAAATGCAGGCCTTGATAGTATTGAAACTGCGATCAACGAATAGTTGTTGATAATGCTAGATACAAAATTCAAGAACGTACCTGCAACATTAATGCCTGGGTCAACGATTAATGTGTCCATCAAATCTCAATACTAGAGGACTTTGAATCAGATGTGATCTCAAATGTCTTTGTATATGCATATTCATCCCAAAAGTCTGAGAAATTGATTGGTCTTTCGCTTAAAACACCTATTTTACTTTTACTACGTAAAAGATATACTTTATTACCACAGAGATCATCGAGCTCATATGAGATCTTTTGAGTATATGTAGGATCCCACCATGGGATGTGCTTCAATGCGCTAAACAGTACATAAGCCACCTTTTTGTATTTAAAAGATTCCGAACTTTTATCAAACTCCCAATGATCAGGCTGGGAATTCATGGACATCTCCTGCTTAATAACTAAGCTAGTGATCGGTGTTAATATATTAGCACATAATAAAAATCCACTAAAGTCACTATACCAATTGTGTGGAAGTTGCGATGTGACTAAAGCCATACAAAAGTTTGTAGGCAAATTTCCAACATCCGAAAGTCTGACACTCATAAGGCGATCTTCAACTGCAGATCTCTGCCACGTATCATTCCGATAATGAACACTTGTTATATTTTATAAGTTAAAAAAGATTGAAATTTAAAAACAAGACAAGAGTTAGTTATACCTCAAGCAAAGAATGTAGTACCCTCATATCATCAAACAACGGATACCTGCTCCAAAGTGAGACTTTCCACAACCACTTATAATTTGATAAATCTCCTACGCTTTTAAGTGAGTCACAAAGTTCTGCTATGAGAATAGCTATGCTTGACGGAAGATCCGGCAATTCTACAAGGCTTTTGCACTCTGACAAGCTGAGGAACTTCAGACTTAGCATTTGCGAGAGGCTGAAATGTATTCGTGAAAAATTGTTTTCACTTAGGTCTAGTACTTGTAGGCTTAATAATTCACAAATATCAGATGGGATGGCTCCATCTCCCAAACTGCAATTGTAAAGACGCAACTTTCTTAAATAACGTGGAAATTGATGAAACTTCACGCTCACACAAGTAAGTTCAAAATTTTTCAAGCGTTCTAAGAAACGTAAGTTGCCCTCTATCCTTTTAATCCTCCTACAGTAACTTAAATCAAAAGAAACAAGGTTGGTACAAAATTGCCCAACTGACGACGGGATCATTACTATACGAGTGGCATTCAAATAAAGTTGTACCAAGCTATCCATGCTCGACTGGATATCCGGAACCTGTTGAAGTCCATCGCAACAAGAGAGAATAAGAGCCTCCAGTTTTTTCATTCGTATGATGGGTGGAAACATTTCAAGTCGACAACATCTATGCATGTTCACGTAAACAAGCCTTTCGTGATATCCAACTGATGGATGAATCTCTTCCAACAACCAACAATCCTTTAAAATCAATCTTTCAAGGAATGGAAGGCCTTTAAAATCTGGTGTCCTTATTAGGCGACGTGAACCCCGAAGATTAAGAATTTTCAAATTTGGTAGATGCTGTTTTAAGACAAGTAGCACAAGTCAAATAAATCGATATACAACATTTTCTCTTCACATTGGCATAATTTACACATATTTTTACTAGCATATGGTACATGTTATAAGTTATAAAAACAATCTCTGTTAACATGCATAGTAAATTTCACTTGCTAAAAATCATATAATTTTTATGCATCATATCGTCTACAAGTCTCCTCAATCCTGGCCCAAAAAACTATGGTCAGAATATTAAATTATTACACAATTTGTTGTATTGAATTTATTTACCTCTGGCAATATCATTAAAAGTTTCTTCCGCACATTCGCATGCATATAATCTAAATCTAAACTATATAATAAAGTAAACTGTATGGGGACACATGTCAATAAACGAGGAGTTTATTTTCCCGCCTAAATAGAGTTATCTCAGCTATTGCAATTACATAAATTTTTTAAACTTCAAATATATCTCCTTTTATAAAGCTAATGACCTCTAGCTCAAGTGGTAGGAGGACTTGGGTTCTTCTGTGAAGACTCAAGTTCAATTCTCATTGGTACAAAAAAAGAGTGGGCCACTGGTGGGCAATGATAAGAGACCTAGGGGTACCTGGGTTCGATCCTTGAGCCAAACGGGTTTTACCGGTAATTTCACCAACGTGCCTACGGGCGGGTGGGTTGCCGGGTTTTCCCCGGAATCGGTGGTGGGCGACTCGGGTCACTCTCGGAGTACTCTGTTTGTCCGGTGGTTCCCTGAGAGTGCTTGGGATTTATTTGTTACTTAGAAATACATATAATGGATGTATAAATACATAAAATAAATGTATAAATACAAAAAATGGATGTATAAAATGTATAAATACAAAAAAATGGATGTATAAACAAATGAAATGAAGGTTTAAATACATGAAAGGGTAGTATAAAAAATGAAATTAAGTATAAAAACTAGAAATATATGAAACATTATTGATTCGGTTAGGTTAATTTCGGTTAACACGATGGTACAAAAGAGACCTCCTGATTCGAGGTCGGTACCAATTACTCGGTTAGTACCTAGTTCATTAAAGGTACAATGAGTAGGATAAAAGGTAATAGAACAATTATTTCGTTTAGTAATCTGACTGACAGATAAAAGGCTGGCAGGGAAGTTAGGGACAAGAAGAACAGAAGACAGGTTTAGGCTATCTGGGTTCTGAATGGATCCAATGCCGGTACGGGGCACGAGGAACCATCTGCAAGGTTAACCGATGGGTAAGAAGTATTACGAAGGCTAGTGAGAATTCCTTGATTTGCAGTCATGTGATGAGTAGCTCCAGAATCAATAATCCAGGATAAGTCAAAGCCAGAAAACGTACCTTGTACCGAGTTGGTTTGAGGAGCCGATGACCAAAAGGCAAGGATCCGTTGAAGCAAATCATACTCCTCCTTGGTGCGAGCAATGGTATGATTTTCGTTCGTCTCCCATTTAAAAAGATATTTACCCAAAAAATCGGAGCTAAAACCCGAACACGCGAACCAAGGCAGAAAACAAAAAATTCTCGAATCAAAAAACTAACCGGACGGAACACACGGGAAGGAATTCTGACTACACTGAAAAGGAAACGGCGACTGGTGGCGGAGCCACGCGCCTTCACGCGCCGGCGCGTGGAGGACTAAAGGCGGAGGGTAATGGCGCGTGGGAGCACGTGCGGCGATGTTTCGTGGTCCTTTTTGGGGGTCTTGTAGATCGGGTGATTCCGAGCACAATGGTGGTGGACCATGAGGTCTTGCGTTCGATTCCCACAAAGGGGTTTTCGTATATTTATTGTGTTTCTTTCTGAATTGATTGGTGTAATTATAGCTTAATGGTGATGGATATGATTGGGTGATTCCACTGGTGGCACGATGATACTCGAATCGTTCGTTAGTGATTCAAATTTACCGTTAAAAAATGAAAAGTTTCAAGCTTTTGTGTACATACCTCTTTGGGCATGATGTCTTGGGAATGACCCTGCAAAATAGAGCCAATAACATGACAAAAATCAATATAAATATATAATCTCTTAAACTATTAAACATTAAATTTTTATAATATTTAGTATTTGAGGTTTTCAAGGTTATGATTATACACACACACAAAACAAAACACACTTAATCTTACCCTATAACATGGCGACCACCATCATGAACAGCTTGTGAAACCAATCCCATTAACCCAATGCTACCTCCTCCATACACCAAATCAATGTTTCTTGAAACCTGCAAATTAATACCATCATCACTGAGTCAACTCAGTCATAAACCACTAAAACAAACACACTTTCATCTTTTTGGAGCCTTAGAACCCTTCAAGATTGAAACTTTATAACAAAGAAAACCAAACCCACAAAAAATCTTTAACTGTTTTGCTCATTAATGACTTATAAGATAGAATCTTGAAAAATACACACAATTTCAAGATTACAAATCTTGAAAATAAATAAATAAATGAATACCAATTCTTTTCCAAGCTCAATTGCAGCATCTTGATAGGTGCTTTTCTTGCATTGGCTACTCCCACAAAAAACACAAATTCTCTTGAACTTTGACACCATCATTTCACCATTAATCTCCATTTTTTGGCTCTAAAATATGTTTGTATCCACTTTCCCCCTATTTGTAATAACAAATTTGAAGAAAAAACTAAAAAATGTTATGTTTTGCTTGTTGTAGAGTTGTAGTGAAGAACACACAGTAAAGACACTATGCTAGACACACAGTAGACCCAAAAGGAATATTGGGCTTGATGTAAGAATAGGTGTGGCACAAGTAGATATTAATAGTACTCAAATGGATTTGTGTCAAATCAGAAAATGAGAGATTTATTTTTATGTGTTGTGTATTTAGTTGTCCTTTTTATGGCTTCAATATTGCTTTGCTTTGGGTGCATCTGCTTGTAAATATACAAGGTGTTCATGGCATTTCTAACCCCACCCCCACTCCCTACTAAGCTACCGCCATATTCTATAAAATTGGTTTTTTTTAATATGTATTTGAATCGGATTTGAAAAATTAGAATTTGAATAGTTAACTTGAATTATTCTGACCGGGTTGGTTTGAATGGGATTCGAAAAAAATAAGAATTTGAATAGTTAACTTGAATTATTCTGACCGGGTTGATGGTTGATTCGTTTCATATTTTGGTTTATGGGTCGGATTTGAATTTGTAATTCTCGAATCAATATTTAAATTTGGGTTATACAAATATAGATTTTATCTATTTTATATAAATATGGTTTATTTAGTTCTCATATTATTTTTTTCCCTTTACTTTTTTCTCTAGTTCAGTTTATTCGAATCAATCTAAATTCGTATTGATTTTTGGATGCTAAGACCATGTGTTATAGTGTGATACTGACATTGACACTGATGTTGAAAGGCAAAGCCACGTCGTCGCCATATAGGTGAGGGTGATCACACTCACCATCACTTAACGTGTGTTATGGTTAGTGAAAGGTGAGTGGTGTTTTCTTTAAAAAAAACAAAGTGGTTTTGCTCACAAATGTGAGGGCGCCCACGGTGAGCCATCTCCACGACCACTCACTTAGGGGCGGCGAGATGTTTGTGTAATAGTGAGTTCTGGGTGGCACGCATTCTTTTCATAATCACTGAATATAAGAATGTTGGATGGTCGAATTTGTTGGAAATCAGACCTTTGATCGAATACACAAACACCGGATGAACGAACTGTTCGACTCTTTTTATTATTAAACAATGAGAGCACACTAATACAATAACCTAAACCATCTATTTATACTAAAACTATTCTAGTCCTAACCCGACTCGAATTCTATTTAATTAAATAAACTATCAAACTAGATAAAACTATCTAATTAAATCTAACAATTATATCTTAAAGACTTAATAAATAATTTACCATAATTATCTATAACCCGTCTTTATCTTTATCTCTTTAATTCAAGATTAACGTCTTCATTCTCCCCCTTAATCTTGAATTGAACCCACTTCATATCCGCACCATTATTCACAACTTCAATCCCTTGACCAAGTTTGACATCCCTCTTCCCGGGTCACCAGAACCTCACCGTTCTCGTTCTTGACCACGATCAAAGAAAAAAACAAGCCTCACCGCTTCTACCGTTTTATTCTTTTTTTGCTAGACGCGACAAGATTGAAAGCCCTCCTGCTTTGACGAATCTTCTTCCGTCTGTCTACCCGCAAATTCTGATCGGATATTTCAGCCAAAAAGAACAACCTACACCGGTTTTTTCGTTCTTATCCTTGGCAGGAAGGATAGGGTCTTGATCTAACCTGATTGAAAATTGCTAATGCTATGAAGTTTACCACCACCGAAACCAACTGGATTGATCATCTGTCACTACCGTCATCCCAAAGATACTCCTCGTGACATCTGCTGACCCCGAACCACCGTTCACCTTTTTGTACCCTTTGTGAACAACAGAAACAAAGTAACCTTGATCGGATTTTTACACGAAAAACTTCCCTGATCGATCTGCACCCGTTGTTATCTACCGCCAACACACAAGCCACCGCTATTCTGTCTTCTTTGGTTGCTAAACGAACCCCATTCACCCCTGCTGACTCGTTTTGATGCACCCAAATACGTTGGTTTTTTTACCTGCCGCAGGAATAATCACCAGTTGATTTCCTTCACGGCTAAGAAGCTTTCGAAACCCAACCTCGATCAAACCTCTTACGCTGATGAATAGTCTCTACCAAACAAAAATGTCAGAACCAAAAACACTTTTTTTTCTGCTATGTGGCCATCAAGTTTAAACCCACCTTGGCTCAAACTTGCATTTAATCACCATATTGAAGCCATCGAACAACCAATTTCTTGCTTCATGATAACTCACGCACATTAGCCATCCAAGTTTAAACTAAATAAAGTTTTTCAAAATTACCTTGCCACTAAAATAAACCTTTCACCGGGCATCGAACCAAGAATTATTTATACCCATCGTGACAATGAATTTTGATTTCTTTGAATCTAAAACTCCATAATAGATCCACCTATTACCTCTCTTGGTAAGACTTGATCTTCACCAACTAAGACTAGGTTAGGTCAACCAATTAAATCCACCTAAAATTGTTCCTGACTTTCAAGGTGCCAACTTAATTTGACACATGGACCAAAACCAATCTCGGTGCTTCAACCACCGGCTACCACCGTTGCAGCCCCATGAGGGGCGGCTCCCCTTCTCGGAAACGACTCTCAAAACTGCCAAGTAGCTCTGATACCAATCATATCCAGGTTAAATAAAAATCAAGTTTGGATTTGCTTAAAAAAATTCAAGTTTGAAAATTTTGATTTGAATATGAGATATAACCCAAAAACCAATTCTCCCTTAATTATACCTTATAATTTGTGTTACTTATTATACAATTAATAAAGGAAAGCGTGAGGTTTCTATCTGAATATTGTTGGTGAAGGTGTATGGTCTCTAGGGCTGTAAACGAACCGAACGTTCAGCGAATAGTTCGTGAACTGTTCGGCGGGAAGTTCGTTTATATTCGTTCGATTAGCTTAACGAACGACACGAACAAAAAAATTTGTTCGGTTAGCTTAGCAAACGAACACGAACGCAGGTCTCGTTCGTTCGACTGCGTTCGTGAACGTTCGGTAAGATGTTCGGTTACGTTCGTTAATGTTCGGTAAGATATTTGATACGTTGCTTATGTTCGTTTGATTATATTAATAATATAATAAATGATAAATCTTTTATTTAAACATATTGAAAACTTGAAACCCTATTTTTTTCTAATTTAGCTAAAATTTGAACGTTCTAAGACATTTTTGGGATAATTATGTGTAGGTTAGTTAGATTTGATTTATCGTTTGGTGGTGTAGTAAGCTTCTTGTGTTTTAATTTATCATTTAATGATTGTATTTAACTATTTATATCTAACGTATAAGGACCACAGTGTTTTTATATATTTTTTATTTTCTAGTTAAACGTTCGTTTGGGTTCGTTTTTATTTGCTTGCGTTCGTCTGTGTTCGAGACAAGTGTTCACGAATTGTTCGTGAACAACTGAATTTCTTAACGAACGAACACGAACATAAACTTATGTTTGGTATGCGTTCGTGAATAGTTCACGAACATGTTAATTTTCTTAACGAACGAACACGAACATGACCTCATTCGTGTTCGTTCGGTTCGTTTACAGCCCTAATGGTCTCCAAACTGCGCACACAAACATGTTCGTACACGACCATACCACCAATTATGAGAAGTAATAAATGGCAGCTCACATCAACACAAGTTGGTTCACCTGCCAGCGCCGCACAACTAAACAAGTTGCAGCTAGTCTGCCAGCACTCCTCCCACGATGAAGGACGACAACATGTGACACCAATCAGCTGCTGCCAGACGCTGCCACGGAATTTCCATTAACAGGGCTGACAAAAGGTTCACTTGGGCCATGATGTCACGTTGCGCCACTTCATATTCGTCCCTGCAGATGCTACTTGTCGGAGGGGACCAAATGGATATTCTCCCACAATGACAGTTGTACCAAGGATTATCAGCCCACAATCCTCCTCCCACCACCTTCAGGTTAAAGGATCGGCTATCTTCTTTCTCACACTTAACACACACTCAAACGATTTTTATTCTCACGTCGGATGGTGGTTACAAGAAGAACCCTCCACCTCCCCTCCTTGTAACGAGCCCACAATGTTTTGTTTTGCAGATCACACTGCAATCATTACCGAGGAAAGGTTAACTATTTAACCCATTTTGACAAATTCTCACAAGTATAAACCCTTTAGTTTAGACTTGGTGTTTCTTAGTTCGGTTTGTTTCATTAATAATTACATGCATTAGTTTTTCATTTCACACTAGTTTAGTTAATGCTCATTATCCATTAAAGATAAATTTAAATATAGATAAGACCATTTCTAAACATATAAGATAATTTTAAATATAGATTAGACCATTTCTAAACATAAACAATTACATCTTATTTAGAGGTAAATATTATAATATTTTAACATGTGCATGGTCAACCCCCTCTCACTAGACAATTGTATAGTTACATGAAACACTCCGTTTAAAATACTTCTCCACTTTCCTCAAGCATGCTTCTTCCACTAGGGATGACAAACAAGCAGGAGAAAATGCCAAGATCAAAGGTAAATATGAGAATGGACCAAATGCCAACACTTAGGTAGCATTTGTTATGCAGAATGAGAGGGGGAATGGAATGGATCATTATGAGTAAATGAAGAAAGGAGTGTTTGGTTGGTCAATGGAATGGAATCGCTCATTCCAAAATGCATTTCATTCCCTCAAAAGCATTCCATCTCTCCCCCCTTTTTTTTTCTATTCCGTCCCTCTCCACCCTTCATTAACAACACAACAACCTACTACCGTTGCCACCACCCACCACCACCGTCATCTGCCGCCGCCGCCACCCGCCTCCACCCACCGTCACCGTCATCTGCCGCCGCCACCACCGCCACCCACCTCCGTCGTCACCCACCACCACCGCTATCACAACTCACCGATGTCTCCGCCCACCACCACCGATGCCGCTACAACTGCCATCTATCACCACCCACCATCACCGCCTATCATTGACCACCTCCATCCGATTTTATTCATTCGTCTTTTCATGCATACCAAACAACAAAAAGCAATGGTCCATTCCATTCTCACATGGTAACCAAACAAGAAATGGAATGGTAATGATCAATTCCATTACCTCATCCATTCATTACCTCGTCCATTCCATTCCTTCGCTCATTCCATTACCCTATACCAAACAGAGAGAATTCTTTCTGGGTCATCTTATTATCATGCTCCTATCTTATTTTTATACCCTTCTTTTACTTTATCTCTCCTTATTAAAACACCCTTCTTTTTAATATAAACTAGTATCCTGCCCACACGACAGGTCGAACCGTGAAGTAACACACGAAGTGTAAAACACGTCGCATGTTGTGGCGGCACGCGATGAATTGTAAAACACAATGCATAAGACAAGACGCTACAGTGATTTTAAGTAAATGTGTAAAACACACCAAAAATAACCTCGCAAACACATTAGAAAGATCAATGTGTAAGACAGACTAAAACACAATGCTATAATAAAACACATTGCTTTTCTTCTTCCATCAACACCAACCTCCACATTTTTTCCAGCGAGAACCCACCACCAGATCGTTTTTTTTTCTTTCTTTCGGAAACACTGCCTCTCCTGAAAGTGTATCTCCACTCACAAATCATCGCCTATCTCCTAACGGATTCATATTTGCCAAAACACCGAGTTAGTTTTCGTAACACGAACTTTAACAAACAGGAACATAAACCAATAACAAATATAATTGAAGGCTTCCACACACAGAAGGCATAAATAAACAAATGATCTTCAATTTGAATTTATTGCTCATGGAATGTCATCATAATGATGAAATAATTGTATGGAATAGTGATTAAACTTACAAGCTTCTGAATTAGTCTTTTTGGCTATAACTGCGACTCCATTACAGCTTCATCCTTTGAAGTTCCAAATCCTTAGTAACAACATCATCTGCCATTTTTGCATTCTTCAACCTTAATCAGTAAAAATAACACAGCCAAGTTAGTGTTTATAATAGTAAACCACCAAACAAAGTGTCTGTATTGTCGTCATTGCCAAAGGCGACTTGAAATGGGCGGCAACAATGACCAGCTATGTCTCTGTGTAAAGTTCTATACCTGTGGCAAGTTATACAAAAAACCACCTAATCATAACTTGAAATCAAGGGGCGAATCACTGAAACAAAACTCAACTCAACTCATTTGGATATCGGAGATCAATTAAGGAACGTATGACCAAAATATGAAACTTAAACGGTTGGATATTACCTCCTCGCCACAGAACCGGCTTATAATTGCTGACTCACAAATCATGCATCGCCGAAGGTCCCTTGGGTAATCACCGGAATGACCATCGAAACCTTAGAAATTAACTTAAATTGTTTTAGTCTACATGTAAATCTGATCATCTGTAATCATCCTATATATATATATGACACTAAAATCATTGAATACAAAAATTCACATCCTGGTAACAAAACACAATTTAGCAGCATGTGTCATAAAAAGTTTCTTCCAACAATTCTGATAAGTTAATAGAAAAAAACACCCAGATCGAAGATGAAGGAGAAAAAAACTAACCTTAATCTGGCACTGTCGTTTATCGGTCCATAGGTTGCTCGGAATTCGAACTCCCTAATGTTGAAACATCGAATTTACTCACTGAGCGTTCAATCCTCAAAACCAAAATAAAGCCCTAAAGATGGTTCATCGGAGCCAGGGCAGATTGGGGAGGAGGAATTGGTTATTTGTGTAACGTGAGGAAGACGCGTGGAAACGCAGAGGATAGATAACACGTAGCACAAAACAAAAAGAGTTAATTACTGTTTTCGTCCACGTGGTTTGACAAAAATCACTATTTCAGTCCATTAGTTTAAAAATTACGATTTCAGTCTCTGTGGTTTCACTTTCGTAACCATTTCAGTCCATGTGGTTTCACTTTCGTAACCACTTCAATCCATTTATTCTGTAAGTACAGGGACTGAAATGGTTGCGAGGTGGAGTGAAATGGTTACGAAAGTGAAACCACAGGGACTGAAATTGTAATTTTTAAACTAATGGGCTGAAATAGTGATTTTTTACGAATCACAGGGACAAAAACAGTAATTAACTCAAAGAAAAAAAATAAAAGGTGTAATAGGATCTAAAATGAAAGATCCACCGATATTCTTCTTTAATATATAGATAGATAATTAGCAGAGTTGAGCCTTTTGAACTTACAAAAAGTTGTCTTGCTTTTTCAAGCTTTACTAAAGATTGAGGTCAATTTGGTTTTAACTCGTTTATCATTTAAATTATACATATTTTTTTGAGTTAATTACGTTTTCTGTCCCTATGGTTTGTAAAAAAATCACTATTTCAGTCCACTAGTTTAAAAATTGTCATTTCAGTCCCTATGGTTTCACTTTCGTAACTATTTCAATCCACCTTCGTTAACTCCATCCAATTATTCTGACACTATATTGCAAACTAATGGACTGAAATAGTGATTTTTGACAAACCAATGGATTGAAATCGTTACGAAAGTGAAACCACATGGACTGAAATGGCAATTTTTAAACTAATTGACTGAAATAGTGATTTTTGACAAACCACAGAGACAAAAAACGTAATTAACTCTATTTTTTATTATTTTATGTTTTAATTATAAACTAGTCTTAAGTCTCCGCGTTGCGGGGTGGGGGCGTAAAACCGTGTTACCAGCATTATGGGGCCGAAAGCGTAAACTGTGCTAGGTAGCAACTGAAGTATAATCAAAACGTATAACAAAAACACGATTTTTTTAATACCAAGTGACACACATGACGCAAAAACTACCAAACATCATGTTAAATATCAACAGAACGAAATAACTAAGAAACCAAATATGACCACCAAACATTGTACTAAGTAGCAAACGAACGACAGTCAAATTCTTGAAAAAAGCGTACAACTAAAACTAAGTATGTTTACTTCTATGGCAAAATTATATGAAAAAAAAAACAAACTTGTAAACAAAAATAAATAAATAAAAACCCTAAAGTAAAAAAAAAATTAAAAATCCATAAAGCAAAAATATGTACTATTCATCAAGATATGATGAATTAATACATATATATATGAATTTATATGACACAAATATATACTTAGTTATATATATCATAAATACTTGTATTTACTATATTAATAAAAAAATATATAACTAATAGACTTGTTTAGGCTCGAGAACCAGCTCAAGCTCGACAATGAAGCTTCGGGTCAAACTCGTTTATTAAACTAGCTTATTTTAGAAGAAGATACGGATTGGATTAGGTCTAAAGGGTTGAAGCTCTTCCGGGCCTATGCCTAATTGTAGAGTCCGATCCAAAATACATGCCATGAATTCAAGTGTATTAGTTTTGAATCAGTTAAGTTATTTACTTACTCAATCCAAACTTAATTCAGCTTTGAATCAGTAAAGTTTTTACTTACTCAATCCAATTATATTAATTTAATTAATCTAACTCCATAAATGTCCTCCTTGTCTAGAGAAAAGAAGATAAAATTCCCCAAAGATGTCCAAATTCTCATATATGGAGTAATCTCATATATGGAGTAAAATATGATTATGGGAGCATTGTTGATAATGACCTTGATTTATAGAAAACAACAATGCGATTCAACATAACCTTCGAATAAAAAATATTAGTCTTATAATAAAGTGCGCAAGATCAATTCTTCCGATGAGAGACTCCAACGTGATAAAGAGTGAGAGAGCAGTGAGAATATGTAACTCTCTGCTTGAACACGACCTATTAAGACACGAACTCGCCCTAGAGGGGTGAAGTGTGGAGTCTAGGGCTGGCATATTGTGTTAGACACGACTTGTCAAGACACTATTACAATATAGGTAAACACGAACCCGACACAAAAATTAACAGGTCATATCATGTCGATTTGCTTAAGACACAAAACCTGTTAAGGGTCAAACACGAACCTGTTAAGATCGTGTCGTGTTTTCGTGTCCGTGTCTGAAATTAACAGCCCTAGCTATATAGAGGGACATATCCTAAAACAGAAGAAACTGTACACTAAAACTACATGTGGGCGCGTGTTGCTTGGAACTAGTGACCGAAAGCTTGACTACATCACTCGACAATGTTGGTCGGCTGGCTAGTTAGTATCGACCAAGTGAAATCTTACAATGTGGTCATGAAGAGTGTATCAAGTAAAGTGTGTGTATGATATGGTTTCAACATAAGATAAGGTACAAAATGCCACACAATGAGACTATTGGTCCCAACTATATGTGGAAATAAAAGCATAAGGCAGAAATATAGAACACAAGAAAAGACAATTCTAGCATGGCCATTATATGTTTACATATGTTAAATTTGGGGAAATTATGGATTTAAGTAAATGAGAGTTTGAAATTAAAAAAACGGACAAACAAGATGAGGGAAATTATGTGAGGTTTAAGTAGTAAAATAGCTACAATGAAGCATTGTTTTGGTAACAAATGATTGTGAGCTAATAGACAAGATAATAACAAACCCCTGGTTTTAAGAGAACCACACAATATACGTAAATCTAAGCAAAATCATTGATATTTACATCCTCCTTTTATCGGTCAACCGGTTTCTAAGATTGAATGGTTGAAGTGTAGATGTATATGTAGCCGTATCGATTTTAGGTATTGGGTACATGTATTAGTACTGGTTTTATTGACTTTGGTATTTGGTGCTTTCGGTATCGGTACGGGGAAGGCCCGCCCAAGCCCAACTATTTTGAGGCTTGGGCTTTAGGCCTACAAATCAATAGAGCCTCCAACTTTAATAAGAAAATTATATATGATATTTGGGTTGGGCCGAACTTATCTTTACACGTACAAAAAATATTTAATATACAAAAAAAAATTACTTCGCCAACAATAAACCTTTTAATTCATTTAGTTGGTCCCAAGCCCGGGTAAGGGAGGGTTTTTCTCAAATAGGGTTTTCTTTTTTTGGAAAAAAGCCTCGAATTAAAAATTCGCTTTAAGCCACCAAAATGGTTGAGCCGAACCTGGGTACAGGTACTACTAAAAAGGGTATGGTACCGAATTTTATATAGAACATTAAGAGTTTCTCTATATTATGTTTTATTTCGTATTATGGTATTTGTGGTACTCGTATTGATTTTACATATTTGATACTCGTACTATATTGGTATAATGGTATTCGTGCCGATTTTCCCTATTTAGTATTCGTACGAGTGCTCAAAAACTAAAATAAAACAAAGTGGTACCAAAGCGGGTACCGTTCCAATATATTCGGTACGGTATTCAGTACCTAGTTTTGTTTAAATTCGGTATCAATATTTTTGATACTAGTACATGTAAGGTACGAATAGTACACCAATCTCATCCCTAAATTGACCAATGAGCCGGAGGTTTCAATATAACAATTGACCTAATTTTTAAAGGACATTAACTAATACTCTTTGTTATCCCATGAAATATATACTCAATCTATGTCTAAGATGTTCAAACTAAATATTTTAAATTTTAAATAATAACCAAATTCTACCATAAATTACCACATAATCGACAAACCTCGTTGATTTTATACACCGAAAACAAAGTAAAAAAACAACTCATCAATAATATCATAGTAAAAATTGTATTCAAATCATCAAATGTTTCGATTTGGGTCCACGATTGAGCCAACCGCCAAAGATCATTAAACTATAGCATCCAACCTTAGATCTTTATGTGTAAGGTAACTTGTAGATCGTGTAACTCTTCTAAAGTGTAAGTTAAACTCATAATGGGGTAATTCTTTTGGAGAAAGTATAGCTTCTATATGATCCTTGTGTTCTTCTACATAATACGTGCTCTATTTTGCATAGTGATGTCTATCTTGCAATATTTTTTTGTGAAAGATATGCTATATGATGTTTGTCTTCTCTTGTCCCTCTAAAACCCACAACACCATGTGCATAATAGGATTGGACTATTCATATTAGCAATCGAACAAATCGAAATCACGTCCATAGATTGAGTGAATTAAGGAACGGAATTTATTTTCCATACATATTGAGTGAATTAAGGAACGAAATTTATTTTCCATACAGAAATCACACCTATAGATTGAGTGAATTAAGGAACGCAAGTTATTTTCCATACACTGACAAGCAAACTCAGGATAGACCATTGTTGCATCCCGAGTTTTGAAACCGTGTTATATGATGTTCTAGAACAAAAGAGTAAAAATGACAAGCATACATCATATCAACCGTGTCTAGATCACAACAAACGGATTAGGAGCTCAAACTCGGTATATCTCTTGAAAGATATATCTTATTTTGTTTAAACATTTTATAGTCTATGTATAATTAACCACATTTTATTTTATTTTTAAAAGAAGCTCACGTGTGTAACTTTCTAGTTGTTAGCAATATTTTGTTAACAACATTGTCTTAATGGTCACATATTTGATGATATAAGTATACATTTTTGTTAATTAAACCATCAAAGCATTAATAAGACAATAATAGTTTAATATAGTAAACTAATAAAGTTGTACACATTACTTGATTTTGATTTTACTAAAAGAAGAGATCATACATCCATAAGTTAAAAAACAAGAGAATAATCGTGGGGCCAAAATTATAAATTGTTGTGCCATGTCATCAATGAAAGGTTAAACATGGTGGACACCTCCAAGATTCCAAAGCCTAAATCGAAGGGATTTGACCATTGAAGGGAGGGGGTGTTAGGGGAAGATCGTGTTTTTTTTTAGACGTGTGTGTTTATTTGTATTGTTATGAGTTATGATTTATAAGTGTGGGCTAGTCTAGTCCACTTACTAGAGTTATATGTCTCTTAGAGAGAAGGTATCAAGTTGAAACCTAAGTATAAGAAATCAAATTAGGATTATTGTTGTAATAGAATGAGAACAAACGTTACCACTAAAAAAATTATAAACAAACATCACCTTTTATTTTGGAAACATGCTGGAGCGGCTTTAGGGGTGGGTGGGCTGCACTCCCAGCCAGGCCCATTTTCTCGGACACAAACCTTTATATATTTTTCTTAAAATATAAGAGTGAAAAACATGATGTGTGCTTGAAATTATCAATAAGGTAATGAATATTCACGTGATTTCACTTATAAATCTTCAATAACATCATGAAGTTTTATGGATCAAAGATTTGAAGTTGATTCAAAGCATATGTACATCTAATCTTCAAAAACATTACTACTAAACATTCACTTATAGATCTTCAATTACATCATGAAGTTTAATAGTTCGGGGATTTGAAAGTTGATTCAATGCATAAATACATATAAGATATTTCTCTCACACATATTTAGTTTTAAAAATAGCTTTTAGCCCAGAACTAAATCACACACACAAAGGGCAAGTGTACCCGTCAAATAGTAATATAGTTTTTAAGTAAGAATTGGATATCAATCCGTGGATGCGGTTGATCGATAATTAATTTTCGTTACAGTTTTCAATTAACAAATTTGATTTTTCTAAACTAACATACAAAATAACAAATAACCTAAGTTAACAAGAGTTCAAAACTATCAATCGAGAAGTTGCCTAAACCAAGTATCCACTAATGATATGCAATGACCTACAAGCAAGAGTAATGATGACGCAAAACTCTCAATTCATTAAGTCCTGATCAAGGTCACTTAGTTTAATAGTTTTTGGTGTTGGCTTTCATATTGTTTTCTGGGTTTTTTGGTGTTTTCTTCATGCGATCACATAGTTGCGTGTGTTTCAAAGCTGTTGGATTTTGTGTGTTCAGTGTTGCTTCGCCGGTGATGATTATTGTTTAGTTTAGGAGGCTGTTTATACATGCATTTACATACTTTCCAAGTTGATTGCATATCTTTCTATGTTTTGATTTTGGTTTTTTCAATGTGGTTTGGTCTCCGATGATGACCTTTTGGTTATCTGAGATCGTTTACAACCTCCTTTTTGGTCTATGATCTGATGCTGAGATGTTTGTTATTCAATGCTTGTGTTAGTTATATTTGACCGGTGAGGATGACGTTTAAGTTGTTCGAGAGTGTTTGCACTTTCTGTTTTAATGGGTGTTCAGTGTTTGTGGATGATTGTTTAGCTGTGCAAGACTGTTTATGGTGTTCATTTTGGTCTATGATGTTGTTGAGACCATTGTTGTTGAATACTTCTGAGTTGTTGGTTATTTGGTGTGCGAAAATAAGCTTTGCTTACATATGTACAAAACATTTTGGTAATTAACATTATATTAATATTGTGTCCTTTCAGATTAGTACGATGTCCTTTGGGTCTATGATGTTATGCTTAGACCTGGTGTAATATTTAGCTGTTAAATTGTTACAGGTTATCACGTTTATGTTGGTTGTTTTGGGTGACGTATTTACGTCTTATGTTGTAGACGTGTCTTTAAAACGAACAATCGTTACCAAACTATTACATAATATTTTGAGGATGTGAAGATTCTTTTAGTTTGGCATGGCAACCAAAGTGGCTTCAACGAAGCCGATGGCTATACTTGATAGGCTGAGCCTCAAAATCTATGTTACACAATGTTAATTACTAAGACTTTGGGGCATTACGGATTTTACCTTTACCTTTGTTGGTTTTCCTTGCTTTAGGGACTTGCTCCATTTGTTGTTTGGTTTGTACCATTTAAGCTTTTGGGGGCTTATGGTGTGTTCATAATTGTGACTTTAGCTTTGTTGTTTTATCATACGCTTATTGAGTCTAACCTTCTTATTGGCTATGACCAGTATCACTTTGTTTTTTATTTATGATTATTTGATGTTCATGTTTTGTTGCAGGATGTCTTCTTCATGCATGGACCCTACCGTTTTACAACAACTTAAGAAGCTTTTAGAAGATGTTATCAAATCAGATCGACTTCTATTTGAGAAGCTTAATTACTTAACCGCAAGAGTTGCTAGCATACGCAAGAAACAAGCAGAGCTACAAGTATCATTAACGCGCTTTATGCGCGCTACGATGGCCAAAAGGATGTTAAAGTCTAACTTTAACATTACTTCATAGTGCGTATATAAAATTGATTGTAACTTTTTGTATGTCATTTACAATCAATGTTTTTGTTATTAAACTTAATATTTTAGTTTGTATGTTTTTATATTTTAAATTTCAAATCGTATTAATATATAACAACAATTTTATAGCTTTATATTACTTTGTATGTCCTTACGTTTTAAAAATTCCATCATAAGAATACATGATATATTTCAACAGACACCAAGTCAGATGTGGAATCCTAATATACCAAGGTAATATAACATCAACGAAAGTCAAGGGCGATGGTTATATGGAACTTACTGTAGACTTCTAGTTTTGTATTATTAAGGATATCATTATATTATAGGGTTTTTGGATTTTATCACACCCAACTATTGGTTATTGGCAGTTGTCACTCCAAACTATCACTTTGACTCCCATCACTCCTAACTTAACACTTTGTATGCCGTGTCACTCCAGAGTGAACCGGAAAACATGTTTTGTGGTGGGAGTTCATGTTTCTTATGACACTAGATGGAGAAGTAGAAGAAGAGCTCATGTTGAATCGAAGTTAGGGTTTGTTCTTTATTTTTTTTGGTTGGTTCCGGAGTGATACACCACACAAAGTGTTAAGTTGGAAAGGGTGAGAGTCAAAGTGATAGTTGGGAGTGTCAGCGGCCAATACTCAATAGTTAGGAGCGATATAATCCAATAACGCTTTATTATATGTAATTGTAGTACTTTCTTTTACCTTATGCTACATCTTTGTAAACAGATAACACATGACATGTTTGGATGTCAAGCCACATCGTGGGCGGGTTAAAATAGTAGTTTGCTAAGATTATTAAAATATTATAATTTATATTTGTACATTGATGAAATTTTAGCATAAGGGGTTGTTATTCACCACCATATATGGAGTATAGTGGTACATAAATGCTACTTGTATACAAAGTAGTGTCAAACTAACTATACTAAGTATGAATATCTTATATGGAGTATAGAGATAACCATTCTTTTAAACGGCAGTTTGTACTCAAAAATAAGGACTACTCATACTCAAAAATAAAGACTGTCTTTAGTAATGAGACTAGTCTTTAGATTACACGTAATAGTGTTCATAAATTATTAAAAATTTGTCAAAATGTCTAAGAGGAAACAAATTTGTTGGGTAAAGTTATTTAAGATTCATACGGTTTGGTCTACTATTGATATCAAGAACATCTTGATTGGTTGTAGCGTGGATCAAAGAGTTGTTGCTCCATGTTGTGACTTAGGAGGCGAGGGTTGGCGCCGCCACTTTATATATAAAAAAATTCAATGTATCGGCCACTTAACTTTTTTCCCATATTTAAAATATGTAGTTATGTATATATGATAATTATAAAATAAATTTATCGTTTTAGGTAATTTAATACAAACTAACGATATTGAAATAAATATTAAAACTGACTAAAACCATCAAACCGATCATATTAGCTAGTTTGGTTTTCCATATTTCAAAATCATCGTTAGTGGTTCGATCTATTTTTTTTAATCAAAATCGGCCAAACTAGATTGAAACACCCATGATTTTGTGTTTGTAATGATGTGATTCGATGGACCAACCTAAGGTCTTTAAACCAAGTTAAAGGTTTTCAAATATTTAGAAATTTAGTTTTACTCTGTAAATCACAGCTTAATAAAAATTATCTGATAGGAGAACGTAATTACGGATCATGAATATCACATCATAGAGATCAAATGAGAACTATACTCTTTGATTTGTTCTCCAAAAAAAGTGCTAAGAAACAATGTTTAAACACTCATGTTCTTGTGTTATGTGACAATGACATATGGTTGATTCGGGTAGGTTCGATTTTGGTCAAAAGTAATTTGTTTCAATATCTATAAACCCTAAGGTACATGTTCATATTGACATCTTCATATTCCCATCTATGGGACCCTAATGAAAACTATTATAAAAACAAAAAAAAGATATGAAACGCGTCTTTTTAAAATGTTGGTTTAAGTAGTCGACTTAAACTTATGTGTCATCAGATAGAGATAGAGATTCAATTTTCTTGAGTGATAAAGATCACATTTCCCTTTCAAGGTATGCTCTTTACTCTTCATTAATCTTTATTTTTAATGTCCTGAGAATTTGGTCTAATGGTTAATTGGTCTGTCTTTTCTAATGAAGACCCAGGTTCGATTCCCCTTTAGGTCATTTTCCAATGGACATCAGGGTGAAAGGACGAATTGGGGCTTTAATCTCGGGTGTGAACCTGATGAGGGGCGAGAGTTTATGGATTCCATCCGGTTCCCGCACATCAGGGGGGCACGGTCTCAGGGCGGCCGAGGAGTCGACCTTGGATATAGCCCCGAGCAGGGTGGGTTTACACGTAAATTCCTTGCCAGTTGAAAAATAAATCTTCATATCGTAATCAATTTTTCTTTGGTAACTATACAAAGTAAGGGGCAGTTTGGCGACTTCTGAATGGTTAAGTGTTGAACCATTAAGAGGTCTGAAGCATTAAGTGTTGAACCAGTAAGAGGTCTGAACCATTAAGAGCCAGTATAATATTTAACCGTTAAGAGGCAAATGTCTGATCAACTCATATTAGAGGTCTTAACCATTCAGACTTTGTATAATGCTTAACCATTCAGAGGCAAATGTCTTAACCATTCAGACATTTGCTCGCGAAACAAACAGTCTGAACCATTAAGTGTGAACCAGTAAGAGGTCTGAACCATTTAGAGCCTCACTAAAAGGTAAACAAACAGCCCTAAGACATTTTTATTGCTTTATTATTACATAGTTAAGTGTATGAGTTAAAAAATTGCCTTATTAATTAAAAAAACATTTGTTAAAAATATGGTGTAAAGATATTCTTGGTTGAGTTTTATAGATTTAATCATGTTAAAAGTAAATTTACTTTAATTTTGAGAATATTCAAGAAATTTTTTCTTTTAAATATTATTGTTATACTTGTAATCCTCAAGTTTAAAGAATCTAACATAAGATGTTTAAAACCAACAAACTTAAACCCATTTATTACTTTATAATAAAATTTATTATGTGGTCATGCTAACTTATAGTCGGCAGGAGACAGGTACTTGCCCATGCATAGACTTTGATGGTTTGTTGTCTAAATCTTTTTCGAGTTTAGAAATTAAGTTACCAAAAGAGAGCTAATATTATAAAATAAAATAAAATAATGTTGTAATAGTTTGTAATTTGGTCAATTAAAGTTGTATGTTAATATGGATTTAGCATTAATTTATGCTTTAAACTTAGTTGATTGATAATCAAGTTCGGGTTCTTCTTCTTGTAATTTAAGGCTTTTGTTTACCTCTTAACAAGACTCTTGATGGTTCAACTTTTTACTGGTTCAGCACTTAATGATTCAGAATGTTTGTTTTGCGAGAAAATGTCTGAACGGTTCAGACATTTGCCTCTGATTGGTTAAGCATTATACTGAGTCCGAATGGTTAAGACCTCTAATATGAATTGTCTGACATTTGCCTCTGAACGGTTAAGAATTATACTGGCTCTTAATGATTCAAACCTCTTACTGGTTCAGCAGTTAATGGTTCAGACCTCTTACTGGTTCAACACTTAATGGTTCAGACCTCTTACTGGTTCAATACTTAATTTTTGACATCTTACTAGTTCAACACTTAACCATTCAGAAATTGTCAAACAGCCCCTTACTATGATTAAATCGGACAAGATCAATGGGTCAGACTAAACACCAGCTTCTTCATTACCAACTTATAACAAAGGTTTTGACTTATGGTAATTCCAAAACATTTGTGGTGTTAATTAATGTTTTGGATGTATTAAGTTAGCTTGCATAAAATATGTTTCAAATTTTTAATCCTTTAAGGTTTTTTTCAGAGCTTATTTTTAATCCAAAAAAATCAAAACAAATGTATTCTTAACCTTAAGATACATATGCATAGCCATAAGCCATGTTTTGTTCATTTGTATTTTTGTAAAATCAAATCAACCAGGAAATATTTCCCCTGTGCGATGATATATTTTTAGTGGGTCCACTCATACATATGTCTTAGAATATTATTATCGTTACAGGACGCGAATATATATTATCAACTTTTATATATGAACTTTTATCTACTTATGAAAATAAAAGTTTCAAATTTAAAAAAAGAATAGTTAAAAAATAGTATTTAGTTTATAAATAGTTCGAAGTGAAATAAAAGGAAAGAAATTCTGATTGGGAGTCAAATTCTGATCTGTAAAAAATATATAATTTTGGCCGACGTTATTAAATTCATCTAACCTAAGAAATTGAACTACTAATAATACTATTTTATGGTAAATTTTAAAAATCATTTATTAGTAGAAAACTAATTACTAGTTAATTATTTTGCTATTTTGAATGAAGAATGGATATTTTTTATTCTCCTACTTACTTTTACCAAAATTCCACTCCACAATGACATAGCTAATCACTTATTTCTTCACACAAAGTGGCGTGCCAATAGCAAAAAGTTATCACATTATGAATAAATAAAAAATTTATTTGTAGTATATGATATGATATCGGTATGGTAGTATATATTACACTGAATAATCGGTCATCACGTAAGTTGAAGCTAACAGAGATGAGGATGTTCAAGTGGATGTGTTGGACCAGATAAAAGGAGAGGAGAAAATGAGATGTTTTGGATGTGTAAGAGGAGACAAAATGACGGCGTAGATTAGATAAGTGGAAAGCATCACTGTTGAAGGAAGGAGGGGTAAAGACAGACTCAAATTGACTTGGGACGAGCATATTAGGTAGGATTTGTTAGTCGAGGATGCCTTATGAGGCGTATAATTAAGGCTGATGACTTTGGGGGGGAGTTGCATATGCATAATTGCTTGATCTTGTCTTTGTGTATATATGATGCTTTATCGGTACTACTATATTGTTCAACGTTTTCTTTTATTGGTAGCTTGCTAATACTATGTTTTTAATTTAGTTTAGTTATTTCTTGATTTATTTTGTTTTAGATGTCATTGTAGAACTATATGTTTCTAATATTCTTTTCATGACCATATAGGCTTTGGCTTTGGAGTTATGGGTCTTTCTTGAAGCAGTCTTTCTATTATCTAAGAATCTGAGATATGGTTTGCCTAGATTCTACCAATAGCTTTGTTGTTTATGAGATTTTACATGAAATGGTTGGTTGTTTTATTGTTGTATATATAATAAGATATACAAATATATGTATATATTTCCTGAATGGAAATGTGAAGAAATTGCAAGAGAATCTCCAATTTGGTTCTTATCCATGGAAAGTCTATCAAGAAACTACTAACTTGATCCTACAATGAAATGATTGGAAATCACTAGCCATTTATTGAGTGATTTCATATCATTTAGTGTGCAAATCACTTTTTTGCTAAATGGTGTTCGGTCACGTGGATATATAAATATGCACTTATTTTCTTTTAGTTTCATTTTGTGGGTCCCGTTGCAATAAGAAGGATGGAAAACCGGAAAAAAAAAAGAATAGAATAAGGTGTAGACTAAAGAATAATCTTTGCTATTGTGGTTTTATGATTCTTTCCTCCACATGGGCTACTCCTTGATTTTTTTCACACTTCAATATTTAAGCTCCAAAATATTATATATCCATTTCATATGTATCGTATAATTATGATTGTAATGTATAAAGCAGTGTGTAGTAATTTGTTATATTGTTCAACCATGTCAATACTTAGCTCCAAAATGTTATCATATATTATTATATACTATATATTCATTTTACATGTATTATATGATTATGATTGTATGGTATAAAATAGTGTAGTAATTTGTTATATTGTTCAACCCATAGTTGTTAAAGGCGCTAGACGCACTTAAGGCGTGTATGCCTCGTCTTGGGCCTAGGCCCAAAGCGCAAAAAAAAAAAGCAAGGGCCTGAACAATATCTATTCTATAAAAAAATCTATTATATAACACTTTATATCATCAATTTAGTACCAAAAGTTCTAAAATATTAGTGTATTAGTGTAGAAAAGTAGTTTTCCTTAGATAAAAGTACAAATCTGGCTAGAATCTAGCCGTAATTTAGAGAATCTGGCCGGAAACTCTCCGGAATCTAGGATCTCACCGGAATATGCATCTGAACCATCATCTAGAGAATTAAAACGCAATTTCCTCGACTTAAGGCGCAACCGCCTCGCCTCGCCTGAAAAATGGGCCTAGACGCAAGAGGCGATGGCTTTTAACAACTAAGGTTCAACCATGCCAATACTTGGGCTCCAAAATGTAATCATATATTATTACATACTATATATTCATTTTACATGTATCAAATGATTATGATTGTACAGTATAAATTAGTGTGTAGTATATATTGTTCAACCATGTAATACATATGAGACAAAGAAGAGACATATAAAGCAGGACAACATAATTTGACTTCAAAAACTTGTTGAAGAAGAAGAAAAACATGGCGGATTCGTTTCGTGATCAAACAAAAAGATTAGGGGAAAAGAAGTATGTATCAAAGGAACTATAAATAAATCCATATAAAGAATATTCATGAGATGAGTTCAAGTGTGTAACCCTTTTTCCTCATGTAGTAAAAGAATGATTTGAACTAAATAATGCAACCTAAACACTATGATCAAGTCTCTATAAGTCAATTCTGTCTCACATGCATGACATCATGCCTTACACAGGACATAATTATAAAATAACCACCCTTTGGCTTCAAGTCAAAGTTAACAAAGGTAAAAGGAATCATTTAGGCCACAATTCTTTGAGTCTTTTGCCATAATTCAAACTACTTGCAAAAAGAAGATAGAAATCATTTATAATATGACCAAAAACAAGGTATTAGTAAGCATGCTTCCCAACTTAAATGGAGTAATCATTGCCTAATTAATGAAATATTTGTAATTTGAAGCAATAAATTACTCAAAAGTGCTTTGTTAAAGAGAGCGGTAAGAATTGGGTTATTCCGCCTACATGCTCGGTTTTGGTTAACTAATAAATAACAAATCAATAAGTTTACCGATCCTTTTATGGTGTAGTAACTGTCTGACAAAATGACTAGAAATAAATCCAACTACGACGTGTCAACTCTGAACAGTCAACGATCAAAGTTTAATAACAACATTGTTATTAAACTTGTTTAAACATGTTTTTCTTCTTGTTAACATATAAAAAAGTAGTGTCCATCCTCATCATCATCAAGTGCTAAATATGTAGAATGACTCACACCACTAGGTGAATATGACACAATCCTCACCTTAAAGTCCACAAATTAACAACCATACAATGATTTCATAAACCAAGATAAGTACATAATCTTGCGACGATCATGCCGGACCGGGCCCAAGGATGATCCACCAAGGAGACCATTTCTTGCCATTTTTAGACAAGCTTTCATGATCAACTTTATACATGTCGCAACACGCATACGAACCAAACACTCGGTTACAGAAACAAGGGGACTAGAAGGTTTGATGAGTGATGAGTGCTTTGGAGAACTATAGAGCTCCACCACACAGTCTGACAGTCGCAAGCAAACATACACATATCTGTATAAGGCCCATTTAAAGGGTGTGCAAATGGGCTCATTATAATGATATTGGACAAATACATGCGAGCTAAAGGTGCACAAAATAATCGGTTATTAAAAAGGGTAGATGCACGGTACCCCTGACCGCGGAAGGGATTCCCCTTCCAAGCTAACGACCCAGCAACGCTGCCTGGCGGTGAATACCCTACCGGGTGGCCAATTTGGTTGAACCAGGGCTCGAACCTACCCACACCAGTTTGTAATGGGTGCTGGTGGCCACCGGGCTAACACCCAATGGTTAAAATAACCGGTTATTAAGTATAACTTAAACCGTAACCGGATAATAACTTATTAGTGGTATTTTTTTAACCATAGGTTCGTACCCGGTTAGGAAATTTTTCGAAGGAACCGGTATTTTAAACTAGCTTTTAACCAATTTACCAGTTAACCAAAAAATAAAAAAATAAAAAATAGCAAAAACCACACTTTATTAACCGGAAAAAACCTGGTTAATCAACCGGAAAACCCGGTTATTAACCAAACTGGTTAAAATAATTAGACAGAAAAAACCGGTTTTTAACCAAACCAACTAAATTAAAAACTGTTTAAAGCACAAATGAGAAGAAAAAAAAACGGCGATTCGAAGGAAAAAAACTGTATTAAGCACCTCTAATGTGAACAAAATGATACCTTTCGATCCAAAATGTTTTTCAGACTCGGCCAATGGTTAATATTATTAACGCCAACAACAAACCCGAACCATGTGTTCCTTTGATTTAGCAAAACATTGACGTGTGCAACCTCAACCTCATGCCTATGTGCACACCCTTTCGCAATGATTCATGAACCTAGATATATAACTTGTACTAGGATACAACCTTAAAACACACAAAATTTGTGTACATCTAAAACAATATTACTAAACTAAACAAAGATTTCCTAAAGTCGACGCCTTTGTGGAGGTACAGCAACACTAACTTGAATATTCCTGCCATCAAGATCCTGCACGAGAAGAATTATAATCGTTGAACAGACCAACAAAATCAAAAAAAAATTGTTTATCGAAGAAGCTAAGGGGTCAACTTACAACACCGTCAAGTGATTTAACCGCGCTATAAACCTCATCTGCACTACTGTAAGTCACAAAACCGAAACCCCTTGATCTGCCGCTATCTTTATCATAAAACACTTTCGCTTGCATAACATTCCCATGCTCCCAAAATAAAGTTTCGAGGGTTTCATTATCGACATTCCATGAAAGGTTTCCAACATAAACCACGTTATTATTCTCGCTTACTTTTTGATCTCTCGGTTTTTTGATGAATGATTTCTTTCTTGGAGGTGGCCCGTAATTGACCCTTAGTTGTCTCTCGTCAAGCTCCTATGATTTCAAAACGATCTAACACATTAATGTTTTTAATTTAAACAAGAACCGAGTAATAGCACGAACAAATAGATATCCAAATTGCAAAAACTAAAACGTGTCGTTTGTTACACCACAAAAATATTATTAACATTCAAAATATGAAATGATGCAGATGTTGTAAACTCACAAAACTGGATTACTATCAAGAAAGCAAGATAAATTCTTTAGCAGCAACGTAACAAATTTGCCAGAAAGATGTGTGAAAACTTGAAGAGTCGTTAGCGCGCAAACTACATAGTGAAGAACGTTTTTAAAACTTGCGTTGTGTGACCGAATTTTTAAATGTTTTACTTTACTTGTTAAAGGTAGAACCACATATTATATATCATATCAAAATACCCTGGTATATATGCTATTTTACATGTATATTTAACAAAAACCTATAATCCAGCTATTTTATAGCTATATCTAATTGCTATTCATATCAAAAAAAATAATTGTCGCTATTCTCGCTATCAGTCGCTATAACCCTAATAGCAACACAGCATCGCTTCCTACATAGCGCGCTATAGCGATCGCTATAGCCGTTATTGACAACTATGCATCTTACAGTAACTTGTGTGCAAAGCGAACTATAACACTGTGTTGGTATGCTACATTTTTTGCCTTTGGTGTTGTTAAAGTAATTATATTCCATCAAAGAACTTACATAGCCATCAAACTTCCTTGCAGCTGATTCGGCTTCTTGGACCGATGACATCTTTACGAAAGCAAAACCTCGCTTCTTCTCGTCAATTTGTCATACACAACCTGCACAAAAAGGGCTCGGAATTATCAAGAGACAAAAATGATGAATATTGCAATATAACGGAAGCAGACATGTCTTTCGAATGAACAAAACTTTTACCTACAGTGATAATTGTTGGGCGATTTGGTGTGGAGGCCCGGATCAAGGGAGCGCGGCCGGCCCTAGCCTTGGGTCGGCCTAACGTCTTTTATCTGGCAGTTAAATTAGGGTTCTAATTTTGTCGGCCCTAGTTATCTCTACATGGGCTTGGGCCTAACTTGGGGATTAAGTTTCCAGACCCTAGATTAGTCTCTCTATATTTGATATAATTATACTTGTAATTCCTGGTCAACCAACCGAACTACTTTAAATCTTCGTGTCGTTTATTGCTTTCGTGTGTGTGTTTAATCCTACCGATCCTAAGAGCAATGATAATAACTACCTAACTGAATCTATACCAAGAACCATTAATGTGTGTGAATGAACAGGCAAATGGGATATATAACACACAGCAAGTAACTAGTTCATAAAGCAGACTAAAATATATTACATTCTTCTAAAAGAAAACAAATTTTAAGTAGTTGCAAAACAGTATATTAGACCTAAAAATACACAAAAAAAATACATTGTTGTACAGGAAAACAAACTAAAAGTAGTTGAAAAACAGTAAATTAGACCTAAAAAACACAAAAAAAATTCATACTTCTCCAATAAAACAAACTAAAAGTAGTTGAAAAACACTAAACTAGACCTAAAAACACACAAAAATTACATTCTTTTACGAGAAAACGAACAAAAAGTAGTAAAAAACAGTATATTATACCTAAAAACACACACAAAAAAAATCACACTTCTACAATAAAACAAACTAAAAGTAGTTGAAAAACACTAAACTAGACCTAAAAACACACAAAAATTACATTCTTTTACGAGAAAACGAACCAAAAGTAGTAAAAAACAGTAAATTAGACCTAAAAACACACAAAAAAAATACATTCTTCTACAATAAAACAAATTAAAAGTAGTTGCAATACGGTAAACTCGACCTAAAAACGCACAAAATTACATTCTTTTACAAGAAAACGAACTAGAAGTAGTAAAAAGCACTATACTAGACCTAAAAACACACAAAAATTACATTCTTTTACGAGAAAACGAACTCAAAGTAGTAAAAAACAGTAAATTGGGCCTAAAAACACACAAAAAAATTCATTCTGCTACAATTAAACAAACTAAAAGTGGTAGAAAAAATTTTAACTGTCCTAAAAAACACACAAAAAATACATTCTTAGTTGCAAAACTATAAACTAGACCTAAAAGACACAAAAATTACATTCTTCTAATAAAAACCAAAGTAAAAGTAGTTACACAAAAGTAAATTAGACCTAAAAACACACAAAGTTACATTCTTTTACAATACAACAAACTAAAACTAGTAGAAAAAACACTAAACTAAGCCAAAAACACACAAAAAAATACATTCATCCACAATTAGACAAACTAAAAATAGTACAAAAACAGTAAATTAGACCCTAAAAAAACACATAAAACACATTAGTCTACAAGAAAACGAACCATAAGTAGTTGCAAAACAGTACATTAGACCTAAAAACACACAAAGATACAAGCTTTTACAGTTTCAACCTCTGTTGTCAAGTCTCCCCCACCCAGGTGCGAGCCTAGGCCCACTTTTCAGCCCAGCTCAGCCTTCTCTCCCTCGCTTCAAAAGCCTCACTTTCAAGCCCTCGGGCGCATTTTCAGGCCAAATTCCAACGAAATCTGGTTAAAAATTGTTTGAACATGTTCGAAACAATTACAAGAACCCTAAACAAGCCTCGAAACAACCTAAAACAACTTAAACTAGCCCTACGAAGCCGGAAGCCTAAAACATATCTAAAATCCCTAAAAACTGTATTTTTATACTAAACGGGCTCGCCTAAAAAGGCCCTTGTTTTTTAAGCGCCTTGTGCCTGTGACAACAACTATGGTTTCAACCAAATATACAAACGAAAATTGTAATTAAAACAGCAAATGATGATACCTCAGCCGCCTGAACATGTCCAGATTGTTGAAACAAGAGAGCAAGATCCCCGTTGTCAACGTGAAATGGCAAATTACCCACAAAAAGTTTGAGTTGATTGAGGTCCAAATCTTCTTCATTAAATCCGATGGGTGAAATGGCAACTTTTGTGAAGAATAGAGGAAGGTGTGAGGTTGGTGGAAGTGGGTATGGAGAGAGGGTTTTGGGAGATGTTTAGAGAAGATGGAAATGGAGTTTGAGAGATGAGAGATGGGGTTTTAGATGAAGGGAGTTGCAGGAAGTGAAGAGCAGTTGAAGAGGAAGCCATGGGGTTTTAGGAATTTTAAAGGGCAAACAAGGGCAAACAAGATAAGGGTTTTACACCTTAGCCCGGGTGAGCAGAAAACCGAATTAATTGAAATGTAATCAAATTAACTGAAATAATCAAATCGAAACAATAATCGATGGTTTGTTTTTTTAATTTTTAATAACCGAAAACTACGGTTTGGTTACGATTAACCATATCTTCATAATTGAAAATAACAAACTAAAGTACTGAACTGAAAGCTATATGGCTCACCAGATAATTTTTTTTAAATATTAGTCGAGATGACGAAGACCGGCACTAGAACTTTGTGTTTTTTATTAGGATATGTGTTGAATTTTAAAACTCCAACCATTTTGTATTTATATGTATGCTTTCATATAACACGTGTGTAACATTTGTATTAATCGGGTTTCGAAAACCCGCCTCATTTTATCAATCTAGTTGTATTCATTTTTACGTCGTTCGGTTATTTATTTATTTCAATATTCCAATATTCCATATATAGGTAATAATAAAAAAATCAACGTTTAAAAATAAATGATAACTAAAAATTAAATGAAATAATGTAATAATTGGTTTAATAACTATCTAATATATGAATTAATATAAAATAGTCAAAATAAAAAAAATTCAAGAAAAGGGGTGAACCGGGATCGAACCCGGGTTCCTCGGATGCACACACACCACAACCACCACTGCGACACACACATCTGTTGTGCTATTTTTAGAACATCAATGCTCTTATATGTAAGATAAGAGGAAACCTGCAACAACCGCAAATCTCCCCGCCGGAGATCTCGTAATCCACGCGCGTTCCTCCAAATCAATAGCTGTCCGAACCTATTTTCGGTAAATTCCTTGATTTGATCCTGGAAATCAACTCGAAATCATAGAAACCGAGCCTCAAACCACCCCTATAAATACTAGCCGAATTCTCTCAGTCTAAACTCGCTCATACATCTCTGTTCAGTATCAACTTCGTCGAAAATTCTGCTTCACCGGCCGCCGAAGCTGTCGGGATCCACTCGCCGGAATTCCACCGTCGGAAAATCGTGATCCTCCATTTCAGTATTCGGTAGACTCTCATTCCTTCCTTTTGAATTATATTTATTTATCTGAATGTGCATCGGTTTATCAGAATTAAAATGAGTTAATTTGGGCGGGTATACAGTCGATTCAAATGTGAAATGACGAAGACGATGTCAGAATGTTGTTATAATTATTAAAATACGAATCTTGAACGGTTAAGCACTCAGCCCAACTGTTGGGCCGGGTGCAAATTGAACCCGGGATCACTGGTTCGATTCCACGCACACACGCCGACTCGATGGATTTAAACCCCCTTTTTAATCTATCACTTCTGTATACACTTATTCAGTATATAAATATAATTAAATTTCAAGTATTAACGGGTTAGACACCCAGCCCAGTTGGTTGGGCTGGGTGCAAGTTACAGAAGAGGTCTCGGGTTCGAAACCCTTGGTGCGCGTCCGGTTCGATCCAATATAACCTTTTTGAATTTAATTAAATTTGGTTAAACCTAAAATGTATATAAGAATAATTAAAATCCAGATTCTTTCGGGTTAGACACGTAGCTCAGTTGGAAGAAGTGCGTGCACGCAACCGAGAGGTCACGGGTTCGAGCCTCACCACACGCATGCTTAAAACACAATCCAACCGGCCGACTGACAACCTTGTCAGTCTGACATGTTTTTTTTTTGTTTTTTCTAATATATATTATTTTTATTTTCCTAATAATTGATTTTATGGCTTATTATTTAAATGAAAAATCGAATAAAATGTTTATAAATATACATTTTCAAGGGTTTAAAATATCAATAAAACCCACAAAAATAACCTAAAATTTATGAACAAAAGTTTTTATCCTAAACATAAATTATTTATTTATCGGTTTGACGCGTTATTATTTTAGGTTAGTACTCTTTGATCGGTTAAATTCCCAACTCGTGCGCTCTCATCTTCAACCAATAATACGCACCCAATGTGAGTGAATCTCTACAAATTCCCTGTTTTAATCACGTTTTGGGGTGTATCATGTGTCGTATCATTTCTTTATTTTATTTAAAACACTTGTGCTTATATCATTTCGTGATCAAATGTGTATTGCTTGTAGTGTGGTTTATATGTGAATACATTTTATCATTTTAGCGCACTCATTTCATTAGGACCATCAGTTCCTCGTGAGATACGGGTTGAGCATCATGTGCCTCATTAGATCGGCTCCGTTCGATTGAGCCTTGATCTCAGATACATCATCATTCATGTCATATATTTATTCAATGTGGTTTGTGATTTTGTTACATTATACATTTGTTCACATGTGATTATGCACAATCTTATTTAAACAACGATAAAATTGATTTACTTAAATGTTTTATCAAGGTTCACTCGCCAACTTTTGTTGACCCAAAATTTCCTCCGTTTTACGCATGATACAGGTGATCAAGTTGAGGAAAGAAACACTTAGGATGGCCTAGAAGAATAAACAAGTTATTTCGTTGGAACAAGCATTTAGATTATTATTTGTGTTTGTATGAAATTTTGTTGGATATTTAAATTTTAATTTGAATTTAATAAATATGAAACTTCTTAGTAAATATCATGAGCTTTGGTGATAACCCAATCATGCCCCGACTTTTATTCCGTTGCGGGTCGGGGTGTGACAACGTGTCTACACGTGTTATATTTGTTTTTAGAATTAAGTATGTGTGTGGTAGTGATATATAATTGACAATTCTAGGAGCTTTAACCTTGTATATTTATTTTTTTAAAGATTAATTTTGCATGGCCCACACATTTAAAGCCCAACTTTAGCAACAAGAAAAAACGACCTATAAACGAACCAAAACCGAATTAACCACCATAACCAATTAACCGAAACCGAACGGTTCTGATTGTTTAATAACTGAAGTATGCGGTTATGATTTCGGTTTGCGCAACAACTAAACCGAACCAAACCATGCTCACTTCTACCTTAGGCCGTTACCCATTTACACCAGTCGACTTTTAGAGTGGGTCATTAAACCACATATACTCACACCCATCATCCATTAATATTGTATCACCTATACTCACTACCTTCATTCATTCTCACTCCCGAGTATCACCGAGTTCCCCAACCTGATTTCCATGCTTCTTCCAAACTATTTGGCACTTGGCACCACTCAAGGGTTGGTCGGGTACGACACCCCTACCCCTAAAGGGTGTTTTGGGATTTGGTTTTTAAGTTTTGTAAAGCGAATAAAAGGTTGTTGCTTTGTATTTATTTAATAAACAAGTTATGTTAAAAATCCTTTTTGTTACATTTTTTATTTTTATAAATAGTATATCAGTTGTAGTTTATCTTTTGTTCTTTATAAATAAAACGATCTTGAATAAATTTGATTTATTAATTTAAATTAGCTTGAATCCATTAACGTCAAAAGTCAACGACTAAGTGTTGGTTAACCGAATTAAATGAGCTATTTTTTTCTAGAAACCGACCTATTTATAATAAGAACCGATCAATTATGAACTTTGAACCTTAATTATCAGTTTTTTTTTAAACGGCGAAAGATTCTATGATTATAGAACGGGACCAACAATGCTGTAAAATTGCGACAAAGGCTGAGCTCATATGATATTTTCCATACCCAAATTGTTATGATATATCAATTTAGCTTACTTATAACATGCTTGTGTATTTGACCCTTATTAGAGTCCATCACAAATTGAATCGATTCCAACTGAACAACATCGATACATGTATTCATACTATACATAATGGTTACCCATAACTGTTTTTATAGATTTCTATCGATGTAAAACACGTGTCAATATCCTTTTGGTCATATCAAAACTTTATTTTATGAGTTTACTCTTTCACCTTTTGAGCACATCAAGACTTTATTTATGAGTTTACTCTTTAACCTTTTGGGTATATTTAGACTTTATTTTATGAGTTTACTCTTTGAGATGCTATATCAAGTATTTGTAAATGGAAACATACTAACACTGTATTAAACCAAACCGACACCGTTCGAATTAATACTGCAACTTAGAGATGAAAATTTTACTAGTTTTAAAACTTATAACTATTCGTAAATCTATTAATACAACCCTAACACGCTCCATAAATTGTTTTTTAGCACCTAAAACTGGATAGGAATTGGGTCCGGGTTTGGTCAACAAAATTAATAACCGGGTAGGGTAGGAATCGGTTTCGCGACGTTCAGGTTTTTGACGGTTTGGTCGGGTTTTTTTCCGGGTTTTGACCAGATAGAGGTGGAACCGGGTCCGATGGTTCCTGGTCGGGTACGGTTCCTTTCGTTACACCCGGGTTTGGAATTTGGTATATGCCCACGGGTCGAGCAGGGTAGGAACCGGTTTCGGATCGGATTCAAGACCGGATTTTTTGACTACCCAGAAACTCATTAATTAGGTAGATTAGAGACCATGAACCACAAATATTAATAAGAAAATACAACTAAAAACAAAGGAAATTGTTTCGTTATGTTATTGCTTTGGCTTTTGGCGCAATAATTTTGTTGGTTTTGCCCTCCAAAAAAGTGCGGATTGGAATCATTATGCATCACGCCTCATATGAAAAAAAAAATTGTAGAAAGATGCAAAATAGACATTTTAGTATATTGCACTTTTAATTGAATATACTTGAATAAAAAGAGTTAACTAAATGTATGCTTGCTTTCAAAATATACCATTTAATTAAATTTCATTTACTCGAAACCAATATTTTTAAAACCGGATTGCCCGCTAAGAAATTGCTTACACGTTAATCTGATTAAGTATTTTTTAACTATCTTCATTTCAGTCGAGTTAATGTGATGAACTGATCAATGACCGAACCGAGTATTCCAAATTTACATTGTATATTTCTTTTCATTTCAAAATCTCATTTACTTGTTGATTATTACTTTGTAGTCCATAGCTTATGACATTGTAAATCGATACCAAAAAGTTAAAGTCGTTCGTATTTTGTTTTAGATTACTTATATTACACACGGATAAGTGTGATCAATTTAAAGATTTTCTAGTTAACAAGTATAAGTGTGATTAAATTGAAGCTTTTCTAGTGAACAAGTGTAATCAAGTTTTGGAACGAATAAAAAGAAATGAACTTGTTACTCAATAAAATATAAGGAGAGGAAATATATCATATTAATTGGAAAAAAGGTGTAGCAATACACTTTCCATAAATATTGTATATAAGAATAAAAATTATAAATATTGGTTTTGTTGACAGTTCGATTATTTTGGTTATATATAAACATAAAACCACAACTAAACCATACAACCTGGCTATAGAAAATAATTAAATCTTAAGATCTCAACTGTTAGATTAATTTGTTATTTTCACCTTTTATATTAACTCTAAGGGATAAAGTGATGAAAAGGGTGGGGGATTAATGAGTTTATGAATTTGTAGTTAACAACTACGATGAAAAGTATAAGTGATTGTGTGTGTTATGTTCACGGTTGTAGTGAAGTGCATTTTAATGTGTCATTCATAGCATAACACAAAATGTTCACACATGTCCGTAGATACACGTTACTACATTTTCGAGTTCTTGTACATATGTTTTTATTAAGCTACATGTTATATTCATCATCTATTTCTTTATCCTTCATTGTCACAAATTGGCGGTAGGCCTGTAAATGAACCGAACGAACACAAACACATGCATGTTCGTGTTCGTTCTTTTGACTTTAACCGAACACTAACACGAACATATAATCGAACATATTTTTGTGTTCGTGTTCGTTTATTACGAAAATGAGCATGTTCGTGTTCGTTTATGTTTGTTCGTTTAAACATAAACGAACACTTCATGAACGTACACGAACATAAACAAACAAACTTAAACGAACATAATTTAACAAATAATAAAAACACTATTGAACATAAATAAACACAAATGAACATATTAACTAAACATAAGAACATACATAAAGTAATTTTCATAATATAAATTAGCAACATATTGTTGCATTGTGTTGTTGTACACCATGCATAGGGGGTTTTTCAAAAAAAATTGTGATTTTTATTTTTTAACCCACAAGTTTTCATGTTTTATATTTTAACACTTTTAATTTGTTTATTTTAAACCCAAAACTTTTCATTTTTTATACTTTAATCCAAAACTTTTTTATTTACAACTTTGGTCCCCCCATACTTTTTATCTTTTGCGAGTTTTACGTTTCGTTCTAAATTTTGCGAGTTAATACGTTGCAACGTGCGTGTGTGCTTCAACGTTTTTGGTCTATTTTTTCACATTTGACAGGTATGTCTCAACGTGTCTATTTTCCCCCTTTGGCAAGTTCCCCGCAACGGGCAGATCATAAATCGACTTAGTTATTCTTTTCTACATTGTTTTGCGAGTTAACAAGGCGCAACGTGCGTGTGTGGTTCAACGTTTTTACGTCTATTTTTTCCATTTAACAAGTTCGTTGCAACGCGTGGCTCCTAAATCGACATAGTTATTTTTTATTTATATTTTTCAGTTTTATTTTTCACATTAACACACCACAACTTCAGTGTTGGTTGTCACTACCAGCGGTGTGGCATTGATGTTATTTGGCATAATTTTTGGCTCCCGTCACAATGCGGGGTGCTAAATTCTAGCTTTTTATACAAATTAGTGATTAATCACCATAAATTCCATCTAAAAATGCATTTTATTACTAGAAAGCCAATTAACAATTAGTATATTTATATAAGTAGTTAAAAAGTTTCTTTACGTTTAATATTTATATAGATATAACTATTTATGTATTTAAACTGAAACGGACATAAACGAACGAACATAAACAAACATAAATAAATGAACGAACTAACGTGTGTTCATGTTCGTTCATTTAATTAAAGAACAAAAAAGTGTGTTCATGTTCGTTCGTTTATTAAATAAACGAACTTTCCGCCGAACAAGTTCACGAACAGTTCATGAACTTTCAGTTCGTTTACAGGCCTAATTGGCGGAGCTTAGTTTGGGAACGGGGGGTCCCCCATCCCTTGCAGTTATTTCGATTCATAGTGTAAATTCTATCGACAATTTTATATGTATCGAGTCTAGGCCCCCTTTATTTTTTTTCTTTAAGACTTTCGACCCCTACTTAAGAGTTCAAGATCCGCCACTGTTGTCACATCACCATCTCCTCCATCGACCACTCAACCTATGTTATACCATCCCTCACCGTTCCCCCTTTTTCTATATACATTTTTAATAGTAACAAATAGAGAGATAAAAAAGAGAGTGAGAGAAAAAGACAAAGAGAAAGAAGAAGATAGTGTGCATGGTGCCCTAGATGGGGACATCGCTCACCATGCACTCTTGTGGAACGATGCGAAGCGAGGTGATGCCCCCCCCCCCCCCAAATGCCACATCATCACCTCACATTATTACTCTGCATCCCATATCACAAGTATAATACCTGACCTTCATATGGTCATTGTTTAGTATCAAGAATTACTCAAACCCGTTTTAAACTCTAATTCCAAGGACGAGCATTCTTGGGTACCCCAAATTGGCTATGGTTATCGATTTGATAACATCATCGTCCACTATGTTTGTTTAGCTTTTAGTGAGGCTTTTAATGGTTCAACACTTAACTATTCAGACTGTTTGTTTCACGAGCAGATGTCTTAATGATTCCAGACATTTGTTTCTAAACGGTAAAACATTATATTTGATCTTAATGATTCAGACCTCTTACTGGTTCAACACTTAAGGGCTATTTGGCAACTTCTGAATGGTTAAGTGCTGAACCAGTAAGAGGTCTGAACCATTAAGTGCTGAACCATTAAGAGGTCTGAACCATTAAGAGCTAGTATAGTGCTTAGCTGCTCAGAGACAAATGTCTGACCAATTCAGATTAGATGTCTTAACCATTCAGACTCAGTATAATGCTTAACCATTCAAAGGCAAATGTCTGAATCATTTAGACATCTGCTCGTGAAATAAACAGTCTGAACCATTAAGTGCTAAACCAGTAAGAGGTCTGAACCATTAAGAGCCTCGTTAAGAGATAAACAAACGGCCCCTTAATGTTATAAGGCTATTGAAGCGGAGGTTTTAAAAGGTATCGTTCTTCCTAATGGAGGTCCGGTTGTATCTCACTTGCTATATGCTGATGATGCCATTATTACTGGTGAATGGCCGAAGGAGAATATCTCCAATATGTTACGTATTCTAAGATGCTTTCATCTTAGCTCGGGTCTCAAAATTAATATAGAAAAGTCTTAACATTTATGGGATTGGCTTATCTTTGGAGGAGGTTAGAAGTATGGCTTCCGAAGTAGGATGTAATCCGGATAATACTCCTTTTAAATACCTTGGTTTAATGGTCGGGGCCAACATGAACATGATTAACTATTGGACTCCGGTCTATGATGTCACATCCCCAAATTTCCACCGCGGAGTTTTACCGCGAGGCGTGTGACGTACCAGGATCTAGCCACTAATCATGTCGAACTAACAATAGGTAATATGAAACAAAGTTATAATAACCAACATGAAAAGTGACTTTTAAATTAAACGTTTCACAAAGTATATGTTCAGCGGAAGCAATGTAACCATTTCAACGATTGAAATCAAAACGTTTTAAAAACATAATGTATTTAGTGTTCGCAATCCAACACCTCGACCCATGACACTCCAAGCTCCCCATACTACAAATTCCCATGCATTAATCATCTAACAACCTGCAAGCATGCAGAAAAAGTGTATCAGCGATTAAGCTGGCGAGTTCACAGTTTGTTTAACGAAAACCAGCTTGTGTTTAGTTTAAAGACATGTTACGAATAATAAACTCAGTACCGATTGACTGTTCTGTTTTTGGTGCCCTCATCAATGTCTATCATCATTTATGAACATGTTTAAGGTCATTAGTTCACGCCCGTCCTCCAAGGCACGGTGTGAGGTTTGTCAGGCCTAATAGCGCTATCAACTAATACCCCGTTGCCTCCAGGCAACTAGTTCGGTATGTAAGTAGGGACTTTCTGTGATAGAGTTTGAGTTTATTAACTAACATCGAAATTAAACTAAAACATGTGTAAAAGTATTCCCCCAAGGAATAATAATTTGTCCCCCAACCGGGACGCATGCTTGTGTACCAGTAGTGAACTCAACTTAGTTTGGTCGGTTACAGTCAACGTGCTTCTATGTGTTAATAAAGTGTTAGGTCCGTTACACGCGACCTGATATACGATAAATGTAAGTATGCAAGTGTGTAGGGTTATGCAATCCCTAATTGTCCAAACAACAGTGTTCCATGTGATTATCGGTTACAGATTTCATCATACAAATCTGAACATACATACAGTAGCACGTAGTGGCACGTTAGGTGTTTTCCATGCAACATTTAACAAACTGAACCAAACCCCCACCTATAAAACTCAAACAAGGCACCCCCTTACAAACTCAGACCCAGCAAAATCCATAAAACTTGGATAATGTGTGGAGGATAAACCTTGGACTAATGTGTGGAGGATAAACCTTGGACTAATGTGTGGAGGATAAACCTTGGACTAGTGTGGAGGATAAACCTTGGACTAATGTGTGGAGGATAAGCCTTGGACTAGTGTGGAGGATAAGCCTTGAACTAGTATGGAGGATAAACCTTGTCACAAAACTCGGACTAATTCCCCTTGTCACAAAACTTGGACTAATTCCCCTCGTCACAAAACTCGGACTAATTCCCTTGTCACAAAACTTGGACTGATTCCCCTTGTCACAAAACTCGGACCTCATGTGAAACACTAAACTCGAACCCTAAGTTTCCAAGGAAACTCGGACCTTGTGACTTCACAAGATCGGGTCATTTGCAAACGCACAGTAACACAAAATTAAGCAAAATCCAGAGACAGTTTCACAATGCAACAATTTCAACTACGATCAAAACCCTAACCTCAACAATGTATGCAAGCATATCAATAGTTTATCATCCCTATCATATCAAGGACATCACCAACCCTTACACAACAGTTTCATATTCAACAAGCATGATCAATACACACAAATCAATTGTTTGGATCATCTAGGGTTTGCATGAATCAAAAGAACAAGTTCTTAACGTAACCATGAACACGTACCTTAGATTAAATCTAGTATTGTTCTAGGAGAATTGGGAAGATCAAGATTGAGGGTTGAGAGTTGTTGCAAAGCCAAAAATGATTTGAGAGGAGTAGATGATGATTAGAAACTGACGTACAAAGATTATGAAGAGGTTTTAGGGTTGTAGGAGTTTTATTAAGGTTTCTAATTCATTCACAAAGCACCCCTAGCTATGTAACTTTCTACATAAAGCACATAATAACAAGTAATTACAATTCGAACACATAACTCATATAGTTGACAAATAACGCATAAGTTTCAAGCAACGCTAAGGATGTAAGTCTAATTTAACTGTGTGCTAGGTTAAAATATTAACCTGAAATTGCGGGTTGTCACATCATCCCCAACTTGAAAGAAATTTCGTCCCGAAATTTGTTAAGCAGTCACGGAGAAACGTGTAAGTAAATTAAGATGAATGTGGGTTTTCCTCGGGTACCACATCATCCCCAACATAAGGGGAATTTCGTCCTGAAATTCGCTCAGCAGTCATGGAAGAGTGAAGGAATGAGTTAAATTAAACTTCCAAGAGTAACAGGAAGGAGGTCAATGTCAAACACTTGACCTAAAGATCGAGTTCGCACCCAACAAAAATATAGGATGCTTCACTCAGTTAGCCGTCAGTCAATTTCTCAATGTGATTGGGTTTAAGAACGGTTTTAAAGTCAATACTAACAGTCTACTGAGCTTCAAAGACACGAAAATCTAATTCGTACCAAGATCGAAATAACAGAAACGAAAAGACTATCTTCAGAAGCGTACCGATCATAAGTGTTATCATTCCTGACGTCGCCCGCGCCAATCATAAATGCTCTCCCGCGAGCACCATCCCTGCCGTTGTTATTGTTGTCCCCAGTGTTATTGTTGCGATTCCCTGCGTTGTTGGCATTCTGGTTCAACTGAGGGCAGTCCTTCTTGAAGTGATCCTCGCTCCCACACTGGAAGCAGCTCTTACGATCACCTGGTTGTTGCCTTTGTTGTTGTTGTTGCTTAGGGAACGGCGCCCTACAATCCCTAGCTAGGTGACCTACGTCGTCGTATCTTTGACATGTCCTAGTACACTGCCTATGGTGATGGTAGTTACATTTGTTGCACTTCGGCTGCATGACAGCATACAAACCCTGGTACTGGTTGGAGCCCTGATTATGGTTATTATTGAAGTTGCGGTTGTTGTTGTTGTCAGCCTTCTTCTGTTGTTGGTTGGAATCAGAGGCTTTCTCTGAATCATTCCACTTACATTTGTTGTCGCTTGAGGTGCAAGAAACGGTAGCGTTCCGCTTGCGCAGCTTGTGCTGCTCGACTGCCTTGTCTGTGAGACGATGAGCTAGATGAATGACTTGCTGAATCGTGGGAAGGTTAGCTGAAGTGACCAAGCTCTGGATCTCAGGAACCAGACCCTTGAGGTAGAGCTCAATACGCTTGTAAGCAGGCTTGGACATGTTAGGGCAAAGACCAACGAAATCGTTGGACCTCTTCGTGTAAGCTTCAATCTCTGATCCGATCATCTTTAGGTTATAGTACTCCACTTCCAGTTTTTGAATGTCATCCCGGTGGCAATATTCCTCCCTTATCAGAGCCTTGAAATCATCCCATGAGGTAGCATTAGCAGTCGCCAACCCGAGCATCTGAACCTGCGCGTTCCACCACGAGAGCGCGTTGCCTTCCAAGGTACCGGATGCGTACTTAACTCGATTGTTAACTGGACAATCACACATCTCAAAGACGGACTCTAGTTTCTCAATCCAGTGAAGAAGACCCAATGCTCCTTCGTTGCCGTTAAAAGAGTGCGGCTTGCAATCCATGAACGTCTTGAAAGTACAAGCTCGAGGTTGAGCAGATTGTTGTTGTTGTTGTGCTGCCAATGCTTCGGCAACCCGTGCATTGATTAGATCCTGAATCCGGGCCTGAGTCAAGTTACCACCACCACGTCCACCACATCCACTCATGATTCTGCATCCACAAGGTACTAACATGAGAAAATATGTCACGCATATTATTTCCATATTCAGCACAAGTAGATAAGAAAAGTTAGAGTATAGTTCAGGATTAGGTAGGAGTCCGTCATCGCTATGGCTCCTAAGGAGATTTGAGTCCCCAATTACATTGGATAATGGGTCGGAATCCTCCTACACACGTCAAGTCTCGCTGGGACTCACATGCACTCCCAATTATTATTACGTGTGCACCCGTAATGATAATTCGATTTGCATGTTTACCCCAATTCCTCCTAACTTATGTCAAAAGATCCTCGGATTTGAATGTCAAGAGAGTGTGCGGTCAAAATGATCAAGACAACGATCAAGATCATATAAGGTCTAATAGTAAAATCCTACTAATGATCAGTTGTCACACCCCGACCCGCAGCGGATTAAAAGTCGGGCCATAATTGGGTTATCACCAAAGCTCATGATATTTACTAAGATGTTTCATATTTATTAAATTCAAATTACAAACTTAAATATCCAAAAACAAAATTCATACAATTACAAAGGAAAATGAAACTATAAATTTATTCCAAAGCATAAGCTTGTTTATTCTTCTAGGCCATCCTAAGTGTTTCCTGTCTCGGCTGGATCACCTGTATCATGTGTAAAAACGGGGGAGATTTTGGGTCAACAAAAGTTGGCGAGTGAACCTTGATAAAACATTTTAACTAATTTCTTGTTTTATTTATTAAAGAAAATTCGTGCATTAATCACATGTGAGCAAACATATATATGTAAACAATCACAAACCACTTTGGATGAGTATATGACATGAAGGATGATGTATTTGAGATCAAGGCTCAATCAAATGGAGCCGATCTAATGAGGCTCCTGATGCTCAACCCGTATCCCACGGGGAACTGATGGGCCTAATGAAATGCGTGCACTGAAATGATAAAATTCAATCTACATATAATTCACACAACAATTGATACACATTTGATACGGATATGATGTATGCACAAGTGTTTAAATAAAATAAAAGAATAGTACGACACATGATACACCCCAAAACATGATTAAAACGGGGAATTGGTAGAGATTCACTCACAGTGGATGCGCTTCTTGATGACGATGAATGCGCACGAATTTTATGATTCAACCGACGAGGGAAAACTAACCTAAATAATAACGAAATGATTCGATAAATAAATAAATTTTATTTGAGATTATTATTTTTAATTAGTGCTCTTTTATGAGATTTTTAGATTTAATTTTATGAGTTTAATGCAAATTTCTAACTTTAAAAACCTTATTTTTAAGTATTTTTAAATAATTTTTCAATTTAATAAATAAATAAAAAGAAACAAAATAAAAATGGGTTGACTTTGTCAGGTTTGACCGGGTCTGACCGGTCAGACAGCATGAATTCCAGGCGCGAGTGAGGTTCGAACTCGGGACCTCTCGTATACGTGCACGCAGCTCTACCAACTGAGCTACGTGTTTAACCTGAAATATTCTCTGTTTTAATTATATATATATACTAGCTAACTTTAACCTTATTTAGTTTTTATTAAAAATGATTTAATATGGCCGAAACCGGTTACAGAATCCAGACTCGAACTCGGGATCTGTGGTTCGGGTGCACACAGCCCAACCAGTTGGGCTGTGTGTCTAGTCTGTATAAACACTGGATGATATTAATTTTATACACATGCTGTGAATTGGTCTGAATAAGTTTAAAAATGTTGGTTTTATTCCAGAAAGTCGGAAACATGTGCGATTCGAACCTGAGACGTGTGTTTTGTATTTGCACACAGTCCACCGCTGGACTGTGTGTCTAACCCGGTTAAATACCAGTTTTTATTTATATTAAAACACTATCTTAACTTCATCTTTTTCATCATTCCAAATTTCCAACAGTGATTCCGGCTGAACGAACTGAATTAACAGTTTCGATTATTGTGTTGAGCAATTAAATTACTAATCAAGAGATATCAAGAAGGTTTAGATGATTATACCGATTAGGAGTAAGGCTTCGGTTCTCCGGTGATATTCCGGCGAGTGCGAGAATCTCCGGCGATGTGCTCTGAAAGGACTAAAGCTTCAGGAAGTGAGTGTGGTTCTGAGCGAAATGTTTACAAGGAGTTTGGGTGGGTGTTTATAGGGGAAACAGGCCGATTGGTTTCGAATTAGAGGCCATGATTCGCGGTCAAAGATTTCAATCTTCAAAGGAAACGGTTTTGACCAGATTGAGTGTTAAGCAACGGTTATAACTGATGTCGAAATCAGTTTACGCGTTTCAGTCAAGGGGAAATGGCAACATTTGCGGAGTTTCGGTTTTTCCGGCGATTTCGAGTTCTGGGTGCGCGGACTTACAGGTTTTGACTTTCGGTTTTTACTATAAGTGTTATTTGTTTCAGTAACTGAACACAAACATGTGTGTGGCGGAGTGGTGTGGTGTGTGTGTGTCTTCGCGGGAGACCCGGGTTCGAGACCCGGCTACCCTGTTTTATTTATTATTTACTTATTATTATTATTTATTAATTATGGTTTTTAAATTCTAAAATATTTATTAATTATGCATTATTTAAAATAATATGAACAATAAATACGCAACGAACTTATAACTGAATATTTGATTATTAAACGAAGCGGGTTTTGAAACCCGTTTTTCGACGAATGTTACATCAGTAATAGTATAAATAGATAACACATAAATTCGTACTGTAATGTTGCGTGTGTGACTATATGCAATGCAATGCACACGTATATGCTAGATGTGTAGTGTATGCAATATTAAAAGACGAACCTTGCAATCTGGAGCGTAGTGTCATGGTCGCTTTCAGAACTGATTCGGTTATAGTCTGGTTTTACAAAAACTTTTTTAAAACCTAGTTCACTATAACCAATGGCTTTGATACCAAACTGTCACACCCCCCAAATTTCCACTGCGGAGTTTTACTGTGAGGTGTGTGACGTACCAGGATCTAGCCACTAATCATGTCGAACTAACAATAGGTAATATGAAACAAAGTTATAATAACCAACATGAAAAGTGACTTTTAAATTAAACGTTTCACAAAGAATATGTTCAGCGGAAGCAATGTAACCATTTCAACGATTGAAATCAAAACGTTTTAAAAACATAATGTATTTAGTGTTCGCAATCCAACACCTCGACCCATGACACTCCAAGCTCCCCAGACTGCAAATTCCCCATGCATGAATGTAACGCTCCGTGTTTCTATACTTTCTGTATTTGGAAACCTTGTATCGTACATTCGTCTTTCGTTGTAAATGTTGTAAACCGAGACTTGGATTGTAATGAGAAACTCGTATTTTACCCATATTATGTTAATCATAGTCCTGTTACACTTATACTTGTTCATACTTTAAACATGTAAACATATTCGTGGTACTCTCAATCGTAAACGTAACTTGCAAACATGGTATGTATGCGTAATCGAGACTTAAACGTGAAACTTGTAATCGTTAAACTAAATTCGTTACGAAAATATAATTACCTATTCATTTATTAAGTTAATTAATTAAATTAATTAATTAATTAATTAAATTAATTAATTAAATTAGTTAATAAAATTAATTAATTTCTTCTTACAAAAAAATTAAAATGCTAATTTATATATATATATATAACATTTTGAATTTAAATGTTAATATATATCTTCTTTAATAAAGTCTAAGGTTTAAAGTGTAATTATTGGATTCTTGAACTTCATGGGCCTTTCCTGCCAATTGTGAAACTGAATTATTGAGTTTTGATTAAAAATAAAAAGAAAATAATAATAATCAAACAAAACCGGATCCGCGAACCCGGGACCTCCGGTTCAACATGCAAGCGCCTTAACCACTCCGCCACTCGCTATCAATTTGAAGTAACCCGGGAACAAAAGCCTTATATGCTTTGTTCCCGGTCGAGCTGAAAGGCAACAAGCGCGGATAGCAGCCCTTTTGGGCGGGTTTTTTTTATTTTTTTGTGTTTTTGAGGCCTTTAATACTCACTTAAACCCCACCTAACTAACCCTAATCCTTCCCCTATAAAACCCACCTCTAATCCAAGCATTTTTACACTTTAACCTCTATCAAATCACTCTCAAATCACCTCAAGATCGTTGCCACATCAGATTTTCGAGCAGAATGTATACCTCTTACTAAAGTGAGTGTAACTCACTCATTTCTTAATGAAATCACTCCATTCTTTTTCCTACTTGCTTGGATAAACTTTAGGTTGAATTCCTAGGTTTCTCAATGGAGAATCCAGACCTGGAAATGCCCCAAAATGTCCACAAACTTTCTGTTTTGTCTAAACTTTTATCAAACTTGTGTTTTAACTTCAACAAACTTGTGTTCTTGTGCTTACAATCAAGCTTATGATTAGTAAAGCCTAACCAAGCTTGTTAACATGAACTAAGGGCTGTTTTAACACCCTAAACTTTCTGTTTTTGAAGAGCATTGAGCTCACAAGTGATGCAAGTTCTTAAACTTGTTCATGTGTGTCCACCAAGGAAGCTTGGGCTATCCTAACTTGAGACCACTTGATGATTTTTCATCAAGATCCCAAGATAGTTTGCTAGACTTAAAGTGTCACAACCCCATAAAGCCGTTGACGATTGTCCTCGTGTGCTCGTCGGGTTGTTGAATACTTGGCTACTTGGTATCTAGATGACACCTTATCATTCTTGTCTTTACATTCTTGTATAGTATAGAGTTCTTGTACCCTCCTTGTTACCAATGGTAACTTGTGTAGTGGTGAACATAATCCGAGGTTCAAAGTGGATGGTTTAACCTCCCACCTCATACTTGACATACATGACACTAGAGGTTACAAAGTGGATGGTTCATCCTCCCACCTCCTACATGATTATAATGATATATATATATAACTATATTATAATTCTAAAACCGAAACCTCGATAATGAACTTATAATCACCTATCAAGTTATTAAGTTTAACAACAAAAGTATGTAATTCCTTGTCACGATTCTAATAGGACCCGAACCTATGAAATCACACCCAAACTCGTAAGAGTTACTATAGTGTCAAGAACGAGTGTTACATCTTAGTGAATACTTTCGTATCATAATACTTTATCAAACATATTTTTTATCATGCTAGAATACTCCTAATCTCCCGTTGAAACTCTATACTCATACGCCTCGTTTCCTCTTGTAGGATAATTCGGCGTCATCCTCGAACCAACGTCTTCACGGGTTGTCAAGTGTAGAAAAGACTTAGCAAAACCGTGAGTACACTCGACCCACTTTGTTTATAACACTTTTGGGTGTAACATGTTTCCATATACAAAATCACGAACACTTAAACTTTATGAAACACACAAACGATCCCATATACATGAAAGCTTGAATCTTATACTTGATGCTTGTCTTGGATATTCGTATTGCTATGCTTTAGTCATTAACTATTTTTAGCCTTCGTTTGACATGCTTAGCGCTATAGGAATTCACGCATCCACCTCCATCGTGTTATTCGTGAGGTCATGTTAAAACATCGTGATTGCGTTAAGGGTTTGATTATTAGTATTGCATGCCTTGATATTGCTCTTGTATAGATTTGGTTGCCATGAGGATTGTTTAAACTTATTCGTATACGTATGCTATGCCTAAACTTGTGTACTCGCCTTTGCTTTCGCATTGACATTATTTTAAAACATGTTACAGGTTGAAGGAGATGATGCTATGAAAACAACATAGCAAGGACTAGATACACACAAATTAGACGTTAGGTTTAATATCAATGTATCAATTTTGTTATGACTTTGCAAATGTTGTATTGTTCTTTGTTTTGTTACATTGATGTATTTGACAATTCTTATGAAATGAAATATGGTTTAATTAATTATTGTCACTTAATAATGTTGTGAGCAATGAGCAATCTCGTTTTCGTCTCATCCCGATGTTTCCGCCATCGGTTGGGTGTTACAATGAATCATCTAACAACCTGCAAGCATGCAAAAAAAGTGTATCAGCGATTAAGCTGGCGAGTTCACAGTTTTGTTTAACGAAAACCAGCTTGTGTTTAGTTTAAAGACATGTTACGAATAATAAACTCAGTACCGATTGACTGTTCTGTTTTTGGTGCCATCATCAATGTCTATCATCATTTATGAACATGTTTAAGGTCATTAGTTTACGCCCGTCCTCCAAGGCACGGTGTGAGGTTTGTCAGGCCTAATAGCGCTATCAAATAATACCCCGTTGCCTCCAGGCAACTAGTTCGGTATGTAAGTAGGGACTTTCTGTGATAGAGTTTGAGTTTATTAACTAACATCGAAATTAAACTACAACATGTGTAAAAGTATTCCCCCAATGAATAATAGTTTGTCCCCCAACCGGGACGCATGCTTGTGTACCAGTAGTGAACTCACCTTAGTTTGCTCGGTTACAGTCAACGTGCTTCTATGCGTTAATAAAGTGTTAGGTCCGTTACACGCGACCTGATGTACGATAAATGTAAGTATGCAAGTGTGTAGGGTTATGCAATCCCTAATTGTCCAAACAACAGTGTTCCATGTGATTATCATTTACAGATTTCATCATACAAAACTGAACATACATACAGTAGCACATAGTGGCACGTTAGGTGTTTTCCATGCAACTTTTAACAAACTCAAACCAAACCCCCACCTATAAAACTCAACAAGGCATCCCCTTACAAACTCGGACCCAACAAAATCCATAAAACTTGGATAATGTGTGGAGGATAAACCTTGGACTAATGGTTGGAGGATAAACCTTGGACTAGTGTGGAGGATAAACCTTGGACTAATGTGTGGAGGATAAGCCTTGGACTAGTGTGGAGGATAAGCCTTGGACTAGTGTGGAGGATAAACCTTGTCACAAAACTCGGACTAATTCCCCTTTCGCAAAACTCAGACTAATTCCCTTTGTCACAAAACTCAGACTAATTCTCCTTGTCACAAAACTCGGACTAATTCCCTTGTCACAAAACTTGGAGTGATTCCCCTTGTCACAAAACTCGGACCTCATGTGAAACACTAAACTCGGACCCTAAGTTTCCAAGGAAACCCGGACCTTGTGACTTCACAAGATCGGGTCATTTGCAAACGCACAGTAACACAAAATTAAGCAAAATCCAGAGACAGTTTCACAATGCAACAATTTCAACTACGATCAAAACCCTAACCTCAACAATGTATGCAAGCATATCAATAGTTTATCATCCCTATCATATCAAGGACATCACCAACCCTTACACAACAGTTTCATATTCAACAAGCATGGTCAATACACACAAATCAACTGTTTGGATCATCTAGGGTTTGCATGAATCAAAAGAACAAGTTCTTAATGTAACCATGAACACGTACCTTAGATGAAATCTAGTATTGTTCTAGGAGAATTGGGAAGATCAAGATTGAGGGTTGAGAGTTGTTGCAAAGCCAAAAATGATTTGAGAGGAGTAGACGATGATTAGAAACTGACGTACAAAGATTATGAAGAGGTTTTAGGGTTGTAGGAGTTTTATTAAGGTTTCTAATTCATTCACAAAGCACCCCTAGCTATGTAACTTTCTACATAAAGCACATAATAACAAGTAATTACAATTCGAACACGTAACTCATATAGTTGGCAAATAACGCATAAGTTTCAAGCAACGCTAAGGATGTAAGTTTAATTTAATTGTATGCTAGGTTAAAATATTAACCTGAAATTGCGGGTTGTCACATATCATATTTTTCAGAGTCGTTTGGCTAAGTGGAAAGCTAACAACCTCTCGATTAGAGGTAGGCTAATCCTTATCAAAGCTGTTTTGGAAAGCTTACCAACCTATTATTTTCCTGTACAAGGCCTCGAAGAAAGTTATTATGGATCTCGAACGGATGATGAAAAATTCCTTTGGGGTGGTTCGAGTGAAGAAAGAAAGATGCATTGGGTCCATGGGAAAAGGTTACTTCTCATTAAAAAATCCTGTGGTTTGGGTATTAGTAAGCTTGCAGATTTTAATGTGGCCTTGTTATCGAAATGGGGTTGGAGATTTAAAACGGAAGGAGGTACTCTTTGGAAAAAAAAATTATAGAGGCCATTCATCGTAATCGAAGGAGTTGGGAATGTATTCCGTTCAAAGTTTCGGCTGTTGGAACATGGAACAACATTGCTAACGTTTTTATCAAGTTTAAGGTGAATAATGAGCCTCTACGGAACTATTTCAAAGGTATAGTCGAAAACGGAAACAATATAGCATTCTGGCTTGATCCATGGATCAGCAAAGAACCTCTTAAAAACAAATTCCCTGGCCTTTTTTCTTTGGAAGCGTCCAAAAAGTGCATAGTCTGCGATCGAATTCAGCGTGATAACGGGTCGGTTTTAGTCTGGAATTGGAAAAAATCAGCCGGCCACGGTTGGTTTAGATGCAGATTATCAACAGTTATGCGGTATGCTGGCTTCTGTCTCGCTCGGACATCAAGCTGATAGCTGGAAGTGGATCGGAGGTTTCTCGGACGATTTTTCAGTTAAAGCCGTTAGAAGAAGTCTTGTGAATGGGACTGGATCGAGTAGTGAATACGTGTTCAGGTGGTGCAAATGGTTATCGCAAAAATGTAATGTTTTAGCGTGGCGTTCTAGTTTGAATAGTATTCCTACTTATACGAAACTTAGGAAAAGGAATGTTCCTGTTTCGGATGTATGCCCTTTATGCAGTTTTGGCGATGAATCCGTAGAACACTTATTTACGGCTTGTTGGGTAGCGTCGACGGTCTGGCAGTATATTAGTTCTTGGTGCAAGATTCCAGGCATTATTGCCTTCTCCTTCAAAGATCTTCTTGAAATTCATAACTCGGCTAGGTGTTCCGGATCAGTGGAAGGAAGCGATTCAAGGTTTAGTGATAATTGGCTATTGGGTTATATGGAAAGCTAGGAACGAGTTGAAGTTCTCAGGTAAGCCTGTCAAAGTCGAAAGAATTACTAGCGAGATAAGTCTTTAGGTTTCCTTTGGTTTTCCAATAGGTCGAATACGAAATATAGGAATTTTCGTGGGAATCTTGGTGTAAATTTGTATAATGTAGTTTGGTTGTTGTGTCGGCCTGGTTTTTGGTCGGCTTTGTTTTTTTAATGAAGTTCTTTCAGAAAAAAAAAATTGTTCAGATCTCTTACATCTCTTACTGGTTCAGTACTATCCATTAATATACTTAAAGAATAAAAAATAGGTATGAAAGCAAGATTAGTGAAATCCAAGGTGGTTTTATTGACCACCCTCCCACTCAAAAAATTCTCAAATTCAAGCTAATACTTTTTTACTCCTGAAAGTGAAAACAACATTCCCTTTACAGTTTCCTTTCCCAATTTACTGGCTATCAAATTGGACTTGTCTGACTATAGATAGCTTCATAGCTCTGTGACCCCCTGCTATAATAATTATTACACCATCAGTAATCACTCTCTCTCTCCATCTTGAAAAGATCGTCCTCTCACTCCTACGGTCTTCATTAGACCCCATCAGATCTACCTCCCAACAGATCACTTATTATTGATCTTTATCAGCTTTCAATCAAAACCCATAAACCAAACATCCGGAAGAACAGCAATCAGCAATAAAGGTACAACCTTTACTTGATTAACTAATGTTATTGATGGTCAAAGTTTGACTTTTTTCTTGATTTTGTACATGGGTTTTCTCTTTTATGTATGTATCTTTCTGGGTTTCTAAGAAAGATTCAGATTAACAAATCTTGTCAAATCCCAGTACTTGAATCTGAATGCTTTAGCTTTCTAGGGTTTTGACTTTTTTTTCTTGAATTTCGGGTTTATGGTGATGTTGGAGATCTGGGTTGCTTGTTAACTTGTATGGATAATGGATCTACTATCTGAAACTTATATTCGAATTGGGGTTTATGAAATTAATTTGAAATGGTTAAAGTTTTGAGTATGTTAAGCTGAATCTGAAAGTCAAACTTGTTGGTCAAACTTGTACATATATCAGCCCTAATTAACCCTGAAATCTTTAGGAAATAATGGTAGTTTGGGATTATCAAATCTTGTTTTCTGGGATTTTAATAAGAACTCACAAGCTAGGGTTATGGCTTTGGCTTTGACTTTGACTTAATTCTGATTTATTATGCGAATCGGATTATTAATGTGATAGTCAACTCTTGATTAGCATGATTTTATATATGTATGATGTTCATTAGATTCTAAATAAATAACTTTACATTTGTTTTAATGTTTTTTTCCTTTTTGTGAAAACAGGATTTAGTTACCGTCGACCCGTTTGGATTCAGGACGACGACATGTTCATGTCAAATTTGGATATTCATTTTCAAAGCTGACATGAAGGTGGTTATGATTGTGACCACAACGTGTGTCAAAGTCTTGCTATGCCAACAACTATCATGTGATTGAAAACCGCTAGAGCAAATTTCAGCCGCTAGATAAGCTTCGAAGATTAACTAAACCGTTGATTAATTGCATGACTGCAATTTTGTCTTTCTGATTAGTGTTGTTACAGTTATTTCCGGAATGGAGACGGACAATATGATCGCAAAATCCCATCCAAACATGAGACATAGGCTGCTTCCGGCTGTTTTACCGGTTCTTTTTATTGCAATTACATATGTTGATCCCGGAAAATGGGTTGCAGCAATCGAGGGTGGGGCCCGTTTTGGTATGATCTCATTGTACTTATGTTTGTTTTTAGTTTGGCTGCTGTTCTCTGTCAATACCTTTCGGCTTCTATTGCTGTGGTTACCGGGAAAGATCTTGCGCAGGTACGTTTTTTTGTTGTTTATGATTAATGCTTGCTTGAACCTATGTTTTTTTGCCTGTTTGAAATTTAGAGTAAGATGCCATTTTCGTCCCTGAGGTTTGGTCAGTTTTGCGACTTTCGTCCAAATGTTTGTTTTTCCGCATCTGGATCCAAAGGTTTGAAATTGTGCCATTTTCATCCATTTCGTTAACTCTATCCATTTTTCTCCTTAAGTCAGTGGTATTTCCGTCTTTTTTAGTTAACTTAAAGGACAATTCGGTCTAATGGATTTGGTAAAGGGTAATGTAAGTGCTTGTACATAAAGTGAAAAAGACTGAATTGCTCTTTAAGTTAACAAAAATACCCTCGACTTAACGGAGAAAAATGGATAGAGTTAACGAGCCGGATGAAAATGGCAAGGTTTCAAACCTTTTGGATCCAGATGCAGAAAAACAAACCTTTGGACGAAAGTCGCAAAACTGGCCAAACCTCATGGACGAAAATGACATTTTACTCTAAAGTTTATTAAATAAAGTGACCAAAAATGATTCTTTTTTTTTCCCTGGAAACAGAGTTGTTTTGTGAAGTTGGAGTAAAAGTTCATTTAATTTTTGTGTGTGAAGTAAAAAGCTGTGCAAATCACATCTCTTAAATAATCATATACAAAATATGTTTGTCCACATTAAGGATGTGGATTATTTTCTTTAAGATAGTCAAAGTCAAGTCAACCATTAGTCAAGCAGCAAGTTGCAACTATTTCTGTTATTGGTAGTTAGTTGTTGGTCTATAAATAGACTTCTTTTATTAGATTTTAAGTTGTTGTGAAAACTACACAATACAAACTATATTCTCTCCGTTTCCGTGTAACCTTTTCACTCTCCTTGTTAACCAAATGGCACTCTATTTCTATATATATTTTTTTTGTAGATTTGTAGTACGGAATACGATACAGTCACATGTGTATTCTTGGGAATTCAAGCAGAACTATCTATGATCGCTTTGGACCTTACAATGGTAAGCCTTAGCCCTTTAACAAAGGGTAAATTTCATTTTACGTCCTTTAAGTTTTAGCAGAATTTCAGGCGCTGTCCTTTAACTAACGAAGTTACAACGGATATCCTTTATGTTTTAATTTCTTGACAACGGATGTCCTTTATGTTTGAATTTCTTTACAGCGGATGTCCTTTATTTCCCTAATCTTTTTAGGGAGAAAGGACACTGCTTGTAAAGAAATTAAAACATAAAGGACATCCGCTGTAATTTCGTTAGTTAAAGGACGTTAGTTAAAGGACAGTGCCTGAAATTTTGCTAAAACTTAAAGGATGTAAAATGTATTTACCCTTTAACAAATTACAATCATTATTAACCATACTAATGTAAAATCGCCTATTTCGCAAGCTTTTGGGAACCGCACACGCTCTTAATCTCACATTTGGCATCGGTCTCTTCACTTGTGTCGTTTTGACTTCTCTCGATGCCTTTTTATTTCCGGTTGTCTCTAGTTACTTGGTAAGCTCAATCTTTGATCTCGACCTCAATCGTTTATGTTTGCATTTTCTATCGTTTTGAATTGTATAATGATGCGTTATATTGTGTAGGAGTGTGGGAAAGGAAAGTTTATATGTATGTGGTTGGCAGCCATTGCGTTATTTTCTTATTTCTTTGGGGTTGTTACAAGTCAACGTGACACGTCACTGTCAATGGGTGGGATGCTTACAAATTTAAGCGGTGAAAGTGCGTTTGCGTTAATGGGTCTTCTTGGTGCAAGTATCATGCCTCATAATCTTTATGTACATTCATCTATGGTTCAGGTATCGTGTGGGCCCAAAATGTTACGATTTCTGAGTTTTTTTTAATAAAAGGGGTATTTTTTTTCAATTTTCTATCAAGTTTCTGATTGTTCATATCTTTGCAGCAAGATCAGGGACCGACACAAATTTCAAAGGGAGCTTTATGCCATGACCATCTTTTCGCCATTTCTTGCGTTTTCAGTGGCATTTTCGTCGTTAACTGCTTTCTCATGAACTCTGCAGCAAACGTGTTCTATAGCACGGGCCTTGATTTGCTTACGTTTCAGGACGCATTGTCTCTAATGGACCAGGTTACGGTGCTAAAAAATATATATATGTTTTTGAGTAAAATGTCATTTTCATCCCTGAGGTTTGGCCAGTTTTGCGACTTACGTCCAAAGATTTGTTTTTCCGCATTTGGATCCAAAAGGTTTGAAATCTTGCCATTTTCATCCGGTACGTTAACTCCATCCATTTTTCTCTGTTAAGGTAGGGGTATTTTCGTCCTGTTGTTAACTTATAGGGCAATTCAGTCTTTCACTTTATGTACAAGCATTTAGCATAATGTACAAATATTCAAAAAGACGGAAATACCCATAAGTTAACGAAAAAGACGAAAATACCCGTCTTAACGGAGAAAAATGGATGGAGTTAACAAGCCGGATGAATATAGCAAGATTTCAAACCTTTTGGATCCAGATGCGGAAAAACAAACCACTGGATGAAAGTTGCAGAACTGGCCAAACCTTAGGGACCAAAATGGCATTTTGCTTGTTTTAGTTTCAATTTTTTGAATATTGAATTATTTGATCATACTTTTGAATAAATTGTTTTTTAAAATCAATTTCAGGTATTTAGGAGCCTTATGGCACCTTTCGCTTTAATAATCGTTCTGGTTCTTTCATATCACACAACAGCGCTGACGTGGAAATTCAGCGGCCAATCGGTCCTCCTTAATTTTTTCAAACTCGACATTCCCGGTTGGTGTCATCACTCAACGATCCGATTCATTTCGTTAATCCCCGCACTTCTATCCACATGGCATTCGGGTGCCGAAGGTGCATATCAACTTATGTTGTTTACTCAAGTAACGGTTGCGATTTTGCTACCGTCATCAGTGGTCCCGCTTTTTCGTATCGCTTCGTCAAGATCGATAATGGGTGCGAACAAAATTACGCAGTTTGTTGAGTATGCAATTTGGGTTACGTATATTGGGATACTCGGGTTGGTGATCGTGTTTCTCGTTGAGATGGTGTTTGGAAACAGTGATTGGGCTAGTAATCTGAGGTGGACAATGTGGTTCCCGTATGTTTCCATTCTCACGACTGCGATTTTTTCCATCTCGCTTATGCTTTGGCTTGTTGTAACGCCGTTAAAATCCGCAAGTTCCATACCCGATGTTCCGACGTGGGATAATATTCAAAATGTTGTGCCCGAATCATCATTATTTGTCGAAGAAAAACAAGAAAGCCCGAAAGAAATTCAAGAAATGACGTTTATTAACGAACGTGACTTTGATTCAGCTCGTGATTTTAACTTGCCTGATGATCTTTTAGACTACGATAACGGGCCTCGTTTGACTACCATTGAAGAAAATTCTTCTTATACTACACCTTCATTACAGCAGCCCGATGATTCACCGACCATAGTCGAAAGTGTCTCGAGCCCGGTTTCGAAACAGGAAATTGACAATTCGGTTGAAAAGACGTTAAAAATTGACGGAAACCTGCATTTGGTTAAACCGCCTGACTGTGAACCCGAAGATCCACCGAAAACGGTATCTGAAACAGGAACAGAAACGAATCAGTCTCCAACCTATAACGGGCCAGGTTCATTCAGGAGTCTTAGCGGAAAAAATGATGACAGCATGAGTGGGCCCGCGAGTCTTTCGAAACTTGCCGGGTTAGGGCGGGCCGCTAGACGTCAGTTGGCTACAACACTCGATGATTTTTGGAAACTTCTTTTTGATTTACACGGGGAAATGACACAAGATGCGAAAAATAACAAACTTGATAAATTGCTCGGGATTGAGTCTAAAGTAAACTTAAAGGCTAGCCCGGTTGTTACAAATGTGACTAGCCCGGTTATTACGAATATGAGTAGCCCTGAAATTGATCCGGTCTACGGTGTGCAACGGGGGTCAACTTCTTTGTTGACCAGCTATCAGCAATTATTGGATGCGTATACAACTAACCCGGGACTAAACGTGATGGATCCTGAGAAACGATACCATAGTTTGCGGTTACCACATGCTTCTGGCCCGTATATAGATCAGCCCGCTACGGTTCACGGGTATCAAATCAAGTCGTATATAAATCAAACCAAACAAAATTCCGATTACTTTCAAAACCAACTCGAACCGGTATCTCCTAAATCGCCACCACTCGTTTCATCAAACTACAAATCTCCGGTTTCCGTGACGAAAACCCAACAAAACGGGCTTCGGCCCGCAAAGCCACCGGGCTTTCCGGATCCAGTTGTGTCCAGGAACAGCTCGATGCAAACCGAACGAACTTATCAAAACATTCAGCCTGTGGGCCTGGTCCCGGGCCCGGTTGAGAATGTGCATGAGAAGAAGTATTACAGCATGCCAGATATTTCGGGCCTCCTTCCAAATCGGGAATCGAAAACTATACCCGAAAGGGATGGTGGTTCGAGATACAGGACTCTCGGACAGTCAGTTTATACAGGCCCATTATACAGAACCGGGTCAATTTCCGGTTATGGTGGTTTGTCGTATTCGAATTTATCGAGGGATGCAGCTGCTTACCACCCCGTTTCAAGTTACGGGTCAAGGTTAGGATCAGGGTTAGGGTCAGGGTCAGACACGTGGTCCATGTGGTCCAAACAACCATCTGAACAGTTCGGTGTAGCCGAGAAAGTCAACTTGGTCAACCCGAGGCCTGCTTTCAGCGCTCAAGAGACGACTACACCTGCTGTGGATTCGGAAGCGAATCTTATAAAGTCTTTTAGGCTTTGCGTGTTTAAACTTTTGAAACTTGAAGGGTCTGAATGGCTGTTTAACCAAAATGGGGGGTTAGATGAGGATCTTGTGGACCGTGTGGCGGTTCGAGAAAGATTTTTGTATGAAATTGAGGTGAATCGGGTGGCTCGTGGTGGCGGAACGAAAGTTGATGAAACCGAGTATAATAAGTATCTTGTAACGTCGGTTCCTAATTGTGGTGACGATTGTGTTTGGAGAATTGAGTTGATAAAAAGTTTCGGTGTTTGGTGTATGCATAGGATTCTCGAGCTTTCGCTTATGGAAAGTAGGCCCGAGCTTTGGGGGAAGTACACCTACGTTCTTAATCGTCTTCAGGTAATTATTACTTTTCTTTTGTCGTTTTTGTTCGTGTTTGAAGAGGTAGCTCTTTCGATTCGTTTATAAGTAAATGGGTCGAATCGGGCTATTTTTGTACAAAAAGCCTTAAAGTGTTAAAAGTAGATGGGTCAAACGTGTCATGTATTTATACTACATAAAGTCACTAGATTATTATTATTGAAACAATATAGTTTTTAAAGGAGTAAAATGCCATTTTCGTGGTTTGGCCAGTTTTGTGACTTTCGTCCAAACGTTTGTATTTCCGCATTTGGATCCAAAAGGTTTGAAATCTTGCCAATTTCATCCGGCTCGTTAACTCTATCCATTTTTCTTCGTTAAGTCATGGGTATTTTCGTCTTATTTATTTAGTAAAGGTATTTTGAATACTATTACATTATGCTACATGCTTGTACATAAAGTGAAAAAGACCGAATTGCCCTTTAAGACAACAAAAAAGATGAAAATACCTATGACTTAACTTAACGGAGAAAAATGGATGGAGTTAACGAGCTGGATGAAAATTACAAGGTTTCATACCTTTCGGATGCAGATGCGGAAAAGCAAACCTATGGACGAAAGTTGCAAAACTGGCCAAATCTCAGGGACGAAAATGACATTTTACTCTTTTTAGTGTTCTTGACGTAAAGCGTTTTAGGGCCAACCCGACCCGACCCATACCATACTGGAGTAAGTTTAAGTTATTGTTTCACTTGTGTAGGGAATAATCGAACCGGCATTTTCAAAACCGCGTGTGCCAACAAGCCCGTGTTTCTGCCTTCAAGTTCCAGACACATGCCAACAGAGACTATCCCCACCCAAATCCACCACCAGTTTTCCGCCGCAAGCGAAACCAAGCAGAGGGAAATGCACCACCGCCGCCAGTCTCTTGGACATAGTAAAAAACGTCGAGACCGCCATCTCATGTAGAAAAGGTCGACCCGGAACTGCAGCAGGTGATGTAGCATTCCCTAAAGGAAAAGAAAACCTGGCGTCCGTCCTTAAACGGTACAAACGCCGGTTACTAGCCGTCGCTCCAGACGGGCTTAGCCGCAGCCCATAGGTCTCCACATCTCGCGCTTCTTTGTTCGCTATTTAAATCAAATCAACCTTTTTTTGGGTTATCTGATTTTTATATAAAAAAAAAACTCGATCTTTCGGTTTTTCTTAGCTTCCAGGTTTTAAATTTTGTGTTCGGCTACGATGGTGGGGTGACGACGAAGATACGACACGATACAATGGTGTGATGGTGATGTTCTAAGTAGAATAATGGAGCTTTTTTTTTTTGGTAGGCCTGAAACGATGTCGTTATGTTGTGTAAATATTTCTAGGCTAGCGACAAGATGGGTCTGCTATCAAGATGAGATGATGGTTGTGTTTGTTTGGGGTTTTTTTTCCACATATAAACAAGTATAAACTGATATTATTTTGGTGGTGTTTTAATTAATAATTTCTAGTGTTACATATTGTTTGGTTCCCTTGATTACTATCTTTTGCTATTGGTGTGTTATTGATTTGTATTTTTTTTAATTTTCTATACGTTCGTGTAGAATATGGAGATTTTTTATGACGTTTAAACTGAGACTCTTTTCTATATGGCCTTTAAAACCATAGAGCCCTTCTATACGGTTGTTTAAATTTTGAAGTTTATTTCTATACAGCCATCTAATTTTAGACCGATAGAAGGGCTCCGTGGTTTTTAAAATAAAATTTAAAACAATGTAGGTTTTGTTTCTTGATCAAAGTTTATATGTTTAAGTCGATACGATGTAACTTTGAGCTGGTTCATCATTCTACCGTAAAGTTTGTAATAATATTATGACGCTATAAATTGAGGGTTTTTGTATTTGGTTGTCACGCTTAATGAAAGAAGTTCTCCATTCTCTCTTATGATCGCTAATCTGTGTTCTTATATTTATATATCGTGTATGTTTGTTGCTAGTAGACCGTTGTTTCACAACAAAAATGAAATATTTCACTAGGTACTGAAATTAACAAAAGAATGCATAGTGAAATCGAAATCTGTTGTTAGCATGGTAATATAGCATTTTCTAAAAGAATGCATAGTGAAGTTGAGGATCTAGTATTAGCATGGTAACATTATCTTATATAAAAGGTACGCGTGTATTTGGTCTTTTTAGATTTTTAATAAACATAGAAATTTTTTTAACATAGAAAATGTGTCATTATGTTTGAAATTTTGAATATTGATTTCCAATTTTCAGTGTTTTAGATGTAAAAATACAGAAAGAAAGAAAGAAGGGGATTTAAGTTTGGTGTGCATTTTTAGTAACATTTTGATAACTTGGCTAGAAATCCAACACCATTTCACATTTTCACCTAAAGTTTTGTAAATGCATGCCTTTTTCTGAAAGATTTTGGTCTGAATTTAGTTACTTGTTCCCTAGAAATTGTCATGAAAAATTTATAAAACTGATTTAAAAGATAGTAAAATAGACAGGTTGTAAATGATTAAAAAAAGTGTGACTGGTTTAACACTATAACTATTCTTAGATAGTTTTTTTTTAATATCTATTTTTTTATTTTGCTGATGGATTTGATAAAATATTTATACATCGAATTCGCTATGGGTTTTATTATAATAAATTTTTAAGTATTTATTTTTCGACTATGGGTTTTATTCTTACGACTTCTTATTTTTAAGAAACTTTATATTTGATCCTAACCCACTTGTTTAAACTAAAATTACAACTTAAACGACATATTTTTAGTTAAATCTTTATCTTGATTGTTTGTGCATTCAAATCTACAAGAAGTTAGGAAAAATACACATTTATCAAACGTTAATGCCCTCCCACCCCTATAAAAAGTGCACAACCCTTGTAAAGGTTTTCCATCCAAACCAAACACAAACATCCCAACAAACATGGCACCATTCAAGCTCTTCTTCTTGTCTTTCCTACTTGCACCGTGTAACATCCGTCAAAAAACCGGATTTACCAAACCCGCTCCGTTTATTAACCGAACAATCAGTTAAAAATTTCGTGACGTATTTAATGCCCAAATTAATTTTAAACGATACATAATTAATAAGTATATTGGAATATATAATTTATATTTGAAAAAGTATTTAAAATAAGGAAATAAAAATAAAAGGCTGCTGTCGGGTTTCGAACCCGGGTCAGCCAGGGAATTCAGCAAAGTCTTAACACACACACGCTCAACCACTCCGCCACTTGTGTTTCTTGTTCATTATTAGAAACAATTAATTCATAACCTAAATCTCAAATTCAAAACCGACGCGCCCAATCGCAGTCGTCGGAAATCCCGACAATTTCGCCGAGATTGGACGGTTTCTTCTGTTTTAACCGAAGCCTTAACTATTACATCGGTTATAACCGACGTCTGAACCCGCGACGCAAGTCATAACCGCCGGAAAACTTATTGACCGACGAATCAAGATGGAAAACGGACTAAATTCGTCGATGTCCTGCCCTATAAATACCCCCTCTAACCTCTGTTAGCTTTTTCGCTCACAATCACACTCTTTCCCGACGTAATTCCACTCGCCAGAAAACTTCTGCAACTCGCCGGAAAACCGAGCCTTTCACCTCTGAGCCTTACTGAACACCCAGAGCTCATACCGAAGTCACCCACACTCATCTCAAACTCTCTGAAGACCCTCTGCCGCAAGACACACGTCGCCGGAATAACCTGCTGACATCGGAGCTTCGCCTGCGAAACAGAGGAGCCCTGTTCGGTATACCTTACACTTAATCTCTCATTCTTTTTATTTATCTTACATGTAATTAATCACAACACACTAAGGAACTTGATTAAAATCGATGAACCAGTCAGACTCCGATTCTGGTTAAGTCCAGCGAAGAAGACGAAGTATCTGTTGTATATATGTTTAATTAAAATCAAGATATATCTCGGGTTAGACACACAGTCCAGCGGTGGACTGTGTGCAAATAAAACACGCATACGTCCCGAGTTCGATTCTTGTCCCACGCACACTCGCCTTAATAAAAATGTTCCTTTTTTTAACCGAACCGGATTCACTGCAATAGATGTTAAGTTTAAAAAAACCGGAATAATAACCAAGATAGACACACAGTCCAGTGGTGGACTGTGTGAACATTTAAACCACATGTCACGAGTTCGAGTCCAGACTAACGCACCGGTCCGGATAATTATCAAACTTTTTTTATATAAAGCAGAAACGAAATTATTTAGTTTGTATATAAGTATAATAAAAATCAGATTATTTAACAAGTTAGACACACAGTCCAGCGGTGGACTGTGTGTTAACCTAAACCACAGGTCCCGGGTTCGAGACCTGTGGAGAGCAACGAGCGAGTCATTTAAATTGTTTTTGAAATAAATGATTTTCGGATTAATTCAATTAGTATATAAATATAATTAAAAACATAAATATTTCGGGTTAGACACGTAGCTCAGTTGGTAGAGCTGCGTGCACGCGAACGGGAGGTCTCGGGTTCGAGCCTCACCCGGCGCACACATTTGCACAATAAAATTCGGTCAACAGGTCAACGGTCAACGAAGTCAACAGTCAAAAATCAACATTTTTTTATACTTTTATTTATTTATTTACATTAAAAATACTTAAAAATAACATTTTTAAGGTTAGAAAATAGCCTTAAACTCACAAAAATATATCCAACAATCCTACTAAAATTGATTAATAAAATCCGCTTACTTACCGAACCATTATGCCATTATCTAGGTTAGTTTCACTCGTGGTTAAAACCAACTTCGTGCGCATTCAACATCATCAACCGAACGCACCCAATGTGAGTGAATCTTACAACTCCCCTTTTTAATTACACGTCTTGGGGTGTGTCATGTGTCACTAAAATTAACTCGTTTATTTAAACTTGTGCCATACCATATTGTGATCTAAACTTAGATTGTATATATTGTTTGTAGTTATGCATTTCATATTGTCAAGTTATATGCAATTCATTCATTAGGCCCATCAGTTCCTCGTGGGAGACGAGTTGAGCAACGCGTGCCTCAAAACAAATCCATTATTATTCGTGTGTGCATTATTTTATATTAAATGATTGGTGAATAAGTTTACATCTATTTTTACTCATGTGTGGTTGTGCACTTTATTTTATAATCAATTCAATAAACTTGTTCAAATGTTTTTCATAGGATTCACTCGCCAACTTTTTGTTGATCCAAAAACCATTTTTACACATGATACAGGTGAACAGGATGAAGCAAGGAAAACATAGGAAATGCCTTAGAAGAAAACAATGAAGCCTAGAATGATGTTTAGGACATGATGTAATTATGATTGTATATTTCCCATTAAATTGTATTAATGAATATGAAACGTTATAATAAATGTCATGAGCTTTGATGATAACCCAATCATGCCTCGATCACCTTTTCCGCTGCGGGTCGTGGTGTGATAGATTGGTATCAGAGCCATGACTATAGGGATATAGGATAGGTTATTAGACCCTTAGAGCCTATACTATAGTTGCCTAAATTTTAATTGTTTAGGTGGTTACATACAAACTTATGATGTTTATTTGTTTCATATTTGTTTATACTTACAGTCAAACATACATACTTACATACACATTCATCATACATATTTCAATGTTCATATATTCAAATCATTTTCATACTTTCGTTATTCAAAGATTTTGTCACAATTTTCAAATCCCATTAAAGTGAGTTCTGCGACGGGCATGTAGTAACTGGAAGGGTACAAGTACCGGTAGTCGGAACGTCCTGTCTAGGTTGGCATTCGTATAAATCCAATATAACGGACCAGTTTGCCTACCTGGGGACTAACGATGAGAGTACGAAGGACCTATTAGGCCAAAGCATGCCACACCAAACGTCGTTCGAACTAACTCCACTTTGAGGTGTCACCGTGTCTACACCTGGACACATTCCGAATATCATACGTTATATACATATTTCTCGATTTTCTCCGGGTTTTAGTGTACGTAACCAGGCTAACACATGCGAACCATATGAAAAACCCGGTATTCATGGGGCCCACATGATTACGAAGGTGAAGTATGGCGGCATGCAAGGCCCAATTACGAGCAAAGCCCAAAACATCCTATGGATGTAGTAGATTTATTTTTCTATATTTATTTTATGAATATTCATTCCTAAATACGACCCATGATCCCAAAAACATCCAACTCATACTCATGATACGTATTCCTTGTAGATGTCTTCTAGCCTCGCCCGTAGGAAGATGAGAGCAGGAAAAGCCCGCGAGCGCATGGCTGCCCTAATCGCTCAACAAATAGCTGCCGTAATACCAACATTGTAATTCAAGTCCAACAAGCCCTTACCGTTAATCCTGTCAACCAAGAAGATCAAAATGTTATCAACCCTCCCCCAAATACCACTAAATGCACCTACAAGCATTTCAAATCATGCGACCCTCCAAAATACGAAGGGACTGAAGGTGTCACCGCTCTCCTCCATTGGTTTGAAGAAATGGAGAACACTTTTCTAAATTGCGATTGCCCCGATGATCGCAAAGTGCGATATGCTACTGGTCGTTTATATGGAATAGCACTTACTTGGTGGAATACAGAGAAGGCCAAACGAGGTGTTGAAGACGCTATGACTTTGACTTGGGAAGAGTTGAAGGAAATCATGACAAGACGGTTTTGCCCAAGGAGCGAAATCAAGAAATTAGAAGATGAGTTCTATTCGTTGAAGCAAAAGGAAGGCGACCACACCACCTACAACAAAAGATTCCTCGAGTTAAATAAAATGGTTCCCAACTTGTTCACTCCTCTTTACCGTTTGATCGAGCACTACATTCGAGGTCTTCCGTCAAAGATTCAGGACTCTGTAATAAGTGCCACGCCTGCAACTTTGGAAGCAGCAATGGAGTTAGCTACAGAGCTCACCGAGAACCGCATCCGGAATGAAAACTTCAAGGAGGAGAAGAAGAAGGATAAAGCATCAACTGAAACTTCAAACTCCACCCAAACCGAATCCCCTTCTCAACCCATTTCTAAGAGAAAAAGAGACGGGCAACTTTTCGCTACTACCCAACGTAATCAACCAATTTCACAAGCCATACCAATCCAAGCTATCCCAATCACTCAAGTAGCACCCAACTCAACTTACCCAAATAAGAAACCATACCTTGGACCTCACCCTCGATGTAACACCTGTTTTATCACCATCCATCTACCTAACCTTGTCGACTATGTGCGAATTGTGGACGCTATGGTCATTTGAGCAAGGTTTGCCGCACCCCTCAAAACCAAACCACACCCCCTACTCAAAATATGATCCAAACATATCAACAACCTCAATACCCCATGTTCCCATATGTTCGAGCTTGTTTCAATTGTGGCGACCCTACCCACTTTAGAAACACGTGCCCTCGATTGGTTAACATCATAAACGCTCAAGCTCAATCAAACCCAGTTAACCAAGTAAATCAAGAAAATCCAATCACTAGGCCACCAGCAAGAGGAAGAGTTTTCAACATCAACGCCAACCCTGTTGAAGATAACGACGGCCCAAACGAAACCACCCAACTAGTCCCTTTCACCGAAAATCAAGATTCAACTCCAACCGCTTAGTTTTTATGTTTTTCTTTATGTTATCTCAATTTCCCCATATCCCAGTTATAAATTGGAATCTTATCCAAGGATCCTAATGCGAATTACTATTTCAGTTTGTTTATGTTTTAAAGTCACATAGAACTAATCATAACTTACGGATAAAGTCAATGAAAATTTGACAAGAATATGGTGGATACGCCGTTGGTACTTCCTATATATAAGTATTCTTGCCAAAGGATCAGAGGCATTATCTGGCGTTATGAGAAGTTCCATGTGGAATTTAGCATTGTCTTGATTAAAGTTTGTTTTGTACTTACTGATTTAGCATTTATGGCATCTTATCATTTAAAGAAATTGGATTGTATTCCATTTCTACATAGACTAACCTCTCCATCACAACAAACGAGAGAGGTATTGTCATCATTCCAACATGTATACTATCAGAATTTAAACTCAAGTTTTGGTTGTTGTGTTTGTTTTAGAGTCACATAGAACTAATCATAACTTGCGGATAAAGTCAATGAAAATTTGACAAGAATATGGTGGATACGCCGCTGGTACTTCGTATATATAAGTATTCGTGTCAAAGGATCGGAGGCATTATCAGGCGGTTATGAGAGGTTCCATGTAGGATTTAGTATGTTTTGGTCAAAGTTTGTTCATCATACATTTCAGCGTATTTCAATTTCATCATTTAAAGAAGTTGAGCTATGTCTCGCTTCCACAATGACTAACCTCTCCATCACAACAAACGAGAGAGGTATTGTCATCATTCAAACATGGATACTATCAGAATTAAGACTCAAGTTGTGGTTGTTGTGTTTGTTGTAGAGTCACATAGAACTAATCATAACTTGTGGATAAAGTCAATGAAAATTTGACAAGAATATGGTGGATACGCCGCTGGTACTTCCTATATATAAGTATTCTTGTCAAAGGATCAAAGGCATTATCAGGCGGTTATGAGAAGTTCCATGTAGGATTTGGTCGTAGTTTGTTCATCATACATTTCAACGTATTTCAATTTCATCATTTAAAGAAGTTGAGCTATATCTCACTTCCACAAGGACTAACCTCTCCATCATAACAAACGAGAGAGGTACTGTCACCATTCAAACATGTATGCTATCAGAATTAAGTTGATTGTGTTTATTTATGTATTAGAGTCACATAGAACCAATCATGACTTGCGAATAAAGCCAATGAAAATTTGACAAGAATATGGTGGATACGCCGCTGGTACTTCCTATATATAAGTATACTTGCCAAAGGATCCGAGGCATTATCAGGCGGTTATGAGAAGTTCCATGTAGGATTTAGTATTGTCTTGGTTGAAATTTGTGTTACATTCACTGATTTAACATTCATATCATCTCGCCATTTAAAGAGATTGGATTGTGTTCTATTTCTACATAAACTAACATCTCCATCATAACAAACGAGAGAGGAACTGTCACCATTCAAACATGTATGCTATCAGGATTTGGACTCAGATATTGGTTGTTGTGTTTATTTATGTTCTAGAGTTATGTAACATCCGTCAAAAACCGGATTTACCAAACCCGCTCCGTTTAATAACCGAACAATCAGTTAAAAATTTCGTTGCGTATTTAATGCCCAAAATAATTTTAAACGATACATAATTAATAAGTATATGGGGATATATAATTTGTTTTTGAAAAACTGTTAAAAATAAGAAAATAAAAATAAAATGCTGCTGCCGGGTTTCGAACCCGGGTCAGCCAGCGAGTCAGCAATGACTTAACACTTAACCATCCAACCACTGCGCCACTCATGTTTCTTGTTAAATATTGGAAACAATTAATACATAAAATAAATCTCAAATTCAAATAACGACGCGCCCAATTGCAGTCGTCGGAAATCCCGGCGATCTCGCGAGATTGGACGGTTTCTTCAGTTATAACGTAAACTTTAATCACTACATCGGTTATAACCGACGTCTGAACCCGCGACGCAAGTCATAACCGCCGGAAAACGTAATGACTTTGAATCAAGTCTGAAATCCGACTCTATACATCTCGGTTCCTCCCTATAAATTCACCCACAATCCACTGGTAGCCTTTTCGCTCAAAACCGCACCCTTTCTCGACGTAATTCCATTCGCCGGAAATCTTCTGCAACTCGCCGGAAAACCGAATCTTTCACTTCTGTGCCTTACTCTAAACACTGAACACTCAGAACCCATACCGAAGCCACCCACATTCATCTCAAGCTCGTTGAAGACCCTCTGCCGCAAGACACACGTCGCCGGAATCTTTTGCTGTCACCGGAGTTCTGCCGGAGAAACAGAGGAGTCCAGTTCGGTATAATTTACGCTCAATTTTTCATTCTTATTACTTATCTCACCTGTAATTAATCATAACACACTAACGAACATGATTAAAACTTCGAACCAGTCGGACTTCCGATTCTGGTTAAGATTAACGAAGAAGACGAAGTTCAGTTGTCTATATGTATAATTAAGATCACGATATAACTCGAGTTAGACACACAGTCCAGCGGTGGACTGTGTGCACATTAAACACGCAAACGTCTCGAGTTCGATACATGTCCCACGCATACTCGCTTTAATAAGAATGTTCCTTTTTATTACTGAACCGGATTCACTTCATATAAATGTTAAGATTAATAAAAATCGGAATAATAACCGAGATAGACACACAGTCCAGTAGTGGACTGTGTGAATGTTTAAGCTCAGGTCACGAGTTCGAGTCCGGACTACCGCACCGGTCCGGACAATTATCCAATTTTTTATATAAGGCAGAAATGAAACTATTTAGTTTGTATATAAGTATAATAAAAATCAGTTTATTTAACAAGTTAGACACACAGTCCAGCGGTGGACTGTGTGTTAACTCAACCCACAGGTCCCGGGTTCGAGACCTGTGGAGCGCACCGAGTTATTGATTAAAATCTTTTTAAAAATAAATTGATTTTCGGATTAATCTAATTAGTATATAAATTTAATTAAAAACAGAAATATTTCGGGTTAGACACGTAGCTCAGTTGGTAGAGCTGCGTGCACGCGTACGGAGGGTCTCGGGTTCGAGCCTCACCCAGCGCACACAATTACACATACGAACCGGTCAACAGTCAAAGTCAATGGTCAACGGTCAACGGTCAACGGTCAAAAAGTCAACATTTTTTTATTATTTTTATTTATTTATTTTATTTAAAAATCAATTAAAAATACTTAAAAATAACATTTTTAAGGTTAGAAAATAGCCTTAAATTCACAAAAATACACCCAACAATCCTACTAAAATGGATTAATAAAATCCGTTTACTTACCGAACCATAATGCTATTTATCTAGGTTAGTTTCACTCGTGGTTAAAACCAGCTTCGCGTGCATTCAACATTATCAACCGAACGTACCCAATGTGAGTGAATCTTACAACTCCCATTTTTTAATTACACGTTTTGGGGTGTGTCATGTGTCACTAAAATTAACTCGTTTATTTAAACTTGTGCCATACCATATTGTGATCTAAACTTAGATTGTATACATTGCTTGTAGTTATGTATTTCATTTTGTCAATTTATATGCAATTCATTCATTAGGCCCATCAGTTCCTCGTGTGAGACGAGTTGAGAAACGCGTGCCTCAAAACAAATCCATTATTGTTCGTGTGTGTATTATATAGTTTATATTGTTTGTAGATACGTATTTCATATTGTCAAGTTTATGCAATTCATTCATTAGGCCCATCAGTTCCTCATGAGAGACGAGTTGAGCAACGCGTGCCTCAAAACGATCCATTATTGTTCATGTGTGTATTATTTAATATTAAATTGGTTGGTGAATAAGTTTACATCTATTTTTACTCATGTGTGGTTGTGCACTTTATTTTATAATCAATTAAATAAACTTGTTCAAATGTTTTACATAGGATTCACTCGCCAACTTTTTGTTGATCCAAAAACCCTTTTTACACATGATACAGGTGAACAGGATGAAGCAAGGAAAACATAGGAAATGCCTTAGAAGAAAACAATGAAGCCTAGATTGATGTTAGGACATGATGTAATAATGATTGTATAATTCCCTTTAAAATTGTATTAATGAATATGAAACGTTATAATAAATGTCATGAGCTTTGATGATAACCCAATCATGCCTCGATCACCTTTTCCGCTGCGGGTCGGGGTGTGACAGATTAGTATCAGAGCCATGACTACAGGGATATAGGATAGGTTATTAGACCCTTAGAGCCTATACTATAGTTTGCCTAAATTTTAATTGATTAGGTGGTTACATACAAACTTATGATATTTATTTGTTTCATATTTGTTTATACTTACAGTCAAACATATATACTTACATACACATTCATCATACATATTTCAATGTTCATATTCAAATCATTTTCATACTCTCATTATTTAAAGATTTTGTTGCAATTTTCAAATCTCATCAAAGTAAGTTCTGCGACGGGCATGTAGTAACTGGAAGGGTACAACCGGTAGTCGGAACGTCCTGTCTAGGTTGGCATTCGTATAAATCCAATATAACGGACCAGTTTGCCTACCTGGGGACTAACGATGAGAGTACGAAGGACCTATTAGGCCAAAGCATGCCACACCAAACGTCGTTCGAACTAACTCCACTTTGAGGTGTCACCGTGTCTACACCTGGACACATTCCGAATATCATACGTTATATACATATTTCTCGATTTTCTCCGGGTTTTAGTGTACGTAACCAGGCTAACACATGCGAACCATATGAAAAACCCGGTATTCATGGGGGCCCACATGATTACGAAGGTGAAGTATGGCGGCATGTAGGGCCTAATGACGAGCAAAGCCCAAGACATCCTATGGATGTAGTAGATTTATTTTTCTATAATTATGTTATGAATGTTCATTCCTAAATACGACCCATGATCCCAAAAACATCCAACTCATACTCATGATGCGTATTCCTTGTAGATGTCTTCTAGCCTCGCCCGTAGGAAGATGAGAGCAGGAAAAGCCCGCGAGCGCATGGCTGCCCAAATCGCTCAACAAATGGCTGCCGTAATACCCAACATTGTAATCCAAGTCCAACAAGCACTTACCGCGAATCCTGTCAATCAAGAAGATCAACACGTTATCAACCCTCCCCCAAATATCACTAAATGCACCTACAAGCATTTTAAATCATGCGACCCTCCAGAATATGAAGGGACTGAAGGTGTCACCGCTCTCCTCCATTGGTTTGAAGAAATGGAGAACACTTTTCTAAATTGCGATTGCCCCGATGATCGCAAAGTGTGATATGCTACCGGTCGATTATATGGGATAGCACTTACTTGGTGGAATACAGAGAAGGCCAAACGAGGCGTTGACGATGCTATGACTTTAACTTGGGATGAATTGAAGGAAATCATGACCAGACGATTTTGTCCAAGGAGCGAAATCAAGAAATTAGAAGATGAGTTTTATTCGTTGAAGCAAAAGGAAGGAGACACACCACGTACAACAAAAGATTCCTCGAGTTAAATCAAATGGTTCCCAACTTGTTCACTCCCCTCTACCGTTTGATCGAGCACTACATTCGTGGTCTTCCGTCAAAGATTCAAGACTCTGTAATAAGTGCCACACCTGCAAACTTGGAAGCAGCAATGGAGTTAGCTACAGAGCTCACCGAGAAACGAATCCGGAACAAAGACTTCAAGGAGGAGAAGAAGAAGGATAAAGCATCGACTAAAACCTCCGACTACACCCAAACCGAATCCCCTTCTCAACCCAATTCTAAGAGAAAAAGAGACGGGCAACTTTTCGCTACTATCCAACGAAATCAACCAATTTCACACGCCATACCCATCCAAGCTATCCCAATCACTCAAGTAGCACCCAACTCAACTTACCCAAATAAGAAACCATACCTTGGACCTCACCCTCGATGTAACACCTGTTTTTATCACCATCCCCTTACCTTACCTTGTCGACTATGTGCAACTTGTGGACGCTATGGTCATTTGAGCAAGGTTTGCCGCACCCCTCAAAACCAAATCTCTCCCCCTACTCAAAACATGATCCAAACCTATCATCAACCTCAATACCCCATGTTCCCATATGTTCGAGCTTGTTTCAATTGTGGCGACCCTACCCACTTTAGAAACACGTGCCCTCGATTGGTTAACATCATAAACGCTCAAGCTCAATCAAACCCAGTTAACCAAGTAAATCAAGAAAACCCAATCACTAGGCCACCAGCAAGAGGAAGAGTTTTCAACATCAACGCCAATCCTGACGAAGATAATGACGGCCCAAACGAAAACACCCAACTAGTCCCCTTCACCGAAAATCAAGATTCAACTCCAATCGTTTAGTTTTATGTTTTTCTTTATGTTTTAGAATTACATAGAATCCATCATAACTTAAGGATAAAGCCAAGGAGAATTTGACAAGAATATGGTGGATACGCCGCTGGTACTTCCTATATATAAGTATTCTTGCCAAAGGATCGGAGGCATTATCTGGCGGTTATGAGAGGTTCCATGTGTAAACTGTTTGAGTAATTATTGTTTATTATTTTCAGTACATGCAATACTATCGGCTCCGTTTGATTGAGCCTTGATCGCACAGACATTTTTCATTTTCAGTACATGCAATACGATCGGCTCCGTTTGATTGAGCCTTGATCGCACAGACATTTTTCATTATCAGTATCTTGTGATTGTTGTGTTTGTTGTAGAGTCACATAGAACTAATCATAACTTGCGGATAAATTCAATGAAAATTTGACGAGAATATGGTGGATACACCGCTGGTACTTCCTATATATAAGTATTCTTGTCAAAGGATCGGAGGCATTATCAGGCGGTTATGAGAGGTTCCATGTATAAACTGTTGTGTGATTATTGTTTAGATTAAATTTATTATTTTCAGTACATGCAATACGATCGGCTCCGTTTGATTGAGCCTTGATCGCACAGACATTTTTCATTTTCAGTACATGCAATACGATCGGCTCCGTTTGATTGAGCCTTGATCACACAGACATTTTTCATTATCAGTATCTTGTGGTTGTTGTGTTTGTTGTAGAGTCACATAGAACTAATCATAACTTGTGGATAAAGCCAATGAAAATTTGACAAGAATATGGTGGATACGCCGCTGGTACTTCCTATATATAAGTATTCTTGTCAAAGGATCTGAGGCATTGTCAGGCGGCTATGAGAAGTTCTATGTAGGATTTAGTAGTTTCTTGGTAACTAATCATAACTTGCGGATAAAACCAACGAAAATTTGACAAGAATATGGTGGATACGCCGCTGGTACTTCCTATATATAAGTATTCTTGTCAAAGGATCAGAGGCATTATCAGGCGGTTATGAGAAGTTCCATGTAGGATTTAGTATTGTCTTGGTTGAAATTTGTGTTACATTTATATCATCTCGCCATTTAAAGAAATTGGATTGTGTTCCATTTCTACATAAACTAACATCTCCATCATAACAAACGAGAGAGGAACTGGCACCATTCAAACATATATGCTATCAGAATGTGGATTCAAATATTGGTTGTTGTGTTATTTATGTTCTAGAGTTACATCATAGGACCAATCATAACTTACTGATAAAACCAATGAAAATTTGACAAGAATATGGTGGATACGCCACTGGTACTTCCTATATATAAGTATTCTTGTCAAAGGATCAGAGGCATTGTCAGACGGTTATGAGAAAGTTCTATGTAGTATTTAGTAATTTCTTGGTACATTAGTTGTGGTGTTTATTTATGTTCTAGGGTCATATCATAGAACCGATCATAACTTACTGATAAAACCAATGAAATTTGATAAGAATATGGTGGATACGCCATTGATACTTCCTATATATAAGTATTCTTGTCAAAGGATCAGAGGTATTGTTAGACGGTTATGAGAAGTTCCATGTAGGTTGTAGTATTAGAAGTTTTGCTATAGGATATAACCATATCCTTCCAAACATATCAAAACTCTTACGCATGATATCATAGTTAGCGAATCAATTCTGCTTATCAATATTTTTATCGTAGGTAACAAAAAGCGATTCCTGTAACAGGGTACTTAACCCTTACAAGGGACGTTACAGCCTCAAACAAAAACTTAAACTCTTACTCTTTTTCTAAGCATGTAACTGTCAAACTAAACACCATCATTTTTAGTCAAATATATCACTACTTAAATTTCGGGACGAAATTTCTAAAAAGCAGAGGATACTGTAACATCCGTCAAAAACCGGATTTACCAAACCCACTCCGTTTAATAACCGAACAATCAGTTAAAAATTTTGTTGCGTATTTAATGCCCAAAATAATTTAAAACGATACATAATTAATAAGTATATGGGGATATATAATTTGTTTTTGAAAAACTGTTAAAAATAAGAAAATAAAAATAAAATGCTGCTGCCGGGTTTCGAACCCAGGTCAGCCAGCGAGTTAGCAATGACTTAACACTTAAGCATCCAACCACTGCGCCACTCATGTTTCTTGTTAAATATTGGAAACAATTAATACATAAAATAAATCTCAAATTCAAATAACGACGCGCCCAATTGCAGTCGTCGGAAATCCCGCGATCTCGCGAGATTGGACGGTTTCTTCAGTTATATCGTAAACTTTAATCACTACATCGGTTATAACCGACGTCTGAGCCCGCGACGCAAGTCATAACCGCCGGAAAACGTAATGACTTTGAATCAAGTCTGAAATCCGACTCTATACATCTCGGTTCCTCCCTATAAATTCACCCACAATCCACTGGTAGCCTTTTCGCTCAAAACCGCACCCTTTCTCGACGTAATTCTATTCGCCGAATATCTTCTGCAACTCGCCGGAAAACCGAATCTTTCACTTCTGTGCCTTACTCTAAACACTGAACACTCAGAACGCATACCGAAGCCACCCACATTCATCTCAAGCTCGTTGAAGACCCTCTGCCGCAAGACACACGTCGCCGGAATCTTTTGCTGTCATCGGAGTTCTGCCGGAGAAACAGAGGAGTCCAGTTCGGTATAATTTACGCTCAATTTTTGATTCTTATTACTTATCTCACCTGTAATTAATCATAACACACTAACGAACATGATTAAAACTTCGAACCAGTCGGACTTCCGATTCTGGTTAAGATTAACGAAGAAGACGAAGTTCAGTTGTCTATATGTATAATTAAAATCACGATATAACTCGGGTTAGACACACAGTCCAGCGGTGGACTGTGTGCACATTAAACACGCAAACGTCTCGAGTTCGATACATGTCCCACGCATACTCGCTTTAATAAGAATGTTCCTTTTTATTACTGAACCGGATTCACTTCATATAAATGTTAAGATTAATAAAAATCGGAATAATAACCGAGATAGACACACAGTCCAGTGGTGGACTGTGTGAATGTTTAAGCTCAGGTCACGAGTTCGAGTCCGGACTACCGCACCGGTCCGGACAATTATCCAATTTTTTATATAAGACAGAAATGAAACTATTTAGTTTGTATATAAGTATAATAAAAATCAGTTTATTTAACAAGTTAGACACACAGTCCAGCGGTGGACTGTGTGTTAACTCAACCCACAGGTCCCGGGTTCGAGACCTGTGGAGCGCACCGAGTTATTGATTAAAATCTTTTTAAAAATAAATTGATTTTCGGATTAATCTAATTAGTATATAAATTTAATTAAAAACAGAAATATTTCGGGTTAGACACGTAGCTCAGTTGGTAGAGCTGCGTGCACGCGTACGGGAGGTCTCGGGTTCGAGCCTCACCCAGCGCACACAATTACACATACGAACCGGTCAACAGTCAAAGTCAATGGTCAACGGTCAACGGTCAAAAAGTCAACATTTTTTTATTATTTTTATTTATTTATTTTATTTAAAAATCAATTAAAAATACTTAAAAATAACATTTTTAAGGTTAGAAAATAGCCTTAAATTCACAAAAATACACCCAACAATCCTACTAAAATGGATATAAAATCCGTTTACTTACCGAACCATAATGCTATTTATCTAGGTTAGTTTCACTCGTGGTTAAAACCAGCTTCGCGTGCATTCAACATTATCAACCGAACGCACCCAATGTGAGTGAATCTTACAACTCCCCCTTTTTAATTACACGTTTTGGGGTGTGTCATGTGTCATAAAATTAACTCGTTTATTTAAACTTGTGCCATACCATATTGTGATCTAAACTTAGATTGTATACATTGCTTGTAGTTATGTATTTCATTTTGTCAATTTATATGCAATTCATTCATTAGGCCCATCAGTTCCTCGTGTGAGACGAGTTGAGAAACGTGTGCCTCAAAACAAATCCATTATTGTTCGTGTGTGTATTATATAGTTTATATTGTTTGTAGATACGTATTTCATATTGTCAAGTTTATGCAATTCATTCATTAGGCCCATCAGTTCCTCGTGAGAGACGAGTTGAGCAACGCGTGCCTCAAAACGACCCATTATTGTTCATGTGTGTATTATTTAATATTAAATTGGTTGGTGAATAAGTTTACATCTATTTTTACTCATGTGTGGTTGTGCACTTTATTTTATAATCAATTAAATAAACTTGTTCAAATGTTTTCCATAGGATTCACTCGCCAACTTTTTGTTGATCCAAAAACCCTTTTTACACATGATACAGGTGAACAGGATGAAGCAAGGAAAAAATAGGAAATGCCTTAGAAGAAAACAATGAAGCCTAGATTGATGTTAGGACATGATGTAATAATGATTGTATAATTCCCTTTAAAATTGTATTAATGAATATGAAACGTTATAATAAATGTCATGAGCTTTGATGATAACCCAATCATGCCCCGATCACCTTTTCCGCTGCGGGTCGGGGTTGTGACAAGTTACATCATAGAACCAATCATAACTTACTGATAAAACCAATGAAAATTTGACAAGAATATGGTGGATACGCCGCTGGTACTTCCTATATATAAGTATTCTTGTCAAAGGATCGGAGGCATTGTCAGGCGGTTATGAGAAGTTCTATGTAGGATTTAGTAATTTCTTGGTACATTGGTTGTGGCGTTTATTTATGTTTAGAGTCACATCATAGAACCAATCATAACTTACTGATAAAATCAATGAAAATTTGATAAGAATATGGTGGATACGCCGCTGGTACTTCCTATATATACGTATTCTTGTCAAAGGATCAAAGGCATTGTTAGACGGTTATGAGAAGTTCCATGTAGGTTGTAGTATTAGAAATTTTGTTTTAGGATATAACCCTATCCTTCCAAACATATTAAAACTCTTGCGCAAGAAATTATACTTAGTGAATCAACTCTGCTTATCAATATTTTTACCGTAGGCAACAAAAAGCGATTCCTGTAACAGGGTACTTAACCCTTACAAGGGACGTTACCGCCTCAAACAAAAATTTAAACTCTTACTCTTTTTCTAAGTATGTAACTGTCAAACTAAACACCATCCTCTTTAGACAAATATGTCACTACTTAAATTTCGGGACGAAATTTCTAAAAAGCAGGGGATACTGTAACATCCGTCAAAAAACCGGATTTACCAAACCCGCTCCGTTTATTAACCGAACAATCAGTTAAAAATTTCGTGGCGTATTTAATGCCCAAATTAATTTTAAACGATACATAATTAATAAGTATATTGGAATATATAATTTATATTTGAAAAAATATTTAAAATACGGAAATAAAAATAAAAGGCTGCTGCCGGGTTTCGAACCCGAGTCAGCCAGGGAATTCAGCAAAGTCTTAACACACACACGCTCAACCACTCCGCCACTTGTGTTTCTTGTTCATTATTAGAAACAATTAATACATAACCTAAATCTCAAATTCAAAACCGACGCGCCCAATCGCAGTCGTCGGAATCCCGACGATTTCGCCGAGATTGGACGGTTTCTTCTGTTTTTACCGAAGCCTTAACTATTACATCGGTTATAACCGACGTCTGAACCCGCGACGCAAGTCATAACCGCCGGAAAACTTATTGACCGACGAATCAAGACGGAAAACGGACTAAATTCGTCGATGTCCTGCCCTATAAATACCCCTCTAACCTCTGTTAGCTTTTTCGCTCACAATCACACTCTTTCCCGACGTGATTCCACTCGCCGGAAAACTTCTGCAACTCGCCGGAAAACCAAGCCTTTCACCTCTGAGCCTTACTGAACACCCAGAGCTCATACCGAAGTCACCCACACTCATCTCAAACTCCCTGAAGACCCTCTGCCGCAAGACACACGTCGCCGGAATAACCTGCTGACATCGGAGCTTCGCCTGCGAAACAGAGGAGCCCTGTTCGGTATACCTTACACTTAATCTCTCATTCTTTTTATTAATCTTACATGTAATTAATCACAACACACTAAGGAACTTGATTAAAATCGATGAACCAGTCAGACTCCGATTCTGGTTAAGTCCAGCGAAGAAGACGAAGTATCAGTTGTATATATGTTTAATTAAAATCAAGACATATCTCGGGTTAGACACACAGTCCAGCGGTGGACTGTGTGCAAATAAAACACGCATACGTCCCGAGTTCGATTCTTGTCCCACGCACACTCGCCTTAATAAAAATGTTCCTTTTTTAACCGAACCGAATTCACTGCAATAGATGTTAAGTTTAATAAAAACCGGAATAATAACCAAGATAGACACACAGTCCAGTGGTGGACTGTGTGAACATTTAAACCACATGTCACGAGTTCGAGTCCAGACTAACGCACCGGTCCGGATAATTATCAAACTTTTTTATATAAAGCAGAAACGAAATTATTTAGTTTGTATATAAGTATAATAAAAATCAGATTATTTAACAAGTTAGACACACAGTCCAGCGGTGGACTGTGTGTTAACCTAAACCACAGGTCCCGGGTTCGAGACCTGTGGAGAGCAACGAGCGAGTCATTTAAATTGTTTTTGAAATAAATGATTTTCGGATTAATTCAATTAGTATATCAATATAATTAAAAACATAAATATTTCGGGTTAGACACGTAGCTCAGTTGGTAGAGCTGCGTGCACGCGAACGGGAGGTCTCGGGTTCGAGCCTCACCCGGCGCACACATTTGCACAATAAAATTCGGTCAACAGGTCAACGGTCAACGAAGTCAACAGTCAAAAATCAACATTTTTTTATACTTTTATTTATTTATTTACATTAAAAATACTTAAAAATAACATTTTTAAGGTTAGAAAATAGCCTTAAACTCACAAAAATATATTCAACAATCCTACTAAAATTGATTAATAAAATCCGCTTACTTACCGAACCATTATGCCATTATCTAGGTTAGTTTCACTCGTGGTTAAAACCAACTTCGTGCGCATTCAACATCATCAACCGAACGCACCCAATGTGAGTGAATCTTACAACTCCCCTTTTTAATTCACATTTTGGGGTGTGTCATGTGTCACTAAAATTAACTCGTTTATTTAAACTTGTGCCATACCATATTGTGATCTAAACTTAGATTGTATATATTGTTTGTAGTTATGTATTTCATATTGTCAAGTTATATGCAATTCATTCATTAGGCCCATCAGTTCCTCGTGGGAGACGAGTTGAGCAACGCGTGCCTCAAAACAAATCCATTATTGTTCGTGTGTGCATTATTTTATATTAAATGATTGGTGAATAAGTTTACATCTATTTTTACTCACGTGTGGTTGTGCACTTTATTTTATAATCAATTCAATAAACTTGTTCAAATGTTTTTCTTAGGATTCACTCGCCAACTTTTTGTTGATCCAAAAACCATTTTTACACATGATACAGGTGAACAGGATGAAGCAAGGAAAACATAGGAAATGCCTTAGAAGAAAACAATGAAGCCTAGAATGATGTTTAGGACATGATGTAATTATGAATGTATATTTCCCATTAAATTGTATTAATGAATATGAAACGTTATAATAAATGTCATGAGCTTTGATGATAACCCAATCATGCCTCGATCACCTTTTCCGCTGCGGGTCGGGTGTGACACACCCTCACTTTCCGACACCGGTAAGGTCCTCGCCGACGACCCTTTACCCAACATTCCGATACCCGGTATCCTTCTCCCTCTCCACCTCCTAGCACTCCAATATTAAAACCACCACAAAGGAAATTACCACCACGGCGACCACTACCATTGTACATTCCAATCCCTCCGTCACCACCTCAATTTGTAACACCTTCGGCCGCTACCAAGAAGCCCATCGGACCTCCTCATGCGACTGCTAATAGGCCCTAGATCAAATTCACTATATAAGGGAAGTTCCTTGTGGTTTAGGATTTTAATCCATGCATGTTGGAATAAAGGAAGACCTTTTCTATCTAGTTGACTAAGATGTATTGCATCACATAATTTGACCAAGAATAATAGTGACTTCCCTCTTGAACTATTTAACGTCCCTTTTACTAGATTAAATGTTAATGTAATAATGTTTCATCTATCAATATATCCAATATGACAACTTTTAAAATCTTTAACACAAAAAGAAAAAATTAGAGTGGCTTAGATGAAATTTGATTTACGAAATTAAAATGTAATATAATGTTTTAAAAGCCTTTCTAAATTTTGTTTGTCAATTATTATCATGGTTGCAAATAATAGATGATTGTTGCGGTTATTACTTAGGTTGTGAGGTATGGTTGGAGCCCCTAGGGGCTCCATTGCGACACGTAGCCACGTAGGACAAGTGGCTCCATTGTCTTTTACGAAAAAAGCCCACGATATTGGGTTAAAGCCTCCCAATAGCGCCCTTTATTTTTTTGGTTTTAAGATTTAAATTGAAGTGGGGCCCACAGTTCCATCCGTTATTGCTCATTATTGTAATCATTGGGCATCAATAGTGTCCCATCAATGGCGCCCCTGGTATGGAAGAGGGAGACTCTATTGATAATTTTTTTGCTGAGGTGAAAGGTGGTTGGTGTCCCATACCGTACATCCTTATTACACAACTTGCATCGTTTGCATATTGTCATAATCACCTATAATAATAATGTTACACCTTGTCGTCATATATATAAGAGTTGGATCACTTAAATTCTGAGAACTGATTTGTCACAACTAGATATGTGATATCATGATATAGCAACCACTACCACTTATATAGTAGAAAAGGTATAAAATGTATCTTAATCATCCATTAAAGTATCATTTAATGTTAAAACATGGTTTCTGATGGTTTTTGAATATCGAATGGTACTAATCTAAACCCTTTATTGCTTTAACCTATGGCTATAAAAGGAGTTAATTGCATAAAGGGCTCATGTGGTTTCATCATATTGTATGTATGATCACGTAAAATAAAAATTGCAAATTTAGTCTAATAATTTGTGAGTTAATTTCACAAATGTCCCTTATGGTTTGATCATATTGCATGTTTGGCCCCGAGGAATAAACATTGCAAACTTAGTCCAAACATTTGTGAGCGAGTTGCAAGTTTTGCCCCAACGTTAATGGCCATTAGTTTTAATGAAAAACAACCCCTCGTTCCACATCCAAGTGAGAGTAATTCAATCTTTCTAAATTGCAAACCGTAATAAAATACTCATTGAGCAACATCTCTAATCTTAAGCCGCCAAGAATAGAGCAATGACATGGAGCAGACCAATATAAAAGATTTTGATGACAAAAAAAAAAAAAATCCAAGAAGCCCAATTAAGCAAGCTTTCTCCGAGTCGCGCCCCTTTGGTATGTTGCGCGCTTGAAGTCATATGAAAACGCCACATACCCAGGCTCGTCTCAAGCGTGCCTTTTCGCATCGCATATTCACTACAATGGTTCCGTAGAAAGAAGATATCCATAAGAAAACAATGAACAAATAATTTCACAAATGAACTCTTGAGGTAAAAATCATATTTGGACAAGTAACCATCACTTTATATTATGATGTACCTTGTTACAACTATTTAGATAATTATATTTATAACATGTGTTTATAAAATCAATTTTCAGAATCCTAAGAACAAATGTAGAAGAAACTCTATACTAAAAGGAAAAAGTATAGACCTGATCGTGACATGCAACGCTAAGTCATGTTTCAGGAGACAGATAAACGAGTACTTGACGAACATGGGCGAATGATAGAAGGGGCCGGGGGGAGGGGGGCGCCCGACCCCCCGAACTTTTCGCTCAGTATTGTTATACATGTAGTTTTCGTATAAATTTTTTTTGGTATATACGTTTTCGACCCCCCGGTTCAATAGAAATTTTTGGGTATATACGTTTTTGACCCCCCGTATAATATCTCAAGCTTCGGCACTGTTGACGAACTCGACTTTTCTATTTAAATGAATGTGTTGAATGTATCATGTATGAACTATGAAGAGCATAATGCCCAAGAGTAATGAGAAATTTGCCGCAAGTAGTAGTAAAGGATTATTAGGTTACCTTTATTCTTTTAAGGAAAAAGTTCCATAACATATGAATGAAAGAATATGATAATGCATCGTATATGCTACTAATTTAATGGGTGGGGGTGCTTATACTTTCACACCCTTTTCTTTTATTTATATGCTACAACTAAAGTAAAATATGCTACACCAGTTCTTATGTAAGATTAACATATCCAAAGTTTAAAATTCCATATTAGTTATTTCAAAATGAGTAAATTGCACAAAACATCCTTTATGTTTCCTCAAACTTTCAGGTTTCAGCCTTAATGTTTAAAAGTTGCTAAAAACAGCCTTTAAGTTTATTTTTGTTGCGGGTTCAATCCTTTACAGCTAACCACGTTATTTTCTTCAGTTAAGTTCCCTCACATGCATAACATGTGAGGGTATATTCGTCATTTTGGTTGATCATGTGAGGGAACTTAACTGAAGAAAATAACGTGGTTAGCTGTAAAGGATTGAACCCACAACAAAAATAAACTTAAAGGTTGTTTTTAACAACTTTTAAACATTAAGGCTGGAACCTGCAAGTTTAAGGAAACATAAAGGATGTTTTGTGCAATTTACTCTTTCAAAATCGATTAATCTCTATAAATTTATAACCTAAGTGTACAATTAATAACATGTTAAAGAGATTCTACATTCACCACCAAACTTCTACTTTTTTTAATTTAATCATGGAGACATGTGTTTTATTTAATTCTATGTCAGATATTTTCTTTTCTTTTCTCTCTCCTTTTTTTCTTATTAGCCTCGTTCCTCTAGCACAGGTTCTTCACACACAAATGTATTTTGATGAACAGTGTTTGAATTTTTTTTTATTTCATCTTTTATAATTTAAATAATATACACATTTAACACATTTGATTTTTGATAATTTGATTTTTCCAATAAACTGCATTTGTTAATTTTTTAAAATAATCTGAATCTGCATGTATGATTAATTTTTTCCCTCTAAATTCTTATATAAGTCTTATTGAAACGGAACTAGGGGTGTTCAGAATTCGTTTCGAATTCGAAATATTCGAAATTCGTTTAAATTCGATTCGATTATCAAGAATTCGTTTCGACTAAAAGAATTCGAATTCGAATTCGATTCAATTCGAGTCAAGTAAATCGAATACGAATCGAATATGAATTTGTAATTTAAAATTCGATTCGATTCGAAATTCGAATAAAAATTATACATTTTATTTATTATTTTTATATATAATACATATATAACATTTATTAAGCTATACTATAAATTATTTTCAAATTTTTTCCAAATATTAAAATTACCCATTACCAAACCCACTACATGGCCCATAACAAAAACATAAGTAACAAATTTATCAACCCAGTGGCCAGCCTCACCCATTCCAAATGGGAGGACACGGGTTTGAGTCCAGCTCGGCCCGAATAATCCTGCTGGGTAGTAACCGCCAGGCAGCTATGGGGCTAAGCTAGCTTGGGGAGGGAGAACCCTCCCGCGGTCAGGGGTACCGTGCATTTACCCTTTCCCAAATCTATCAATAGATTTCTAGATTTCTAACCCTAAAAATATTAACTTGTAATGTGGAGTGGTTACTCCCAACTCCTTGTTTTGAATTTTAGACTTATGGTACTTTATTTGGAACTTTTTAATGTGATATCGTGCTTTATGGCTACTTTAAACTTTATGTTTCATTTTGATAGTTTTTACATGTTTTTAAAGATTCTTAATTAAATCGAATTTATTCAAATTCGATTTGAATTTGAATTCTTAATCGAATACGAATTGGGTTTTTTATTCGAATACGAATTCGGTAAGTTTTAATCGAATTCGAATCGAATACGAATTCAAGGGAAAATAAAAATTATTCGAATAATTCGAAAATTCGATTCGATGAACACCCCTAAACGGAACTGCATTCAAAATAAGTATTTTTTTTGTTTTTTTTTGTAACATAGCCCACATTAAGTATCTCCGTGTCGGTACCGTAATGAATCGTACCGATATCAACCAAATTCCCGCACCGTAGGTCAGTATAAGTAGTGATCTTTTTTAAGTTTCAGTTTCACCTTTTATACTATAACAAATATAGGTTTAACCCATTTAATTTGGCATTTCTCTAATAACTTCCATTCGTAAATTTTTTAATGAAGTTGAATGCACAACCACATTCTAATATTTATTGAAAATAAAGTTGTATTTAAATTTGATATTATAAATTGTACCAAACCGAATCAATCCGGACCCACACAAAATTACCTCCGCATCGCGAGAAAAAACCCAAGTAACTTATTTTTTTTTAGAACTTGTTTAGTACTTATTCTTTTAGAACTTGTTTAATTAACTATAGTCTATGTAGCAAACCCAAATATGATATACAAAATACCCTTTGGAAGATTGGAATAATACTAACATTTTTTGGCTATAAAGTTGACCAATAATTATTTTCCAAATTTTATTAATATCTAATACACAAATCCCTTTTCCCCAATAATGCAATAATATTCTTCTCTTCCTCTTCATCTCAATTTCTCAAAATTCCTGTAACCCTAATTCCGTCATCCATCATCTCTCCGGCCACCTTTTCCGATTCCGATGGCTCTGCACATCGCCAAACGCCTCCTCCGCACCCGCGCCACCACCCCTACGGCCGCACTTTTCTCAGCCGTTGATCGGAGCTTTTCCTCCACCTCTTCCGATCTGATCCGCGCCACTCTCTTCCCCGGAGACGGCATCGGTCCCGAGATCGCTGAATCCGTCAAACAGGTCCGATCTCTTCTTTACGGTTATAGTTTTCAACAGTGTTGTGATGATTTGATGTTTTACTGTTTAGGTTTTTGTTGTGTCATACTGTTGTTATATATATTAATTATTATGTTAGTGGTTTGAAGTTTCATTGTTGTGTGTTGTTTTGTTGTGAATTTGACACTGTTTTGGTTGATGTAATTCACTAATTTATTTGATATGCAGGCTGAGATCTAAGAGTCTGTTGGTTAACCTAATTGTCGATTTTTGGATGTATAATGGAACTGCTAGCTAATGTTTTAGCTTATTTGTTAAATTAGTGAAAATGAAGTTATTTTGTGTGTGTGTGTGTGTTTTGCAGTGGTTTATGAACCTATTATATGCACTGGCGGAAACCATAGTTGTAAATAGCGATTGTAGCAATCACTATAGCGCGCTACATATAGGTATAGTGTGGCTATCAGGGTTGTAGTGATGGATGGCGAGAATAGCTGACACTTCATTTTTTTTGTTTTTTTAAATATAAATAGCAATTAAATATTAGCTATAAAATAGCTGGATTTTAGGTTTCTGTTAAATATACATGTAAAATAGCATATATACCAGGATATTTTGATATAATAGACATATAAAAATTTAAATTTTTTTGTTTCTAGTGTATCGCTGTTTATAAAATAGCCGTCCTCTATTTATCGCTATTCCCTATGGAGCATATAGGTACATTATTGCTATTTGTCGCTATTCGCCAATAACAACTATAAGGGAAACTGAGGGCGTATTTCGTTTTTACATATCCAAGTGGTTGAATATGGAATTTAGAGTTTAAAATTGGCTACACGCCTGTAGCGTAACAGAATCCAAGTGTTTGGAAGCTGTATATGTTTAGTGTTCATGATTGATTATATGTTTAGTGCTCATGATTGTCGGTATTTTTTTTTCTTGAAATATTATTAAACACTTTTGGTTCTGCTGTTTTTGCCTTCTTGAATCGCTAATTTTGGTTTGGAATACGCATATAATCAGATTACACTCCGCTTGCGGTATGCTCATATAATGTATAATGTATATATGTGTGGGCGCTCGGGGGGGGGGGGGCAAAAGTGAAAGTGCCCTAATTTTAACGTTATTTTACTAATTTCGTGAAAATAACGTTAAAAGAGGGGGATGGTTAATCATTCATCATGTGGTGGCGTTGATAGCCGAAAGACAAGGGGGTACATGCACTAATAGGCGTTTGTCTCAATTGCTGAGTGTTATGTGCCTTATGTCCAAGGCTTGATGCAAAACTACTATCAAGCCGGGGATTTCACTGGAAGCAGCCTCTCTATTCCTATGGGGTAGAGGTAAGGCTGTCTACATCTTACCCTCCTCAGACCCTACCTTAGCTTTGCTATTGGTGGGATATACTAAGTATGATGATGATGATGACGGTGACGGTGACGGTGGACGGTGACAGTGACAGTGACAGTGACTATGGCGATGCGATGACGATGACGATGCTTGGTTCTGATTAAGTTTTGTTCTTCCATGTAAAACATAAGTTGAATCAATGATGAAAACTGAAGACTACAATCAAATATGATAAGGTTAGAGAGTCACTGGGGGTTTATTGATTAGGTTTATACACGTAGAAAGTTAGAGAGTACAAGGGATATTGATTGTTCTAATAGTTTTTTTCTGTGTAATATAGAAATATTGTTTGTTTAGGGCTAGAAAGCTCATGAAGAGGTGTAAAGCTATTCTAGAATGTAACTTTCTTGTCACGTGAATAGTTTTTTTTCCACATTTTATAGGTATTTAACGCTGCAGAGGTTCCGATTGAATGGGAAGAACATTTTGTGGGGACAGAAGTTGATCCTCGGACCCAAAGCTTTCTCACATGGGAAAGTCTAGAGTCAGTAAGAAGAAACAAGGTGGGCTTAAAAGGCCCAATGGCTACGCCAATCGGAAAAGGACATCGTTCCTTAAACCTTACTTTGAGGAAAGAACTGAATCTGTATGCAAATGTCAGACCATGTTACAGCTTACCTGGTTACAAGACTCGATATGACGGCGTAAATCTTGTTACAATCCGTGAAAACACTGAAGGAGAGTACAGTGGTCTTGAACATCAGGTAAGTTTGACCCGGATTTGGGTTTTGCCTTTTCCCAAACTGGTCAAGTCTTTTAGCTAAAAATGGAATGGGTTAGAACTTGGAAGTGGCTCAAAGTCTTATTTTTAATGTATACAACCTTTCAAAGTTTTTAAATCTAAGATTCAGTTTATTATTTTACTAATATCGTTTTCTTAATCACAACTAACACATTAATTTATTTATAAGTTGTTTAAAATGGACAACAAGCTTGCCACCCAACCTGTTTGACCAGTAATAAAAGTGGACCGAACAAACACGAACAAAGGCATGTTCTGTTTGTTCATTTAACTTTAACCGAACACGAACATATAATCGAACACATTTTTTTCTTCATGTTCGTTTATTAAGAAAAAATGGGCGTGTTCATGTTCGCTTATGTTAGTTCGTTTAAAACCTAAACGAACAGTTCAAGAACGTTAACAAACAAACTTAAGCGAACATAATTTAACAAACAATAAACAACACAAATGAACATAATTGAACAAGCATAAATGAACATAAATGAACATCAATGACTAAAAATAAACAAACATAAAGTAATTTTTGTTTCTTTAAAATTAGTGATTATTTATGATGAATTCCATTGGATAACCCATTTTATTACTAAAAAGCTCAATTACCAGTTAGTTATATTTTTATAAGTAGTTAGAAAGTTCCTTTTATGTTTAATATTTATATAAATATAACTACTTATGTATTGTAGCGAACATAAACAAATGTAAAATAAACGAACATAAATGAACGAACAGGACGTGTGTTTATGTTCGTTCGTTTAATTAAATGAACAAAAAGTTGTGTTCATGTTCGTTCGTTTTATTAAATAAACGAACTTCCCGCCGAACAAGTTCATGAACGTTCGGTTTATTTACAGGCTTACCCATGTCTAACCAATCCCTCTTTTACCATTAAAAAATCTAATGACTTTTTTGTTGACATTAGGTGGTGCGGGGAGTTGTCGAAAGTCTTAAAATCATCACCCGACAGGCAAGTTTGAGGGTGGCTGAATATGCTTTTTATTACGCTAAAACACATGGTAGGGAGAGAGTATCTGCAGTACACAAAGCTAACATCATGCAGAAAACTGATGGTCTCTTTTTGAAGGTCTGTTTTTTTCCTTTAATTTTTAACTCTAATTCTATGGGGCACTATACTGATTGTTATTTGTCATCTGTAGTGTTGTCGTGAAGTTGCTGAGAAGTACCCGGAGATTAAGTATGAGAAGTTGTCATCGACAATTGCTGTATGATGGTGGGAAACTTTATCTCTTTATTTCTATACAATATCTCATCTTTAAACAATATGCATTCCTAAGATGATAATGAGTTTTGACTTCAATGAATCTACGCCTATATAGAAGACTGATGACATTTATTTTCAATGTACAGCTAGTGAAGAATCCAACACTGTTTGATGTTTTAGTAATGCCCAATCTGTACGGTGACATCATCAGTGATCTTTGTGCTGGGTTGATTGGAGGACTGGGTTTAACACCAAGGTATCTGCTTTCTCTTTGTTTATTCATATTTTTTTTTATTTCTCTTTACTTTATGGAATTTAAGTACGTGACATCGTCCCCAGCTTAAACATTGGAGAGGGTGGTATTGCTCTTGCTGAGGCTGTTCATGGATCAGCTCCTGATATCGCTGGAAAGGTTAGCATTGATATTATCTCATCATCTAAAGCGTTTGTATGCGTGTCGGATTTTTTTTTAATTTTATGGAAAGGCGAGAATGTGAGAATCGCAAAATTACATGTTATTCATGTGGGATTAAGTTCATTTGTAGGGCTGCAGCCTGCAAATGAACCGAATGAATACGAACAAGACCTTGTTCGTGTTCGTTTCTTAATACATGTGTTCACGAACTGTTCTTGAACACTTACCGAACAAGATTTTATGCTCGTGTTCGTTTGTTAAGGAAATGAACTTTTTCGTGTTCGTTTGTGTTTGTTAATCTTCCGAACAAAGATTTATGTTCATGTTCGTTTGTTAAGAGAATGAACTTTTTCGTGTTCGTTTGTGTTTATTAATTTTAAGCAACGAACGAAAACGAACGTTGATGAACACAAATGAGCACAAACCAATGTTCATGAACACAAACAAGCATTCACTAACAAAATATATAATACATAGGCACTTATCAAATATTTTGTTTGTCGGAATTTTGAAGTATTTATATAAAATATAAAATCTAAAAACGCTAACAAACTATCAAACGTAATCGAACACATTACCAAATGTTCACAAACATAAATGAACGAACGTGGCCTCTATTCATGTCTTTTCATTTAACTAAAAGAACGGAATTTCTTGTTCGTGTTCGTTTGTTTAATAAACAAACGATCCCGCCGAACGGTCCATGAACTGTTCGTTTGTTTGCAGCTCCATAATCATTCGTATGTAAACCTCAAAAAATGTTGCATCATACGTTTATAAAACGTAAAGGTTAAATCACATTTCCTTGCAATTAACCATTTGAACAGTTGTGTTGGTCTATAACATTCCTTTGCATTCATACTAGTGTGTTTATTTAATTCGTGTGTAAACCGCAAAAAATGTTTATCACCGTAACTTTTTTATCTATGTAGAATTTGGCAAACCCGACCGCTTTATTACTAAGTGCCGTATCAATGCTTCACCACTTGGACCTGAATGAAAAAGCCGATAAAATCCAAGATGCTGTTTTGAAGACGATCGCAGAAGGCAAGTACCGAACTGGCGATCTAGGTGGCACATCAACAACCTCGGAGTTTACAAAAGCGATCATCGATCATCTTTAGAGTATTAAAGATGGTGCAAATTGCATATAAAGTTTGATTCCATTTTTCTTACACTAATTTTCCATTCATGTACTATTTAAAGTTGTGGAGAGGGGAATTAGACCACAAGAAGATAATTTGTTTTGTTATTCGAGTAAGGATATAAAGATAACTGCTAGAAAGCGAGTTATGCAGTTGACATATGCTTAAATTGGTTGGTTATTTGTAAGTTATGAATAAATTTCATCACTTTCAGAAAATGCTTTGATGGCACTTTGCCTGATGAATTCTTTTTACATGGTGATATTTTTATAATTGAAATAAAAAAGTCATGTGAGAACTTAAATAATCAATCAATACATTGGTTCAGCCTAGTTTCTAAACTTTGTATTCACCAACAGATGCACCATATGTGATGAATTTGCTTTAATGTTAACTAGTGGTTTACCAACGCACGTTGCGGTGGCTTTGTTTTAAATATCAAAACGTATGCTAATAAAAAAGAGCTGTTGGATTTAAATAACCTCGACTTTCATCAATTGGTCGATAACACTCTCAGCTTTCGATTTGTATCACACCACTTCAAACTTTCAACTTATTGGCAGATAGAACTCCCAGATTAACTGAACCTAATTCAGTTAGTTTTTTTTAGTTGATGTGGCACTTGTGTGGTGACGTGACGCTTGACTTGGTTTTTTTTTATGACGTGACATCTGACTTGGCTTTTTTGATAACGTGACACTAGTTTGGTGACGTGGCAGCTGATGTCAGCAAATTGGGTTAATGTTGGGTTAGTTTTGGGAGTGTCATCGGCCAATAAGTTGAAAGTTAAGGGTGGTATGGTAAAAATCGAAATGAAATTATTTAAATCCAATCACCCTTTGAAAAACACGTAGTGATGGTTAACATAACGATTTGTCCAAATGGAACGAACACAAAAGTATATTTTAAAGGGTCATTTACATATATCCCTTATTAAAGTCACTTATTACATATTTACCCAATCCTTAAAATTATTACATATTTTCCCCTCCCTAACCTTTATATATTACATATTTTCTCTCCTTAATGTACCAAATTCTAATATTTAATTAAAATAAAAATTACTATTTTCGTTTTATATCAAACGAAATCAAACAAAAAAATCATAACAGCAAACACAATTATCAATAAGGATCAGCTTTAACACAAAAACAATATCCACAATTTTATGGTTTTCCATAGAATCGAATAAGTCTTGAGTAAAGGATAAGTACAAACACATTTTTATCAAAGAAGGACTTCTATTGCTATCCCAGAAAACATTCGACGGAGATATATCCCCAAATCCTATGTTTCTTTTTCTTTTCTTTCAATTAAACACGGCCCACGTATTACACAAGATAGAGGGAGCTGAGAACAGAGAATTAGAGAGAGAAAGAGAAGCTGTGTGAGAGAGAAGGGGACCAGCCATGGCCTCCGGCCGCCACCCGATTCCGACGACGACTGTGATGTAGCTAGAACAAGTAGGACCGCCGCCCCACGACGGCACTACGTTGCGATGAGTGGCTAGAATAGGTAGAACGACCTTCATCAGATGTTGTATGTAGATGTTTTACAGCACATCTACGGTACGTTTGTCTGTTGATGTTGTCGTGCAAAACCTTAGGTCTCACATGTATTAATAAAAAAAGGAATTATAAAAGGTAAATGGTATCTTATAAAAAGAAAATATGTAATGATTTAAGGGTGGTAATACGTAATAAAGGTTTTTATAGGGGGAAAATAAGTAAAAATCTAATTTATTTTAAATAACAAAAGAAGTGAACATAAGTTGTATTAGAATATGTAATTAAGTACCACCTATACGTATAAGAGTTATTTTAGTTAACTTAAAACACTAAATTCAGAATTTTAACATTATTTAGTTAATAATTTAAAAGGATTAATCAAATAATAAGAGATAAGAAATTAAAAAAACCTAACATTAAAATATGAAATAAGTAAAGCAAGTTATATTAATTAATAACTCACCTTTAGTGAAATCATACGGTGCTTGAAAAAGGTAAAAAAGTTTGCTAACAATATATAAAAGATAAAAAGTAAACTTTGTCTAATAGATATAATTACGAAAATGTTACTGTTCATTTAGTGTATTGACTAGCGCTAGAAAAAGGCACATAACCGTACCCCCGTAAACCTATGCCCCTTATGCAAATAGTCTCATCATGGCTCTTGATCCCACCTTTCTACGCCTTCTCAGTTTGTGATCTACTTGGGATGCACAATACTATATCTGGCTCAAACGCAAAAATGAAGAATCGTACAAGCTAGCTGATATCATGTTGGAGCATTTGGAAACTTCACAACGAGGGTAATCTTTTCAAGCAAAAGGACAGACATTGCGAGGCTTATGGTGGATATAAAAGCAACCAGCTACATGTAGGTGAAAAAAAGAGCAAAAATGATCTCGGTAGAATAGGCCAATTGGCTAGCCTTTGATTTCTTATAAGTTGTTGTATCTTGTTGTATAGTTTTTAGTTTTTCTAATAAAATTTGCAGTATGGTCAAACCATGGTCAAAGATTCAAGAGGCCCTGAAGCCACTAAACAAAAGATAAAAGTGGCATACAATTGTGCACTTGCAGATCAAATTACACCAATATTCATCCACCATGACCTTATCTTCCTGATCCAAAAAACCAAACAAACTTTATCCGAGTTCATCTGACATCGTTTCTCGAGTTCCAGATATCATGCATCATTGTTGCAAGCTGATCAACATACATCATGTTAGTGTCGTTTTTCACGTCTAATCATATCATTCATCGATACTTAAAACCACCCTTTAAACTGAACAGCACACAAGAAATTAATATATTCAATAGGTTGTTTATTCTGCAGTTTATAATATGTTAAAAAGGGACATATAATAGAAATTATAGAATACCACTGACTTTATTAAGAAAAAAGAAACAAAATTTAGTCGTTCGCATAAACTGAGATCACTATGCTGCTTCTGCAACTCTTTAATAACATGAACAAAGATACGGGTCCCTATGAAATGAACAGCTAAGTTTCTAGAAGATTTTTTTGCTTCATACTTCTCAAAACTCATCACACATCATCGTTGCAAGCTGATTAAACAAGAATATAATTCATAAAACCGATCATCAGTTCATCATCCATAAACCGATTATGAACAGAATGTGAGCGCATATCAACATGATTAATAAAAATACATCTGATCCGTAGCATAAAAGTCGATAAGTCTATAACAGTTAGGCTTGTTTCAAAAGTTAATATTTTATGACAAAATAAGATAAATCCAAGTTATTCCATCTTTGCTTCTTGATCTTCATCTAGTCTTGTCAACGCCTACAAATGAAGCATGTACCACTTTAACAAAAGAAGAGACAACAGAAAAAGAGAAAAAATAAACGAAATTCTACTTGTATCGAGAAATATTTTACGACGGTTTAGAACATGACATGGAAGATGTCCACAAGTAGACGAAATGGCAAAAGAAAATATACATAAAGATCAAAGAAAGAAACGAATATAAGAACATTGCTATGTACAATTACGCCAGACAGGTCCTATGCGCTTCGGGGCCCGAGCCTTTTTCGGCCCATTTATTGTCTTTCTTAATTTTTTTGGGTAAAACTGATATGATGAAACTATTACTGTCCCGTAATACCAACTTACTCGAAACTCACGATGAAAAGATTAGCAAGAAGGGATCTATGACGCTTCGTTAGATACCTAAGTACCTAACCAATAAAAAGAAAAACCCAAAAATCATCAAGAAAAGAATTAGAGAAGCTAATGGATTATGGGTATATCGAAAATGATCACATATACAATGCCATAGAGGCCCAATGGAGGAATGAAGAAAACCGAGAGTTCGATCATGCTTGGAATACACGATCACAATAAGTATCAAGTAGAAAGATTTGTTTAATAACGATCAAACAATCAAATGGAAGATTTATTGAAAGATTGTAATCCTAACACATAAACGGCTCTAGAATCTAGTTCCACAAAACCCTAAAACCAGAAAAAGATAAGGGCACTAGTACATACTACATATCACAAAAAAAAGAACAAGGAACGTAGGCGAGTCGAATTGGGCCTAACGGGCCGGACCTCATCTGAGCCAAAACAGTGAGCCCGATCTGGACATTAGTCATCAAACACATATGATCCGATCCACCCTTCCGTCACAAAAGAGGAAAGAATGTGGGTGAGTCGGATTTGGCCTAATGGGCTTGACCATAGTTGTTAATGGCGAATAGCGACAAATAGAGATAAGGTACCTATATGATAGCGAATAGCGATAAATAGTGGGCGCTAATTTACATTATCTTTAACAAAAACCTAAACTCCAACTATTTTATAGCTAGATATAACCGCTATTTATATTTAAAAAATAAGAACTGAAATCCCGCTATTTATGGATACATACCCTGTTGCGACGTTCGACCTATACGCTACGCTATTTGCTATAGCGACCATAGCGACCGCTATTGACAACTATGGGCTTGACCTCATCCGAGCTCATGCCCAAACACCGCTCCCAATCCGACTCACCCACATTCGTCATCAAGCACACATATGATATATTAAAGTTCTATCTAAAAACCTACAAGCCCAAAATGCATACAAAACAACCCATATCCAAAACAACACAAAACCAATCAACCCAACAAGTATAACCACATTAAACAACAAAAAGATCAAATTTTTAACAATATGAACATGAAATCACCTTCAGGGAGCCAACCATAACCATTTCTTGAAAGAGTAAGCATGGAGGTCATCAAGGATGAAGCAGTGGCAGTGTGAAAAGGTTGCATTGATTCCAAACAAGCACTCATTTCCACTGGACAACTGCAATACAATATACATACATACATAACAACATTAATATAAAGTTAATTAATTTGGAATCTTTAATCAAAACCCAAATCAATTCAAGATTTTTGAATATAAAGTTACCGGAAAATGCGGTTAGATAAAGAATTCCCATTAGGGATAGGAAAGGCGGAGCGAGCAGATTTGGATTGGGAGGCTACACGCGCCGCCGCGTGACGGACGGTGGTTGATCGGAAAACAGATCGAGCTGCCGCCGCTGCAGTCGCCATTTTGGTGCGTGAGACTCAGGATGTCTTTTAAGGGTTTTGATACAAAACAAAATAATAAACCATTAATTCATGAGTAAATTGCACAAAACATCCTTTATGTTTCCTCAAATTTGCAGGTTTCAGCCTTAATGTTTAAAAGTTGTTAAAAACATCCTTTATGTTTATTTTTGTTGTGGGTTCAATCCTTTACAGCTAACCACGTTATTTTCTTCAGTTAAGTTCCCTCACATGCATAACATGTGAGGGTATATTCGTCATTTTGGTTGATCTTGCACCCACTTTAATTATTAAAAAAAAGAATATTTTAGTTTTAACCTAGTTTAAACAAAGTTTGGTAAAACGTACGCGACTACAGAGGAGCACGATTACCGTTTGATAGTGTTTAAGTCTAACTTCGGCGTCCTAAGTGTCACCAGTTGCTGGATCCGATTATTGAACACGGTGTTACGAAGTTCTCTGATTTGACGGCATCGGAGTTCCGTGAGAGGTATCTAGGGTTGAAGAGTCGTTTGTCGTTTCCGTCTGATGCGAATAAGGCGCCGATTCTTCCAACTGATGATAATCCTGAAGGGTTTGATTGGCATGATCAAAATATGTGTTAATCTTTACAGCTTAGTGGGCTAGCTTAACAAGATTCCTATCTTAATTCCATGCTCGCCGGAGAAGAAGACCGGAAAAGAGGGTGTTTGGTTTTTAAAAGTTTGGTTTTATTGCACATTAGTCCTTGCGGTTAGAATTTTTTTAAAATAGGTTAAATCTTAAATATTCTTTTTTCTTATAATTGACGTGGGTGGAAGATCAACCAAAATGACGAATATACCCTCACATGTTATGCATGTGAGGGAACTTAACTGAAGGAAATAACGTGGTTAGCTGTAAAGGATTGAACCCGCAACAAAAATAAACTTAAATGCTGTTTTTAGCAACTTTTAAACATTAAGGCTGGAACCTGCAAGTTTGAGGAAACATAAAGGATGATTTGTGTAATTTACTCTTAATTCATTAAACCCTAAATTTTTTTATTTTTTTAACCGGTAAATTGCCCCTGACTTGCTGCGGCATTCCGAAAAAAATTAATTCAGATTGAGAACAATTAAAAACTTACATAAAATATATTTTCCACTTATTATTTACTTTTTTTAAGTTAATGAACGAAAATTGTTTACGGGACATAAGTATTGTTTATGACCCGTAAAGGTTACTTTTTAGATTTCGTGATTTTTCGCCCGGTTTCCATATGGTAGGCGTTGGCCCCTTTGACACTTTTCTTCTATCATGAGTTCTTTCTCTTACTTAAGTTTCGGAAGTTGTTGGCACCAACAAAGATTTTTTAGATGTAATCATTCTTTACTGGCCCGTAATAGTAAAGAAACAACTTTTTTTTTTGTTATTTTGAATGAATATTAACAAGTAGATAATGCCTATGTAAAACATTAACCGCAAGTTGAATGGTGGTACCAGCTTGGATCAAAGATACACAAACTATGTAGAGGGGTCAACCTTGGTGCATGTTATCGATGCGCACCTTGGATCTTAGGTGCGTATACTGAGTAGAGGTCAACCTTTGGTACGTTGTTTGAATCGACTGCTTGTTTATGTTAGCCGATAAAACAACATTGAACTGGCGCAAGAAATTTTGTCGAACAAGAGTTGAGAGCAAGAATACACTCATGTCACATGTTATCCTTATACGTTAGATATAAGTAGTTAAATACAACCATTAAATGATAAATTAAAACACAAGAAGCTTACTACACCACCAAACGATGAATCAAGTCTAACTAACCTACACATAATTATCCGAAAAATGTCTTAGAACGTTCAAATTTTAGCTAAATTAGAAAAAATAGGGTTCAAGTTTTCAGTATGTTTAAAAGGTTTATATTATTAATATAATCAAACGAACGTATCAAACATCTTACCGAACATTCACGAACGTAACCGAACATCTTACCGAACGTTCACGAACGCAGTCGAACGAACGAGACCTGTGTTCGTGTTCGTTTGCTAAGCTAACCGAACGAAATTTTTTGTTCGTGTTCGTTCGTTAAGCTAATCGAACGAACATAAACGAACTTCCCGCCGAACAGTTCACGAACTATTCGCTGAACGTTCGGTTCGTTTACAGCCCTGTAGCAATCTCTGGATCATGAATTATACTATATAACATTTTGCGTATGCTCTTAGCTACAGTCCGGTTTCCAAACCTACATCTGCCGGTCATTACTTCTGATACCTCTGTTCTCCTTCACCCGTATGATAATCATGATAGAGGTTGCTTACAAGTTATCTTAGTTCAAATTGTTCAATGTAGCTTAATTTTCAATATTCTTGGTCAAGTTTTGCAGTTAAATCTATGGATTTACGAATGTGTTATGTAATTAATAAATTTAATCGTCGTTGTGTAAGACATTTCTTCGGATTTTTGTTCTTGATTCTTATTAGTTTTAAGTTTTCGCTAAATTGTTTTTGGAAGTCGTAATTGTACTCCAAGATAACATTTCACGTTGCAGTTTGGATGTGCAAACTTTGAGATACATAAATCTGTCTAATAACAAAATGTATTTCATAATTTTGTAGTTCATCATCAATAAGGTTCACTATTATTGATACATCACATAACTGGTTTGAAAATAATAATGTTTTAGTTATAATGTTATTGGAGAGATTGATGATATATTCTATAAAGGTTCATCAATAAGGTTCTTCTTTCGTCATTCTTCTTGCCATCCTTTGGAGCTTTGTCCGATCAACGATTCTTTGCAGCGAGGTAATGTTTGTTTCATTACTTGATTTACTGTTTTAATTCATCATTTGAAGATCAACGATTCCACACGCTTGCGATGTTGAAGGATTCAACAACATGAAATGTGACAAGGTGGCTACAATACTACCCAACTTTTCTTCTTAATCTGTTTAACGTTATTTAGTTAGTCACAAGTATATTATTAATTTATTAAGCTTTTATATAAGAATCATCAAACCACTTGCAAATGCTTTTCGATCAATGTAAAACACGTGTCGATATCATCTTGGACATATCTCTTTCGCTATACTGACTGTTGTTACCGTACTTAACCAATACTAACCAAAACACCGCGCAACGCGCGGTGGCATATTACTAGTTATATATATTTTGGGGGTATTGTTTATTGTACTAATGGGCCTAACATATTAAATGTGAGAAGTGAAGGAGGAATTTTTTTTTTGCTTCTCGAATTTTTTTCTCATCTTATCAAGCACGTATTTTACTTCTAGAATCTAAAAAAATAAAAAATAAATCATGTTTTTACACTAGTATAGTCATTATCTAATCACTCTAGTCTAATTGCACATAATTACTCTACTGGAGCAAATACATATTGTTTTTAGTTGTTGCAACTAAACATTAAGCTTTAAGTAATAGATGAAAAAAGAAGTTTAAAAATAAATCAAAAAAATCTTTTACTTTTTTTTCATGTTTAGTATGTCTTTGATCTTTACCCTCTATCTTATATAATATAGTATGTTATATGTAATTTTATAAAGTTACAAGGAGAAGTTGCATGAATAGTGGCTGGCAGCTGCATGGCACCTTGTCATTGACCAGTTTTTTTTTTCTTTTTAGTATATTTTTGTTTATTTTAGCTTTTAACCTTTAACATTTGGTATTTACACTTATAACCATTCAACTTTTTGAAATCTATATGATCTTTTTTTACGTGCTTCTATTTATGTATACGTCGACATAAATTCATGTTGATAACGGTTTTTTTGCCTTTTAGTAGGTTTTTTGTCTTTACCCTTCAACATTTAGTATTTGCAGTTACAACCCTTCAACTTTCTAAAAACTTTATAATTATTTTTTACGTGTTTATATTTATGCACGTGTCTATATAAATTCAGGTTGATTACATTTCTTTAAAAATTGGTAGGCTCAGATACAATATGTTTTTCCGCTTTTTTGCACGTTTTAAGTTAATCTATGTTTTGGCATAAATTTAGTTTTAAAACAAGTCGGGTCAAATATAATATGTTTTTTTCGCTTTTTTTTGTATGTTTTCAGTTAATCTATGTTTTGGTATAAATTTAGTTTTAAAACAAGTCGGGTGAAATATAATATGTTTCCATTAGACTTTAGAAATTCAGCTTACTTTACGTTTCGGTCCCACCGCAACGTGCGGTACCGATTTTAATTTTAAAAGACTAAATCTTTTACTTACTTTTCGTGTCGACGTAAATTTATTTCGCAAAAAAAGTCGAGCCATGTATAATACGTTTCCGTGCTTATTTTTATGCACATATTCAGTTTATCTACGTTTTGACATAACCTTTGTTTAGAAACGGTTCAGGTTTTTACTCCACAAATACAAGTTACTTTACATTTGGACCCGCCACATCGCGTGGGGAGATTTACTAGTTATATATATTCCCAAATGAATATAGAGGAGTAGATAACTCAACTGGGTGTTTGAGACTGTTTATTTAACTCAAAAAGGACTTTTTGGTAAAAGGACTTATTGACTTATGATTTATTCAGAAGAAATTTTTTTAAAAAATGTTTGAATGGGCTTATGAGATGGAAAAAGTTAATAAGTTGTTTTAAAAGAACATTTGGATGAACTTATAAGATGGAAAAATATAGTCTTTCATGAAAAGTTAAAAGAAGTTTAGAAAAACCAAGTTTCCTAACTTTTCAAAATAGTTTTTTCATTTTATACAAAAAGTTGTTTCAAAAAATTATTTTCACTTATCCAAACATTATTTTAACTTAATGGCTTTTCCAAAAAGCCAATAAATTATTTTAAAAAGCTAAGCCAAACACCCCAAGCCACTTGACAAAACTAACTCACCCGAGACCCGACATAATACCGTTGACTTAGTTGACTCTCTAAAACACCTAACGTGGGTAAGCAAAACATATTCTATTTTATATCCTTACATTTTATTTTATTTTATATCCTTACATTAGACATGTATAGTAACCTCATACATTGGGTAGTTTGGATGTGGAACCAATTATTGGGTGCCACATATAATTCATTAACTTTTTTTTATTATTATTATTTTTATTTTTTATAGCTTACTTTGCATATGTAAAATAAAACATGCCTTTTTTTTATTTTGCTGTAACCAACTTACTTTGTACAAATGTAACACTGTCTCCAATGAACGGCATGCATTTACTACATGTATCCTAATCATCAGTGTCACATCAACTTTTTATCCATTATTTTCACATGCACTCTCTCTCCTCTATTTAACTCCAACTCATCATTTTCACATGTATCCTCTCTCCACATCACCATTTCTTTTTCTATTTTTCTTTAAAAACTTTTAATTTGTAATCTTAAAAAATATTTAATAAATAATTGTAAAAATATATTTAAACAATAAAAAATAAAAAAGACGCTAAAAATAAATAAAAATTAAACTTGCATTATCGTTTAACAAACCATTGAAAGAAAATTTACGTCTTGGATCAATTTTGAGAGTGTGATGAAAAAATTTTGAGAGTTTGTAAGTTTTTGGGGTGAAAAATGAGTTAGTTTTAGAGCATTCACAATGAACCCCTTAAAAACATGTGAGGGGGTTTAGTTATATTTTAAAGAATGATTGGTAGTGTTTTTGGGTGGTTGTGAGTAGGGGTGTTCATCGGGTTTTTTCTTCGGGTTTCGAGTTTTTCGGTTCGGGTTTTTGTCTAGGGAAAATTGACCCGATAACCGATCCATTTAAAGTTCGGGTTAGTCGGGTTTGGGTTAGTTCGGGTCGGGTTATTCGGTTTTCGGGTTTAGATGTAAAATAAAAAATAAATGTTTTTTTACAAAATATCGTCAAAATTCATATTAATACTTTAAAAATATAATTAAAGTTCAAACATTATTTGACAATATGCTATCATAATATTTAAAAGTCCAAAAACTTAATGTTCCATGTATTAAAGACTCCATACCAAAACACTTCTATAAGAAAATAACAATAAATCTTTGGGTTTTTATTCGGGTTTGGTGTTTCGAGTTTTTCGGGTCGGGTTGTTCGGGTTTTGGTGGGGAAAAGTGACCCGATAACCAAACCATTTAAAGTTCAGGTTGGTCGGATTCGGGTTTCACGGGTTTGGGTTTTTCGGATATTCGTTAATTCGGGTTCGGGTAGCTTTGAATTCGAGTCGGGTTTCGGGTTTTGAATAAAAATGAACAGCCCTAGTTGTGAGTAGATGAGAGAGAAGATATATGGGAAAGTTACTGTTGATCTGTAAATATATTGGAAAAAAATTATGGAGAGAGAAAACCGTATAAATTTTTAATATTTTTAGAAATGGTTGTGAGTGAAGGAGAGAGAAAAGGTAATGATAAAGGTATAAAAAATATTATTTAATTGAATAGGAGAGAGAAAAAGTAGTTCTTTTTAGTGAATATATATATATATATATATATAAGGATTTCACTGTGAATGCTCTTAATGGGTATTTATAGGAGGTAAAACTAACTGTTTTTTAAATATAGCTGTTGGAAAAAAAAAAACACATTTTTTAAAAAATAGTCATTAAGTGCACTTCACTACACGCAAAACCCATTAAGTGCACCACATCCCAATGCTTCCCTTGCAAATGCACATGCCACATGTGTAAATACAACCCCCCAACAAGAAGCATTTGGGGGCAGTCTAAAATAAAAGGTGCCCTTTTTTTTATTTTGGTGTAAGCAAATTGCAGGGGGGGATTCATAATATTATTTTTTATATTTTTATTTTACTATAATGTTAAACTATTGTTTTTTTTAGATTGTTATTTTACTATGATATTAAATTTATGATAATTGCTATTTCTATATTATTTATATTTATTATTATTATATTTTAGCTATTGTTATTATCACATAATTTGTTACAATTTAACATTTTAAACCCTTTAATATTTTTATGCTTTATACTCTCTAAATAGTATACGTTTTAAATTTATTTAATTTGATTTTATTTGAATAGTTTGCATTTGTTAACTTAAAAAAATAATCACAAGTGTGTTTAGATCGGTATAAAATTTGTTGACAGTAGAGTTGTAATAAAAATAAAGTGTTTTTCTCGAGTGTCGGTACCGTGTCGTTACCCTAACAAACAACACAAGTTCCGGCCGAACAACATCGGCACTAGTATCGGTCTAATCTGAACCAGTAGGCGTTTTTAAGAATTTCAATCGATGTAAAACTTTGTGTCGATATTATTCTGGGCACACTACGGAGTTTATGTTTTCGGGTTTCTTTCGGTTGATATAGCAAATACCGGTATTGTAATTAGCCGAAACAACACATAGCGAATTTCCGCCAACCCGCTGCGGAGCGCGGGTATTCCCCTAGTTTGTAACCTATACATTGGGTGTACCTAAAAAGAATATTTTCAAAAAGAAAGTTGATGCATATATGAACACCATCTTCAATTCTTCACATTTTGATCCTAGCCACTACCATCATATTCATATCAAACCACACACACTATCAAAAAGACCATGATTTGACTAGATCTCTTTCTACCTGACAAAGTCAACTGTTTGACTTTGTTTCTATACAGGGCAATGTTTGTCAACTGTTTGGGTAGTTGACAGAGTGCACAACGGCTCAAGAGACGGTTCACCAGTGGCGGGCCGCTTGTGGATTGATGATGCAAACATTGGCAGGCTTGACCTTAGATGAGGGGCTGGAAAACGTAGTCCCGAACCGGCTAACCTGGTGGGACCCGTGGTCAAACACGGGTCCTTCTGTCGTACCAGTGTAGATGCCGGGATTTGAAGAACATTAGCCGCGCTAGTGTCTGTTATCAAAAGAAATAAAACAGTAAGCAAATGATGTTCTTAAAGAAATTAAGTTACCTTGAGATCTTATATAGATAGATTAATATTACGGGGGTGCAAACGAGCTCGGCTCGTTGGTAGTTTCTCAAGCTCAGGCTCGGCTTGTTTATAATCTGTTAAATAAACATAATATAAATAATAGACTTGTTTAAGCTCTCGAGCTCGATAAGTGAAGCTCGGGCTCATTTACTAAACAAACATATTTTAAGTCGTAAACAAGTTTAAATAGGCTCGGCTTGGCTACTAGCCTACTAGACAACTTTAAACAAGGGGTAAATGTTGTTAAATTTTAATAAAAACTAATATTACACTAAGGCTCGACGAGCCTGACGCTCGAAAACAAACAAGCTTTATTTGAGGCTCAAGCTCAGCTTGGGCTCGATAAAGCTCGGCTCGCGCTTTTTCTCGAGCCGATCTCGAGCAGCTCGCGAGCCGTTAGGCTCGTTTGCACCCCTAATATTACCTTTATGTGCTCTCTTCAGATTGAGCTCCGGACTCTTCAGATTAAGTTTGTCCCGCCAGTTTCGTGCCAAAATCTCAGCCAAAAGTTTATTAGCGTCAACAAGCTTCTGATAGTCATCAAGAATGTTAATTTCCGTTGTTAAACTCGTCTCCAAGTCATGGATTAACGCATCGTACTTCTTTTGTACCTCTAAAATCTCCTTTTCGCATTCAACAAGAAGCATCGATTTCTGCATATAAACAATATCATTATCATGATACAATCCAGCCATTACTATAACTAAAAATTAGGGTTGCAAACGAACCGAACGAACACGAACAAGACCTTGTGCATGTTCGTTCGTTAAAGAAATCATGTGTACACGAACTGTTCATGAACACTTACCGAACGAGATTTTTGTTCGTGTTCGTTCATTCAGGAAATGAACGTGTTCGTGTTTGTTTGTGGTCGTTCCGTAAGTTTAGGTAACGAACGTTCATGAACATAAACGAACGTTCATAAAAACAAACGGACACAACAAAAAGGAACATGTATTAAATTTTGAGTCAAATCGGTGGTATCTTACATTACAAATATTACTTAGATCCACCCATAGTAAACTAACTTAATATTTATTCTATCATTAAATAGTATTTCAATTCACCAATATTTATTAAATATTTTATTAGTGGGAATTTTGAAGTATTTAAATTTAAAATATAAAAAAATCATACCCCAATGAACTATCGAACCCAAACGAACATAAACGAACACGTTCACGAACATAAACGAACGAACATGACCTCTGTTCATGTTCGTTCATTTAAGTAAACGAACAAAATTTCTTGTTCGTGTTCGTTCATTTATTAAACAAACGAACACAAACGAACTTGCCGCCAAACAGTTTACGAATTGTTCGCTGAACGTTGAGTTCATTTGCAGCCTAAAATAAGACGTGTTTCTTTAATCAAACAAAACCTTTTCTTGATATGACTTGGTGATTTGCTCTCGCTCCTTTTGAATTCTTTCGATTTCCGTTTCAAGAGGCTAGAACTAGAATTATGCGGCCGTAGTTGATCGTTGTGACTAGCTTCACTTCTAGGATTTAAAGCAACCGTATCAGAAATACTTGTCGAAGGTGGTATCGGTAACTGTACCCTTTTCCTTCCGACTTTATCAAGCGCTTTTTCTCTTACTTTTAACATTTGATTTTACAGAAGACGAATTAGTTGCATCGTTTTGATTTTGATTTTCACCTTCAAGTCGTTTTTGCGTTGGCTTTTGAACTCTCCGAGACAACCTGCTACAAGGGCTTTTCAGTCTCTGTTGACTTTGTTTGACCAAATTACTCCAAAAATCAGAAGGTGAGTTAGCAATCAAGAAATCAACAGAACAACTTTCATTCGGGTGGGTTTCAGTTTCACCGAATAACACGGTACTTCCAGAATAACCTCCGCTTTGCATCTGAGCGTTCGATACGATTGAGCGGTTTGCGGGACCTGTTTCGACACTCGTGTTCCTCAACAGGGATGACAACTCGCGCACCAAATCGTTTATAAACGATTGAGTTCCAGAGTCGGTGCTGCTTTCGAGCTTACCGAATAAGTACGGTGCACCCCATCCTAACAACTGGTGGCAGACACTCCAACTATTATAACCGTCGACAGTTGTACCTTGCTTTGAAAGAATCAGTGCTTTCTCTTCAATGGTGAATGCTGAATATAACCGGAAAACGTTTACCCGCTCACGATATGAATCGATGGTGATCCTCTTAAGGGCCTTTACGTCATTTAACGGGTTCGGATCACTATTGAATAATATCACGACATCCACACGTGAAAGTTGAACGCTTGAATGACAAGCCTGGTAATCAAATAAGCAAATGAAACTTTCACTCTCGACATTGTTGAACATTTCCACCAATTCTTTTTTCTTTGCGGGCGAAGAATTCGAAAGAATCTTTCTGGAGATGTATACGTACGAATTCTCGCCGAATCTTTGATGAACAAGGTCATCCAAAAAATGTCCGGTTGATATCTTTTCGGAATTAACCGCCGACTGTCAATCAACAACATTCACTTTTTAAATAAACAAAATGATGTAAAGCACGTAGGGCTGCAAGCGAATCAAACGCTCATCGAACAGTTCGTGAATTGTTCGGCGGGAAGTTCATATGTGTTCGTCGTTTGTTAAACAAATGAACACGAACAAGAAAGTTTGTTTGTTTAGTTAAACAAACGAACATGAACAGAGGCCGCGTTCGTTCATTTATGTTTGTGAATGTTCGGTAACGTGTTCGTTTATGTTCAATAGTTCATTAGTGGTTTTAGTTTTTATATATTATTTATATACTTCAAAATTCCGACAAAACAAAATATTTAATAAGTGTCGGTATATTATATATTATGTTCATGAACGTTTGCTTGTGTTCGTTTGTTTCCATTTGTGTTCATGAACATTAGTTTGTGTTCATTAATGTTCGTTGCCTAAAATTAGCAAACGAACACAAACAAACACGGACACGTTCATTTCCTTAACAAACGAACATGAACATATAATCTCGTTCGGTAAGTGTTCATGAACACATACATTTCTTACCAAACGATTCATTCGGTTCGTTTGCAGCCCTAAAAGCACGTATGCAACATGTTCAAGAATTTAGTTACCTGAAACAGAACAAGTGTTCTTAACCCTGCATCGTTTAATCTGTAGTACCAGCTTCGTCGAGAACTTGCAGTTTGCCACTGATATTGATTTCAGCAGCCAACGGATCATCAACCGAAGAAGCGTTTTTCGAAGAATTGCGCAAAGTAGGGTCCGCAAGATACGGGTGATCACAACACTGCAAATACAATTAATCAAATAAGAAGTGTTTTACGGTTTACCAAACGGAATGTGGAACCATAGAAATACAAGCGCAATAAGGACCTTTTGGATCTGTGTGATAACGTTATGGAGTGGAGATTTTCTTGATGATGAAGTGAGTGTGTCCGAATTTGAAACTAGAATTGAACAATATTGTTCGATTTGCGTTGAAGAAAGATGAACCGGAACCCAATACTCGTCAAATTCAGGTGTGCTGAACATGCACTCGAATGCGATAAATGGTGAGAGTTTTTCTTTCAACGTGTTAATATCATCGTTCGTTTTCATGTCAGCATCAATATGTATATTTTCGTTTTTGCAATCAACCAGTGAAAGAATAATACGATAACTCTGCAGAGTATCCTGAAACGGTTGACTAAAAGTTAGCAAATGTAATAACCAAAGGCTGCAGCCTGCAGTTGTGGCAGGCCCTGGGGTCAAACTGGCTGAGCTGAGTTGACTTTGAGCCCGTTTGGCCAAATGAAGTTGACTTTCAGCCTGTTTGACCAAATGAAGTTGACTTTCATCCCGTATGACAAAATGAAGTTGACTTTCAGCCCGTTTGACCAAACTACGTTACTTTCAGCCCATTTGGCCAAACTAAGTTGACTTTGAGCCTGTTTGGCCAAACTAAGTTGACTTTCAGCCTGTTTGACCAAACTAAGTGACTTTCAGCCTGTTTGACCAAATTAAGTTGACTTTCAGCCCGTTTGACCAAATTAAGTTGACTTTCAGCCCGTTTGGCCAAATTAAGTTTACTTTCAGCCCATTTGACCAAATGAAGTTGACATTCAGCCCGTTTGACCAAATGAAGCTGACTCTCAGCCCGAGTGACCAAATGTAGTTTACTTTCAGCTCGAGTGACCAAATTAAGTTGACTTTCAGCCCGTTTGACCAAATTGACATGTTTCCCTTTTATCTATTTTTTTTATTATTATTGATCCATTTGAGATTAAAAAAAATGAATAGAGGAAACTGACCACTGATTCACCAGTAACCGTTAACAGCTTCATATCAGCCATAAGCATCTGAAATTTCATAAAATGTGTTGAGAATACCGGCGTTGGCACTCGTCTAGCACGAAAAAATTCCCACTTAATATGAATAAACATGTCCATATCCTGCAAAATAACAAGATTAACAAAATCCAAACAGAATTCATGTTAGTTTTGTTATATACTATCAATTATGTACCTCAAAAATGGCATCTGGAGAAGATAAAAGGACTTGAAATTCTAAATCTTTAATGGCAGACTGGATATCTTTGGTGCCTTTGTATGTCACGACATTGACCGACTTTGACCACTTTGAAAACTCGATTTCCCACAAGGAAAGAGCACTGGAAGAAGCTATTATTAGAATAGGCTTCTTTATGTCATCCAGAAATGATAATACAAAAGAGACCACCTTAGCTAGTCGGTCCTGCAACATTTACGTAATCATTTGTTTGCGAAAAAACGATAATCGTTTATTGAATAAATAAACCGATTTCACCTGCCCGTCAAAGAAAACAGTATTTTGACCTCTGGTACGACTATCACGAAGCTTGTTAACATAAGGAAGAACATGATTAAGCGTTTCGGTTGAAACAGAATATACACTAGATTCGATCTCATTTTCTGTGCCAGACTGTTGAACACTCTCTCCGAATACTTGTCCTGAACATAATCTACAAAATTTGTGATCAAAGAATCAAACAACTAAATCATGAACAATCAAAGATTAACGTAACCAAATGTTGTTTAACGTATAAATATGCCATTAACCAAATCACCTCCGTTTTTTATATCTAGAAACTGAACAAGATTCAGATTCATCTGCAATTGTGTCGTTAGCATCATTCGGCCCCTTAACTTTTGGTCCACACATTTGGAACAACTTTTTATAATAATGTGCATTAAATTTCTTCGGTTTCATTCTTTCTTTCTTAGAATTCTTGATATCGGTCTTATCACGTGCTTGAGGCCTGGGTCGTTCGCCACCTTTTGAATTCTCTATCAAATCCATAAGCTAGGGGTATTTTGGTCATTCAATATGAAGTCTTCTTCGACCTACACAAGTTGAGCGTCCCAACACGTGAGCACCATCATGTTCAAACTCGTTTGAATTACAACGGCGGTTCATGCTCAAGATACTACCCCAAGTTACCCTAGGTTTCTTTCTATGCATACAAGCATAAACATTAGAAACATTAAATAAACATACAAAATCCTTTTAAGCCGTAAATTAACACATGCAAAGTATAGTATCCAGATAACATAAATTGTGGCGCATGGAATCAAAAAAGTAATCAAACAAAAAGTACTAAAATAATAGCAGGAAATGGAATATACCGATAACAAAAAACGGTGAGTAAACTATAGTATTAACAGATAAAGAGCACATAGACATTATAAGGTAACACAAATCCCTTTAAAGTACCTATACATTCGCCTAACGAATCTATACCCCAAAATCGCGCCAAGCACAAAATTAAAACTAAGGCAAAACTAAAGCTTATGCCCGAAGAAAAAGCTAAGACGACGCTATACACTCTCCTAAAAGTCCAAAACCTTTATCTGACGTCTCCAAGAACTCCTATCCCGGATCATGTCCTCCCTAAACCCGCTCATCCGATGTGTAAACTCACACAAAGGTTGATAAACCAGGGGTAGTTTTGTCATTAACCTACATAAAGCACTATTATGTTCAAACTTTGTTGAATATCCTCCACAATGGTGATTCTGCTGTAAATGTGTAAACCCTAGGTTTCTTTCTGTGCATAAACACTGAAAAGGGGGTTAATTAAATACATGCAAAACCCTTTTAAGCCCTAAATTAACACATATATGTGATGAATAAAAACAGGGGAATTAAAAAAACTTACAATTATACAGATAAAATGTGTGATCAATATGTATAAACAGCTCATAATATTAAAGGAAAGTGAGGGTTAAATGATTAATCAACAACAACGGCACACATATCGGAAAACATACAAAAAAAAAAAAACCCTTTATACTCTGTTCTAATCAACAAGAAGAAGAAACAGAGCACATGCAATTAGCTGTTACAGCAATCAGTGAGCTGAAATTGATCGAAATGCTTTCAGGGTTTTTAACTTTCCAGTGATTAGTGTGAAAGTGTGTATCGATTATTATGGATAATTGCAAGAATCTTACCATTTTTGTAGCAATTGCTTTGTGAAAATGTAGGTTTTTAACTGAACCTGTTTTTTTTAAAAAAAAACCTATTTTGGTTTATTAACCGGTTTTACATGGTGAAATCCATTTATGAAAGTGTGGGTTTTTAATCAAACCGGTTTTCTTGGTGTGAAAAAAAAAAAAGTTTCGGTTTTTTAACTGGTTTTACATGGTGGAAACCATAACCGGTTAAAAACCGATCTGGGCAAAAAAAAGGTTTTTAACTGACTAGTTTCGGTTTTTAAACCAGTTTTTTTGTTCAAGGATCCTAACCAGTATACTAATCACCGATTCAGTTCGGGTTGAAGCCGGTTTTTAAATCTGGTTTCGGTTTTTTTTTCCAATTTCGGTCCTAAAACCGGTTTTTTACACCTCTAGTTTTCACATACTTTTTTATAGTATTTGTTGAGACCGCAATGTGTGATAATTATTAATTCTGCAATTAATAGTTTTGTTAATAATTGAAAATGTCATGAAAATAGCTAGATAGGACTATACGGTGTAGTGTAGGGGCTTGAAAATAGTATGAAAACCTCCTTCACGCTAGAACAGTGCCATGTGAGTATTAGCGTATATTATATTTTAGCATAATAATTTGTATTATCTCTGATTATTCGTATTTCCTTTTGTAAAGCTTTATCAGTGGCTAACTTGTAGGGTTGTTAGCTTGGCCACTCTTGATATATATTGTACAACATACTGTGAATGGTGATACACAAAATATCCAAATCACAAGGCTCTTTATGGTATCAGTGCCTGATACCGTGAAGAATTCTGCAAAACCTAATTATTTTTTTTGTGTCTTGCATCAGCCTCCATGGGAGACACTGTCAATCAACCCAAAGATAATACTCCATAAGATGATGCCCCAGCCACAGCCAAACTGTTACACCCGGTGTACTCAGTCACGAACATACAGAACAAGGTGCGCGTTCTCGATGGTACTAAAGTTACTTATTCGTCTTGGACGAAATTGTTCACACTCCACTGTAAGGGTTACGAAGTCCTTCAACACATCGACGGACACCGACCCACCTGAGAAAACAGACCCGACTTACGAGTCACGGGCCAAGATTGATTCGATAGTCCTCCAATGGATATACGGACACGTTATCCGATGATCTTTTGGTTCATATTCTTGACACCGATGTTACTGCACGAGAAGCGTGGGTCAAATCCATGACATTCTTCTCAACAATAAAGGCGCTCGCGCAGCCGCCTTTGAATCCGAGTTCAACAGTCTCCAATTGGTTACATGCTCATCCTTAGAAAACTACTGCCAGAAGCTGAAAAACATCGCCGAACAACTCAAAGACGTGGGCGCACGGTCGATGAAGCCCGTCTCGTCACGCAACTTGTGTGAGGCTTACCACCAGAATATGACATCACGTCTTCTCTAATCACCAATGCCTCGCCATCATGGGACATCACAATTGGTATGCTACAACTGGATTACCAACGCCAAATGGCGCGACAAACTTCTTCCAGCACAGTTCTTGTCGCACCCGGAGGCAACACCACGGAATCCCAATCTCAACAAGCGTACCAGAATCGATATGTAGATGGGCGTCAAAATCAACCTTCATACCGAGGCAGGGATCACGAACGGAACGGACGAGGTCGAAATCAGAATCGCAATCAAGGTGGACCAGGAACTTACTCTCAGTAGTGTGCATCCTCCAATTATCAAAACCAAAACTCTAACTATTGGAGCCCACCCCCATGTCCCTACCCTTCGGTTCCTAGCCCATAGACCCCATGGCAAGGCCCAACGCACTCAGTTGCATGAAGCGGCCCACCACAACATCAGCATGGATCGCCCAATGGCCCAATACTGGACGCATACAACAGTGTAATAACAGTGGGCCGCCACAAGGCCCAACTCAAGGATCTGCTCATTTGACTTATCCAGGGGGCTCTGTCAATGCACTGAGTCCAACTGATCTCGGTGAGGCTCTTCTAATGTTCACCTCAACGTTCCCGATCCGCAATGGTACATGGATACAGGTGCGTCTTCTCATATAACTCGAGACCGAGATAAAATCTCTTCTCTTTACCATTATCGTATGTTAATACTATATTCGTGGGTAATGGCCAACACTTACCGATAATTAGAACCGGAAATGGCTTTCATCAAACACCTAACAAAACATGTCTTTTACAAAACATCCATTATTCACCATCCATAATAAAGAACCTGTTGTCGGTTCGCCAATTCACCCGTGAAAATCTTGTCTCACTTGATTTTGACCCCTTCGGTTTTTCTGTGAAGGACCTCAAGACGGGACGCCTCATTTCACGCCATGACAGCCCTGGCGATCTCTATGCTTTCAACACCTTGATGTCCGTTCGTCATGTTTTGCTTTCTATTACCAAACCTAGATGGCATAACCGTCTAGGCCACCCCGGTGCTTCGGTTTTAGATGTTTTGTTTCGTACCTTTAATATTCCATGTAATAAGACACAAGATTCGTCTCTTTGTCATTCTTGTCAAATTTCTAATAGTAAAAGACTTCCTTTTTATGAATCGAAATCTGTTACTTGTGCTCCTTTTGACATAATACATTGTGACTTGTGGACGTCGCCAATTCTAAGTAACAGGGGCTATAAATATTATATGGTTTTGATCGACAACTTTACTCACTTTGTTTGGGTTTACCCCTTGAAATTCAAATCTGAAACGTTTTCCACATTCGTTAAATTTCATCGCTTAATTAAAACTCAATTTAACTACACCATCAAAGCATTTCAGTGTGATCATGGTGGTGAGTTTGACAACAAACAGTTTCAGCAATTTGGAGATACCCATGGCTTAATCTTATGGTTTTCGTGCCCTCATACTTCATCTCAAAACGGTAAAGCCGAACGAATGATTCGTCGTCTCAACGACATCATCCGTGCTCTTTTGTTCCATGCTCACCTTCCACCCAAATTTTGGGTTGAAGCCCTCCACACGAGTGCATATCTTCACAACATTCTACCCGTAAAACGGTTGGGGTTCAAAACGCCAACCTATGCACTATATTGATGTGAACCCACATACGACCATTTGAGGGTGTTTGGTTGCACTTGTTATCCTAATACATCTGACACCCAACCGCATAAATTACATCCTAGATCCATTCGTTGTGTCTTCTTAGGCTACCCCCCAAATCATCGAGGGTACCGATGTCTCGACCCGACTACGGGCAAAACCCACATCTCTTGAAATGTCACGTTTGATGAGGAAAATTTCCCGTTTCAAACACCAATTCCCCAACCCGTTTATAATTTCTTGGACGATGATAACTTACACGCAGTTGGTCTTCATTGGTTCTCGAACACATACTCTCACTCACAAACTTCTAGTTCTAAGCCCCCTACTACCACAACACCACATCCACATTTGGCCCAACAAACAGCCCTATCACCACCTCCCCTACGGCCCACCACACAACCCAATTACCACATCCCCACAAACACATTCGGCCCAACAACACAGCCCCCAATCACCTCCCCCACACACCCACTGTCGACCCAACACACTCTTATTCCTACATCACAACCAACGTTCCCATCCCCACCACCTCAACATTCTTCCATTCCATCTCCACCGTCTCCAACTATTAATACACACCACACAACCAATAATAATATACACCCAATGACAACCAGACTAAAATCTGGAATCACGATTCCCAAACAAAAGTTAAATCTTCATACCACCACTTCCGCTCATATCTTTCCCGTGCCTTCCACTTACCTTAAAGCCTTATCCGATTCTAATTGGTTGTGTGCCATGCAAAACGAATTTAGTGCCTTACAGTCTAATGGTACTTGGGAATTGGTCCCTCGGCCTACGAATAGCCCGATTATACGTTGCATGTGGCTATTCCGACATAAATTCAAATCTGATGGTTCGTTGGAAAGATACAAAGCACGACTAGTCGTGAATGGGAAGTCTCAAACGTTGGGGTTGACTGTCATGAGACGTTTAGCCCGGTAGTAAAGCCCGCCACTATCCGGACAGTGTTGTCCCTTGCGGTCTCACAAAAGTGGCTAATCCATCAGCTTGGTGTCAAAATTTGCCTTCCTACATGGTGAGTTACAGTAAACGGTGTACATGTACCAACCACCCGAATTTGTGGATCGTCAATATCCAAACATGGTATGCAAACTCAAGAAGTCTCTTTATGGGTTAAAACAAGCCCCACGGGCATGGTATAATCGGTTCTTGTCTTTTGTTAGTTCGAAAGGGTTTAAAAGTAGTACATGTGACTCGTCTCTATTTGTTTATCGAGGTACCCACATACAGCATATCTTTTACTATATGTAGACGACATCGTCATCACCGCATCGGATAACACGTTCTTACACACCATCATTGGCACACTCTCATGAGAGTTTGCCATGACTAACCTTGGAAGCCTACATTATTTTCTGGGTATTAATGCTACCCGCAACACACACGGTCTTTTTCTATCTCAAGCTCAATACGCGAAAGAGATACTTTCAGCGGGCATCCATGACAACATGCAAACCGTGTTACACTCCAGTCGATACATCATCCAAGCTGAGTGCTACTGATGGTGAACTGCTCCCGGATGGAACACTCTACCGAAGCCTTGCGGGAGCATTGCAATACCTCACTTTTACCCAACCTGACATCACATATGCGGTTCAGCAGGTATGTTTGTTTATGCATGCTCCTCGTGAGCCACACTTTGCTTTCATGAAACGCATTCTTTGCTACATTCAGGGCACCTTAGACTACGGTCTACAATTACACTCGTCCTCTAGCTCATCTTTAACGGCTTACTCAGACGCCGACTGGGGGGTGCCCGGATTCACGAAGATCCACTTCGGGATATTGTGTGTACCTTGGCAATAACCTGATTTCTTGGTCTTCAAAACGACAACCTACAGTATCCCGATCAAGTGCTGAAGCCGAGTACAAAGGTGTCGCAAATGCAGTAGCCGAGACAAGTTGGATAAGGAATTTACTTTATGAGTTGCATGTTCCGATTGTCAAAGCAACCATCGTCTATTGTGATAATGTCTCGGCAGTGTACCTCACCGAAAACCTAGTGCAACATCAGAGAACTAAACATGTTGAGATAGATATACATTTTGTTCGCGAAAAAGTTCGACCGGGTCAAATACGGGTTCTTCACGTTCCATCATCATTCCAGTATGCCGATATCTTCACCAAAGGCCTTTCCCGCCAGTTGTTTCAAAACTTTCAATCCAGTTTGAGCGTTGGTTCTCCACCCCTGAGAGGGGCTATTAGCGTGTATTGTATTTTAGCATAATAATTTGTATATCTCTGATTATTCGTATTTCCTTTTGTAAAGCTTTATCAGTGGCTAACTTGTAGGGTTGTTAGCTTGGCCACTCTTGATATATATTGTACAACATACTGTGAATGGTGATACACAAAATATCCAAATCACAAGGCTCTTTAGTGAGGTGGTGTGGGGGGTTCTCCATGGTGTGGGGCAAATATTGTTGATGATGTGGCGATTTGTGGTTGGTTCGTTGTTGTTTCGGTTTGTTTTGATTGTTCGTTTGGATTTTAATTGTTTATCTTTTTAAACGCCTCTTTTCAAGCCTTTTCTATCTTGTGTTTTTTAAACGCCCCCACTGATGTGAGTATCACATAACGCTTCATGCCCTTTTTCAAACCTTTCACACCTTTATGCTTGTTTCAATAGGCCTTATTTATCGACTAAGAGATGTGTCTTTACTTTTACTTGTATAAATAAAAAATGGATTAATATTTACGTCTTAAACTTTTGTTTAGTACTACTTATTCACTTATTATAGACTAAGAGATGTGTCTTACTTTACTTTATAATAAAAATGATTAATATTTACTTATTAAACTTTTGTTTAGTATTACTTATTCACTTAGCTTCATACACGTATTATATCATGTATAATTTGTGTTTTTTTTTTCTGTAAGCATTGAAAAGTCTCGTTAGACAAGAAATTTGTGTTATTTTTTTCTACGGGTTAAAAAGAGGGCAAAGTATGCATCGATTTAGATCTTTCAGGTGCGTAAATAATTTGTGTACCCGGTCGCTAGAAGCATTAGAAAGCTCGCGGCTTGGAGCTCGCTCGATTATTACTTATATGCATTTAAGAGTGAATTTGATATCTTTGGCATATCTGAAGGTTGATTACCGTGCTGATGAACTAATACTGTATCAGGTTGAAATTCAAAACTTATTTTTTGTTGTTAAACTAGATTTTGGTTTGTAATGTGTTTATTGAACTTATTTTGAATATGTTCTTTTGAACTATTTAATAAACTTTTTAGACTACTAAATTTTGAAAGGTATGTATAATTTTTGCTTTTAAAACCCAACCAAACCAAGCCGAGTCCAAGCTTAGATTTTCAGTTCGATTTCAAATCCAAGGCAACTTGGTTTATAATCAACATGAACAACCCTGTTCCTTTTGTGATAGTTGGGTTAACTAGAATGTTAGACGAGTAAGTTTAAAAATAGAGTAATTCTCATTTTAGTCCCTAAGGTTTATTTCCCAAAATGTCACTTCAGTATAAATGTTTTTTTTTTCAAACCTGGGTTCCTAACTTTTGTAGTTTTTTTTCTATTTTGGTCCAATCCATTAACTCCGTCAAAAAAATGTCAAGTGAAGGGTATTCTGGTTAGAATACATATATTGTTTTACTTTTGCTATTTTCATCCAAAACTTATTTACATATAAAAAAATATAAGAAAAAAATACTAATTCATATATATGTATTAATTCATAAGATTTTGATGAAAAGTGCATAGTTTTGTCTTTTGTAATTTTTTTATAATTTAATTTTTTGTTTTACAAGTATGATTTTTATTTTTATAAATTTGCCATAGAAAGTTTAACAAGCTTAGTTTTTTATTAGTTTTTGTTGTACGCTTTTTCCAGGAGTTGGTCGTCGTTCGGTTGCTATCTAGCACGATGTTTGGTAGCTTTTACGTCATGTATGTCACTTGCAGTTAAAAATTCGTGTTTTCGTATTATGTTTCCCCCTTTTTTATCGTAGTTCAGTTGTTACTTAGCACGGTTTATGCCTCCAACCCGACAACGTTGGCAACATAGTTTTACCCCCCGCTCCGCAACGCGGAGGGCTTAAGACTAGTTATAAATAAATAAACATATATATAATAACATTAATATATAAAATAAGTATAAAATAATGTTATTTTTTAAAATATATATAAAAAAATACACACATGTATATAGATACAATATAGCGAATGAGGTAGTGACTTGGGTTTTTGTGACTCTCGACTCTCCTCTCCATACTTTATGCGGCATTCAGGTGAATGGCGAATATGTGTGGCATTGGTTCATCTTGGATGAGAGGCGGGATTTTACCGATTATTTCACTGCGTGCCTTCGGATCGATGAAGGTCGGATTTTGACACATCTGAGAGAGCCAAGGGGCTGACGACGGTCAAATAGTCAACCTTACCCACAACATCCGGTATCATGCTGGTTGACACGTCGTTCCATGCCGTTAAAAAATATGGATACATTATTTTTTGAGATAAAAATTCCAAACTCTCTCTCTTTCTCTCTCACCCTCTCTCTTCCTGTCTCCCTCCCACCACAACAACCATCACCGTGCACCACCACTGTTACCGCCATTCACCACAACCATCACCAACCTCTCCTTATCTCTCTCTCTCTTGTCTCTTTCTCTCTCCTATCTCTCTCCCACCACAACAACCACCACCGTGTCCCACCACTGTTACCGCCATTCACACACACACCACCACCACCAAAGCACCCAGCTCACGACCTCTGCAACAACCACCCCCATCACTGCAACCACTGCAATAACCACCAGCCCTAGTTTCTTTCCAATTATCAGTTCCAACAAGAAAAGGCCCTAACTTCCCAATAATCACTGGAAAGTGCAGAGGGTTAACTTTGTTTCTGTGATTGAATATCAACTGTTTGAACTCTAGAACTCTTCGAATCGGTGAGTCTTATTCAATCAATTAGTGGTTAACTTTGTTTCTGTCATTGAATTTCAACTGTTTTGTTTAGGTTATAGTTGTTGATATCTGTTACAACTTCATGATGTTTCAGTTATTATTGTTTGTGAATGAATCATTTCAATTTTGTTTGTGGTTTCTATCTAGCCCTAGAATTTTCTGGAAAGTGTTTTAATAATGAAATTAGGGCAAAATATATGATACTATCTTCTGGAAATAAATTAATAATTAATTGCAATTACTCTGGATAAGTGCAATTGTAGCTACTGTTTGCTTATTATTTCAAGGGAAATTGGCCTGTAATCAATCGACTCGTATCGTCGATCAAAATCCCTAAAACATATGTTTGTAATTCAGAACAAAATTAATGGAAAAAATAGGTGAAAGGTTGGACTGGCAGGGGGAATATTCAAAAGTGGGCCGGCCAATGACGTCTACTAGGGATTTTTACAGGCCAATTTCCCTTATTTCAAAACAAGAGATAGATGCTTCTTTGCTTAGGTTTGAAACTGTAATTTGGAGCTATGTTTTTTTGAAATTCACAGATATTTCCAATTTCTATTTGGGATTTTTTTCTAGGTTTAACATTATTAATAGTTATAAAGAAACTGTGATTTGGAGCTATGCTTTTAAAATGTATAGTTGTGGGAAACATGTTTGCTATTATGGTGTTAAGTACTACTATGGCAATATCATTATAACTTCTGTAGTATATACAATCATTCGGCTGTGTAAAATATCCATTGGACTTTTTCTGCCACATGGTTATATTTAATAAACTAGGTTAGAATTCCGTGTTATATAAAGAAACTTAATTGTGCCGCAAACTTGTCGAATTAATGTTTATGTTTTCAAATTTTTGTTATTATTTTTTTTACTTGTTTCTTTTGTTTTCACTATTATAAAGGCTTGGAAAGGATTATGCTTGCATTTGTGCAATTTGACTTTAGTTACATATGTAATTTGGAATTGTTCTCTAGCTTATGTAGAATGACAATGAACATACAGTGCTAATGTATATGCTTCTCAAAAAAGTTAGGGTGATGATACTCTCTGAATTAAAGTATTTTGCATATACATTTGATTTTTGGTTACTGGTTAGATAGATTCATACGCTTTGAAAAGGATGATGCTTGAATTTGTGCAATTTGACTTGATATGTGAAATGGTAAAAATGTATCGAATTTGTGGTGCAGGTCTGTAAATTCATTACTTGAATGCATGTATTGGTGTTCCTGTGAGACGGTGACAGTATTGAACGTCCATGGAAGGTTTAAAATCTTTGTTCCTGAACACAACCCCGTTGACTTGTCAACCTTGGAAGCGTCCTTATCCTCCGAAGCTTAATTCCTCATCACGAATCTCCTGTTCGGTCTCACCAGACCCGTGGTCTCTGAGCGATGGAAACAAACCGAAACCCAAATCAAAGCACCCAAAGAATCCTCTTTCCGACGACAATGCTCGTCGCATTATCAAAGCAAAAGCCCGTTATTTAAGCGTATTGAGGCGTAACCAGGGTTCACAAGCTTTAACACCCAGGTGGATCAAGAGGTCACCTGAACAGATGATACAATACTTGGAGGATGATAGGAACGGGCACTTGTACGGTCGGCATGTAGTGGCAGCTATTCAACGGGTTCGGAGCCTTTCGAGTTTGCCCGATGGGTCTTATGACATGAGGCAGGTTATGGCTTCTTTTGTTACTACTCTCACGTTTAGAGAGATGTGTACGGTGTTGAAAGAACAAAGGAATTGGAGACAAGCCCGAGACTTTTTTGCATGGATGAAATTACAGGTGATTGCTCTTTACTTAGGGTTGTAAACCAATAGAACGAACACGGACAAAAACTTGTTGGTGTTCGTTTGTTATGGAAATATATGTGTTCACGAACTGTTCTTGAACACTTACTGAATGAGATTTTATGTTCGTGTTCGTTCGTTAAGGAAATGAACGTGTTCGTGTCCGTTTGTGTTTAATTTAAGGTAACGAACACAAACTAATGTTCATGAACACAAATGAAAACAAACAAGTGTTCATGAACTGGATATATAATACACCAATACTTATTACATATTCTATTTGTCAAAATTTTGAAGTATTCTAATAAAACATAAAAATTGAAAACACTAATGAGCTATCGAACATAAACCAACACGTTACCGAACATTCACGAACATAAATGAACGAACGCAAACTCTGTTCATGCTCATTCATTTGACTAAACGAACAAAATTTCTTGTTCGTGTTCGTTCATTTATTAAACGAACGAACACAAAAGAACTTCCCAGTTCCCACTAAACGGTTCACGAACTGTTCGCTGAACGTTTAGTCTGTTTGCAACCATACTCTTACTAGTTTTATTCATTAAGGTGTAAATATTCCTTGTCTATTATATGTCTTTACATGTATGCTCTTGCATTAATTTGGTGTAATGTTAGTTTTATGGTTAAACAGTTAAGTTACCGGCCCAGTGTAATAGCCTATACGCTGTTCTTCGAACTTATGGACAAACCGGAAAAATCAAGCTTGCGGAAGAGACGTTCTTGGAAATGCTCGAAGCCGGGTGCGAGCCAGATGAAGTTGCGTGCGGAACCATGTTGTGTGCATACGCTAAATGGGGTCGCCACAAAGCTATGTTGTCGTTCTACTCGGCCGTGCAACAACGGGGTATCGTGCTCTCTGTTGCAGTTTACAATTTCATGCTATCATCTTTGCAGAAGAAATCGTTTCACCAAAACGTCATAGAGATTTGGAGACAGATGGTTGTAAGTGGTGTAACTCCGAACCAATTCACATACACGGTTGTTATTACGTCATTGGTGAAAAACGGTCTTACCGATGAAGCTTTTGTGACTTTTAACGAGATGAAGAGTATGGAAATTGTACCGGAGGAGGTTACGTATAGCCATCTTATTGAGGTAACTTGTAAAAAGGGTAACCAAGATGAAGCTTTGAGGCTCTATCATGATATGAGAGAACAAAATATAGTTCCGAGTAACTTCACGTGTGCATCTCTTTTGTCTCTCTACTATCGAAGCGGAAACTATTCGAAAGCTTTATCTCTATTTTCGGAAATGGAAAGGTTTAAAGTTGTAGCGGACGAAGTCATATACGGTTTGCTTATTAGGATATACGGTAAGCTCGGTCTATACGAGGATTCAATGGCAACATTTGAAGAGATTGACAAGTTAGGTTTATTAAGTGATGATAAAACGTATATAACAGTGGCACAAGTGCAATTGAGTACCGGGAATTATGAAAAGGCAGTAGATATAATGGAACAAATGAGATCTAAAAACATAAGTTTTTCAAGATTTGCGTATATTGTTTTGTTGCAATGCTATGTAATGAAGGAGGACAGAGAAGCCGCTGAACGTACGTTTCAAGCTCTTTCGGAGACCGGTTTTCCCGACCGTCGTTCTTGCACAGACATGTTGACTTTGTATATGAAACTAGGGCTTACCGAGAAGGCGAAAGACTTGATCGTCCATATACGAGAAAATAAAGTAAAATTTGATAAGGTGCTTCTGAAAACGGTTATGAAGGTATATTGTAAGGAAAACATGTCACATGATGCTGAGCAAATGATACAAGAGCTTAGCGAAAAAAGATTGTTCGAAGAAGATGATAAGTTCATTCGAACGATTTTGATGGGTGTACGTGGAGATTTTACAGGACTTGAAGAAGCTGATTTAGATCCCTTGGCGTTTGAGCTATTGTTGACTCTGTCTATGGCACCTGAAACTGCGTATAAGATGGAGAAAACACTCAACTTGTTGTTGAACACTACTAATGGCTGTAAAGTAGCCAATCAAGTGGTTAACAATTTCATGAAAGAAGGTATATTTGTTCCATTGAGGATGCGTGTGCCTAAGGGCTGCAAACGAACTGAACGTTCAGTGAACAGTTCGTGAAACATTCGGTGGGAAGTTCGATTGTGTTCGTTTGTTTAATAAACGAACACGAACAAGTTCATTTATGTTTGTGAAGTGAACGTTCGGTAACGTGTTCGTTTGTGTTCGATAGTTCATTAGTGTTTTTAATTTTTATATTTTATTCAAATCCTTTAAAATTCCGACAAATTAAATATTTAATAAGTATCGTGTATTATATATTTTGTTCATGAACGCTTATTTGTGTTCGTTTGTTTCCATTTGTGTTCAGAACATGCGTTTGCGTTCGTTGCCTAAAATTAACAAACGAACACAAACACGTTCATTTCCTTAACGAACAAACACGAACATCAAATCTAGTTGGGTAAGTGTTCACGAACAGTTCGTGGACACATATATTTCCTTAACAAACGAACACGAACAAGGTCTTGTTCGTGTTCGTTCGGTTTGTTTGCAATCCAGGCGCTTTTGTTTCGGGTACCAAAATTTTCTTTGTTGGTGTAGGTTTAACATCTCAAGCAGAATTTTATTTGACCTATTGCTGAAGCTGGGTTGCAAGCTAGAGGTTTCTACTTTATCATCTGTGATATATTTATACGGAAAGCAAAAGCAGGTGGAGCGAGCCAAACGCGCATTTGCGGCAGTGGCAGATGCTTCTTCAGAACAAAAGCATTTGTACAGTTGTATGATTGATGTATATGTCAAATCTGAAAAAGTGGATGAAGCATACTTGTTTTACGTAGAGGAAGATAAGAAAGGCCGTGATGTTGGTGCTGTTGCAGTTAGCATGCTCGTTAATGCACTGAGTAATTGTGGTAAGAAATGAGAAAACAATGTCCCTACCCTTGCCTTTTCATTTGAATAAAATGCCATTTTCGGTTTGGCCAGTTTTGCGACTTTCGCCCAAAGGTTTGTTTTTCTGCATTTGGATCCAAAAAGGTTTAAAATCTTGCCATTTTCACCCGGCTCGTTAACTCCTTTCATTTTTCTCCATTTAGCCGGGTATTTCCGTCTTTTTTGTTAACTTAAAAGGAAATTCAACCATTGGGTGTCAGCCTAGTGGCCACCAGCACCCATTACAAACTGGTGTGGGCAGGTTCAAGCCCTGGTTCAACCAAATTGCCTACCCGGTAGGGTATTCACCGCCAGGTAGTGTTGCTGGGTCGCTAGCTTGGGAAGGGGGATCCTTCCGCGGTCAGGGGTACCGTGCGTCCGTGTATCTACCCTTTTAAAAGGAAATTCGGTCTTTTTACAAAAGACGGAAATATCACTGACTTAAAGACGGAAAAGACCTAATTGCTCTTTAAGTTAGCAAAAAAGACGGAAATACCCATGACTTAATGGAGAAAATGGAGGAGTTAACAAGCCATATGAAAATGGCAAAATTTCAAATTTTTTGGATCCAGATGCGGAAAAACAAACTTGGATGAAAGTCGCAAAACTAGACAAACCTCAGGGACAAAAATGGCATTTTACTCTTTTCATTATGAATTTTGCAATTACATTAACATGATTAAGTTAGTTATCTTAAAGGTCGAGTGTTAATACATCTGATGCTTATTGTTATTATTATATTTTCACTTTCTAGGAAAGCATCGGGATGCAACGAATGTCATAAATAATTGTTTCAATAAAAACAGGGAGCTTGATACAGTGGCATACAATACTTTCATAAAAGCAATGCTAGATGCAGGTAGATTGAGGTTTGCTGGAAACATCTATGAGAAGATGCTTACAAAAGGTGTTGCTCCATCAATTCAGACATTCAACACCATGATTACGTAAGAACTTGATATTGTTTGTTTTAATGTGTATAACAAGAAACAAGAGTTCCTTTCTCTTTTCTTAAGTTAAGTTTGTTGACATATGCAGTGTGTATGGGCGTAGTCGAGATCTTGATAAAGCTATAGAGATGTTCAACACTGCTCGAATGAAGGGTGTGACCCTGGATGAGAAAGCGTACACGAATTTAATAGTTTACTATGGGAAGGCTGGTAAAATCGATGAAGCGTCGATCTTTTTAATCAGATGCAGGAAGAAGGAATAAAACCTGGGCAGGTATGCACCCCATTATATATAGAGATTACCTTGTATCGTTGTAGGTTATAATCCCATTATATATAGAGATTATCTTGTATAGTTGTAAGTTATAATCATAGTTGTCAATAGCGAGTGTAGCAATCGCTATAGCGCGCTATGTAGCGTATAGGTCTAGGCTCTCTATTAGGGTTGTAGCGATAGACAGCGGTAATAGCGATAGTTTATGTTTTTTTTTTAATATAAATAGCTATAAAATAGCTGGTTTTAGGTTTTTGTTAAATATACCAGTAAAATAGCGTATATACCAGGGTATTTTGATATAATATACATATAAAATTTAAAAAAAATTCTAGTGTATCGCCATTTATAAAACAGCCGCCCGTTATTTGTCGCTATTCGCCCCTTATCGCTATTTGTAGCTATTCACCATTAACAACCATGGTTATAATCTTAAATGATTATGGTTAGGTGATGGAAATTAAGGTTTATTATTAAAATGTTGTGTTAATCAGAGTAATAATTTATGTTATATGTATAAATTTATTATATAGGTGAGCTACAATATCATGATGAATGTGTATGCTAGTGGTGGATCCTACAAAGAAGCGGCTCAACTTTTTAACGAGATGCAAAGGGATGGTTGTCACCCGACTCTTTCACCTATCTCACCCTTGTTCGAGCGTACGCAGCTGGTGAGAAGTACATGGAAGCGGAGGAAGCCATTAGTTTGATGAAGAAACAAGGGGGGATTGGGATATCCCCTACTTGTGCTCATTATAACGTGTTACTATCTGCATATGCAAAAACAGGTAAGTTGGGGGACGTTGAGAGGGTTTATGAGCTGCTAATTGCGGCTGGGTTGGTTCCAGACGTTGCGTGTTATCAAACCATGCTTAGATTCTACTTGGACCATGGATATGTGGAAAAAGGCGTATCTTTGTTCGAAAGCATTGATGATAGTGGTGGTGCAAAATCTGATCGGTTTATTATGAGTGCGGCCGTGCATTTGTATAGGGCAGCCGGCTTGTCCATCAAAGCTCAAGGTGTGTTAACTTGTATGAATAGTCTGGGCATCTCTTTTCTCAAGATAAGGCTTGCATAATGATTTTGTGGGTTCATTTTTTTTGTTACTTTTGTAACTGTAGAGTGTAAATTTTAGCTATTGTATGAATTTAAGCTAGCATATGTCAAATTCTATTGCAAATTGAAGTTTTGTAGTTATAAAGCTTTGTATGAATTTAAGCTAGCATATGTCAAATTCTATTATCTATGTATGTGAGTCTCTATATTTCTAATGCTAACGTATTAGGGGCTGTTCGGCAACTTATGAATGGTCAAGTGCTGAACGAGTAAGAAGTCTGAACCATTAAGTGCTGAATCAATAAGAGGTCTGAACCATTAAGAGCCAGTATAATGCCTAACCGTTCAGAAACAAATGTCTGACCAATTCATATTAGAGGCCTTAACCATTCAGACTCAATATAATGCTTAACAATTCAGAGGCAAATGTCGAAACCATTCAGACATTTGCTCGCGAAACAAACAGTCTGAACCATTAAGTGTTGAACCAGTAAGAGGTCTGAACCATTCAGTCTCATTAAGAGGTAAACAAACAACCCCTTAGTTAGTGGATTAGTTAGTGAATGAGTTAAGCCTACATGATGATGATGTCGCCTTGTTTTGTTATTTGTATGTCTATCACCAGAGATAGGCAAAATCGGGTCTTTTGAATACCCGGACCCGGTTCCAACCCAGACCCGGTTCCTCATGCTAGTCAGTAGACCCGGTTCCTCTGTGGAACCGGTTCCAGTTCGTACCCGGGTATAAGTTTTTAAATGTGGAACCTGTTGTAACCGGTTCCGGGTAATTTGGAACCGGGTATGGTAGGAACCCTGGTACGGGTAGGAACCGGTTCTGTCGTATATGTGAAGAAAAGGCTGCAAGGTTCTGTGTGGAACCGGTTCTGTCGAGTCTTGTCAAGTCATAAAAAGCTGCATTTACTATTAGGAACCGGTTCCGAAATTTGAAACTAAATATTAATTTTAAAATCGGTTTTTTCTTGTATTTAAACCTCATTCTCTACAACACTTCTAATTTCATTTACTTACTACAAAAAATCAACACTTTAACCACTTCAAATCTAATACTATCAAAGAGATAACGATGGCTTGCAACGATGAGGTCGTGGATGTTTTGGAAACCAAAAGAAACCCCGCTATTTGAAAGCACTTTGACTTGTACTTGATGTCGGATAGCCATGAAATGGCTAGATGCAAGGGGTGCGGGAAGTTCATGAAGGCGTCGGCCAACTCGACGCTCAAGAAACACACCAACCGCCATTGTCCGGTGACAAAGGCGAAAAACAATGAAAAGGGTGAAGCATCCGGGACCGGGTCATCGAAAGTTTAGTTTGTTTTATGTATTGTAAACCCGTTTTATAATTAGTATGTTTAGTGTTTTATATGTTTTGTTTAACATTTCATGTTTAGGTTTTTTGTGTAACCGGGTACTTGTTTCTCGTAATAAATAGTTTTATGTTTATGTATTATACCTTGTTCTAGCAAAGACTTATAAAAAAACTCACATTAAAAATATATTGGCTCCGGTCTGTAAGGTTACCGTAGGAACCGGGTATGATAAGAACCGGTTACGGGTACAACCCGGGTACGGGTTGGAACCGGTTCCGGAACTATTTTTTTCCAAAAATGTGGAACCGGTAGGAAACATCGGGTATTTTGAACCCGGAACCGGTCCCAGGTAGGTTCCACCCGGTCGGGTTTGGAACCGGTTATTATGCCCATCTCTATCTATCACTCAATGGACAAAATTATTGGATCAGGTTGGGTCGAGTTGGGTCATGTTGACCATCGAACCTAAGTCGATAAAAAATACAGTGAATTAAAGAACTTCCTTGTGTCACTCGAATACAAAAGTACAAAACACTTTCGTAACACAGAAGAACTTTATCGGTGTTACAAAGTACAAAACACTTTCGTAACACAGAAGAACTTTATCGGTGTCAAAGTGACACCGATCTTCATACATAAAGTCAAACTAACTCACCCGACAACCGTTGACTTAGTTGACTATCTCTAATCACCTACAGCATGCATAAGCAAGGATATTTGCAACATTTACATTGGTAAGCCTAACTACAGAAATCCATATGTGAATTGTTCAACTGCTAGATATGAACTTTATCATTATGTTCATATCAAACCTCTATAATAAGTGCATAGACACACTTGCAAGATCAAAAAGTGCCATGCATTGGTCAGATCTCTATATACTTGATAAAGTCAACTGTTTAATTCTGTTTCTATGTAGGGGAGTATTTGTCAACTGTTTGGGTAGCTGCCAGATTGGGCAATGGCTCGAGAGATGGGTCGGGTTCGCAACTGGCAGGCTGGTTGTGGAATGATGCAAATATCGACGGGCTTGACCTTAGATGAGGGGCCGGGCGTAGTCCTGACCCGGATAAACTGTGACCAGGTAAATAGGTGGTGGGACCATTGGTCAAATATAGGTTCTTGGATCCAACCAGTGCAGATGCGGGGATTTGAAGAACTTTAACCGAACTAGTTTCTGTAATCAAAAGAAACAAATCTATAACCAACTGAGGTTTTCGAAAGAAATAAAGTTATATTGAAATCTTATATGGATACCTTTCGGTGTTCTCTTCAGATGCACTCAAATGCGATAAATGGCGACAGTCTTTCTTTCAATGTGGTAATATCATCGTTCATTTCCATGTCAGCATCAGTATGTATCTTATCATTTTTGCAATCAACCAGTGAAAGAATATTTCTGTAGCTCTGAAAAATATCCTGAAACGGCTGACAGAAATTAGCACATGTAAAATACAAAGGCTGCAGCCTGAAAAAGCGGCACATCCGCCGATCAAAACGGGCTGGGCCGGGTTGGCCCACATACGTTTGATTCGAATCAGTGCACTACACTACCACAGATGACTTAAGTTGGCTTTCAGCCCGTTATACCAGTTTCACTTATTTCTTTTATTATTGACCCTTTTGAGATAAAATAATTGAGGAAACACAAGTTCAGGCTTAAATTGGTCATATTATTACCGGTCAAAACGGGGTGGGTTGACTAACGAGTCAAAACAAGTTTGGGCTAAATGGTCATTATATTACTTGTCGAAACGGGCTGGCGGAGCTGGCCCTATACATTTGTTGAGATTTAATGCACCAAAGACTAAACATAGACTCAAGTTGACTTTCAGCTGTTTGACCAATGTGACCTGTTTTTTTCTTTTTAACTTTTTTTTTAAATTATTGACCTGTTTGAGACTAAAAGAAATGAGAAACACACCGCTGGTTCACCAGAAACAGTTAACAGTTTCATATCAGCCATAAGCATCTGAAATTTCTTTAAATGCGTTGAAATTGCGGGGCATTGGCACTCGTCTATCACTAACAATTCCCACTTGATATGTTCAAGCGTTTCCATGTCCTACAAAAAGACCAATATTTATATAATTAATTCATACACGAATTTGTGTTAGTTTTATATGATATCAATCGCGTACCTCCGCAATGGTCTCTGGAGAAGATAAAAGGACTTGAAATTCTGAACCTCTAATCGCATCCCGAATATCTTTCGTCCCTTTGTATGTTACAACGTTGATCAACTTTGACCACTTTAAAAACTCCATTTCCCACAACAAACGAGCACTCGAAGGAGCTATTATTAGAATAGGCTTCTTCACGTTATCCAGCAATGATGATACAAAAGAGACCACCTTTACTAGACGGTCCTGCAGATCCCGAAAATTGTTTAAACACATACTTTATCTTTCATTCGTAAAAAAAGAATAAATACGCCAAGAATTCCACCTGCCCGTCAAAGAAAACAGCATTTTGACCTCTGTTCCGATGATAAAGAAGCTTAAAAACATAAGGAAGAACATGATTATGTAATTCGGTTGAGACCTCTAATTCAGTAGAACCCGAACAAGATTCACCAGAAAGTGTGGAAGAGCTGCTACAAGAGTTTTCGGGTACAGGTTGACTTTTGTTGACCAAATTATCCCAGAAAACAGAATGTCTGTTATCAATCAAGTACTCATCAATAGAAGAACTTTCTTTTAAGTGGGTTTCAGTTTCACCAAATAGCAAGATATTTCCAGAATAAGCTCCAAGTTGCATACGCGCATTTTCAATGATTGAGCGGTTCGCGCGATCTGTTTCGACACTCGTGTTCCTCAACAGGGATGACAACTCGCGAACCAAATCATTTATAAACGAATGATGTCCGGAGTCGGTACGGCTTCGGAGCTCACTGAATAAGTGGGTTGCGCCCCATGCAAGAAGTTGGTGGCAAACACTCCAGCTAATATGAGTGTCGACATGTAGGCCTATAAACGAACCAAACGTTCATGAACTGTTCGTGAACTTGTTCGGTGGGAAGTTCGTTTATGTTCGCTTATTTTATAAATGAACGAACATGAACAAATTTATTTGTTCGTTTAATTAAATGAACGAACATGAACATACACGTTCGTTCATTTATGTTCGTGAAGTTCGTTCATTACGTTTGTTTGTTTATATTTTAACAAATACATATGGAGTTGTATTATACAAATATAAACACAAAAGAGGTTTTCTAACTACTTATATACATATAACTAACTGATAATTGGGCTTTCCAGTAATTAAAATGTGCTATCCAATAGAAATTATCGTAATTAATCAATAACTTATATAAAAACAGCTACTTTGTGTCGTTTATGTTTAGTTATTTATGTTCATTTGTATTGTTTATGTTTGTTAAATTATGTTAGTTTAAGTTTGTTTGTTTATGTTCATTTACGTTCGTAAACTGTTCGTTTACGTCCGTGAACTGTTCGTTTAGGCTTTAAATGAACGAACATAAACGAACACAAACACAAACATTTTCTTAATGAACGAACACGAACATGCCTCTGTTCGTGTTCATTCGGTTCGTTTACAGGCCTATCGACATGTGTACCTTGCTTTGAAAGAATAAGCGCTTTCTCTTCAACGGTGAATGCTGAATACAACCGAAAAACAACTAAACGCTCACAGTGTGAATCGATGGTGATCCTCTTAAGCGATTTTATGTCATTTGACGGGTTCCGGTCACTGTTGAATAGTATCACCACATCGACACGTGAAAGTCGAAGACTTGACAGACAAGCAAGGTGATCGCATAAGCAAATAAACCTATCACTATCTGCTTTGTTGAACATTTCTAACGCTTCTTCTTTCTTTACGTATCCAGAACGAGAAAGAGTCCACCAGGGGATATACACATACGAATTCTCGCCGAATCTTTGACGAACAAGATCATCCAAATAATGCCCGGTTGACAACTTCTCCGAATTAACCGCCGACTGTCCATCAACAAAACAGTTAAAGCGCGTAGGAAACTAAAGTAAATTAAAAAATTCACTTACATGAAATAGTACAAGTGCTCGCAAACCGCATCGTTTAATTTCTATCAGGAGCTTGTCGAGAACGTGAAGTTTGCCACTGACATTGATCAAAGAAGCTTCTTTCGAAGAATTACGTAAAGTGGGGTCCACTAGATACGGGTGATCGCAGCACTGCAAGAATAATTAATCGAATTAAAGAAGCATTTACCAAACAGAATGTGGAACACTAGATATACAACGGTTACAACCACAAAAAGAACCTTTTGGATCTGTGTGATGACATCATTGAGTAAAGATGTTCTTGATAATGAAGCGAGTGTGTTCGAATTTGAAGCTAAAATTGAACAATGTTGTTTAATTTGCATTGATGAAAGATGAACCGGGACCCAATACTCTTCAAGATCACTGGTGCTGAACTTGCACTCACCGCTACCTGTCGTGTATGATATTAACAATAACAGCTATTGATAAAAAAAAATTAAACTATTTTGATTTAGATACTAAATGACATTAATCTACAAAGTTGTGAAATAAAGAAACAGAATACACACCGGATTCGATCTTATCTCTTGTACTAGACGGTTGAACATTCTCTCCAACAACTTTAACTGCACTAGTTTCTGTAATCAAAAGAAACAAATCTATAATCAATTGATGTTCTTAAAAGAAATAACGGTTATCTTGAAATTTAAAATAGATACCTTTCTGTGCTCTCTTTAGATTGCACTGAAATGCTATAAATGGCGACAGCCTTTCTTTCAATACGCTAATATCATCGTTCATTTCAACGTCAGCATGAGTATTTATCTTTTCATTTTTGCAATCAACCAGCGAAAGAATATTTCGGTAGCTCTGCAAAATATCCTGAAACGGTTGACTGTAATTAGCAAATGTAAAAAACAAAGGCTGCAGCCTGCAGTGCACCCATGGGTCAAAATGGGCTGGGTTGGGTTCGCCCACATACATTTGTTTAAAATCAGTGCACCACACTATCACAGATGACTTAAGTTGGCTTTTCAGCCCGTTTGACCAATTTGACTACTTTTTGATTATTGATCCATTTTAGATAAGAATTAAAAGAAATGAGAAAACACACCACTGTTCACCTGAAACTGTTAACAGTTTCATATCAGCCATAAGCATCTGAATTTTCTTTAAATGCATTGGAATCATGAGGCGTTGGCACTCGTCTATCACTAATAGTTCCCACTTAATATGAACAAGCGTTTCCATGTCCTGCAAATGAAAAATATTGATATAATTTAGAGTTAAATGCCAAAATCTTCCCTAAGGTTTGGAAACTTTTGTCTGTTCCATCCAAAATAAGATTTTTTTTTAACTGCTCCCCCTGACGTTTCATTTCTGTTGCCATTTCCATCCAAATCACTAACTCAGTTAAAATGTATCCTTAACTAATGGACGATATTCGTCCATTAGTTAACGATACAAAAAATTCATATTTTGGATGGAACAGCAAAAGTGCTCAAACCTCAGGGACGATTTTGGCATTTGACTATATAACTTATGCATAGATTTTGTGTTAGTTTCATATAACATCAAGAACAGTGTACCTCCACAATGGCATCTGGAGAAGATAAAAGGACTTGAAATTCCGAACCTCTAATGGTAGCCCGTATATCTTTGGTCCCTTTGTATGTTACTACGTTGACCGACTTTGACCACTTTGAGAACTCGATTTCCCACAAGAAAAGTGCACTGGACGAAGCTATTATAAGAATAGGCTTCTTCATGTTATCCACCAATGATGATACAAATGAGACCACCTTCATTAGCCGGTCCTGCACATCCCGTTAATAAAGTAAAAAAGAAGAAAATCGTTTAAACACATAATTGATCTTTTGTTCGTAAAAAAAATTAATCATTTAAAGAATAATTAAGCCAGAATTCCACCTGCCCGTCAAAGAAAACAGCATTTTGACCTCTGTTCCGATGATCACGAAGCTTGTGAACATAAGGAAGAATATTATTATGTATTTCGGTTGAGACCTCACACTGAATATCAGCTGACTCACTGCCGCCTGTCCGTATGCAATTAATGGCTATCATTAAATATTTAACAAATTTGGGTACGTCATTAAATGACATTAAACTACAAACTTGTGATATACAGAAACAGAACACACACCGGATTCGATCTTGTCTTTTGTACCAGACTGTTGAACACTCTCTCCACTAACTTGTCCAGAACATAATCTACAAATTCGGCATCCAACAGTTTTATGATTTATTTATCATGAACAATTAAAGCTTAAGGTATGAAGAAATATGTCACTAACTGAATCACCTCTGTTTTGTAAGCGTAGAACCTGAACAAGATTGTTCAGCAAGTGTGTCACTAGTGGCTCCTTTACAACACCGAATGTATTTAATCGGGCGCTTGGTGGAAAAGCTTATCACGCGTTCACCATGCCAGAAATACGAGCCACAGTATTCACATACAATATTGCAATCGCCAGAATGTAAATAAGACAATGACTTGATGGGCGTTTGTGATTGTTGGCTTGACGCGCAAGTAGGCACAGGTACATGTGATTGTTGGCTTGACGGCATAGGCAAGACATGGATGGGTGACGCAAGCAGGAAAAGGTACATGTGATTGTTGGCTTGACGCGCAAGCAGGTAAAGGTACATGTGGAGTACGTTGGAAGAGACTGCATCGTTATTTTTGGAAGCATTTGCAGCAAGCATCGCGGCACGGGGACTTGCTCGTTTCAATGATGGAACACCCATATTTACTTGTGTATCCCAATTGGTATATTTCCTTTTCTTTTTCCGTGACGAACCAGGCTGAAGTGGCGGTATTTTTGAAGTGGACATTTGTGCAATGGACTGTGTACTGCAAACGAACCAAATGTTCAACAAACAGTTTGTGAACTGTTCGGCGGAAAGTTCGTTTGTGTTCGTTCGTTTATTAAACAAACGAACACAAACAAGAAATTTATTCTTTTAGTTAAATGAACGAACATGGATGGAGGTCGGGTTAGTTTATTTATGTTCGTGAACGTTCGGTAACGTGTTTGTTTATGTTCGATAGTTCATTAGTACTTTTAGTTTTTATATTAAGTACTTAAAAAATCCGACAAATAAAATATCTAATAAGCGTCAGTGTATTATATATTATGTTCATGAACGCTTGTTTGTGTTCATGAACATTAGTTTGTATTCATTTGTGTTCATCAATTTTCGTTTTCATTAATTACCTAAAATTAACAAACGAACACAAACACGTTCATTTCCTTAACAAACGAACACGAACATAAAATCCCGTTTGGTAAGTGTTCATGAACACATATATTTCTTAACAAACGAACACGGACACAAACTAGGACTTGTTTGTGTTCGTTCGGTTCGTTTGCAGCCCTAACTGTGTATGTAACAAGTAACGTGTAAAGTAGAAAGCAACATGTTCCTATGTATCTTGGGTATATGTAATGTAATGAAATGAATACTAAATAGAATAGAATACAATAAGATTAAAAAGCAAGTGAGTGTCTTTACATATCAAAAACAAAATGTAAAAAGAAAACCTCTTACCTTAAGCTGTAAACAGGTCTGTTCTTGCAAATGTCAACCTGCAAACCCATATATACAATTGTATGAATAAGTAGCAAAACAAAATGTAGTAAAAAGTCAACGCATCCTACATAAACTTGACACCATAATCTGTCAAAAAATTAAGCTCCTTTTCTGTTGATTGACCCTAAACAAACAACTTCATGAACTCATATGACCCAAAAAAAAAAAAAAACATATGGGTTATCTGAAAAAAAAAGATTTTGTTTTCACTCTTAATTCACAGAATCCCTATCATTATCAACCAATATGAAACCTATTACTCAAACACATGCAGTAACAAAACCAATATATTGTTCCTATTTTAAAACAGAGAAACCAATTTGAAGCAGTCACTTACCTTGAAAGTTGAAACCCTGAAGTCCCAAAACATCCTGCTTGAAACCCAGTATGATAAAACAAAACAGTAGAGTGGTATTGAAAGGAACCATACGTGGCTTCTGGTGTCTTGTGGTGAACTTGGAACAAGACCAAAAATAAGCTCGGGTTAACAACTAAAGACACACATCTAGTAACTCATAGTAACAAGTCAACTTAATTAAACTCAAACACATGGGACAGTTTTTTTTTTTTTTTTGAAAGTGTGTTAATTATTCGCGAATGTCGGGAGGTTAGCATACGTTGTCTTAATGGGTCTGCGTCAGAGAGCCCCCTCGCAAAATAGATCCCCAATTTAAACCCCTCAATGATAAACCCCTATCACCAAAGACTCGAACTTGAGACCTTGAGGGGAAAATCATCCGGGTCCACCATAGGTGGAACTTAAATACCCGTGGCCACCACTAGAGCACTAGTGATGGTTGGGACAGTAATCTCACCGTCGTCATCATCATAATCACTTAAATTCCAGCCATAGCAAAGCTAAGGTGGAGTTTGAGAGACCGCTTCCAGCGAGACCATCGCTGCTTGATAGTAGTTTTACGTCAAGCCTTTGATATAAGACACATAACGTCAGCAAAGGTCGATTAGTGCATGTACCCACTTGTCCTATCAATACCACTACATGATGCATGACCCGGTTTTAAAGTTATTTTCACGGAATTAGTAAGATAACATTAAAATTATTGCACTTTCACTCCCCCGAACTCACACATATATACATTATATGCGCATGCCGCAAGTGAAGTGTAAGGACAATAATCTCGTAACCCATTAAAATCTTTTAGTTAAAATTTAAATGAATAACACATCTTATTTTTTATACGTTGTTCGGTCAATGTAGAAAGAAAATATTTTTTTTATAACGTTTGTGTCGGTCAATGTAGAAAAAGAAAGATAAGCCAATTAGAGTTCATGCTCAAATTTTTTTACTATTTTATATAAAATAGTAAATATTTAAGTATACCTCATTTAGATTTCAAAACACAAATGCTTTAAAAACATCAAACACTCGCTGGAAATCTTTTTTTGCTTAACCCTTGCACTTTCTTGAATTTTGTTCTTTTCCTTCAGTTGGCCATGCAAAAGATTTAGCAAAAATAGATCAAGTCGAGTTGTCGACGAAATAATCATTCACTGGACGCTGATGAGGTTCTTCACGATCACTTTGCGCAAATATTTTCTTTGATCTTCTCATATCTTCAAGTTCTTCTGTTGCGGCGTTTCGCAAGAAACTCAACACTTAGAATCTATTGAGTTGAAAGAAACGCTTCGGGTTGAAAATATCTCATTTTCGAAAGAAGAAGAGTCGGGTAGAAAATATTTCATTTTCTTTCTTTGAAAATTTTGAAATTTTTTCTTTTTATTTTTAAAAGAAAATATAGAATAGATATGTGTTGGTTGTGTAAAAAAATTAGAAAATGAAAGAATATATATAGTGTGGAATCGGTGATTACAAACAAAAATAGCTTAAGAGTAATATTACAATCGGAAATCAAGCATTCACACTAGTCTAGCACCAGGTTTATGAACTCAGTGGCGGAGCTTGATTAAAAATTTCGCGGGAGCGAAAAGTCATGAGACCCATTTTTTTCCCAATCGCTATGTTTTGGGTTATATGTTCGGGTCGGCTATTCGATTCGGGTCGAGTCAAACAATAATAACTCCAAATAAAACTAAATAATCTTCATTCATTCAAAGGTCTCGTTCTTACACAAAAAAAAGTAAATTTGAACCCTCAAGTTTCATTTATATAAAAACTAGTTTCAGACTTTATTTAAACTCACTTCAAGTTTAAAAACAATTATAAAAAGTTTCTAATAACCCAATTCTTCACGTTTTTTTTACTCAATACGAAAATATGTATAATTTTTTTGCACAATAAACTTGGTAAGGGAAGGGAATTTTTAAGCAAAATAATTGGGAGGGGCGGAAATATATAATTTTAAAAATTTCGAACGGAAAATCAGAAAAATTACACTACTAACCAAAACATTGGCGGTAGCGAGTGCACCCCTTGCCACTTAAAAGCCCTGCCCCTGTATGAACTAGTGATTGAGCCATCTAGGGCATCTAGTGGCAGTTGTGCCGCTCTAGTGAATCTGCCCTAGCTTCGAACCCTATCTAGCACACGTTCCAACCACCATCATCATCGCATCATCCAATAAGAAAACCCAAAATATTGTCACATCATCATATATTATGTTAAAAAAGCATATGTGAGGCCTAAAGCGAAATGAAAATCTAAGGCGTCAATGAATAAAACTTATTAATTGGTTTTTTGATGCCATGTACGTGTACCAAATTATAATATTGGAGTTGAATCAAACAAAAAAACCACATTCAAAATTTGATATAAAATGTAAATGTGCAAATCTTATACCAAAGAATAACTAAACGCAATCTGTGGAATGAGCGGGCATCAAAGTTAAAACACCTGAAACAACACTTAAAAGCTTGGGTTTCTGATGTAAAAAAGAAAGAAGAGGAAGCTGCATCAAAATTAACGGCTTTTGGATGGGTTAATGGAAGAAAGGGAGTTGCTAGATGACGAGTGGTGGATTCATGCGGAATGCAAAAATGATTGGAAACATCATATCGGAGACTCAAACGGCGTTTTTGAGTGATCGTAATATAATGGATGGCCCCCTTATTATGAATGAAGTAGTCTCTTGGGTAAAAAAGCATAAGAAGAAGCTTCTCTTTTTCAAGATTGATTTTGAAAAAGCTTATCATCATATAAGTTGGCGGTTTTTAGATGAGGTTCAAGATCAAATGAAGTTTCCGTTGAAATGGAGGAAATGGGTGGGTGCGATATTGGCGTCAGGCAAGATCCTCGGTTTTGGTGAACGGGTCGCCGACTTTTGAATTTTAGTTCGAGAGGAGAGGGGTATGAGACAAGGGGATCCTTTGTCGCCATTTTTGTTCCTTATTGGTATGGAGGGTTTCTCTTGTTTGATAAGCAGGGCTTGGGAAGTCGGTATTTTTACCGGGTTCGAGGCGCCTAAAAATGATCCTATTGTGTCCCACTTACTGTTTGCTGATGATTCTATTTTGGTTGGGGAATGGTCTGTGAACAATATAGCTAATATGGCTACAATCCTCGGTGTGTTCCATCTTGTTTCTGGACTGCAAATAAATTATGATAAGTCGAATTTGTATGGTGTGGGGGTCGACCCGGTCGAGGTGAAAGCGATGGCAGATAGGATCAATTGCAGCCCGGGTTCTCTACCCTGCACGTATTTGGGGTTGGTTTTAGGAGCTAACATGAACCGAATTGGAAATTGGGATAGAGTGGTTGAGGTTTTCGACAAACAAACGTCTCTCGTGTCAGAAAGTGATTCACAGAACACTGAATTGAGGTATATTACTGAATTGAGGTATATTTTTCTGTATATTTCGTTACAAAGAAAGGTATTGAATTTATACACAAAACCGTAATCTAAACATAGAAGACAGCAGCTGATTACTAGCTGTCTTTAACATTGCAGCGGATTTGCTGTTGATTAGCTGGATGTCCGGCTGTTGATTAGCTGCTGAAGGATGTCCGGCTGTTGATTAGCTGCGATTACCTCCAAGGTTTGACTTTCCTTTCTAACACTCCCCCTCAAGTTGAATAGTTGGATTTCCAAAATTCAACTTGCCCAAACAATCGTTGAAAATTTTCCCGTTAACTGCTTTTGTTAGAATGTCAGCAAGCTGATCCTTTGATCGAATGAATGGTAGTTCGATCGTACCATCTTCCAATTTTTCTTTGATGAAGTTCCTATCAACTTCTACGTGTTTTGTTCGATCATGTTGTACTGGGTTTTCTGAAATCTGAATTGCAGCTTTATTATCACACATAATCTTACTTGTTTCTTTTGACGGAAAACCAATCTCAGCTAAGAGTCTTCGCATCCACATGGCTTCTGTTAAACCTCGAGCTATACCTCTAAATTCAGCTTCTGCACTTGAAAGAGCAACCACCTTTTGTTTTTTACTCCTCCAAGTAACAAGATTTCCTCCAACTAAAGTGAAGTAGCCTGTTGTTGATCTCCGACTTCCTTTATCTCCTGCCCAGTCTGCATCGGTATAGATTTGAACATTTAGGTGTCCATGTGATTGAAACAGGACTCCATGACCCACTGTTCCTTTGAGATATCTAATAATTCTCCAAACTGCTTCCATATGTGACTGTTGAGGTTGGTGCATGAACTGACTTACTACCCCTACAGCATAGGCAATGTCTGGACGAGTATGTGAGAGATATATTAGCTTTCCCACCAGCCGTTGGTATCTTTCTTTATTTGCTAACTTTGCTCCTTCCTCCATATAAAGCTTTTGGTTCACACTCATAGGAGTGTCTGCTGGTTTGCAATCGATCATTCCGATCTCTGCCAACAAGTCTAAGACATACTTCTTCTGGCTAATGAAAATTCCTTGTTTTGACCTTAGTACTTCGATTCCGAGGAAATACTTAAGTCTGCCCAAATCTTTCATTTCAAATTCAGCAAACAAGTTTTCTTTGAGTCTTACCATTTCTTCTTTATCGTTCCCCGTAATGATCATATCATCTACATAGATAATTAGGCAGGTTACGAATTTTCCTCTTTTTTTGAGAAACAAAGTATGATTGGCATTACTCTGTTTATATCCAAACTTTTTCATAGCTACCGTAAATCTGCCAAACCAAGCCCGGGGAGATTGCTTCAAACCATAAAGAGACTTCTTTAGACGGCAAACTTCTCCAGTTTTGAAATCTTTTGTGAATCCTGGAGGAGCATCCATAAATACCTCTTCATCTAGGTCCCCGTGTAAAAAGGCATTTTTTACATCAAACTGTTGAAGCGGTCACCCTTCATTTTCAGCTATCGAAAAAAGAACCCTAATTGTGTTCATTTTTGCAACTGGGGAGAATGTTTCAGCATAGTCAATCCCATGTGTCTGGGTATACCCTTTTGCTACCAGTCGGGCTTTATATCTTTCAATTGTACCATCTGGTTTATACTTAACCGTATAGACCCAACGACACCCCACGGATTTCTTTCCCAATGGAAGAGTACACTTTTCCCAAGTATTGTTCTTGATTAGGGCTTCCATTTCCGTTTTCATTGCTTCCTTCCAATGTTTAGTTTTTAAGGCTTGATCCACGTTTGTAGGAGTTTCTTCGGAATAAACAGATGAGATAAATGCTTTGGCTTCCTTAGTGAAATTTCCATCGGCCACACTAGCTATAGGATAACTAGATCTTCTTGGTTCTTTTTCAGGAGAATACCGTTTCGGAGGAACCCCTCTGTTTGTTCTAGGGGGTAACACATATCTTGATGGTGGTTCTTCTTGTCTGGATTCATCTGCCTGCAAATTTTCAGTTTGTTCTGTGGCAGTTTCATGGTTAGAAGTATTGGTATCCTCGGAGTCATTACCATCAGACTGAATAGGGTGAGTATTACTTACCTCGGACACCAGGTTAGGAGGAACATTAGGACCGTCAGTGGCACTGAAATTGAAGTCTGGTGACTCTGTAGTAGGTGACTCTTTAGTTGGTACATAGGGAACATATTTTAACCAGCTTAGTGTGTCTAAACACTCCTTCTCCCCCTGACCAGTGAGTTGGGAATTGTAGTAATACTCGGTTTCAAGAAAGTCACAGTTTATTGTGGTGAACATATGACGTGTTTTTGGATTATAACATCTGTATCCCTTTTGATTCATTCCATACCCAACAAAGACACATTTTTCAGCACAAGGGTCAAGTTTGGTTCGATCTGATTTAGGTATGTGAACAAAGGCAGTACATCCAAAGATTCGTGGTTGAAGAGTAAGAACTGAGGGTAGTTTGAAGAATTTTGAAAGGGTGTGTAACGGAGTGTTAAGCTTTAGGATTTTTGTTGGGAGTCGGTTGAGAAGATAGGTAGCAGTAGCAAGGGCTTCAGGCCAAAAATATTTCGGGACCTGGGATTCAATTAGGAGAGCTCGTGTCATTTCTAGCAAAATGCGATTTTTTCTTTCGGCGACACCGTTTTGTTCTGGGGTGTTTGGGCATGTAGTTTGGTGGATTATTCCCTTGTCTTGGAAAAAGGATTTAAACGAGGTATTAACAAACTCACCGCCATTATCAGATCGGATATTTGGATGTTTGTTTGAAATTGGGTTTGGATCATGGCGTAAAACATAGTGAACTTTTCAAATACTTCGGATTTGTTTTTCAAAAAATAAACCCAGGTCATTCGGGTACAATCATCAACGAACATCACAAAGTACCGAAGGTTTTGCCCCCCAAGAACTGGGGCAGGACCCCATACGTCAGAATGGATTAATGAAAATGGCAAAGCAGCCTTAGTATTATTGGGTTTAAAAGTTTTTCTATGGCTTTTTGCTAAAACGCATGTTTCACAATGTGACATAGAATTAACTGGAAATAGTTTTGGAAATAAAATATGCGAATAACTTGTAGAAGGATGACCTAATCTTCGGTGCCATAGCCAAGCTTCTCGTTCCGATGTCCCATGAGTCAGCATCACAGCACCACTTTGAGTCACCTCATCTACATAGTACAACCCTTGATTTTCAGTGCCACGCCCAATGATCACTCCCGTCCTGATATCCTGTAAAATACAAAACGTAGGGTACATTAGGACAATACAGTTGAGTTCCTTTGTGACATGGCTGATGGAAAGCAGCTTATGTGATAACGAAGGAACATAAAGGCAATTAGAGATTTTTATTGTGGGTGAAATCTCAATAGTCCCTCCCGATTTTACATCCATTATTCCTCCGTTTGCCGTTTGAATATGTGTTTTTTCTGGTTTGGTTGTTGAAATAATATCCGATAGCTCATAAGTCATCGTATCGGTCGCGCCACAATCAAAAATCCATAGTTTTTGTTTTTGATGTTCGTGGGCCATATTGACTTTTCCCTTATTTCCAGGGACTATATGTGCAATATTTGTTTCTTTAAAACTCGTATACGACGGAGGGACTATATGTGCAATATCTGCTTCTTCTTCATTTGTGTCTGGCTGAGGATTTGAGGTTGCGCCCCAAACCCTTTACCTGTTGCTTCTTCTTCATCTGCTTTGGCCATTCCGCCGAAGCCCGATCTGTTCCGGCTTTCATCTCTGTGACATCTCGGTTGCCGGTGCTGGATGACTTCCCTTTTTCTGTAGTCTTTGTGCCTCTCTTCTGACCATCAGACCACCATTCGGGATACCCGACGAGTTTGAAACATTGTTCCCGGGTATGTTTCGTCATACCGCAATGATCACACTTGAGGTGAGTTTTGTCGTCTTTACTTGTTCCGATTCTTTTTCCATCGGCCCTTCGGTAGCCCTTTGATGCAAGCCCTAATCCGTCAATTTCAGAGGCCATTAGACCCACTGTGATACCCTGTGTGTCATTGAGAGGTGTTCCCAGAATATTCTGGTGAGCGGCCTCCTTGCGGACAGTAGCGTATGCAGTTTCTACGGTTGGAAGGGGTTCTAACCGGAGTATTTCCCTTTTTATAGGGTCATATTTCCGGTTGAGAGCGTTTAGAAACTGAAACAGTTTCTGTTCCGTCCTGATTTTGTGATACGCTTGGATATCGGCTGGGCAGGTCATAGGGTTTGGATCAATCCGATCAATTTCTCCCCATACTCCTTGGAGTATAATCCACAATTCTTCTAGGGAGAGATTGTTCTGTTTGATTTCATTCGCCTTGACATGTAGGTTGAAAGTTTGGAGCTTGTCACGCCCACTGCTATATGTTATAGCCAGGGCATCCCACAGCGATTTTGCTGTCGGAAATTCGGTTAGATTGCTGGCGAGGGTTGGTTCGATGTTTTGTATGAGCCATGAGAAGACGACTAGGTCGTCTTGTTCCCATTGGTCATATTCTTCGCTGGTTTGGTTTGGTGGATTGGTTGACAAATGGTTTAGAAAGGCTTTTGATTTGCCGCCTATGGCTACCCTCATCATCCGGGTCCATAGAGCATAATTCTGGCTATTGAGCTTGAGGTTTATTTGAAGGTTATCGGATAGTTTCGGGTTTCGGTTTTGTGGGTTGAGGCCATTCTTGAGCAGATTGGCGATTTGAATTGATAGATCTTCTCCCAAGTTACCGGCTTCGGCCATGGCAGCTTGGTTGAGAGGATGATTGGTTTGGGTGAGCAAGGTAAATGATGAACAGGTCAAGAACGACACTGCTCTGATACCATGTCAGAAAGTGATTCACAGAACACTGAATTGAGGTATATTACTGAATTGAGGTATATTTTTCTGTATATTTCGTTACAAAGAAAGGTATTGAATTTATACACAAAACCGTAATCTAAACATAGAAGACAGCAGCTGATTACTAGCTGTCTTTAACATTGCAGCGGATTTGCTGTTGATTAGCTGGATGTCCGGCTGTTGATTAGCTGCTGAAGGATGTCCGGCTGTTGATTAGCTGCGATTACCTCCAAGGTTTGACTTTCCTTTCTAACATCTCGCAATGGAAGGCGTCTTGCCTCTCGGCCGGGGGGAGGTTGACCCTCATTAAAGCGGTAATGGAATCCTTGCCAACCTACTATTTTTCTATTTTTAAAGCGCCTAAGAAAGTTATCGATAAATTGGAAGCGAGAAGACGGAACTATTTCTGGGGGTAACGAAGAAAGGAAGAAGATGAGCTGGGTAAAATGGAGTCGGGTGACTAAGCCTATCGATGAAGGTGGTGTGGGGTTGGTGCCTTTGAGGGATATAAATTCGTCTTTATTGGCTAAGTGGTGGTGGCGGTATAAAACGGAGTCGACGACCTTATGGAGAAGAATGATAGATGCTCTTCATGGCTCGGCTAGAACTTTTCCGTACCTCCGGCATTCAAAACAGTCCTCAGGGGTATGGAAAAGTATAGCAAATGTTGATAACGACTTGGTTTGACCTCTCGACGTGCATCCAGGGCAAAGTGGGAACGGGAGGGAGAATTCGGTTTTGGTTAGATACTTGGCTAGCCGAGAAACCTTTGAAACAGATGTACCCAAATATTTTTGAGTTGGAAAAAGAAAAAAGATGTTTTGTAAAAGATCGATATGATGTGGTAGACGAAAACACGGTGTGGAAGTGGAGGTGGAAGAGGAACGTTTTCAATCTGGCAGAGGCGAATGAGCTTGATGACCTGAGAAATAGGTTGGATATTATTGTGATATCGAATCAGCAAGATAAATGGGTGTGGAATAAAGTCTCAAGTGGAGTGTTTTCGGTTAAGTCGTTAAAGAAGGTGCTGAGCAATCAGGAAGATTACAACCAGAATTATGTGTTGAAATGGAACACGTGGGTCCCAAAGAAAGTGAATGTGTTCGTGTGGAAAGCAGAAATGGACAAGATTCCTACTTTTAAGGCGCTTACGGCTAGGCGTATTGAGGTGGGGTCAGAAATTTGTAGGCTTTGCGAGGAGGAAGAGGAGACGACTACACACTTGTTCACCTCATGTCGGTTTACGGAAAGGATATGGAGTGGGTTAGTAGGTGGTGCAAAGTGAGTCCCATTTATGCTTTCACTGTCCGCGACCTTTTGGAGCTTCATAAGCACATAAACTTGGATCGGCAAAAGAGAAAGGTGTTCCATGGTATTGTCCTTATTGCTTGTTGGTGCATATGGAAGACGAGAAACGAAAAGGTTTTCAACAATACCACGTATCCCGTTTTGAAAACTATGGAGGACATCAAGTCGCTAGGTTACTTATGGTTGAAAAATAGATCCCCTCTCAAGGATATATCTTGGAGGGATTGGTGTAATTTTATTTTGTAATCCGTTTGTTTGTTGTTTGCTCTAGCATCTTGCTAGCGTTTTTAATGAAGTTTGCCGTTCAAAAAAAAAAAAAACTAGTCTGTGAAACTAGAGATTCTTAGTTCGATCCCCATTAGGATCATAAGTTTTTAATTAATACAAGATTAGATTTTCCTTGTTCCTATCCCTGCTAGTCTTGTACCTTGCCCATCCTCCCACAGCCCAGCCCAAGCACAGACAAATAATTTAACAAATATGAGGCCTTGTTTAATTGGTGGCCCAAAGCCCTAGCCTCATTTGGCTTGGGCTTGGGCTGGCCCTGCATACACATTACAACAAGATGGCTGAGGATATAATGGTGTTTTCATTCTTATGGTTAAATGGTAGATCCAGTATGAGGTTAGTGTGGGGAGGCGGGGGGATTTCAATATTAGAGACGTATAGATCTAGTATTGTTTTGTTTTGTTAGTTTGTTGTCGTTTTGTTTTCTCCCGATTGTCTTGGGTTTTATAGCTTTGCTGGCCCGTTACTATATTTCATAGAATCTCCGCCCTTAAAAAAACCAAAACCTCCACAATAATGAAAATTGGGGGATGTGTAAAACCGGCAAAAACCATCCCAAAGAACAAACTATGGGCTCGTTTTTACTCGAACCTGGTATAACCCAAAATCGTATGTTTTGTGAGACTTACACGCGCTCAAAGGGGCTATGTAAAGTCCATGTAGATTAATTAGTGTTTACATAAGTGTATGGTATTTATTAAATTACTAAATGGTTGTTTTTTTTGTTGTATAAACTAGCATTTGTAATAAAAATGTCGGGATTATTAACCAGTTCTTGTGAAATGTATCATTAACCAGTTCTTGATTGTTGTTTTACTTTCTGCAACAGTAAGCTCAAATCATTTACTAACTTTTACTCTCTTGCTTCCTTGATCAGCCCCTGGACAATGATCTGGATATTGCGGCGCAACTTGTTGCCTGTTTACCTGCCACTTGTCTGTAATTATTACTTTTGCATTTTAATAATTGAAATTAAATATATAAAAAAATTGTTTTCCTAAGTGCGATCTATGAGACATGGCTTCAAGAAACTTTTTCTAATCTTCAGTTTACTATCAGAGCCTTCTTCTGATGCCTTCAGGTACTGTCAAAACAACCAAGTTGTGTGGGTTAGTTTACGGGTCAAAACGGATTGCGTTGGTTGTGCCAACCTTTACATATTGTTACTGCATGGAGAGATCATATGAAGGAAATCATCTTATCCTTATAGTGCAGCTACGCCCCGCTTGCGGTGTGCATATATAATATATATATGTGTGGGCGCTTAGAGGGTAAAAGTGAAATTGCACTAACTTTAACGTTATTTTACGAATTTCGTGAAAATAACGTTAAAAGCGGCAGACGGTTAATCATGCATCATGTAGTGGCGTTGATAGCCGAAAAATAAGGGGGTATTGAACCAATCGGTCTTTGTCCCGATTGGTAAGTGTTAGTGCCTTTTGTCCAAGGCTTGATGCAAAAACACTATCGAGTCGGGGCTCTCACTGGAAGCAGCCTCTCGATTTCAACGGGGTAGAGGCAAGGTTGTCTATATCTTACCCTCCTCAGACCCTACCTTAGCTTTGTGATCGATGGGATTTAACGAGTATCATGATGATGATAATCTATATAGTGCGGCATACATATATTAAAGCCATTTAGGGGTTATGAGAAACCCAAGTCATGGTTTGTTATAAGATTGCCAAAAGACAACTTCACAGAACATTCGACACTCTAATATACACTCATATATAAATTAAATAAAGCTACAACATACATTTATTTATTAAAAATCAAAGCTAAATCATGAAGCATGTTGGATTGAAAAAAGGTTAAATTTGACAAACGTGTTTGTCCTACATTTAGTAATGTTGGATTGAAAAAAAAGGTTCATGAAACCGGGTTGGTTAGTAGCGTTCGTTTGGTTCGGGTAATAACCTTAACCTTTGTCTTTTGGAGTGCGATTTTCTTACATGGCCTTCGTCTCTGTAGCGGTTCCATACTCATTAGTACCGCAAATGTATATCGTGTTGTGATCTCTCTATCGGCAATAACGAGCATACACATCCTCACTCAAAACACCTACAATCAGCAACAAATTAAATTCAAGTAACCATTTACACATCAAAACACTACAACCAACTACAAATTAAATTCAAACCAACAACTTAAACATTATAACACCTGCAAACAGCAACAAATTAAGTTCTAATTAACAATCTACACATCAAATCAAAACCGCAACAAATTATTATTATATATATATATAAGCAAAAGTTCTTAGCTACATGATTTTTTTTTGATTTCACAATCTCACCACAAAATTTATATATTTTATAATCTATCCCTTTAGATTCTTATTTTCAAACATATTTATAATTTTCTTTCACACTAACCATATTTTATCTATTCACACCAAAAATTTTTTAGGTATTATTTACTAAATCTAATTAATACACAATTATATTATAAAAGAATTTATCGGTGTTTGTGTAAAAACTTATGAAGTATTTATTTAATCTAATTAATACACAATTATATTATAAAAGAATTTATCGGTGTTTGTGTAAAAACTTATGAAGTAAAGACAGAAATGCACAAGAATAACAAGATGTAGCGACAAAATAGGTGACCAAAAATATTATTAGTTACCCAAACCAGAAAAAATCGCCCAGAAACCCTAGATCTCACAATATGTGAAATCTGTAACAATACAAAGTACAGAATACAGAGATGATCATCAACAGATGATCACTAACAACAACAGAACAATCTCTCAGATACAGATGAGAGATTGCTAATACAGACTTCAAGATCTTGATCATATCTCAAACCCTAACAATACAGATAACAACAACCAAGAGAGAGAAAGAGATAATAACAAAATATCTCTAACTCTCTAAATATACAGCAAACAAATACAAAGTTACAATAAGAAACCTCAACAATCTCGGAGATACCAACAACCCTCCAAACATTGCATATGAGCCCCTGAACTTTAAACACTGCACACTTTAACAACAATTAGCCCAACAAACGTTAACCAAAAAAAACAAGCCCAATAACAATTATATACCGGCCCAATAACTCAGGATGAATGAATGAAGAAGCCCAGTATAATTTTAACATCCCCCCATCATTCATTTGTCCTAAACATATCTAACAAGCCTAGCTTTTTACACAAAGCTTCATGTTGTACAACATTAAGGCCCTTGGTAAAACCATCAGCAAGTTGACCTTCTGAGTCAACTTTTTTTGGACTAATAATACCATCTGCAACTTTCTCTCTAAGAAAGTGCAAGTCCGATTCAAAATGTTTAGTACGCTCATGAAAAACCGGATTTGCTGCTATAGATAAGGCAGCTTGACTATCACAGAACAAGTTTATAGGTAAAGTACACTCAACATTCAACTCAGATAACAAATTTTTAAGCCACATGATTTCACAAGTAGCAGCACACATAGCCCTATATTCGGCTTCAGCAGTAGATCTAGATACAGTCCCTTGTTTCTTGCTTTTCCAAGAAACAAGGCAACTTCCCAAAAAAATACAATATCCAGTTACTGATTTCCGAGTGGACAAGCACTTTGCCCAGTCAGAATCAGCAAACCCACTTAGACTTAAATTATTGCATTTACTAAAATTTAACCCTTTACCAGGACTCAATTTTAAGTATTTCAACAGTCTTAAAGCAATGTCAAGATGTATATCTTTAGGACTATGCATAAACTGACTTAGAAACTGAACATCATAACTTACATCAGTCCTAGTCAAAGACAAGTATATTAACTTTCCAATAAGCTTTTGAAAACCAGTTATATCTTTTAACAAATATGATTGCTTATCAATTTTAGAGGTAATAACATGGCTTTGTTCTATAGGAGTACTCACAGGCTTGAAGCCCAAATATCCATATTCAGTTAGCAATTCTAAGCAATACTTACGCTGATTTAAACAAATACTATCTTTATCGTACAAGACTTCTATTCCTAAGAAGTATTTCAGCAAAACCAAATCTTTGATTTTAAAACTATCACCCAAAAGGTGTTTAACATTGTTAATTTTCTCAACAGAATTCCCAGTAACAATTATATCATCAACATACACTAACAGAAGAACACAAACATGTTTCTTTAACAAGATAAACAAAGAATGATCACATTTGCTTTGAACAAACCCAATACTAAGCAAAACAGCAGTTAACTTCTCATTCCACTTTCTAGGTGCTTGTTTAAGGCCATACATGGATTTACTAACTTGCATACCTTAGTTTCATCCTTAGAGTAGTAACTTTGAGGAAGTTTCATATAAACATCCTCAGAGATACTGCCATATAAAAAGCATTGTCAACATCCAACTCCAGTTGTTTGTAATAGCCAAGGTTATTACACATCTAATAGTGACCATTTTAACAATTACACATCTAATAGTGACCATTTTAACAACTGGTGAGAATGTTTCTCCAAAGTCAAGGCCTTCCCTTTGATTGAACCCTTTAGTAACTAGTCTGGCCTTAAACCTCTCTATCTCACCACTAGACTTATATTTAACCCTATACACCCATTTACAACCTATGGCTTTTCTATTAGAAGGAAGCTCAGTTAAGACCCATGTGTTATTTCTAAACAAAGCCTCCATTTCTATTCATGCTGATAAGTGTATTCTTTTTGTTATTCTAATGTTAAAAAAGGATATACGTTGTGGAGTCTTGATGAGAAAAATGTCTTCTATTCTAGCGATGTAAAGTTTTATGAAAATGTTTATCCTTTTAAGTCTAAACAATATGATAATCAAAGTTTTTCTGTTGATAAAAGTTTAAATCATATAAACTTTTTGATTACAATGAAAGATATTCGTCTGGAGTTTCTCTAACACCCGATGATGAGGGTACAAATGGTGCTCATGGTTCTCCTAGTGATGATTAGTAGCCATTAGGACCCTCAACATCTGCCACTGCCAGTAATGTTGATCATAGTCAACATTCAGAACTTGGGTATGTGAGTAGTAATGATCAGGGTAGTGATGAGACCAACCTATCTGAGGCTATAAGTTTAAACCTTAGAAGGTCCTCTAGGATTACATCTGTTCCTAAAAAAATTAATGGTTTTTGGTTAAATAGTAAGGTCAAATATGGTGTAGATAAAATTGTTAACTATTCTTGCTTGTCTGCTGAAAACTTGTGCTTTGTGAGTAGTTTGAATAAAACTGTTAAACCAAGTTCATATAATGTGGCAATAAAAGATCTGGGAATATTAAAGTATTTCTTAGGCTGTAAATGGGCGTTTAAAGTCAAATATAAGTCTAATGCAGAAGTAAAAATGTTTAAGGCAGGAGTTGCCAAAGGGTATAACTAAACAGAAGGGATAGACTTTGGTGAAACTTTTTCACCGTTGTGAAAATGGTCACAGTTAGGACTGTTATTACTTTGGCTGTTGGATATGGTTGGAGGTTATTCCAGCTTGATGTTAATATTGCTTTCTTGTATGGTTCCATTTATGAAGATGTTTATATGTCACTGTCTCAGAATTATTATTCAAAAGATGAAACTAAAGTATTTAAATTGATAAAATCACTTTATGGTTTAAAGCAAGCTCCAACAAAATGGAATGAAAAGCTTATAGAAGTTTTACTTGATGTTGGTTTTAAAAGAAGTGTTTGTGATCATTCACTGTTTGTGTTAAAGCATGATGCTATATTTGTTGTATTATTGGTGTATGTGGATGACATATTTAAAATTAAACGTGTTTTAAGTGAGTTTTAAAATAAAAGATCTGGGAATATTAAAGTATTTCTTAGGAATAGAAGTTCTGTATGATAGAGGTGGTATAAATTTGCATCAAATGAAATATTGTTTAAAACTATTAAATGAGTTTAGTTATTTGGGGTGTAAACCTGTAAATACTCCTATAGAAATAAGTTATGTTGTTAATACAAAAGATGGAAAAAACACAACATGAATTAAAAGATATAACTGGTTTTCAAAAGCTAATAGGGAAACTAATATACTTGTCTTTAACAAAATAGATATTAGTTATTCGGTAGAGGATCATGTACAAAGTGTCCAAAGTGTGAGAAGTGTGAGAAATATTGTGGAGATGACATGTGTCCTCAATCTAAATTAATTGAAAAGGGTAAACATGTATTTTTCTCATTAATTTAATTAATTGATAACCTTCCATAACTGCCACCCTTCAATAACCGTCACCCACTGATTCTTCGTATGGTGTTTTAAACTTGCATTCATGATGTTTTAAACATGCAGTCCAGTATGTGTTCTTCGTATGGTGTTTCAAACCTGCATTCATGGTGTTTTAAACCTGCAGTCCAGTATGTGTTCTTCGTATGGTGTTTTAAACATGCATTCATGGTGTTTTAAACCAGCATTGCAGTATGTGTTTCTTCGTATGATGTTTTAAACCAGCATTGCAGTATGTGTTTTCGTATGATGTTTTAAACATGCATTCATGGTGTTTTAAACCTGCAGTCCAGTATGTGTTATTCGTAATCTTTTTGTCTATATAAATATAACACTATGGTACTCATATTGAAGATAAAAAAAAAGCTTGTTAATATGATGTAATTTATTTAAAAAAAAAACATTACGTATAAAAAGTTATTGACGTTCAAAAAAAATGGGTGGAAGTTACATGTGCATTAAAGTTGATGGCGGTTTCTTTATTTAAAAATACAATATAAAAAGACACTATTACCCCTAATAACCAAATTAGTCAAAAAAATAAAGCATAATTTACATTTTAAGTTCTTCTTGATCTCAACCATTAACTACAAGATCTAAGGGCTTAAAACACTTCTTACACTTCTCACAAAACCACTTTTTTTACACTAACCCTACCCTTTATTCAGTTCAATATTTGAGTGAATATATGCATAAGCCCTTGGAGTCACATTTAAAAATAGCCTTAAGATTGCTTAGATATCTAAAGAAGTCTCTAGGAAAAGAATTGATGTTTTAGAAAGGCTCAATGTTTGATGACTTGGTTATGTTGATTCATACTGGGTTAAATGTAATAAAAGTAGAAAATCTGTGACTGGTTTCTGTATCTTTCTGCGAGAGTCTTTAATTTCCTAGAAAAGTAAAAAAAAAAAACAAAGTGTTGTTTCTCGATCAACATGAGAAGCTGAGTACAAAGCAATGTGCTCAGCTGCCTGTGAGTTAATGTGGATCAAAAATGTTTTGAATGAACTTGGTGTTAGTTATAAGTTGCCATTGAAACTTTATTGTGATAGTAAGGATGCAATCTCAATATCTTTAAATGCTATGTTTCATGAAAAGACCAAACATTGACTTACATTTTTTAAAAGAAAAAAATTGCATGTGGTTTGATTTCTCCAGAAAAAAGTTGACATAGAAGGTCAACTAGCTGATATTTATACTAAAGGACTCAATTTTGCACAACATGAGTTCTTGCGAAAAAGTCTGGGGTTAGCTGATATGTACAACATGAGTTCTTGCGTAAAAGTCTGGGATGTTAAACTATAACATATGTTATATATTTCATTCATATGTTAAGTTATTTTATAAAATGTTGTTGAGTTTTGTGCAGGTTACTATAAAATGAGGGGTTTACGTGCACATCAATGGTTATAAAGATTGCTATCATTTGTGGGCAATTATGAAGGATCTGGATGTAAATTGTGTTGAGACCAAATATAAAATTGAACTTTAGAGTTCACTGTTCTCAGTTGTTCAGTTTGTTTCACTTTCTCTCTAATTGTTAGGGTTTGTTAGAGAGTTTATAGTTGATCCCGAGTAATCGTGATTTGATCTTGTATTTGTTGTTGATGATCAATTGATATTGTGATCAGTTGATCTTGTTAAACATTTGTTCATTACAGATCTTACAATTTGTAAGATCTAGGGTTTCTAGGGGGGAAGTATTTTGGTTTGGGTTAATAAGATTTTGGTCACGTTTTGTCGCTATTCTTCTTTGCTCTGTGTTGATTTTACCATTTTCACAAATCTAATAAATGAATTTGGTTGAAATTAGAAGCATGTTACAAAACACATATCTGGCTGAATATTAGTGCCTAATAAATAACATTTTTAAAATAATTTAATGCATATGTAACTAGTTCAACTACTAGATATTAAAACTATCATCATAATACGAAGCTACACACATCCAAAATGGTACTCCCCCCCCCCCCCCCCCCCCCCCAATTTGGGCCTAATGGTAATAAAGTTGATTGTTTGATTCTGGTTGAATATTGGGTAGTTGATCGAGTGGGTAATGGCTCAAGAAATGGTCCACCAGTGGCGGGCCGGTTGTGTAATACGGCAAACGTTGACTGGTTTGACCTGGAATGAGGGTGGGGGCCTGTAGTCCTGACCCGGTATAGGTATGGAACCACTGGCCGAACACGTGTTCTTTGGTCGTACCAATGTATATTCAGGGATATGAAGAATATTAACCGAACTAGTTTCTGTAATCAAAAGAAATAGAAAAATAATCAAATGATCTTCTTTGAACACTTGTGAAAGTTGAAAAAAGTTACAGAAGAAAATAATGTAAGTAATTTGGTGATTTTCTCTAGCTCCGTTTAACAAGCTTCTGATAATCTTCACGAATCATAATATCATTTGCGAAGCTTGTCTTGAAATCTTATGTAGATATCTTTATATCTGTGCCAAAATCTTTGCTAGAAGTATGTTGGCATTAATAAGCTTCTGATAATCTTCACGAATCATAACATCATTTGCGAAACTCGTCTTTGAGTCATGGATTAACGCATCATACTTCTTGCGTACCTCTGCAATCTCCTTTTCACATTCAGCAAGAAGCATCGATTTCTGCAAATAAACAAGAGCATTATCATGTTATAATCCATTAGTTAATATAACTAAATAAAGACGTGTTTCTTTAACAAAACAAAAACCTTTTATTGATGTGATTTGGTGATTTTCTCTAGCTCCGTTTGAACTCTTTTTAGTTCTGTTTCAAGAGGCGTAGAGGTCGAAGTATGTGGCGGAGGTTGATCGTTTTGACTTTGTTGACCATCACTTGTTCTTATGCAACCTTCAGTCACATTTTCACATGCTAGATGGCTACCAAAAGGTGTATGTACCCCTATATGAAATAATAACAATAAAATGATCATAATCTTAGTTAATAAGGTTGATAACACAACAGTCAAACCCACCCATTTTCTTTCGACATTCTTAAGCAATTTTATATTACCTCTCGGCTTTGATCTTACTAAAGAGGAAGTAGTTGCATTTACACCTTCAAACAAATTTTGGGTTGACTTTTGAACTCTCTGAGACGATCTGCTACAAGTGTTTTCCAGTGCAGGTTGACTTTGTTTGACCAAGTTACTCCAGAAAACAAATTGTGGGTGATCAGTCAAGTACTCATCAATAGAAGAACTTAGTTTTGTGTGTGTTTCAGTTTCACCAAATAGCAAGACACTTATAGAATAAGCTCCATTTTGCATATGTGCATTTGATATGATTGAGTGGTTTGCGGAACACTCGTGAACTAGATCATCTCTAAATGATTGAGGTTCGGAGTCAGTGCAACTTTGAAGCTTACTAAATAAGTATGGTGCTAACAACTGGTGGCAAACACTCGAGCTAATATACCTTGCTTTGAAAGAATCAGTGTTTTCTCTTCAACGGTGAATGCTGAATATAGCCGAAAAACATTTAACCGCTCACAACGTGAATCAATGTTGATCCTCTGAAGGGCGGGCCTTTATGTCATTTAACGGATTGTGATCACTATTAAATAATACCACAACATCCACACGTGATAGCCTAATGCTTGCATGGTAATCACACAAACAGACGAACCTATCATTCTCTGCATTGTTACTGATTCTTTCTTCTTTGCAGATGCAGAATTCGAAAGAATCCCCCCGGGGATATATACATACATACATACGACTTCTCGCCAAATCTTTGATAAACAAGGTCATCTAAAATATGTCCAACCGATATCTTTTCAGAATGAACTGCCGACCATCAATCAACAAAACAATTCTTTATAAAAACAAAATGATATAAAACTAAATTATTACACAAACCTATTTAAAAAAATAATATAAAAAAAGTTATATTATCATATATATATATATATATATTTTTAAAATATATGTATATAATTTATAAATGGAAAAATTCATATTATTAATATAAAAGAAATACAATTATTATTTATATGATTATAAATTGAATATATAAATTATAAATAAATAAATAAAAGAAAAAAAGTAGGTGATGAAATGGATAATGAGGTGGAGGTTTCGAGTAGTTTATTGTTGGAGGAAAAAGTGGGGGTTTGAAGTGGTGGTGGTTTGAAATGATGTGGCATGCTTACTTCTGGAGTTTGGAGCACTTTCATTGTTGTAGATGCTCTAAGTTCAAGAATTCAAACCTGAAACAAAACAAGTGCTCTTAACCCGCATTGTTTTATCTGTAACATTCGTCGTAAAACGGGTTTCAAAACCCGCTTCGTTTAATAATCAAATATTCGGTTAAAAGTTCGTTGCGTATTTATTGTGCCGGTTATTTTAAATGATACATAATTAATAAATATTTTAGAATTTAAAAACCATAATTAATAAATAATAAAAATAAGTAAATCAAATTAAATAATAAAACAGAACAGGGTAGCCGGGTCTCGAACCCGGTTCTCCCGCGTAGACACACACACATCACACCACTCCGCCACACACATATTTGTGTTCAAATACTTAAACAAATAACATTTATGGTAAAACCGAAAGTCAAAACCTGTAAATCAGCAAACTCAGAACTCGAAATCGCCGGCAAAGCTGAAACTCCGCAAATGTTGCTACTTACCCCATGATTGAAACGCGTAAACTTGATTTCGACATCAGTTATAACCGTTGCTTAACACACAATTGAGTCAAAACCGTTTTGAAATCATTGACCGTGATTTGGCCTCTATTCGCAAGAGGCTCATCAGTGAGCAATCGAAACCGATCGGCCTATCCACCTTATAAATACCCACCCAATTCCTTGTAAACATTTCGCTCAGAACCGCACTCTCTTCCTGAAACTTTATTCCTTTCAAAGCACGTTGCCGGAGACTTTCGCACTCGCCGGAATATCGCCGGAATTCTAACCAGAAAACCGTAGCTGTTCTCCAAACCGGTATAATTATCTAAACCTCCTTGATATCTCTTGATTAGTAATTTATTAGCTCAAAACAGTAATCAAAACTATTTAATCAGTTTATTCAGTCGGAATCATTGTCGGGATTTTTGAATGGTGAAAAAGATGAAGTTGAGTTAGTGTCTTAATATAAATAAAAACGGGTATTTAACCGGGTTAGACACACGGTCCAGCGGTGGACTGTGTGCAATTACAAAGCACACGTCCCGGGTTCGAGTCGCACATGTTTCCGATTTTCTGAAATAAAACCAACACTTTTTAAAACTTATTCAGATCAACTCATAGCATATATATAAAATTAATATAATCCAGTGTTTATGCAGATTAGACACACAGCCCAACTGGTTGGGCTGTGTGCACTCGAACCATAGGACCCGAGTTCGATTCCGGGTTCTGTAACCAGTTTCGGCCATATTAAATCTTTTTTAAATAAAAACTGAATAAGGTTAAAGCTAGGTTAGTATATATATATATATATAATTAAAACAGAGAATATTCTGGGTTAGACACGTAGCTCAGTTGGTAGAGCTGCGTGCACGTATACGAGAGGTCACGGGTTCGAACCGCACACGCTGCCTAAATTACATGCTATCCGACCGGTCAGACCCGTCAGACCTGACAAGGTCAACATATTTTTTTAAATTTTGTTTTCTTATATATATTTTTTTATTTATTAAATTGAAAAGTTATTTAAAAATAAGATTCCTAAGGTTAAAAATTTGAATTAAACTCATAAAAATAAATCTAAAAATCTCATTAAGAGCACTAATTAAAAATATTAATCTCAAATAAAATTTATTTATTTATCAAATTATTTCGTTATATTTAGGTTAGTTTTTCCCTCGTCGGTTGAATCATAAATTCATGCGCATTCATCATTATCAAGGAACGCACCCACTGTGAGTGAATTCTTACAAATTCCCCTTTTTAATCACGTTTTGGGGTGTATCATGTGTCGTACTATTCTTTTATTTATTTAAACACTTGTGCATACATCATTTCCGTGATCAAATGTGTATTGATTGTTGTGTGAATTATATGTAGATTAAATTTATCATTTCAGTGCACGCATTTCATTAGGCCCATCAGTTCCCCGTGGGATATGGGTTGAGCATCAGGAGCCTCATTAGATCGGCTCCGTTTGATTGAGCCTTGATCTCAAATACATCATCATTCATGTCATACATTCATCCAAAGTGGTTTGTGATTGTTTACATATATATGTTTGCTCACATGTGATTAATGCACGAATTTTCTTTAATAAATAAGACAAGAAATTAGTTAAAATGTTTTATCAAGATTCACTCGCCAACTTTTGTTGACCCAAAATCTTCCCTGTTTTACACATGATACAGGTGATCCAGTCGAGACAGGAAACACTTAGGATGGCCTAGAAGAATAAACAAGTTAATGCTTTGGAATATATATATAGTTTCGTTTTCCTTTGTAATTGTATGAATTTTGTTTTTGGATATTTAAGTTTGTAATTTGAATTTAATAAAGATGAAACTTCTTAGTAAATATCATGAGCTTTGGTGATAACCCAATTATGCCCCGACTCTTATTCCGCTGCGGGTCGGGGTGTGACATTATCTCTAGCAACAGCTTGTCGAGAACGTGTAGTTTGCCACTGAAATTGATTTCAACAGCTAGTGGATCATCAACCAAAGAAGCTTCTTTTGAAGAATTTCGCAAAGTAGGGTCCATAAGATATGGATGATCACAACACTGAAAAAATAACTACTCATATAAAGAAGCATTTACGAAACCGAATATGGAAAGTTACAACTACAATATATGAACCTTATGGATCTGGGTGAGAATATCATGGAGTGGAGACTTTCTTGAAGATGAAGAGAGTGCCTTAAGTTTTGAAACTAAAATTGAACAATATTGTTTGATTTGCATTGACGAAAGATGAACCGGGATCCAATACTCTTCAAGATCAGGGGTGCTACCTGTTGACGCGTATGTTATTAACGACTATTAGTAAATATGCAACAAATTTGGGTTTATGAAGTAGGTACTAAATGACATTTATCTACAAATATTTTATTTAAAGAAAGAGAATACACACCGGATTTGATCTTGTCTTTTGTACCAGACCGATGGACACTCTCTCCACTTCCTTGTCCATAACATAATCTACAAAATTGGTTTCCAAACAATTTTATAAACTGTCACACCCCGATTTCCACGTGTAACCTGGTGGGCCCGGTGGGAAATATTGTGACGTATGTTAATATCATCATAACCAAACAACACAGAATAGCACAGTGGAAGTCTTGGATTTTAAAATATCATTACAAACCGAAATATTCAAAGTTCAAAATATAACAACAATGGTTTGTAACGAAGATCCACAAGCGGATCGAAAATATATCCAAAAGGTGATTAACATACTTGGCACATTTAAGGATTTGCAAGATCCTCTATGTTGCTACTGAGCAGCTTCCAGCCTATTTACGTATTTGTACTTGTAGTTTAATTATTTTGAAAATAAGTCAGTTTTCACTGGCAAATACACTCAACCGACACATTTTAAAAACATTTCGTAATCATTTTATGTACACATTGGTACATTTGTTTTATAAATAACTTGGGACAAACTATATCTCACGTTATCAGTTTTACATAACTTGACATACATACGGGGACTGGAATCTATGCCGGTTCATGATTAACCGACACCCCACCCATTCCCTTATTGGGAAAAACCACACTGGGTTGTAAATATATAATTCGTTCCTTTATTAGGAACACCCATATTGGGTATATTTCATTTATTTAAACCGTTTCGCATCTGTCGGGTGTATGCCTACACCCCATGCTTAGGCCGTGGCCACTTACAATTAAAGAGTCAAGGATATCCAAGACACGGTCGCATTAACCCTCAATGTTTAAGTCAAGCAATACGAATCAAAACGGGTTATTTGAATTTCCCGACACAGAGGTCTTTGAATCCCATACCCGACCATGCGGTAAATATTTTACCGTATCCCAAGCCCGTACAGGGAAAATAGGTTAAGAGTATTTACCTGAGCTTACAAGTCCTTTTAATATAAGAAATATAATAAGCACAGCCGTATCCAAGTAATTAAGCGTAGGTACAATTTACCGGAAGGCCCTAGTCTGGAATGATGGTATAAATAACCAATTAGAATGCTAGCGGATCTTATTTAAGTCGTAGACTTAGACTGGCTAACTTTAAGTATAAAAAACGGTACGACGCGCTTGATTAAGCGATGACCTGAAAGAATGTAGTTAAACCCGACAAGTATAATGACTTGTATAATATGGGTAAACATATAACATTCTGGATTTTGAAATGAAAATGACAAGGTTAACCCGTTTCGGTTGAATTACGTAAATTAGCCTCGCAGGCTTAACCGTAATCATATAAGCGATACCGGGTAACCGGATGAGTCAGAACGAGTTCCATATGCCAATATACTTTAAACAAGTTATAATATCAATAGGATATCAACTTGTATACTCGTTAAGGTTTTAAAATCAAATTATGCCTCATAAGGGCGTTTTGGTCATTTAGCGACATATAAAAGGAACTTGCGTATAATCTGATGTTACGACCATAATGATTCTGTGAAAATACCTTATTTATGATATAATATCTGTAGGATATCAAACATATATGTGTTTTATAGTTTAAGACCAAACGATGCATCGTAGGGGTATTTTGGTAATTTCACACATAGTTTCGAAAGCTTATTTGGGATTCTGAGTTTATAACATGTAACTACTGTAAAAACATTTTAAATGAGTTATAAGATCAGTAGGTAACAAGTCTTAGTTGGTAAATATGGTTTAAAACCATACTACGCGCCGAAAATGCGTAAAAGTTGTTAAATGACGATATTTGCGATATTTTATGAAAACTGATGTTATGACCTGGTTTGTATGATCAAAATATGTTATTTAATATAATACATCAGTGAAAAAAAAGTTTTATATGATAATCATGCTTTAAATCCTTTTTATGTGCCATAAGGGCATTATCGTGTTTAAGAGCGTAATACAAGAACTTGTGCATAAACTCGGTTTATAAACTGAAATGATATCCCAAAATGTTCTAATTATGATATTATATCAGTAAAAAATAAGTTTGGTATGAAAAATTATGTTAAAAACCGTTCTACGCGCCGAAAGGGCTTTACGGTCATTTTAAAGCTTAATTTACGATATATTACGAAAATCCGATTTATGACCAGATTTTAATACCAAAATATGTTAAACATGTTAACTCATAACTAACTAACTTATTTTCAAGTTTTAATGGCATTTAAAACCTCATTTTTAAATAAAAAAATAAATAGTCAAAGTATGGCATATTTGCGGAAACTTGCATAAAACTCGGATAACTATTATTACCATGTAATATAACTTTAGAGGGTTATGCTATGTCATAATATGATCATAACGAGACCTTAAAACAGTAGCATACTAATCTAATTCAATTCATAATCAAAAGTCAACGCAGAAGTCAAACTTCGTGACTTTCGGTTGCGAATCGATCCTAAAACTGAAATTGACAAGCCGAACTTGTTTACACATGTTCTAATATTTATTTTTAGGTTCTTAATGCATCAAAACACATTTTTATGACATCTAGATTGTTAGTTATGAACTTTACAAATCTGGACAGTTTGACTTTCTTTGACTTTTCGTTTGACTGTCAGTTGGTCATGAATTTGTTGTAATCTGGAGATGCCCTCTTGAGGGATTAACACCTCCATCATTACAATCACGTAGGAGCTTTCGTTACGCACAATGGATTAGTTATCAAGGCCCTAGCTCAAGTCAATACGTATTTACGACAAGACTTTGACTTTAGCTTAGATCCTAATGAAATAACTTAGCATGAAGATGGAACACTTAAACAAGGTCCAGAGGTTGCTAAGAACTCATAGGAATGCTCAAGATTGCCTGGAACTTCTCCAAAGTGTGGTGACAAGCTTCAAGTGTGATGAATCTTGTTGCAACACAAGAATGCACTCATATATGAGTCATTTAGAAGTGATAGAGGATGTGCCATGTGTTGGGGAGAGCTCTAAGGTGTTCACAAGTGTTTTAGAGGTGTCAAACAATGAGCATAAGGTGGCAAAATGCGAGATATGTGGCACAAATTCGTAAGAGTAGTGTCCAAACTGCAAGCTGGCAGCCAACAAAAATTTTCTGCCAGATAGGGGCTAGGTGTCACGCGACGGGTATCCCCCAGGGCGTCGCGCTAGCCACGCTCCCCTACGAAGTTTCAAAATGTGGCAGAACAGGCCCCTGCACATATTTTGATGATTTTTGACGTTTTTAAGACCCGTTAACCCAATTTTTAAGATCTATAAGGACGTTAAAGTATAGGGAACTTAAAATATGTTCAAAAATATCTTAGAGGTCGGTTCGTTCAGTTGTACGGTTGCGCGTTTCGCTAAAAATGCGTAAAACGGTTAAACGGACACGAAAACGATCGAAATTTCGCAACGATGGACATCCTTGCATCCTCATCAATAAAACATAATATTTTATTGTATGTAATATATTTAGATCCATATATTGGGTCTGTAAATCAAAATACGATAATCAATAAGTTTCCGTAGTTTGTCAGAAATAGTCCCTGGACTTCCAAACTTGCTGAAACGTTATAATTAGGCGTAAGCCCATTGGCATATAATGGCACACACAAGTATGAATATTATTTTAAGATCCTCGGTTCATTAAAAGGCCACTCAGAGGCTTAGTTTGAGCATGTTGACACTTTTAGTCCCTTAACTATTAATTTATCGTTCAGATGTTATAAAATAATATAACGATGCATTTGGTCCTCTTGTTTTAGCATGTGGCGTACGATAATTATTGAAACACGTGTTAGAATTTTACAGAACGGGTTTTTACGAGGTGTTACATAAACCATGGATACTTAAAAGATTAATGTATGCAGATTTTATCTCTTGGCAAAGACAAAGTATTTGGGAACACCTAGATTTGGTGTAGGGGTCTTCATCGAATCGAATAAGGAATTTTTGAATTATCCGAATAGAATTTTTTGAGTTTTTATTTTTTTACCTGAATCGGCGATTGGATTAGTATTTGAAACATGAATTCGAATAAATTCGATTTAATTCAAATTCACCCTGAACAATAAATTATTTTACTTTCATTTTTTAAAACTACTACAAATAATTATATTCAACATAAAATATAATAACCTGCAAAATTAGTTAACTATTATGTCAAAACATCAAAATTTAGAAGATAGCTTGGTTACTGGTAGTAATTTAAGTTAGGTACAAATTTAGAAGTAAGTAGTATGTGCTATTTGCATTAGGTTTGGTAATGTTATGAATAATAAATTTATCACTTATGGAGGTAGTTCATGGGTTGGTTTCGGTACAAACCATATTTATCTACAAACCGTAAGAACAGATCCTAAGCACTTAAAAAAAGTTAAATTAGCACATATTAAAAGAATACATACATAAAAGTAACACTTTTAATTTATATTAGCACATAATAATTAATCAAGATAATTGATTTTAGCATATATGTGAATGATATCAGCACTTTTTCTTAATCAGTACATTGAAAACAAAAGGAAGATCCAAATAAAAAATTAATTGTTTGTTAGCATAATTATTGGGAATTAAATATAATTGATATTATTTAAGTTATTGTTTTATCATTTCTTTATAATTGATTGGATGCCTATATGACATTTTTTAAATGGTTCTTACAGTTTGTATGCGAAATATGGTTTGTATTTGATCCTACTTCCCAAGTTTAGAAGTTATATGTTTGTGTGTATATAATTTATGTTATATAATAATATATATATATATATATATATATTGAATTCGAATTTCGAATCGAATTAAAAATCATAAATTCGTTTTAAATTTGATTACTGGACTCGAATTCGAACATTTTTAATCGAATTCGAATTGAGTCTTGGATTAAAATCCCATAGACGACAGATTAAAGAAATTTACATATAAATAAAACTAAATCACCTTTGTTTTTTATTCGTAGAACCCGAACAAGATTCCTTAGCTAATGTGTCATTAACATTTTTCTTCACCTTCACCTTCATCTTTGTCTGCGAATTTGGAACAACTTTTTATTAAAATGTGGGTTTAATTTTTCGGATTCATACCATCTTTCTCCAAGTTCTTGATATTGCTATTATTGCAGTCTTGAGTCATGGGTCTCTTCCACTTTTTTTCCCTCTACCAAAGCCATAAGTTTTTCTCTTTTTTGTGCCATTGAAATACTTGAATATGACTTGTATGTATTCATCTCGGTAACTTCCAGGGGTCATTCGCTATCAAGTCTTCTTCAACCTACACAAGTTGAACATCTTATTTAAGGTTTGTTGAATATCAACAATGGTGGTTCTGCCATAAATTTGTGTACATGTGTTCATGCTCAAAATACTACATGTGTAAGTATTACATTACACACTCTTGAAATCCTTGGTTTCTTTCCATGCATACCAACATAAAAAACCACACACACACACCCACACACAAAAAAAAGCATACAACAAATATAGTGTATGTAGTGAGTATGCATGGCTAAACTCCCACAAAAGTTGATCAAACAAGAATAATTCTGTCATTCTCTATAAGTCTTCTCCAACCTACAAAAGTTGATAGAGACCGCCATAATCAACAATATCCACAGTGGTGGTGGTTCTATGCATAAACACTAAAATAGGGGTTGATTTTAAATTTGCAAAGCCTTTTTAATTGGGGTGTAAATGAGTTGGGCGAGCCCGCTTTATGAGCTCAAGCCTGAGCTCGGGTCGGTTTGGTTCGAGCCTACTTATTTGAGCTCGAGCACGGTTCGCGAGTAAAACCTAAAGCTCGAGTTCGACTCGACCCGGCTCGAACAATTTTAAGAACAACCTCAAACGAGCTAAAAACTTTTGAGAGCGTACCTTGCCAACACTTGTACCACTAGTCTAAAAGTAGGGGTGTAAACAAGCCGAGAGGCTCGAGAGCTACTCGTGATCGGCTCGGTTAAAAGCTCGAACGAGCCGAGCCTTAACAAGCCCGAGCTCGAACTCGAGCCTAGAAAAAAAAGCTTGTTTAGGCTCTCACGAGCCTAAACAAGCCCAAACAAAATATTAGTTTTTGCATATATAATATAATAATAAAAATGATGATAATATTGGCGAGCCGAGCTTTGACTCATTTAAGCGATGTTGAAGCAAGCTCGAGCCGAGCTTTTAGCTTGTTTGAGGTTGTTCTCAAAATAAGTGGAGCTTTGTGTTTTATTCGCGAACTCGAGCTCAAATAAGTAGGCTTGAACCGAGTCATAAAAGCATGACGAGCCAAGCCTGAGCCCATTTACACCCCTAGCTAGAAGCTCTTTGATACATGTATATCCATGGACCCACACAAAAGTTTAAATCAACTAATTCCCCCCCCCCCCCCCCCCCCCCCCCCCCCCTACACCCATAGAGCCAAGGAACAGAGAAGAAAATTGTTGCAACACTGAGTTCAAATTGATGGAAATGTTGTTTGAAATTACTTGTTGTTTTCAGGGTTTTTAACTTTTAGAACACTTCCATTGATTCTTCATTTGTAGAGGTGAAAATGTGAGTATAGATTTTATAGACAAGAATTTTGCCATTTTTGGTGAAACCTGCTTTGCGGGTTCTTCGTTTTCACTTACTTTTTATAGTAATTGGTCTACCACAATGATAATGATGTTATGAATTAAATTAGCTGCAATTATAGTTACAAGTTTTAAGAAAATCAACAAAATAACAATTTCTTATAAATTCATGCTTCTCTCAAACTAATTTCATGATATTGTGGTGGCGAGTTTGATGTTTTTTTTTATCTTTTTCTTGAGCATTGAATTTCATTAGGCCAAGAAAGTTTTGCGACTCTTTTTGCTTGAATTTTACTTGGTTGCTTGAATTTTACTTGGTTTTGATGAAACTCATATGCATATATTAATAACTAGTATTTTAACCTTGTCGCGCTTTGCGGCGGCAGTGCTGAAACTTAAAGTAACTTGAAGTCATGCTGTCAGATATATGATTTGGCTCGTTTTCGAACAAAATTTACGTTAAAACGTAGACTAATTGAAATCACACATAAAAATAAGCATGGAAACTTATAATATTGGATCTGACTCATTATCGAGAAAAAATTACGTCAAAACGGAAACAAACTTTGCTTTTTATAAAATGTAATTAAATATAAACAACCAAAAAAATAATATTTTTTAAGTTAAATAACAGTACTACTCGTTGCGACGACATCGACATGGAAAGTAACTCAAATTTTTATCATCTATTGAAAACTCAGAACGAGGATTCTATTTTACCACACACGTAAAAAATAAATACTTAAAATTCAAGTGGGTTAAAATAAGATTTACAAAACTTTTAAAAAGTTGAGCATGTGAAAGTTAACATAAAAAGGTCAAGTAAATAAACTTAGAAAAAAAAAACAACTGTAAGACAAAAGAAAAAGTAAAAAAAAAAAACACAACTAAAAGACAAAAAAAACAAAAACTTTAATTGACTTTCACTACAATGTTTTTCCTGCTTAACTGTTTGGAGACAAATGTCTGACCAATTTAGATTAGAGGTCTTCCAGACTTAGTATAATACTTAAACATTCAGAGGCAAATGTCTGAACCATTCAGACATTTGTTCGCGAAACAAACAGTCTGAACCATTAAGTGCTGAATCAGTAAGAGGTCTGAACCATTAAGTGCTGAATCAGTAAGAGGTCTGAACCATTCAAAGTCTCATTAAGAGGTAAACAAACAGCCCCTAAGTATATGAGGAAAACTTCTCTAAGGGAGAAAACTTAGAAAACTCTAAGCTCCCGACTTTTTTTTTTTGAAAAAATTTACACATGTAATATACATGTTTTTAAGGGTTTTGAACAAAAAAAATCAAAAAAGCGCCGAGTAGATATTTAAAAAAAATAAACAAGTTTTCAGCAACGCGACTGTAACATATGTTACACAAAAAACTTGTGTTTAAAAAAAATCTGGCTGGCGCTTTTTTGATTTTTTTTTGCTCCTTAAAAACATGTATATTACATGTGTGATTTTTTTATTTTTTTTCTCAAAACCCTTAAAAACATGTATATTACATGTGTGATTTTTTTCATAAAAAAAGTCAAAAGTTTAAAGTTTTCTAAGTTTTCTCACCACAACAAGGTTTTCTATATATCATTTTCCTTATATATGATTCCTCATTTATATGTATATCTATCTACTCAACTATGCGGCAATCAGTTTGTGAAAGACCATTAGCATAACGCTTAGAAAAATATAGTTTCTTAACAACAAAATTTTTTACACAAAATATTTTGTTCTATTATATACATATATATTGATTTGTTATTTGTAGACACCAACCATTTATATCTACTGTATTTATCGAATAAGTATTTAATTATCGGCAACCATTAATTTTTTTAGCAAATTAAATACTTTTTTTCGAATAGGAGACCGATAACTTTTGCATGAAACTCTTGAAAATGGTCTCCGGTCCCCACAAATTAACTGCTTAGTAGATATAAATAGTTAGTGTACACAAATTAAGTAGTGTAATAAAGAAGACGAGCAGCTCTATTTAAAACAATTCAAAACGTAAAATCTAAATAAATTCATTATTTTAGTAAAATGGGGACCATTAACATTTGTAGAAACTTAAAAAACCAGTGGTTATCATTTTACTATAGTAATAAATTTATTTAGATTTTACGTTTTGGAGTGTTTCAGAAAAGAATATTGGACACCTTTATTACACTACTAATTTGTACAGAGTAACTATTTATATCTACTACGTAGTTAATTTGTGGGCCCGTAGATCACTAGTTTTTGAGAGTTTCAAGCAAAAATTAATGGTTAATGTAAAAACATGTGTAATGGGGTGGTGTTTAGGCGGTTTTTCATTGAAACACGCCCCAACCTCCTTTCCCTGGGCGTTTTCGGCTCAAAAAATTCGACCCGTGATGTTTAAACAACGCTGAAAATTGCACCATTTCAAAAATGGACCGTTACCAAACAGTCAAAAGTAATAAAAATTTTATTTTTTTAATTAAATCCCACTTTTTACCTTTAAATACCCCACTTTTCATCCATTTTTTTTATAAAACTTCATACCTTTTTCTCTACTTCTTCAAAGTTTATAAAAAATTATTACACAATGCACCCTTTGTAACATCCGTCAAAAACGGATTTACCAAACCCGCTCCGTTTATTAACCGAACAATCAGTTAAAAATTTCGTTGCGAATTTAATGCCCAAAATAATTTTAAACGATACATAATTAATTATTATATAGGAATATATAATTAATTTTTGAAAAACTGTTAAAAATAAGAAAATAAAAATGATTTGGCACGGCCGGGTTTCGAACCCGGGTCAGTCAGCCGGGTCAACAAATTTATCGCACACACACTCAACCACTGCGCCACTTGTGTTCTTTGTTAATTATTAGAATCATTTAATTCATAACATGTCTTTCCGAATTCAAAACCGGCGCCCAAATTTCAGTCGTCGGAGATCCCGGCGAACTCGCCAAGAAATTACGATATCTTCAGTTATAACGTAAACATTTACTAGGACATCGGTTATAACCAACGCCTGAACCCGCGACACAAGTTATAACCGCCGGAGAAATTCTAACCGACGAATCAAGTCGGAAATTGGACCAAGTTCATCGATAACCTGCCCTATAAATACCTCCTCGAACCTCTGCAAACTTTTTCACTCAAAACCGCACCCTTTCTCGGCGAAAACTCACTCGCCGGAAATCTTCTGCTCATCGCCGGAAAACCGAACCCTCCACTTCTAAGCCTTACTAAACCCCCTGAGCTTATACCGAAGTCACCCACATCCTTTTCAAGCTTTCTGAAGACTCGCTGCTGCAAGACACACGACGCCGGAACCTGTTGCTGTCGCCGGAGTTCTGTCGGAAAAACAGAGGAGTCCAGTCGGTATACCTTACGCCTAATTTTTCTTTCTTTTTATTTATATCTCACCTATGATTAATCATAAAACGCTAAAGAAACCTGAATAAAACTTCGAACCAGTCCGTCATCGTTTCTGGTTAAAACTGACGAAGAAGACGAAGTTCGGTAACATATAAGTATAATTAGAATCAAGTTATTACTCGGGTTAGACACACAGTCCAGCGGTGGACTGTGTGCACATTAAACACACTAACGTCTCGAGTTCGAATCCTGTCCCACGCATGCTGCCTTAATAAAAATGCCTTTTTTATTAATCGTACCGGTCACCACTGTTACATGTTAAGTTTATTAATAACCGGAATAATAACCAAGTTAGACACACAGTCCAGTGGTGGACTGTGTGTATGTTTAATCACAGGACACGAGTTCGAGTCCGGTCTTCTGCATCGACCCGGATAATTATTAAACTTTTTAATTAAGTCAGAAATGAAAATGCTTAGTTTGTATTTAAGTATAATAAAAATCAGTTTAGTTAACAAGTTGGACACACAGTCCAGCGGTGGACTGTGTGTTAGCATAAACCACAGGTCCCGGGTTCGAGACCTGTGGAGCGCACCGAGTCTTGGATTAAAATCGTTTTTAGAAAATAAAGGATTTTCGGTTTAATCTAATTAATATATAAATATAATTAAAAACAGAAACATTTCGGGTTAGACACGTAGCTCAGTTGGTAGAGCTGCGTGCACGCGTACGGGAGGTCTCGGGTTCGAGCCTCACTCGGCGCACAATTACACGCATACGAATCGGTCAAACAGTCAAGGTCAACGGTCAACGGTCATCGGTCAAAAAAGTCAACTTTTTTTTATAATTTTTATTTATTTATTTTAATTAAAAATACTTAAAAATAACATTTTTAAGGTTAGAAAATAGCCTTAAACTCACAAAAATACACCCAACAATCCTACTAAAATGGATTAATAAAATCCGTTTACTTACCGAACCATAATGCTATTTATCTAGGTTAATTTCATTCGTGGTTAAAACCACTTCGCGTGCATTCAACATCATCAACCGAACGCACCCACTGTGAGTGAATCTTACAACTTCCCCTTTTTAATTACACGTTTTGGGGTGTGTCATGTGAATTAACTCATTTATTTAAACTTGTGCCATACCATATCGTGATCTAAACTTAGATTGTTTATATTGTTGTAATTACGTATTTCATTTTGTCAACTTATATAAAATTCATTCATTAAGCACATCAGTTCCTCGTGGTAGACGAGTTGAGCAACGCGTGCCTCAAAACCAATCCATTATTGTTCGTGTGTGTATTATTGAGTTTATATTGTTTGTAGTTATGTCTTTCATATTATCATGTTTATGCAATTCATTCATTAGGCCCATCAGTTCCTCGTGAGAGACGAGTTGAGCAACGCGTGCCTCTAAACGATCCATTATTGTTCATGTGTGTATTGTTTAATATTAAATTGAATTATGAATAAGTTTACATCTATTTTTACTCATGTGTGGTTGTGCACTTTATTTCATAATCAATTAAATAAAATTGTTCAAATGTTTTCCATAGGATTCACTCGCCAACTTTTTGTTGATTCAAAAACCCTTTTACACATGATACAGGTGAACAGGATGAAGCAAGGAAAACATAGGAAATGCCTTAGAAGAAAACAAAGAAGCTTAGATTGATGTTAGGTCATGATGTAATTATGGTTGTAAATTCTCCATTAAAGTGTATTAATGAATATGAAACGTATAATAAATGTCATGAGCTTTGATAATAACCCAATCATGCCCTTATCACCTTTTCCGCTGCGGGTCGGGGTGTGACAGATTGGTATCAGAGCCATGACTATAGGGATATAGGATAGGTTATTAGACCCTTAGAGCCTATACTATAGTCTGCCTAAATTTTAATTGATTAGGTGGTTACATACAAACTTGTGATATTTATTTATTTCATATTTGTTTATATTTACAGTCAAACATACATACTTATATACATATTCATTATATATATATCAATGTTCATATATTCAATTCATTTTCATACTCTCATTATTCAAAGATTTTGTTGCAATTTTCAAATCTCATCAAAGTAAGTTCTGCAACGGGCATGTAGTAACTGGAAGGGTACAAGTACCGGTAGTCGGAACGTCCTGTCTAGGTTGACATTCGTATAAATCCAATATAAAGGACCAGTTTGCCTACCTGGGGACTAACGATGAGAGTACGAAGGACCTATTAGGCCAAAGCATGCCACACCAAACGTCGTTCGAACTAACCCACTTTGAGGTGTCACCGTGTCTACACCTGGACACATTCCGAATATCACACGTTGTATACATATTTCTCGATTTTCTCCGGGTTTTAGTGTACGCAACCAGGCAAACCCATGCGAACCATATGAAAAACCGGTATTCATGGGGGCCCACATGATTACAAAGGTGAAGTATGGCGGCATGTAGGGCCTAATGGCGAGCAAAGCCCAAGACATCCTATGGATGTAGTAGATTTATTTTTCTATAATTATTTTATGAATGTTCATTCCTAGTGCGACCCATGAACCCAAAAACATCCAACTCATACTCTTGACATGTATTCCTTGTATATGTCTTCTAACCTCACCCGTAGGAAGGTGAGAGCAGGAAAAGCCCGTGAGCGCATGGCTGCCCTAATCGCTCAACAAATGGCTGCCGTAATACCCAATATTGTAATCCAAGTCCAACAAGCACTTACCGCCAATCCTGTCAATCAAGAAAACCAAAACATTATCAACTCTCCCCCAAATACCACTAAATGCACCTACAAGCATTTCAAATCATGCGACCCTCCGAAATACAAAGGGACTGAAGGCGTCACCGCTCTCCTCTATTGGTTTGAAGAGATGGAGAACATTTTTCTAAATTGCGATTGCCCCAATGATCGCAAAGTGCGATATGCTACCGGTCGATTATATGGGATAGCACTTACTTGGTGGAATACAGAGAAGGCCAAACGAGGCGTTGACGATGCTATGACTTTAACTTGGAATGAATTGAAAGAAATCATGACCAGACGATTTTGCCCAAGGAGCGAAATCAAGAAACTAGAAGATGAATTTTATTCGTTGAAGCAAAAGGAAGGAGACCACACCACGTACAACAAAAGATTCCTCGAGTTACATCAAATGGTTCCCAACATGTTCACTCCCCTCTACCGTTTGATCGAGCACTACATTCGAGGTCTTCCGTCAAAGATTCAAGACTCTGTAATAAGTACCACGCCTGCAACTTTGGAAGCAGCAATGGAGCTAGCAACAGCGCTCACCGAGAACCGAATCTGAAACAAAGACTTCAAGGAGGAGAAGAAGAAGGATAAAGCATCGACTGAAACCTCCGACTACACCCAAACCGAATCCCCTTCTCAACCCAATTCTAAGAGAAAAAGAGACGGGCAACTTTTCGCCGCTATCCAACGAAATCAACCAATTTCACACGCCATACCCATCCAAGCTATCCCAATCACTCAAGTGGCACCCAACTTAACTTACCCAAATAAGAAACCATATCTTGGACCTCACCCTCGATGCAACAACTGTTTTTACCACCATCCCCTTACCTTACCTTGTCGACTATGTGCAACTTGTGGACGCTATGGTCATTTGAGCAAGGTTTGCCGCACCTTTCAAAACCAAATCTTTCCCCCTACTCAAACCATGAACCAAACCTATCAACAACCCCAATACCCCATGTTCCCATATGTTCGAGCTTGTTTCAATTGTGGCGACCCTACCCACTTTAGAAACACATGCCCTCAATTGGTTAACGTCAGCAACACTCAAGCTCAATCAAACCCAGTTAACCAAGTAAACCAAGAAAACCCAACCGCTAGGCCACCAGCAAGAGGAAGAGTCTTCAACATCAACGCCAATCCTGTCGAAGATAATGACGGCCCAAACGAAGATACCCAAATAGTCCTCTTCACCGGAAATCAAGATTCAACTCCTATCGTTTAGTTTTATGTTTTTCTTTATCACATAGGACCAAACATAACTTAAGGATAAAGCCAATGAAACTTTGACAAGAATATGGTGGATACGCCGCTGGTACTTCCTATATATAAGTATTCTTGTCAAAGGATCAGAAGCATTATCTGGCGGTTATGAGAGGTTCCATGTGTAGACTGTTTGAGTAATTATTGTTTATTATTTTCAGTACATGCAATTTCATAGGCCGCCGTTCCCCATTACATTATGAGCGTTGAGCATGTTCCCCATTTTATTATGAGGTTGAACCTGGCGTGCCCACATACGATCGGCTCCGTTTGATTGAGCCTTGATCGCACAGACATTTTTTTTTTCATTTTCAGTACATGCAATACGATCGGCTCCGTTTGATTGAGCCTTGATCGCACAGACATTTTCATTATCAGTATCTTGTGATTGTTGTGTTTGTTGTAGAGTCGCATAGAACTAATCATAACTTGCGGATAAAGTCAAAGAGAATTTGACAAGAATATGGTGGATACGCCGCTGGTACTTCCTATATATAAGTATTCTTGTCAAAGGATCGGAGGCATTATCAGGCGGTTATGAGAGGTTCCGTGTATAGGCTGTTTGTGTGGTTATTGTTTAGATTAAGTTTATTATTTCAGTACATGCAATACGATCGGCTCCGCTTGATTGAGCCTTGATCGCACAGACATTTTCATTTTCAGTACATGCAATACGATCGGCTCCGTTTGATTGAGCCTTGATCGCACAGACATTTTCATTATCAGTATCTTGTGGTTGTTGTGTTTGTAGTAGAGTCACATAGAACTAATCATAACTTGCGGATAAAACCAATGAAAATTTGACAAGAATATGGTGGATACGCCGCTGGTACTTCCTATATATAAGTATTCTTGTCAAAGGATCGGAGGCATTATCAGGCGGTTATGAGAGGTTCCGTGTATAGGCTGTTTGTGTGGTTATTGTTTAGATTAAGTTTATTATTTCAGTACATGCAATACGATCGGCTCCGCTTGATTGAGACTTGATCGCACAGACATTTTCATTTTCAGTACATGCAATACGATCGGCTCCGTTTGATTGAGCCTTGATCGCACAGACATTTTCATTATCAGTATCTTGTGGTTGTTGTGTTTGTAGTAGAGTCACATAGAACTAATCATAACTTGCGGATAAAACCAATGAAAATTTGACAAAAATATGGTGGATACGCCGCTGGTACTTCCTATATATAAGTATTCTTGTCAAAGGATCGGAGGCATTATCAGGCGGTTATGAGAGGTTCCGTGTATAGGCTGTTTGTGTGGTTATTGTTTAGATTAAGTTTATTATTTCAGTACATGCAATACGATCGGCTCCGCTTGATTGAGCCTTGATCGCACAGACATTTTCATTTTCAGTACATGCAATACGATCGGCTCCGCTTGATTGAGCCTTGATCGCACAGACATTTTTATTTTCAGTATTTTGTGTTTGTTGTATTGGTTGTAGAGTCATATAGGACTAATCATAATTCACTGATAAAACCAATGAAACTTTGACAAGAATATGGTGGATACGCCGCTGGTACTTCCTATATATAAGTATTCTTGTCAAAGGATCAGAGGCATTGTCAGACGGTTATGAGAAGTTCTATGTAGGATTTAGTAGTTTCTTGGTAACTAATCATAACTTGTGGATAAAACCAATGAGAATTTGGCAAGAATATGGTGGATACGCCGCTGGTACTTCCTATATATAAGTATTCTTGCCAAAGGATCAGAGGCATTATCAGGCGGTTATGAGAAGTTCCATGTAGGATTTAGTATTGTCTTGATTGAAATTTGTGTTACATTTATATCATCTCGCTATTTAAAGAAATTGGATTGTGTTCCATTTCTACATAAACTAACCTCTCCATCATAACAAACGAGAGAGGAACTGTCACCATTCAAACATATATGCTATCAGAATGTGGATTCAAATATTAGCTGTTGTGTTTATTTATGTTCTATGTAGGTTGTAGTATTAGAAGTTTTGCCTTAGGATATAACCATGTCTTTCCAAGCATATCCAAACTCTTATGCATGATATCATATTTAGCGAATTAATTCTGCTTATCAATACTTTTACAGTAGGCAACAAAAAGCGATTCCTGTAATAGGGTACTTAACCCTTACAAGGAACGTTACCGCCTCAAACAAAAAACTTAAAACCTTACATTTTCTAAGCATGTAACTGTCAAACTAAACACCATCATTTTTTTAGTCAAATATATCACTATTTAAATTTCGGGACGAAATTTCTAAAAAGCAGGGGATACTGTAACATCCGTCAAAAACGGATTTACCAAACCCGCTCCGTTTATTAACCGAACAATCAGTTAAAAATTTCGTTGCGAATTTAATGCCCAAAATAATTTTAAACGATACATAATTAATTATTATATGGGAATATATAATTAGTTTTTGAAAAACTGTTAAAAATAAGAAAATAAAAATGATTTGGCACGGCCGGGTTTCGAACCCGGGTCAGTCAGCCGGGTCAACAGATTTATCGCACACACACTCAACCACTGCGCCACTTGTGTTCTTTGTTAATTATTAGAATCATTTAATTCATAACATGTCTTTCCGAATTCAAAACCGGCGCCCAAATTTCAGTCGTCGGAGATCCCGGCGAACTCGCCAAGAAATTACGATATCTTCAGTTATAACGTAAACATTTACTAGGACATCGGTTATAACCGACGCCTGAACCCGCGACACAAGTTATAACCGCCGGAGAAATTCTAACCGACGAATCAAGTCGGAAATTGGACCAAGTTCATCGATAACCTGCCCTATAAATACCCCCTCGAACCTCTGCAAACTTTTTCGCTCAAAACCGCACCCTTTCTCGGCGAAAACTCACTCGCCGGAAATCTTCTGCTCATCGCCGGAAAACCGAACCCTCCACTTCTAAGCCTTACTAAACCCCCTGAGCTTATACCGAAGTCACCCACATCCTTTTCAAGCTTTCTGAAGACTCGCTGCTGCAAGACACACGACGCCGGAACCTGTTGCTGTCACCGGAGTTCTGTCGGAAAAACAGAGGAGTCCAGTCGGTATACCTTACGCCTAATTTTTCTTTCTTTTTATTTATATCTCACCTATGATTAATCATAAAACGCTAAAGAAACCTGAATAAAACTTCGAACCAGTCAGTCATCGTTTCTGGTTAAAACTGACGAAGAAGACGAAGTTCGGTAACATATAAGTATAATTAGAATAAAGTTATTACTCGGGTTAGACACACAGTCCAGCGGTGGACTGTGTGCACATTAAACACACTAACGTCTCGAGTTCGAATCCTGTCCCACGCATGCTGCCTTAATAAAAATGCCTTTTTTATTAATCGAACCGGTCACCACTGTTACATGTTAAGTTTATTAATAACCGGAATAATAACCAAGTTAGACACACAGTCCAGTGGTGGACTGTGTGTATGTTTAATCACAGGACACGAGTTCGAGTCCGGTCTTCTGCATCGACCCGGATAATTATTAAACTTTTTAATTAAGTCAGAAATGAAAATGCTTAGTTTGTATTTAAGTATAATAAAAATCAGTTTAGTTAACAAGTTGGACACACAGTCCAGCGGTGGACTGTGTGTTAGCATAAACCACAGGTCCCGGGTTCGAGACCTGTGGAGCGCACCGAGTCTTGGATTAAAATCGTTTTTAGAAAATAAAGGATTTTCTGTTTAATCTAATTAATATATAAATATAATTAAAAACAGAAACATTTCGGGTTAGACACGTAGCTCAGTTGGTAGAGCTGCGTGCACGCGTACGGGAGGTCTCGGGTTCGAGCCTCACTCGGCGCACAATTACACGCATACGAACCGGTCAAACAGTCAAGGTCAACGGTCAACGGTCATCGGTCAAAAAAGTCAACTTTTTTTTATAATTTTTATTTATTTTAATTAAAAATACTTAAAAATAACATTTTTAAGGTTAGAAAATAGCCTTAAACTCACAAAAATACACCCAACAATCCTACTAAAATGGATTAATAAAATCTGTTTACTTACCGAACCATAATGCTATTTATCTAGGTTAATTTCATTCGTGGTTAAAACCACTTCGCGTGCATTCAACATCATCAACCGAACGCACCCACTGTGAGTGAATCTTACAACTTCCCCTTTTTAATTACACGTTTTGGGGTGTGTCATGTGAATTAACTCATTTATTTAAACTTGTGCCATACCATATCGTGATCTAAACTTAGATTGTTTATATTTTTGTAATTACGTATTTCATTTTGTCAGCTTATATGAAATTCATTCATTAAGCCCATCAGTTCCTCGTGGTAGATGAGTTGAGCAACGCGTGCCTCAAAACCAATCCATTATTGTTCGTGTGTGTATTATTGAGTTTATATTGTTTGTAGTTATGTCTTTCATATTATCATGTTTATGCAATTCATTCATTAGGCCCATCAGTTCCTCGTGAGAGACGAGTTGAGCAACGCGTGCCTCTAAACGATCCATTATTGTTCATGTGTGTATTGTTTAATATTAAATTGAATTATGAATAAGTTTACATCTATTTTTACTCATGTGTGGTTGTGCACTTTATTTCATAATCAATTTAATAAACTTGTTCAAATGTTTTCCATAGGATTCACTCGCCAACTTTTTGTTGATCCAAAAACCCTTTTACACATGATACAGGTGAACAGGATGAAGCAAGGAAAACATAGGAAATGCCTTAGAAGAAAACAAAGAAGCTTAGATTGATGTTAGGTCATGATGTAATTATGGTTGTAAATTCTCCATTAAAGTGTATTAATGAATATGAAACGTATAATAAATGTCATGAGCTTTGATGATAACCCAATCATGCCCCTATCACCTTTTCCGCTGCGGGTCGGGGTGTGACATCCTTTCCGACCTCTTTTCAGTGTTCCATCTAGACCCCGTAACCCAAACACATATCGCCCGAACACCACCCAACCACAACCAAACTTTTATTTTCAAGAGATGGACCCGAATATCTTTTACGTACAAACAAATATTAGGCTATGGCAGTTCGCAACCGTTCTTTCAAGGCCCACACACCTTTACCCAAATGGGTGGTTCACAACTCGAGCTGGAAGTAGATACGGTGCCGGAGACGCAACCAAGCCCGTACCCGAGGCATCTCAACGCGGTAGAAGGTCACACAAAAAAAAAACAAATGCAAACGCCCCACGCTGAAAGGGAGCCCGCCTCGTTTGGATGAAAGATGAGGAATACGCGTTAGCTTGGGCGTGGCTCAACATATCGGAAGACCCCGAAGTTGGTAAGCGTTATAAAAATAGTAGTCCACTATATTTTTTAAATAATGAACCGTTTATCATTATCTTTTAAGAATGTAGCATTTATTTTTTCATTTGTTTCTAGTAAACTATTAAAATTCACCAATTTTTTGGAATAGAATTCGTGATACTTTTTTTTAACGCGATGGATGTAAGACCCGAAAACGGGTTTGGTAATCAAGCCACGTTAATATTAAAAAGACGGGTAAACTACCCTTAGTGGTAAAATTAACCCGGTGAATATTACAATTTAAACAAAAAATCCTAATATTAATTAAAAAGAATAATAGACGCTTTGAGAAGACAAAGTTTATAAGAGGCCCGAGTTAACGGGACTTGAAATAAAACGGGTTATAACTCCCTGGACCCACAAAGTTAACTAGGAATAATTAACCTAGTTAGTTAATTGTTTGAAAACAATAAAGAAATGAAGAAACTTGTAGTAATTGACCCATTTATAAACCTCTAAAACTTTGAGGGACTAAAAGTGGCCAATTAGGAAGATGTTTTAATTAAAACAAAATCTAAAAAACCAAAACACACACATACAAAGGTGTGTTTGGTCGACATATGCATAGCCAAAAAGAGGGTTCCAATCCAAGAACCCTAACTCACGAAAATTATCAAAATCTAAGGAGAAGAATGGATCAAAAATCAAAAGCAAGCTGAATTAAGTGATCACTAAAGCTAGGAGATCACAAGTTTGACGCTTGACAAGCTAGGTGGAGGCTTGGAAAAGAAGCGGGTCAAACGGATCGAGTATGCGGAAAAATAGCATAATCGGATGCAAGGAAAGTAAAGCTTACACTTTTCTATTAGATCATTTACTCGTTGAAGTTGTTATGATTATGATATAACCGTAAATTAATTATGGTGATTAGACGCGAAATATTACGGGTCGGAATAAGGAAAAGGGGTTAAAACGGCAATTCGGTCTTGAATAGACCGAATAAACAATGAGTTTTGAGAAAAGACATATTATAGGGTAAACCATAATGAGTAAAAATGGTAATATGGTAATTGGCCACGAGCTAACGGAACAATAATTGTTTTTGAAAAAGACACTATAATGCGTAAAACATGATAAGCCAAAACAAATAAAAGATGATTTTTAGTAATATGATAATACGGTGTAAACCGGAATGGGTACATGAATGAGATGATAAATAAATACCATCTTACGATGAATAAATGGTCAAATAGAATAAACAGGTCAAAAGTTGATGAATTCACCAATTGACATTAGTGATTAATGTTGTTGTTGAGTTTTATGCTGACAGAAACGAATAGCGCGTGAGACGCCATTGTTATTAACTAACAACTTATATGATGAGGTATTAAAACGGGTCAATACTTAGATCGGAGCCAGGTACGCATAAATAAGATTATAGCTTAAACATGCGATTTTAGTCAAATATGTAGTGAAAGTCCTTCATCGTAAAATGAGGGGCTAAAATTGACCAAAACGTCCTTGATCAATAAACTGAGCAAACAACCTTTAAAGGTTGTTTAGAAATGAGTATTATTACCAAGTAAGTCTTTGATAAACGTAAAAGTTATTTGCATAATCCTTTTTGGGTCAAACGCCCAAAAAATGGGCCTTTTTCGTAAAATTGACTAACCGAAGGGTAGACTTCGAAACAGTTTAATTACCAAAATAAATCCACCACGAATATAATGGTGATGGAAGGCAAATATATATCTTAATGTAGAAATAAAATGCGAGTAATGATGAGTGAAATTTATGCTTTTATGCTAGAAACCTCTAAACGGGTCAAAATAAACCGGTGAATGTAAACGTGTTCTCGTAAACCGGGTAATGGGAGCGTGGAACACGAAGTTATTAAGCCTGGGTAATGGGCATAATCGTGGAAAATAATTCCACTAAAAAGTTATGGATGATTTGAGCTTAGATGCTTAAACGTTAAACGGGTCAAAATCAAGTAAAACGCAAACCGGGTAACGGGAGCGTAAACTATATGAATTTTGGATCCGGGTAATGGATTACAACTTAGACATGTTAAGAAACGAACCCTAAGTGATAGGAATGAGTTTGGATAAGTTTGGATGTAAATTGAGAGAAAAGTAAATGTGCAGAGCTGCCACGGCCGGGTGAATGTTCTGAAAAGAAAATGTTTAGCTGACACGGCCGGGTGGGAAAGTTGACACGGCCGGGTGAAAGGGCTGAAAAAAATGTATTTTTTTGTGTTTAATCCTTCTGTTCAAATGCTTTGTTTTAACCATTCAAATGAAACTGTATGATAGGTAACGATGCACTTTAGACCTCGGATGATGATCAAGCTCAAGAAAGAACCGAACACAATCATGATACAAGCTTCCGCACGATGATTCGTCGTCATTTTAAACGACGAACTTATAAACATAATGTTGAAATGTTTTAAATTCTTAAATGTTTTGAGAAACCCGTATTTTCAATGTATGTGTAATCGTATAAACACAATTATAGTCGAAATATATACGTAAATTGTATAAATGAATTAAGGGTCTTACAATGGAATAAGGTGAATATCGAGACAACGATTCCATATCAAGCAAATGGACCGATATAAACAAAAAATGTCATCAAACTAGAGGCGTTTTCACGTGCTATAGATGCTGGGAGCTTCTTTGCATACTCCAAAGTGGGCTATCGTACCGGGCATGACGTCTAGTAGTAGACGTAAAACAAAAAAGGTCAAAAACGTCATCCTCGGTCGACCCAGACACACCCACTTCCGATGCGTAACGTCGACTAAAACATTAATTTGGACGATGAGGAGGAGGATGAGGAGTTGAAACGACCCCGGTAGAAGAAGTGGGAAAAACCGGGGAAAAAGCCGGTAGAGTCGTCTTCCGCTAGTGTCGAGTTGAAGGATGATTTCGAAGAGATGAACCGACGCCTATAAGACATTCGAGACCTCGGTCACAAACATTGGGAGAGTATGCAAGAAAGAAACGCCGAAAACAAAAAAATGTCGCGATACAAGAGGGGAGGCAAATGGATAATACATAGAGATGTTGTCTAAACCGATCGATCACCTCACGGGCGAGGCGTTGATCCTAGCGGAAATGCGCCAACAACAAATTCGAGAAAAATACAACCTTTAGATTAGCACATTTTTTATTTATTTTTTTAGTAATGTTTTCTTTAGTTCATCCGTTTTTTTTATTTATTTTTATTTCTGTTAATGTTTTTTTCGGTTTATCCGTTTTTTTTAGTAATGTCATTTTTTATTTAATGAAATATTAGTTTTAAATTAAAAGAAAATAATTAGGTAATGATTGGTTGGGACATTATTTCACTTGGCCTATTTAAGAAAAGCGCCAATAATGTCCTTTCGCTAACTGGACTGCAACATGACAGAAAACGTCCAAAGGTGGGGGCATTATTCACCCTTACCACTACGCATGGTCTAATAGTTTTTAAGAGTTTCAAGCATTTAGTAAAAAGTGAAACTAATATATCTCGTTAAATTATTAATTTTTCTAATACAAACTAATTTATAAACACGAATCATAAGCAATCAATAAGTTTATAACTTTTATTACATGTTTATAATCCATAATTAAGTTTATAAAAACGTTTATAACTTTTTTATAGTGGAGATACGTCATACTTTTTGTATGATTTTAATTGTGTACTAATCATAAATAATTTTTAATATAAGTAACTTTCTCGAGCTTGGGAAGCAATCCCAGGTGATAACATAGTATTTATATAAGTGAGTTACTTATATTATAAGGAATTGTTGTGAGTTGAGGAAAGAGAAATGTTAATGTTCATCTGTAAATATAATAGGAACTTTAGAACTAACAGGAGGGGTAATATGGAAAGCTCCAAACAGAGGTGCACATGCTAATCACATGTCGTTTCCCCCGTCATATTTAAACGGCAATAACTTTTTTATATGTGATTATTTTTTCAAAAGAATTACATCACAAAAATTCAACGTTTTTTTTATCTTTCCAACGAGTATACTAATGATATATTTTTCGAAAAAAGTTATGGGTTTTTTTATGGCGTTTTGAGCTTTGTTTTTTTGGTGTTTTAAGCTTTGTTTTTTATGGCGTTTTCAATAAGTTTTTATAGAACTGAGTGTTTTTATGGCGTTTTCAATTAGGTTTTCATGGTTTTTTTTCTTCAGAATTTGGATGTTTTAAGGTGTTTTCAAATGGGTATTTTCATGGCGTTTTTTTAAACTGAGTGTTTTATGGCGTTTTTGTTTGAACACCCAACTCATGTCATTTTTTAATTTCAAACGTATAACAATAGTATACTCGTTAGAAAGATAGTAAAACACTCGATTTTATGGTGATTTAAAAAAAACTAATCACGTTATAAAAAGTTACGGTAGTTTAAAAAAGATGGTGGAATGTGCATGTGACTTGCATGCAGGGGCGGATCTACAGGGTGGCGAGCGGTTGCCCGGGATCCCCCTCAACTTTTTTGGCGAAGTGCAATAGTTTTATTAATCTTCGTATAATTTATTAGGAATACGCCTAAGCAAATATTAGGATAACCTAAGAGTGTAGATAAAGATAAAAATGAAATGAAATTATACCTTCCACGGAAACAAGAAATTTCCGGTCAAGTGGATATTGGAGTGGCAAATTGTGAAAGAATGTAGAAGATGAAGTTTAAATAAATATTATAATAATATGAGCATTGACATTCTGAATGAAAAGGCAGTTTTCAAATGTGAGATGTCCCGCAAAATTTAGTCAAACTTAATTAATATTCAACCATTTAATTTATTACTTATTTGTTTTATATCTTTTACTTTGTTTATTATAATTTTACCTGCACTAAACATTATTTCCAAATGTTATGCACCACGCTTTAAGTGTACTTGATGATTCTTTTTTAAACAACAAAAGTTAAAAGCGAAAACAATAAAGGAGAAAATATTAAAACAGTTCCTTATAAATATATGATTTAATAAATTATCTATTTTGTTTAAATATAAATAAATATATATAAACATGAAGAAAATATATGAACTCTTTATCTATACGATTCTACAAACATATGGATAAGAAAGTTTTTAAACTCAAGTTATAGGACATTAAAGATAAAGATTCAGATAAATATTGAAGGAAGATGAGTTTTTTCGTTAAGATTACATGGGTCTCTAACCTAGTTTATCGTTATTATTATTATTATTATTATTATTATTATTATTATTATTTTGAACAACAAATTTGGATGATTAACGGACCACTGAAGTATTATCGTGCCACTAACTGAACCACCGGATCATATCCATCTCCACAAGGCTATAACGTCTTTACACCAGTTCAAGAGGAAACCCAATGGGAAAAAAACTCATTGTGAGAATACACACACTAGCCGCACACGAATTCTTAGGGATGGTCCTAGGTAAAAGAAAATTTTAAGGGCCCATTTTAATCCGTCGCACAGGGCCCCTTAAGGGCCCTCGAATTCTCATGGACGGGTCTAGGTAAAAAAATTGGGACACCCCTAAATTTTACTTTCGGTTCCGCCACTGCTTGCATGTGGGGGGTCTTTGGCATGTGCATGGATCTTTTGACAATATTACCCCTTAGGGCATGTTTTGGCTAAGCTTTTTGAACCAACTTATTGACTTTTTCAAAAAAACCAATAAGTCAAAATATTGTTTGGGTAATTGAAAAGTATTTTCAAAACAACTTTTCAATAGAAATAAAATGTCAGTTTTGAAAAGCTAGAACTTTAGGGGGTTTTTCTTGAGCTTTTTAGTAATTTAAATGGAAAAACTAAGCCAAACACTTTTTAAAAACAATTTATTGGCTTTTCCTACCCTATAAGCTAATTCAAACACTTTTCTAAAAACCCATTTTCAAAAGTTATAAGTCAATAAGTCCTTTTCACAAAAAGTCATTTTGAGTTAAATAAGCTTAGCAAAACAAGCCCTTAGTGTAAGTTAGCAATAACGCCACATGTCAACACCAAAATCGTTATCACCGTTTTCACACTTTTAGACGTTTCCTCAAATCCCACCCATACATATATATATATATGGACCCACACAAAAGTAAAAAAAAAAACAAGGGAACCAAAAACTTCCAACCAAATAAAAAATATATATGTACGAAACATGACAATGTATGTAAGGAATGTGTAGCTCTACATATTTTGTGTTTAATTTTACCTTTTTTTCATTTTATTTACACTGAATTTATTTAACTATAAAATATAAAATATTTATTCATTAATTAAATAAAAAAAGTACATAATAAATATGCATAATTAAAAAAACGACATAACGGGCATAAAAAAACTAATCCTCAACGACATGGAACAACTTGTAGCATTTGCAAACGTGGAACAACTCGTAGCAATTGCCACAACAGAATGTGGTTAAATACATGGCACTGTGTCGTTTGGTACACGTGAAGGGGTCGTCCATAGCCTCCTCCTCGGTTACTGGGACCTTGTGGTTGATGGCGTGTATGTAAAGTTGCTCAAATACTGTAACACATCGGTTCACTAGCCTCCGTTTCAAACTGCGTGTACATTGCGGGTACTTGGTAAAGTTGTTTAGTGGGGTAACCCTATCACATATAAATAGTAATGTTGGGTGTATAGAATACTAGAAAACTAGGTTCAAGGTCATTCCGACGGCAATATCCTTCGGAAATGCTTAGGAACTGCGTTTGCTTCAAGCAGTATATTTATTTACTTAGTTGATTGTATGAAATAAGTTAAGTAAAAAACGCGCCGCACACACATTATAGCGCTTAGTGCACACTCTTGTGCTATGTGCACCTAAAAACACCAAAAGAAAGTACAGTCATTGTAGTCAAAGGAACTACTAAACTGCTAGTAACAGAAATATAAATTAACTCGACTGTTACTAGCATCAAACCTCAAGTTGACTGGTTGTACTGGTACCGACGTGCAGCTTAGATAAGAGATACACAAGCTAGGAAGAGGTTAACCTTTGGTGCATACTGCGTAGCATCGACGTATAGCTTGGATCTATGATAAGTAATTGAGTAGATGTCAACCTTTTGTGGACGGAACAGACTGCTTGTTGAGTTCTTGCCGACAAACAACATTGAACTAAAGCGAGAATCTTGCCCAAGAAGATTTGAGAACAAGCATACGTTGCTGCGTAGCAATCACTCGGATCATGAAAACCTTAAACAAAGAGAAGCAAAGACTTTAACCATTTGTAACATATACATTGGGTGAGCCTAAAGTCAGCTCTATATGTGAATAGTTAAACTACAAGATACGAACACTATCCAAAAATGCTACCGAAAACCTCTATAGCAAGTGCACCGACACACTCGCAAGATCAAAAAGTGCCATGATTTAAGCCAAGAATGGTAAATTACGAAGTTCGGTCAGATCTCTATATACTTGATAAAGTCAACTGTTTGACCTTGTTTCTATACAGGGCCGTGTTTGTCAACTGTTTCGGAAGCTGACAAACCGGGCAATGGCCCGAGAGATAGTTTGGGTTCGCCACTGGTGGGCTGGTTGCGGAATGATGCAAATGGCGATGGGCTTGGCCTTAGATGAGGGGCTTGAAAGCGCAGTGGCCCGGTGGTCGGCCCATTGATCATATATGGGTTGTTGGGTCGAACCAGTGTAGATGCAGGGATTTGAAGAACTTTAACCGTGCTAGTGACTGTAATCAAAATAAATAAAACAATAAGTCAATAACATAGTTGTCAATAGCGGTCGCTATAGCGAATAGCGTAATGTATAGGTCAAAGGTCACAACAGGGTATGTAGCCATAGATAGCGGGATTTTTTTTTAATATAAATAGTGATTAAATATAGTTATAAAATGGTTGGATTTTAGGTTTTTGTTAAACATACATGTAAAAGAGCGTATATACCAGGGTATTATGATCTTGGTTTTAAAAAGCGAGAGATGCACAAAAGCGACGAGGTCTAAAATTGAGGCGCGAAGCGCAAAGCGCAAAAGCGGTGGGCTTTTCGTACCCGAGGCGCAAGATGTTTATATAATTGTTTTATATATCCCATACATATCCCATAGGTTTTTAGCTTCCTTTAACCAAAATATAGCTATATAAAAGGCTTTTATACCATTTTACTTACATGTACAAGTAAAAAAAAACCCAAGGAACAACATTTTTCTGTAGTAAAACGCCTCAGATACATGAGGCGCACGCCTCAGGCCAAAAAGCTCCCAAAAAAACCCTAAAATTTGCCCTTTTTGGGCGCTTCTTGTAATTACACAAGGCGCTCAGCGAAAAAGCCCCAGAAGCTGGGCTTTAGTGCGCCTCCCGCCTAGGCGCGCTTTTTTAAATCCAGATTATACATATAACTTTTTTTATAGTGCATCGTATTTATAAAATAGCGCCCACTATCTATCACCATGTAGCATATAGGTACCTTATCGGTATTTGTCGCTATTCGTTGTTAACAACTATGGTCAATAACCAAATGATGTTGTTGAAAAAAGGTAAGCTATCGTGAAATCTTTTGTAGATACCTTTCGGTGTTCTCTTCAGATTGAACTCTGTTCGGTTCAGATTGAGTGTGTCGTGACGGTCTTGCGTTGACGAAAGATGAACTGGGACCCAGTACTCTTGAAGATCAGGGGTGCTGAACTTGCAATCAAATGCTATAAATGGCGACTGTCTCTCTTTCAATGTGTTAATATCATCGTTTACTTCCATGTCAGCATCAGTATGTACCTTTTCATTTTTACAATCAACCAGTGAAATCTGGTATATATCCTGAAACGGTTGACTGAAATTAGCAAATGTAAAAACACAAAGGCTGCAGCCTGCACATGTTCAGGCTCATATGGTCATGTTATTAACGGCCAAACGCGGTGGGCAGGTTGGGTAACGTGTCAAAAACAAGTTTCCGGAAAAATGATCGTTTTGTTACTAGTCAAAACAGGCTGGGCCAGGTTGACCCACATACATTTGTTAAGATTTAATGGACTAAAGACTAAACATAGACTCAAGTTGACTTTCAGCCCGTTTGACTGGTTTCCCACTCATATCCACGTTTTAGTGTTGATCCACATACACTTGTTGAGATTTACAGCACTAAAGACCAAAACAAAGACTTAGGTTGACTTTCAGCCCGTTTTAGTGTTTGACTGATTTGACTTGATTCCCTTTTTTATCTATTTTTTAGTGTTGACCAACGTACATTCGTTTATAACTATAGAACTAATTATATACTTAAGTTGGCTTTTAGCACGTTTAAACAATTTGACCCGTTTCCCTTTGTATCTGATTTTTTAATTATTGACCCGTTTGAGATAAAAGAAATGAGAAAACACACCACTGGTTCACCATAAATCGTTAACAGTTTCATTTCAGCCATAAGCATCTGAATTTTCGTTAAATGCATTGAAATTACGGGGTGTTGGCACTCGTCTATCACTAACAGTTCCCACTTAATATGAACAAGCGCTTCCATGTCCTGCAAATGCTAAATATTCATATAATTCTTGCACGAATTTGTATTAGTTTCATATAAAATCAATCACGTACCTCCACAATGGCGTCTGGTGAAGATAAAAGGACTTGAAATTCTGAACCTCTAATGGCAGCCCGTATATCTTTGGTCCCTTTGTACGTTACAACGTTGATCGACTTTGACCACTTTGAAAACTCGCTTTCCCACAACAAACGAGCACTGGAAGAAGCTATTATTAGAATAGGCTTCTTCGTGTTATCCAGCAATGACGATACAAAAGAGATCACCTTAACTAGCCGGTCCTGCAACATCCCGTTGATAGAGTAAAAAAGAAGACAAACATTTAAACATATACTTAATCTTTTGTTCGTTAAAAAGAAGGATTATCGTTTAAAGAATAAATACGCCAAGAGTTCAACCTGCCCGTCAAACAAAACAGCATTTTGACCTTTGTTCCGATGAACATGAAGCTTGTTATAATAAGGAAGAATACGATTATGTATTTCAGTGATTTGACCTCTTTTGGCAAGCATCGAGGCACGTTGACGTGCTTGTTTCGACGATCGTGCACCCATGTTGGCATCTACTTGCGCATCCGAAGTTGAAGATTTCCGTTTCCATGACTGACCAGGCTGAAGTGGCGGTAGCGGTAATTTTGAACCGGACATTTGTGATGTAAGGTATAAGTAGTGGGATTCCTCGCGCATTGCGGCAAACATTTGGTCGGTAACTCAGCACCAATTTGGTTTGTTACAGTACCGGTACGGTACCGGCACTCAGTATAACAACTGAAAGAGATATGTCCAAGATGATATCAACACGTCTTTACATATCAAAACCAAAATGTAAAAAAAAAAACCCTTCTTACTTTAAGTTGTAGACTGATCTGTTCTTGCAAATGTGAACCTGCAAACGCATACAATTGTATTAAGATACTTTGTTAGAATCATAATGTGGTAAAATATCGGATATCGGTCAAGGACTGATATCTGAGATATCCGTTATCACAGTGGGATATCGGTAATTTTTATATCATGCTGAATTTATATATATAGCAATTTAACACAAACAATTCAGCATACTCTCCTACCATTAACAAATTAACCTTTTGCAACTTGCAAAACACGAACAATTGTAGCAAGTAGGAACTGATTAAGGCTTACGACACTAACATTTAACAAAACAACTAACAATTAAGACCAACAATAAGAAGAAAGACGAATGGTAGAACTAACAAGAAAGCTACTAATATCTACTAATATCGGGAAATTGGTGATATATCAGTCAAATATCGGTCCAGTATCGGTCAATATCGCCGATATGTTACACCGGTAACTCGACAGGGACCGATAACCGATATATCACTAATATATTGGGATATTAACTACCTAGAGAATTATTCAAAAATAAGCTTTATAAAGTTCAGCAATTTAAGCAATCAACTGTAAACTAAAGACATAAACCCTAGATGTTAACAGTGACCCTAAACAGAGAAGTTACATTCACAGTGCTTCATATGGACCAAAAATTAATAATCAAAATGGGATCTCAAGCTTTTTATTGAAAATATATATGGATTATAAAAACACAGTACAATTACTGTTCATCAAAAAAAAAAAAAAAACCTGTGTTTTGGTAAGAGAATAAAATAAAGTTGACAGCAGGATGTTATTACTGACTCAATCCATATATGGTTTAATGATGTTAATCCTAAAATGAAGCAAGCAATCTATTGTAAAACAAACAGAATCCAATTTGAATTGCAGTTAAGTTACTTACCTTGAAACCCTAGATTTCCCAAATCATCCTCCTTCATAAGTATATATGACGTGACATAATTATAAAACAGTATTTTGGGGAAAGGAACGACACGTGGCTTCTGGTGGTCCATGTTGGCAGATGTAATTCATATAAGTCAACATTCTATCATGTTTTGCTAAAGGAATGGTTGACATTGATTTCATACTTCCACACAACACCTCTCCCTCATATAGTCAGTCATATGGAGTGGTTTGACCTGATGGCACCGGAAGCTCTTTGTTTACTTTTTAATGAGTCTTTTAGTAGTTTAGACTTTTTAGTTTTACTGGTTCAAAACTTAATGGTTTAGACTGTTTGTTTCGTACGCAGATATTTGAATGGTTCAGACATTTGGCTTTGAATGATTAAGTATTATACAGAGTCTGAATGGTTAAGACATCTAATCTGGATTAGCATGGCTCTGAATGATTAAGTATTATACAGAGTCTGAATGGATAAGACATCTAATCTGAATTAGCAGGCATTTGCCTCTGAACGGTTAAGCAATATAATGGCTCTGAATAGTTCAGACCTCTTACTGGTTCAACTCTTAATGGTTCAGGCATCTTACTGGTTCAACACTTAACCATTTAGAAGTTGCCAAACAGCCCCTTAATTAAAGCTTTGCGTAGGCAGCGAGGTTTTAACTAGCTCACTCACCTAGTAACATAAACCAGTATATAAATAAAAAAAGAAAGAAAATGGATGATTGGTGCAAGATCACATGGGCCCTGCAGCTTTTCTCCTTCACGCCTGCTAAGGGCTTGCGAGAGCCTGTGTTGGCTTGCTTTGGCTAGCATGAGGTGGTGTTGGGGGCTTTAAAGTGTCGAGGTGGAAGGGTGCTAACCAACACCACCCAGGCTTATACCACAACCAATTTATAAATTAAATTAAACAAAACCCTAACTACATATGTGATTGGTCACTGTTGAAAGAGGCCCACCACCAAAGCCTTTGTGCTCTTGGCATCATTGGCAAAACCTCGACCTGTATTGCAGAAACCAACTCACCGATCCACACCTTGCCAAGATGTTGTCGATTGAAGGGAGTCACACGTCGGTGTTGCCGCGACTTGCCACACATTGTGCCATGTATAAAAATAGGTCCATTAACTTATTTGTTTGCAAGAATTGCATATTAACGAGTGTCTGAATTTTGTTTACTTGTCAAGTAACCATCCAAAACTCAAGGTTTGGGTTGGCTAGAAAGATTTTCTCCCCACTTTTAGTTCTTTATGAGAACATTTTATTATAATAATAGTCCAAATCTTTGAATATAAATGATATAAGAGATTGTATACATTATTATAAAGACTTTCTACGACCTTCAACATGTTCAATAACCCATCTCAGGGAAAAAAATCAACCCAAATACCCAATTAAAACCGTTAATAAGTAACCAGTCAAAATTGTCACCTATAATCATCCATTTTAATTATATTTGCGATCGTTTATAATTATGGGATCAACTTACAGATGCCAATCGAATCAGGAATATTGTTTTTTACTTAATTATAATTTAAAGTTTTATAGTATTTTTATTTGTAAACCGTGTGTAAGACATGCCATAACCTAATAAAGTAGTTGCTTATCACTTTACACATAAAGTACAACAATTCAAGACAGTGGCGGAGCTAACTCATTAATTTAGGGGTATCCAAAAGAATTTTTTACCGTGCAATTATACAATAATAAAAAAAACGATAATAGATTTTTTTTGGCTTGGGCTATGTTTATCAATTGAGCGTCTTTTCAATTATATTATACTTAATTTGGGCTTACTTATTATACAACCTTGGAGTTGTAATAGGTTTGAGCTTATAAAAATTTGAAATTTTAATAAATTAAAGTATCCTATTAACAGAGCTTGCAAAGCCAATAACAGAATCCCAATTTTTTTAGTTAAAACAGTAAAACTTTGCACCAGAGAGAAGTCTTTTGACTAATTCAATGAAGAGAAAACAGGAACACCCACGACCAAAACACGGTAAAATTATTTTTTTTTATGCTTGAAAAGATTTCCATTTTATGATAAAAGATACGAAATATGTCAAAACTGAAGGGTTGAACCACCGTCACCCATCATCCAAAGTCATCACCACCAAAGCCTTCCTTGGTTACGTCGCCTTGGATGGCGATGTTGCCACGGTGGTTGGCCTCCCTCTTTCTCTCTCACTCTCTACCTCATCATAACTCTCTCCAACCCCTTTGTGAGTGCGATGTTCGAACATGGATCACAAAAGCATGTAGGAAACGTGTAATAGTGATAAACGTGGCAATGTGTACAACCAATAACCCAAAATAAGGGTATCCGCGTATTTGTTCAAGGATATCTTTTATATAAAATTGAAAAAAATACACTACGAAAACGAGGTTGAGCCGTAGCCGTGATAGCGCTATTATGTTATACCTCCGCCACTGATTCAAGAGTTAGGATATATGTTAGCATGTTACTAAAGCATATAGTTTAAACGTAGGTAACAAATTTTTGTATAAATATCAATTGTTTTGTCATACCAGCGACAACGGTTATCAACACTTTAATAATCATATGTTGTGAAAAAAAAAGCATGAGCACCAGCACCCTATGGAAACAAAAAATGAAACTCATACATGGCACGTTGTGTTTTTCTAGAAATACGTTCTAGAAAAAGACATAAAAGTTATGTATTTTTATTGTGTTATTCTTAATTATTTACGTTTTTTCCTTGATTTTGATTAAATTGCTATATCATGGAAACACCAATCATAAAATATATGAAAGAAATTACTGTCTTTTGCAACCAAAAATATAAATTTATTTGTTATTATTTTGATCGTATGAAATTATATTATATTATATTGTATTGTATTGTATTGTATTGTATTATATTATATTATATTATATTATATTATATTATACTTTACTTTAAATTACAGAGTTTGCTTTGTGAGTGATTATTACTGTAGCTATCTTATACTCACTTATTCATCACACGTGTCCATTTTATTTCATGATTCACTCACCAGATCACTACTCCACATTCAAAAAGTTATACACAGACACTCCAGCGTCTTCAGAGAAAGAGAGGGGGATGACAAAAGCTTTTTCTCCGGTCGGTTTCCTCTCACCGGCGACCCCCTCTCGGTCGGATTTTCAGCCAAATCACAGTTCACAACCACCAACTTCGTGTCCTATTGACATGGCAACCGTTTATTCTCCATGGCTTGGCGTTTTCCGACCAGAAGCTAGGGTTTTGATTTTGATGATGATGATGGGCTGCAAAAATGAACTATGGAGGCAACGGTGGCTGAAATTAGGGCTCTATTCCAGCCAGAAGCTACGGTTTCGATGGTAGCTTTCGGTGGCACAGGTAAGTGCTATGGTGTGTTTTTTTTTTTTTTTTTTGGGTTTGGTGTTTAGGGGTTCTGATGGGGATCTTGATTCTTGATGTTTACTTGAGGGGTTTTGAGTTTGGTTGGTTGCTCATGGCTAGGTGACATGGATGGAACTTTCTGTTCATTATTCTCAGATTACATGGATAAATTACAATAATTGGATAATTTAGTCATAGTTTAATCTTATTTGTTCTATTGTTGCAGGGATGCACTAAATGTAAATGTGGAAAGTGCTGAAAACGTACTCATGCACAAACGGTTACTGCATTTAGCTAATGATCTTGCTAATAGTCCTGCATTTGAGGTCCGAAGGTGACATTAGTTATTACATTTGTGCTATAAGTGCTCCGCAGCAACGCACGGGTACAAATACTAGTTGTTAATTTAATGCACACTCTTGTGTCGTTGACACCTAAAACAACTAAAAAAAGTGAAGAAATCTTTTTGTGTATGTAATGCTTGTATATTTCTGAATAAACATGAACAAGCATACAACTAGTTATATACCTGTTCGGTGGACGGGCATTTTAAGGTCATCATGACATAAATATTTGTCTTATTTGAATTGTACCAAAAACGTTATTTGTTTAAAAAGAACCAAATATGTGACATGTTTCACCAACAGGGTTAATATACTTAATATTTACATGTATATTATGGCTAAAAACCTGGGAAAATCAAGGTTTGATGGGCAAAATAAAAGAAAAAACAGCTTTAAAGAACTAAAAGGTGCTCCAGGTTATCTTATACTAAAAAGAGGAAATTACAAAAAATCGTCCTTTATGTTAACTTCAGATTGCAAACTATGTTCTTTGTCTTTAAAGTTGATAGGATTCATACTTTATGTTTACAAAACTTTACAAAGTATATCCTTTACTCTTAACTCAGTTAAACTTTAATGTTAATTCTGACAAAATGGACCCCACATAAGGGTATTTTGATCACTTTACCCTAAAAACTAAAATAATAAATAAAAAATATATATTTCACACGCATATTCCCATCTCTCTGTTTCAGCTCTCTTCTCTCTCTTAGATCCCCAATTCAATCTTCATATTCCTCTGTTTTTCCAGATCCAAATTTTACAAAAACCTTGATCAAAACAAAACAAAGAACATTATACTAACCAAATCATCAATCATTCTTCCTTGAGAGACCACACCTGGATCTCCAAACCCCTTTGGTACTCTCTGTTGGTAACCATCATCGCCGGGGGCGATGTCTAGGGTTTCTAACCGTCATCGCCGGATGTCGATGTTGGTAGCCATAGGGTAGTTGGTGATGGTCGCGGGGCAGGGTGGTAGCGGCAGGTGGTGATGATGGTCGCGGGGTTAGGTGGTAGCGGCAGGTGGTGATGATGGCCGTGGGGTAGGTGGTGGCCTTATAAGTGATAAGTTTGAAAGCCTTATAGCTATTTCTAGTGCTGACCTAAGCATATATGAGGAAGGATGATTTGAGCCTCCCTTTTTTATTTTGCAACTCTTAACTGCTTAGTCATTATATCATGGCTTCCTTTTTAAACTCAATACACACAAAATTGTGGAGTATAAACCTTCAATTACACATAGGAAGAAGAAGAAAAATATAATTATTGGAGCACCCATTTTTGTATTGGGGTTTGGGGGTTTTATATAGAAATTGGAGAGCTGGTGGTGCAATGACGGTGGCAGCAGGTGGGTGGTGGTGGTGGTCGGTGGGTGTAGGTGGCGGTGGTAGGGAAGATAGAGAGAGAGAGTTGAGATAGAGAGGATTGTGTGTGCAATATATATATATATATATTTATATATAATTATTTTTATTTATTATTTTTTTATGATTATGAGTTTTATTTTAGGCGATACTGATTTCTTCCTCGTGGAGGTAGGGTTACACCAAGGATCTTCGTTGATCCCATTTCTTTTTGCGGTTGTCCTAGACGAGTAATTTTCAGGGACGCACGGAGAAAGAGGAGCTCCAAAAAGTGCCTATGAAAACTCATTTGTAATTGTTGCTTCTAGAAGCTTTCTCCTATTTTAAATGGCTGAGATGTACTTTCAACCTGATGTAACGGTAGAGATTGATTTTAGGACCCCTTTGACTATAAGGAGAATATTAAAATATATAATGGCTATTTAAAGTCCCAAAAGGGATATAACTATGATAATTAACTGAACCACTTGACCAACTGATAAACTGTTGACTCAATTGACTATTTCTAACATTGACCCTCAAGTTAAATGGCGGTACCTGTAATTCTATATATTTCTGAATCATATATGGAGGGTCAAAGTATTAAAAGGCTTTCTTCTTTGAATAAATCATAAGACACACGTACATACATAAATAGCATACTTTTTTTTCACAACATTAATTGGTTCCAATGGACCAACTGAACAAATATAAACAAAACAACTTACAACACTCAAATCAAACACAACAACAGATACTAAATAAGTGATGGTTCATCTTTGAAAAACATGCAGATCGAGATGGTCAATCATTTGCTGCGACTCCAGACAGTGAAATAAGTTTGAACAGCAGTAAGAAAAAGAGCTATCAAAGCTCCAAGAAGTGAAATAAACTTCCATGGGCTCTTGCGATATTCACGCCTAAGGTCGGAAATAGGTGTGTTACTCCAACCTTCATAATGCCTTTGTATGTCATCCTTAAGTTTCATATATCTTAAATTACGTGGAACTAAATTCGCGGCTATTTCATTGAAAAAATCCACGACTTCATTATCAGTCCTGAAGTAGTGTTGAAGCACCCCAGCCTTTTTAAGAACCCTAACGTCCTCATGGTTACCAATCAGAGACCGAAGAAGAAGAAGAAGAAGACAAACGTACGATGCAAAACATGCCTCTTTACCGAAGCGCGTTTCATAGGCTATCAAGTTTAACAAAATAGGCTTGGTGTAATCGTAGATGGTTATTGGTGGGAGTTGTACAGCAGCTGAAAACTCAAACCAGCCCTTAGAGAACCTAACGTTATGTAAAGAAATAGGGTCACATGGCTTGAACGAATCCCTACATCTAAAAGCTGGTTAACAGTGGGGAAATTATTGCTGTTGTAATTGTATTCTTCACTCGAAAATATTATCATAAACGCATAATTAGGTAAATGAGTAAAATAAAGAGGAGGGAGAAGATGATCCGGTTCATATGTGCCGGTTAACTCCGATTCCAAATGTCGTTGACCACTTCTTCGATCACTTCGGATGCAAAGTATTGATTCTAACCACGTTCTTTTCTGCTCTGAACACCCCATCGATTTTATTTAAATTATGTGTTTTCAAAAAACTCATCACCACCTTTAGAAGTTTGAAGGGAATTTGGTTTTCCAACAAGAACAAATCATCAAAAACACATAAAACCTAGTTGATGATCTGGAACACGCCTAGAAAAAAATTATTATTCGCCACATAAACGCGAGTTATAATATAAAAAACAAAACAACAATCAAGCAACATCATCTTAGCGAAGACCTTATCGCAATACTTGGTTGTGGAGTCTTGTTCATAAAAGCTTCTTAAATCTTTCATAGTTTCCGCTTCACCAAGCTTTTTGTACAAACTTATTAAGGCCTTCCGGTCGTGAAAAAAGAGTTGCCTTCCCATAATAGGCTTGAGTTCCTCGACCGCCTTGAGTTGTGGTTCTCCAAAATGGTATGGACCAATGGAGACAGCCTGAGGAGCAAATCCTAGTTGTGTTTCTCACTCAGCATGCTTGGAACTCTGGGGATTTTTGCGAATGACGGTTGGGGAGTGGCATTGTTAGCATCCACATGGGTAACCGAGCCGATAATCCAGTCAAGAATAATCTTGTCATCTGGGTTCTCGATGCTGCATTGGATTTGGTCATGCTCAGACATTTTTGTATTTCAGGGTTTAGGATTGGTGATTATGGGATCAGAAGCAGCAGGTGATCAGATATGGTATTAGTTCAAGGATGATACATTACGTCTACCCTAAGAAGTTTGTACAATAAGCTAGTAAAAGCGAACGTGCCTTCTTCTTCACAAAAAAAAAAAAGAAAAAGAAAAGAAACAAAGTAAAAGCAGTTTTTCTTTTGCAAAAGATTGATGCTAATATTTTTACCTGTTACACATGAATTGCAATTTTTTTTGTATTTAGTTAAATTTTTATCTTTCATATTTATTAAATTAGCTATATTGCATACAAATTATTCTAAGTCCAAGCTTAGAGGCGTGGGGTGGAATCGGATGAAGTTTGTTAATTCCTTAACTTGATTGATTGTGAGAAAGGGTCCTTGCCTTGTCCTTATCTTGGGCTAATCATTCATGCAAATATGAATAGAATCTTATGGGGCGGGGTTGGGGCGTGGGTTGGGCGGAAACGCCCATGTGACCACCCGTGTGGGCTTGGGTTTGGGCGGGGGTTTCAGCCCGGGGGTTGGGCGGGGCTACCCATTTGAGCTGGTGGGTGGACATTGGGTGCACCCTACCCTATGGTTTATCCATTAATTTAAAACAAAAGAAAAAATAAAATGAATTTGACCAAGCCATGCCCCAAACCCAAGCCCCATCATACCCTCAATTTTTTAGGTCTTGTCAGTGGAGCCCACCCAGCCCACGTGTCAACCCATGCTCCAAACCCCTGCCTCACCATATCCCACGGTCTTACATTGGAAGGCGGGTTTGGAGGCAGGCGTCTTTCTCTTTGGAAGACTAAAGTTCTTTCGGTGTGAGGTATAGTAATTAACTCTCCTAAAGGCGGTTTTGAAATCTCTTCCCATATACTATTTCTCCCTCTTTAAAGCTCCTAAGAAAAATATTGGACCAATGAGAGGCTAGAATGCGCAAGTTTTTTGTGGAGGCGATGAATACAAAAATAAAATAAAGAGTTAACTGTCATTTCCGTCCACGTGGTTTGTTTGTTTTTGTTATTTCCGGCCAGTTATCAAAATTACACCAGTTTCCTCCCCAAAATATTAGAAACGTGTCATTTTAATCCAAAATTTAAAACCCAATTAAGTCACTCAACTAAATGAAGGGATAAAAATTAAAACTCAGTTAAGTCCTCACTGACATATTAGAAAGTGCCATTTCAATCCAAAATTTAAAACCCTATTAAGTCACTCAGTTAAATAGGGACGAAAATTAAAACCAGTTAAGTCACTCAGTATGGTCCTCCCTGACATCTTACCACTTGATTCCATCTGTTGAGTGACTTAACTGGGTTTTAATTTTTGGACTGAAATTGCACATTTCTATTATATCAGTGAGAAAACAAACTTGGGCAATTTTGAAAATTGTCCCGATATGGCAAAAGTGAACAAACTATAGGGACGAAAATGATAGTCAACTTTATAATAAATTGGGTTAGTTGGAAGAACATCACCAATTCGATTAAGGAAGGGGGTTTTGGGCTGTCTCGGCTTAGAGATGCAAACATTGTGCTCCTTACTAAGTGGTGGTGTTGGTCTAAAAATGAAACGGAAGCTTTATGAGGAAGTTATTTGTTTCTATGCACAATTCCAACCGATCCCAGCCAATTCTCCCTCATTCTAGGACTTTGTCGGGCATAGTATTTTTTTAATCCAATTTCTCCTCTCTAAAACTAAGCTAAATCCAGGAAATAAACCACTCACAAATTTTTAAGATCTAAAACCACTCAAAGGTTTTAGTCAAAAAAACACTCAAGAGGCTTAGGCTTTAAGTTCAGAGGTTTCAGATACATTTAGGTTTACCCGCATTTTGTGAGTTTGTGGTGCCCACAGTAGTCAAGCATATTATGGGCTAATCGCATAATGCCTAAGACAAGCAACAGTGAAACCCCCTTTAGCCTCGTTTACGGCTCAGAAGTCGTTATCCCAACAGAAATTAGCCTCCCTTCACCATGAATCCTAACAATCAACTCCATCGATGAGGAAGCAGAGCGTCGCCTCGACTTGGACCTCTTGGAGGAAAGGTGTGAAATGGCAGCCATTAATGAAGCCAAATACAAAACCAAGCTAGAAAATTATTTCAACACCAAAGGTGCGCATATGCACCTTCAACCCGAGGGACTAAGTCTTCCGGGACAATGAGGCCTCCAACGCAAAGCGCCCTGGCAAACTCGCCCCCAAGTGAGAAGGAACTTACGTCGTTGACGAGGTCCTGAGGAAAGTGTCACACCCGATTTCCTGTGGGTCTGGTTGGTGGGTTTATGTGTGACGATTGATAACAGTTCACAAACATGCAGCGGGAGATAGGATAATAAAATAATAATATAAATGTTCAATTTTTTAAAAACTTATAAGTGTTTGATGCAATGTCCCACAAGTAGGATCCGAAAATAAAGCGAGCTTAGGGACATCATAGGCCTTTAAGCAGAGGAGTTGCAAATTCCTAAGCTTTTCTTTGACCAAACCATTCCACCTTATATTCAGGGCTCGTCACCTGCGTGTTAATCTTTTGAAAATACGTCAGCTTTCGTTGGTAAATACAATTAACCGACTCGTTTTAAAAAACATTTCATAAATCATTTGATACATATAATGATAACCCGTGAGTTAATCATTTAGGTGTTTTTTGTTTTTTCAGAGGTAAAATGTCTGCAATCTGCGGACCACATCTGCAGACGTCTGTAGCAGAAGAGGTGGACCAAACCTCTGCAGTCTACAAGAAGAAGACTGTTTGTTTAGGCTTAATCTGAAGAAAAAAAACTCCTAATAATTATAAAACATATCTCATACAACCCGTTAATTATAGCTAATTTTCTGATTCTAATTACTCAAACCTCTGCAGTCAGAAGCAAATGTACAAAACAATACACATACCAACTTTTTCTTTTTCCTTGCTATAAGTAACATACGAGTCTAGCACAGTATCTTAACGTTAAAGAGATTAGTAATAAAAACTATGATGAAGGTACTTGAGCACGAGCATCCAATGAAGCTCATTGATTTGCAGGTGAACGATGAAGATGCAGAAGAATCTGATGAGGAGGAAGAGGAGAAGGATTTGGTTACACAAGATGAGTTTTCATCTACTTGTAAGCGGTGTGACGAAGAGATCAACGGGTATTATAAATACTACCATACTTGTATAGATGATTCTTGTGATTTCTCTCTTCATAAATTTTGTGCAGAGGTCCCAACCACATTCAAACACCCATCATGCCCATATCCTCTTACCCTACAACTTGGTTACGATGTTAGATGCTCAAATTGTGGAAGACAACACAAGGGAGATGTGGTACACTATTACAATTTGGTTTGGTATCCTTCTTGCAATATTGATGTAAATTGTGTTTTGGAAGTAGACAAAAGGAGGATCTACCATCCTAGCCATCCACACCCATTGGTGTCTCTCATCTCTAGCCCCATTTTATGTGTGTGTCAGGCTTGTGGGAAAACACATAAAGGCATCTTCTTTCTATGTACCACATGTTCTAGCTTCACCATACACGAAGTTTGTATTTTCCTACCAAAAAAATTGTTAATTGAAAAGACTACAAATGACATTTTCAGTCATACCCATCCACTCACCCTTTTTTATTCATTCCTAAATGAAGAGCAAATGGCTAAATATCATCCTATATGCAGAGTTTGTAATATGGGGTTTTCTGACCAAGAGAATCTTTGGATATACAAGTGCGAGAAATGTATTTATTATGTCCATTTAGATTGTGCAACATCAACATCAAGAAGAGAACCATTTATGTCCATTTTGTCTATTGGTAATTTATAATATATATGCTTTATTCCATTTAGTTAGTTATTATACTTGGCCGTTAAATATTTGTATATATTAACCATGTTATTCCATTTCCTTTATGGCACAGGTCGAACAGTTAAAAATTTTGAAGATGTCGACTATCCTAGTCCTCTACGTCTACCTTTTCCTGATCAAACTTATAGCATACCCAAACACTTCTTTTCCAAAGCTATTGGGCATACCACTTATGGTCCTAATAGGGTAAGTAGACTACATATCAATCATCAACATGAGTTGGTTTTAGTTGATATAGAAAGCATTGGGTCAACCTCCTCAAAAATCAATGAACTAATCATTTGCCATAACCCAATGAAAAAAATAGAATTGTTATGTAATGCATGTGTAAGACCAATCATGGAAATGCCATTCTACAAGTGTGGGGGCAATGAAGATGATAATTGCAACTTTGCTCTTCATGAATGGTGATTCGCTTGCCAACAAAAGTAGACAACCACCCAGGTCACCCACAACATACCCTTGTTCTAATGTCAAATGCCCCAAGTGTGTTTTTTAACATATTTTGGTGTCGAGTTTGCAACTTACCTTGCAATGGATATGCTTATTGTTGTGTCGAATGTGAATTTTACGTTTATGTTACTTGTGGGTTTATACCTGAAAAAATCACACATGAATCTCACCCAAATCATCTTCTTTCAATAGTTAAACGAGGTATGTTCAATAAAAGTTGTCTTATATGTCATGTATTCGAGTATTTAAGCTTCTCAGATATCGCAAACGATAAACTTAATTTCAGTTGCAAAGTGTGCTTTGTTGTTGCCTAAAAATATTTGGCACCTTTATGACAAACATCCAATGCACTTGAGTTACCTTCCTATTGAAAACCACAAGAGTGAATACTTTTGAGAAATATGTGAGCTGAAATTTAATCCTCATTTACTTTCTACCATTGTGATTTGTGTAGTCAATATGGTGCATTCTGCTTGTGCTCCTTTAATACTTCAGTGTGAAACAGAAACCCACTCAAGACATAAAAAAGGAATCTATTCATTTTCAAATGTGAAGTTTGGGAGCATTCATAAGATTGACGGTCACCCACATCCTCTATCATTTGCCCAAGGAATTGAAAGTGATGGTAAATGCAGTGTGTGTGCTAAGAGATTGTGGTACAACATGATACTTAGGTGTACCGAGTGTCGGTTTGCAATTCATTACTATTGTTTTAGACGGTTGAACTCATGATGGTGTATGTTTCATCTTCCACATGTTTTGAAGACACAAGGCAGGTGGCGTATCTTATCTCATTTCTCTATTTCCGTCTGTTAGTTAGTTAATAAGTTAATATGTTGTATGACATGTAAGTGTCACTAGTCTTTCTTATGTCTTTTATGTGTGATGTGATGCAATGAAAAAACGTACTTAACATTCGTGTGTTCATTCTTATGATCTTTGGTTGTGGTTTTAGTGTGATATGATGCAATGAAAAAACATGCTAAACATTTGTGTGTTCACTACTATGGTTTCACTAGTTTTCACTATCAATCAGCCATTAAAATAATATAAATTAAAAAACTTTAGAAATATAATAAGATTGTGTGTAAAAAAATGATTGGGTATGTGAAAAGTGAATGATATGTTTTCTTTATTGGCCGAACCAAACTAATTCATCATCAACACTTCCTCCTCGTTCACACACCGGTGAACCGCCCAACGCCAAACCCTCTTCACCCGTCCTTCACACCCCTACCTGTGGTGTGCAGCGCCCCTTCACGTCGGCGTTCATTCCTCCTGGCATGGGCGTGACTTCATAGTGCATAGCCTAAAGTACAACTATTCAAGAGTTATTATGTATGCTAGTATGTTACTAAAGCATATAGTTTATACGTAGGTAACAAAATTTTCTTATAAACATCAACTCTTTTGTCATAATAGCGAGTTATCAAAACGTTAGTGATCATATGTGAAAAAAAATGAAAGTGATAAATGACACATTGTGTTTTTTTTCTAGAAATACGCTCAAAAAAAAGACGATAAACGACACATTGTGTTTTTCTAGAAATTTGCTCAAGAAAAAGACATAAAAGGAATGGATTTTAACTGTGTAATTCTTAGTAATTTACCCTTTTGACTTCATTTTTTCATTAAATTGCTATATTTACACTAATCAAATAATATCTAAACAAATTACTGTGTCTTTTGCAACCAAAAATACAAATTTATTTATGTATTTTCCTTATTGTATGAAATATTTTATTTAATGCACACTCTTGTGACATTTACACCTAAAAATACTAATATAAAGTGAAGAAATTTCTGTGTATGTAATGCTGTATATTTCTGAATAAGCATGAACAAGTATAACTATCACAACAAACTTTTTTTTAACTGTAACTATGATAACTAACTGAACCACTTGACCAACCGACAAACCGTTGACTCAGTTGACCATTAAGTTAAATGGTGGTACCGATATGCCGCTTTGATCTGAAGACGCAAACTGAGTAGACGTCAACCTTTGGTGAGTTGTTTGAAACGACTGCTTGCGAGAATTCTTGACAAATAATAGTAGAGAACAAGTATATACACAAATGCTTATCAATCTCTAGATCATGAAAAACTAAAACAAATAGAAACAAAGAATTTGTGTGCATGTAATTCTATATATTTCTTAATGAATGTGATTTGAGTACATAATGACTATTTATATCCCCAAAGGAATTACTCAACTGCAAGTAACAATAAGCCACTATCATCATATTCATACTATAAACCACACACACCTAAAAAAGCTATACCGAAAACCTCTATAAAACACACTTGCAAGATCAAAATGTCCATCAAATGGCAGTTCGGTCAGATCGCTATAGTCTATTATATACTCGATAAAGTCAACGGTATGATTCTGTTTCTAACTTTCTGTACAGGGCAGTGTTTGTCAACTGTTCGGGTAGTTGAGAGACGGTAATGGATCAAGAAATGGTTGTTCACCAGTGGTTGGCCGGTTGTGGATTGATGCAAACATTGACGGGCTTGACCTTAGATGAGGAGCTGGTGAGCGTAGTCCTGGCCCCGCTAAACTGTGTCCAGGAAAACAGGTGGTGGGACCACGGGTCAAACACGGGTTCTTGGGTTGAACCAGCGCAGATGCATGGATTTGAAGAATGCTAAACGCGCTAGTGTCTGTAATCAAAGGAAACAAAACAGTAACCAAATGATGTTCTTGAAAGAAGTTAACTTATCTTGAAATCCTATATTATATATATATATATATATATACACACACATAACTTTCTGTTTTCTCTTACGCTTGAGCTCGGTTTGGTTTGGATTGAGCGCGTCCTGCCAGTTTTGCGCCAAAATCTCCGCCAGAAGTTTGTTGGCACTAACAAGCTTCTCATAGTCTTCGAGAATCTTTAGTTCATCTGCCAATTTCGTCTCTGAGTCATGCACTAGTGCATCATACTTCTTTTGCGCCTCGAAAATCACTTTTTCTAGTTCAGAAAGCAGCATTGATTTCTGCATGTAAACAAGAACATTACCATGTTGTAATGCAACAATTAATATAACCAGAAGAGACGTGTTTTTTTTTTCTAGAAAAAAGAGTAAAATCCCATTTTCGTCCCTGAGGTTTGGCCAGTTTGCGACTTTCGTCCATTTTCCGCATCTGTATCAAAAAGGTTTGAAATCTTGCCATTTCATCCGGCTCATTAGTTCCATCCATTTTTCTCCGTTAAGTCGGGAGTATTTCTGTGTTTTTTTGCTAACTTAAAGGGCATTCAGTCTTTTTCAATTTATGTAAAAAAATCGAATACCCCGCGACCGAATTGCCCTTTAAGTTAACAAAAAAACATAAATACCCCTGACTTAACGGAAAAAAATGGATGGAGTTAACGAGCCTGATAAAAGACCATAAATTGAACCAAAGGTTCCAAGAATGAAGTTATTTTCAATAAAATTCAATCAAAAACTAAACATAAATGTTCACCAAGACCTCTATTTATATTGTACCCAAACAACCTTAGAGATAAACACAAATAAACTAAATAAATAAAAGATATGAAAATTAATAAAAGACTCGATAATTAAGAAACTAAATATTATTTAAACTTCAAATAATCTTCAACTTGGATCCCATTCCAAAACGGGTTCACCCGCATCAGATTAGGTCTCCAGTTACAAGGTTTAAGAATCCTAATTTTTATAGAATAAACATCGAACCTAAACAAGAAATAAAATCTGCTATTAATACTAATTATATATGTTATTTGTCACATCAACCAACTTTGGCCCCTCAACTTTGGCATTAACCAACTTTACCTCCTCAACTTTAATAATGACATGTTTAGTCCTGCATCTTTGGTAATGACATGTTTAACCCCTTAACTAAAACAACTTTAGCTCCTCAACTTTAATAACAAACATCTTTAGCCCCTTAACTTTAATAAAGACATGTTTAGCCCCTCAACTTTAATAATGACATGTTTAGCCCTCAACTTTAATAATGACATGTTTAGCCCCTTGACTACATCAAACAACTTTAGCCCTTCAACTTAAATAAAAAACAGCTTTAGCCCCTCAGCTTTAATAATAACATGTTTAGCTCCTTAACTAAAACATCAAACAACTTTAACACTCGCGATTTGCTTATTTTTATCTACGTTTTGAACTACTAATTCCGTTTTCCCCAAATACATAACTTTTAATTGACTCGGTCAACTGTTTACTTCAATTTCAGCTTATGTGCTCACCCAGTTCGGGCCAAACTGATTCAAATTAGTAGGTTCGTATTACATACCTGCCCATTTTCTTCTGACATTCTTTAGCAATTTTCGTTTACTTCTCGGCTTTGATCTTACAAAAGAGGGACTCGTGGCATTTATACCTTCAAACCAGTATCGCGGCGACTTTTGAACTCTCCGAGACAACCTGCTAAAAGAGTGTTCGAGTACAGGTTGACTTTGTTTGACCAAATTACTCCAAAAAACAAAATATCTGTTATCATTCAAGTACTCATCAATAGAAGAACTTCCTTTTTCTTTCGTGCAGGTTTCAGTTTCCGTTTCACCAAATAGCAAGACGCTACCAGAATACGCTCTGTCTTGCATACGTGCATTTGATATGATCGGGCGCTCCGTTTCAACAGGCGTGTTCGTCAACAGGGATGACAACTCGTGAACCAAATCGTCTATACGAAACAGAGGTTCAGACTCGGTGCAGCTTTTGAGCTTACTGAATAAGTAGGTCGCGCCCCATCCTAACAGCTGGTGGCAAACACTCCAGCTAATATAACCGTCGACAGTTGTACCTTGCTTTGAGAGAATTAACGCTTTCTCTTCACTGGTGAATACTGAATATAACCGGAACACATTTACCCGCTCACAATGCGAATCAATGGTGATCCTCTTGAGGGCTGTTACGTCATTTAGTGGGTTTGGATCACTATTGAATAATATTACCACATCCACACGTGAAAGTCGAAGACTCGACAGACAAGCGCGGTGATCACATAGGCAGATGAACCTATCACTATCTGCTTTGTTGAACATTTCTAATGCTTCTTTTTTGTATACATACGCAGAATTAGAAAGAACCCACCCCGGGATATACACGTACGAATTTTCGCCGAATCTTTGATGAACAAGGTCGTCTAAAAAATGTCCTGTTGATATCTTCTCTGAGTTAACCGATGACTGTCAAGTGTCAATCAACAAAACAACTCATGGATTTAACATAATGATGTAAAGCTCGTAGAAAACTAAAGTAAATTTAAAAATTTACTTACATGAAATAGTGCAAGTGCTCTTAAACCGCATCGTTTAATCTCTAACAGGAGCTTGTCGAAAACATGCAGTTTGCCGCTGACGTTGACTTCAGCAGCCAATGGATCGGCCAAAGAAGCTTCTTTTGAAGAATTACGCAAATTGGGTCCACAAGATATGGATGATCGCAACACTGCAAGAATAATTAATTGAATTAGAGAAGCATTTACCAAACAGTATGTAGAACACTAGATATACAACGGTCACAACCACAAAAAGAACCTTTTGGATCTGTGTGATGACATCATTGAGGGAAGCTGTTTTTGATATTGAAGAGAGTGCGTACGAATTTGAAGCTAAAATTGAACAATACTGTTCGATTTGCATTGAAGAAAGATGAATTGGGACCCAATACTCTTGAAGATCAAGGGTGGTGAACGCACTCAAATGCAACAATGGTGACAGTCTTTCTTTCAATGCGCTAATATCATTGTGCATTTCCATGTCAGCATCCGCATGTATCTTTTCATTTTTTGCAATCAACCAACGAAAGAATGTTTCGGTAGCTCTGCAAAATATCCTGAAATGACAGGGCCACGGGTCAAAACGGGTTGGGTTGACCCACATACATGTGTTTATAAATAGTGCACTAATGATAGACTTAGGTTGACTTCCAGCCCGTTTGACCAATTTGATTCGTTTCCCTTTTGTTTTTTAGTTTTTTTTTATTGTTGGCCCATTTGAGATAAAAGAAATCAGAAAACACAAGTTCAGGCTTAAATGGTCATTTTATTACCGGTTAAAACAGGGTGGGCGGGTTGGGTAACGGGTCAAAACAAGTTTGGGATAAATGTTCATTTTATAACTGGTCAAAACAGGCTGGGCCAGGTTGACCCACATACATTTGTTGAGATTGCATGCAGTAAAGACTGAACATCGACTCAAGTTGATTATCAGCCCGTTTGACCAATTTGACTTTTTTCCCTTTTTTATCTAAATCTTTATTGTTGACACACAGACATTTGTTCATAATTTATTGTACCAAACAAATAATTAGTTATAAATGTTCATTTTATAACAGGTCAAAACGGGCTGGGCCGGGTTGACCCACTTACATTTGTTGAGACTGCATGCAATAAAGACTAAACATTGACTCAAGTTGATTTTCAGCATGTTTGACCAATTTGACTTTTTTCCCTTTTTTTATCCATATCTATATTGTTGACCCACAGACATTTGTTTATAATTAATTGCACGAGTAAATTATTTTAGTCCCTGAGGTTTGACCAAAATTGTCACTTTAGTCCAAATAGTTTTTTTCTTGCCATTTTAGTCCAAATAGTTTTGTTTTCTGCCATTTTAGTCCCTGGCTTTTGTCATTTTTTGCCATTTTCATCCAACCCATTAACTCCATTCAAAAAATTTAGTTGACTTAGGTGTATTTTGATCAAACCACATTTTTCTTTCTTTTTTTGCAGGTGCGATGGTATGGGGATGGTGTTGTGCCAGTTTACAATAAAGATGATGGCGGTGGTTGTTGGTTTTACAAAAAACTATTTGGACTAAAGTGGCAATTTTGGTCAAACCTCAGGGACTAAAATGGCAATTTACTCTTTATTGCACCAAACAAATACTTAAGTAGGCTTTCAGCCCTTTTGACCAATTTGACCCATTTCCCTTTTTACCTATTTTTTAAATTATTGACCCGTTTGAGATAAAAGAAATGAGAAAACATACTGCTGGTTCACCAGAAACTGTTAACAGTTTCATATCAGCCATAAGCTTCTGAATTTTTTTTAAATGCATTGCAATTGTATAGCGTTGGCACTCGTCTATCACTAACAGTTCCCACTTAATATGATTAAGCGTTTTCATGTCCTGCAAAACAGCAAGATTGATATAATATCTCTATAATTCATACGTGAATATGTGTTAGTTTCATATAATATCAAGAATTGTGTACCTCAACAATCGCCTCTGGAGAAGATAAAAGGACTTGAAATTTTGAACCTCTAATGGCAGCCCGGATATCTTTGGTCCCTTTGTACGTTACAACGTTGACCGACTTTGACCACTTTGAAAATTCGATTTCCCACAAGGAAAGAGCACTGGTGGAAGCTATGATTAGAATAGGCTTCTTTATGTCATCCAGCAATGATAATACAAAAGAGACCACCTTAGCTAGCCGATCCTGCAACATTTACGTAATCGTTTATTTGCTAAACAAAGATAATCGTTTAATGAATAAATAACCAAGAATTTCACCTGCCCGTCAAAGAAAACAGCATTTGACCTCTGTTTCGGTGATCACGAAGCTTGTCAACGTAAGGAAGAATATGATTATGTGTTTCGGTTGAGGCCTCAAACTGAATATCAGCTAACTCACTTCTGCCTGCCGCGTATGTAATAAATGGTTATCAGTAAATATTAAACAGATTTGGGTTCATCATTAAATGACATTTATCAGGAACATCATGAACATTAAACTACAAATTAGTAATATAAAGAAACAGAAAACACACACCAGATTCAATCTTGTATTTTGTACCAGACTGATGAACACTCTCACCACCTCCTCGTCCCTAACATAATCTACAAATTTGTTACCAAAAGGATCAACTTTATATTCCATCTAGGGTTGCAAACGAGCCGAACAAACACAAACAAGACCTTGTTTGTATTCGTTTGTTAAGAAATATATGTGTTTACGCACTGTTCATGAACACTTACCGAAAGAGATTTTATATTCGTGTTCATTTGTTAAGGAAATGGACTTGTCCGCGTTCGTTTGTGTTTGTTTGTTAACTTTAGGCAGCAAACGAAAACGAAAGTTGATGAACATAAATGAGCACAAACTAATATTCATGAACACAAATGGAAACAAGCGAACACAAACAAGCGTTCATAAACAGAATATATAATACACTGACACTTATAAAATATTTTATTTGTCGGAATTTTGAAGTATTTAAATAAAATATAAAAACTAATAACAATAATGAACTATCGAACACAAATGAACACGTTACTGAACGTTCATGAACATAAATGAACGAACACGGCCTCTGTTCATGTTCGTTCATTTAACTAAACGAACGAAATTTCTTGTTCGTGTTAATTTGTTTAAATACAGACGAACACAAACGAACTTCCCGCCTAACGTTTGGTTGTTTGCAGCCCTAAATTTCCATCCATTATGCAGATTTTATCTAATAAAGAAATATGTCATTAACTAAATCACCTTTGTTTTTTACGCGTAGGACCCGAACACGATTCCTTAGCAAGCGTGGCATTCGACACGTTCATCTTTTTTCGACGAACTTGGAACAACTTTTTATAAAAATGTGAATTCAATTTCTTCGTTTTCGCACATTCTTTCTCAGACTTTTTGATATTTTTCGTGGTGTTATCGCGTTCTTGAGGCACGGATCTTTTCCCACTCTTTTTCCTCCCTACCAAAGCCATAAGTTTCTCTCTTTTCTGTGCCATTGAACTACTCGAATACGACTTGTCTGCATTCATCTCAGTAATCTCCAGGGGTAGTTTGGTCATTCGCTATCCCGTCTTCTTCAACCTACACAAGTTGAATATAACACCATCAGGCTTCTTTCTAACCACACCAGCATAAATTATGAGCTGCTTAGAGACATACAAAACCATTTTAAGCCCTAAATTAGCACATACATACAAGGAATATAGATATGTATCTATCTGTCTGTGTATGCAAGTATGCATGTGTAAACTCACAAAAAGTTGATAAAAACACGGGTAATTTTGTCATTCTCTATCATTTGACAGGGACCAAAAAAAACAAGTTTACCAGACCCGCACAGGCCTGAAACAGGGGTAATTTTGTCATTCTCTATCATTTGACAGGGGCCAAAAGAAAAACGAGTTTACCAGACCCGCAAACCGGCCTGAAACAGGGGTAATTTTGTCATCCTGTATCTTTGACAAGGACTAAAAAAACAAGTTTACCGGACCCACTAACCGGCCTGAAACAGGGGTAATTTTGTCATTCCCCATCATTTGACAGGGACAAAAAAAACCAGTTTACCGGACCCGCAAACCATCTTGAAACAGGGGTAATTTTGTCATTCTCTATTATTTGACGGGGACAAAAAAAGCGAGTTTACCGGACCCGCTAACCGTCCTGAAACAGGGTAATTTTTGTCATTCTCTATCATTTGACAGGGACAAACAAAAAACGAGCTTACCGGACCCGCTAACCGGACTGAAACAGGGGTAATTTTGCCATTCTCTATCATTTAACAGGGACCACCAAAAAAAACAAGTTTACCAGACTCGCTAACTGGCCCTACGCACCCCCGCCCGGGTTTCGAACCGCTATCTCTTCCCCGCTCAAACCCTGGCTGGAATTCCCCGATCATCGCCGTGGGCTAGCCACCGAATATGCTTACCCGAGTGGGGTTCGAACCCAAGTCTTGGTTAAGACTATCAAACCCCTTTTGTGACCAAAATTATCACATAGTAAAGAATTAAACAACTCCAACACTATCAATAGCTTTGCGATAAGTGTAGACACACAAAAGTTGAAAAAACAGAGGAACTAAATCACTAATAAAACTTACAATAAATCCTTTAAATCACAACAATTTCTGGGATATCACCATTAGAATATATACAAAAAAACCCTTATAAAACCCTGTTCTATTCAACAACTTTACATATGGAAAGTTTCGAAATAAATTATAGAAAATCAAAGAAACAGAGTAGAAAACTGTTGCAACAATCACAGTGTTAAACTGATGAATGAAAATGGGAATGTTGGTGGAAATTACTTGTTTTTTTAATCTTTAAGAACACTAGCATTGATTTTTTGATTGTTGAGGTTAAAATGTGATTATGGATTTTATAGGACCATTTTTGGTACGAACACAGGGGAGCATTTGGCATTATGGTTTTTTGTTTTCACATACGTTTTATAGTAATTGTTCCGACCAGGATAATAATACATAATGATCAAATGTTATTAATTAAAGCTGCAATTATTTAGTTTTAGATTTTATATTTATTTGTTTTTTTTATAGAAAACAAACTATTATTCCACTCTATTAACATTAGTTTTTAGATTTTATATTTTTACTTTTAATCCAAACTTTTCATCTTTTGCAACTTTGATCCCTTATAATTTTCATCTTTCACAAGTTTTTTGTTTAATGTTTTATTCTAAATATAGTAAAATAGTAAGACGAGAATTTCACCTCATTTAACTAGGGATAGGGTATTTTTAAGAAAAATGAACACGAAAAAAATAATCAGTATTGAGTTATCATATTTAAATTGTTTAATAAACGGTTGTTCAGGCTGACATGTTTAATAATGAGTTGTGTTTGGGTTGATGTTTAATGAATGGGTCGTGTTTAGATTGATGTACACGGGTCGTGTTTGGGTTGACTTGTATAATAAATGGTTCGTGTTTAGGTTGACCTATTCAACCCCTCCAATTAAACAAGTTGGTCGTTAACTCGTTTGACACGTTTAGGTAAACATACTAAATGGTTTGCGTTAAAGTTTACACAATTTTATTTTTGTGCGAGTTAGGGTTTATATTTTTTACACGAATTAAAATATCGGTAATGTTTGGGTTAAACAATTTAACCTGTCAATCCAAAACTCGTTAACCCGAAACGACTGAACCCTCAACTTGAACAACCAATTTTCAAGTTTTAAGAACTAAGTCCGAAATTTCATCCATGTAAATTCATTTATTATTAGTTATTTTAATTTTAGTTAATTCATAAGTAAAAAATAATATACACAAATATTACTATTTTGTACTCATGACCTAGTCAGTGGCGAAGCTTGAGATTTCCGACCCGGGGGGCGGAAGTCACCGAATCTAAAAATTTCTATAAAACCGGGGGTTGAAAACGCATATACCCAAAAATTTCTATACGAAAACTACATACTCTCCACTAATGAGCGAAAAGTTCGAGGAGTCGACCGCCTCTTCCCGTCCCTTGAAAGCTTCGCCTATGAACCTAGTCCCCAATAAAAATGGTACGGATTTAAGAACATTAGTTGAAAAAAAAAACTAAAAGTATTTTTTTTTTTTTTGCATTTAGTGTTATAAAGGTATAAAACAATGTGAAACAAAAACAAAAGAATTAATCAAAATTCCAGGAGTTTTCTTGGGCGACACGAAGGTACAAAAGGTGCAGGAAATTTACATGAGTCAGAGATACTGCGAATCATGGGTGCACCACAATAACTGATTCACAATTTATCAAAAAAATTATATGTTCGTGTGTAGACAAAAATGGTCCGTTAATATATAAAGAAAAAGGAGATGCAAATAATATAATTATATCTTTTTTTTTAAACGGCCAACAAATCAATCCCGAGTTCTCTCGGGACACCCACTGGATAAACGGAGTACTCCGAGAGTAACCCGAGTCGTCCACCACCACTTCCGGGGAAAACCCGGTAACCCACCCGCCCGTAGGCACGACAGTGAAATTACCGGTAAAACCCGTTTGGCTCAAGGATCGAACCCAGGTTGCCATGGGTCTCCTATCATCGCCCACCAGTGTCTCACTCATTTTCTTGCACCAAGTGAGAATTGAACTTGAGTCTTCATAGAAGAATTCAAACTCTCCTACCACTTGAACTAGAGGTCATTGGCATAATATAATTATATCTAATAACAAATTTTATATCTCGAAGAAAAAGGGGATGCAAATAATATAATTATATCTACAACAAATTTTATATCTCGAGCATAGTTTGATTCATCAACATTAAGAGGTTGTTTGTTTACCTTGTAATTTGAATGTTTTAAAGATTCAGACATCTTTACTTGTTCAGCACTTAATGGTTCGATTATTACTTTAAAAAAAGATGTCTATAGTTCGATTATTACTTTTTTGCTTAAAGGTCATATTTTTAATATTTATAGGTATATTTTATATAGAGAAAAATGTCCGGATAGTCCTGTGATTTGCCCATTTTTACCTTTAGTCCCTAACTTTCTGAAATTACACCTATAGTCCCCAACCTTTTCAATTTCGTTCCCGGATAGTCCTTGCCGCGGATGGGTGTTTGTTTTTGGTGTTAGGTGCGTGTGAAATGTAACATTTGTGTAATTCGGTTCCGAAAACCCGCCCCAAGTTATCAATCGAAATGTATTCATTTGTGCCGGGTGATTTTTTTTGTTTACTGTCTGATATATTAGAATTCGTTTGTTCAAAATAACTTGAATAAAATAAAATAAATAATCCAATCAAATATTAAATAATCATAATTAATAAATAATTTAACTTATAATAGAAAAAAAATAAAAAAATAATAAATGAAAATGGGCGAGCTGGGGATCGAACCCGGGTTCCCCGGGTAAAACACACACCATTAGCACCGCTACGCTGCATACACTAATTGTGATATTTGTCGAACCTTATTTCTTTTATGTTCACAATAAAAGAACCTGCAACACCCGTGGATTCCCCTCGCCGGAAATCTCGGCAATCAACGCGTTTTACCTTTAGGATCACAACTGTCCGGGTCTATATTCGGTAAACTCCTTGATTGATCGCTGACATTTGACTCGAAATCATAGTAACTGGAGCCTCAAACATCCCTATAAATACTGGTCGATTGTCCCTCAATCCGAACTTGCTCAATCCTTCTGCTCACACCTTAGTTACCTCAGTCGTCGGAAAACTTGTTCCACCGGAGAACCACTGAGGCGTCGGAACCCATTCACCGGAATCACCAGTACCGGCATTCGGTAGTTTTTCTTGTCACACCCCGACCCGCAGCGGAATAAGAATCGGGGCATAATTGAGTTATCACCAAAGCTCATGATGTTTACTAATATGTTTCATATTTATTAAATTCAAATTACATCTCAAAGTTCCAAGTCAAATTCATACAATACAAGGAAAGGAAAAATTAACTAAAACAATCCAAAATCTAAACTGGTTTATTCTTCTAGGCCGCCCTATATGTTTCTTGCTTCAACTTGATCACCTGTATCATGTGTAAAAATGAGGAATTTTGGGTCAACAAAAGTTGGCGAGTGAACCTTGTTAAAAACATTTGTCATTGATTCATTATTGTAATTAATATAGGAAAATTGTGCAACAATCGTATATGAACAAATGTATATAAACATAACGATCACAAACCACCTTGCTTAAGTATATAATAAGAATGACAATGTATATGTTGGCAACGTCCCGTTCACGCTCATAGGTAATGGGGAACGGACGGCCTATGCTAATGTATGTGAGATCAAGGCTCAATCAAACGGAGCCGATCTTATGTTGGCAATGCCTGGTTCACGCTCATAGGTAATGGGGAACAGCTCACGCTCATAGGTAATGGGGAGCGGCGGCCTATGAAATGTATGTACTGAAAATGATAAATTAAATCTATACATCAACCACACAAACAACTGATACATATTGAATACACATTTGATCATGAACATGATGGATGCACAAGTGTTTAATTATAATAAATAAATAGCGACACATGATACACCCCAAAATGTGATTAAAACGGGGAATTGGTAGAGATTCACTCACCTTGGGTGCGTTTGCTTGAAGGTGTTGAATGCGCACGAGTTTAGAGGATTGATCGACGAGAGATAACTAACCTAATTAATAACGAAAAGGTACGGTAAGTATGTAGATTTTATTAACTATTTTAATAGGATTTTTGGTTATATTTTTGTGAGTTTAAGGCTATTTTCTAACTTTAAAAACGTTATTTTAAGTATTTTTAATTGATTAAATAAATAAATAAAAATAATAAAAAAATGTTGACTTTTGACCGTTGACCATGACCGTTGACCGGTCCGGTCGCTTATATATGTGCGCTGGGTGAGACTCGAACCCGTGACCTCCCGTACGCGTGCACGCAGCTCTACCAACTGAGCTACGTGTCTAACCCGAAATAATTTTGTTTTTAATTATACTTATATACTATTTAGATTTATCCAGAAATTATTTATTTTTAAAAAGGATTTTAAATGTGTCGAACCGGTGCTGTCAACAGGTCTCGAACCCGGGACCTGTGGGTTAATGTGCACACAGTCCACCGCTGGACTGTGTGTCTAACCTGGTTAATAATCCGGTTTTTATTATACTTAACATGATTCTGTGAGTTATCCCGGTTCGGTTAAAAAGGGCATTTTTATTTCAAGAGAGTGAGGTTGGGACAGGGATCGAACTCGAGACGTGCGTGTATTGTTTGCACACAGTCCACCGCTAGACTGTGTGTCTAACCCGTTCAATATACTAATTTTAATTAATCTTATAATATAACTGAACTTCGTCTTCTTCGCTCAAGATTACAGATAATGATAATTCAACTGATTCATGTCTAATTCGATTAACAAGCATTATAAGTAATTGAAAGGTAATGAACGGAGAGAGTTTGGGGAAAGGATGTACCGATCAGTGTCTTTCACAGAACTCCGGCAAGGATTCGTCGGCTCTGTTTTGTGAACTCCGGCTGTTAGGATCAATTAACAGTTTGGATGGATTAGATGTGAAATTGAACTACTGAGCAACGATTATCAGTAGGTTTAAATGATCATACCGGCTCACAGCGTGATTCTGGAAATTTCAGAAGTTTTCCGGCGAATGCAGAAATTCCGACAACGTCGTCTGGGATTGATTCTGGATGGTGGATTTGTGTTAGTAATGGTCTAACAATGGAATGAAACAGAGAGAGTCGAGGTATTTACCGTGTTGATGTGAGTCTCGGTTTTCCGGTGAAAGTCCGGTGATGACAGAAAAATTCCGGCGAGTGAAATTTCGTCGAGAATTGGTGTGATTGTGAGCGAAAAGATTATCAGAAACTAGAGTGTGTATTTATAGGGAAGAACATCGATGAATTGAGTCTGATTACCGTCTTGATTCGTTGGTCAAAAATTCTCCGGCGGTTATGACTGATGTCGCGGACTGGACATCGGTTATAACCGATGTAAAAGTTATTATATACGTTAAGTCACAAGAAACCGACAGTAAAAGGCGAAATCGTCGGGATTTCCGACGACTGCGAATTGGGCGCGTCGGTTGACTGATTTGAAATCGAGATTTGATATTTGAATTAATTGTTTTGATATATTACTAAAGAACACAAGTGGCGGAGTGGTTTGGTGAATGAGAGTTAAGACTTTGGCTGACCCGGCTGACCCGGGTTCGAATCCCGGCAGCCTTGTTTTATTTTTAATTTTCTTATTTTCACTTTTTAACAATTTTTGTTTTAAAATCCTAATTTGTTTATTAATTATGTATTGTTTAAAATTAAAATTAATCATAAATAAACAACAAAAATTTAAAACTGATTGTTCGATTAATAAACGAAGCGGGTTTTGAAAACCCGTTTTTCGACGGATGTTACATTTCTTGTCTTATCCTTTTTAAGTTTTCTTAAATTAGCATCGTATACATTCAATTGATAAAATCACAAATAATCAGGGAATCGATTCAGGCGGGTAAAGTTTTATTCAAACGAAGAAGACGAAGTCAACAAGCATATTTGTAAAATAAAAACTTGTATTTTAAACGGGTTAGACACAAAGTCCAGCGGTGGACTGTGTGCATTTTATATATACGATACAGAGTTCGAATCCATGCCCAATCACTGAACCGGTGATTTTTTTTAAAACAACTTTTTAAGAGACTACTGTCAGAACGTCACTGGTATATAAAGATAATAAACGTCGGAGTCTTTAACAGGTTAAACACCCAGCCCAACGGTTGGGCTGGGAGCACTAATCACGAGGTCTCGGGTTCGAGACTTCACTGTCTCAACCGGCTTTGAAGATTTACAAGTCTTTTTAAAATAAATAAATTCTGTATTAACCTAACTAGTATATATATATATATAATTAAAATTGATATTATTTCGGGTTAGACACGTAGCTCAGTTGGTAGAGCTGCGTGCACGCATACGGGAGGTCACGGGTTCGAACCTCACACGCTGTCAAACTCTCATTTAATCCGACAGGTTGACCCGGTCAGACCTGTCAAGGTCAACCTTTTATTTTATTTTATTCATTATTACTGTTTATTTATTTCTTTATTATTATATTTAAAAAAGAAAAGCATTTAAAAAATGCTTAAAAATGAGTTTTTTAAAGTTAAAAAAAACCTAATAAAAAGGCATTAATTAGAAATATTAATTTCAAATAGAATTTATGTATTTATCGAATTATTATGTGATAATTTAGGTTAGTTTTCCCTCGTCGGTTGAATCATAAATTCGTGCGCATTCATCATTATCAAGGAACGCAACCACTGTGAGTGAATCTCTACTTATTCCCCGTTTTAATCACGTTTTGGGGTGTATCATGTGTCGTACTATTCCTTTATTATATCTAAACACATGTGCATATATCATTCCGTGATCAAATGTGTATCGATTGTTGTGTGATTTATATGTAGATTAAAATTATCATTTCAGTGCACGCATTTCATTAGGCCCATCAGTTCCCCGTGGGATACGGGTTGAGCATCAAGTGCCTCATTAGATCGGCTCCGTTTGATTGAGCCTTGATCTCAAATTCATCATCATTCATGTCATATATTCATCCAAGTGGTTTGTGATTGTTTACATATATATGTTTGTTCACATATGAGTAATGCACGAATCTTCTTTAATGAATAAAACAAGCAATTATTTAAAATGTTTTATCAAGATTCACTCGCCAACTTTTGTTGACCCAAAATCTCCCCTGTTTTACACATGATACAGGCGATCCAGTTGAGGAAAGAAACACTTAGGATGGCCTAGAAGAATAAACAAGTTAATGCTTTGGAATGAACATTTAGTTTTGTTTTCCTTTGTAATTGTATGAATTTTGTTTATTGGAATTTGAATTTAATAAATATGAAACTTCTTAGTAAATATCATGAGATTTGGTGATAACCCAATTATGCCCCGACTTTTATTCCGCTGCGGGTCGGGGTGTGACATGAAATGACAAAAATACCCTTACTATCAAATCAATAACAAAAAAGTTAAAAGAAAAATAATTAAAATTTTAAAATTTATGTGGGACCCACTACTACCCCCACACCACCACCACCATCTTCATCTCCACCTTTCACCACCACCACCACCATCCACCAAATATCAATTCTTTCGATCTCTCTCATTTTTTTTATTTTTTTTTCTAACATGACACCTCATATATTAATCTCATACGTATTTTAATCATCAGAATTTTCCAAAAGATAAAAAAAATCAATAAAGGGAAATTGAGCAAAAGGTTCGCAATCAATACACAACTTATTGTACGTCGGACAACGCCTTCAAGATCATGTCCTACAGTAACCCGCCAAACATAAAATACCCCGTCAGTTGTTGGAGATCTCAATAGTAAGAGTATCGATAAACGTCATCCTTTAGATAAAAGGTAGGAATTCCTAAACGGGTCCAACGAGTTGTAAATAATAATCCATCAATCTTTAAGGGTCGTTTTGTCTTTAGTAGTATTAGTTTTGCAATTCAAAAGGAGGTTGCGGCGCAACTTGTTACCTGTTTACCTGTCACTTATTTGTAATTTGTTACTTTGGCATTTTAATAGAAATAGAATTTTGTAGGTAAAAAAAGGTATGACGTAAATATAATTTTGTAGCTAAAAAAGGTATGACGAATAGATACTACAAGTCTACAATGCACTGTGATCGAACATACAACTAACACTCTTAACCTACATAGCATAAATGGCAGATAAGTCAAATATGTCTATAAGTATATAAAGTTTTCATCTATGAGAAGAGGGCATTCAAAGATAAGTCAAACATGTCCTAGAAGAAGAAAAGTCAAACATATCCTATGGATAAGTCCAACATGTCCAAAGTATATCCTAGAAGAAGAAAATATAATATATATCAAAGATCCTACTCCGATAGGCGATAACTCACCTTTGCACTGCCACTCAAATTCTCAAACAAATGTTAGAAGAAAAAAAAACTATTTAGAGAAATATAAAAAATGCATTTTATCATAAAAATAAGAGTTAACTGTTATTTTCGTCCCTGTGGTATGTTCATTTTTGTCATTTCAGTTCAATTTTCAAAATGCATCAGTTTCCTCCTGACATACTGGAAACATGCCACTTCAGTCTAAAAATTAAAACCTAGTTAAGTTAGACAGGTTTAATGAAGGGTTTGTCCTTTCATAAAATAAGGTAAAAATAAAGAAATAAGAAAGGACAAAAATACCTTTCATTAAACATGTCTGCCTTAACTGAGTTTTATTTGGACTGAAGTGGCATGTTTCCAGTATGTCAGGGAGGATACTGGTGCATATTTAAAATTGGACTGAAATGACAAAAGTGAACAAACCACAGGGACAAAAATGACAGTTAATTCTAAAAATAAAAGATTTTGAACAAAATTATGTATGCCATAAAACTAGAAAATTATAAATATTTTGATGATTTGTAACTTTATAAAAAAATACAAAATATCAATTTCGTTTCTTAATCTTTCAAATTTTCTAGATTAAAAACACAAACTTGTAGTGAACTGATGGGCAGCCACTCAATAGTCTTCTTATATGAGGCCTGGCAATGTAAAAAAAGAAAATTAAAAACAATTGGGCCTTTGTACATGGAAATAGAAACCATTGACTAATTGACATACCAATTACCAAATATCATTATATTGGGCCGGTCCACAACTCATGGAGTCATGGGCAATGGCTTGATCATAGGCCTTCTTTCGGCATTTGACCTATATGCATCATTCATTCATTTGTATGCAGATCAGAGGCCTTCTTTTGGCATTTGACCTATATGCATCATTCATTCATCTGTATGCAAACGTGCAAAAAAACTGGTTTCCAGACAGAAACCGGAAAAAAAACCGGTTTCGGTTTTGTTAACCGTTTTTTAAAAACCGGTTCGGGCTCAAACCGACCTGGCGGTTTTTGACCGGTTCTTATTCGCGATTCATGTAAATGTGTTTAAAAACCGAACCAGTTTTAACTGGTATTTTGGTCCAAATCGGTTTTAAACCGAACTGGCTCGTAGCAGTTAGGGTTCCCATGAGTTAAAACCGGTTAAAAAACAGTTTTCTTTGCAAAAAAAAAAAAACGGTTCGGTTTAAAAACCGGACTCGTTTTAGAAAGAAAAAAACGATTTGTACACCTCTATTTGTAGGTGTACATAACAGTTTTAGTGATGGGCGGGGGGGGGGGGGGTGGGGGGAGGGTATAATTTAGTTATAAAGTGTAGGATGTCACTAGGAGGCGTCACATCATGTGAAAAAAATTACTGAAGCAATAAAACACGCGCTAACACACCATTATATATTTTTCAACGTGCCGTTATACTTTTTTCCTTACACTTTTTGAGCAAAATCTTCTTTGTTGACAGGACAAGTTTCTTCACATACGACAACATTCCGAACGTATACTTTCTGGAAAACATGAATAAGTGATCATTGAATGCCTACATGCTACAACCATCAAAAATCTACTAAAAGTTAAGTTTTAACAAGCCTTAATCCGTACAAAAAACAGGTAGTTAACAACAACTAGTTGCATACAATATTAATGTCATCTCTTTACACAAAATACATATAACAATATTGCTGGAACAATTCCTTTAACTTGATAAACAAGTCAAAGGCACAACCCGATTCTTCGGTCTTGAGGTGACGTGGCACACCGAATTACACTCAAGAACATCTCCTCATCACAAGGAATGCTGAGTCTTGAATCACTAGTAAAATCATATTCTTCTCGGGCTTGATCCAACAACGCATTGAACAAAGGGTGTTTTAGTAATTTCACATTGATGACGAACCTCCTTTGGTTGTTGCCTACATAAACAACCAAATGTCCTTTTGGGACATCTCTTGGGATAGAAGCTTCATCTTCATTGATGGATAGTGGCCATCTGAATGCCCATTGACAACACTTGTCACAGCTTGTAGATGATGCTATGATCCCTCCACCATTCATCTTTTTCCACTTTTTAATCCATGACTTTAAAGCCTTTCCATTCTTCATCTTTACAAATATATATATATATATATATATGTGTGTATGTGTATTAGTATATGTATATATACTTGTGTGTGTATGAGAAAGAGTGTGATGTTGGTATGGAGGTTGGAGAGATCATATATAGTGTTCAGGTTGAATATCTCATAGCTTAGAGCTTATTGGAGCATTAAATGTGGATTTCATTTATAAATATTATATATATATATATAGGGAGAGGATCATGAGAAAACTAGATATAAATGAGAAAACTAGAAAACTAAGTCAAAAAGCCAAAAAAAAAGCATAAAAAACATACAAATTTTTTATTTTTTTTACAATTTTTTTTTATAAAAAATCGTTGCATTTTATGTATAAAAAAACTTTTTTTCAAAAAAAAAAAAAAAAACTTGTAGTGCACATGTGCACTATATGTGTACTACACATGTGCATTATATGTTGCACATGTGCATTATATGCTTTTTTTTATTTTATTTTTTATATAATATATATAGCGAATTTTAATTAAAAAAAATAGATATGTTTTTTTGACTTTTTTAGTTAGTTTTTTGGTTTTCTCATTTAAACTAGTTTTCTCATGATCCATCCCATATATATATGTATATATATTAGGGTCAACCAGTTAGGCTTATCAATCTAGGCTAAGGCCAGGGCCACCAAAAAATAGGGTCTCCAATTTTTTTCTTTTCACATCGTAGACTTGTTTTTAGCCTATTTAAACAACATTTCTAGGCCCATGATTTAGAATTTTACTTTAGGAGTCCACGCTGTCAACGGACGCTTCATTCCGGAATCCAAAAGCAGCGCCACAACGAACCAACCCTCATTACTTGCGGCGTCTTTTGAGTAACCAATGTGAAATAGATTGCGGATTGAGTGAAACTGGGGTCGACATTAGGAAAAATCATCGCTATGGTTATTCAATGTCTTAAATTTTAATCTTAATAGGGCCCCGACTTTATAGTTTGCTTAGAGCCTCCAAAAACGTTAGAACAACCCTGATTTATGTTCGTATGTATACATATATGTAGAGAGAGAGAGATGAGGGATGGGTAGCTAGAAGAGGATATGGGGAAGGTTATGAAGTTTTGTTGCAAAGTGGTACTTTGAGTTTGTGTTCATGGGGCTATAATAATATTATATTTCATTGATACGAATTTGTACGAACAAAGGGGCTTTTATTTTTTTACATATGAAGTTATTTCACATGCGTATACTATTCTATGATATCTTTAAAGTAACATGCAGAAATTAAAAGTATTATTGTGGAATTGCACTTTGTCCAAGAAGCTTATCCCATGCCTTCCATACTATCCTTTTATTATCTAATCCTACTCTCAACTTGTGGGTCTCATTTGTAACTTGGCATCTCCTTTTCTTATAATTCTTGAAATACAAGATGTCATTTTTCTTTTGTGGGTTTGGGGGGTGGTTAAGCCTTGAGAATTGACTCATAGTTATCTAATCCTACTCCCAACTTGTTGGTGCATCTCTTTTTTCTTGTAATGCAATGTGTCATTCTTCTTGAAGGTGGGGTGGGGGTAGGGGGTGGTGAGATTGATATGAGGATTGACTCATAGTTATCTAATGTTAAACTAGATTTTGTGAATCACATAAGTGGTGAGTGGAAAGTGGGATGTTGACCAATATGAGAGTATCATCACTTTCTTATTGCACTTTAGTCTTTTTAATTGAGAGCTTTTTTGGGTGCTTGTCCCATTTTACTTGGTTATGCCTTTCCCTTTCTAGAAAAGTCTACCATAGACTCAACCTTAAAAATGGTAAATAATTCTTTTATTAAAAGTTTGAAAATGTTGGTGTACAAAAACCACCAAAACTTCTTATGCTCTTTCTAACAACCTTAAAAAACTTTCTCAAGACCGAAAAACAACCCATTCATTATTATGCTAATCGATGGGATGGAATAAGATAAAACATAACGCAAGCAACTTGAACCTGACATGCGACTTTCAAGTGGTTAAGGCAAAAGATTCGAAAATCAAACATACGATATAAATAAAAATCAAACATTTAACAATGAACCATCTATGATAGATTAACTTATTTTTTCTTAACATATATTAATGGTTCTTTTATAAATGGATATAAGAATATCTTTATTTCTTGTCATCTATATTGGGGGTTGACCCCTTGTAAGTGGAGAAGACCCACCCCTTACAATTATAGATTTAGTGTAGATGATGGGTATCCATAAGTATCTTGATCTATGTTCCTCACATATATTGCATTATGGGGTTGTATGGTACAACTCAAAAAATATGATTAGTTAAATAGTATTAGTGGGATAACCATAAAATCTTGGTCTTTGAAGCATGAATTCCCAAGTGTCATCAAGAAGTTTGTTGTACAATATTTATTATTCATTTGTGCTTGTTTTGTCCCACAACCACACACACGTATGATATTAAAGAAAAGGGTTGTGCATTACTTGTACATAGCCGTACCCAACTGGCCAAGTTTCACTTTCAAAATTAAAACTAAGTTTAGTGTCATTTTCTTACAATTGTGTGTATTCCAGGCAACTTCACTTTATAGCCATTTTTGAATTTTTTTTTAATATCCGATAAAAAGCCGAAGGATTCAAAGTTTTATAACAATTTTTTTATTGATTGAGGTTCAAACTAGAAATTTATGACAAAGAAAAATGATCCAAAGTAGGGTTGAATTGTTAGAATGATACGTTTGAGATTTCCTAAAGCGAGCAATTGATGTTACGGGTGCTTATAGTTTAGTGTGGCTGGTTTTGACGAAAATTTTAGAGTGAAGTGCTAACTGGCCAGATTGAGTGGGTTAGCCAAATCAATTGGTTTTACCGGTTTTGCAGTTTAAAGGTTATGTTTTACATGATTTTGTCCATTTTTAATTTCTTTTTCAAAATTTTATGTCGTATGGATAGCTTTAATATGGTAAAGATGGTTCGCTATTATAATATATAAGTAACTACACATATCAAACTTGAAATACCAAAATTCAAATGGCAGGTTCCATTAATCAAATTGTTAAATCGTGGAAACGAAACCATGAACCGAGCCGTTTGAATCTTAAATCAGTCAAACCGATGGCTACAAACGAACGAAACGAACACGAACAAGGTCTTGTTCATGTCGCTTGTTAAGGAAATAATGTTGTTCAAGAACACTTACCGAACGAGATTTTCATTCGTGTCCGTCAATTAAGGAAATGAAGTGTTTGTGTTCATGCTCGTTCGTTAATTTCTGGTAATGAACACACAAATAACCATTCATGAACAAAACGAACGTATATTAAAAGGTATATGATTTGCACTACACTAATAGTTATTAGATATATTATTAGTGAGAATGTTGAAGTATTTATATAAACTATAAAAATTTAAAAACACTACTGAACTATTGAAGGCAAACGAATATAAAAGAACACGAAATAAACGAACACATTACCGAACATCCATAAACATAAATGAACAAACGTGGCATCTCCTCGTGTTCGTTCATTTAACTAAACGAATAGAATTTCTAGTCCGTATTCACTTATTTGGCAAACTTCCCGTTGAACACTTCACGAAGTATTCGCTAAAAGTTCGGTTCGTTTGCATCCCTAGTCAAACCGGCTGACTTACTTTGGTTTGGACTAGAAAGTTTCTAAGGGTTTTTAAATGATCCCAAGTATTATATATCATAGATAAATTCAATTATATCATTAAGTGTTTAACACCCTAAAATGTATCATGCATATCCATAACTCATAAGTCTCGGGCCATTTAAGTATCTAACCATATAGCAACTCACAATCTAGACTAGAGGGTATAGTTTGAAACAATGTATAGTTAACTAGTTACATATTTGGATTGGCTTTATGTGGTTCGAACCATGTGTACGTCAAATCACCAGGGTGTGATGAAAGGTGAGGTGAGAGGGACCCGTTTGGGCTCATGAGTTAGCTTAAAATGAGGGAGTAAATGAAATCCAGCTAGTGGTTCATCCCCTCATGCACCCGGTCGGTTCAAATCCTACATGAACATACTAACCATCCTGCTGACTGAGACTTTTCACAATGCAGAATCACTTTCATAAATATTATATTGTATATGTGGTTTGTATTTTTCTGGTATTGTATTTTATGTAACATATTTTTGAAACTCTAATCATTGTGTATATAAGGATACTTCTAGTAAAATGATGGTTTGTATTTTTCTGGTATAGTATTACATTTGTGATTGTTGTCTACTAGTTTTCATTTTCTAAAAAAATTGATAATATTCACTTTAAAGTTTGTTAAGTGTTCCGTGTTTTTAAACAATGCAACGTTGATCATTTGCAAAATAAATTTCAAACTGATTATATGTGCAAGGGCGCAAGATAGAAGGGCCCGGGGGAGGGGGGGGGGCGAACTTTTCGCTCAGTAATGTTCGGTATGTAGTTTTCGTATAGAACTTTTTAGGTATATATTTTTTCGACCCCCGGATTTATAATTTTTTTTAGGTATATACGTTTTCAACCCCTGGTTTTATATCTCAAGCTTCGCCACTGTGTAAATCCATTTTCACAAGCTTGATTGAAAATATCTCTCTTAATAGTTGTTGCAACAAAATCATCTCTCAATAGTTGTTGCAATGTCTAATATCAATGATAACCTCAATAATTGATGTATCAATGGATGTGAAATATGTCTCCTTGGTTCAAACATCAACAAATTAACAAAATTTTCTTTTTATTTTACATTATGAGTGATAATGTAGTAGAGGAAAACTTGCTTACATTATGAATGATATTGTAGTAGTTGAAAACTTGGCTTTTATTTTTGGATTATCGAAATTCTCATGCATGATGTAGCGCAAAACATGTATACAACAACAATTATACCAAATAAATCTTATTAACAAAACTAGTAGCAGGGTCTAAGTAGGGTGAGATGTAGGCAAACTTTAGCTCTATCCATGAGGATATATCCAAAACAAAGGAAAACATGTATGTATGAGAAAAAAAAAACCTATTTACAATGATATTAGATTTCGTATGCTATGTTTATATATCCATAAAAAGTCGTTCAAAGTTTAATGAATCTCATGTTTTTTTGGTTTAGCGTCTCATTTCAAATCAGTTTAAACTCAACTCAACTCAATTAATCTTCAACCAGATAATCAACAATAACTTAGAAACATATTCGATCATATATTATAACACCGCTAATACGATCATATATTATAATTTTAAGAATAACAATAAAAAGCCGTTCAAAGTTTATCAATATCACGTTTTTTTGTTTAGCGTCTGAATTTCAATCAATTTAAGCTCAACTCAATTCAAACTTCAACAAGATAATCTATAGTAACTTATAGCAACTTAAATACAGCTCGACTTATTTACACCGCCAATACGATTATGTCCTATAATTATAAGATAATAAAAGTATTTGACATTATGAAAGTTGTATAGTTGGAGAGAAGAATAGAAGTAATGATCACGTGAGTTGCAGAGGATGCTAGGATTGGATTAGCTGGCAGCTCCTGCATCCCGATATTTGATATTAATTCCGGCCATGCCCCTCAGCCCCTGCTACAATCTCCTACACACCACTCCACGTTAACCAAGTGGACTTCTATTTTCATTTCCACTAACCGATAACTGATCAACGGTTCCTGTTTAAGTATCTGCCATGCATACGTGTGCATGCACCAACTGTCCTAGTTGTCATGCCATACCGCTATGCTCATTTTTAGCTTTTCAGTTTGAACCAGGACTCCAAACGAACTGAACGGACACGAACACAAACACAGTCTTTGTTCGTGTTCGTGTTCGTGTTCGTTTGTTAAGGAAATAATGTGCTTACGAACTGTTCATGAACACTTACCAAACGAGAGTTTTTTGTTCGTGTTGTTAAGGTAATGAACGTCTTCGTGTTCATTTGTGTTTGTTAGTTAATCTTAAGTACGGACAAAAGCGAACACAAACGAACATTAATGAACACAGACGTACACAAATGAAGGCAAGAAAACACAAAAAAACATTCATGAACATAAACAATTAAACGAACAAAAACCACCCCTATCTTGTACTGAGAATGACGAAGGACACAAGCTTAATAATTTATTAGTGGGAATTTAGAAGTAGTTAAATAAAAAATAAAAGTTAAAAATACCCTAATAAGTTGTCGAGCATAAACGAACATGTTACCGAACGTTTATTTAACTAAACAAACGGAATTTCTTATCCGTGTTCGTTCATTTATTAAAAGAACGGACAGAAACGAACTTCCCGCCGAACATTTCACGAACTGTTCACTGAACGTTTGATTCGTTTGCAGCCTGAAGAAACACCAGATCTAATTGACCGGAATCAAATCAGATATGAGGTTATGGTTTCTGCATAAAAGAGTAAATCCTCCTATTGTTCGCCAACTGAAAGAACTCCGATGAACGCTGCAAAACAGAACACCGTTAGACTCGCCACGAGGAGAATGGGGGTTCTCGCTGTGACCGTCATCCGGCGTGAGAATAAGTACAAATTATCGGAATATTTAAGTGAAGTAAGAGAGAGAGTATGTGAGAGTGAATGCTTTACTCCTTTCAGTGTTCCAGCGCATGGGTAAATAATGCTCGTCACTCAGTATTTTTCCTACGCAATTCTTTGCCTTGCGTCCTTGGATGTTAATAACGGTATGGTCACTTGCTTGGCGCAAGGTTTGGGACCATGCCCCTCCACAGCCCTAGCTTGAATAGATGATGTTCCTATTATAATCGATTTGAAATATATGTGTTACAATATTATATACGTTGAAACCGGTCAGTTAAGATTGTCTAAATCAAAGCAATTTGACCGGTTTAGTCTGTTTAAAATCTTAAGGGTTTGGGTTATTGTTTGCTCTGTGATGATCTGCCCCTTTAATTGTTCTCTAGTTTGGAACTTGAAACCGGTCATGTAAACCAAATTGGTTGTTTAACTTTTATTATTTAACCCTTACACCACACCGCCGCTCGTCTTCAAGCTAGGGCTACTTGCATGAAAGCCAACCGCTATATGTCTTCAGAAATGTTGGAATACATAGTTATGTGTATATATTTTACGTGGTCATGAACTGGTCATTCCTTTTGACTTTGATACCTTGATTTCCTTGCTCATGAAGCTGGTGGGCTTGTGGATAGAGTGCAGAGGGTCGTGCACAACAATTTCTCGACGTCAAAAAACCAAAATTTTATTTTTGGTAGAATTAGATTTGCTATTAAAAAGGGGGTTATTCAAGTTATTCAAACTTTCAAGTTTTTAAAACTGAATTAGAGTTCGAACGGATTCAAATTAGAATACGAAAGACGATTCGAATTCGGTTTAACTTTAGATTGATTCGAAATAATAAATGTATACAAAGAAACAAAAAAAATGTGTGTTGTTTTCTATGAAAATGAAGTTTAATAATTTAATTCAAATGGGTATAAATCAAATTCGAAAGTATTTGGGTACTTCGCAAGCCCATGTATTTTCTCCAAGTAGATTGGGCTTGCTTTTGAGAAGTCATACGTTGTCGTTTTTATAAAACATTTTTTTAAATAGTATCATACCTAATCACATAAAAGTTTTGCAACTAAAAGTGTAAAGTTATGAGTTACAAAAGTGTTAAACTTTAGGTAGCAGGAGTTCTTTTTTTTTATCCGTGTGGTATTCGGCGTTACCTGGACGATAGAAACATGTGTTGTTGGTAAGTTGTGTATTTGTTAGAAAGTAGTTTTAGGCAGGTGTTGCATATGCAGATGGTAAACCTTGTGAGCCATTGGCGGTTCTTAGAAGGGTTGTGCCAGGGCCATGGTCCTGGCACGTTTTTCGGTCAGAAGTGTTAATTTTCGCGGTTTGATCGAAATTTTTTATACCTACTATGTTCGGCGCGGGTATGTTTTTAGTGCCCGTGGCTTTCGGCCCTGGGACATTTAACGGGCAAGATCCGCCATGTTGCGAGCATTGACATAATTTCGTTTTAAACCAAATTAATATGAAAATGTAGATTATATAGTAGTTATAAAAGAAAAACAGAAACTTATTTAAACTTAAAAAAAGTGTATTGTATTTGACTCGGCTCGGTTTCAAATAAAACTTATATCAAAACGCAGATAAATATATTCATTTAGTTACATTGTAAATAGGATAGTTGCTTACCCCTTTTCGGTGTCAACAATGTTTCAGAACACCCAAACAATGCTACGATAAACCCGATTAAACTAAGTCGCGTCACGATGAGATCCAACGATATAAGAATCAACCGACTTTTACGCAAAAACATATTTCCAAGTAATCAAAATGACAAACTACATATCCTTCTCATCAAGTAATATGTTCAAATCAAAGTCACATATTCATTTCTATACACAAGCTCTTTTATTCATGGCTTTTGACTCTAGCAGGAGATGAATTATGCTGGAATTTTGACTTAGAAATCTTTGGGCTGCTTTCTTGTCGGTACGGATAAACTGACGCCAATTCTCTCACACGACACAAGACCGACTTTGGCAAAGGTCGCCATGACTGGCTTCGTTTCTGCTCATCCTGCAATAACATATTTTCACTTCATGAGGATACACAGATGGGTCAAATGTGTCTATTCAAATGCTTGCCTCATAAATCGCTTTGTTTTAAAATATACATTATAGTTATCTATTTATATTTATATATAGAATAAAATGTCATTTCGTCCCAGAGGTTTGGCCAGTTTTGCGACTTTTGTCCAAAGGTTTGTTTTTTTTGCATCTGGATCCAAAAGGTTTGAAATTTTGCCATTTTCATGCGTTAGTTAACTCCATCCATTTATCTCCATTAAGTCGGGGGTATTTCGTCTTTTTTTATTTAGTAAGGGTATTTTGAATAGTTGTACATTATGCTAAATGCCTGTAGATAAAGTGAAAAAGACCGAATTGCCCTTTAAGTTAACAAAAAAGTTGGAAATACCTATGACTTAATGGAGAAAAATGGATGGAGTTAACAAGCCAGATGAAAATGGCAAGATGTTAAACCTTTTGGATCCGGATGCAGAAAAACAAACCTTTGTAATCATATCTAGTACATTAAGGATTTATAAGATTTTGAAATGGACAAAGTCTTAATGGGTCAACCAAGCCCGTCTTGACCCGCACTCTAAATAAGCCCGTTTTGACTCAAACCCGTTTTCACCTATCAACCCACATCTAGATTTCTAACATACAGAACAAAAAAGATCACTAACCTCTATCCTACCCTTTTAGTGTGTGACTTGCCTTCAAAAGATTTCGCCATTTGTCCTGTGAAAATATATCAAAATAACACAAATAGAGAACAATTATTTATAAAAAAGACACTCTTGTAATTATAAAAGTAAATTCTTGATGAGTCGATGATAAAAAAAGAGTTAAATGCCCGGATAGTCCCTGTGGTTTGGCATTTTTTCACCTCTAGTCCCTAACTTTCTAATTACCTCTATAGTCCCCAACTTTTCAATTTTCGTTCCCGGATGGCCCCTGGCGTAGATGAGGGTTAGTTTTTTCAGTTAAGTTGTGTAAAATGACTATAATGCCCTTATATTTTATTTTTACCATTTTGATCCAAAATCTTTTTTACATTTATATTTTTTTAATCATTTATATTAAATATAAATACAATTATAAATATAACAAAACATTAACATAACCCTCTCTACTCTTTGCTCTACAACCGACGCCACACCCACCACCGTTTACCACCTCACATTCGCTACTCACCGCCGTCAATCACCACCTCCCACACACCACCACTACACCATTATCACCACTCCACCTCCACCCACGGCCACCTCCACCATTGTCCCCAACACCATGGCATATTTGTCCTCTGAACCAGCAATCACCACCCCCACCTCATGAAAAAAATCTCCTCGGGAAACCTAAAAGTCTCATCTTTATCCCTTTTACTCGCACACGAACCCACCAACCATGAGATGGGACTTGATGGCTTGAAACTGATGCAATCTACAGAAGAAGAAATTTGTTCCAATTTTGTCCCATTAGCTTCGGTTCGTGTTGTCTATTTTTGTTATTTTTCACTCCGAATTATGTATTTAAGGGCTTGAAATTGATGCAAACTGCTGAAACTATTTTACAGTTTAAGGTGATGAAATTGATGCACTATACTGATTTAGTTTCTATTGGAAGGTAAAATTAAAAAAATAATTGTTTAATTGAACACATTGAGAAGGTGAAGATGATGAATTGAGATGAAGAAAACGCCGGCGATGTGTGTAAATATGTGATACTGTGTGTACATGTGAGGGTATATATAATGCCCGGATAGTCCTTGTGGTTTGGCCTTTTTCTTAAGGGCATTATAGTCATTTTACACCAACCTAACTTAGAAAACTAACCTCCATCCACGCCATGGACTATCCGGGAACGAAAATTGAAAAGTTGGGGACTATAGAGTAATTTCAGAAAGTTAGGGACTAAAGGTGAAAAAAGGTCAAACCACAGGGACTATCCGGGCATTTAACTCATAAAAAAATGATAACTGATAAGCACCTTCAAATCTACAGGCGTTCGATGAGCCGATGATGAAAAGAGGGATTTCTTGATATGAGTCCATTTTCCTACCCCGAAATGAGCAACACCATCTAACAACTTCTTTACTTCCGATACAGTCCACACTCTATGATGCTTCCTCTGATTGCCACCTGTCACAGATCTCGTCATCGTCTCAGAATCATCTTCGGGCTCACTTGAATAATTCTCGATAATCTACAAAAAAAAACTTCAAACTAGAGTTCACAGCATATATTGCTAAACGGGTCGTGTTTGCAGGTTGGCGGGTTCAACCTGACCCGAACCCGAAAATTTTAGACGAACCCGAACCCGAAAATCGTGTCATACATATGAACCCGAAACGACCCGAATATTCGCGGGTTGACATTTTAGGCGCACTCGAACACAACCCAAAGTTTTTGTTATTTTTTATGCAAATTAACATATTAAAATCAAACTTTACTACAAAAAACACAAATGTATATAATACAATTACATTTTAGTTATAAAATCTTTATCAAATTCTCTTTTTAAATTACAATTATGGCATGAAATACACACCCAATTTAATTTATGACATAACATATTGTAGAAAATTAGAACATAATATAAATGGGTTAAACGGGTGGGTCAACCCGCCAACCCAACCCGTTTAGCTAAACGGGTTCGCAAGTTCAACCTAAAACTGACCTGAACCCGTTCAAAGCTTTTTCTGGAAATGCAGAGTGCATTTTTGCTTACTTTAGCAGGTGAATTGCTTTTCGGAGATTCTCTGGAAATGCAGAGTGCATTTTTGCTTACTTTAGCTGGTGAATTGCTTTTTGGACATTCGGTTGGTACATGAGAACTAAATGGCACTTGAATAGCTTTATCAAAAGAAACTGCAGCCGGCAGCATTTTTTCTTTAGGTTTGACCTCAATTTGACTTTTTACATGCCGAACCCCTGATAGTTTGACTTTTGACCCGCAAGAAGCTTCTCTTCTCTTCTTAGAATTGTTTAAACTCAGCATTGATGACTCATCAATGTACCGTTTTGTAGGCTTACGCAATCTTTTGTGCGTAAGTTCCCCAACACCACCATGATCTTCAACAGAGCTCGTGCTTGTGGGCCCATCTTTACAAAACGGAGTTACTTCCAGCTCGTTTTGCGAAAATTGAGTGGTAATATATCTTGGTTATTATTTTCTTGGTCAATAAAAGAATTTGAAAAGTCTTCGAATCGGTCTAAACCTTTTGGCTTAGTTGATGTTCCGAATATACAGTTGCTAAGTAAGTAATTTTGATATTCGATTCCTAAAATGTTTTCGGTCGATAAATTTGGTACGTCGAAACTACCCTTCATTGGAAACTGAGAATTTCTGGCGTGCAAACCTTCGTTGGAAACAAAGCCTATAAAAGCATCATGATCAAATCCAATATCTGTAGTAAATGTTTTAAAATTGGTGGTAATTTAACGACATCGTTACTAGTATAATGAAAAGAGTAAAATGCCATTTTGGTCCCTGAGGTTTGGCCAGTTTTGCGACTTTCGTCCAAAGGTTTGTTTTTCCTCATATGAATCCAAAAGGTTTTAAATCTTGCCATTTTCATCCGGCTCATTACATCCATCCATTTTTATTTGTTAAGTCAGGGGCATTTTCATCTTTTTTATTAACTTAAAGGGAAATTTGGTCTTTTTCACTTTATGTACAAGACTGAATTGCCCTTACAGTTAACAAAAAAGACGAAACTACCCCTGACTTAACGAAGTAAAAGGATGGAGCTAATGAGTCGGACGAAAATGGCAAGATTTCAAACCTTTTAGATCCATATGCGGAAAAACAGATCTTTGGACGAAAGTCGCAAAACTGGCCAAAAACCTCAGGGACGAAATTGGCATTTAACTCTAAAGAAAAAAATAGATAAAATGGTCTCGAGAGGCACCTAAAAGATAATCATCAGAAGGAGAGACGTTTGTTGTTAGAAGATTATTCACTCCAACTTCATGTGGCAAAACATCAAATGCCTATAAAATGTGTGATTTCATGAATATAAATACAATAACAATGACTAAGTTGAACACAAACTAAACTAGCTTTTAAAAGAAACAAAGTATGCGACAATAACATCTTAGTATTTACTTGAGATGAAAGTGACTTTCAAAAGAACTAAAGTAGCTTTTAACAGAAGACGTACATTACGAATTGTCGTATCTACACCTTCCATGTTTCGATTTGAATCCGGGACACCTACATAAGAAGTAAAAAGTAACTTTCATCAATTGAAATTACAGCGTTATCGTGAATGGCAAACATAACACTGATAAAACGCTTTAGTTATACGATTTGTTACAAGATTGACATCAATAGAATACCATTTTTGGTACTAGTTCATTATTCCAAAATAATATACGTTGAATTTACCTAAATTGTAGGGAGCATTTTCAGTTTTTATGCATTTCGCACGGTTGTCGTCTTCGTAACACCATACACCACTTACAGAAACTTGGTCAGACCGTGATTCTACAAGCAGACAGTCAACATCACTTGCTTCTTCCCCTAAAGAATGGAAAAAAGAGTCTTCTTCAACCTACAAAAAATTATTAACACATAATAAGAATAATAATAACATATTAACAAACAACGCATTAATGGTGCGTTTGGTGTAGAGTAGTTTTTATTCGTGTACTTTACGAATAGTGAACTTTTGATATCTCTTGATTTCCACATATAATCTTTTAGGACTTCAGATAATATATTATATTCACAAAACATTCAATGTTGCATGGTGTGCTATACATATAATATATTATGATTACAATACTAGAATATAGAGTTTACTTGATATAATGATATCTATTATGTTTATAAGTCTAAATCAATGTTGCATGGTGTGCTATACATATAGTATATTATATTCACAAAACATTCATAGAGTAATGTCCGTTCGGTTCATGTGCGCTTCAGATAAAAAAATTCCAAAAAATGGAACTTTCGAAAATAACAAGGTTATATTTGCATACTTTACGAAATGCAACTGTCAGCTTGAAGAATAATTCAGTTTACATCGATCTTTAGTTCAAAACTAATTTTCAAAAATTATGAGATTCAAGGGTATGCTTAACCAAATTAGATCTTTATATTTGTTATCTAAAACTATAATTGAATGGTCCTATGATGGCACAGATCCCTTTCTATTGTTGCACTAGATAGATCTCAAATATGTATTTTGCAAGCATTTCAAAGAAGCTTAAAAAGTCAAATTTCTTCAAATTTTGCAAGTATTTTATTATAGCTCTTTGAACCTTATATGTGTTTGTCTTATAAAGTTGAGAATTAATACAATAAGTTGACCTTCGTCATCCGATCCTCGTTACAACTACATCACTTCTTAATAAAGCATATTTCATCCACTTGTTAACATTAAATAACATAAATTTTTGCTAATAACATCATACTAACAGCAATTAATGCATGATGACACAAAAATTTCAAGAATCAAATACACACCCGACAGAAAACCCTAGAACTAAATCAAAGTCATAGGAGTACTAATTACGAAACAAAAGATAATGGTTTCAAGATATCTTATGATACTAAAATTCCAACTTAAATCATCATCAAAAACAAAAATGCTCAACAATTCCAATTAAAAACACTCAGGAATACTAAACACAACACAATGATTTCAAGAAGCTCGTGATACTAAAATTTAAACTGAAATCTTCATAAAAAACAAAAATGCTTAACAATTCCAATTAGAAAACACCCAAGAAACACTAAACTCAACACAATGATTTCAAGAATCACAAGATGCTAAAATTTAAACTTCAATTATCATCAGTAACAAAAATGCCTAAAAAATCCAATTAGAAAAAAAACTCGAGAAACACTAAGGCACTAAGCACAACACAAGATTTCAAGAATCACATGATACTAATATTCTCACACACAAAAAAAATCAAACCCCTCAAACACAACACAAAGATTTCAACAATCCAATGCATAAGCTAACAAAAATTGCCGTAAAAACTCCAACTAATGCTTATCGATCACAACTCATTTAACAAAAGCCCCAGAATCATTTGAAGAGTACTAAACAAAAGGCAATAGTTTCAAGATAATCTCATGATACCAAAATTCCAACTTAAATCATCATCAAGGAAAAAAAATGCCTAACAATTCCAATTACAAAACACTCAAAAGACACTAAACACAACACAAGATTTTAAGAATCTCATGATACTAAAAGTCCCATCTTAAATTATTATAAAGAACAAACCTTTCCAACAAGTCCAATTAAAAAAAGTCAAGAACACTGAACACACACAATGATTTCAAGAATCTTATGATACCAAAATTACATCTTTAACCATCAAGAACAAAAATGCCTAACAATTCCAACAAAAAAACACTCAAGAAACCGCAAACACAACACAATGATTTCCAAAATCTCATGACACTAAAATCCCAACTTAAACCATCATCAAGAACAAAAATGACCAACAATTCGAATAGAAAAACACTCAAGTAACACCGAACACAACAGAACGGTTTCCAGAATCTCATGAAACTAAAATTCCCACAAAAAATCAACATTAAAAACTGCATTAAAGCGTCAAATCTCCCCTCAAACCCAACACAAAGATTTCAACAATCCAATGCATAAACTAACAATAACCATCATTAAACACAACATTGCCCTAAAATTTCAATTAATGCTTATCAAACACAACTCAATTATCCAACACAAAGATTTCAAGAATCACATGACACAAAAATTCCCACAAAAACATAAACATTAAAAACCCCATTAAAGCATCAAATCATCAAACCCAACACAAAGATTTCAAGAATCACATGCTACTATAATCCCCCCAAAAAAACACCAAACCCCTCAGACACAACACAAAGATTCCAACAATCCAATGCATAAACTAACAAAATTCATCATAAAAACACAAAATTGCCCTAAAATTCCAACAAATGCTTATCAAACCCAACTCAATTCTCCAACAGAAAATTTTCAAGAATCGCATGATACTAAAATACCCACAAAAAAATTCACCAAACCCATCAAACAAAACACAAATATTTCATTAACCTAACGCATAAACCAACAAATATCATCATAAAAAACCAAGTTTGCCCAAAATTCCAACTAATGCTTTATCAAACACAACTCAATTATCCAGCACAAAAATTTCAAGAATCACATGATACTAAAATTCCCACACAAAAATAAATAAATAAATGAATTAAAAAAGAATCATCAAACCCCTCAAACCCAACACAAATATTTCAACAATCCAATGCATAAACTAACAAAAATCATCATAAAAAAAAGAACAATTTTGCCCTAAAATTCCAACTAATGCTTATCCAACACAAAGATTTCAATAATCCCATGATAATAAAATCCCCACAAAATAAAACACCAAAACCCTCAAACAAAACACAAAGATTTCAATAACCCAATTCATAAACTAACAAAAATCATCATAAAAACACAACATTGGCCTAAAATTCCAACAAATGCTTATCAAACACAACTCAATTATCAAAACCCCTGAATGATATAATAATTGTGTAAATTAAGAATGCAAGGAAGCAAGAAGTGACCTGATGATTCATGAGAAAGAAGAAGGTGATGATGAAGTCAGTGTACTGAAAACAAAAGATGTGATTGACTGAATTGCTTCTTCATGCGACAGTGGATAATTGTGGGTGGCATTATTATTGGACGGAATCGAAATGTTTCGTAGGAAACTGGAATGGAATTTGGGTTTGGAATCCGGCTGTTGCGACGCGTGTAAGAATCAAACGGACAGTGACCATCATGTTACTCTAATTTTTTTTTTTAATTTTAATTTGAAATTTTTATTTTTAGTGTGGTAACGATGTTTTAAAAACCGAACCGGACCAGTTGAATTGTTATAAACTAATAAATTGCCTCGTGTGTTGTCGTGCCATTTTGAGAAAATCTTTTTTTATCAAAACGTATACCAACTAAAAACGTACATTAAAATTGAAGAGGTTAATCTTGATTAGGAGATAAATTTAAAGACGAGTTATAGATAATTCGTTCAATCTCGTGTTTTTTGTGTTTGATCAAGGGCCTGATTTCCAACAATTGGTATCAGAGCTACTTGGCGATTTTGAGAGTCGTTTTGGAGCCGCCCCTCGCGGCCGGTTTTGAGAGTCGTTTTGGAGCCGCCCCTCGCGGGCCTGCAACGGCAGTAAAACAACATCTATTGAAGATGGAGAAAAAAAGAAGGTTGGTGAGGTTGCAATCGGAAGTAATGGTTGTTTAAAGGTGTCGCCAAAGATAAAGAAAATAATGATGTAAATAAGAAAATCGTTATGGTTAGATGGTTTTTTAAGATGGAAATTAAATTGAAATTTTCATCTTCAATATGGCATGCATGTGGGTTTACGTGGCATTGGCATAAGATTTTCTTATTTGTGGAGAATGGATATCTTATTAATTCATTGGTAGGTGCACAATGAATTTAGAGTTCGAAGAAATATGGGTGATCGACATTTGGTGGTGACACTCATCGGTAGCATGTGCTAAACGAGAACATCAGTCATGTTTTTGGTGAACTCAGAGTCGATAAGAACGGTAATTTTGATCAAATCGAGTACCCATCAACCATGTTTTTGGTAGTGTTTTATCGTTTCGTAGACTCTTTCTCGTCAGAGAGTAAAATCGCAATGGAGAGTTCGTTATTTTATTGGCGGTAAAACCAACGGGCGTGTCGCGGAAAAAACGAAGGAGCGAGTAGGCTAAGAGATTCGTTTGACGACCAAGGGAAGGAACAACAGGTGGTTGTTGTCTTTGTTGGTGGGTTGATATTTGCGGGGAGGCATATCAAGGAGTCTGACATGGAGGTAAAACTACGATCAAAGAAAGGTCCAAATAGTTTTATATATATTAAAGCAAATGATGGTTCGGGTCAGCAGATGTCACCGGAGTATCATTGGGAAAAACGGTGGTGACAGGTGATTAGTTTAGTTCGGGTTCAGTGGTGATGAACTTCACAGCATTAGCAACTTTCAATCAGGTATGATCAAGACCCTATCCTTCCTGCCAATGATAAGAACGGAAAAACCGTTGTAGGTTGTTCTTTTTTGCTAAAGTATCCGATCGGAATTTGCGGGCAGACGGACGGAAGAAGATTCGTCAAAGCGGGGGGGTTTTCAATCTTGTCGTGTCTAGCAAGAAAAGAATAAAACGGTAGAAGCGGTTAGGTTTGTTTTTTTCTTTGATCGGTGGTCAAGTACGGGAACGGTGAGGTTCTGGTGACCCGGGAAAAGGGATGTCTAACTTGGTCAAGGGATTGAAGTTGTGTATAATGATGCGGATGTGAAGAAACGAGTCCAATTCAAGATTAGGGGGGAGAATGAAGAAGTTAATCTTGAATTAGGAGATAAACTTAAAGACGAGTTATAGATAATTATGTTGAATTATTTATTGAGTCTTTATAGGGATAATTGTTAGATTTAATTAGATAGGTTTATCTAGTTGGTTTATTTATTTATATTAATAGAGTTCTAGTTGGGTTAGAACTAGAATATGTTTAGTATAAATAGATGGTTAGAGTTATTGTATGTGTGCTTCATTGATAAATAATAAAAAGAGTCGAACAATTCGTTCAATCTCGTGTTTTTTGTGTTTGATCAAGGGCCTGATTTCCAACAAAAATAAACAAAAAACGTATTATATTTGAATTGACTTATTTTCGGAAAAAAATTTACATGTAGACCAACTAAAAGCGTACATAAAAATAAGCACAAAAACATGTTATATTTGAACTGCCTCATTTCAGGGAAAAAAACTACGTCAAAACGTAGACCAGCCGAAAACATACATAACAATAAGCATAAGAACGTATTATCTTTGACCTAACTAGTTTTTGGGAAAAATTTACGTCCAAACGTGAATCAACTTTAATTTATACTCACATGTACATAAAAATAAACACGTAAAACTTTATTATAAAGTCTTTAAAAAGTTAAGAAGTTGTAAGAATCAATACTAAAAGTTGAGGGATAAAAGTCTAAAAGTACAAAGGAAAAAATAAAAAAAAAAGGCAAACTCAAGTCACTGTTCACTTGTAATTTTATTTTAGTATATAAATAAATATGATCAAAAAGGAGGACGTAATATCAAACATGTAAAAGCATGATGCTTTTTATATACATATATATTTTTTTAAAAGTACATGTTATTTACAACGCCAACTCTCAAAATAGGAGCGGATCAACCAAAACAAAACCCGCTTACATCATATTTAAATTACACAAATCTTTCCACAATACTACTCTATTTTTAGATCTATTTTTATACTATAAATACCCAAGCGACTTGATATTATAAATAATCTTGTCAATACTAACCGCATTAGAAAACCTTTTGCCGTTCTCGCTTCTCAGATACAGCAAGACGCCACCATAATAATACCTTGAAACACCATACAATGATGGTTTGTATATGGATTTCAATTTTCTTATTTTGTTTTGTGCATTAAAGTCGGTTATTTTATGATCTGTTAGCTTCTAATATCGACATATGGGTTTTAAATTTAACCCAAACGGGCCAAATGCCCAAACTTAAAAAAATTAAAGGGTCACCAAAAACATACATATACGTGTGTACGTGTGTTTGTGTGTGTGAATGAGAATCACCAATTTAGAAAGGAGATAGGGAAGACACCCCAAATTTGGAACCAAACATGTAAGCATGATGGTTGTTACCGGTTTTGGTTTTCTTGTTATGTTTCATACACTTAAGATCGATTAATTTATTTATGTATGTGTTATTAGCTTGTAATATCAACAGTTTTCGATTTAGATTGTTGAACACTTTGACTAGCATAATAATGAAATTAACAAGTTTTGTTTTTCTACATGTTTCGTTAAAAACATCTATTTAATGTAAGATATTTTTTTTAGTTACATGCTAAACTTTTTTTTAATGACATAAGATAATATAGATGTTTTGACAAACGTTTGGATCCATATAATAGGAGGTTAGATATGCATCAAATAACAAAAGAGAAAATGAAAAAAGTTAAGTAATTACAAAATGCTTTTCATCCACCTTTTTAATCTTAAAATCTTTAATATAACTCATTTACATTTCATTTCACTGTTAGATCCATATTTTTATGTTATTCAATTTGATGTAGGTCTTGTTTTATAATTTAAAAATAACAATCTTTGTATTAGTATGATACACTGTTGTAATTAATAGTCGTCTAATTCATTACAACAGTGTATCTAAAAAAGGCAAGAGTTCCCCCCCCCCAAATAAAATAAAATAAGGTTTCAAGAGACGGTGTGTTAGAACTTAATAGTAGTGTGTCAAACATTGCAAGTTTAATAAAGTGCTATAATTGATTTCGTCGCATGGATTCATAACATGTGCATTACTGCATTAGAACATATATAATGGTGCGTCTAACTTTGCAAGTTTGGTGCTTCAAACTCATTACATGTATGCATCAAAATCTACATGCATTGACCAAAGTCTGGAATGTCCATTACAAATATCCATGTAAGGAATATGAAGAGAAGAAAAGCAAGTTGTGCTTTTTTTTTGTATTGTTTGTATTTGTAAGAAAAGACAACAATACTTTTGTTTTCCATTTCTTCCATAAGAGCAAAAATAGAGAAGACACTTGAGTGAAAATCGATCCCGTGTGTTGACGCTTCGGCTTAGGAGGGGGGGAGGCAATAATAATTTTCACATAAAGATAAATATAGATTGATCTAGTTGTAATAACATACATACAATACAAATTAATAGTTCGAGAAAGTTGTAAGCGCACCTGTAAAGTGAAAAGCTTAAAGAAGCAAACGTTATGTGTTCGGGGAAGGAACAAAAGTTACGAACCAATGGAATTAATATAGAAGGTGTATTTATTAACGTCTATGTGAACCAATATAGATCGTGTTATTTTGTCCAATACTCTACATCCACGTCTTTTATTCATATTATGACAAGAAATTATAAAAAATAAAATAAGAAATGAGATAAAATATGCCAGTAATAAAAAAAATAAGAGATAAAATATGCCAGTAATAAAAAAAATAAGAGATAAAATATGCCAGTGTGTAATTAGTTAACACCTATGCTCACTTGCCGATACTGGATTTCTTCTAATCTGGTCAATATTTGAGTCAAGTTAGGTCTTCTTTCAGGTAAAGCTTCAGTACACTCAAGTGCCAGCTCAGCAATCTTCAACATACCATCATGCCCATCTTTCTCCCCTAATATTTCCAAGTCAAACAGATCCATTGACCAATCAGAGTCAACAACACCTCTAACCCAATTTGTTAGATCTTCATGGTTATCATCTCCTGGTGGTTTTCCTGTAATCACTTCCAACAGCAAAACAACGAAACAATAAACGTCTGATTTGTGTGTCGGTTTTTTCCCTTCCATGACTTCAGGGCATTTACCAATCGCGAACGTTGACTTAGTGATGGTAAAAGCGGCAAGTAGCCGAAATCTGATAGTTTGGCATGTGGGGTTTCGTTTGTGAAGTGGACTAATACGTTCGATGATTTGAGGTTTCCGTGTGGCACTTTTTGAGAAGATAATGATTGGTGCAAGACGATTAGACCCTTTGCTACATCTTTCAGTATTTGTAATCTTGTTGTCCAGTTGAGTGGTATTCTCCCTATTCCTCTACTACCTGCATGTTTCATGAACACGGATAAGATATCGTATGTACTGTCACACGAGCTGTTATCATGTCGGGTTGGTCGTTGGTTGGTTGACGCATTTCGGGTTGATAGTTTAACTTGTTCAACTTGAACACGACCTACGTATTATTCGTGTCAAAAACATCAAAACATTATGATCCATTTACCCTATTTATCAAAACATGTCAATTGGGTTGACAAGCTGTAATCAAGTTGTAAACGTGTTAATCGGGTTGGTGGGTTGTTATAAGGGTTAAACGGGTTGGCACGCAACCCTGTCTAATCAAACACAATGACAAGTTGGCCTGTTAAATTAAACGGATCAACCCAAAAACGGCCCATTTAATTAAACATGTCAACCCAACAAGTTTATTAAATGGGTTAGATATGACAACCCAAAGAGTGATTATTTTCGTATAGTGTACGAGTGTGAATTTCTGACACGACCCGAACCTAACATGAAATTTGCGGGTTTGGGTTTACTCTAAATGGGTTCGGGTCAGTTTTAGGTTGAACCCGTTTAGTTAAACGAGTCAGGTTCAGGTCAACCCGGTCGGGTTAACCCGCTTAGCCCATTTTTATTATATTATATTGTATTTTTTTTAAATATGTTATATTATATTATATTCTTTTTACAATATGTTTTGTGCCATAAATTAATTTGGGTGTGTATTTTATGGCATAATTATAACTTAAAAGAGAAATTGACATAAAGTTTTATAATTTTAATATACATATGTATTATTTTAATAAATTTTAATTTTTGTATATTAATTTCTGGAAAAAATAAATATAAACTTCAGGTTGAATGGGTCGTGTTCGGGTCAACGGTCAACCAGTGAATATTCGGGTTCATATGTATGACATGATTTTCGGGTTCGGATCGTGTTCGGGTTCGTCTAAAATTTTGGGTTCGGGTCGACGGGTCGGTTTGGAGTGTTAGACCCACTAACACAACCCGTTTAGCACCCCTAGACTATAGTGTTCGAAATTGTCGCCCCCATATGCACATAGTACATATATGATATATGATAATTGTAATTGTAAAGAATAACGCTAACCATGCAATAACTCGAACAAGCTTCCGTCTTGAATGAATTCATAAATAACCAGCTTCTCATCTTGTGTGCAGTAAAAAGAAATCATTTCCACAAGGTTTTCATGCCTCAACTTCCCGAGCAAATGCATTTGGTGTACGAATTCCTTTTCGGTCAAAGACTCCATTTCTTTGACCCGTTTTACAGCAACAACAAGACCCGATTCCAGTGTCGCCTTGTAGGTGATACCTAGGGTTCCTTTCCCAAGAATTTTAGCTGACGCCTGGAGTAACTCATCTAAATCAAAAACCGGTTTATAATTGTGGAAGAATTCTAAGTCAACTGCTTTTTCTTGATCATCTGTACTTCCAGACCATTGAGTTTTCTTTGCAACACCTTCGTTAGGATACCGATGCTTTTCTGGACATAAAAAGAAAAATAAATTCGTAACTTTTTCACTTTTGAAACACATTGAACGCCTCGGGTGTGTTTGTGTATATATATACATATATCCAACATACCAGCTGCCTCTTTCTTCTCTTTTTTTCCTTTAATTCTTTTGTAACAACAAAACAGAAAGAAAATCACGAGGAGAAGCATGATTGCAGCTGCAGCAGCAATCAACTCGATACCCCATGCTTTTAGACGTTTCTTCTTGTTTTCTGAAGGAGATGGTGGAGGAGAGATGGCACAAGGTGTATCCAGCGGTTTTCCACATAACCCTGGATTATGATCGAACGAGCTACTTTCAAATCTTTCAAGAACTTTCGTTTCCGGGATCGGTCCAGAAAGCCGATTGTAGGACAAGCTGAGAGCAGTCAATGATTCTTGATCGAAAGGCGGGATTGCTCCCGTAATCTCGTTTTCTTGAAGTTCAAGCGCGGTGAGGTTCGGGAGGTGGATGTAATCCAACGGAATACGACCCGAGAATCGATTACCGGAAAGGAATACCGATTCCAGGTTCGTGAGATTGGCGAGGTTCGGGAGGACGCCGGTAAGAGAATTGTTGCGAAAGCTGAGTTTTGATAAGAAAGTAACGTTTTGTAGAAACTCGACAGGGAGTGATCCCGTCAAGTTTATCGATTCAAGAGTCAGTTCGGTCAGGTGAGAATTGATACAGCTGATTCCAATCCACCTGCTCATATTGTTGTGACAGGGTGGACCGGTCCAATTCCCGTGCAAATTGTAACCAGATTTCATAGAGTCCCGGAATAGAATTAACGCGTCCCTTTCCTCTTGGTAAAACTCTTGTATTGTTATGTCTGACTTAACGACCATGAACATGGTAAGCATCAGTTGGATGAATATAATGATGAGAAGTTGATAAATCTTGGCCATGTGACTTATGGCGGTTGTTGGGTGGTTGATGGTGGTGTAGTGGTGGTGGGATTTGGGCGAATAATTGTGAATTAAAGAATAGAATGTGAAAGACATCGAAGGAAAGTGATACCTTGTTTCAACGTATTAATCAATAAACCAATCCTTATTGTTATCAAAAATGTATAGCTACAACCTGAGTTGTTTAACAATGTATGCTACAAAGCAACATGGATCAAAGTTTTTGTTTTTTTCCCTGTATGGTTTTCTATGTTTTTCTACAAAAAATAACATTATATGTTTGCCCAGATATATTTACCGCACAAAAGTATTTAAAAGCGGGTTGGTTATTGCATAAACGTGTTAAAGCATCATGATGGTAAACTGATTAAATTAAATTAATTTATATAGTAATAAGTCACAGTTTACACCTTTGCTTGACCTCAAACCTTTGTTGGAATCTTTCTTTCTTGTTGAGTTTGGTTTTCTCATTGGAATCAACTTCAAACCTGAATGGCCAGCTTTACAACAGACAACAAAAAATTGATACTGTTTCTTTTTTAATTTCCATGTTATGTACTTTTGTTCTTTTTACGAATTTACTTGAGTAACAATTTTAAGCGAAGTATGTCCTAGTTAATTATTAGAAGACTAATATTAAACTTAAGAAACAACCTTTAGTGATACATAAGTTAACACTGAAACAATAAACAAATGAAAAAGGTAAAACTGAACACGGATAAGGTCAAATTGAACTCATTTTCAAGCATCAGTAGAACATAATCATCATTGTATTTACTAACAGTACAAAGATCTTAAACACTCATATACAATCCTACACACACATAATCTTTTCTATCATTTACTTATATACACGATAAAGATTCAATCAGAAGAAAGTGTACCTTCTTCCGATTCAACCATTATCTGCTCGCACCTCGGATTTTACATCTGTTCCCACAAGTTTCATTCAACATATTTAAGAAGCCATCAACTATCCAAACCTGGAAACAATGAGAAGTAAATTGCTATGAGATATTACACAAAACGAAAAAAATGCAAAACAAAGAGCATGAATCGTTACTAGTTAATCAAAGAGCAGTAAACACGATAATACTGTACCGGTTAAGCGAATTCAAGTCAATAAGTTTACGATCTCCGTAAAGTAGTGAGTTATAAACTTATAATTATGGAAAGGTGAAGAACTATCTAGAACTAACCTATATACATGTATATAGGGGAGGGTTTAAATGAGAACGCTAAATATTGTGAGAACCGTGAGAACGGATGAAAAAACCATGAGAACTTGGTCAAAAACAATTCAAATTCAATTTTTTTACACTTATCATTATTGTTCAAATACAATGTTAGAAATTTCATTTACACGTCAAAACTTACGTGAATTCGTAAATAAAGAAAATTTACACATGTGTAAGTTTGCATTTACACATGAGTAAATTTGTTATATTTACACATGTGTAAAATATCTAATAAGAGTGATTTTGAGAGAAGAAATGAATTATTTGATGTTGTATTTTAATTACAATGAGATTGGTATTAAAAAAATGGTTTTGATTGGTTTTTTCATTCGTTCTCACTGTTCTCACGATACTTAGCGTTCTCAAAAGCTAGGGTTTCAATCCTTCTATAACTGTATGTACCAAAATTAATCAAATTCAAATCAATAGGTTTATTATCTCCCCAAACTAGTGACAAATAACTTAGAATAGTGAAGAACTATCTATAACTAACGTAAATATTAAAGTTAGGGTTTCAACCACCAGAATTATGCAATTTCAAGTCACTTTTCAACATTATTATGATCTCGTAAACAAGTGAATTGACAATAGGTAGCTACGAATTGATGAAATTGACATATATAAGAAACTTAGGGTTTGTACCTTTAACCCTAAGGGTAAGAGTAGTAGCAGCAGAAGCAACGGCAACATCGTTTAAAGCAGCTGCAATAGAAGTAACGAAGAGGTGATCGACGGGAGTTGGTTGAAGATGGTGCAGGTGTATCCATTCGCCGGAGAGGATGATCTGAACGGTCAACGGTGGAGGTTTGTTGGTGTTGTGATGGCGGCAAAATCACGCTGGGGTTCGATTCGTTTGGTTCCAATTTTGGGGATATTATGATATTATCATCTGTTTTTTTTTAATGCCAATTTTAAACGTTTATTTTACATATAAATAAATACCAAAGTAACAAATTACAAACAAGTGGCAGGTAAACGGGCAACAAGCTGCGCCGCAACCCCCTTTTGAATTGCAAAACCAATCATACTAAAGACGAAACGGCCCTTAAAGGTTGAAAGATTACTATTCACAACCTGTTGGCCCTGTTTAGAAATTCCACAGCCTCTGGGGCTAGGGACCCAAATGTATCAAAAGCGAATGAGATAAATACGTGTTGATTCTCTAAACAGGCCTTCTCGTGTTTAGCGACCTTGCCTGATTCCGCCTTTAGCGCAGCCTGGCCAGCAACAAAGTGATTATCCCTGAGTCCAATAAGAGGGGACACTCCTGTAAGGTCCACACAAGCGTGTTTTCCCCTAGCCCACCCAAACACAAGAATATCAGCTGGCCGAATAGTAGACCTCCCATCGAGCGGATCCGTCAGAAAGTTCACCGGAGCCTCCTTTTTCGCCGAAATCCCTGCCCGCTTTAGAACATCATAGAGAATATCCATTAGCAAATCATGTCGGTATTTAAAACCAGGTAACTCATTACAATGGACCACATGTTCGCCAAAAGTATCTAAACAAGCATTGTGACAAACTGGGCAGGGCTCATCAACCGGAAACAGAGGGATCATTAGCCGGTACTTAAGAATTGCCCGGTATTTCACTGCTGACATGTGTTGGCCTAGTCCTTCAATGGGGATAACTGTCAGAAAATCCTGAGAATGAGGTGCCCAGAGACAATCAAACACAGCTTTCTGACGAGGGGATAGACTAAACTTCTCTCCCAAACACTGGACAGTTCTACTAAATAGGGCCCCTGTGGTTATATCACTTTTACCCTATTAGGCTACAAAAGAATCTTTTAACATCTGTGCCCCAACGTTATTTTTTCTAACCATTTTAGCCCTCATCACTAACACCATCCAATTAGTTGGTTAAATGTTAGTCATGTGCCTTTAAACCCAATTAATTTCATATTTAACCTCAAACCTTTGAATTAGAAATCCTGATCATCTTCTCCAACCTAACCCCAAAGTCATTTCATCTGAATTCTAATACCAAGTCCTGCAAAGGAAGTTGAAGGTTATACCAATAAGTCTTCATTTCATAATACTCCTGCTTCAGTTCCACACTAGTCTTAAGGATTTTGTAACGGTTACAGAGAAAAAGCTAAAAATCCCAAATGCTCTTTCCCTTCACAACCATGGTTTGCTTCGCTTCTGTTCCGGTGGTCGGAGACCAACTCCGTTGCCGGTAACTATAACAATCATTATCACAGCCTCTAGTAGCTTCCAAATCACAAAAAAAGTCAAGCCTCAACATCTGATTCAGGTTATATGACGGGAAAAACAGACCGAAAGTGTGATATATTTTACCGTTGATTGTCGAAAAACTAGCCTAGCCTCCAGAGCCCATGAAACCTTGGTTCTCTGTAATAGTTAGTGTCACACATCGTTGATATCGGGACCTTAATGCTGGTCGGACATTGCTGATAAACTATAACCACCATCAGATCTGAACGCCGTGAACGGCCTTAGCCGTCATCACCGCCATGGAGCTTTAGTTGAACATGGCGATGGCCAATCGCCACTGTCAGAATCCCTCGAATTCATTGGATGACTGACTGCAGACAACCATGGTAGATTTAGGGTTTGGTGGGTTTTAATTTAAAAGAGATGAAGTGAATTCATTGCAGAGGTTTTTTGTTTAAAGGGGGTTAAGTGGGTATGTGAAATTACTAATATTTAATTAATTAATTGGATGATGTTAGTGATGAGGGTCAAAATGGTTAGAAAAAATAACATCGGGGGTACAGATGTTAAAAGATTCCTTTTTGGGCTAATAGGGTAAAAGTGATATAACCACAGAGGCCAAAATCGTAATTTACTCATATATTAATATTAGGGGAATTTACGAAAATGTTGGTTGACCCAACCAATTTACCAAAATGTCAAGCTGTTGCGTCCTTGGAAGGTGTTCTCCATCATGGAGGCGTCGGTCTGGCATTCCCAAGCGTCGGTGCATTTACATGATGACACGTGTCCGACAAAGTTGATGCGTCGGGGCCGACTCCTCCCAAATGTCGACGGACTCATCCCAAAGGTCGGCGACTCCTCCCAAAGGTCGACGGACTCATCCCAAAGGTCGCCGACTCCTCCCAAAGGTCGACGGACTCATCCCAAAGGTCGACGGACTCATCCCAAAGGTCGGCCTTTGGGATGAGTTCGTCGACCTTTGGGAGGAGTCGGCCGCCGACGCATCAACTTTGTTGGACACGTGTCATCATGTAAATGCACCGACGCTTGGGAATGCCAGACCGACGCCTCCATGATGGAGGACGCCTTCCAAGGACGCAGCAGCTTGACATTTTGGTAAATTGGTTGGGTCAACCAACATTTTCGTAAATTTCCCTTAATATTATACCCTTACCTTTAGGACCCACTCATTGTATTAAGTACTAAATTTTAGAGTAAAATACACATAATTTTAGAGTAAAATACACACACAATTTGTATGATTTATCAAAATTTTGAATTTGTTTTCCAGCTTTCTAAAAGTATATGGATGGTTCCTGTAGTTTACATTTTATAAGCATTTCGTCTACAACTAACCAATCTAAAGGTTTCATGAGGTCCAAATTAGGGTTTAAATGCATTACAAAGTGAAAACCAAAGGGACAATCCATGTACTTTCAGCAAAAGTTGAGGACTAAATGCGTTATAAAGTGTAAACCACTAAAACCATTTATGTATGCTAGGGCCAAATCTAAAATTCTTGAAAGCATAGAGTTGAACTCTAGATTTAATATCTTGATTATATGAAAATATCTGACATTCTTATTTTGTTCTATGTTTTTTTTTTCAAAAAAAACCGACTTTGCATGATAACACACAGCTAATCAAAGCATACACATGCACTTGCTTCAAGCTTTCTTTCTTTTTTACAGTTTTTTTTTTGTTTCTTAACTATGTTTCATACAAATTTTTCCTTTTTACAGTTTTTTTGTTTCTTAACTATGTTTCATACAAATTTTTCTTTCCACAGGATGAATATTGGTTTACAGGTTATCAAAATCGAGTCTTACAAATTTTAACACATTCGTCGCAACGTGCAGGTAATATACCACTAGTTATACATTAATCGGAATGGTTATTTTGGTAATTCTACAATTTTTTAACTAATATTTAAGGGTTGATTAAGATCATGTGAAGTGAGATTTAAGAGAGGTGAAAAAGAATAACTTTGATCTAAATATGTACTTTTAGTAAAAGCTGATTCTTATACCATATGTTGATTAGTTACATTTGATGCGTGTGTAAAGGTCTCGAACTATTTGTGACTATTTTGTTTTTTTGATGCTAGAAAGTAGAAACGGTTGTGAGTTATTAGCTGTTAAGACAAACTTTGATGAGATCAAATACTCAAATATGTTCGTTCCAAAGTTTATTAGTTGTTAGACATAATCTTTTGGGACCGACACTATTAGTGACTATTTTGTTTTTTGATCGAGCATGATATCGTCAAACGTACACTTTTTCAAACATACAATCATATAAACTAAGTGGGTTTAAACAACCAAAATAAATAGATACGTTTAACAAGAATAATAACTATTTTTTCTGATAGCAAATGTAAAATACAATAATAATAAGCTGCAACTTTGATGTAAATTTAATAGAATTTTTTTTTTTATAAAAAGACGATAATACTACGTCATAAACAAACAACAAGAGCATCTCAATGCACATTTTTGAACACACAGATGATCCCTCGCCCATTTCCTTAATACATCATTACCAAATACCAAAGAACTCATTTACCAAAAAAAAAGTTTATTTTCATTATAGAAGTTTGCCGGACGAAAGCTCATTTACCCAAAAAAATACCAAAGAACTCTAATTTATTTTCACGTCAAAGGCTAATTGAAAAGACCTCTTTTATAGTAAGACTAACAGTTGTTTAGTCTTAGCAATGGCCAAAGAACTTAAACTTATACCACTTTTATAACGATTAATAGGTGGTGCCTTTAGCCATGAAAATAATGACAAAATTCTAGCAAACAACTCTAAAACTACTTGTCGTGGTCCAGTTCCATCTTAGACCACCTGTAGTGGGGTTTTTTGACGTTTTTCAAAAAAAAAAAAACGCACAACCAAGCCCCACAACCGCCCCCTGGGACATTTTTTTCAAAAAAAGAAAAACCCCAGACGTGCTTTTTTCCACGCCCGACTCTTTTCTTTTGCCAATGAGATTATTCCAAGTCTGATATCATTAGTTTTTAATTTAAAAAAACAAAATAATAATTATTGGGTAATCATTAATGGGGCTTTATTCCACTACGCCCATTTTAAAAAACGCCCAATAAAGTCTTGCTGACTAGACTGCCACATGGCGTAAAACGCCCAAAGGTAGAGGCTTTGTTTTACCCTCCCACTACACATGGTCTTAGCAAGTTGTTTAGTATAACACCATTATGCATAGCCAAAGAGGGTGCATCAATCCCATGGCTGGCGTTAGAGAGAAAAGAGGTGGTTTATTTTAGTTAAATTACTACGCCTAGTTATTGTGTGGTTTAGTTATTACGTCTTTAGCAATGTGACGGTAACATAATAATAGTTATTTCACTTTTTAGTTATTCCTAGGGCTGCAAATGAGCACGAACAAGGCTTTGTTCGTGTTTGTTTGCTAGGGGAATAAACTGCTTACAAATTGTTCATGAACACTTATCGAACCAGATTTTATGTTCGTGTTCGTTTATCAAAGAAATGAACGTGTTCATTTGTGTTTGTTCATTAATTTTAGGTAATGAGCACAAACGCACATTCATGAAAACAAATGAATATTTTCATGAACACAAACAAGTGTTATGAACAAAAATGGACAAAAACATACACCAACACGTGGATGCCCAAGTAGGTGTCTATAAAGGCTGTGACTTGTGAACCCTAAATTGTTAAAAGTTATGTAAACTACACTATTATTTATTAAAAGCTACATAAATATGGTCAAATATGTGATGTAATATACCACGTAATACACAAATGAACAAGTTATCAAATGTTTCCGACCATAAATGAACAAACACGATCCTTGTTCATGTTCTTTTGTTTAACTAAACAAATATAATTTACTGTCCGTGTTTGTGTTTATTAACAAACACAAACGAACCTTTCGTCAAACATTGAACGATATGTTCACCGAACGTTTGGTTCATTTGCGGGAGGCAGAGTAAAAAGACCCAAAAATCAGCCCTACACCGACAACTTACAAACACCAATGAAGTCTGTTTCCCGTACCTTAATAACATTAACCACCACTCTATCCCACCGTTACATAAACCCTAACCCCAAAACCCTCATTTCCGCCACCACCGCCACCGTCTCTCACCGGCTGAACTCAACCACCACCGTCACGCAACAACCAACTCATCGCAACCGTTCGTTCGCGTCAATGGCAACCGGCGACTCATCCCCTACCTCCGCCGTTGTCGAGAAGCAATTCGACGAGTTCCGCCACCGTCTAGAAGAATCTGGAAGCTTACGTGACCGAATCAGAGCCGTTGCGACGCAGATTGAGTCGACGACGAGGATGATGCACTCTAGTCTTCTTCTTATTCATCAATCTCGCCCTATTCAAGGTATTAGGTTACATTTTTACACATTAATATATCATGAGTAGTTTTTATGTGATATGAATCATATGATGTTATTGCATGTTCTCTGAAAGCAATCGGTTAATTTGTGTTGTGATTTATGTAAAAACATGATCAGTTTAGGGCTATGGGATACTGTGATGATACATTGGACTGAGTTAGGTTATAATACGTGTGAAACACATGGTTGTAAAAATCCGTAGGTGTGAGTCGGGCGGTGGGATACCGACTAGCCATTAATCCGGATTAATAGGGACAAATTGGGATTAATTTGGATTGGAATTTTATATGTAACTTTTCATTATATTTATACAAAATTTGGTGTATAATTTTTTTAAAACTTATTAATCGGATTAGATTAATAAGTACGGTTTTGACCAACTTCGACCGAATTTTGACCGATTGTTAATGATTTTTACCGATTACCGATTGGTGGTCCGACCAGGTGAAATTTAAGTGGTAAACTACTTATTAGTGATTAACCCCAATCTTTTGGGTTGAAATTTGTGATTGCTTATCATTTGCAAGTTTTCATAATGAAATGTTAAAAATATGCGGTAGTATATTTGATTATTAGGAACACTAGTGATTTGTAACAAATTCGTTATTGAGATCTGGATTTTGAAATATGGTTGGGATTATTGTTATTTTATTTGTTGCAATTAGAGGTTCTAGAGAAGGCGAAGACGCAGATTGATGTGCTGAAGGAGCTTTTTAGTCAACTTGCGGAAATTGTTCGTGAACAGCCAGGGGAATACTATAGGTGACTGAAACAGTTTGGAAATATATTTTATGTATTAGATTGGATTGCTGATTGCTTTTTATTTTTTATCGTCAGTAACGTTTACTCCTTTACTGACAGGTATCACGGTGACTGGAGGACCGAGGCACAACAGGTGGTCTCTCTGTTTGCCTTTATACATTGGCTAGAAACAGGAGAGCTTCTAGTACACACCGAAGTGGAGGAGAAGTTAGGGTGTAAGTCACAGTTTGTGCTTCTTTTTTTTTATTACGATCGTAGGTTCTAATACTTTAGTTGTCGTGTAGACATCGATGAAGCGCTAATCTTGTGCTGACCTGGCATCCATGTAGGCTAAATGTATTTTAAGTTGTTCTAAAACTTTTTGTTGCTTTTGGTGGCCCATGCAGTGAATGCTTCAGAGTTTGGTCTTGATGTTGAAGACTATCTTATTGGTGAGTGATTGATGTTCTACACTTTTTTTACTGGATAAATATGTGGTAATCACCAAACTCTTATCATCATTAGGTAATTATTTTTATACAGTATTACTATTGCCTATTATAATAACCGTTTTTGCTAGGTTGGGACACAAAAAAAGCATAATTACCAAATTGGTTCATTTTGAAAAGCACATGTTATTATTATTTTTTTTTTAGAATTTTAGCTTATAATAATATTTTGACAATGACATTTAACTTATTAAGTGGTATATTCATGTCTAACAATGTACTCTTATTATTTTTTTTACTTACACTGATCTATAAACAGTTTTTAAAAATTGACTATGAGTTCATGCATTGGTTTCAATGTGTAGGGATCATGTATCTTCTTTGTTTTTATGATAACTTGTACATGTTGTATATTTACTAATGTAATATTATGTTGCAGGCATTTGTTTCATGTCCAATGAACTGGTAAGAATCCCACAAACCTGTTTTTTGTCTTTTATGTTTGGCTAAAATGCTAGTTTTTTAATTCAGCTCGAATCTTAAAAATCCTTGTACTGATTTTAATATGTATCTTTTCTGTAGTGATTTCTGAAAACAATTCAAGTTTCTTTAGAGCTACATAATTATATTATTGTAACATGCAATTATAATCAAGTAATTAATAATGTTTTGCAGCCGAGGTATGTGGTGAACCAAGTGACAGCTGGCGATTACGACTGCCCCAGAAAGGTCTTAAAGTTTTTAACTGACCTCCATGCCTCATTCCGCTTGCTTAATCTTAGGAATGATTTCTTGCGCAAAAAGTTCGATGGTACGTAGTATCACTTCTTCAGTCATTTATCATCTCGTTTTCCTAAAAAGACTCTAAAGTCCAAACTATCCGTTCTCTCTATATCGCTGTCTAATATATATAATTGCAGGAATGAAGTATGATTTGAGAAGAGTTGAAGAAGTCTACTACGATGTGAAAATCCGTGGGTTGGCGTCTACGGGTGACGGTAAAGGAGAGCAAACTGTTCAAGAAACTTAGCATGTTAGTGTGTTACAGGGCCGAATTCGGGTAATGCTCGTCTTTTGTTTCAGTTCCTGTAAATCTTACTCGTGAACTTGGTTCTTTTGGGAAGTCATGTAGATGGTGCTAATCGCTTTTTAGACAATTTATGACATCTTGAATTGCATCTTCTAACTTTCAAATTCAACGGTTGTCTAGTCGACAATGGAAAATTTTCAAACTCACTTGATAAACTTCTGCATGGTTTGCAACGGTCTAAAATGGACCAGAACTGAAACAAAACTTAGTTTGAAACTGTAGAAATTGAGAACAGGGTCGTTGGCAATAGTTTGAGATACGTTTTTGGTATTGGTTTAGAAATGATTTGGTTCTAACCTGATTATGCATCGGGGGAAAGGCGTGCCTTGTGTATTCTGGGTCAAAACTGGTCAAATCTAGGGTATTTAAAAGGTTTATATATGAAAAACCAAATGGATGAATAAATTATGAAATGTTTACTCATGTAGAAGAGAGCTTATCTGGTTGCACATAGATCATAGACGTGCGCTTTGGGATCTATATATTATGATTCTTGAAGCGTTTCGCTCTTTTTTAAACCAAGAACCGGGCTTGTACTTTTGGGCTGTTGATTTTTGCTCAACATTGCGCTCAATTTACATTGCTTTATTTTAAAATAAAGCGAAAACAAGAAGTGTAACCCTTTTATACAAAAAAAGTCTTTATCTCTATTGACTTCATTGTTAAATTTTATAAACAATTTTCGTTTATAAGGTACAAACAAGAGCTAGAGCCAATGTCGTTATAGTCTTAAAAACTTTAAGCTTGAGTTGAGTTTGATGAAATTTATTTGTCTATATTAATTTTTGTTCATAGTATATCTATCTATATTTTATTTGTTTAGACACAGCAACATGTTTAAAATAATAAGAAAACTTAAAAAAAGTTGGTTCTATTCATGAATAGTAAGATAATTACATCAAATCAATTTAGATACTTGGTTCTAAGTGTGAGATACTGTAGAATCTTGAAATATGGCATTGGCGTAAATAATTAACAAATAATGGAAGTAGAATTCTAAATAAACACGTAAATCACGAGATTTACTTGTTTTACCACTAAAAAATAGCATAAACCAGAAGCAGGAAAAAAAATTAAAGTCAAATTCGGGGCTTTAGGCTGGAATTTGGATCCAAGAATTGGATCATCCGTCTGCCACTAACGATTAAGGTTTAAACATGGGATCTCCGTACTAAGACCATGCGTAGTGGGCGTGTTTTTTTCAAAAAAAGCTCCTAATCACGTCCAATCACGCCTCACCCCCACCCCCTTGGGCGTTTTTGAGCGTTATTTTGGAAAAAAAAAGGCTCCAGAGCGTTTTTTAAATCACGCCAAAATGGAAAAGTGTAGGCCAATCACATACATCCCTCTTTTTCTTGGCCAATCCTCTTTTTTGGTTAGTTTTTTTTATTTAATTCTTTACACCCCTTTTTAACATAATACTCACATCCCCACTACACCCATTTTAGAAAAAACACCCAATAATATCCCTTGCTGACTAGACTGCCACATGGCGAAAAACGCTCAAGGGTGGGAGCATTACCACTACGCATGGTCTAAGGGATGTTCCCCTACTAAGTGGGCCAGTCCCGGCATTCACTCTAAAGGGTGTTTATATTTGATACCTAAGAGCATTCACATCCTATCCATCAAAATATGTGAGAGATGGTCTTTACATTATAAAGGGTATAAAAAGTGGTTGTGAGTGTAGGAGAGAGAAATGTTACTGTTCATCTGTATATTTGGGGGACACTGTTTACCCCCTATAGTTTTTTTTAATATCTATTGAAAGTGGTTGTGAGTGAAAAAAGAGAAAATGTAATGATAAAGGTATAAAAATATTATTTAATTGAAAAGAGAGAGAAAAAATATTTATTTTTAATGGAAAATATATTGATATAGGAATTGTTTTTTAGTGGAATCTCCTCTCTCTATTAAAGGAGGAGGGCATGACATAACCAAATCCTATGTGTCAACTCCTAAAACATGCCAAGTCAGCTAATCTAATGTCATTATTACATCATAATACAAATACAATTTTATTTTTATAATTTAAATGATACACTGATGGGCGGTTACTTATTTACATTCAAAATTCAAATTTTTAAAATTCGCATATCTCGAAACACTGATTATTTCTCCACTCTCCATGTTTTCAATCTTCTTCTCATTTAGAGAGAGATAGAGAGATTGAAAGTGAAGGGAGGAGAGTCTCGAGACAGAAGGAAGTACGGCAAGACATCCGTTCATTAGGTCACCACATCTCCTCTTCTTTTGGTTCATGTAATCCAGGTTCTTCAAATGTTCTTTAGGTTTTTTCAAACTACAAACCCTAAATCTACAAATTTCATTTTAATTTGCAGATGATTTATGTTGACTCAGTTATTGAACAAAAGCAGGTGGTTCTCAATTCCTTCAGCAATATGATGTTAGGATTTGAGAACAATCTCTTCATAAGCATCTATCCGGAGGCATTTTGATTAGTGGAAGTAGTGCTCAAGTTTGAGATATTGCAATAACAGATAATATGTCTGATTAGCTGTTTTTGGATGAAAAAAGGTATTATATTTGATTGATTTTGAATTGGATTTTGTTTACCTTTGGGAATTATGTAGTGTGGTTTGTTCTGTTAGACTATGACTGAGTAGTGCAATAAGATCTTAGATGGTTTTTGGCAGATATAGGCCCCCTTTGAATATCTTTGTTGAGCAGGTGTATTACAGGAAATGTAACTTTTTATTTTTTGTTTGTCAGTGGTAATATCAATAATCAGTAATTATGAACTTATGAGTTGGAAATATGTAGCGATTGATTCTATATTTTCATATGCAGAAAAAATGGTGCACTGATGCAGAGCTCAAGAGTCTTATAAGAAACTTTCACTGGTAAGCAATATTGATCTAAAATAAGTTGTTTATTTTCATGTTGATACTATATTCAGATTTTCAGGAATACCAATCCAAAACATAGTCTCTTCTTTAATATTTTGTCTGTTATTATGCTATGTTTTTATTGATTACTTTGTTTTTTTAATTTGTCCTAAGTTGCTAGTATAATACCATCAAGTAACTGTAGATGATTCAACAACTTGCAGTTAAGATTCGTAAGTGAAATAAGTTAAGGTGACTTTTCTTTCTCATAAAAATCATGGTACGATAATAATGATGCTGGTGATGATGTATTTTGTTATAATGCCATGTTTTTATTGCTTATTTGTTAGGGTTTTTGTACAAATATGCATACTTGTCTGATGTTTCTTTGACTGAATTACTTTTTGCTGAATTATTTGCTTCTTCTCAATTGTATTATTGTATTACTTATAGTTAGCATCGAATCTGTCGAATTTTTGATCTTTAGTTCAAGTAATAGTTAAAAATTTGTAGTTGAATAACCATATGTTTGAATTCCAGGTTGTGGATTTGAAGAAGAAGTACTCATGCATCAACCCTAGGTTAGCGTTTGTTTTTACGAAGTGCGTTGTGAAAATGATGGATAAAAAATAAGACAGTGTTTTTTTAATCTTTTACTATGCATAAGAGTGAATAAAAAATGTGATTTTCCAGTAAACTATACTCCTTTTCAGAACTATTTGCCTCTTCTCAATTGAATTACTTATTACACTTAATTTAGTTATAATTAGCGTCAAATCTGTCGTATTTTTTTTGGTTTTCCATGTTGTGGAGTTGAAGACGAAGCACTCATGCATGAACCCGAGGTTAGCGTTCGTGTAGATGAAGCGCGTTGTGAACATTACCGTTAAATAGAAGAGTTAGTGTTTTTTTTAATCTTTTTACGAGATATAATGAGTAGCCATGTGATTTGCCAGTAAACGATACTCCTTTGCTGAAGTATTTTCGTCTTCTCAATTGAAATACTTATAATTACGGTCGAATCTGTAACGAATTTAGGATATATAATAGTACTTTCTTTTATCACTCGAGTCGTCTGTAAAAGGGTCGGCCGTAACTGACGTCCACTCCGTAACGAGTTGTAAATATACAAATTTTTTCTTTTATCGAATACGTTATCTGTAACAAGTGAGGTATGTAAATGAGTGAACTGACCAAATACGAGGAGGTCACACATGATCATAAATACGAGGAGGTATGCAGTTTTTCGTATCTCGTGTATGGTTGTATTTTTTTTTGTTATCTAGTCATACTGTAATTAATTTATAGTAATAAAGTAAAATGCTTTCAACGACCATAAGAAGATGAAAGCTGCCAATATGAGTGGTTTTCTTATATATCCAAAGTTGGAGACATCTGTATTATAGACCAGGTTTCTTTTATCCTATATGGAAAATATATCCATATTAACAGATGATTTCTATTAAGAATAATCTCGAGTTTATGTTTGCTTTGTAGTTCTTTACAACTTAACAGCGTTAACATTTTGGATCTTCTACAGGATCTCTTTGTGTCTTAATAGAACCATAAGGTTAGTAAAATACGTATACGAGTAAACTTAAGCATTTGCATTTTCCATAATTTAAGTAATTGAAAATGTTAAGGGTTTCTTTGTGTTAATGATGCAGGCGGTGTTGGTGAATTTCGGCCTTGGCTGGAGTAGCAAGTAAAAGTGGCTAAAAATGGTCCACTTTGATGCCCTTATTCATTTGTTGTTTAATAAATTTTGGTATTGGTTTATAAATTTTCTAAATAACGGTCCACTTTAATTTATGCCCTTATTCATTTATTGTAAGACGTTCCCTTTATTTGTTATTTATATGTTTTTTATTCCTTAAGATCTTATTTAGAATATGTTATTTTATCATTTGTATTATTATTATTATTATTATAGCTGGAAGTTTAAGAAAGTTTGTATATTATATTTATTATGTAAAGTTTTTAAAAACCGTCTAAATTTTTAAAAAATTATAGCTGGAATATGTTATTATTATTTGTATTGTACATATTGTATTTCTATTTTTGTATTTGTATTATAGTTGGAAGTTTTTAATAATAAAATAAATATTTAAATTGCACTACTTTTCAAGCCCTCTAAATTCAAATTTTGCATGGCGAAGAGTTGGTGTATTTAATGTGATTAGATTATCATCATCATTTACAAGTACTATTGCCTTCCATTATTAATACATACAATCTTTTAATCTCTCAACACACAATATCTCTTCTCTTCCATATCTAACTGAGTTTTCAAGATCAGTTTTTAGAAGCATGTCCAAATACCGAACTGAAGCGTCCAAGCTTTTGGAAATGGCATCACAGTTGAACAGTAATGTTGGTGGATCATCTTCTCATCTTAGTTTTGTTTCTGATTTGAATCCTGCTAAAGACATGTGGAATCTGAAGGCGAGAATCATCCGAAAATAGAATCAAGGTTTTAAGATAGAACTGATCCTCATAGATGAGAAGGTTAGTATTTATCTTTTTTTTTGTGATTTTTGTAACTCCTTTCCAAGCTGTACTCTTCGTATATTTTGTTTCTAGGTTATAGATATTTGAACCCTAAATGTATCTTTGAAACTGATGTTCAGGGTGGAAAGATTCAGGCGGGTATTAAGATCAATCTGATCCCTGTTTTTGACAAACAACTTCAAGAGGATGCTGTTGTTATTCTCTCCAAATTTGGTGTCCGTGCAAATACTGACCCATTCAAAGTTGTAACTCATGATTATAAAATCAACTTTTATCGTTGTACGACTGTTACCCATGTTGATTCTTGGCAAGGTCTTTAATACGACTTTAAGTTTATTGCTTTTAAGGATATTCTTAACGGAGCTGCAAATGACCTTTTGACAGTTGGTGTGTATATTTTGTAACATTCGTAAAAAAAATGAATGAATCCTAAAACCTGACCTGTTTTTGTAACTCGATTAATTTTCATATTTCACGTAATTTTGTTTAATGTTTAAGCAATAAAATGTCTTGGATTCTATGTTTTGATCATACATGTTATCATATCTGGTGATTTATAGTCTTATACATGTTTTAGACAACCTTGTAAATTCATTTACATGTAATTTGAAGCAACCCTCTATATCTTAAGGTCTAAAACTAAGATTTTCCTTAAGTTAATAAAAAAACTTTGGAGACCTCGTGAACATACCTAACACATCACATCCTAACCGTTTTTATCATTCAAACTTCATTATATGCATGCCTTCGGATAGGACATTGTGTTTTGGAGAGTTTAGATGTAAATGATCACAAGTAAAAAGCTCTACATGTCGTATTCTTAGTTTTGTCATAAGATGACTTTCGGGTGACTTTCTTGCTAACTTTTCTCATCCTTGAGCTATCATTCTGGTCCATTCAAAGCTCCAAGATATACTTGGTATACTAAGGATCAAGTAGGTTCAAATGGTGCATAAAACTGAGCTCCAGGTAACGGGAATCACAAACACAAGTTTTAGAACATAACCCTCGACCCGCATCAAGACCCAAGGTTAAGCCCAATTCTCGACACCATGGATGTTGGATTACTCTCTTCCATATGATAGTACTCTAAAAATAATGAACGTAGGCGAAAACCATGCGCGAAACGGAGTTATAACGAAGCGGGAATCGTGAAAACTGTTTGGTGTTTGTTGCTGATTCGAAAGACGCGAAAATCTTATTTTAAAGTTATCCCACATCGCCCCAATCACCATTTTGTGCTCTATTTCACACCTATAAATACCCTTGCTTGGTTCTTTATAGCTTGCAACTCCTAGTTTGAGTATAAACAAGTGGAATAACCAAATTTGGTGGCTCCACAAGCACAATACCCCTTTGGGTGTGGTGGGTAGTAGTTTTTATTTCCGTTTTCGACGAGGAGGTGCTGCCCTTCAAGTTCTTCTTATTTTGTAAAGTTCTTCTTCGAAGTAATCTTCCTTTCTTTTTTTTTTAAATTTTTTTTAATATTCATTTGTTTATTGCTTTCTTAGTTTAATTAGTTTAGTTTAGGTTCTTAGTTAAGGAGCATTAGGCTCGTTAAGGTAGCCTAGTTTAGGCTCGCCTTTAGGCTTTTCATAGTCTTGTAGAGGCTCGTTAGGTTCAACGAGTCTAACATATCAAGTTCGTTCATTTAGTTATGCCTAGCATAACGTTTACTTTGTTTTGTTGCATTCGTTTGTCTTGCTTAAATCACGCTTATCAATTGGATTTTCTCCTTATTCTCATGCGGTTTTTCACTAAGGATTAAAAACGCAAACACTGTGAGTGAATCCTTACGAATTCCCTTTTTTATTCACGTTTTGGGGTGTATCATGTGTCATAATTTACTTTATTTATACAAATACATGTGCTACCACCATTATGTGATCTAATGTGTATATTTGTTTGTGGTGGTTATGTGTGGTTACATTTTATCATTTCAGTGCAATCATTCATTTAAGGCCCATCAGTTCCTCGTGGGATACGAGTCGAACATCAGGTGCCTCATTAGATCGGCTCCATTTGATTGAGCCTTGATCTCAAGTTCATCATTATCATGTTCATATGTTCATTGTTGATATTATGTGATCTAATGTGTATATTTGTTTGTTGTGGTTATGTGTGGTTACATTTTATCATTTCAGTGCAATCATTCATTTAAGGCCCATCAGTTCCTCGTGGGATACGAGTCGAGCATCAAGTGCCTCATTAGATCGGCTCTGTTTGATTGAGCCTTGATCTCAAGTTCATCATTCATCATGTTCATATGTTCATTGTTGATATTCTGTGATCTAATGTGTATATTTGTTTGTTGTGGTTATGTGTGGTTACATTTTATCATTTCAGTGCAATCATTCATTTAAGGCCCATCAGTTCCTCGTGGGATACGAGTTGAGCATCAGGTGCCTCATTAGATCGGCTCCGTTTGATTGAGCCTTGATCTCAAGTTCATCATTCATCATGTTCATATGTTCATTGTTAATATTATGTGGTTTGTGATTTAATTATATATACATATGCTCATATATGGTCCATGCACATTTTTATTGTAATAACCAATTTAACAAACTGTTTAATGTTTAACTTAGATTCACTCGCCAACCTTTGTTGACCCAAAACCATTTTTACACATGATACAAGTGAACAGGTACGAAGAGAAGATTGGACATAGGATGAGCCTTAGTTAACAAGAAACGAATTAGTGCAATATACTTGTTATAAACATCGTCTTGTGTTTATAATTGTTTATGTGAATTATTTGTATTGTGAGACACTTGATATGAATTAGTGAATATTTAAAACAAGTAATAACAATTCATAAGCTCTCGAGTTAACCCAATCATGCCCCGATCACCTATTCCGCTGCGGGTCGGGGTGTGACATATTTAGTGTTTACCACTTTCTAAATGTAAATTATTTTGTTTTTTGGATTTAATTTTTATTACATTATTGCAGATGTTGCTGGTACTGTGGTCGACTGTGGAGACTTGGACATTTATGGTCAACTTCCTAAACAATCTAAAAGGATGAACTTTGATCTTCAGGACTTGGAGTAAGAATTTACCTTTCAATTTTAAACTTTGTACATTATTGAAATTGAATTATTAATAACTATTGTCTATGAAAGCTATACATATTAAAGTTGTTACAATTTAGTATTGTTAAATGTTGTTGGTGTTCTTCAAAAAACAGTTATCCTTATATATGTTCCACTTTTTTTTGAAATGATGCCATAAATGAGAATAATAATTATTGCTCTTACATGATAAATGATTTGAAGAATCTACTATTCCAGGACTTAGGCAATAAGTGCTTTAATTATTGAAGTTGTTTAATAAATGAGAGTTGCCTTTGGCTAATAAATGATGTCCATGTTATTTGATTTCATTAAAAAATACCATTTTTTCATAAGCTGATGAAATAATAGTGATGTAATAAATGACGTCCATGTATTTTGAGATTAAAAATAAATTCATGTATTGTTTTTGTTTAGGGGTACGGTTTTACGATGTACTGTGTGGAATGCTTATGCTGAACAGTTTAGCCACTTTCTTTCTAATAACAACATCGCTAATGAGCATCTCTTGGTTGTTATTTAGCATGAAAAGGTTAAAGAATGGAAAGGTAACTGTTCTATTATACTACATTATCAGTTATAATATAATACTTTTTGCTGTAAAACCAACCAAAGTTTTTTTAATTATATATTTGTATATTATAATGCATAGGGAAATTGACAGTTCAAAGTGACAAGTTTGGAACTCGGCTGTTTTTGAACGAAGAAATCGATGAAACTAATCAACTATGGAGGAGGTAAAATGTTGATCTAATATGAATTTACATTTGTGTATCGAATTAATTCCTAAGTTTGTCTTAATTTGCCTACTAATTGTTTATACTGTTCTTTAGTCTTATACTGAAACAAGGGCAAGCATCTGGTTCTACTTCTCAAACAATACTTTCATCTCAGACCATTTACCCATTGCACCAAGAGTTCGATAATAGCTACCCTAAAGAAACATGTTGATGAGATTATAGAAACTGAGAGGTATTATTTTTTTATACTTTTATATTTGCTTACAGGAAATGTGTACACAAAGATTTGGTAATGACCTTTTCTTTTTTACAGGAAACGTCTTGTGTTGTAGTTGCTACCATTAAAATTGTGCAAGAAAACTATGGTTGGTTTTATCGATCGTGTCGTAAGTGTTTCAGGAAGGTGCTTAAGTAAAGTTGACTATTTACAAAATGCTGAAAATATCTCTGAGGAAATACTAAATTTACCTCCCACTGCTATGTTTTGTCCCAAATGCAAATGTGAATGTATATCAATCACCACAAGTCAGCAACATTATTATTTAAGTGCTGTTATTTATTATTTATATTAAATTCAATTGCTGCTGCATAATATAAATTAATTAAGTGCTGTTATTATCTATGTATATATATCAGGTTTAAGGTGCACGTCAGGGTGCAAGATGAGACTGGTAGTGTATCTTTTGTTATGTTTGATAGGGATGTCATGAAGATTGTCGGATCAGCTGCAAGTGATATTAGGGAAAGGCAAGTGACGGCAGATGATATTCAAACTTTCCCACATGAGATCTCTGATTGGTAGATAAGAAGCTAGCTTTTAAGATTGAGGTTTCTAACTACAATCTTACTCATGACTACCCTGTTTATACGGTCCAAAAACATGTGATGATCCGGTTATAATTGCTGAGTTTCTTGGGGAAAACAACAATATGGATGTGAATGCTGATGAGGTAGTGAATGAAATCTCTTTTATAATACATATTTATGGTGCTTTATTCTTTAATTATTGTTATACAGTTTGTTATATTCTTTGTGTATGACCATTTCTTAGGTGGATCAAGAAAACGATGAAATGAAAGCTGTAGACCTTTCTGAATCTTCTCAGTGTGTTGGTGAACCAATTTCAAAGGTTAGTTTTCGAGTTTACCAGTTAAGTTAATTTGGTCTGTTGTGATTTTTACGTTTAAAAAGAACCTTTTCATAATTTAACGTAGGATTAGTTTTTGTGATTTGTTTCAAGGATGTTGTATCTGTTACTGCCGACTCTTCCGTCGTTGAAGCTGAAAAGGATTCTGCTACAAGTCCGAATGAAAAACGAGCTGTGGAAAATGTTGATAGTCAAAATGTTGGTGAACTCTCGTCTACAAACAAACGAGTCCGGAAGAAGGCATCTAAGCTTATCACTTAGAAGCTGTTTCTTAGTATATGTTATGAAATTGTAGTAGAAACTACTTATTTTGAAGACTTAAGATGATGTCTGTTGATGTTTTTAATGTCTGTATTTTGTTAACTCTTGAACTCAGGTTGATGTATGTACTTTTGGTGTAGTAGTGATGTGTGTTAAGAACATCGAAGATGGTGTATTTCCTTTTCGTGTTAATGACTACTATATGAAATCACCATGTTTAAACTTTTCTTCTATATTGATTTGCTTTTCAAACATGCTTGTGCCTAATGTCTTAACCTTTTAAAGGCAATACTAATACTGATTTTTTTTGTTGAATAACAAACTTAGCGCAAAATCATAATTTATGATAAGGTCATTATTGTCAAGTTTTAAGAAGTTTGTTTTTGTTAAAAAAATTTGGAATCATATACCAATATACGATTTTGGTATTTATGTCACAATTTTAGAAGACTTCATACTAAATTATATATACAATATTGTACATAATAAATATATCATGCTCCCTGTTTGAAATTAAATGATTCTAAATACATACATTAGTTTTTTTTATATTATAATAATATATATATTTTTAGTATTTTATTATATTATTATAATAATGTTCTAAAAGGTAACAAAACTTGAACTCACAAAACTATAAGAACCCAAGAATTGGTAATTAAGCATAAATAAACATATATTTTATAATAGAATTGCAAATGTTATTAAAAAAAGTGTAAATTGCATAAATGTCATAAAGAAAGCAAGTTAATATGTAATTGTAGATGATATTTTTGTAATTAAAAGAAAAATAAAAAGAAATTGGGTACTTTAGCACAATAATGCTCATCTAAATCTAAATAATTATGTGTTCAATAAATAAATCTTTAACTCACTCTCAATAATGGAGCACTTTTTTCATCTCCTACCACACACTATCTTTCTGAAGATATCCGGCCCTGCATTCCATCTTCTTTTTTATAAAGCATCCACAAAACTCCAAAAGTCTCAATACAAACCAGATAAAGCCCTAGATTTGGAGATATCTCTCGCACTGCATTCCATCTTCTTCTATGCATCAAGATCTTCAACAGGCTACACAATACAAGTTTCGATTTTGATTGTTTCAATGCAATACAGTATTTTGATTTCCTATTTATGTAAATTCGTCATGACTTGTGCGATTTCTTCTCACTCTTTTTAACAACAAATTATACTATAGGCCGACCTGGAAACAAGAATGCATTCCTTTAATTTATGTGTCGATTTATGATATTGAGAACTGATTGATGTGTCAATTAGGAAATTAATTTAGTATTGTTGTTATCATATTGAGACTGATTGATGTGTCAATTAGGACTTTAATTTACTATTGTTGTTATCATATTGAGACCTGATTGATGTGTCAATTAGGAATTTAATTTAGTATTATTGTAATCATATTGAGACCTAATTGAAACATCAGTGATGTTTTAAGTTACTGAGTTTGATGTTTCGAATTTAACTATTACAAGTTTGTGTAGAACATTTCATAAGCTTTTTAAAGTCTCAAAATGTTCTCCATATGATGGATACCAACAAGAAAACTACAAGAAGGTATGAACTGTTAAAGGAGAAAGGTCCAACAACAAGCTCTAAGGAATCCCGGGGAAAAAGGAAGTGTATTCTTCAAAATCGTCGAAACAATGCCGGTTCTCATGTTACATCAAGTTCTTATCCTATCGAGTTGAGTCCATTATCAGATGTTACAAACAGTATATGTTATACAATTAAAAATACCAGACACTTTCCTATCTTCATGATGAATTTAAATATATTAGGTTTTACTAATTGTTTCATATATTTTTGTTTACAAGATTCAAGAACAAGAATATCAGCACAGAATGTACATCATTCTCTTCACAATGGTGCTTTTAATCTTACCCAAACATTATATCCTGTTGTTAGGGCCCCACTATCAAATATTACAAATGGTATGTGTTATACATATATTACTAAAATTAAAAAACTGATTACATATTCATATCTTATTATTATTAAATTTAACATGTATTTTTTCCTTTCAAGTTTCAACCACAATTCCTGTAGAACCAAGTGTATATCACACTCATAGTAATGTCAGTCCACCTCTTACGAATGATTTCTGTAAGTCTTCTACAAAAAGTCAAGGTATAAAGAGATTAATGAACCTATTTTTTGAACCATTTGATTATCGCTATTGTACGTTTATTCATTCTTCTACATATTTTGAATTGTCAGCTTCAAGAAGTAGAAAATTTTCACGGAATGTACCTCACATTCCTTCAAATCCTAATATCCCTCCTGCTAGTAGTATTCCCCAATCATCATGCTTAAATGGTAATAAAATGATATCTCATTTATGTTTAAGTATTTAATATTTTATAAATATGAACCTGACCTATGTTGATGATGTAAATATTAATGTGGAGTTATTGTGGTAGGTGATACTTCAAACAATATTTATGATGCTGATAAATTCAGAAAAAGTTAAAGAAAAGTTCAATACAAGTCAGATTTCTAAATTTGATTTATCGATTAGTGAAGACATATTAGTTGATTATGTGATTAAAAAGATCTATGGAATTTCCAAAGGTAGTTCATCCATCTTTGCTATTGTGTACTTTTTCAATATTTAACATTATTTTTATTCAATTCCGAAGAATATATTGATCATGGAGATGCAAGCTTCGTGTGCTCTAAGTGTCATGCAATGTTGTGGGAAGATGAAATGCTTAGGGGAAACCAAGATCGTAAGAAAACATCATTTTCTCTTTGTTGTAAAAATGGAGATGTTGAGCTTCCACCAGTACCGCAACCTCCCGCATTATTATACAATTTGTATGAAAGTAATACTTCAAAGAGTCAGAATTTCATGAACCACATTCGAGCATATAACATGATGTTTTCTTTCACATCTCTTGGTGGCAAAGTTGACAAAAGCATTTGCAAAGGTAAAGGTCCTTATGTATTCAGACTACAAGGTCAAAATTATCATCGTCTTGGCAGTCTTCTTCCGGATGCTGGAAAAGAACCCAAATTCTCACAACTTTACATATATGACTCAGAAAAGAGGTTGTAAATCGACAAAAGGCAGTAAGGTAATTTCTTAATTAAATTATCACATTTATGTTTATACGTATTACTTACTATCATACTCACATAAATGGTTCATTTCAGTTAGATGTAACTTTTGACATCATTATTACTCATGTAGATCTCAAACTACCAACAGAACGACAACAAACAATCAGCTAGATATCGCCACTATCGAAAGTCTTAAAAATATGTTAGATTCTTGCAACCCTCTTGTGAAGTCCTTTAGAATGGTAAGAGATTGTTTTCAAGAAAATGACTGGCAAAATGTATCCCTGAAGCTTATTGGAAGAAGAGATAAAGATGGTAGAATATACAATTTACCAACAGCATCAGAAATTGCTGCATTAATAATTGGTGATTTTGATGGAGCATTTGATAAACGGGACATTATTGTTCGAACAAATTGTGGAGGTCTTCAAAGAATTAGTGAGCTTCATCCATCTTACCTTGCTATGCAAATCCACTAATTTTTCCATATGCAGAAGATGGTTTCCGACCTGGTATTAAACATAGAGGTATTGCAGTTGATAATGAGTTTGTAAGAACCAGCCTTACAATGAGAGAATTCTTTTGTTATAGAATACAAGATAGATACAATCAGTTTTCATTGTTAGTTGATACGAAAAAACTCTTTCAGCAGTTTTTGGTTGACGGATACACAATGATAGAATCTGCTAGGTTGGCTTATATAAGGACACAACAACCGAAACTTAGAACCCAAAGTTTTAAGAATTTGAATGCTGCTGTGGAAAGTGGAGAGAATGATGCATTAAATTGTGGTAAACGTATACTCTTACCTTCATCATTTACTGTGCAAAAGTACTTGGATGCTATGGCGATTTGCAAGTCAGTGGGATATCCTGACTTATTCATAACTGTAACCTGTAATCCCAATTGGCCTGAGATTTATTGGTGCTTACATCATGAAGGTCTTAATCCCGAAGACAGACCAGATATTATCTCTAGATTATTCAAGATTAAATTGTACCATCTAATAAAAGATTTCAATACTCATAAATTTTTTGGTCCAATAAAAGCAGGTAGATCTCACCTTAAGTTATCACTCAATTTATGCATAACTATTATTATCTGACTTCTATTTCTTTTCAATATTTTAGTTATTTATACAGTTGAATTTCAGAAGCGTGGTTTGCCACATGCTCACATATGTTTGTTCTTGAGTCCGGAAAGCAAATTCCCAACAGCATCTGATATCGATCGTGTCATTAGTGCGGAAATACAAGATAAAGATGCCGATCCAGAATTATATGAGCTTGTCAAGCAATTTATGATTCATGGACCACGTGGGGCAGACAATCCCCAGTGTCCGTGTATGGTTCATGATAAATGTTCTAAAAACTTTCCTAAAAAATTTGTAGATGAAACTTCTGTTGATTCTGAAGGATATCCTGTATACCGGCATCGTCAGACAGGTTTTATAGTAGAAAAGAATGGTGTTGCACTTGATAATCGTTTTGTAGTTCCTTACAATGCTCTTCTACTCAATAAGTACCAGTGCCACATAAATGTCGAATGGTGCAACCAATCAGCTTCTATTAAATAGTTGTTTAAATATATTATAAGGGACCTGATATGTAACATCCGTCGAAAAACGGGTTTCCAAAACCCGCTTCGTTTATTAATCGAATATCCAGTTAAAAATTTTCGTTGCATATTTATTGCTCAAACTAATTTTAAACGATACATAATTAATAACTATATTGGAATTTAAAAACTATAATTTATAAATAATCTTAAATTGTGAGAAAAAAATAAAATGGGGACGCCGGGTTTCGCACCCGGGTCGCCCACAAACTCAAACACACAACACACCGCTCCGCCACTTGCCTTCTTTGTGAATATAATGAAACAAATAATACTTAAAGTGAAACCCGAATTCAAAACCGGAGATCACCGCGCTCAGAACTCGCAGTCACCGGGAAATCCGGCAATCCGCGACTTTGGCCATTTCCCTTTTGACCAAAACACGCTAACCGACTAAGACATCGGTTATAACCGATGTCTGACCCTAGATTTTAGTCATAACCGCCGGAAAATCTTTGACCGCGAATCAAGACCAAAACTCGGACTCAATACATCCTGTTCTTCTCTATAAATACCCACCCAAACCTCTGGTAACCTTTTCTCTCAAAATCGCACAATCTCTCGAAGCTTTAGCACTCGCCGGAGATATTCTGCATTCGTCGGACTTTCACCGGAAAATCGAGACTTACACCAAATCGGTAAAATTCTCGACTCTTTTGTTTGCAATCCATTATTAGACAAGTATTAACATAAATCGTTCAACCAGAATCCGTCTCAGACAACGTTGCCGGGAATTCCTGCACTCGCCGGAAAATCACTGGAAATTCTGAAGTCTCACTGTCAATCGGTACAATCATCTAAACCCCCTGATATCCCTTGTTTAGTAACTTAATTGCACAACTCATTGATCAAAACTGATAATTGATTCACTCAGACGGAAGTCACCAATCAGAGCCGACGACCCTTGCCGGAAATCTGAGCAAAACATTCTGTTCGGTACATTTTACTCCGTAACCCTCTTTATCCATTTCATTCCAATCAATTATATGTTCGATGACCGATTTAAACAAGAACAGTCGGACATCATTGCTCTGTGTCTTTGTAAACGAAGAAGATGAAGTCGAACATGTGTATAAGTTTAACTAAAACTGAATATTTAACCGGGTTAGACACACAGTCCAGCGGTGGACTGTGTGCACAAACAATGCACACGTCCCGGGTTCGAATCGCACACGTTACGAATTTCAGAATTAAAACCAACATTTTTACAACTGAATCGGATCAGGTCACCGAATGTTAATAAGTATAATTCAATCCATAAGTTAAACAGATATGACACACAGCCCAACTGGTTGGGCTGTGCGCACTCGAACCGAAGGATCCGAGTTCGACTCCGGGTCCCTGCAACCGGTTCAGCCATATAAATTGTTTTCAATAAAAACCCAAATAAATTAAAGGTTTATTAGTGTATAAATATAATTAAAACAAAGAATATTTCGGGTTAGACACGTAGCTCAGTTGGTAGAGCTGCGTGCACGTATACGAGAGGTCCCGAGTTCAAACCTCACTCAGCGCATATAATTAACACAATCCGACCGGTCAACGGTCAACGGTTAGAGTCAAAAAGTCAACATTTATTTATTTATTTTTTTATTTATTTAATCAGAAAATTATTTAAAAATACTTAAAAATAATATTTTTAAAGTTAGAAAATGTCCTTAAACTCACAAAAATAAATCTAAAAATCCTATTAAGATTATGAATTAAAAGTATTAATCTCAAATAAAATCCATTTATTTACCGAACCATTTCGTTATTATTTTAGGTTAGTTTTCCCCGTCGATCAAATCCTAAAACTCGTGCACATCCAACGTCATCAAAGAACGCACCCAATATGAGTGAATCTCTACCAATTCCCCGTTTTAATCACATTTTGGGGTGTATCATGTGTCGTTTAAATCCTTATTATATTTAAACACTTGTGCATCCATCATATCCGTGATCAAATGTGTATCAATTATGTGTTCAATTGTTGTGTGAATTATGTTTAGATTGAAGTTATCATTTTCAGTACATGCATTTCATTAGGCCCATCAGCTCCCCGTGGGATACGGGTTGAGTATCAGGTGCCTCATTCGATCGGCTCCGTTTGATTGAGCCTTGATCTCATATACATCATCATTCATATCATTTACTCATCCAATGTGGTTTGTGTTTATGTTATATATACATGTTTGCTCACATGTGATTATTGCACAAATTTTCAATATTAAATACAACAAGAAATTAATAACAATGTTTTCTCAAGGTTCACTCGCCAACTTTTGTTGACCCAAAATGTCCCCCGTTTTACACATGATACAGGTGATCCAGTTGAGGCAAGAAACACATAGGAAGGCCTAGAAGAATAAATCAGTTTAAGCTTTGGATTGTTTTACTTAGTTTCATTTCCTTGTAATTGTATGGATTTGATTTGAATATTTAAGTTGTAATTTGAATTTAATAAATATGAAATATTTTAGTAAACATCATGAGCTTTGGTGATAACCCAATTATGCCCCGACTTTTATTCCGCTGCGGGTCGGGGTGTGACATGATAGAGTTAGGGCTCAAGTTTTCCAATCTAACAACACCAACAATGACAATCAGCAGAACAAAGTTGTAGATGAAGTTAAAGCATACCTTGAGTGTAGGTACATTTCTGCTTGTGAAGCTGCATGGAGAATATTTCAGTATGATATACATTATCGATATCCAGTTGTTGAAAATTTATCTTTCCATTGCGAAGATGGTCAAAATATTGTATATGATGATGATTCTAATTTGTGTGATGTTGTTAGTAATCCGACAGTGAAAATGTCAACGTTTACCGAGTGGATGAATTGTAACAAAGTAGATGCATTTGCTGCGACATTGAAGTATATAGATTTCCCGAGATATTATGTATGGCTACGTAGTAAACGGAAGTGGTACCGAAGAAAGCGTCCTTTTGGATCAGTTGGCAGGATACATTATGTCCCACCGTCACTTGGTGAAAGTTATCACTTGAGGATTTTACTGAATCATGTTAGAGGACCCACATGTTTTGAAGATATAAGAACAGTTGATGGCCAAATTTTTGAATCATACAAAGATGCATGTTTTGCACGAGGCCTATTAGATGATGATAAGGAATATGTTAATGGGATGAAAGAAGCCAGCACATGGTCATCCGGAGAATTTTTGCGGACGTTTTTTGTAATGTTAATATTGTCACCTGTAACACATAACATTTCATAGTAACTGTAACTATTATAGTTGAATATATACTCATAGATAGCTAAAAATAAAACTCTCTGAACCAACATTACACAAAAAAAGTTTTATAAACATTCTGTTATAATTTTTTTTAAATAATTGATTCTTGTGTGATGTCAACATTATTTTTAATAAGTTTAGAATACCAAATTCAAGAGTAATATCAGATCCAGTATATATACACATTCATAAACAACAACAACAACAACTGAACCCATTAAATCCCACACATAGACAACTATTGTTAGTTTCTGGGGAGGGTGAGATGTAGACAAACCTTACCCCTATTCCTTTGATAGTGAGGCTGCTTCTAGAGAGACCCTCGACTCAGATTATACAGACATTTTTATAAAGCAACATGTATATATGTATATTGAAAACTACCACAAATAGAAAACTACCGCTAATAACATAGGTGGCGGAAGAGTATATCATTAAAATAGGCAACTATAACATCACAAACAACCTATAATCCTATATAAGGGTACATGGTTAAAAATATGCAAACGTAATATAGGCGGTTAAAGAGTATATGGTTAAAATAGGTAAGTATAACGTCAGAGACAACCTATAAGCCTTAATCAAAGTACATGTTTAAAAATATGCAAACGTAATATAGGTGGCGAAAGAGTATATGGTTAAAATACACCTTCAATGAACTGTTAGGTTTAAAATACACCTTCAATGAACTGTTATGTATATATATAGAAACCTAAATTAACTCTTATAACAAAATCCTGTTTAAATATTACTCATCAACATTTGTTTCAATCATATAACTTTTAAGAAAATCAGCTGTTTTCGTTCCTTTAATGTTTCATTAGAACATCATCATATATCATTGTCATCATCGTAAAATATCTCAGCAAAAATTAAAACAATTTCAATCATAAAATTTATGTCAGAATCATTACATTTATTCCTTTTTCTTTTTCATAAGAACGGGAAGAAAATGTATTCTTGAAATTACACTATAAACCAAAAATGAACAAGTTCAAACACATGCAATACATAAAATCTCTGTTAAATAGACATAACATCTCCAACTTTCATAATACTAAAAACCTAAATCAGATTCGACGTCTAATATTGTTATTTATCGCCGCAAACAAACAGAGTATGCAGATTATGTAGTAACAAATTGAACTTCATTTGCTAAATCAAAGTATGAATCTTTGTTTAACTGATCGGAGATTGAGTCGGAAGGGTACCTTTTTTCATCTTCCGGCGATTTTAAGTTCTTGATTATACTGAAGATAGGGGTCTTGATTAGAAGAGATATAGTAGGGAGTTGATGATTTGATGGTATTATAATTATCTTCATAGATTATAGGTTATATATGAGACATTAAAAAAGTATTTAAAATTTCTTAATTTGTTTACAATATTTCTGAATAATAATAATATTAAAATATATATCTATGATGTTACATAATTAGTGTTGATTTTCATAGGTATTTCTATTTTATAACTTTTTAACCAATTATTTCTTGGAATAATAGATTTTAATAATCACGATTTTACTCCTTAGACGGAAATGATTTCAACTTTCAAAATAATCGGTGGTGGTCCCAACTTTTCGTATATTGTAAACCAATGTACTTCTAACTAAAAAACCTTAATTTCTTTTTGTTTCCTTATCCTTTTCGGCAACCTTTTCGTATAATGTAAACCAATGGACCTTTACTAAACCGAAAAGGATAAAGAGACAAAAAGAAATTAAGTTTTTTTAGTTAAAGTACATTTGTTTACAATATGTGAAAAGTTGGGACCACCACCGGTTAATTTTGAAGTTGGGACCATTGCCGGCCATCGACTAAAAGTTTGGATTATTACAATCCATTATTCCTTATTTCTTTGGTTAATTTAGATCTATCGTGTGATGCTTTCATTTTTTTTAACTTCAATTTATATCTGCATAAATGTATATGCGTACAATTTCTTTTAGACAAAATTGCAGAAAACAACCTTTATGTTTGTCTCAAACTGCAGTTTATACCGTTCACTATGAAATCGACAAAAACCAACCTTTATGTTCATGTTTTATGACACCTTATAACCTTAAAGTCTTCTAATGTATCCCTTTTAAAGAAAAAATGTATTTATAAAGTCTGACATATATATACATGCATAAATATATATCATCTTTATTCTCTCTCTCAAAACTACTTGCAGACCATTTTCCCTGGTGACGGCTAGATTCCATGGTGACGGTGGGTAAATTTGGAGGTGACGGTGGCTGAATTTGGTGGTGGTGGTGGGGGTTTGTTAATAGAGGGAGAAATTGTCAAGAGAAAGAGATAAGGGATTTGTGTGTGTATATATATATATATGTTAGTTTTTTAAAATCTGGTTTTATTATTTATTGTGGGTTACTAATTTAAAAAGAATTATTAATTAAATATATGGGTGAAAAGACATTAATACCCTCATATGCAAAGCATGTGACTTAACTTAACCAAGAAATCTAACAGTGTTAGTGGTAAAGGTTGAACCTGTAGCAAAACATGAACATAAAGGTTGGTTTTTGCCGATTTCATAGTGAAAGGTATAAACTGCAGTTTGAGACAAACATAAATGTTGTTTTCTGCAATTTTGTCTTTCTTTTCTGATCAGTTAAATCGTATTTTTTTCTATAATAAAACGTTACTAAAACTATCTGTGTCGCACACGGGTCCTACTAGTGTATGTATATTTTTGGTGGATTGGAAATTAAAATCAATCAAATCAAACATGGGCATGCTTTGAAAAAAAAGTCAAAACATGGTTGGTGAAGAAGGAAACTTTCACATTGCAGATTCTTACTAGTTTCCACGAACTCATACTCTAGGAACATTTCATGGAGTCAATCAGGTGAATGCAAGTGAATGATTCCAAGCAACAAATGGTGTTTTATTGCCGATGTTTCTCCTTCTTGTTACAAGAAAAACAAGAGACCGAACATGAAACCAAATCAACTGCTACCGATACCTTTTACACTGCTGGTTCGGCTTTCAATCGCTCGGCATGTAATATTCATGCAAGGACGTTAAAAGTCCTGAATATGGCCAATAAACCAAGCAATCTGCGAGTTTTCACACTCGCCGAGCTCAATGAAGCTACTGAAAACTTTTGCATTGATTCGAAGATCGGTGAAGGTGATTTTGGGACTGTTTTTAAGGGTGTGATCAAGAGTTTGGATCAACATGTTGTTGATGAGACTCGTGTGGCTGTCAAGCTCGCCAATATATCATTGCAGGTTCTAAACTCGAATAGATCATCACCAAATTAAAGCCTATCTTTTTGTGTATATTTAGTTAATTGCATAAATGATTGAAGTTGAACTTTATACTTCAAATGTCAATTTTAAGTCTTATAAAATCTATGTTCATAGATCTTGGGGTCATAACGTTACTATACATGACCTGTTGGACTCGACTAAGTAGAAGTTGATTTAGTGATGAGTATCAACGCTTTTCTGATCAGTAGTTATTTGTTGCAGCTCCATTGCTTCATGAAATATGGGCCTATTTTTTCTAGGAAATTAGGGGTTATATCATATATGGTATTTGAGAAGCGCTTGGCTATTTGATGCGTTTTGATCCCAAAAGCTGCATCACGTTCACGTGTGTGAACCATTCGCTATTTAAAATTATTTGTTGCTATGTGAAAATTACTTTGTATAGATTTGTTGATGACCATCGTCAAGATATAAGGATACATAGATACAAACAACTATAATTAAATATTAAACCAACATATCAAGAAATATATACTAAAATCTTAACAGCATAAGATTCATAGGGTCAAACCCATAATTCTTCATAAAAGATTGGTATTGCCAACTGGTTTTAGGTGGAACCCATGTACGAGTGGCAAAACGGGCAGTCACGTCAGTTGTGTAACAACTTGAAACGAGTTGAGGTCAAAACAGACCAATTTAGAAAACAAGTTAAAACTAGATCGCCCTATTAATTGAAAAAATGGCAAACATTTGGGACCATAAAAGTATCTTTAAGTTTCAACACATGGTTTCCATCTATTGCATCTCTTGTTGGGGTTGGGGAGATACAAGGCTCTCGACAAATATAGGGGCGTCAATAAAAAACCAGAGATGACTTGTATCCTTGAAAAACGGCATCATAACAGAAGAAACTCTCGTCCTTGGGTAAGGTCACGTAGTGTAGAATATTAGGTTTCACCTCATGATTTCGCGTCAGCAGTTCCCATGACTGTTTCACATTGTAATTTTTCATCATCCATACATCGTCTTCACAAGCATATCCAACTATGCACAAACATCCGTCGACGATTCCCAGGAGGGTCCTAGAAAATCTGAGAAGCAATTCTTCTTTAGGTAGGGGGATTTCTTTAAATTCTTCTCTAGATAAATCATAAGCAATAATTAATATCCTTTTGTTTTCATCTCTTGCTATCCAGTGGAGTGCACCATTGCATAAATATATACTTCACTTCTCCAATAACTCTCCACACATTTGATTTCAAACTCAACACTTGACCCATGTTCGATGCTTGCGTTTCTCGGCCCCTACAAAGAATTTGTAATCATCTCTGGATGAATCATAACCAAAACCCCCACATAACGTTGTTGAACCGATCATCCAACGGGGAAGTGGCAGTTGTCTCACCTCTCTTGTTAACGGATTGCCTACTAAAACTTTACAACTAACTAAAGAAGAGATGACGCATACCAAGCCATTCGAAGAACCAACAAGACTGCCATATTGCTCGGATATAAGAACTCTTCTACTAACAAGTTCATTGTTGTAGCGATCTTCGTTGTAACGACGGTTAAGATGACGATTAATGAAACGAGGACTTGTGATTAGAGAATACCATGACTTACACACGCTCTTGCAACGGAGCAGATCCTTGACGTCTAATCTTATCAATATCTGCTCAAGCACGTCTGCATGAAGAACAGCCTCTCCCATAGAAACCCTAATGGAACTCAAAGAAAATAGAAAACCTAATCGAACTCAAAGAAAGAATGATACGGAGTACATATATGCATGTGTTTATATACATATCAGTTTTAAATAATTTACATTATTGTTCATGTAGTTTCCTAAAAGTGCACATTTGGTCCATAGTTAATACTATTTATATGTTTGGTCTTTCATTATAGTGTTTGCTTACACCCAACTTCATTTTTGTTCCTTTTTCTTAGAATACAGGGTCGCTGATTAGGCGGTGTGATATTGGATCATTCAAAAAGAAAGTCACCATTCAAAAAAAAATAAACATACGAGGATCACACATGCAAAAACACATTATCATATATGTTCCGTTAAGAAAACTATTAAATGATATATTTTTACTATGAAAACTATTAAGAAAATATACGAGGGTCACACATGTGAACATATTATCTATATGTTCTATTAAGAAAATACAAATATTCTATTAAGAAAATACAATATTTATTTACGTTGATTGTTGAGATCCATGAATAAATACAAACAAACTTAACGAAATATATTTGTTTAGTAATATTTTTTATTTAAAAGCTTATTACTTCCATTCAAAGTTATCTTGACATATAATAATATTTTTCTACACATTATTTGACTTATGAAATATAAAAGGCATAGTTGAGATGAAACTAATTGATTGAAATGCACCTAACAAATAATATTTACTACATACGTTTTAAATCATGTATGAAAGAAGAATGAAAAACACCAAAATTTTTGTTCCAAGTTAAATTAAACTAGTATTTTGCGGCGGGGGCGAGGGGTTTCGGAAGAGCTCGTATATTGAACAGAAAGTAGACGGATGCGGTGGTGTTCATATCGGTATCTTATAGAAGCCAAATGTTAGTTGCATATAGTTGTTTCTTTTAGTCACATCTATAATGCTAATTTGTTTTGGTATGTTACGTTACGAGGGCTTTATTAAAAGGGACAAAAAAGGAGGTTTGCGGGTCAACCCCCGACCCAAGCCAATTAGTACTAACTAATACATGTTTTAACCCTAACCCTTTTTGACCCAACCCGCCTGATTTATTATGTTACCGTTAGGATATTAATAGTATTAAGTTTATACAAATAAAACATAAAAGGCCCTTTACCTTGCTAGATACACAACTATTTGTTTGGGACCTTGCAATGGATGAACTTGTAACGCCTATTCATCGTCCACCTGGTGGGTCCCCCATGTACAGTAGGGCCCACTCATCTCACTGGGACAATGTAGTCAGTAGTCACTGTGGGTACCCTCCAACCGTCTCCCACACTACAAGAAACGGGCACCTTTAGCGGCGCCAAAGGTTGCCGCTAAAAAGCTTTTTTGCCGTCGGTATTGGTATTAGCGGCGACACATCGGATCAGGATAAGGATCAACGGCTGGGGTTTGGTTTCAGACACCGGGATGCGGATCGACCAATAGCGGCGACGTTTGGCCTGTCGCCGCTAATGGTGTATAATTCTTGTAGTGCCAGTTTTTGTTGTTTGTATTGGTTTAAATTTCTTTTTCTTTCTATATTTTTTTAAGTTTAGTATATTAAAAAGATTTATGTGTCTACTGAGGCAATAATATATGCAGATCTTTTGATGATGATGCCATCACTATGGCACCATCTCATAACTGGGAATGAATAAAAGTTTACAGTAATATAAGTGCAGACTATGCTGTGACCCGAATGAACGACGATCAACAACCGGGGTATACCTTCTGTTAGATATTTTAGTGTAATCGGGATTGACTTGGTGACTATAGCGAATAATAACACACATCAAACAAGTTAGTAGGTGTGGGAGTGCACGCTTGTTTGAGTTGTTATAATTCAAAGTGTACGGGCGGAGCCCATATTCTACGGGGATTCCAAGGGGGCAGCGCCTCTGGGAGCAGGGTCCAAGGGGCAGAGCCCCTGGCTGGGGTCGAGCTGAGAATGATTACAGTGTCGTTATCGACAACAGAAGCTGAATATCGAGCTTGGCACAAGAGTTAACATGGTTAGTACGAATGTTGAAGGACATGAATCAGAACGTTAACTATAGAGTTAAGTTGTTTTGTGATAACGAGTCAACAATTCAGTTAGTTGAAATTCCCAGGTTTCATGCGCGTACGAAGCACATAGAAGTACATTATCATTATGTTGGTGAGAAGGTCCTTAATGGTGAAATTGATCTTACGTATTTTGATACAAATAAACAAGTAGCAGATGTGTTGACTAAAGGTTTGTCAAAGGTGAAGATGCAAAGTTTCTGTAAGCCCTCAGAATGAAGAGTGTTGGTATTGAGAGGGAGTGTGAAAACATGAGCAATACCAACACACATGAAGTCAGCTAAAGTAGAAGGATCGATAGGGAGGTACGGTTGATCTTGAAGGGGTGGTTTGGAGAAGATCATTAAACAAGGGGGTCAAAGTAGAACTTTGTTTATTTTAATATAGTTTAGTTTATCAAGTATGTTAAGCATGACACGCCATAATAAAAAAAAATCAGAGTTTTTGTCAATTAAATATTCACGTCATTAAAAAAAAATCTAACCGGGTTAATTCAATTAGTATGAGATCGTTGTAGAAAAATGCGTTCAAAGCCGTAATTATCTTAAAACATTTTCTGAGTTGAGATTAACCGTGGCAAATAAATGAAACTCGAGATTACTAAAACCAATAATAATAAAACAATTTCCAAATGAAGTTAAAAAAGTAAAAAAAAAAATCAAATAACACCAATTCATTGAAATCAATTTGGCTACTGTGGTCAAAACCTGGTTGGTGAAGAAGGAAATTTCCACTTGCGTAGCCGCCATATTCCTACTTGTTTCATGGAGCCAAATTTCCTACAGGTAGGTGTTCCGTCTGTCGAATCCAAGTGAATGATTTGAAGGAAAAAAATGGTGTTTCATTGCCGATGTTTCTCCTTCTTATTAGAACAAGATTTCGAATACGAAACCAGAACTCAAACAAAATCAACCGCCACTGATACCTTTTATACTGCTCCTTCGGATCTTAATCAACCCGTACACAATTTACATGCAAACTCAATAAATTCGGCAGAGAAACGAGGCAACAACTTAAGGGTATTCACAGTCGCTTTCAGAACAAAGATGGATTAAAATGGTTCGCTATATTTTTTATGCTTGTTATGTGGTGACTTTGGCGATGGTGTAGGTGGCGGTGGGGGCGTCACTTCTGGCCCAGTTCACATAAACCACATTAGATCTTTGTGGTGTTGTCGGTTCAAAATTTAGATAGAATGTATAATTATACAGAATTGATATACAGTCCTTAGTTGATTGCTGTTTTGAAGAACCGGTGGTGATGAATTACAGCTTTACCACCAACAATTTGGATCAGCGACTTATATATGTAGGTTTGATTTAGTTCACTAACTTACGAATTTGTAAAATTTGGTAATCGGAGAGCTACAACTCTACAATTTCATTAATAAGATCGACCATACATATAGGAGGAAATAAATCAGAAGAAACAGGAACTAACTTAACAAACTACAACTAATAATAATAAGTGATAAAACTAGAGATAAGAATGCAGCCATCGATATCATTATCTAACACTCCCCTCAAGTTGGAGCGTGTAAGTCTTTCATGCCCAACTTGACAAGTAAATCTTGAAGCTTCTTAGTCCCAAGTGGTTTAGTAAGTAGGTCAGCGATCTGAAGTCTTGTCTCAATGTACCTTGGTTCTACTTCCTTTGATTCAACTCGTTCACGAACGAAATAACAACCCATTTCCACGTGTTTCGTTCTTTCATGAAACACCGGGTTATTAGCTTTGTGTCGAGCAGCTTTGTTGTCACAAAATATTGTAGCACCACCATGTTGCGGCTCACCAGGTTCTGTCAACAACCAACGAACCCACAAAATCTCACAAACTATTGTTGCCATGGCCCTATACGAGCTTCTGCCGAGGAACGAGAAACAACGGATTGTTTCTTTGACTTCCAAGAAATTGGCGCTCCTCCTAGCCATAACAGATATCCGGTCCTTGAGCGTCTGGATAGAGGACAACCAAGCCAATCGGCATCACAATAAGAATTGAGGCTAGTTCCTCCTTCTTTTGGTAGAAGAATCCCTTGACTTGGAGTCGCTTTGAGATACCTCAACACCCTAATGGCTGCCTTCATTTTGGTAGAAGAATCCCTTGACTTGGAGTCGCTTTGAGATACCTCAACACCCTAATGGCTGCCTCCATATGACTCTGACGGGATCAGACACAAATTGACTCGGTACATTAACGGAATAGGTAATATCTGGCCGAGTGGCTTGCAAGTGTAACTTCCCTACTAAACGCCGATATTTGTTTGCATCAATTTTATGTTCTTCCTTCCCCTCACCAAGCTTCAAGGTTGATTCCATGGGAAAAGCATCGGGTTTACATCCGAGTAATCCACTATCTTGTAAAAGATCGAGTGTATATTTTGGTTGACTTAACACAATACCTTCTTTTGTTCAGGCTACCTCGATCCCCAAAATATATTTTAATGGTCCGAGATCTTTGATACTAAAGAGTTCATGAAGCTGTGACTTTGTACGTTGTATTGCTTGCATGTTGTTTCCAACTATAAGCACATCATCAACATATATTAACGCCGCCACAAAAAATGTTTCAGCCTTATAAAGAAACAGCGAATGATTGGCTTTGGACCGGATAAAAACCCATCTCTAATAGAACAATAGTGAACTTGTGATACCAGTTGCGCGAAGCTTGCTTGAGCCTATAGATAGACTTTCTTAGTCGACAAACCCGTCTCATTTTCTTCTGAGAACCCTTGAGGAATTTTCATATAGACTTCTTCTTCAGGATGTTCCGCTTTGTTGCAAAGAATGTAGAGTTCTCATTGTAACCAACCGGCGAAAATGTTTCATGATAATCCACCCCTTCCATTTGGGTGAAACCTTTGGCAACCAATCTCGCCTTGAACCGTTCAATGCTCCCATCGAGTTTATACTTGATCTTGTATACCCATTTCGAGTTAACCACTTTCATTCCAAGAGGCAACAGCTCGAGTGACCATGTCTCATTTTGTTCGAGTGCCTTTATCTCTCTTTTCATCGCTTCTCTCCATGCTCATCCTGTGAAGCTTGGTAAAAAATGTCGGCTCATTATGGCTTGTGATGGCGACAAGAAATGTTTTATGAGCAACAGTAAATTTATCATAAGAGATATAATTAGCTTGAGGATGTACCGTGGAGGATGCTTGATCGGAAGACACGTTCTTGTGGTCGACAGAAGGTGGAAACTTCTCATGGTAATCTTTCAAGTGTTGAGGTTGCGGTCTGACCCTTCGATGTCATTGTTCTCTTTCTGTGTCATTGGATTCCTGCTGATTATTATTGATGTGCTCATGTGTTTCATGGTCAGCATGTAATTCATTTTGCATGTAACAGGTTGGTACATGAGTATTGTTCTCAACCTCATGCATGGAGGAGGAGTTACGTGGAGGTGTACCCACTGTGGGTTCATTACCTGATGACTCATCACCATTTTGGGTCCTTGGGTTTTGTTCACTTCATCTTCATTACCTGACAATTCTTGGCTTATTCTAGCATTTGTTTCAAAATAAGCTTGATATTCATCAACAATTTCTCTGTCCCCTTTAGTTGTAGGAGGTCTATTAATAGAAAATGGGAAAACAGTTTCAAAGAAAAGTACATCTCTAGAGATGACAACCTTTTTCTTTTCTAAATCATAAACTTTGTATCCCTTGGTACCAAAAGGGTAACCCAGGAAAACTCCGGCCTTTGCCCGTTGTTCGAGTTTATCACCTTTAGTATCAGTATTTCGAAAATACGCCAAGCACCCAAAAACTCTCATGTGATAATACGTCGACTCCTTTCCAAACATGACCTCGTGAGGCGTTTTTTGTTTTATAACTTCGGATGGGAGCCTATTAATAATGTATGTAGCCGTCAATATACATTCTGCCCAGAACTTGACCGGAAAATTTGCTTCAAACCTTAAAGCTCTAGTGACCTCTAGTAGGTTTCTGTGCTTTCGTTCACCACCCCATTTTGTTGTGGGGTGTGGGGGCACGATGTTGCTAGCATAATCCCATGGTCATTATAGAACTCTTTCATTTTGTTTGAAGGAACTCCCCCCATTGTCACAACGGACATGTTTTATTTTCTTTTCAAATTGAGTTTCAACCATGTTACGAAAATTAATTGAACAATCACTTGCTTCATGTTTGTGCTTGAGTATATATACCCATACTGCCCTACTAAACTCATCAACCAAGGTGAGAAAATAACTCTCAATCGAAAGTGAAAGTGTTCCATAACTCCCCCAAATATCACAATGCACCACGTCAAAACATTGAGTTGTTTTTATGAACTAGTTGAAAATGGCAATATAGTTAACTTTGCTCTAACACAAGAGTCACAAAGTTCCTTTTCTGAATCCAAAATAATATCCTTTTGAAAACTAATATGAGAGAGTTTGATACTAGATGGGTGACCAAGTCTCTTGTGCCACACATTTATTGCTTCAGCAATCATAGCCTTTAGATTCCCTTGCATTGTTTCCATCCTGTAAAGAGCACCATTGCACCTACCCTCTCCAATCAAGCTCCTCGTCCTCAAGCCCTACATGACAAAGAAATCTAGGAAAAAAGTGATAGCACATTGTAAATCACGTGTCAATCGACGAACGGACAAAATATTGCATATAAAATTTGGTATAAAATGCACGTCTTTTACTCTAACGCCTCCCTTAAAAAGGACCTCAGCATTCCCTTTTATCGGAATAGTTTGTCCGTTGGGTATCACAACAGGTAATTCATTGGTATTGGTTGTGAGATTATCGAGCAATCCCGTATGTGGGTCATGGAATCGATTGCCACTGAATCCATGATCCAGTTATCATTTTTGTCAATTCTACCTGCCATATTTGCTACTGGAAGGCTGTTGTTCTTCTCCTTTTGTTCGTCTTTCTTGCTGAAAAACTTGAGAAACATCCTGTATTGCTAACGTTAAGGCCCAATACAGGACTCGATGTTGTTTCCGCAACTGTTGCCTTCGGTTTCAGGATCTCTTTCTGTCCCTTTCCAAGCCACCAATTTGGGTATCCAATCACTTTGAAACATCCTTCACAAACATGTCCGTCTCTTTCGCAAAACGTACAATGTCCTCCTTTGTTATTCGGCTGTGTTTTCTCATTCCTTTGCCACGACTTCCTTTGAATCTGCCCGTCTCGTTTTCCTTGTTGCACAGCTTGACAAGCCATCAATTCTGGTACAGTTTTCTTTCCAGCCATGATGTTTCTTTGCTGTTCATCTTCAGCGACCAAGTGGTAGGTGGTACCAAGTGTTGGTGTGGGCTTCATGGCAAGGATCTGTGTTCCAATCACCGTGAAGTCAACATTTAGTCCCATTAAAAATTCATATAATCTCTCCTTTTCATTCAATTCTACTAGCTTCTTTCCAAAATCACATTTGCATCCTTCACACTCGCATCGAGGGGCTGGTAACATAGTATCTACTTCATACAACAATCCACGTAATTTTGTGAAATAAGCCGATACAGTGGAGCCCTCTTGGCAGGTCATGGTGATCGACTGTTTGATCTCGTACGTCCTTGGCGCACTCTCTTTACGAAACCTTTCTTGTAGATCTTTCCAGATTTTTGTGGCTGTGTTTGCATATTTAACACTTGCTCTTATCTCCTTTTCCATCGTGGTAGTGAGCCACCCCTTTATCATGGCGTCACACCGCATCCAATTTATATCTTTGTTATCGGTTTTCTCCGGCTTCTTTATGGATCTATCCACGAACCCTATCTTATTCTTGGCGAATAAGAAATTTGTCATCTCCTGAATCCAGTCGTTGAAGTTATTGTCTGTGAGGCTCTCATTAACCTGCATCTGCTTCGGATAGTCGGAAGAGTGTGTAGATAGAATGATGAATTGGTGTCGACACCATCACTGGATGATCCCTGCTTGTCTCCTGCCATGGGACCATAATTAATGATCTTAATTTTGTTGTGCCAGCTCTGATACAATGTACAATTTGGTAATCAGAGAGCTACAACTCTACAATTCCATTAATAAGATCGACCATACATACAGGAGGAAATAAATCGAAGAAACAAGAACCAACTAAACAAACTACAACTACTAATATAAGTGATAAAATTAGAGATAAGAATGCAGCCATCGATATCATTATCTAACACAATTTGGATCAGTAACTTATAAATGTATTCAAATGCTCATTTTGATAAGGAGTGAAAGAATCAAAAGAACAAAAGATACCTCACATTAACCATTAATCACCTTTATACAACTAACACTACCCCCCCCTCCCCCCCACAAACTATTTTTAATTGTACTATTAAGTCTAACAACTTTACAACCAAGTCCATATATCTTTCAAACTGTTACAATTAAACCCTCATACTTATTACAACATATCACATTTGGACCCGTTTTAAGTTAGAAATTTTTAAAAGTGACCCATTTTGACCCCTTGTATAATTTGGCATGGCCCATATTGACCCGGTTGTATAATTTGGGATGTTCCCAAATTGTCCCATTGAGTAATCTGAGACGATCCAGATAAACCCGTTTGGTATTTGTTTTTTTACCCAAATCCGCTTTCTGCAAATTTTTAACAAATGATGATCTTGAATGTTAATTATATTGCAACAGGGTCGCAAAGAGTGGGAGACAGAGATTAATGTTCTTGGGGCGGTTGAGCATCCAAATCTTGTCAAACTAATTGGTTATTGTGCAGATGATAATGAAAGAAGAACACAACTGCTTCTAGTCTATGAATACATGGTTAATGGAAGCATGAGAGAGCATTTATGTTCGAAATCCGAAACACCTCTCTCATGGAACATGAGGCTGAAAATGGCTCAAGATGCTGCTCGTGGCGTGACATATTTACATGAAGAAATGGATGTTCAGGTCTAGTCTTGTTATACCAAAAAAAAAGTTATAAACGAAAGATGCTTACTTACCAGACCATCAACTTTGCTTTTTGGTAGATTGTTTTAAGAGATTTCAAACCTTCCAACATTCTTCTAGATGTTCAATGGAATGCTAAGCTTGCGGATTTTGGGTTGGCTATGTTACGTCCTCAAGAAAAAGCCACTCATGTTAGGACCAGAGTAATGGTATGTTACTAGCCTTTTGTTTTCATCATTAAACTTCTATATCTCAATGATATAATGTCATCAGGGTCTAGGAACCGAGGGATACATAGCTCCAGAGTACTTTACAGAAGGGCACCACACATCCAAGAGTGATGTTTGGAGCTATGGTGTGTTCCTATATGGACTTATTACGGGTAGGCGCCCATTGGATAAAAACCGGCCTGCGAATGAGCAGATGCTTCTGCGTTGGGTGGAACCTTACTTAGAATCAAAAAGATTTCATCAAATAGTTGATCCAAGACTTGAAGGTAATTACCCATTGGAGGCAGCAGAGAAGTTATCTATTATAGTCAACAAATGCGTCTCTCTGAACCCCATGTCGAGGCCAAAGATGAGTGAGGTCCTTGAAATACTTAACCAACTCATTATAGTTCCATCACAAGCTACCAGTCTTGCATCACCTCAGGTTGCGGTCAACCCGAATAAAACTATTGTGGGTTCAAACCAGGGTGAAAAGACTACGGAGGACACAAAACACGAAGGCCAAAAGGTTCCATGAAGATTCAACTGAAAAAGCCTTCCTGCCTGCCTCGGATACGTCCTTTGAAGCTCTTAAAATCTTGTTCTAAAAAGGGTTGTTGTGTATCACTGCGTTAAGATAAAACAATAATTTGCTAGCTTTTTGATGATTCGTTTCTTAAGTTGAAATTAAATAACTATATTGATATAAAGACATACAAAAGTATTTGTAAAAAAGAGCATATGTATAGAGATTCAATGTTTCTGATTTAAGTGATTATACTTGAAGTATCTCCAAGGGACAGACTTGAAAACTTATACACTGTTGGGATCAAGGAAGGTTTTTTCATGATGATATACTCTTGAATATAAACTGCACAATCAATGATGAATGTGGTTGTGTGATTGTACATAAAAGAGTAATTAAATTGGCAATTTAGTTCCTAAGGTTTGATCAAAATTGCCACTTTAGTTCAAATAGTTTTTTTTGTCATTTTAGTCCAAATAGTTTTTTTCTATCATTTTTAATCCCTGACTTTTGTCATTTTCTGTCATTTACATCTACCACCACAACCACCCACCCCATCACAACCTTCTATCATTGCCATCACATGCCTGCACCCTCACCACACAACCATCACCACCCACCATTTCCACCACCACCATCCGCCACTTTTTCTCCACCCACGTCATCAACCAACCACACCTCCATCATCGTAAACCAGCAACCCGCCATCATCTTCACTGTAAATCGGCACACCACCATCCTCATACCATCAAACCTGCAAAAAAAGAAAGAAAAATGTTGTTTGATCAAAATTCACCTAAGTTAAAAAAATTTTTTGAATGGAGTTAGTGAGTTGGATGGAAATGACAAAAAAAGACAAAAGTCAGCGACTAAAATGGCAAGAAAAAACTATTTGGACTAAAGTGGCAATTTTGGTCAAACCTCAGGGACTAAAATGACAATTTACTCTACATAAAATGAACAAGATTCAATAGAGGTACTGGTGTATCTACAGAATCTATAATTGCACAACAGTTCAGTACATACACATTCACTTCTACACGGTTACATACATAAAATTACTAAACTAATAGATACCAAATGAACCAATGTATCTCTTCACAAGGGATATGGTGGTTTCTTGAAACCCATACTTAACTTCCCTAATGAGTCCCTTAGTTTATGCACATATTATTGTGACACCTAATTACTTATAACAAGTGCAGACTAATACTTTCTAACATTCTCCGTGATCTAGACTTCGATTATTTAGATAATGATATATAACTAAAGTCTAGATTAACTACCAACATCCCCCCTTAAGCTAGATTTTGATGTAGTGACTATCTTCCCTGCTTCGAGAGTTTCTTGTTCTTATTTTCTTTTATGGCAGGCCACCTTTTGATTCCTTCTTCATTTCTTTTGTTGTGTTTGAAGATGCTTAAAGGGTTCTATTTTCTTGCTGACTTGTGGTACCAATCTAATATACAGTAGAGATGGGCATAATCGGGTTTTATTATTACCCGGAACCGGTTCCAACCTGGAACCGGTTCTGCTCGGATGTCATTGGAACCGGGTATGGTGTGGAACCGGGTTCAGTTCCTACCCGGGTTCACACCCAAGAATATGGAACCGTGTAGAACCGGGTACGGGTATTATGGAACCGGGTATGGTGTGGAACCGGTTCCTGTGTGGAACCGGTTCCTGACAGTCGAAAATCTGATTTTAACTGTTTAGAACCGGTTCCTGACAGTCGAAAATCTGACTTTTACTGTTTAGAACCGGTTCCTAACAGTAAATCCTGACTTTTACTGTTCAGAACCGGTTCCTGACAGTCGAAAAATCTGACTTTTACTGTTCAGAACCGGTTCCTGATAAAAAAGTTACCGTTATAACCGGTTCCTGATAAAAAAGTTACCGTTGGGAACCGGTTCCTGATAAAAAAGTTACCGTTGGGAACCGGTTCCTGTTCGTCGAAATCGGTTTTTTTTATATAAACCCCTCCCTACTTACCATTTCAACTTACAAACTCACCATCATCAACTTACAAACTCACCATCATTAACTTACAAACTCAATCATCTTCTCAAAAATCTTGCAAAATACCTATGGCAAGCAACGAACAAGTTGTTACTGTCTTAGAGACGAAAAGAAACCCAGCTATATGGAAGAATTTTGATCTCTGTTTAATGTCCGACAGCCACGAGATGGCTAGATGCAAAGCTTGCGGAAAATTTATGAAGGCCGCAGCCAACTCAACCCTTAAGAAACACACTGAGCGCATTGCCCAGTGACGAAGGCAAAGAAAAATGAGACGGGAGAAGGTTCCGGCACCGGTTCTTCCAATGTTTGATGTAACCCGTTTGGTTTGGTGTTTTAATAAAGTTTGTGTAATGTTTCTTTCTATTGTGTTTGTTATTTTTGTGTTTCTTTCTATCGTTAGTCTCCACTTTTTCGGCTATAACCGGTTCCAAAGGTAACATTATAACGGTATAACCGGTTCCTTCTTGAACTTCATTTCCGGGTACTGATGGAACCGGGTACAAGTGAAACCGGGTACGGGTAGGAACCGGGTACGGGTAGGAACCGGTTACTACCCGAGTCAAATGGTAAAATTGTGGAACCGGGTTGGAACCAACGGGTATTTTGAACCCGGAACCGGTTCTACTTAATATCGGGTAGGAACTGGAACCGGTTCCAGTTCGGTTCTACCGGTTCGGGTTCGGAACCGGTTTTTATGCCCATCTCTAATATACAGGGCCGGCTTGGGCCAGGTGCAGGGTGGCCACCACACAGGGCGGCCCATAATTTAAGTTCTTTTGATATATATTTTGTGTATATATAGTTTTGAGCAGGATTTTAAACGCAAATTGATTAATGATCTGGTGGTCTACAACAGTTATTCTACAGAATAAACCGGAGTTCGAGATACCTTCTACAATCCTTTTTTTTCCGTTTTTTAACAATAAGTCTTTTTCTACTTGCTTTTTGCTTTTCATCAGCCCATTCTTTTATTCTTTAGGTTTAAATCCCCTTTATGACTCATATTATTGATTTTTTATTAATAAGTTTATAAATAGGCCCCTTCTTGTTTACTCGCACATGGCCTTAAATGGCCGTTGGATTCTTAGAGATGGCCCTACTAATATATCCATATAGTTTCTCCATAAGTCAACGCCCTTGATCACAAACTCTTTATGAGGATGGATAAAGAATTGGTCTTGGTGTTAAATATTGAATTAGATGACAGTGTCATCACTTTATAATTTAAATAACATAACAACTCTTAAATAATTGGTTAAAATTTTGTTTTCTTTTCCAAACAAACAAACATTATTCAGGCCGGAATTTCCCTCACAGCTTCCTACTGACTTCCATGGAGTCAACATCCAAGTATTCTTTATGAAACCAAACAACTAATTAAATGACACATAATTCACTTTCACTTCCATTTTTTTTCATTGAATAATTTGAAAACTCTAAGAAACAGATGGTCTTCCATTGCCGATGTTTCTCCTTCTCGTTAGAGGAAAACAAAGAGATCGAAGAAGATGAAACGATCGAAGATGGAACGATCGAAGATGAAACAATCGAATATGAAACCAGAACCCAAACAAAATCAACTACAACCTTTTATACTGCTGCTTCGGATTTTAATTCTCATGCAAAGCCGTCAGAAGTCTCCGAGAAACCTTTTATCCTGCTAAGACTAGAGGAAGGTGCTGAAACCTTTGATGCTGGCGGTTCGGATCATATTCAGTCAAAGTTGTCCGAAATCTTGAGTCTGGACGACAGAACCAGCAATTTGAGGGTTTTCACAGTTACTGAGCTCGAGACGGCTACAGGAAACTTTAGCACTGTTTTGAAATGGGACGAGGTTGGATTTGGGAGTGTATATAAGGGTGTGATTAAGAGTTTGGAGCATCCTTTTTATGAGATTCAGGTGGCTGTGAAGATCCCACAATAGTTTTGCAGGTTCTAAACTAACTCATTTAGCACCTATGTGTTTTAAGGGCATAGGAATTGGGTAAAATAAGAATCACGTAGTTGTGAGAACCGTAAAAACTGGGCCTTACAAAAGGTTTTATCAAAGATCATAAAAGAATCACCTATCCCAGAAGAAAAAATCAATGTTGTCTGCAAAAATTTATATCGCCGTAAAAAGAATTTACCGGTGACATCATCATTTTTGTAAAAAATCTACATCATGAAAAATAACTACTGTCTCCGTGAATTTTTTTTACAAATGCGTTTGTAACATTTTCATCTATGTTTGTGCAAAAATGATGGTCAAACTCGCACAAGAAGTAGAGAGACTCATAGTTCTCACAACTCATAGTGGTTCTTAATTACACCGGATCTTATATATATACACACACACACACATAGGGATCCTAAAAGAAGAGCATCTCATTTGAGAAACTTAAGAAACATTCTGACCACACATTTCTCCAAGCAAAAAAAAAAAATACTTTTTTTACTGCTAATCGCACGTTTTTAAGAGGCTTTTTTTTAATATATACATGCATGTATATTGTTAGATTTGAATTATACATATATGTATATAATCAATTTTAAACTATACATGTGTATATATTATGAAAATATATATTCTTAAACTAAGAAGTGTAGAAAATCAGGTCAAAAGAATGCCAATTGAGCTCAATCCAGCGGCATTGGGACTGGCTCGTTGAACAATAACCAAAATCTCTAAACTCTGAACCCTAAATCTAAACCTTAAGGCTAAACCCTAATGCTAAACACTATTGCTAAACGCTAAAAACTAAACCCTAAAGCTAAACGCTAATGCTAAACACTATTGCTAAACCTAAATTACTGATGTTGAACACTAAAACCAAACCCTAATGTTAAACCCTAAATGCTGATGCTAAACTCTAAAATTAACCCCTAATGCTAAACCCAAAACTCTAAAGCTAAAACTAAATCATTCACCTCAATCATAGATGTACAATACTTACTTTTCAATTTTAAACACGTATATACATATATGTCTAGTTAAAAGATTGACAATATACATATGTGTATAAATCCCTAAAACAAAAAACCCTGATAGAAAAAGCTTGGATATTTCTAAAACCTAAACCCGCCCACCCTTTCACTAATTTTGTACCAAGCTTCTAATTTCTGCAAATCATCAAACGAATTATGTACGAATCTCAATATGTTTACTATTTAGTTGACGATCTTGAATCTTGATTGTACTACTGCAACATGGGCAGAAAGAGTGGGAAACAGTGGCTAACGTTCTAGGGGGTTGATCATCCAAATTTGGTCAATTTAATTGGTTACTGTGTAGAAGATAATGAGCTGCTTTTAGTATATAAACATATGGTTAATGGAAGCCTGAGAGATCATCTATCTTCCCGAACACAAACACCTGTCTCATGGACCGTGAGACTAAACGTGGCTCAAGGCGTTGCTAGTGGCTTTACTTGCATGAACAGTTGGATTCTCAGGTAAAGTCTATACCCAATAATAGAGAGAAGTTTATAAATGAAGATGATTACAAAAATATTCAACTTTGTTTCTATAGATTATTGTAGGAGAATTCAACCCTTCCAACATTCTTCTAGATGATCACTGGAACGCTAAGCTTTCCGATTTTGGATGGGCTCAATTACGTCCTCAAGAAGGACGCAATCATGTCTGGACCACATTTAAGGTATGTTAATTGGCCTTTGGTTTTCGTCATTATACTTCTAAATCTAATTTTCATATAACGTCATCAGGGTCTAGGAACCGAGGAATACATGGCTCCAGAAGGGCCCCAGACATCCAAGAGTGATGTATGGAGCTATGGTGTGTTCCTATATGAACTTATCACAGGTACATGCCCAATTGATAAATCCCAGCCTCAGAATGAGCAGAACCTTCTAGATTGGGTGAGACCTTACCTAGGATTAAAAAAATTTCATCTAATCATCGATCCAAGACTCAAAGATCCTTACCCGCTATCGTCAGCATACAAGTTATCTATTATAGCCAATACTTGCTTGTCTGTGGACCCCACACAGAGGCCAAAGATGAGTGAGATTCTTGAAATGATTAACCAACTCATTACGCTTCCATCACAAGCAACCAGCCCTGCATCACCTCGGGTCACGGATGGCCCAAATAAAGCTTTTTGTGGTCCTACACCGGGTGAAAAGACTAACGGGTACATTCAACATAAAAAATCTGCCTGCCTTCCTCGGATACATCCTTTGAAGCTCTTAAAATCTTTCTCTAAGAAGGGTTGTTGTGCATCATTACATTAAGATAAACCTATCATTAGTTTTTAAGTGATATGTTCTTATTCTGTTTAAATTAAATATTTGTAATTGATAATAATGTGTGGGGTGTAAAGAATATCATTCAATAATGCTCTTACCTTTTTGATAAGTTGGGAGCGTTTGGGTAGCAACATTGAACGCATGAGGTAAAACAATTACGCTACCATGATATCGGGTTGTCTTAATCACTGGACGGATTTGGTGTTAATTGCATGAGAGTTACCTTAGGTTTTCCTTTGATTCTAACAAACCGTGTTAGAAATTGATTAGAGTCACCACCCTGTACATCTCTTACACTTCTCGGATGTACCTTTTCTAGTGAGACTGGGAGGTAATCTAGATTTAGGGTACCACAAGCTGGTTAGAGAGACCGAGAGGTAATCTGACATTAACCTGTGAGTTTATACACTTTTCTTGACCCTAGATTGCGACCTGTTTGGAGAATGATCTGCCAGCCAGTTTAGGTCTTGTTTAGTAAACCTTAAGATCCCGGTTGCCAAAACTTAGTTATCCCATTTCGAGAACCGTTAATGAGTTGACATGCATCTTACCTAGGTAGATACTTTTCCATCATCTAACTGCACCCAAATATGTTGTTTGTGCCTATGTAGTCAAAAGCATTAGGCGCAAAGGTCTCGCCTGGAGCCTAGGCACAGAAAAAAACGAGAGCATTTTTAAGTAAGGAGTCGTAGTAAAAAAAAATAACAGAAATTATATATAATCGGCATAAAATTAATAGTATTACACTATTATATAAAATATAATGTAAAAAACATAATATCCTTTTAGAATATGTTACAACAATAATTAATGTTTATAAAAACATCTGAGTATTTGTAACAAATTAAAACAATAAAGTGGAAAACAATTTAAAGATCTTTAGTTGGGCCACCCATCTATTCGACAAATTAGGTTAGTTAATTACAATCTACACAGTACAAAAGGCAGCCCATCAATTTTATTTAATTAGGTTTTCCTATCAAAAATAGCAGCCACACCAGTCCACCACATTATAATGCTCTAGGGTTTAACCAGGATTTCTCCCAATCTGTTGGGTTTTCAAGAAGTTGCTAAACCAGGTTCCTAACTATCTACCCTCTCTAAATTAACGTTTCAAGTCGTCCCTTCTTGTTTTAGGCTGGGTTTTTTCGGTTTAAGGTTGCTTTTTTGCGCCTGCGCCCAGCTCCAGGCGAGCGCCTAAGTGCGTTTCTGAAAAAAAGATGCAGATTTGCGCCTATAGCTCTCCACCAAGCGGTTTAGTTGCGCCTGAGCACCTAGGCGCGCGCCGAGCTCGCTTTTGACAACATAGATTTGTGCTTTGTTTTCGTATTTGTTTATTTTTATTTGCTTTATTAGCTGATAAAATCTGAAAATCCATCCCAAAATTGCTAGAAACATAACGACCAAACATTTAGTATCGAAAGTCACGCCATTGTGTTTACTGATTGATACTCGGTCTTAATGACTCGACTACATAACGACCAATGCACTTGTCGATTATGTGTTATTGAGCTAGTCTGACTTTTTAACTGGGGTTTTTAAAATATAATTAACGATCATAAATGCAATGGAAGTGGACTAACAAACATGTGCATGAATTCCTACTTTCATGCAAAACATGTTAATAATTTAAACGTGCAATCTAGCCGGCTTTATTTTATGCCTCATAGACGGGAACAAAAATTGGGATTCACTATAAAACGATTTGTGTTGACCGATCCTTCCGATGTTTACAATGATCGACATATACCCCATACATAGACCGACACGGTGATAGTTGAATTGTCCCAACCATATATCTAAACGACGTATCTTGGAAGTTACCAAGTTTACATAAAGACTCTTTAACCTATTATATTAAATACAAAATAGGCACTAAACATATTTCTAATACCTACTTGACCCAAACTTTATTCTTCCATTGTATAAGGCTAACATGTGCTACAAGCTCATCTGTAAATGCCACCCAAAATTTGGCTATTGACACAGATTTAAAAACAATTCTTATATAAATTTAAAAGGTAAAAATAAAATCAAATAAGACCAAATCAATTTGGTTGGCTATTGACGTGTTCAAAACTGGTGAAGAAGGAAGTTTCCACTTACGTAAAACCACCACATTCCTACCTGTTTTGATGTAGTCAAAATTTACGAAAGCCAAAAAGGTAGGTGTCAGGCAGTTTTTGTTTTGTTTTCTGTCGGATTCATGCGAATGATTTGAAAGAACAAATGGTGTTTCATTGCCGATGTTTCTCCATCATTTTAGAAGAATATGAAACCAGAACTCAAATAGTGGCGGACCCAGAAATTTTTTTCATGGGGAGCGGACAATTTTCAGAGCTCGTTTAACTACTATTATATAATGCTTTTTTTCGGTCTAGTTCAGGTCGGGGCGGGCGGGTGATATAAAAAAAATGAACAAATTAATATCTGTAAAACAGTTATGGTAGAAGGGAAACAGAGAGATGTATATCTGATTTAGGTTGGAAGGGTGATACCCACGTAGAGAGTAGTAAACTCTCCATCTAGCGAATCAGCTCATACCATGTCAACTCCCCATTTTGCACTCAAACACAAAGAGTTTTCCACCCAAACAATTTAGTATTTAAATAAAAAATAATAAATAAATAAAGATAAAGTGTGATTAGGTGGAAGAGAGTGGGCCTACCATCAACCCCCTTTCTCTCCTCTCACTCCATTCAGTGACTACTCCCTGATCTATCTCCTCTTTTATAAGTTTACCGCACACATTAGGGTGATGATAGTGGTGTGCCCGCGCGGGGACTACACAACCCGCTGTTGGATTGTGGAGGATTTGACTAGCAGGGGTGTTCCTTGTTATACTCCTTCTGCATCTAGCAAGGGTGTTCTCTGTTATTGTAGTTTAAAGTCAACAACCCTAATTGTAACCCCTATATATACTTCTCTTTATGTACTGTAAACTTTTGAGCACCTAATACAAGAATAACTAGTTGTGGAGAGTGGATGTAGATCAAGCTTGATCGAACCACTATAAATCTTGTGTTCGTGTTCTTGTGATTAGAGTGTGTGAGTGTGTGAGCTTGCTGATTATTGTTCTAGTGTTCGTGTGATATCGTGTTTAGACCTAACAACTAGTATCAGAGCACAGGCTTTCTGATTCACACGAACTGAACAAAGAGGTGTAGAAGGAGGAGGAAGATACTGACCTGTGAAACCGGAACTAGGGTTTCGATCAGAGCTCGTTCAGCCGCCACTCGCTCAGCGCCACTGCCGCTCTCTTCAGCTTCGAGACTAGGGTTCCGATAACCCTATACACACCAGCTGCCACCCACCTATGCTATCCACCCTCTTCTGTGCCGCCTCCCACCGACCTTAGTTCTTCTTGCTATTTAGGGTTTCACGCCGTCACCTAGGGCTTCAATTAGAGACAATTGTTGTTGATTATCGCATCTAGGGTTTCAAAATCGAAGGTCTAGGGTTTCGATTTTGCATTTGGGAGTGGTGATCTTGTGGTGCCATGGGAGCAGAGTAGCGTAGGGAAGGTAAGAAGAAGACATACGTGTTTTTTCTCTCTCTTTCTTTAAGGGAAAATCAGTTCTCCTTAGTTGCAAAAGTAACCTCTCAACTTTGACAAGGATCTTATCAACCATCTTTGCTTGCTTCATTGCCATTTAAAGCTCGAAACAGATAAGTTTATCGTTTCTCTTAATTACTTCCTCTTGTATAATTACTATTTAACAGTACGAACTTGGTTTGGTTTGTAGCAGTTAGTAATTATTTGTTCATTAAAATGGCAAAAGATAGTAAGATTATGATTGACAAGTTTGCTGGTAGTGATTATGGATTTTGGAGAACGCAAATAAAAGATTTGTTGTTTCAAAAGGGTTTGCATTTGCCTATGTTGGGACGACAACCGGATGACATGTATGATGAAGATTGGAAGTTGTTGGATAGACAAGCTTTGGGTGTGGTTAGGCTTTCTTTGGCAAAAAGTGTTGCGCATAACATTGTCAATGAAAAACTACTCACGGTGTATTGAATGCTTTGTCCAACATGTATGAAAAACCATCTACTTCAAACAAAGTATTCCTCATCCGACAATTGGTTAACACCAAGATAAAGGAAAGCATGTCGGTTACCTCTCACATAAACAAGTTTAACTCGATTGTCTCTCGTTTAGCTCAGTTGAAATAAAGTTTGATGATGAAGTACAGGCGCTCCTCTTTTATCATCTTTGCCCGACAGTTGGTCAGGTACAGTCACAGCAGTTAGTAGTGCATCTGACACTACCAAAATCACTTTTGAGAGTATTCGTGACTTAATTATAAATGAAGATATCAGACAGAGAAGCAATAGTGAAACTTCCAGTTCAAGTTCTTTATTGCACATAGAAAGTAGAGGAAAAGAAACGATAGAGGAACTAATCGAGGCAGGTCAAAGTCCAGAAAAAAGGGTAGTCAAAGAACAGAAAAGACATTGAATGTTGGAACTGCAAAGAAAAAGGTCACTTTACAAGCCAATGTACAAAACCAGTTGGGAGAAAGAAGTAAACAATGTATCCTTCGAAAGATCAAGAAATGCTCTCATATGTTGTGTTGAGAATTCAGTGGAATCCTAGATTATGGATTCTGGTGCTTCTTTCCATGCTATCTCATGCCCAGATAGGGTCAAGAATATTCGAACAGGTAACTTTGGTAAAGTTCATTTAGCTGATGATCAAATGCTTAATATTACGGGTATTGGAGATGTAGACTTGAAGACCTCATTGGGAACTATATGGACATTGAAAGATGTTAGGGTTATTCCTAATTTGAGGAGAAAGTTGATTTCAGTTGGTAATTGGATGATGAAGGATTAAATGTTCACTTTGGGGATGGACAATGGAAAGTGATCAAAGGAAACTTAGTGATTGCCAAAGGAAATAAGAAAGGAACTCTATACATGGCAGAGGTTCACGCTAAAGGTGTTCATGCCATGACCACCGGTCGGAGTCCATCTAATTTATGGCACAACTGACTCTGACATATGAGCGAGTAGGGATTGAAGATGTTGGCTCAGAAAGGGAAGTTTCCAGACTTGAAGAAAGTGGAAACTGAATTCTGTGAATCTTGTGTTCTTGGCAAACAAAAGAGGGTCACTTTTGTGAAGATAGGGAGGACACCGAAAGCTCAGAAGTTGGAGCTTGTTCACTCGGATGTATATCGACCAACATCAGTTTCATCTATAGGAGGATCGAGATACTATGTTACCTTCATCGATGATTCAACACGCAAGGTATCTATTTTCTTAAACCTAAATCTGATGTATTTTATGCTTTTAAGATATGGAAATCTGCTGTTGAAAATGAAACAATTTGAAGGTAAAGTGCTTAAAGTCGGATAATGGTGGTGAATACATAAACAAGCAGTTCGTTGACTATTGTGCCAAGAAAGGGATAAAGATGATCAAGACGGTTACAGGAACTCCTCAGCAGAATGGCGAAGCTGAGAGAATGAACAGAATACTGAATGAGAGGGCAAAAAGCATGAGGTTGAATGCTGGGATGCCCAAAACATTCTGGACAAATGCAGTTAACACTGTAGCCTACTTAATCAACCATCCACAATCCGTTCCCTTGGGTTTCAAATTGTCAGAAGAAATGTGGTAAGGAGATGAGGTAAGTCTCGAACATTTAAAAGTCTTTGGTTGTAGTGTTTAGGATTTGTTAGAAGATGGTGACAGGGATAAGTTAGACTCAAAGTCCAAGAAGTGCACATTCATTGGTTACACGTTAGAAAAAATGGTTACAGGCTTTGGGATAATAAAAGCAGAAAAGTAATCATAAGCAAAAATGTCATCTTCAATGAAAACGAATTGTACAAAGACAGAAACACCAAAGGACCAGAAGTTCAGAAAGAATCGGTTGAATTTGAAAGTGGTGAAACAAGAAAAGAAGCTTCAGTCAACATTCCAGAAAATGGGGATGAGTCAAGCAACAATGGGAGCTTAGCGAATGATTCTAGTAATGATTCAGAGGAAGCCGAAGCTTCAACTCCAAATTCCCCAGAAACACCACAGGTTCAACCAAGAAGATCGTCTAAAGACTCCAGACCGCCAAACAGGTACTCACCATCAGTCAACTACATATTTTTGACAGAAAATGGTGAATCGCAGTGTTACCCTGAAGCTATGGGGTTGAAAGATTCATTGCAGTGGGAGCTTGCAATGAAAGATGAAATGAAGTCGCTTGAGAAGAACAAGACCTGACTTTTGACAAAGCTTCCATCTGAGAAGAGGGCTCTTCAGCACAAATGGGTTTTCAGGGTCAATGATGAAAATGATGGTACCAAACGGTACAAAGCAAGGTTAGTGTAACACCTCGTAAAAACCCGTCCTATAAAATTCTAACACGTGTTCTGCTGATCCTTGTATGCCTCGTGCTAAAACGAGAGGGACCAAATGCGTCGTTATGTTATTTTATAACCTCTGAATGACAATTTAATAGTTGAGGGACTAAAAGTGTCAACATGCTCAAACTAAGTCTCTGAGTGACCTTTTAACAAGCCAAGAGTCTTATGAAGTTATTCATACTTTGTGTGTACCTATTATAGGCCAATGAAGGCTTTATGCACTAATTATAACGTTTCACGCAAGTTTGGAAGTCCAGGGACTATTCCTGACAAACTGCGGAAACTTGTCGATTCTCGTATTTTGATATACAAAACCAATATATGGATCCAAATATATTGCATATGATAAAATATTATCTTTTATTGATAAGGATGCAAGGATGTCCATCGTTGCGAAATTTCGATCGTTTTTGTGTCCGTTTAAGCGTTTTACGCATTTTAGCGAAACGCGCTCCCGTACAACCAAACAAACTGACATCCGGGATATTTTCGGACATAATCCAAGTCACATATACCTTAACACCCTTATAGAGCTTAGAAATCAGGTTAAAAGGGGTTACGGGTGGCAAAACGTGACGAAACAAGTCCAGGGGCTAAAACTGCCAAACTTTGAAACTTTCTGCCCCTGCCCCGTGCCTTACGGACCTTAAAGGGGCACCCCGTACGGTCCGTAAGGGGTCCCGAGATCAGACATATGCTTGTTCATCAAGCATTTCACTCACAATCCGACACCTAGCTTGTTTTGCCACCATTTAACCTGGTTTGGACACCTCCCTAACACTTGTAATCATCCTAACAACCCTCTAAACACATGGAATGATCTCCTTGATCCTCTTCCACTATAAATAGGTGATAGATTTCATTAATTAAACTTGCACCATTTCTTCTCTTCTCCTCTATACTAATATTTGGAGGTTTCTAATTATTTGGGAGCTTCCTTTGAGTCTTTTTCAGTCATTAGGACCACAAGTAAGTGTTCCTTCCATGGCTACTTCTCTTATTTTGGATTTTAAAGCCAAAAGTCAAGCGTTTTCGATAAACGCTTTGACTTTCGGTTTAGACCATTATGGTCAAGTTCTTGTATTACGCTCTTAAATGACGATAATGCCCTTACGGCACTTAAATGGTTTTTAATCATGATTTTCATATGGAACCTTTTTCCTACTGATATGTTATACTAAATAACATATTTTAATTATTTAAACCTGGTCATAACATCAGTTTTCACAAAATATTGCAAATATCGTCATTTAACGACTTTAACGCCTTTCCGGCGCGTAGTATGGTTTTAAACCATAATTACCAACCCAGACTTGTTACCCATTGATATTATAACTCATTTAAAATACTTTTACAATGGGTACATGTTATAAACTCAGAATCCCAAATATACTTTCGAAACTATGTGTGAAATTACCAAAATGCTCTTCGGAGCATAGATTGGATTTAAACTATAAAACACACATATATTCGATATCCTACTGATATTATATCATATATACAATATTTTCACTAAATGATTATGGTTGTAACATCAGATAATTATGCAAGTTCCTTTTTATACATCGCTAAATGACCAAAACGCCCTTATGAGCCATAATTTGATTTTAGAATCTTATCGAGCATACAAGTCGATATCCTACTGATATTATAGCTTGTTTAAAATATATTGGCATATGAAACTCGTTCATGACTCATCCAGTTACCCGGTATCGCTTATATGCGTACGGTTGAGTCTACGAGGCTAATTTACGTAATTTATCCGAAACGGGTTTAACCTTGTCATTTTTATTTCAAAACCCAGAATGTTACATGTTTACCCATATTATACAAGTCATTGTACTTGTCGGGTTTAAACTACATTCTTTCCGGTCATCGCTTAATCAAGCGTATCGTGCCGTCATTAATACTTTAAGCTAGCCGATCTAAGCCTATGACTTAAATAAGATCCGTTAGCATTTCTAATTGGTTATTTATGCCATCATTCCATACTAGAGCCTTCTGATAAATTGTACCTACGCTTATTTAAATTGAATACGGCTGAGTTATTATAAATCTTGCATTTGCTAAGCTCAGGTAAATACTCTTAACCTATGTTCCCTATACGGGCTTGGGATACGGTATAATATTACCGCATGGTTGGATATGGGACCAAAGACCAATGTGTCGGGAATTCAAATAATACATTTTAATTCGTATTGCTTGATATTAAACATTGGGGGTTAATTCGACCATGTCCTGGATATCCTTGACTCATTAATTGCAAATGGCCACGACCTAGGCATGGGGTGTAGGCATACACCTGACAGATGCGAAATGGTTTATTAATTAAATTTATACCCAATATGGTTTCCTAATGAGGGAATAAGTGGTTTGTCGGTTAATCATGAACCGGCATAGTTTCCAGTCCCCGTATGTATTGTCGAGTTACGTAAAACTGATAACAGGAGATATAATTTATCCCAAGTATAAAAAGATATTCATGCCATTGTGCACCTAAATCAAATTTTGAAAAGATTTTCAAAATGTGTCGGTTGATTATATTTACCAGTGTAAACTGACGTATTTTGAAAATAATTAAGTCACATGTACAAATACGTAAATAGGTTGGAAGCTGCTCGGTAGTGACATAAGAGGATCTTGCAAGTCCTTAGTTGTGCTCAAGTTTGTTGAACATCATTTTATATATTTAAATGATCCGCCTGTGGATCCTTATTACAAGCCATTGTATTTGAACTTTGAACATTCCGGTTTGTAATAATAATTTTAATCCAAGACTTCCGTTGTGCTATTCTGTGTTACTTGTATTGTTTGATAATAATGATATCAACATACGTCACAATACTCCCCACCGGGCCCATCGGGTTATACGTGGAAATCAGGGTGTGACAGTTAGTAGTCAAGGTATTTCAACAAAAAGAGGGATTGATTTCAATGAAATATTCTCTCCAGTGGTGAAGATGACTACTATCAAACTTGTTCTCAGTATCGTAGCAGCAGAGGGCTTACACCTAGAGCAACTAGATGTCAAGAAAACTTTTCTACATGGTGACCTAGATGAAGACATCTACATCACACAACCAGAAGGTTTTCAGGTTAAAGGCAAAGAAAACTTGGTGTGTAAATTGAAGAAGAGTTTGTATGGTCTGAAACAAGCGCCCAGACAATGGTACTTGAAGTTTGATAACTTCATGGGAAGAGTTGGTTACAAGAGATGTAATAATGACCATTGTTGTTACATTAAGAGGTTTAAGGGTTCTTATATCATTCTACTACTCTATGTGGATGATATGTTAATTGCCAGTTCAGATATTCAAGAAGTTAAAGAGGCAATTGTCTGAAGAGTTTGAGATGAAAGACTTGGGAGTTGCAAACCAAATACTCAGAAATGAGTATTTTCATAAACAACTAAGATGGTTCTTTGACACTCACTCAAGAGAAGTACATTGAAAAAGTGTTAGAGAGATTCAGCCTTAAAGATGCCAAGATTCGAAGCACACCTTTGGGAAGTCACTTTAAACTTTCTAAAGTTCAGTCACTCAAATCAGATGAAGACAAAGCATAAATGGCTAAAGTTCCGTATGCATCTGCAGTTGGTAGCCCCTCATGTACGCAATGGTATGCGCGAGACCAGATATAACTCATGCAGTGAGAGTTGTTAGTCGGTTTATCTCCAATCCAGGGAGAGAACATTAGGAAGCAGTTAAATGGCTGTTAAGATATTTGAAGGGAACTTCTAAAGCGGCATTGCATTTTAAGGGGAAAGATGTCATTCTGAAGGGTTTTGCGGATGCTGGTGTAAAGAGACATTCAAAAGCACCACAGGGTATGTCTTTACAGTGGGAGGCACTGTTGTAAGTTGGATGTCCAAACTTCAGAAAAGTGTTGCCCTTCAACCATAAAAGCGGAGTATATGGCAGTTACTGAAGCAAGCAAAGAGCTTATTTGGTTGAAGAATTTTCTCAAAGAGCTTGGCAAGGAACAAGTTGATTGTGCACTGTTCTGTGACAATCAAAGTGCAATACACCTTGCAAAGAACCCTGTATTCCATTCGAAGACGAAACATATACAGCTGAGATATCACTTTATCATAGATCAAGTTAGTGATGGTACTCTGAAGTTAAAGAAGATCAAAGGAACTGAAAATCCAACCGATATGTTGACTAAGGTTGTCACCCTAGAGAAGTTGAAGCTTTGCTTAGCTTTAACTGGCCTTCAGGTTAACTGATGAGAAGGCCACCCACAACTAGTAAAGATGAAGAGTTTACAGAGGTACTTATGAATATGAAGTTGCATGGAGTGCAGTTTGAAGTCGTCAAAGCCTCCAAGTGGGAAATTGTTGGCTTGTGGAGGATTTGATGTAACATCCGTCAAAAACGGATTTACCAAACCCGCTCCGTTTATCAACCGAACAGTCAGTCAAAAATTTCCTTGCGAATTAAATGCCCAAAATATTTTTAAACGATCCGTAATCAATTATTACACGAGAATATATATTTAGTTTTTGAAAAACTGTCAAAAATCGCAAAATAAAAATGATTTGCTTCTGCCGGTTTCGAACCCGGGTCTGTACCGAATCAGCAAACAAACTTAACTCACACACACAAACCACTGCGCCACGGATTTTGTTTGTTATATATTGAAATCATTTAATTGATATAATGACGTTACGAATTCAAAAACCGGCGCCCTTTAGTTCAGTCGTCGGAATCCCGGAAGTCTCGCGAGTTTTTATCACCATTTTCAGTTATAACGTAAATTATTATTAGGACATCGGTTATAACCGATGTTTGAAGTCCGCGACCAAAATTATAACCGCCGGAAAATTTAAATCAATGAACCCAGTCGGGAATCAGACCAAGTGCTTCGACGTTTTCCCCTATAAATTCACCCTCCACCCATTGCAAACCTTTTCGCTCAAAACCACACTTTTCCTCGGCGTAATTCCACTCGCCGGAACTTTTCTGTTCGTCGCCGGAAAACCGATTTCCTTATTTCTGAACCTCACTGAGCCCCTGAAGCTTATACCGGAGATACCCATACTTTTTTCCAAGCTTTCCGGGGACTTGCTGCTGCAAGACACCTGACGCCGGAGTTGTTTGCTGTCGCCGGAGTTCTGCCGGAAAACAGAGGGTCCAGTCGGTATACTTCTCCGCCCAATTTCTTTTCCTTTTCACATTTATCTCACCTTAATGAACTGTAAGACGCTAAGGAACTTGAATAAAACTCGAAACAGTCAGACTTTATCTCTGGTTATGTTTCAGTGAAGAAGACGATGTATTCGTTATCATATAAGTTTAATATAAATCAAGAAATTAATCGGGTTAGACACACAGTCCAGCGGTGGACTGTGTGCACATATAACACAAACGTCTCGAGTTCGATTCCGGTTTCACACACGCTGCCTTAATAAAAACCATTTTTTTGTTTACTGAACCGGAGTCGCCTTAGATATATGTTGAGTATATTAATAATCGGAATAATAACCAAGTTAAACACACAGTCCAGCGGTGGACTGTGTGTATGTTTAACCGCACGTCACAAGTTCGAGTCCGGTCTCCTACATCGACCCGGACAATTATTAACTTTTTAAATAGAGTCAGAAATGAAAGCAGATAATTTGTATTTAAGTATAATAAAAGTGGAAATATATAACATGTTAAACACACAGTCCAGCGGTGGACTGTGTGTTAGATTAAACCACAGGTCCCGGGTTCGAGACCTGTGGAGTGCATGTCCGAGTCGCTTAAACTGTTTTTAAAATAAAAATGATTTTCGGTTTAAACTAATTATTATATATATATAATTAAAATCAGATATATAACGGGTTAGACACGTAGCTCAGTTGGTAGAGCTGCGTGCACGGCGTACGGGAGGTCTCGGGTTCGAGCCTCACTCAGCGCACTTGTATTCCGAATTGAACCGGTCAACGGTCAGGTCAACGGTCAGTCAAACGGTCAACGGTCAGAAAAAAAAATCATTTTTTTATTATTTTTTATTTAATTATTTTAATTAAAAATCAATTAAAAATACTTAAAATTAACATTTTTAAGGTTAGAAAATAGCCTCAAACTCACAAAAATACACCCAACAATCCTACTAAAATAGATTAATAAAATCCATTTACTTACCAAACCATAATGCGATTTATCTAGGTTAAATCTCACTCGTGGTTAAAACCACTTCGCGTGCATTCAACATCATCAACCGAACGCACCCACTGTGAGTGAATCTTACAACTCCCCCTTTTAAATTATACGTTTGGGGTGTGTCATGTGTTATGAAAATAATTAATTTATTTATTTAAACTTGTGCCATACCATATCATGACTTAAACTTAGATTGTTTTATTGTTGTGATTTACTTATATTCCTTTTGTCAAATTATATGAAACTCATACATTAAGCCCATCAGTTCCTCGTGGGAGACGAGTAGAACATCGCGTGCTTCAATTCAAATTCATTATTGTTCATGTGTGTATCATTGAGTTTATATTGTTTGTAGTTGTGTCATTCATATTATCATGTTTATGCAATTCATTCATCAGGCCCCTCAGTTCCTCGTGAGAGACGAGTTGAGCATCGCGTGCCTCTAATTATTCCATTATTGTTCATGAGTGTTTCATTTAATATCTTATGATTGTTGATTAAGTTACATCTAATTTTACTCATGTTTGGTTGTGCACATATTTCATAATCAATTTAAATAAATTTGTTCAAATGTTTTCCATAGGATTCACTCGCCAACATTATGTTGATCCAAAAACCTTTTTACACATGATACAGGTGAACAGGTTGAAGCAAGGAAAACATAGGATATGCCTTAGAAGAGAACAAAGGAGTTTAGATTGTTAGATAGATCATGTTGTAACATTTATTGTAGATTTCCATTTAATTTGTATTAATGAATATGAAACGCTTAATAAATGTCATGAGCTTTGATGATAACCCAATCATGCCCCGATCACCTTTTCCGCTGCGGGTCGGGGTGTGACAGATTGGTATCAGAGCCATGACTATAGGGATATAGGATAGGTTATTAGACCCTTAGAGCCTATACTATAGTCTGCCTAAATTTTAATTGATTAGGTGGTTACATACAAACTTGTGATATTTATTTGTTTCATATTTGTTTACATTTCAGTCAAACATACATGCTTATATACATATTCATCATACATATATACATATTCATTATACATATATCGATGTTCATGTATTCAATTTGTTTTCATACTCTCATTATCCAAAGATTTTTTTTGCAATTTTCAAATCTCATCAAAGTAAGTTCTGCGACGGGCATGTAGTAACTGGAAGGGTACAAGTACCAGTAGTCGGAACGTCCTGTCTAGGCTGGCATTCGTATAAATCCAATATAACGGACCAGTTTGCCTACCTGGGGACCAACGATGAGAGTACGAAGGACCTATTAGGCCAAAGCATGCCACACCAAACGTCGTTCGAACTAACCCTACTTTGAGTTGTCACCGTGTCTACACCTGGACACATTCCGAATATCACACGTTGTATACATATTTCTCGATTTTCTCTGGGTTTTTGTGTACGCAACCTGGCAGAAACCGTGCGAACCATATGAAAAACCGGTATTCATGGGGGCCCACATGATTACACAGGTAAAGTATGGCGGCATGAAGGGCCTAACAGCGAGCAAAACCCAAGACATCCAATGGATGTAGTAATTTATTTATCTATAATTATTTTATGAATGTTCATTCCTAATGCGACCCATGAACCCAAAAGCATCCAACTCATACTCTTGTCATGTATTCCTTGTAGATGTCTTCTAACCTCGCCCGTAGGAAGACGAGAGCAAGAAAAGCCCGCGAACGCATGGCTGCCTTAATCGCTCAACAAATGGCAGCCGTAATACCCAATATTGTAATCCAAGTTCAGCAAGCACTTACCGTTAATCCTGTCAATCAAGCAAACCAAAACATTTTCAACTCTTCCCCAAATACCACTAAATGCACCTACAAGCACTTCAAATCATGCGACCCTCCGAAATACAAAGGGACTGAAGGCGTCACCGCCCTCCTCCATTGGTTTGAAGAAATGGAGAACACATTTCTAAATTGCGATTGCCCTGACGATCGCAAAGTGCGATATGCTACCGGTCGACTATATGGGATAGCACTTACTTGGTGGAACACAGAGAAGGCCAAACGAGGTGTGGAAGATGCTATGTCCTTAACTTGGAACGAATTGAAGGAAATCATGACCAGGCGATTTTGCCCAAGGAGCGAAATCAAGAACTTAGAGGATGAATTTTACTCATTGAAGCAAATGGAAGGAGACCACATCACCTACAACAAAAGATTCCTCGAGTTACATCAAATGGTTCCCAACATGTTCACTCCCCTCTACCGTTTGATCGAGCACTACATTCGTGGTCTTCCGTCAAAGATTCAAGACCCTATTATAAGTATCAAGCCTGCAACTTTAGAAGCAGCGATGGAGTTAGCAACAGAGCTCACCGAGAACCGAATCCGAAACGAAGACTTCAAGGAGGAGAAGAAGAAGGATAAAGAACCGACTGAAACTTCCGACCCCACTCAAACCGAATCCCCTTCTCAACCCAATCCTAAGAGAAGAAGAGTCGGGCGACTTTTCGCTGCTACTCAACGAAATCAACCAGTTTTACATGCCATACCCATTCGAGCTATCCCAATCACCCAAGTGGCACCCAACACAGCTTACCCAGATAAGAAACCATATCTTGGACCTCACCCTCGATGCAACAACTGTTTTTATCACCATCCCTATACCCTACCTTGTCGTCTATGTGCAACTTGTGGACGCTATGGTCATTTGAGCAATGTTTGTCGCACCTTTCAAAACCAAACCATTTCCCCTACCCAAAACATGACCCAAACTTATTATCAACCCCAATACCCCGTGTTCCCATATACTCGAGCTTGTTTCAATTGTGGCGACCCTACCCACTTTAGAAACACATGCCCTCAATTGGTTAACGTTATCAACACTCAAGCCCAATCAAACCCAGTTAACCAAGTAAACCAAGAAAACCCAAACACTATGCCATCAGCAAGAAGAAGAGTCTTCAATATCAACGCCAACCCTGTCGAAGATAATGACGGCCCAAATGAAGATACTCAACTAGTCCTCTTCGCCGAAGATCCAGATTCAACTCCTATCGTTTAGTTTTATGTTTTTCTTTATCACATGTGTAGACTGTTAGAGTAATTATGGTATATTATATATTATATATTGTTTTCAGTATATGCTTTTGCCGAGGCCGCAGCTCCCCATCCATCGAGGTTGAGTTTGATCCCCATTTTATTATGCGGTTGATCAGGGCGTGCCCGCACGATCGGCTCCGTTTGTTTGAGCCTTGATCGGTTATTTCATTTTACATTTCAATACATGCAATACGCTCGGCTCCGTTTGATTGAGCCTTGAGCGCACATTTCAATTTACATTTCCAGTTCATCCAATACGTTCGGCTCCGCTTGATTGAGCCTTGAGCGCACATTTCAATTTACATTTCCAGTTCATGCAATACGTTCGGCTCCGTTTGATTGAGCCTTGAGCGCACATACAATTTCATTATCAGTATCTTGTGGTTGTGGTGTTTGTAGTAGAGTCGCATCGAACCAACCATAATTTGCGGATAAAGTCAATGAACATTTGATAAGGATATGGTGGATACGCCGATGGTACTTCCTATATATAAGTATTCTTGTCAAATGATCGGAGGCATTATCAGGCGGTTATGAGAGGTTCCATGCATAGGATGATTGTGTGATAGTTGTTTAGATTAAGTTGTTCAATTTCAGTACATTCAATACGTTCGGCTCCGTTTGATTGAGCCTTGAGCGCGCATACAATTTCATTCAATACGTTCGGCTCCGTTTGATTGAGCCTTGAGCGCACAGACAATTTCATTATCAGTATCTTGTGGTTGTGGTGTTTGTAGTAGAGTCGCATCGAACTAACCATAACTTGCGGATAAAGTCAATGAAAATTTGACAAGGATATGGTGGATACGCCGATGGTACTTCCTATATATAAGTATTCTTGTCAAATGATCGGAGGCATTATCAGGCGGTTATGAGAGGTTCCATGCATAGGCTGTTTGTGTGGTTAAGTTATTCATTTTCAGTACATGCAATACGCTCGGCTCCGTTTGATTGAGCCTTGAGCACACAATTTCAATTTCAGTACATTCAATACGTTCGGCTCCGTTTGATTGAGCCTTGAGCGCACATCCATTTCATTTTCAGTACATGCAATACGATCGGCTCCGTTCGATTGAGCCTTGATCACACAGATATATTTCATTTCAGTATTTTATGTTTGTTGTATTGGTTGTAGAGTTATAGGACTAATCATAATTCACTGATAAAACCAATGAAAATTTGACAAGAATATGGTGGATACGCCGCTGGTACTTCCTATATATAAGTATTCTTGTCAAAGGATCAGAGGCATTATCGGACGGTTATGAGAAGTTCTATGTAGGATTTATTAGTTTCTTGGTAACCAATCATAACTTGTGGATAAAACTAATGAAAATTTGGCAAGAATATGGTGGATACGCCGCTGGTACTTCCTATATATAAGTATTCTTGCCAAATGATCAGAGGCATTATCAGGCGGTTATGAGAAGTTCCATGTAGGATTTAGTATTGCCTTGGTTGGAATTTGTGTTACATTTATATCATCATGTTATTTAAAGGGATTGGATTGTGATCCATTTCTACATAAACTAACCTCTTCATCATAACAAACGAGAGAGGAACTTCCATCATTCAAACATATATGCTATCAGAATGTGGATTCAAATATTTGCTGTTGTGTTTATTCATGTTCAAATATTTGCTGATGTGTTTATTCATGTTCAAATATTTGCTGATGTGTTTATTCATGTTCGAATGTTAGCTGTTGTGTTTACTTATGTTCAAATATCAGTTGTTGTGTTTTTATTTATGTTCCATATAGGTTGTAGTGTTAGAAGTTTTGCCATAGGATATAACCATACTTTCCCAAACGTATCTAAATTCTTATGCATGATATCATTTTTAGCAAATCATTTCTGCTTATCAATACTTATACAGTAGGCAACAAAAAGCGATTCCTGAATAGGGTACTTAACCGTTACAAGGAACGTTACCGCCTCGAACAAAAACTTAAACCCTCATCTTTCTAAGCATACAACTGTCAAACTAAACATCATCATCCTTTTAGTCAAAATATATCATTATTTAAATTTCGGGACGAAATTTCTAAAAAGCAGGGGATACTGTAACATCCGTCAAAAACGGATTTACCAAACCCGCTCCGTTTATCAACCGAACAGTCAGTCAAAAATTTCCTTGCGAATTAAATGCCCAAAATATTTTTAAACGATCCGTAATCAATTATTACACGAGAATATATATTTAGTTTTTGAAAAACTGTCAAAAATCGCAAAATAAAAATGATTTGCTTCTGCCGGGTTTCGAACCCGGGTCTGTACCGAATCAGCAAACAAACTTAACTCACACACACAAACCACTACGCCACGGATTTTGTTTGTTATATATTGAAATCATTTAATTGATATAATGACGTTACGAATTCAAAAACCGGCGCCCTTTAGTTCAGTCGTCGGAATCCCGGAAGTCTCGCGAGTTTTTATCACCATTTTCAGTTATAACGTAAATTATTATTAGGACATCGGTTATAACCGATGTTTGAAGTCCGCGACCAAAATTATAACCGCCGGAAAATTTAAATCAATGAACCCAGTCGGGAATCAGACCAAGTGCTTCGACGTTTTCCCCTATAAATTCACCCTCAACCCATTGCAAACCTTTTCGCTCAAAACCACACTTTTCCTCGGCGTAATTCCACTCGCCGGAACTTTTCTGTTCGTCGCCGGAAAACCGATTTCCTTATTTCTGAACCTCACTGAGCCCCTGAAGCTTATACCGGAGATACCCATACTTTTTTCCAAGCTTTCCGGAGACTTGCTGCTGCAAGACACCTGACGCCGGAGTTGTTTGCTGTCGCCGGAGTTCTGCCGGAAAACAGAGGGTCCAGTCGGTATACTTCTCCGCCCAATTTCTTTTCCTTTTCACATTTATCTCACCTTAATGAACTGTAAGACGCTAAGGAACTTGAATAAAACTCGAAACAGTCAGACTTTATCTCTGGTTATGTTTCAGTGAAGAAGACGATGTATTCGTTATCATATAAGTTTAATATAAATCAAGAAATTAATCGGGTTAGACACACAGTCCAGCGGTGGACTGTGTGCACATATAACGCAAACGTCTCGAGTTCGATTCCGGTTTCACACACGCTGCCTTAATAAAAACCATTTTTTTGTTTACTGAACCGGAGTCGCCTTAGATATATGTTGAGTATATTAATAATCGGAATAATAACCAAGTTAAACACACAGTCCAGCGGTGGACTGTGTGTATGTTTAACCGCACGTCACAAGTTCGAGTCCGGTCTCCTACATCGACCCGGACAATTATTAACTTTTTAAATAGAGTCAGAAATGAAAGCAGATAATTTGTATTTAAGTATAATAAAAGTGGAAATATATAACATGTTAAACACACAGTCCAGCGGTGGACTGTGTGTTAGATTAAACCACAGGTCCCGGGTTCGAGACCTGTGGAGTGCATGTCCGAGTCGCTTAAACTGTTTTTAAAATAAAAATGATTTTCGGTTTAAACTAATTATTATATATATATAATTAAAATCAGATATATAACGGGTTAGACACGTAGCTCAGTTGGTAGAGCTGCGTGCACGGCGTACGGGAGGTCTCGGGTTCGAGCCTCACTCAGCGCACTTGTATTCCGAATTGAACCGGTCAACGGTCAGGTCAACGGTCAGTCAAACGGTCAACGGTCAGAAAAAAAAATCATTTTTTTTATTATTTTTATTTAATTATTTTAATTAAAAATCAATTAAAAATACTTAAAATTAACATTTTTAAGGTTAGAAAATAGCCTCAAACTCACAAAAATACACCCAACAATCCTACTAAAATAGATTAATAAAATCCATTTACTTACCAAATCATAATGCGATTTATCTAGGTTAAATCTCACTCGTGGTTAAAACCACTTCGCGTGCATTCAACATTATCAACCGAACGCACCCACTGTGAGTGAATCTTACAACTCCCCCTTTTAAATTATACGTTTTGGGGTGTGTCATGTGTTATGAAAATAATTAATTTATTTATTTAAACTTGTGCCATACCACATCATGACTTAAACTTAGATTGTTTTATTGTTGTGATTTACTTATATTCCTTTTGTCAAATTATATGAAACTCATACATTAAGCCCATCAGTTCCTCGTGGGAGACGAGTAGAACATCGCGTGCTTCAATTCAAATTCATTATTGTTCATGTGTGTATCATTGAGTTTATATTGTTTGTAGTTGTGTCATTCATATTATCATGTTTATGCAATTCATTCATCAGGCCCCTCAGTTCCTCGTGAGAGACGAGTTGAGCATCGCGTGCCTCTAATTATTCCATTATTGTTCATGAGTGTTTCATTTAATATCTTATGATTGTTGATTAAGTTACATCTAATTTTACTCATGTTTGGTTGTGCACATATTTCATAATCAATTTAAATAAATTTGTTCAAATGTTTTCCATAGGATTCACTCGCCAACATTATGTTGATCCAAAAACCTTTTTACACATGATACAGGTGAACAGGTTGAAGCAAGGAAAACATAGGATATGCCTTAGAAGAGAACAAAGGAGTTTAGATTGTTAGATAGATCATGTTGTAACATTTATTGTAGATTTCCATTTAATTTGTATTAATGAATATGAAACGCTTAATAAATGTCATGAGCTTTGATGATAACCCAATCATGCCCCGATCACCTTTTCCGCTGCGGGTCGGGGTGTGACATTTGACTAGGAGGGTGTTCCTTGTCATACTCCCTCTGCATCTAACAGTGGTATTCTTGGTTATACTCCTTCTGCATCTAGCAGGGGTGTTCTCTGTTACTGTAATTTAAAGTTAACAACCCTAATTGTAACCCCTATATATACTTCTCTTCATGTATAGTAAACTTTTTAGCACCTAATACAAAGAAGAACTAGTTGTGGAGAGTGGATGTAGATCAAGCTTGATCGAACCACTATAAATCTTGTGTTCTTGTGATTAGAGTGTGTGAGCTTGCTGATTATTTTTCGAGTGTTCGTGTGATATGGTGTTCAGACCTAACACCCGCCCCCTCTCCCCGCTTACACCCCGTCCCCCTTGTAACAGTGTTGGCTTACTACAAATATTTAGTTATTCATTAACATAGAATCGAAAAACTTATACGAAAATAATAAAACAAAGGTAAACAAAATGATAAAAGGTTAAATGAAAAAAACTAAGAAAAGTTTTATTAGATTAATTAGTAAAGATTAATACAGACACATTTTACTTGTACAACATTAAAATAGATTTATTTTTCTCAAAAATTAAATTAAAATAGATGGATAGATAATTCATAGTATTTAAGATATAACTATTGGAAGTTGATTAGATATAGAGACTTCGATATTCCCCTTCCTCTTACACGTAAATAAATTAAAACAAAATAATAAAGAAAAGATTCCTTTTGAACTTTGAATTCATCTTCTCCATTTTTATCTGCAGAGGCTCCTCCTCGGAGAAAAATTTCAGGTCACTAGAATATTACTTCTTGTTACCTCTTACACCCTCCTTCTTTTCGTTTCAAGGGGTGCGACTACAAAATTTCATGGGGTGCGCTCGTTATTTTCTCACGCGTATAACACTAAACATATTTTTTTCAAGGGGGTGCCCGCCCACCTTAGGCAAACAATAGGTCCGCCCCTAAACTCAAACAAAATCAACCGCTACATATACCTTTTATATTGCTCCTTTGGATCCTAACCGGTCTGTACACGATTCTCATGCAAGGATGTTTTAAGTCCCGAATTCGACGCAAAAACGTAGCAATAGTTTTTACTGTGGCTGAGGTCTAGGCAGCAACTCAAAAATTTTCGATGGTGATCGGTAAGGGTGGATTTGGGACTGTGTAAAGGGTGTGATTACGAGTTCGGAGCATCCTTTCGATGACATTCAGGTGGCTGTCAGGTGCTCCCACATATTATTGCAGGTTCGAATCAGCACATGTCTTTTTTGCAGTAGATGATTGATTACTTATGGATTTCATTGTTGATACTAGTTAGTTTATGGACATTCATTTATTTATATTTATTATGGATGACAAAGTTGTTGCCCAGATTGATTTTCTATTTCTAGAACGTAAATGATAAAACTAAACTTTCATATAACTTGAATACGAATACATTGGAATGAGTTTTACAAACGAAATCTAAAGCCTTTTTATGGTTTATAATGGGTGCGAGTGAATAGACGTGTCTCCTCGCGAACGGGTGTGTCTCTTGTAATCTTGTGGATGAGATTGAACTTGAGGAGATGTGTCTCTTGATCCAAAAGTCGCATCCCCTTGTTCTTTCTTTCCTGTTGTCACCGAACAGGTGTGTCCAAAGAGACACATCTCTTCATTTAGTGAGTCGGTTATAAACTTCTGTCTTGACACCTTTGGTCCCCGAACTTCATAACTACCTTCTAAGTATCTTTATACTAAATACTAATCAACCCTTGTAGTATGGATGTGAAGTGATTAGAGATGTCAAAAGTAGGCGGGGCGGGGTGGGGTAGCTGGGTAATGGGTCACAACGAGTTCGTTTCAGAATGCGTTCTAGGCGAAATGAGTTCATGGCAGAACGGGTTATGGACAAAATGAGTGTGGCGGAAAAAAGGATCAAAATGGATTGGGTATATTTTTATGAAGGCTAGGTGCTGACTGTTGGATAATCTTGACGGGTACGGATCGGAGTTGCATTGGGTCAGATATAAATGGGTCAGCGGTTTTGAGAGATTGTTGGAGATTTAGGTAGGGATTGACCGAGTTTGATAAAAGTGAACATTGGGGTTATTGCTTGAAAGCAGGAGTACGTGGTATCGGTATTATCAGGGGTGGAGATAGTACAAGCAGGGGTAGCACGGGTACCCCTCAACTCCATCTCCGTAGTGCTAAAATACCCCTCAACTCCGTCTACGTAGTGTAAATTTTTTTTTTTCATTTTATGCAAAGGATACCTCTAATCCCCCTTAAATTTTTTGATACCTCTGAATTTTGGGGGATGCATGTGGTTTTATGTGTTTCTTTAATGATAATTTAATGATAAATAGGGAATAGTGATAGGTTTTTAATTGTACTCTCAATTTTTATGTAATAAGAAAGTTCAACAAACTTTCTTCTTTATTCGTGAGTTTAATTGTGTCTTGAGTGTGGATTCTGGGTCAACCAACACTGACGGTGGAGATGTAACGTCTGGACCATTCACATTAATGTTGGTATCACAACTTACGGGTTCCCAGGACCAATCGGAACGAGAAGAACGATGATCACACATATACTTAAAATCACCGTAAACATCACACCACTTCATGATTGAATAGAAACTAGAATCAAATAACGAAACAAACTAACCAAATACTTGTAACCGAATCTTGAACTTCATAAACAATAACTTCCAGTACATAAACTTGATACTTTGGAACCCTATTTATACATGATGAAGAGGTGTGTTGTGAATGGTTGTGTCGATTACCAACAGGTACGTCGACTTCATTCATAACCGTTCGTACGGTTATTTTGCATACACGCCTCTTCAAGTTTAGGCCCAAATATCATAACCCTAGTGGACTCTAAACATAAACATTCGACCCATATTTACATGACATGGCCTCCGGCCCAGATTCGACACTTAAACAATAAAAACATAATGGACTATTTGTTTGACCCAATAAACACTAATAATAAAAATGAGTAAATAACTACCGGCCCGAAACCGGTTCGGATGATCTTGATTACCAGCTACATTCACCGCCCTAAGCAAGAACATCCGGAACGTCCAATCTTCACTTGTTGTTGTTGCTGATTACCTCCACAGCGATCAAAAGTCATCATCACTTGAGTCATCTTCAATCCAACCATTGTCTTTTTCTTCGATCTCTTCCGTTTGTGCATCCTTCTTGTTTGCTTCCTCCGCAACCAACGGATTCTTGTCACCCTTCTTTTTCATAAACTCGAAATACCATTCGATCAACTCTATGTAGTACATGTATGCAACTTTTACCACATGTGCGTCATCCGGATAGTAACCATACTCAAATGCAACCTCATCCCAAAGATCATTCTCGACCACTTTCTTGATTCCACCCTTGACGGTCACAATTCGATGTAGTAAAATCAAACTTCTTCCCTTCCGTCGATTAGCGTGGGTGGCATGGTGTTCTCCTTGAAGATTCCAAGGAAACATGGTATAAACCATAACAAGATTTCTTCGATAATGGCACCATAAAAGTTGTCGTGCCCGGCTAACTCTTCGTGTAGCAATATTAAGTCAATCGTTTCCAAACAACTTTCGATAATCATGTCATTTTCAATGACATCTTCTTCATCTTGGGAAAGCACCACCGCCCTTTGTCGTACTCTTTCTTGGATTGCGACGGATTGTCTTTCAAGCCCTCGTAATAAATCATGAAACTAACCTTTTGTTTTTCGAGCAGACAATCTCGTTTTTCTTCACTCCCGATGTGCCTTCACCGTCTAACTTCTTCTTGTTTTTCTCTCTCTCGATCTCAAACTCCTTCTCATAAAACTCCTCAACGTACTCCTTCAATTTTTCTTTATCCTTACGATGTTCGTTGTCAACATCTAGACCATCGTAGAATTTGTCTAGATATTCATCCTCCAATTCAACTTCCGACTTGTTTTCGAACACATCAAAGCCTTTGCTTGACTACCAAACATCTTCTTAAGAACACACTTGTCACCGGTAGTAACCGTTTCAATTCCTTGAAACAACAATTGCTCCAGGCTTAACACGTTTTTCTTGAGCTTCGGGACATAACTAACACACGGTATAGTTTTGTCCTTCCCGTCCACCGGTATCTTTACTTCTCCAACCCCATGCACGAACATGAATTCCTTTTTCTTATCATCGGTCATCACACCGAAATGCGTTTTAAACCGCTTAAACACACTCTTATTCCCGGTGATGTGCGTTTTGAAATTTGGGTCCACCACCCAAATCGAATCAAAACTTCCTCCACAAGTACCATCAACTAAATAATCGCTTTCAAAGGGTAATGGAACCAAGTTGATGTACTTACTCGGACAAATAGAAGCGATGTGACTGAATTGCTTGCACATGAACAGCGAATCCCGGCCTTTCTCGGTCGCCCGATCGGTGCACTTCCTCTATAGCCAAACTTCTTCGTAAAACCCTTAGGAATCATCTTCTTGAGAAAGTTTTTAATGGGTGATTTCCACGAACGTGTGGATGGCTTTCCCCTGCGCAACGTTTTTCCCCCTGTTGCAGCCCCGGCCGCACTTTCCACCGTTCACCCGAACATCACCGAAACCGGCACCAACCGATTTACCCTTTTCCCTCAGACAATCTCTAGAACCGCCATCATCCTTCTCGTTTTTCACCGAAGAACCTTTGGCTCTGATACCAATGTTGGTATCACAACTTACGGGTTCCCAGGACCAATCAAAACGAGAAGAACGATGATCACACATATACTTAAAATCACCGCAAACATCACACCACTTCATGATTGAATAGAAACTAGAATCAAATAACGAAACAAACTAACCGAATCTTGAAGTAACAGAACTTCATAAACAATAACTTCCAGTACATAAATTTGATACTTTGGAACCCTATTTATACATAATGAAGAGGTGTGTTGTGAATGGTTGTGTCGATTACCAACAGGTACGTCGACTTCATTCATAACCGTTCGCACGGTTATTTTGCATACACACCTCTTCAAGTTTAGGCCTAAATATCATAACCCTAGTGGACTCTAAACATAAACATTCGACCCATATTTACATGACATGGCCTCCGGCCCATATTCACACTTAAACAATAAAAACATAATGGACTATTTGTGTCACACCCTGACCCGCAGCGGAAATGGTAGTCGGGGCATGATTAGGTTTTCATCAAAGCTCATGACATTTACTATAACTTTCATATTTATTATTTCTTTTTAAAGAAGAAGTTACAATAAACATACAAGCACAACATGTTCAAATACATTTTTCATGACTTCTTTATTTTTCTTCTAAGGCAATTTCCTATGTGTTCCTTGCTTCAACTTGTCCACCTGTATCATGTGTAAAAATAGGGTTTTGGGTCAACAAAAGTTGGCGAGTGAATCTTATGAAAACATTAGTATGAATTTATTATATTGGTTATAAAAAGGTGCATAACAACATATGAGTAAACGTAAATGTAAATTTAATCACAAAACACATAATATCAATTAATGCACATGCACACACCAAATGATGAACAATGAGGCACGCGATGTTCAACTCGTCTCCAACGAGGAACTGATGGGCCTAATGGATGATTTGCACACAACTTGACAAAATGTAAACACACATCACAACAAACAACATAATCACAATACACATAATATCAATTAATGCACAAGCACACACCAAATGATGAACAATGAGATCAAGGCTCAATCAAACGGAGCCGATCTAATGAGGCACGCGATGTTCAACTCGTCTCCAACGAGGAACTGATGGGCCTAATGAATGATTTGCACGCAACTTGACAAAATGTAAACACACATCACAACAAACAACATTTACATCACAAGTTTAGATCATATAATGGTAATAGCACAAGTTTGAATAAACGAAGTAATTAAAGCGACACATGATACACCCCAAAACATGAATAAAAAGGGGAATTTATAAGAATTCACTCACAGTGGGTGCGTTCCTTGATAATGATGAATGCGCACGAATTTATGATTCAACCGACGAGGGAAAACTAACCTAAATAATAACGTAATAATTCGATAAAAAAATAAATTTCATTTGAAATTATTATTTTTAATTAGTGCTCTTAATGAGATTTTTAGATTTATTTTTGTGAATTTAATGCAAATTTTTAGGCTTTAAAACCTTATTTTGAGGTATTTTTAACTAATTTTCAAAGAAAATAAAAAGGATTTTTAATTAAAAAATTACCCTTTTTCCTAGGGTTGACTGGTCAACGGCCGGTTCAACCGGTTTAATTGTAGTCAGCGTGTGAGGTTCGAACTCGTGACCTCCCGTATGCGTGCACACAGCTCTACCAACTGAGCTACGTGTCTAACCCGAAATAAACTCTATTTTAATTATATATATATATACTAACTAGCTTTAACTTTATTTTGTTTTTATTAAAAAAGGATTTAATATGGCCAAAACTGGTTACAGAAACCGAAATCGAACTCGGGACCTACGGTTCGTGTGCACACAGCCCAACCAGTTGGGCTGTGTGTCTAACCCGCATAAACACTGAATTATATTAATTTTATATACATGCTATAAGTTGATCTGAATAAGTTTAAAAAGTGTTGGTTTTATTTCAGAAAATCGGAAACATGTGCGACTCGAACCCGGGACGTGTGCTTTGTAATTGCACACAGTCCACCGCTGGACTGTGTGTCTAACCCGGTTAAATACCCGTTTTTATTTATATTTAAACACTATCTCGACTTCATCTTTCTCATGAGATATTTCCCAGAACTGAACTCGACCGTTATATATATTTTAAAAATTCTGGTTACTGGTTTGCAAACTAACGGAATTAAACATAAACATAGAAAGGTTTTAAAGGTTCATACCCACTGGAAGTTAGAACTTCGATGATCCCGGTGACCAACTCCGGCGAGTTCCAATTTTTTTTTCCGGCGAAGTTTATTTAAGCAGAGTATCTTTCAGCGAGTTTGAGTGATGATTGAGAGAGAGTTTGAGAGAATGAGCGAATTCGTTCGGGGTGAAATGATTGGTATTTATAGAGTAAACAGACAACACAGATTTCGGTTTCGAAACCCAAATTATGGGTTATTGATTTCATCATGATTTCGCCGGTTTTTCCTACTAATTGAAACATAATTCGGTTATGTATTAAGTTTTAACATCAGTTATCTTAAATCACTCGGTTTAGTATAAATTTAATTTGATTTCAGTTTCATTCATAATAGTGTGTGTAGTGTAGTGGTGCTGTGAGTGTATGAACATGCGGGAGACCCGGGTTCGAGACCCGGCTACCCCTTTTTATTTTTTTATTTTACTTTTTGATTTATGATTAAAGATTAATTTAACCTACTTATTGTTTTATTCATTAATTATGGTTTTTAAATTCTAAAATATTTATTAGTTAGGAGATATTTAAAATAACCGGCACAATAAATACGCAACAAACTTTTTACCGAATATTTGATTATTAAACGAAGCGGGTTTTGAAACCCGTTTTACGACGAATGTTAAATTTGTTTGACCCAATAAATACTAATAATAAAAACGAGTAAATAACTACCGGCCCGAAACCGGTTCGGATGATCTTGATTACCGGCTTCAATTAACTAAATAAGATTTGTGTAGTGTTGTTGGTTCGAGACTTATGAACGTAAAATTATACAGAATTGATATGCAGTCCTCGGTTGATTGTTATTTGAAGAACGGAAATTAGTAAGATGTCATGATGGATGGTGGTGGTGAATTACAGTTTTACCTCCAAAAAGTTGGATACAGCTTCACCACTAGTTAGCGAATAAGTCACCCTTGGGTCAGACAGGATTGTAACCTACCCTAGTGCCTAGTGGTGGTGGGGGCGTTGGTGTCGGCAACGATGGTCATGAGTGGTGTCAACCCATTTGGACCCGTTTGAAGTTAGTAAATTTTGAGAGTGACCCATTTTGACCCGTTGTATAATTCGGGACGACCCAAGTTTTCCCGTTATGTAATTTGAGATGACCAAAATAAACCCATTTGGTGTTGTTTATAACCCAAATCAACCCATTTGTTAAAGGTCATAATTGCTACCCCTAATTTTTGTATCAACTTTCTAGTTTCTGCACATTATTACACAAATTATCTATGAATCTTTATTTTCTTACAAGTTTTGTTGATGATCTTGAATCTTAATGATATTGCAACAGGGTCGCAATGAGTGGAAGACAAAGATTAATGTTCTTGGGGCGGTTGAGCATCCAAATCTTGTCACACTAATTGGTTATTGGGCAGATGATGATGAAATAAGAACACAACTGCTTTTAGTCTAAGAATACATGGTTAATGGAAGTGTTGAAGATCATTTATATGCAAAATACAAAACACCTCTCTCATGGAGCATTTGACTGAAAGTGGCTCATAATGCTGCTTTTGGCTTGACATATTAGCCGATAATAATCCGAACTGGTCAATTATTTTTGTAAGATAGTCCGCCGTTAAAATAGCTTAACGAAGTTAAGTTTTTTTCCGAATTACAAACCGATGTTTTATGGATTTTGATCAGAACGAGGATACGAGTCGATTGATATAAAACTTACCTCAAAATACTTCCCCAACCCACGAAGACGATGTTGTAACGCCCCAAAATTTAAATTTTTAATTCACTAGTATGTTTACTTATGTATTAGTATGAAATAAATTAAGCAAGCTATTCAACCTAGTTAAATAGTTGGTCGATCAAATGAGAAAAAAAGTTGTGACAATTGTTAAGAGAAACCAAACTAGAAGGGCTGGAATTAGAGATTTGGTTTAAAGCTTATACTAAATAGAAGGTTCATGAGTTTAGTGTGTGTTTGTGTTATGTGTGTATCTACACAAAGCGCATGGAGAAGAACAAAGGGAATTCTCGCAGTCACTCAAAATCCAGAAATTTATGATGGAATTGAGCTAAAACACTTACATGGTTGAAGATTTCTAATCATCTAAGGATGCAAAACATGTGGTAAGTTATAGATTATAATTTGATGTTTTTACAAGAAATGGGTATGTGGTCAATCTTTGAATTTGTATGCAATTAGGCATGAGGATGTGTTAGAATCAACAAACAAACCCTGGATAATGAAAGATTTTGAGCAATTTGATGTTTGGAGGTGAAACCCACCATTAATGGTGAAGATGGTGACATGGGTATGTCCCTATGTCTATTCTTTGTTCAATTCTTGATGTATTATGTTCAATATAATGAACTCATGCAAGTTAGGTTGCATATGGTATGAAGTTAGTTTAATGTTTTGTTGTGTTCATGATTGAAAGTAAGAACTAGGAAGATTATGCATGAATTAGTTGCACATTGTGCATTAAATGGTGTACTCACACCAAGTGTTTGATGAAATGCCTAGTATAGGTTAGAATGTGAAATTATATGCTAAACAATGAACGAATATTAGTAGGATGTGTAATGACATGATTGGTGATTAGTAAACTTGAAAAATGCAATGTAGAAGGATTTCATGAGAATGTGTTAGTTGTAGAATTAGAAGAATCATTAGTATGGAGGAAATTGAATATGATGATATATACATATAACTAGGTGATATTGTGGTTTAATACGTATTGCATAATCAGTATGAAATGTATATAGTGTCATTAGTATAGCCTAATATGATGACACGAATATATGAGGTTAAGTTGAAAGTTCATATGGTAAACTGATGACTTCTGAAAGTCAACTGCGCATAAGAAGCATGGTTAGACTTGTTGTCACAGTGGTAAGATTGTAGAAAGTCATAGGGTGCGTGTTATATCAATATGTGTTATGAATGATGACATGATGAATTATATGAGTTTGAATAGAAGTGATTTTGAGTACATGCTTTGTGCTTGTTAGAATTGACTAATGAAAGTCAAATGTGAGTTATGCATTTGATATGATCATTAATGTGTACAATCATGTATGCTAACAAAAATGTGATTGCGATTACATGAGAGTATAGGGGTCATGTCAAGATTGATGGAAGCATGGAGAGCCAATGGGTCAAAATGAGGCAAGGTAACGGATACAAATACGAATACTAAGGTAAGTGATTTCCGGAATCACTCTTTAATGTTTATTGGGAATTATTATATGTTAACTGTCTAGAGGCATGTAGAAATGTAAAATCAATGGAAGTACTAAGATAAGTTTAATGGTATTAGGTTGATAGTGATCAACTAACCCGGAAATCGTATGATAAAAACCAAACGGGTCAAATCTAAGAAGTAAGATTTATCGCTTAAATGATAAAGCATGTTTGAGCTTATGTAGATGTTGAATTTATTGTTAAAATGGGATTATGGTAATGTAAGGAGAAACAGGACCTCGTTTAGATGTTACATGTTTAATTGGAAGCGAATCGGAATAGCTTGATCGAACGGGACTCGAAATGGGTCAAATAAGATCCAAACACAAAAACAGCAGCAGCTGGTCGTAAGCTACGACAGCTGGCCGTAGCTTACGGCATATTATATAGCTTACGGAGCGGGTTTTGCCAATCTCCTAATCATTGTTGTTTCCTGCATTTGACTTATCCTGGTTCCGTCCTGGTACCCCGTAAGATGGATTCAAGGCTCTTAAGTGATGTTAGACTTGTAAAACTAAAGTACATGTGAAAGTATGAGTCTTGATATATGCATAATGATCGCGGTTTCATATGTGGGTGCCATATACCAAATTACGTAATTGTATGATTGTAACTCGGATTGAGCAGGTGTGTTATAGGCATGAAAGAATCAACTTATTTACATGTGTGATTATTGATGAATGGTGAGTATATGATTTAGGTACGGTAATTGAATGTAAACAAGCGAACGTGACTTGCATGTATGTATTTAGGTATAGAGTCGTAGGGGGTACATGCCATGCGTATCTGTATGTGAAACGTTTGTATGCGATAGGTATGTATGTATATGGATACATGCAATGTAAACACGGGTTGTAACTTATTGAATGTAGATCAGTGGTATGTGCTTATGCGAAGTTGTAGGTATTCAATACGTTGAGATTATGTCTTACTAATCGTATTGCTAATGAAAATGAAACAGGAATGCAGGTATGTAAGTATGGGCTTCTGAAGGTGCAAAGTTCGATGTAAGAACAAATTAGAAGGATATAATTATGGAGTAATAAACATAGTTAAATCGCTATGTAGTTTAATGATTATTTATATATATTCCTTTAATTATGTATGATGCCACCCTTTACTTACGTGTTGGTTATGTATTATGGTGACCGCAAGTTAGTCAGATCATCATTGTCATCATGGGAGATAAGTGGATGAAGATCGAGTTGAAGATCATGAATTGTAGGGAGATGTAGTGACGTAGTAATAATCATATGTTAACCTAGTTACCTTAATCTAGAATGAATGATGTACTTAAATTAAAAAAAAATTGATTTAAATGGTTTAAAGTACGTTAGAACAACTATAAGGAAGAAATTTTATAGTTCATATTTCCATTGTGTCATTTCGGGTCAAAACGCGTTTAGAGTATTATAGGTGCTTCAATTCGGGTGTTTAAACTTCCAATTAGCAAAAATCAAGCCATTTCGAGCACAATTTCGAGGTAAGTTTTACATCAATCGACTCGTATCCTCGTTCTGATCAAAAGCCCTAAAACATTGGTTTGTAATTCTGGAAAAAAACTTAATTTCGTTAAGCTATTTTAACGACGGACTATTTTACAAAAAAATGGACGAGTCCGGATTATTATCGGCTTATAACTAACTTGGGATTATTATCGACCAAGTTAAAAAGGTGTGATTATTTATTTCCAATTTGCCATTAACAAATTGATCGTTTCCCTCACTTTACCAGCTATTTTAACTCTATCTAGTGGCATCTTAGGGTGGGATAAAGCTTAAGGACCATGAGGTCCTGGGTTTGATTCCCACAAAAGGGTGTCTCCCATATTTATTGGATTTTCCTCCTAAATCGGTGTATAAACATTATTGTTCAGCGGAGATGGATATGATCTGGTAGTTCTACTAGTAGTATGATGATTCTCCAGTGAATTACTGTACAAACATTATTGGCAGTGATCCAAATTTGTCTTTAAAAATATATATATATATTGAATGAATTATCACAATGTCAAACCATCATAATTAAAATAAAATAATATAAAACTTCCTAAATATATTATTAATATTTTCCAAGAACTTAACTTCCATCTCCTACCGAGTCAAACCAACATTCAAGAAGTCTTCACGGAGCCAAACAAGTAGGTGCCACTTCTGCACTTTGAATACCAATTTCTTCAAAGTGAATGATTTGAATTTCAAACAAACAAATGGTCTTTCATTTCCGGTGCATTTCCTTCTTGTTCGATCAAGACGAACGCATCGAATATGATACCAGAACTCGAACAAAATCAACTGCAACCCAAACCTTTTACACTGCTCCTTCGGATCCTACCCGATCCATACCCAATTTGACCCAGAAACCCAGCAATCTCAGGGTTTTTACAATTGCAGAGCTCAAAGCAGCTACTAAAAACTTTTCAACGATGATCGGTGAGGGTGGATTTGGGACTGTTTATAAGGGCGTGATCAAGAAGTTGGATCATCCTGTTGATGAGATTCATGTGGCCGTGAAGCTCGCTAAAGGATTATTGCAGGTTTTACATCTATCTGTTTTTTTTGTTTTTGTAATTTTTGGGTTTTTAAATGAATTTCTGTTAATTTGCATAATTGAATTGCAGTAGTTATATGATTAGGGTGTCAAATGTCAAACTTGTCGGGTGGTGGGTTGAAGTGTGCAACCCGAACCCGACTCATATTATTATTCGCATCAAAGATTTCAACGCTAACCTACACACACAAATTCGGGTCAACCCGAACACAACCTGTTTGACCCATTTTTCTAAATGAGTCATACCTGTAGACGAGTTATAACTAATAAGCGGTTTGTTGGGTTGTAAGCGGGTTACCGGGTAACGTGAGTATAAGTAGGACACGTAAAACTAACATTATCATGACAATATGACTAATCATGTAAAATGGAAAACGCATAAAACAAAAGCAAAAATATAAAAGTTTGTTTCCTAAATACTTAAACAGGATAACGGTTCAACCCGAACCCCACTTGTTTTTAATGCTACTCAAACCCGAATCCGACCTGCTTTTTAAACCGGACGTGTTAGTCGACGGAAAACCTATTTTTTCTTATCTTTGGTTTCGAGTAGTGTAAAGAATTGCCCCCCCCCCCCCCCCTAGTTATATGATTAATTTGCATAAAGCCGTTAACTAAAAAATAGCAGTTCCTTGGTTGTAGTAGTTATGGATTTCATTGTTGATACTGAAAATTTCAGGCTAGTTTATGCCCATAGTTGTAGAAGGCGCCTGAGATAAGCAACGCGCATAGAGCATTAACATGCCATTTTTAAGGATTTTAGACATGTTTTTAAGGTTTGTCTAGGGCTAGTCTAGGATGGTTCCAGGTTGATTTTGGATGTTTCAGATCATTTTTGCCGGAATTTTACATTGTGTCGAATAAAGACCATCGGGTCATTGATTTGTGCATAACGTTGCTACCATTTTACACAATGGATTTACGATTCTTAACATTCAGTGTGTACAACTAGAACATTTCGACATTTCGTTGAGAATTTTGAAGAAAATAAAAGATTGGCAAAGATTTTCTGATTAAATGTATTATTACATAACTTGGTCAACATCAGGCGAGAACCTCGCTAGAACGTCACCAAACCGCCGCAGAGCACTTTCCTTGCGACTAGCCTCTCTTGAGGGCGCCCATTGTATGCCCTTAAGAATGAACATCAACACTTATATCGATTTCATTGTATGCGCACTCGTTAGTTTTTGTATCAACTTTCTGCACATCATGAAACATATTATCGGTGAATCTTTATTATTTTGCAAGGTTTGTGGACAATTTTATATTTTTATAATCTTGATTATGCCGCAACAGGGGCAGAAAGAGTGGGAAACAGAGATTAATGTTCTTGGGGTGATCGAGCATCCGAATCTTGCCAAACTAATCGGTTACTGTGCAGAAGATACTGAACCTGGTACACAACTGTTTTTAGTGTATGAATATATGGTCAATGGAACCGTGCGAGATCATTATCTGCAAAATCCGAAACACCACTCTCATGGAACATGAGACTGAAAGTGGCTCAAGATGCTGCTCGCGGTTTGACATTTTTACATGAAGAAATGGATTTCAGGTTAAATCCATTTTGTCCCTAAAAATAAAAATAATAAATTTTGTAGGTTTATATGCTTACAAGAACATTAACTTTGATGTTTGTAGATTATTCTACGCGATTTCAAATCTTCCAACATTCTTCTAGACAATGATTGGAATGCTAAGCTTTCGGACTTTGGGGTAGCTCGGTTAGGTCCTCAAGAAGGGTTCACTCATATCTCGACAAAGGTATGTTTTTATAATTGTCTTCTATATATCGAGCTAATGTGGTGTGTAAAATCTGTTGAAAAAAAATGTTTTAGTCGACTAACACAACCCGTTTAAAAACGGGTCGTTTCGGGTTGACCCATAATATAAACAGTTCGGGTTGACCCGTTAACCCATTTAATTATTTAGAAAAAAAAACTTTTATATATTTGTTTTTGTTTTGTTCGTTTCTATTTTACATGGTTAGTCATAATAATGTTAGTTTCGACACATTATATTATATACTTGTCAAACTCATACTCATCATTAAACATGTTAATGATTACCCGCTTAAAGCACACCAACTCACTTAAATCGTCAATTGTATGACTCATTTAAAAATACGGGTTAAACGGGTCGGATTCGGGTTGACCCGCATTTCTACGTGTGTTGGTTAGGGTTGAAATCTTTGACCCGAATAATAATATGGGTTGGGTTCTGGTTGAACATTTCAACCCATCAACCCGACACGATTGACTCCCGTAGTTTTTATCAGCATTATTATGGACATGATGTTAGAGTTTCATGAAGTTTCTAAATTTAGTGATATAATGTCATCAGTTTGTAGGAACCATGGGATAACGCAGCTCCCGAGTATCTTTCAGTAGGGCGCTTGACATCCAAGAGTGACGTATGTGTGTTCCTATACGAACTTATCACGGGCAGGCGCCCATTGGATAAAAACCGGCCTCAGAACGAGCAGAAGCTTCTAGAATGGATGAAACCTTACCTAGGATCAAAAAGATTCCAGAGAATCATTGATCCAAGACTTGAGGGTAACTACCCACTGAAGTCAGTCCAAAAGCTGTCGTTTATCGCCAATTGTTGTTTGTGTAGAGACCCGAAATCAAGACCGAAGATGAGTGAGGTGCTAGAAATGGTTAACCAACTCATCAAGGCTCCATCACAAGCGGTTAATCCCGTTGTGAAGACTGTTAATGACAGCAAAAAAGACTCGAGATTTCCTTCATGCCTTTCTTGTTTTAGAAGTGTATCGTAGCGATTATGATACGGCATTTTTACCCCTTTCGACTAATGTATAGAAACACGCTTTTCAATAGCTTGCTGCAGACAACGAGCGAGATGAGAGGTAAATAGGTATTTCATGAACACCTGTAAGTTTTTTGTATGAACATATTGCACTTAAGAGATTTAATCAAGTTAAATGTATACATGTATGTATAATGAAATTCGAGTTGCAAGTTGATCTCGGGCTCTCTGGGTTCATTGCTAGATTACTAAAACGTCGCTAAGAAAGAAAGTTAAGATATTATGTTTAGAAAATGAACGTGTTTGTATTCGTTTATGTTTATGTGCTGGTAAATTGTCACACCCCGATTTCCACGTGTACCCGGTGGGCCCGGTTGGGGAATATTGTGACGTAGTTGATAACATCATAACCAAACAAACACATGCACAACGGAAGTCTTGGATTTAAATTACTATTACAAACCGAATGTCCAAAGTTCAAAAATAAATTACAAGGCTTGTAATGAAAAGATCCACAGGCGGATCGAAATAAATATATACAAAGTATTGTTTAACAGACTTTAAGCAACCTAGAGACTTGCAAATTCCTCTATTGTCACTATAGCGCAGCCTCCCAATCTATTGGATGTTGCCACTTGTAACTTGATCTTTTGAAAATACGTCAGTTTTCACTGGTAAATACTAATAACCGACTCATTTTGTAAACATTTATTTAAAATGATTTTGGTGCACTTGGCACATTTTATAAATAACTTGGGATAGTTCAAAATGACCTTGTTTACAGTTTTACATGTTTGTCAATACATGTGGGGTCCGTGCAGAAACCGAGTAACATGATTAACCGACACGCCACTTAAATAATCCACCAGCGGGATTTAATATTTTTATTAGCATTAGCGTCTGTCAGGTGTATGCCTACACCCCGCGCTTAAGGTCGTGGCCATTAGTAACTTAAATGAGCCAAGGATATCCCAGACATGGTCGTGTTAACCCCCAATGTTTAAGTTATCAAACAATACAGAATAAAACGGGTTATGAAGATTTAGTAAATCACAATCCGATAACATGATCCCATACCCGACCAAGCGGTATTATTATACCGTATCCCAAGCCCGTATAGGGAAAATAAGTTAAAAGTATTTACCTTAGCAAATTCTTCAAATTAGATAAGTAACTCAGCCGAATATTAAAAAATAAGCTTAGATGGCAATCTACCGGGAGGCTCTTAGTCTGGAAATGATGGTGTTTATAACCAATTAGAACGCTAACGGTCCTATCTACTTTGTAGACTAAACCGGGTAGCTTAAAGATAATAACGGTACTAGACGCTAGATTAAGCGATGACCGGAATAGAATGTAGTTTAAACCCGACAAGCACGGAGGCTTGTTTAATATGGGTAAACATGTTACATTCTGGATTTTGATAATAAAATGATAAGGTTGAACCCGTTTCGGTTAAATTACGTAAACTAGTTATGCAGGCCGAACCGTACGCATATAAGCGAAACCGGAACCGGGTGAGTCTTATGCAAGTTCCATATGCCATTATACTTTAAACATGTTGTAATATCAGTAGGATATCGACATGTATGCTCGTTATTGTTTTAAAATCAAGTTACGCCTCAAAATGGCGTTTTGGTCATTTTATGACTTGTGAAAGAAATTATGAGCAAACTGATGTAATGTTCATAATCTTACTGTAAAAATAGTTTATTTATGATGTTATATTAGTAGGATATCGAGTATGTGTGTGTTTTAGAGTTTAAGACCAAACTATGCCCCGTAAGGGCATTTTGGTCATTTCACACATAGCTTGATAAGTTACTTGGGAATCTGAGTTTAGTTAATGTACTTACTGTAATTATATATAAAATAAGTTTCGAAATCAATAGGTATCAAGTCTTGATGCTCTAATATGGTTTTAAGCCATACTATGCGCCGAAACGGCGATTAAGTCGCTAAATGACGATATTCAAGATGAAAACTGATGTTATGATCAGGTTTATATGACCAAAATAAGTTATTTAGTATATTATTACAGTAGGTATAAGATTTGGTTATGAAAAGTATCTTTAAAACCACTTTATGCACCGCAAGGGCAATATCGTCATTTATCGGCATTATACAAGGACTTGTGTGTAAACTCAGTTTACAATCTGATTTAATATCCCAAGTAATCCTAGTTATGATATTACATCAATAGGTAATGAGTTTTGTTGAAGAATTATGTTAAAAACCATTTTAGATGTCGAAAGGGGCATTTTGGTCCTTTAAAAATATGATTTGCGATAATTAAACAAAACTCAGGTTATGACCAGATTATTGGCATCAAAATAAGTTAGTCATATTTATACATCAGTACATAATTCATTTGTATGCTCATTTGTATTTTAAACCTTGTTTTTAAGCAAAAGGGCATTTTAGTCAAAATTCGGCATATTATACCGAAGCTTGCATAAACACTCGGATTACTAAGTAACCATGTCATATAACACCAGAGGGTTATAGTACAATATATCATGGTCACAAGACAACCTAATTTCAGTAGCTAAGGTTGCTAATTCGGGTCAGATCGAAAGTCAAAGTAGAAGTCAAATTTCACGACTTTCGGTTGCGAACCGACCTTAAACCTGGAATTGACGAGCCGAACATGTTTACACATGTTCTAATAATTATTACCAATTTGTTTAAGTGTTAAAACATATTTTATAACACCTACATTATCATATATGAATTTATTTTCAAATCTGACCCAGTTTGACTTTTTATTAATAACTTTGACCCGTCAATTGACCAAGCAAACGTGGTAATTAGGAGGTTCCCTTTTTAGGGATTAACACCTACCTAATTACGATCACGTAGCCATGTTCGTACCGAACTATGGCTGGACCGTAATGGCCTTAGCTCAAAGTCAAAGCGTTTTTACGTCAACGCTTTGACTTTGGCTTAAAGCCTAATAAAACTGAAAAGAAAGGATTGGAACACTTACAAGTGAACCAATGATGACTAAGAAACTCAGGGGATTGCTCCTTAAAGATCAGGAGCCTTCCAAGTGAGTGATAGAGAGAAAGAAAATGAGAAGTGCAAGAAATGGAGTTGATGAACACCTCTATTTATACTTGGAGATCATGAACAAGATCAATCCAAGTGTTGAGAGCTCACTTAGGATCACTCCATGTGTTATATGAGGTGTCCAAAACCGGAATTGAGTTAATGGTTTCGAGCTGTGAGAACGCAGGTGGGATGAGAGGTGGCCAAGCATGCAGACCAGCAGCTGGTAGCTGTTTCTGCGAACTGACCTCTCCCGCGCGTCGCGCGGGGACACAAGATCCCTAGCGCGTGGCGCCTGGGGTGTCATTTCACAAAATTTCCATTTTGGCCCCTGAACTTCTCCAAACTCCCATATTTCGACATAAAAGCATGTTTTATTCAATATGGCCCCTGATTAGCACTCTCGGGAGTATTACCGAACACCATTAAGCTCCGGGTTCGTTAAAAGGTCACTTAGAGGCATAGATTAAGCATGTTGACACATTTAACCCCTCAACTTTAATATTCACCACTCAGAGGTTATAAAATAACATGTTGGCGATTTCAGTCCCTCTCGTCTAGCACACGGCATACGAGGATCAGCGGGACACGTGTCGAAATTTTATAGGACGTAAAAACACAGGGTGTTACATAAATATTATGAACGGACGTAAATGAACAAACATAAAAGAATGTAACAGAATGAAAATGGAATGAGAAAATAAATATGTTTTGCTCGTCTGTTAGGCGATTGCCCAATGCTTCATTTTAAAATATGATTGTTTTGATCGGTTGATATGTGATGGACCAATTAGTAACATTAATAACTATATTTAAATGAATATGTAAATGAACAAACGAATGTAAATAAACAGACATAGTACATTACTTCATTCATAGATTGGTTTTTTTTTTCTATCTAAATGAACATAATACATGTGAATTGGTAAACACTATGATGTAGGAAAGTGTGTTTATTAATTCGTACGTCATTTGAATAATATGCAAGATATAAAATACTTTTATTCAGTCAAAGATTTGAACAACCAAATCAGCTTATATGCTTGCTTCTTGCTTGTTTTCGAATCTGGTCAATGAATCTTTAAAGGTGAAATTAAATGGAAAGTACTTCTGGTTGTTCATAGGGTTCATGTTTTAGAGTGATTGCATTATGACAGTTTGTGTGAAACAACGTTTATTCAAATTCTTTTGATTATTTCATTCCATGGTCTTGTTTGGTTACCATGTAAGAGTGGAATAAATCATTACCTTGTAGTGTTTGGTAGGCTAGGAAAAGAAGGAATAAAAGCGGTAACGGATGGCCGTGGTCGGCAGTGCCGCCGGTGTTTGGCGGCGGAAGATGGCGGTGGGTGGCGGAGGTGGTAGGTTGTGGTGGCGGTGGTCGGTGGTGGTGGTGCCATTGTTTAGTGGCGGAGGGTGGTGGTGGCAACGTTGGGTGGTGTGGAGGTGGTGGCGCTGGTCGGTAGTGGAACCAGTGTTCGGTGGCGGAGGGTGGCGACAGTGGTGGGTTGTGGTGGCGGTGGCGCCGGTGTTTGATGGCGGAGGGCGGTGGTGGTGGTGGCGGGCAGCGTCAGCATGGTCGGTGGCGGCGCCGGTGATTGATGGCGTAGGGTGGTGACCACGGGTGGTGGTAGCAGCAGTGGATGGTTAGTGGTGAGAGGTGTTGGTGATGAAGGTGAGAGGAATGGAATGAAAAAAAAAGGGTGTGGATGAAATGAATTTGAGAGAATAAAATGCCCTATGTAATGATGATTTCATTAACTTGACCAACCAAACACATTTTTTTCATTCCCTCGTAAATAACCTATTCCATTCCGCCTATCATTCCTGCATACAAGCACTACCTTAGACTATGTGTTGTAAGTTAACTGAGTTTTCTGTTACCTCTAAAAAAGTGTTGGCATATCAACATCATTAACTACTATTTGTTAACTAGGTGTTGTGGGTTAACGACACTCCAATCATTAACTAAGTTGTTTTTTTATTATTTAAAATCCCAACCCAAGTTCCCACCCACTCACCTAACGACTAGTTTGACCGAACCCACCCAACGACGTCTCTCTCCCTATCCATGAACATCATCAGCCTGTTAACTATACCGTCATTAAAGATAGTCGACGACATTAAACAAGATACATTTTTGTGGGTGAAAACAAGGCGAGGAGCAATTCGTTATCATAGTCAAATTGGCTGGATTTTGACATTTCTATGTTTGTATGATTTCTTTTTCGGTTTCATTTGTATCGTTCAGCTTCTTGTTGCTGCTATATATATAAATATATTGTTGTCGTCGTTAAAAAAAACTATTCCGACATTAACGAGCACCCTTAATGGGTCGGGGTGGTGTGCCCGTCGCCAACAACCAAGGTGGCACCATTAACAGCTAGCTCGTGAACCCACAAATAAAGTGATTATCAGTGACCCATTAGCGATGTCTTTACTAATGACATGATTTCTCACGGAATTTAACGACAGATTGCTATATAAAACTGTTTTCTACTTACAAATCCTTTTTCTCTGTGTTATATCATTATTTTTATAAACTATGTTGGTATTATTAAAAACTGGCAAAGTTTTAAAAGGTACTTTTTAAACGGGTATTTTTATAAATCGTTGATTGTCTTTTGTAAAATCTTTTATTTGCGTTTATTTTAATATTTTGAATATGTCAAAAACTACAATTAATTTTACATTTTTTCTCTTTATTTATATAATTCATTAAATTAGTCAAATAAAAAAGGGATATTGGATTTTAATAATCTTAACTTTCACCAATTGGCCGGCAATAATATCAACTTCAAAAATTCCCTCTGACAATCCCAACTTTTAAAATTTGGCCTCCATCGATCCTTTTCTAACTGGGTTAGTTTTTTGTTGACGTGACAGCTTACGTGGCACAAACCTAGTTATTTGATGATGTGGCTGCTTACGTTGCACAAACTTAGTGTTTGGATTTTAATAATCCCAACTTTCACCACCATCAACCGCCACCCGCCACTACCACCATTATCCGCCACCACCACCACCATCAGCCGCCACCCACTGTCGCCACCACCACCAAAAAATAGGTGGGTGGCGGCGGGTGGTGGTGGCTGATGATGGTGGGTGGCAGCTGATGATGGTGGTGGCGTCGGCTGTTTGGGGTGGTGGATGGTGGTGGCTGGTGTGCGGCGTGATGCTGGTGGCTGATAGGGGTGGTGGTGGCGGCTGATGGTGGTGGTGGCGGTTGATGGTGGTGGTGAAAGTTGAGATTATTTAAAATCCAAACACTAAGTTTGTGTCACATAAACAGCCACATCATCAAATAACTAGGTTTGTGCCACGAAAGCTGACACGTCAACAAAAAAACTAACCCAGTTAGAAAAGGACCGATGAAGGCCAAATTCTTACAAGTTGGGATTGTCAGAGAGAATTTTTGAAGTTAAAATTATTGCCGGCCAATTGGTGAAAGTTGGGATTATTAAAATCCAATATCCCAATAAAAAACACACAACTATTTTATACGATCCCGTTAAAAACAATATTTTATACGATCAATAATAATTATTATATTATAGGGTTGAGGTTTCCCATAATATTTTATAGAGTTAATTATTATTTTCATCCATGTGGCTTGTCAAAAATCACTATTTCAGTCCATTAGTTTAAAAATTGCGATTTCAGTCCCTGTGGTTTCACTTTCGTAACCATTTCAGTCCACCTTGCAACCATTTCAGTCCATGTACTTACAGAATAAATGGATTGAAGTGGTTACGAAAGTGAAACCACAGGGACTGAAATGGTTACGAAAGTGAAACCACAGGGACTGAAATCGCAAATTTTAAACTAATGGACTGAAATAATGATTTTTGACAAACCGCAAAAACAAAAACAATAATTAACTCTATTTTATACGATCATTATTATATTATAGTGTTGAGGTTTCCCATAATAAAAAAACGTGTTTTGAATGGTTTTCAATCCTTGTTTTGTTTCTTCATTCCAAAGAGCTTGATCATGTACATATCTGCACCCCCCCCCCCCCTCAATTTTTCATGGTTGAGTTTATATATAAATAAAATATAATATATTTGTAATATATATATATATATATAACAATTATTATAACAAATTACTTGAATTTATCAAAAGGTTAATCACATAATTTCTTTTAACAACCAATTAAATAAAAGATCGGCTACGGGGGTAACCCAATGGTAAAAGACGACCTCATACATTCGTTACTGCATACAACGCTGAGTAGCCCAAGCTCACCATCATCAGTTCCGAGAAAATCCGTCATTCGAAGGCCCTTTATGGTAAAACCCGGTTGGGACCGGATTTGAACTTGAGATCTATGGGCTCAAACTCAAATATTCACTTGCCTACAAATGCCATTTGAGATATAACTGATTGGCGGTTATTGGTTAATCATATAAATGACTTATACAGTCTCAATGTATAATAAAAAATCATTCAACGTAATCTAGTAAACCTAACCCTTAACTTAATTGTTTAACATACAATTTGTTATAAAAAAAAAGTAGAAATAATAACTTGTTGACTTGTAAAAGTTACCTACTCGATTTTTTTATATCATATAAACTAGTATAACTTTGCATTTTAAGGTGTTTAAAATTGATAAACTAGTGTTTGATGTTAGCAATAGAGTTCAAAAACAAAATAGAGTTCATGTGACATCATTGTAAACAAAATATTTCTTACGTATCATATGTGTATGTTAGTACTAATCCATGTTAATTTTATCGTTGGATTTGACATTTTTAACGTATAAACTGGTTTTAGGAAAACTTTGTATAATATCTAAGTTGGGTGTACTCATGCTATAATAGAATGATCGATATATTTTTATAAAACAAGATAGTATGATATGATATGGTATATTTTACTTCTTCAAAGCCGTCGGCATAATATAGAAACAAATCTGCGTTGACATTTGATATTTTATGTAAATCTAGAAAGATTTTATATTAATAATTGTAAATGAAAATAAATAAATATGATAATATACGACTAGGTCACTAGGTGTGCCCCTATTATAACAACAACAATAATAACAACTAGTTAGATGCGCCGCCCGCGTTGCGGGGCGATAGCCGAATAATAAGTGAGTGTTAGGCAGCTCATTGACACTGAAAACAATTAAATCGAGCAAACCAATACATAACACTTTTATAGTTTTGCTAAAAAAACTAAAACAATGGCAATACTGTTATTTTTAACTAATGAAAAGTTATATTTTTTCACTGGTGTAAAATCGTAATTTGCCAAAAGCTAAAGTGATGCGAATACTGGAAATTAAAACCAGGAAGGCACAACCGTAATTTTAGGAAGGAGGCAAAACCATATTTTTATTTTGAACCGAGGGCATAATCGTAATTTTGAGTTGGAGCCAAAAACGTAATTTTTATTTTGAACAGGGGCAAAAACGTAATTTTTAACTGAGGCCGAAATCATAATTTTTTAAACGGGGAAGAATCGTAATTTTAAGGTGGGGCGAGAGCATATTTTTTTCATTTGAACATGGGTGAAAACGTAATTTTGAGCCGAGGGCGAAATTGTAATTTCGAGTCATGGGCAAAATCGTAATTCTTGGCTGGGGCAGAAGCGTAATTTTATTTTGAGCAGGGGGCAACATCGTAATTTTAAAGTGGGGGCAAACCCGTAATTTTACAGTGTAAACAAATAATAAACGGTTAGTCCAATGGGGAGTGCCAGGCCAGCTGCCTAGCACTATTCCGGGGGCAAACCCGTAATTTTATAGCGTAAACAAATAATAAACGGCTGGTCCAATGGGAGAGTGCCAGGTCAAACGGTTAGTCCAATGGGGGAGTGCCAGGCCAGCTGCCTGACACTATTCCGAGGGCAAACACGTAATTTTACGGCGTAAACAAATAATAAACGGCTGGTCCAATGGAAGAGTGTCATGTCAAATGGCTGGTCCAATAGGAGAGTGTCAGGCCAGCTGCCTGGCACTATTTTATTTTTTATAATAAAATCACTGTTCAAAGCTTTTGGTGCACTATTTCATTTTTTATAATAAAATTACTATTCAAAGCCTTTGATTTTTAATGATAATGATAATGATAATGATAATGATAATATTAATAGTAATAGTAAGTTACAAGTTGTAAGTTGCAAATGTAATAATAAAAATAACAATAATAAAAATAAAAAATAATAATAATAATATATTTTTAATGGCTATAATAATAATAATACAATAAACTAAAAAATGAAAAGTTCCAGTCAATCGAGGGAGGACGGAGGTGGAGCCGAAGGATATAATAAACTAAAAACAAATCAATATGATGATTTTTTGATATGAAAATGAAATATTGACAAGCCACAAACATTCCTTTTAAGGATGGACGGTCTACAAGTATATGTATAATATACAAAATTAGTGTAATGCTCCGTTTGTGATACAGGGCGTAAAATCAAATGTTTCTCAGTTTTACAGTACGTATGTTTATGTTTAAGTTAGTTGTACATAATATTCACAACGTGATCTCAACAAAAAAAATATTGAGACGTAGATAAAGATATCATCGTCAAAGGAAAAAGCATTTGTAAACTTTAGGAGCTATAGAGTAACTTTATTAAAGTCGAGAAGTAGTAGCGTAAACTGAGTTAAGGAAAAAAACTAAGTAAAGTTGAGGGATATTAAATTTAATATTTTCAGAAAAAAGGCAAAACTTTGCACTTCCCGAGTTTCAAACTCGAGTTGCATCATTAGGTTTAGCATAAATCAACCTCCACTACACACCATTTTAATACTAAGTTTTGCTTTCAAATATATACATATATATACCGATACTAAAAAAAATAAAGGACCTATTGAATGTCATATAGCATCCACTGGTTGATTGCCGTCTTTTTCCACCAATAGCAATAGTTTGCCGCCTTTTCTCACCATAATATTGGTTCACTATTTCCGGCCATCATAAATGTAATGTAACTAGTTGGATGCCTCGCCCGCGTTGCGGGGCGCAAAGCCGAATATTTCTTAGTTTCATAATATGTACGTATGTATTTTAGTTACTTGTACATACTACTTATAACACAATCTAAAAAAATACATCGAGTCAATCAATTAAACCAAAAATTACCATAGTTTTGCTAAAATAAAAATAAAACGATCACAAGCTTATAATTTTTAGCTGAAGGCAAAATATTAACTTGTCAGAAACAATGAGCGAGTGTTAGACACCTGCTTTACACAAACGTTAAATTGAGTCAACCAAGTAAAATAAAACTACTACAGTTATGCAAAAAAAAAACTAATACGATGACAAGACTACAAATTTTAACTGGGGTGAAAACCATAATTTTTTAAATGAGGGCAAACTCATAATTTTAAAATGAGGGCAAATTCATAATTTTAAGCTGCGGGGCAAAACAAAAATTTTGTTTTGAAGTGGGGCAAAATCATAGTTTTATCTAAGGGTAAAATCGTAATTTATAGCTGGGAATAAAAACATAATTTCTTTGGAACTGAGGGCGAAAACGTAATTTTTAACTCAGGGTGAAATCGTAATTTTTGAAAATGTGGCAAAATCATATTTTTGCACTGAGAGCAAAATCGTAATTTTGAGCTACGAAAAAAATGATGGCAAGACTACAAATTGAAACTAGGGCAAATTCGTAAGTTTTAGTTGGGGGCAAAATCATAACTTTATCTTGAACTGGGGCAAATCATAGTTTTGAACTAAGGGCAAAATCGTAATTTTTGGCTGGGGGCAAAAGCATAATTTTATTTTGAACTTAGAAAAAAATCCAAATTTTAAACTCAGGGCGAAATCATAATTTTTGAAAAGGGAGCCAAATAATATTTTTTGACTGAGGGCAAATTGTAACTTTGAGCTAGGGGAAAAGCATAATTTTATTTTGAACCGGGGACAAGAGCGTAATTTTAAACTAGGGATAAAATCGTAAATTGGTTCGACCAATGGCGTTGTCTATTTAATTTATTTGGTCATATACATACACGAAAACAACGTGTGCTATTGATGATGCTTAATTATAACTATACTAAGCTTAAAAATTGCAAAAAAAAAAAGGAAAAAAGGGCAGCCGCCCGCGGGCAACTTCTTTATGTATATGTAAGTAAATGTAATCTAACGTAATATAGGAGATTAGTATACATAGAAAATATAAATGATAAATAAGTTATGATACTGATTATTTTTATTTTTATTATGGGCACTCTTCCCCTGTTAATTTTTTTTAAACAAGGTACAGTTTGACTTGACGTTAGACAAAAAGCCGTTTTTGAGTGTCTACGAGCACCACATGCCCAAGATTTTCTTCTAGCCATACCTATAGATGGGTTAGGTCAACATATGTCGCCGGTGGAGTACCGCACTATCCTTAAATATCGCCTCATGATTCCCTTATTTCGAGTTGATGATATATGCCCTGTTTGTCATAAGGCATGTTTGGACTCTTTTGGAGAGCATGCGGTTCATTGTAGAGAGCTCTCAGGTTTCAAGTACCGACATGATTTGGTTAGGGATGTTCTTTTTGACATATTCAGACGTGCTGGAATTTCTGCTAAGAAAGAGTCACCCGTGAATTTCTTAACTGATCCACTTGAAGGAAGATCTACGCTTAGACCAGCCGACATTTTGGTCTTTGGATGGATAGGAGGAAACACGCATGTCTGGATCTAACAGGGGTCTCCCCCCTTGTGGGCTTAGGGAGTGGTGTTTTCACGGTGGGTCACGCTGCTTTAAAAGCTGTTTCGGGCAAAGTGACCAAACACGAGAAAGCATGTCTTGACAACCAGCATGTATTTATCCCATTTGCCTTTGACGCTTTTGGGTTCCTTGCGCCAGAGGCTGTGGACCTACTTAGCCGAGTTCAAAGGGTTATGCATAGTAATGTCATGGCCCCGAGATCTTTGGATGTAGTTTTTAAGAGACTTAGTTTTGCTATTCAAAAAGGGGTAGCGGCGGAGCTTGTTGCACGTTTACCTTCTATCTCGATGTAATTAAGTTTGACTTATAATTTAATCTTATTTAATATAAAAAAAACAAGGTATAATATTTTTGGTGTTCTAACTTATTCAAGGCATAAATTGTCTAATCATCTTTATTGAATGGAACGCACAGTGATCGTCTTTTTCGATAATCATGTTTCACCATTTTAGCCAAAACACGTTATTTCAAGGCATAAATTGCCTAATCATCATTACTGAATGGAACCCACAGTGATCATAAAATCATGTTTTCACCATTTAGCCAAAACACTTATTATTATTATTATTATTATTAATTATTATTATTATATTATTATTATTATTATTATTATTATATTATTATTATTATTATTATTATTATTCACTTCATCCTATTAAATCAAATCAAATAACGATAATAAACAATAATAATATTAAAAGAATATATATTTAGATATTTAATATGATTTAATTATGAATACTTATTATCTTATCATGAATAGTTATTTATGTCTTCAAATAATTATTTTTTAAGTATCCAAATAACTGAATAAACTAATTTATTATTTTTACTTAAAAGTTGAAGTCTCCAAATATCACCAAGCTTAAAATTATGTTCGTTATAATATTCAAAAAATAAGAAGAATGAGCCCTCTCAATATCCGATTCGCAAAGTGTACAACTTTGAGAGCTAACCAAAATATTTCTTCTACTCAAGGATTCAAGAGCAGGAAACCTATTTATCCCCGCCTTCCATATAAAAACATTACATTTAGCAGGCACCCAATTATACCATTCCATCATGAAAAAACAGTTGACATCCATAAACGAATATCCCGAAAGAATCTCCATCCCGAACCAACTCATCCTTGTTGCAACTCCACCCGCCGACACAATCGCACCAATACAACTTTCCCATTCCGCCATTTCCACGTCCAAAGACAGATGTCTCTATCATATTTACCGATACATTTCACACGGTCTCTAATCTTGCATAGTTCACTAGCTTCCAACCAAAAAAGATTAGTGAAATCCACTTGAAAGGATTCATTTCCTGACCATTTCTCCGTCCAAAAATTAAACCCTAATTAGTTAAAGAATTTTTCAAACAAATATTGAATTTCCGAATATTCTCACTTGCGTCATTATCTTTTCGCGTACTATTTCTCCCCAGTTGACTTCAATCACCGATAATATACGCCACCCACTGCACTCGCAAAGTCGCAATTGTATCCAATTCAAACTTATAAACCCCATTTCACACTTGTAAAACCAGATCATCTGCTAGATTTGACTAATAAATATTAACTCTTTAGCGTCTTTTGCTAGCAACTGTTTCAGTTTTTCTTCATTTTCTTTGTCAAAAAATTTCATCTTTCTCATCATTATGTGCCTCTTTTTCTTGTTCTATTTGGGGGAAATTGTGGGTAGGTCATCTTTTGCAGACAGATTGTTTTTAAGCTGCATAAAGGTGAGTACTTTTCAATTTTTCAACACTTTTTGGAGTTTTTTCACTTGGGTATGATAGATTTGTGATTTATTTGATCTGGGTACTTTAAATTTATTGCAAAGTTTGAGTCTTTGATATGGAAAACTGTTATATTGTGAAAAACCTAGGGTTATAGAACAATTTTGAGCTGCATAAAGATGAATGCTTTTCAAGTTTTCATCAGTTTCTTGGATTTTTTTAACTTGGGTATGATAGATTTGTGATTTATTTGATCTGGGTTCTTCAAATTTATTGCAAAGTTTGAGTCTTTGCTATGGAAAATTGTTTTAGATTTTTGGTTATGATATATTGTGAAAAACCTAGGTTTATAGAACAATTTTGAGCGGCATAAAGCTTAGTACTTTTCAACTTTTCATCACTTTCTTGGATTTTTTTTTCACTTAGGTATGATTTATTTGATCTGGGTTCTTCAAATTTGTTGCAAAGTTTGAGTCTTTGATATGGAAAATTGTGTTAGATTCTTGATTATGTTGTATTGTGAAAAACTTAAAGTTATAGAGCAATGAAAGTGTTTGAATGTTTCAAATTGCCTGCTTAATATATGTTATTTGTAATTGAGCATGCTTGATTACATGTTTATTAAAAAGAAACCAAAAGCCCTAATTTGTATGCATTCTTTAAGAAAAATTTGGAATCACATTAGTGACTTTTTAGGAAAAAACAACCCTAATTTGTATGCATTCTGTTTATTAATATTTTTTTTCCGAATAGATATTATGCTGATTTCAATTCTAATTTCTGTTTGGTAGTTTGGAACATCAAATTAAGAAGCTATGAAGTGTTTTAGGTCATCGCACGGTGAAAAACAGGGCGAACAGTCAAAAACTCCAACATCTGTTCGGTCATCAAGTTCACTATTCACAGATTCTGATAATCGACGTTCAGGATCGCTAATCGCCTCGGACCATAGCGTAAATTCAATTGGTAGCACAAATTTTCCGAGTTTTACACATAAACCGAGTAATCTTAGAGTTTTCACGTTTTCGTAACTCAAGGCGGCTACAAAGAACTTTAGCCGGTCAGCAATGATCGGTGAGGGTGGGTTTGGATGTGTCTACACGGGTCTTATTAAGAACCCGAAAGATCCTAATAAACGGTTAGAAGTGGCTGTTAAACAGTTGGGGAGAACAGGATTACAGGTCAGCTTTGTTTTCTTATGTTTGACTTTTTGTAACATTTGTCGAAAACGGGTTTTATCAAACCCGCTCCGTTTGTAATCGAATATTCAGTTATAAATGTTTGTTGCCTATTTATGCTTATTTTAATTTTTAATGATACATAATTAATAAACAAACTAAACCATAAAAGTTATAATTGATAAAAATATAAATAAAACAATTAAAAATGAAATGGGGCTGCCGGGACTCGAACCCGGGTCAGCCGGGTTGTAACTCCAAAGATTTAACACTCACACGCATAACCACTCCGCCACTTGTTTGTTTTCTGTCAACACTAGGAAACAAATAAGTCTTATATACAAACCTAGATAAACCGGTTGCGCCAACTGAAAAACTGAAATCGGCTATTCAACCGTCTAAACGTTTGAATAATCGCGATTTCAGGTTTATAACCGATGCACCGACAATTCTAATCAATTCAGACTTGAATTGACTTGAATTCGGATGATGATGGGTTTTATAACCGAAGCTATCCAATAATCCGAATTACTGTAATCAAAGATCTTCTTCACGACTCCGAAACATTCCACAAACCTCCAATTACATTTCCGCACACTTTACAGTCCACCGGAAAAGTTTATTTTGCTCGCCGGAAAATTCTGCAAGTCAGCCGGAAAACCGTATTCTTCATCAAAACGGTAAGTCTTTCAATACCGTCGTAGTCTAACAATTGTTAAGCTATTTCTAACTCAAACCTTTCAATTGAAATCGAATTCAGACACTGTTATCAGATAATTCCAGTTCGCCGGAAAATTTCTGGAAATCTTTATCTTCGTCTGTGAAACGGTAAGGACCTTCAAACACACTGTTAACGTTTGTTTAGCACTTCAATTTCATGATTAGCTAATCAAAACGATTAATTGATTTGCTCAGTTGAAGTTCTTAAAAACAGAGACCGACGCCTTGTCGGAACTCTGTAATAAATCGTTCACCGGTATGTTTACCTCTAACTATCATCTCTGCTATCTCATATTAGTCTGTGCAATGTTTAACAATCGAATTAACAAGATTTAATGGTGTAATCTGCTGTCGGTAAAATCCAACGAAGAAGATGAACTGTGATAACATTATAAGTATAATTAAAATTGGTATTTTAAACGGGTTAGACACACAGTCCAGCGGTGGACTGTGTGCAAATAATACGCACACGTCACGAGTTCGATCCCTGATACACGCACCCTCTATGTAATAAAATGCCTTTTTGTTTAAAGCTGAACCGGGTTAACTCCGTTAGTTGTTAAGTATAATAAAATTTGTATATTAACCAAGTTAGACACACAGTCAAAGCACAGGTCCCGGGTTCGAGACCTGTTAGTGGCACCGGTTCGACGAATTAAAATGTTTTTGAAAATAAAAGAATTTTGGATAAATTGAATTAATATATAAGTATAATTAAAAACAGAATTATTTCGGGTTAGACACGTAGCTCAGTTGGTAGAGCTGCGTGCACGCGTACGGGAGGTCTCAGGTTCGAGCCTCACCCAGCGCATTTCAGTCACACAATAAACCGGTCAAATAGCAAAGTCAAAAGGTCAACGATCAACCCAAAAAGTCAACATATTTTTATATTTTTAATTATTTAAATTAATTTAAAAATCAATTAAAAATACTTAAAAATAATGTTTTTAAAGATAGGAAATAGCCTTAAACTCGTAAAAATATATCTAAAAATTCTATTAAAATCCTTAATAAAATCCACTCATTTACTATATTTTCCGTTATTATTTAGGTTAGTTAATTCTCGTTGTTCCGCTCTTCCAACTCGTGCGCATCTCACCATCTCCAATCAAACGCACCCAATGTGAGTGAATCTTTACAAATTCCCCGTTTTAATCACGTTTTTGGGGTGTATCATGTGTCTTGCTATATATTATATTTAAATCATTGTGCATACATCATATCATGAACATGTGTATTCAGCTTGTTTCAACTGTTTGTGTAGTTATTGTTAGATTCAATTTATTATTTTCAGTACATGCAATTTCATAGGCTGCCGCTCCCCATTACATTATGAGCGTTGAGCAAGTTCCCCATTACATTATGAGCGTGAACCTGGCGTGCCAACATACGATCGGCTCCGTTTGATTGAGCCTTGATCGCACAGACATTTATCATTTTCAGTACATGCAATACGATCGGCTCCGTTTGATTGAGCCTTGATCGCACAGTTTTCATTCATGTTATTTATCGTATGATGTTGGTATGTTAATGTATGCTATCATATGTTACTGTATGTTATAGTTGTGATTGCAATTGCTACTGCCTGATTATTTACATTTGCTCATTTATGATTATGCACAATTTTTCATTGATAAACTAACAAGAAAATCAATAATAAATGTTTGTCTAACAAGGTTCACTCGCCAACTTATGTTGACCCAAAAACCCCCATTTTTACACATGATACAGGTGAACCAGCTGCAGCCAGAAACACATAGGATTGGACTAGAAGAATAAAATGATTTAGAGCTTGGAATTATTTTGTTTGGTTATTTTCTTTGTATTGTATGGACATGTTTGGATTATTGGGAATGTAATTTTGACTTTAATAAATATGACACATATTAGTAAATATCAAGAGCTTTGGTGATAACCCAATTATGGCCCGACTCTTATTCCGCTGCGGGTCGGGGTGTGACACTTTTGATCTTTTGACTTTTAGATTGTCAACTGTAATAGTTTAAAATAAAATTGGCTGAGACTTATTAAGTCAAAAGTGGATTCTTTATGTGTTTGATAGGAGAGTCCAATGGAATTGATAATCAAATCCCTTTTTTTCATTCCCAAACACCCTCTATCCTTCCCAAACCATTAATCCAAACACCTTTAATCTATATGAGAAACAAGACCATTTAAACTTTTGAGTTCAAACCGATTTTCTATGCAGTTAATATCGGTGATATATCGGTTATCAGTCACCTTGTAAAGTATCGGTGTCAACTATCGGTGAGAATATTGGTACTGATATTATCGGTGATATTGACCAATATATCACCGACTTTCCCGATATCATTACTGTAACATCCGTCAAAAACGGATTTACCAAACCCGCTCCGTTTATTAACCGAGCAATCAGTTAAAAATTTCGTTGCGAATTTTTTGCCCAAAATAATTTTAAACGATACATAATTAATTATTATATGGGAATATATAATTAGTTTTTGAAAAACTGTTAAAAATAAGAAAATAAAAATAATATGGCCCTGCCGGGTTTCGAACCCGGGTCAGTCAGCCGGGTCAAACAACAGACTTAACACTTAACCCTTAAACCACTGCGCCACTAGTGTTTCTTGTTAATTATTAGAATCAATTAATTCAGAACATGTTTTTCCGAATTCAAAACCGGCGCCCAAATTTCAGTCGTCGGAAATCCCGGCGATCTCGCGAGATTGGACGGTTTCTTTCATTCTTAACGTAAACTTTAAACCCACATCGGTTATAACCGACGCCTGAACCCGCGACACAAACTATAACCGCCGGAAAACGTAATGACTTTGAATCAAGTCGGAAATTGGACCAAATTCATCGATAACCTGCCTTATAAATACCTCATCGAACCTCTGCAAGCTTTTTCGCTCAAAACCGCACCTTTACCCGACGTAATTCCATTCACCGGAAAATTTCTGTACATCGCCGGAAAACCGAACCCTTCATTTCTAAGCCTTACTAAACCCCTGAGCTTATACCGAAGTCACCCACATCCTTTTCAAGCTTTCTGAAGACTCTCTGCTGCAAGACACACGTCGCCGGAAGTGTTTGCTGTCACCGGAGTTTCGCCGGAGAAACAGAGGAGTCCAGTCGGTATACCTTACGCTTAATCCTTCATTCTTTTTATTTAATCTCACATGTAATTAACCATCAGACACTAACGAACATGATTTAATCATCGAACCAGTCGGACTTCCGATTCTGGTTAAAATCAACGAAGAAGACGAAGTTTCTGTAGTGTATAAGTATAATTAAAATCAAGTTATTACTCGGGTTAGACACACAGTCCAGCGGTGGACTGTGTGCACATTAAACACGTAAACGTCTCGAGTTCGAATCTTGTCCCACGCATGCTTGCCTTAATAAAAATGTCTTTTTGTTAACCGAACTGGAGTCACCGCTGTATATGTTAAGTATAATAATAACCGGAATAATAACCAAGATAGACACACAGTCCAGCGGTGGACTGTGTGTATGTTTAAATCACAGGACACGAGTTCGAGTCCGGGCTACCGCACCGGCCCGGATAATTATTAAACTTTTTATTTAAGACAGAAATGGAAATGTTCAGTTTGTATATAAGTATAATAAAAATCGGTTTATATAACAAGTTAAACACACAGTCCAGCGGTGGACTGTGTGTTAACCTAAACCACAGGTCCCGGGTTCGAGACCTGTGGAGAGCACCGGTCCGATTCAGTAAAATCTTTTTAGAAATAAGTTGATTTTCGGATTAATCTAATTAATATATAAATATAATTAAAAACAGAAATATTTCGGGTTAGACACGTAGCTCAGTTGGTAGAGCTGCGTGCACGCGTACGGGAGGTCTCGGGTTCGAGCCTCACTCAGCGCACACATACACGCATACGAACCGGTCAAACAGTCAAGGTCAACGGTCAAAAAAGTCAACTTTTTTTATTATTTTTATTTATTTATTTTAATTAAAAATCAATTAAAAAATACTTAAAAATAACATTTTTTAAGGTTAGAAAATAGCCTTAAACTCACAAAAATACACTCAACAATCATACTAAAATGGATTAATAAAATCCGTTTACTTACCGAAACATTATGCCATTATCTAGGTTAATTTCACTCGTGGTTAAAACCACTTCGCGTGCATTCAACATCATCAACCGAACGCACCCACTGTGAGTGAATCTTACAACTCCCCCTTTTTAATTACACGTTTTGGGGTGTGTCATGTGTCACAAAATAATTAACTCGTTTATTTAAACTTGTGCCATACCATATCGTGACCTAAACTTAGATTGTTTATATTGTTGTGATCATGTATTTCATTTTGTCAACTTATATGTAATTCATTCATTAAGCCCATCAGTTCCTCGTGGGAGACGAGTTGAGCAACGCGTGCCTCAAAACCAATCCATTATTGTTCATGTGTGTATTATTGAGTTTATATTGTTTGTAGTTATGTCTTTCATATTATCATGTTTATGCAATTCATTCATTAGGCCCATCAGTTCCTCGTGAGAGACGAGTTGAGCAACGCGTGCCTCTAAACGGTCAATTATTGTTCATGTGTGTATTGCTTAATATTAAATTGATTTATGAATAAGTTTACATCTATTTATACTCATGTGTGGTTGTGCACTTTATTTCATAATCAATTAAATAAACTTGTTCAAATGTTTTCCATAGGATTCACTCGCCAACTTTTTGTTGATCCAAAAACCCTTTTTACACATGATACAGGTGAACAGGATGAAGCAAGGAAAACATAGGAAATGCCTTAGAAGAAAACAAATAAGCTTAGATTGATGTTTAGGTCATTGATGTAATTATGATTGTAAATTTCCATTAAATTGTATTAATGAATATGAAACGTTAAAATAAATGTCATGAGCTTTGATGATAACCCAATCATGCCCCGATCACCTTTTCCGCTGCGGGTCGGGGTGTGACAAATACCTTTCTTCTTAGTTCTACCATTAGTCTTTCTTCTTATTGCTGCTATTAGTGTTTTATGTCTTAATTGTTAATTGTCAGTGTTAAATGTTAGTGTTTTAAGTCTTAATCAGTTCCTACTTGCTACAATTGTTAGTGTTTCGCAAGTTGGAAAAGGTTAATTTGTTAATGGTAGGAGAGTATACTGAATTGTTAGTGTTAAATTGCTATGTATATAAATTCTGCATGATATTAAAATTACCTATATCTCACCGCGACAACCAATATCTTAAATATCGGCCCTTGACCAATATCCGATTTTTTACCGCATTAACTGCATAGGTTTTATTTTAGGGTAGTGTTTCATTTTTTTGGTCACATATTTGAAATACCCAAAATGCGCTTTGTCTATGAGCTTTGTTGATATTCTTTATTATATCGCAATAGGGGCACAAAGAATGGGTAACCGAAGTGGACGTTCTAGGAGTGGTTGAGCACCCGAACCTTGTAAAACTGATCGGTTATTGTGCAGAAGATGATGAAAGAGGAATGCAACGGCTTTTAGTCTATGAATATATGCCTAATGGAAGTGTGGAGGACCATATATGGTCAAGGTCCGGTTCACCTCTCTCATGGAACATGCGACTCAAAGTGGCTCAAGATGCTGCTCGTGGGTTGACGTATTTACACGAGGATATGTTTTTTCAGGTATTTCAACGCTCGAATACACTTTCAAAGTTCGTTTTAAAATGTGTGTGTTTACAAGAATTATTAATAAGGGTTTTTTTTGTATTATATTTAGAGATTTCAAGTCATCGAACATTCTGCTAGATGAGAACTGGAACGCTAAGCTTTCCGATTTCGGAATGGCTCGGTTAGGTCCTCAAGAAGGACTCACTCACGTCTCTACTGCGGTATGTTACTTCTTATTGAATTTAGACTATCTAGTAGAAATAGCAAATTGGACGTGTGGGTTGGGTAACGGGTCTGGTTGGGTCGGCCAAACTGGGTTGAACCGATCTTTGGAATTGCAACTTTCTTAAGTTACCAATTTGCCCATTGTCATCACTAAATTCTTGACACTTATACAGAAGATTCCTTTATTTATGTATAGGGTTGTAATCAAGTCGAGCCGAGTTGAGGTTGAGCTCGAACTTAAACCAGCCAGCTCGGCTCGTTTATTTTATCGACCTGAAAAGTTGTGCTCGAGCTCTGCAAATGTTCGAGCCAACTTGAGCCAAATCGAGTTGGCTCGTTAATTTTTTTAGTTTTTATAAATATTGTTAACATAAAAAAGTTACACATATATGTATTATTTTTGTTTTTCAAATATTTTAAAGACCGAAAGGCATATTAAAGTATTATATTATTTATTTTCCCATATTTTCATATGTTATTTGTAAATCAAACTTAAAACGTTAACACTTCAACCCCTCCTACATATTTTTTATTTTAATACATTTAAAATTAAAGTTAATCTATATAAAATAAATAATTTGAGCCATTGCGAGCTCATGAGCCGAGCCAGGCCTAGCTCGGGCTCGGCTCGTTTACAAATCGAACCAAGCCTAGCCGACTCGTTTACAAATCGAACCGAGCCTAGCCGGCTCGTTTACAACCGAGCTTTTTTCAAGCTTTTTCCAAACGAGCTGCGAGCTTTTTGAACACCACTATAAATTATGTCTCAAAGGGCATTTTAGTCGTTTTACTATGCATACCGATTCGCAAAAGTTTCTAAATTTCCGTTAATATAATGCTATCAGGTAGTAGGAACCATGGGATACGCAGCTCCAGAATACATCCAGACTGGTCATCTTACATCCAAGAGTGACGTATGGAGCTTCGGAGTCTTTCTCTACGAACTTATCACGGGTAGGCGCCCACTGGATAAAAACCGACCCAAGAACGAGCGGAAGCTTCTAGAATGGGTGAAACCCTACCTAGATTCCAAAAGATTCCGGATAATCATCGATACGAGACTCGAGGGTAAATACTCGCTTAAATCATCGCAAAAGTTGTCGATTATAGCCAATAGGTGTTTGTCTCGAAACCCGCGAACACGGCCCAAGATGAGCGAGGATCTCGAAATGATTAACCAACTCATCGGGGGCCCGTCACAAACAACCAGCCCGGCACCACAGAAGAGTCTGGGCCCGTGGTTGTTATCGAGCCGAAGAAAGTTTTCGTGGAGCCCGTACAGAGTAAAAAGACGGACGAGGAGACAAAAACCAAAGCCAAAAAAGGGTCTCCTACGGTTGTTCAACGAACAGAATCGGGTTGTTTTTCTTCACGATGCAGTCCGAAGTTGTTGACGTTTTGTTGACTCTGAACAGTCGGGAATCGTTTTTGCAGCGTATGGTAGTAAATGACGTTATTGCCCCTGTCCTCCGGTTTAGAAAGGGGAATCCTGTAGGTTTTTATTTGTGTTGTGGATATAAGTTGAAGTGAACTTGTGTAGTCTGTGTGCATTATAGGAAGTTATTTAGTCTTATGTATGCTGCATTTTGTGTTGTGCATTGGTCTCGGTTTGTGCATCGCTTGGTTGTACATTCATTCAACTTGTATACATTGATTATGTCATGCAATGTCTGGGCCACAGGGCCGGAGGTAGTGTACAAGTAGGGGTAGCTCCGTCTCCATAGTGTAAAAATACCCTCGTCTACGTAGTGTAAAAATTTTATATATTTTTTCGGTTTTATGTAAAGGATACCCTTGATTCAAAAAATAAAAATTGGGATACTCCGAATTTTCGGGTTAGATCTGCCACTGCTGGACCGGTTCATACTGCAAAACATCGGTCAAACTTGTATGCTATGGAAACTTTCAAAGGAATGAAGGTTCTAACATTTATTTAAATTTAAAAATATGGTTTATGAATATAACACATGTACATAACAATATATTTTTTTTCTAAAATAAGAAAAGCATGTTGAGTGATGAGTTTGATATACAGAGCTCGTTCCAAATTTCAAACCACTCGTCCACACTGTAAAACTAAACCGTAAAACCAAACTGTTTACCTGTCAAACTTGTCACACCGGCTGACTTGCTTCAGTTTATACAACCTGGGTGGTCTCAACGGTTTATGAATATACTTTATTATTGAAGTATACACTAATTTATAAAGTTAATACATACATAGATACATAGAGATATATGTATAGTATAGGTAGAAAAAAAATAATTGAAATTTGAAAATAGTTAAACAGGAGTTGATAATTTGAGGGTCAAATAAAGTGTATCACCACGCGGAAATCACGAGCGGAATATGGTGGAATGGTGACAAAAAGGACACCAATAAACAATGACCAAACTACCAATAAATTTTTTATTTTAGTAGGTTTGTGTTAAATGTAAAAAAAATTAAACAACTTTTTAAAAACTTAATAAATTAATAAATAACTTGTGATACTTAGATTTAGTTTTTTGGATAAAAAAAAACTACTTGTAAATATAATCAAATTCATATAAATAATATATAGAAAATAATCTTAAAGTTATCAAATTCATATAAATAATATATAGAAAATAATCTAAAGATAAATATTTAAAAAACAACCGTAACACTATGATATAGCCATTGTGCTTTTTATGATATCAAAGTAAATTACTTCATATGTTATGAAGATTTTGTATTATGTAATATATATATATATATTATATATATATATATATATATATATATATATATATATATATATATATATATTATATATATTATATATATATATTTGTTTTAAATGCTCAATACATAGCAAGCAAGAGAACAATAATAATCTAACTTATAATAACCTTACAAATAATAATCTTTTATTTAAAACTATTCTTTATCCTTATTATTTTTAATTAGAGTTAAATGCCATTTTAGTCCATGTGGTTTGGGTATTTTGTCAGTTTAGTTCAAAAGTTACATTTTTCAGTATTGGGTCCGAAAAGGTTTCAGCGTTGCCATTTTAGTCCACTAGGTTAACTTCATCCATTTTTCTATTAACAAGAATGACAATTCGGTCATTTTATATGTAATTCTATTAACTAGAAGGCAATTTGACCATATAAAATGACCGAATTGTCTTTCTCGTTAACATAAATAATGGATGAAGTTAACCCAGTGGACTAAAATGACAACAGTGAAAGGTTTCTGGACCCACAGGCGAAATATAAACCTTTGAACTAAACTGACAAAATGACCAAAACACAGAACTAAAATGACATTTAACTCTATTAATATTATAAATTCTCACACTTTTATTTTTTATTTCAGTATTATATATAGATATACATATATAAATCTCTTCGTCTAATTTTAAATTAATATATATATATTAATTAATTTTTACCCAAAAAATTAGTCAAACTTTCTAATAATATAATAATTTTAAATTATAATATATCACCTCCACACAAATTTTGTAAACAAAAAAAGGATTGAATTTTTCACACTCAAACTTTACATATAATGTTATAATTAATGAAACAACTGTTATACACATCAAGAATACACATATTCAACTGTGTGCTAAATTATAATATTCTTATATTTATTAACCGTGTTACACATTTTTATTAGATTATAGAGTATATTTTTACTCGATCCATGTGACAAACTTCATGAATTATAATGTATAAAATTATAATGTTATTATATTTTTAACCGCATGATAAGGATTATATAGAAGTTCATGGTTTACATTTTTTTTCGATTTTCAACCCGTGTAACTTACGGGTTTGTAACACCTATAAATTAAAATAATAGTTAATTAAGTTTTTTTAATCCATGTAATACACGGGTTTTGTTTATAAGGTAGAACACTAATAAGTTACAATAGAAAAATATAACCTTTTAAATAAACTTTAAATACCCACGTGTATATTAATCAACATTTTAAGTAAGGTAGGTGCACAATTAATTACGCCTTTATTTCTGTTATGTATGAAAAAAAATCGTAACAGGTCCCTTATTTTCGTATAAAGTTATAGATTTAAAACATAAAATATAGAAAAGTACACTTTTAAATTCTTTCTATTGACTTCAAACATCAATTTCGGTACTTAGTCTTGAAAGAATTTATATTCAAATAAGTTTATACAAACATACACTTTATATCTCCTACTAGTTAACAACATACATATTGTAATATGAATTTGCAAATCGTGTTTATTAGTATATATGTTGATAACACTAAAATTACGAATAGAATCTTCAACTATGGTCTAAAATTTCAGGTAACCAACCTTTTTCCCAGACATCATCACCCTGTTCAAGACTATCACCAACAACCAATGAGTTCATCAACGACACGACAAACAATCAACAAGGATGAGGTGAGCTCCAACCTCGCATCACTTGATGGGCTCGACAAGAGTTAAAAAGATTGATAATTTTGTTTCTAGAATTGTAATATTCTTTACATTGTTTTGAGAAGAAGCTCATTCGTTTTCTTTTAACATGTTATGCTCTAGTATTTAGATAATATCCGGATTGTATTCTTTGTTGGGAAAAATCGAAATTTGCTTGGATAAATCTGAAGTCGTGTAATCACTTTCATATCAAACAACCGATGGCGGAATCATCGGGGTAGTGGCACTAGGCGAATCAGATTGATCAAGAGACTCCATAACGATTAATTCAAAGACAATAATGAACATTTAATATCCCATACTATCAAACTCATACAATCTTCAAACAACCATTACAATCCAACAAAAATCTCTTAAACACAATCCAATTCGATATCCCCTAGATTTTTATTACAAACCGTTCTAAAACAAACTAAATAAAGCAAGCTAAACTATGCATGCAACATCGAAAGCATCCAAGCTATAAATCCTCAACCTGTTACATACGTTAAAATACAAGTCAATAAAATTAAGTAAAGGTGAGCATACTGGTTTGAATAATACTAGCATAGTCGAGAAAGCGTTTGCGAAATAATCTAATTACATATCATGATACACCAAAACACTTAACATAACATAGGCTCATTTCTCATGCTAACTACCGTGAGAAGGCTTGCGCGACCATCCTAACTAGACCCCGTCGGATGTTAGCCAAACTATAGTACCATACTAGCTAAGGGGGCAAGTTAACGAAAATAAGTCCTAGTCACATGTTTCTAGTATCATGTATCGAGCATATACAATCAGATTATTCGCGTGTGATAAACAGTTTGGATTTGTGAAGTGTTTTTGATATAGGAACGTATGTACACCCAAAAAGTGCATTAAAGCAAAAAATGGGTCAAGTATACTCACTGTGGGTGCGTTTAGGTAAGAGTTCGGGATCTGCGAGGAGTTGAGAAAAGCGCCGGATCAGCCCGCATACGCGGACAGAAGTGCATCAGTCTCCGAAAAGCTGAAACGGTTAAGTTTGAGTTGGGCAGTAGCCAAGTTCGGGCGAGCTTGTGTGTAAACCACATTCGGCGAAGTTGTGTGTAAACACAAGTTCGAGCGAACTTGTATGATTTTTGTAAGTTTTGAGTCAAGTTCGGTCGAACTTGATGAGTTTCCTGAGAAACTTGTCAAGTTCGGGCGATGTTGTAAGAAATTCTTACTGACAAGACAAGTTCAGGAGAACTTGTAAGAAATTTTGGAGAAATTGACCTAAGTTCGGTCGAACTTGGCCCATATGGGTGCAAGTTCGGTCGAACTTGACCAGTGAGCTGGTGATTCTTGAGCGAACTTGATGTTTTCGGGTCCAAAATCTTGCGTTTTCGCGTCGTTTGCTGAGTAAAATCGAGTGTTCATCCCTCCAACCCTGTCTACTGAGCAAACTTAGGTCGGAGAGGTCTTTTAGAGCTGTTTTAGCCGTTTTACAAAAGCGTGGGCTAATCCGGGCGAACTCGGGGTTCGTTCTGGTTAGTCCGACCTGTGTAAACCAACATAAACGTCCTTGTACTTCCAGATCTGGGATCTTGAATGACAAATGCTTCGTTTCATATCAGAAAATGAACAAACATCATCAAAAGTCCGTATTTTGTGTAAAAATCAAATGTTCAAAAGGTTTTGCTCAGATCTAAGCATAGATCTGAGTGAAAAACAGAAATTTTATGTAAAAAGATGAAGATTTTCGTAAACAGAGAAAATTTGTTGAAAACGAAGGCTATGTCTTGTGCCAAAATCGTTGTAAACCTTTGTAAATCGTTAATAAACGTTGTTGTTAGCTGAAATCGGGTTGATTCTTACTTAGAATACGAAGGTTTCGGGTTTTGAGAGCTCTGGGCGAACTTACAGCAAGTTCAAATGAGAGGAATGAGCTGGGTATTTATAGAGAAGGCAAGAAAGTGGGCTGGTGGAGTCAAGTTCGGCCGAACTTGCATGTTTTCATGCAAGCTCGCACGAACTTGTGAGATAATTGAAGGAGAAGTGCCAAGTTCGACCGAACTTAACCTCCCTGAGGTCATGTTCGAGCGAACTTGAGGTCTCTGATAGATTTCAATTGGCCAGTCAAGTTTGGCCGACTTGTACACAAGTTCGAGATGACAATTATTGGGTTTTCTTCATTTCTTTCGCGTTAAAAGTTCGTTTGGCGATTCGGTTTGTATTAATTAGTTATATTAAACGTTATAGTTGATACAATAGTGTGATTAAGCGATTCGAGAATGCGAGAGCGATGCGATAGCGAGCGTAATCATAACCACAACAAACATAACACATAAATAACATAAAACCACATAATTAACTGTGTTTTGCGATGCGATGATATGAGCGATGCGATTTAATAAGCGATTAGGTGCGATAATAACGTACAACACCATAAATAATTAACATAAACTTTATTATTAACCGAATCTCGGGATTATAAGGTAGATAAACGGGAAAACAAAATGGAAAGATAACAATCGAATTTTCGAGTTGTTACAACTTTTGTCCAAAATTGCACATTTCGACCCCAGCCAGGGGCTCTGCCCCTTGACCTCGCCAGGGGCTGCCGCCCCTTGGACCATGCTTCTCTCGGGGGCGCTGCTCCCTTGGATCCCCCGTTAGTGTTGATGACATTCAAATAAGCGTGCACTCTTATTTGAACGTCACACGCAATCTCAAATTACACTAAAATATACAACATTCTTGCATTTAATCATTCGTTTTTTTAAACATATTATGCTCTAGTATTTAGATAATATTCTTGCATTTATTTTATTAAATATGGATTTAATGTTAGGGTTTCTATTCAATCACAATTGGATACTCGTTTGTAACTTTTTATATTAGTGTTATAATTTAGAGGTAAAAAGGGTAATATTATCGGATGAAGATTGTAGTACTAAATCAATTTTATTACTTAGGCATCGGCTAGCTAAAAACTTTAAACCAATCAAACTTAAACGAGCTCGAGTCTAAAATAATATTTTTTTAGTAAATGAGCCTGAGCCATAACTTCAGTTATTAAGCTCGAGCCGAATATTGCGTATTATATATCAAGTTAGGATAAAAAATAACTAAATAATATATATTACGAGAAATATAAAATTTTAGTTGTAAATATAAATAAAATATTAATAATGCATACAAGTTACTTAATAATTGATAAATAATAAGTGATTGACGATCTGAAACTCATACTTGAGCTTGAAAAAGAGCTTTTAAAATAAATTGAGTTCGGCTCATTTGCACTCTTAGTTTTAAGCAGAAAGCCATATTACACTTATACACATTACTTAGATTTTAGAATATGTATACTTGTATATATGTACCTGATTACACACTACTTAGACATATTTTAGTATATTTGTATAGTCATATATATATATATACATATATATATAAAGGGGCGTACCAAGGTGTTGAGTTGGGTCGCCGGACGCACCATTGGAAAAGAAATTTAGAGTATTTTAAACGTAAAAATGTCGATCACACTCCTTGGAAGATTAATTAAACCCGTTGCCCCTACTAATTAATTACGAAATTAATAATATATATATAAAATCTTTGAATAGACGGCGTCAATGATGGGGGATTGTAATGTAACGGCGAGCAACTGTATATATTCTTTCTACCTCCACCACCATTCTCCCCCAAAAACGTTTTCTTCTTCTTCCTTCTTTCATCATCGTTATCTCCTTCATCCTCCATTCTCTCTCTATACGTATATACATACACACACCCCTATATTTATATCGGTTGGTGAATTGCATTTAGATTCCACTTCATTCACACACAACAACGAAGCTGATTGATTGCCTGACATGGTAAATAAATTAAAACTGTACTTATTTTTATTATTATATTTTTTTTATTTTTTCCATAATAGTTAAATAATTGTACTGAATCACTATTATTATTGTTTCCGATCGTTTTCATTTCTGGTGATCTGTTTGCATCTGAAATTCAATTTATTATCATCAAATTCGTTCGTTTGGAGATTACTTAATGATTAAGTTTTGTGTAACTCTTAGTTCTTCTCAGTTTTAGGTATTGATTGTTGCGTGTGTATATGGTTTTTTTTTCTTTTTTTTTTTTTGAAATATTGACATTGTGATATTTAGAATTTGATTGAAGATGTGTTATGTGATGTGATAAATTAATAGTTAAAATTTTATTAGTGTTATGTGGATTTAGAGATTGCAAAATCTGTGTATGAAGGTAATTTTGTTAAAATAAATTTGAACTATAGGATAAGTATTTGTATGATTATTTATGCTCTTTTGAATTGAGTTGATTGGCAAAGGTGCCCTTTTTACATGAGAAAATGGAATTAAAATGGGGAGAGTTTTTTTTTTTTTTTTAAATTGGTTATTGGTACCTGATATTTGTACTTTAGAACATAGAGGAATATCGTATCAGAATCGCCATTTTTCGTAAAATATTTACGGTTGGTTCAATAGATTGTTGTAGGATTCAGTCATTCAACCTTTAACAATGTTGTAGGGTTCCTGATTAATGCATATATGAGCTAGTTTGATAGGTGGTGATCAAATATTTTTATGCTATTTGTAATCTTCATAGGCGGTAGCGTGTGTTACTTTTTTATGCGTACAGTTGTCAATACCATATGTGGATTCAGATATTTTCCGGTTAAGTTAATACGTTGTTTGAGTGTTTACTACGTAGTTGGGAATAAAGGCTGATCTTAAGCAGAATGATTTTGTGCATTCATAATAGACGGTTAGATGTTCAAGACAATTGGTAGTTTTATGCATTCATAAGCTGACCATTAGATGTTATAATAGCTTCTAACCTGCTATAGATTTTTTTTCTATTTTTGTACTTTTATTGCTTGTTTTATAATGTCATTTTTAGCCAACGATAATTTGTTAATTCGTGCTCGTTTGTTTTTTATTCTGGAACCAGTTTTGAATTTCAACGAGAGTTCTTTATTGTTTATTTGAACAAGAATTTCAAGGAGAATTGATCCAGTTTTGGCGTAGTGTGGGAATATGTGCGAACCAGATTCAGATGTCGTTAAGTGGGGTCTCGATCTCCTTACCGTGGATCCAATGTTTAGTTCCGCATATTACGGTGATAACAATCAACATGAGATAAACATAAGTCATGAACAGTATAATGGAGGTAATTATCAAGAAAATGAATTCAACAACGTGAAAAATGACGAAATGCTAGCTCATTCGCTTCAACAAGAACTGTTAGATCTCTCACTTTCCGACGAAAATGAATCATCCAATGTATCCAATCAAGTGGATCATTTACAAACGTCCGCTGATACTCAAGAGTGGTACGGTGCCCCGACATCAGATAATTATTACTACGGTAAGTCTTTCTTTAATCTCTAATCGCCAAATTACGTATCTTCTTTTATGGTTATACGTATAATATTAGTTGGTAAAAGTAAAACTATTGTGATTTGCAGGTGATGAATCTAGATTACAGGAAACAGATGAAATGGGCCCGTCAAGTTCGTGTTCGAGCCCTGAAAACCGATCATATGACGGGGATGAATATTCGTATAATCTTGAAATAACAGATGAATCTGAGCTTGATGGAGAAGTAGGCAAGAGATTACATGAAATTGTCCCTGTTCCCGTAAGTGAAAAATAAAAAATCTTTTGAACTTGTTTTATTATTATTATTGTTTTTTCGTGTATTCATGTCCTCCATATTATAGTTAGGTTAAATATCGAGGATGATTTAATATAATGCTTCAAGAATGGTTTGTTTTGTATATTTCTATCTTTATCCATGCACATAAAGTTTATTCTTTAAGAATGTGTTGCTTGTAAAATATGATCGCGGTGATTTATAATTCATATATGTGCATTGTTTTGTGAGTTTGTAAGCAATCTTCTCATTTATTTACTCGTAGAATGATTTAATTTATGTTTTTTTAATATCCATCCTTCATGCACGTATCTACGCCTCACTTTTGTTGACTCTTTCATGTAGATTCTTGTTTGTATTAAAGTATCCCGATACATCTGCATGAAAAATATCTTTTTTAATATATACAATTGACTTTAATAATGGCTTATGTTATCTTGATGTAGCATATCCCCAAAGTTAATGGAGATATACCTTCAGTCGATGAAGCTACTTCCGATCATCAAAGGCTGTTGGACAGGTTTCAAATCTCTTATGCTCTTACGGCTGTTTATATTTTATTTATTTTAAAATGGTCAACGTTAGTAAATTCTTTCCATTGATGATATCATATTAACATATGATATCATATCATAATTGTGTATTTTTTTTATGATACTTGTTTGCTTTCAGGTTGCAGGTGTATAACCTGATTGAATCTAAAGTTCAAGGCGACGGTAACTGTCAGGTCAGTTATATTTTTAAAATCAGAAAATTCTGTTATACTGTAACCGCGTTTTAAATCTTAATCTAGCTACTTTAGAGTTAACGGGTCATTTTTCTTTCTCCAGTTTCGTGCTCTGTCAGACCAGTTTTACCGTTCACCGGAGCATCATAAATTTGTGAGACGGCAAGTGGTTAATCAGGTAATCCTTATTCTCACCGTATCTTAATTTATTCCGTTGATTTGCATTGTGTGTTCTCATAAATAATAATATTATTTATATGGAATATATCAGCTCAAATCACATCCAGAAATGTACGAAGGATATGTTCCCATGGCATACAGTGACTACTTAAAAAGGATTTCCAAGTATGTCATGAACTTCTTTAATCTGTATTTTTTGTTCTATTTTTTAAGTTTATTTTCATGATTTATATTTTTTATTATAGGAGTGGAGAGTGGGGAGATCATGTTACCTTGCAAGCAGCAGCAGATTCTGTAAGTTGACCACATCTCTTTGACTTAATTATTGATTAAAATTTAAACCCCAAAACTAATTTTTGAACATTTTTTAATTATTTTTTGTAGTATGGGGTTAAGATTTTTGTTCTAACCTCGTTTAAAGATACGTGTTCGATTGAGATTCTTCCCAAAGTGCAGAAATCAAAAAGGGTAATGTTTGGATCTTTATCTTTATAAATAATATATTTTATACTATCGTTGATATATCTGAGTAAAATGTCATTTTCGTCCCTGAGGTCTGGCCAGTTTAGCAACTTACATCCAAAGATTTGTTTTTCCTCATCTTGATCCAAAAGGTTTGAAATCTTGTCATTTTCATCTGGTTCGTTAACTCCATTCAATTTTCTCTGTTAAGCCCGGGGTATTTTCGTCTTTTTTGTTAACTCAATATGCAATTCGCTTTTTTTCTCACTTTATGTGCATTAGTGAAAAAGACCGAATTGCCCTTTAAGTTAACAAAAAAGACGGAAATACCCCGGACATAACAGAGAAAATTGGATGGAGTTAACGAGCTGGATAAAAATGACAAGATTTTAAACCTTTTGGATCCAGATGCGAAAAACTAATCTTTGGATGTAAGTTGCAAAACTGGCCAAACCTCAGGGACGAAAATGTCATTTTACTAGATATATTTTCATAACTAGCATTTTCTCTGTATGTGCTAATACTTTTGCATCATTTGCAGTTATTTTCTTGAGCTTTTGGGCTGAGGTGCACTATAACTCGATTTATCCCGAGGGAGGTATGCTTCACAATCAACTTATTTATTTCAAACCGATTGTAACATTTATAACAATTTCATTTTATATGTTTTCAAGTTGACCGATGTTTATGTTTTTTTTCAACAGAGTTGCCACCACCCGAATACAGAAAAAAGAAACGATGGTGGAATTTTAAACACAGGCATCAAGGCATATCTTGATTGATCGATTGAGTTTTTAGTTCCGTGAATTAACTTATTTCCTTTGAATTTATAAAAATTTATAGCAAAGAAATTATCAACATACATCATGTCATCATGTATAGCACTGTTTATTGGTTCTTTAAATTGATTATTCTGGTTTTTAAATGTTTTATTTAAAATCAGCATTGTTATGGCATTATGATAGTTCAATGGACCTTGTTTTCAGGTTCGAGTCATTATTAATAAAGCTTTATTTAATTTGTAGCTATATCATGTTCAGTTAAACTTGTAAACTTATGGTTTAAACCGTTAACTGCAATTTTGGGTTACAATAAACCAAACCCAACAGGTTCGTGGGTCTGTCGATCGGAGCAACAAGTCTTAGTGGTTTGGCGTCATTCGATTGGACTTTTATAGAATAGTAAACATGGCCATTCTAAAATAGATCTATTTCGATGTAATTTCATTTGGGGAGTTGATGAAGTGAGTCCAAATGGCCCACTATCACCAACGACAATCCTTGTCGCCAGTGGTACCACACAGCCTTCTGGTCACTGTCGACCTCATTGTCATCTCGCCACCACTGTCTCTACCCACCGATGCCACATTGAGAACCTGTTTTGATACCCTAACTTTCGGAAACTACATGTTTATTTACCCAAACCAGCTGATCTTTTTTTAAAATGATCTGCTTTGTTATTTTATGAAAATAAGGGTGTGAAATAATACCAATTAGTTGCAATTTCGTCGTTAATTCAGATGGATATCTTGGCTGTTAACTACGATGTTACGGATCAAACTACAACGTGCCTTGGGCTTTCATGCACACGTTGATCATCACTTGTTTTATTAGTTCAATTGTTTTGTTCAAGTTATGTTAGATGGGTTGATTTAGGTAATTCTCTTAGCTAATGGGTTGATCTTAGGTCGCTTAATTTATGCGGTTGGTTAACAGGTTACTCCTGTCAAACTAGCTAACTTGGAACTAGTAAGCATTTGCAAAGCTTAGAGCGAGTCCAAATGGACCAACATATCACCAACCGCCAATACTTGTCGCCGGTGGTGCAACTACCATCACCGCTGCCACCTCTAACCACTAGAGTCTCTGCCCGCCGTTAACACAAGTGGCCTTAAGTGTGAACCTCTTTTCATATTCTTACTTCCTAAAACTTACCGATGGTCTTTCTAAGATTGTCCTTGTTTACTACTTCGGATCAGTCTCATGTTAAACTGTTTGAATCAAAACAAGCAACTGTAGACAAGATTAAGTGTTGTACATTGGGTAAGAAACACCAACTGTTGTGATTGGGACATCACTTGGTGCTATAAAAGGATTGCTTTTGCATGATGAATTGGCATATATGATACACAATGGAAGCAGCCCAGGAACCCCTCGGTTTGAAAATAAATGAGAAAATTTAGTGCAGACCTTGTATGATTTGGAAAAAAAATTAGTGAAAATTATTGAGAATCTAGCAAAAGAAACCCCTGGTCATAGAGGCTATACATGCATTTTTCTTTTTTCTACATATAGGTATGTAGGAGGATGTTTTTGTAGAGATCTATCTTCCACCCATTCTCTTCATCATCATATTCTTCAACATTCTCTTCATCGCCATATTCTCCCATGCACGTGCTTGGTGCTCTTATCTCACGGTTCAATCTGGTGTTATACGACAAGTTTTTGGTTTGCAAACTTGACCTAAAACGGTTCCTACGAGTTATTATGCCAAACCTATTTACAATAACCAACTTGATTAGGTACAACTTTTTACAATAACAAAGGAGGTACAACTTTTCTACTATTATTAGACAAACTTAAAGTAGACAAATTGACCAAGTTCATCGATAAATTGAAGAAGCATTTCGGAAACAAACATTTACTGTCTGATCAAAGTGTTAACGCAAGAAACAAGCGAGAATAGTCTTGAAAAACAAAAGCATAAAGTTACATAAATTACAAAAGTTCAAGATAGGAGTATGCTTTAAAACTAGTTATATAAATCATCGTCATCAGCCGCACCAGCAGAAGCAGCAAAAGGATCTGAGCCACCAGCACCAGCAGCCGCACCGCTAGTCTCCGAGAACCTAAACTCAGACCCGAACCCTCTAGACTGCTGCAAGGTCTGAGCAAATGCCTGGTACTTGCGAATGTCAGCATCACTAACACTCCTTCGCGCAAACTTCATTGATTCTTCAAAATGCGCCGCCTTAATCTCCGGCACATCATCTTCCACGTCCTCCTCCATCGCTTCAGGGTTCTCACTCCTCCGCTTCTCCCTCTCAATATCCTAAAAGAAAACACATCCCACAATTAACATATTAAGTTGTGATAAAATTACCAATCTACCCTCTACTAGGGGTGAGCAGAAAAACGGAAAAAAGAACCGAAACCGAAAAAAACCAAACCAAAATTTACAGTTCTGTTTCGACTTTGCATTTTATAGAAAACTGAAGAAACAAACCAAACGACCCAAAAATTATTTTTAATGTTTCTTAAATATTAATTTATGAATTATTAAATGTATTCTTGAATGTATAAGTATTTATAATAACATTAGCATGTTTATATAATAAGAGAACAAAATTTTACATAAAACATACATGATTTTTAAAGTATAATAAAAGAAAATGTTAGGAGAAACATAAAAATAGATTAGAATATTAGGTTTATGTAAATAATATTAACTATATTTTAACATAAATGTAAACATCTAAGTAAACATTATTTTGTACTTTTTTCTTTTGAATCTTTCGTAACTTTGTTTTAAAACCGAAATGACCAAAACCGAAACTGAATGGTTTTAAAAAACCAAGAAATCGAAATTTAGTTTTCGGTTTGCCGAAAAAACCAAACCGAACTGTGCACCCCCCCCCCCACCCTCTACCGCCTTTAGTTTTTACATACCTTCTCAATGTTCTCACGAATAGCGTATTTAACTGCACGCTGGCAGATTTCGGTGATGTCAGCCCCACTGAATCCCTGAGTGTATTTAGCAAGTGCGTGAAGATCAACTTCTTTCGCAACAGGTGATTTCCTTAAAGCAGATTTGAAGATCGAGTAACGCGACTCCTCATCAGGGAGAGGAATGTAAATTAACTGATCAAGACGACCGGGCCTCAAAAGAGCTGGATCAATGATGTCAGGACGGTTTGTTGCACCTATAATGAAAACCGTCTTTTTAGCTGACATCCCGTCCATTTCGGTCAAAAGTTGATTTAACACCCTATCAGCTGCACCTCCCGCATCTCCTTGACTACTTCCTCTCTGTAAGCAAAACAATAATAAAGTCAACAAAAAGTAAAATTAAAATTTTGTGAAAACTAATTTATTATGAATGAATTCGCTATATTATGAATAAAATTATGAAACAGACCTGGGTAGCAATGGAGTCCAGCTCATCAAAAAACAGAACACAAGGGGCGGACCCACGGGCCTTATCGAAGATCTCACGAACATTAGCTTCACTTTCACCAAACCACATGGTTAGCAATTCTGGACCCTTGATGCTGATGAAGTTAGCTTGGCATTCATTGGCTATAGCCTTGGCTAGAAGCGTTTTACCACACCCAGGTGGCCCGTAAAACAGAACTCCTTTAGACGGTGACATGCCGAATTTCTCGAATTTTTCAGGGTGTTCAACAGGATATTGCACAGTCTGCATGACAGATTAATAGATTTTAGATCACCGATCGTTTATAAAAATAAAAAGGATTATCAAACAAATAAATAAGAATACCTCTTGAAGCTCTCGTTTAACATTTTCGAGCCCACCAATATCTTCCCAGCTAACGTTAGGAACTTCGACAACCGTCTCACGAAGAGCAGACGGGTTACTGGTACCAAGGGCGGTTTGGAAATGCTCATTCGTAACCGCCATCGAATTAAGAATCTCAGCGTCAATCTCCTCATCTTCCAAATCGATCACATCCATCTTCTCACGAATACACTGAAGTGCCGACTCGGTACACAAAGCTGCCAGGTCAGCACCGACATATCCATGTGTCTCTTTCGAAATCTTCTCCAAGTCCACATCTTCAGCCAGCTTCATGTTCTTAGTATGAATGCGGAGCACCTCGAGCCGACCGACTTCATCGGGAACACCGATATCGATTTCACGGTCAAACCTGCCGAATCGTCTCAGAGCCGGGTCAATGCTGTTGGGACGGTTGGTTGCACCCATAACAATAACGTGAGCACGGGATTTTAACCCGTCCATCAGAGTCAAAAGCTGTGAGACGATTCTTCGTTCAACTTCTCCGTTTGTTTTATCTCTTTTCGGAGCGATCGAGTCAATCTCATCGATGAAGATAATCGACGGAGCGTTCTTCTCGGCTTCCTCAAACGCTTTTCGGAGATTACTCTCACTCTCTCCAGCCATCTTCGACATGATTTCAGGCCCGTTTATACAGAAAAAGAACGCACCGGTTTCGTTTGCGACAGCCCGGGCTATCAAAGTCTTACCGGATCCAGGAGGCCCGTAAAGAAGGATTCCTTTCGGTGGTTTGACACCGATTGACTTGAAAAGCTGCGGGTGTCTTAACGGCAACTCCACAAGCTCACGGATTTGCGCCATCTGTTTGCGGACCCCACCGACATCATCGTAACCGATTTCGTCCAATCGATCTTCATCCTCCCTTCTGATAGGCTCGCCTTCACAGAAGATCTCGGTATCCGGTGCAACCACACAGTATTCTGCAGGATCCGTTTCAATAACTTTGAATTCAACCGATCGCATTCCTCCCCTCACGAGGAAAAAGTCGCCTTTCCTCACGGGCCGGTATGCTTCCAAAAAGTACGCTGAAAAAAAAAACAATGCATACCGATCATTATTATCAGTATCATTATTATTATTATCATAATGGTACATAAACATGATAAGTTAATAAGTTAATCCGCTAAATGTTTTTTTTTTAAATTGAACTTACGTTTTAGATACGCATCAAAGAGATTGCCAGTAACGCCTTCGATTGTATCGTCAACTGGAAGGATATGCACCCGTTTGCCGTACTTGACATCAGGGCATTGATGAACAGAGATGACATCACCGAGCCTGACGCGTAGGTTAGCCCTGACAACCTTATTCATTCTGATTTTTGGCTCTTCACAAGTGTCATCAGCAAGAGCGATGCAAATAGTGTCTTTACGCTTCTTTCCCTGTAGATAGAAAAAACACATTAAAATTCTGATATTCGTAAATAAAGAGGTCCCTTAAGATGAATTAAAAAGCAAACCACTAACTACTTATATTAATATAAGTCTAAAAACTTGCTATTTATCTTATTCATGAATGACTACTGATAAAACTGTATATGACATACCCTACTTTACAACATTCATAAAGTATAGTTTTTTTTAAGAATTCGCAGTCAGCCCTGATTAAGAATATATTTAGGCTTATTTTATACACAAAACCAAAAGCTGTAACAGTGTAACAGTTATTACTGAAGTTTGTTATTGACCATTGCCGATAACATGTTTCAGATTAGCCCTTCAAAACAAAAATAAAAATATGACTTTTTTTTTGTCACCTCAACATCTCCCTTTATTAGCTAATCAATTTTACAGATATAATCAAGACAAATAAACTTATTATATCATATCCACTCATGATTATTTCGACCAATCTACATTTTTTTGTCACCTCAACATCTCCCTTTATTAGCTAATCAATTTTACAGATATAATCAAGACAAATAAACTTATAATATCATATCCACTCATGATTATTTCGACCAATCTACATTCTAACATGCTAGTATAGTAGTATCAATAGTAACATATATCAAAGAAGTAAGCTTCTTACAAATTCCACATCCCACATTAAATCATATAAAACTCTCATACCCATCAGACAGACTCATCTTATCCTATGCAACAGGCATCAATAATGTTATCTAAACAAATAGGAGTGTCAAGAACAATCCTTTTCATCGTAAAAACTAGAAACAAAAGTGAGAACACAAAATAGAGGTGTCAAGAACAATACTTTTCATCGTAAAAACTACACACGAAAGCGATAAATCAAAATTGGAGTGTCGAAAAACAGTACTTTTCATCGTTAAAACTATACGCAAAAGCGATCATAGAACTCTCATGCCCATCAGACAGACTCATCTTATCCTATGCATACAGGCATCAATAAAGTTATCTAAACAAATAGGGGTGTCAAGAACAATCCTTTCCATCGTAAAAACTATACGCAAAAGCGAGAAAACAAAATAGGAGTGTCGAAAAACAGTACTTTCATCGTTAAACTATACCCGAAAGCAATTCAGTCTAGAAAAAAAAAACACACACACACACTTGATCTCCAAACTAATGGGCCAATCTATAAGCACTTTTATTCACCAAAAACATCAATCCAAAAAGATTCATCCAAACTTCACAATAACAATAGTATTTAAACTTCAAACAATAAACAATAAACCTATAACTAAATCAACATAAACAAGTTCCCAGATCCAAAACCCAAAATTAAACAATCAACAAACCCTAACCCAATCAAAACCAAATCAATACATCAAAACAACAAAACATCAGATCAACAATCAATAAACAACAATCAGCAAACAACAATCAAACAAAAAACTACCTTAATCAGAATAGTATCTCCTCTAAAAAGCTGAAGCTTCTCCATGGTCTCAGGATGCAACGCAACAACAGAGTTATCATCATTAATCGCTTCATCAACAACCAGCCTGTTCGCAGCCTTCTTCCGTTCCAGAATCGCCGTACTGAAGTCGCGCTTTGTGCCCTTACTGAAAACAATATATACATTCAAAGGTTAGAGGTTGAAATCGAGATCAACGATGATGAAACAACGATTAAAAGATGATGATAATCGATTGAAAGTGTGACTTACGAGTCGGATGATTCCGCTTGATTGCTCATAGTGATTGATTCGTGAATTGAGATCGAAGGAATTGGTGAATTTGGGGATTTGTGAGGGTTTGGGTAAAGGGGTTGTGTGTATAAATAGTGAAAGTACAGGAAACCTTTCTTGTTACCAAAGATATCTTTTTTTTTCGTATTTATTTAACAGAGTAAACTTTTTGCTATATGTGGTTTAGTCATTTTAATAGTTTTATCTCAATCCTTTAAAAATAGTCATTTTACTCCTTGATCTATTTAACTTATCTTCATTTCACTCCCCGTCCTTAACTCTGTCTAAAATGTTGGTTAAAGATAAAGGTATTATTGTAATTTCATAAATATGAATTTAAATTGATTTTAAAATCCATTTGTTTTTGTCTTTTTTGTTGATTTAAGTATATGTATAACAAAACTTATTCCCCACTTCATCACCCATATTCTCCCTCTGTATCTCCTCTCACTATCTATCTTCTGCAACTATTAACACAACATAGACACCGCCACCACCACCACAACAATCATACACCATCTCTACCACCAGCCCCGTTATTACCACCCTCACAACCACCGCCAGCCCCCACAACCACAATTGCCGCCGCCATCACCACCCCCTCCGCCACCATCACTGCTGTCGCAGCCGTTACCACCCCACCACCGCCATCACCGCCGTCGTCGCCATTACCACCACCACAAACACCATCTCTTAGTCGGTCTCGCTCAGATCTGAAAGGAGGAATCAAACCTACCTTAGCAACCTGGTGGCTCAAGTACCAAACGGCGGCAACAGTTGCCAACGGCACTCGGAGGCTTGAAACGGTCGGTGTTCTTTTTTCTCCGGCTTTAATTTTAAAGGTGAAGTGGTAAGTAGTTTGTTGTTTGTTTTCTGTTTTATGAAGATGAGATTTGGGAAAAAAAAAGGGATTTTGGATTTGTCTTTCAGAAGTCTGTTTGTTATGGCAGCTGGAGGTAGGAGTGGTGACGGTGTGATGGTGGTGGTTCGGCGGTATAATGGTGGCAGGTGGTTGGTGAGGCGGTCACTGATGGTGGTGGTTGGGCGGTGTAATGGTGGGAGGTGGTTGATTAGGCGGTGGCTGTTGGTGGTAAGGGGGTGGGTGGCAGTGAGGTGGTGTTCGGTGATGAGGAAGAGAGATGGCATGTATGTAGGTCGGGTGGGGGCTGTGCACGGTGGTGGTGATATGGTGACGGTTGGTGTTGGTGGTTGTTGGTGAGAGAGAAGAGAGAATGTAGAGAGAAAAGAGAGAGGGTAAAATGAGAAGAGATTATCAGTTTATAGCATTTATTATATCTTTATCTGTAGTTTTACCAGGATACCCTTAGTTTTATATTTGAAATTACTAAAATACCCTTTCAGTTAACAAACAATTTGGATGGAGTTAGAGGCGGGGAGTAAAATCATGAAGGGCTTCATAGACCAGGGAGTAAACTGGTTATTTTAAAGTATTGGGACAAAACCATTAAAGTGACCAAACCACAGGGAGCAAAACGGAAGTTTACTCTATTTTATATCTTTTTTTCTATACACAATTAATGAAAACATGTTCTAATTTTATGCTTTTGTTTCTTAATACACACCTTACAATGATATCATTTATTTATTATTTATATTATACATTATTATATAGGGGATGGATCATGAGAAAACTAAAAAACTAACTAAAAAAGTCAAAAAAACATATCATTTTTTTTTTTAAAATCGCTACATATATTATATAAAAAACTTTTAAAAAAAAAGATAAAAAAAGCATATAATGCACATGTGCAACATATACATATAATGCATATGTGTAGTACACATATAGTGCACATGTGCTGTACAAGTTTTTTTTAAGCTTTTTTACAGATAAAAAGCAGCGATTTTTTAGAAAAAAATTGTAAAAAAAATTTGTATGTTTTTTATGTTTTTTTTTTTGCTTTTTTAGTTAGTTTTCTAGTTTTCTCATTTATATCTAGTTTTCTCATGATCTTCTCCCTTATTATATATTATATTTTTTAACGACCAAAGAATCCTTCAAATGGGTTACTGACGAAATTCACTACATTGGGATACACTCGCCTCTGAACAGGGGAAAACCTTGGTCGAAGGCCGCGAACACTCGCCCAAAAGCACAACAGTGCAGTGAGCTTCACCCGCTCATTTCAAGGATCGAACTAACGATAGGTGTCGCCGAAACTAAAATGATGAGGGCAGGAATCGAACTTGTGTCACTTGGAACATTATATCTCTTTCTTACCACTCCATCGCTGGCATGTTATATATTATATTATTTTGAATAGTTTTAATAAGATTGTTTGACATAAACTAGGATGATAATAAGGAAATGTTAAACTTTGATATCACATGAAATTCATGACTTTGATTTATTATAAGTAGATTCGGTTCAAAGCCGTGAATATGTTTAGCTCAAAGGGTTGTATTTACGTTGGCTTGGTAGAAGATATATGTTGACTTGATTAATTTTAAACTTATTATCTATAGATTGAAATGGTTGGTTAATTTATGATTGAATTATAAAAAAAATATAAAAGATATTAACATTATTCTTTTATAATTTAGATGCAACTATTTTGTGTATATTTGTGTTCTTTTACTATAAATATATAATTTCTAGAGTAAACTTTCGTTTTGCTCCATGTGGTTTGGTCACTTTAACGGTTTTGCCCCAAACCTTTAAAAATAACCATTTTCCTCCAATAGTTTGCTATTGTTTTTCATTTTGCTCCCTGCGGGAGCAAAATGAAAAACAGACAATTTAGATGGAGTTAGAGGCGGGGAGCAAAATGGAAAAAACCACATCAAACTGTTGGAGAAAAATGGCTATTTCTAAAGGTTTGGGGCAAAACCGTTAAAGTGACCAAACCACAGGAAGCAAAACGGAAGTTTACTCTAATTTCAAATTTCTGTTACGTAAAAACTAAAGTGTAATAACAATTTGAGTCAAACGTGCAATGCATGTCCACCCTGAACTATTGTGTAAATACGTGTTTGACAGGTTATTGAGGTTTGTGTGTCGTATTTAAATTCGTGTCAAATTTTCAAGTTGGTGTCAGATTTGATATATAAACAGCGAAAACACTCCATTTAAACAACCATATAATGAATGATATCTACTCTATTGATTGTTTATACTCTCAAACTTTATTATAATTTTAATTTTAACTAAAGTAGATTATATAGAATAGTTACCATGGTGATGTTAATATTTTATTAGGCTATAGGGTGTGGGGGTCATGGTTAGGTCATCAATCACCACATAGGACATTAATGGATTGTCACACCACATCATCTGCCTCATCATCATGATTTCCATGGGTTAAACCATGAAACCATGAGTCTCCTTTCCATATTAATATGTTATTTCCTTTCCACAAAATTAAATTAAAATAAGAGAATAGTGGTTTGGGTCATGACCACACCCTTAGAGTAGTGGTTTTGAATGATGGATTAGAAGTACGTGACATGACGCTGAATGTAGAAGATCATGATGGTCATGACTCTCATGACCACACTCTATAGTCTTATACGTCGAAACTAAATTACTTAAATACAACTATTATAACATAGAATTTAATTATTTAATATGTTAATCTACATGTTTTGACGGTGCAAGATGTCAAATACAACCACTAGAGTTTCTAGAATACTAGTTGATCTCGAATGTTCTTATGAGTTATGAATACCATATTTAAAATGAAGTATATACCAATTTAGAATCCTTTCCAACCACTTGACTTTTAACTTCTTTAGCACCCTTAATATTGTGCCCTTTAAGGTCATTTTTCACATAATCATCCACCTATAAATAAAAATACGGATAACGATATTTATGGGTATTTAGTTAAGATGGATTATAAATTGAATAGGACTTACCATTGATTTTATTTGTTTTAGAAACACATTTAAAATTGTTATATGATTTTTTAAAAATTGTTTATACCACGTATAAAATGTCATAAACATCTAGATGTTTCGTAATAAAAAATGGTTAAACGTATTGACACTAGTAAAATATATTCTTTTATTTTAAAAATGGTTAAACGGTTGGGGGGAGGAAAGCACATTTGTGTGGACCTTACTGGAGTATCTCCCCTTGTTGGGCGCGGGGAAGATCGTTTTGTGGCTGGTCGGGTTGTGATGAAGGTAGAATCAACATGTCTTCATTCCCTTTGCTTTTGATACATTTGGATCATTTGTTTTGCTCCTGAAGCTGTTGGTTTTTTGGACAGGGTGCAGAGGGTTGTGCACAAGAATTTCTCAACGCCAAGAACCAAAGTTTTATTTTCGGTAGAATTGGATTTGCTATTCAAAATGGGTCGCGGCGCAACTTGTTGTCCGTTTACCTGTGATTGTTATGTAATTTTCTATTGTAACTCATAGCTCAATCCAATGGTCGTAATTTAAACTTTAAATGTGTTAATAGGTCTTCATGTTTAATTGAAACATGTCAAATATATCGACCGAAACTAGGGCTGGAAATGAGCCGAACCATTTGTGAGCTACTCGAGACCGGCTAACTAAAAGTTTGAATCAAGTTGAACTTAAGTACTCGAACTAGAGCCTAATGGTAGCTTATTTAGTAAAGCATGTTGAGCTTAAGCCTGACTTCTTATATAGACTTCTTATATCAGCGTGAAATGTGTTTACTGTAAAGCAAAATGTCCAAAAGACATTAAAGTATTGAATACTGAATGATTTAGATTGGTGATACAACCAGATCAACAATAGTAAGGGTTGAGGCTCGTAATGCTTTAATGTATTGTGGTAACTCATCATAGTTACTCTCGTGATAACTTTAAATACCCTCTATGGGCGTTTTCTACCCTCGTCAGGCCTATAGAGATCAGTTACACATCAGATGATTATATAAAATATTGGCCAAGGGCTTTTTGTAGTGCCGTTAAGTCTAATAGCGACATGTGAGAGACACATCAACTTTATCTTGACAAGTGAATGGGTTTTATAGACGTCGCAAGGCCACATAGTGGCAACCGAGACTTTCTTGTGACAATGAACGAGGTTTTAAGATATCATAAGCCATGGTAGTGCCATTTGGCGGAGATGCTTTGAGGAATAGTTGTCACGAGCCAAGGTAGCGGCATCTTCAACAAAACAACAATGCATTTTCCAATCACCAAATCAGACGATTAGACTCGTTTCTCAGTTAGCAGCCATTGCAGCCCGGTTAGAATCTCTGGTAGCCCTGAAGGAGGATATTGTAGCGATCAAGGCTTGGATGGAAGACAAGGAACCTCAAGATCAACCCAAGAGCCCACCAACAGATTTGGTCAAGGAGGAAGCTCCCGACGTAAGTTCTAGTGATGACGACGATAGATCTACTCATGTTTCGGTTGATAATTTGATTTTTTTTTACATGGAGAGTGATGCAAACATCATGTTTGAAAAGGAAGAAGGCATTCTATGATCCCAAAATAATTCTATATGTAAATACAATCTCCGGAATCATCAACGATACTTACCATGATAAAGAAATGTCTCGCAGACCTCAAATTAACGGTTACCTTTGTACAACATTAGAAAAAAAAGTCTCCTGTAACGAAAATCGAGCCCTTCTGAAGACGCTAAAGTCAGATCGTGATATGGGATATCATATTAACACGAAAGAAAAGGTTATCAGTAAACGCACGCGGTTCTGCTTGTGTAAAATCAACCTGAAATCTCACTGTCAGCCTTTTGATATGAGGAAAACGGTTTCTTGACCTCCAAGTTTTGTTAATGGTGTTGTTTCTCTTTTCTCTGATCCAAAGAATGAACAATTATGAAAAGCATCAAGGCTGGTATTTAGAAGGCAATTAAATCCACCAATGCTATCGCTCAATATAACGTCGTTAGTATATCTACATGATGGTACGTCCAATTCTAACGGTCCTAAAGAATCAGGCTGCAATATAAGAAAAACAAAATGTCAGTATGATTTTATGAGGGTTCGGATCAAATACAAAGTCTCCTAAAAACAAGAAATCGTATGAAGAGTATCAAACGGACTTCCATTGAACTCGTTCAAGCGGCATTGGAACCGTCTCATCGAACTCTACGATGTAGATTTTAGGTTTTTGTTTTTAGTTGTTTAGCTTGTAGATTTTAGACTTTTTGTTTACATCATTTTGTCTTTTTATTTATCATTGTCTTTTTTGTGACTCATTGTGTGTTTTTTCTTTGACATGGCGTTATATTTATTGGCATTGTGTTATATTTTGCGATCTATTGTGTCTTTGTACACTTCTTATTTTTAGGAGCCTTGGACATCCTTTATGAAATGTAGAAGATATATATGGAATTAATCCTATTTAGAGACATACCCAATATGCATCAGTAAGCGAACTGACATCCTTTGCAGAAATATCATCGGGATTTTCATTAAAATTACACTCGTCCATCAAACGCACTTTTGCAGGATCATCATCTTTCTGCTCCTTTTGTTCAGGTGATTTCTGTGAACAAAAAATGAAACAAAATCATATTAATATGCTTCAAAATATGTTATTCTCATTGTCATTTCAGTAAAAAAAAATAATTAAAAAGAAAAATATGGTATTATATGTTATTACGAAATTTAGGATTGAACTTTTAGAAGGATACATAACTATATGTATGTGTGTGTATATAATATATATACATATATATTGAAATTAACCCTAAAAGAAGATATTGATAAAACTAATTTAAACCTCAATAACAGAGCTAGATGGAATTTGGCTCATAGCAGCAGCATCTGTACAATTATTTTCTAAAACTTGTACTTCTTTTGGAAACGAAAAGGCGTCACACGCTTCATCTGCATCCCAAATTGAAGATACAACGGTAGGCTGGAAAACATTTTCCCCATTTATATGTGCAGCAATTGCAGCATCAAACGAATCACAACTGAACGAAATCTGTCGCTGACATGGCGAGCCAGGTGGCAGCGGTGAATCAACGCAATTGGCATCTTGATTATGTGATAACTCGGAGAGTAAATCACCAACACTTACGTTAGTCAAACTGTCGGCCCATTCCAGTGTTGACCACGCCTTTGCAAACCAGCCATACCTTAAAAAAAAGAACAAAAAGTATGAGACTGTAATGCTGTAACCTAAATACGTAACATGCAGGAAAAAAACATTAAATATAAAGAATAAAAACCTCAAGCGGAAAACTGAAGGACTTCCGATCGCCGCATATACATCCCCAGCACTTACAACCGAATCTCGAGTCCATTTTTGACAATTTAAAATATTTAACGTTTGAACGTAATACGGGACAAGTGTCAGTTCTCCAGAAGCTATGCTAGAACTACCCCATTTTCGATTCATATGTTCCAAAACCGACGATATTTTTTTTCGTGTACTTAAAGTCAACTCCAGATGCGGGTTGTGATTATCCTGAAAAATAAAATCAAACCAAATTTAATATATTTAAATGTTTGAACATATCGTTCATTTGATGTTTTGGGTCCTACCATTTCCAATGATCTGCGTGTGCTTTCATCAACGGGAAAGAGTTGAAGTTTAAGTTTCTTATTTTGATGAAAGTTTGGCACCGGAGGGATACATTTTGTAATTGGATCCAAACCCTCGTCTCCTGAAAGCAAATCATATATTCACATTAGAAATAAATAAATAAATAAATAAAAGTAGAAGATCTACTTGTATATTACTTGGTAAACATGCTACTCACCATTTACGCTTTCAATAGTATTAGCCAATTGATCCAATGATGTTCGTTCCAAATGTTCAGCAGCATCGGCAACCAACGAAACACCAGCAATTGCAGCTTTCTCCCATTTTTTGTAGGCATCTGTGGAAGCATTAACTTTAATATATAAGCAGTTAATGCGCTAAAAAATCGGATATCAGTCAAGGACTGATATTTGAGATGTAGGTTATCACGGTGGAATATCGGTAATTTAAATATCATGTAGAATTTATATATATAGCATTTTAACACTAACAATTCAGTATACTCTCCTACCATTAACAAATTAACCTTTTGCAACTTGCAAAACACTAACAATTGTAGCAAGTAGGAACTCATTAAAACTTAAAACACTAACAATTAACAATTAAGGCTTAAAACACTAATGGCAGCAATAAGAAGAAAAACGAATGGGGGAACTAAGAAGAAAGGTACTGATATCGGGAAAATCGGTGATATATCAGTCAATATCGCCGATAATATCAGAACCGATATTTGACACCGAGACCGACAACCGATATATCGATATTAACTGCATAGATAAGCACTAAACTTTATAAATATTTCACATATAATAAGAATTTAAAAGAATATAATTACCTTGTCTACGACGTTGTCTTGCTGGTTTATTAGTTGGAGTGGTAGAACAATTTCCTCCTTGATTCGGTCGTTTTCTTATATTCTTCTTTCGGTCTTTCAGTAGTTGGTGCTCCTTCATCGCAAAAAAAATAAAAAAAAATAGAAATTAGTCGAGAAAATAAAAATCATATATAGAAAATTAATGATCTTGAGTTAACTAACCAAAGTCTCCAAGAAAATCTTGAATCTGCGAGGCTTCAAGTGAAGTTTTGAGGCTTTACAGCTATGCTTTTCAAGTAACGACCACCTGAGAAGAAAACAAATACGTTTTATATCATATATTTGCTACACGATATGACTATATATTAAAAAGAGATCATACTAAATATAGAGATGAATATATGGTTATATACCATCGAAGCATAGCAGCATTTGTATCTTTAGAATTTTTGGCATCAAGAGAAAGTTCAGGGCCCAATAATTTGTTCATACGTCTTACAAGACGATAGTAATAATGTCTAACCTGAAAAGACCGGTAAATTGAATTTCAAATTGAGAAACTAAAAGCAAAAAACAAAGATAACACTATATTATATGAGAACTAAATTAGTGTAAACAACGAATAACCTGATCCTTGTTTTTACTTTGCACACGAGAAGTAATCTTCTCAAAATTCTGTAACAAACACATAGGATATTAGCAATATGTATTGTGTGTGTGTGTATATATATATAATATTAAGATATAGACTATAATTAGGGCTGCAAATGAACCAAATGTTCGGCGAACAATTCGGAACCGTTCGGCGTGAAATTTCGTTCTTTTAGTTAAATAAACGAACATGAACAGAGGCCGTGTTCGTTCATTTATGTTCGTGAACGTGTTTGATTGTGTTCGATAGTTCATAAGCGTTTTTAGTTTTTGTATTTTATTTAAATACTACAAAATTACGACGAATAAAATATTCAGCGTATTATATATATTGTTCATGAACGCCTGTTTGTGTTCGTTTGTTTCCGTTTGTGTTTCTGAACATTAGTTTGTGCTCATTTGTGTTCATCAACGTTCGTTTGCGTTTGTTGCCTAAAATTAACAAACAAACAAACACAAACGAACACGAACAAGTTCATATAAAATCACGTTCGGTAAGTGTTCATGAACAGTTCGTGAACACATATATGTTCGTGTTCGTTCGGTTCGTTTGCAGCCCTAAATCTAATATTATAATGAAACTTGCCTTGCCAACTTGCCGTAATGCAGTAAAGAAGCTTTCTTCTTCTTGACGTGTCCAGGCTGCCCATTGTCGTGTTTGTTTTTTCACTATATTACGAATTTTACATAAACAACCCACATTATGAATAAACGTAGAATAAATGAAACGACCTTGATGAAACAAACTAATCATCCCCTTTACCTGGCTGATTAGGCATAACACAATTTGTTTCAGATGTGATTACATCTTTAACAAATACATCATCTGGTTGGTCAGATGCCTCATGAGTAAAGGGAACTTGCGACTCCATTTATCGTGTATCGTTATCAACAGAATTTCACATCGTTCACACTTCTTGCAGTCTCGGATTAAGTTTAAATCCTGATTTAACAGAACACACACACAAACGCAATTTATATATATCGATCCCATACCCCCCCCCCCCCCCCAAAAAAAAAAAAAAAAAAAAAAAAACACAATATGTGACACCTTCACCAAATGCAAATATGCCCAAAATGCCATCATCTAGAAATCATATTCTTGGAGTATGATGCAAGTAAACACATAATTCTTGAATCAATTATTAGTAAACATATAATAAAGTATTTAAAATTTTAAATACCCATTAAAGATATGAACTTAAATTGTTCAAATGCAAGCTAAAATCTACAACTTACACCAATTTCATACCATAAACAACATCAATTAGAAACAATTCAGATCAAACCAAAATTGCACAATAGTATTCTACAAAACCCCTAAATTGATTCAGCAAAATTAACTCAAAAATCAGGCCTAATTTGAACATATTTCTCCCCCAAATTGACAATACAAATGCATGTAAATTGAATAGATAGATAGATAGATACAAATAAATTAAATTCAGAAATTGAATAGATAGATTAAACTTACGAGAGAAAGATGACGATGGTGTTTGTTCGAACCGAAGACCCAAACCCAGATCCTGAACGAAAAGGTTAAACCGTTGGTAAAGATGGGTTTTTGTTTTTTACTTCACGCACGTCTTTAGCATTTTTGAGAGTTCAAATTTTGATTTTGGGGGTAACATGTTAGAAATTTTTTGTGTTTATTTTCTTTTTAATATTCTAGATCTTTCATTTATTTGGATATCCCATATATATGATTTTTTATAACCAAGATATGATATAATATTATAAGTTAATTAACTAGCAGCGTCATATAAATAAAAAGCTTATCATAAGTTGAAATTAAGACGCCAGTTTACAACTTTGTGATTAGACTCTTCCAACATTTTTTGCCACTTTAAGAAACATTTGAACATCTACATCTTTGTCGTTTCTAAATTCCTAAAATTTACATTCTTTTGTCAGTTGATTGTTTCCTTAAGGGGTATGATCTTGCCCCTCTTCACAACTATAAATGTATGCAACCTCATTCCCCCTCCCCCGATCCTAAAATCTACCCTTTGCTTGACCTGAACCTACATTCGCTTTGCTCCCAAACGATTCATGTTCGAAGCTAAGACTGAAATTAAAGACTTTAACCCTGATTGATGGCTGATGGATATTGGATGGTTTGTGAAATTGAAGAAGATGTTGACCTAGACTCCATTTAGTATAAGTTCAGTGGTGAGTTGGTTTGATTATGCTACTTAGTTAAAGTTCTAAACTTGTACTCTGATTTTGGTTGCAACTGATATGTCGATGTTTTTCTCTGTGAAGGTTGATCATAGAGGTGAGTTCTCTAGGCATCAAGGTGGGGCATATTTAGGTGGTACATCACACTTCATTGTTCATTGATAATGTTGATATGGATGATTTTGGTGTTGATGTATTAGAGGAAATGGTTAAACAATTGAGATACCCATGTGATATGGTATTTTATTTTCATTTTAAGGTTCTTAGTTTGTGTTTGGATTTGGGTCTTAAAAAGTTAGGTAATTATAATGATTTTGAAGGTATGTTTGATCACGTCCGAAAAGCAGTTAAGCTTTTAGAAATATTTGGTGAACATTGGAATTCTCGTGTGATGTTATACTTGTCTAAATCATCTAAATATAGTGAACCGAATATTGAAAATGTTGAATTCATAGAAAGTGTTAAGGAGATTGTCATAGATAGTGTTAAGGAAACTGTCATGGAAACTATTAAGGAGACTGTCGATGAAACAGTAATGAAGACAGTTATGGTGGATCATCTGAGGGTAGCAATGTCAGTGAGGCAGTGACATTGATGAAGACGATCCTGATTATATGATAGATGAAGATAACATTGTCGAGGATGTTGAAGCTGGTATGCATCATTTTAGGTATGTTGTTGACATTGATGTTTAGGAGAATAATGAACTTAGTGATCAATGCAATGATGAGCAGGATGACATGAATGTTGATCATGGCAACTTTGATATTGATGACGATGAACATTCCACAATTCTTGAAAGGGTTGCAAAGAAGGTCAGAAAGAGAAGAAAATACAGCTATGGGGCTCACCCATCATATAGTCCTTTATATGTTGGCCAGTTAATTGATGGGAAACAGAAAACAAATGAAATGGTGAAAAAGTATGTTGTTAAGGATAGAAGGCAGGTGTATATTTAGAAAAACGGGCAATTAAGATACATGGTTGTGTGTTTGGGAAGTAATATAGCATTACAAAGTGGCAAAGGTACAAATCCAACCTTTGAAATTGGTGGAGGGTCTAAGGGATAAAAGGGAAAGTGGAGGGACCAGAAAGAAAAGTTAGGAAAAATAAATGTAAACCTACCTGCCCTTGGTCTGTTCATATCTCAAAGCCGTCTACTTCTCATATGTGGTATGTGACGACTTTAAAGAACAACATCAGTGTCTCCAAACTCGTGAAACCACTCTTTACACTATGAGTGTCATAGCCAAGGAGATTCAACCCATGATTCAAAGCAACCTAGATATGCTTGTTCATGCTATTCAGGATACAATTTAGAAGAAGCACCAGATCCAGATTTCATCTCAGAAATTTTTCAGAGCCAAGAGGTTGACAACTCCAAAGATTAGTGGGGATTATAATGAGCAGTATGGTTTGCTTAGATCTTAATGGTGATTATAGTTGGGTTAGATTATGCAGTACGTATTGAGTATTGATGGAGTTTTGTGATTAACTGATTATGTGTAATTTTTTAGATTCGAAAGGAAACAAAAAATGTGTTTGACTTAGATTATTTTGTTAAATAACATGTTTTAGTTAAAAGGTCAAATTTTGACGACTATAGTCAAACGAGCCAAAACATGGAATTCGACTCATATTTGAGCAAAAGTACGTAGGTGTTGTTTGTTTTTTAAGTGTTAAATGTCTGCAGTATGCGGATCACATCTGTAGAATAAGAGGTGGATCAAACCTCTGCATTCTGCAAGAAGAAGGTTGTTTGTTTTTTAACGTATGTAGACTTCTAAAATAAACTGGTGGTGGTGTATGGATAGTGGTGTGGTGGTGGTGGACGGTGGTAGTAGTGGGTGGTGGATGGTTGGTGGTGGTGTTAGTGATGGACGGTGGTGGTGGGTGGTGGATGGTGGTGGTGGTGATGGACGGTGGTGGGTGGTGGACGGTGGTGGTGGTGGTGATGGACAGTGGTGGGTGGTGAATGGTAGTGGGGTGGAAAGTGGCGGTGTGTGGTGATGTTTAACCCTCTGCAGACCTTAGAAGATCTTAGAAGTGGTTGGGCAAAGTCTGCACCAAGAAGAGCTCGCGCAGACATTTTTTAATGAAACGTCTTCAAAAAAACAAACTGTCTGCAGATGGTAATGTTTGCGTGTGGTCTGGCGGCACATACAAAAGAGTCTGCACAGATCTTTTTTAGAAAAAAAACACCACCTTAAACATTGTGTGTGTGTGTGTTTTAAATGATCTTAGACATAAATGGTTGAACGTAGAAGTCATATTATGAAAATCTACTTTTGGGTTAAAATTTGATTGAGGGTCATAAAAATAAAAAGACACGTCTATATCTCTTTTATATATAGTCAACTAGTAAATTTTCCCGCGCGTTGCGACGGGTCTAAATGTAAAGTAACTCGGATTTGTACAGTAAAGACCTTAAACGTTTTAGAACAAAATTTACGTCAAAACATAAAAAAATTGAAGGTGTGTATAAAAATAAGCACGAAAAGGTATTATATATGGCCTCACTTATTTGCGAAAGAAATTTACGTTGGACACCAACCTAAAGTTATTCGACATGTACAAAAAATAAGAAAGAAATTATGTTTTTTTAAGTTAAAAACTTACCGCGCATTGCGATGGCGCCGAAACGTAGAGTAAGCCGAATTTATAAAGTCTAATGAAAACATATTATATTGGACCCCACGTGTTGTAAAACAAAATTTCTATCAAAACGTAGATCAACTGAAAACATAAAGAAAAAAGTTGAACTTATACCGACACGTACACAAAAATAAGAAAAAAAATGTGTTTTTTTAAGTTAAAAATGGTACCGAGTGTTGCGGTGGCGCCGAAACGTAAAGTAAGTCGAATTTATAAAGTTATTGAAAACATATTATATTTGACTCAACTTGTTTTAAAACAAAATTTATCAAAACTAGATTAACTTAAAACGTAAAAAAAGAAGAAAAAAACATATTATGTCTGAGCCTACCAATTTTCAAAGAAACGTAATTAACCTAAATTTATACCGAACATACATAAATATAGGCATGTAAAAAATGATTATAAAGTTTTAAAAAGTTGAAGGGTTGTAAGTACTAATACTAAATGTTGAAGTGTAAAAGTTAAAATTATAAGAACTTATTAAAGAAAAGGTTAAAAAAGTTGACCATAATAAACCTCTATTTATGTTTATAATCATACATAACTAGGTTTATCATCATTCGTCGCGTTGCAGCGAACTTCTTTAATTAGTCTGTGTTTACATGTGTTTTTAAATCACCACAAGCGTGTTGCGCACGAGACCACTGACAAGAATAAAAAGAAAATGTAGAAAAAACACTAAAAGATAACCGAAAGAAAATCAACAAAAAAGTTGAATGGTGATGGAGAGGGTGAAACCCGAGCCTTAAAGTGTGTAAATTGTGAATGTTATGTGTGTTTTGGGTGTTTACTTGCTGTGAATAAGTTAACTATGAGAAATAATTGTTTTGCAGGTAAAGCACGTAATTCGGTGAAATTATGGTGATTAAGGATGAAATGGATGATAAGAGATGGGCTTTGCAGTTTGTAATGCGGATTTTGAGCTTGTTCGGGTGATGAAGGTATCTGAGAGAACGAGTTAAGAAAGAGTGCAGTCCAGGGACCATTTGGCACTTTAATGAAAGACGAATGATGGCCTAAATGGGTTAAAATACGAAGCAAGAGAGTTCAGGGGGCCGTTGGTCATTAGTTGAAAGTTGGTTGTGAATGCGAAACAAAGTGGAGAGGGCGACCGCCGGGTACGGCCAGCCAACCGTCGGTTACGGTTGGTTGGTTGTTGTTGGAAATCAATCAGAAAGTCTAGACCGTAACCAACGGTCCTTGACCGTAGGTTACAGTTGCGTCCAGCAAAACAAACAGCATGTCTGAACCATAACCGAGGTTCCCAACCGTCAGTTACGGTTGGTTTTCCGGAAAAATGCGAATTTTATTATTTTAAAGTATATTAGGATTTGAAGAAGCCTCCACTCATTATCTTATCATATAGCAACATCCTAAGGCACTCGGGAGAGCAAAAGTTGAAGGCTTTTCCATCCAATCCATCAGGATTCTCCATCAAGTCATAATTTCAGTCATGAATTCTTCATCGATCCAAGTTTTCGTTGATTTTGTGTGCGAGATGAGCGGCTAAACTTCTATGGTTTCCTCCGGATGGAGGGTTTGTATAACTCGGTACTTTTATGTGTTTTTTATCATTGTAACTTGGTGATCTAAGCATTCGATGCTTTTCACCTGAATCTAATTGATTTATTGTAACTGATTGCATTTATTTGTCCTTAATTCTTAAGCATTCAATTCCTGAGAGTTTTAGTAATCAGGATATATTTGACATGGGATTAGGGTTGGTAATTGTAATTGATAATTATATGATAACCTCCCGTTAATTGTTAATCGAAGTACTTAGTCTTTGATTATCACAATTGGTTAGTTAGGTTAAACATTTATGTCTATGTGAATGTTTTGATTAAACACATAATTGAACTTGTTTGCAAACCTGAATTCCGGAGGAACTATTCTTCCTCCATTTGATTACAACCTCGTTTTAATTTGTTAATTTAGATAACTTTTACAACCAATCAAACAAACAGATTTTCCATTTCAGTAATAGTTAATTAATACTTTTCATTATAACACTTTCCACAATCCTCCTCTGGTTCGATATCCGACTTACTCTAGCTGCTAGTTTATTTCGGGTTTTTCATGACACTAACGACAATCATCATATGGTAATGTTGTTGTTCGTATGAAACTCATGGTCAGAGATGAGCAAATGGTACTGGGTACCGGTACCGAATTTTCCGAACCGAAAGATCTTAAGTACTAATTCAGTACTGACTTTTGGCGTTCTTGGTATCGGTTCGCTATCGGTTTCTACCTTCATATACCGGTATTTTCGGTATGAGTATTGGTTGGCACCGAGCTCATCCCCACCCCTGAAACTAAAAAAAAGAAATCATTAAAAGTTGAAGAAATCAACAAAAAAAGTTGTACGATACCGTTGTTGTTCATACGGTACCCGTGATCAGGGATGAGCAAATAGTACCAGGTAGCGGTACCGAATTCCCGAATATCAGATTTTCAATATCAAATCGGTACCGACTTTTGGCTTTTTTTTGTACCACACTGGTGTCGGTTTTTACCTTCATGTACCGATACCAAACAGAAGTTGTTGTGTATATAAAACCTCATATAAACGAAATACAATTTACTTACCACGTGTATGAAAAGCAATCTGAACGGTGCAATTACTTGCGTTTCTACGTGGCATGAGCACATAGGTTATGTTAGGGATGAACTCGGTACCAATCGGGACTGAAAATCCTCAAAAGTGGGTACCGGTACTGAATATACCCGGTGCGGTACCAGCATTTGAGGGTAGATACCGGTACCGAACGGTACCAAAAATGTTAAAAGTCGGTACCGAATTGATACTAAAAATGTACCTGGTTTGATAAATTCGATACTGGTAACAATTTGCTAGCGATACCCAGTATCATTTGTTTATCTCGATATAATGTTACTATTCATAAGGTTCCTAAAATGTACCCGATTGATAATTTCGATACTGATAACAGTTTGATAGCGATTCCCAGTATCATTTGTTTATTCCTATACAATGTTACTATTCATAAAGTTCTATTTTTAATATATAGGTAAATTGTTAAGAAGCAAATTAAACAAGGTAAAAAAATTAAATAAAATGTTATTATTGTTATTGTATACCAAACTTCAAATTGTACTATATTTAAATTAGTCATGCTATTTTCTAAACAAAAAATAAAAAATAGAATTTTAGAAGATGTAGGACACAAATATGTAATCTTAATCCACATAAACCTTTCAAGTTTCAAATCGTAAAGAAATAATGTGAATCTTAATCCACATAAACCTTTCAAGTTTCAAACCGTAAAGAAATAATGTGAAATCTAAAAGATAGGACTATAGTGTGTTTATCTCTAAGTTCCTAGTATGTTTTGTTAATTACATAGGTGGGTCTTGTAGTTGTCAAGTTTGAAAGCAAATAGACACAAATATGTGAATCTTAGTAAATAACAATGTAACTCCAAATTTTTTAAAAGATTATTTAGAGTTGAATAAGCTCATGTAAATATATATTATATTATTTTTTTGTTTTTTTATTTTGGCTCGAGATACTAATTTTGAGAAGTTTAATACACTTCTTATTCATAATAAAACATAACGATTACAGACTAATACAGGTAGACGGGCAACAAGTTGCGCCGCTACCCCTTTCTGAATAGCAAAACCTACACTGCTAAACACAAAATTTGCCCCTTAACATTGCGGTGTTACTACTTACCACCTGCTGAACCCGCTTGAGGAACCGCACAGCATCAGGGGGAGAGCACCAAAGGTATCGAAAGCGAATGGGACGAACACGTGCTAATTCTCGATGCAAGCCTTTTCGTGCTTAGCTACTTTGCCCGCCTCCACCTTGGTTATCGCCTGGCCCGCCACAAACCCGTGGTCCCTTAGCCCAACGAGGGGAGACACACCTGTCAAATCGACACACACGTGTTTCCCTCATTCCCATCCAAAAACAAGAATGTTAGCGGGCTGTAGGGTAGATCTCCCTTCTAATGGATCGGCCAAGAAGTTCACCGGGGCTTCCTTTTTTGCCGAGATCCTTGCTCGCTTAAGGACATCATGAAGCACATCTCGAACTAAATCATGTCGATATTTAAAGCTCGGTAATTCTTTGCAATGGACTGCATGCTCCCCAATAAAATACAAGTAAGCCTTCCGACGCACGAGACAGAGGTCATCAACCGGGGAAAAAGGTACCAGCACCGGTACTTGAGGATAGCCCGGTATTCCACAACCGACATACATTGCCCTAAACCTGAGCATGGGAACAACAGACAGAAATCCTAAGCATGAGGGGCTCACAAACACTCAAACACGGCTTGCTGCCGCGGGGACAAGACAAACTTCTCTTCAACTGTCTTGACTATTTCACCATATAAGGCATTCGTCAGAATCTGTTGGGCTTTAAGGGGGCCGGTGTCTTTAATGTAGAAATCGCCAAGATCAAGATCGGGAATAAAATTATGCAGAGTGTCCAACGCACCCCTGTAATCAAAGTCCAACAACCCACCACCACATTCACGAAGGATGTGGTCTTAAAGAACCCACGATTGGGCCCTTGAAGCCACAAAAGCGTAGGAAGAGACATCCTCAGCTGAGCAAATCCCAAGACCCCCAAAACGGGTCGGGAGGGAAGCTAACCTCCATTGGAGGTCCCCGATAAAAGGCACCCCCAGAAACAACAATGTCCTCAATCGCATTCCGAAGCCCTTTATCAAAAACAGAGACGACTCCCCCGGCATAAGAAGGCTGACACGTTATGAGCCCAAACAGCAGTTTAGCAACCCCCATGCACGAACGAAGCAGGAGGAGTTCGCTCTGAGGGTCCCGAAACGTTTAAGGCATCCCATCAAATCAACCGCACATTTGACGCTTTTGAGGGCCAAACCACTAATAAACTCCCCATCTCTACTGACAGCACCACCCAAGAGTTTCACACCATGCACCGGCCTACCAATCTCCTGCGGAAATAAACCCTCTTGGGTCTTCACCCCGTCACACATAGGCCAAAAAACTTAAGTTTTTTTGATCTTGAGAAGGAGGCCTAAGCAGGGGCCCTCCTTGATGATGTTAAAGCCTTGCCAACCTGAGTAGCTAACATGTGATTTTGATTAATGTTTTTGATTATCTAATCTTCTGGCATCCACTCGTACATCACTAAGCGCGTCTGACGTGTGATTTTAGGTAGCAAACATGCGTTGGATTATGGTAAGAAATCAATGTTGTATCATGTATGTCTCACTTTTGTATAAACTCATTTTTTCCGTTATTGATATATTTGCAGTTGTTGGTTTTGTAACCTAATAATATATATGTTCTGAAGTCAGACTTATTTGCTTTATGGTTGAAAGAGTTCCCATGAAATTATAGCCTAGTGTTATCATTGTGGTGGGATAAGGTTTATGATCATTAGGTCATGATTCAATTCCCACAAGAGGTTTTTTCACAGATTTATTGGGTTTCCTCCAAAATTGTTATATAAGCATATCGCCTAGTGGAGATGGGTATGATCGAATGGTTCCGCTGGTGGCACGATGATACTCCAGTGGTCCAAATTTGTCGTTCAAAAAAGAAAGTTTTAGAGTTTCTTTTAGAAAGTTGACTCTAATTAAATAGAATTTGATTACATAATACTCCCGTAGCAAGCTAAGGAAGATAGAGGACCTAACTCTTCGACTTGAGAAACAATGGTGTAGACAAAGGTTTAATGAACTCAATATGTCAAGTCTTGTTGGTAATATTGATTTTATGTGCATGAATTTATCAGAAGTTAGTACGTATATATACTGTGACACATGTGATGCACATGATTTAGTTACCTTTTTCTTATGATTAAGAAAAAGAAATGAACTTACTTCAATAATGCAACCAATTAAGCTTAAGAAATAAGATTTGTCATCTTCGCCCATTTTGTCGGGTTACAAAACTTAGGGTCGGCTCTGGACATGGGTAAGGCGGGTGACCGCACAGGGCTCAATCTCCTAGAGGGCCCGAAGATTTAAATTTAAATACACATATATAAGTTATATATGTTACATGAAACATGTTTAAGCAACAAAATTAAATAGGCCCATTTGTTATGTTGGAACCTTTTTTAATGGTAGGTCTTGGGATCGAATCCCTGATCCCCTTTTAGAAAAAAACAAGTAACAAAACATGATCTCAAGACAATCCTAATTATGACAAGTTTCTAAATCCAAAATCTAGTCTAAAACGGGTAAAAACTATGAGGAAAACCAACCGTATGAACACTAGTCTTCGTCCGCAAGCCCCAAGCAATCCCGCATAGACTCCCCACGTTCCAACATCAAGTGTTTTGTGGGGGTTGATACTTAAGAAATCATCCTAAGGGTTTATATAGGCAAACCCAAGCCACAACTGTCTCGAAAAGGTGCACATGAACCGTGCTAACGGCCCGCTATAAACGTAGGATGTAACACTGGACACTAGCTGGCATTCTCTCAGCTTAAGTGCCAAGAAATGGTGCCAGCGGACCACTAGCGGTCTTCTAGCAAGGTTTTATCAGCAGGGACTTCGAAACTTGATCCATCTTCATGCAATCGTCTAATCACACCCCGTTTCTTCCAAAATCTCCGAATAAAGTTTCAAACCTGTTGATTCACCAAAAGATCACTAAGGTAAGTGAATATAGTGAATAAAACACGTGAAATTAAGGGATAAATGAGGCAGTAAACATATGCCTTTTCAACTCTATCAACGTACAAGGCAGGATGGCCAAGTACATAACTTTGAGCATGTCATGACCACATAGGTCGAACCAATTATCACTAAAGAGACAAAGGCGACGGCGTCACGGAATTTGGAGGGGGGAGAATGTCACAACCCTCCCAAAATTAAGCTCAAAATGATGAATTTCTCATAAAAAAAGTTGTGTTTCCGGAACATTTCAGGTTGTTGCATACTGGAACGGTTCTAGGTTGTATAGATGAGCCTAGAAACAAGGAAATGGCTGGAAATTTCTTCATAAATCTAGTTGGAGGGATCTGAAAGCCATGGAGGATTTCCTTGAAGAATTATCTAGAAAAAGTGGTCTAGATATATGTATAGAAAGACCTATAATTCATATTTATATATTGTAAAGTTTACCTGAAAGCGAAGGTTCTAGTCTAAGCAAAGTAGTATAAATAAAAGATGGAGGTTTCATTTGTAAGATTCACCTCGAAAACTCATAAAATTTACCTTGTAAATATTTGTTAGCTCTCTTAATATAAATAAAAGATGGAGGTCTCATTTGTAAGACTTACCTCCAAAACTCCTAAAATTCACCTTGTAAATATCTGTTAGATCTCTTGTATAGTTTTATTTGTAATGATACAAGTTTCCTTGATTACCAATCTCGCGCTTCAGCAATCTTTGTTTCTAAATCGCTACCTTGGTGAGACAAAAAGGCTTAATTGGGTTGTGATCTAAGGTCGCACGAGAGCTAACATAATCATTTCGTGATAACTTGATTAAAACTTCATCATGCCATCATCACCTACCATCACCATCACGACATTCTTTTATGGGAACCTGCATAGGTGAACTGTTTTATTTTGTCTGTTCTCCCCTTGTCGTAGAGTACCACCACACCGTTAATATAGTGAGAGAAAACTTGGGGAATAAACTTAATCTATTTTAGGCGTTGATGACTAAATAATAATATATTATAACAATCCTCTTTGGCTATCAACTTTGCACAGTTAAGGATGTCGCCTCTGTAAAAACTTTGTCAAGAAAACCCATGACAAAACCTCAGCTAAGTGGAAAAAAATCCAACAACCGGCTATAAGTTCAAAATCAACTACCAAACCATGAGACATCAAAATCGACAACCAGATAATTTTTAGACCAACTAACTTGGTTGGTTTAGACGTTTTCTATGAGTTATTATGTCAAGCCTATTTACAATAAGCAACTTGATACGTACGAAGGTACAACTCTTCTACGATTGGTAAAAACTATAAACGAAGGTAAGACAAATTACGAAGTTCATCCATAAATTCAAGAAGCATATCAGAAACGATCACGCCTATGAAAGTAATAACCAACACATGAAACAAGGGAGAATGTGTCTTGTAAGTTAAAGCACAGAGTTTACATAAATTACAGAGTTCAAGATAAGAGCATGCTTTAAAGCTAGTTATATAAATCATCTTCATCGGTTGTACCATCGGAAGCAGCAAAAGGGTGCCATTGATGATGATACAACTGATTAAGAGAACCTAAACTCAGACCTATGTTTAAGAGAACCTAAACTCAGAACCTAACAACGCATATACAACAGGCTGTGTTTAAGAGAACCTAAACTCAGACCTGAACCCTATAGACTATTGTAGGGTTTAGCAAACGCTAGATACTTTCATATGTGAGCATCATTAACACTCCTTTGTGAAAACTTCATGGATTTTTCAAAATGTGTTGCCTTAATTTTTGGTACCTCATTTTCCACATCATCCTCCATAGCCTCCTAAGCGTTCTCACTCCTTCTCTTCTTTCTCTCAATATCCTGACAAGTTCAATTTTCACGCTATAAGACCTTAAACGCATTAGGTGACTCGACAGTTTGGCTATCATCTTCTTATCCTCCTCGTACACCGCTTTGTGTTCTCTTTCATATATCAATGTTGTTTCAGCATCATGTGATACATTATGTCAAAACCCATCTAGATTCTTTATATCATAAGTCATTAACATAACAAACTATTTAGGTCAAGTTGTAAGCTGAACTGGGAATTCATATTGGCAATTGAATCTTATGTATTTGTCCCGCTTATTTAATAATAATTTGTAGAAAATAGAAGGAATTACAAATATAATAAGTTTAATTTCATAATGAAATGGGTGTGCATAGAAGCTTGTTGTTTGCTCACATTAGCGCAAGTAAAACCGAAATATTAAATCTATGCAAGTGGTGTTCAAACCATTAAATTAATTTTTTTTTCTTATGACTTAATCACATATTTGTTCTTTGTGCTTTGCAAATGTTGAACTATTGATCCCCATCATTTAGTAATTACAATTTGACAATGATGGATGCTAACTTGTTAATTGTTACTAAGGTGGTCCAATGGTTTAGTTTTATAACTATGGTGGTCCTTATTACCTGACATCATTAAAAAAATTTGTTTAGTTCGTGTAAAATGACCAAATACCATCAAATTAAAAAAAAAAAAAAAAACCAATAGTTTAAATAAAACAAAAGATTATTTTTTTTATAATATTAAAAAATATTAAAACTTTGTGGGTTTAAATCCCACTTCTTCTCCTTCTACGCAAACCACCCCGCACCATCATTAATGGCGGCAAATTTGCCAAAATACATGTTTTTTAAAACAAAAAGAAGTGTTGATGATGCTTCAATAAGTCAACTTTCAGAAAAAGTTGTTGACTCTCTCCGACCGAAAAAACATGAGGTAAAATGACCCGGTTACTAATTTGCCTTTGTTATCTTAGCGGTGATTACACGCGGTTGAGGTATGTTGAGGAATAGTTTGATGGCAGGTGGTTGTTGAGATTATGCCAAAACCAATGTACAATGATTAACTAGACCAATGAGCTCATCTTTCACCAGCTTGCACTTGCACGCTAACGAATTTTGCCGCTGGTGGTGGGGGTGGTCGGTGGCGGATCTAGAAAATCCGTCAAGCCGTAACGTTTTGTATAAGCTAGGTCCGCCCCTGGGGGTGGTAGGTGGGTGGTAGTGATGGTGATGATGCTGGTGGTGGTTGGGATAGAAGGAGAAGAAGTGACGGTTGGTGTAGAAGGAGTTTTAATATTATAAATATGTAAGAGTAAACTTTCTTTTTGCTTCATGTGGTTTGGTCATTTTAATAATTTTGCCCAATTATTTAAAAACGACAATTTTCCTCCAATAGTTTACTATATTTTTCCCATTTTGCTCCCCGTCTCTAACTCCATCCAAATTGTTTGTTAACCGAAAGGGTGTTTTGGTCACATAATACCCTTAGTTTTATACTTGAAGTTACCATAATACCCTTTCAGTTAACAATCAATTTGGATGGAGTTAGAAGTAGGGAGCAAAATGAGAAAAACATAGTAAACTATTTGAGGAAAATAACTATTTTAGATGATTTGGGCAAAACCGTTAAAACGATCAAGCCACCGGGAACAAAACAGAAGTTTACTCTAAATGTAATATAAGCGTTGGGATCAAATTCGTAATTACAAGCGCTAAAATCAAATTTGCAATTACTAAACCACATAGATTAAACTTGCAAGATTTGCAACCAAGCGTGCTATTAACTCATTTTTTATTTCCCTATACCATACTTTATCTCCATATACTATACTTTATCTCAACTTATTAGAGTTCATAATATGTGTTTAAGTCATGTATAATTAATACCAAAAATATTGTATATAATAATAACAACTAGACACTAGTGGGTTACACGCACGCTCCGTAGAGGGCCTCCAAAATTTTAACAAATTTTAAATGGAAACATAGACACAATCTACGTGGCAGGTATTCGACCGGTATCAATTTGGTTTTTACGGTACGGGTACTTGCTAAAACAACCGAAAGAGAAACAAAAAAGAAACGATCGAAAAATAAAAAAAAAGTGACTATCGATAAAAACAATAACAAATAAATACCGAACCGCTACCAACGTTCCGCCGATATCGACCCGGTTAGTTTATTACCTATACGGTTCCGACAATCGATATAGTTAACGAACACAAGTTGTATAACGTATAAGGGTGCAATTAAGGTTATATTAAAATATTTAAAAGTTATATTAAAAAATAAGACATGATTAATCAATATAAAACAAAGGTAAAGAGAGAAACCTATGGGATATAACCTGTATTTGGAGACATTATTTGTATGCTAGCAAGTGTATTATCTTTACAGATTATAAAAACTTAAGATATATTTTTGGGCAAAAAGAACTAAACACAAGGCAAAGACGTTGGATGTATTAGTTGTTTCTTTCATAAACAGTGGGTATAACTGTATAACCCATATTTACATAAAAGGTTTTCACAGGATAAACCCTCAATTACAAAAAAACATTTTATTAAGGTGACATAGCCACTTATTTAAGCTTGAGTGTCTCGTAATATTTTTTCTTCCCTTCACAATAAATCACTTGAAACGTATTTAAAAACAATTGATCAACGGAAAATATTGGTGAGTTCATTCATTTGTATGAACAGAAGATTTCTTATAATTATAGCATTAATGGTTTTTACATTTGTTTATATCTTACAACTACCTACCTACTGGTGTTTGTCACTCGGCAGTCCCTGTGACTGTTGTCATATCACTGTTGATCATTCTCTCAACTACTGAAGCTTATCAAGTAGTGTATACAAGACCATATATGCTGATGGTAGTTTTTTGGTAAGAATACAAAGACTTAATCACTGTAATATAAGTAACAATTGAAAAAAATTAGGGTTTTGAAAGCACTTGATAAAAGAGAATGACTCACATTGGAGAATTTTGGGTTTTTAAGCCTCATGGGTTTAAGTCTTGGTTTCTATATACACACACAATGTTACACGTTTTAGTGTAAGAAACCAAATCAATCTTCATAGACAATCACGAGAATAAAACCGCAACGTATAAAGTATCACTTATTCAGGCAGAAGTTCAGCTTTTCGTTGCTAGGGTTTTCGATCAATCAGATAGAGTATCATTTCAGTGATTAGGGTTTCGTACACGAGAATCTGGTGCTCGTCACGCCACGCGGCGAAACAACGCAGCTTGGCCTCGTCACGCGATGAGGCAAGCTAGGGCATAAGTGTCATGAGTCAGCCACGTAAGCTTGCCATGTGGCGACACGTGGCCTCCGATGAATCTTGCTCTGTCACATCTTGCTCCGGAATTACGTTCGACTTCGAAGGTAATATTTTTAAAGTTTCTTCAATCAATTCAATAATACACATATGAACTCAATAATACACATATAAACTCAATATGCATATCCTTTCAAGTTAAAGATTTTCATGTTTTTCAATTCCTACTTCTTGATTTGCGATTGGGGTATTGATTCAATACATATATCGAATCAAGCATAACAGTGGCTAATTCAATTAATCTCACGGGATTGCTTCGAGGAGATCAAGGATAATAATTAATTAGAAGGGTAAATTACATTTTCCGTCCTTTATGTTTGTATCGGATTACAATGGATGACCTTTAACTTTAATAATTACAGTCACAATCCTTTATTTGTAAAGTCACTTACACTCTACGTCCTTTAACACTAACCTGGTTAAATTTTTCAGTTAAGGTTATTCTTAAAAGGGTAGTCTAGTCTTTTTACTTAAAAATTAGAGTTAAATGCCAAAATGGTCCCTGAGGTTTGCTCACTTTTGCCACTTTAGTCCAAAATCCAAAATTTTTAAATCTGACTCCCTGTGGTTTGCATTTTGTTGCCATTTTGGTCCAAAAATGAAATCAGATCAGATTTCTCAAAAAAATCTTGCTTTTTGTCTTTTTCTACAGGGGCAAAATGGTTATTTTCATAAAAAAACCTTCTCTCTCTTCTCTCTCTCTATATGCAGATCATCATCAACACACACATCCTACCTTCTTCCCCGATTGGCTTACTTCAAGGTTTACAAACACTCACTGCTCTCCCTCCTTCTTCCCCTCGATTCCTCTTCGCAGTAACAAGATAAGGAGAAATCCATTAAAGACAATGCATTTTCAAACTCAAACATGGAGATCAACTTTCAAGGTTTACAAGTACAAGCACAATCAGTCTCATAAAAAATTCAATCAGTAACTGCAAGTGTTGATGAGAACAAAATGGTGGTTGTACAAATGCATATACCAATAATGACGGGCTTACTGGGGAAGAAGACCGTCGCCATCGCCGGTGACCCCCGCCGCCACGTTTCACTCTCCATCTCCGCCGTCTCTCTCTCTCTCTTTCTCTCATATCTCTCTCTTTCCCTTCTGTGTATTCACCGCCGTACACCACCACCGAAAGGTGGTGGTCGGCTGTAACATTTGTCAAAAACGGGTTTTCCAAACCCGCTTCGTTTGTAATCGAATATCAAGTTATAAATGTTTCGTTGCGTATTTATGTTAATTTAAATTTTAAACGATGCATAATTAATAAACAAACTAGAATATAAAAGTTATAATTGATAAAAAGTAAAAATAAAATAAATAAAAAAGAAAACCGGCTGCCGGGATTCGAACCCGGGTCAGCCGGGTAAGCATGAGACTTAACACACACACATATAACCACTCCGCCACTTGATGTTTTCTGTGAATTCTAGGAAACAATTAAATCTTATGTTCAACCATGAATCGATCTGTTTACGCTAACTGTAACCGAAATCAGCATCCAAACGTCCAAAAACGTTTGATTGTTCGCGGTTTTCTGTCAATAACCGATACACGACACCTCCAATCAATTTAGCTTTGAATGGACTTGAATTCAAGAGTTGATCGGTTTTAATAACTGAAAACCTGCATTTCCTGAATTACTCCTATCATAGTCCCCTCTCGCGACTCAAACACATCTGCAGACCTTTAATTTCACTTTCGCACTACTTTCAGTTCGTCGGAAAAGCTATTTGAACTCGCCGGACTTTCGCTGGAAAACCGTGTTTTCCATCAAATCAGTAAGTCTCTCAATTCTTTCATCATCTATCAGTTGCTAAGTTGTTGCTAACTCAAACCCTTCAATCGGAATCAGTTTCAGACGTCGATATCGGATAATTCACTCTCGCCGGAAAACTTCTGAAAGTTCCCAATTCTCGCTGTGAAACGGTATAGTCTTTTAAACCTTTTGGTAATCCTTGTTCAGTGCTTCAATTCCGCATTTAGCTAATCAAATTGATAATCTGTCCGCTCAGACGAAATCCGTAAAAACAGAGCCGACGACTTCGCCGGAATTCTGAGATAAATCGTTTCTCCGGTATGTTTACTTCCGAAATCTTCTCTGCCATTGCATTTTAGCCATTTGAATGTTTGTCAATCGAATTAATCAAGAATCAGTAGAGTATTCATAGTCTGTGATTTTGTAATGAAGAAGACGAAGTTAGGTTGTTTATAAGTTTAATATAATTTGGATATTATCTCGGGTTAGACACACAGTCCAGCGGTGGACTGTGTGCGCACATATATCACACGCCGCGAGTTCGATCCTTGACACACACGTATGCTCTGTAATAAAGATGTTTTATTTTTCTAACTGAACCGGATTAACTCACGGTAGTTGTTAAGTATAATAAAAATCGGTATATTAACCAGGTTAGACACACAGTCCAGCGGTGGACTGTGTGCAACACTAACCCACAGGTCCCGGGTTCGAGACCTGTTGCATGCTCCGGTTCGATGATTAAAACACTTTTTGAAAATAAAAGAATTTTGAATAAACTAAATTAGTATATAAATACAATTAAAAACAGAATTATTTCGGGTTAGACACGTAGCTCAGTTGGTAGAGCTGCGTGCACGTGTACGGGAGGTCTCGGGTTCGAGTCCTGCCCGGCGCATACATGCACACAATAGAACCGGTCAAACAGTCAACAGTCACAGTCAAACAGTCAACGGTCAATGGTCAACGCAAAAGTCAACATTTTTTTATATTTTTATTTATTTAATTTAATTTAAAAATCAATTAAAAATACTAAAAAATAATGTTTTTAAAGATAGGAAATAGACTTAAACTCACAAAAGTATATCTACAAATCCTATTAAAATTATTAATAAAATCCACTCATTTACTATACTTCCCGTTATTATTTAGGTTAGTTAATCCTCGTTGATCAATCCCTCAAACTCGTGCGCATCTCATCATCTCCAACCGAACGCACCCAATGTGAGTGGATCTCTACAAATTCCCCGTTTTAATCACATTTTTGGGGTGTATCATGTGTCTTACCAATTATTATATTTAAATCATTGTGCATACATCATATCCATGAACAAATGTGTATTCAGCTTGTATCAACTGTTTGTGTGGTTATTGTTTAGATTTAATTTATTATTTTCAGTACATGCAATATCATAGGCCGCCGCTCCCATTACATTATGAGCGTTGAGCAGTTCCCCATTACATTATGAGCGTGAACCGGGCGTTGGCAATATACGATCGGCTCCGTTTGATTGAGCCTTGGTCGCACAGACATTCATCATAGGCCGTCAGTTCCCCATTACATTATGAGCGTGAACATGACGTTGCCAACATATACAGTTTCATTCATGTTATATATTCATGCAAGTTCATATGTTATTGTATGTTATTGTTTGTGGTTTGTTATTGTTATTGTTTGATTATTTACATTTGCTCACATATGACTATTGCACAAATTTTTCCTTGATAAAGATAACAAGAAATCAATAATATATCTAACAAGGTTGACTCGCCAACTTATGTTGACCAAAAAACCCCCATTTTTACACATGATACAGGTGACCCAGCTGCAGCAAGAAACACATAGGATTGGCTTAGAAGAATAAACTGGTTTAGAGCTTTGATTGTTTAGTTGATTATTTTTCTTTGTATTTGTATGAACATGTTTGGATTATTGAGAATGTAATTTTGACTTAAATGAATATGAAACATATTAGTAAATATCATGAGCTTTGGTGATAACCCAATTAGACGTGAGATATACCGACTGGCTTCCTCTGTTTTCCGGCAGAACTCCGGCGACAGCAATCACTTCCGGCGACGTGTGTCTTGCAGCAGAGAGTCTTCAGAAAACTTACAAAGGATGTGGGTGACTTCGGTATAAGCTCAGAGGGTTTAGTAAGGCTTAGACGTGGATGGTTCGGTTTTCCGACGACGAACAGAATATTTCCGGCGAGTGAGTTTTCGCCGAGAAAGGGTGTGGTTTTGAGCGAAAATGTTTGCAGAGGTTCGAGGGGGTATTTATAAGGCAAGTTGTCGATGAATTTGGTCCTATTTCCGACTTGGTTCGTCGGTTATAATTTCTCCGGCGGTTATAACTTTGGTCGCAGACTCAGACGTCGGTTATAACCGATGTGTAGTTAAAGTTTACGTTATAACGGAAAGAATCGTTAAGTTTCGCGAGATTACCGGGATTTCCGACGACTGCAACTTTGGGCGCCGGTTTTGAATTCGGAAAGTCATGATATCAATTAAATGATTCTAACTTTTAACAAGTAACATCAGTGGCGCAGTGGTTCAAGTGTTGTGTGTTAAGTTGTTGTTTGACCGTGACTGACCCGGGTTCGAAACCCGGCAGGAACAAAACATTTTTATTTTCATATTTTTAACAGTTTTTCAAAAACTAACTATATATTCCCATATAATAATTGATTATGTATCGTTTAAAATTATTTTAGGCATTTAATTCGCAACGAAATTTTTAACTGACTGTTCGGTTAATAAACGGAGCGGGTTTGGTAAAATCCGTTTTTGACGGATGTTACATCGACCCCTCAAAAATCAAAGCGGTACAAGAATGGCAAGCGCCACGTACACCAACTGAAGTAAGATCATTCCTTGGTTTGGCTGGTTATTATCGCCGTTTCATTTCAAACTTCTCTCGCATTGCTGTACCACTCACGGCTTTAACTCATAAAGGAAAACCCTTCATATGGGGACCCAAACAAGAAGAAGCCTTCCAAACCCTTAAACAAAAACTCTGTGATGCACCAATTCTCACTCTTCCTGAAGGTTGTGATGACTTGGTGGTTTATTGTGACGCGTCAGGGCAAGGACTAGGTTGTGTTCTAATGCAAAGAGCAAAGGTTATAGCTTATGCTTCGAGACAACTCAAGACTCATGAGAAGAACTACACCACCCATGACCTAGAACTTGGAGCCGTTGTGTTCGCTCTTAAGATATGGAGACATTACCTCTACGGTACTAAGTGTGAAATATACACTGAACACAAGAGTCTTCAACATATCTTCAACCAAAAGGAGTTAAACATGAGGCAACGAATATGGGCCGAACTTCTAAATGACTACGACTGTGAAATTCGGTACCACCCTGGCAAGGCAAATGTGGTGGCTGATGCACTCAGTCGAAAGGGTTATGCGAATTCCATTCGTCTTCTATGTTCGCAAATCATAACTGACATTAAAGATCAAATTCGAGAAGCCCAACATGTTTCAGTAACGGAAGACGACGTACGAAAGGAGCTGTCCTGTGGAGCTGAACTTAAAATTGAAACTAAATCTGACGGTATTCTGTACTATCTAGATCGCATATGGATTCCTGACCACAACAACCTTCGTGAATTCCTTATGAATGAGGCACACAAAACACGATACTCTATACACCCAGGAGCCGACAAGATGTATCAAGACCTTCGATACACCTACTGGTGGCCTGGAATGAAAAAGGATATTGCTGTTTTTGTTTCCAAGTGCCTTACATGTTCCAAGGTGAAAGCTGAACATCAAAGACCCTCAGGACTTCTGGTCCAACCTGAGATACCTGTATGGAAGTGGGAAAACATAACCATGGACTTCATTACCGGGTTACCTCGCACTTCTGGTGGGTATGACACTATATGGGTAATCATTGATCGTCTTACAAAATCAGCTCACTTTATTCCTATCCGCGAAGATTTCAAGAACGAGAAGCTAGCTCGTATTTACATTAGCGAAATCGTAAGCCGACATGGTGTACCGTTAAGCATTATTTCAGATCGTGATGGTTGTTTCACTTCACGAACATGGCAAGCAGTACAAGCCGCTTTGGGTACACGATTAGATCTCAGTACCGCTTATCATCCTCAAACTGATGGACAATCTGAACGCACCATTCAAACTCTTGAAGATATGCTTCGAGCATGTGTCATAGACTTCAAGGGAAATTGGGACGCTCATCTACCATTAGTTGAATTTTCGTACAACAACAGCTATCATTCAAGCATCGGCATGGCACCTTTTGAAGCTTTATATGGTCGTAAGTGCCGATCGCCAGTATGTTGGCACGAAATTGGGGAAGCTCAAATCACCGGTCCGGAATTGATTCAAGAAACCACAGATAAGATCCATCAAATTTGAAACAATCTTCTAGCGGCTCAAAGTCGTCAAAAGAGTTATGCAGATAAACGACGAAAGCCTTTGGAGTTTAACATTGGTGATCATGTACTTTTAAAAGTATCACCGTGGAAGGGAGTAGTTCGTTTTGGTCAAAAAGGCAAGCTAGCACCACGCTACGTAGGACCTTTCAAGATACTCGAAAGAGTAGGACCTGTAGCATACAAGCTTGATCTACCAGAAGAACTCAACAGAATTCACCCCACATTCCACGTATCAAACTTGAAGAAGTGCCTCGCTGATGAGAACCTCCACATTCCTCTGGAAGATATTCAGATTGATGAATCTATGCATTTCTTTGAAAGACCAGTAGAGATCATGGACTTCGGAGAAAAACGTCTAAGACGAAGCCGCATTCCAATTGTTAGGGTACGCTGGGAGTCGAAACGGGGACCTGAGTTTACTTGGGAACGTGAAGACTCAATGCGCGAAAAATACCCGCATCTTTTTCCTACTACTACTATTTAAATTTCGGGACGAAATTCCTAAAAGTAGGGGATACTGTAACATTTGTCAAAAACGGGTTTTCCAAACCCGCTTCGTTTGTAATCGAATATCAAGTTATAAATGTTTCGTTGCGTATTTATGTTAATTTAAATTTTAAACGATGCATAATTAATAAACAAACTAGAATATAAAAGTTATAATTGATAAAAAGTAAAAATAAAATAAATAAAAAAGAAAACCGGCTGCCGGGATTCGAATCCGGGTCAGCCGGGTAAGCATGAGACTTAACACACACACATATAACCACTCCGCCACTTGATGTTTTCTGTGAATTCTAGGAAACAATTAAATCTTATGTTCAACCATGAATCGATCTGTTTACGCTAACTGTAACCGAAATCGGCCTCCAAACGTCCAAAAACGTTTGATTGTTCGCGGTTTTCTGTCAATAACCGATACATCGACACCTCCAATCAATTTAGCTTTGAATGGACTTGAATTCAAGAGTTGATCGGTTTTAATAACCGAAAACCTGCATTTCCTGAATTACTCCAATCATAGTCCCCTCTCGCGACTCAAACACATCTGCAGACCTTTAATTTCACTTTCGCACTACTTTCAGTTCGTCGGAAAAGCTATTTGAACTCGCCGGACTTTTGCCGAAAAACCGTGTTTTCCATCAAATCAGTAAGTCTCTCAATTCTTTCATCCTCTATCAGTTGCTAAGCTGTTGCTAACTCAAACCCTTCAATCGGAATCAGTTTCAGACGTCGATATCGGATAATTCACTCTCGCCGGAAAACTTCTGAAAGTTCCCAATTCTCGCTGTGAAACGGTATAGTCTTTTAAACCTTCTGGTAATCCTTGTTCAGTGCTTCAATTCCGCATTTAGCTAATCAAATTGATAATCTGTCCGCTCAGACGAAATCCGTAAAAACAAAGCCGACGACTTCGCCGGAATTCTGAGATAAATCGTTTCTCCGGTATGTTTACTTCCGAAATCTTCTCTGCCATTTCATTTTAGTCATTTGAATGTTTGTCAATCGAATTAATCAAGAATCAGTAGAGTATTCATAGTCTGTGATTTTGTAATGAAGAAGACGAAGTTAGGTTGTTTATAAGTTTAATATAATTTGGATATTATCTCGGGTTAGACACACAGTCCAGCGGTGGACTGTGTGCGCACATATATCACACGCCGCGAGTTCGATCCTTGACACACACGTATGCTCTGTAATAAAGATGTTTTATTTTTCTAACTGAACCGGATTAACTCACGGTAGTTGTTAAGTATAATAAAAATCGGTATATTAACCAGGTTAGACACACAGTCCAGCGGTGGACTGTGTGCAACACTAACCCACAGGTCCCGGGTTCGAGACCTGTTGCACGCTCCGGTTCGATGATTAAAACACTTTTTGAAAATAAAAGAATTTTGAATAAACTAAATTAGTATATAAATACAATTAAAAACAGAATTATTTCGGGTTAGACACGTAGCTCAGTTGGTAGAGCTGCGTGCACGTGTACGGGAGGTCTCGGGTTCGAGTCCTGCCCGGCGCATACATGCACACAATAGAACCGGTCAAACAGTCAACAGTCACAGTCAAACAGTCAACGGTCAATGGTCAACGCAAAAGTCAACATTTTTTTATATTTTTATTTATTTAATTTAATTTAAAAATCAATTAAAAATACTTAAAAATAATGTTTTTAAAGATAGGAAATAGACTTAAACTCACAAAAGTATATCTACAAATCCTATTAAAATTATTAATAAAATCCACTCATTTACTATACTTCCCGTTATTATTTAGGTTAGTTAATCCTCGTTGATCAATCCCTCAAACTCGTGCGCATCTCATCATCTCCAACCGAACGCACCCAATGTGAGTGGATCTCTACAAATTCCCCGTTTTAATCACGTTTTTGGGGTGTATCATATGTCTTACCAATTATTATATTTAAATCATTGTGCATACATCATATCCATGAACAAATGTGTATTCAGCTTGTATCAACTGTTTGTGTGGTTATTGTTTAGATTTAATTTATTATTTTCAGTACATGCAATATCATAGGCCGCCGCTCCCATTACATTATGAGCGTTGAGCAGTTCCCCATTACATTATGAGCGTGAACCGGGCGTTGGCAATATACGATCGGCTCCGTTTGATTGAGCCTTGGTCGCACAGACATTCATCATAGGCCGTCAGTTCCCCATTACATTATGAGCGTGAACATGACGTTGCCAACATATACAGTTTCATTCATGTTATATATTCATGCAAGTTCATATGTTATTGTATGTTATTGTTTGTGGTTTGTTATTGTTATTGTTTGATTATTTACATTTGCTCACATATGACTATTGCACAAATTTTTCCTTGATAAAGATAACAAGAAATCAATAATATATCTAACAAGGTTGACTCGCCAACTTATGTTGACCAAAAAACCCCCATTTTTACACATGATACAGGTGACCCAGCTGCAGCAAGAAACACATAGGATTGGCTTAGAAGAATAAACTGGTTTAGAGCTTTGATTGTTTAGTTGATTATTTTTCTTTGTATTTGTATGAACATGTTTGGATTATTGAGAATGTAATTTTGACTTAAATGAATATGAAACATATTAGTAAATATCATGAGCTTTGGTGATAACCCAATTAGACGTGAGATATACCGACTGGCTTCCTCTGTTTTCCGGCAGAACTCCGGCGACAGCAATCACTTCCGGCGACGTGTGTCTTGCAGCAGAGAGTCTTCAGAAAACTTACAAAGGATGTGGGTGACTTCGGTATAAGCTCAGAGGGTTTAGTAAGGCTTAGACGTGGATGGTTCGGTTTTCCGGCGACGAACAGAATATTTCCGGCGAGTGAGTTTTCGCCGAGAAAAGGTGTGGTTTTGAGCGAAAATGTTTGCAGAGGTTCGAGGGGGTATTTATAAGGCAAGTTGTCGATGAATTTGGTCCTATTTCCGACTTGGTTCGTCGGTTATAATTTCTCCGGCGGTTATAACTTTGGTCGCAGACTCAGACGTCGGTTATAACCGATGTGTAGTTAAAGTTTACGTTATAACGGAAAGAATCGTTAAGTTTCGCGAGATTACCGGGATTTCCGACGACTGCAACTTTGGGCGCCGGTTTTGAATTCGGAAAGTCATGATATCAATTAAATGATTCTAACTTTTAACAAGTAACATCAGTGGCGCAGTGGTTCAAGTGTTGTGTGTTAAGTTGTTGTTTGACCGTGACTGACCCGGGTTCGAAACCCGGCAGGAACAAAACATTTTTATTTTCATATTTTTAACAGTTTTTCAAAAACTAACTATATATTCCCATATAATAATTGATTATGTATCGTTTAAAATTATTTTAGGCATTTAATTCGCAACGAAATTTTTAACTGACTGTTCGGTTAATAAACGGAGCGGGTTTGGTAAAATCCGTTTTTGACGGATGTTACATCGACCCCTCAAAAATCAAAGCGGTACAAGAATGGCAAGCGCCACGTACACCAACTGAAGTAAGATCATTCCTTGGTTTGGCTGGTTATTATCGCCGTTTCATTTCAAACTTCTCTCGCATTGCTGTACCACTCACGGCTTTAACTCATAAAGGAAAACCCTTCATATGGGGACCCAAACAAGAAGAAGCCTTCCAAACCCTTAAACAAAAACTCTGTGATGCACCAATTCTCACTCTTCCTGAAGGTTGTGATGACTTGGTGGTTTATTGTGACGCGTCAGGGCAAGGACTAGGTTGTGTTCTAATGCAAAGAGCAAAGGTTATAGCTTATGCTTCGAGACAACTCAAGACTCATGAGAAGAACTACACCACCCATGACCTAGAACTTGGAGCCGTTGTGTTCGCTCTTAAGATATGGAGACATTACCTCTACGGTACTAAGTGTGAAATATACACTGAACACAAGAGTCTTCAACATATCTTCAACCAAAAGGAGTTAAACATGAGGCAACGAATATGGGCCGAACTTCTAAATGACTACGACTGTGAAATTCGGTACCACCCTGGCAAGGCAAATGTGGTGGCTGATGCACTCAGTCGAAAGGGTTATGCGAATTCCATTCGTCTTCTATGTTCGCAAATCATAACTGACATTAAAGATCAAATTCGAGAAGCCCAACATGTTTCAGTAACGGAAGACGACGTACGAAAGGAGCTGTCCTGTGGAGCTGAACTTAAAATTGAAACTAAATCTGACGGTATTCTGTACTATCTAGATCGCATATGGATTCCTGACCACAACAACCTTCGTGAATTCCTTATGAATGAGGCACACAAAACACGATACTCTATACACCCAGGAGCCGACAAGATGTATCAAGACCTTCGATACACCTACTGGTGGCCTGGAATGAAAAAGGATATTGCTGTTTTTGTTTCCAAGTGCCTTACATGTTCCAAGGTGAAAGCTGAACATCAAAGACCCTCAGGACTTCTGGTCCAACCTGAGATACCTGTATGGAAGTGGGAAAACATAACCATGGACTTCATTACCGGGTTACCTCGCACTTCTGGTGGGTATGACACTATATGGGTAATCATTGATCGTCTTACAAAATCAGCTCACTTTATTCCTATCCGCGAAGATTTCAAGAACGAGAAGCTAGCTCGTATTTACATTAGCGAAATCGTAAGCCGACATGGTGTACCGTTAAGCATTATTTCAGATCGTGATGGTTGTTTCACTTCACGAACATGGCAAGCAGTACAAGCCGCTTTGGGTACACGATTAGATCTCAGTACCGCTTATCATCCTCAAACTGATGGACAATCTGAACGCACCATTCAAACTCTTGAAGATATGCTTCGAGCATGTGTCATAGACTTCAAGGGAAATTGGGACGCTCATCTACCATTAGTTGAATTTTCGTACAACAACAGCTATCATTCAAGCATCGGCATGGCACCTTTTGAAGCTTTATATGGTCGTAAGTGCCGATCGCCAGTATGTTGGCACGAAATTGGGGAAGCTCAAATCACCGGTCCGGAATTGATTCAAGAAACCACAGATAAGATCCATCAAATTTGAAACAATCTTCTAGCGGCTCAAAGTCGTCAAAAGAGTTATGCAGATAAACGACGAAAGCCTTTGGAGTTTAACATTGGTGATCATGTACTTTTAAAAGTATCACCGTGGAAGGGAGTAGTTCGTTTTGGTCAAAAAGGCAAGCTAGCACCACGCTACGTAGGACCTTTCAAGATACTCGAAAGAGTAGGACCTGTAGCATACAAGCTTGATCTACCAGAAGAACTCAACAGAATTCACCCCACATTCCACGTATCAAACTTAAAGAAGTGCCTCGCTGATGAGAACCTCCACATTCCTCTGGAAGATATTCAGATTGATGAATCTATGCATTTCTTTGAAAGACCAGTAGAGATCATGGACTTCGGAGAAAAACGTCTAAGACGAAGTCGCATTCCAATTGTTAGGGTACGCTGGGAGTCGAAACGGGGACCTGAGTTTACTTGGGAACGTGAAGACTCAATGCGCGAAAAATACCCGCATCTTTTTCCTACTACTACTATTTAAATTTCGGGACGAAATTCCTAAAAGTAGGGGATACTGTAACATTTGTCAAAAACGGGTTTTCCAAACCCGCTTCGTTTGTAATCGAATATCAAGTTATAAATGTTTCGTTGCGTATTTATGTTAATTTAAATTTTAAACGATGCATAATTAATAAACAAACTAGAATATAAAAGTTATAATTGATAAAAAGTAAAAATAAAATAAATAAAAAAGAAAACCGGCTGCCGGGATTCGAATCCGGGTCAGCCGGGTAAGCATGAGACTTAACACACACACATATAACCACTCCGCCACTTGATGTTTTCTGTGAATTCTAGGAAACAATTAAATCTTATGTTCAACCATGAATCGATCTGTTTACGCTAACTGTAACCGAAATCGGCCTCCAAACGTCCAAAAACGTTTGATTGTTCGCGGTTTTCTGTCAATAACCGATACATCGACACCTCCAATCAATTTAGCTTTGAATGGACTTGAATTCAAGAGTTGATCGGTTTTAATAACCGAAAACCTGCATTTCCTGAATTACTCCAATCATAGTCCCCTCTCGCGACTCAAACACATCTGCAGACCTTTAATTTCACTTTCGCACTACTTTCAGTTCGTCGGAAAAGCTATTTGAACTCGCCGGACTTTTGCCGAAAAACCGTGTTTTCCATCAAATCAGTAAGTCTCTCAATTCTTTCATCCTCTATCAGTTGCTAAGCTGTTGCTAACTCAAACCCTTCAATCGGAATCAGTTTCAGACGTCGATATCGGATAATTCACTCTCGCCGGAAAACTTCTGAAAGTTCCCAATTCTCGCTGTGAAACGGTATAGTCTTTTAAACCTTCTGGTAATCCTTGTTCAGTGCTTCAATTCCGCATTTAGCTAATCAAATTGATAATCTGTCCGCTCAGACGAAATCCGTAAAAACAAAGCCGACGACTTCGCCGGAATTCTGAGATAAATCGTTTCTCCGGTATGTTTACTTCCGAAATCTTCTCTGCCATTTCATTTTAGTCATTTGAATGTTTGTCAATCGAATTAATCAAGAATCAGTAGAGTATTCATAGTCTGTGATTTTGTAATGAAGAAGACGAAGTTAGGTTGTTTATAAGTTTAATATAATTTGGATATTATCTCGGGTTAGACACACAGTCCAGCGGTGGACTGTGTGCGCACATATATCACACGCCGCGAGTTCGATCCTTGACACACACGTATGCTCTGTAATAAAGATGTTTTATTTTTCTAACTGAACCGGATTAACTCACGGTAGTTGTTAAGTATAATAAAAATCGGTATATTAACCAGGTTAGACACACAGTCCAGCGGTGGACTGTGTGCAACACTAACCCACAGGTCCCGGGTTCGAGACCTGTTGCACGCTCCGGTTCGATGATTAAAACACTTTTTGAAAATAAAAGAATTTTGAATAAACTAAATTAGTATATAAATACAATTAAAAACAGAATTATTTCGGGTTAGACACGTAGCTCAGTTGGTAGAGCTGCGTGCACGTGTACGGGAGGTCTCGGGTTCGAGTCCTGCCCGGCGCATACATGCACACAATAGAACCGGTCAAACAGTCAACAGTCACAGTCAAACAGTCAACGGTCAATGGTCAACGCAAAAGTCAACATTTTTTTATATTTTTATTTATTTAATTTAATTTAAAAATCAATTAAAAATACTTAAAAATAATGTTTTTAAAGATAGGAAATAGACTTAAACTCACAAAAGTATATCTACAAATCCTATTAAAATTATTAATAAAATCCACTCATTTACTATACTTCCCGTTATTATTTAGGTTAGTTAATCCTCGTTGATCAATCCCTCAAACTCGTGCGCATCTCATCATCTCCAACCGAACGCACCCAATGTGAGTGGATCTCTACAAATTCCCCGTTTTAATCACGTTTTTGGGGTGTATCATATGTCTTACCAATTATTATATTTAAATCATTGTGCATACATCATATCCATGAACAAATGTGTATTCAGCTTGTATCAACTGTTTGTGTGGTTATTGTTTAGATTTAATTTATTATTTTCAGTACATGCAATATCATAGGCCGCCGCTCCCATTACATTATGAGCGTTGAGCAGTTCCCCATTACATTATGAGCGTGAACCGGGCGTTGGCAATATACGATCGGCTCCGTTTGATTGAGCCTTGGTCGCACAGACATTCATCATAGGCCGTCAGTTCCCCATTACATTATGAGCGTGAACATGACGTTGCCAACATATACAGTTTCATTCATGTTATATATTCATGCAAGTTCATATGTTATTGTATGTTATTGTTTGTGGTTTGTTATTGTTATTGTTTGATTATTTACATTTGCTCACATATGACTATTGCACAAATTTTTCCTTGATAAAGATAACAAGAAATCAATAATATATCTAACAAGGTTGACTCGCCAACTTATGTTGACCAAAAAACCCCCATTTTTACACATGATACAGGTGACCCAGCTGCAGCAAGAAACACATAGGATTGGCTTAGAAGAATAAACTGGTTTAGAGCTTTGATTGTTTAGTTGATTATTTTTCTTTGTATTTGTATGAACATGTTTGGATTATTGAGAATGTAATTTTGACTTAAATGAATATGAAACATATTAGTAAATATCATGAGCTTTGGTGATAACCCAATTATGCCCCGACTCTTATTCCGCTGCGGGTCGGGGTGTGACATCGGCCATTCAATTGGGGAAGAAGGGATGTTGCGAGGTGGGTCTAAGGTGAAGAGGAATCGAGGGGGCGTGGGCGGTGTCGCGTCGGAGAAGAAGAGGGGTGCCGGAGCTCGGCCAGACTTCGTCTCCGGTGACTGGAGATGCGAGAGGGAGGAAGAGCAGTGAGTGTTTGTGTGTGTGAGAGAGTGAAGAGAGAGAGGATGTGTGTGTGTTGATGATGATCTGCATATAGAGATAGAAAAGAGAGACAAGGTTTTTTATGAAAATGACCATTTTGCCCCTGTAGAAAAAGACAAAAAGCCAAGATTTTTTGAGAAATCTGATCTGATTTCATTTTTGGACCAAAATGGCAACAAAATGCAAACCACAGGGAGCCAGATTTAAAAATTTTGGATTTTGGACTAAAGTGGCAAAAGTGAGCAAACCTCATAGACCATTTTGGCATTTAACTCTAAAAATTATATAGGTATTTAATAAATAAAAATGTAAACATTAAAAACTTATGTAATCTCTCTCTCATCTCTGGCGAGAGCCACCACTCTGGTTCAAATTAGTCTCTTTATTTGAATATTACAACCCAAACCCAGAAAAAGAAGCATAAAACAAATTAAGTTGCAAATTACTATAGCATATACTAATTACCATACATTTATAACTCATCCTATTCAACACAAAAGTCAGTCATCAAATAGCTGTAGATACTATACTAATTACTTCAATGAATCCATCTATTTACAAAACACAACCTAGTTCATATCAATGAGTCATTATCACAGTCAATTTGAATATAACAGCCTAAAATTGAAAAAATAATAATAGAATAAAGAACACAAAGCACAAACTGAATTCGTAAAGGAGAAGGTACTGAGAATCGGCCAGAAAAGAGGACCGGAGCAAGAACAGAAGCGGCGCTACAGCGGCGGAGCAACGGTAGCACAGGCGAAGGGGGTTATTGGGCACACTTTACTTTTAGGTAAATATAAACATGTTTTAAACTCAACTACGAATTTCTAAACATCAGATCTGTGTCTGATTCAGGAAGATTTGTAGGTTCGGTAATGGGTTTTAACGGAGATTTAGGGTTTTAGCTTGGTCTGGGGAAGATTAAAGTAAATAGTCCATCAAACTATTATGCAATATTAATACGCCAGCATAAAGATTCTTGACATGAACTTAAAAAAAAACAAGTTAACTGATTCAGTACTTTCTGCATAAAAATTTCAAACGTTAAATGAGTGAATTCGATAAATTAGGTGGTGGTGGCGGCGGCATGAGGTAGTGGTGGCAGGATGAGGTGGTGGTGGTGGTAAGATGTGGTTAGGGTTAGGAATTGGGGAAGATGATGTTTATTTGCAATTCAGAAAGGATTGGCGGCGCAGCTTGTTGCCCGGCTACCTTCTGTTTTGAATGTAACTTGAACAAGTTTTCTGAATTTAAAACTAAAATATACACAATAAAAACATGAATTGACCAGAATACCCTTAAGTGAATAAACTTAACTGAAAATTTTAATCTGGGGTAGTGGTAAAGGATGTATAGTGTAATGAGTTTTGCAAATAAAGGATTGTGACTGTAATTATTGAAGTTAAAGGTTATCCGTTGCAATCTGTACAAACATAAAGGACGAAAGTGTAATTTACCCTAATTAGCAATTTTATTTGTTATAAATGATTCATGTTTACCGTCTAAGTTATTTAGTTTGTTTAACATTCGAAGTCACATGATACATGTTTGATTTTATCCCTTCGTAACGTGCAGGATGACGTCAACTCATTAACCATTTACAATATATTATAATTACCATTCACAATATATTATAATTATAAATATGATTGATTAGACCTTGCAACCTAAAGTGATTGTGTGTTTTGTTAATCCTTATATTGTGTATCACCAATGAAGTTTGTGTGTAGGGCCGGCCCTGACCATGGGCCATGTAGGTGAGGACTCAGGCTAAAAACCTCTTGGGGCAGCAAAATTTTAATTTTAATATATATTTGTATGTATTTAAAAAACCTCTATATTTATTTTTAACTGGCCAAACTGTTTTTATCTTTGGAGTTACAACCATTAAAAGAGACAAAATTGAAAACCAAAATAAATGACTAATGGTAAAATAAGCAACTCAGTTTATATTATAGGGCGGGTATGACCGTATTTTCAATCTTGTCAAAGACCCATTTAAAAAAAATCTCAAAGATGGGCCTGTTTGTGTGTTTCTTGCTATATTATAACATCTTATAACATGTTCCTCATGATGCAAAACTTGAAAACACTTATCAACCACGAACAATAGATGTCTCGTGCTCTCATAATGCAAGCGAAAGTAGAAGACACATGCATAACTTAACATATTACTTTGTAGATCACACCTACTTTCTTAATGGGAAATGTTAAATCGACACCCCAAAGAAGAAGAATATGGTTGCAAAAATAGTTTGTACCATATACTCGATCTCATAGTACTAAAAGCATTGCAGCATGCATGTAAATGATGATCGAGGTTAGAGAAACCGAAAAGCAAAGAATGGTACGCCGTTTAGTCATTAATGACTACAATACGCAATGAATCCCATCAAGAATGCAGCACGTAACGATTCATCATAACTAATCCAGATTAAAAAGTCCCGTATTTTGTTATCAACTATATGCTACATTTAAAACTCACCATATTTTGTAGAAGGAAATAAGAGACATCAAGAAAAAAAGAAACGATAACTAAGAGTTGCATGTGGTCTTATCTTGTCACTCCATAGTTTTAAACGGGTCAGGTCAAACCCGATAAGAACATGAAGTCATGTCAGAACTAGAAGAAAAATGAGTATTCACGAGTTGCCACAAATACGAGGTATTCCACCCAAATTTTTTACTTCACCTTTTTTGCATATTGTTATCTAAAATTACAAGTTTACAACAAACAACACATACTACATACACATACATACATACATCAACATTTAAATATAATAATATGTGTGTGTGTGGTGTGTGTATATGTGTGTGTGTGTTGTAGGTTTGGGTAAAATGAAAACTCATACGATTTGTGGGAACTTAAAGAACTCGGCCTTACGAAAGGTTTTTTCAAAAATAAAAATTACAAAAAATCCTAGAAAAATCAACTTTCCAAAAAAAACTAGTTTTTTTTTCATTTACGACAACCGTAAATGCTGTAAAAAGTAATGTCATTCTTATGTCATCAGTTTTTTTACGGCTGTTGTAAGGGACCGAAAAACACCACCTCGAAACTTTTGTTTTTTTATTTTTTTACGGAGGTCTAAACATTTTTATCTAGGTTTGTGAAAAAAATAGGGGCAAAACTTGCACGGGAATGTCGAGTTCTCTAAGTTCTCACAACTTGAGGGGTTTTCCCTTGATCTTGATCCTATATATGTGTGTGTATATATAGGGTTAGGGTAAACTGAAAACTTATATAAGTTGTGAAAACCTAAAGAACTTGGCCTTACGAAAGGTTTTAAAATTTTTTTTTTACCAAAACTCCTAAAAAATCAACTTTTCCAAAACAAAATCATTTTTTTTAATTTACAGCAGCTGTAAGTAAATGTTGTAAAAAGGTGAGGTTACGTTTATGTTATCACTTTTTTACGGCTGCTATAAGGGGTTGAAACCACCACTTCGATTATTTTACAGCCAGCTTTGGAGCATCTTAAACTAGGGGTGTAAAAAATGTGGTCGAAACTTGCACAGGAAGAACGAGTTCTCTAAGTTCTCACAACTCGTAGAGGTTTCCCTTGATTTTGATCCAATTAATATAATAAACGTTGATGTGAGTTACACTTTAATTTTTTTTTAATCTTTGGCATCAAATAACATGTTTAAAATAAACTAGTTAAATAGGGGTCAACCAAACCGGCTATGTCAACTTGAACCCAATGTGTTTAGCTAAATATGTTCTCTTGTTCAACCAGAAGCTAACTTCCTGAAACTCGTGTTTTCAAACCATTGATCGCGGTTCGAGCCAAGGTCAACCTGGCTTGAACCTTATCAAGTGGCCCGCTAAGTCTTGAAAGTTTGTATTCTTCCTTAAAGGTTGGCATTCTTTAAATAACATTCATCTAGTTTCGGGTATTTGACTAGCCTACCATAAATCGGCAAAGTTCCCTTAGCCACAAAACAAATGTATCATCAGCACGGGATTGAGCAATCAACGACCTTGCCTCAATGAAACAAAACACGGTGCTAGTGTCACCAAGGTTGTGGTGATTTGTTAATCTGATAGAAATTCCATAGTTTGGAAAAAGTCACTTGAAGGAGAAGACTAGCATTTTAATGTAATCGAACATTTTAGTAGTGTGTCCAAGAAGAGGTATAAGATGATACAACTTGTCAAATTATTGAGGATTATTCCTGGCGACATTGTTGAAATCAAGATTACGCTCTGCAAATGTGACCGCGACATAATGACCTTCAACATAACGAATTTCGGGGTTTCTTGTACTAGAAGGGAATATGATAAGTTTACCAACAAAAGGGAATTTTTTTTTGAAAGGTAATGGATAAAGAGTGTTTAATATCGGGAACAATGGTTTCCTTGAAGCTCATAAAAGAAGAAACCATTGTTCACGATATTAAGCACTTGTTATACATCACCCTTCAACGCTTTTCCCTTTTGTTGGTAAACTGACCATATTCCCTTCTAGTACAAGAAAACCCGAAATTCGTTATGTTGAAGGTGATTATGTTGTGCCGTCGCGGTCACATTTGCAGAGTGTAATCTTGGTTTCAACAATCTCACCATGAATCATCCTCGAGACTGTGACAAGTTTTATCATCTTATAACTCTCCTTGGACACACTACTAAAGTGTTAGATTACATCACAATACCAATCCTCTCCATTCAAGTGACACTTTTCCCAAACTATGGAATTTCTATTGGATTGACACCACAGCCTTGGTGACACTAGCACCGTGATTGCTCAATCCGGTTCTGATGACTCATTTTTGGCTAAGGGAAATTTGCCAATTTATGGTAGACTAGTCAAATACCCGAAACTAGATGAATGTTATTTAAAGAATGCCAAGGTTGAAACCTTTAACGAAGAATACAAACTTTCAAGACTTAGCGGGCCAACCGATAAGTTCGAGCCACATTTACCTTGCTCAAACGCTATCAATGGTTTGAAAAAACGGTTTCTACCAACTTCCAACGTTAGCATATAATGTATCATATTTACCATAGCGTGGGAGTACTTTTGGAAATGTGTAGCAAAACTACACAATGATGAGCTGTCGATTGTAGGTCACGAATGGATCCACAGACCCAGGCCTCTTACTTCGGCAACTGCATTCGCCGTGTATGACTTTGCGACCGAGATCTATTCGGGTGATGGTGTGTGTCTTTCTGCTAGTGAGATGGATGAATTTGTTGGTAGCTTTAATACTGGTCTAGAATCATACATTTAAATTCATCACATCACTTTAGTTTGCTATCTTATCTTGTTGAATGTTTGGTTTACTTCCTCATGAATAAATGGTTAGGTGTTTCATGTTGATCACATGTTTATGCCAAATAAGCTTATAGTATAGCCATAATATATCTCGGAATTATGGCTTATTTTTTTCAGTGACAAAACCCTTCACGCTACCGAAAAATTTGATTCTGATACGGTCCAATATATAAATTTTGACCTTTTTTTGGGTCTTTTTGTTTTGTTTTTTTTCTAATTTCTAGTTAAAACATAATGTGATAGTTAAAGGGTGGGTTAGCTAAGCCCTGCTGTCTACTTGGTAGTGACATGGCACTTTAACACCCCCTTCCATGTTAAACTACAACGCCTAGTCACTTCACTACTCTAGGATTCCACCAATCTTACACTGCCTCCTCAACTACTACTCTGAATCACCACAATCATTACTAGTGTAACTCCTTACAAGTATGAACGTTGTGTTCCCAAGTTTACTAAAGAAAAGAAAGAAAAGAAAAGAAAGAAAGAAAGTTTAGGACAAAAAAGAAAATAAGAGAGAAAAATATAGAAATTTATTTCGCGTTTCAGAGTTTGAAGGAAATAAAAGGAAAGGAAAAATATATAGAAATTTACATCGGTTACACATTAGGAAGATTAAAACTTCTCCAGGTCTCCTACTCGATCTCGTTTCGCTTGGCTCGGTTTTTGACCCATTTAATGGAAATCACTATTTTAGAAAATCAATTCATTACGACCCTTCCAAATGGTCTGGCAGGTGGTTAAAACCACCGCTTGGACCGCTGGCTTCTTGTACCCGATCAATACTTGTGTAGTGGCCACGAGCAAAGTTGTTAGTAACGTCCTTTTTACAACTAATCAGTTGTTCGGGATGGAACAACTAGCTGTTCGGGATGGAACAGCTGGCGCGGGATGGACCAGTCCGCACTTCATCGATCACAGTCGGCTCAAGATCAACAAAGACGACACGAGGAACATTCTAGCCATCAGGATGCAAACAACATCAAATCGTCATAAATCCACTCAACATCACCATCTATGTCAAATCAAAACTTCAAAACACTTGGTCACAACATTTAAACATAAACATGTAGCCAATATGTGATCTGTACGTTCTAAAAAAAACATAGCTCTGACAATGAACAAAAATAGAACTTCCAGAAAAGCTTCGTAATACAATCAACGATATGAGTCATGTGGAATTAAAACTTCAAAACCCTCAGTAACAACATTTTTTAAATAAATAGATGAAATAGTACCTCTCCAGCGTTAGGACGATCTTTAGGCTCAATGGGAAACTTTTGACCCGTTTGACATGGTACTATTAAAAGAAATACCTATAACTAACCCACTTGTTCGCTAATAGGTTCGACATAAAGCACCAAGCAATGTTAATAATTTTTAAGGACTTCGGTTAGTTCATAGTTTATATTCAATGTTAATAATTTTTAAGGACTCCGGTTAGTTCATAGTTTATATTGTTCCTTAAAGCATGTTAAAAGGTCTACATTATATACATGACTTTTAACAAAAATTATTGTTATTAAAATTGGTGGCTAGTAGATATATGATAAGAACCAATCGGTTGATAGATAATCCGTTGAGTGGATCAAGCTCAAAGAAATTAGCAAGAAATAGACTTGAGATTAATCTCTAAAACTTTTCATTCATATCTATAACATTTCGTAACTCACAATAAATAAGAGAATGGAAACAAACTACCCACTATTCTAGTGCTCCATTACTTCCTAAAATAATGCTGAAAACTACTAAACCTACATTCACCAAATGACAATAAAATAATAATAAATAACTGTTAAGTATTATACAGAATCTGAATGGTTAAGACCTCTAATCTGAATTAGTCAGACAATTGCCTCTGAGCAGTTAAGCATTATACCAGCTCTTAATGGTTCAGACCTCTTACTGGTTCGGCTCTTAATGGTTCAGACTTCTTACTGGTTCAGTACGCCAAACAGCCCCTTAGATATGAAGAATTTAAACGAGCTTATTGCAGTAAATTAACGGTTTCTTAAATACACACCTCCTGGGTTGCACCTAATGGTATGCAACAAAAGTCTCGTGTGCAGTGAGCGATTGAAGGTGATGAGAATTCGAGTTTTTCCATGGCATTATGAATGTGATTATGTGTAGTAATCGAATTAATGGTCTTTTTTTAATGGGGTTTGGATATCACTTCTCGCATTTCTAAAAGATAAGGTGTTTGATTTTTGTAAATACAAAGAACAATGTTTGATTTTTGTAAATACAAAGAACTTACAGGCGGGGCATCTAGCTCAATATACAACATTCCTTGAAAATAATCAATAGCACACACGTGTAATAAACCATATATACATAATCCAAGATCTCAAAGTTATCAAGCTACTTTGCTTTCATTTCATGTAAAACCATCTGCAATTCATCAGTCACAGGTATTGAAATAGCACCTTCATGTTTGAACCCATATTCTTCTCCAGCTTTCTTTAGCAACCTCAAGAAACCGGGGTTAGTTAAGCATCTTAACTCAACCACAAACCTCTTTGGCTTCTCGACTTAACTGCAATAACTGCAAATTGTCCTTCCTTTACATCTTTAGGCACATCTCCAAACTCGACTTCAATGTATCGCCATCTATGTAACATGCAATGTTGCATTGTTTTAATAAGAATCTTGATTACAACTTTACACTTGTATCCCGATTTCCTAGTACTGTTCTTGCCGTTGTATATCTTCATGTTAACTAACCGAGCCGAATTTTTAACACTAAACCTTAAAATCTGAACAAATAATTTGAAAGAATGATGGGAAGTAAATAGTTTATAAGGGTTTTATAGTGTTTACTATATGGACCAAGTTGCAAATGAAGGGTAACGGAAGGAAACTATATTGTCGATCATTGATAGCATCAACGAAAGCATATATGCATTAAAGCTTTGCTGTTTGACCAAGTAGGATTTTAAGAAAGTCAAAGTTGGTATCCTCACCTCACTTTATTTCAAATTTATTTAGATATCTTGTTATTGTTAACAATCAAATACTTGTACGGGAGGGTTTTCATTACATGGTTTTCAAGTTATTAGAATTTAAATATTTTGAAATTAAATCTGACTTCAAGAAAAACAAACAAAAAAGAAATAATATATATAACAAAAACAAATATATGTATTATATATATGTGTGTGTATTCTGGATACGGATATTCGGTTCAAATATACAAACGCAAATTCGATTCAAAACCAAATTCGAAATTCTGTTTGGATGCTAACCCGATTCAAAAACGTATTTCAAATTTCTATTTGTTTTTAGTTTGGTTCATATAATTAACACATAGTATGGAGTGTAGTTGTCTGGATAAACCTTTTGTTATATTGCCCTAGGTTTATGAGATTAGATATAGCTTAATTAGCATGTAATTGTTGAACTAAAAGTTTTAAAAAATTAACACCAATCAGCAACTAAAATTGACAACAAATTTAATTAAAAATGACTAAAAGATAAGCTTTAAAAAATGTCTTTTTTTAGAAAGATGTCACAGCATTAATTTGGTCTTGGTTCATTGTGCATCCAAATCATGACTTTTCTTTGGTCCGATCATATCTTTATTTATAGGCCTCTATGCTAGGTTTTGAAAATGACTTATCATGTCACATTCCCATTTGGCCACTTGAATTGTAAATAAGATGAGTCAAAAAACATGGTGAGATCGAATTACGTCGGTTGGATAGTTCTAACGTTTTTCGAGTGGTCCATATGTAACATCTACATGGGCTAGGGGGGAAATTACGTAGATTGGGAATTGGGATAATCACTTAATATTTTAATTTTTCTAAAAAAAATGTAATAGGTTTTTGTAAGAGCTGTCCTAGAATTAAGCCAGTCGATTTAAAATTTAAAGCCTATCAATTTTAGTTAAAGTCCATTAACTAATGATTTTAGCTCAATGAGCATATACTTATATACTTACAATAATAATTTTGGGAAGTTGTAAATCTAACAAGAAAAAGCCATAAAGCAAACGTACATAACGCACCAAGCAATGTTAATTTTTTTAAGAACTCCGGACAATTCGAAGTTTATATTGTTGCTTAAAGCATGTTATTAGATCTACATTATATACATTACTTTTAACAAAAATCAACGTTATTAAATTTGGTGGCTAGCAGATATAACCCTAATCGGTTTTAGTGTTGTCACATTTACTTGGTGTTACTCAGAGCCGTCCTCGAGAATAATAAAAAACTTTTGGGCCCCCTTCTATAATACAAACTTATCAATGTATATCCAAAAACCATGATACAACAATAATTGATTTGTTGTTATAAAATAAACAAAACAATACTAGTGTAGCAAAATATCGAACTAATTTACGTTTTTTACTACCGGATAGGTATTTGTATTTAGGAATGGGTGGTACAATTTCTAGACAAAAAAATCAAAGTTTAAAACAAGTAAGTTTCATCTTATTCTTAATCAGTAAATCAGTGTGCATTCTAATGCACTACCATGTTTTGTCTGTATGTTCGCGAGTGTTTCCATACAACAATATACAACCTTAATATGGAGTTCCTTGAGATCTGAAGTCTCCATGACTATATGTAGTTTACTTATAGAGACATTCCTGAATCTAAATCCAACATGTTTAAAGAGAGAAAAAACACGTGCGGACTTACATATGAAGAATTTAAACGAGCTTATAGCAGTAAATTAACGGTTTCTTAAATACACATCTCCTGGGTTGCACCTAATGGTATGCAAAATAAGTATGTTGTGCAATGGGCGATTGATTGTGATGAGAATTCGCGTTTTTCCATGGTATTATATATCTGAACATGTGTAGTAATCGTATTAATGGTTTGTTTTTATGGGGTTTGGACCTCATGTCTCGCAGCTCTAAAAGATAAGTTGTTTGATTTTTGTGAATACAAAGAACTTACAGGCGGGGCATCTAGCTCAACATACAAAATTCCTTGAAAATAATCAATAGCACACACATGTGTAATAAACCATATATACAAAATCCATGATCTCCAAGTTATCAAGCTACTTCTCTTTCATTTCTTGTAAAACCATCTGCAATTCATTAGGTTCACAAGGGATTGAAATAGCACCTTCATGTTTGAACCCATATTCTTCTCCAGCTTTCTTTAGCAACCTCAAGAAACCGGGGTTAGTTAAGCATCTTAACTCGACCACAAACCTCTTTGGCTTCTCGCAATGAATACAATAACTGCAAATTGCCCTTCCTTTACATCTATAGGTGCATCTCCAAACTCGACTTCAATGTATCGCCATCTATGTAACATGCAATGTTGCATTGTCTTAATAAGAATCTTGATTACAACTTTACATTTGTATCCCGATTTCCTAGTACTGCTCTTGCCGTTGTATATCTTCATGTTAACTAACCGAGTCGACTTTTAACCCTAAACCTGAGTCTAAACCCACAAATTTGAAAGAATGATGGGAAGTTAATAGTTTATAAGGGTTTTATAGCCTCAACTATTTGGAATAAGTTGCAAATGAAGGAAACTATATTCTCATTAATAGCATCAATGAAGTAGTCATGTTTTAGCTGTCCAAGTAGCATCCATGCATTAAAGCTTTGCTTTTTGACCAAGTAGGATTTTAAGAAAGTCAAAGTTGGTATCCTCACCTCACTTTTTTTTTCAATTTTATTTAGATATCTTGTAATTGTTAACAATCAAATGCTTGTAAGGAGGGTTTTCATTACATCTTGAAATTGAATCTGAGTTCAACAAAAACAAATAAAAAATAACAAAGAATAAGATATATAACAAAAACAGATATATGTATTTATATATATATATATATATATATATATATTCGATCCAAAAGCAAATTCGAAATTTTGTTTGGATGCTAACCCGATTCAAAAACGTAGTTCGAATTTCACTTGTTTTAGTTTGGTTCATATAATTAACACATAGTATGGAGTGTAGTTGTCTGGATAAACCTTTTCTTCTATTGCCTTAGGTTTATGAGATCACATATGGCTTAATTAGAATGTAATTCTTGAACTAAGAGTTTAAAAAAAAATAAACTAATCAGCAAGTAAAAATAACTACATAATTAATTGAAAATGACTAAAAGATAATTTTTGCTAAATTGTTTTTTATTAGAAAGATGCCGCAGTATTTGATCTTGGTTCATTGAGCATACAAATAACGACTTTTCTTCAATCCAGTCATATCTTTATTTATTGGCCTTTATGCTAGGTTTTGAAAACGACTTATCATGTCACATTCCCATTTGGCCACTTGAACCGTTAATAAGATTAGTCGAAATTTGTGAGATCGAATGCAGTGTTTACGTCGGCTGGATAGTTTTAACATTTTTTTGGTGTTCGACATGTATCACATACATGTGACTAGGGGCGAATTAAATTTGCATACGTCGGGCTAATCACTTAATATTTTGAACTTTCTAAAAAATTATAATAAGTTTTTCTAAGAGCTATCCTAGAATTAAGCCTGTCGATTTAAAATTTTAGACCTGTTAGTTTAATCCAAAGTCCATTAACTAATGATTTTAACCCAATGAGTGCTTACGTTTTTTTGCTATAATAGTTTTTGGACTCCGGTTTAATTCATAGTTTATGTTGTTCGTTACAGAACGCACCTAGCAATGTCCAATTTTTTTTAAGGAGTCCAGTTTAATTCATAGTTTATGTTGTTCGTTACAGAACGCACCTAGCAATGTTAAATTTCTTTAAGGACTCCAGTTTAATTCGTAGTTTATATTGTTCGTTACAGAATGCTAAAGATTTACATTTATACAATACTACTAACATAAATTAACGTTATTAAACTCGGTGGCTAGCAAAACATAACCCTTTAAATGTTATTCAACACCGGTTGTGATAGTAATTGAAGACATGGTAACACAAAGTCAGAAAGTAGATTCAAGACAAGAAACAAACATACCATCTTTAATGTCTTAAATTAAAGATAAAGTTGTGATACAAGTATTATGTTTACATTCTTCATGGAAACATGTTAACAATTTTTTATGAGTTCGATGCCTAGTAACATGAATTAACAACATTTAATTAGGTACTAACACCATAATATGGCGACATCAAACTTCACTAAATGTGGTATATTTGTCGGATGAGCTCGAATCTTTGGATGTTAGTAAACCAGTGCGTTCTATTGAACCAGGTTTTGTCTTTATGTTTTCCATACGTCAAGATACCAACCCTGATATGGAGTTCCTCGAGATCCGATGTACCATGCTTTGTCTTTACTTACCCAGTAATTCACTCCATACCTAGTCACTATATAGTTCACTCATACGGTCATTCTCGAATCCATATCCAACATGTTTATTGAAAAAAAATGCACGAACTTCAATATTTAGAATTTAAACGAGCTTACTACTCTACAACTAAATAGAAAAACTAGGCCAGCAAGAAGCTGAAAACCCAAACCACTAGAAGTTACAATATTACATACCAAAATATTAAAATCACACAAACTTTTCCTAATTTATAACATACACTAAGATCTACTTTAAAGCAAATTTTGTTTAGTCTCTCTTAGCTATTGAAATGTGTCTCTTGTTAAACTCTTTCTAAAATCACATCTTAGTTATTAAAGAAGGAGGTGAGTAGTAAGTAGATTTAGAATATTCTTAGAATTAATGTAAAGTTAAAAAGTAGGAAAGTATTTTATGATAATGATCACAAATCCATACATCTAATAAAGTTCATACTTAGATACACATGTCCCTATCTAGGGCCTCTAAACCTTATTTTTCCGCCAAAACTCTTTTCATTCCCTATGGTGCAATGATATGACGATCCATATTACGAAACGGGTCAAAATTGCTCCCATATATAAGGTTATAACCCGGCTTCACAAGTAAGCCAACTTCAGACGTTCCTAGGGTTTCATCGAGACATCCCGTTCATCATCTCCGCCCCTTATCTACATCTCTTCTCTCTCTCTCTCTCTCTCTCTCTGGCCACCTTCGTTGGCCACCGCTTCTGCCAACCGTCACCGCTCGATTCCCCTATTCCTTCCACATACGTCTCTCTCCCTTCACATCGCCTTCAAACCCTAGATTCTCTACTCCTCTCTCACTCCGCTCTTTAGAACTCTGCATAGATCTTTCTTTAGAACCCATCGCCACCCTCCTTCACTCCAATCTCCAACGCTCTCCTTCCAGATCTCCATCGGCTGCAAATCCTCGACGACGTTGAAGATCATTCATCTTTTTCTTTTTGATTCTGTTACATCTTGAAAGATCCACAAACAGGTAATCATATTTTCCTTATTTACATCAATTATAAATACTGATTTTGTCTAACTATGTTTTAATTCTCTTTTTGATGATTCTCTCGATCGTCCGATTTGTGTTCGTGTACAATGAAAAAGAATAATCAGGTAAAAAAATTGTTTTTTTTTCTTCAAGATACGTGTGTTTATGGTTCCATTGTGTGTACCAGCCAACAAATTAGCATATTATATATCATGAGCATTTTTTGACAATTCACTTTGCCAGCTGCATTTTTTTTTCATACAGAGTTGTTTTAGTTGTTATTTTCTTATATTTATTGAATCATATTCAGAGTGAGTTATTTGATTTTATGAACTGGAATCTGTATTCTTTTTGATTTTGCTCATAGTACTGAATTATTTTGAGGAAGTAAGGAATCGGCCAATCGCATGTTTGTTGACTATTTTGATAAATTAATTTATTTCACTTGTTTTATATTTGTTTATTTAATCAATTTGTTTGTAAGAGTGTCTTTGGTGCCATTGGAATTTTTTTGGCTAGACAATGATAATTGGTATCATAGATTGACTACTTTATTTTAAACGTATGTATTGAAATGTGAGTTTTTTTGTGCTCCAAAAACAACCTTTTAATAAATGCTATGAAAGAATATTTTAAATTACAAATTCTCATTTTATGAGTTTTTTAGAGGTGTGTTATATATATGTGTGTATGTATGTGAAATAAATATTTAAATAATTAAATAAGCGAGTCGAGCTGAAGCTATAGACATACTCAAAAAGAGGCCAACTCGAGCTCTCTTAAGTTACACAATGATTATCAAAGATAACCACCTTTTACAATGATGATCAGATTAAGAAAATAAAAATAAGAGGTTGACATATGACAATGGGCAGGCAGGTGTTGATCAAATATGCAGAACTTACTGAGAAGAATATTTTAGAGATCTTTTCATGAAATTTGAAATTCATTTTTATATTTATGAGTGGAATTTGGGTTTGTGGGTTGGGACATTATTCCATAATCCTTCTTCGAGTAATGAGAGTAGGTTGAGTGAGGTAGGATGATAAGAACAACCGGTTTCAGAGAAACCTTGCACCAAAGCTCAAGCTGTAGTGGCGAATATACGAATCAATTCTCCATTAATTCTCAAAGCTTGAAGTTGAGAAATCTTCACGGGAACTTTCAAGGAGATTACATCTGAAATTCTTGAGGTAAGGTACAAAGATTTTGGGAGAAAACATTTGATACAATTTACTTGCCTAACTAAAAGATGTAATGTGGCAACGATTTATCCCAGTTATAGCAGGTTAATTGCATCAAACGACATAAGAGTGTTACTTCGAATGGTTAAAAAATAGTAATCCAATTTATTAAAAAAAAAAAAAAAAAGTAATTTACAAAGTTGACTTTTTGAGGTCTGATTGACTTTTAGTAGTGTTTTTTATGTTAATTTTGCTAATCCAGCCCAAGTAGTGCTCTGATGTAAAAAGCCAAGTGCCCATGGAGAAATCTAAAAGGCACAACTATGATTCATCCTGAAACCCTACACTAACGTAAATGAAGATCCATTCAGCCAACCTAATTTGATTTTGATCCCCGACATTTCGACTGACAGGTGATGACTCCCGCTCTTTTGTTTGTTCGCTAATTGATCGGAATCGCTTCCTCCTTGAGTCTCTGCTGCCACTGACGGTCGTCGCCCCACAGTTCGGCAACCCCTTGATCGAAGCCGGAAATCCGTAATCAAAGTTTCAAACAAAAGAAGGATTGGCTAAGGACTTCCACCATTTGGTCTTTATGTAAGTCGGAATTGAAATTTAGAATTCTCATTTTGGTTATTTTTTAATCTCACGATTGCAATACATATTTTAATAAAAAGTTTATTCAAGATCACTTATCTCATGTTTTAATTGGTGGCTATCCCTATATAATTTGATTATTATACAAATGTTAATATTGTTAATACAGCTTTAATTACTAATATACATTTGCGTTGGTGAATTGATTCTTTGGTGGTTTGGTGATATCTTCACATAAAGTAAAACAAGGTGCAAATCTTTTACCATCTTATATAATGGAAGTGTGTTGTTTGTTTCTATTTGTATCTTATCATTATTATATTTTAATATTTAATAAACAATGTTATTTTTATCATCGTTTTTGACAATGTCTTCAAAGTAAAACAAGGTGCAAATCTTTTGCCCTCTTATATAATAGAAGTGTGTTGTTTGTTTTCTTTGTATCTGATCGTTATTATATTTTAATATTTAGTAAACAATGTTATTTTTATCATTGTTTTTTACCCATTTTTAACCGACCCGTATTGGGGCCCTCCTACATAAAAATTATGTATCCGCCACTGAACCTCCATACCTACATTTAGCTTTATAGAAGATTGTATGATAGCAAAATCTTCCTGATTAAGTTCTCAACAAAATTCATATAAATTTTAAGAATGGACTGATTTATTGGTACTCAAATCTCAAATAGATAATGTTATGACATGTTTCGATATCAACAAATAGGACATCTGATACAAACAGAAAATCTCTGGTCCTAAATTGGTAACATCTCCGTCTACTTAAGTTTTAAATAAAGTTTTCTTCATACCTCATTACATGTAATATGTTATTTTTAATTGTAAGAAGTTTTTATACATATATATATTTTTTTTTGCATATTTTAATACTCGGCCCATTGTAAGATGATGATGGTGTATGGAAAGAAATGTTTTGTTTAGAAAATCATACAAAAGTTATTAGGATAAGGGAACAATTTACATCTATATTTAGGTTAATGTTGAATTGTGACTTCGATTATAATATGGGCTGGCTCTTGATGCTATATTGTTGTTTTTATGCGTGAATTATTGCATTCTACCCACCAAAAGCCATAATTATCTTTATTATTTTCAAGTGCATTAGGGTATTCATGTTAACATTGACTTTCAGAAAGTCATATTCAAGGGATACATTCAAAGCGGACCAAAATTCAGAGCCCGTTTTCATCTCAGATTATGGTAATAGTTCCTATACTAACTTTAATGAAACACAAAATCAAATCTATTTTGTGGTTTCAAGTGAAGTAATGAAATAAATACATGTTTCATGATTGTTTAGACATCTTCAAAGATCAAAAGAATTCTGGTATGTACCTAAAATGCAGACGAATCAACGGAAAGATGGTGGATAGCTCGGGTTAAGGTTCCTCCAGGAGGACTTCTTTCAGATGAATCAAGAAAATGGTTTCAACATCAAAAGGATACTTGCAACCAAGTTTTTAAAGTTTCCATGACCATAAAAGCGCAAGTTCTTTGAGATATGGAGGTCCCTGAGACCTACATTGATTCCATGCCAAAGGTAATTTTGTACATTTAAAAAAAATGTTCTTATTTAAGCATGATTTGTACCTCAAGAACCAGTTTATGATTGTAAAACTGGATTCTATTTTAACTAGACACTAATAATACAATATCAATATCTATATTTAACACTCATCCTCTAAGTTGTATTTTATACAATATTAATATCTATATTTAACAATGATAAACAGAATGGTAAAACTAGCTTGGGATATTCGATCTACAAGAGCATTACAAATGAGGATATCTTAAAATGATGGGCGTCACAAACCGAATTGTCCGAAGTGCATTCTAAATTGCCTATAGTTCCAAATCAATAGTCACAGCAAGATTATTTGTTGGTATGGGTAAAGGTCAACTTTTGGCTTCAATAGAGTCAATATTACCTACTCCCTTTTATGATGAGTTCTCTTGGAGGAGAAGATGGTCAAGGGGGTAGATTGAAAGAGAGTTACATGTTACAGATGCAAATGGTTGGAACACATGATTTCGGGTATGCTAGCTTCATCGTGTTCTTGATTACATTTAGTTTGCTTTTTATTTTTTATTTTTCATATGGTTTAGGTAAACTGAAATTTGCATTTTCCCACTCAATTTATATTGAAGACATGTATAAAATAATAATCTCATTTGGTCAAAGTCAAACCTAATGCTCACACGCTTGGCATTTTCCTTTTTTGCGGTTCTTGGTAGTTTTTCTTGATAATTTATGGGCTGGAGCTATTGTTCATAGTAGAAAATCACATATGATATTTGAGACTAAAAACTGGTTTGAAACATATATTAATAAAAGTTAAACATTTGGTTCCTTCGGAGAATTGCATTATGATCGTCATAAACCTATAATATTCTTTGTCAATATCCTCGAAAACATATTATTTTATCTAAACCGGAAATTCGCGGTATTAGCACTGGTAACTTATATAAAAGTAACATATACTTTATTTAATTTTATTTAAATTAAATAAATAATACAGTAGTTTTATCTAGGGATAAGTATTTCGGCATTAGTACGGAAATATACCGGTTCCAAATGGTACCGTAATGATTATTTAGGTAATCATTCGGTACGTACCTACTTTTTTGCGTTTTCGTGATTGGTACTTTTTGTTCGGACGTTATCGATATTTTACTGATTTTTACCTTAAAATATCGTACGTACGCTACCAAATTTTAGCAATTTTTCAATATCGATGCTTTTGGTATTGGTGCATTTAGTACCGAGCTATACCCGGTTTTATCTTGCGCATACAACTTCTCAACAAGAGGACCCCTACTTTTATAGGTAGTGATAAACTATGGACTTGTCAGTAATGACTTAAAAAAGAAAATAAACCGGCTAAAGAGTCATCCTGAACCATGTCATATAAATATACAAATACAAATAGCTAGGTATATAGTTAATATTTAAAAAAATTGTTGCTATAAAGGTTACAAAATTATAATACACTTACATATGTATATAGTAATTATGCAATTTGTGCAATGTTTTACAAGATGAAACACAGGGCCGGCCCTTGGGGTGGGCGAGTCGCACCCCCGGTCTAGGCCTGTTTTTCCTCCCAATTTTTTATATATAATTTTATATATATGTATAATAAAATATAACGAATTAAAATCATATCATATTGCTGACCACAGTGCAGTGGTATTTGCGTTTTCATTTAAAGCTTTGATGCCTATTCGATTCTTGTTGCTACTTTATTCTTTTTTTTTTAGTTTTCCCAGTGGGGTGATTATTGTGGATTATTTATTCTAAAAGACTAACTGTCTTTTGGTCCTGAGGTTTGGACAGTTTTGCTACTTCAGTCTAAATCTCAATTTTTGCATTTGGGCCTCTGTGGTTTCAGTTTAATTGCCATTTTGGTCCAAAAGTGATATTTGTCTTCTAAAATCCTGCTATTTACTTAGGTAAAATGATATTTTAACAGAGTTTGAGTTTTATTTATATATAATATATTAATGCTTAAAATGACCATTTTGCCCGTGAGGATAAAGACGGGAATCCCACCCTTTATTTTTTGCTCAACTATTTTGTAACAACTTGATTTTTATCTTTTCTTTTTAGATTAAACAAGTGTTTATTTATACTCAAAGAACACAAATATTTTTTTTTCTCATCCTAAAAATCATCAATATTTTCTTAGTTCTTTGGTAATATCATACAGTATTGTTTAGAATATTTTTATAAACTTCATTCAAAAACAATTTGTCTTCGTTTCGATGAAATTTTGTTTAAAACCGAGTTGCGCCAAATATCATATATTTTTACTTTAAAAAAATGCTTGCGTGTTTCTTAAAGCTAAACTTTTTTACAACAAGATAACTTTTTCTTAATTTATGAATATACCGTTGTAAAAAGAATTATCTTCATTTATTATTATTTTTAAAATCGGCTTGTCATACATTATACAGTATGTCATTCTAATACTATAAATTTGATATAAACATTGCTATAATGTTAATCGTCGTTTTTTTAAAGGTAGTATGTGTAATTCATTAGGGTCCAAGGGTCTTTTTTTCCAGCTCGTATAGGGTACTTTAATTTTAGGACCGCCCTGATGAAACAAATTTCTATTTTAGAGTAAATTGTCATTTTACTACTTGAGGTTTGTCTCAAATTGTCATGATAGTCTAAATAGTTTTTTTTTTCTTTTATGAGTTCTTTAGTTTTCCATTTTTTTGTCACTTTAATCACGTCACTTAAGTCCGTCTAAAAACCTCAATTTTAACCATGGACATTTTGCCATTTTTATTATAAACTTTTCAACTTGCCATTTTAATTCAAAACTCATTTTACATTTAAAAAATAATAAAAATAATGTTAAAAAAACATACATTATCCCCCCCCCCCTCTCTCTCTAATAGAACACACCATCCTCTCTTTGTCATCGCCACCACCACCTGCCACCATCATCACCACCACCCTCCTCCATTCAACACTCAAACTTATTCAAGGCATTCACAGTCAATAAAAACTTCTATTCCTAACACAAGATGATAAATATCTTTTAAATATCCTACAAGTAATAACTAAGCTACAAATCAACAATTAAATGAAGTGGATGATGTTGGAAATTTCGAATTAAAAGAGATTTCTTTGCGTGCAAGGCAAGGAACCGTGGAGTGGATAATTATTAGAATATTTAAACTGTTTAGGTTTAATTATTTAGTGATAATTATCATGTTTATTAGCAATCCTAGTTATAATCTAATAGGAGTGTTTAGATTATAAATACCATGCTTTGGGTATTAGTGATTGTAATTCAAAGTTTTGTGTAATTTCTTGAATATTAATAAACGTTTGGGTGTTACAACATTTCCTTATCAGTTGGTTCAAGACTTATTGGCAAGCACTAATACCTCGATTGAGGTTGGGATCGAAGGTGTCATTGTTCCGACGGATCGACTCGACAAGCAGTAGGTTGGAAGCGATTCTTGTAGTCGCTGATTGTCCTCTGTTTCGATTAACAGCCGGAAGTCGAGTTGTATTGTGAACCGGATTTCTAGAGGCAATGTGTTGAAATACAATTGAAGATTGAAAGGCGCAAAGGGTTCTGCTGTTTCTATTTTCAAACGTATATAGGCAGAATCGGAATTGGTGCTGCTGTTTCGTGTTTTGATCGGAGAAGTGGACATTGTTGCTGTTGACTTCTGATCTAAAGGGAGGCTAAAGGTTATTGGATAGTGCTTATTTTATATTGCTTCATAATTTAAAGGCCCAATAGAAAAATGATAGTCCAATTTATTCCTGGTGTTGTTTTCGTGATCACACTAGCAAACAAAAGAGTTTTTTTTTTTTTCCTTTGACTATTTTGTTTTGGATTTTTAGCAATTCCAAAAGCAATTTAGTTTTATTTTATTTTCGGGTTCGTGTTGGGTTCGAAGTGGAACTCGAGAATTAATTGTGTAGACTGGAAGAAACTGAACCAGTTACACCGGGTTCGTTTAACCTTACGTATAGTCGACGAAAGAAAAATATGACCGGAAGCGATGGTAGTAGCGGCTCGAATACCGAGAAATCGGTTCCAAATTCAACATCACTTCAATGCCCGATGTTGAATAAGGTTAATTATGCTATTTGGGCGTTGTGTATACGCGGATCTTTAACGTTCATGGCGTGTGGGAGGCCATTGAACCCGGAACCGAAACCGATGTAAAGAAAAACAATATGGCGATTGCTTTGTTGTTTCAATCTATACCGGAAGAACAGATCTTGCAAGTTGGTATCTGAAGACGGCAAAAGAGATGTGGGATGCACTAAAAGTGCGCCATCTGGGAGCCGAGCGGGTACGTGAAGCAAGACTACAAACACTCATGTCAGAATTTGAGGCGTTAAAGATGAAGGATTCTAGTACAGTTGATGAGTTTTCGAGCCAGTTAACAGGAATGTCTTCAAAAGCGGCGCCTCTCGTTCTATAATCGAAGAACAAAAGATCGTGAAAAAGTTTCTCAGCGGTTTACCAAGACGGTTCATCCATATGGTAGCCTCGGTTGAGCAAATTGTGGATCTAAAAACAGTTTCATTGGACGACGTTGTTGGTCGAATGAAGGCGTATGAAGAACGCATACAAGATGAAGAGTTGCAGTCGGATAATCAAGGTACACAAACGAAACTCATGTTCAATAATTCTAATTCCTCTTCAAGTTCTAGACAGAATTCACGCGATTCGAGTAAGGGGCGGGGAAAGTCTCGAACCGTGGATGTGGTGGTGGTGGACGTGGTCGAAACCAATCCGGTCAAAACCGCAGGTCACAAGGCGGGTCCAACGAAGGGGATAAACAACAAGGAAAGAAGGATTATTCGAAGGTTCAATGTTTTCGATGCGACAAGTTCGGTCACTTTGTTTCGAGATGTCCAGAGCGAAAGAAAGATAGACAAGCAAACTTGATCGATGCGGAAGAAGTTGACCCGTCTCTATTTATGGTGCAAGATGTTCAAGAAGTCGTTTACTTGAATGAAGAAAAGGTCATTCCGAAAAATTACAAGAACGGTTCGGAAGAAAAAGACTTGTGGTATTTGGATAATGGCGCGAGCAACCATATGACGGGTAATCTATCCTTTTTCTCTGAATTAAATAAGCGCGTTGGTGGCTAAGTTAAATTCGGGGATGGTTCTCAAGTCGAAATATGCGGGAAAGGATCTATATTACTATTGGGTAAAACGGGGGAGCAAAGGTTAATGACCGATATTTATTATATACATAGTTTACGTAGTAATATAATTAGTCTCGGTCAAGCAACGGAGTGTGGATGTGATATTCGTATGAAAGATGATTATTTATTAATGCGTGACGCTCAAGGCAAGGTATTAATGAATGTTACTCGGTCTAAAAATCGTCTTTATACGATTAAATTAAAAGTTGGAAAACCCGTTTGTTTGAAAGCTCGGATTGATAATGAAAATTGGTTATGGCACGCGAGACTCGGTCACCTAAATTTCGAATTCATGAAACAAATGGTGAAGAAAAATATGGTTGTGGGAATGTCAAAAATCAATGGTGAAAATCAAATATGTGATTTGTGCTTAGTCGGGAAGCATACGAGAAAACCTTTTCCGAAGACGGCGTCGTTCCGGCGACGCGTGCCTTGGAACTTATTCATGGAGACTTATGTGGTCCAATTTCTTCGAGCACAATAGCGGGAAATAGGTATGTATTTGTCTTAGTTGATGATTTTTCACGTTTCATGTGGACTTTTCTTTTGAAGGAAAAAAGTGAAGCGTTTGAAACCTTTAAAAAGTTTAAAGTTATGATGGAAGTGAAAGTTAGTAGAAAAATCAAGACGTTCGAACCGATCGAGGGGAGAATTTACATCTCATGAGTTCAATCGATTCTGTGAAAACGAAGGGATTATTCGACACTTAACCGCTCCATATTCACCTCAACAAAACGGGGTGGTGGAGAGGGGAAACTGTACCTTAATGGAGTGACTCGAAGTATATTAAAAGCGCGACAAGTTCCTAATTTTATGTGGGGGAGGCGGTGGCACTCAACCAATTTAATAAATAAAACTCCAACACGAGCGTTACACGAATACAAAACACCGTACGAGATGTTAAAATGAAAGAAACCGGTTCTTCAATTTCTTAAGGTTTTCGGATGTGCCGCTTATTTGAAAATTATTGGCGGGCATCTTCCAAAATTAGACGATCGTTCGACTCGTCTAATTTATCTTGGAAGCGAAAAAGGTTCTGGAGGCTATCGTTTATACAATCCGATGACTCGAAGAATTGTTGTGGGTCGAGACGGTGATACGGAGTTTGATGAAACGCGTGGTTGGAATTGGGGAAAAAATATTGCTTTTAATGACGAAGAGTCTCGCGAATCGGGTATGTTTTGGGTAGATTTTAATGGCGTGGTTGACACCGGTGATGGCTCGTAAACACTGAAACGAGCAGGTCGCAAACTGATTCAGAAAACATGGGTTCGAGTGATGAAGTGGACTCTAGTCATAGTCAAACGTATGAACAAAGCAGCAGCTTGCCAGGCCCAAAAAGCCCACAAACACTCGATCCAGCAATGACTTCTAATAATTCAGTTGATGTGAATTATATGGATTTGCCAAATCCAACGCAGCGTGAAAAGGCTGATGTTATTCACAATCAAAGTCACCAAACTCCAACAAACGCAAATATTATTTCACAAAAGTCAAATTTGAATAATGGGCCAATGGCTCAAAACGTAAAGGCACGGTAGGTGGTGTTATTGGGTATGATTTTGTGAATAATAGAAAAATATATTAGATGAAGTTATTACACCCGAGCCGTTTTTACGACGATCCAACCGAAACACGGTTACACCGGTACGTTTTAACGAGTATGTTTTAAATTCGAGTTCTATTGATGAAGAATATTTATTGATTGCGGATGACGAACCGGCTTATTTTAATGATGCGAAAAATAAACCGGAGTGGATGAAAGCAATGTGCACAGAAATCGAATCAATTAATAAAAATAATACTTGGTCGTTAACCGAGTTACCTCGTGGTGCAAAGGCGATTGGATTGAAGTAGGTTTTCAAGGTTAAACGAAACACGGATGGCTCACTAAATAAACACAAGGCTAGACTCGTGGCGAAGGATTATGTTCAACAACCCGGAGTCGATTTTGACGAAGTGTTCACGCCAGTTGCTCGACTTGAAACGGTTCGGTTACTTTTATCTCTCGCAGCGAATGAAGGTTGGGAATTACATCATCTAGATGTTAAATCCGTGTTCCTACATGGCGAATTAAAAGAAGAAGTTTATGTCGTTCAACCGGAAGGATTCGTTAAAAAAGGCGAAGAGCATAAAGTTTATAAATTGTCAAAGGCGTTATACGGGTTAAGGCAAGCTCCACGTGCGTGGAATACGAAGTTAAATAATATTTTATTAAATATGAAATTCCATAGGTGCTCGCAAGAACAAGCCGTATACCGAAGAACCGTTGGAACGGACGTCTTATTAATCGGCGTGTACGTGGACGATTTAATAGTGACGGGTTCAAATTGAAACTTATTATGGAGTTTAAGCGCGAGATGGCTAAAAACTTTGAAATGTCGGATTTGGGAAAGCTTACCTATTATCTTGGAATTGAAGTGTCGCAGAGCAAGGACGGGATAAAAATTAAGCAAGAGGCATATGCAAAGAAAATACTGACCGAAGCCGGTATGATTAATTGCAATCCCACTAATGTTCCCATAGACTCGAATGTGAAATATTCTAAATTTGAAGACGAAGAAGATTTTGATGCAACTAGATATCGAAAGATTGTCGGGTGTCTCCGGTACCTTTTACAGACTCGACCAGATTTGGCGTTTTCGGTTGGAGTAGCCAGTCGGTACATGCAATGCCCGAAGCAATCTCATGCAGCTCTCATCAAGCAAATTATTCGCTATTTAAAAGGTACTTTTAGCTATGGCATTACCTATACTCGAGGAGAAAATATGTTGGTCGATTACAGCGATAGTAGTCACAACATAGATCTGAACGATGGAAGAAGTACTACGGGACATGTGTTTTATTTTGGGTCTTCCCCAATTACTTGGTGTTCTCAAAAGCAAAGTACAGTTGCTTTATCATCATGTGAGGCGGAGTATATGGCGGCTAGTGAGCCGCGTGTCAGGCGGTTTGGCTAAAAGAATTAATTGGTGAATTACTCGACAAGAAAATTCAAGCGGCGGTGTTACGTGTTGATAATACATCGGCGATAGCTCTCGTGAGGAACCCGGTTTTCCATGGAAGAAGCAAACACATAAAATCCCGGTTTCACTACATTCCGGAATGTGTTGATCGTGAAGATATCGTGGTCGAGCATGTTAGTGGCATTGATCAAAAAGCGGATATTTTGACGAAGGCTCTTGGGAAGATCAAGTTCAAGGAGATGACTGAAAAGCTTGGAGTTGAAGACTTGTCAGATACGAGTTCGAAATTCCGAGGGTGATTGTTGGAAATTTCTAATTAAAAGAGATTTCTTTGCATGCAAGGTAAGGAACCGTGGAGTGGATAATTATTAGAGTATTTAAACATGTTTAGGTTTAATTATTTAGTGATAATTATTAGCAATCCTAGTTATAATCTAATATGAGTGTTCATATTATAAATACCATACTTTGGGTATTAGGGATTGTAATTCAAGTTTTGTGTAAGTTTCTTGAATATTAATAAACGTTTGGGTGTTAGCCAAATAGTTTCCAATTTCCGATTTTAGTTTCCGTTCGATACCGATTCGACTTGAGATGATGCAAATTCCTTCCACAGTTCACACTGACGGAGATTAGCAGAGTAATGAAGAAACAAGGTGCTGCAATTTTTAAACAATTATAAACCTCCATAAAACTCTATGTGGACCTCAAATCTAACCACCAAATTGGTGTCATCGTCAAGCTTCCACCACCTGTACCGACCACCATCTTTAAAATCATATCTGACTCGTTCATCATCCATCCTCTTCGTCTCCCCTCTCTCAAGCTTCAACCAACCCTCACCACACCTGTGACCTCCACCACCGACCACTATCTTCATCGCACTACCACCTGTGACCGTCACCATCGACCACCATCTCTAAAATCAGATCGAATTTGTTAATCGCAAAAATCTTCATCTCCCCAGTCTCGAGCTTCGTTCATCACCGACCACTAGATTCATTGCAGATCTAAAAACGCAGGTTCATCACCGACCACCACTTTTGTTCAGATTTAAAACCCTCGATGACGGTGAAGAAGACACAGTGGGTGGAGGTGGTGGCTGATTACGGTGGTGGTGGCGGCAGCTTAGAGCATTCGCAATGAATTCTCTATCCTTATCCATATCTCTATCTATTATACTAAAATAATTTAACTTTGCAACATGTCCTTATTCTTAGCCAATCAATTGGTTGACGTGGACACCTTTTTGGCCAGAGCGCCAAACCCATTTCCTTTATTCTCCTTCTCCTTCTCACGTACGTTTCTTTACACCACCCCCCTCTCTCTCCTCTCTTCTTTCCCCATTTTTATTTCATCCTCGTCCTTGACATTCAAAAACCCTAATTTACGTCCACTGTCATCGAGGTGCAGGTTTCATGTTCGCATTCGAGGATCCATTCCATGGAAGCTTTATGGCGATTTCTGTAATCAGCGATTTCTTCATAGCGATATCTTGGTCGGGGATTATTAGCCTCAATAACAAAGACAGTTCACCTCACGGTAAGAATTTCTATTTTTTTTTTTATTAAGTTGTCCATCTATCTTCCCCATTCTCCTATTGGGCAATATACCCCTAAACATGAATTGTCACCCGAAGGTAAGGGTGCATAACTTAATCAATTACTTTTACATATACATTGCACATAAGAATTGAACCAATAATTTTTGTTTCTTTACCCATTTGACTTCAAGGTTTATTTTTTATTTTTAGCAAACAGGACATATACAAATAGCATTACTATTTGGACTCAAGCCATTTTCCAAAAGGTTTGAGTAAAGAATCATTATGTTTGTTTTAAAAATGTGAAGCTAGATCTTTTCTTTATTGTATATGTTCATATTACAAGTGGATCCCTTATAATGAGTAATCGGGTATCAGAAGTGGAGCTTCGTAATAAAATACGGGTCACTGGTTTAGCATATTTAGTTTACTCAAAGTTGCTAAATTCATGCCCACAGGTGTTTGCTTAAATGAGAACAAGTTGATGAAATTATTTTTTACCGTTTGGAAGACGAACCTCATTTCAAATTTAAAAAGTTTTAACAATTTTAAGTATTATTTTTAAAGAGATAAAAGATGATTTGTAAATGGTTGGTCAAAAAAGATTTGTTTTGTAAAACTATAGTTTCACAGTCATCGTCATCATCATCAGAATATGTATGGGCTTTGTTATAGATTTAGGTGCAGATGCTTCTACAATACATAAGCGAACACTTTAACCCGCCGGCGCAACGCGAAGGGTATGACCAAAGCTCTGTTTTGTTTTATCATATGACCAAAAATTACATGAACTTAGTGTAATTTTAGTCCTGCCAAAGCTCTGTTCTGTTTTTAAACTAACTTAGCAAACGCTTTGTCCCACCAGCGCATCGTGCGGCGGACAAATTATATATTAAAAAGCAAAGTTGGTCTCACTCACAAAATCTATTGTATATAATTGGTTTATCTTTCTGATAAATGTATTTTTTTTACCTTTAACGACTGTAGCATATTTGCTTAACAACTGTAGCATATTTCGAGAAAAGATTATAGTAAAGGTATTAGCTTTTGCAGTTGATGACTTTTCATGAATTTGTTCGATCATCATTTATTCCTAAGCTTTTAAAACCATATGGAGCCCAATGGGTTATGGTAAATTTTATTTGATATGTTTCATGTTGTTTATTGGATAAAGTTGGGACTGAATCTTAAATTGTTTTTACAGAAATGGGTGAATTATATGTGAATTTCTTGGCACTAGCTCGGACCTTTATAGCGATGGTGCACCTCTTCTTAGGGAGCTTCTGGTTATTGCATGTATATACCTTAATGGGATTCTTCTTTGCATGTGGCGATGCTTCAGCATATTGAATATTATTTCAGGTGAGTTCTATTAAGTTTAAAAGGAAACGGGTCAAATGTAGGTGAGTTCTATTAAGTTTAAAAGGAAACGGGTCACATGTAACTGGCCAACCTTGCCAAAATTGTTTAAGGTTTGTATCTAGATGTAATAGTTGCTTCAGTCTGAATAACATGCTTTGCATGTTTTATTTTATCAGGTGCGCCACCAGAGTAATCATGATGAGCATACAATCAGCAGCTTCTGATAGAATACCTTGCGGTTGGAATCAGTAGTGCCCCATATGCATAACTGAAAGTGATGGAACTAGAAAGAGAAGTCGTGAGGCATAGGGAAGTTATTTCAGATAGAGTAGAGGAGAAAAGGGAATATACAATACAACTATCTTTCTCACTGGAAAATGGAATACATGTATGGATACAAACAACTTCGCTAAGAGTTCATCGGCAACAACGACATGATGTTTTGACTTTATAAGTTGTCCAAATGCATAAGGGGTCAACAAGGTTAGTAGATCCTCAGATTCTTGACTTATAATGCTACTGCTGGGACATATAAGCTTCACATCATCCTCACGGTCGCAACTTTGTCTGTTCACATGGTGTTAGTATTAGAAAATACAGAAAATCTACCCATGAGGTGTGGAGTTTAATTGACCCGGCCCGGAAACCAAAATTACAGAAAATCTCAAACCAAAACCTGGATCTAAATGGACAATCAGGTATCGGTTCCTATAACAATCGTGTATTTCGGCTTCCCTCAAAAAACCGAACCCAACTAAATTACTCCAGATCCAGTTCATTCCAGAATTACAGCGGCTCCATTTTAGTTCCAGCTACCAAATTACACCCGTTCCATTTCAGTTCCAGGTAGTAAATTAGTGGTGTTGATTCTATGTTTATAATATGATCTATTTGTTATATTCGTATTCATCATCGATTCAAGGTGATTGTATTTTGTATCTATGTAGATCGCAAGCAAAAGTGGAGATGTGTATTGATCGGATAGAATGCGTACCTGGTAAAAGAAATCTAATTTAGAATAAATGAAGAATACATACTTGGTGAAAGACTTAAGAAGTAAGTTAGAATATGAATTCTATTGTTGGAATCAAACCTTGCCAGGGGTATTTTTTTTCCTACTGAAGCGATAGTTTTAGTTCTGCCAAATTTAACATCATCATCTAATTAAAAAGTGGATTTATAGTGTCATATCTTAGGTTTTCGTTTTTATAATACTTGAGAAAACATGTGCTCTTTATCTCAAGTTTGTGACTAGCCGTCAACATACATTTATTTGCTTATTCATATTTAATGTAGCTGCTATACATTTAGTTACGCTAGATGTACCTCTTTAACTTTTTTTCTACAAAAGTTTTTAACTGATCTTTTCTTTACTCTCATTTAATCAGTGCTCGAGCTCAGCTCATGACTATTTTTTAAGCTTCAGTTTGATTTGTTTTTTTTTATTTCATATATTTATATTTAACTTGCTCAAGGACCTCAGTTCTCATTAGGAGATCGAACCAAGGACCTACTTCCTTTGAACAGGAAAATAATATGAATTTTTAACCATTGTAGGATTTGAGTGGGTTGCACTCAGCTAGAGAAGTTGTTTGGTGGTATAACGGGCACCCGGATTTAAGGGAGTTGGCACCGGACTTAAAGAGCACAAACTCAACCATTGTTCTAGGCCTGGCACTTCACACATGTGTACTTATTTGTGCATAAGCTATAGATTAGAGGTACCTATTTCTACTAATTTATATAAAAATGTTGTTGAATCACTTTTCTTTTCAAGTCTGCATCTTTCTTCATTCATAAAGGATTCAATTGAACATATATCATGTTGAAAATGATCTTTTGACTTTTTGAACCAGCATAGTTAGTGTAGGTGGGAAAAGGTTGGGTTGGATAATGGGTTAAATCGGACACCAAAATGTACATGTTGGTCATCAGCTTGCACTTGCACTGTTTGTAAACGTTTGTTTGATATTGTATATATCATAATATGTTTTGTATCCTTTTTTTCGTTTTGAAGTTTCATGAATTGGGTAAGATATTAGAGTATTATTCCAGTTGTTTTATCTTCACTCTTCACTTAGTTTAGGTAAATTTGCAGCTTGGATTTTGTTGATGACGGGTCAAATTGCAGGTAATATTTCATTGGTTATGGGTTAGAGTGCACACAGGAAGGTCACGATTCATATTGTAGGTTGCATTTGCAACCTGTATTTTCTAATATGCCAGATTTCATATTGCAACTTGGATTTTGTTGGTAACAAAGTAACCCGTAGATTTTCAAACGATCAAACATTCTTGAGTTCTTATCAGTACCCATTTCTGTCTTTAAAGCTTCTTGAGAAGACATGTTTGTAGTTTATGTAACGGCGGTTTACTTATTTTCCTTTACCCTTTTCTGCTTTTGAGTCTTTATATACATGCATCTTAGACTTTCCACTTTAAAATACATGAACCACCAACAACACTTTGACTTTTAAGAATGAATTTATTGTTTTTCCAAATCATATTATAATGGATCTCACTATAAGCTAAAAGGAGTGAATTTTTCTAAACCCTTACTATTTGAGGCACTGATAAGATTACCATTGCCTAAAGTCACAGGTATACCAACCATGATAATATCAAGGGTGTATGAAGAAATGCTTAAAATGTGAATGGTACAAGAGAAAGTAATGGCATGTTTACTACTACAAGTATAAGAGTGCAAATGCATATTTGTAAGAACCTAACTAGATGTAATAGAGTTGAGTTACATTTCATTCTTTGCTATAATAGATGGTATATTGATTGATTGAAAAGGGTTGACGTCTACTTTGAAACGATTTCTAAAGTTTGTTTCCTTTAACATTAATTTTCACTATCACTCTTTAGTATTCCATTTCTTTTAACATTAACATTCCATTTCTTTACGTTGATTAGGTTTGTACTTGAAACAACCCGTCTTCTCTCGTGGTCAATTGTATGTTGCTTTATCAAGGGTAAAAACTACTAATACTTGACAATAACGGCAAACCTACAGATAAAACAACTAATGTGGTTTATAAAGAGATTTTCAACGAATTGTGATCATTGCATATTCATGTATTTCAATTTTTCATTGTACTCTAATATATTCGTTTGTGTTTTAACGTGTACAAAATCATAATACTTATGTCAACAGTGACAATGAAGATATTTTCTTTGCCAACCCGTGAAATTCGCAAGTTCTTAAACTAGTTTCCATTATAAACTACTTTTCTTTCTCCTTTTGATTTAAATAATATTTTGTATACCTTTATCATTACCTTTTCTCTCTCGTTCGCTCACAACAATTTTCTAAAAATATTAAAAAATTTATAAGGTTTTCTCTCTTCAGATTTTTTCTCCATATATTTACAAATAAACAGTAACTTTCTCATATATTTTTTCTCTCATCCACTCACAACCACTTAAGAACACTAACAACTATTCCTTATAATATAAGTAAACTCTCTCACGTAACTTTAAGGTTTTCATTGTGAATTCTTTTATGGTAGAGGAGTTCGAGAGGGATACGATGAGAAAAAGGTAAGTTATGTTTCATTCTTTATAAATATATTAGTATTATATATCCTTGAATGAGTACGGGTGTTGACTAGAGGAGGGTATTAGTATTATATATCCTTGAATAAGTACAGGTGTTGACTGGAGGAGGGTGGTGGTGATGATAGTGACATGTGGTGATGGTGGTGACGGTGATAGTGAGGGGATGAGTGTGTCTATGTGTGAGAGAGAGGAACTATGTATGTTTTTTTATAACATTATTTTTATTATTTTTTAAATGTAAAATGAGTTTTAGACTAAAATGGCAAGTTGAAAAGTTTATAATGAAAATGCTAAAAATGTCCCTGGTTAAAATTGAGGTTTTTAGACGGGGTTAGATAATGTGATCAAAATGACAAAAAATGAAAAACTTAGGGACCCATAGGAGAAAAAAAAACTATTTCGACTAAAATGGCAATTTGAGACAAACCTCGGAAACTAAAATGGCAATTTACTCTCCATTTATTAATCATCTATTGTTGTCGCGATTAGGATCGATAACGACATCCTATTCCAATTCGATCTTATGAACTTGATCAAATAAATGATTTAATCACTTGTTATCTAATTTAAAGACATTATAACCATGTAGTAAGTTCATACAACCCCTTCAAAACTCTAACTTGAGGATTATAACACATTTCGAAACCATAAATAAGCAATATTTTGGTGTTGGATGGAGTTGTACTCCAAACATTAGGAGTTTAAAAAAAAATTTTGATTTCTCATTTCTAACTCAAAGACTTTAATACTTTGCATTTTAACCTCTTTGATTTCTTTATTCTTAACCTAAAGTTTTTTCATCTTTTGTAATTTAACTCCCAACACTATTTTTTTTTATTTTCAACTCTGATCCTCAATACTTTTCTCTTTTGAAATTTTTTCGTTTTACGTTTCGTACTAGATTTTGCGAGTTAACACGCCAAAACGTGCGTGTGAGGTTCAACATTTCTTCGTCTATTTTTCCCTACTTAACAGGTTCGTAACAATGCGCAAATCCTTTTTTCTATATTTACCTTTAAGTCTAATTTCTTCGCATTAACATGACACAACGAATGTGTGTGGTTCAAAGATTTTACGTCTGCTTTTCGTTCAATTTTATTTTTACCTTTTTATTATTTTGTTTTAGGAGTTTTTCCGATGTTGATGGTCGTTGCCAGTGGTCTAGCATTGGTGCTACTTGACATAGTTTATGCCCTGCCGCAATGCAAGGGGGCTTAATACTAGTTATTAAAAAAACCAGGAGAATACAATAAGTGTTAGTTGCAAAATTAAGTGCTCAAAAGTGGTTTTGGAGTTACTCGTTTTTTAGCCACAACTAGGTACAACGAATAGTGATATTTTACCGTAATAATAACTACTCATCGACGTCATCGTTGTATGTAGCCCCTACCTTAAAAATAATTTCGATAGCAACTCATGATCATATGAAGGACCACAATATTAATATGGTCAATTGTGGTGGCATCATAACATCACTCAAGCTTCTTCTAGAAACGAACATGATTATAACAATATTTGCTCGTTTTTATAAGTATTAACGAGAGTAAGAGATGAGAGAAGAAGATATTGGAAAAATCATGCAATGATAACTATTTTATAAAAAATGTACGTTTGTTACATAAAGTATAAAGTGTTATCTTTAAGTTTGGATAATAATATCACTAAATGAACCTATTATTGCTTTTAGACATAATGACTTACAATTTAATGACACATGAGGATTAATAGTAGACATAATGACATACAATTTAGTGACACATGAGGATTAATGGTTTTGGAGAGAGGCGATCTCTAGACTTGTAATTTTCTTTTAATAGCGTAGGTTGTCGCTAACCAGGTTAGTAATTAGCATTAGAATCCCTCCTGACATGGATTGCATGGATAATTTATTAGGCCTTTATTACAACTTTGTTAACTTACACTCACAATTTTCATTTGACACTCAATGGTAACCTTTATGCTTCTTGACACAGCCGACATTTACTAAAAAAAAAATCATAACCCCCTTACCAGGTGATTCAACCCAATCAAATCCAAAACTTGTGACTTCGGGTTATTATAAACCTAGGTATCGAAAAAAAATGACACCAAAGGAAAAAAAAATCCTGCCTCCGCCACTACAAATCAAGGTGGATAAACTGAATGATGACTAGTTTTTAAACAATGCGGTTGTATATTTAGATTCGCTTCTGACAAAAAAGGAAGCCTTAGTTCCTAGAGAAAACTAGAGAGTTTTTCGATTTCCAAGTGACTTTTGGGTCTTTTGTAAAGTCATTATGCAACATGAGCTCTAAAATAAACCACACTCGGGCCACTATGAAGAGGTCTGAACTATTAAGTAATGAACCAGTAAGAGGTCTGAACCATTAAAAGCCTTAGTTATGAACCATTGATCAAGGTTTATCAATAACTAAGATGATAATTGATAAGGATGACCACGTGGACTATATTTCATGTAAATTTTAACAAGAACAAACAAATTGTCATATAGAGAGAGAGAAACTTTTGTTCACCATTAAAAAAAAACATGAAAAACTTGTGTATATGACATTATTTTTCAAAAATCATACAATAAAATTTAAATATTTATTTTAATTCAAGTTTAATACGAAAAATGTGTTGAACTAAGACGTGTAAATGGTTTTTAATGGTGTGTCAGCTAATACAACAACGTGTCAAACTTATGTGTTATCACTGCTAAAATTTTAGTTTATTATACGCATTTATTCCCATACCTCACTCACTCACTATTATAATCAACTCATTTAAGCCAAAGCTTAACTAATTTCTAAATCCAAAACAACATGAAATATTTCACACCATCCATCACTCTTACTCATGCTCAATAAATCCATGAACTCATTTGCAAACATTATGGTCTCATCAACAATGCCTCACTACCATACACCAGAAGATGACTCTCAAAGCTTCCCCTTCTTCTTTCACCTCATAATCGTCATCTTCATCCTCGTCGTTTCACGAATTCCCATCATCATACTCACCATCTTTTTTCTTTACCTCCTCACCTCTAATCTCCCCGTATCTTCTAATTCTTGTACAGCAAGTATGACAATCCTTCGATGGAGGTTCTTTGGAGAAGGTTTCTAGCGTCAAAAGTGTTTGATGAGATGCTCAAATGACTCCTTCTAAGGAAAGAACTTTGTTATTATAGTAAGTAGTTATAGTGGTGTAGTTGATTTCTTGTTAAGCTAGCTTATTGTTATGGCATTACAGTTAGAAGCATATATATATGTTTCTAAATGTCTTGTGTGGATCTATATGTGAAAACCACTACTTTTAATGATGGGAAATAATTAGTTTTTAGCTTAATGACATCTGGTAACTTTCTACACAAAATTCGAGATGTTGGGTTTAATTAGTTTATACGGATGGGGATCACTTTCTCATCCATGGGCGGAGTTTCTTGGTAGCCCGAGAGAGCTCCGACCCACCTAATTTTTCACTCGTAATGTTAATTTTACAAAAAAAAAAAAATTGCGAATATTTTTAGTGTAAAATATAGGATTTTTAATAGTACGCCCCCACTAATTTGGATTTTGAGAGTCCGGCCTCCACTGATTTTTTTGTTCAAGCTCCGCATTGTAATCTCATCTAACCTGTGAACATGTTTAGCTAAACAGGTCACGTTTTGATCGACCTGATATGTTCACAGATTGACCCTTTTATATTTATATATACATAATATTATGTCTAAGGAACAATTTTTCACCAAGTTTTACTAACTATTTAATAAGTCACAAAATTTAACCAGCGTAACATACTTTTTCATTTTCCATTGCTATATCTAATAGGTAATCTAGTTATAAGAAGTATTTACATATTCATAATTTATATCATTTACATTATTAAGTCGTGTATTACACGAATCTATTTACGTATTCATAATTTATATCATTTTCATCATTTACGTGTAATACACAAATCTATAACCTGCTTTAAAAACAAAAGAGAAATAACTATCAAGTGTTTATAGTTTAACTGTGATGATTATATTAGATTTGCATTTTTTTCCTTGTAAATTTGTAATTTTAGAGTATTAATATGAAGGTAAAAAATTTAGGTTCAACAAGTCGTTTTTCATGTAAACCCGTAAAAACCCGGGTCGTGTTCAGGTGATCGAGTCCATGTGTCTAACACGATTTTTGGCTTTATTGACTCGTATTCGAGTTCGTGTTGAATATTGGGCTTCATGTCGGGTTTGACCGACCAACCTGAGAACAGAACTCATATATTAATGTGAAATGCGGTAATTCGTTCGCTAATAACGATACACGGGCAAAGTGATTAACACGATTTAGAACTTGATTACCATCTGCTAATCCAGTTGACACGGTTAGATAAATGAGTTACATAGGTTGTGTTCAGGTTACACGATTTTAACTGTGTGCGAGCTAGGTTTGATGTTTTATACACGAATAAATATAAGGATCGTGTTTACGTCAAAAAGTTAAATCTGTCAACCTAAAACTTGTAAACCAAACACGATAAGTAGAGGACTAGGGGTAAAAGAGATAATGAGCCGAGTTGTGGGGGTGGTTGATACATGATCATTATGTTAACAATTTAAGGTATGATTCCTTGTGTTCACCAAACTCATCATCGTCTTTTAGCATTGACAAATTGGAATAAAAACGTTGATATCGGGCCAAAGTAATTAAAAGGAACTTGCCCATGGCTTTATAGACTATGAATATGTTTAGCTTAACAGGTCATGTTTTGATCGACCTGATGGGTTCACAAATTGACCGTTTTGTTTTTATATATAAATAATAAAATGTCTTAGGCACAATTTTTCACCAAGTTTTACTAACTATTTTTTATAAGTCACACACTTATAACTCCTAAATTTAATCAGCATAATATACTTTTCATTTTCATTACTACATGTAATATGTAATATGTGTAATCCAGTTATAAAAAAGTATCAACATATTATATCATTTTTATTATTTAGCCCGTGGAAATCACGAGTCTATAACATGGTTTAAAAACAAATGAAAAATAACTATCAAGTGTTTATAGTTTAACTATGATGATTTTATTAGATTTGCATTTTTTACTTGTGAACTTGTAATGTTAGAGAATTTTAGAGCACTAATATGGGGAAAAATTTCAGGTTCAACAAGTCGTTTTTCGTGTAAACCCGTAAAAACTCGGGCCGTGTTCGGGTGATCGGGTCCATATGTCTAATACGATTTTTGGCTTCGACTCGTATTCAAGTTCTAGTCGAATATTCGGCCTCATGTCAGGTTTGACCTACCAACCTAAGAACACACCTCATTCATTAATGTGAAATGCGGTAATTCGTTTTCATGGTTCTTGAATTATTGTTCACTAATAATGATGCACGGGCAAAGTGACGATTCAGAATTTGATTATCCTCTATGAGTCCGTTTGACACATTTAGATAAATGAGTTAAATAAGTTGTGTTCAGGTTACACGATTTTATCTGTGTATGAGTTAGATTTGATGTTTTATACACGAATAAATATAAGAATCGTGTTTACGTCAAAAAGTTAAATCTGTCAACTTAAAACCCTCAACCAAACACGATACGTAGAAGGGGGTAGGGGTAAAAGAGATAATGAGCCGATTGTGGTGGTGGTTGGTACATGATCATTATGTTAAGAATTTAAGGTATGATTCCTTGTGTTCACCAACAGGGGCGGACCTAGTCTATAACTAGGGGCAACCCCCGCTACGGCTTGACGTTACGGCGGTAGTGTAAAATTAGTGTAAATTTTGGAAATTTGACGTTTTTTCAATTTCGTTACCGCTTGACGGATTTTCTAGATCCACTGTTCACCAATGACCAAACTCATCATTGTCTTTTAGCATTGACAAATTGGTATAAAACGTTGATATCGGACCAAAGTAATTAAAAGGAACGTGGGTCGAGCAAAAGATTAGGAATATTTTTATATCAATTATAATATTTTTTTCCTCTTTTCTAACATTGTTTATTTTTGCATTTATGTGTGTTCATGAAGGAATCCTAAGGATGAACGGGACGATATTGGTGAATAATGTTTTTGTGCATTGAACTATAAACAGATTATTTTATAGAGAGATTGATCTAATGAAAAATATGATTTTTAACGGCAAATTTGGATCATTGACGACCATTGGGGTATCATCGTGTCACCGGCGGAACCACTGATCATATCCATCCCCATTAGGCAAAATCATATATACCAATTCAAGAGGAAACCCAATAAACATGAGAATCCCATTGTGGAAATCGAACCCAAAACCTATTGGTCCCAAAGCTTTATCGCATCCCCAAGATGCCGTTAGGCTATAAAGCCATGAGCAATGAAAAAGATGGTTAAGTAAATAAACTAATGATAATGATTTAAGATCAATAATTGTTAGACTATTCAAACTAGAGAAAAAAAAATATTATTAGACTAATCAAACTAGAGAAAAAATAATGACTAATAACCAAAGTTAAAGATAAATGAAAATTCAAATGATAATAAATATAGTAGATTCTAAACTTGTTTAACATGTGTTTGAATTTTGTGTTGCTTTATATAAATCTATGGTCGGTGCCTAATTTGTAGAATGAAAGAAATTCAAAGTAACAAGTATAATGATTTTGTCATTATGAGCAATAATAAAACAAATGATTTGAGCCAAGCTTAAGCTAGGTGGTTCGCTTTTTTACTCACTCAAGTTTAGTGAAATAACCCAACTTTTAAGGATAAATCATAAATACCATAAGTGCTTCATTTATCATACTTTGAGCCAACATTCTTTTAAAGTTTGCCCTAGATTAAGTTAATTCCTTGTCATTACCGCTTTATGCTTAGAGTCCAACAACCATAAATTGATACAAAAGCAATCTCTTTACTGTTAATCTGTTTATGTATAATTACGCACACCATATAAGTTTCTTACATCATTGTTTTTTGACTTGGTTCTAATTTCACTTATTTCGCTACCATTGTTTCAATGGGTAAACCATGTAATGTAATGTAGTTTATAAATTCTACATGTTAAAAGTGTTTTTTTTTTAATCTAGTAATGTGTGTAAGAAAATACTGAGATGGCTTGAGAATTCTACGAGCCGAGCTCAAGTTCAAATTTCAGTTCTTTTTAAACAAGTGAGCCGAGTTGGCTTGTTTAACTTTGACTCCGGGTTCAAGCTAACTAGGTCTGGTTCAACTCGTTGTTGAGGAAGAGTTCTTTATTTCTTTTTTTCTTTCTTTTTGTTTTTGTTTCTGTTTTTGTTTTTCGAGATTCAATGGGGGGGATTTCGCCGATACTGAATCGATTATAAACTATTCTAGCGGATTTGGGCGCTCTAGCCAAAACGGATCCTATTTCGGCCCCTGGTATTGTACCCTTTAGTAACTTATGCAGAGATACATAAGAGGGTATGATAGGAATGGAGCCATGTTTTAAGAAAGGGAAGGAACTAGGATGAGCATATGAGACTTGTTACCGGTACCATACCAGGTATCGAATTTCCCTTACCAATTTTTTTTGTTACCGATTCGGTATCCGCGTTTTTGCATTTTGGTACGGTATCAATATTTTATCGAACTTTACACATAAATATTGGTACTGTATTGAATGTTTTCAGTACCAGTATTGATACCATATTTGGCGATTTTCGATACCGGTATATTCGGTACCAATACCAAGTTTATCCCTAGAAGGAACTAGAAGAGAGAAGCTCCAATTCCTATATATTGGGTGAAGGTTGTGGGCTGGAGTGGCCCAACGGGTAGATTTTGTCCGGGTCTAAAGCCCAAAATCTCCTAAACTTGATCCTTGTCCGGGTCTAAAGCCCAAAATCTCTTAAACTTGATTCGGACATGTGGACATATTATCATAGTCGAACAAGATTTCATTAACGGTGGTCAAATAAATAAATTACATTTAAAATGCTTTGCAACTTATTTTCAATTAATACTTGGGTAATTTCCATGTAAGAATTATGTTTTCTTTCATTTTTATAACAATATCTATTCTTTCATTATTGTTGTATTTATTCTTCAACTAGATTATTCACTTATGTTACAAGATTGAGGAAAAAAAGTATGAATAAAAATCGATATTAATAATATACTAATACCACGTGTCATTCTCTCTATTAATTTAGGAATACACTGTTTATATTATTGACTATAATAATATATATTAGTTTAGTAATATCAAATATATTAGTATACTACTTTAATATCTTATATATTATATATTATTAATAAATATAATAGCATATAAGTGATTAAATATATTATTAATATATATATATATATATAACAGCATATGAATGCTTAAAACCGTATGTATGATAATAAAACAATTTGGTAATTAAATTTGAGGTATTTTATAGAGCATTCGTTTTTTGTTTCTATTTTATAAGACTAACTATATTTTATTTATCAGATGATATATTTTATAGATAACTAGTTCTATTTTCTTTATTAGATAATATGTTTAATATTCATATTCTATAGATCATCATTTAGTATCAATGACATTATATCATTTTAAATATTATTCAAGTATAATATTATGTATTTTTTCTGGGTGTTACAGCTATACCAAAAAAAATTTCATCCTCGAAATTACGAAATAGAAAATAACTTACATGGCATGTGAATAACGAAGACATAAAACTAAGTTAATAGAGACCGATACATAGTCCAGAATATCATACGTCTATAATGGATGAATATGAACACTATTCATAGCAATAACCTAACTTGTACATATAATCTAACCACACATCTACCCGTTATCTTACATGTTTTGTTCTATAAAAAAATTTCACATCATCTGTTTTTTCAACGTCCAATTTTAATGACCGTCTAAATGTAGGAGTATTCTAATCCAACCACATGCTTGAATATGTGTAATATTGATGGATGTATCAATTGTTTCGTAAATTATAATATTATTTAAAGTAACTGTAAATTACAACATGCTTGAGTTTTGGATTAAAGTAGCAAAAGTGACCAACTCTCAGGAACCATTTTGACAGTTTACTCTAAATCTAAAGACCCAAAGATTAAAAGAAATATAAAAATGGAAATCGGCCAGGAAGTTGTTCATAATCATGTTCGTCCCACAAACATCTCCTTCCAAAACACTCACAGACAGACCCGGACAATGCAGTGTTTGTAGGTCTCTCCGACCCGTCATCCCATTAGGTGCCACCTTGGCGTTAGTAATCTCGACAAACATCCCATTACAGATGCACTAAACAATCTTAAGACGTGTTGAAAATAAGGATGACAATGAACCAGTATAGAAGAGTATCCATAATCCTTCCTCATACACGGCTCTCTACCCGTTCCGATATTTGTGGTCCATTATCTACCGGGTACATGGGTAATAATTTTCACTTCATTCACATGATGGTCCAAGACATGCGTTTTGAAAAAGCTATCATACGTCTCAATGTCATGGATGTATAGGATGGATAGCCAACATACATACATGATGGCCTAAAATATAGTTTTTGTCTGTAGCTACATGGCCGAACCAAACCTTCGGCCATGACAGACAAACAACCGAACATACACCTACAAGTGCCAAACATCAGGACGAGCTTTCCACGGCCTAGGAAATAGTCCGGCCTCTACTTAAGGACGCACATCAAGAGATGTGTCCAGACCAAGTGACGTCATCAGCTAGGAAAGTATAGATACTCTTCAAGTACATTTCAAGTACGATTTTCTCTGAACCTTCGTCCTATATTTTCTCTCTCTAAACAAAAACTTATCCTCATGCTGGAAGGTGGTCGCAGAGTGGCCGTCCCACTTCTACGACGAGCCTAACGGTTTGTTACTTGTGCAGGATTGTCTTGCTCGCAGGTTTTCAAGATCCAATCAAGCTAGACCAGACTTCGGCCCAGTTTTTGGATCGTCATTGTCAATGTTTTAAAATTTAAAAAGTGGTTCAAACTGCCAGTAGTATCGCTTGAATCGTCCGGTACAACCGATTAAACCGTCTGTTACAACCGGCTAAACAGCCTGATACACCTGATTAAACCGTTGTTTCTGAGCTAAACACCGGTACACTGTAAAAAACAGATTTTAAAATGAGTTAATTACGTTTTTCGTCCCTGTGGTTTGTCAAAAATCACTATTTCAGTCCATTAGTTTAAAAATTTTCATTTCAGTCCTTGTGGTTTCGCTTTCGTAACTATTTCAATTCACCTTCGTTAATTCCATCATATTATTATGACAGTATATTGCAAACTAATGGACTGAAATAGTGATTTTTGACAAACCAATGGATTTAAATAGTTATGAAAGTGAAACACAGGGACTGAAATTAAATTTTAAACCAATGGACTAAAATAGTGATTTTTAATAAACATAGGGACGAAAAACGTAATTAACTCTTTTAAAATATTTGTTAAAAGCACATGCATGGATGGTTAAAAGTTAAAGGAAGCTGCCTGGAAAACTGAAACCTGAAAAGAGAGTGTAGTCAAACCCAAATTGTCGAACCACAGGTAGGTAGGACCCACATTCCACTCGACAGAATGATAGGTAACTTCTTTTGCAAACGTAGGATAATGTTTTTAAATACTACGATGTTTTAAACATGTGAATGTGTTTGTTTATTTTATTTTTCATGCAAAATAAAAGTCACATTTGACTTTGAATAAATATATTACTTTAAAAGTCCTAAAATAATAGTTTTTCCAAATTTTTTAAATTTTAAATATATTATTTTGAAAGTCCTAAAATAATAGTTATTGTTTCCAGTTTTCTTAATTTGTATATGAACCAGTATCGTGGAAGTTCAACCATACATTATTTATTTATGTTTTTAATACTATTAATATTTATTACTTCAATTAAACCTTATAGCTTATATGTTAAAAGCATATTAAACCTTATAGCTTATATGTTAAAAGCATATGCCCGACTGCTTTGATCGGGCTGCAAGAAACTACAGGGTCGAATGGTTCAATTTGGACAAGTGGACTGGATGATATGAACTAGTCGGGTTTTGTGTGAAACGGATCAATTTCAAACCCAGATGAGTTAACCCTTTAAATTTTAGACGAGATGAGTGCACTTAAATAAATAACCTATTTAAATAAGTCTAACTAACCGACACCCTTGGTTCTCATTTGCTCTATGATCAACCATCGGTCACGACTCACGACTCCTAACCAACGCCTTAAAATGTAATCAAGTTATTTTAGTAACCTTTACTCTTGGATTATGGAAACGAAAAGATTTAAAAAATAAAAATGAGATATATTTTTTTTTAACGGCAAATGTTAATCCTTTAATTATTTTCTTTTACCCAGATTTGAACCTAAGACATTCCCTTAGAGGCATATGTCTCTACAAAGTGGGCTACCCCATACTGACAGATATATATATATATATATATATATATATAATTTCCTGGTCAATTATTAATAGTCTTAGTTTTCTATCACTTGAAATAAAAGTCTTATCTTATACTATGGATATGAAGCAACTTTTTTTGAATATTCCAACGAAATCATCACATGCTTGCTCACCTTTCACATATGGGACCGGCTCTAGCCCAACAATAAATGTGATGTACAAGGCTGCTCTTCATATGTCTTCCAAACAGGATAAAAAACAAAAACTAAGCTTGACGGACATACTTAAAATCTAAAATATTTAGGCCGGGTATACTTAAAACTCAAAGGTATAGAATTAGGTATGAAATTAGAAAAAAAATCACGAATAGGAGACGGTAAAGGATTAGGTTATATCTGACCAGATTATCCGAAAACTATGGCCATGTTTGGGATTCCCTTTATAACCTCCTTATTAACTTATTAACTTTTCTAAAAGTCATATATAAGAGGAAAAAGTATTTTAAAAATTTAATAAGTTAATAAGTAGGTTATAAATGGAATCTCAAACATAGACCTATTATCCATTTACCTGAACTATATGCTGAAAAATATCCCAAAAAAATTAATTTTTTTCTCTTTAACCCCTGTTTAGTAACGCTTCACTATAGTTTCACTACTTGGAAATAAAATTTCTTGAAATATCTATCAGTTTCATTACTTGGAAATAAATTTCTTTTGAAAATTTATCAATTATCTTGATGATATTATTTATATTTACATGTTATGATATGGAGGCAAAATTATCTTTTTAAATTTATATCAACATTTATATATTATAAAATTTTATAGTGATTAACTTATTATAATTGTTTAGAATATAAAATTATATACATAAATCAAAATGGTAAGAAAAGAAAAATGTATCTGAAAATTCCAATTGACTATATTTTAAGAAACTAACGTGTATACCCGATATGTGATGGGTAATTACTAGACATATACCAAGTATGGAATACGTTTTTGCGACAAGTATGATTTTAGAATTACCAATACTTGGCTCGAACCCGACCCATTGTCCTCCCTACTTTAAAGGCTATATATATTCGTTATATTCGTAAATTTGATTCGGCGATAACTAAGTTTGGATAAGGTGTTAATTGTCTCGTAATACGCATGTAATTAGCCAGGTAAATGAGTTGAAGCGAGCTTGAGCTCGATACATTTAACTTAAGAGAGCTATAATTTAGACCATGCGTAGTCGGACGTTTTGAAGGAACGTCCTCGATTAGCACGGGAACTAAATTTGTTATATATTGTCCGATTTGGCGGAAACTAATGACAAGTTAACCAAATAACAAGAATTACTCATTTAAATGTTGTTTTCATTGATATAAAGTTCAATACATTCAGAACCGGATCCGACAGAGCTTCGCCGTCTTTGTGCCAAAATCTCTCCATTACAAATGAAATTTCAAGGCATCTATTTTAGGGTTGGAAATTCGCTGGTGAGTGTATAAGTTCGGGCGAACTTGACAGTTCGCACTCATCCCAAGAACCATGACCAGCGAACTGACATAAGACTAACTTAAATACACCTTGTTTCTAACAGATTAAGCCCTATTCTCTCAGACTCAATACATAATGACGTAGGCAACAGACATATGCACCAACAGACTCCCCCTTGGATGTTGCCGTAGTCATTGACTTTTTAAATCTTCAGAGTCTTCCAATCTTTAGTTCTTGAATAAATTTTAACTCTTGATCTTTATATCCTCTTCCTCTTTCTTGAGCTTTGTCTTGACAAAACTTTAATCTTCATGCTCCCCTAGCTTTTAGTTTTAGTCTTCAGACTCATCTTTGATTTGATCTTTAGACTTCAAACTCCCCCTAACTTTGAGCTTTCTGAAATCTTTTGATAATATTTTATCCAGCTCCTCCTACAACTTTACTTTTTGTTCCAAAGTTCTAAGACACTCAAATAAACATTTCAGATTCAAAACTTTGAAATTTTATACCATCAACATTTCAAATTTAATCTTCACTTTTAATCTTTTTCAAAAATTTAGATATTTAAGTTCAAACTGATGACCTTGAATATTTTTAACATTTAAGTCTTTGTCCTCTTAAAAGAATTTTCAAATATGAAATCCATTAGTTGACCAAATTCAAGTTAATGACCTTGGTTAACCAATTTCATTTACCGATTCCAAGTTAATGACCTCGATTTGAAACCGTTGTGATTAAACCAATGTTTTTCCTCAATTTTAAAGTTTCAACTTAATGAACTTTTTAACAATTTTTGATCATTTTTGGTTTTTTACACAGATGTCATCAAGATTTTCACCATTAAAGCACCTTACCAGACTTCGAAGAACCGTTTTCCATCATTGGCTCATTGAAACTAAAGAAGAGACAAAATCTTTTTGAATTTCAAAAAGTTTATGCTAAAACACACTGAAAATCTTTTTGATTTTTAACTGTAAAGCAATTAAAGAAAATAAAATATGTATAAACATATTTAAAGACATATTTTTGTGAATTCGTGTCTAAGGATCATATTAGTTGTTTGAGACATATCACCAGTACCGTTGACCTTTTTGAGACTTTAAGTTCTAAACTTGTTTACCTAGATTGTCGATATGTTTGTCCACTTAAACTTCTTCACATTTTTCAATTGTTTCAAGATATGTTAGATATGGATTATAAAACTTGACTTAAATATGGTTCCCATCTCAGAATATACTCCCGTATCAAGATTCCCTAGATTTCATCTTACAGGTGAGTATAGCGTAACTGATATCTGTATATGGGTTGTGCGAGACCTTGAGAGCTCAGGTTAGTACTACCGTACAGACAAAGAGATGAAGGCTCGTCTTTAAGGTGTGTTCCACTTAAGGAATCTTTTCAGCATTGCAAATGATTAGATCTTTCGAATCTTTTCAAGTTTTGTATGTTATTTTGGGATTTTTAGCAAAAGTATTATAGAAGTTATAGGCTATTGCTTTCGCAAATTCAGAAGAACTTGTATAATACCCCAGATATCAATCATCTATAAACTTGTATCTCAGAATCAGGCAATCTCTCAAACGAAATTTTGGAGTACTAAGTCTATATATCCGAGAGATGTTAATCCACGAGATTAAGCAGTTGTAAAATTTAGTTTATATCCCGGAAACAATTTACTGAACGTGTAAGGCCTATCGACACATCCACAGTAAGACTTGTTTATCACTTTTTAAACTTTACATTTCTTTAGCATACTGTGATAGTCCACTGATGTACTATCATTTCTTTTTTGACAACCAAATTCTTTTTGTCTTTTTCAATGTTTTTGTACTTTTTGAAATTTTCAAATGTTTTTGAATTTTCAACTTTTTTCATATGTTTTTTATTTTTCTAAAAAATTTTCTTACTACCCCTAAAATCAAAAACATATTTTTGATTTTAGGTTTTAAGAAATATTATTCTAAAAAGATAACAAACCAATGTGGTTCCCGAGAACTCGTTGTCCGATCCCATTTTCAACATCTGCATCTGCACCTGATCAACATATAAACCATTAAACTTATTTTCGTAAAAGAATAAATGGTCATAAAATCAACGTTTCGTTCAACGGTGTGGATTTACACAATTTAAAATTGACAAATTTTCCTTTTCAACTTCTTCTTTTCTCAAAATGATTAAGAATTTGACTTTCTGAATAAGATAAGTAAAATGAAGCTCCGCTATCCAGATTTAACTTTGGGAAATTGGATCATTGGAACTCCTGCACACAAAGCAACTATTTGAATAAGGAAACCCAAACCTTTTTGGTTTTTGGTTGACATGATAAGCATCATAATCATCTTCAAACTCATCATCGTAAACAAAATCATCATCAAACATTTCGTCCGATGCCGATTCTGAAACGTTTTGATTTTTTCTTTCTTTGTCTGTTTGATTACTGACTCGGTTGATTTGACATTTTCAGTTTTGTCAGCAACAAACTTTAATTTTTCTGATGATGAAAGCCTTTTCTTAGCAACCAGGATTGTAGCTTGTTTCTCGCTTTCTTAATATAGAACCTAGAATCTTTGTTTTCATTTAATTTTGAAGTTTCACCTTTTTCAAATGTTGGATTTTCAAATTTTGAATTAGTTTTAGGTTTCACTTCGCCTTTAGATTCATAGTTTCTATTTGATTCTGTGACAGGTTTCACAATCTCTGATTGTTTTTGCTTTTCATCTTTTGACACAGTTTTTCTTCGTGGAAACACAGGCTTAAAATTCAGACACTTGCGAGCAATATGACTAACAATATTACATTTAAAGCAAGTCCGATTATCAGAAACATGTCCACTAGCGGGTTTTACTCCACTTGTGGACTTTGTTTTAGCCTTGTCCCGAAGTTCTTTCTCTTTCTTGAATTTATCATTCGATTTCTTACCTATCATACCTTTTTCTTGAACCGTATTCGTCCCATACACAAATTTATGTTTTTACCTTTGTACTCATGGAATGGCGAATTCTGGTTCCTCATCGGTTCTTCTTCATTTTCCTTTAAACCCAATCCTACTCTCCTGTTCTCAGGAAAATCACCACCAAACTTTCGATAATTGTTAGCATTCCTTTTGGGTTTCGAGTAAAATCTTTTCTTATTTTTCTCAAGATCATCTGATGAAACTTCTACAAGTTTGAAAAATTTATCAAGTTGATCCTCTTTCACGTTCCGAATCGGAAAACTATCATCGAAGTATAATCTATCAGATTCATTAATCTTGTACATGACAACATTAGAATCATCATATTCTGATGATGTATCATCATCTTTAGATTGTGATTCCAAGTTGTTCGAACTTGATTTGACACTTTCAGAGCTGCCTTCATCAGAATCATTTCCCAACACATTTTTAATCACATTTTTTACTACCACTTCATTGTCATCATTTGGGTTCGTAAAGTCTACGTTAATGTTCTCAGGCAATTTATCTTTCATTTCTGATAAAAGTAATATATTAAATGTCTTTTCAATCTCATCATCTTTCTTGCAAGAATAACTTGCAAGAAGTGGTGAAGGAACACTTTCGTATTCTTGACGCTTTGATTTATCAACATTTTCCTCCGACTTAATCGTAGGAAGAATGTGATCAATGACATAAGCGTTCGTGGTGTAACTTTTCAGCAATTGTCTTACCCTCTCTGTTTCTATCTTTATGTCATGAAGCTCACGCTTTGTTTCAGCAATAGTATTAGTGTACATGTTAATTGCGTTTTGTTTTTCACTTACTGTGGCATTTAACATCTTTACATTAGCACTAAGCTCAAGATTAGCTTTTTCTACATTTTTATATTTGCCTTTTATTTTGTCATAAGCTTCTTTCGTGGTTCTGTAATCATAACGAAACTTTCCGTTGTGAACAGAAATTTCTCTTATGACTTTGACCTTTTCAATACAAGATTCACAAGACCTTTGCGTACTTTGTGCAAGGTTTTTCAACCTCCACAATTTTCACAACTTCCTTGTCAGACACACTTACCTCAGCTGTTACCTTTTTTGCCTCTGATTTCAAGTCTTCTTGCCTTTTCATCTCAAGGTAAGCTATTTCTTCTTCCTCAGCTCTCTGCATATATTCTTCCAGAATGGCGTTTTCTAGAGCAGCATCAACATACGATGTCTCATATTCATCCACTACCTCTGTCATCATAGCAACACCAGTTTTCTTTCCGATGTATCTGTTCTAGTCAAAACCATCCTCTTCATGAGTAACAACAAGAGCTTGTTCGGCTGTCTTTGCGGATTTTTCTTCTACTTCGACTTGTGTTCTCTTTGGATATGACTTGTGTTGAAGAGCTTTCTTGTAGTACCTCATTATTACTGCCGAAAGGATTTTTGTTTCCACCTGCTTCTTGATTATTGCATTCACGTTGGAAGTGTCCCTTTTGCCGACACCTGAAGCATGTAACTTTTGACTTGTCAAATCCAAGCTTGTTGCTTGAATTGCCAATATCCCTTCCAGTGAGTGCCACAAACTTTGTAACTCTTCTGATGATAGATGCTAGACTCCATTTTATATCTCAGCTCCAACTCTTCTTCGTCCACCTGATCGTAATCCTCGGCGGTCATTTCCGGATTACCAATCTTTCCAGCAACAAGACTTTCATACGATTCTAGAACAGCAGCAAGAAGTGCTATGTGCTGTTTAGCCACTTTTTTCAGGAAATACATTCTTCAATTCGACTGCTATGTTGCACTGGAAAAAAATTGAATCAGAACTAGATTGGTTTGTCTGATGCGACTGACTGTTCTGATTTTGGAATGAAGAGCTTGAACTAGCACTTGTATATCCAGCATATGGAGAACTCTGATTTGGAGAAGAATTCATATTTGCATTAAATATTGTTTGAATTTTTGGACTTTGAATCGGAGTATCTTGAACACCTCCTTTGTAATAAAACCGACATCTTGAACAACATTAGCATACTTTGATTTTGCAATCTTCATCAACTCCATTTCATGACCTTCTAATCTGTCGATGAAAGATGACAATTTGAAATGTCTCCAAGATGGACTGTTCTTTAGAATCATCAGATACGTTGTCCATTCTCCTTCTGGAAGAGCATCGGCCAATTTCTCGATTTGCTCTTCATTAGATCTTTTGATATCATCTCTTCGCATCTGGACCATGAGGTGACAATATCTATCGATCATCTGCTTCATAGTCTCTCCTTTAATCATCGTGAAGATTTCGAACTCTTTCTTAATCAAAGCCTTTTTGCTTTTAATCATTTCGTCGCTTCCTTTGAATTTTGTCACAGAGAGAGTGCTATAAATCTTGTGACGTTTCATATTCTGGTAATAGTATCAAGATATATTCCTTCACTGATTGTTGTATCAAGCTGATCATTCTTTTCTCTGCGACATAATTTTCTTTGTCAGCCGATGAGAACTTGTGCAGCGGAAGATCTTGATCACGCTCATATTTTGGCCACTTGTATCCATCTTCAACTGAAACCCAACTGTTGAATTGATTTGCTTGTATCCAATTCACAAATTTTTCTTTCCACCCTTCGAATTCGTCCATACTCATTAGCTTTGGCCGTTTAGTCGTAGTAGCCATTTCGTTATTGATATTCATCTGGTTTGCCGCAAGAGTATTAGCATTTGATGAAGACGCCACTTATGAAACGAACACGTTATGGAAATCTTCCATTATGACAATCTGAAGACTTATCTGAAAATACGATCAAAAAAAACTCGAAACTTGATTAGCAATAGACAAGTTCGGTCGAACTTGTGTGAAAATCAGATTTTGAATTCAGTTTTCAACAAGTTCGGTCGAACTTAGATAAGAGTTTTCAAAAATTTATCACAAATTCTCAGGTTCGGTCGAACTTGATGTGGGTTTTGAGAAAAATTTACTCTTGAGCGGACTTGTGAAAAAGTTTCAAGAAAATAAGTTAAGTTCGGTCGAACTTAGGAAGGATTTTCAATAAAATAGCTAAGTTCGAGCGAACTTATGCAAAAATTTCAACAAATTTTATAAAAGTTCGGGCGAACTTGATAAAATTGAAGAATTTTTAGATGAGTTCGAGCGAACTTGAAGTTAAATTCCTGAGAATCTATCAAATTCGGGCGAAGTGATTTTGCAATCATGGTTTTTTGAACTTTTTGCTATCAATTCGATTGAATTTGATGTTCAAACTCTCTGGGGTTTACCACAAGTGTATTTTACATGATATGTTCAAATTTTAGCCAATTTTATCCATGAAATCTTCAAATATGTGAAAATGTTAAGAAAAATGATAGAATGGAGTAGAATAAGAGAAATTCTTGTCTTGATTCAGCAAATTTAGGTATCCAGGCTCTGATACCACTTGAAGGAACGTCCACGATTAGCACGAGAACCTAATTTGTTATCTATTGTCCGATTAGGCGGAAACAAATGACAAGTTAACCAAATAACAAGAATTACTCATTTAAATGTTGTTTTCATTGATCTAAAGTTCAATACATTCGAGAACCGGATCCGACAGAGCTTCGTCGTCTCTGTGCCAAAATCTCTCCAAGTTACAAATGAAATTCCAAGGCATCTATTTATAGGGTTGGAAGTTCGCTGGTGAGTGTATAATCCCAAGAACCATGACCAGCGAACTTGACCTAAGACTAACTTAAATACACCTTGTTTCTAACAGATTAAGCCATATTCTCTCAGACTCAACACATAATGACGTAGGCAACAGACATATACACCAACAGTTTTTTTGCCCAAATCTGCCCCATCACGCCAAACACCCCACCCCCGTGGGCGTGTTTGGGCGTTTTCTTCGAAAAAATCTGGGCCGCGTATTTTGAATCACGCTTAATGTCACACCCCGACCCGCAGCGGAAAATAAGTGTCGGGGCATAATTGGGTTATCACCAAAGCACATGACATTTACTATTATGTTTCATAATTAAATGAAGTCAAAGTTACATTTCTCAAACCTTCAAACATGTTCATTCATTACAAAGGAAAATAACCAACATAATAATCCAAGCACTAAATCATTTTATTTCTTCTAATCCAGGCCCTACGTGTTCCTAGCTGCTGCTGGTTCACCTGTATCATGTGTAAAAATGGGAGGTTTTTTTTTGGGTCAACATAAGTTGGCGAGTGAACCTTATAGATAAACATTTAATAATGATTTTCTGGTTAGTTTATCAATAAATTATTGTGCATAATCATAAAAGAGCATACGTATGAAATCAAGCAATGGCAACATCGGTTACAATTATAGCATACATTAACATTTGATAACATACATGATCATACCAACATCATATGAAAATTAACATAAATGAACTGTGAGATCAAGGCTCAATCAAACGGAGCCGATCGTATTGCATGAACTGAAAATGTAAATTGAACTGTGTGCTCAAGGCTCAATCAAACGGAGCCGAGCGTATTGCATGATCTGAAATGTAAATTGAACTGTGCACTCAAGGCTCAATCAAACGGAGCCGAGCGTATTGCATGAACTTGAAATGTAAATAACCGATCAAGGCTCAATCAAACGGAGCCGATCGTGCGGGCACGCCCTGATCAACCACATAATAAAATGGGGATCAAACTCAACCTCGAGGGATGGGGAGCTACGGCCTCAGCAATTGCATGTACTGAAATAATAACTTGCAAACAATTCTAACTACTGAACAGCAACAACTAACACACATGTCATGATATGATATATGCACAATAACTTAGTTATAATAAGTAATTGAATAAGACACATGATACACCCCAAAAATATGATTAAAACGGGGAATTTGAAGGGTTCACTCACATTGGGTGCGTTGGATTTGAATTGGTGAGATGCGCACGATTTAGACGAAACGAGTTAACGAGGAAATCACTGACCTAAATAATAATGGGAAAAATATATTAAATGGATGGATTCTATTAAAGATTTTTAATGGGATTTTTAGATATATTTTTGTGAGTTTATGGCTATTTTCTATCCTTAAAAATGTTATTTTTAAGTATTTTTAATTGATTTTTAATTTAAATAAAACAAATAATTATTTAAAAAAAAAATATTTTTTTTACTGTTTGACCGTTGACCGTTGACCGTTGACCGGTTCGGTCAGCGGAAATTCTTGCGCCGAGCGGGATTCGAACCGGTGACCTTCCGTTCACGCGCACGTAGCTCTACCAACTGAGCTACGTGACTAACCCGTTAGAAATCTAGTTTTAATTATATTAATACACTTATTCGAATTTACCAAAATTCCTTTATTTTACAAAAACGTTTTATTCTCATTGAACCGGTGTTGGTGTCGAGACTCGATCGCGTGACGTGCAGTTTGTGTTGCACACAGTCCACCGCTGGACTGTGTGTCTAACCCGGTTATATTCTTGAATTATATTATACTTAACAACTACTCAATCTAACCCGGTTAGTTTTATGAATAAAAAGGAATGTTATTACGCAGCGTGTGTGTGTAGCAAGGATCGAACTCGGGACTTGTATATAAACTTTGCACACAGTCCACCGCTGGACTGTGTGTCTAACCCGTTAATTATCCGAGTTTTATTTATTCTTATCTCGATTTTTGATTCATCTTCTTCATTGCACTTACTGGTTTTTTTTTTACACAGACAACTGATTCATGGTTCTACTACTTAAGTATCATGCCTACTAGTTTGAATGAATAACCGAACAGTTTGGGGGAAAGGAATACCGGACAGGTCGTCTTCTTCAGGAAGTCCGGCGAGAACAGAAAACTCTGTTTTTGAAACTTCGGCTGAGAGGGCTAATCAACAGAATTTAAGAGTTAGATTCGAAATTGAACCAGAGTACATGGGTTTTTAGCACGATTGAATGTGTTTACCGTCAACTAGCGTGGTTCCGGCAAATTCCAGAATTTCTCCGGCGAAACCAGAAATCCAGCAAAGTCTTCTGTGACTGACTTTGAGTGACGGAAAAATGTTAGTAGTGTCCTAGCAATAGATTGAAACAGCAAGAGAGGAAATTCTTACTGGTTTATGTTGAATACGGTTTTCCGGCGAGAGTTGCAGAAAATTCCGGCGACAGTTTTCTTGTGCTCAAATGACTTGAAAACGCGACGAAAATGGCTTTGAGTGTATTTGAGACAGTTCAGAATCGTATATATGATTGGAGACGGAATTATTTGTAACTTGAATGTCTTTCGGTTTCAAAACTCAACAATTGAAGTTCATTCAATCTAAACTTTAGTTAGAAACCGATATGCGTCGGTTATAAGTTAATTAAACGAACGAAAACTGATCTGACGATTTGGCTTACCGATTTCCGTTATTCAAATATCAGTTAACCGTTAAACCGAGTTTGCGTATAAAATTTAATCGTTTCATAATACTAACAGAAAACAACTTGTGGCGGAGTGGTTTGGAAATGGATAGATAAATCGTTGGAGGCAGTTGACCCGGGTTCGAGTCCGGTCAGCTCCAACTATTTTTTATTTATTTTATTTTAACTTTTTATCAAAAATAATTTTTATAGATTAGTTTATATATTAATTATGTAACGTTTAAACTCAAAATATTCATAAATACTTAATGAAATTTCGTAACTTGGTATTTGATTACAAAACGAAGCGGGTTTTGGAGACCCGATTTATACAAATGTTACAGTATCCCCTACTTTGAGGAATTTCGTCCCGAAATTCAAACAGTTGATGTAGTAGGGAAAAGATGAGGGTATTTTTCACGCATTGAGTCTTCACGTTCCCAAGTAAATTCAGGTCCCCGTTTCGACTCCCAGCGTACCCTAACAATAGGAATGCGACTTCGACGTAGACGCTTTTCTCCATAATCCATAATCTCTACTGGCCTTTCGATAAAATGCATGGATTCATCAATCTGAATATCCTCTAGTGGAATATGAAGATTCTCATCAACGAGGCACTTCTTCAAGTTCGACACGTGGAATGTGGGATGAATTCTGTCGAGTTCTTCCGGTAGGTCAAGCTTGTATGCTACAGGACCTACTCTTTCGAGTATTTTGAAAGGTCCTACGTAACGTGGTGCTAGCTTTCCCTTTTGCCCAAAACGAACTACTCCCTTCCACGGTGACACTTTTAAAAGCACATGATCACCAACGCTAAACTCCAAGGGCTTCCGTCGTTTATCTGCGTAACTCTTTTGACGACTTTGAGCCGCTAGAAGATTGTTTCTGATTTGATGAATCTTATCTGTTGTTTCTTGGATCAATTCCGGACCAGTAATTTGAGCTTCCCCAATTTCGTGCCAACAAACAGGAGATCGACACTTTCGACCATATAAAGCTTCAAAAGGTGCCATGCCGATACTAGAATGATAACTGTTGTTGTACGAAAATTCGACTAACGGTAGGTGGGCGTCCCAATTTCCCTTGAAGTCTAATGACACATGCTCTAAGCATATCCTCAAGGGTTTGAATGGTGCGCTCAGACTGTCCATCAGTTTGGGGATGATAGGCTGTACTGAGATCTAATCGAGTGCCCATAGCGGATTGTACTGCCTGCCATGTACGTGAGGTGAAACGACCATCACGATCAGAAATAATACTTAATGGAACTCCATGACGGCTGACGATTTCGCTGATATAAATACGAGCAAGCTTTTCGTTCTTAAAATCTTCTCGAATAGGAATAAAGTGAGCTGATTTTGTGAGTCGGTCTATAATCACCCATATAGTGTCATACCCACTAGAAGTGCGAGGTAACCCGGTAATAAAATCCATGGTTATATTTTCCCACTTCCAGACAGGTATTTCTGGTTGGACCAGAAGTCCTGAGGGTCTTTGGTGTTCAGCCTTTACTTTAGAACAAGTGAGACACTTGGAAACAAAAACGGCAATATCTTTCTTCATTCCAGGCCACCAATAGGTGTACCGTAGGTCTTGATACATCTTATCGGCTCCTGGGTGTATAGAATATCGCGACTTATGGGCTTCATGCATGAGTGTTTCACGAAGATTGATATGGTTAGGAATCCATATACGATCTAGGTAATACAAAATACCATCAGATTTAGTTTCCAGCTTTAGCTCGGCTCCACAGGACATCTCCTTTTGTACATCTTCCTCTGTTATTGAAACGTGTTGAGCCTCTCGAATTTGATCCTTAATATTGGTTATAATTTGCGAACATAGAATATGAATGGAGTTCGCATACCCCTTTCGACTAAGTGCATCAGCCACCACATTCGCTTTACCAGGGTGGTATTTGATTTCACAGTCGTAATCATTTAGAAGTTCGACCCATCTGCGCTGCCTCATATTTAACTCTTTCTGATTGAAGATGTGTTGTAGACTCTTATGGTCAGTGTATATTTCACACTTCGTGCCATAAAGATAATGTCTCCATATCTTAAGAGCGAATACAACGGCTCCCAGTTCAAGGTCATGAGTGGTGTAGTTCTTTTCGTGAGTCTTGAGTTGCCTTGAGGCATAAGCTATAACTTTTCCTCTTTGCATGAGAACGCAACCTAACCCTTGCCCTGACGCGTCGCAATAGACTACAAAATCATCACAACCTTCAGGAAGAGTGAGAATTGGTGCATCACAAAGTCTTTGCTTGAGGGTTTGGAAAGCTTCTTCTTGCTTGGGCCCCCATACAAATGGTTTCCCTTTATGGGTTAAAGCCGTGAGTGGCACCGCAATGCGAGAAAAGTTTGAAATGAATCGACGATAGTAACCAGCAAGTCCAAGAAAAGACCTTACTTCAGTTGGCGTACGTGGAGCTTGCCATTCTTGAACTGCTTTGATCTTTGATGGGTCCACATGTATTCCTTTGTCATTGACTACATGCCCAAGAAATTGCACCTCTTTTAACCAGAATTCACATTTTGAGAACTTGGCATAAAGCTTTTCCTTTTCTAGAAGTGCAAGAACAAGCCGCAGATGACGCTCATGATCAGCTTTAGATTTTGAATAGATAAGAATATCGTCAATGAACACAATAACAAATCGATCAAGGTAAGGTTTGCAGACTCTATTCATTAGGTCCATGAAAACAGCTGGTGCGTTGGTTAATCCAAACGGCATAACCATGAATTCATAGTGACCATATCGAGTTCGAAAAGCAGTTTTAGGGACGTCTTCTTCATGCACCCTAAGCTGATGATAGCCCGATCGAAGGTCGATTTTCGAAAAGCAACTGGCACCTTGTAGTTGGTCTAGGAGGTCATCTATACGAGGTAAAGGATATCGATTTTTGATAGTTAACTTGTTGAGCTCTCTGTAATCGATGCACATGCGGAAAGATCCATCCTTCTTCTTTACAAAAAGTACAGGTGCACCCCAAGGCGATGAGCTGGGGCGTATAAATCCCTTGTCAGTCAACTCTTGCAATTGACTGGCTAGCTCTTGCATTTCAGAGGGGGCTAACCTATATGGAGATTTTGCCACTGGTGTAGCACCAGGTATAAGATCGATACGAAACTCGACATCTCTGATTGGAGGAAGTCCTGAAATGTCGTCAGGAAAAACTTGTGGAAAATCTTTTACAACAGGAATATCTTCAAGTTTCTTTTCTGCGGTCCCCTTCTTGATGACATGGGCTAAAAACGCGACATAATTCTTGCGAAGGTATTTCTGAGCTTGAAGGCAAGACATTAAGTTGAGTCCTTTCGCCGAGGTTTCTCCAATAATTCGAAGAGTCTGACCGTTTGAAAGAGGAATACGAATAAATTTCTCACGACATACAACTTCCGCATTATGCTGACTAAGCCAATCCATTCCGACTATGATGTCGAAACTTCCCAGCTTCATAGGAATAAGATCGACTGAGAAATCGTGATTGTTTAGGGTGAGCGTACAGTTGCGTAAAATAGAATCTAACGAAACTGGTTTTCCATCTGCAACTTCCACTGTTATAGATTCCGCGAGCTTATCTCGATTTTTACTTAAGATGGGTTCAAACTCTAATGACACGAAACTTCTATCCGCACCAGTATCAAATAACATAGAGGCATATCTACCATTTATAAGAAACGTACCGTTGACCACATTGCCGTCAGCTCTGGCCTGGTTTGCGTTAATATTGAAAGCCCTTCCTCTAGCAGGTGGAGGAGCTTGGTTTGCTTGGTTCACAGGGTTGGCTTGGGCCTGAGCATGAATAATATTGACCAGCCTTGGACATGAGTTCCTGAAATGACTTGGATCCCCACAATTGAAACAGGCCCGCATAGGTTGGCCCATAGGGTAGTTGGGTTGGTAGTATGTTTGGGCTAAATGTTGAGTGGGTGGAAATGGTTGTTGTTGTTGGGCTTGACCCATAAATTGTTGATGGGTTTGGGTTATAGGTTGGTGGCGATTTGTTCGTTGAGGTGCGCGGCATGTTTGTGCAAGGTGTCCAGCGCGACCGCAGCTGGTACAGTACTGGCAAGGATAGTCAGGGAAGTGGTGATACTGACAACGGTTACATTTTGGTAGTGGTCCTGTGTATGGTTTTTTGTATGGCGCGGGTGGAGGAGTGGCTTGAGTGATGGGTGCAGCAGGAACAGGGGTGTTGGTGTGGGTGACTGCAAAGTTCCTGTTGTTGCGCTTCCTCTTGTTACCAAATTTAGAGGAAGGAGTGTGGTGGTTTGAGGTTTGTCCCTCAGCAGGAGCTTTCTTCTTTTCTTCCTTGAACTTCCCATTACGAATTCGGTTTTCGGTTAGTTCTGTTGCCAACACCATGGCAGCTTCGAGTGTTACCGGTGAAACACTGAGGACCGAATCTTGGATTTTCGAGGGAAGTCCTCGAATGTAATGTTCGATCAGACGGTAGGTTGGAGTGAATAAGTTTGGTACCATCTGGTTCAACTCCAAGAACCGTTTGTTGTAAGTAGAGTGATCACCATCTTTTTGTTTCAGGGCATGAAATTCATCTTCCAATTTCTTAATCTCACTCCTAGGACAGAAACGCCTAGTCATGATCTCCCTTAACTCCTCCCAAGTTAAGGACATCGCATCTTCCATTCCCCTCTTTCCCTTCTCAGTATTCCACCAAGTGAGAGCTACACCAAGTAGTCTCCCGGTGGCATAACGAACTTTGCGATCCTCCGGACAATCGCAGTTTAAGAAAACGTTTTCCATCTCCTCGAACCAACGTTGGAGAGCAGTGACTCCCTCAGTTCCTTCGAATTTTGGGGGATCGCAAGACTTAAAATGTTTGTAGGTGCATTTGCCGGTAGGAGGGTCGTTGATGATCTGGTCCTGTTGTTGAGGAGGGTTAGTAGGATTTGCAGCAAGAGCTTGTTGTACTTGTACTACGATGTCAGGTAAAATCGTGGCCATTTGGTTGGCGATATGAGTGGCCAATCGTTCCTGAGACTTTTCCGATTTCCTACTCCTTCGATGCGATCTATACGACATCTACAGGATCATAAAATGAGAAGATTGTGAGTTTATGGTATCTTTTAGGTGTCATGTGTCTTAAAAAAAATGAAAATAACATAAATATCAATAATGCAACTACATCCGAAGGATGTCTTGGGTTCGCTCATGTTGGGCCTCAAATGTCCCCCATACCTTCACCTATATAGTCATGTGGGCCCCCATGGCTATTGGTTTGGTAGGATTCACATTAGTATTGGCAATTTAACACTCGCATCCCCCGAATGCTAACCACAAAATATGTTTCATGAGATGTTTGGTCGGAACGTGTCCAGGTGTAGACACAATGACAACTCAAAGTGGGATTAGCTCTCACGACGTTTGGTATAGCATGCTTTGGCCTAATAGGTATTTCGTACTCTCATCGTTGGTCCCCAGGTAGGCAAACTGGTCCTTTATTTTGGATTTATACGAATGCCAGCCTAGACAGGACGTTCCGACTACCGGTACTAGTACCCTTCCAGTTACTACATGCCCGTCATGAGAACTCACTTTGATGAGATTTGAAAACACGAAAATCGTTGTAAAATCAATCATGATGTGGTGTGTGCTTGCATGGATGTGATATGTTATGATCATACGATTTCATGATAAGCATTATTTGATAATACATACTTATGAACATGCTTGAACAATATCAAATGTAACATGTTAACATAAACATATAAACATCATGAAATTTGGCATATAACACACAAAATTCTTATAAGTTTCTAATCGACTATAGTATAGGCTCTAAGGGTCTAATAACCTATCCTATATCCCTATAGTCAAGCTCTGATACCAATCTGTCACACCCCGACCCGCAGCGGAAAATAAGTGTCGGGGCATAATTGGGTTATCACCAAAGCACATGACATTTACTATTATGTTTCATAATTAAATGAAGTCAAAGTTACATTTCTCAAACCTTCAAACATGTTCATTCATTACAAAGGAAAATAACCAACATAATAATCCAAGCACTAAATCATTTTATTTCTTCTAATCCAGGCCCTACGTGTTCCTAGCTGCTGCTGGTTCACCTGTATCATGTGTAAAAATGGGAGGTTTTTTTTTGGGTCAACATAAGTTGGCGAGTGAACCTTATAGATAAACATTTAATAATGATTTTCTGGTTAGTTTATCAATAAATTATTGTGCATAATCATAAAAGAGCATACGTATGAAATCAAGCAATGGCAACATCGGTTACAATTATAGCATACATTAACATTTGATAACATACATGATCATACCAACATCATATGAAAATTAACATAAATGAACTGTGAGATCAAGGCTCAATCAAACGGAGCCGATCGTATTGCATGAACTGAAAATGTAAATTGAACTGTGTGCTCAAGGCTCAATCAAACGGAGCCGAGCGTATTGCATGATCTGAAATGTAAATTGAACTGTGCACTCAAGGCTCAATCAAACGGAGCCGAGCGTATTGCATGAACTTGAAATGTAAATAACCGATCAAGGCTCAATCAAACGGAGCCGATCGTGCGGGCACGCCCTGATCAACCACATAATAAAATGGGGATCAAACTCAACCTCGAGGGATGGGGAGCTACGGCCTCAGCAATTGCATGTACTGAAATAATAACTTGCAAACAATTCTAACTACTGAACAGCAACAACTAACACACATGTCATGATATGATATATGCACAATAACTTAGTTATAATAAGTAATTGAATAAGACACATGATACACCCCAAAAATATGATTAAAACGGGGAATTTGAAGGGTTCACTCACATTGGGTGCGTTGGATTTGAATTGGTGAGATGCGCACGATTTAGACGAAACGAGTTAACGAGGAAATCACTGACCTAAATAATAATGGGAAAAATATATTAAATGGATGGATTCTATTAAAGATTTTTAATGGGATTTTTAGATATATTTTTGTGAGTTTATGGCTATTTTCTATCCTTAAAAATGTTATTTTTAAGTATTTTTAATTGATTTTTAATTTAAATAAAACAAATAATTATTTAAAAAAAAAATATTTTTTTTACTGTTTGACCGTTGACCGTTGACCGTTGACCGGTTCGGTCAGCGGAAATTCTTGCGCCGAGCGGGATTCGAACCGGTGACCTTCCGTTCACGCGCACGTAGCTCTACCAACTGAGCTACGTGACTAACCCGTTAGAAATCTAGTTTTAATTATATTAATACACTTATTCGAATTTACCAAAATTCCTTTATTTTACAAAAACGTTTTATTCTCATTGAACCGGTGTTGGTGTCGAGACTCGATCGCGTGACGTGCAGTTTGTGTTGCACACAGTCCACCGCTGGACTGTGTGTCTAACCCGGTTATATTCTTGAATTATATTATACTTAACAACTACTCAATCTAACCCGGTTAGTTTTATGAATAAAAAGGAATGTTATTACGCAGCGTGTGTGTGTAGCAAGGATCGAACTCGGGACTTGTTATATAAATTTGCACACAGTCCACCGCTGGACTGTGTGTCTAACCCGTTAATTATCCGAGTTTTATTTATTCTTATCTCGATTTTTGATTCATCTTCTTCATTGCACTTACTGGTTTTTTTTTACACAGACAACTGATTCATGGTTCTACTACTTAAGTATCATGCCTACTAGTTTGAATGAATAACCGAACAGTTTGGGGGAAAGGAATACCGGACAGGTCGTCTTCTTCAGGAAGTCCGGCGAGAACAGAAAACTCTGTTTTTGAAACTTCGGCTGAGAGGGCTAATCAACAGAATTTAAGAGTTAGATTCGAAATTGAACCAGAGTACATGGGTTTTTAGCACGATTGAATGTGTTTACCGTCAACTAGCGTGGTTCCGGCAAATTCCAGAATTTCTCCGGCGAAACCAGAAATCCAGCAAAGTCTTCTGTGACTGACTTTGAGTGACGGAAAAATGTTAGTAGTGTCCTAGCAATAGATTGAAACAGCAAGAGAGGAAATTCTTACTGGTTTATGTTGAATACGGTTTTCCGGCGAGAGTTGCAGAAAATTCCGGCGACAGTTTTCTTGTGCTCAAATGACTTGAAAACGCGACGAAAATGGCTTTGAGTGTATTTGAGACAGTTCAGAATCGTATATATGATTGGAGACGGAATTATTTGTAACTTGAATGTCTTTCGGTTTCAAAACTCAACAATTGAAGTTCATTCAATCTAAACTTTAGTTAGAAACCGATATGCGTCGGTTATAAGTTAATTAAACGAACGAAAACTGATCTGACGATTTGGCTTACCGATTTCCGTTATTCAAATATCAGTTAACCGTTAAACCGAGTTTGCGTATAAAATTTAATCGTTTCATAATACTAACAGAAAACAACTTGTGGCGGAGTGGTTTGGAAATGGATAGATAAATCGTTGGAGGCAGTTGACCCGGGTTCGAGTCCGGTCAGCTCCAACTATTTTTTATTTATTTTATTTTAACTTTTTATCAAAAATAATTTTTATAGATTAGTTTATATATTAATTATGTAACGTTTAAACTCAAAATATTCATAAATACTTAATGAAATTTCGTAACTTGGTATTTGATTACAAAACGAAGCGGGTTTTGGAGACCCGATTTATACAAATGTTACACTTAATGTAACACCCCGAAAACGGGTTTAATAGTCAAACCACGTTAATAATAATGAACGGGTGAAATACCGTTAGTGGTAAAAAATTAACCCGATAAATATTAGGATTTAAATAAGTAATCCTAATGTTAATTAAAAAGTAAAATAAACAACTTTGAGAAGACAAAGTTTATAAGAGGCCCGAGTCAATGGGACTTAAAATAAAACGGGCTATAACTCCCTGAACCCACTAAGTTAACTAGGAATAATTAACCTAGTTAATAATGTGTAATTAAGTGATAAACTATGAGTTATAACTTCTTTTGATCAAAATGAATCATGAGGGACTAATATGGCCAAGTGGGTAAAATTGGTTTTAATAAAAACTAAAGATAAAAACACAACACACACTAAGTGTGTGTGTGTGTGTGCATGATCGACCAGGAGCAAGAACAAGGGGTGTAAACCCTAGTTCAACAAAATCTTCAAATTGAAGGTCAATTCAAGACCCGAATTGAAGCACGAATGTATATAAACGATCACCAAGTCAAGGGGATCATAAGGTATCTCGTAAAACCTAGATTGGTTAAAGTTAAAATTCGAGACAAGTAGGTTACTTGCAAATAAATTGATGGATTATGATCCAAAGATGAAATTAGATGTTTATGTATGCCTAATTTCGTTAGATATGATGAAATTATGAAGTACTTGATGTAAGGTTACTTCTAAGTGATGAACAAGTAGATTATCAAGTGGGTTTTGATGATATGGTAAAGTTTATGATATAATCATGTTTAAAACCATCATGCATGGTAGTATTAGGAAAAAAAAAAATACTCGAACAAATTATGAGTTTAAGTATATGTTCATAGTTGTCATGAAAATGAGTTAAGTATGTTATGATGAAATTGGTGATTTTATTCATGTATATGGATGTTTAAAATCATGATATCTACTAGTTGATATGTAGAACTTGATTATATTGGGTGTTCGGATGAATGCTAGTAATATGATAAAACGTGTTTCACTTATAGATGAGAACTCTTAGTTTTTGCGAAATGAATGAATAATTAGTTTTGATAATCGCTTGAACTAGTGAAGTGTTGAAAATGCAATGAACTTGGTATGAATTTTAATTAAAACGGTGGCCTAAAACTAACGCCTACCGAGTAACTAATAGAATGCCTAAACTTGTTGTTGAACTTGATTGTGCATTTCATATGCTAATGGGCAGTTGACTTTTAAAAAGTCAAACGGACCTATAATACGGTGAATGATAATTTTGATATAAAATGCGTAAGGTGGGATAATCATATTAAACTATGATTAGTCTAACCACCTTGTGAATGATGAATGATAGTTTGACACTTAACAAGCTAGGTGGAAGCTTGGGAAGGAAGCGGGTCAAACAAATCAAGTACGGAAGAAAAGCGTAGTTTGGATGCAAGGTAAGTAAAACTTACATCTTTTTGTAGGATACATATTTGTTTTATAAGCTATGAATGCGACAAAGGTAATATCCGAAATATGGGTTCCGACACGAATGATACGGGTCGGAACAAAGATAAATGATAAAAACCATGGTAAATGGTAAAAAGGGGCGAAACGGTAATCTCGTTATGAAATGACTAAGATTTAAAGAGTTTTCTTTAAGGTTACCTTATAAATGTAACTAGTAATAAGAAAGTGGGGTAAAATGGAAATTTAGTCAAGTGTTGACTAATGTAAGTTGAGGTTAAAAGAATACCCATGGTGTAAGCAAAACATGTTAAGTATGTAAGAAAAAGAATTTATGAAAAAGGATCTTGCGGTAAAATCCGTGATGGGTCGGATGTGTGAATTGGTCATTAATTATCATGTTTTTATAAATATAAATGCTTGGTCATTTAGGCCAAACGGGTCAAATGGTGATGATAACACCATTTGACAATATCGACTAAGCTTGGTTGTCAAGTTATATTTTCACAGGAGTGAATAGCAATTGGATAATTGCGTCACCATAAAGTAGCGGCTAATAAAAGCAAGGTATAAAATGGGTCTATATATTGACTCGAGCCAGGTACGTGTAAATAAGATTATAGGTAAACGTGCGATTTTGGTCAAACATATAATTGAAAGTCCTTCGTCGTAAAAGGAGGGACTAAAGTTGACTGAAATGCCCTCGATCGACGAACCGGGCAAACGACCCTTAAAGTTGTTTAGAAATAAACATTATGATCAAGTAAATCTTTGATAAATGTAAAAGTTATAGACATAAGCCTTCTTGGGGTCAAGCGCCTAAAATGGGTCTTTTCCGTAAAATGATTAACCAAATGGTAGTATTCGGAATAAATGGTTCATTATATTAAATCCGCCACAAAAATAGTTGTGGTGGAAGATAAGTATATATATCTTAATGTGAGAATAAGATATGAGTAAAAGGGAGAGCGTGATATGAGTTAAAATACTTAAATCCTTAACGGGTCAAAATAAGTATACATTCAAAACGGGTTACGGATGCATAGAAAACCCGTGAATAGAACCTTGGTTAATAGGAAACAATTATAGCATGATGTTCATGAGATTTAGAATGTAAACAAACAAGTTTGTTGATAAAATCATGAACAGGTTAAAAGTATTTAAATAAATATAAAGCCGAGGGCTTGAAAACTTAAGAAAAAGTTTAGTTCGGATGTTGGATTTTAACTCCATATGATAGAGGAACAAATTACGATCGCGTAGGAAGAAACGGGAGATCAAACAGATAAGCGGATCGAAAGTTATGGAGAAATCCGTTTTAAAAACGAAAAACTCTAAAATTCTGCAGCTAGCCACCGTAGGCTACGGTCTGCAGACCATAGCTTATGGTTGACAGATTATGCCGAAGCAGAATCTGCAGACCGTAAGGTACGGTCGGGGCTGAAAAAAATGTTTTCTTGTTCGTTTTGACATTCAGACTCGATTAAACGCGTTATAATCTAATTACGACTAACCCATTTCATGTTTTTATGAAATGTAGGCAAAATGTATGGAACTAGAGAACGATCAAGCTCAATGAAGAACCGAACACGAACAAGAGTTAAGCTTCCGCATAATGTTTCGTCGTCACGTTTTAAACGACGAATAAAAATATCTTTTATGTTGAAAAGTTTTAAATCTTAAATTGTTTTTAAGAAACTCGTATTTTCAAATGAATCTGTAATCGTATAAACACTTTTATATGTGAAAATTATATGTAAAATCGATATCTAAAGTAGGGTCTTACACTTAAATTGACAAAATATTTCAAATTTTGACCGTTACCCCACAACGGTAACAATAATAAATTTTATTTTAAAAAAACTCATTTATACCTATATAAACGCCCCACTTTTCACCCAAATTTTATAAAAGAATCTCACTTTCTTTCTACTTTTCTCTCTAGTTTCACCCAACTTTTTATAAACTTATCCATCATGAATCCATTCCGACCCTCGTTTGGTGTTCCGTCAAGACCCGGGAACCAAATACCACTCAACCGCAACAAAACTTTAACTTTCATGACATGGACCCGAATGTGTTTGCGTACGAGGCTTACTTGAGCGGCTCTATTCCCTTCATTCCAAACCCTTACGGCTTTGCCCCACCGGGGGCTTCGCAAGTCTCCCAAGAACAAGTTGAACCCGAGGTGGAGGCGGTGCCAGAGACGCAACCCGAACCCGGTCGCAAAACGTCCAAACGCGGAAGAAGGTCACATAAAAAAAGGACCTGAAAGCTCTTCGTCGTAAGCATAGTTACGTTATTTGGACGAAGGACGAGGAATACGCGTTGGCTAGGGCGTGACTAAATGTTTCGGTTTTTTTCATTTGTTTCTGGTTTTTTTATTTTTTATTTTTTTAGAAAGTAATGTTTTTATTTTAATGAAATTTATTTACTTTTAGTTAAAATAAATTAACGATTGTGTGATGATTGACGGTGCATTATTGGATGTCATCACCACTACGCCCCTTTGTGAATAATGTCCCCTTGCTGACTGGACTGTCACATGACAGAAAATATCCAAGAGTAGAGTCATTATTGATAAAAACCACTACACATGGTATAATTGTACATATGATAACTTAAAAGTGATGTTATAGATAATTGAAGACAAGATTATGATGGGATTGGACATTTTGACCTATTGAAGACAAGAGTTGATGGAATTGGACATTTTTACGTAGAATGGAATTTAGAGATAATTATATAGACATGCTAAAATTATATATTATTTGATGTTTGGAACGTTCATAACGGTTGAAATTGTCTTGTTACACGATTATAGGTATTTTTAGAAACATAATTAGAGTAATTATATTGATGATAATTGGTTTTAAAGAAAGTGATTTACAAAATGGTCAAGTTGGCTTGGACTCGCTTGGACTTTAAATGTGTAGTGAATTAGAAATGAATATTTGATAACATTTGCAAACAAATGGTTAAGTTCACCATACTTTTGTCAAAGGATTAGAAGCAACATATGTAGGGGTCAATGCGTAATAAGTTGAGATGGAAGCTTTGGTAATTTGGTGAGTTAACTAAGTAAAAGGAATTTGTTTTGAAAATTTTGCCACAAAAACACAAAGTCGGTACATAGAGATTTGGAAATAAAGTATGCAACAAAATCCATTTTCATAATATGTTTAGCTCGTTTAGTTATGCAACTATACATTTGATATGATAGTTGATGTGCGTGAATTATATATATTTTTAATTGGGTTTTTCTTCATACAGATATAATTTTAAAAAGGGTTTTTCACCTAAAAACTAACTACACACACAAAGGACAAGTGTACCCATCGGGAGGTAATATAATTTGTTGGTAAGAACCGGATATCAATCTGTGGATGCGGTGTCTCGATACTAAACTTTTGTTACTTCAAAGCCTTTTCAATCAAAGAGTTGGTTTTGTTCCTAAATTATCAGGCAAAGTAATAAACTACTACCAAGCTAGAGAATAACAATATCTAAGAAAGAGTTGCCTAAACTAAGTATCCACAAACAAACATGTGACAACTAAGGGTAGGATTAATGGTGATGCAAGCTCTAAGTCAACTAAGTCTCCAATCAAGGTTTCCTAGTTTATAATCCTTAGGAAAACTAAAATTAACTACTCACTCTAATCACCTAAAAATTATTATTTGAAGCTCACTTGCTTAGTTAATGTTAACCTTTAAACAAGAGTTATTTGTTTGTCAAAACTCCTAACTCTACAAGTTTGGGAGAATTGCCATGAACAACATAACAATCACCCTAACTTGCTTTCAAGTAAGTAGCACTATCATCATGTTGTTGACAAAAACCACAAGCATGGTCATGCTAGATAACAATCTTGGCCAAAAATCATCAATCTAACACAAACATAACTATAGAATCCATGTAAACATTATTGTAATTTTTCCAAATCTAAATGCAAGAATTCCTACACATGTTCAAATCATCATTCAAGCCATGTTAACAATTACCATTCCTACTTTCATGTTGTGAATCATACTAACAAGCTACTAAGATTCAATAATCATAATCTTTACATGGGTTTTCCAACACATCATGTAAATACTTATGACCAAACATTCAAGAACAATGACTTTAAAGCATGCATAAGAACTCCAAGAACAAGGTTAAGCACTACTATGAAGATTAACAAAAACAATCACCACATCAACTTCCATAGTTATCACATATTCATAAGTTTCAACTAGTTTAGACAGCACCAAATGTTTAGCCTACAAGGCTCATGGTAACCAAATCAAACATACAAAGACAATAATTGTTCATAATGTAAGAAGTTTCTAACCAAGATTAAAGACAAGTAAATGGTAAGTTGAGTGGATCTCTAAGTGTAATACTCCTCTTCAAGGCTTCCTCTTGACTCCTACAAGCTTCCAAGACAGATTCTTGAGAGAAATCTTCACCAAAATGCTCCAACCCTCCTCCAAATGAGCTTAAACCACATATTTATGCTACTGGGTGTAACATCCGTCAAAAACGGATTTTACCAAACCCGCTCCGTTTATTAACCGAACAATCAGTTAAAATTTTCGTTGCAAATTAAATGCCCAAAATAATTTTAAACGATACATAATCAATTATTATATGGGATTATATAATTAGTTTTTGAAAATCTGTCAAAAATAAGAAAATAAAAATAGTTTGGTTCTGCCGGGTTTCGAACCCGGGTCAGTCACGGTTCATCAAACAACTTAGCACACAACACTTGAACCACTGCGCCACTGATGTTCCTTGTTAAATGTTAGGATCATTTAATTCGTATCATGACTTTCCGAATTCAAAACCGGCGCCCAAAAGTTGCAGTCGTCGGAAATCCCGGTAATCTCGCGAAACTTAACGATTCTTTCCGTTATAACGTAAACTTTAACTACACATCGGTTATAACCGACGTCTGTGTCCGCGACACAAACCATAACCGCCGGAGAAATTCAAACCAACGAATAAAGTTGAAAATCAGACCAAGTTCATCGATAACCTGCACTATAAATACCCCATTGAACCTCTGCAAACATTTTCGCTCAAACCGCACCCTTTCTCGGCGAAAACTCACTCGCCGGAAATCACCTGCAAATCGCCGGAAAACCGGGTTCCTCATTTCTGAGCCTTACTGAACCCCCTAAGCTTATACCGAAGTCACCCATACCTTTTTCAAACTTTCTGAAGACTCGCTGCTGCAAGACACACGTCGCCGGAAGCCTGTTGCTGTCGCCGGAGTTCTGCCGGAAAACAGAGGAAGCTAGTCGGTATACCTCACGCCTAATTTCTTCATTCTTTTTACTTAATCTCATCTGTAATTAACTTAAAAACGCTAAAGAAACTGATTTAATCTTTGAACCAGTCGGATTTTCCGATTCTGGTTAAAATCTGACGAAGAAGACGATGTACCTGTAACATATAAATATAATTTAAATCAAGAAATTACTCGGGTTAGACACACAGTCCAGCGGTGGACTGTGTGCACAATAAACACACTAACGTCACGAGTTCGAATCTTGTTCCACACCGCTGCTTAATAAAAATGTTTTTTTTTGTTGTTAACCGAACCGGAGTCACTGTTATATGTTAAGTATATTAATAACCGGAAATATAACTAAGTTAGACACACAGTCCAGTGGTGGACTGTGTGTATGTTTAATCAAAGCGCACGAGTTCGAGTCCGGTCTTCTCCATCGACCCGGAAAATTATTTACCTTTTTAAATAAGTCAGAAATAAAAATAATTAGTTTGTATTTAAGTATAATAAAAATCGGATTATATAACATGTTAAACACACAGTCCAGCGGTGGACTGTGTGTTACGCAACCCACAGGTCCCGGGTTCGAGACCTGTGGAGCGCACAGGTCCGATTCAATTAAATCGTTTTTAAAATAAAAGGATTTTCTGTTTAACTTAATTAATATATAAATATAATTAAAAACAGATATATGACGGGTTAGACACGTAGCTCAGTTGGTAGAGCTGCGTGCACGCGTACGGGAGGTCTCGGGTTCGAGCCTCACTCAGCGCACAATTATACGATTCGAACCGGTCAAAGTCAACGGTCAACGGTCAAAGTCAAACGGTCAACTGTAGCAAAAAAATCAAAATTTTTTATTATTTTTATTTATTTATTTTAATTAAAAATCAATTAAAAATACTTAAAAATAACATTTTTAAGGTTAGAAAATAGCCTTAAACTCACAAAAATACACTCAACAATCCTACTAAAATAGATTAATAAAATCCGTTTACTTACCGAACCATAATGATATTTATCTAGGTTAATTTCACTCGTGGTTAAAACCACTTCGCGTGCATTCAACATCATCAACCGAACGCACCCACTGTGAGTGAATCTTACAACTCCCCCTTTTTAATTACACGTTTTGGGGTGTGTCATGTGTCACAAATTAATTAACTCGTTTATTTAAACTTGTGCCATACCATATCGTGATCTAAACTTAGATTGTTTATATTGTTGTGATTACTTATTTCATTTTGTCAAATTAAATGAAATTCATTCATTAAGCCCATCAGTTCCTCGTGGGAGACGAGTTGAACAACGCGTGCCTCAAAACCAATCCATTATTGTTCATGTGTGTATCATTGAGTTTATATTGTTTGTAGTTGTGTCATTCATATTATCATGTTTATGCAATTCATTCATTAGGCCCATCAGTTCCTCGTGAGAGACGAGTAGAGCAACGCGTGCCTCTAAATGTTCCATTATTGTTCATGTGTGCTTTATTTAATATCTAATGATTGTTGAATAAATTTACATCTATTTTTACTCATGCTTGGTTGTGCACTTATTTCATAATCAATTTAATAAACTTGTTCAAATGTTTTCCATAGGATTCACTCGCCAACTTTATGTTGATCCAAAAACCTTTTTACACATGATACAGGTGAACAGGTTGAAGCAAAGAAAACATAGGAAATGCCTTAGAAGAGAATAAAGAAGCTTAGATTGATAGTTAGAACATGTTGTAATATTTATTGTAAATTTCCATTAAATTGTATTAAATGAATATGAAACGCATAATAAATGTCATGAGCTTTGATGATAACCCAATCATGCCCCGATCACCTTTTCCGCTGCGGGTCGGGGTGTGACACTGGGAGTTTGGCACGACCATGCCACCTTTTGGCACGGTCGTGCTTGGTAAGTGTCAGAGTGCCTTTTTCGAGTGTTGACTTGTTTGCTAGTCATTTTGGGAAAAATCCCGCTCAAACTTCTGAGGTGGCACGGTCGTGCTTCCTGATGAAATGCTCGAAAATGTCTGATATGATCCTGGGAACTAGCTGAATAGAGGTTGGTTTTGGTCGTGCCAGTCTTCAAATCTTCCTGGTTTGCGCAGAAAATGAAAATGCCGATGAGAGTGCCGATCAGGGTTGGCCTGGCACGGTCGTGCCATATCTGGCAGTTTGCTGGAAAACTCCGTTTTTGCTCCTTTTTGCTCCAAAATCCTTCATTTCAACATCAGGCCGAAGCCTGAACCTGTATTTTCACAAACAACTCAAATGAGTACCAAAATCAATGAAAATACGACAAGTTCTCGCGTAAACGGGGTCTATTTGAGGTTTTAAAGATGTATAAATTCTTATACATCAACAGTAACCTTGTGATTCAAGTAATGTGACCAGTTGATAACCGACTATTGTGTTAATCTAAGTATACTTGTTAAACTAATTCGCATAGTAGCTAATATATATGAAATTGTGTGTTTTACAACTATTAAATTTGGAATGACTTTAAATTGTTCGTTGAATTTTCAGTTCGTTTACAACCTCGTTGACTCAAACTATGCATATTTTCAAAAGAACAACAAAATCAAATGTGATTGATACTTTAAAAGCTTTAAGAAGCTTACAACGTTCTTATTCTTACATTACTTGTAATAACAAAGGGCTTGGAGTCTGGTGATACTAAGGAGTCAAATAAGGTGTTGACTACACGTGTTGAAGGTTTTCGTCCTAATAGCGAACATTGGTGTAGATTTAGTAGGTGTGTTAGTTTTTCTTTGTAAAAAAACATTACTTTTTGAGAATTAGAAGTTTAAGTTTTTAAAAGTTGTTTACCAAACATAGCCGACGTGTTAAAAAATACATGGTAGGAGGTCAGTGGTTCTAAGTGAATGCAAGGTACAATTCATAGGGGTGGACAATAACCGAATCGTTAATCAACCTGAAACTAACCGAAAACCGAACTAAACAAAATCGGTTTAAGTTTTTTTTACCCTCGGTTTACCGAGTTTAACCAAAGAGAACCAAACATTTATATTTTTATATAGTTAAAGTTTTTTAAACCTCCATTTCTTATATTTCAATATTTCATGTGTTTACCTCAATTTTATGTATTTATACCTCCATTCATTTATTTATACATCAATTTCATGTATTTATACATCTATTTCATATATGATATCTCAATTACGTGTACCTTTAAGCAAATTTTTTAGACCAGGTTCGATTTTGGTTATTAACTGAAATTAACCGAATTGACCCAAAAACCAACAAACTAGCCGAATAAACTGAACCGATTTACATAAAACTAATCGTTATAAAATAGTTTAACCAATGACTTCGGATTCAGTTAATACTAATAACCAAACTGAAACAAACCAAACCATACACACCCCTAAGCTACAAACAACACCCAAACTCCACCTATTAGTTTTTGAAAAATAAAACCCGGTGTGGGCCTAAGTATGACCCGCTAGAACCCCATTTTTTGAAAAATAAACCGGGTGTGGGCCTAAGTATGACCCACCAGAACCACATAGTAAAAGCCGGCGTCGTTAGTTTAACCGATAAAAAAACCGGGTCAAGTAGTCAATTTATCCACGCAACCCAACCCGTCAAATAAAGACAAACCTAGTCAAAACCAATTTGGTCAACATACCCGTTCGCCGTCATCCATTATTCAATCATCCCACTTGCACACGCCCATACACCCTCTTCCTATATAAACCTCTTTCATCTTCAAACCTTTTCCATCTTCAAACCGGTTTTGTTTCTCAAAAGCATCATAAACAATAAGTCATAACTTAGACTTCAATGGGTGCGGTAAGTTCTCATATATGTTCCTCTTCTTCAAACCCTTTTCTCGGTTCGCATTTAAACACGCATATCATCGTATTTTTTAAAAGACTTAATTTTGTTGTCCAAGAAGGGTTAGCGACCCAACTTGTTATCGTTCTTGAAAAACTTAGTTTTGCTATCAATAAATAGTTAGTGGTGCGCAACTTGTTATAGTTTTTAAAAGAATTAGTTTTGTTATCCAATAAGGGTTAACAACGCAACTTGTTATATATTTTTTTAAAATAGTTTTGTTGTCCAAAATTAGTTGGTGCGCAACCTTTCGGTTTCGATGTAAAAGAAAATATATATTAATTTGAATTTTGAATTAAATTATTGTTTTGTTATCCAAGAAGGGTTAGCAATGCAACTTGTTGTTTTTTAAAAAACTTAGTTTTGCTGTTTAAAAATAGTCAGTGGCACAGCTTTTTGCACGTTTGTCTTCTGTTTCTGTTTCAGTGTAAAAGAAAATATATATTATCTTGAATTTTGAATTAAATTATTGTTTTGTTATCAAGTTGGGTTACCAACGCAATTTGTTATAGTTTTTAAAAAACTTGGTTTTGCCATACGAAAATAGTCAGCGACATAGTTTGTTGTGTGTTTGCCTTCGTATTTGTATTGGTGTGAGAAAAATGTATTAATTTGAGTTTTGATTTGAATTTTATAGCAAAAGGATGATAAGAAAGACTCTGGAGACAAGAAGGCGGTAAGCGGATCAACCGCGGTTGTGTTAAAGATTGATTTGCATTGCGACGGGTGCGCGAAAAAGGTCAAAAGTTCCATTCGCCGCTTTAAAGGTGTGGAAACGGTGAATGCGGATATCGCCGGAAACAAACTAACGGTGACCGGAAATGTGGACCCTGTGAGCGTTAAAGAGCGAATAGAAAAGAAGACGCATAAGAAGGTGGAGATAGTGTCAGCTCCGGTGAAAAAAGACGATGGTGGTGAGAAGAAACGTGATGAAAAGCCGCCGGAAAAAGTCCGGTGACATTAAGGCAGATGTTAAAAAACCCAAAGAGGTACTAGTTGGAAATTATTATGTTAATTAATTAATTAATTATGGGTTTATTATTTATTGAATAATGAGGGTTAATAAATTATTAAATTTATTACTTTTTTTGGTAACTATAGGTTCAGTCGAGTACCGTTGTGTTGAAGATTCCACTTCATTGTGAAGGATGCATACACAAAATTAAACGAACTATATCAAAGATCAAAGGTGAGTTTTTCAAAGTTTTTTTTTTTTAAGTAGTTGATTTTGGTTATAAATGGTTCGGTTAATGCGATTAGGTAAAAATATTTAGACAAAATTTTATAACATGTAACATATTGTTCACAAACAAAATTAAAAAAAATATATTTTTTAAACACTAAACTTCATTAAAATACAAAGCAACAAACTACAAACAAACGGCTGGTAAACAAGTAACAAGCTGCATTGCAACCCCCTTTTAAATTGCAAAACCAATCATATAAAGACGAAGCGACTCTTAAGGGTTAAGCAATTACTATTCACGGCCCGTTGGATCAGTTTCGTTAGTTTTACAGACATTCAATCGTAATCGAACCATAAAAATCGATTATCTATTTTTTTTTAAACCAGCCGTTGGTTTCTCAATCAGTTCACTTACGTGGTTTCGAATTTTTTCGGTTATTTTATTATATTTTGGGTTTAGGCTTAAAACTTCTTAAAACAAGAAAAAAAATTAATTATTAATATTAAATTATTTAATTTAATTAATATTGGTTATTTGTTAACAGGGGTAGAATCGGCAATACCAGATGCTAGCAAAGATTTAGTCTTGGTGAAAGGGACAATGAACGTGAATGAACTTGTACCATACTTGAAAGAAAATTTAAAAGAGATGTTCAAATGGTTCTTCCCAAAAAAGATGAGAAAAAAGAGGACAAAAAGGATGCGAAAGCCGACGGTGGTGAGAAGAAAGAGAAAGCCGCTGGCGGTGGTGGTGGTGATGGCGAGAAGAAGAAAGCCGAGGCGAAAGTGGTTGGTGGTGACGGAGGTGGTAAGGATGGCACTAGAAGCATAGAGGTGGTCAACAAGCTAGAATATCATGGACAAATTCCATACACATACACAATACCAACTTATAGCCAAAGTTATTATAACCAAGATTACGGCGTCTCGCCTTTTGAGCATGGGTATGTCATGCAATACTCTAACGGACCTCCACCTCCGCCTCCAACATACTATAACGATTCTAGTGTGCCTGACGCAGGGATGTTAGTGACGAGAACCCAAATGCTGCTTGTTCAATCATGTGAAGTGAACTTGACACGATCAAACAATCGGAGCCCTGAACTTGTCATCTAATGGTCACGTGGTTGAGGAATTCGCTTAATACAAATAGAGAAACATATTTTTTAACCGATTAAATTGATTATCTTATGTTCGGCTAGCTAGTTTTAGTAATTAATTTCATGAGTCTTATATGTTTATACTAGTTTTGTTCTAAAGAATAATAAGATGATCAATTTTTCTGTAATACTGCTATCTAACTCTGTCGTTTTCTTCTATCTAAACTTCGAATTTTCTTTAAAAGGTTGGTTTTATGTTAACAAGCTATAAATGCTACATTATTTTAGTCATCATTCGACTAATGTTGATTAAGACGGGTGCAGTACGGCTTTAAAGTTGGATAGTCGTCGTAAACATTAATCGCGTCCCCACAATGATGGCTTGTGTTTTTAACTTAAAGATATTTTTTGTAATAACTATAACTACAAAGACGGCCGGGTCCAATGACCCCATTTGTCACCTTTGATAGTTTGATCACTATATGTTACAACATATGGAATGGGGTTGTACTACTTGGATGATGTAATAGTAATAGAGAGCATAGAACAAGTCGAATGAATGAGAACACTATTTAAACGGCTCTTTACATTTAATATTATTTAGTAATTAGTAATTTAGTAATCTTAATCATGTAAGAAACACTAAATAATTGAGAAACTTGAAAAACATTCTAGACCACACATTTTCCCTAAACTTTTCGTAATATACACATATGTATAGTTTAAAATTGACTATATACATATATGTATATTGAATTATACACATATGTATATAGTCAATTTTAAACTATACATATGTGTATATTACAAAAAGTTTAGGGAAAATGTGTGGTCCAGAATGCTTCTCAAGTTTCTCAAATAGGATGGACTTCTTTTAGAATCCCTACCATGGTAATCATAGCGAGGATGTGACAATCATGTTCTTAATATTTAGTTGTCCTTTTAAATAACACGCTAGACAGCAAAACTCGCTTACCCCTCGGTTTTTTAACATGGCCGCCACATGAGGACTTTGGAGGAGATTAGACATCCACCTAATAAAATACAATAAAATATGCAAGAATTATTCATGTTTTGGACCCTAATCGTGTGAATTTAGGTATATATGTGCAGGAATTATTCATGCTTATATGACGGAATTTCTAATTTATTGAACGTGAAATTGTATGATATTTTAGTGATTATTATTTAATGTTGTTTAAAAACATAGAAGATTGCTAATTGATTGTTAATTTATGTCCTAATTGTGTGGATTTAGGTGTTATGATATGCAAGAATTATTCATGTTTATATGATGGAATTTCTAATTTATTGAACTTGAAATCATATGATATTTTAGCGATTAATATTTGTTGTTGTTTAAAAACATGAAGATTGCTAGTTGATTGTGAATTTTTGACCTAATTGTGTGAATTTAGGAAATTTATAATATAATATATATATATATATAAATATATATTATGCAAGAATATTATGGTTATATGATGGAATTTCTAATTTATTGAACTTGAAATCGTATGATATTTTAGCGATTATTATTTTTTGTGTTTAAAAACATATAAAATTGCTAGTTGATTGTGAATTTATGTTCTAATTGTGTGAATTTAGGTATGTGTGTGTGTGCAGGAATTATTCATGTTTATATGATGGAATTTCTAATTTATTGAACTTGAAATCGTATGATATTTTAGCGATTATTATTTGCTGTTGTTTAAAAACATACAAGATTGCTAGTTGATTGTGAATTTATGTTCTAATTGTGTGAATTTAGGTATATATATGCAGGAATTATTCATGTTTATATGATGGAATTTCTAATTTACTGAGCGTGAAATAGTATGATATTTTAACGATTATTACTTGATGTTATTTAAAAACATAGAAGATTGCTAGTTGATTGTGAATTTCTGACCTAATTGTGTGGATTTAGGTATATATGCAGGAGTTATTGGTGTTTATATGTTATAGGTATGTTGTTAACATACTGTGAAATTTATTATATGTTAATGTGAAGTTGTATTGTTCTTCAATGATATTAATCTTGATGTTCACTTACTTGTTATTAAATAAACATAAAATATTACTAGTTTATAATTATCTTATGTCATAATTGTGTGGATTTAGGTATGTATGTAGGAGTTATTGGTGTTTACATGTTATAGATATGTTAACATATAGGTACTATGCAGGAACTATTCATGACTCAACCCGACCCGAAACCCGTTTCAACCCAAACTAAAAAACCATTTTTTTCTAGACTGACCGTTTCAACCCGAATCCATCTTGACCCGCAACCCGACCCGCCCGTTTTGCTGGGTGTACAATATATTAAATAGGAATGAGACCGGTAATGGTGTCGAGCCGAATATCATTGATACTGAAATTTAGCTAAAACCAAAACCGAATATCTTGATGTATATGTTCGGTCCGTACCACATAACACCGATATCGTTTTTGAACAACATATTTTATTAATCTCTGTCGTCTTTGGGACTTTAACCCAAGACCTCCACCTCCCAAACCCAGGTATTTAAAGACTTTGTCTTTGCCTATGAACCACACCATCCGCCTAACCCAATATCCAAATTGGGCTTCATATGCTATTTTGTTTTCTTTGTTACTTAACGAAGGAAATGGATGTTATCAAGGGTCTGGGTAAAATCGAAACAATTTATGAAACTTTTTGAGGTAAATTGATATATTTAGTATGTTGAAGAAAATAGTTATTTAGTCAAACTTAGAGAACAAAACCGAATTCAACTATACTATAATTGGATTTTCTATTAACTATAGTACCTAACTTTGTTGTTTTCTTCTGGTTAAAACCTTAAAATTGTAATTAAAGGTTAACTTTCAGATAATAACTTCTTGTCAGTGTGGAATGACCCACTTAGTAAAAACATATGTTTTTTAAAAGAGAGTTCTCAGATTTAAATTTAAACAATAAAAGAATAATTTATAATTATTGATGTAAAGAAGAAATATTTATCCTTAAAAAAAGATAATAACTTACAGCTTTAAAGGTTGGCTCTATGTTCACAAGCTCTAAACAATATATCAGTTTAGTCATCATTTGACTAAAGTTGATTTAGACTAGGAGAAAGACATACAAAAAAGTTAAAAGACATAGCCGTCGTAAACATTAATTGTGTTCCCACATTGACGGCTAGTGGTGTTTTTAGCTTAAATCAAAGATAATTTCCATAACTATTATCAAAATTACTTGGAACTTGAGAGAATCTATATATATATATAATAAAAAAATTATTGGGGGACATATGTCACCCTCTGGTTAATCCTCAGATGAATTTTCTCGCTTAAACCAAACACTAATATAGATAGTCCGATGCTAAATGGATAGTCCGAATTATTCATTAATCAAGTTGTCTAAAATACATAATCTTACAACGTAGTCTTCATTCTAACCCTAAGATTCATCTCCAATGTTTGATTTCTTCTCATTCTCTCTTCTTTCTATTCATATTTGTTGTTCTTCCATTAATCGAGGGATCTTTTCATTCGATTTTAACAGCTTTGATCGCTTCATATATCGTTCTCATATGTTGATTGAAAACTTTGACTTGTCAATTGTTATATTTTGAGCCTGGGTTTTCTTTTATAAACATTTGTTGTTAATAACTTATTGGTTATTTAACATTCACGGGCGATGTCTCATTGTCCTCTTCATACATTTGATGTTGTCGCAAGAAAGAAGCTTTCTTTTATGTGGATGAAAGAAAGTTGTCATTTTAGGTAAGTTGTTTTATGATCTATTTTTCAATCATTCTCTATAATTATATAGATTACTCAAATGAAGATGTTATTTTTTTACATTGCTTGCTTTTTTTCAACTAACAAATGGACTTTTATGTTGCAAATGATATCATCTAGCGTTGGTGATTATGTGGACACCGATCATCTCCCATGATGTATATTTGGTTTGACCAACTACACCAAACCAAAATTGCTCTTCTGACGTATTATCCAACCCATCGATTACTACTCTGTTGGTTTTAGTCTTGGTGGAGTGTGGAGAGATGAGAGTATAGATTTATTTATTTACTTTATAAAAAATATATTTATAGGAAAACAAGTGGATTTGGGTTGTGTTTTATTGGTAATGAGTAAACAGGCATTATATAAAACATTGTTTGGAAACACGTCAAATGGTCAAAGTGTTGTATTCACATGCATACATTTTTCTTAAATGACTTTTCATTTTCCTCCCCTTTTTCACATTCTTTTATACTTCTTTACATGACATATATTCTTCTACATATTATATTATTTGTGTGTGTGTTTTTTTATCTAAGGAACATCATACATGACCCGATAGCTCTTTATTTCTGCATATGCTAATATATATTTTATTTTACCATTTACTTTTTTTTAGTTTTGGGGCCTATACTTTACTATATTTGATATTTTACATCTATTTGGTTTTAATAACAAAATTTGGTCTTCATAGAATTTAATTTTAGCCCCTTCATGTCAGGATAGTAGAGCTTTAATTTCTTCCCTTTCAGACATTATGAATCAATAGCCAAATCACAATCTTCTCATTGAAACTTTACAATGTGACGTCGCTTCATGTCCAAACCTGTCCACCTATTGGCTTTTCCATCAATAGTAAACAGGAGCATATCGGCCGTGAATGAAATGAGAAGGTATATTAATGCTCTACTTCTAATTATAAAGTATATTGATGATCTTTACTTTACACTTCAATGGGCATCACATTGGATTGGATTGGTAATGTTATATAAAATCTAAATTTTTATGCTTTAATTAGGTGTGTTTATTTTTTTCTTTTTCTTTTTCTTTTTTTGTAAATTATGTAGCTATCTATTACAATTTATATTACTATTTGGACTTCTTGAAATCTTTACATATTTATTCAAGAAAAAATCTCCACCATATGTACTTATGGCTTTGGTTATTGCTACTATTTGTTAATATTATCATTTATTTGCTTTTGTGCCCAATATGGTCAAGAGCAATAAACTAAAGATGATATATGATATAACGATTGCCATACTATCATCACGATTGCTTTGCAAAGACACTAGAGATTGAGAGTGAGGGCAAAAACAGGTATATCTTTGCTATAGAAAGAGCTATATGTACACACAATTAGTGTCAACTTTTTTTTGTTTGTTATTATGACATGTTTGTGATTTTTTATTATAAATGTTTATTTATTTAATGTGTTCTCATACATTCAAAGTGTTTATGAAAGTAAACGAAACTTTTATAATAAACAATTTGAAGAAAGATTTCCTATTGGTAGACAAAAAAATAGAATGGAGACTAAAACTGGTCTTTGATATTTGCACTTATTAGTTAATACTCAGTCATTAAAGCGCTTGAAATTATAAGAGCACATATATATTTATAAGCGCTTTGTCATTGTTTACATTTGTTTAGTTTTTACAGATGTAGTTGGTAGCAGCAGTGTGTCGGTCCAACGCACGGGCGTATTGAAACTGGATTCAGAGAGAACACATGATTGTGAAAAAATGCGACAAATGTTGTTATCGAGATTAGATAGATTGGGAGAAATGATTGTGCCGGTCTACAAGGAAGTTTTTTTTCCTGGATTTAAATAATTCTGTTTTTTTGTCTTCCAATGTATGTGTTTTTACATTGTATTAAATTTGAACATAAATAATAGGTTTTTGGTTGAAGCCGCGTTTAACGCGGGGCATTAGCCTAGTTACTATCAACTAAACAACTTTTTTCTAACTTTTTTTTATATTAAAGGTTATTATTGTGTGTATATATATATATATATATATATATATATATATATAATGTAAATTGATGAGCTATACATATGTACTTCACGAGCTACATATGTAGGTACCTCCCTTTGACTAACAATTTTGTTCTTGGTATTCACATGAAAATCGTCGAGCAGGTTACTCATCCAGCTGATCCAACTGATGCATGTTTCTAAAGTAATCTTTTGTACTTACAGATCCAAAACATGTCAAAGTTGGCAAGACATGGTACTCCAATTAGGTTTGCTCCTAGTCACAAACGAAAAACAAACCGGGTCACGTTATACTATATTATACCATCCCTATACCCTAAACCATATCACGTTAATAATTAATACTTCACTTGGGTACATTGAACTACGGATGAGCATTTGGTACCAGTATATTCGGTATCAGTACCCATTTTTTTGTTTTTCGGTACCGGCATTTACGGGTAAAACACCAATAAATACCGGTACTGAAGCGTTATATTCAATACTGGTGCCGATACCATTTTTTTTTGTTTTAGTACCGATATGGTTCAGTACCGAACGGGTATGATGCTCATCCCTAAATTGAACTATTGAAGTTCTAAATATGTTTCTCATTTTTGTTAGAAGTAATAAGACTGGCATCACCATCCGCCCAATACCACAATTGGGCTTCATATGCATCTAGTAATGGCCCATCCATGATCCAACATATATAACCCAAATAACAATTTCTTCTTCCTTTTCGCATCAAAACCCTAATCTAGGGTTTGCCGAACATCTGGTACCAAAAATCCCAAATTTGAAGGCAAGATGGGAGGCAAATGTCCACATAGAAGGGTGAAGAAGAGAAGATACTCTCACAAAACCTTCCGCCTCGCTAAATTCCTCGTTAAAGATATCCTTTTTATCGTTTTTTTTATAATTTTCTGTTTGTTTTCTTGAATTTAACTGCAAATTACCAGACATTTTGTGTGTTTTGTTTCTTTAACTTTTGTCTTATCACGTGATGATGCTGTTTATGATGAGCTTAAGAAACCAGATGAGGAGAAGACGCCGTTACCGTTAGATGAAGATCTTCCTGGAATGGGTCAATATTTTTGTTTACACTGCGAGTAAGTAGTTCAATTATATACATATTAATGTTCATATTTAATATTATTGGAATTAATTTTTATTAATAAAATGTTGTTGTTTGTTTCAGTCGGTATTTTGCTAATGTGGCCGTGAGAGATGAACATTTCAAGACTAAACGGCACAAGAAGAGGTATGTTTCGGCTTAATTTGGTTATTATTTTAATATCTTAGAACAAAAAAGTCATCAATTTGAATGGGTTTGATGTGGATTGTTGTTGAGGTTGTTTACTGAGGTTGTTCTCCGGTTTAATTATCATGAATATTGATTTTTTTTAGGTTTTTAGTGCCTAAATGGTTTATAGAACAACTTTGTAGCCATGTCAATAGCGGTCGCTATACCGAATAACGTGCAGTCAAAGGTTGCTACAGGGTATGTAGCCATAAATAGCGGGATTTCATTTTTAGTTTTTTTATTTGTTTTAGGGGCTATTTGGCAACTTTTGAATGGGTAAATGCTGAAACAATAAGTCTGAACCATTAAGAGCTAGTATAATGCTTAAGTGTTCAGAGATAAATGTCTGACCAATTAAGATAAGAGGTCTTAACCATTCAGATTTAGTATAATGCTTAACCATCCAGAGGCAAATGTTTGAATCATTTTGACATCTGCTCGCGCAACAAACAGTTTGAACCAATAAGTGCTGAACCGGTAAGAGGTTTGAACTATTAAGAGTCTCGTTTAACAGCTAAACAAAGAGCCCTTTAAATATAAATAGTGATTAAATTTAACTATAAAATAGATGGATTTTTGGTTTTTGTTAAATATACATGCAAAATAGTGTTTATACTAGGGTATTTTGATATAATAAAAATTATAACTTTATTCTTGTGTATCGCTATTTATAAAATAGTGCCTGCTATTTATCACTATTCGCTCTGTAGCATATAGGCATCTTATCGCTTTTCGCCATTAACAACTATGTTTGTAGCTTAATGTGGTTATCTATTTTATATGTAAAACAAAATTAGTTTTCAAATATGAAGTTAAAAGTTAGACATAAGTAGTTATTAAATGGAGTTTGATGTGGATAGTGTTGCAGATTCAAGAATTTATAAATTCTTATTTACCACGTTTGTTATTGAGTTTAATACTAGGTCGACCTGTCAATGCACGTTAAGTTCTACAAGTTAGTTAATGTTTGACTTCCAAAGTTAGAAATTTTAGATATTCTTAAGGGATATATTGTTTTTGTAGGATCAAGGGTTGTTTCATAGCTGTCGATAGCGAAGAGCGACAAATAGCGACAAGGCACCTATAGGCTACGTAGCGAATAGCGACAAATAGTGACCACTATTTATAAAATAGCGATACACTAGAAAAAGAATTTTGAAAATTTTTATATGTATATTATATCAAAATACCCTAGTATATATGCTATTTTACAGTGTATTTAAGAAAAACCTATAATACCAACTATTTTATAGCTATATCTAACTGTTATTTACACCAAAAAAACCCTAACTGTCGCTATTCACGCTATTGGTCGCTATGGCTCATATAGCGACACTTGGTCGCATGGCTACATAGAGCGCTTAGCGGTCGCTATAGCCGCTATTAACAATATGGGTTGTTTATCAGTCGCTTTTTATCGTTATGAACTTAATGGTTATTAATCTGATATATTTTGATTCTTTGACATGAAAGTAGATTTGTTAGCCATAGTTTTAAAAAAATGATGTGGTGATGAAGCTATGCAGTTATAGCAGTCCAAAATCATATAGCGGTCAAGGTCCGCTATATGATATATAGGTTATATAAGCGGTGTTATAGCGGTAATTTTTATACCATGCATAATATATGTATTTATATATAAATATAAATATATATTTGAAAATATTGATAGTGGTATCAAAATTCTAGTAATATCATGCAAAATATTTGTAGTAATATCAAAAAATGAAAACATGAAAGTGGAAGTCCAACAATTTCTAGATTTAGGTTTAATTTTGTTGAACGATGAAGAACCAACGTCAAACGAATCCAGCAAATGAAGACTTTAGACCTTGATTTAGGTTTAGTTTTACGTTTGGGCCTTTAATTTTAGGTTTATTTCAAACAAAAAGTTGATTAATATGGGTTTTGGGGTTGAAATAAAAAAAAAACGCTAAAAGCAGTGCTACGACCGCCATACGGGTTTCAGAATAGCGGTCAAATAGCGGCATTTAGCACCGCTAATAGCGGAACCGCTATTTGAACCGCTATGAGGTCGAATGTCTGCTAAGCGCTATAGCATCGCTATAGCACGCTATTGACTGCGTAGGGATGAAGTTTTGCAACGAGTAATAAGATTTTGAGTTGTCATTTTTAACTCATTTTTTAAGGAAGTTGTGTTCGGGTTGGCCTGTTTAACCTGAAGGTTGTCATTTCTAACTTGTTTACTGGTCGCGAACGTTTAACTGGTTAATATTTAACTTTTTGATCAAACTTATTTCCAAATTGAGTTGAAATAACCAACCTGGTGTTCTTAGTTTTGCACCTTCAATCGCATCTATGGCGCCCTGATTGATTTGGGTCAAGCTTTTTCTAATCGACTATTGCTGTTTTTAGGTTGAAGGTAATGGCGGGCCCTGCACCACATACACAGCTTGATGCTGACCTGGCAGCTGGAATGGGCATGCCTGATAACGGGCCGAAGCTGATGTCGATGTGAGCTTAGTTTATGTGTATGTTGATACTTTATATTTTCTTAAATTCAGTTTGCAAATGTAAGAATCAAGTTTTTTCATAGGAAGTTGATATTACATAACTAATATTCATCTTGTTTTTGTCAAATTGATTTTTGAAATCGGTAAGTTTCGTTACTCCAGGAAGTTAGTTTTCTCATGGTTATAATTACAAAGGGCAACCAGTCTTAGGGGCTGTTGGGTTGGCTTATTAAAACAGATTAACCATGTATTGTGTTCAGATGCATTAAAATAACTCTCGTGTTCGGATGTATCACCGATATATCGGTTATCGGTTCCCATGTACAATATTGGTGTCAAATATCAGTCAGAATATCAGTACCGATATTTGACCGATATAGCATCGATTTTCCTAATCTCGCTACCTTTCTTCTTAGTTTTACCATTCGGCTTTCTCCTTATTGCTTCTGTTAGTGTTATAAGTCTTAATTCTTAATTGTTGGTGTTTTAAGTTTAAACGAGTTCCTACTTGCTACAGTTGTTAGTGTTTTGCAAGTTGCTAAAGGTTAATTTGTTAATGGTGGAGAGCAGTTGTAGTGTTTTGCAAGTGCTAAGGTTAATTTGTTAATGGTAGAGAGATATGAAATTACTGATATCCCACCAGGATAACCTATATCTCAAATATCGGTTGCATTAACTGCTTAGCAGTCCACCAATGCTGTCACAACAGCCACCCTTTTACAAGAAACTGCAAACCATAAGTCTTATCAAATAATCTGGTGCTAAAAGTAAAAAAAATGGCCAGATGAAGATTCGATTTCGGAAGCCATCATCTATTCATCTTAGCCGTTCGTTATCAATGTTAGCATCTTTTAGCAAAACTGGAACACAAACACAAGATCTTAAGTTAAAACACAGCAAACTATAAACAATGGCAGGTGGACAAAACCTTTACTCTCTTCAAGTTGTTTCTCACAATCCTTGAACCCTCTATATTACTACAACTTGGCTGTTCACAACATTGCAAACTTGATCATATTAAGTTGGGATGTTAGATTTAAATAACCCCAACTTTTACCAATTGGTAACACTCTCAACTTCCGATTTGTATACCAGCACTCCCAACATTTAACTTATTGGCGAATAACACTCCCTAACTGACTGAACCCTAACCCAATTAGTTTTTGCTGATGTGGCATTTTTTAATGATGTGGCATTTTAGCGTGGCAGCTAATGTGGCGGTTGACATGACATTTTTGATGATGTGGCAGCTGACATGGCATTTTTGATAGGCGTGGCAGCTCACATCAGCTATCTGGGTTAGGGTTCAGTCATTTAGGGAGTGTTATCGGCCAATAAGTTGAAAATTAGGAGTGCTGGTGTACAAATCAAAAGTTGGAGTGTTATCGGTCAATTGGTGAAAGCTGAGGTTATTTAAATCTAATATCCCTATTAAATTCTAATTAGTGAAACATGATCATATGTTACTCCAACTTACCTATGATGTATGTGATGTTCTTTACAAGAATCAAATGAAAGGGGGGGGGGGGGGGGGGGGGGGGGGGAGGCATTACCTCATCAAGTTCAGATATAGATTGTGCTTGTTTTTGGTACTTGATAGGATTTGAAACCTCTGGGTCTGCTAACTTAACGTATGTCAAGATGATTAAGCGACGTTTGTATTATAACTACTTGAAGTTTGTCGAAGCACATTTCACTGCACATGAATTCTCTTTAGTGTACCAACCACCACCTATTTTGACCTGTTCAATCTTATTTTGCTCATCCTAACCCGCTTGATATTTTGTGCTCTTTAGTTCACTTTACATATACCCGTTGAAAACTTACATGTGCCCAAAATAACCCAAGATGTTCATAACCACCCATCCAATACAAATTTTGATATGTGGCAAGTTTTGGTTGGCATTCTACGAAACAATAGTTAGTTGTTCGACCTAGAATTTTCTTGAAAACTGATCGAACTGACTATGAATACGCTTACTTTTGAGTGTACGGATTATTTGTATATATGATTGTTCGCAAGTGGAATAAATAGGTCGTAAATATGACGTTTGTTTCATACAAAAAATGAAAACGATATAGGACCTAACCAGATGGTTACAAACCCATTGGACTTGTGATTTTTTGTTATGGACCACTAGACCCCAACCAGTACTATTGGGTCCTAACTGGTCTCCACAAGCATGGATCGTGCAATCATAACATTTACTGACAACCGTCACCCAAATTATTATTTATGATGATTTGTGTGTGCACTCCATATCATTTCATTTCATTTTTGTCACTCAAGGGTCCATGTCTACAATTGCATATGCTATCATGTCACCTTCTCCTCATGTGTCATATGCTAAGGGTGTCTACAATTATCGGGCTTTCAAACTAGGTAACATTTTTAATGTCACACATTTCTAAGATTATATGACATTAGAGGTGACATCTAAACCGGTTTCCAAACCGAATTCGAAAAAAAACCCAACCTGAAACCGATGTCCAAACTTGTTTGTAAAAAAGTTTAAAAAACATTATTCGGTTAGAGACCAAACCAATAGTTTTAAATAGGCTCGAGGTTTTTATTTTGAAACCGGTTTTTTATTCCAAAAACTGGTTTCAACCCAACGGCCAATGCTAACTGATTTAACATGTAAGGGTGTTTTCCAACTAGAATGGTTTCAAACTGATGTTGTCATGTTGACTTTCATTGACCATATCGAAACCAGTTTAAATCCTAACATATATATATTTTTTTTTCTGAATGACAAAGGTTACATTAATTCTAAACACACCAATAAATATAAATTACACCTCATGTCTTTGAACCCTGATCTTTCTCCAAATGGTAAGAGCCCCTACCACTCAGCTAAAGCTAACATATTAAGCTGGAAAAATCTATAATTATAATATACAAGTAATGGGAATTTTTTTAGTGTGGAAGGTTATAATATATTCATGGTTTTATTATATTATTAGAATGATACATCTCGCTATATAAACTAATTGATTAGCCGAATCCGAAGAAGGAAAAACATGCAAGTTTTAAAAAATTTCATCATTGTTTTATAGTTTTAACCTATTTAAATTGGATCATAAACATCAAACATGTTTAACGTAGATCGGAAACACTCTTATCATCTTCGTGAACAAGTATTTTTCGATAAAGAAAACCTAGATGTATAAAACTGTTAAATAATATAAGACAAGTATTTTACGATGAAGAAAACCTAGATGTATAAAACTATTAAATAATATAAGACACTTTTTAAAAAAAAAATATTTAAACGTTATGCGATATTATTAGGCTTCCATAATAAGTGGTGGAATGATGTTGTCGTACGAATTGGGGCATGTTATGGAAGGTGGATCGTAAGTGTGTCAAAAACTTGTTTGGAAGTTACACACCTTGTCTTTTTTTTTTTAATATCATAATTGGATCATGTGGGGTCCTTGCCATCCATTATTTTTTATATGTTCAATATATCATTTACCCTTTTCATGTAAAATAATCATATATATATCGATATATTTTATAAATAAAAGAAAATTAGGTGGCATAATTTTCCTTTTAAATAGTATTTATATGAAATAAAACGCAAATTACTAATTTTATAACAAATGTTCATTTGTGTATCAAAATGGTTGTTTAACTTGTAGAATTCCTAAATAAATGTTGTGTTCACATTAAAAGTCATTTTGTTTATAAACTTTTTTCATATACTAGACAACTAAAACTTACAACATATATTGAAGTTACACTCGAAAAGGTTAAAAAAAAATTAAAACACAAAATATTCGAATTCATCACACACTCGACGACGAATTCGAACCAATGGAGGGCAAGTTTACAACTTCATGCCCGTGTGAGAATCGTTGTAACTGAATCATCTTCGCGTAACATCCATCAACATAGTTTTTCAACAAATGCGAGTGTGACCCTTGTTCAACCACTTTTCCATCATCAATAACCGCAATACTATGAGCATTTTGTATCGTTGATAACCTATGCGTTACCACAATCGTCGTTTTCCCGAACAAACACGCTCAAGCGCCTCTTGAATGCACTTCTCCGACTCTACGTCTAGTGCACTTGTGGCCTCGTCTAGTAGCATAATCTCCGCTTTCCTTAAAAAGGCGTGTGCGATAGCGACACGTTGCTTTTGCCCTCCCGATAGTTGCACCCCTCGTTCGCCCACAAATGTATTGTATCCGTCGGGTAATGAAGATATGAACTTGTGAGCGTTTGCAAGCGTGGCGGCTTCGATAATCTCGGCTTCGGTTGCTGACTCGTGCCCGTACGCTATGTTTTCGTAAATCGTGGTTGCAAAAAGGCACGGTTCTTGCGGGACCGTGGCGATGTGACGACGTAGTGATTTTAGATTATATTTACGGATATCTTTTCCGTCGATCGTCACACGTCCAGATGTCGGCTCGTAGAATCTTTGTATGAGTGCGATAACCGAGCTCTTTCCACACCCGCTTGCCCCTACTAGGGCAAGAGTCTTTCCGGCTCGAGCCCGTAAACAAAGACCGCTAAACACTAGGGTGTCAGGACGAGAGGGGTAAGCGAAATCAACATGTTTGAGTTCGACTTCTCCTCGAAGGCGGTCAGGAACCGGAGTCGAGTCGGGATCATCCGACTCAATCTCCGTTTTCCGGTCAAGAAGGTCAAACACTGACCTCATGGCCCGACCGCCTTTAATTAAATCAGGAGCTAGGGTTAGGGTTTCGGCCGCACCATTGGCCGAAACCATGAGAACCATAAACACACGAATGGTTTTCGAGAAGTCGGATATCCCATGCTTTACTAGCCAGGACGCATACCAAAGACCGAGCGCGTACGAACCGTAAAGAAGAAACTGAGCTATCCCGAACCCACTTCCGGCTATCTGCCCCTTCCAGAAGCATCTACGAAGCGGCGCATCTAGACTCGTCGTAAACAGGTTGACTATTTTCGACTCCGAGTTGAATGCCGCCACCGTTCTCATATTCGCCACCGCCTCTCCCGCCAGCTGTGTTGCTTTCGCGTGCGCGCCTTCCAAGTCATCCGAAAATCCTTCCATAAACATTTTCTGTTCAAAGAAAAAAAAACAAACAATCAAATAAAAGTTTTACTCTGCGTTTGATTCACGGAATTCAATAAAACTGACAAACCTGCAAAACAGTTGCGGCAACCACAATAGGGAAAACCGCGATAAGAACAAGAGCGAGGCGCCACTGAAGAACAAAACCCGCGGTGCACGCAACCAGCATGAGCGCGGAGTTCTGCATAATAACCGAAATGCGGTCACCAATCGCGGACCGAACATTATTCGCGTCCAAACTCAACCTCGCGGCCACCCGCGAGCTTTCATTCTCTTCCTGATCGAACCACGCCATTTCGTTCTTCAAAACCGCACCCAACATCTTCTCTCGGACCCGTTTCGTCAAGTTTTCGCCAACAACATCCCAGAAAAAATGCTGCAATGTGTTGAATATAAGCGCGGCTGACGACACTCCGATCAACAGATAACAATATTTTCCGATCTCTTTAACCATGTATTCATGATCTTGATTGTAATAGACGCTTAATACAGCGCTTAGAACGTATGCAAAGAATGCGCTTAGTGAGCCGCATATGACCGAACCCACTGAGCCCACCAGAGCATAGGTCCATTCGGGTGAGTTCATTTTGGCTAGCCTCCAGAAGGAACTTGCATGCTGTTTAAATGGAAGCTTTTCGAGCCGGTGGTTTGGGTATTGTCCGTCGAGTGAGAGGCTGAACTCTGAGTTTGAGAAATCGGATAGTCTTCGCGAGTATGGTGAGCGCCCGTAAGATGAGTTTCGGGTCATTATCGGTGAACTAATCGACGGTCTTGCACTTGACGGCCTGAAAATCATGTAACGGTTGTAAGTAAACCGTCTAAACATGTTATCGGTTTGGTTTCACGGTCAATTTAAAAAAATTGGGTGGTTGATCAGTTTAGAAAATTTCAAACGGTACTGAAAGGTTTGTTTACCTTTTTACTAAAAACCTATTTTTATCGTAGTTTAGAGTAAAGTACACGGATGGTCCTTGTGGTTTACCAAAATTTTGGATTTGGTCCCTAGCTTTTCAAAAGTACACTAATGGTCCTATGGTTTGCACTTTGTAAGGCATTTAGTCCCCAACTTTTTCAAAAAGTACATGAATGGTCCCGGTGGTTTGCACTTTGTAACGCATTTAGTCCCTATTATGGACATGTTAAAACTTTTAGATTTGTTGGCTCGGGGCTAAATGCGTTACAAAGTGCAAACCACAGGGACCATCCGTATACTTTTGGAAAGCTAGGGACCAAATTCAAAGTTTTGGTAAACCACAGGGACCATCCGTGTACTTTATGTAAACTTTTTTTTTGCTACAAAATTCCTGATAAGGCGAAAGCGATGTCAAACTATTAGTAACGGTTTGAAATAAATTTAAGATTCAACGGATGGTTTTAGTTTACAACGATCAAAACCGATTACTAACGGTTTGATCTAAAAAACATCAAAACCGAACTATGAACAACCTATGCAACAACTGTCACTTTGACTATTGTGTTGACTTTTATGGTCTATGTTGACTATCAGCATTAGTACTGAGGTTAATAAATAGATTCAAACACACTAAACTTTCATTATCTAGTTTTTACTAATATTAGTTTCACTTTAGCGACGCCTTTTAGCAGGGGGCGCGGCTACCTTATATCAAGGGGTAGCCCCCACTACCCCTTGACGCTCTGGCGGTTGTGCAAAAAAGATAAAATTTGACGTCTTTTCATTTTATTATTTTTTTATTTTTCTACCCCTATAATTTTTTTTGAAACGTTGCCCCTGCAATTATTTTCTAGATCCGCCACTGCCTTTTTAGTGTGTCACTAAATCATACTTATCTTATACTTACCTTGCACTACTTTTTCTGGCATTGTTCAAAGCAGTTTCATGAGCAACTTCTTGCATCTTTAACAGCTTAGCATAAACACCATTTTGACCCTTGGCAATAAGTTCATCATGAGTTCCAATTTCCAAAACACCACCTTGTTGCAAAACCGTCACGAGATCCGCCTTGCGTATGGTGGAGAGACGGTGGGCGATCACCAGCGTTGTCCTTCCGATCATAAACCTGTCTAGAGCCTCTTGTACTAATTTTTCGGATTCTGAATCTAACGCACTTGTAGCCTCGTCTAAAAGCAAGATTGAAGGGTTCTTTAACATTGCTCGTGCTATTGCGATTCGCTGTTTTTGACCACCCGATAGTTGTAATCCTCTCTCCCCAACCTGCACATAATCGTAGTTAAGTCGGACTAGCGGTGGCTCGACTGTATAAAAATAATAAGCTGAAGTTTGGGTCAGCTCGGATCGGCTCGTTTAGTTAATCGAGCTGAAAAGTCGAGCTGGAGCTCGGCTCGTAAAATGTTCGAGCTTGAGCCAAATCGAGCTGGCTAGTTATTTTTTCTGTTTTTTCTATTATTATTATTATTATTATTTTGACAAAATGTTGATAACGTAAAAAGCAAAAAACAAAAATAAAAAATAAAAGTTACACAGATATCTCATATCTATATGTGTTATTTTTATTTTTCTAATATTTTAAAGACCAAAAGGGCATATTAAAAGAACGTATAATTTTTATTTATTTTCTCATGTATTTTTTAAAGATTAAAAGGCATACTAAAAGTATGTATAATTTTTATTTATTTTCCCATGTATTTATATGCTATTGATTAATTAAACTTAAAATGCTAACACTTCAACCCCTCCCACATAACTTTTATTCCAATACATTTAAACTTAAATTTAATATATAAAATAAAATAATTTGAGGCGGCTCGCAAGCTCATGAGCTGAGCCAGGCCTAGCTCGGGCTCGACTTGTTTACAAATCGAGCGAGCCGCGAACTTCTTATGTAGGGCTTAACCCTTACTGATGTTTCTTCACAAACCAAACCATATTATCAATACAATAATTTTCAAACGTTTTGAATAGTACTTTTATAATAAAAAAGGGAATAGTGCCAGGTAGCTGGCCTGGCACTCCCCGTTGTACCAACCGTTTCGTGGCACACCTCCATTGGACCAGCCGTTTATTATTTGTTTACGCTGTAAAATTACGAGTTTGCCCCCGGAATAGTGCCAGGCAGCTGGTATGGCACTCCCCCATTGGACCAAACGTTTATTATTTGTTTATGCAGTAAAATTACGGGTTTGCCCCACTTTAAAATTACGATTTTGCCCCCTGCTCAAAATAAAATTACGCTTTTGGCCCAGTCAAAAATTACGACTTCGCCTACGACTCGAAAAAAGGAATAGTGCCAGGCAGCTGGCCTGGCACTCCCCCACTGGACCAGTCGTTTATTATTTGTTTACGCATTAAATATACGGGTTTGCCCCCGGAATACTGCCAGGTAGCTGGCTTGGCACTCCCCCATTGAACCAACCGTTTATTATTTGTTTACGATGTAAAATTACGGGTTTGCCCCACTTTAAAATTACGATTTTGCCTCCCTGCTCAAAATAAAATTACGCTTTTGGCCCCAACAAAAATAACGATTTCGCCCACGACTTGAAATTACAATTTCGCCCTCAGCTCAAAATTACGTTTTCACCCCTGTTCAAATGAAAAAAAATATGTTCTCGCACCCACCTTAAAATTACGATTTTTCCCCGTTAAAAAATTATGATTTCGGCCTCAGTTAAAAATTACGTATTTGCCCCTGTTCAAAATAAAATTACGTTGTTAACTCCAACTCAAAATTACGATTATGCTCTCGGTTCAAAATAAAAATATGGTTTCGCCTCCCACCTAAAATTATGGTTATGCCTTTAGTTTAAATTTATATTAATGTGTTGCCCTAGGTTCAAAAGTATGAATTCGCCCTTGCGCTGATTTACACTTTTGCCCCTGGTTTCAATTTTCAGTTTTGGTATCACTTTAGCTTTTGGCAAATTACGATTTTACATCAGTGAAAAAATATAACTTTCCATTAGTTAAAAATAACAGTATTGCCATTGTTTTAGTTTTTTTAGCAAAACTATAAAAGTGTTATGTTTTTATTCATTTACTCGATTTAATTATTTTCCGTGTCAATAAGCTACCTAACACTCGCTCATTATTCGGCCACCGCCCCGCAACCGAACGGCGCATTTAAGTAGTTCACATAAAGTTTAAAACTGAAAGTAGCATGTTTGATACCTAAAAGTCAAAGAATGCAAGCAGTTTTTCTAAGTTTCTAATGGTTGGTACTTGGTCAAAGGGTTCAGTGAACATGATCATAGTCAAATAAAATCTACTGTGTTTGTCAGTCATGTGGGGAATTCAAAATTTTTATTTTTATATATATATATTTATTGTCCTTCCCATACACTGGTGTTGCAGTTAATTTCTTGTTTCTTGCATAAATTGCACATGCAATGTTGACTCAAAAACCATACTGTACTTTTAAATTAATGCATTCCCTCCAAATAAAACTTCACATACCAAATTTTTGACTTTTATAAGCAAAACTGCGAAAGTTAGGTTTGTTTTATTGACCAAATTTGCCACTCATATTAAATCTTTAGAATGAAATATTAAGTAACCAAAAGCTATCCACTTTAACTAAAGAAAGCCCCACCTTACCCTCCAAATGTATTAAAAATCATGATTTAAAGAGTTAGAAATAGAATGAACATAATACCCTTGCGCCTAGATGCTAAAATGTGTAGGTTTCGATAAGGCGAACGAGATTATATTGCATTAGTATAGTGTTTTTCTAAGTGACTTAACATTCAACAATCAAGATTGTCACTACCAAATGTTGTAAGAATCGTTAGGTGATAGTCGGCTGATGGGGTACCAACCAGAGATTAGTCAGATTGGAATTTTATATGTAATTTTCAGTTTTATATGTATATGCACCCATTTTTATATGTATTTTTTTAAATAGACATGTTTTAACACCTTCTTCGACCCATATTTTCAAGTATATGAGATTAATTACCAGAATTTACAAGTTTTGGTCAAGAATATGGCCGGAATCGCTAGACGGCCACCGATTTTTGGCCAATTAGGATTGGATTTGACCACTGTTGACCGCCGCTTACTGATTAATTGACCGATTAGATATAAATTACTCGGTGAACCTCCGACTAGCGATTAATCGTAGTCTAGTCGAGATTTTTACAACCATCGACAACACCATGTCTAAACTTGAGAATTACCTAGGTGGGCCCATGCTATGAACGTCATGGGTCGGGGTCGGGCTTTGAAGATTTAAATTACCAAATTGCCCTTATGCCCGAATGGTAAAAACTAAAAAAATCTAGGTTTTGATAAGTTGCATAACTGACTAACCTGAGTATCGTAGGAATCGGGTAACTTAATGATGAACGAATGAGCATTGGAGACGCGCGCTGCTTCCTCTATCTCGACAAAAGATGCATCGGGCCTACCCAAAAGTATGTTTTCTTTGATAGTGGTTGCAAACAGGGCTGGCTCTTGGCTAACCAAACCTATTTGTTGCCTTAACCATTTCACATTCAGTCCTTTAATGTCATGCCCATCAAGCATTACTTGTCCTGCATAAATTAAGCAAAAAATAATAATAATAAATGTTTTTCGTTCTATAATCGTTCTACGATCAATGCGGTGTACAATACTACAATGCGCATGTAGAGTTGTACATTATGATTACCTGATGTCGGATCATAGAACCTTTCGATAAGCGAAACAACAGTAGATTTACCAGAACCGCTGCTTCCGATCAAAGCAATGGTTTTCCCAGCAGGAACACTTAGAGTGAAGTTGTTTAAAATTTTGACATCGGGTCTTGACGGGTATGAAAAGTCAACGTTTTTCAACTCTAACTGACCCGAAACCGAATCCAACTCCAAACCTGTGTCACAGTTTCTATCGATGTTTGGTTTATGATCGATTATTTTGAAGATTTTAGCCGCGGCTACTCGCGCTTTTGCGAATGCAGACATACTTGGAGCAGATTGGCCTAATGCACTATCAAATTTATTTTTTAATAATTAGAACACAAGAATATTTATTTGAAGTTTTAGAGAGGGAAAGAGTAGGGCTGCAAACGAACACAAATAACACCTTGTTCATGTTCGTTTGTTAACGATATATATGTCTTCACGAACTGTTCATGAACACTTACCGAACAAAATCTTCTATCCTATTTGTTCGTTAAGGAAATGAACGTGTTCATGTTCGTTTGTTAATTTTAGGTAATGGACGTTCATAAACACAAACGAACACAAACTAATGTTCATAAACACAAATGAAAACAAGCAAACACAAACGAACAGGTTACCGAACACAAATAACAACTTGCTCATGTTCGTTCCTTTAACTAAACGAACGAAATTTCTTATTCATGTTCATTCATTTTTTAAACGAATGAACACAACTGAACGTTTGGTTTGTTTGCAGCCCTAGGAAAGAGTACTTACAGTCCACCAATCATGACCGAGAACATTGTGGAAATTGCGAGTCCGCCATTGGTGTAACCATGTCGAACGAGATAACCTCCATACCATAAAAGAAGTGCATAACAACAAAAGACTGTGAAATAAGTTGCTCCTAATCCTAATCCTTTTGCAAATCCACTTCTGTATCCAAGCTTTTGTGAGATCTTTAGTGCTGCAGAGTAGGCTTGTAATGCTCTTGACTCGCCAACATACGCCAAAACCGTTCGAATTTGTGCAATGGTCTGCATTTTTTATAGAACAAGAAAGTGATTTCCAGATTTCAGCTCAAATTTATGTAACATCCACACATATAAAAAGATTAAAAGATAAATTTTGTCTTCTTTTTATAGCTTAAATTTAGATCAAATTCTGCAATACCAAGATAGACATCCATAAAAAAGATTGATTTTTCTTGAATCCAGATCAAATTAATAGACATGAATATAAAAAAAAAAAGATGTTTTTTAGGGGACACACATTTCATAAAAATGAAAAAAATATATTTTTTGTGTTGATTTCTAATCTTGAATTTAACTCAAATTTGAGCATACCCGGATCAAAAGCTGATTATTTTGCATCTTATAATAGAGAAAAATCACTATTTATTTATAATATATAGGATCTTAAGGAAATTAAATTAAAAAGATGTTAATTTTAAGTTGAGTTCTTTTATTTTTGAGTAAATTACTTTTTGAGTCCTTATGTTTTAGTGGTTTTTAACTGCTTAAGTCCAAAATCAAGAAGTTTAACGCTCGGAGTCCCTGACTGATAACCACTCATTTTATAACATTTTGAGTCCAATTCTTTAACACTTGTGCTTTTGACTTTGGACTCAAGTGGTTAAAACTACTAAAACATAGGGACTCAAAACGTTATAAAACGAACGATTAGGGACTCAGGGCGTTGAACTTTTTGATTTTGGACTCAAGTGATTAAAACCACTAAAACACGGGACTCAAAAAAGTAATTTACTCTTTATTTTTGCTCAATTAGTGGACACCCATATAGAAAAACAGGGGAAGCTTGATTCTAATCTTGAATTTAGTTCAAATTCAGAGACACCCATATCAAAATTTGATCATTTCATACCTAAAAACCGACAAAAATCGCTAATTTCTTAAACTATTTTTAAATTTACAAGGAATTAAATAAAACTCACCTGCTCAGCAATGTTACCAGCATCTGAAAGAGCTTCTTGGCTTTTAGAAGACAATTTAGCTAATGTAGTCATATGAATAGCTCCAATAATAGCAATCAAAGGCACAACAGCAAGTGTCACAAGTGCTAATTGCCAAACTGCAGTAAATCCCACCACAAATCCAGACACAAATGTTGCCAAATAATGTATAAAATTTCCCAACTGTCACGAAAAAAAACAACAACAACATAACTGTTCTCATTAAAACGCCAAAACAACATATTACAAGCAAATGGCAGCTAAACGGGCAACAAGCTGCGCCAAAATAACTGTTCTCATTAAAACGCCCCATAACTAAAACAATCTTTTATCTGTTTTTGCATAATCAAACAACAAAAAGTTTTTTTTTAATACCTTTTCACTTATGGCATCTTGAACTATAACTGCATCAGTGTTAATAGCAAATACAACATCTGATGTTCTGACTTCAGTGTCAAAGAATTGAATGTCTTGACTTAATGCTGATTCTAGATATTTGATCCTCATTTTTGTTGATTGTCTTTCTCCAGTCCACATCCAACATGATATTTCTGGAAATTAATAAATAATCATGCAAAATTTAAAAAAAAATATGATGATTAAAATGAAAGAGTCACTGAAAGTGGAAAAGTTAGTGTGAAGTTATGAATACCTGCCCATGAAGATGCCCATATTGCAGCTCCTACTATTAGAAAGTAAAATGCATACTGCAAATCCCAACAAGAAAAATCAAGAATTTTAGAAAAAGATCATGAATTTGAAATAAAAAGATCATTTTTTTATGAAATAAGATCAAGATTTGAAAAAAAAAGATCAACTTTTTATGAAAAAAGATCAAGAATTTGAAAAAAAAAGATCATTTTTTATGAAAAAATATTAAATCAAGAAATTTGAATAAAAAAGGATCATTTTTAATGAAAATATATCAAGAATTTGAAAAAAAGGGGGATCATTTTTAATGAAACAAAAAAGATCAAGACTTAGAAAAAGAAATCATTTTTTTATGAAAAAAGATAAAGAATTTGAGAAAAAAAGATCAAGAATTCGAAAAAAGATCATATTTTTCTGAAAAAAGATCAAGAATCTGAAAAAAAAAACGATCAAGAATTTGAAAAAAGGATCATTTTTTTACTGAAAAAAGATGAAGAACATGAAAAAGATTAATACCCTTAACACTTCATGACTCATTTTATCAATGTTATTAGCATTGGACCCAAAAGAGTTAACAAGATCAGCAAAGAATCTAAGAAAGATAGGCAAAGAACAGCCATGAACAAAGGCTCCAACTGAACCAATTCCCATTAACACATAATCCAAACTGTCTGCAAATCTGAACAACTCCTTAAACCCAACTGATATCTCCTCCTTAACCTTATCTTTCTCTGCATTTTTACTATTTTCTCCTTCACTTTCCATATTTGTTTCAGTTTCAGTCAGTGATCCCAAAGGGTGATTTGGGTATTCAGAGACAATTTCAAGACCCCTTTGCATTTCAGACCATTTCCACTGCCCACTGCCTCTCTTTTTCTCCTCTTCAAACTCTTTTGATGCCATTTTTTTATTAATTTTTTATTTTATAATATTTTTTGATTCTGTATTTTAGTATTTTCTTCCTCTCTCCTACACTTTCTCTTTTGTCTGTTTTATCTTTTTCTGACTCTCAAGACTCTGGATCTATATTTACTTTATTTATTTTTTTGGGTTTTTAATTTACTTTTAAAAGGAAAAAAAGAAAAAGAAACAATAACCAAAGTACTTTAGTAACAAAGTTACAAAGATTCTTTTATTCACACTTGGCATACACATTTAAGAATTGTGAAGACATGGTTAAATTAAAAAAAATGATTCCGTATTTGAGCTCTGATTATTATATCATATAATTGTTCTCATAAGTTATTTTATGCTTGCCGTATGCGCGTATAATGTATATATGTGTAGGCGCTTGAGGGGGTAAAAGTGAAATTGCACTAATTTTAACGTTGTTTTACTAATTTCGTGAAAATAACGTTAAAAGGGCGGGACGGTTAATCATGCATCATGTGGTGTTATTAGGCGAAAAACATGGTATACATGCACTAATCGGCCTTTGTCTCGGTTGCTGAGTGTCATGTGTCTTATGTCCAAGGCTTGATGCAAACCTACCATCGAGCCGAGGGTCTCATTGGAAGCAGTCTCTCTATTCCTACGGGATAGAGGTAAGGTTGTCTCTCTATTCCTCAGACTCTACCTTAGTTTTCCTATTGGTAAGATTTACAGAGTATGATCAGTTATTTAATGGGTGCTTTTGTAGAGATTTTTATAAAAGATTAGGTGGTAATTAGGATCCTTTTAGTTTTAAACTAAGTTAAATTAAGTTGTGTTTTTATTTCTATTGGATTAAGATAAAATATTTAACTAAAATAAGATATTAAATAGGGGATATGGGTACTTGCATGTTTTGTCACCTCTAAAAATAATATAAAATTGATAAAAGGAAAATACTATAACTTTTATGCAACTTCTAGGAAAATGATGATATTGATAGTTGATATTAACTAATTTACTTTTATTGGATTTATCATCTACACACAATATCTTGTTGAGCTTTGTCTTCAGGCAACTAATATATCTAAAATCAAGTGAAGAGCATGGAAATTATTATTTTTAACCACTAAAATTTGAGTTGTATATTAGAGTAAGAGCATGTAGAATTTAAAAAAAAAAACACATGATACAACTACATAATAATCTTTTAAATATCTCTATAAAAAATCAATTTATACATATAATTATTCTACTATATCCATGTTAGACAATATTTACTTCAACATGATATACACAGATTAATGTTTAGAGGGTGTTTAGTCACATTATATCGTCGAATCACCATAAAATGTCTTGGTACGTAAACAACCCACACATAACTCATTTCATAGTTCACAAAAAAAAATTATAAAACTGTACTTTAAAAAAATAATGTAGATATGTGAAAATAAATTATATACACATTTTTTTAAAAACTTACACATATTCAAAGAAAATATAAAAGTATATTAGATGTTATACAGAAAATAAAACAGAAATACAAAATTATTTTACTTATTTCGATGCAAACAAATTTTATAAAATAAAAAGTGGCCTGTGAATATATAAAAGATAATCGTACTTAAGCATATTTCTGTTTTCTTCCGGTATGAAAAAAGACTAATTTTATTGTACAATTATTTAAGTTTGGTCTAAGTGTGTCAGATCTTTATTGAAATAAATGCAAAAATGAGTTGTGTCTTTTGGAAAAATTAATGTTTCTGTCATTCTGTGTCCTAAATAATATTTGTTTACTTTTACACCCAACGGTTTCGGTGCTCACACACTAGGAAAACACCGAAAGTCATGTTATCATGAGGTTTTTTTTGTAACTTTTATTCAACTAAATCTGAATTATCCAAAGTTAGTATGATGTTCATAATGCCAGATCTCTAACTGGTGAAAGACTTATATTTATTTTGGGATATGAAGATTCAACTTTCACTTGGCGTAGAGTGAGAGATTTGTAGATAATGATAGGAGATCCAGTGAAACATGAGTTCGATTATTGACCCAAACAGGTTTTATCAGGAATTTCACTGTCGTGTCTACGGACGTATGGGTTACCGGGTTTCCCTGAAATTGTTGGTGGACTCGGATTACTCTTGGAGTACTCCATTGGTCCAGTTGGTACCCCGATAGTGCCCGAGATTGATTTTGTTGGTCGTTCAAAAAAAATATGATGTTCATAAGAGAAGTTATATTCAAGAAAACAAATCTTACCACCTTTAGAAAAATGTCTAAACATTTATGTTAATTTTAAGTAGGGTGTAACCGAACGAGTCATTTGCAAGCCATTCGATGTCAGCTCACAAAAAACTTAAAATGAGTCGCGCTTAAGCTCAAGTCTAAATTAAAGTTCATTTACTATATGAACTTGAACCCACCTTAGCTAGACCATCAAGTCGTACTATCTATAATAATAAGATACGTTGTATTTTATATAAATAAAGTTAGGAGTATTGGATTTTAATAATCCTAACTATTGACATATTGGCCACCAATGGACCTTGACTAACAGAACCCTAACGTTATTAGTCTTCGGTCGCCTGAAAACCTTTTTTGGCCAGAAAAAGGTTTCTAAAGGTCTGATCTAAGGTTACAAAGAGGTTTGGAACGAAAATGTTAGTTTTCCGGTCAACAAGTTGAGTTTCCAGCCAAAAACGGTTTTTCGGCGACGGGAGACTAACGGCGTTAGGGTTCTGTTAGTCAAAGTCCAATAGAGGTCAGTATGTTAATAGTTGGGACTGCCAGTGCTTATTTTTTAAGTAAGGACTGTTGGCGGCCAACGACAAATAGTTGGGATTATTAAAATCCAATATTCTATAAAGTTATGACAAAAATAACTACAAATTATTTAACTTGTTCATGTATAGAAGTAGTATTACATGAAAAAACAATTGTATATATATAAATATAATAATATATAATATAAATATAATATAATATAAATAATATAATATATATAATATAATATAATATAATATAATATAATATAATATAATATAATATAATATAATATAATATATAATATAATATAATATAATATAATATAAAATATGTAGCAGATAATAAATGATTCAAGCTCAAGTACTGGTAAAGTAAAAGTAAAGTAGAAGTAAACGTGCTTAGCCCCCTTGAATTGTTCATTGGAGTTAAGATGTTGTTACCCTTTAGATCGGGGTTCGAGCCCCGTTGAATACGGATTTTATGTAATTTGAGTTGTTAAAAAAGTGCTTAGCTCGATTCATTTGCAACTCTTAACCATAATTCCAAAACCCATGAGGCTGAGCATGTTGATAACCGGGTTTTTTTATAACCTATTGTTTCATTATTTATAACTTTGTATCAAATTTAACAAACAACAAACAAGCTATCACAATCCAACAATACATAAAAATATATACATAAATCATGATATTTCATGTATCATAATGTGGTGGGACTCAACTAAGGGTTTGCTTATAGCCTAAACGGATTCAGGTCATTTCAGGTTAAACCCGCCATTCCGTTTAGCTAAATGGGTCCGGTTCAGGTCAACCTAATCGGTTGACGGGTCGACCCGTTTAACCCATTTATATTATGTTTCATTTTTTTACAATATATTTTACGTCATAAATTAATTTTGGTATGTATTTTATGCCACAATAATATCTTTTAAAAAGAAATTAACATAAGATTTTATAATTAAAATGTAATTGTATTATATATTATACACATCTGTGTGTTCTTAGTAAAATTTTTATTTTAATATATCAATTTGTAAAAATAAAAATAAAAAACTAAAAACTTCGAGTTGAACGTGTCGTGTTCTGGTCAACCCGCGAATATTCAGGTCGTATCCGGGTTCTGTCGCACGATTTTCAGGTTCAGTTCATGTTCGGGTTTGTCTAAAATTTTCGAATTTAGATCAGATTAAACCTACCAACCTGCAAACACGACCCGTTTAGCACCCGTAGACTCAATGACTACATCTTCCTTCTTCGCGACTACCTCCATTTTATATTGCTAAATAAGATAAGGAATTACATCCTTTATTGTTAACATTCACAAAATTAGTTGGCTTTATGGCCTAGTCGCATCTTGTGTAAAAACTCGAAAATTCGATTGTTATCTTTCCATTTTGCTTTCCCATTTATCTACCTTGTAATCCCGAGAATTCGGTTAATAGTAAAGTTTATGTTAATTACTTATGGTGTTGTACGTTATTATCACATCTAACCGCTTATTCGCATCGCGAATCGCACTTATTTACGTGGTATTATATTAATTATGTGTTATGTGTGTTATTGGTTATGATTACAATCGCAATCGCAATCGCATCGCTCTCGCACACTCGAATCGCTAAATCGCGCTATTATATCAATTATAACGCTTAACGCTTTAATTTAACGCTTAATATAACTAACTAATACGAACCGAATGACCAAACGAACTCTTAACGCGAAATAAACGAAGAAAACCCAATATTTGGGTCAAGTTCGCTCGAACTTGGTGATACCAAGTTTGGCCGAACTTGACTGGCCAAACTTGGAATCTCCTTTCATCCTCTAAGTTCGCACGAACTTGTCTGAGCCTCTTAGGACTCAGCTCAGACAAGTTCGGCCGAACTTGGATAATATCCTCTTGAAATCCCTTCGTTTTCATCAAAACTCATTCTTTTACGAAAATCTTCATCTTTTTCTTCCAAAACTTCTGTTTTAAGCTTAGATCTACACAATACGGGTTCGTTTGGTGTTAGTAAAGGCTTCCCAAACACGAGATCTGAAAGAGCTCGGCTTGTAAGTTATAGATCTGAGAAAAACCTTTGATAAACATTGATTTCTACACAAAATACGGACCTTTGATGATGTTTTGTCTTATGATATGAAACGAAGCATCTATCATTCAAGATCCCAGATCTGGAAGCACAAGGAAGTTTATGTTGGTTTACACAAGCCGGACTAATCCGAACGAACCCCGAGTTCGCCCGGATTAGCCCACACTTTTGCAAAACGGCTCTAAAACAGCTCTAAAAGACCTCCAAGACCTAAGTTTGCTCAGTAGCACAGGGTTGGAGGGATGAACACTCAATTTTCCTCTGCAAACGACGCGGAAAACGCATGATTTTGGACCCGAAAACATCAAGTTCGCTCAAGAATCACCAGCACGACAGGTCAAGTTCGACCGAACTTGAGCAAATTTCATCAATCTTCTCACAAGTTCGCTCGAACTTGCCTTATTTCCCAAGAAATCAAGCAAGTTTGCCCGAACTTATCTTTCCAGTAAGAGTTTTCTTACAAGTTCGCCCGAACTTGACAAGTTTCCTAAGGAAACTCATCAAGTTCGACCGAACTTGATTAACAACTCACCCGAAACATACAAGTTCGCTCGAATTTGGCTACTGCCCAACCAAGAATTAACCGTTTCAGCTTTTTGGAGACTGATGAACTTTCGTTCGCGTATGCAGGCTGATCCGGCGTTCTTCTCGACTCCCCTCAGATCCCGAACTCTTACCTAAACGCAGCCACAGTGAGTATACTTGACCCATTTTCGCTTTAACGCACCTTTTGGGTGTTACATACGTTCCTATATCAAAATCACTTCACAAATCAAACTGTTTATCACACGCGAATAATCTGATTGTATATGCTCAAATATGTGATGCTAGAAACATGTGACTAGAACTTATTTTCGTTAACTTGCCTCCTTAGCTAGGATGGTACTATAGTGTGGCTTACACCCGACAGGGTCTAGTTAGGATGGACGCGCAAGCCTTCTCACGGTAGTTAGCATGAGAAATAAGCCTATATTAATCTGTGTGAAAATGTTTCGGTGTATCATGATATGTAGTTAGACTATTTCGCGAACGGATTCTTTATTATGCTAGTATTACAAAACTCGTATGCTCACCTTTACTTAATTGTATTGACTTGTATTTTAACGTATGTAACAGGTTGAGGATTTTAGCTATGGATGCTTGGATGTTGCATGCTTAGCGTAGTTTAGTTTTGTCTTTATTTTGTTTAGTTTCCAAGTGTAATAAATCTAGGGATATCGAACCTTGTTGTTTTGTGGGAGAACTTAGATTCTGTAATGATTGCTTAAAATGTTATGTTAATGGTATGGGACGTTAATGTTTGAATGATATTGTTAAATGATTGTTATGGAATTCTCACGAGACAATCTGGTCGCCTAGTGCCACTAACCCCGATGTTTCTGCCATCGGTTGGGGTGTGACAGATTGGTATCAGAGTGAATTCCTTAGGATAATAGGTAAAATTGCCATGTTTGACCTAGTAGCATGTCTAAGAACCCGATTGACCTATCTTTGACTTAAATGTTAAACTACTTGCCATAAATGCTTAAATGTGCCTTTCCTAAGGCTAATACAATAATACACGCTTGGAAACGCTCGCATCACACCAAACGAGTGATCAAGTTGAGAATAGGTGTGAAAACCGAGAACTCTCGACGAGATCATTCACTCCCGCATTCTCTCGCACGAGATACCTTCGTTGAGTTAGGAGTGACATCCAAACCTCGACTAAAATCTCCATTTCTATCTAGGAATAAAGTTGCTAAGTTAGGGGTGAAACCCGCATCTTAGTAACTAATTCCGCAGTTCGATTTTCAATCTCACCAAAGTCTCGGTTATGCCGATGGTTTGGAACACGTATTAACTAGAAGGGCAAGCGTCATTAGCCGCTTGCGGTGAGAACGTTTATCTATTAAGCCAAAGCGTGGGTCCAAATGCAAAGGGTAGTGAATCACTTTGGCGTGTAAAACGTCTCAAAACCCCGGACACTCCCAATTGATTTAAGCCTATATCGTCGATTTACGCATCATCGAGTTTATTATTATTTATGTGTTTAAAATTTTGAGAATTTTTGCTTTATTCCATTTCTCGCTTTGATGATTTATCATATCATCGATTTCTCGATTTATCGCATTTACGCTCCATCGAATGTATGCACAACTCGCATGGCTCTCGTAATCTAAAACGCTAATTAATACACCAACAAAACTAATCGCTTAACTTGCTTACGTCTATGAGGACGTGTGTCTCATACGCGGTATTATCTCGCTTATCTCGCTATTATATATCGCTTAAATCTCGCTTATACTCGCATCTCGTATCGCGCTACGCATTGTTACTATTGGAAGGTGAATACGTGCAAAATATGTGCTTACGTGCCTATGTGATTATGTGCTTACGTTAGAGATGGGCATAAAAACCGGTTCCGAACCCGAACCGGTAGAACCGAACTGGAACCGGTTCCAGTTCCTACCCGACATTAAGTAGAACCGGTTCCGGGTTCAAAATACCCGTTGGTTCCAACCCGGTTCCACAATTTTACCATTTGAATCGGGTAGTAACCGGTTCCTACCCGTACCCGGTTTCACTAGTACCCGGTTCCATCAGTACCCGGAAATGCAGTTCTAGAAGAACCGGTTATACCGTTAAAATGTTACCTTTGGAACCGGTTATAGCCGAAAAAGTGGAGACTAACGATAGAAAGAAACACAAAAATAACAAACACAATAGAAAGAAACATTACACAAACTTTATTAAAACACCAAACCAAACGGGTTACATCAAACATTTGAAGAACCGGTGCCGGAACCTTCTCCCGTCTCATTTTTCTTTGCCTTCGTCACTGGGCAATGCCGCTCAGTGTGTTTCTTAAGGGTTGAGTTGGCTGCGGCCTTCATAAATTTTCCGCAAGCTTTGCATCTAGCCATCTCGTGGCTGTCGTCTCTAGACATTAAACAGAGATCATAATTCTTCCATATAGCTGGGTTTCTTTTCGTCTCTAAGACAGTAACAACTTCTTCGTTGCATGCCATAGGTATTTTGCAAGATTTTTGAGAAGATGATTGAGTTTGTAAGTTGATGATGGTGAGTTTGTAAGTTGATGTTGGTGAGTGTTAAGTTTTGAAATGGTAAGTAGGAAGGGGTTTATATAAAAAAACCGGTTCCCAACGGTAACATTTTTTATAAGGAACCGGTTCTACGGTAACATTTTTATCAGGAACCGGTTCTAACGGTAACATTTTTTATCAGGAACCGGTTCTGAACAGTAAAAGTCAGATTTTTCGACTGTCAGGAACCGGTTCTGAACAGTAAAAGTCAGGGTTTTACTGTCAGGAACCGGTTCTGAACAGTAAAAGTCATATTTTTCGACTGTCAGGAACCGGTTCTGAATAGTAAAAGTCAGGTTTTTTACTGTCAGGAACCGGTTCTGAACAGTAAAAAGTCGGGTTTTACTGTCAGGAACATTCCACCAACCCGGTTCCACACCATACCCGGTTCCATAATACCCGTACCCGGTTCTACACGGTTCCATATTCTTGGGTGTGAACCCGGGTAGGAACTGGACCTGGTTCCACACCATACCCGGGTTTCCAATGACATCCAAGCAGAACCGGTTCCGGGTTGAACCGGTTCCGGGTAATAATAAAACCCGATTATGCCCATCTCTAGCTTACGTGCTTATGTGCCTACGTGTTTATGTGACTTATGTGGATACGTGCTTATGTGGTTTGTGCTTTGTATGAATAATTATAATAAATATTTTAAACATAACTCTATTATAATCGAATCTTGTCTAATCCAAATCTTTTTGTAGATGTCGTCACTCAGATCCCATACTCGCCGTACTGCTCAACGCCACAGCGACAACAAGCATCGTTTCACTAGTCGCCAAGGAAGTGGCAAAAGTCATCCCGCAAATCGTCTCAGAAATCCATGCTGTGAGCAGTAACTTGTTAGTTGACTCGAAAGCTAAGAACCCCAAGTCACAATTCAGCTTAAAAAATTTCAAAGCTTGTGCACCTCTCGCCTTCATGAGCAACGATGAACCGACAACTATGTTCCATTAGTTTGACGCCATCGAGGTCACCTTTAGGCAAAGTGGATGCCCCGAAGACCTCCGCACAGTGAATGCTACCGGAGTCTTCCAGTCCCATGCTCTTGACTGGTGGATCTCCGAAAGGAATAGGCGCGGTAATGATGAAGCCTACAGTCTATTTTGGGAGGAACTCAAGGAAGTGATGTTGAAGGAGTTTTGTCCTCTGTACGAACTGCAAAAGCTCGAGAATGAGTTTTGGGGAATCAAACAGAATGGTCCCGACAATGCTGGATTCAGTGCTCGGTATAAGATTTTGAGCATCATCTGTCCCAGCCAGGTTGATACGACTGAGAAAGCTATCAACAAGTACATCCGTGGTTTCCCCGAGTGTGTCGCAAATTTTGTGAAAGTTGCTCGTACTACAAACATCGAGGAAACCTTCATGCTCGCCGCTGAGATCAACGATCAGTGAGTCCAATATGGGTATTTCAAGAATCATGCGAAAGTTGCCAATCACGCTATCGTCGAACCAACCGCTGCTACCGAACCACCAAGTGACTCGAAGGGAAAGCTTCAGGGACGCAAAAGAGGAAACCCGAGTAAGAACTATGCTCTTGCCGCTCCAGCAAACCCTCAGCCGCTACAGTCAGCTGCTCCGAACGCACCTCCAGCTAAGCGTGCGTACACCGTCCTCACCCACTGTGCCCTAAGTGCACTTATCATCATGTGGTGGGTGGAAACTGCCGTTTCTGCAAAACTGCAACATCTATGGCCACTTTACTGTGAGTTGTCGTACCGGCCCTCATCAGCCAGCTCCTCAGGCTCCAGCAGCTCCAGCTTTACCGGCTCCTCCTCAAACCAATCAGCAGCAAGCTCCAAAAGCACGTGTGTGCTATGTTTGTGGTGATCCGAATCATTTCACCAATGTCTGTCCGAATCGTCCTGTCAAGCAAGAGCAGCCAGCACCGCAGCCTCAGCAGCAGCCTCAGCCACCGCAGCAGCAACCACAAGCTGCGTGTGGCAGAGCCTTCAATCTCAACCACCGCCAGGCTCAGAATGACAACAATATTGTCAATGGTACATTTCTCGTCAATGGTATTTATGCTTCATGTTTATTTGATATTGGTGCCGATAATTGTTTTGTATCGTTAGAATTCGAAAAGGTTTTAAAATGTAAGCGCGCTAAACTCCCAAAGACTTTCGATGTGAAAGTCGCCACCGGAAGAACTGTTACCGTTAATTCCGTCTTACGTGGTTGTAATCTCGATCTCAACAACCATGTCTTCTTGATCAACCTCATACCTATGCAGTTAGGTAGTTTCGATATCATAGTAGGCATGGATTTTCTTCATGAGAATCATGCTGAAGTTGTATGCTTCGATAAAATGATTCGTTTCCCTCTTCCTAACGGTGATCAACTGCATGTATACGGTGAAACTCCCTCAAAGAAGTTGATGCTTCTATCATGTACTCGAGCATACAAATGCTTGCAAAAGCGATGTGTTCCCTTCCTCGCCCACATTGTGAATCCGGATAAAGAAAAGAAGACTTATAAAGATGTTTCCGTTGTTTGTTAATTTTCTAAAGTCTTTCCCGACGATTTACCCGGTTTACCCCCTACTCGAGATGTCGAATTCCGTATCGATTTAGTTCCCGGAGCTACTCCCGTTGCTAAAGCTCCTTATCGCCTCGCACCCTCAGAAATGCGCGAGCTATCAAGCCAAATTCAAGAGCTTCTTGATAAAGGTTTCATACGCCCGAGCACTTCGCCATGGGGCGCACCTGTCCTTTTCGTGAAAAAGAAGGATGGATCGTTCCGTATGTGCATCGATTATCGTGAACTTAACAAACTCACGATAAAGAACCGCTACCCTCTTCCTCGTATCGACGACTTATTTGATCAGCTTCAATGTGCTACTTGTTTTTTCCAAGATCGATCTTCGTTCCGGTTATCATCAGCTACGCATGTTGGAAGAAGACATTCCGAAAACCTCCTTTCATACTCGTTATGGCCATTTCGAATTCGTGGTCATGCCTTTTGGTCTTACAAATGCACCCGCGGTCTTCATGGATTTGATGAACCGTGTGTGTAAAGCCTTCTTAGATCGTTTCGTCATTGTGTTTATCGATGATATCTTTATCTATTCGAAGTCGAGAGACGAACACGCGCGCCATCTCTGTTTAGTCCTCGAACTCCTTCAAGGAAATCGCCTTTATGCTAAGTTCTCTAAATGTGAATTCTGCCTCGAAGAAGTCCAGTTTCTCAGCCACATCGTTACTAGTCAAAGAATTCACGTCAACCCTGCAAAGATCGAAGCCGTCAAGAGTTGGATTATACCGAAGAATGCTTCCGAAATCCGTTCATTTCTTGGATTGGCGGGTTACTACCGTCGATTCATCGACAACTTTTCGAAAATCGTCGTTCCGCTTACTGCTTTAACTCATAAGGACAGACCTTTTGTTTGGGATTCCAAGCAAGAGGAAGCTTTTCAAACTCTCAAGCGTATGCTATGCAACGCTCCTATCCTCGCTTTACCCGACGAAAACGACGATTTCATTGTTTATTGTGGCCTCAAACCTTGGTCTTGGTTGTGTTCTCATGCAACGAGACAAGGTTATCGCGTATGCGTCTCGACTACTCAAGATCCACGAGAAGAACTACACTACCCACGATCTCGAACTCGATGCAGTTATTTTTGCATTAAAAATATGGCGACACTACCTTTATGGTACTAAGTGTACGGTCTTCACCGACCATAAGAGCTTACAACATATCTTTAATCAAAAAGAACTAAATATGCGCCAACACCGGTGGGTTGAACTTCTCAACGATTACGATTGCGAGATACGCTATCATTCCGGCAAAGCAAACGTCGTCGCTGATGCTCTAAGTCGACGAAGCTATGTTTATAGTATTCGTGACTCTCAAGCTTGTGCTAAACTTGAAACCCTCATCCGTGCCGCTCAACACGCATGTATTAACGAGAACACCCTGCAAGAGAAAATGAATTGTGGAGCCGAAACTCAGCTTGTATCTAAATCTGATGGTTATTATTATCTCGGTCGTATTTGGATTCCCAGTCGTGATAATCTCCATAACTTGCTAATGACCGAAGCTCATAAATCTCGATATTCCATTCACCCCGGTGCCGACAAGATGTATCAGGACCTTGGTTCTAAGTATTGGGGGCCGGGCATGAAAAAGGATATCGCCATGTACGTCTCAAAATGCTTAACTTGCTCGAAAGTTAAAGCCGAACATCAAAGGCCCTCTGGTTTACTCGAACAACCCGAAATCCCGATGTGGAAGTGGGAGAGTACAGCTATGGACTTCATTACTAAACTCCCGCGTACTTCATCTGGTCAGGATAGCATTTGGGTTATCGTTGATCGTCTTACCAAATCTGCGCACTTCATTGCTATACGAGAAGACTTTAAGGTCGAACGGTTAGCCCGAATCTATATCGATGAAGTCATTTATCGACACGGGACGCCTCGTGACGTCATTTCTGACCGCGACGGTCGCTTTACCTCGCTTCTCTGGGAGACCTTTCAATTCGCTCTTGGTACTACTCTCAATCTCAGTACCGCTTTTCACCTTCAAACCGAAGGTCAGACTGAGCGCAAGATCCGCACCCTCGAGACATGCTTCGTGCGTGCATCATAGATTTCGGTGGTAACTGGGATGCTCATTTACCTTTAATCGAATTCTCGTACAATAATAGTTATCATACCAGCATTCAAATGGCTCCTTTTGAGGCACTGTATGGAAGAAAATGTCGATCGCCTATTGCATGGCACGAGATCGGAGAAGCACAAATCACCGGTCCCGAGCTAATTCAAGAAACGACAGACAAGATCCTCCAAATCAAAGACAATCTCTTGAAAGCTCGGAGTCATCAAAAGAGTTACGCCGTTGCAAGCCCCTACAGTTCAAAGTGGGAGATCACGTTCTCCTAAAGGTTGCACCTTGGAAGGGAGTGGTCCGCTTCGGCAAGAAAGGAAAGCTAGCGCCTCGATACGTTGGTCCCTTTAAGATTCTGGAAAGAATCGGTAAAGTAGCCTATCGTCTCGAACTACCGACGGAACTTAATAATGTACATCCGACTTTCCACGTGTCTAATCTCAAAAAGTGCCTAGCCGAAGAAAATCTGCATGTCCCTCTCGAAGATCTGCAAATTAATGAAACGCTCCATTTCGTGGAAAAACCCGTTGAAATCATGGATCGGGAAACCAAGAAACTCCGACGCTCTCGCATACCTATCGTGAAGGTCTGATGGGAAGGCAAACGCGGCGACGAGTTCACTTGGGAACTCGAGAGTGATGTGAAAACGAAATATCTGCATCTCTTTTTTATGGCCACTGCTTAATTTCGGGACGAAATTCCCTAAAGTAGGGGAGACTGTAACAACTCGAAAATTCGATTGTTATCTTTCCATTTTGTTTTCCCGTTTATCTACCTTGTAATCCCGAGAATTCGGTTAATAATAAAGTTTATGTTAATTTCTTATGGTGTTGTACGTTATTATCGCATCTAATCGCTTATTAAATCGCATCGCTAATCTCATCGCATCGCGAGTCGCACTTATTTATGTGGTATTATATTAATTATGTGTTATGTGTGTTATTGGTTATGATTACAATCGCAATCGCATTGCTCTCGCACACTTGAATCGCTAAATCGCGCTATTATATCAATTATAACGCTTAAGCTTTAATTTAACGCTTAATATAACTAACTAATACGAACCGAATGACCAAACGAACTCTTAACGCGAAATAAACGAACTCTTGACTGACCAAACTTGGAATCTCCTTTATCCTCTAAGTTCGCTCGAACTTGTCTGAGCCTCTAAGGACTCAGCAAGTTTCGGCCGAACTTGGCTAATATCCTCTTGAAATCCCTACAAGTTCGTGCGAACTTGTACAAATCTGTACAAGTTCGGCCGAACTTGCTCTCACCAGCCTTCATTTTTTCCTTCTCCTATAAATACTCAACTCATTCCTTTCATTTGAACTTGCTGTAAGTTCGCCCAGAGCTCTCAAAACCCGAAACCTTCGTGTTCTAAGTAAGAATCATCCCGATTTCAACTACAATGATGTTCAACAACGTTTTACAAATGTTTACAACGATTTTGGCACAAGGCATAGCCTTCGTTTTCATCAAAACTCATTCTTATACGAAAATCTTCATCTTTTTCTTCCAAAACTTCTGTTTTAAGCTTACATCTACACAATACGGGTTCGTTTGGGGTTAGCAGAGGCTTCCCAAACACGAGATCTGAAAGATCTCGGCTTGTAAGTTATAGATCTGAGAAAAACCTTTGATAAACATTGATTTGTACACAAAATACGGACTTTTGATGATGTTTTGTTCATCTTCTGATATGAAACGAAGCATCTATCATTCAAGATCCCAGATCTAGAAGCACAAGGACGTTTATGTTGGTTTACACAAGCCGGACTAATCCGAACGAACCCCGAGTTCGCCCGGTTAGCCCACGCTTTTGTAAAACGGCTAAAACAGCTCTAAAAGACCTCTCGACCTAAGTTTGCTCAGTAGCACAGGGTTGGAGGGATGAACACTCGATTTTCCTCAGCAAACGACGCGAAAACGCATGATTTTGGACCCGAAAACATCAAGTTCGCTCGAGAATCACCAGCACGACAGGTAAAGTTCGACCGAACTTGAGCAAATTTCATCAATCTTCTCACAAGTTCGCTCGAACTTGCCTTATTTCCCAAGAAATCAAGCAAGTTCGCCCGAACTTGTCTTTCCAGTAAGAGTTTTCTTACAAGTTCGCCCGAACTGACAAGTTTCCTAAGGAAACTCCTCAAGTTCGACCGAACTTGACTCACAACTACCCAACCATACAAATTCGCTCGACTGTGTGTTTACACACAAGTTCGCCCGAACTTGGCTACTGCCCAACCAAGACTTAACCGCTTCATCTTTTCGGAGACTGATGCACTTCGTTCGCGTATGCAGGCTGATCCGGCGCTCTTCTCGACTCTCCTCAGATCCCGAACTCTTACCTAAACGCACCCCCAGTGAGTATACTTGACCCATTTTCGCTTTAACGCACTTTTTGGGTGTTAGATACGTTCCTATATCAAAATCACTTCACAAATCAAACTGTTTATCACACGCGAATAATCTGATTGTATATGCTCAAATATGTGATGCTAGAAACATGTGACTAGAACTTATTTTCGTTAAATTGCCTCCTTAGCTAGGATGGTACTATAGTGTGGCTTACACCCGACAGGGTCTAGTTAGGATGGACGCGCAAGCCTTCTCACGGTAGTTAGCATGAGAAATAAGCCTATATTAATCTGTGTGAAAATGTTTCGGTGTATCATGATATGTAGTTAGACTATTTCGCGAACGGATTCTTTATTATGCTAGTATTACAAAACTCGTATGCTCACATTTACTTAATTGTATTGACTTGTATTTTAACGTATGTAACAGGTTGAGGATTTTAGCTATGGATGCTTGGATGTTGCATGCTTAGCGTAGTTTAGTTTTGTCTTTATTTTGTTTAGTTTCCAAGTGTAATAAATCTAGGGATATCGAACCTTGTTGTTTTTGTGGGAGAACTTAGATTCTGTAATGATTGCTTAAAATGTTATGTTAATGGTATGGGACATTAATGTTTGAATGATATTGTTAAATGATTGTTATGGAATTCTCACGAGACAATCTGGTCGCCTAGTGCCACTAACCCCGATGTTTCTGCCATCGGTTGGGGTGTGACATCTTGTGGGTGAGATAAGACTTTGGAATCAATAGGTCATGGGTTCGATTCCCACAATGGGGGTTTTTCCTATATTTATTTTCCTCCTGAATTGGTGTATTGGCATTATGCCTAGTGGAGATGGATATGATCGAGTGGTTCCGCTGGCGGTACAATGATACTCCGGTGGTCCGTCAGTGATCCAAATTTGACGTTAAAAAAAAACTATAGAAGTACATTAGGTGAGATTGAAGCCCTAAATATGATATTTATCTAGTAAATGTAATCACTCAACTTATTTTATAAAATAAAATATAAACAACTTCTTAGTTCTAAAAATAATTGAACATTTTTATTTTTATTTTTTATAAACTAAAAATGTAAATAAGCGGTGGTTAACACATCCATTCAAGTATTCAACACTATCCAATATTATCAACTAAGATGTTACGTTTTCATTCTAGACACGATGAATCGATGTGTACAACTAGCTTTGGCATTAATGCATTTGGCCTTATTATTGAAGATCTTTGATAGGTGATACTTTGCTTAAACGATCTTGAGCCGGTTTGTAATTTATATGTTGATGTAAATCATTTTGTTTTTTTAGATTGTTGAGATGTAATGAAAACACATGAAAGTTCGCCTTTGAGTTATAAATAATTAACCTTATAGTTTAATCAAGACACTTTAGATTGAACAATTCTGATATCCGAATCAATGATGGTTTTACGTCTATTCATACGATAAGTTTTAGCGAAATTAACACATCATTTAACCATTATCTGACTTGTTTTTTGATGATGTGTCAGCCGACGTGGCACTAGTTTGATGATGCGGCAACTGATGTCAGCAAACTGGGTTAGTATTGAGTTTGTTTGGGAATGCTATCGGTAATAAGTTGAAAGTTGAGAGTGGTGTGATACAAATTAAAAGTTGAGAATGTTATCGGCCAATTGATGAAAGTTAAGGTTATTTAAATATAATATCCTTTAAATCTTTTGACAACCAAAATTTTTTTCTAAATTAACAACTTTTAATTATCCTATTTGGGTTAGTATTGAGTTTGTTTGGGAATGCTATTGGTAATAAGTTGAAAGTTGAGAGTGGTGTGATACAAATTAAAAGTTGAGAATGCTATCAGCCAATTGATGAAAGTTAAGGTTATTTAAATATAATATCCTTTAAATCTTTTGACAACCAAAATTTTTTTTCTAAATTAACAACTTTTAATTATCCTATTTGGGTATAGAATCAGGTAAATATTAACTTAATCAGGTAAATATTTCTTTTCAATTCATTCCTTAGTTGATAATAATAAATCGAAGTATCAAAACCTTTTTTTATATTAATTTAAATAATTCTAACTTTTATCAATTGACTGATAATAACACTCTCAACTTTCGATTCCTACCACAACACTCCCAACTTTCAACTTATTTTCATTTGCACCCCAAACTAACTAGACCGAACCCATTATGCTGACTCAGATGCCACGCCATCAAACAAGTGCCACTTCAGATGCTATGTCATCAAAAAGTCACATCATGTGCCACATCAGATGCCACCTCAGCAGGAAATGCCATGTCAAATGCCACATCATTAAACCAAGTGCAACGTCAACAAAAAACTAACTGAGTTAGGGTTCAGTTAGTTTGGGAGTGCTAGAGAAAAATAAATTGAAAGTTGGGAGTGCTATGGTAGAAATAAAAAATTTAGAAGTATTATCGGCAAATTGGTGAAAGTAGAGGTTATTTAAATCTAATATTTTTTTTACTAAGTTATATGTGGGAAAAGATATATAATTATTTATAGTAGTGTTTGTAACCTGAACCAAATATTTATTCCCACTTACATTTAAATAATCTAATCCCCATGATAATACAAAAGGAAAATGTACGGAAATCTGGTTTGCATCATTACCAACTCATTTCTAAGATTTGTATCGAATTATCGCTCATAAAATGCTAAACTCCAAACTTTTGAACCCTTTTAGTTGGCGTTTCAAACCTGGCAAACATATATATATATATATATTATATATTATTAAATTATATTATAGTATATTTGTGTATGTATGTATATGTACAATGGCAATTGGCAAAGTTGCATATGATGGTTGATTTAAAGTATGAATAATTTGAAAGAAAAGAGGGCCATGGCTGGTTGGAATCCATTCTCGAGAATCAAACAAATGGCTTCCCATTTTTCTTTCAAATATAAAAATGTATATTGATTAATGAATCTTTGTAGGGTATCCTTGAGGAAGCAACCCTACATAACCTTTAGGATTATTATTTCAATTATGTAGCAAGTACCAACTCATAATTAAACATTTTTTATAAATGAATCTCATCAAACAAAACATGTGTGAAAAATGATTGGCAATTTGGCATGAGTATAATTCGTGTGACTAAGTATATTTGTGGTTCATTTAATGATTTGATATATTTCTCTTTTGTAATTATCTTTGATTTTGATATACGTCTTAATCTTTTAGTTAAGCATATAATTTGATACGCGTCTTAATCTTTTAGTTAAGCATATAATCAAACATGTAAGTTATAAAGATCACATCCTTGTTGATAAGGTTGATGCAAATAAACAGAACGATTTTGTTTGTGCTTTTTTTTAAATGAACTCACGTTGCCATCCCAAAATCAGGGGGGACAGGGTGCCATGTAGCAAACCTAAATCGGGTTCAAAGCCGCTATGCAACACCACCACCGCCACCCCTGCGGTTTGCCATGCGGGTTGGTGAGGTTTACTGCTTAAACGTCACACATCCACAAAACTTTTTTAAGTTGAACGATCATAATTTGAACTAGGGTAGTTGTGGGTATTTAGAGTTGAAAATGACATGACAATATCTGATTGGATGAGATTAGATTAATACCCTAAGATGCCCCTTCCACCACTGAGATGAACTAACAAGGACATAAAAACAAGTGAATCTTTGGTTTTGTTAAAAGAATAAATTTATTCATGTTTATTATTTTCACTAAACTAACATAAATTATTAAATACAATATATAATTTAAAATACACATAATATGATTATCTTTTATGTATGTTCATGTAGGTGCAACTATTTTTTAAAAATTATATATATATACACACATACTAGATGGGTATCCATACAATACGGTGAGAAACACATATACTGATATATAACATATTAATTTTTTAAAAATTAAATAAATAATGGACTACTAGTAATTCTCTAAAATGTAGACTACAATTGTGATTTGGACATCTTCGTTCTTTTACTAAACATATATAAAATGCTTTTGATGTTGATTCTTTCAATAAATAAATAAATGTAAACAAACTTTTCATCAAATGATTCACTTAATATTTGATTCTCTTATGTTTTTATTGAACCTTAATAATTGAGTAAAGTGCAATTTGTATCTTTAAAGAAAGTTGACGCTGTTAGGTTGAGTTCCCAAATGATTTTTTTCTGCCTGGGTCCCTAACATTAAAAATGCGCTATAATCCCAGTCCCTCTGTTAATATTATGTTAGTTTGACCATTAGGTCAAGGGGCATTTTGGTGGTTTACTCTTAGTCTTTTTTAATGAATAATTTGGCTCACTGGAACTTGGGGGTGAGATAAGGCTTAAGGACCATTAGGTCCTGGGATTGATTCCCAAAAGAAGGTTTTCCCCATATTTATTGGATTTCCTTCTAAATTGGTGTATAATTATTATTACATAGTGGAGGCGGATATGATCGGGTAATCTTTTTAAAGCTAAAAATATAACAGTATATCACATTTATATCTATATTATATAACAAAAGAAACCAACTTTGGACACTTGTCATTATTCTAGACCCGGGGTCAAACTCTGCTTTGATCCACCACCGGTATCCCTTTAGGAGTAGTCTTAGAGGCTTTTTCAGGCTGTTGGAGGCTGGTTTGTTACCCGCAACGATTTAACTCGAAAAAACCTCTTCGGGCAAGGGTGGGAGGCCAGGAAAACCCTAAACCCTCATCCTTAATTTTAGATAATTATTATTTAATTTAAATTATTAAATTTAATATATGTGTAGATAATTATTATTTAATTTAAATTAATAAATTTAATATATGTTTCAAACTTTTAAGAAATTACGGATAAAGTTCCATAAAATATCTTATTATTTATTTATATTAATTACTAGGTTAGAAATTATATCTTAATTCCTTGATTGTAGATAATTATTATTTAATTTATATTACTAAATTTAATATATGTTTCAAACATTTAAGAAAATTACGAATAAAGTTTCATAAAATATCTTATTATTTATTTATATAAATTATTAGGTTAAGAATTATATCTTAATAATTGAAACAATATGGAGCATTTTCATAACGAGGGTGGAGGGAACGATTTTCTTGCTTTACAAATTATTTATTTATTTACTATATTTAAAATGCAAGAAGAATAATAACTACATTTATGATACTAATAAATTTATCCAAAACAACCATCCTTTTAAGATGCAACTCATGTCCAGATATTTAAATTTTAAAGTTATACAATATAATTACCAATAATTTATACTTATCTAATTAATTTAAATATTTTTTTGTAGCTATAAGTTTATCTAATTGGCTAATTGTGATATGCCTAATATGGACATTTCAACATTTTTTAGAACTAAATAAATTAAGACCACTAATATTTAAATAAAACTTGGGTTATTAAATGTATGTTCACATGATTGTTAAAACTGGTGAGAAAGTCAATGATATAGTTCTAATCGATGGTTCAAATTTCTTTCATATTTATAAACTTAACGAACATCACAAGTTTTGACCATACATGCCACAAATTTTTGTTTGGATAACATAAAATCGTCTTAAAAATATCGTTATATAATTATTAAATCTTCGTTATTAACTATTTGATTTTTTGTTTACTTAACTCGTGTAATACACGGGTTGTAACCTACTATTATTATATACGAGAGGATAAATCTTTTCACATTAATGGGCTACTTGAGTACTTCTCTAAAATAATACCGTTATAGGTGTGATTTGGACTCGCTGACTTTGACTTTAAGGTGCCGTTTAATAGAGTTTTTGTTTTCAAAATTAATTTTACAGAAATACATTGAACTGAAGAAATTGTATTTTAACAATAGTTCTTGTTTTCACAATGCAAAAACTGATTTTTAAAGTGTGTAAATGATGAATAAACTCTAAACTATGTTATTTATTTATTTATTTATCATTTACCAAATTGGGTTACAAATGGATAGATACAGATCATTTAAATTTAATTAGTGGGAGAACTAAACTTTTTTTTTCATGTGAGACTTAACCAAACCTTCAAAAAGGGCAATCAGAATTTTAGCGTATAAATAGCACTAAATTTTTTAATGATAAATTGCTACAACCCTATGGTTTCTATATGGGTCCGCCCATGTATTTAATGGATCGAAGATTCGACTACATTGGAACACAATTTATATGTTGCATTAATTACAAAAACCATCTTATCATGGATCAATATTTGAATGTCTATTTTCTTTTAATACCCAAATAGTCCATATTTGGGTTATTTTCAGTATTTTTTTACCACTTACTTTCAACGTTAATGTATTCTCTAACCATGTCATATTTACTTTTATAAGTTGATCTACATATAGTTCGCATCCTCAAACAATATTTAATATCCAAAACTCCTTCTTATGTGTCATATACGAAGAGTAATCCAAATTCACCACACATATCAGAAGAATGACCCCCATAAAAAATTGATCTACCAATATGTATGTATTATACAACTTAAAGGTGATTATGTGAAAATTAGTTTTATCAAACACATGTCCTAAAAGTTGATATACTAGGACAAATGGTACTATTATTAATTCCATACGACCTTTGTTCTTTATGTATTTTTCAGTTTTTAATGGCAAGCATGTTATATTTGTTTTTTTATTGTCTTTTAAGTTCACATTAGTTAATGAATGGTAAAGGCAGCTCACCAATACACCACTCACATTAAGTAAATCATATGAATAGCATGTTTTTGTATCTTTAGATGCCTTCACATGTAGGATGTCATTTTTAAATCATCAAATTTACTTTTGGTATTTTTTTAAGATGTCCAAGTATACAAATACATGGTTGAAAAATTGGGCATGGGCCCTCTTTTGGAACTTTGCAAAATGCCACAAAGTCAACCTAAACTTGCACTATGGAAACTAAATTTGGGCCCATTGTCATGTGCAGAAACATGTTCTCCCACCATGTCAATGATTTTATGTGTTGAAATTAAAAGGACCCAATATTGAAAATTAAAGATTAGGGAAGTTTGAAACTTTTCTTAAAAGGAAAAAAATAATAATTCCTTCTATAATTGATAAAGCATTAAGCTCATGTAAAGAAAATGTACATTCAAATGAACACAAGTTGCAAATATATAACACTATTTACTTTGATCCAGTGTTAAATCAGGATTAATCGGTGACTAGTCGACGATTAATCGTAGTCGGCTGACCACTGATTAATTTTTAGGTAACATGAGAATTAATCGCTAGTCGGACCTAATCGACCATAGTCGCATAGTCGGCCCTAATCGGCCAGAAATCGGCTCTAGCCGGCTAGAAAAATTGGCCCTAGTCGGTCAGAAATTAGCCCTAGTCATCCGAAATGCGATTCCGGCAAGACTCTAGTCCTATTGTAACCAAAATATGGCAAAAACCTGTAAATTCCGATAATTAATCTTGTATACTTAAAAAAATGGATAGAGTACCATCTACTTAAAAATATTACATATAAAAATGTGTGTATAGTTTATAAAACTAAAAATCACATATAAAAATTCCAATTCGATTAATCGTTAGTCAGTATTTCACCAACCGGCTAGCACTTGACGATTTTTTACAATCATGAAAGAAATGAAGCTTAACACGACACTATATAAAGATAACAAGCAGTCGACACCATCTACAATGGAATACGAAACCTATAACAAATTTAAGAAAAAACCCTTGTATTTTCAATTAGATTAAGAAAAACCCTTGTATTTTCATGTGAAGACCTTCTAGTTTATATGTGAAGAAATTTGTGTGACACATGTGACATGCATGCTATTAAGTCTAGTTTTTATCTTTATTCTTTTAATCTAAGAACCCAAAATATTATTTTATATTCGTTTTTATGAGTTTCAAATGAACGTACACGTTAACTAGATTATGATTAACAACCAGGATTTTATTCGAAACATTAACAAAAAAACATTCTCATAAAGGGTTGTTTAAACAACCAACCACTCACGGAAAGTATGTTTAAAGATCAATAATTATAATCAATTACTTAAAAGATTGTTGAAATTAAAACTTTATTTCAACCATGCTTTGGATGTCATTCCCAAAGATATCATCTATTTTGCACCTAGATTCGTGTCAATATAATCCGGGGTAGTTCAATATAATCAGTTTTTAAGAAGAGAATTATAATATATAGTGTTTTATCTGTGATACATTTATGTCGTTATCTAATCCATTTCCACTTTTTAGTAAATCATTCTATAAACTCATTCTCTACTTCTCTATGGATGTACATAATCAATACTATAAACTAATGAATATATAAATCACCTCATTGTTTGTAACCAAGGACACATTTCCATTCCCAATATAGATTATACATGTCCTCATGCTTAATTTATTAAAAATATTTTACCTAATATTATTATAAATATAAATACAAATTATTCAAATAAGCAATCCCAAATACCTCTAAATAATTGATCATAGGATATTAATTAAAAAAACTAGGTGAGAGGCACATCATGATAAAGTGATGGTGAAATATTGGAGGAAACATTGATAGAAACTTAACACTTTGTCGTTGTCCACACAATTTGCTTTCAACAATTCAAGTAGATTAGTTACTTGTCATCTCTATCGCCCTTTTTTTAGTTTTTTTTATTTCTTTATTATAATTGATTTAAATTTTCAAGATAATTAATTATAATGATGAAAATTTTCAAATATGCGTATTATTATTATTACTATTTTTTATGTCACGTGTTGCGGCGAAATCAAGCAAATGATAATGTAAAACAAACACGATTTGAAAATAAAGCTGTTGTTTAGAAAACCAAACCATTATAACGGTTTAGTTTATCATTGTATCATTTTCTGATACCAAATAAATACTTTATTTCGAGTACAACTTCGTTTTTAACAAAATTTATAATGGAATGTCAAAAAAAAATCAAGCACAACTACGTACTTAAGTTTTTAGGAAAAAAAGTTATAAACGTAAATTACTAAAGAAGTATTAAATTATTTGATAAATTAATATATGTTATAAAAAGAAAAAAGAATTATTAAAAAAATGATAAAGAAAATATATGATTTTAAAAAAGGAAAAAAATTAAAATATGTTATTAAAAATAAATATAATAATAAGCTATTATAATATATTAAATAAAAATAACAATAAAAAGCTATATATTATTTTAAAAATGAATATTATTTATCGTCCTTCATAAACTATATATATAATTATTATAATTATTTTGTTTTAAAACTTTTCTTAATGAATTTTAATTCATATCATAATTATTGATTTTGTTAGTAATCAATCACCCGGTAAATATGTAGCTTAAATTATTAGTTACGAACAACTACTGATCAAATTTTGTATAGGAATCAATTAAGTTAGAATCAAATTATATATAGATTATGACGTGAGTGTGTGTCAATTTACACCACTTTGGACTTGCATTTCATATTAGCAAAATAAAAAAGTTTCAAATCATGAACACTTGCATGTGGGTTGTCACTAGTTTTTTATCTTTCTTGTTTTCAGTTCGATTAAATATATGACATTTTATTAAACTTATCCTTTAGAATATATATTAATTAACAATTGATGGGTTGGGTAATTTGTGTAGACCTAATCGACTAGTTATATGATTTTAGTTGATTCATATGAAATAAAATTTGAATTTGATTTTGATTTTCAAATCGTGAAAACTTGCCAAGTTACATCAAAACAGAAGGTAGACGGACAACAAGCTGCGCCGCCAACCCTTTCTGAATTGCAAATCCTAACCTTCCAAACACAAACCCCTGCCCCCTTGGGTTGAACAATTGCTATGGACGACCCGTTGAACCCTCGTCAAGAAGTGGATAGCTTCTGACGCTAGAGAGCCAAAAGTATCATGAAAGCTTGTTACATATGAATTTAAATGTAACTTTTTTTACACTCAAATTAACTTAATTCTCGAAAAAATATGTCATGATTACCACTCCTAAGTCCTAACTAATACATATATGAACTAATTTTGTTACTATTTTTGTAAAACATTCTATTAGTATTTCTTATACATAGGTGTGCAACTCTTTTATTGAATAAAAAAGAAAAGAAAAACAAGTTTGATAAATCAAAAACTTTTATTTTTATTACCACTACAACCACCAAAAACCACAATCAAGAACCACACTAATCATCTAGAATCATCAGGTATAAGTAGGATTAGCATAAACCTCGTTTGAGATCTAATTGCTAAGTAGAAACCAAAATTTATGCCACGAGCATTACGCATAAATCAAACTGAGTTAGGACCGTGTGAGGTGGAGTTATGACGGTGCTATGTGCTAACGATGGAGTTAGGGCGATGGAAGGGCGGGTTTGATGAAGAAATAACAGGACGAAGATAAACGAGTTGAAGTAACAATGTTCCATGAATAAAATGAGTGAAATGACGGGGTGTGAGATGAAATATTAAGAAGAAAGGAGGTTTTATATGTAAAAATAATAATTTATGTAGAAAAAGAATGAATGTTTCAGGATAACTAGTAGCAGTAAATAGATTACACTTAGTTCAGTATATATTATTTATTACACGAAAGCTTGGAAAATAAAGTTTAACCTTTGATGTCTTATACTTAGGTTGTGTTAAATGAGGTAACGACCTACTCATGTGGACGTTACCTCAACCTTAAACACCATCCTAAGAAGTGCTAGAGGAAGGGGGTGTGGGACAGCTCACACTGTGAAGATGGGAGACAGATGCATGGAGCCGTTGGTTGTGGGGACCACATCCACATCCAATGGTTAGTTTTATTTTGAAGAAAATAACATTTTTTTACATACGCCACAACACAACTCCCTCCTCATACTCTCAATATTTATAAACCTTTCCTACGTTTAAAAGAGTTATATGCTTGGTTGGTCCCTGTGGTTGGCAAATCTTGCAGACTTGGTCCCAGTGGTTCACTAATTACACACTTGGTTCCAGTATTTTCAAATTTTGCACTCGGGTGGTCCTTACCACTAACCTTTGTTAGATTTCTCAGTTAAGTATACATAAAATGTCTATTATACCCCTCGTCTTCTTCATCCTTTCTATCTCAGCCACTCAGCCACCACTGCCACAACCACCACCGCCGCACACACTTCGAACTGTTGTGGCCCCGTCGGTTACCACCACAGTCATCTTCGTCAAATCATCATCATCATCGTCGCCAGCGAGGGAACACCGGCCTCCTGCCATTGCCGCTGCTGTTAACCTAACGTCGCCGCCACCAGCAATGGTGTCGGCAGCTGATTGAAGAGAGAGAGAGAGAGAGAGAGAGAGGGAGAGTGGGGGACGGAGGGAGAGTGAGACTGGCGGTGTGGATGGTTGTTCTTCAGAGATTGAGCGGTGCTGGCATTCGTCTCTGGTGACTGATAATACAGAGATTGAGCGGTGTCGGGCACGCGAGAGAGGGAGAGAGAGAAGGAGAGTGACGGTGGTGATTAGGATGGTTGTGGCAATGGGGAAGATGAAGTTTGTGCGGCGGTGGTGGTTGTGGCAGTGGTGGCTGAGTGGCTGAGATAGAAAGGATGAAGAAGACGAGGGGTATAATAGACATTTTATGTATACTTAACTGAGAAATCTAACAAAGGTTAGTGGTAAGGACCACCCGAGTGCAAAATTTGAAACTACTGGGACCAAGTGTGTAATTAGTGAACCACTGGGACCAAGTCTGCAAGATTTGCCAACCACAGGGACCAACCAAGCATTTAACTCCGTTTAAAATGAATAACCTACCCTATTCATCATCCAATTCAGAACCGGAAGATTTGGTAATATTTTTTGGTACTCGTCTGGGGATCCAACTTTTACGTGAACATGCCGACCATTCACAACCAAGTACAGGAGCAAAGAGGTTCATCAGGGAGCGTGAAGGTGCTAATAATCGTTTGGCAAACCATTATTTTTCTGAAATCCGGTCTATAATACGTATATTTTTTGATGTCATTTTCACATGACCAACAACTATTCGGACGTTATGGACGATTTATAACGTGAGTTTAAATTTTTTTCAACAAAGGGAAGATGCTCAACGTCTACTAGGTTTCACTGCATAGGTTTCACTGCATTACAAAAATGCACGTTGGCAATTCATTAATTGGCATGTGGTACTGTGCACGAGGCATGGAACGAACACTTCAAAATGTTTGAAAAATCGTCATGAGATAGTCTCCACAATTTTTACAACAATATTATTATTATTATCATTATTTCTAATAATATTTTTGTTATTATTGTTAATAATATTATTTCTGTTGTTGATACTACAACGACGACTACCAGCAGTATTAATTATTATTGTTAATAATATAGTAATTATTTTTTAAAGGTGTGATTAATCTATATGGTCGGAGATATTTGAGAAAGCCGACTTTTAGAGACATCCAACAAAATATATGAGGTACATCAAAGTGTACACGACTTTCTCTATATGCTTGATAGTATTGATCGCACAGACTAGGAGTGGTTTAACTGTCCAAGTGCTTGACAAGGTCAACATCACTGTGGTGATCAGGATGACCCAAAGTTAATACTTGAGGTCTTGGTGTCATATGATCTTTGAATAATTGCACGCATACTTTGGTCATGGTGATCAAAGTGCTTGGCAAGGTCAACATCATTGTGGTGATCACGATGACCCAAAATTAATACTTGAGGTCACGGTGTCATTTGATCTTTGGATATTGCATGCATACTTTGGTATGCTGACGCTAACAATAATATTAACAATGTAGATCAGTCATTTATCTTCGATGACATGATTAATGGAGTTGCTCCCGATTTGTTGTTTTATGCTAACGGTTCGTACTACAAGCATGGGTATTATCTTACCGGTTTGATTTATACGGATTGGGCCACGTTAGTTAAAGCATTTTCATATATGTATGAATAATGAAAAAAGAGGGTGTTTCACAACAAAAAATAGAGAGAAGAAGAATCAGCTAGAAAAGATATTAAGCGTTGCTTTGGGGTATTGAAGAAAATTTAGAGTATCATTGCACAACCGACACGATTGTAGAACAGAGAAAAAGTAAGGAACATCATGTACACTTGCATCATTTTACATAATATGATATTGGAAGATGAGAGTAATTGAGAGTGGTTTGTCAACAGTACAAATAGGGCGTCATATTGTATGTTAGTATACTAATCTTTGATGAGAAATGTGCTTTCCACATGTTCTTCGTAAATAAACGTCAATCTTAAAACGGACTTGGTAGAACATCTTTTGGTGAATCTTCTAGAGAATGCCGATGGTGACGATGATACTGGCAACGATAATGAAGACTTAGGTTATATTATATTGTTGTATTTTTTTAGTACTTACTAGGGTGTTTGTTGGTATTTATCAATGTTTTTTATATAGTTTGTTATATTAACTTATTTTTAATTAATATTAGTTTTGTGATAAAAGATAATATCTTTAAATAAAAAGACTATTAATTAAAAAATATTTGGGGTGCAATAAAACCATTATACTATGTAGTAAAATCTACTGAAAGAAAGTAGTCTCATAATGTGTTAGTAATGTAACATACACTTAATGGCATCACACTGAAAATGAACTAAACCATTACACGTAGCCTTAATTATATATAAATGGTTAACATGTTAATTTATATAATTACAAAAAGTTAAACAAAAAATATCATTCATGAAACATACTATTTTAATTAATTTCTGAAGTAGGTAGGTAAAAGATATAATATCATTCATGAAACATACTATTTCAATTAATTTCTGAAGTAGGTAGGTAAAAGATATATAGAAGGCAGTAAAGGTTTTTTTTTTCTTTATTTGTCGTGAGTAGATATGGATATTGTTTCATCATGTAAATTTTATGATTATGATTCATAAGCTATGGGTAGATATTGTTTCATTATGTAACTTGATTTGCAATTTTATGATGATGATGATCCATAATTAAGACAATTTTTAATTGAACTAAAATATATATATATATATATATATATAGGATTCGGTTCAAGGGAAAAACCACCCCAGTTGCGAAAACCATGAGAACGACTCTCCACCAATCAGATCATGCCACCTATACAACATTATTTTAAATTTTAAAGATTATTTTGGTAATTTACTCAAAATGTTATATCTACTCTCTCTCTATCTCTTTAAAGTCTTATCAAACTTTTCTATCAATCATCTCTCTCTTAAAGTCTTAATCACATTAAAAAAAATCAAAATTAATCAAATCATATAAATTAATCATATTAAATAAATCAAAATTAATCAAATCATATTAAAGTTTAAAACCGGCGCGTATAAAAAGTTTAAAAAAAAGTTTAAAACCGGCGCGTGTAAAATGTTTAAAACCGTGCGTAAAAAAGTTTAAAACCGCGCCTAAAAAAAGTTTTATACCAGCGCATAAAAAAGTTTAAAACCGCGCGTAAAAAAAACTTTATACCGGTGTGTAAAAAAAGTTCTAAACCGGCGCGTACAAAAAAGTTTAAAACAACGCGTAAAAAAAGTTTAAAACCGGCGCGTAAACAAAGTTTAAAACCGGTCGTAAAAAAAGTTTAAACCCACGCGTAAAGTTTTATATCAGCGTGTAAAAGAAGTTTAAACCCGCGTGCAAAAAAGTTTTTTACCGGCGTGTAAAAAATTTTTCTAAAACGGCACGTAAAAAAAGTTTGAACCCGCGCTTAAAAAAAGTTTGAAACTGCGAAAAAAAGTTAAAAAGCGGGTGCAAAGATAATTTTATACCGGCACATTAAAAAAGTTTAAAACCGCGCGTAAAAAAGTTTAAAACCGGCGCATAAAAAATGTTTAAAACCAGGGCGCAAAAACGTTTGAACCCCTACGTAAAAAAATTTACTGCAATATTCAAAAATAATATTAATTAAATCACAAAATTAATTAAAGCACAATGATAACAACTTTAATTGTTAATCATTAAAGAGCTTAGTAAAATATCATTTTACCCTTATCCTACTAAAAATAAAAACTTATTAACTAAAGCACAATGATTACAACTACTTTATTGTCTTTTAATCTCATCAATTAAAACACTTTTGATCAATGACTTATATTGGTTTCTACGGTTCTCACAACTCAAGGTGGTTCTCATTTTACCCATCCCTTATATATAATATATATATATATATATATATAATATATATATATAGGGTTCAAACATTTTTTGCGCGCCGGTTTTAAACATTTTTACGCGCGGGTTCAAACTTTTTTACGTCCGGTTTTAAACTTTTTTTACGCACCGGTTTAGAAATTTTTTTACGAGCGGTTTTAAACTTTTTTAACGTGCCGGTTTAAAATTCTATTTGCGCGCCGGTTAAACTTTATTTACGCGCCGTTTTAAAAACTTTTTTACACGCCGGTAAAACAAATTTTTTACGCGCGGGTTTAAACTTCTTTTACATTCCGGTATAAAACTTTACGCACGAGTTTAAACTTTTTTTACGCACGGGTTTAAACTTTTTTTACGCTCGGTTTTAAACTTTTTTACGCGCGGTTTTAAACTTTTTTTACGCACCGTTTTAAACCTTTTTTACGTGCCGGTTTTAAACTTTTTTTACGCGTTGTTTTAAACTTTTTTACGCGTTGTTTTAAACTTTTTTTACGCGTCGGTTTAGAACTTTTTTACGCACCGGTATAAAGCTTTTTTTACGCGCAATTTTAAACTTTTGTTATGCGCCGGTATAAAGCTTTTTTTACGCGTGTTTTAAATTTTTTTAGGCGCCGCTATAAAATTTTTTTACACGCCGGTTTTTAACTTTAATATGATTTGATTAATTTTGATTTATTTGATGTGATTAATTTAATATGATTTAATTAATTTTGTTTTTTAATGTGATTAAGACTTTAAGAGAGAGGTGATTGATAGAAAAGTCTGATAAGACTTTAAAGAGATAGAGAGAGAGAGTAGATATGACATTTTGAGTAAATTACCAAAATAACCTTTAAGATTTAAAATAATAATGTATAGGTGGCATGATCTGAATGGTGGAGTGTAGTTCTCGCGGTTCTGACAACTGGGATGGTTCTCCCTTGAACCGAATCCTATATATATATATATATATATATATCATCTTGATAAAAATCTCAACCTTTTAAGTTACGACCAATCTATTGAAAAACAAACTAGTTATCGAATAAGCTCAATCGGGCTCTGGAGGTTCACATGTTGGACCGCTTTTAAAAACCAAATAACGTCAACCTTATGTCCGACCCAATAACTAGGTTACACTCCGAGCACTCGCTTGCCCGGTCATTAAATGACTCGTTTAAAACCATCGAACCGAACAAACGAAGGGTCGAGTTTCCGGTTCCCCCAATCATCAAAATACTGGTTTTAATTACTTTGGTGGCTTTTTGTTGTTTTTTTAAGACATTCATCGAAATTTATGGGCTTGATTGGAGTAAATGGGTCAGGAAGCAGGCCATGGATTCACTTTTTCACTGCTCAAAGTTTGACCAAAGACAATAACCAAAATATCTCAAGCATGTTATTCACAACTCGCAAGTACTTTTCACTGTTTTGGACCCATATGGGACCATTGATGCCATCTGTTTGGTTATATGAGCTAATTGACCGAACACAAATGAACCGACAAATTTAAGCGAACGAAAAAAAAAAAAACAAATGAGAACTAGAGCTGAAGGTCCGCGCTAGAGAGCCCTCTCGCACATATAAGTTGTTTTCTGTTTTACAATCAATTTAAGTTTAGTATGTGATGCAGCAAAGTTTTACAATCAATTTAAGTTTAGTATGTGATGCAGCAAAAACGTGATAGGGGAGCTGTTTTTGTGGTGGTCTGTTTTGCAGCCTACTAGTGTCAGTTCTGTTTCATCTATTTTGAAAGTTCTTGGGTACACAAGGTTTTTGGGTTAGGACATGTGTGCCGGGTTAGAAGCCCCAAAGAAATGTTTGGGTGATGCATGTTGATGCCAATAGGGAATTCAAGGCCCTTTGTGAGTTTGTGGGGTGAACAAATGTTTATTGAAGGCCCATAAATGGGTGATGATTATCCAGGCCCATATTGGGGGCGGTTGCAAGAAGGCCGAGACCCACCAGATGCGATTGGGCCCTGGTGTTACTAGTCTAAACTTGAAGTCCCAAACCTGGTGGAGGGAGCCCACCGGTATGTTGCTGAAGGTCCGGGATTATAAAAATGTTTTGGGTACCGGTTTGTGGTTGTTTTTGAAGGCCAGTGTCCATTTTAACTATAGTGGGCCTGGTTACATGTGGCAATGGAAGGCCCATTATTGGGGTAAAAAGATCATCGAAAGCAGTCTGGTTATTGGGCTTGGTTGTCTCATCATGGGCCTATATTGCAATATTATGTTGAAGGCCCAAATGTGGATCCAGTTATTCAAGAGCACCCGCAAGTACATATGGAGCCACCATCAATTATGAAGTGGATGTGCATTTTGGGTGTAAAAAATGGGCTGGGGTATCTAGGCTGGGCCACTCTTGGGGCCGACCTAGGTGCTAAAGTTTCTTGGTATACTTATGGTCGTTAAATTGAAAGGTTTGGAAATGTATATCTGGGTTGGGGGTATATGGGTTTTGTTTACCTTATTAGTTCACGAAATACCATTTTTGTGCTTGTATGGTTAGTTGTAACACCGCGAGTACCCTAGAGAGTAGGTTGTACGGCTTTGTACTTTTAGTCCTCAAAAAATGTTTTGGGTTATGACACGGGGGTATGCCCCTCTTAATGGTGTAATTAAAAAAAAAAAAAGAATGAAGTTAGTGGATACCCTTTGTATTTCATAAGTTCTTTCACATGATCAACAACATATATCCGTACATCACCCAACTAGCCCATACTCTCCACCACACCTTCAACATCTCCAAATACGATGTAGTCAATAAAATACTATACAGAAAAAAAGTTGGTGAGTTATTGTTAGATATGTTTTTATATAAAATATTATAATTATTTTGAACGTATATTGTTTTTCTTTGATAACTTTAAGGATACTATATTTATTTGATTATGTTAGCACTTATATCAGTACCGATGTTGTTCAGTCCGAATCTACCTGGTAACGATCTTGATGGGACGGTATCCATTCGGTTTGGAATGTATTGGTTCAGTTTGTCATGATAAAAAAACAAAAAAAAATTCAATCACATTTGACCCGTTCGATTTTGAACAAAACTTTTGTCGACATGCAGATAAAAATAAGAACGTTGCAATGTTATTATCAGAAAATCTATAAAGCATTATACTATCTTATTAGAATACCAAAAAAGAGGAAACAATGTTATTTTTATAAAATAAACCTAAATGCAAGAAAACTTTGTTAACCTGTACGTTTATGCTTCGATTAAAAAGAGTAAACAACTTCATAAAGAAAAACCTAAATGCGAGAAACCTTTGATAAAATGTACATATGTGATTTGATTACTTGTACATTACTGTTCACAAATCGATTTCAATAAAAATATCCATCAAGAAGCAGATAAAAATAGATATGTCACAACAGCAAACTTGTTATTATATAAAACATTTATTTTAAAAGTTATAAAAGATTAACAAAATATTCTCAATATTAGTTATAATTATAAAGCAACCTAAATTTTTTGAATAAAAGATTAACAAAATATTCTAAATATTAGTTATAATTATAAAGTAACCCAAAAATTTTGAAACTTAAATAAATGGAATACACTTAATTTTTTTTTGTTTATGCGTTGGAAAATGTTTTTTTTTGCATATTTAATGAACACATGGGTTAATCGTCTCATATGTTGACAAATACTGAAGTCTTAACTGCCGAGCTTTTGTTTTTATGTCAAAAGACAACCATGGGGGAGAGGACCTATCTAAACGGCAAGCGCCAAAATTATTGGAACTAATCCTGTTGTTTATATTTCATTCACGGGTTTGATCTTGCGGGTTAGTTGCAGCGCATAGTGACGGACCTAGCAATTATTTTCAGGGGTGCAAATGAGTGCTTTAACTAAAGTTTCAAGGGGTGCGATTGGGATTTTGTCCTATAAAAATACACTAAGTTTTTTTTTCCAGAGGGTACGCACGCCCACCCAACCCTCTACCTAGGTCAGCCCTCTGCAGCGCGACAACACTGCCACAACACCCTAGCCATGTACAGGTAGTTTGCATAGCAGCAAACCTTTGCTGGAACGGGTTGAATGTTTGGAGAATTTAAGGTGGGCGTGATTGGTGGATGGAGTAAAATGGTGTAGTCTATGGTTCTAGGGTATTTGTGAGTAGGCGTCGTCAATGTTTTGGTGGTTCTAGGGTATTTGGGTATAGAATTGACATGGCAACGCAGGGTTGGACCGGGCTAGGGTAGTACTCTTGGGCATGGTTGCAAAAGTCGTTAGGCGCTCCCTAGTCGGATTTGAGAGTACTCAGGAAGTACTCGGCTTAGGCGAAAGGTACTCGGGTCTCTGCATCCCACCTTGTAGCGACTACTTGGTGAGTATTCGAAGCCTAGACGAAACTTTTACAAACATGCTCTTGGGTGGCCCTTCGACCCTAACGATTACACAAACAAAAAACTATTTTTGTTAGAAGCGTCAAAGAGAACGACACTCTGTTTCTCATCGATCTTCTTATGTCGTCCATTGTATTTAAATACTTTTATAGCTAGCAATTTCCATATTATAAATTAGCAACAATTTGTTGCTTAATAGTGTTGTACCCTATGCATGGGGAGTTTTTCAAAAAAATTCTTAACTTTTCACTTTTAATCCAAAGGTTTTTACCTTTTTGCATTTTAACCCCTTTGCTTTTTTTGTACTTTAACCTAAAGCTTTTCATCTTTTGCAATTTAACCCCAACACTTATTTTGTTTTCAACTTTGGTCCTTCATAGTTTTCGTCTTTCGCAAGTTCACGTTATACGTTTCGTTCGACATTTTGCGATTTAACATGCCACAATGTGCATGTGAAGTTTAACATATTTTCGTCAATTTTTTCTCTATTGACAGGCACATCCCAACGAGTCCATTTTCCCTAAGTTTGACGGATTCATCGCAATGCACGTGTCCTAGATCGACTTATTTATTCTTTTCTACGCTCTACGTTTCATTCTAATTTTTTCGTATTAACACACCGCAACGGGCGTGCATGGTTCAACGACTTTATGCCTGCTTTTCGTCCAGTGTTATTTTTTTTCTTTTAGTTTTATGAGTTTTTCCAATATTGGTGGTTGATAGCAGTGATGTGACATTGATGCTACTTGGCACGGTTACGTATTGGTATAAATTCGATTGCTCTATTTTTTGACGTAAACGTTTTCTGGAAACGAGTCAGATCAAATATAATAGGTTTTCGCTTAAAAAAACATTTTGACGTGACATAAAAATCTATAAATTCGAGTTGGTCTACGTTTTAACGTAAACTTTTTTTGGAAAACAAGTAAGGTCAAATACAATTTGTTTTCGTGCTTTTTATGTATGTTTCGTAAATTATGTTTCGAAGCGAGTGAAGTTATATTGAGTTTTTCCCCTTTTTTAAAAGCCTAATTAAACCCTTTTGATTACATGTGTCGGTTTTTCCTTTACACCCGCTAATATTTTCTATGTATGAGTCGGGTTACATATAATACGCTATGATTGCACGGTTTTAAATTCAATTTTCTTTACGTTTTGATCCAATCGCAATGCTTATATAAGTCGCACTAAGCTCAATCAGATACGTCGAAACGTACATTTTCATATGATTTACGCATAAGATAACACTTGGACTAACCAATTCAATTTTTGCGATGTACCCGCGCCGCAACACGTTCGGTGTTATTCCTAGTTTATATAAAATCGTTATGAAAACTTTCAAGATCATAACAGAATTATTGTAAAAGTAAGTAAATGTGGTATGAAGGATATCATCTACATTCGACTAGATAACAAGATATGAGTAGTTACACACTGATTCTCCTTAGCTAGAAAAAATAAATGAGTTGGTAGAATAACAACAAAATTTGATGAATCACAATTGATTCTCCATAACTTTTGCTAGGAAAATAGACGAATGAGTTGGCAGAACAAATGAAAACAAGCCAAATAAGTAATTTCATCCATTAAACATAAAGAATGGCAGTCTTCGTTTATGCACTTATCTATTTTTTCTTATTAAAAATTATCATTACCTACTTTTTTTTAATGATGTTCTATATAAATTTTGAATATACTGTTATAACCTGGTTATTTTTATGTACGTTTCGATATAGTTTTCGTTTAGAAAACGAAGTTTTGCGTGATAAGGTACAAGTCATCTAAGCACCTACACACGTGTTGTTAAAGTTGTAAAGCCGCAACACTTGAGTTTTACGTAAATATTTCTTTTTCATCATTATTCTCCCATAACGCGTGAAAATTCACTTATTTTTATCAACCTTTTGAAGACACTTTTTCCACAGTTCGACCCCACAACCTTCACGCCCAAAGGCTTATTTCCATCAACATTTCAACGTTAACTTTTCTAATTATATTGTTTATTTATATAAATTTTCGTATATTATTAACGGCCTTCTAACAACGTATGCATTTGAATTTTGTAACAGTTGACATCCAAATTTTGTTTTTTTATATAAAATTACACATATTATCAACTCCTATTCAACATATGCGTTCGCAACAACAACAACGTTGTTTTTCTCACGAATTTATATACTCGCCACAATTTAGAGGTCCTAAATTCCTAATCCTAAGATTACACATATTATCAACTCCTATTCAACATATGCGTTCGCAACAACAACATTGTTTTTCTCACGAATTTATATACTCGCCGCAATTTAGAGGTCCTAAATTCCTAATCCTAGGTTATGTCTTAAGTTGTAGTGTCATCAGTGGAACTTACACATGCCATATTTATTTATGTGATATTGGGTACGTTTGGCAAAAGTAGTTGCTTTGGCTGGAAGCTGGTGACTAGAGGCTGGAAGCAGGTAGCTGTAGTTTTTTAGAATATTTAGGTTTTTAGCAAAGTAGCTGGAGTTTTTAATAAAATGTATAAAATGACCAAAATGGACATTAAAAAGTGGATACATTAAAAAGTTTGTTATATTTGGAGGTTAAAATGGTCATTTCCCCTAAAAGCTTGTAGCTCATTCTAAACGATATTAGTAGGAGCGTTTAACCAAAAGCTTCAAGCTTCTAACCTAAAAGCTTCAAGCTCCTTTAACCAAACAAAACTTTTTATTGATTATGAATTTTTTCTTAAAAACTTAAAGCTAGAAGACCTTAAGAGCTCTTAAAAGCTCCATGCAAACCATAATGTAACCAGATCATCAACAACACTGTTATCATAAACCTTCATCTTCTTCAACAACAACAACAATGGCGGAATCTCAAAGCTCACTCTCAGTCTACAACCCCACCACCGGAATCTACACCTCCCCACGACCACCACTCCCCCTCCCACAATCTCCCACCACCTCTATAACCGACTTCCTCTTCCGCAACCTCCATACTCACTCAAATTCACCAGCTTTAATCGACCCGTACACCCACAAAACAATCACCTTCTCCCAACTCAAACAACAAATCACCCAACTAGCCCATCTTCTACACCACTCCTTCAACATCTCCAAATACGACGTCGTTCTCATCTTCTCCCCCAATTCAATTCTCTTCCCTGTAGCTTTTCTCGCCGTCACCTCCCTCGGTGCCATCGTCACCACCGCTAATCCGTTGTACACTGTTACTGAACTCTCGCATCAAATTAAAGACTCTAAACCGAAATTGATCATCACCGTTGACCAGTTGTATTCTAAAGTCAACGGTTTCAATCTCCCTGTGTTGGATCTAAACACGATTTCAGATCTTATCGAGAAAGGTAATAAAACGACGTCGTTAGCAAAGTCTCTATCTACTTCTCAAAACGACGTCGTTAGCAGAATCTCGGGTCCAGTTCTCAGATCGTCTCAGAGAACGACGTCGTTAGCACAACAATCTGAATCTAAATCTGCGTCGCAAAACGACGTCGTTAGCACAATCTCAGATCCAGTACACAAAACGACGACGTCGTTAGCACAATCGGTTTTCTCAAAACGACGTCGCCGCGATCCTGTACTCATCAGGAACAACCGGATTAAGCAAAGGAGTAGTACTAACTCACCGAGCATAATCGCAACATCGTTAATGGTGACGTCAGATCAGGAAGAGTACGGAGAAGGAAGACGTGTGTTTCTGATCGTGGTGCCGTTGTTTCACGTGATGGGACTGATAACGTTCACGTACTCGCAGATGCAGAGAGGAAACGCGATGGTGGTGATGGTGAGGTTTGAGGTGGAGAAGGCGCTTGAGGCGATTGAGAGGTTTAGGGTTACGCATTTGTATACGGCGCCGCCGGTGGTGGTGGCGTTGGTGAAGCAGGTGGCGGTGGTTAAGAGGTACGATACGACGTCGTTGATGGAGATTGGTTCCGGTGCGGCGCCGTTGGGGAAAGATGTTATGGAGGAGTGTTGTAGAGTGTTTCCGAAAACGAAGGTTTTACAGGTGATTATTAAATTGTTTGATTTTTGGAAATTAATTAATTGTGCACCTGATTTTGATTCGTAGGTTGTGATATAGTGGTTAGTACATTATTTAGGTGTTCTTTGCCACCTTCTGAATAGGTAAGTACTGATCAGTAAGAGGTCTGAACCATTAACTGCCGAACTAGCAAAAGGTCTGAACTATTAAGAATCAATATAATGCTTAATCGTTTAGAGGCAAGCGTCTGACCAATTCAGATAAGAGGTCTTAATCATTCAAACTTAGGGGCTGTTTGACAACTTATGAATGGTTAAGTGCTGAACCAATAAGAGGTCTGCACCACTAAGTGCTGAACCAGTAAGAGGCAGTATAATGCTTAACCATTCAGAGACAAATGTCTGACAAATTCAGATTAGAGGTCTTAACCATTCAGATTTGGTATAATACTTAACCATTCAGAGGCAAATGTCTGAACCATTCAGACATTTGCTCTCGAAACAAACAGTCTGAACCATTAAGTGCTAAACCGGTAAGAGATCTGAACCATTAAGAGCCCCCTTAAGAGGTAAACAAACAGCCCCTTACTCTTTTCCCCTAACAAAAATCTATGATGAAGAAACTCAATTCATTATCATAGGTGGGACCGGTTTAGCCTCAAAGATTAGTTAGATCCTAAGTATTCTCAACTACCAGTCTTAGCTTCCTAGGCTCAGTTAAGACTGTGTTATCTTCCTAGGCCCGGTTAAGACCGGTCTTAGCTTCCTAGACACGATTAAGACTGGTCTTAGCTTTATAAGCCCGGTTAAGACTGGAGCCTAGAAAGAATTGAAAGCCCGATTCTTAAACTCACTACCTGGAAAAGCCCAAAAGGCCGGCTGGCGGTCATCAGGACCAAACGACTAGGTTTTAGATCTTTCCTTGCATAAATTTTGGGTTATTATTTATATGAGTTATTGATAACGATATGTATTGACTGTGGATGTATTTGTGTCATACATTTTTTTGAACGGCGGAAGATTCTACGATTATAGAAAAGGTTCAGCGAAGCTGTAAAACCCGAAAAAGAGAACAACAAAAAAGAAAAGAAACAAGCGGAAAACAACGACTACATTATTACATCTCTTACACTAAAATCACACCATCTACCCCAATCCAAATTCTCGAACCCAGATCTTCCTTTTAGCCACAAAAACGAGCTTGCTTTTATATCTTCTCCCATTTTATAAGTTGAGAATCTATAATTTTCATATTCAATAGCGTTCCTCGCCTTCCATATCACGATCACATCAATAACTTTCTTCCATTATAAATAAAAGCTCTTAATCTAAATTGGAATTTTTTTTATAATAATAATTAATAGAAAAGGCTTAATCAGGACCAACATTTGTAAAAATTGTGTTGCTAATCGCATGCAGTGTCATCAGATTTTTGAAGGATTACAAGAAGTTTAATCTTAAAGGCAGTATAAGTTACTTGAATCATTATTATTTTGTGTAGGGTTATGGGATGACAGAAACCGGTGGAATTATATCAATCGAGAACACAAGGGTCGGTTCGCGCCATTCGGGTTCATCAGGAACACTTTGTCCTGGAATGGAATCTCAAATTATACATATAGAAACATTAAAGCCTCTCCCCCCTAACCAGTTGGGTGAAATATGGGTTCGTGGCCCGAATCTGATGACAGGTATGTGACGAGCTTTGCATACCCCCTAAGTTTGTCCAGCATTGTGACTTTCGTCTAAAAATTATTCACACTTTGTCCAGTGTTGTGACTTTCGTCTAAAGGTTTGTTTCCGCATCTGGATCCAAAAGGTTTGAAATCTTGCTGTTTTCATCCGGGTCGCAAACTCCATCCATTTTTATCCGTTAAGTCAGCGGTAATTCCGTCTTTTTTGTTAACTTAAAGATCAATTCGGTCTTTTTTGCGTAAAGTGAAAAAGACTGAGTTGCCATTTAAGTTAGCAAAAAAGACGGAAATACCCATGACTTAATGGAGAAAAATGAATAGAGTTAACGAGCCGGATGAAAATGGCAAGATTTCAAACCTTTTGGATCCATATGCGGAAAAACAACCTTTCGCTGAAAGTCGCAAAACTGGCCATACCTCGGGACGAAAATGACAATTTACTCTTGAATTAATCAACGCCTTTTAGCTCTATTTTCTTTACCCGTTGACATAACTTGGATTGACCCATTCATTAGCAAATGGGTCAAAATTACCACCTCTTAGCGGCAATTATTTGATCGCTTTGCTACATACACGCACACTTATATTCTCTGTATGAATATTGTGATCAGTATGTTTAAAGTATATACAGAATATTTCCATAACAAAGAAGCAACAGAACAGACGATAGACAAACAAGGTTGGTTACACACGGGTGATCTTGGATATTTCGATGAAGAAGGGCGGATATATGTTGTTGATCGTTTAAAAGAACTTATCAAATATAAAGGGTATCAGGTAATTTCATTCTTATAGTAGTCAAAAAAACGATTCGGGTCAAAACAAGGCACCATTTCAAATGTGAATGGGTCGAAATTGCCACCCGTAACCCTAACGACCAACTTCTTGCCAGGTAGCACCTGCAGAGCTTGAAGGGCTGCTAATGAGTCATCCTGAAATCATGGATGCTGCAGTCATCCCGTAAGTAATGGATCATCTTTTTTTCTGTATCACATTCATGAGTACAAAACTTATAAGATCATCATCATCATCATCATCATACTCAGTAGATCCCACCAATAGCAAAGCTAAGGTAGGGTCTAAGGAGGGTAAGATGTAGACAGCCTTACCTCTACCCCGTAGGAATAGAGAGACTGCTTCCAATGAGACCCCCGGCTCTAGTAGTTTTGCATCAAGCCTTGGACATAAGGCACATAACACTCAGCAATTGAGACAAATGCCGATTAGTGCATGTACCCCTTGTCTTTCGGCTATCAACGCCACCACATGATGCATGATTAACCATCCCCCTCTTTTAACGTTATTTTCACGAAATTAGTAAATAACGTTAAAATTAGTGCACTTTCAATTTTGCCCTTGAACGTCCATGCATATATAATTATATGCGCATACCGCAATATAAATGTAAAATAGAAAACAACTTATATAAGTTTCTTTTGCTCCTAATTACAGTTAGACTTAGATGCTAAAAAATGTAAAAGTTATTTCTATTTCATGCAGTTTTTCCAACTTTAAAATTTCCATAATTTTGTTCAAATCATAAAAACCTGCAATTTTTTTTTTATTTTGTAGATATATGGATGAGGAAGAAGGTGAAATCCCGATGGCGTATGTTGTACATAAAATCGGGAGCTCGCTTACTGGCGAACAGGTTCAAGATTTTATTGCAAAACAGGTACAAAAACTAGAAAAGTTTATATACAGATAACAATTTTAATAGAGTTAATTACGTTTTTCGTCCCTGTGGTTTGTCAAAAATCACAATTTCAGTCCATTACTTTAAAAATTGCCATTTCAGTCCCTGTAGTTTCACTTTCATAATTATTTCAATCTATTGGTTTGTCAAAAATCACTATTTTAGTCAATTAGTTTGCAATATAGTGTCAGAATAATTGGATGGAATTAACGAAGGTGGATTGAAATAGTTACGAAAGTGAAACCACCAGGATTAAAATGACAATTTTTAAACTAATGGACTGAAATAGTTATTTTTGACAAACCACAGGGACGAAAAACGTAATTTACTCATTTTAATATTTAAACAGAAAAACTTAATGTGTGTGTATATGTAAATATTTTCAATGTGTAATCTGGTTTTATTTCCTCAGGTTGCACCATTTAAAAGAATAAGGAAAGTAGCATTTATCGACATCATTCCAAAATCCGCAGCAGGAAAGATTTTGAGGAGGGAGCTTAGACAGAAAGTTCCATCTAAACTCTGAAGCCATGTAATGCAGGCGCGATAATAATTGCAAGGGATTTTGTTATATATCCCCATTCTAAGCGCGTATAAGTTTTAAGTGAGAGAAGATGTCATTGAATAGTAACCAAGTTTTATACCACTTTATTTAAGCCACTCGGCATCTCTAAATTTGCGGGCCTCATTTTGAAGTTCGAGGTTGTATATATTGGGCTTTACGGGTTGCATTTCAAATTCTGAGATTGTTAAAGGAGTATGAATACTTGGTTGGTTACATCAGAATGAAAAAGTAAACAAAAATAAATACTTTCAACAAAATAAAATAAAAACCAAACACTATGTATGTGAAAATATAACACATACATATTTTCAACACATAAGAGTATTATTTCAAGGCAAGTTACCGAATTCGGTCGAATTAAACTGATATACTATATACTTGTTGGTTAAAAAAGTCAAAACAATATTTGTGTTAGATCCAAAGGTCTGATAGTTCAGCCGGTTCAAGTCAGTTGATTCCATGGAACACACTGGTTTAGACTAGTTGCGTCATCAAGGGTTATCGCCGCCAAAAGGTGATGGTTCAAAAGGCTATGCCACCAACAACTGTGTGTGACTCTTCACAAACGTGTCTTTTTAAAGAATTATGTGACAATCAGAAACGCCGTAATAGTGATTAGAAACTTACTATAAACATAAAACACCAAAAGTTTTGTTTCACTTGTACTAGATTACATTGCACTTATGTTAGGTGATGAATACACCTCTAGTTACTTAAAATTCTCGAAAGCTATAGTGTTGATTGTTAAAAATTAAAACCGTAGATAAAGATTAAAATTATGTGTAACGATTTCATGCCCAGGAGCGTGAACTATCCAAGTGACGCTTAGGTGGCACCACTTTTGCTATTTCTTGGGCATGAATGTTGAAACACCCCACATGAAGGGGCGTGGAGGACAAGCGTTAGCCCACTAACCTTGAAGGGGCAGAGGGGAAAGACCTGGCGTGTTTGGTCGTTGTGGCTCGGACGTGGTGGTGGTCACGCCCAAAACATGATTCGACAACACTTGGTCTAAAAAGGTTGGTGAGGCCCCCAAATCTCCAATTCACACGGTAGTAGACTAGTAGTTGGTTTTTTTACATGTACATATAATACTCCAAGATTAGATATACAACCTTAAAGCCATCTCCTTCACATATATATTCACAAAACTCCCCCACTCACTTCCAACCATCCATATATCTCTCATTCTTCCTCATATCTCTCTCTCTCTCTCTCTCTCTAGATCCATATATAACAAAGGTACGCTCCATTCACTTAACATTCTTCCATTCAAAATGCAAGTTTTCATTTACATATTTATTTAAATTTATTATTTTAAATTAGCAATACCAATTGGCCCGTCAAGCGTCAACCCGCACCAGTGGTGAAACTTGATCAAAAGTTCTATGGGGGCCAAAAGTCATGGGATCTAAATTTATTTCCAATAGCTATGTTTCGGGTTATATTTCAGGTCGAGTCGAACAATAATAACTCCAAATATCTAATTAATTTTCATTCAAAAGACCGTTCTCACATCCTCATGTTTGTTTGTTTTTTATGAAACGTGTTTCATTCATGACAAAAATGACCCCTCAAGTTTCATTTGTATAAAAACTAGTATCAAACATTATTAAAAATCAACTCCATGTTTAAAAACAAGTATAAAACTTTACTAATAGCCCCGTTCTTCACATTTTTAAACTCAATACGACAATACATAGAAATTTTTTTGACAAGAAAATTGGTAGGGGTCGGGAATTTTTAAGCAAAATAATTAGTGGAGGCAGACCTCTATGTTTATAAATGTTTTGAACAAAAAATCAGAAAATTAACATTGCTAACCGAAACGTCAACGGGGCCAGGGCCACCCCTGACCCCTTGTAAGTTGCGTCCCAACTTCTCTCAATGTATCAATAACTTTTGTTCTATCTATTTGTCCTATAGATGGAAACTTTCCTATACACATCCGAATCCGTCAACGGAGGACACCCCGACAAACTATGCGACCAAATCTCGGACGCCATCCTTGACGCGTGTTTGGAACAAGACCCCGAAAGCAAAGTCGCTTGCGAAACATGCACCAAGACCAACATGGTCATGGTCTTTGGTGAGATCACCACAAAGGCCAACATAGACTACGAAATAATAGTCCGCAAAACGTGCAAAAACATCGGTTTCACTCTCCCCAAGTCGGGCTAGACGTCGACAACTGCAAAGTTCTAGTCAACATCGAGCAACAAAGCCCGGATATCGCTCAGTGTGTGCACGGTCACCTAAGTAAAAAGCCAGAAGAGATCGGTGCGGGTGACCAAGGTCACATGTTTGGTTACGCAACCGATGAAACCCCCGAGCTTATACCGCTAACACATGTGTTAGCAACTAAGCTCGGGGCTAAATTAACCGAGGTTAGAAAGAATAAAACGTGTTCATGGCTTCGGCCTGATGGTAAGACCCAAGTGATGGTTGAGTACCGTAATGATAACGGTGCCATGGTTTCGATCAGGGTTCACACTGTCACACCCCAACTGATGGCGGAAACATCGGGATGAGACGAAAACGAGATTGCAAGAGGCTTCGTAACGCTAATTGCGTCAAGTGTTTAATAATTACCTTTTACATAGTTTAAATCAAATAATACAAATTTTAAATCACGATACGTAACAAATATAATTTCATTTCATTGATAACGATTTAATACAAGATATTGAAACGAAATACATGTTTGAAATAAGATACAGTACAATAAACATTTAAAGTTTTAAGTGTGTATCTAGGCAATCCTACTAGATTCCTTGCATCATCAGCTTTCCTGCAACATATATTAAAAGCGTAGATCAATACAAAAGTATTGCGAGTATACAAGTTTGAAATTAAAATCTAAGTGTAAGCGTTATTTCAATCCTGACGGGAGTATAATAAAGCTGAATCGCATACATATGTAGACGACCCTTGCATAATAATAACATATAATTGAATTCCTTAACTAGCATGCATAGTATCATAATCGTAACAATGTTGTGAGAATACAAATTAAACTAATAAGCATAAAAACTCAAGCGTAACAAGTAGCATGTATAAACGGGTTTAATCTAACACATATAATTCACATAAGCGTAATTGATAACCCGTTTGGTATTGTGAACACATTTAATCTTGTTAAAAATAAATTTTGTAATTTATACATGTTGCACCCCGAAATGCGTTAAAGTGTAAAAAAGGGTCGAGTATGCTCACTTTTTGCGATTTCCTTCGGAAATCCCGAGAGGAGTCGGCAAGTTGAAGAAAGGGGACACCGAGGTAACCGTATGATCTTTGTAGGCTCCGAGTCGCATCTCGCACAGTAAAGAATTAGAGTGTTTAGAGAGTAAATAGATATTGTTTAAATATAGAATCTAATATGCATTGAGTAACTTAGTTAGAGTCTTGATACGCGCATTACCGTAGCGGTTACATAGTAAATTTATACATATATACAGTTTAACGAGGAAACTTGGTTGGTACATATGTATTTTAACGAAAAGCTTACAATATATAAGTATTTGTATTCTGACAGAGAAACATTATAGCTATATCTATACCAGGACTGGATTGAACTGAGACTGAATCTGGCAGTGTTGTGACCAAGCCGGACCGAGTTGACCTCAACCAAGCCCTAACCAAACCAAACTCGAGCCACTCATAACCACCACCACTTGCAGTGTGGTTATTTCTTGCCGGAAAACGGTCTTCCGCCACGCACAACCCACCACAGCGTCGCCGGCTGTGGTGGTTCTGTCGCGGCTACTGTGCGCCGCCAACCAAACAGTGGTGGCCGGCCATTCGTTTAACAGAGAAAGAGACGAGAATCGAGTGGATGGAGGAAGGGTATTTGTTCGAGAGAGATGAGAGGGGGACGTGGGGGAGAAGAGAGTGGGTGTGGCCGGATATGCCACCGATGTGTCGGCCGGAAATCGACTCCGGCGACCGGATTTTTCGGAGAGACAAAGGGAGCAGGGGTGTGCGGCTCCTTGTTCTGTATGTGTGTGTGTTGTGTATATAATTAGGGAAGTAGGGGTTTAGTTAGGGTTTAGGTAGTGTGCAAGGCCCGTTAACCCGTTCTAACGTTTTTTAGTGGCCCGAACGCACCTACACGATCTGTTTTCAATTACGAGCACCATAAAAACCTCGTATTTGTTTTGTTTAGTAATATTATCATCATCATCATCATCATCATCATCATCATCATCATCATCATCATTATTATTATTATTATTATTATTATTATGATTATTATTATTTATTATTAAAAAATAAATAAATAAATAATAATAATTAAATAAATAAACTATAATAATAATGGTAATAAAACAAATGAATTTAGTGAAACGATACGTATTTCCTAAAGTACGGAAGTGCAGAAATACGAGGCGTTACAGTCTCCCCTACTTTAGGAAATTTCGTCCCGAAATTTATACAAGAGGAAGACTTGAGAAAAGATGGCATTTCGAAGCATGTACGGGCATAATCGAGAAATAGGTGGCGAGTGATTAAAGTTTGTCTTTAAATATAGCACTGAAACACCGAATTTCTCATGGCACGTTTTACGAAACATTAGTAATATGGTATTAACACTTATATATAGGAAGTACCAACGGCGTATCCACCATGTTTATACCTATTAGGTCCGTTTCGCTATCAATGCCATGTTACGTTGCGTGTCCTGATTGGGGTTTATTAGTGTATTACGAGTGAGAATGATAGCGTCTATAGAGTCTCAAGTATATAAGTATAATTGTATTTAAGTATGAAAGAGTATAGTGTAAGTATGAGCATAAGGGTAAGTGTGCGTATATGCACATTCATGTACAATACAAATGATATATTTTAGTTAACCAAAACGCGTTGGTGATTTAAGAGGCAGTGGATTACTTATGAACCGAGGATCTCTCCTGGCCACGGCCAATGTGAGATTTGCCTAAGGTGGCACAGTGGTCCATGTTAATCTTTCGGTAGTCGTTATCGTAACAATCACCCCCCTTAGGGACTCATCGTCCTCGATGAGGTTTGCCCCACCATCCCGAACGATATAGGAGTGGCTCTGATACCATTTGTAACATCCGGCCCCTCGCACCACCAATATTGTCCGCTTTGCCCCCGATGGGTTGCCCATCCAGGAACTCACGACTTTGTTTTTGGTTGCCCCGGTGGAGACTTCCCAGGAGGTCACCCATCCTAGTACTACTCCCACCTGAGCACGCATTCTCCTCTCATCCACTAGCATTAAGCCCAACACTTATTTTGTTTTCAACTTTGGTCTCTCGTAGTTTTCGTCTTTCGCAAGTTCACGTTATACGTTTCGTTCGACATTTTGCGATTTAACATGCCACAATGTGCATGTGAAGTTTAACGTATTTTCGTCAATTTTTTCCCGTTTGACAGGCACATCCCAACGAGTCCATTTTCCCTAAGTTTGACGGATTCATCGCAATGCACGTGTCCTAGATCGACTTATTTATTCTTTTCTACGTTCTACGTTTCATTCTAATTTTTTCGTATTAACACACCGCAATGGGCGTGCATGGTTCAACGACTTTATACCTGCTTTTCGTCCAGTGTTATTTTTTTCTTTTAGTTTTATGAGTTTTTCCAATATTGGTGGTTATGTGACATTGATGCTACTTGACACGGTTACGTATTGGTATAAATTCGATTGCTCTATTTTTTGACGTAAACGTTTTCTGGAAACGAGTCAGATCAAATATAATAGGTTTTCGCTTAAAAAAACATTTTGACGTGACAAAAATCTATAAATTCGAGTTGGTCTACGTTTTAACGTAAACTTTTTTTGGAAAACAAGTAAGGTCAAATACAATTTGTTTTCGTGCTTTTTATGTATGTTTCGTAAATTATGTTTCGAATCGAGTGAAGTTATATTGAGTTTTCCCCTTTTTTAAAAGCCTAATTAAACCCTTTTGATTACATGTGTCGGTTTTTCCTTTACACCCGCTAATATTTTCTATGTATGAGTCGGGTTACATATAATACGCTATGATTGCACGGTTTTAAATTCAATTTTCTTTACGTTTTGATCCAATCGCAATGCTTATATAAGTCGCACTAAGCTCAATCAGATACGTCGAAACGTACATTTTCATATGATTTACGCATAAGATAACACTTGGACTAACCAATTCAATTTTTGCGATGTACCCGCGCCGCAACACGTTCGGTGTTATTCCTAGTTTATATAAAATCGTTATGAAAACTTTCAAGATCATAACAGAATTATTGTAAAAGTAAGTAAATGTGGTATGAAGGATATCATCTACATTCGACTAGATAACAAGATATGAGTAGTTACACACTGATTCTCCTTAGCTAGAAAAAATAAATGAGTTGGTAGAATAACAACAAAATTTGATGAATCACAATTGATTCTCCATAACTTTTGCTAGGAAAATAGACGAATGAGTTGGCAGAACAAATGAAAACAAGCCAAATAAGTAATTTAATCCATTAAACATAAAGAATGGCAGTCTTCGTTTATGCACTTATCTATTTTTTCTTATTAAAAATTATCATTACCTACTTTTTTTTAATGATGTTCTATATAAATTTTGAATATACTGTTATAACCTGGTTATTTTTATGTACGTTTCGATATAGTTTTCGTTTAGAAAACGAAGTTTTGCGTGATAAGGTACAAGTCATCTAAGCACCTACACACGTGTTGTTAAAGTTGTAAAGCCGCAACACTTGAGTTTTACGTAAATATTTCTTTTTCATCATTATTCTCCCATAACGCGTGAAAATTCACTTATTTTTATCAACCTTTTGAAGACACTTTTTCCACAGTTCGACCCCACAACCTTCATGCCCAAAGGCTTATTTCCATCAACATTTCAACGTTAACTTTTCTAATTATATTGTTTATTTATATAAATTTTCGTATATTATTAACGGCCTTCTAACAACGTATGCATTTGAATTTTGTAACAGTTGACATCCAAATTTTGTTTTTTTATATAAAATTACACATATTATCAACTCCTATTCAACATATGCGTTCGCAACAACAACAACGTTGTTTTTCTCACGAATTTATATACTCGCCACAATTTAGAGGTCCTAAATTCCTAATCCTAAGATTACACATATTATCAACTCCTATTCAACATATGCGTTCGCAACAATAACATTGTTTTTCTCACGAATTTATATACTCGCCGCAATTTAGAGGTCCTAAATTCCTAATCCTAGGTTATGTCTTAAGTTGTAGGTGTCATCAGTGGAACTTACACATGCCATATTTATTTATGTGATATTGGGTACGTTTGGCAAAAGTAGTTGCTTTGGCTGGAAGCTGGTGACTAGAGGCTGGAAGCAGGTAGCTGTAGTTTTTTAGAATATTTAGGTTTTTGGCAAAGCAGCTAGAGTTTTTAATAAAATGTATAAAATGACCAAAATGGACATTAAAAAGTGGATACATTAAAAAGTTTGTTATATTTGGAGGTTAAAATGGTCATTTCCCCTAAAAGCTTGTAGCTCCTTCTAAACGATATTTGTAGGAGCGTTTAACCAAAAGCTTCAAGCTTCTAACCTAAAAGCTTCAAGCTCCTTTAACCAAACAAAACTTTTTATTAAATTTTGGGTTATTATTTATATGAGTTATTGATAACGATATGTATTGACTGTGGATGTATTTGTGTCATACATTTTTTGAACGGCGGAAGATTCTACGATTATAGAAAAGGTTCAGCGAAGCTGTAAAACCCGAAAAAGAGAACAACAAAAAAGAAAAGAAACAAGCGGAAAACAACGACTACATTATTACATCTCTTACACTAAAATCACACCATCTACCCCAATCCAAATTCTCGAACCCATATCTTCCTTTTAGCCACAAAAACGAGCTTGCTTTTATATCTTCTCCCATTTTATAAGTTGAGAATCTATAATTTTCATATTCAATAGCGTTCCTCGCCTTCCATATCACGATCACATCAATAACTTTCTTCCATTATAAATAAAAGCTCTTAATCTAAATTGGAATTTTTTTTATAATAATAATTAATAGAAAAGGCTTAATCAGGACCAACATTTGTAAAAATTGTGTTGCTAATCGCATGCAGTGTCATCAGATTTTTGAAGGATTACAAGAAGTTTAATCTTAAAGGCAGTATAAGTTACTTGAATCATTATTATTTTGTGTAGGGTTATGGGATGACAGAAACCGGTGGAATTATATCAATCGAGAACACAAGGGTCGGTTCGCGCCATTCGGGTTCATCAGGAACACTTTGTCCTGGAATGGAATCTCAAATTATACATATAGAAACATTAAAGCCTCTCCCCCCTAACCAGTTGGGTGAAATATGGGTTCGTGGCCCGAATCTGATGACAGGTATGTGACGAGCTTTGCATACCCCCTAAGTTTGTCCAGCATTGTGACTTTCGTCTAAAAATTATTCACACTTTGTCCAGTGTTGTGACTTTCGTCTAAAGGTTTGTTTCCGCATCTGATCCAAAAGGTTTGAAATCTTGCTGTTTTCATCCGGCTCGCAAACTCCATCCATTTTTATCCGTTAAGTCAGCGGTAATTCCGTCTTTTTTGTTAACTTAAAGATCAATTCGGTCTTTTTTGCGTAAAGTGAAAAAGACTGAGTTGCCATTTAAGTTAGCAAAAAAGACGGAAATACCCATGACTTAATGGAGAAAAATGAATAGAGTTAACGAGCCGGATGAAAATGGCAAGATTTCAAACCTTTTGGATCCATATGCAGAAAAACACAACCTTTCGCTGAAAGTCGCAAAACTGGCCATACCTCGGGACGAAAATGACAATTTACTCTTGAATTAATCAACGCCTTTTAGCTCTATTTTCTTTACCCGTTGACATAACTTGGATTGACCCATTCATTAGCAAATGGGTCCATGCAAACCATAATGTAACCAGATCATCAACAACACTGTTATCATAAACCTTCATCTTCTTCAACAACAACAACAATGGCGGAATCTCAAAGCTCACTCTCAGTCTACAACCCCACCACCGGAATCTACACCTCCCCACGACCACCACTCCCCCTCCCACAATCTCCCACCACCTCTATAACCGACTTCCTCTTCCGCAACCTCCATACTCACTCAAATTCACCAGCTTTAATCGACCCGTACACCCACAAAACAATCACCTTCTCCCAACTCAAACAACAAATCACCCAACTAGCCCATCTTCTACACCACTCCTTCAACATCTCCAAATACGACGTCGTTCTCATCTTCTCCCCCAATTCAATTCTCTTCCCTGTAGCTTTTCTCGCCGTCACCTCCCTCGGTGCCATCGTCACCACCGCTAATCCGTTGTACACTGTTACTGAACTCTCGCATCAAATTAAAGACTCTAAACCGAATTTGATCATCACCGTTGACCAGTTGTATTCTAAAGTCAACGGTTTCAATCTCCCTGTGTTGGATCTAAACACGATTTCAGATCTTATCGAGAAAGGTAATAAAACGACGTCGTTAGCAAAGTCTCTATCTACTTCTCAAAACGACGTCGTTAGCAGAATCTCGGGTCCAGTTCTCAGATCGTCTCAGAGAACGACGTCGTTAGCACAACAATCTGAATCTAAATCTGCGTCGCAAAACGACGTCGTTAGCACAATCTCAGATCCAGTACACAAAACGACGACGTCGTTAGCACAATCGGTTTCTCAAAACGACGTCGCGGCGATCCTGTACTCATCAGGAACAACCGGATTAAGCAAAGGAGTAGTACTAACTCACCGGAGCATAATCGCAACATCGTTAATGGTGACGTCAGATCAGGAAGAGTACGGAGAAGGAAGACGTGTGTTTCTGATCGTGGTGCCGTTGTTTCACGTGATGGGACTGATAACGTTCACGTACTCGCAGATGCAGAGAGGAAACGCGATGGTGGTGATGGTGAGGTTTGAGGTGGAGAAGGCGCTTGAGGCGATTGAGAGGTTTAGGGTTACGCATTTGTATACGGCGCCGCCGGTGGTGGTGGCGTTGGTGAAGCAGGTGGCGGTGGTTAAGAGGTACGATACGACGTCGTTGATGGAGATTGGTTCCGGTGCGGCGCCGTTGGGGAAAGATGTTATGGAGGAGTGTTGTAGAGTGTTTCCGAAAACGAAGGTTTTACAGGTGATTATTAAATTGTTTGATTTTTGGAAATTAATTAATTGTGCACCTGATTTTGATTAGTAGGTTGTGATATAGTGGTTAGTACATTATTTAGGTGTTGTTTGCCACCTTCTGAATAGGTAAGTACTGATCAGTAAGAGGTCTGAACCATTAACTGCCGAACTAGCAAAAGGTCTGAACTATTAAGAATCAATATAATGCTTAATCGTTTAGAGGCAAGCGTCTGACCAATTCAGATAAGAGGTCTTAATCATTCAAACTTAGGGGCTGTTTGACAACTTATGAATGGTTAAGTGCTGAACCAATAAGAGGTCTGCACCACTAAGTGCTGAACCAGTAAGAGGCAGTATAATGCTTAACCATTCAGAGACAAATGTCTGACAAATTCAGATTAGAGGTCTTAACCATTCAGATTTGGTATAATACTTAACCATTCAGAGGCAAATGTCTGAACCATTCAGACATTTGCTCTCGAAACAAACAGTCTGAACCATTAAGTGCTAAACCGGTAAGAGATCTGAACCATTAAGAGCCCCCTTAAGAGGTAAACAAACAGCCCCTTACTCTTTTCCCCTAACAAAAATCTATGATGAAGAAACTCAATTCATTATCATAGGTGGGACCGGTTTAGCCTCAAAGATTAGTTAGATCCTAAGTATTCTCAACTACCAGTCTTAGCTTCCTAGGCTCAGTTAAGACTGTGTTATCTTCCTAGGCCCGGTTAAGACCGGTCTTAGCTTCCTAGACACGATTAAGACTGGTCTTAGCTTTATAAGCCCGGTTAAGACTGGAGCCTAGAAAGAATTGAAAGCCCGATTCTTAAACTCACTACCTGGAAAAGCCCAAAAGGCCGGCTGGCGGTCATCAGGACCAAACGACTAGGTTTTAGATCTTTCCTTGCATAAATTTTGGGTTATTATTTATATGAGTTATTGATAACGATATGTATTGACTGTGGATGTATTTGTGTCATACATTTTTTTGAACGGCGGAAGATTCTACGATTATAGAAAAGGTTCAGCGAAGCTGTAAAACCCGAAAAAGAGAACAACAAAAAAGAAAAGAAACAAGCGGAAAACAACGACTACATTATTACATCTCTTACACTAAAATCACACCATCTACCCCAATCCAAATTCTCGAACCCAGATCTTCCTTTTAGCCACAAAAACGAGCTTGCTTTTATATCTTCTCCCATTTTATAAGTTGAGAATCTATAATTTTCATATTCAATAGCGTTCCTCGCCTTCCATATCACGATCACATCAATAACTTTCTTCCATTATAAATAAAAGCTCTTAATCTAAATTGGAATTTTTTTTTATAATAATAATTAATAGAAAAGGCTTAATCAGGACCAACATTTGTAAAAATTGTGTTGCTAATCGCATGCAGTGTCATCAGATTTTTGAAGGATTACAAGAAGTTTAATCTTAAAGGCAGTATAAGTTACTTGAATCATTATTATTTTGTGTAGGGTTATGGGATGACAGAAACCGGTGGAATTATATCAATCGAGAACACAAGGGTCGGTTCGCGCCATTCGGGTTCATCAGGAACACTTTGTCCTGGAATGGAATCTCAAATTATACATATAGAAACATTAAAGCCTCTCCCCCCTAACCAGTTGGGTGAAATATGGGTTCGTGGCCCGAATCTGATGACAGGTATGTGACGAGCTTTGCATACCCCTAAGTTTGTCCAGCATTGTGACTTTCGTCTAAAAATTATTCACACTTTGTCCAGTGTTGTGACTTTCGTCTAAAGGTTTGTTTCCGCATCTGATCCAAAAGGTTTGAAATCTTGCTGTTTTCATCCGGCTCGCAAACTCCATCCATTTTTATCCGTTAAGTCAGCGGTAATTCCGTCTTTTTTGTTAACTTAAAGATCAATTCGGTCTTTTTTGCGTAAAGTGAAAAAGACTGAGTTGCCATTTAAGTTAGCAAAAAAGACGGAAATACCCATGACTTAATGGAGAAAAATGAATAGAGTTAACGAGCCGGATGAAAATGGCAAGATTTCAAACCTTTTGGATCCATATGCAGAAAAACAAACCTTTCGCTGAAAGTCGCAAAACTGGCCATACCTCGGGACGAAAATGACAATTTACTCTTGAATTAATCAACGCCTTTTAGCTCTATTTTCTTTACCCGTTGACATAACTTGGATTGACCCATTCATTAGCAAATGGGTCAAAATTACCACCTCTTAGCGGCAATTATTTGATCGCTTTGCTACATACACGCACACTTATATTCTCTGTATGAATATTGTGATCAGTATGTTTAAAGTATATACAGAATATTTCCATAACAAAGAAGCAACAGAACAGACGATAGACAAACAAGGTTGGTTACACACGGGTGATCTTGGATATTTCGATGAAGAAGGGCGGATATATGTTGTTGATCGTTTAAAAGAACTTATCAAATATAAAGGGTATCAGGTAATTTCATTCTTATAGTAGTCAAAAAAACGATTCGGGTCAAAACAAGGCACCATTTCAAATGTGAATGGGTCGAAATTGCCACCCGTAACCCTAACGACCAACTTCTTGCCAGGTCGCACCTGCAGAGCTTGAAGGGCTGCTAATGAGTCATCCTGAAATCATGGATGCTGCAGTCATCCCGTAAGTAATGGATCATCTTTTTTCTGTATCACATTCATGGAGTACAAAACTTATAAGATCATCATCATCATCATTCATCATCATCATACTCAGTAGATCCCACCAATAGCAAAGTTAAGGTAGGGTCTAAGGAGGGTAAGATGTAGACAGCCTTACCTCTACCCCTTAGGAATAGAGAGACTGCTTCCAATGAGACCCCCGGCTCTAGTAGTTTTGCATCAAGCCTTGGACATAAGGCACATAACACTCAGCAATTGAGACAAATGCCGATTAGTGCATGTACCCCTTGTCTTTCGGCTATCAACGCCACCACATGATGCATGATTAACCATCCCCTTCTTTTAACGTTATTTTCACGAAATTAGTAAATAACGTTAAAATTAGTGCACTTTCAATTTTGCCCTTGAGCGCCCATGCATATATAATTATATGCGCATACCGCAATATAAATGTAAAATAGAAAACAACTTATATAAGTTTCTTTTGCTCCTAATTACAGTTAGACTTAGATGCTAAAAAATGTAAAAGTTATTTCTATTTCATGCAGTTTTTCCAACTTTAAAATTTCCATAATTTTGTTCAAATCATAAAAACCTGCATATTTTTTTTATTTTGTAGATATATGGATGAGGAAGAAGGTGAAATCCCGATGGCGTATGTTGTACATAAAATCGGGAGCTCGCTTACTGGCGAACAGGTTCAAGATTTTATTGCAAAACAGGTACAAAAACTAGAAAAGTTTATATACAGATAACAATTTTAATAGAGTTAATTACGTTTTTCGTCCCTGTGGTTTGTCAAAAATCACAATTTCAGTCCATTACTTTAAAAATTGCCATTTCAGTCCCTGTAGTTTCACTTTCATAATTATTTCAATCTATTGGTTTGTCAAAAATCACTATTTTAGTCAATTAGTTTGCAATATAGTGTCAGAATAATTGGATGGAATTAACGAAGGTGGATTGAAATAGTTACGAAAGTGAAACCACAAGGATTAAAATGACAATTTTTAAACTAATGGACTGAAATAGTTATTTTTGACAAACCACAGGGACGAAAAACGTAATTTACTCATTTTAATATTTAAACAGAAAAACTTAATGTGTGTGTATATGTAAATATTTTCAATGTGTAATCTGGTTTTATTTCCTCAGGTTGCACCATTTAAAAGAATAAGAAAAGTAGCATTTATCGACATCATTCCAAAATCCGCAGCAGGAAAGATTTTGAGGAGGGAGCTTAGACAGAAAGTTCCATCTAAACTCTGAAGCCATGTAATGCAGGCGCGATAATAATTGCAAGGGATTTTGTTATATATCCCCATTCTAAGCGCGTATAAGTTTTAAGTGAGAGAAGATGTCATTGACTAGTAACCAAGTTTTATACCACTTTATTTAAGCCACTCGGCATCTCTAAATTTGCGGGCCTCATTTTGAAGTTCGAGGTTGTGTATATTGGGCTTTACGGGTTGCATTTCAAATTCTGAGATTGTTAAAGGAGTATGAATACTTGGTTGGTTTCATCAGAATGAAAAAGTAAACAAAAATAAATATTTCAACAAAATAAAATAAAAACCAAACACTATGTATGTGAAAATATAACACATACATATTTTCAACACATAAGAGTATTATTTCAAGGCAAGTTACCGAATTCGGTCGAATTAAACTGATATACTATATACTTGTTGGTTAAAAAAAGTCAAAAACAATATTTGTGTTAGATCCAAAGGTCTGATAGTTCAGCCGGTTCAAGTCAGTTGATTACATGGAACACACTGGTTTAGACTAGTTGCGTCATCAAGGGTTATCGCCGCCAAAAGGTGATGGTTCAAAAGGCTATGCCACCAACAACTGTGTGACTCTTCACAAACGTGTCTTTTTAAAGAATTATGTGACAATCAGAAACGCCGTAATAGTGATTAGAAACTTACTATAAACATAAAACACCAAAAGTTTTGTTTCACTTGTACTAGATTACATTGCACTTATGTTAGGTGATGAATACACCTCTAGTTACTTAAAATTCTCGAAAGCTATAGTGTTGATTGTTAAAAATTAAAACCGTAGATAAAGATTAAAATTATGTGTAACGATTTCATGCTCAGGAGCGTGAACTATCCAAGTGACGCTTAGGTGGCACCACTTTTGCTATTTCTTGGGCATGAATGTTGAAACACCCCACATGAAGGGGCGTGGATGACAAGCGTTAGCCCACTAACCTTGAAGGGGCAGAGGGGAAAGACCTGGCGTGTTTGGTCGATGTGGCTCGGACGTGGTGGTGGTCACGCCCAAAACATGATTCGACAACACTTGGTCTAAAAAGGTTGGTGAGGCCCCCAAATCTCCAATTCACACGGTAGTAGACTAGTAGTTGGTTTTTTTACATGTACATATAATACTCCAAGATTAGATATACAACCTTAAAGCCATCTCCTTCACATATATATTCACAAAACTCCCCCACTCACTTCCAACCATCCATATATTATTTTCTCATTCTCTCCTCTCTCTCTCTCTCTAGATCCATATATAACAAAGGTACGCTCCATTCACTTAACATTCTTCCATTCAAAATGCAAGTTTTCATTTACATATTTATTTAAATTTATTTATTTTAAATTAGCAATACCAATTGGCCCGTCAAGCGTCAACCCGCACCAGTGGTGAAACTTGATCAAAAGTTCTATGGGGGCCAAAAGTCATGGGATCTAAATTTATTTCCAATAGCTATGTTTCGGGTTATATTTCAGGTCGAGTCGAACAATAATAACTCCAAATATCTAATTAATTTTCATTCAAAAGACCGTTCTCACATCCTCATGTTTGTTTGTTTTTTATGAAACGTGTTTCATTCATGACAAAAATGACCCCTCAAGTTTCATTTGTATAAAAACTAGTATCAAACTTTATTAAAAATCAACTCCATGTTTAAAAACAAGTATAAAACTTTACTAATAGCCCCGTTCTTCACATTTTTAAACTCAATACGACAATACGTAGAAATTTTTTTGACAAGAAAATTGGTAGGGGTCGGGAATTTTTAAGCAAAATAATTGGTGGATGCAGACCTCTATGTTTATAAATGTTTTGAACAAAAAATCAGAAAATTAACATTGCTAACCGAAACGTCAACGGGGCCAGGGCCACCCCTGACCCCTTGTAAGTTGCGTCCCACTTCTCTCAATGTATCAATAACTTTTGTTCATATCTATTTGTCATATAGATGGAAACTTTCCTATACACATCCGAATCCGTCAACGGAGGACACCCCGACAAACTATGCGACCAAATCTCGGACCCATCCTTGACGCGTGTTTGGAACAAGACCCCGAAAGCAAAGTCGCTTGCGAAACATGCACCAAGACCAACATGGTCATGGTCTTTGGTGAGATCACCACAAAGGCCAACATAGACTACGAAATAATAGTCCGCAAAACGAGCAAAAACATCGGTTTCACTCTCCCCAAGTCGGGCTAGACGTCGACAACTGCAAAGTTCTAGTCAACATCGAGCAACAAAGCCCGGATATCGCTCAGTGTGTGCACGGTCACCTAAGTAAAAAGCCAGAAGAGATCGGTGCGGGTGACCAAGGTCACATGTTTGGTTACGCAACCGATGAAACCCCCGAGCTTATGCCGCTAACACATGTGTTAGCAACTAAGCTCGGGGCTAAATTAACCGAGGTTAGAAAGAATAAAACGTGTTCATGGCTTCGGCCTGATGGTAAGACCCAAGTGATGGTTGAGTACCGTAACGATAACGGTGCCATGGTTTCGATCAGGGTTCACACTGTCACACCCCAACTGATGGCGGAAACATCGGGATGAGACGAAAACGAGATTGCAAGAGGCTTCGTAACGCTAATTGCGTCAAGTGTTTAATAATTACCTTTTACATAGTTTAAATCAAATAATACAAATTTTAAATCACGATACGTAACAAATATAATTTCATTTCATTGATAACGATTAAATACAAGATATTGAAACGAAATACATGTTTGAAATAAGATACGTACAATAAACATTTAAAGTTTTAAGTGTGTATCTAGGCAATCCTACTAGATTCCTTGCATCATCAGCTTTCCTGCAACATCTATTAAAAGCGTAGATCAATACAAAAGTATTGCGAGTATACAAGTTTGAAATTAAAATCTAAGTGTAAGCGTTATTTCAATCCTGACGGGAGTATAATAAAGCTGAATCGCATACATATGTAGACGACTCTTGCATAATAATAACATATAATTGAATTCCTTAACTAGCATGCATAGTATCATAATCGTAACAATGTTGTGAGAATACAAATTAAAACTAATAAGCATAAAAACTCAAGCGTAACAAGTAGCATGTATAAACGGGTTTAATCTAACACATATAATTCACATAAGCGTAATTGATAACCCGTTTGGTATTGTGAACACATTTAATCTTGTTAAAAATAAATTTTGTAATTTATACATGTTGCACCCCGAAATGCGTTAAAGTGTAAAAAAGGGTCGAGTATGCTCACATTTTGCGATTTCCTTCGGAAATCCCGAGAGGAGTCGGCAAGTTGAAGAAAGGGGACACCGAGGTAATCGTATGATCTTTGTAGGCTCCGAGTCGCATCTCGCACAGTAAAGAATTAGAGTGTTTAGAGAGTAAATAGATATTGTTAAATATAGAATCTAATATGCATTGAGTAACTTAGTTAAGAGTCTTGATACGCGCATTACCGTAGCGGTTACATAGTAAATTTATACATATATACAGTTTAACGAGGAAACTTGGTTGGTACATATGTATTTTAACGAAAAGCTTACAATATATAAGTATTTGTATTCTGACAGAGAAACATTATAGCTATATCTATACCAGGACTGGATTGAACCGAGACTGAATCTGGCAGTGTTGTGACCAAGCCGGACCGAGTTGACCTCAACCAAGCCCTAACCAAACCAAACTCGAGCCACTCATAACCACCACCACTTGCAGTGTGGTTATTTCTTGCCGGAAAACGGTCTTCCGCCACGCACAACCCACCACAGCGTCGCCGGCTGTGGTGGTTCTGTCGCGGCTACTGTGCGCCGCCAACCAAACAGTGGTGGCCGGCCATTCGTTTAACAGAGAAAGAGACGAGAATCGAGTGGATGGAGGAAGGGTATTTGTTCGAGAGAGATGAGAGGGGGACGTGGGGGAGAAGAGAGTGGGTGTGGCCGGATATGCCACCGATGTGTCGGCCGGAAATCGACTCCGGCGACCTGATTTTTTGGAGAGACAAAGGGGCAGGGGTGTGCGGCTCCTTGTTCTGTATGTGTGTGTGTTGTGTATATAATTAGGGAAGTAGGGGTTTAGTTAGGGTTTAGGTAGTGTGCAAGGCCCGTTAACCCGTTCTAACGTTTTTTAGTGGCCCGAACGCACCTACACGATCTGTTTTCAATTACGAGCACCATAAAAACCTCGTATTTGTTTTGTTTAGTAATATCATCATCATCATCATCATCATCATCATCATTATTATATTATTATTATTATTATTATTATTATTATTATTATGATTATGATTATTATTATTTATTATTAAAAAATAATTAAATAAATAATAATAATTAAATAAATAAACTATAATAATAATGGTAATAAAACAAATGAATTTAGTGAAACGATACGTATTTCCTAAAGTACGGAAGTGCAGAAATACGAGGCGTTACAGTCTCCCCTACTTTAGGAAATTTCGTCCCGAAATTTATACAAGAGGAAGACTTGAGAAAAGATGGCATTTCGAAGCATGTACGGGCATAATCGAGAAATAGGTGGCGAGTGATTAAAGTTTGTCTTTAAATATAGCACTGAAACACCGAATTTCTCATGGCACGTTTTACGAAACATTAGTAATATGGTATTAACACTTATATATAGGAAGTACCAACGGCGTATCCACCATGTTTATACCTATTAGGTCCGTTTCGCTATCAATGCCATGTTACGTTGCGTGTCCTGATTGGGGTTTATTAGTGTATTACGAGTGAGAATGATAGCGTCTATAGAGTCTCAAGTATATAAGTATAATTGTATTTAAGTATGAAAGAGTATAGTGTAAGTATGAGCATAAGGGTAAGTGTGCGTATATGCACATTCATGTACAATACAAATGATATATTTTAGTTAACCAAAACGCGTTGGTGATTTAAGAGGCAGTGGATTACTTATGAACCGAGGATCTCTCCTGGCCACGGCCAATGTGAGATTTGCCTAAGGTGTCACAGTGGTCCATGTTAATCTTTCGGTAGTCGTTATCGTAACAATCACCCCCCTTAGGGACTCATCGTCCTCGATGAGGTTTGCCCCACCATCCCGAACGATATAGGAGTGGCTCTGATACCATTTGTAACATCCGGCCCCTCGCACCACCAATATTGTCCGCTTTGCCCCCGATGGGTTGCCCATCCAGGAACTCACGACTTTGTTTTTGGTTGCCCCGGTGGAGACTTCCCAGGAGGTCACCCATCCTAGTACTACTCCCTCCTGAGCACACATTCTCCTCTCATCCACTAGCATTAAGCCTAAAACGTATTGGTGATTTAAGAGGCAGTGGATTACTTATGAACCGAGGATCTCTCCTGGCCACGGCAGATGTGGGATTTGCCTAAGGTGTCACAATGGTCCATGTTAATCTTTCGGTAGTCGTTATCGTTACACATATAGTGGATGGGGAGCCCATGGTGGCGGTGCTTTTTCGGGTAAGGACCCGACGAAGGTGGACCGTAGTGGTGCGTACATTGTTAGGCAAGCGGCAAAGAGTGTAGTGGCTTCGGGGCTTGCGCGTAGGTGCATTGTTCAGGTTTCTTACGCGATTGGTATGGCTGAACCGTTGTGGGTGTTTGTTGAAACGTTTAAAACAGGAAATTCGGATAGGGATATCCTTGAGCTGATTAAGTAGAATTTCGGCTTTAGGCCAGGGATGATGGCGATTAATCTCGACTTGAAGAGGGGTGGTAATTATAGGTATCAGAAGACTGCGGCGTATGGTCATTTTGGTCGCGATGATCCGGATTTCACTTGGGAGACTGTCAAGATTCTTAAACCGAAAGCTTGAATATACGTATAAAACTGCACCATGTCATGTCATGTCATGTCACGTTATGTTTTAAATATTACTACAAACGCGTGTAATTAGTTTGATCATATAGTTAAACTTTACATTTTTAGTTTGGTCTCACTTTTAAATATATTCATACACAATTATTGATTTTATATTATATATTGATATATACTTTGTATTCAGAATCTCTGTTAGATATTTTAAGTTTTAATTTCATAATCCCAATCCCAGAACTGGATATTTAAAACTGTGACAGGAACAATTTGTATTCTGTAATTCATAAGTTTATTCTTTTAAGATATACAAAATTGTATATTTATATACATATACCAAGTTACTTATTTATAGTCGGTGTTTGGCGCCAAAAAGAGAGATTGTTAACTTTAACGGAATCTTTTGTTATTCCGTTAACGTTTGTTGGCAATCTGTTCGTGCACACGGATCGTGAGCTCAACAGCGGTTAGGGAGGAGTCACGTGTCAACATGAGATCACTACATCTTATAAATGTGAGCATGCCATCACCGTGATCTCCCTCAGCCGTCCAGATGCTGTCATGTGGCAATTGGTTATAACTGAAAAGATGCTTGCACGATTGGGTGTTAATGGCTTCTAGAAGGTTTTACAGTTGTTAACCATCTATTGTTCGCCACACGTACATTCTGTTACAACAGAAAAGATTCCCTTTGCTTCTGCACCAAGTGAAGGATTTTGCTAAGGGAAAGTTTATCAGGATTTACTGTTTCCTTGCGCGAGAAGTGCAAGTTAGTTAATTGATCTTCCTTCTTCTCCTTGCTACTTAGCGAAACGTTTGATGGATGCTTGCTTTGACATAAATATCTGCGCAAGGTTTGTGCGTGAAGCATTATCCAACGAGAATGTTCAAGATTAACTTTGAACCTTGCGCGAGCCCGCGCAAGGTAATTAAATGAAGCATTATCAAACGAGAATGTTCAAGGTTAACTTTGAACCTTGCGCGAGTCCGCGCAAGGTAGTTAAGTGAAGCATTATCAAACGAGAGTGTTCAAGGTTAACTTTGAACCTTGCGCGAGCCCACGCAAGGTAGTTAAATGAAGTATTTATCCAAAGAGAGTGTTCAAGGTTAACTTTGAACCTTGCGCGAGCCCGCACAAGTTAGTTAAATGACGCTTTCCTCTCTTGGATATTTGGAGCAGAGTTCCAATAAATCTAATTTTGGCAAAGAAGTATGCGCGCAGTTTCCTTAGAAGTTATTAATGGGTATGGTTTCCTTGGTTGGCAAGGTTTTTGGGACCATACCCCTTCAAGTCCCCCAGTCCAGTGTTGCTCCTATGTAAGAATAAAAAGTAGGTGGAGCACTGGACTTATGATAAATGTGCTACGCTAGGTAAGGACTAGCTTTTTGTTGCTTTATGCATCTTGGTGACGTGTCGTAAGTGAATTTTGAAAAAGTATTTGAATTTCAAATATACTTAGACACGTGTCACTCACCCGGATGGTGTAGTTGGTGACGACGCACGTTCTTGAGACGTGGTGGTACTATTGACAGGCTGTCAACAGTACATGTCTTACCGTATTTAATGCTTTTCGGCGACACTCGCGCGCGTAGGGCGGTTACTGTTCCCCACTCGCCCCTGCGGTTACTTGGGGATACGTGACGGTCACAAAAGTCGTTGCAGTCAAATCGTGCATTAATTGCGGTTAGTATATAAAGGGATCAACGATCCATTTGCTTCCTCACCAAATTACAACTTGAGAGAAATTTGTGTTCAAAAATTCCGGCGACCTTCAAAGTTTTCTAAGTATTATTCAAAGCTTGAGTTATGGCCACCGGTGCAAGTTCTACTGAGATGTCGTCGTCAAGTTTGCCACCGCTATAGTGGTCGAAGAAAGATTTCGATAATCTTGCCACCAACTTTCTTTTCGCTCCGTCCTGGAAAGCATTTTTTCCGGTGGCGAATGCCACGACGGCTGATGCGCCGGCCGGCTACATTACATTATTTTACGATTATTTTGCCAAAGGGAACTTCCGGCTTCCGGTGACCCATTTCTTGCTGGAAATTCTTGGTTTTTACAAGATTCACATTTCTCAGTTGAGCCCGATGGGAATGGTGAGGATCCGACATTTTGAGTTCGTTTGCCGGTCGATGCAGATCGTGCCGTCGGTCGAGAAGTTTAGAGTTTTCTACCAGCTGCACTGCTTGTTGGGTTTTTATTCGTTCCAACAGCGTGTGCAAGCCAAACGATTGCTGTTGGTGCCGCCGAAGTCCTACCACGACTGGAAGCAGAAGTTCTTCTTCATCAAGGCGGCGGTGATCCCGATGAAGATGACATTCCGGGCCGGTGATGGGATCGAGCTGGAGACCCTTCCCATACCTGTCGACGAGGTGTGGTATCAAGATATTAAAGATGTGCCCAATATCGTTTTGCCGGAGAGGGCCCTCATCGCCGCCGGGATGAGTATTTTCTGGAAGAAGGAACGCCGGGAAAACCTGTGTATACCGAAGATGGAACTGGTATGTAACATTTTAACTTCCTAGCAATATCTTTCAATAGATATGTACTGATGTAAAATGTTTGTTATGTAGCTGCGCCTCTCTACTTGGTCTCTTTCAAGAGAGAGAAAGGAAAAATGGTCGTCGTGCCTATTGCTGATGGTGAGGAAACTTGGTTCTCACAAATCTTGGGGAACTTTGAGTTGCCCAAGAAGGAGGATCTGGAGGCGCAACCATCTTCGAAGACTGGTAAATAAGTTCTTACAAAGCCTAAGTTGATATTGCAATATTAATCTTGAACATTTTTTCTAAGTAATATTGCATATAACTAATGGCGCAACCTTTGCTCAATATGATTGATTATGTAGGTGATTTGCTAAACTTGGGCGTAGGCCATGATTCGAAGAAGAAGAAGAAACCATCTGCTGCTACAGCTGCTGTGCCTCCCCCTTCCAACCCAGAGCAAAAAACCAAGCCATCAGCTGCTGCGAAAGCTGAGGGTAAGAAAGGTACGCGTCTCGTATCTGACTCTTGGTGCAATTATGTGGTGGTGTCGGACTCACTGGAGGATCTTGCGCCTGTAGGTTTGAAGAAACTGAAACCCGAACCCATTGACACCTCCTCTATTCCTGCTACGAACCCAAATGATCCTTTGGAAGTACCCTCTAGCCCTGAGAGGCGTTGAAGCACACTTCTAAGAAGAGGAAGGAGGCGGAGACTAAAACTCCTGCGCCAACCAAAGTTGCGCGCCCGCGCATTGGCAAGAAGGGCAATCTGGATGCCTTTGCAGAGAAGTTCTCACCTGGTACGTTTAGTTTGTTGCGCATTTCTGTCACAAAAGTTGCGCAGAATCTTATATTTGGTATTTGTTAATATGTTTTGCAGAGAAAATGGTGAAGGCTGCGCCGGCCACCTCATCTGCTATACCATCGCCGCGCAGGCCTGAGAACTTTGAAGAGGGAGATGCGGGGCAAGAAACTCCTGTTCATGATGCCGACCCCATCGTCCCTGAAAATATTGAGAAAGTGGCTCCGGAAGAAGAGCCCAAAAATTTTGATGCTGAGAATCCTGCTGGCGAGCAGGTTAAAGATACGACTATAGATGTTGGGGAACCGTCAAAGTTGATATCCAAGGGAGACGAACCTTCAAAACAAAGCGAAGGCTTTGTGTTTGTTGAGGATTCAGAGGAGGAGTCGCCTATTCGCCCAGAGGAGACGCTTGGGGACTATTATTATCGCTCTTATTCTGAGAGGCGGGCCTCTGCGATTCATCAGCCCGCGTGGAAAGTTAAGCAGGGTGATGTTTTCACTGATTGGCACTCCTGTAGGGAGTGGTATAAGGGCATCTTCCCGCCGGCGGAGGTGAAGCGCCAGGAAAAAAAGACCACGGGCTACTTACGAATCATATTTGCAAGAGTCTGCCCTTGCCTCTTCCACAATAAATAGGATTGTGCGCGAATGGCGCAGCATGAACAAGCAGTGGGATGAGGTTGAGGTTGAGAAGGCGAAGGCCAAGCTTGAGAAAGAGAAGACGTTGAAAATGCTCGTTGATTTTGAGGCGGAAAAGGCCCAGTTTGAGGAAGAGAAGAAGACTAAAGAGTGGGCTGCGCTGTCGTGGAAGCGCAAGTGTGAGGCCTCTGCTGTGCAATATGCGGACGAGCGCAAGCGCTTTGTGGAGGCTTGTGATCGTGATAACAAAGAAAAAATTTCTCTGCGCAACGAAATCGAGAAACGCAAGAAAGAGAAAGCTGACGCTGTTGCGGCAGCAAAAGAGGCGCGCTCACACCGAGAAAGGAGCGAGCAGAATGAGGTATCGACCAAAATGACTCTCCTTCTTAAGAATAAAGAAATTGATGATCTAACTGCTATGCTATTTGACCAGGCGCGGTTGCAAGCTGAGGTTGATAATTTGAAAAAAGATATCAACCTTCACTGAACAGAGAAAGCCGAGTTGATCCGCCGTTTAACTGAAGGCGAACAAAAACTTAATGACATGGAGGTCGCTCGCGCTACAGCAGAAAGCTTGACCGAATCTCTCATGAACCAGCTTACCTGGTTGCAGGAGTACGGGATTATGGAGGTAATATTTGTCACACCCCGATCCGCAGCGGAAAAGGTGATCGGGGCATGATTGGGTTATCATCAAAGCTCATGACATTTATTATGACGTTTCATATTCATTAATACAATTTAATGGGAAATATACAATCATAATTACATCATGTCCTAAACAACATTCTAGACTTCATTGTTTTCTTCTAAGGCATTTCCTATCTTTTCCTTGCTTCATCCTGTTCACCTGTATCATGTGTAAAAATGGTTTTTGGATCAACAAAATGTTGGCGAGTGAATCCTATGAAAAACATTTGAACAAGTTTATTGAATTGATTATAAAATAAAGTGCACAACCACACATGAGTAAAAATAGATGTAAACTTATTCACCAATCATTTAATATTAAATAATGCACACACGAACAATAATGGATTTGTTTTGAGGCACGCGTTGCTCAACTCGTCTCCCACGAGGAACTGATGGGCCTAATGAATGAATTGCATATAAATTGACAATATGAAATACATAACTACAAACAATATATACAATCTAAGTTTAGATCACAATATGGTATGGCACAAGTTTAAATAAACGAGTTAATTTTAGTGACACATGACACACCCAAAAACGTGTAATTAAAAAGGGGAGTTGTAAGATTCACTCACATTGGGTGCGTTCGGTTGATGATGTTGAATGCGCACGAAGTTGGTTTTAATCACGAGTGAAACTAACCTAGATAATGGCATAATGGTTCGGTAAGTAAGCGGATTTTATTAATCAATTTTAGTAGGATTGTTGGATATATTTTTGTGAGTTTAAGGCTATTTTCTAACCTTAAAAATGTTATTTTTAAGTATTTTTAATGTAAATAAAAAAAATGTTGATTTTTGACTGTTGACCTGTTGACTTGTTGACCGTTAACCGATTTTATTGTGTAATTGTGTGCGCCGGGTGAGGGTTAAGTACCCTGTTACAGGAATTGCTTTTTGTTGCCTACGGTAAAAATATTGATAAGCAGAGTTGATTCACTAAATATGATATCATGCGTAAGAGTTTTGATATGTTTGGGAAGATATGGTTATATCCTAAAGCAAAACTTCTAATACTACAACCTACATGGAACTTCTCATAACCGTCTAACAATGCCTCTGATCCTTTGACAAGAATACTTATATATAGGAAGTACCAGCGGCGTATCCACCATATTCTTGTCAAATTTTCATTGGTTTTATCAGTAAGTTATGATTGGTTCTATGATGTGACTCTAGAACATAAAAAAACGCCACAACCAATGTACCAAGAAATTACTAAATCCTACATAGAACTTCTCATAACCGCCTGACAATGCCTCTGATCCTTTGACAAGAATACTAATATATAGGAAGTACCAGCGGCGTATCCACCATATTCTTGTCAAATTTTCATTGGTTTTATCAGTAAGTTATGATTGGTTCTATGATGTAACTCTAGAACATAAATAAACACAACAACCAATATCTGAGTCCAAATTCTTATAGCATACATGTTGGAATGGTGACAATTCCTCTCTCGTTTGTTATGATGGAGAGGTTAGTTTATGTAGAAATAGAACACAATCCAATTTCTTGTAATGGCGAGATGATATGAATGTAACACAAATTTCAACCAAGACAATACTAAATCCTACATGGAACTTCTCATAACCGCCTGATAATGCCTCTGATCCTTTGGCAAGAATACTTATATATAGGAAGTACCAGCGGCGTATCCACCATATTCTTGTCAAATTTTCATTGACTTTATCCGCAAGTTATGATTAGTTCTATGTGACTCTACAACAAACACAATAACCAAAACTTGAGTCTTAATTCTGATAGTATCCATGTTTGAATGATGACAATACCTCTCTCGTTTGTTGTGATGGAGAGGTTAGTCATTGTGGAAGTGAGACATAGCTCAACTTCTTTAAATGATGAAATTGAATACACTGAAATGTATGATGAACAAACTTCGACCAAAACATACTAAATCCTACATGGAACCTCTCATAACCGCCTGATAATGCCTCTGATCCTTTGACAAGAATACTTATATATAGGAAGTACCAGCGGCGTATCCACCATATTCTTATCAAATTTTCATTAACTTTATCCGCAAGTTATGATTAGTTCTATGTGACTCTACAACAAACACAACAACCAAAACTTGAGTCTTAATTCTGATAGTATCCATGTTTGAATGATGACAATACCTCTCTCGTTTGTTGTGATGGAGAGGTTAGTCATTGTGGAAGTGAGACATAGCTCAACTTCTTTAAATGATGAAATTGAATACACTGAAATGTATGATGAACAAACTTCGACCAAAACATACTAAATACTACATGGAACCTCTCATAACCGCCTGATAACGCCTCCGATCCTTTGACAATAATACTTATATATAGGAAGTACCAGCGGCGTATCCACCATATTCTTATCAAATTTTCATTAACTTTATCCGCAAGTTATGATTAGTTCTATGTGACTCTAAAACAAAAACAAACTGAAATAGTAATTCGCATTAGGATCCTTGGATAAGATTCCAATTTAACTGGGATATGGGAAAATGGAGATAACATAAAGAAAAAAAAACATAAAAACTAAGCGGTTGGAGTTTAATCTTGATTTGTGGTGAAGGGGACTAGTTGGGTGGTTTCGTTTGGGCCGTCATTATCTTCGACAGGATTGGCGTTGATGTTGAAAACTCTTCCTCTTGCTGGTGGCCTAGTGATTGGGTTTTCTTGATTTACTTGGTTAACTGGGTTTGATTGAGCTTGAGCGTTTATGATGTTAACCAATCGAGGGCACGTGTTTCTAAAGTGGGTAGGGTCGCCACAATTGAAACAAGCTCGAACATATGGGAACATGGGGTATTAGGGTTGTTGATAGGTTTGGATCATGTTTTGAGTAGGGGGAGAGATTTGGTTTTGAGGGGTGCGGCAAACCTTGCTCAAATGACCATAGCGTCCACAATTTGTACATAGTCGACAAGGTAAGGTAAGGGGATGGTGATAAAAACAGGTGTTACATCGAGGGTGAGGTCCAATGTATGGTTTCTTATTTGGGTAAGTTGAGTTGGGTGCTACTTGAGTGATTGGGATAGCTTGGATGGGTATGGCTTGTGAAATTGGTTGATTACGTTGTGTGACAGCGAAAAGTTGCCCGTCTCTTTTTCTCTTAGAAATGGGTTGAGAAGGGGATTCGGTTTGGGTGGAGTTTGAAGTTTCAGTTGATGCTTTGTCCTTCTTCTTCTCTTCCTTGAAGTCTTTATTCCGGATGCGGTTCTCGGTGAGCTCTGTAGCTAACTCCATTGCTGCTTCCAAAGTTGCAGGCGTGGTACTTATTACAGAGTCCTGAATCTTTGATGGAAGACCTCGAATGTAGTGCTCGATCAAACGGTAGAGGGGAGTGAACAAGTTGGGAACCATTTGTTTTAACTCGAGGAATATTTTGTTGTATGTGGTGTGGTCTCCTTCCTTTTGCTTCAACGAATAAAACTCATCTTCTAATTTCTTGATTTCGCTCCTTGGACAAAACCGTCTTGTCATGATTTCCTTCAACTCTTCCCAAGTCAAAGTAATAGCGTCTTCAACACCTCGTTTGGCCTTCTATGTATTCCACCAAGTAAGTGCTATTCCATATAAACGACCAGTAGCATATCGCACTTTGCGATCATCGGGGCAATCGCAATTTAGAAAAGTGTTCTCCATTTCTTCAAACCAATGGAGGAGAGCGGTGACACCTTCAGTCCCTTCGTATTTTGGAGGGTCGCATGATTTTAAATGCTTGTAGGTGCATTTAGTGGTATTTGGGGGAGGGTTGATAACATTTTGATCTTCTTGGTTGACAGGATTAGCGGTAAGGGCTTGTTGGACTTGAATTACAATGTTGGGTATTACGGCAGCCATTTGTTGAGCGATTAGGGCAGCCATGCGCTCGCGGGCTTTTCCTGCTCTCATCTTCCTACGGGCGAGGCTAGAAGACATCTACAAGGAATACGTATCATGAGTATGAGTTGGATGTTTTTGGGATCATGGGTCGTATTTAGAAATGAACATTCGTAAAATAAATATAGAAAAATAAATCTACTACATCCATAGGATGTCTTGGGCTTTGCTCGTAATTGGGCCTTGCATGCCGCCATACTTCACCTTCGTAATCATGTGGGCCCCCATGAATACCGGGTTTTTCATATGGTTCGCATGTGTTAGCCTGGTTATGTACACTAAAACCCGGAGAAAATCGAGAAATATGTAACGTATGATATTCGGAATGTGTCCAGGTATGGACACGTTCCACCTTAAAGTGGGGTTAGTTCGAACGACGTTTGGTGTGGCATGCTTTGGCCTAATAGGTCCTTCGTACTCTCATCGTTAGTCCCCAGGTAGGCAAACTGGTCCGTTATATTGGATTTATACGAATGCCAACCTAGACAGGACGTTCCGACTACCGGTACTTGTACCCTTCCAGTTACTACATGCCCGTCGCAGAACTTACTTTGATGAGATTTGAAAATTGCGACAAAATCTTTGAATAACAAAAGTATGAAGATGATTTGAATATATGAACATTGAAATATGTATGATGAATGTGTATGTAAGTATGTATGTTTGACTGTAAGTATAAACAAATATGAAACAAATAAACATCATAAGTTTGTATGTAACCACCTAAACAATTAAAATTTAGGCAACTATAGTATAGGCTCTAAGGGTCTAATAACCTATCCTATATCCCTATAGTCATGGCTCTGATACCAATCTGTCACACCCCGATCCGCAGCAGAAAAGGTGATCGGGGCATGATTGGGTTATCATCAAAGCTCATGATATTTATTATGACGTTTCATATTCATTAATACAATTTAATGGGAAATATACAATCATAATTACATCATGTCCTAAACATCATTCTATACTTCATTGTTTTCTTCTAAGGCATTTCCTATGTTTTCCTTGCTTCATCCTGTTCACCTGTATCATGTGTAAAAATGGTTTTTGGATCAACAAAATGTTGGCGAGTGAATCCTATGAAAAACATTTGAACAAGTTTATTGAATTGATTATAAAATAAAGTGCACAACCACACATGAGTAAAAATAGATGTAAACTTATTCACCAATCATTTAATATTAAATAATGCACACACGAACAATAATGGATTTGTTTTGAGGCACGCGTTGCTCAACTCGTCTCCCACGAGGAACTGATGGGCCTAATGAATGAATTGCATATAAATTGACAATATGAAATACATAACTACAAACAATATATACAATCTAAGTTTAGATCACAATATGGTATGGCACAAGTTTAAATAAACGTGTTAATTTTAGTGACACATGACACACCCCAAAACGTGTAATTAAAAAGGGGAGTTGTAAGATTCACTCACATTGGGTGCGTTCGGTTGATGATGTTGAATGCGCACGAAGTTGGTTTTAACCACGAGTGAAACTAACCTAGATAATGGCATAATGGTTCTGTAAGTAAGCGGATTTTATTAATCAATTTTAGTAGGATTGTTGGATATATTTTTGTGAGTTTAAGGCTATTTTCTAACCTTAAAAATGTTATTTTTAAGTATTTTTAATGTAAATAAAAAAAAAATGTTGATTTTTGACTGTTGACCGTTGACCGATTTTATTGTGTAATTGTGTGCGCCGGGTGAGGCTCGAACTCGAGACCTCCCGTTCGCGTGCACGCAGCTCTACCAACTGAGCTACGTGTCTAACCCGAAATATTTCTGTTTTTAATTATATTTATATACTAATTGAATTAATCCGAAAATCATTTATTTCAAAAACGATTTTAATTACTCGCTCGGTGCTCTCCACAGGTCTCGAACACGGGACCTGTGGGTTAGGTTAACACACAGTCCACCGCTGGACTGTGTCTAACTTGGTAATTACTCTGATTTTTATTATACTTATATACAAACTACATTATTTCATTTCTGCCTTATATAAAAAGTTTGATAATTGTCCGGACCGGTGCGGTAGTCTGGACTCGAACTCGTGACATGTGATTTAAACGTTCACACAGTCCACCACTGGACTGTGTGTCTATCTTGGTTATTATTCCGGTTTTTATTAAACTTAACATCTATTGCAGTGAATCCGGTTCGGTTAAAAAAAAGAACATTTTTATTAAGGCGAGTGTGCGTGGGACAAGAATCGAACTCGGGACGTAAGCGTGTTTATTTGCACACAGTCCACCGCTGGACTGTGTGTCTAACCCGGGATATATCTTGATTTTAATTAAACATATACTATACTGAAACTTCGTCTTCTTCGTTAGACTTACCCAGAATCGGTGTCTGACTGGTTCAACGATTTTAATCATGTTCCTTAGTGTGTTGTGATTAATTACATGTGCGATAAATAAAAGAACGAGAGATTAAGTGTAAGATATACCGAACAGTGGCTCATCTGTTTCGCCGGCGAAACTCCGGTGACAGCAAGCTATTCCGGCGACGTGTGTCCTGCGGCAGAGGGTCTTCACCGAGCTTAGGTGAGTGTGGGTGGCTTCGGTATGAGCTCTGGGTGTTTAGTAAGGCTCAGAGGTGAAAGGCTCGGTTTTCCGGCGAGTTGCAGAAATTCTCCGGCGAGTGAATTTACGTCGGGAAAGAGTGTGATTGTGAGCGAAAAAGCTAACAGAGGTTAGAGGGGGTATTTATAGGGCAGGACATCGACGACTTCCGTCTTGATTCGTCGGTCAATAAGTTTTCTGGCGGTTATGACTTGCGTCACAGTTTCAGACGTCGGTTATAACCGATGTAATAGTTAAGGCTTCGGTTTAAAACAGAAGAAACCGTCCAATCTCGGCGAAATCGTCGGGATTTCCGACGACTGCGATTGGGCGCGTCGGTTTTGAATTCGAGATTTATGTTATGTATTAATTGTTTCTATTAATGAACAAGAAACACAAGTGGCGGAGTGGTTGAGCGTTTGTGTGTTAAGACTTTGCTGAATTCCCTGGCTGACCCGGGTTCGAAACCCGGCAGCAGCCTTTTATTTTTATTTCCTTATTTTAAATACTTTTTCAAATATAAATTATCTATTCCAATATACTTATTAATTATGTATCGTTTAAAAATAATTTGGGCATTAAATACGCAACGAAATTTTTAACTGATCGTTCGGTTAATAAACGGAGCGGGTTTGGTAAATCCGATTTTTTACGGATGTTACAATATTCACTTTTCTTTATATATGTATGGTTTGATTGTCGCAACATATACTGATTGTATTTGTATACAGATCGCAAATGCCATCCTTAACTCTACGGAGTTGGATGAGAGAGTGGCTGAATTAATGATGGCGGCGTGCAATGACGGGCATGCCGAGGGCTATAGAGAATGTACCTTGCACATGGCCCACGCGCTGAAGACCAAATGGGATACAAGCCGTGCTGCCACGCATGGGCTAAATACTGCCGCCATTTATTCTGCTGCCAAAGAGAAATATGATCAATTGCAGATTCTGATTATGGACCTTGTGGATGCCGCGCTGCAGCAAGATGACTTTGTTGATAAATTAAAGGAGATCTTTTCTTCAACAGAGAGGCAGGCGGGAACCAAATCCATAGAATAGGAAATTTGTAATTTTTCACTTTGTGATAACTTGTAATGTTGCGCTGCTGCGCAAGTACTATGGATGTGAATATAATATATTTCAGTTTTACAATGTTTGCATGGGACCAATTACTTGTGTAAGATAGACAAATGAACAATTTCTTATCTCATGTGTGAGCGTAAGTATTAAGTTAGCTTGTGGCTCATGAGTTTGTGTTTTTGTTTATCCAAAGGAATTGCATGCATTTGTAAATGAACATATACAAGACTTGTAATAGTGGCAGAGCATTTTATTCATACTGATATAGCGCAAAACTATGGCTGCCACTAAGATTACATAATAAAATAAAGTAAGCAGTCTCGTTACGCAACGCTCAGAAGTTGCTTAGAGGACTGAGATTACATATAACATCGGCGTAGTTGCTGGGCGTTCCAGGTTCGAGGAACGCTGGATCCATCCATACGCTTCAGAGTGTACGCGCCTTTTCCCAATACTTCACTTATCACGTACGGACCTTCCCATCGCGGGGCTAACTTTCCTGATTTTTCGGCATTTGACGCTTCATTATTACGAAGAACAAAGTCACCAGGCAAAAAGGAACAGATGTGCACCCTTTTGTTGTAATATTTTTCAAACTGGGACTTGTATTTAGCTTCGCGAATAGCTGCATTTTCTCATCGTTCTTCCAATAAGTCTAGGTCGATGCGCCTTTGCTCTTCGTTATCTTGTTTTTCCAAAGCTAGCATTCCTGGAGATGGTAACCCAATTTCGACAGGAATCACAACTTTCGTGCCGTATATAAGGCTAAAAGGAGTTTCTCCAGTACTAGTCTTGGGCATAGTTCGGTGTGCCCAAAAGATGCTAGGCAATTCGCCAACCCACCCCCGTCGTGCTGTGCCAAGGCGGGCCTTGATACCATCGACCAACTGTTTGTTTATGCTTTCAACTTGACCATTTGCTTGTGGGTGCGCAATGGAAGCGAAAACATGCTGGATTCCCATTTCGGTCATCCATGTTTGTAACTCTTCAGCCGTTAAATTTGGACTGTTGTCTGTAATAATGCGCATGGGCAGACCAAAACGGCAAATAATGTATTCCCAGATGAATTTGCGAACTACCATCGCTGTAGTAGAAGCTAAAGGTTTGGCTTCAACCCATTAGGTGAAGTAATCGACCGCAACAATGATAAACTTTACTGCGCCGGGCGCATCCGGAAATGGTCCCACTAAGTCGATGGTCCATTGTTGAAATGGCCACGCTGTTGTGACGGGTACCAAAGGATTCTTTGGGCGCAACGTTTTAGGGGCATGTCTTTGGCAGGACATGCATTTGCGCAAGATCTCTACCGCGTCAACGTACATTCTGGGCCAATAATACCCTGAGCTTTTCACTTTGGCTCCTACCATGCGCGGCCCAGAATGTATACCACATAGCCCCTCATGAACCTCCCTGATCAGGTATTGCGCATCATGTTTGTTAACGCAGCAAGGACCCATGTAAGAGCGTCGGTACAGAATACCGTCAATTATTTCGTAATTGAGGGCTTTGCATCGTAACTTACGTGCTTGCGCTTTATCTTCTGGTAAAGAACCATGTAACAAATACATCATTATTGGAGACATCCATGATGGATCTCCTATTGCGACCATTGTCACTTGTCTGAGAGGGACTGATGGATTACTTAAAACTCGATGCGAACCTCTTTTGCCAAATGCTTGAAACTAGTTGCAGCGAGTTTGCTTAGAGCGTCAGTATGTTTGTTTTTGCTTCACTTGACGTGTGTGATTTTAAATTTTTGGAACTGTGCTATAAGAGCCTTGGCTTGCGCCAAGTATAGAGCCATGATATCTCCCTTTGCATCATACGTTCCAACTACTTTCTCAGCAACTAGTAATGAATCAACATGGGCTTCTAAATTTGTTGCACCCATTTTGATAGCGAGGCGTAAGCCTGCTAGGAAAGCTTCATATTCGGCTTCGTTGTTGGTGCTTTTAAAATCCAACCGAATTGCATATGTGAATTCTGCTCCCTCTGGACTCATTAATCGAAGACTTGCTCCAGCCCCGTCACTGTTTGATGTGCCATCTGTAAACAATGTCCAGGCTCTATTGTCTATGACTGGGACTGGGTTTTGAATTGCTTGGCATTCTTCAAGTTTATCGGCTGGGAATTTCAGCGATGAAATCTGCCAAAACTTGGCCTTTGATAGCTGGTCTAGGTTTATAACAGATGTTATAACCTCCCAATTCTATTGCCCATTTCGCAAGTCGTCCAGAAACGTCTGGTTTGGCCAGGACTTGGCCAATGTGAAAATTTATTAAAACTGTAATAACATGTCCAGAAAAGTATCTTTGCAGCCTGCGCGAAGCATGGACCAATGCTAAAACTAATTTCTCCATGATTGAATACCTTGTCTCTGGATCGTTCAACATCTTGCTGATATAATAAATTGGAGACTGGACCCCTTCGCGCTCTACCAACAAGACATCACCTACTGCTACCTCAGATGCAGCAAGATATAAGACCATGGGTTCTTTTTCACAAGGAGTAGTAAGTGTAGGAAGTTGAACTAAACAATCTTTCATCTGCTGGAAAGCTTGATCAGCTTCAGGAGTCCATGCGAACTCTTTTCTCTTCGTACAATTGCGCAAGGTTCGAATAAATGGATAAGACTTTGCAGCATGATTGGCGAGGAAGCGGTTTAGCGCAGCTAACCTTCCAGCCAAACGTTGCATCTCTTTGATAGTAGTAGGAGAAGACATTTTTTGTATTGCCTCGACCTTCTTAGGATTTTTGAAACCGTCTTTGGTGACGATGAAACCCAAAAATTTGCCCTCCTCCATGCCGAAGGAGCATTTGCTGGGATTCAACTTTAGATTTACCTCGTCGTAGAGAATCAAAAGTTCGTTGGATGTTGTCTAACATAGTGTCTTCTGAATTACTCATAATGACCAGATCATCAATGTAGACTTCCACAGTTTTCCCGATATCATCTCCAAACACTGTATCCATCAATCTTTGATAAGTAGCTCCCGCATTGCGGAGACCAAAAGGCATCTTGGTATAACAAAAAATGCCTTTCTCCGTGCGAAAAGCGGTTTTATCTTCGTCCTCTTTTTTCATCAAGACTTGATGATAACCTTTATAACAATCTAGAAAACATTTCCAACGAAAGGAAGCTAATGAGTCAACCTTTTTGTCAATCTCAGGAAGAGAATAACAATCTTTTGGCACGCCTTGTTTAGATCTTTAAAATCTATGCACATCCGCCATCCGCCATTATGTTTCTTTACCATGACTGGGTTTGCCACCCAGGTCTGGTATTTGACTTCGCGCAGAATACCAGTATTTAACAACTCGGTAACTTGCTCGTTCATTGCCTCTGTCTTTTCTGACCCGAGGCTACGCTTTTTCTGCACAACTGGTTCTGCTGATGGGAACACATTCAGACAATGTTCCGCGACGTCGCGCGGGACACCGACCATGTCGGCAGGTGTCCAGGCGAAAATGTCTTTGTTGCGACACAACAGTAGTTTAAGCTTTGCGCGAATTTCAATACTGACTGCAGGCCCTAATAAGATTGTTTGCTCATGATACTTATTGTTGAGTACCCACTTTTCTGGTTCGTTACTTGGCACTGCCTTGACAGCTTTCATAACTGGTTAGTCAATTGACAAGATTTCTTTTCGCACGTAAAGTATAGCTATACCATTTGGTGTCAGAAAACCACAAGCAGCATGCGGAGCGGAAGTAATCATACTAAAATCACGTTGCGCACGGCGTCCCAATAGTACATCGTGACGGGAATTTGCCGGCATCACCATAAAGTTGACGTTACTCGTTCGAGAACACCTCCCATCAGATAAAGTAACAGGAAAAAGGATTTATCCTAGAGGAAAGACAACCTCATTGCAGAACCCAGTTAATGGAAAATCAACTGGTTCCAAGCGTGCCTTATCCTCAGGATCTAGTTGCTTGAAGCACTGCTCATACATGATATCCATGGAACTACCCGGATCTATAAACATATAGTCTGTTTGGTAGTGCCCAAAGATACCGGTGATAACTACTGGCCGGTCTTCTTGAGGACCCCTGGAACGATAGGAAAAATGACTTGCTGTTCACGCCAAGTGTTGTTTTGAAAATGTTGAAGGCTACGCTTGCGCGATAATCCACCTTGAATCATGGAAACGTGCTGTTTCATTTTCTTGTTGCTAGGACCTTCGTTCTCGCGCGTAATCTGTTTAATCTCTTTGTGCACATTCTGGACTAGATGTGTAAGCTTCCCACTCTTTAATGCTTTCTCAATCTCGTGCGCAGACTGATGCAGTTATCTGTTGTGTGGCCTGTGTCTCTATGATAGTCACAGAACAAATTTGGGTCTTGCCCTTTTTTGTTTTTCATTGGTTGCGGCTGTTTAAACTGATAATTCTCAGTGCTGAGAACCTCAGCCGGCGATTTCGTTAAGGGAGTCCACTGACGTTCCCTATTCTCTTGCTTAATCGCTTTTTGAGTTGTTATCTTGTTGATTGTTGCTCGCGCATCAATTGGTGAATAAGGAGAATACAAATTCTGACTTGATCTTTCCAATTTCTCTTATACTTGCGACTACCTCTACTCAGGTCTTGCGGACGATTTTGAGGTAGAGGTGGCCTGTTACAACTTAAGTTGCGCTCAGTCTGGGCGTAGACTTTGGCAGTCGCCATGAGTTTATCCCAGTTTTTTGGAAGGCCAGTTGTACCGGACAACACTCTAATCATTTCGTCGCACCTTACCGCATACTTGAACTGCGCGCGTATAAGGTCTTCATGGACGTCTCAAATCTCCAACATCTCTTTATTGTAACGTGTTATAAAATCTTCGAGGCTTTCATCGTCCCTCCGCCAGATGTTCATTACATCTGAGGAGTCGCGCACGTACCGTCGTTGCTGACTAAAGTGTGTAAGAAAATTTTCTTTTAAGTCATTCCAAGAGGAAAGTTTACCTGCCGGCAAATTATCAAACCAAAGGCGCGCAACGCCAGTGAGGGTTTGTACAAATAAGTGACACCACATTGGCAATGTCCAGCACCTAAGTAACCCTGCACCGGTAAAGAGGCGCATGTGATCATCAGGATCGGTCAAACCATTAAACTTTCCAACGTTGGATGGTAATTTCGCTCGCTCCAACAGAGCCAGTGCTATCTCTCTAGTAAACTTTGATTGCTCAGCTGCTTCGGTTGGGTGATACACCAAATTGTAATCATGCTCAGCTTCTGGATTGTATACTGCATGTATTTTTGGCCTGTAACTGGCATGATCTGCAGATATTCGATTGAAAATACTTGCGCTATCCCTTCGTCATAGGTTCTATCGAGCTCATCGTGTTGGGTGTCCCGTTTCTGCGAAGACCGCGGGCCCAAACGAGAGTGGACAGATGCGCGACGCTGAACGTTGTCTTCTTGCCTTCTATTACCAGAATGAACAGGATCATTCCTGGTTTTAGAATACATTTTCTGTTCCATCTTCAGGCATGCGCGAAGGGGAACGAGCATGACTTTGAGTATTATAACTCAAAACTCGAGGTGCCGGCGAAGCACAGACCTGAGGAGCATTAACCGGAGCTTGAAAAGTTGGAGTTCTGGTTTGAGCACATAACTGAGCATACATAGCGTTTAGAGTCGCTTGAGATTTGATTAACCACGATAATGGAGTCTCTCCAGGTGGTAAAATCGACGTAACATCAACCTGAGGAGCCACTGGCGTTACAGGAATACTCGCATGATTAGGATCAAGCATTAGCTTCGCCGGAAGAATCCTCAACTATTTGTCCGTCGACCTGAGGTCCGACAACAACGCGTCAAATCGATCGAGGACCTTGAAAAGATGATCCGTCACATGACGCTATAGATCTAAGTGAAACGAAGCGAAAGGTGAGAAAGAAATGAAATCGGTGGGCGCCAATGAAGAAACCCTAGATAAACTAGACCGGAATCTAAGTAGATCTATGGAATGGGCTCTGCATAAAAGGGTTAACCCTCCGTTTGGTTTCACGATGGATGGTGAATAATACAGTACTTCTGCTGAACCTGCAAAACAGAACACCGTTAGCTCGCCACGGGGAGAAGGGGGTTCTCTCTGTGACCACCCTCCGGCGTGAGAATAAGTACATGTAGTCGGAAGTAAGTATTGTAAGAGAGAGAGAGTAGTTGAGAGTGAATACCTTTCTTTGAACTCCAATTTACTTATTTATAGCCGGTGTTTGGCGCCAAAAAGAGATATTGTTAACTTTAACGGAATCTTTTGTTATTCCGTTAACGTTTGTTGGCAATCCGTTAGTGCACAGGGATCGTGAGCTCATCAGCGGTTAGGGAGGTACCACGTGTCAACGTGAGATCACTACGTCTTATAAATGTGAGCATGCCATCACAGTTATCTCCCTCAGCCGTCCAGATGCTGCCATGTGGCAATTGGTTATAACCGAAAAGATGCTTGCACGATTGGGTGTTAATGGCTTCTAGAAGGTTTCACAGCTGTTACCCATCTATTGTTCGCCACGTGTACATTCTGTTACAACAAAAAGATTCCCTTTGCTTCTGCACCAAGTCAAGGATTTTGCTAAGGGAAAGTTTCTCAGGATTTACTGTTTCCTTGCGCGAGAAGCGCAAGTTAGTTAATTGATCTTCCTTCTTCTCCTTGCTGCTTAGCGCAACGTTTGATGGATGCTTGCTTTAATATAAATATCTGCGCAAGTTTGTGCGTGAAGCATTATCCAACGAGAATGTTCAAGATTAACTTTGAACCTTGCGCGAGCCCGCCAAGGTAGTTAAATGAAGCATTATCAAACGAGAATGTTCAAGGTTAACTTTGAACCTTGCGCGAGTCCGCGCAAGGTAGTTAAATGAAGCAATATCAAACGAGAGTGTTCAAGGTTAACTTTGAACCTTGCGCGAGCCCACGCAAGGTAGTTAAATGAAGTATTTATCCAAAGAGAGTGTTCAAGGTTAACTTTGAACCTTGCGTGAGCCCGGGCAAGGTAGTTAAATGACGCTTTCCTCTCTTGGATATTTGGCGCAAAGTTCCAATAAATCTTATTTTGGCAAAGAAGTCTGCACGCAGTTTCCTTAGAAGTTATTAATGGGTATGGTTTCCTTGGTTGGCGCAAGGTTTTTAGGACCATACCCCTTCAAATATATTGAGAGTAAATATTGTTGTGAATGGTTACGAAATGAAGAATAATACAATATAACACATATTTATACGTGGCTACGATCCTTCGGTTAGTGATAACGATATGAAATGTGGCCCCCCTCCAGACTGCTATGAAATTTTTATGTGTGTCACTAAATCGCTATCTATTGATCCTAATAATTTAGGGGTTACCACATCAATATTGAACGTACATCTAGAACGCTTAAGATATTCTTTGAACTCACATCAATAAGTTTCAGGTTAGAATCATTTAAACTTCTAAATTACACCTGAACTTGCATAGAGCCACCCCCAAGACCTCGCGGACCTTGTACGAGTTATAAAAAATGGACCCCAAAAATCAAACTTCATCCATGTTTCTCTTTTTTCGTTTTTGACTACTGAATATGTATTTAGGAGGCGTAATTTCTGAAAAGCATATAATATATAGAGAAAAGATCAAATACAAAGGACTCTTATTGTAAGAAGGGTAAGGAGGATTCTGCTCTATTGATCTTAGATTTAGAGGGTTGAAATTAATGTCAGGGAAAAGAAAAGAATGAAAGGGCATAAAAGAAATCTCATATTTATTGACTTTCTCTCTCCACATGCAAGGCACATGTTAATTCCCCCATCGATTTAAAACGTCCATAACTTTTTATACGACATTTTAAAAACAAATTTCTCCATAATAACGAGTGTTTTTATCTTTAATATGAGTATCATATTATCATATGATAAGAGATCATGTACAAGAGAAAATCGAATTTTGTACGAAGTGCAGGAGACAATCATAACCACACATTTGTTTTTCTCAATTTAAGAAAGGGAAGCGTATGATGGTCTTTTCTCTCTTTAACTAGTTTCCACCTTGATTTTCAAACGGCTATAACTTTTTTATACGTTAATATATTTTTTTTTAAATTACACCGTATTAACGAGCATTTCATTCTCTTTAATTCGAGCAGCCTCTTGCTATAGTATTCTTAAAAGTAATTTATAGGACTTTAAATACCCATTACGTAATTACGTGATTTTGAATACCCAGTACCCATTACGTGATTTTTGAATACTCATTACGTGATTACACATTCAACATAAATCATTACACATTCACTGTAAATTCATTACGTGATTACACATTTAATTTGATTTGTTATAACTAATGTTAATACAATTATGCTTATTACGTGATTATACATTCAATAATAAAACCTTGATTGTTTATGCTTTATTACGTAGTTAAATCTCTAATATATGACATTATGTTGCTATTATAGTTCGTTTGGCTAATGTTTTGTATATAATCCTTAATACATGATTATACCTTAAATATTAGGTATTCCATATGAAATATTATGTATTACCTTACGTAATCACCTAGTACAGTTTCACATAAATACTATAATGAAATCATGTTATCACGAAATGCGTATTTAAAATCATGTAGTCATGTAATTTACATAGTCAATTATTGTTACGTAATTACGTAATCACTTAGCGTGGTTTCACATAAAATACTACAATGAAATCAAGTAATCACGTAATGGGTATTCAAAATCACGTAGTCACTTACTGGGTATTTAAAATCATGTAATCACATAATAGGGTTTCAAAATCCTTCAAAAAGAATTAATGTTAACATATAGAAATATGATGCTCGAATTAAAGGGAATGAAATGCTCGTTAATACGGTGTAATTTTTATAAAAATATTAACGTATGAAAAAGTTATAGCCGTTTGAAAATAAAGGGAGAATGTGTTTATAAGTCAACAATATTGGATTTTCCTATTTTACCCTTTCCCCACTTGTTTCCCTTGTTTTTAGTTATGTGAATTCTGTATTTGGGAACCCCTTAATCTCAAGCATTAATCTTGCAAATGAAGGGCCAAACTTGTCTCCTACATTTTGTACAATTCTTTCCTCTTGTACAATAACCTCTCTCATTATCATATAAAAAATTAAAATAAAAAATTTCATTTTTACTGGTTTTTTTGAATTGTGTTAAAGGTTCACGTCATTGTGTCTTTTAACTGGGTTTTGGTCATTACGTTTTAGTAGAGTTTTTATACATTGTGTTATTATCAAAACATGTAACACAATGTTAATTTGGGCTCTACCCATTGCGATTTTATAAGAACCGATAACACAATATATGACACAATGAAGATGGTGTTATATCTGAGTTTTCTATAAATTGTGTTATTGGTTCAGGTCATTGTGTTTAATTTGTTATCCATTGTGTTTTAATAGTTTGTTCAATTTTTTATTCTCTTGTTCATTGTGTTTTAGTTTGTTGTCTATTGTGTTTTTAGTTTGTTTTTCATTGTGTCTTTATCTGCTCTCCATTGTGTCTCTTATCTGCTATCATTAATTGTGTCTTTATCTGTTGTCATCAATTATGTTTTATTTAGTCTGATACTTATTGTGTTATACGTTATCGCCATTGTGTTATACGTTATGGTCATTGTGTTTTAGTATGTTGTCTATTGTGTCTTTATCTGGTGTCATTGATTGTGTTTTTGATCTACTTTACATTGTGTTTTACATCATGTCCATTGTATAATACGTAACTCGGTTTTTGAATTTTTTTTGAAAAATATAACAATATGGTACTCATATTAAAGATAAAAAACGCTCGATTTTACGGTGTATTTTTAAAACAAATGATATATAAAAAAGTTACGGACGTTTAAAAATTGGGAGGGAAATAGCATGTGATTTGCATGTGCATATAACTGAATTAATGAAAAAACTTAACCGAAAAAACGTAACCAAACCATGTCAAAAACATTGGGCGGTTAATTATTTTTCTGAAAAAACGAAAGTAATATCAAACACCATAATAGCTCTAGGCTATAAGACGTTTATCGTTTATGTAGTTTCATTTGTGTAACACCCTGATTATAATAACACATATACAATACAAAAACATTTTTAAATTAAAAATAGAATATGAAAATAGAGGTGTGCAAAAAAAACTGAGTTAACCAATTCGTAACCAAATTAACTGATAAAACTTAACCAAAAAAAATACTATATCCAAAACCAATAAATAATATGTGTCCCTCATTGGTCTACTTTTTTAGATAGTATAAATATAGATATAAATACAGATAGATAGATATAGATAAGCAACTAACTAATATAATTAAAGATAGATAAATATTTTAGTTTGATCAATTATTGTTTTCTTTTTGTCGCCTAATTCAAAGGAAAAAGCCTAAACATTAAAAAAGATAAAAGGTATTAGCACTCAAATTTAAAATATTGAATTTTAGTATATCCGTAATGAAGTTGATAATTATATAGTTTAATATACTTAGAACTTTTAGATTATTTAATTAACAAAATAATTATATATAATTAGGTAGGAGGAAAAGGCGAGAAAACTTAAAAAACAGATACCTCTAATTAATGACACGTGTCACTCATTATTTTCTTTTATTATATGTATAGATCATAACTTGGTTATATCGGCTCTCCCCTAGTAAAATCGCCAATCAGCAATCTTTTTTTTTAAGTGGGTTTTTTTTTTTAAGTGGTTTAAATAGTTGGGCTTCTTTTTCAATCTAGAATTTTAGTTATCAATTATTGGCTAACAATAAAAAATTAGGCCGTTTTAATTTAGTATTCTATTAATGGGCTTTTTATAAACAACTAGTTGATGCTCCGCCCGTGTTGCGGGGCGATAGGCCGAATAATTCTCAACCAATTAAAAAAATTTACTATAGTTTTCTAAGAAAAAAAACTAAAACGATGGCAAGACCGTAATTTTTAGCTCGGGGCAAAAGTGTATTTTTTTTGGACTAATGAGCAGGTTTTAGGCAGCTCCTTGACACGAAAAATAAGTTAAATCAAGTCAACCAATTAAAACAAAACATTTCTATAGTTTTGCTAAAAAAAACTAAAATGAAGGCAATATTATAATTTTTACTGGGGTAAAATCGTAATTTGCCAAAATCTAAAGCGATGGCAATACTGTAAATTTGAACCAGCAGCAAAATCGTAATTTTGTTTAGGGGCAAATTCATAATTTTAAACTTGGGGTAAGATTGCAATATACCCTGACCAGTGGAGGAGTGATATGCAGCAACCTGATGTTTGGACTATGGGCAAAATCGTAAATAAAGCTGGGGATAAAATCGTAAATTTATTTTGAACTTAGGGCAAAATCAAAATTTTGAACTGAGAGAAAATTTGTAATTTTGAGCTTGGGCAAAAGCATAAATTTATTTTTAACTGGGAAAAAATCGTAATCGTGAACTTCGGGCTAAATTATAAATTTTGAAATGGGGGCAAAATCATATTTTTGAACTGTGAGCAAAACCATAATTTTATGTTGAACCAGGGCAAATTCATAATTGTGAACTGAGTGTAAAGTCGTAATTTATAGCTGAGAGAAAAAGTTATAATTTTATATTAAACTAGGGGCAAAACCGTATTTTTTAACTTGGGGCAAAACAGTAAATTTAAACTGGGGATAAAATCATAATTTTGAACCGAAGGCAAAGTTGTAACTTTTAACTGAGGGCTAAAGCATATTTTTATTTTGAAGTTGGGGCAAAAACTTAATTCTGAACTGGGGACGAAATCGTAATTTTAAACTAGAAAAAATCATAAATTGATTGGACCAAAGGAGAAGTGGCAGGCAGCTGCCTGACACTTTTGAAAAAAAAAAAGCAAAAAGTGGCTGCCACTACTTTTCACCAATTCGAGAACACAACTATTGAAAATCTTGTAAATGTAATATAGTAAATTGGGTTTGCGATTATGTTTACAGTGAAAGCGTAAAATACAATATTTCTTAACGTACGATACTTACAATAGGAATTATAACAAGCATAATTATTTTTATAACATGCGTGATTAGGGTTTACCCTATGCGCTATTTCTAATTTTGTACATGCGTAATTATGTATTTTATGCTCATGCGTGATTTTTGATTTTATTAATGCTGATTATGTTTTTTTTTCATGCGTGATTAGAGTTTGATTTTTATAACATATGTGATTTAACATCGTACACATCACACGTTAAGTAATATCGTATGTTAACCTTCCCTTATGTTTATATATATGAAAAATGGATGAAGTTAACCCAATGGACTAAAATGGCAACGATGAAACCTTTTTAGACCCACAGGGAAAAATGAAATCTTTAGACTAAACTGACAAAATTGCCAAACCACAGGGACTAAAATGCATTAAAACTCAAAAAAATATATATAAGATTTTTTTCTAAATATCGCCCCGGAAAAGTGGGCCCGTGAGTTGCCGTACCTGAATTTACACAAAATATTATGGTTTTCATTTTTTCTCACTTAGAAACCAACGATATTCACATATGAATACATTCAGGTGGTGTTTTTTTTTCTAAAAAAGAACTGAGCAGACTCATCTGTCTACGCCGCGCAGACCACACGCAGATATTAACATCTGCAGACTGTTTGTTTTTCCGAAAACGTTCATTAAAAAATGTATGCGCGAGCTCTTCTTGTGCAGACTTGCTCCAACCACTTCTAAGATCTTATAAGGTCTGCAGAATGTTAAACACCACCACCACCCACCACCACCGCCCAACAACACCACCCACCGTCCACGCCTACCACTCACCACCACCGTCTAGCACTACCACCACCAGTTTATTTTAGAAGTCTACAGACGTTAAAAAAACAAACAATTTTTTCTTGCAGACTGCATAAGTTTGGTCTAACTCTTCTTTCTACAGATGTCCGAAGAAGTAATCCGTAGACTGCAGACATTTTACCTCTTAAAAACAAATAATACGAATCGAAGCATGTACGAATACATATATTTTATTTCACTTTTTTTAGTTCTCATTCAAATTAACAACATGTGAATTAACACATAATTTCAAAATAATCCAGGCTTTTTTGTCATTGGGTATATACTTTATGAAGTCGTCATATTTCACATCAAGACATATATTGGTTATGATTTGGTATCATGTTTTTCACAAGAAATAAAGAAGATATCATGTTATAAAAAGGTTATTATAGTTGCATTTTTTTTACTTGGTTATTTAGACTTCCATGGGTTTGAATTCATTATAATCAAAGTTAAGGTAGCCCCTTGCTTCGTGGTGGGTGGCGATTTTTCCGAGCGATGCAGAGGTGATTTGGCTGTTATCCTCTCAATTCATTACGCGTGTAAAATTTGATTAGTAACATTTTGGTTTGTTACAGTATCCTCATAGAGTCAGGAATCGATACAAGACTATTGCTAATAAGATTAGGTAAAAAATATTAAAAAGAGGGAAAAAGAATAAGAGGTGTAATTGAAACTTAAAAAATTAATAAGCTTATGTAAAAAATATTTAAAAAAGATTAAAAAGAGAGAAAAAGAATAAGAGGTGTAATTGAAACTTAAAAAAAAAACATTATAAATAGTAAATCTTGCAAGTAAATTGACTTTTGATAAATTTTATATTTGTTATATATATAATCTGATTTTTAGAGTTCATACAATAACTTTCCTAATCTTTTTAGATGGTTAGAAGTTTCCTATGTTGGCTCCTGGTTTGGATGTGAGAATATGATCTCTATAGAAGATGACTAGAAACATAGTCTTGTCAAATAAAATAATCTCGCCAGCCAGTTGTGATCATAGTATAAGTAATTTATAAACTTTAAAAGTATACATTTATATACTATAATTTAACATATTATGCAATAACTTTTGTTTGCATTGTTACTTATCTATGTATATTAAAGTTGTATAATATGTATTATTTGTTGTACTTTGCTTTGTCTTTTTCTAAGACAAACTTGTATATTTATATTGTGTAAATATAAATATACAAGTTTGTCTTAGAAAAAGACAAAGCAAAGTACAACAAATAATACATATTATACAACTTTAATATACATAGATAAGTAACAATGCAAAAGGATATATATATATATATACTTATAATTTACAACATAGTTATGCAATAACATATTGTGCCTTTTGCATTATTACTTATCTATGTATATTAAAGTTGTATAATATGTATTATTTGTTGTACTTTGCTTTGTCTTTTTCTAAGACAAACTTGTATATTTATATTTACACACACACACATATCATTTATATATATATATTATATATATATATATATATATTATGCAATAACATCTTGTACCTTTTGCATTGTTACTTATCTATGTATATTAAAGTTGTATAATATGTATCATTTGTTGTACTTTGCTTTGTCTTTTTCTAAGACAAACTTGTATATTTATATTTACACACACACACACACACATATATATATAGTATGTATATGTAGCATAGTGCTTATTAGGTTGTAATGTTTAAAAAACCGTCAGTTGTACCGGGTGAACCGTCCAGTACAACCAGTTAAACCGCCAAATACACCTGATTAAACCGTTTTTGAGCCAAATCCAGTACGGTATATATGTATATATATATATATAATAATATATAATTTGCAACATACCTATGCATTATGTTTTGTACCATAATGTTTAATGAGTTATACCCACTAAAGACAAACTTTATATATATATGTACCATAATTCTTATTGGGTTGCAATGTTTTAAAAACCGGTTTAAACCGGCCGGTTGTACCGGATGAACTGTGTCATAAGCCTTATCACACCACAAAAATACCACTAGGCTATAATGCCATGAGCTAACAGTATATATTGATTGCATAAATTCCTGTCAAGAAATCAAAACTATGAAAAGGGATTATAGTATGTAGAAAATAAAACTCATGCTAAGACTACATGGAGTGGGCATGGAAGCCGTTCACGCCAGCACACCACCCTGGACATGTGTAGAGGGCGGTATGGTGGTGTTGGCGTGGTTTTTTTCACTGGCGTGGATGGCTTTTCTTTGGTGATGTGGAGACTCTTGATTGGTGGGTGTAGTTTGGGTTGGATTTGATTGGTTGATGCTTATTTTTTTAATAACGCTACTTTCATGCCCTTTCACTCCGTATTTTTTTATCATACCCTTTTGCTGGTGTATCTGCCAAATGACGTTTCATTCCCCTCTTCATGCCCTTACTCCGTATAATGTAATTAAGAAAAAATAACATTAAGATGGGGTGGTCCTATTAAATCCAATTAGTGATGTTTCAAATGCACAGAAAAAGATGATGTTTATTTTTCTTATAAACAAATTTCGAAAATACAAGGTTGATATAGCACACTCAACCAACATATTAATATATTATGACTAAATACTTACCAATTCAATGACATTTTTCGGTGTTGGCGATCATTTGTGGTTGTGTGACGTTGATGCTAATTGACATAGTTTTAAGTCCCCGCCGCAAAGCGACGGGTGACTTTTCTAGTTTATTTATATTTAGATTTAGATATACTACATTTGACCTGGAAGAGAATGGTGTCAGATAGATAATTGTCTGACACTTTTTTATTGGTCAAGCCAAATTACGATTTATCCCCTTTAAATTTATAGTTTTGACATTGGTTTTGTTTTTTTCTTATCCTAGTCAAATTAGAAATTTCCACTTAGCTCAAATTTATAGTTTTGCCATTGTTTATGTTTTTTTTATCCCTGTCAAATTAAGAATTTGCCCCAATGTAAAATTCATTTTAGTGTTTTTTTTTATAAAACTATGGTAGTGTTTTATTTTAATTGGTTTGCTCTACATAATTTTTATTGTGCCAAGCGTTAGTTTTTCCATCGTGATAGCTTTTTTTGGTAAAAGTATGGTAGTGTTTTGTTTTAATTGTGGTTGACTCGATGTAATTTTTTTAGATTGTGTTATGAGTAGTATGTACAAGTAATCGAAACACAGCCGTATATGTTATGAGAGAAAAATATTCGGCTTAGTACCCCACAACGCAGGTGGGGCCAGGGCGGACCTACCTTAGGGGAAGGGTAGCCTCCGCTACCGCTTTGCGCTCCGGCAGTAATGTAGGTTTTGGAAAAAAATTGACGTTTTTTGATGTTTTTTCAATTTCATTACCGATCTTTTTTATAAAATATTATCGCTACGAAATTTTCTAGATCCGTCACTGGGTGAGACAAAACCAAGCTACATACAAACTCAATATAAAAAGTAATAATAAATACAAGCATGTGTTTATATTGCTTTCAATTATCCACTCAACTCAACTACACTTTAGAATCTTCAAATGGACTAAAAGCAATTACAGATGTAATTAAATAAGCACATAAAAACAAAAACACGACTTTAAAATAATTAAATTGTCGTGCACTTTGTTAAAGGTGTGGTACAAAACAAAAGAAAAAACAAAGATGGGTGCCTCAAGAAAAAGAAATCAAAATGTTATCACACCTTGTATTATTTTTATTTTTATATATTAAATTAAATATGATATACTTTGATTATGTAATTGTTATGTAATAAATATAAATAAAAGAGTAACAATCTATATGTTTATATTCTCCTTCTCAAGGATTCATTATTATACCTATTTATTCCGATTTATGTTCATATACTATTATAAGTTATTTAAAAATATGTATTATTGGACAAGCTGATAAACATTTTAAATACAAATATTCTAAAGATATCAAAACTCCCGACATTCATAAACAACTCACACTCTTTTAAACATTAAAAAATCAACATTATTGATGATATCTGCCATGCCTATCTACATTGACCTTGTTTTTTTAGTTTGTACTAATTTGAAACCATACATACAAACACATGTATATAATATAGTATTATCAATTTAACGTTTACGATATTGTGTTTGTCAATCGTAAAACGTGATTAAAGACATAGGATCAATTTCAAGATTAGATCAAACAAAAAAGCTAAATAATGCTAATCGTTTATTGGTATGTTAATTTCAGATTTCATTCTTAAATACGACAAATAGTGGCTATAATCCCTTTGTTCATTCCGATGTACATTTTTTGTTTCTAACATGGATGATGTTAGAAATTTCTGTTAAGTTCCTTATAAAATGATCATTTTACCCGTTTACTTAAAGAAAAAATAAAAATCCAACCCCATCCTCCTTATCTTTAACGACGACCCTAGCGATGGGCCGATGATGGCCACATACAACCAACATCAAGCTTCTTCACCTCCATAATCATAAGACCGTTGACACCAAGCTTCATCAGCACCGCTGGTATGATAACTCACTAGACACTCCACCACTACCCATCACCTCCTTGTCTTCGTATTTGTTGTCTCCTTCCCCTCCCATGTGGTTGCGTCGATCTAAATGAGCGAACAGCGATGCAACTTGTGTGATCCACCCTAACTCTGTCTGTGAACAACAACATTGATCGGTCATCCTCGGTCCTCATTTTTCGACATGTCCACTGGATTTCCACCTGAAATCAAAATCGATTAAAGACAAAGAGACTGAAGCTTAAGAATGAAAATCGATCAAGAACTCACTGTAAACAGTTTACTGATAAAGATAATTTTGAACAAAATACATAGATAACAAAAATTATCAATTCATGTTGAACAATATAATAACATCTAAACTAAACGCAAATTCACAATTTTTTGTAGTAAGGACCCAAATATTATTGATAAGAAGTATTTCAAAATATGTGGATTTGAAAACTAGGGATTACACTATTACACATGCTTCCATTCTTATCTATTTTGAAGACTTTTAACACTACTGACAAGTTGTATTAAATTTTATCTAGTTTAAAGAATTGAAGACACTTTTAACACAAAGTGACACCTTGTTTAAACTTTATCTAGTTTCAAAAGAATTTCATTTATTAAATAGTAAATAAATATATCGATGATGAAACTATAATGATTTTTTTAATCGACACATAGAAATCTCGGTAATCAACATAATATCTGACTAAGTACTTGCAATAACACAAACTAGTGTCGCACCTTAAATGATCACCACTCCACTTATAATAGTACATTAGATAATAGTCATGCAACTTTGGAATCATTAAATCCAAGGCTATGTGCTATGGTTTATAATTTTACCGTCACATAAAAAAATGATTGTTGCATCCCTGTAAGATCACATGTGGGGCTCCGTGAGCTCTCACCTACTTTTTTATTCACTAGAGTGTGTAATACTTTCACTATCTATTATTAATTAAATTAACATTTAAATTAAATGAATTAAAAAACATAAAACAATGTCATAATCCGTTTAAACATCATTGGATCAAACAAATAAAGAACTCTCACCCCTTGTCTACACATCCAAATCGTGAGCAGAGTCACGCCCCCCTTTTCACGATGGTATCACACACCTTTTGGCGAGTGTTTAGACCATCTGTAATTAGGCTGTATATGGCGCCTCATTCTTCCATAACGCCTCATAGCGCTCATGAACACCATTACGGGGGGCGCCATGTGCGGCCTCTCCCTCCTCGCGAAAATTTTCACGGTGTGGCCCTTGTTTCCCCACTCACACACATATATATAAAGCCCCATACATATACATCCCCACTACACACTCAAGTTATATAAAGTCCCTCTCTAACACGTTTCGCCACTTGTCGTATAACGCCCCACAAAGGGCTTTATGACTACACATGACCTTAATGCTGACTAACATCCTAGTCAGATAGACTTTAGTCAACAACACATGTCTAATAAGTAATAACCCCTAATAAATAATAATTAACATAGATGAGGTAATAAAAACATAAAATTATCCAAACAAATACCCAAATCTTAAAAACAAAAAAAAAAGCAAAAGTTTGTTACATCAAACAAATTTTAAATACCTTATCTTTCCCCCCTACAAAACAAACCCAAATCCACCATATTTAAAGTAGTTGTATCCTTGTACATCAATGACGTATCCCACCATTATCCTCACCAAAAATAATAAACACTGGTTGCTACAACTTCATATCATCCAGATTCCACTCAAGATTCTCCATAACCCACAACTGAATTCACAAAACTTGCAACAACAAAGATGCTACTAGAAGACATAGTAATAATCAAACAAACTGATAACCCAGACGAACCGACTGTTATCACAATCAACTGCCCAGATAAAACCGGCCTCGGTTGTGATCTTTGCCGCACGATCTTGTTCTTCGGCTTGAGCATCGTTCGAGGCGGTTTGTGTTGCTGTTTTGTTGTGTTTTGAATTGAGTTGAATGGTGGTTTAATGGGATTTTATTGAATTATTGTTTTGTTGGATTTTTTAGATGTGTCTACTGATGGAAAGTGGTGTTATATTGTGTTTTGGGTGGTGGGGAAACAAAGGGACAATATGGAGTTTGTTGAAGAAAAGATTGTTGGAAGTTTGTCCTTCGGTTTTGTCCGCGAATACGCTCATGTTTTACCGGCCAGAATCGCAGCCGCCTAAGCCCGCGGATGTGTTTTTGCTCAAGTTTTGTTGTCATGATCGCCACGGGCTTTTACACGGTAAGAATATCTGAATATGTAACGTCCTAGGCAAATTTCATATCAGTCGCGTGGTGAGTGGGGAGGGGGGGGGGGGGGGGGGGGGGGGGCAGTGGCTAAGCTTGAGATTTCCAACGAAAACGTATATACCCAAAAATTTCTATACGAAAACTACATACTCTCCATTACTGAGCGAAAAGTTCGGGGGGTCGGCCGCCCCCTCCCGCTGTGTTTCGTGGGTGTGGGTTTAGTTTTAACGGGCTTGGGTTATTTTCTTGTTTCGTGGGTGTGGGTTTAGTTTAAATGGGCTTGGGTTATTTTCTTGTTGAACCTGGAACATGTTTAGCTAAATGGGTTGGCTTCGGATTTACCTGACGGGTTCACGGGTTTGACCTGTTTATATTTATTAATTTCTTTATAATTTATAATTAATGTGTTATTATGTCATGACTTAAAATAGTCTTACTCAGGTATTTTATGTAAAAATTTAAAACTAAAAATTTTAAAACTAAGAGTAATTAATTAACTTTTATAACTTAAACATAACTGTATTATATAAATTCGTATTTTTTTATGTAAATTTATGATTTTGTGGTAAAACATATAATAATGGTTGGTATGAGCGATCTGATATTACAAAATATATCCAAAATTCATAATTCAAGTTAAGAAGTCTACAGTTTTTTTTTTTTTTTTTAATTTGAATTGGTAAAACTTGTTTTTATTTGGCAGATGTGACTCATCTTCTTTGTGAACTTGAACTTGTAATTCAAAGAGTGAAAGTATCAACCACTCCTGATGGGATGGTGATGGATTTGTTTTTCGTCACCGATACCAGGTTAGTTACCTTTCTAACTATAAAAATGTCTGGATGCGCTGTTTTGAAAGTGATTACTGATTAGAATCGCTTACAATAAAACGGATTGTAGAAGATTTCGTTTGGATATGAAACTGCATATGTTGACCCCTAAATGATCTGCTAATCGGTTCCAAAACGAATATTATAACAGTTTTAAATTTAAATTTTTTAGGGAACTTTTGCATACGCTGAAGCGAAAACAGGACACACATGATCATTTGAAAGCGGCTTTTAAGGATGCTATGATAAGTTGTGATATAGAAATGGTTGGTCCTGATTTCACAGCGTGTTCTAACGGTCCACCTTCTTTTATTCCTCCTGCGATAGCTGAACAAACGTTTAATCTGGAGATGTTTGAAGAAAACTATGAAACAAAACATGGGCCGGACCGGTCTGTGTCAGTCACCGTTGATAACTCCCTCAGTCCTGCTCATACGCTTGTTCAGATCGTTTGTCGTGATCACAAAGGATTGCTGTATGATATAATGAGAACTTTAAAGGATTACAATATTCAGGTACTCATTCATGTTAAAAGTTTAGGGGTGACAGTTTTTTATACGACCCTAAACATGACACGAAAATAATCAGGTTTTGAGTTGTCATGTCTAATATGTTTGATAAATGGGGCGGTGTTAGGTTGATCTGTTTAACTCGTTTAGTTAAACATGTTGACCAGACAACCCATTTAATAAACAAGCTCGACCCATTTAGCCCATTTAGTACAACCCACCAACCTGTTTAACCCGTTTAGTTAAACAAGCTGACTAGACAACCCATTTAATAAAAAAATCTTGACCCGTTTATCCCATTTAGTACAAACCACCAACCTGTTTAATGTGTATACAACTTTAACAATGGGTTAAACGGATCGTGTTCAGGTTAAACACTTTTAAGTGTCTCCGGGTTAAGGTGGGTTGTACTAAACGGACTAAACAATGCATAAGTCTTAGTTTAGAATTCTTATCATATATTGTTTGTGTAGTAGATTTCATACGGGCGGTTTACAAAAAAAGTGAGAAAAACTTGCGAGTTTGATTTGTTTATCGTACAAGCCGATGGAAAGAAGATTATCGACCCAAGCAAACAAAGCTCACTAATTTCCCGCATCAAAATGGAAGTATCGCGCCCTTTTAGAGTAGCATTGGTGAACCGCGGGCCAGACACCGAGCTACTTGTTGCAAATCCTGTGGAACTATGTGGGCGGGGACGGCCTCTTGTATTTTACGATATTACCCTTGCTCTCAAGACGCTTAACATGAGCATTTTTTCGGTACTTACATCCTTCTTCACAGATCACAACCCAATGTTTCTTCTTCTTCTTTTTTTTTTTGCATTACATGTGTTTTTAAAGATTGTTAACTTTTACATATTCTTGTAGGCTGAAATTAGTAGGCATTTGATCGGAGGGCGAGAATGGGAAGTGTACCGCGTGTTACTTGACGAAGGGGGCAAAACGCGTGTGCCGAAAGGTAAATGTGAGGAAGCTGTTTTGAAGATGTTAATGGGTTGGGATAGATCATGATATTGGTTCTTAGAAATGGGTTGTTTGGGTTTGAATGATTAAAAGTTGGTATAAAGTTACAAGAGAGATAGTTGGGCTGGGGCCCAAGTCAGGGCCCATTTTTATAGTGGAGAATTGATTGTAAATTGAGTCCAAGTCCAAGTACATAAATGCAAATTATTACAATAGAGGATGAAATGGAAGTTTATGGTTGGAGATTCTTGGTGCATTATGAGTTGTAACTTGTATATGGCACATGTGTCTTCTGCTATTCCCAATTTAACGAACAAACGTCTAAACCGTTTTAACTTGATTGACCGGACATATTTGTTCTTTGAACAAACTATGATTAGAGGTAACTCACACACCCATCCATTCTATTCTTAGGGGTTGTTTGTTTCAGTTTTTAATGGGCACTTATTGGTTCAACACTTAATGGTTCAAACTATTTGTTTCGCGAGCAAATGTCTGAATGGTTCAGACATTTACCTCTGGATGGTTAAGCATTATACTGAGTCTGAATGGTTAAGACCTCTTATTTGAATTGGCCAGACATTTGCTTCTGAATGGTTAAGCATTATAATGATACTTAATGGTTCAGACCTCTTACTGATTTAACACTTACCTATTCAAAAGTTGCCAAACAGCCCCTTAGTTTTACTCCATTATCTACAGCGGGACTGAAACTCTCGACCTCTAGGGGAGACACACGTCAACACACAGTATACCAATGTGGTAATTACCCTTTTAGTCGTGTTAGAACTTGACCTGGTTCAAACTCCAGACACACGTCAACACACAATATACCAATGTGGTAAATACCCTTTTAGTCGTGATTAGAACTTGACCTGGTTCAAACTCCAAGTTGGACCCTTGAACGACTTGAGGTGGGGTTGAACCCTTGAATTGAGTTTTGAACCTTCAACACTTGGAAATTGAATTTGGGGCCTTTGTCAGTTGACATTGAACACTTGAAATTGACCTTGAAACCTAGTAAACCAATGATTTAACCACAAACACTTGTGATTGGACACAAGGCTCACGATATCTTGGTGTTGTAAGCATGATTAACCCAGTCTGACCTTAAGGAATTGGGTCGTGCTTGTTACAACTTCTGATATTAAAATAATTAGATTAGATTTTGACCGAGTGGAATGATTAGGCCGATCATTTCTTAGGATAAATGATTCTCGTAGACTTAGTGTTGCTACATTTTTCTATAGTTTGGGTTTTGTAGGGCATCAACATGTACAAAACTTGTTAGAATGCTAGCGGAGATCGAAGCCTGAAAACAACCTCTGACAATCAAGTTAGAACATATATAGATAGAGAGCCTAAATATATATGTAACGTGTTTGTAAATAAATGGCAAATAGGGATCTAGGCAGAGTTCTACTGTATGTGGGTGGATTAGACTTGGAGAGTCAAATCTACTCAGGCGTCAAACCTATACTTTGAGTCTAATAACTTCATGATGATTTGAGCCTTTGTTGAATCTATTTTTTCTGTTAATGAACCACATAGTAGTTAGAAAAATAGTGAAAATGGAAAATCTAAAAGTTGCGAGTACTAACTCGGGACAGATATTGTTATATACTTAATTGTTATTAATATATCTATGATTTTGGTGGGTTTGAATTCCCCTTATGAGATCTACGCAGTGAACCAAAGCATGTCCAAAGTAAAGCCTAAGATGAATAATACAACGATATAATAAAATATTGTGTGTTTAAGATGGAACATCACAAAGGTTTATAAGAGCGATCCTAACTTGGATTTATTTTGTTTCATCCCTATTTTGATCATCACGTAAACTTGAAAATTGTTGCGTTTCTCTAAAGTCCCTCAACCTCTAATTAAATTAAAATTTTTTAAGTCTTGTGTAACCTTTTATACATATTAAATTCTTTAAAACTAAGTGAAGCAAATGAAACAGATATGAGTTTTAGTTACTATTTCGTGTTTTTTTTCAAGTCAACTTAAATTAAACAATTATAAAATTTCGCTTTTTTAGTGATTCTATCGATACTTTCAACTCCACTTAACTAAAAAACTATTATTACATAGTAACCATGACATGATTCATTGCCACACTTTATTTCTTAAAACTTAAAACACTTCAAAAAATTACAAACTGGAACACCTCAAGAAAATGACATTACAAAAAAAAAAGTTTGAACGATTTTAGTAAAACACTTAGGAGATTACTGGGTGAACTTTTTACTAATTTTACACCAACTTCTAGCATTTTGGCATTATCAAATTATATAGAAAATATATTTTATAGCAAATCATCAGCAATAAGGATCATCACAGATCACCATCATCTCTTATCCACATCAAACTCGAGCTAGAAGTTTCACAAACGAGTGCTTTCTCTCTTCGGTCTATAGTCCTCCTCCTTTCACATTCTCTCCCTTCCCCTATTTGTGGTTGTTTCTGACCATAAGTATCTCTCATTTCCCCTTTTTGTCACATCATCGTACATTTTTTCTCTCTCTTCCAATAGGTGTTCGTAAATTCACGAATGTCAGAGCTCTTAAAAATATAAGAAAACATATAAATATAAATATTCTACATTTAGTCAATTATTTTTTTGTTACTAGCTAGAATTGGCGTCCGCGCTTCACGGCGGGGCCGTTGAAGGTTGCTGGCCCTTGTTTCATGATATATCGATGAGTGATCATAGATGATGCAGACTTTAATCTAAACGATGGTAAAGTTAAGTAATAAAAAATGATTATATTTGTTATCTGTGTATTAAAGGGTTAATATAGACCATGTAAATTATCATCTAAACGATGGTAAAAATAAAAAAGTAACATGATTAAATAACTATATCTTGAGTTAAAAATTAATTTTATTTTTAAAAGGTTAGACTAATAATAAGTAAAATATAACAGATAAAGAGCAAATATTTGTTAAAAAATAACTTTATTAAACATTAAGGGTCGTATGATAACTCTGCTAAAGTTCAGGGGTCAAACGTAATTTTTTTATTGAAAAAAGAACTATTAGTAAACTTTCGTATGATAAATCTATTAAAGTTCAGAGGTATACGTAAATTGTTTATAAAAAAAAACTATTAGAGTTCAGAGGCCATATCATAAATCTAAAATAGTTTAGGGTTAGAAACGTAAATTAATTATAAAAAAAACAATATTATTATAGTCTTATAATTGTTAATTATTAAACTACTAAAGAAAAAAAATATATATAGTATTTTCACATTTCATTTTGTTATTATATAGAATATAATAACCTAAAATATTATATAAGAGGACGTTAATCATAACTTAAATCTTGTCATGCAATGATACAAGGGAATCAACACCAGATGATAACCATGATAATAACATTAAAAAAGTTAAAAAAAAAGTATAACAACTTTTAATAATAATAATAATAATAATAATAATAATAATAATAATAATAATAATAATAATAATTCGATCAAGAGCTTTTGCGAATCTCCCCACTACTTAACCTTTTTTTTTAAATATCTACTTGAACATAATATCAAGTTATTATTGAGCTTTTTCTTTAACATATCTTATCTCCACATTAAGTGTCGTTCGACATGTATGGAGTTCATGATCATACATTTTGATTTTATCCATTATTGTTGTAGGTAGACATGATAATGGAGAGCCTTTGCTTTTCACTTTTATTAGTCTTTTGTTAATTATAACCATTTCTCACTAAACAAAAGTTAAAAAAATCGTTTTTTTCTTGTTTTACATAAAATATTAAATAACTTTTAGTTGACAAAGTATATATATATATCAATCTATATATATATATATATATATATATAGGGACGGGTAAAATGATAACCACTTTCAGTTGTGAGAACCACTTTTATCCATTAGATCTTAGATGATAAATGGATGAGATTAAAAATAATTAAAAATAATTTTAAAAACTTTTGTCTTATTATGTTTTTTATAATTTAATGCTAAAAGGGTAGTTTAGTAAATTTGTTTTTTTTTATTGTATTTATTGTTTTTTGACTTATTATATTAATTGATTTTTATTAAAATCAGATTTTTTTTATTAAAAAACATTTGTAAATCAGTTTTTTGACAAAAAACAAATGTTTTTATTTTTTTACAAAAACATTTTTACAATCTGTTCTTTTAAGTTCAGTTTTTTACGCCCCGTTTATTACGCGCCTGTTTTTTACGCGCCGTTTTACGCCCCGTTTTTATATGCCCCGTTTTTTTGGCGTCGTTATTTACGCCCCGTTTTTTTGGCGTCGTTATTTACGCCCCGTTTTTTAGCGTCGTTTTTACTCCCGTTTTTACACCCGTTTATACGACTCGTTTTTACGCCCGTTTTTACGCCCCGTTTTTTTACGGCTTTACAAAACTTATTTATGAAAAAAAACAAACTAATTTTACGTCCAAAAAACAAAAAAAGAAAAACTTTTTACGACCCGTTTTTTACGACCCCATTTTGACGCCCGTTTTACAACCCGTTTTTACGGCCGTTTTTACACCCGTTTTTACAACCCTTTTTTTTACGTCCAGTATTTTTACGCGCCCGGTTTTTTACGCGCCGTTTTCTCACGCCGTTTTTTACACACCGTTTTCAAGTGCCATTTTTACCCCCCGTTTTTTACGCTCCGTAATTACGCGTCGTTTTTTTACGACCCGGTGTTTAAAACATTTTTTCTCCCCTCCCTCTGTTTTCACGCCCCATTTTTTTATGTTGGTTTAAAACCTTTTTTTACATGCGGGTTTTAAAAACTTTTTTATGCCCCGGTTTTTATGCCCGGTTTTTACGCCCCGTTTTTACACCCCTTTTTTTTTACGTATTTACAAAAACTTTTTTACAAAAAAACAATTTTTTTAAGATTTTATAACAAAAAACATTTTTTACAAGACTTTTTTACGCACAGTTTTTTACGCCCCGGTTTTACGACCCGTTTTTTTACGGCTTTACAAAAACTTTTTTACAAAAAAAAAACTTTACGCCAAAACATCATCGACTGAATTTTTCGAATCTTAACAAACGAACTCACCCCCAAAATCACGACTCACCAGTTGTCAGATAATTTGAAACTTATCATCATCGACCGAAAAAAAATTAAAAAACAACGGAATTTGGCTCAAAGTTTCCAGAAATCATGGCTGCAAAGTGGGGTTGCAAGTAAAAAACCTACCCTCCACCAATCCTTGCCACGCCATCGTCATTAATTGTCGGAAAAAAAATATTTTCAACTATCACTGGCAAGTAAAATATGTTTTCAACTATTACCGCATATGAAGAAAGTTCAAATTGCAGTTGGGTCTCCATGTATGGATCTCAACACAACCAACTGAACAGAGCAACTTATAAAAACAAACAGTGAGCTTCAGCAAAACTCAACCCATATCTTTGTTTTCAACACAAAAGATCAATACCAAAAACAAAGAACAAAAAAACACACAGTTTCAAAATAATAAAACTAAAGAATGGCAATTTACCGATGATATAAAAAATCGGCACCACCGGGATGAAACAAGGACCACCGGAATTGCCGGCACCACCACCGGGGATGAAACAAAGACCACCGGCACCACCGGGATGATACAAAAAGACCACCGGAACCGCCGACACCACCAGTCACAAAACCACACCACTTCCAGTCACAAAACCACCACCACCCCCCGGTCGCCGGCACCACCAACACCGTCACCCACCTCCGCCCCACACCACCACTACCAGTCAAAAAACCCACCACCCCTCCCCCGTTCGCCGGCACCACCAACGGTTCCTTTTGTGAAACCACTGGGTGTTGGTTTTCCCACGACCGGAACAGCTTGTCACCGGTTTTACACCGCCAACACTTATCAAATGGAGTTCTTTGTGTGACATTCATGTAGGTCCCTCCCCATGTTGAGTCTTTATCTATTAACAGCCCGGAGAAATTTCTCCGATCTGCAACCACCTAAGGCTAATGGGCGGTGGAGGAATGGTTGAGACGGTGGAGGGGTGGTGGTTGTTGGTAATTTTAGTGTTATCAACGGATTTTGGTGGTATTGGATTAACTTGTCGACCAAGTTAATCTTATTATATATTAAACGAGTTAGGAGATGCGGGAGTGCAGGCTGGTTTTAATTTAATAAGATTTGGTGTATAAATCAGTTTTGTGTTATAACTTAATGATAAATAAATATTATTATATGGGACATAAAGTTCACTTGAGTGGGTTCACAATTGGGCTTTAGAAATTGGACCAGAATGTTGTTTTGTATTTTAATATACAAATGGGGAACATGGATCTAATTGGCTTATTATAAACTAAACCGATGGGCCTTGTAAATAAGGGGCACAATTTTCACACAAAAGAAAAAATATACGGTTTCTTGGTGGAATATCATGAGGACAATAGTCTGGTCGCATGATCAGGAGGGTACGGTTTCTTCTCAACATACAAACTAAATTCGTTCTTGACAAACCTTTTGGTCTTATCCGATCGAACTTTTGTTAGTACCAACAAATAGTTTGATCTGAAAGTGTATCACGATTCCAAGAGGAATCCAAGTTTAATTTTCGGTGTTCTTCATCTCTCCAATCAGATTTGTGATTTCGATTCATTGCAAGTATCGGGTACGTTCTATATATATTCCAACAAAGATCAAACTATTTTGGATTATACTCACGATTTGGGAGAGAAGAATGGTTCGAAAATTCAGACTATACAACAAAGTTTCAGTTTGTGTTATTTGATGTTGGGAAGATGAAGAAATTGAAGGGGTTGTTAAAGTCTATGAGAATTGAAGGATCGTATCAATTGAACTCATCTTTGTTAAGTTGATTGTCACCGTCCCTTTAAATCTCAAACCGGTTTTCTACACTGTTTTTGAACGACAAAGGTAATCGGACGAATCCTATGTAAGTTTCGGAATGTACTCTGATTTGGTTCGGTACCTTTTTCACCCAAATCTGTTTGGGTAAAAACAAACCTGGGTCAGTTTTAATACATTCTTTTGTGTTTGATAGTGGGGTTATATTACATTTTTACCCACCCCATATTCACGTTGGCAAAGCAAAAGAAAAAGCAAACAAATTGTGAATCACACACTATGTTTAAGAGTTATATTGAAATTTGATAAATTAAATATCAATTTAAATTTTTAAGTAAATTTGAAGTTTGGTGTAATAAATGATTGATATAAGTTGTCAAATTTCAAATTTTTTCTAACAAACCAGTACGTTTGTGTTGCTTGTTTTACTAAAAAGTCCATGTATAAAGTGTGTATATATATACAAAACAAGTAGAAGATTTTAGAATAGTCGGTTCTGATCTGTTAGGCAACGCCAACCGGAAAACTCTGCACTATTGTCGGTTAATTTTGGTTGAAAGGAAACTAGATAAGAAAAGAGTAGAAGTGACTATCGTCACAGTTTCTCTTTTGCGCGGAGGACGCAGCGATTGCCGCCTGGCCTTGCGGCCGGTGGCGGACATCGAAACCTGGTTCAACACCCCTTGACAACTATTGACACACCAAGGCTTACGTATACACATAGGCTTGTGTATATGTGTTTCCTCATTCGCTAGATATCTGATCGCATGGACATAAATTGTTGGGGGTCATCGATGGTTGCACATATGTGTGTGTCTATATGTGGTATATATATAACCTATGGGATGAATGTGCATGGGCATACTTCTATTTATATTGATCTCTCACACATATAGACCTGTGTGTTTATATGGTACATGAGGACATACAAAACCACATAGGTACATGGGTGTATGTTAATGATCATAAAGGATACTTTGACTCACACATACAAGTAGGGATTCGATATATGGCACATGGGTATGTAAAGAATGAAATGGTTTTCTAAACATCAAGCATGTACATGCAAGCGTATGGATCAGGTTATTTAAATAAAATACGTGTCAATCGAAGTGAAACCAAGAATAACACTTCTGTTGTGAATAGCGATCATAACATAACCCATGGAGTGTTGTAATTTGAAACTGGAAAATTAGAGAAGGACAACACGCGGTCTTGCAATCATTGAGCGTTTAAAGGGCTATTAATTTCTTCATATAAATTGAAGGAACAATGATCTTCTTGCTTCTGATCAACTCTAATTACAGATAAGTTATTTCCTTTATGCATAAATTTCATTTTGGTATTAAATAAAGGGTTTTGTGAACCAAATTGCAAGTGATGAAGCCAATAATTAATCATTTGATCAAATAAAACAAGTGTATTGATACATGAACATGTAATGTGTTTTAATTAGAACCAAGATGACTTGTGATCTATTTGTATCATGGCTTATGGATGTGAACTGAACTGGGTAAGTATGGTGGAATTTTACGTGCTTAGGAGTAGGGCTCATTGCCACGTCTTTATCGTCCCGTGCGTTACAGGAGTCGTTTTAATGGTTGCCGGTTTTAGGCTTATGCATGATTAAAGAACTATGTGAACATGATACTTGTTAAATTATTCCTATTAACTGCGTATCTAACCCATAATAGTGTTTAGTTAACTATCTATAAAGTAAGTTCTTAAAGTGTAAATAATCTTGAATGCATGACATGAAAAACATGATTTGTATGAATGCCTTGTGTATACAGGTAGATGACTTTATAAAATAAGCATGCTATATGACTAAGTGTAATATAATCACCAGGTGTTTGTTGAAACACACACAAGAACCATGCAACAAAATAAAGGAAATTGATGTTAAATTATATCATGTTATGTGCCATTATGAATGAAATAAGACTAGTTGGCATGTTTAATATATGGATTAAACGAGATAAGTAAAGTCTCTTATTTATTTATTTTGAATGATATTAAATTTAGTGGTTATTTTAATAGGGAATAGTTGGAGCCATTTTAGCATATTAATTCATGTATCTCTCTATTGCTAAGCATGCTCTGCTGATGTTGATTGACATATTTTCCTTAAAAATGGTTAAATCCGTGTTATACAATTCTGTCTAAGTGAAAAGTTTTAGGCTATGTGAACATGTTGTTATTTGCTACATGGAGTTCCTAATAAAAGGAACAAGACTGCCCCCTAATAAACTTAGATGCAAAAGCCTGAAATTGAGCTATCTAAGAGTTTTGAGTTATAGTGTTGTTGTAAGTTTTACTAAACCTGAAAGAAAGAATTTAGGTGAGAAAGAAATAGATGGTATATTCATAGGCTATGCTAAATTCACAAATCTATTGGTTCTATATTTTAGAACTAATGACTGAGAGTGTGTAAAATTGTCATAGAATCAAGGGACATCATTCGTAATTCTCAGCACGGGGTTTCTGATTCTATTGAGAATCTAGTTGATTTTGAATAAGCATTTGCCGGTATTGACAGTGTATCTATTCCTTCTAAACCTAGGAAAAACATGAGAACAAGGAAAGCTAAGTCTTTGGTTCTGACTTTCATCTTTATTTAGTTGAAAGGACTAGAAGTTTGGTTGGACATCAGGATCAATATTGTTTTAGTATTGAAGATGATCGATTCTTGGGCAAAAACTTAAACAAGGACTGCTGAGGTGATTTATCTAATGGGTTTCTTCTGAACCAAGAAGATAAATATGTATGTAGCAGTCTTGAATCCACTGGTAAAGAAGTAATCCTTCGATATGATGGATATGGGGGAGGATTTTGTTATCCATTGTAACATCCGTCAAAAAACGGATTTACCAAACCCGCTCCGTTTATCAACCGAACAGTCAGTCAAATTTTTGGTTGCGAATTAAATGCCCAAAATAATTTTAAACGATCCGTAATCAATTATTATGCGGGAATATGTATTTAGTTTTTGAAAATCTATCAAAAATAACAAAATAAAAATGATTTACTCATGCCGGGGTTCGAACTCGGGTCTGTACCGGGTCAAACCAACGCTTAACTCACACACCGTAAACCACTCCGCCACTTTGATTTTCTGTTAATGAAGAGAATCAATTAATTCAAATATTCAAGTTAGGAAGTCAAATTCAGTGAATTGCCGCCCAAAAGAACTTCACGCGTAAACAGCCTGTAACTCTTTCCTTTTTCACGAATCTTGATTGACCGGGACGCGTAATTGTGATTTCCTTTCCGTGTTTACGCCAATCATGAACCTACCTTTGGAACCGACTCGATTCGGTTCGGAAAACGCCTATAAATAACCGACGTCCACAAGGTGTTTAAACCGCACAACTCATCTCATCACTCTCACACCTCTAAACCATACTCTCATCTCTCGCTCTCTGTTTTAACGCTAGTCGCCGGAAACACAAGAATCACTCGCCGGAAATTTTTATTGCACTCGCCGGAAAACCGTATCAGTAATCTCCGAGGTTACTGAACCCACTAAACTTTCACCGAAGACACCCACAACCTTTGTAACCTTTCGGAAGACTCCCTTCTGCAAGAAACTTGTCGCCGGAAAAAGGTTTCTGTCGCCGGAGTTCTGCCGGAAAACAGAGTAAAACCAGTCGGTACATCTCACGCCTATTTCCTTCTCTTTTTACTTTTATCTCGTCTGTAATTGATCGTTAAACACTAAAGAACAATGAATTAACTTTTCGAGCCAGTCTGTCGTCACTTCCGGTTAAAACCGGTGAAGAAGACGAAGTTCAGTAATGGTTAAGTATATTTTAAATCAAGATAATTACCGGGTTAGACACACAGTCCAGCGGTGGACTGTGTGCACTTTTAAAGCTATGGTCACGAGTTCGAGTATTGTCCCACACACGCCGCCTCGATAAAAATCCTTTTTTTTTAACAAACTGAACCGGAGTCGCCTGGAGTATATGTTAAGTATATTGATAACCGAGTTATAACCAAGTGTGACACACAGTCCAGCGGTGGAGTGTGTGTCCGCTAACCCACAGGTCCCGGGTTCGAGACCTGTGGAGCGCACCGGTTATTGAGATTTAATTCGTTTTTAATAATAAAGGATTTCTGTTAATTCTAATTAATATATATATATAATTAAAATCGGATATATAACGGGTTAGACACGTAGCTCAGTTGGTAGAGCTGCGTGCACGCGTACGGGAGGTCTCGGGTTCGAGCCTCACCCGGCGCACAACAACATGCCATTAAACCGGTCAACGCTGGTCAAAGTTACTGTAGCAATAAAATAAAATATTTTTTTATTATTTTTATTTAATTATTTTAATTAAAAATCAATTATAAATACCTAAAAATAACATTTTTAAGGTTAGAAAATAGCCTCAAACTCACAAAAATACACCCAACAATCCTACTAAAATAGATTCATAAAACCCGTTTACTTACCGAACCGTAATGCGATTTATCTAGGTTAATTTCACTCGTGGTTAACACCATTTCGCGTACATCCAACCTCATCAACCGAACGCACCCAATGTGAGTGAATTCTTACAAACTCCCCTTTTTATTCATGTTTTGGGGTGTATCATGTGTCGCTTAAACTAATTTCTTTTATGCAAATTCGTGCTATACCATTATGTGAACTAAATTAGAATGTAACTATTGTTTGGTTGCGATGTATTTCATATTGTCAAAGTTGTAAACAAATTATTTAGGCCCATCAGTTCGTAAGAACAACGCGTGCCTCAAAACTCATTTATTAGGCCCATCAGTTCCTCGTGTGAGACGAGAACAACGCGTGCCTCAAAACTCATTTATTAGGCCCATCAGTTCCTCGTGTGAGACGAGAACAACGCGTGCCTCAAAACTCATTCATTAGGCCCATCAGTTCCTCGTGAGAAACGAGTCGAACAACGCGTGCCTCAAAACAATCATTTGGTGTTTATATGTTCAATATTCAATATTACGTGTTGTGTGAATAAATTTACATCTACATTTACTCATATGAGGTATGCACATTATTTATAATCAATTGGATAAACTCGTTCAAATGTTTTTCCATAGGATTCACTCGCCAACATTATGTTGATCCAAAAACCTTTTTACACATGATACAGGTGGACAGGTTGAAGAAAGGAAAACATAGGATATGCCTTAGAAGAGAACCAAGAAGCTTAGACTGATAGTTAGAAGATGTTGTATAATTTATTTCCATTAAATTGTATTAATGAATATGAAACATATAATAAATGTCATGAGCTTTGATGATAACCCAATTATGCCCCGATCACCTTTTCCGCTGCGGGTCGGGGTGTGACAGATTGGTATCAGAGCCATGACTATAGGGATATAGGATAGGTTATTAGACCCTTAGAACCTATACTATAGTCTGCCTAAATTTTAATTGATTAGGTGGTTACATACAAACTTGTGATATTTATTTGTTTCATATTTGTTTACATTTCAGTCAAACATACATGCTCATTCATTATACATATATACATATATCGATGTTCATGTATTCAATTTATTTTCATACTCTCAGTATCCAAAGATTTTATGCAATTTTCAAATCTCATCAAAGTAAGTTCTGCGACGGGCATGTAGTAACTGGAAGGGTACAAGTACCGGTAGTCGGAACGTCCTGTCTAGGTTGGCATTCGTATAAATCCAAAATAACGGACCAGTTTGCCTACCTGGGGACTAACGATGAGAGTACGACGGACCTATTAGGCCAAAGCATGCCACACCAAACGTCGTTCGAACTAACCTCCCTTTGAGATGTCACCGTGTCTACACCTGGACACATTCCGAATATCACACGTTGTATACATATTTCTCGATTTTCTCCGGGTTTTGTGTACGCAATCAGGCAGAAACCATGCAAACCATATGAAAAACCGGTATTCATGGGGGCCCACATGATTACACAGGTAAAGTATGGCGGCATGACGGGCCTAACAGCGAGCAAAGCCCAAGACATCCTATGGATGTAGTAGAGCTATTTTTCTATAATTATTTTATGAACGTTCAATCCCAAACACGACCCACGATCCCAAAGGCATTCAACTCATACTCTTGACATGTATTCCTTGTAGATGTCTTCTAGTCTCGCTCGTAGGAAAATGAGAGCAGGAAAAGCCCGTGAACGCATGGCTACCCAAATCGCTCAGCAAATGGCGACCGTAATACCCAACATCGTAGTTCAAGTTCAACAAGCCCTTACCGCTAATTCCGTTAACCCAACCCAACAAGAAGATCAAAACACTATCAATCCTTCAGTCACTAAATGCACCTACAAACATTTCAAATCCTGCGATCCTCCAAAATACGAAGGTACTGAAGGTGTCACCGCTCTCCTCCATTGGTTCGAAGAAATGGAGAACACTTTTCTAAATTGCGATTGCCCCGATGATCGCAAAGTGCGTTATGCTACCGGTCGCTTACTTGGAACGGCACTCACATGGTGGAATACAGAAAAGACCAAACGTGGTGTTGAAGAAACTATGACCTTGGCTTGGGAAGAGTTGAAGGGAATCATGACAAGACGGTTTTGCCCAAGAAGTGAAATCAAGAAATTGGAGGATGAGTTTCATGCTTTAAAACAAAAGGAAGGCGACCACACCACATACAACAAGAGATTCCTTGAGTTAAATCAAATGGTTCCCAACTTGTTTACTCCCCTCTACCGTTTGATCGAGCACTACATTCGTGGTCTTCCATCAAAGATTCAAGACTCTATAATAAGTACCTCGCCTGCAACTTTGGAAGCAGCAATGGAACTAGCAACCGCGCTCACTGAGAACCGAATCCGAAACAAAGACTTCAAGGAGGAGAAGAAGAAGGATAAAGCATCAACCGAAACCTCAAACCACACCCGAACCGAATCCTTTGCACCACCTACTTCTAAGAGAAAACGTGATGGGCAAATCTTCGCCGTCACCCAACGTAACCAACCAGCTTCACAAGTTGTACCTCCTCAAACTATCCCAAACGCTCAAGTAGCACCCAACTCAACTTACCCAAACAAGAAACCTTACATTGGACCTCACCCTCAATGCAACACCTGTTTCTATCACCATCCATCTACCTTACCCTGTCGACTATGTGCGAATTGTGGACGCTACGGTCATTTGAGCAACGTTTGCCGCACCCCTCAAAACCAAACCTCAACCCTACTCAACCCATGATCCAAACATATCAACAACCTCAATACCCCATGTACCCATATGTTCGAGCTTGTTTCAATTGTGGCGACCCTACCCATTTTAGAAACACGTGCCCTCGTTTGGTTAACATCATAAATGCCCAAGCTCAAGCAAACCCAGTTAACCAAGCAAACCAAGCAAACCCAGCTCCACCACCAGCAAGAGGAAGAGTTTATAACATCAACGCCAATCCTGTTGAAGATGTTAACGGTCCAAACCAACCACTTAACTAGCCTTCTCTCACCAAGAATCAAGATTCAACTCCAATCACTTAGTTTTTATGTTTATATCTCGATTTTCATGTATCTCAGTTGGAATTTTTATCCAAGAAATTTTAATGCAAATTACTAGTTCAGTTTGTTTTATACTCATTATTCATATCATCATACTCCACGGCATATTTCAGTTTCATCATTTAAAGAAGTTGAGTTGTGTCTCACTTCTACATAGACTAACCTCTCCATCATATTAAACGAGAGAGGTTTTGTCAAACACGGATACTATCAGAATTAAGACTCAAGCGCTGGTTGTTGTGTTGTAGAGTCGCATAGAACTAATCATAATTCACTGATAAAACCAATGAAAATTTGACAAGAATATGGTGGATACGCCGCTGGTACTTCCTATATATAAGTATTCTTGCCAAAGGATCAGAGGCATTATCAGGCGGTTATGAGATGTTTCATGTAGGATTTAGTATTGCCTTGGTTGAAATTGTGTTACATATAAATATCATCTCACTAGTTAAAGGAATTGGATTGTGATTCATTTCTATATAGACTAACCTCTCCATCATAACAAACGAGAGAGGAACCATCACCATTCAAACATATATGCTATCAGAATGTGGATACAATTGTTAGTTGTTGTGTTTATTTGTGTAGATTGTAGATTTTCTGCCTTAGGATATAACCCTAAGCATATTCAAACTTTTATGCGTGATATCATTTTAGCGAATCATTCCTGCTTAACAATACCTATACAGTAGGCAACAAAAAGCGATTCCTGTATTAGGATACTTAACCCTTACAAGGAACGTTACCGCCTCAAACAAAAACCTAAACCCTAATTTTCTTCTAAGTATGTAACAGTCAAAACTAAACACCATCATTCTTTTAGTCAATTATATCCCTGTTTAAATTTCGGGACGAAATTTCTAAAAGCAGGGGATACTGTAACATCCGTCAAAAAACGGATTTACCAAACCCGCTCCGTTTATCAACCGAACAGTCAGTCAAATTTTTGGTTGCGAATTAAATGCCCAAAATAATTTTAAACGATCCGTAATCAATTATTATGCGGGAATATGTATTTAGTTTTTGAAAATCTATCAAAAATAACAAAATAAAAATGATTTACTCATGCCGGGGTTCGAACTCGGGTCTGTACCGGGTCAAACCAACGCTTAACTCACACACCGTAAACCACTCCGCCACTTTGATTTTCTGTTAATGAAGAGAATCAATTAATTCAAATATTCAAGTTAGGAAGTCAAATTCAGTGAATTGCCGCCCAAAAGAACTTCACGCGTAAACAGCCTGTAACTCTTTCCTTTTTCACGAATCTTGATTGACCGGGACGCGTAATTGTGATTTCCTTTCCGTGTTTACGCCAATCATGAACCTACCTTTGGAACCGACTCGATTCGGTTCGGAAAACGCCTATAAATAACCGACGTCCACAAGGTGTTTAAACCGCACAACTCATCTCATCACTCTCACACCTCTAAACCATACTCTCATCTCTCGCTCTCTGTTTTAACGCTAGTCGCCGGAAACACAAGAATCACTCGCCGGAAATTTTTATTGCACTCGCCGGAAAACCGTATCAGTAATCTCCGAGGTTACTGAACCCACTAAACTTTCACCGAAGACACCCACAACCTTTGTAACCTTTCGGAAGACTCCCTTCTGCAAGAAACTTGTCGCCGGAAAAAGGTTTCTGTCGCCGGAGTTCTGCCGGAAAACAGAGTAAAACCAGTCGGTACATCTCACGCCTATTTCCTTCTCTTTTTACTTTTATCTCGTCTGTAATTGATCGTTAAACACTAAAAGAACATGAATTAACTTTTCGAGCCAGTCTGTCGTCACTTCCGGTTAAAACCGGTGAAGAAGACGAAGTTCAGTAATGGTTAAGTATATTTTAAATCAAGATAATTACCGGGTTAGACACACAGTCCAGCGGTGGACTGTGTGCACTTTTAAAGCTATGGTCACGAGTTCGAGTATTGTCCCACACACGCCGCCTCGATAAAAATCCTTTTTTTTTAACAAACTGAACCGGAGTCGCCTGGAGTATATGTTAAGTATATTGATAACCGAGTTATAACCAAGTGTGACACACAGTCCAGCGGTGGAGTGTGTGTCCGCTAACCCACAGGTCCCGGGTTCGAGACCTGTGGAGCGCACCGGTTATTGAGATTTAATTCGTTTTTAATAATAAAGGATTTCTGTTAATTCTAATTAATATATATATATAATTAAAATCGGATATATAACGGGTTAGACACGTAGCTCAGTTGGTAGAGCTGCGTGCACGCGTACGGGAGGTCTCGGGTTCGAGCCTCACCCGGCGCACAACAACATGCCATTAAACCGGTCAACGCTGGTCAAAGTTACTGTAGCAATAAAATAAAATATTTTTTTATTATTTTTATTTAATTATTTTAATTAAAAATCAATTATAAATACCTAAAAATAACATTTTTAAGGTTAGAAAATAGCCTCAAACTCACAAAAATACACCCAACAATCCTACTAAAATAGATTCATAAAACCCGTTTACTTACCGAACCGTAATGCGATTTATCTAGGTTAATTTCACTCGTGGTTAACACCATTTCGCGTACATCCAACCTCATCAACCGAACGCACCCAATGTGAGTGAATTCTTACAAACTCCCCTTTTTATTCATGTTTTGGGGTGTATCATGTGTCGCTTAAACTAATTTCTTTTATGCAAATTCGTGCTATACCATTATGTGAACTAAATTAGAATGTAACTATTGTTTGGTTGCGATGTATTTCATATTGTCAAAGTTGTAAACAAATTATTTAGGCCCATCAGTTCGTAAGAACAACGCGTGCCTCAAAACTCATTTATTAGGCCCATCAGTTCCTCGTGTGAGACGAGAACAACGCGTGCCTCAAAACTCATTTATTAGGCCCATCAGTTCCTCGTGTGAGACGAGAACAACGCGTGCCTCAAAACTCATTCATTAGGCCCATCAGTTCCTCGTGAGAAACGAGTCGAACAACGCGTGCCTCAAAACAATCATTTGGTGTTTATATGTTCAATATTCAATATTACGTGTTGTGTGAATAAATTTACATCTACATTTACTCATATGAGGTATGCACATTATTTATAATCAATTGGATAAACTCGTTCAAATGTTTTTCCATAGGATTCACTCGCCAACATTATGTTGATCCAAAAACCTTTTTACACATGATACAGGTGGACAGGTTGAAGAAAGGAAAACATAGGATATGCCTTAGAAGAGAACCAAGAAGCTTAGACTGATAGTTAGAAGATGTTGTATAATTTATTTCCATTAAATTGTATTAATGAATATGAAACATATAATAAATGTCATGAGCTTTGATGATAACCCAATTATGCCCCGATCACCTTTTCCGCTGCGGGTCGGGGTGTGACATCCATGAATAAGGATAAAAGGGAGGAACAAGAGTGTATTAATGATACATTCCCATTGCATTGATAAAATGTTGTAGAAACTCAATTACTTTGTTTGTTCTCGGTTAGTACTCTTATAGGTCCTAATATTTGACTTGCGCGTAATCAAGATGAATCTATTTCCCAGATGGAGTGTTGGATGCCTAATGTATGTTATGATTTGTACAAGGCATTAGCAAGCTGTGAATAGATTGTTTGAATGCCTAAAACGAACCATGATATATGGCTTGTGTTATTAAGGTTTTCCTTCAGTTTTAAAAGGGTATTTCTGATGCAAGTTGTATAACTAAGTGGATGAGTATCTCTACTTGGTGGAGGTGCTATCTCCTAGGCTTTAAAGAAGCAAGCTTGCATCTCCAATCCAACAATGGAATCTGAATTTTTAGTTTTAGCAGTAGCTGGTAAAGAAGCTGAATGGCTAAGAAATTTGATCAATGAGATTCCTTTGTGGTCAAAACCGATATCACCAATATCTATCAAGTGTGATAGTGCTGGCTGAGGATTATAGCCAGGTGTATAATGGAAAGTCTAGACGGTTGTGTGTTATACGTAGCATGACTCATGAGCTCATCATGCGTAGAGTGATATCTGTTGAATTTGTAAGATCTGAGTTTAATTTAACTGATTATCTAACTATAGAGTTAGGAGAGATCTCGTGAATAAATCAGTCATAGGGATGAGTTTAAAGTCCACACTTTAATATCCTATGTCAAGATAACCAATTCCCATCTAATACAACGTTAGATGCAGAATTCAATGTGGAAAGCTTGTCATAGAGATATTGGAACACATGGTTAGAATCATCCCAAGGTTGTGTTCAGACTGCAAGATAAAGGAGGTTGAAGTATAACTTCTTAATAGTTCTTTGAAAAATTGCATTTGTAGGTGCAAGAATAAAAGAACTACCTATAAGAGTATGAAGTTTAGCCGCTTCAAAAAGCTTGGACTTGGCTTTGATATACTCTTTGAAGGATGGGACACAGGCTAGTAAAATATTGTGTCAAGTAAGAACATATGAATTTATGAACTTATGTGTATATTATCTTCATGTATTCATTATGAATAGAGAGGGTTCAATCCATAGAGACACCCTAATATTCGAATATTTTGAATGTGTAATATACTAATGTGAAATTCAATCGTCGCCACCCCGAGTTTTCTATTACAGCGCATTTACTCCAGAGAGTTGGCTTTCACAATAGGGTCGACTCTTGTGGAGGGTGCAACTCCTGTCAAGTGGCAGGGGGCTGGAAATTTTCTCGGGGATAGCCAAGCCACATTCGACCAAGGCTTGGACCCGGTTTAGACAACATAGTCCTTGGTAATGAGTGGGGTGACGGGCCTGCGACTAGCAGGTGTGAATTAACTGTCTATTGTGAAGTTCACCTATAAAAAAAGATAGATCTAAAAGAGAGAAAGATAGAGAGATCTGGTAAAAGGAGAGATTATACTTTTTTGAAAGAGAGAGAGAGACATATGATGTCTTTGAAAGAAAAGACTGAGACATATATGGCAGAGGTGGAAAATGACCATAATACCCTTTAGATTTTAAAATAGTCATGGCATACGTGTCATTGTCTGATTGGTAGAGAGTAGTTCTCACGGTTCTCGCAACTGGAGATGGTTTACTCTTGAACCGATCCCTATATATATATATAGTATTAGATTCAAGAGTGAACACTAGTGTGTTTGCGAACTGTGTGAACTAATCCTGGCCATACACTTGTGTAGATCAATGGCCAGGATTTGATGATGAAATACACTAGTGTATTTTATGATTTGATAATGAAATCCTAGCATACACGTGTGTAGATCAATGGGTAGGATTTGTTCACTCAGTTCGTATATAATATATATATATATATATATATATATATATATATAATGAGCCATTTGGCAAAGTCAACTTAAACAGATATAAACCAATACTAAACTGAACTAAACTTATTTTAAGATTTAGAAGACCAACATTGACATATTTACAGCTTATACAAAGTAATTTTTATGATACTTTGTTCAAATGCCTAACACCGTAAGCATCTCATCTCACCTCCTAAGCAAGCTAAAGTTCCATTGATTTTTCTTCTTTTTTTTTCCCTTCTAAGTAGTAGTTTTTTAGTGGTTTTTTTGGACCATGTACATAGGGCTGTTCATGAGCCGAGCCGAGCCAAGCCGAGCTAGAGCAAGCTCGGGCTCGGCTTGATTGTAAATCGAGCTGGCTCAGCTAGGCTCGGATTCGAAACCGAGCTGGAAATCAAAGCTCGGGCTCGGCTTGGTTTGGCTCGATTTTAAAATAAAATTAGTACATAGCTCTAAAGATTAAGTAGTCTAAAATATTAGAGTAAACTTCCGCTTTACTCCCTGTGGTTTGGTCGTTTTAATGGTTTTGCCCCAAACCTTTAAAATAGCCATTTTCATCAAATAGTTTGCTATGTTTTCTCTATTTTGCTCTCCGCCTCTAACTCCATCCAAATTATCTATTAAAAATAAGGGTATTTTAGTAATTATATATATAAGTATTTAATTAATTATTTTAATGTCAAAAATCCATTCTCTAATTGAAAATGAAATTAAGAAAATAAAAACATAACTTGCAGACTTGCAGATCACCACCACTCTTCTCTCTACCCTTCTCTTCTCTTTGCCATAACTTGCAGACCTCACCACCACCCTTCTCTTTTCCCCTGCCACAATAGCCACCTCCTGGGACAACCACCACAACCGCCTCTTACAAACACCACCACAGCTATCTCCAACGACCACCGAAACCACCCCCATCGGCCATCCGACCACCACCGCTTTGCACCGCCCTTATCCGACCACCACCAACCACCCTACAGTTTCATCTCTCCCTCACTCGCGATTCTCACCATCATCGCCCCCGAACACTCACCATCACCTCCATCACCGCACCTCAACCCCCATCATCATCTTTGGCGACCCTCACCTCACCGGGCCCCTTAATTCTTCTGAAATCTCTAACCAGATTTGGTGGTTAGGCTTTGGTCATATGTAGCCGCCAGTCCTTTTGGTTACGTAGTTGGGATTTTAGATCTGATGGGTTCTAGATCTGCTTGGTTCAGATCTGGGTTTGAGTTGAAGGCGATGGTGACGAACAGAAAGGGAACGATGTGAGGTAGGGATTGTTGGTCGTTCATATTGCAATGGTGTTAATTGACGTTTACAGAGAGAGACGATTCATAACTGTTTTGGTTAGAGTGTATATTTGTGTTATGGTGGTTTAGAGAGAGACGCGTCAGAAAGAAGAAGAGGGGTGGTGTTGCTAGGGTGATGGCTGTGGTGGTTGTGGTTGCATGTGGTGATGGCTAGGGTGAGAAAGAAAGAAGAAGAGGGTTGGTGTTGCTGGGGTGTGAAAGAAAGAAGAATAAGATGCAGATGTTGGGATGGTGATGATGATGACTATGAAATTTAGTTTTTATTTTAATTGTTTTAGGAATAAAATAATTAAATATTTATTTAACTGTAAAATTATCAAAATACCCTTTCAGTTAGTAAACAATTTGGATGGAGTTAAAGGCGGGGAGCAAAATGGAGAAAACATAGCAAGCTATTGGATGAAAATGGTTATTTTTAATGGTTTTGGGCAAACCATTAAAACGATCAAACCACAGGGAGCAAACGGAAGTTTACTCAAAATGATTATTCAATACTTCAAAAGAACATATTCAAAATAAGTTCAACGTTATACATTACAAGCCAAAATTAAGTTAAACAACACAAAATAAGTTTTAAACTTCGACGAAATACAATATTACTTCACTAGCATGGTTATCAACCTTCAAATAAGTAATAGATATCAAATCACAAAGCTAAATACATGTAAATAATAATTAGTTTTTAAAAAAATGCACAAGTTTCCTCCTGACATACTGGAAACGTATCACTTCAGTCCAAAAATTAAAACCCAGTTAAGTCAGACATGTTTAATGAAGGGTATTATTATCAATCGACAGGGAAATTGGGAATTAGGTGAAAATAAAAGAAATATGAAAGGACAATTTCCCTGTCGATTGATAATAATACCCTTCATTAAACCTGTCTGACTTAACTGAGTTTTAATTTTTGGACTGAAGTGACACATTTCCAGTATGTCAAGGAGGAAACTTGTGCATTGAAAATTGGTCTGAAATGACAAAAGTGAACAAACCACAGGGACGAAAATGACAGTTAACTCTTGAATTTAAAGTTTTTCGAATTCGTTTCAAATACCAAACACTCCTATTCCCCTAATACACATACCATAACCTTATACCCTCCAAAATTTAAAACTACAATTTTTTTCCCTTTTTTAACAAAGTACACCACTTAACCACAAGAGTTAAATGCCAAAATGGTCCCTGAGGTTTGCTCACTTTTGCCACTTTAGTCCAAAATCCAAAATTTTAAATCTGGCTCCCTATGGTTTGCATTTTGTTGCTATTTTGGTCCAAAAATGAAATCAGATCAGATTTCTCAAAAAAATCTTGGCTTTTTGTCTTTTTCTATAGGGGCAAAATGGTCATTTTCATTAAAAAACCCTAGTCTCTCTCTTCTCTCTCTCTATATGCAGATCATCATCAATACACACACATCCTTTCTCTCCCTTCACTCTCTCACACACACAAACACTCACTGCTCTCCCTCCCTCTCGCATCTCCAGTCACCGGAGACAAGTCTGGCCGAGCTCCAGCACCCCTTTTCTTCTCCGACGCGACACCGCCCACGCCTCCTCGATTTACATCACCCCTTCTCTCTTCGAGGATTACTGATTCAGAGGATTACTGATTCAATCAATGGAATTATGGATCTTTATTCAGGCATTTGGAGAGAGGGAAATGGTCGGTATTTGGCAATAAGAGAGAGAGAGATGGTGGTGGTTGTTGTTGCGACACCACCTGCCACCGGCGATGAGGATGAATAGCGGTTGTCAGGGGTTTTGATCAGTGGTCTCGCTTATGACCACAGAGGCCTCCGACAAGCGTTAGATAGTCGATTGGCTCCCGCAAATGTGTAAGCCAAGTAGATTGGTGGCGATAGAAATGAGATACCAGCAGACAATGATAATTAAGGTAAGTATATCCACCCCAGTAGATAGCCTCCAGATTACCCGCTTGATACCGGTATGTCGATTTCTTCGTCTCGAAGGTGTGTTTTTCGTACAGTTATCTTGTTTCGTTTTAACTTTCTTACATCGATTTGATGTTAAATATACATTTGTTATTTTTGTTAGGGTTTTAATAATCCTCCAATCGATTTTGCTCAAAGTAATTTGTGTAGTGTTTTTATGTTAGCTTCTTTGGAGCAGGCCTTATTATGACGAAGATGATGTAAATCTAAATAGCATCAGGAAGAACAAGGATTCTTATTCTCCTCATCAAGGTGTTGATTAAATCGAGGAGGCGTAGGCGGTGTCGCGTCGGAGAAGAAGAGGGGTGCCAGAGCTCGGCCAGACTTTGTCTCCGGTGACTGGAGATGCGAGAGGGAGGGAGAGCAGTGAGTGTTTGTGTGTGTGAGAGAGTGAAGAGAGAGAGGATGTGTGTGTGTTGATGATGATCTGCATATAGAGAGAGAGAAGAGAGAGACAAGGTTTTTTTTTTATGAAAATGACCATTTTGCCCTGTAGAAAAAGACAAAAAGCCAAGTTTTTTTGAGAAATCTGATCTGATTTCATTTTTGGAACAAAATGACAACAAAATGCAAACCACAGGGAGCCAGATTTAAAAATTTTGAATTTTGGACTAAAGTTGGAAAAGTGAGCAAACCTCAGGGACCATTTTGACATTTAACTCTAACCACAATAACAACTTTTTAACACTACTCTACCATTTGTAAATTACTTTTTTGTTATTCTCAAATACAATTTATCCGAATCAAAACTTAATCTCAAACATCATTTCATCTTTTACACCCTACCATTTGTAAATTATTATTTTATTTTTTCTTTGTTTTCTCAAATACAATTTACCGAATCTCAAAACTTAGTTTTCAAACATCTTTTTATCTTTTACAAATTTCACCCTTTTCAAAACTACATACCAATTTTGTCTTTTTCTCTCTCACTCACTCTCTCTTCTCTCTCCATCAATGCATCGCCACCACTCATCTCCGGCGGTCGCCGGACGGCCCCCATCGCACCACCGTCGCTCCGCCTCTCCTTTCCACATCCACTTTTAAAAGAGTACACCTTTTACTTTCCCTTCACTCTCATTTAATTTCCCCCAAATTACTAATCTAGGGTTTTATTTTCATTTTATTATTGTTATTGTTATTATTATTCTTATCATTAGTCGAACAATTAGGGCTACTGATCTCACTCAATTCATAGATTTATAGTAATCACACGATTCAATTATCAATTATCCATTATGTTGAAAAATTTGATCAAACGAGGCCAAAAGAAACCCTCGAAACCCGATACGGATGGTTTCGGTAATGTTTCGGGTGGAAACCGGCAATCGGAATCTGTATCGAGTTCGAATGTTGTTGTAAATCAGTCTAATCAAGGTGCCGCTGGTTCCGTTGGTTCCGCTGGTGTTACTGCTTCGAGCCCTAATAATTTGGGGCCTGGAGGAGCGGTAGGGGCGGTTATCGAACCGCTGCCGATGTTTCGAGATGTTTCGGTGACGGAACGACAGCATTTGTTTGTTAGGAAGTGTCAGGTTTGCTGTGTCCAGTTTGATTTTTCGGATACGTTGAAGATGGTTAAGGAAAAGGAGATTAAGCGGTTGAATCTTGTCGAGCTTGTGGATTATGTGCAGTCGGGATCGGGGAAGATTGCGGAGGGTAATCAGGAGGAAATGGTTCGGATGATTTCGGTTAATGTGTTTCGGTGTTTACCTCCTAGCTCTCATGAACATACAGGGTCGGAAAACGTTGAAGCGGATGAGGAAGAGCCGTATCTTGACCCGTCGTGGTCGCATTTGCAGCTTGTTTATGAGCTTTTGTTGAGGTATGTTGTGTCGTCGGATACTGACGCGAAAGTTGCGAAACGGTTTATTAACCACTCGTTTGTTTTGAAGCTGTTGGATATGTTTGATTCCGAGGACCCGCGTGAACGTGAGTATTTGAAAACTATTTTACACCGGATTTATGGGAAGTTTATGGTGCATCGCCCGTTTATTAGGAAAGCGATCAATAACATCTTTTACAGGTTCATATACGAAACGCAAAGGCATAATGGTATTGGTGAGTTGTTGGAAATACTTGGAAGTATAATTAACGGTTTTGCATTACCATTGAAAGAAGAGCATAAGTTGTTTCTTATGCGGGCGCTTATACCGCTTCACAAACCGAAATCGATTGCTATGTATCATCAGCAGCTTTCGTATTGCATCATTCAGTTTGTAGAAAAAGATAGCAAGTTGGCAGATACGGTTATTACGGGTTTGCTTAAGTATTGGCCGATTACTAACTGTCAAAAGGAGACGCTTTTTCTTGGAGAACTCGAAGAAGTATTGGAGGCGACACAGGCTACGGAGTTTCAACGGTGTATGGTTCCTCTTTTCAGACAAATAGCGCGGTGTCTTAATAGCCCTCATTTTCAGGTCTGAGAACTCCTTTGTCTTGTATTTTAAATAATTTTGGGTAGTTTTATCCTATGTAGTTAATATCGGTGATATATATTGGTTATCAGTCCGGCGGTCCCTATGTCAAATATCGGTACCCATATTATTGGCGATATTTGACCGATATATCACCGATTTTCCTGATATCAGTACCTTTCTTCTTAGTTCTACCATTCGTCTTTCTTCTTATTGCTGCTATTAGTGTTTTAAGTCTTAATTGTTAATTGTTAGTGTTTGGCAAGTTGCAAAAGGTTTATTTGTAAATGGTGTATACTGAATTGCTAGTGTTAAATTGCTATATGTATAAATTCAGCATGATATTAAAGTTACAGATATCCCGCCGCGATTACTGATATCTCAGATATCGGTCCTTCCGATATCCATTTTTTACTGCATTAACTGATTAGATATAACCTAATAGCAACCTAGTTTTGTCATTGTTTTACTAAATCACTTAACTTTCAATAGTGTTATGTTGTTTGAAACGTTTTATAAATGTTAAATTAAGTGACCTCAATGGAACATATATGAAACTTCGTTACTATTTCATGATTTTTTTTTCAAGTCTAACCTGTGAAGAAAAAAAGTTGCTCAATATAACCAAGTTTCATAATTGTTCCATTTAGGTCATTCAACCGAAACAATGTAATGAGAAATTTCACAACAATGTGACAAGAATGAAACTTGAGTGGTTTTTATAGTTAGAAAAAAGTACAAGTGACTTTATTGGAACAATATTGATACTTGGTTACTATATCATGATTTTATATGTGTAATGGTGATTAATTGATGTTAACATTTATGTCAAATTGCTTATTGATGGTGTCTTAATTGAATAAGAATATCAGTGGTTCTTTATATAGAATAGGGGAGCTTTTTTCGTCCAATGAATGATTCTGTCTACTATAATCTTTTGTTGATTAATTTCATTTATTTTGATTGTTTTGTGAACATTGATTGTCATAGCGGCCTGACTTTATTGCATGTGAAGTCCTTATTTTGGACAGTCTGATTTACTTAAAAGTCACAATTTTTAAGCTATATTTTTCAATTTTTTCTTTGACCTATTTACACTATACCCCTTGAACATCAATAAAGTTTTCATTTTGAGTGTTTAACGAATTTCATATTACGTGAACTTTTATGGGTTTTGTTTTTTTTTTATCAATGCTCCATGCGAGTTATCTTTATCTACGCTTCGACGTGAGTTTTCGTTCAATGCTCCATGCGAGTTATCTTTATCTACTCTTCGACGTGAGTTTTCGTTTTGTTATTTCTAAACTGACCGATTGTTTAAAACCGTTCGGTTTCTTAAATTGCCCGACCCTCATCTTTAAATACAACATTGCGACATGTTTTATTTTTGTGAATTTTCGTGAAGTTGTTTTTAAACCAACTGGTTGTTTTAAACGTCTTTTAAACCATTTGGTTAATAACCACCCAACGCTATTCTCTAAAAACACCACTGTGACGCGTTTACCGACTTGCTGTAATGCATGGCCGTCGTGTTTATCTTTGTTTATCTTTATCTATACGTTATGTTGTAAATTTGTTATCATAACTTGGCTTTCGTATACAACGACGTAACTTTTCTGTGACTTTTGAATATACCGTCGCTACGTGTTTTTTTTATCGTTACTTTCGCGATTTGCTTATTTTTATTTATGTTTCGAACCCGCAGTGGAGTACTGGTGGTAACCAACTAGTTTGTAATAAATATGGAACATGTACTTCTGATGATTTTTTTTTGATGATTAAAAGTACTTACTACAAGTAGAAATAAGACGGAGTATGAGAAATGAAAATTGAGCTTACAGACGAACACACATAAATACGTATGTATATGCACACACACACACACAGTTGTATCTGTGATACATACACGTGTATGCATTGGATTGGACAACAGATGCTTGCTGAACTAATTTATTTTTTAGTCAGAGTAAAATGCCATTTCGCCCCTGAGGTTTGGCCAGTTTTGCGACTTTCGTCCAAATGTTAGGTTTTCCCCATCTGGGTCCAAAAGGTTTGAAATCTTGCCATTTTCATCCAGCTCGTTAACTCCATCCATTTTTCTCCGTTAAGTCAGGGGTATATTCGTCTTTTATGTTAACTTAAAGGGCAATTTGGTCTTTTTCAGTGGTATTTTGTCTTTTTACATAAAGTGAAAAAGACCGAATTGCCCTTTAAGTTAACTAAAAAGACGAAAATACCCCCGACTTAACGGAGAAATATGAATGGAGTTAACGAGTAGGATGAAAATGGCAAGATTCATACCTTTTGGATCCAGATGCGGAAAAACAAACCTTGGGACGAAAGTCGCAAAAACTGGCCAAACGTCTAGGACGAAAATGGGATTTTACTCTTTTTTTGTCCCATCTTCACTCAGTTCTATTTCTCTTCAACTACAATTTTTTTGTGTTTGCATAATTGCATTTTCAAGGTGTTAGACTACTTTTTCTTGTTTCTTTTCTCTCTTATTAGCTACTGTTATAGTTATGTCACCATTTTATGTTATTGGTAGTGTACTACTACTATTATGTCATCTGTAAACATATTTATTCAGTCAAATTCTTTTTCAGACAGCAGAACGAGCTTTATTCTTGTGGAACAACGAGCATATCATCAGCTTAATCGCTCAAAACCGCAATGTGATTTTACCATTAGTATTTGAAGCACTCGAAAACAACGTTCAATCTCACTGGAATCAAGCAGTGCATGGATTAACCGTCAACGTGCGTAAAATGTTTCAAGAAATGGATGCGAAGTTGTTTGAGGATTGCCAGAAGCAGTATGCTGAGAAGTGGGCCCACGTCGACGAGGCAGCCAAGCAGCGTGAGCTGACGTGGCAAAAACTTGATGCTGCTGCTAACGCTCACCAAATAAGGTGAGGGATTTTCACTATTGTGTTGGTTTTTCCTTTTTTTTTTGTGGTTAAAACTACATCAATGATTATTAGGCGAAAAACAGTCTATGTAATTTTAGATAGCATATTAAGTATACTTTTGCTGTTACAATATTTGATTTGTTCTTTCTTTCTAAAGAAATGTGTTAAATTTTGTGTGTTTTTGGGTATTATATTTGGTCTCTATACGTTTTCTTGATCGTCGAAAGGATGATATTTAAGAACAAGCCTATGGTTGAATACGCCAGCGTTTATGGTTAGTTGTTCGATCATCGATGTAGACTTGCCAAAAAAAATTTGAACCAAAATGGGTTTGAATCGACAATACAGGCGTTTGTAAAAGATCATTTGGAAACATCTAAAAGTCCTCTAAATTAAAGTGGATTAAATTTATTAAATTCGGTTTCATATCATCTTCAAGCACTTGCCAAAACAGTGAGAACCGTTTACGAGACTAAAAGCTACTATATTTTGAATACAACTCGGTTTTTGTTAAATTTATATTGACATGTTTAGAAAGAAAAGCAATAGTGTGTATTTCGTTTCTTTAAAAGGCTAGCGAGTACAAGTTATTTGAGAGAAAATCAAGTTTAGTGTTAAAAATTAATGGCATGAGGTGTCCCTCTCTCATTGGTTGACCATTTTACAAAACAATTGCTCACGTCCGTGAGGACACTCATGCTTTCGTTGGTTACCCTCACACTCCAACGTGGTGTTTTGGTAAGTGAAGTTCTACATGACGAGCTTCATCTCACGCTCGATAAAACACAATTTAATATGTAAAATTCATATATAAAATTTAGGTTACTTGTAATCTTATAAAACTATATCTAGAAGGCCGAGTACCCGTTGAGTTATCATTACAAGATACGACGCCGAGATGATTTTCTTCAACTCTGCCTAATTAGTTGGAATCGATAAAGGATGATCAACTTTGGCGAAAATCGTATTTAGTCGGTCAACTCATGACGAGTTTCACTTTAAAAAAGTAAACATAATTTTTATATCTATATTATTAATGAATGAATATCAATGTGTGAAATAATTTAGTATTTGAACACGTATTTTTTTATTTATGTTAATATTCAAATATTTTATTATAGATATTAATATATTATGATATTTGACATATATATAATTTTTTGAAAATTAATTTCTTTATAATTTATGATGTTCGAGTCCATTCGTCTAAGTCGAATACTCGCAATTTCCTAGTCGAGCGACCTAGGAACGTCTAGCGACTGCTCTAACCATACTTACTTCATACTTCTTGATAGAATCTTGTCTATTCATCTAAAGTTTACCTTTACCAATAAGTTGCCTATCTTTAATTCTTGAGTAAACTGCAATTTACCCCCTGTGGTTTGGGGGCGGAATTACTCTAACCCCATATATCATTTTTTTGTTACCTTACCCCTCCGTCTAGTCCCAATTGCATCAATCCTAGACCCCGCCACTTCACGCCGTTGACTGTCAACGTTTCTATGTAACGTTCAAAGGGTGTAATTGTTTTTCACCTCTTTTTACTTAGCCTTATCAAAAACAAACCCCCTTTAGTAAACCAATTTACTTTTACCCCCTAACCAATCATACTCCATTGATACAAAGTTCTTCCTCTCTACTTTCCTTTTTTGGTGAACGATTCTGGCGCCGTAGGTTAATCAACACGACTTAATCATCAGGTATGTAACTACTTCTAGAAGGTCGATAAGCACGATGATAGGCAACCTAATCAGAGAGATTTCAGGTATGTTTCTACTTCTAGAAGGTCGATTCCATCCATCGATCGTGGATACTTGTGATACTACAGGGTCTAAGATTAGGTTAGGTTGGTATACTTAATTTTGGTGAATATGGTTTGAAACGTGTTAGGGTTCACTATTCATCGTTTGATATACACCTAGATTGAAACAGGGAGGAAAAGAAACTGATGATTAAGTTGATGTTCACTGTTCATTGTTTGATCACAATGTTTAATGTTTAATGTTTAATGAAATGGGTCCACTGTTCATTGTTTGATCACAGTGGTTAATGATTAAGTTGAGTGTTCACGGGTCAAAGGTGTTATATGGGTCCACTAATCATAGTTTGATCACAAAGTTTAGTGAAATGTTATCATAGCGTTTAATGATACTTAGAATGATACTGTCATAACTTAGGTGTTATTTGTTTTTTCAGAGGTAAAATGTCTGCAGTCTACGGACCACATCTGTAGTAGATGAGATAGATCAAATATCTGAAGTTTGCAAGAAAAATACTGTTTGTTTTTTTACTTCTGCAAAAAATCTAATAAGCATTTTTGAAAACAAACACAAAAAATTCACATAACAAACACCAAAATGCAGAAAACAAATAGCAAGATAATGAACTCAAACAACAAATCAAAGCTAGGGTTTTGATGAAATGTTTGTTTTTTTAATATTAGGGCAAGAAGAAGAGGTTGAAGAGGCTATCTCACGCCTGCACCAAAAAGAGGACGCGCAGAGTTTTTTTTAATGAAATGTCTTCGAGAAAATAAACACTCTGCATACCCAAACGTTTGCGCGTGATTTGCGTGGCGTAGACGTAAGAGGACAAGAAGAGCTTTTTAGAAAAAAACAAACACCCCTCAGAATTTTAGCGTGTTCAATTTCAATGATGCAGAGGAGTTTTTTTTCACAAGTAATGCCATTTCCGAATAGCTTTGATTGAAACAATTCGATTAATATTATGTTTGATACAACTATGTGTGTTCATTCTTTGTTTATCATAGACTAACACAATACTGTTTTTTTTTGTAGTTGAGGTGAGGATGAACCTTTCCCTCACAGCTCTGGTGACCATGGTGGTCACCATGTATGGTCGCCCATTCCTCAACTTCCAATATCCACCTGGGAATAAGAGGATTGAATAGTGACCAACAAGAAAAGAATGTAGCATTAACGTATCATTACCTTTTACATTTTCTTTCTTTTTATCAATTAAATAATACATTTTATAACTTTATTACTACCCACCATTCTTCTATCCTCCACTCACAACCACTTTCAATAAATATTAAAAAATTACTAGAGGTGAACAGTGTCTCCCAAAATATACAGGTGAATAGTAACACTTTATCTCTCCTCAACTCACAACCACTTTTTATATGCATAACTCACTCACATAAAAATGCAGAATGAGATGTGAATGCTCTTACACTTCAACTAGCAATCATTACAGGAACATACAACCCATTTTTGAATCATTAGTGACCCACTACCACTTCCATTAACCATCTCGAACCTTATCCGATCACCATGTCTCTTGAATCCGACCACCGCTACCCCCTTGCGTTTTTCGGCAATGGCCGTGAGACCAAAACTTGTATCATTCGTCTAAGGTAACTCATTTATCAATCTCTTAAACTTATTTGACGTTACATCTAAGAAGGAAATGAGATTAACTTTATTTTGACTTGATAATAGTTGATGTTACTTTCTATGCTTTTTATGGAAATAAAAATCTTTCTGTTTGATCCGCTATATACAGGGGCAGACCTATATAGAAAAGTACGGGTTGCAGGAACCCACGGAAACCCACCAGTTTTGAATTATTAGTAGAGATCTATATAAAAATATTAAGTAAACGCATAAATATGTTATGTACCAAAAATTTCAGTAGTCCACTGCTTTGGAGTTCTCCTTCCACACGTGTGTTTGCGTGTTCGAATGCCAGCCCAAGCATATTATTTTGAACCTTTTATATATGTAAAACCAGACTTAGTTTTTTTTTATTCATAAAAACAACAGCCGCTTCCTAATTACAAAAAAAAAAAAAACTCCACATCAACACTTAAGAGGGAACGACTCCACCCATTCCAATTTCAAAATTTAAATATTTTTTTAACATCAAGAGGGAACAACCGAATAACTCCACCCAACCACACCGGCAACCACTGGCCCACCGCCGTCCTGTTTACCACTCCGTCTCCGTCAACCGTAGTCTATCACTCCATTCGCCGTATCTCTCTAACTCTCTTCTCATGTGTTTTTTCTACATTTTTTTCACTAAAGTTGTTGCTTGATTTGTTGATTGTTGTGTCTTAATCTGTTGAAACTTGTTTGATGATTATGTTATATGGTATTATTTAGGCATTACACATTTGAAATTTGGAATTTTTAATCATGTATAGATCTATGATTAGTGAATTTTGATGTTAGTCTCTGAAACAACGAATTGGAAACTATGATTCGTGATGTTAATTTTTTAATTTGTTAAAACTTGAATATGATATTTAGGTATTATTTAAATTACTCTAAATATACCCTTGATGGTTTTTATTTTAGAGAGGCCAATATAATCTTTTGATATTATTTGCAATTATATTAGCCACCTTACACCCAAGTTTAACTATTTATGTATCTATTTGTCGTAACCAAGTTATATGAAAAAAGTTCAGGCGTTCCTAAATGGGATGAAGACAATCAGTAGCTTGGAGAATATGAAAAAAAGTTGTGTATTTGTGTTGCGTTAAGATGAAGTGTAACCATCTAACAACATAATTACTTATTTTTTTACATAGTTTGCAAGTTTAGATCTATAATGTACAAATATGTTTATGAGTTTGGAATTGTGAATATGGATTTTTTAAAGTCTGTTTTGGTATGGGGTAATGGAATGGACATGTGAATGGAATGGACGACGTAATGAAATGGACAACGGAATAAAATTGATCATTACCATTCCATGGTCTTGTTTGATTACCATGTGAGAATGAAATGAATCATTACATTGTGTTTTTTGGTTGGCAGGGAACGACGAGGGAATTAAATTGGCGATGGTTGGTAGTCGTAGGTAGTAATGATGGTTATGGCAGTAGCGGGTGGTGGTGGTTGGGTGTCACTGGTGGGTGATAGTGGTGAAATCAACGGCGGGTGGCGGAAATGATGGGCGGTGGCGACAACGGTGCAGGGCAGGTGGCGGTGATCAGCGACGAAGTGTGGTGGCCGTGGCGACAAGGGTGGCGGTGGTCGGTGGTGGTGGAGGCGGTAGCGGTGGGTGGTGATGGTGGTGGGCAATGTTGGTGATGAAGAGTGGTAGAGGGAATGGAATGAAAAAAAAAACAAGAGGTGTAGATGGAATGAATACGAAGGAATGAAATGCCTTATGTAATGGGTGATATCATTATCTTACCCACCAAACACATTTTTTTCATTACATCGTAATAGTTCATTTCATCCATTCTCTCATTCCTGCATATCAAGCACTCCTTTATGGTTAACGCTAATGGAAATTTAATATAAAATTTACGTTTTATTATGTTCCGTGACACCACCCGAAAATTTTAACGTATAGTTGTGAAAATTTGACCACCCTAAAAAAGTAAACTCATAGAAAAAAAATTCTCTATTCACCATTGGCTTTATATATATATATATATATATATTATTTATATAGGATAATGCTAGGGAGAAAACCCTTGAATTTGAGAAAACCTTGCAAACCCAATGCATGGTCTAGGTTTTGCCACGTGTCCATAGTAAATATCATATTCTTTTTGTCTTTGAGGGCATAATTTTATTTTAACCTCTATCTTACTTTATCCAAGAAGATATCTTCCCCCCATTTGATTTGATAATATTTATTACCCATCACATCCAAATCTACTTTCAAAACCCAAGATCCACCATTTCAAAACCTTCATTTTTCCATGAACTTCGTCTCTGTTTTAAGATCCACCCTTTCAAAACCTCAATTTCAAGATCCCCACTGACGGGATCGTCATTCACAACGAGTCCCCATTTGACGAGGAAGTGGAATGATCAAGGTTTGTCATTCTATATTTTTTATGGGTTCGAGGTTTTTTTTACACCCCTAATTAACTTTACATGTTATTCTCTTAAAAAATCGAAGAATCAAGATCCTGTCAAAATATTTTCATTTTAGTTTTAGTTTCCTTTCAATAATAAGTTGGTTTTGATATTTAATTGCCATTTACTTTTATTTTCGTTATTCACAATTGGTTTTATTTTTTCCAGAATCAAGAATGCTGCCAAAAGATTTTTAATTTTCAATACCATTTATTATTGTTTCAAAAGAAAGAATGACGTTTATAGGTAATAATATTTCAATGTTATTAATTTTAGTTTAGTTTTCATTCTTCTGTGTTTATTTATGTCTCCAACAATCAATAATGGTGTTTATAAATTTTAATTTTGATCTATGGATTACTTGCTTTGGTTTCAGACTCGTTGATTTTGATCCATGGATTAATTATTTTTGTGTTAAAAAATGTGTTTGGTTTGGTTGCTTGTTTGGGGATTTTGATCTGAATAGTAACTGTTTTTTGTTGGTTTGGTTGCTTTGTTTGGGGATTTTGATCTGAATAGTAACTGTTTTTGTATGTTATAATACGAGGTAACACATGTTACAATAAAATTTTACACGTGTATAACACGTAACACAAGTTACGTACCTGTAGTCACATTTGTGTTAATAAGTTTAACTTTAGGGATTAACACTAATGTACTTGTTTTGTTCATAGGTGAATGGATGTCTATGTTCAAGATAAAGATGGTTATCAAGACGCAAAGTGTAGCTAGATTTTTGTAACCTTTATGATATTTTTGGATCATTGTTATATATTTAAGTTTGTATAAACATTTTTGTTCCCTTTTAACTATGATTGTAATGTGCGCAATTACTAACAACCCATGATGACAAGTGACTTTTGTTTTGATTAACATTTGTAACTGGTGTTGGACGTAACATGTGTAACTTATGTGAGAGGTAACTAAATAATAGCACAAAATGACCTGATAAAATGCCCTACATTCAACATATAAGTTAATCTAGATATATTACCCCGAAATGAAACGCATGTTACAACGACAATAAATGGCCCGTTTCATATTATATGTACCATATTAACTTGTGCATGTGTTACATCAAGATTATAACATATGTTAACACACGTTATCTATGATTATAACAGACGCTTAACACATGTTATACATGAACACATGGTGTTTTGGAAATCACTAGCTTATACATGACACCATGTTAGGTTAAACCAAGATTATAACAGAGGCTTAACACATGTTATCCCAGGTATATGGTGTTACGATATTAACTTGTATGTTCCATATTAACTTTTACACGTGTTACGATCAGTATATGCACATCATAGTGTTTTGCAAACCACTTTCATATACATGAATACAAGTCGGGTTACAACAAGATTATAATGGATACTTAACACATGTTATCATATGTATACAATTCGGGTTACAACAAGATTACGATATTAACTAAGCTCACTATTAAACCATTGCATCCGTCGACTGTTAAGCAACTACTGTTCCAAACAAACAAATTGTAACACATTTTAGATCAATATATACACATCATGGTGTTTTGTAAACCACTAGCTTATACATGAATACATGTCAGGTTACAAAAAGATTATAACAGAGGCTTAACACATTTATATATTCCAAAATGTGCACAACAAATGACCCGTTTCATATTATATATTCCAAAATTACCGGTACATGTGTTACCATAATGGCTCGTTTCATATTACATGTTACATACTAAATGTACATTTATTATTGTACATGTGTTACGCTCGGTATCCACATTATCGGATAGTTTAAACATCAACAAAAATAAAATAGATATTACTTTTTTTTTAAATTAACAAAGGTTAACACACATTATATATCATTCTAACAAGGGCTTAACACATGTTATACATGAACACATGTCAGGTTACATCATAGTGTTCTGTTACAGCATGAACCACTAACACATGTTATAAATGAACGAAGAGTTCTTTCCCAGAAAATGTGACTTATTCAAGGTCCCCACATTAACGTCGCCTACATCCATCCAGCTTATCAATTGAATATCTTTATGGGTCTGTTTCTGTAAATCAAGCAACCCATTCGGTGATGTAGACATTCTTTCGATGTCTCCAGCAAAGCAACTTCTTTTGCCTGGAACGCATCCCAAATAATTACAAAACTAAAAAATGATAAACACATAATGACCAACTCCAAATTATCTTCACCAGATCCAAAAGAATTTACCATCAACTAGCCTAAATTCAACACATAATGACCAACTCCAAATTACATTCGTCCGTCTTCAAGATCCCTTAAAATATAAATCTGATGTGTTGTTAGGATCGTCTGGGTTCAGCCTCCTATTTCGTTCCTCTTTTTTTTTATTGGTAGCCGATCTTTTTCTTTTTATCTTTATCAATTGCTGGCACCGCCTCCTCGTAATTAGCATCCCATTCCAATATAAATTGTCTCAAGTCCACGAAATTGCAAAAAGGTTAACATCAACGTCTCCTTGATTCTTGCGGCCCCACTTTTACTTCTTTATTTTCCTATATTTGCAATTACAAAATCCAAAATAATAATCATAGTTAATTTGATATCAAGCATTGAAAACCCATTTAATAACAACTATGACTCTCTGTTTTTTTTACAAGCATACGAACTTATTGTATTAACCAATTTAATGATCATAAAAAGACATTCAACTTGTTTTTGTTTAAAACTCACCAAATTTATATATGAACTAAAAACGAGAAGAGTTTAATAAAAACAACTCAAATTTTACTAAAAGTATAGGATTAGTGTTTATTGGATTTCTTGGAATCTTGAAGGTAGGTCTGGGATTAGTGTTTCTTGGATTAGTGTTTGTTGAGATCACTTCTAGATCTGGGATTAGTGTTTCTTGGAATCTTGAAGGTAGATCTTTGAATTCTGAAATGAGATCATCTTCTTCTTGCATGGAGAAACTTTTCACATAAATCTTTAGCCTCAATGGTCTATATAGATGTGGTTGAATGAATTATGTAGATGGTGTGTATGTATATATATCCCGGTAAGATTGATTATTTACGTGGTCTTATAAATAGTTTTGTGAATTATTTATGTAATTGTGTCAGATCTAATTAATAAACAAATTATTCGGTTGGGTTTTTATTTAGATTGGGTCTATAGCCCGCGTTGTGTAGTAGAGTCTCGTATCGGGTCCAAAGTCGTGAAACACGATTTCCTAGTTCGTATCCTAAATTAACTAACAATTTAGGAATCAAATAAATAAAATATTGCGATCAACTAAATAAAATACTTGAAAATTGTGGTTCTTACACATGGACATCAGCAATGCTTTAAAAGAAAACCGGGTATTTATGACCACTGTTAATAGCTTTTGCGACCACTTTGCTACTGCAGCCACAAATTACCTAACGACGGAAACATACTGTACACTTAGCAACAGACTTGCGACCAACATGTTCTTGTGACGATTTGCGACTGCTAATCGCAAATCAGTTGCCAATTTTATTCTCCGTTATGAAATGCCTCTTTAAACTTCCGGTCTCTTTTTTTCTTTTTCTTTTTACAAATATGTCCAAACCAAATAAATGTAGATACAAGTAAAATCAACAAAAAAATTGGTAAAATTATATAAACACTAAATACAAACAAAAATACAATTACAATTCTGTGTTAATTTAACTGAAAAAGTTCTGCACCAACTATTTTTTCTAGATGATAATCAAATTTGTGGCTCATTCGACCATTCTCCAATATGAGAATTCAGTTCTTCAGCAGAAGTTGAGTCCTTGCCAAATGGCTTGTCAACAACTATTATTAATAAAAATTTATTAATAATAATAATGTGGGTGACGTATGGAAATCAAGAAAGAGCCGATACATGAAATTAAATACTTGGTAGATAAAGTCATATTCGTTCCAACTGGATAACTCAAAATCTATAAGTTATTTTATTTATATAATATGAACATCTTTTTTTTTTAATTAGTTTTGTTCGTCAGTATCCATAATTTTATATTTACAAACAAAAAGACATGGTACAAACTAATAGATGTTCTTTTGCTATTTATAAATAGCCCTTGGGTAGTTTCAGATAGATCTAGAACCACCAAACCAACTTCTGAAACTCCAATGGCTTCCCCTCCCACAAACCTTCACTTTGTCTTGTTTCGATGGCCAGCTCAAGGTCATTTGATCCCCTATGGTGGACATAGCCCGGATGTTAGCCAAAAGAGGTGTAATGGTTACTGTTATCACAACTCCTGTTAACACAAACCGTATTAAACCGGTCATTCGTGCGATCAAAGCAAATCTCAAGATCCAAGTTCTAGATATGTCAGGTTACAAAAAGATTATAACAGAGGCTTAGCACATGTTATATATTCCAAAATTGCACAACAAATGACCCGTTTCATATTATATATTCCAAAATTACCGGTACATGTGTTACCATAAATGGCTCGTTTCATATTACATGTTACATACTAACTTGTACATTTATTACTTGTACAGGTGTTACGCTCGGTATCCACATTATCAGATAGTTTAAACATCAACAAAAATAAAATAGATATTACTTTTTTTTTTAAATTAACAAAGGTTAACACACATTATATATCATTCTAACAAGGGCTTAACACATGTTATACATGAACACATGTCAGGTTACATCATAGTGTTCTGTTACAACATGAACCACTAACACATGTTATAAATGAACGAAGAGTTCTTTCCCAGAAAATGTGACTTATTCAAGGTCCCCACATTAACGTCGCCTACATCCATCCAGCTTGTCAATTGAATATCTTTATGGGTCTGTTTCTGTAAATCAAGCAACCCATTCGGTGATGTAGACATTCTTTCGATGTCTCCAGCAAAGCAACTTCTTTTGCCTGGAACGCATCCCAAATAATTACAAAACTAAAAAAATGATAAACACATAATGACCAACTCCAAATTATCTTCACCAGATCTAAAATAATTTACCATCAACTAGCCTAAATTCAACACATAATGACTAACTCCAAATTACATTCGTCCGTCTTCAAGATCCCTTAAAATATAAATCTGATGTGTTGTTAGGATCGTCTGGGTTCAGCCTCCTATTTCGTTCCTCTTTTTTTTATTGGTAGCCGATCTTTTTCTTTTTATCTTTATCAATTGCTGGCACCGCCTCCTCGTAATTAGCATCCCATTCCAATATAAATTGTCTCAAGTCCACGAAATTGCAAAAAGATTAACATCAACGTCTCCTTGATTCTTGCGACCCCACTTTTACTTCTTTTATTTTCCTATATTTGCAATTACAAAATCCAAAATAATAATCATAGTTAATTTGATATCAAGCATTGAAAATCCATTTAATAACAACTATGACTCTCTGTTTTCATTTTACAAGCATACGAACTTATTGTATTAACCAATTAAATGATCATAAAAAGACATTCAACTTGTTTTTGTTTAAAACTCACCAAATTTAATATGAACTAAAACTAGAAGAGTTTAATAAAAACAACTCAAATTTTACTCAAAAGTATAGGATTACTGTTTCTTGGATTTCTTGGAATCTTGAAGGTAGGTCAGAGATTAGTGTTTGTTGAGATCACTTCTAGATCTGGGATTAGTGTTTCTTGGAATCTTGAAGGTAGATCTTTGAATTCTGAAATGAGATCATAATTGTTCTTCTTCATGTTTGTGGGGTGAGGAGGAAAGAAATGTGATAATTGTGAGTAAAAGTGGGAAAGAGAAAGAGGGATATAATTCTGAAATCTCTTATTTGATTTGACAGTACAACATGGCAGGGGTTTTTTTTATTTCCAATGCTTAAAAAGTCATTCTTATTACCAAAAATACCCTTGTATGCATTAATTTAAATCTAATATATACACAAAAAAGGAGAACCGTTGATCTATTAAAGTGAAATCAAATCAAGGTGGATCTAGGGTTTTCAGGGTTTTCTTAAAAAGATGTGGTTTTACACTTAACCCTTCCATATATATATATATATATATATATATATATAAATATATATATATATAATATCAATATAACTTAGTAGTCATTAGTCATAACCCATTAAAAATTAAAATTACAAGTCACATCCTATGTATGATTCTTCCTTAGAATGTTCCTTACGCCAAGAATCTTAAATTCTTAATAGTCCTTGTTTTTTTTCCTTATTTACACACTATATATAATATATGGATGTAACAACATTAATACAACTCATATTCATTATGATGATGAAATCTCGCTGAAGCAACCGCACAAATATTTATTACTCTACATCTAACAACATAATACTCTATAAGTATACAATATATAATTTCTTAATAGAAATCTAATCATAGTTGTGAGTAATGATCCAAACTTTTACTCAATTGTTTGGATTGCCTATGAAATTTACCACCAAACTCTTAAGACTCATATATGGAAAAAAAAATTAATACCAACATGAATTGTATATACCTAAAAAAACAAGTTACATGTACAGTCATACAAAAAACAAGTTACATGTACAGTAATTTCATATGATTTTTTTTACTTTCATGCTCCAACGTTTAGCATTGGCACTTATAACACCTCAAATTTTTTAAAGACTTTATAATAAACTTTTACGTGCTTATTTTTATGTACGTATCGGTATAAATTTAGGTTGATTTACGTTTCAATGTAATTTTTTTTTTGAAAATGGGTTGTTTCAAATATAATACGTTTTTGTGCTTCTTTTTTTGTACCTTTTTTACTTGGTTTACATTTTGACATAAATTTTGAAACAAGTCGGGTTAAACATAATCCGTTTTCATTAGATGGTAAAAATTCAAGTTACTTTACGTTTCGATGTTGCCGCAATGCGGTGCACCATTCTTTAACTTAAAAAAACTTAATTTTCTTACGTACTAATTTTTACCTACGTATTGGTAGAATTTCAATTTGGTTAACGTTTCAACTAAAATTTCTTTCGCAAATAAGTCCGATCAAATATAATACATCTTCGTGCTTATTTTTATGTGAGTTTTTTTTACTTTGTCTACGTTATGATGTTACTTTTGTTTAGAAACAAGTCGGATAAAATATAATACGTTTTTATTAGACGGTACAAATACAAGTTACTTTACATTTCGAACCCACCGCAACGCATGGAGAAACTTACTAGTTTATATTATCCAAAAGGGAAGAAAAAAACTGTTTCAATTGAAGAAATTAACCATATTTTTGTTAGTTTTCAGCCTCCATGCTCACATGGTGCATCCAATTCGTACAAAAAATTAGTCGAATAAAAATGAGGCAAGCAAACATATAAGTTGAGAAAACTATATTATTTGAGAAAACTATACATATATTTTTAAACTTAAATTTACGGGTAAAAGTTGGGTAGGATATTTAAACATCATTTGGCCTTTTCATGATTAAATAAGCTGAAAAACCTAGACAAAAAAATATATAAAATATATATAATTACAAGTTATTATTATTTTGCGACCTCTAATTATTTTAGAGCATTTCTTTTTATAACAGAAAGTTGAAGAATAATTTAAAAGGAAACAGCAAATTACAAGTTAAAAATCCTCCCGTACTAATCATTATCCCGGTTTCCACTCTATTTTTCTAATATTACTTCTTATAATTAATCAAAGACAACTATTTATTAAATAAAGTACTGTTTTATACCTATTCAAATCAGGAAAAAAAATATCAACGAAAAATTAGTAAACCCAAAATCCAGAACCAACAAAAAACCAAAGATAATTAACATGTTTTGTTATATAATATGGTAAAGCAATTTCACTCAATTTGTAATATATTTTTTTATTCATCACTTAATTAGTGAAGTGGTTAGATTAAGTTTTGATCAGGTGGGATGCATTATTTAATAAAGCCGGCCATGTGGATTAATCATACGAAACTCCCATCAGCTTTTGACTTATGTATGCAAGTCAACGAAATTGTTTTATAAATTAGTTTTTTTTTAATAGGATAAATTAGCTATCGACACCTTATTAAGGGTTATTTTATATATTTAATTTGGAAGACATTTCTCTAGTATTACTATTCGAAAAGGGCAAGATAATGCTAATTTGGATGTCATGAAATGTTGTTTACTGACACACAAGTGTAGAATTTTATAATTTATAAAAAAGTTATAGATTTTATACATTGTTTGAATGTGTATTAATTAGACCATCCTTAACGGATACGAACATATACTACATTTGTTAGAGAGGGCCATATAATGCCTAGCTAGGGGCGTTCGTGATGAATTTGCATAGAGACGGCCATATACGACATTTGTTAGAGACGGCCATATATTGCCTAGCTAGCTGCGTTCGTGATGAATTTACATTAAGATAAAGAGATTGCTTGATATGATTAAAAGCGTGATAGAAATGTCTTTACGATATAAAATCCTTTCCTAAAAATATTTAGAGTTGTTTTTAGGCAAGATTTCTGATTACCCTTTAAAAATTTTGATAACTCCTTCAAATTCTCTCATGAAAAAAAAACTGAGTCCGTCACTAATATCTCGTTTAAATAAAAGATGATGTTTATTAATTTTTATACGTGGAACTCAACTAAATTTTTTAAGAACAAATATACTAAACAGGATTGTCTATGTAAAGTAGTGATTTAAAAGTCTTATTATTATGTGACAATATAATATGTGAAGGTTTGTGTATGATACTACAGTCTGCAGATGCTATAATAATTGATCACTGGTCTTATCAATGTTGTATCACAATTTATTTATTATTTGAAAAACTATTGAATGAATTTATATACGTGGTTATAGTATTAAACATATTGTTGAACTACTCAGGTGATGATTAACTGAATAATTGAAGGAGACTGAAAACCGGCGTGATTTTTGGGTCATGGTCTCATTTCACAAATCAAATTATGCATCCCACATGCAAACCAATTCCTTCTTTAAACATTCTTTCTATTTAACATATTCTACGCTTAGATTTTTCTTTCCTGATAAAAAAAAGAAGATAAGAAGAAAATTGACACCACAATTTAATCAAATACAAAGTCTTACAAACATAAGAAGTCGTATAAAGGATATCAAACGGACTTCGATTGACATCATTCAAGCGGCATTTGAACCGTTCATTGAACTCCACGATGTGAGATTTTAGGTTTTCACTTTTGGATTTATTGATTGCAGATTTTTGAATTTTTGTTTATTATCATTGTGTTTTTTATTTAGAGTAAATTATTTTTTGAGTCATCGTGTTTTAGTGATTTAACCATTGAGTCCAAATAAAAAAGTTTAACGCTCTTGAGTCCTTAACTGTTCATTTTATAACGTTTTGAGTCCATGTGTTTTAGTAGTTTTAACCACTTGAGTCCAAAATAAAAAATATAAATGTTAAAAATTGGACTCAAAACGTTATAAAATCAGCGGTTAGTGATTCAAAGCGTTAAACTTTTTATTTTGAATTCAAGTGGTTATAACACTAAAACACAGAGACTGTAAAAGTAATTTACTCCTTTATTTATAATTGTTTCTTTTTAATATTTGCGTCATTGTGTCATTTTTGCGACTTATTATATCTTTTTTTTCTTCGACATTGTATTATATTTTTAGACAAGGTGTTATATTTTGCTCGAAATTGTGTCATCTTGTACGATATATTATGTCTTTGTATATTTCTTATTTTTAGAAGCCTTTGTATAATAATTTAATCACTTGTTTATAAATATAAGTCAATTACTAGAATTCATGAATCTATGAATTCTAAGGGTGGAATTATAAATTTTAAAATAGTTCTGTGGCTATGAGTTACATGTCAAATTCTTCCGCATAGTATATATATATTTTTCTAAAAAAATTAAGACTGATTGGTGGTGCCACTAGATTACTTGTACATAGATATCGTGTTATTGTGCTATTAGTGTTATTCGACAACGAGCCCACCCCTAGGGATGAGGAAAGGGTGCCATGCTTGCACTCCAATCCTCCACAAGGTATCCTTATGGCGTATAAACAAATAAGCACGCAAGCTCCTTCTATCTAGGTTTCTTTTAAAACCAACCTTACACTTATCTATATACAATATACTTTAATAGTTGTATCATAATCATAATGTTTTATATTTATAACAAGCATCTAACGTGTATAAAATAACTTGGAAAAAGTTATCATATATGGCTTGTTTAAAACATAATTTTATTTTAACTTGTTAATATTTAAACATTTTACTTATAACTTAGAGAACTTTAATTAACCTCATTATTAATTAGATTAACTTCTAGTCAAATCTATTGATGCTTATAAAAGGTAAAATATACATGTAACTTTATAATTAATTTATATGTATTATTTATTACTATAGCACAACTCAGTTTAAGTTTTCTTTTAGTTTCATTAATTTGGAATGACAAATATTTATATTTATTTGTAACATAATAAAACTAACACTTTATCAAAATACCTAATTTCTTCATCAAACATTAATGCAATATAATACATTTAAACTAAAAATGCATACATAATTTTATTAACAAATAAGACGAAATAAACTCTCTCTCTCTCTCTCTCTTTATATATATATATATATATCCATGGGGAGGGTTATCTTGAGAATGCTAAATATTGCGAGAACAGTAGAACGAATGAGAATACCAATCAAAACAATTTTTTTAATACAAACCTCATTGTGATTAAAATACAACATCAATATAAGAATTTACGACATCAAATAATTTATTTTTTCCCTCAAAATCACTCTTATTAGATTTTTTACACATGTGTAAATATAACAAAATTACACATGTGTAAATGACATACTTACACATGTGTAAAAAAAATTATTTACGAATTTACGTAAATTAAACGTGAAAATTTATTTTCTAAAATTGTATTCGAATAAAATGATAAGTGTAAAAAGAAATTTTAAATTTGAATTGTTTTTGACCAAGTTTTCGTGGTTTTTTTATTTGTTCTCACGTTTCTCGCGATATTTAGCGTTCTCATTTAAACCCTCCCCTATCCATATAATATAGCAATATTTTAAAGATTACTGATCACATAACATCATTGAGTGTGGACGGTTTCATTCCTAGCATCTTCTAACTAATTAAGTTATACTAGATGCTTGCCTTTTCTCACGGTTACACTTCAAGGTGGCGGCCATTCTTCTCTTTTTCTCTCTATATAATACAACCTTCGACTCCATCACTGCTCTCTCTCTCTCTCCTCCTTTGTTTGTGTTTTCTCTCTAAAATGGAAGCCACTCAAGAATATTGTTACAGTTCATACATGACCGATTCAAGAAACATGATCAACAAAGGAAAAAGAACCAAACGCCCAAGACCCTCTTCCCCTCTAGCTTTAACCATGGCCTCCACCTCTTCCACCACCACTAGTGAAGATGGTGACATAGAAAACCCTACTAATAACACCTTCCACATGCCAACCAATACTTCTATCGAATTCACAAAAATTCTACAAGAACACGAGGAAGAAGATATGGCCAACTGCTTAATTCTTTTGGCTCAGGGCCAGTCTTCCCTGCCGCCCCCACTGCAGAAAGATAGTGCAGTGGAGGTGGCGAGGAAGTCACAGTTTTATATTTATGAATGTAAAACATGTTATCGCGGGTTTTCGTCCTTTCAAGCCCTTGGTGGCCATAGGGCTAGTCACAAGAAACCCTTTAAGCCTAATGTGGAAGATAAAAGTAGGCAAAGTATGGCCAAACAAGATGTAGATGTTGATAGTTCTACAACGTTATCTCTACAAATTGGTTCGAGCCGCATGACTCAATGTAACCCTAGTGGCTTGGTAAAGGTAACCAAGATTCATATATGTTCGATATGTGGTGCTGAGTTTGGTTCTGGTCAGGCGCTAGGTGGTCATATGAGGCGACATAGGTCCATGCCATGGCTACAACCAATTGTAGTGGTTCGGATGGGTGTCAAGAATCCAAGAAACCGAAAAGCGTACTATCGTTGGACTTGAATCTTCCGGCTCCGATTGAAGATGATCAGAGGGACAAGAAATTCCCGTTTCGATCGAGAGATCAAATGATCACGTTCTCGAATTCTTCTCTTGTGCATTGTCATTTCTAAATTCAGACATGTACCATTTACGATTTGTTATTATGTAAATTGATTCGTTAAAATTCTTTTAGTTTGTTAATAGAATTGATGTTGCATTCTTTGAAGATTAATGATGTGTTTAATTACAAACTATTTTTTTTCTTTCATTTAATTTGTACAGCGATCACATTCGTGACAGATATATAATTTAATAAACTTTTGTTATTAATTAACATAAATTTATGTTGTGACCGCTTAGTCTATCAAAACAAAATTGTAGTGGAAAATATTTTAACAAAAACTATTGTTCTCTTTATTATATTTTTTTTTATCAAGGAATGGTTATGTTCCAATTAGTATTTGTTTTTAGTAAATTACAAGTTTTGTACCTTATCTATATATTCTTTTTAGGTGGTGTTTTTTGGCATAAAAATCGACAAGTTTTGTACTTATTTTTTCAAAATCTTGCGCGGTTATATTATTTGAGCCTAACCGTTAATTATTTTGGTTAAAAGGACATACCGTGTAAGATTTTGAAGCAACAATCTTGATTGTTTTTAGCAATAATTTATACTTTTGTCACCCTAAAATAAGTCTATACCCTAATACACTACCTAAAAACATTCAAATACATTGTGTAACTTACTAATTTTATTTAAAATCAAATTCCGTTAAAGGGCAAAATACCCTATATCTTAATAACTAAAATTCATATACCATATCAACCCTGGCTACTCTTAAACGATTTCTCTACCTTTAAAACGCAAACCCTAGTTTCAAATTGTGCAAACCTCTCTCCAAGTTTTGGATTCAAGCAAGAACTCATTCTAAGGCTTTGTGTTTTTTCCATTTAGTTTTTTTGAAATCTACAAAACCCCTATATCAACTTCTATGATAAATGACATCTAAAATCTGAATTAAATTTCTTGTATTTTAAGTGTTCCTGAATGTAGAATTTTGGGACTTTTGATTTTAAATTAAAGTTTTATTGAAAATGAAACTTGTGACTGTTCATAGTCATAGATCTTGTAATTTTTGAGAATTTTTGGTCATCTTTTGAAATTATTTCTTATTTAATCATGTTATATTATATAAAATAATATAAAAATATAGAAATCATAAAAATAAATGTGTATAAATATTTATCTAATTTTTCAGAAAAAATAACAAGTTATGAAACTTATAAAAATGTTCAAGTTATTGATTAATCATTTAAAAAAAGATTAATTAAATGATGGAACTAATAATTATCAATTCGATTAATTTATTTTTACATAAATTATTTGCAAATGTATATTGTCAGGAAAGCTCTTAACCTTCCAAGAGGTAACGTTCTTTGATCTCATCCGGATCTTTCGGGAGCTATGAAATTTGATTATTGTTTCATGATTATTAAAATAAGACATAATTGAGAAGAATTCGTTAAATAATAAAATTGGTAAACGGTATACAAACTTGTCAAGAAACGGACTTGACAAGTCTGTTTGCTAGATGTTCGCTGGACTTAAATTCGTTCATTATGAAGTCTACTTGATGAATGTCTAGAATTCACACAACAGAACACCACCACCCCATCATAAAGGTCCGTTAAACACTAAAACATCAATAATTTCAATGTTTAACTGGTTAATTAGTTCGTAATCAGTATATTTTTTCCAAAAGAATAGTAAGTTCGTATGATACAGATCCAAAAAACCAAAGTTCAGATATGTTTTAACACAAAGAATAAGGTATCATACACTTGATGATGGTGAGATTTTTGGAAAAAACTGCAATTAGAAATACGTTCGTTCACCAGAAGTTCCTAAAGGAGGTTTAGGTGTTTTGAAAGTTATGGTTGACAAGTCAAAAGGTCCTTTTATATACACACATCGCCTTAGACACACGAACTCAACCATGTCTGTTTGGCCAAATCAACTTCGTTTGACACTTTTGACGATTTTGACTTGACAACTCCATTTTATCAAGTCTATTTGACTTCATAAATGTAAAATCCATTTGACTTAGTTTATATCATAAGTCCATTTTTTGAACGACCAACAAAACACATTTTATTAATTCACCTTACAAACAAAACCTGCTAAAAACAAAACAAACAAAAAAACTACAAACATTAAGAGTAAAGTGCCAACATTAAATCTCATCCACTCTTCCCATGTAAAAGCTACCCTTCTGGACCGAGTTTTATCCACAAGAATCCCAATGTTTTCACCTCCTCCACAACCTTAGAAACAGAGGAGATTTGGATTTGAAAACCGATTCATACCAGCTATACTGTAAACTCTACAAAATGTATATACCAAAGCTTGCGTGGCTTCTTCCTAGCTTTTGACATGCCCAACGCCTCATGCATGTTCAAAAGATCCTCAATGTGGAACACATAGAAATAAGTGACACACCACCGTTGAAACTCACCTGCCAAACAGTTTGAGAGAAGTGGCGACCCACGAAAATATGCTTAACCGTCTCAGGACACTCCCTGCACAGCCTACAAACCGTGTCTAGAACATGCACATATCGTATACTAAGCGCACCTGCTGCAGGGAGATGGTTCAGTAAATAGAACAAAAAATTAAAACGAACAAATAAACAAACACTCTCTTTTTGTGAGAGTCATCGGTGAGAAGATCAATCAGCTTCGTTAAACTATTTCACACTTGTAGTTGATTTTTATTATGTCTAATTTTTTGCGAAGATTAGTCCAAAATGTTCGCCGGAATTGTTTATCCACTTAAATAAAAGACATGGAAATTTCAAAAACTCATTACCTTGTGATATGTTTAAGTATATTTTAAACTGATATACATGTGTGTCCCATTTTAGGACATACCCTGACGATCAAGGTATGCACAAAGTTTCCTTGTAGCGGGTGAGTATTTTGTTTTCATCCTTATTTGAATTACAAAGTCAACAATTGGTCAACATGTATTTATGATCGTACAGTCAAAGTGACCAATGTTGTGTTTGACTAGGGTTGGGAAAATACCAAATTTTGGTATGATTATTGCGTTAAGAATTTTGAATGACTCTCTAATAGAGCTTCTTAATTTCAGGGTTTTTGGCATCTTAGCTCTTTTAATATATCTTAATTGTTCCTAGGTGCAACAGAAGGAAAACCATGATATCCCTGAAAGAAAAACAATATAAAGACTCGAAACCTCAGATTTTGGTAATCTATCACACAAGATTAAGACTATAAAGACATGTGCCATTACTATTCGTGCCAAGTACTAAGCGAAACCTAACATGAGTCAATGGAGACTGTCTTTATATCCAAGCTTGTTCAGCGCCAAGATCCTAACTTTTACGTCGGAAATGCATTGTGATCATCCATTCACCATTTCAAGCTTCAAACATAAAAAAACTTATGAACTTATATGTCATTCTCACATTGTCTTTATGAAAACCCTAAACCGACTTGAAAGCTTCAAAACCGGTGTGAGAATGCAATGAAACAGGTTGCCTCCAATCCTGGTTGGAGAAAGTAGCTTGATCTCATGAATCCACAAGGCAAAACACCATAAACGTGAGATTTTTGGTTCATTTCACGGTTTATCTCTCTAGAGTGAAGGAGTGTCCTGTGAGAATGAGGAGGCTAATCTTACCACCTTCCGTATTAGGGTTTTCATATGCAATTACTGTTATGCCTTTCATGGGCCTTGCCACCTAAGTTAGGCTTTTAACCGTAATCAATATTAAGTCCATATACATATCCATTTTAGTATTTGAATCCAAAGTACATTTATTATTAATTCAACTCAACTCAACTCAACTCATCAGGCTATTCTACTCTGTAAGCCACTACTGAAACACGTGCTACAATCTGAATGATCCAGTAAACCTTGGCCTTAAGTTTCTTCTTTTGCAGAATGTAATGATTTCCTTGCATGGAGAAACTTTTCACATAAATCTTTAGCCTCAATGGTCTATATAGATGTGGTTGAATGAATTATGTAGATGGTGTGTATGTATATATATCCCGGTAAGATTGATTATTTACGTGGTCTTATAAATAGTTTTGTGAATTATTTATGTAATTGTGTCAGATCTAATTAATAAACAAATTATTCGGTTGGGTTTTTATTTAGATTGGGCCTATAGCCCAGTTGTGTAGTAGAGTCTCGTATCGGGTCCAAAGTCGTGAAACACGATTCCTAGTTCGTATACTAAATTAACTAACAATTTAGGAATCAAATAAATAAAAATTGCGATCAACTAAATAAAATACTTGAAAATTGTGGTTCTTACACATGGACATCAGCAATACTTTAAAAGAAAAACCGGGTATTTATGACCACTGTTAATAGCTTTTGCGACCACTTTGCTACTGCAGCCACAAATTACCTACGACGGAACGTACTGTACACTTAGCAACTGACTTGCGACCAACTTGTTCTTGTGACGATTTGGACTACTAATCGCAAATAGTTGCAAATTTTATTCTCCGTTATGAAAATGCCTCTTTAAACTTCCGGTCTCTTTTTTTCTTTTTCTTTTTACAAATATGTCCAAAACCATATAAATGTAGATACAAGTACAAATCAACAAAAAAAATTGGTAAAATTATATAAACACTAAATACAAACAAAAATACAATTACAATTCTGTGTTAATTTAACTGAAAAAGTTCTGCACCAACTATTTTTTCTAGATGATGATCAATATATACAGTAATCAAATTTGTGGCTCATTCGACCATTCTCCAATATGAGAATTGAGTTCTTCAGCAGAAGTTGAGTCCTTGCCAAATGGCTTGTCAACAACTATTATTAATAAAAATTTATTATAATAATAATGTGGGTGACGTATGGAAATCAAGAAAGAGCCGATACATGAAATTAAATACTTGGTAGATAAAGTCATATTCGTTCCAACTGGATAACTCCAAAATCTATAAGTTATTTTATTTATATAATATGAACATCTTTTTTTTTTAATTAGTTTTGTTCGTCAGTATCATAATTTTATATTTACAAACAAAAAGACATGGTACAAACTAATAGATGTTCTTTTGCTATTTATAAATAGCCCTTGGGTAGTTTCAGATATCTAGAACCACCAAACCAACTTCTGAAACTCCAATGGCTTCCCCTCCCACAAACCTTCACTTTGTCTTGTTTCCATGGCCAGCTCAAGGTCATTTGATCCCCTATGGTGGACATAGCCCGGATGTTAGCCAAAAGAGGTGTAATGGTTACTGTTATCACAACTCCTGTTAACACAAACCGTATTAAACCGGTCATTCGTGCGATCATAGCAAATCTCAAGATCCAAGTTCTAGATATGTCAGGTTACAAAAAGATTATAACAGAGGCTTAACACATGTTATATATTCCAAAATGTGCACAACAAATGACCCGTTTCATATTATATATTCCAAAATTACCGGTACATGTGTTACCATAAATGGCTCGTTTCATATTACATGTTACATACTAACTTGTACATTTATTACTTGTACAGGTGTTACGGTCGGTATCCACATTATCGGATAGTTTAAACATCAACAAAAATAAAATAGATATTACTTTTTTTTTAAATTAACAAAGGTTAACACACATTATATATCATTCTAACAAGGGCTTAACACATGTTATACATGAACACATGTCAGGTTACATCATAGTGTTCTGTTACAGCATGAACCACTAACACATGTTATAAATGAACGAAGAGTTCTTTCCCAGAAAATGTGACTTATTCAGGTCCCCACATTAACGTCGACTACATCCATCCAGCTTGTCAATTGAATATCTTTATGGGTCTGTTTCTGTAAATCAAGCAACCCATTCGGTGATGTAGACATTCTTTCGATGTCTCCAGCAAAGCAACTTCTTTTGCCTGAAACGATCCCAAATAATTACAAAACTAAAAAATGATAAACACATAATGACCAACTCCAAATTATCTTCACCAGATCCAAAATAATTTACCATCAACTAGCCTAAATTCAACACATAATGACCAACTCCAATTACATTCGTCCGTCTTCAAGATCCCTTAAAATATAAATCTGATGTGTTGTTAGGATCGTCTGGGTTCAGCCTCCTATTTCGTTCCTCTTTTTTTATTGGTAGCCGATCTTTTTCTTTTTATCTTTATCAATTGCTGGCACCGCCTCCTCGTAATTAGCATCCCATTCCAATATAAATTATCTCAAGTCCACGAAATTGCAAAAAGATTAACATCAACGTCTCCTTGATTCTTGCGACCCCACTTTTACTTCTTTTATTTTCCTATATTTGCAATTACAAAATCCAAAATAATAATCATAGTTAATTTGATATCAAGCATTAAAAACCCATTTAATAACAACTATGACTCTCTGTTTTCTTTTTACAAGCATACGAACTTATTGTATTAACCAATTAAATGATCATAAAAAGACATTCAACTTGTTTTTGTTTAAAACTCACCAAATTTAATATGAACTAAAAACTAGAAGAGTTTAATAAAAACAACTCAAATTTTACTCAAAAGTATAGGATTAGTGTTTCTTGGATTTCTTGGAATCTTGAAGGTAGGTCAGAGATTAGTGTTTCTTGGATTAGTGTTTGTTGAGATCACTTCTAGATCTGGGATTAGTGTTTCTTGGAATCTTGAAGGTAGATCTTTGAATTCTGAAATGAGATCATAATTGTTCTTCTTCACGTTTGTGGGGTGAGGGAGGAAAGAAATGTGATAATTGTGAGTAAAAGTGGAAAGAGAAAGAGGGATATAATTCTGAAATCTCTTATTTGATTTGACAGTACAACATGGCAGGGGGTTTTTGATTTCCAATGCTTAAAAAGTCATTCTTACTACCAAAAATACCCTTGTATGCATTAATTTAAATCTAATATATACACCAAAAAAGGAGAACCGTTGATCTATTAAAGTGAAATCAAATCAATGGTGGATCTAGGGTTTTCAGGGTTTTCTTAAAAAGATGTGGTTTTACACTTAACCCTTCCATATATATATATATATATATATATTTATATATATATTATATAATACAATATAACTTAGTAGTCATAGTCATAAACTTAGTAGTCATTAGTCATAACCCATTAAAAATTAAAATTACAAGTCACATCCTATGTATGATTCTTCCTTAGAATGTTCCTTACGCCAAGAATCTTAAATTCTTAATAGTCCTTGTTTTTTTTTCCTTATTTACACACTATATATAATATATGGATGTAACAACATTAATACAACTCATATTCATTATGATGATGAAATCTCGCTGAAGCAACCGCACAAATATTTATTACTCTACATCTAACAACATAATACTCTATAAGTATACAATATACAATGTCTTAATAGAAATCTAATCATAGTTGTGAGTAATGATCCAAACTTTTACTCAATTGTTTGGATTGCCTATGAAATTTACCACCAAACTCTTAAGACTCATATATGGAAAAAAAATTAATACCAACATGAATTGTATAACAAGTTACATGTACAGTCATACAAAAAACAAGTTACATGTACAGTAACTTCATATGATTTTTTTTACTTTCATGCTTCAACGGTTAGCATTGGCACTTATAACACCTCAAATTTTTTAAAGACTTTATAATAAACTTTTACGTGCTTATTTTTATGTACGTATCGGTATAAATTTAGGCTGATTTACGTTTCAATGTAATTTTTTTTTGAAAATGGGTAGTTTCAAATATAATACATTTTTGTGCTTCTCTTTTTGTACCTTTTTTACTTGGTTTACATTTTGACATAAATTTTGTTTTGAAACAAGTCGGGTTAAACATAATCCGTTTTCATTAGATGGTAAAAATTCAAGTTACTTTACGTTTCGATATTGCCGCAACGCTGGTGCACCATTCTTTAACTTAAAAAAACTTACGTACTAATTTTTACCTACGTATTGGTAGAATTTCAATTTGGTTAACGTTTCAACTAAAATTTCTTTCGCAAATAAGTTCGATCAAATATAATACATCTTCGTGCTTCTTTTTATGTGAGTTTTTTTTTACTTTGTCAACGTTATGATGTTACTTTTGTTCAGAAACAAGTCGGATATAATATAATACGTTTTTATTAGACGGTACAAATACAAGTTACTTTACATTTCGAACCCACCGCAACGCGTGGAGAAACTTACTAGTTTATATTATCCAAAAGGGAAGAAAAAAACTGTTTCAATTGAAGAAATTAACCATATTTTTGTTAGTTTTCAGCCTCCATGCTCACATGGTGCATCCAATTCGTACAAAAAATTAGTCGAATAAAAATGAGGCAAGCAAACATATAAGTTGAGAAAACTATATTATTTGAGAAAACTATATATATATATTTTTAAACTTAAATTTACGGGTAAAAGTTGGGTAGGATATTTAAACATTATTTGGCCTTTTCATGATTAAATAAGCTAAAAAACCTAGACAAAAACAAAAAAATATATATATTTACAAGTTATTATTATTTTGCGACCTCTAATTATTTTAAAGCATTTCTTTTTATAACAGAAAGTTGAAGAATAATTTAAAAGGAAACAGCAAATTACAAGTTAAAAATCCTCCCGGACTAATCATTATCCCGGTTTCCACTCTATTTTTCTAATATTACTTCTTATAATTAATCAAAGACAACTATTTCTTAAATAAAGTACTGTTTTATACCTATTCAAATCAGGAAAAAAAATATCAACGAAAAATTAGTAAACCCAAAATCCAGAACTAACAAAAAACCAAAGATAATTAACATGTTTTGTTATATAATATGGTAAAGCAATTTCACTCAATTTGTAATATATTTTTTTATTCATCACTTAATTAGTGAAGTGGTTAGATTAAGTTTTGATCAGGTGGGATGCATTATTTAATAAAGCCGGCCATGTGGATTAATCATACGAAACTCCCATCAGCTTTTGACTTATGTATGCAAGTCAACGAAACAGTTTTATAAATTAGTTTTTTTTTTTGAATAGAATAAATTAGCTATCGACACCTTATTAAGGGTTATTTTATATATTTAATTTGGAAGACATTTCTCTAGTATTACTATTCGAAAAGGGCAAGATAATGCTAATTTGGATGTCATGAAATGTTGTTTACTGACACACAAGTGTAGAATTTTTATAATATAGATTTTATACATTGTTTGAATATGTGTATTAATTAGACCATCCTTAACGGATACGAACATATACTACATTTGTTAGAGAGGGCCATATATTGCCTAGCTAGGGGCGTTCGTGATGAATTTGCATAGAGACGGCCATATACGACATTTGTTAGAGACGGCCATATATTGCCTAGCTAGCTGCGTTCGTGATGAATTTACATTAAGATAAAGAGATTGCTTGATATGATTAAAAGCGTGATAGAAATGTCTTTACGATATAAAATCCTTTCCTAAAAATATTTAGAGTTATTTTTAGGCAGATTTCTGATTACCCTTTAAAAATTTTGATAACTCCTTCAAATTCTCTCATGAAAAAAAAACTGAGTCCGTCACTAATATCTCGTTTAAATAAAAGATGATGTTTATTAATTTTTATACGTGGAACTCAACTAAATTTTTTAAGAACAAATATACTAAAAAGGATTGTCTATGTAAAGTAGTGATTTAAAACTCTTATTATTATGTGACAATATAATATGTGAAGGTTTGTGTATGATACTACAGTCTGCAGATGCTATAATAATTGATCACTGGTCTTATCAATGTTGTATCACAATTTATTTATTATTTGAAAAACTATTGAATGAATTTATATACGTGGTTATAGTATTAAACATATTGTTGAACTACTCAGGTGATGATTAACTGAATAATTGAAGGAGACTGAAAACCGGCGTGATTTTTGGGTCATGGTCTCATTTCACAAATCAAATTATGCATCCCACATGCAAACCAATTGCTTCTTTAAACATTCTTTCTATTTAACATATTCTACGCTTAGATTTTTCTTTCCTGATTAAAAAAAAAATAAGATAAGAAGAAAATTGACACCACAATTTAATCAAATACAAAGTCTTACAAACATAAGAAGTCGTATAAAGGATATCAAACGGACTTCGATTGACATCATTCAAGCGGCATTGGAACCGTCTCATTGAACTCCACGATGTGAGATTTTAGGTTTTCACTTTTGGATTTATTGATTGTAGATTTTTGAATTTTGGTTTATTATCATTGTGTTTTTTATTTAGAGTAAATTATTTTTTGAGTCATCGTGTTTTAGTGATTTAACCATTTGAGTCCAAATAAAAAAGTTTAACGCTCTGAGTCCTTAACTGTTCATTTTATAACGTTTTGAGTCCATGTGTTTTAGTAGTTTTAACCACTTGAATCCAAAATAAAAAAATACAAATGTTAAAAATTGGACTCAAAACGTTATAAAATCAGCGGTTAGTGATTCAAAGCGTTAAACTTTTTATTTTGAATTCAAGTGGTTATAAACCACTAAAAACAGAGACTCTAAAAGTAATTTACTCCTTTATTTATAATTGTTTCTTTTTAATATTTGCATCATTGTGTCATTTTTGCGACTTATTATATCTTTTTTTTCTTCGACATTGTATTATATTTTTAGACAACGTGTTATATTTTGCTCGAAATTGTGTCATCTTGTACGATATATTATGTCTTTATATATTTCTTATTTTTAGAAGCCTTTGTATAATAATTTAATCACTTGTTTATAAATATAAAGTCAATTACTAGAATTCATGAATCTATCAATTCTAATGGTGGAATTATAAATTTTAAAATAGTTCTGTGGCTATGAGTTACATGTCAAATTCTTCCGCATAGTATATATATATTTTTCTAAAAAAATTAAGACTGATAGGTGGTGCCACTAGATTACTTGTACATAGATACCGTGTTATTGTGCTATTAGTGTTATTCGACAACGAGCCCACCCCTAGGGATGATGAAAGGGTGCCATGCTTGCACTCCAATCCTCCACAAGGTATCCTTATGGCGTATAAACAAATAAGCACGCAAGCTCCTTCTATCTAGGTTTCTTTTAAACCAACCTTACACTTATCTAAATACAATATACTTTAATAGTTGTATCATAATCATAATGTTTTATATTTATAACAAGCATCTAACGTGTATAAAATAACTTGGAAAAAGTTATCATATATGGCTTGTTTAAAACATAATTTTATTTTAACTTGTTAATATTTAAACATTTTACTTATAACTTAGAGAACTTTAATTAACCTCATTATTAATTAGATTAACTTCTAGTCAAATCTATTGATGCTTATAAAAGGTAAAATATACATGTAAACTTTATAATTAATTTATATGTATTATGTATTACTATAGCACAACTCAGTTTAAGTTTTCTTTTAGTTTCATTAATTTGGAATGACAAATATTTATATTTATTTGTAACATAATAAAACTAACACTTTATCAAAATACCTAATTTCGTCATCAAACATTAATGCAATATAATACATTTAAACTAAAAATGCATACATAATTTTATTAACAAATAAGACGAAATAAACCACCCTCTCTCTCTCTCTCTATATATATATATATATATATATATATTATATATATATATCCATCAAGGGGAGGGTTATCTTGAGAATGCTAAATATTGCGAGAACCGTGAGAACGAATGATAATACCAATCAAAAATTTTTTTTTAATACAAACCTTATTGTGATTAAAATACAACATTAATATAAGAATTTACGACATCAAATAATTTATTTCTTTCCTCAAAATCACTCTTATTAGATTTTTTACACATGTGTAAATATAACAAAATTACACATGTGTAAATGACATACTTACACATGTGTAAAAAAATTATTTACGAATTTACGTAAATTTAAACGTGTAAATTTATTTTCTAAAATTGTATTCGAATAATGATAAGTGTAAAAAGAAAATTTAAATTTGAATTGTTTTTGACCAAGTTTTCGTGGTTTTTTAATTTGTTCTCATGTTCTCGCAATATTTAGCGTTCTCATTTAAACCCTCCCTTATCCATATAATATAGCAATATTTTAAAGATTACTGATCACATAACATCATTGAGTGTGGACGGTTTCATTCCTAGCATCTTCTAACTAATTAAGTTATACTAGATGCTTGCCTTTTCTCACGGTTACACTTCAAGGTGGCGGCCATTCTTCTCTTTTTCTCTCTATATAATACAACCTTCGACTCCATCACTTCTCTCTCTCTCCTCCTTTGTTTGTGTTTCTCTCTCTAAAATGGAAGCCACTCAAGAATATTGTTACAGTTCATACATGACCGATTCAAGAAACATGATCAACAAAGGAAAAAGAACCAAACGCCCAAGACCCTCTTCCCCTCTAGCTTTAACCATGGCCTCCACCTCTTTCACCACCACTAGTGAAGATGGTGACATAGAAAACCCTACTAATAACACCTTCCACATGCCAACCAATACTTCTATCGAATTCACAAAAATTCTACAAGAACACGAGGAAGAAGATATGGCCAACTGCTTAATTCTTTTGGCTCAGAGCCAGTCTTCCCTGCCGCCCCCACTGCAGAAAGATAGTGCAGTGGAGGTGGCGATGAAGTCGCAGTTTTATATTTATGAATGTAAAACATGTTATCGCGGGTTTTCGTCCTTTCAAGCCCTTGGTGGCCATGAATTGGTTCGAGCCGCATGACTCAATGTAACCCTAGTGGCTTGGTCAAGGTAACCAAGATTCATATATGTTCGATATGTGGTGCTGAGTTTGGTTCTGGTCAGGCGCTAGGTGGTCATATGAGGCGACATAGGTCCATGCCCATGGCAACAACCAATTGTAGTGGTTCGGATGGGTGTCAAGAATCCAAGAAACCGGAAAGCGTACTATCGTTGGACTTGAATCTTCCGGCTCCGATTGAAGATGATCAGAGGGACAAGAAATTCCCGTTTCGATCGAGAGATCAAATGATCACGTTCTCGAATTCTTCTCTTGTGCATTGTCATTTCTAAATTCAGACATGTACCATTTACGATTTGTTATTATGTAAATTGATTCGTTAAAATTCTTTTAGTTTGTTAATAGAATTGATGTTGCATTCTTTGAAGATTAATGATGTGTTTAATTACAGCTATTTTTTTTCTTTCATTTAATTTGTACAGCGATCACATTCGTGACATATATATAATTTAATAAACTTTTGTTATTAATTAACATAAATTTATGTTGTGACCGCTTAGTCTATCAAAACAAAATTGTAGTGGAAAATATTCTAACAAAAACTATTTTTCTCTTTATTATATTTTTTTTTATCAAGGAATGGTATGTTCCTATTAGTATTTGTTTTTAGTAAATTACAAGTTTTGTACCTTATCTATATATTCTTTTTAGGTGGTGTTTTTTGGCATGAAAATCGACAAGTTTTGTACTTATTTTTTCAAAATCTTGCGCGTTATATTATTTGAGCCTAACCCGTTAATTATTTTGGTTAAAGGACATACCGTGTAAGATTTTGAAGCAACAATCTTGATTGTTTTTAGCAATAATTTATACTCTTTGTCACCCTAAAATAAGTCTATACCCTAATACACTACCTAATAACATTCAAATACATTGTGTAACTTACTAATTTTATTTAAAATCAAATTCCGTTAAAGGTGCAAAATACCCTATATCTTAATAACTAAAATTCATATATCATATCAACCCTGGCTACTCTTAAACGATTTCTCTACCTTTAAAACGCAAACCCTAGTTTCAAATTCGTGCAAACCTCTCTCCAAGTTTTGGATTCAAGCAAGAACTCATTCTAAGGCTTGTGTTTTTTCCATTTAGTTTTTTCGAAATCTACAAAACCCCTATATCAACTTCTATGATAAATGACATCTAAAATCTGAATTAAATTTCTTGTATTTAAGTGTTCCTGAATGTAGAATTTTGGGACTTTTGATTTTAAATTAAAGTTTTATTGAAAATGAAACTTGTGACTGTTCATAGTCATAGATCTTGTAATTTTTGAGAATTTTTGGTCATCTTTTGAAATTATTTCTTATTTAATCATGTTATATTATATAAAATAATATAAAAATATAGAAATCATAAAAATAAATGTGTATAAATATTTATCTAATTTTTCAGAAAAATACACAAGTTATGAAACTTATAAAAATGTTCAAGTATCTTGATTAATCATTTAAAAAAAAGATTAATTAAATGATGAAACTAATAATTATCAATTCGATTAATTTATTTTTACATAAATTATTTGCAAATGTATATTGTCAGGAAAGCTCTTAACCTTCCAAGAGGTAACGTTCTTTGATCTCATCCGGATCTTTCGGGAGCTATGAAATTTGATTATTGTTTCATGATTATTAAAATAAGACATAATTGTGAAGAATTCGTTAAATAATAAAATTGGTAAACGGGTATACAAACTTGTCAAGAAACGGACTTGACAATTCTGTTTGCTAGATGTTCGTTGGACTTAAATTTGTTCATTATGAAGTCTACTTGATGAATGTCTAGAATTCCACACAACAGAACACCACCATCCCATCATAAAGGTCCGTTAAACACTAAAACATCAATAATTTCAATGTTTAACTGGTTAATTAGTTCGTAATCAGTATATTTGTTCCAAAAGAATAGTAAGTTCGTATGATACAGATCCAAAAAACCAAAGTTCAGATATGTTTTAACACAAAAAATAAGGTATCATACACTTGATGATGGTGAGATTTTTGGAAAAAAACTGCAATCAGAAATACGTTCGTTCACCAGAAGTTCCTAAAGGAGGTTTAGGTGTTTTGAAAGTTATGGTTGACAAGTCAAAAGGTCCTTTTATATACCCACATCGCCTTAGACACACGAACTCAACCATGTCTGTTTGGCCAAATCACCTTCGTTTGACACTTTTAACGATTTTGACTTGACAACTCCATTTTATCAAGTCTATTTGACTTCATAAATGTAAAATCCATTTGACTTAGTTTATATCATAAGTCCATTTTTGAACGACCAACAAAACACATTTTATTAATTCACCTTACAAACAAAACCTGCTAAAAACAAAACAAACAAAAAAACTACAAACATTAAGAGTAAAGTGCCAACATTAAATCTCATCCACTCTTCCCATGTAAAAGCTACCCTTCTGGACCGAGTTTTATCCACAAGAATCCCAATGTTTTCACCTCCTCCACAACCTTAGAAACAGAGGAGATTTTGGATTTGAAAACCGATTCATACCAGCTATACTGTAAACTCTACAAAACTGTATATACCAAAGCTTGCGTGGCTTCTTCCTAGCTTTTGACATGCCCAACGCCTCATGCATGTTCAAAAGATCCTCAATGTGGAACACATAGAAATAAGTGACACACCACCGTTGAAACATCACCTGCCAAACAGTTTGAGAGAAGTGGTGACCCATGAAAATATGCTTAACCGTCTCAGGACACTCCCTGCACAGCCTACAAACCGTGTCTAGAACATGCACATATCGTATACTAAGTGCACCTGCTGCGGGGAGATGGTTCAGTAAATAGAACAAAAAATTAAAACGAACAAATAAACAAACACTCTCTTTTTGTGAGAGTCATCGGTGAGAAGATCAAATCAGCTTCGTTAAACTATTTCACACTTGTAGTTGATTTTTATTATGTCTAATTTTTGCGAAGATTAGTCCAAAATGTTCGCCGGAATTGTTTATCCACTTAAATAAAAGACATGGAAATTTCAAAAACTCATTACCTTGTGATATGTTTAAGTATATTTTAAACTGATATACATGTGTGTCCTATTTTAGGACATACTCTGACAATCAAGGTATGCACAAAGTTTCCTTGTAGCGGGTGAGTATATTGTTTTCATCCTTATTTGAATTACAAAGTCAACAATTGGTCAACATGTATTTATGATCGTACAGTCAAAGTGACCAATGTTGTGTTTGACTAGGGTTGGGAAAATACCAAATTTTGGTATGATTATTGCGTTAAGAATTTTGAATGACCCTCTAAGAGAGCTTCTTAATTTCAGGGTCTTTGGCATCTTAGCTCTTTTAATATATCTTAATTGTTCCTAGGTGCAACAGAAGGAAAACCATGATATCCCTGAAAGAAAAACAATATAAAGACCCGAAACCTCAGATTTTGGCAATCTATCAACAGAAGATTTAAGACTATAAAGACATGTGCCATTACTATTCGTGCCAAGTACTAAGCGAAACCTAACATGCGTCAATGGAGACTGTCTTTATATCCAAGCTTGTTCAGCGCCAAGATCCTAACTTTTACGTCGGAAATGCATTGTGATCATCCATTCACCATTTCAAGCTTCAAACATAAAAAACTTATGAACTTATATGTCATTCTCACATTGTCTTTATGAAAACCCTAAACCGACTTGAAAGCTTCAAAACCGGCGTGAGAATGCAATGAAACAGGTTGCCTCCAATCTCGGTTGGAGAAAGTAGCTTAATCTCATGAATCCACAAGGCAAAACACCATAACTGTGAGATTTTTGGTTCATTTCACGGTTTATCTCTCTAGAGTGAAGGAGTGTCTGGTGAGAATGAGGAGGCTAATCTTACCACCTTCCGTATTAGGGTTTTCATATGCAATTACTGTTATGCCTTTCATGGGCCTTGCCACCTAAGTTAGGCTTTTAACCGTAATCAATATTAAGTCCATATACATATCCATTTTAGAATTTGAATCCAAAGTACATTTATTATGGATTCAACTCAACTCAACTCAACTCAACTCATCAGGCTATTCTACTCTGTAAGCCACTACTGAAACACGTGCTACAATTCTGAATGATCCAGTAAACCTTGGACTTAAGTTTCTTCTTTTGCAGAATGTAATGATTTCCTTGCATGGAGAAACTTTTCACATAAATCTTTAGCCTCAATGGTCTATATAGATGTGGTTGAATGAATTATGTAGATGGTGTGTATGTATATATATCCCGGTAAGATTGATTATTTACGTGGTCTTATAAATAGTTTTGTGAATTATTTATGTAATTGTGTCAGATCTAATTAATAAACAAATTATTCGGTTGGGTTTTTATTTAGATTGGGCCTATAGCCCACGTTGTGTAGTAGAGTCTCGTATCAGGTCCAAAGTCGTGAAACACGATTCCTAGTTCGTATCCTAAATTAACTAACAATTTAGGAATCAAATAAATAAAAATTGCGATCAACTAAATAAAATACTTGAAAATTGTGGTTCTTACACATGGACATCAGCAATACTTTAAAAGAAAAACCGGGTATTTATGACCACTGTTAATAGCTTTTGCGACCACTTTGCTACTGCAGCCACAAATTACATAGCGACGGAAATGTACTGTACATTTAGCAACTGACTTGCGACCAACTTGTTCTTGTGACCGATTTGCGACTTCTAATCGCAAATCAGTTGCAAATTTTATTCTCCGTTACGAAAATGCCTCTTTAAACTTCCGGTCTCTTTTTTTCTTTTTTCTGTTTACAAATATGTCCAAAACCACATAAATGTAGATACAAGTACAAATCAACAAAAAAAATTGGTAAAATTATATAAACACTAAATACAAACAAAAATACAATTACAATTCTGTGTTAATTTAACTGAAAAAGTTCTGCACCAACTATTTTTTCTAGATGATGATCAATATATACAGTAATCAAATTTGTGGCTCATTCGACCATTCTCCAATATGAGAATTGAGTTCTTCAGCAGAAGTTGAGTCCTTGCCAAATGGCTTGTCAACAACTATTATTAATAATAATTTATTAATAATAATAATGTGGGTGACGTATGGAAATCAAGAAAGAGCCGATACATGAAATTAAATACTTGGTAGATAAAGTCATATTCGTTCCAACTGGATAACTCCAAAATCTATAAGTTATTTTATTTATATAATATGAACATCTTTTTTTTTTAATTAGTTTTGTTCGTCAGTATCATAATTTTATATTTACAAACAAAAAGACATGGTACAAACTAATAGATGTTCTTTTGCTATTTATAAATAGCCCTTGGGTAGTTTCAGATAGATCTAGAACCACCAAACCAACTTCTGAAACTCCAATGGCTTCCCCTCCCACAACCCTTCACTTTGTCTTGTTTCCATGGCCAGCTCAAGGTCATTTGATCCCTATGGTGGACATAGCCTGGATGTTAGCCAAAAGAGGTGTAATGGTTACTGTTATCACAACTCCTGTTAACACAAACCGTATTAGACCGGTCATTGATCGTGCGATCAAAGCGAATCTCAAGATCCAAGTTCTAGATATCCAACTCCCATTTGCCAAAGCTGGTTTGCCCGAAGGATGCGAAAGTTTCGATATGATTCCATCGATTTCATATGTGGCCAATATGTTCCTAGCAATGAAGCTGTTAGAAGAACCAGCGGAAGAGATCCTTCAGGTCCTTTATCCCCCACCAAGTTGCATCATATCGGATGGCGGTTTTCATTGGACTAACAATTGTGGCGAAAAGGTTAAGTATTCCAAGGATTATTTTCTATGGACCAGGGTGTTTTGCGTCCTTGTGTATAAACATAGTGAATAATACTGATATACTAGACGACATCAAGTCCGACTCAGAGTACTTTGCATTGCCTGGCTTGCCTGATCGGATTGAAGTTACAAAACCGCAAGCTTTAGGTTGGGGAAAGGGAAACACGAAAGAAACTAAAGAAACATTTGAACGAACACAAGAGGCTGAGAAAGCTGCATTCGGGATAGTGGTTAACAGCTTCGGCGCGTTAGAGCCCAAGTATGTTGAAGAGTTTGCAAAGGCAACAGGTAAAAAAGTATGGTGTATAGGACCTGTTTCTCTATCCAACAAAAGCCTTGAAGATATAGCCCAGAGAGGAAACAAGGCTGCAAACGGCGAGCATGATTGCTTGAAATGGTTGGATTCGAGGGAGCCACGGTCTGTGGTCTATGTTTGCTTTGGAAGTTTCTCTAGTGCATCGACGGACCAAGCCATTGAGCTTGCACTGGGACTAGAGTCATCCAACATACCATTTGTTTGGTTCGTTAGGCGAACAAGTGATGAATTCGAGAAATGGGCTTTAGAAGGACAATATGAAGAAATGATAAAAGGTAGAGGCTTAATGGTCCGCGGTTGGGCACCACAAGTCTTGGTATTGTCGCACCAAGCTATTGGTGGTTTTATAACACATTGTGGATGGAACTCAACTCTAGAAGCTATTTGTGCTGGGATCCCAATGGTTACATGGCCACATTTCGCAGATCAATTTCTAAATGAAAGATTCATCGTAAATGTGTTGAAGGTCGGATTAAAAATTGGCGTGGAGGTTCCTATTACGTATCGAGGGAAAGAAAAGTTTGAAGTGATGGTGAAGAGGGAAGCCATCAAAATAGCTGTGGGAGGTTTGATGAATGATGAAGATGAATCACAAAGAAGAAGAAATAGAGCTAAGGAGGTTGCACAAATGGCGAAGAAAGCAATGGAGGACGGAGGTTCATCTCACCTCAACTTGACAATGATGATTGTAGCTATAACTGAAGAACTAGCCCTGAAGAATAAGTAGATTAAAAGTACTTGTGTAGACATTGTAACTTGTTCACCAAGCAAGTTTCCTTCAAACGAACATCCAAACAGTTAGCTCCAGTTACTCTTTATTTTGTTTGTATTGTTAGTGTATGCTTCAGATGAATTGTGTTCATGTCTCCAATGAAAAAGACATCCCAAAGGCTAACATCAAGTGCAAAAATTAAAAGACATTGGCTTTGTTATTATACATATACATATACATATACTTATGATATCCAATGAAAAAGACCTCCCAAAGGTTAACATCAAGTGCAAAAGTTAAAAGACATTGGCTTTGTTATTATTCATATACATATGATAAGAGTTTGTTGGCGTTAATTGTTTGACAGGCCTTGATACACATCAAGAATGAAAAGGTTTAAATTTGCGGGTCTAGTTTGTATTTATCAAAAGTGAAAGGATTAGTTTGAATTAACTTTTACCAAATATGATTGGAGTAACTTTCGTTTTGCTCCCTATGGTATAATTGATCAAATTTGTGGGCGTTCCTACGAAGAAACACTTATGATATTAGAACTCATGCCTTATCGAGCATGTTATTCCACTTTTAAATTAGTTTATTCTGCAGCAGCAAATGCTAGTTTCAATATGGGTTTGAATGAAGCAAATTTAGTGATTAGTAAAGCCGCAGTAAATAAACGTACTATCATGAAGAGATTAAAACCTCGAGCACAAGGGCGTAGTTTTGCAATACAAAACCTACCTGCCATATAGCTATTGTAATGAAAGACATATCCTTAGATGAATATATAGATACCGACTCTATTATATGGTCACACAAGAAAAAAAAGGATACAACTATGTCGTATTATTATTTGTATGGTAATGGGGAACATTGGACAAAAAATAAATCCAATTGGTTTTAGACTTGGTACAACCCAAGGTCATTATCCCCTTTGGTTCGAGCAACCAAAATTATTCTGAGGGTCTGCAAGAAGAACAAAAAATAAGAAATTATATAAAGAATCAGGTACAAAAAAATATGAAAACGTCTTCTGACGTCGAGGGAATTGCACGTATAGAGATTTAAAAAAGAATCAACCTAATCCAAATCATAATCTATATGGGATTTCCAAAAATAGTAATTGAAAGTGAACCATGAGGAATCCAAGAATTACAGATGAATTTACAAAAAGAATTTTCTGTAAATCGGAAACTTAACATTGCTATCACACGAATTGAAAAGCCTTATGGAAACCCTAATATTCTTGAAGAATTTATAGCCGGACAATTAAAAAATAGAGTTTCTTTTCGCAAAGCAATTAAAAAGGCTATAGAATTAACTGAACAAGCAGACACAAAAGGAATTCAAGTGTAAATTGCAGGGCGTATCGACAGAAAAGAAATTGCGCGCGTTGAATGGATTAGAGAGGTTAGGGTTCCAACCATTCACGCTAAAATTGATTATTGTTCCTATACAGTCCGAACAATCTATGGGGTATTAGACATCAAAATTTGGAGCTTTATAGAGAGGAATAATAAATCTTTCTTTTCTGTCCAATAAAAAAATGAACAATAATAATTCTATTATAATTCTATAGGGTTTAATAAAAATTAAATTCATCTTTTCATAAAATTGCTATGCTTAGTGTGTGACTCGTTGGTTTTTTGAGGGTTACTATAAAAAATAGACCCATAGTGTAACATCCGTAAAAAACGGATTTACCAAACCCGCTCCGTTTATTAACCGAACAATCAGTTAAAAATTTCGTGGCGTATTTAATGCCCAAATTATTTTTAAACGATACATAATTAATAAGTATATTGAATTATAAAAGTTTTATTTGAAAAAGTATTAAAATTTGTGGTTTAAAAATAAAAGAAGGCTGCCGGGTTTCGAACCCGGGTCAGCCGAGTCAATCTGGTCAACAAGGCATTAACACACACGCGCTCAACCACTCCGCCACTTTGGGTTTTTGTTAAGATACCGAAACAATTAATTGAAATAATGAATCTCAGAAATCAAATCCAGTCAACTAACGCGCCCAAATCCGTTGACGCCGGAAAATCCGACGTTTTCGTCAAACAGCGTCGGTTATCTATGACTTAACGTAAACATTAAACCTCAACATCGGTTATAACTGATGTCCAGTCCGCGACACAAGCTATAACCGCCGGAAAATCTTTAACCGACGAATCAAGACGGAAATCGGGCCAAATACGTCGATGTTCTGCCCTATAAATACCCCCTCAAACCTCTGCTAGCTTTTTCGCTCACAATTACACCTTTACCCGACGTAATTCCACTCGCCGGAAAAGTTTCGCACCTCGCCGGAAAACCGAGCCTTTCACCTTTGAGCCTTACTGAACCCCCAGAGCTCATACCGAAGCCACTTACACTCACCTCAAGCTCGCTGAAGACCCTCTGCCGCAAGACACACGTCGCCGGAATAGTTTGCTGTCACCGGAGTTACGCCGGCGAAACAGAGGAGCCACTGTTCGGTATACCTTACGCTTAATCTTTCATTCTTTTTATTTATCTCACCTGTAATTAACCACCAGACACTAACGAACTTGATTTAATTTTCGAACCAGTCGGACCTCCGTTTCCGGTTGAGTCCAACGAAGAAGATGAAGTTTTAGTATCGTATAAGTATAATTAAAATCAAGATATATCTCGGGTTAGACACACAGTCCAACGGTGGACTGCGTGCACATAAACACGCAGACGTCTCGAGTTCGATACTTGTCCCACGCATGCTTGCCTTAATAAAAAGTCCTTTTTTTTAACCGAACCGGAGTCACCGCTTATACATGTTAAGTTTAATAAAAACCAGAATAATAACCAAGATAGACACACAGTCCAGTGGTAGACCGTGTGAACGTTTAATCGCACGTCACGAGTTCGAGTCCGGACTACCGCACCGGTACGAACAATTATCAAACTTTTTATATAAGACAGAAAGGAAATTATTTAGTTTGTATATAAGTATAATAAAAATCAGATTATTTAACAAATTAGACACACAGTCCAGCGGTGGACTGTGTGTTAACTCAACCCACAGGTCCCGGGTTCGAGACCTGTGGAGCGCACCGGTTCGATGCATTAAAATCGTTTTTAAAAATAAATGATTTTCTGTTTAATTCAATTAATATATAAATACAATTAAAAACAGAAATATTTCGGGTTAGACACGTAGCTCAGTTGGTAGAGCTGCGTGCACGCGTATGGGAGGTCTCGGGTTCGAGCCTCACCCGGCGCACACAATTACACATACGAACCGGTCAACAGTCAAAGTCAATGGTCAACGGTCAACGGTCAAAAAGTCAACATTTTTTTATTATTTTTATTTATTTATTTTAATTAAAAATCAATTAAAAATACTTAAAAATAACATTTTCAAGGTTAGAAAATAGCCTTAAACTCACAAAAATACACCCATCAATCCTACTAAAATGGATTAATAAATCCGTTTACTTACCGAACCATTATGCCATTATCTAGATTAGTTCACTCGTGGTTAAAACCAACTTCGTGCGTATTCAACATCATCAACCGAACGCACCCAAGGTGAGTGAATCTTACAACTCCCCTTTTTAATTACACGTTTTGGGGTGTGTTCATGTGTCACCAAAAATTAACTCGTTTATTTAAACTTGTGCCATACCATATTGTGATCTAAACTTAGATTGTTGATATTGTTTGTGGTCATGTATTTCATTTTGTCAATTTATATGAAATTCATTCATTAGGCCCATCAGTTCCTCGTAGGAGACGAGTTGAGCAACGCGTGCCTCAAAACAAATCCATTATTGTTCGGGTGTGTATTATTTAGTTTATATTGTTTGTAGTTATGTATTTCATACTGTCAAGTATATGCAAATCATTCATTAGGCCCATCAGTTCCTCGTGAGAGACGAGTTGAGCAACGCGTGCCTCAAAACGATCCATTATTGTTCATGTGTGCATTATTTAATATAAATTGATTGGTGAATAAGTTTACATCTATTTTTACTCATGTGTGGTTGTGCACTTTATTTTGTAATCAATTAAATAAACTTGTTCAAATGTTTTTCATAGGATTCACTCGCCAACTTTTTGTTGATCCAAAAACCATTTTTACACATGATACAGGTGAACAGGATGAAGCAAGGAAAACATAGGAAATGCCTTAGAAGAAAACAATGAAGCCTAGATTGATGTTTAGGACATGATATAAAATTGATTATAATTTCCTATTAAAGTGTATTAATGAATATGAAACGTTAAAATAAATGTCATGAGCTTTGATGATAACCCAATCATGCCCCGATCACCTTTTCCGCTGCGGGTCGGAGTGTGACAGATTGGTATCAGAGCCATGACTATAGGGATATAGGATAGGTTATTAGACCCTTAGAGCCTATACTATAGTTGCCTAAATTTTAATTGTTTAGGTGGTTACATACAAACTTATAATATTTATTGTTTCATATTTGTTTATACTTACCGTCAAACATACATACTTACATACACATTCATCATACATATTTCAATGTTCATATATTCAAATCATCTTCATACTTTTGTTATTCAAAGATTTTGTCGCAATTTTCAAATCTCATCAAAGTAAGTTCTGTGACGGGCATGTAGTAACTGGAAGGGTACAAGTACCGGTAGTCGGAACGTCCTGTCTAGGTTGGCATTCGTATAAATCCAATATAACGGACCAGTTTGCCTACCTGGGGTCTAACGATGAGAGTACGAAGGACCTATTAGGCCAAAGCATGCCACACCAAACGTCGTTCGAACTAACCCACTTTGAGGTGTCACCGTGTCTACACCTGGACACATTCCGAATATCATACGTTATATACATATTTCTCGATTTTCTCCGGGTTTTAGTGTACGTAACCAGGCTAACACATGCGAACCATATGAAAAACCCGGTATTCATGGGGCCCACATGATTACGAAGGTGAAGTATGGCGGCATGCAGGGCCTAATGACGAGCAAAGCCCAAGACATCCTATGGATGTAGTAGATTTATTTTTTTATGAATGTTCATTCCCAAATACGACCCATGATCCCAAAAACATCCAACTCATACTCATGATGCGTATTCCTTGTAGATGTCTTCTAGCCTCGCCCGTAGGAAGATGAGAGCAGGAAAAGCCCGCGAGCGCATGGCTGCCCTAATCGCTCAACAAATGGCTGCCGTAATACCCAACATTGTAATCCAAGTCCAACAAGCACTTACCGCTAATCCCGTCAATCAAGAAGTTCAAAATGTTGTCAATCCTCCCCCAATTACCACTAAATGCACCTACAAACATTTCAAATCATGCGACCCTCCAAAATACGAAGGGACTGAAGGTGTCACCGCTCTCCTCCATTGGTTTGAAGAAATGGAGAACACTTTTCTAAATTGCGATTGCCCCGATGATCGCAAAGTGCGATATGCTACCGGTCGATTATATGGGATAGCACTTACTTGGTGGAATACAGAGAAGGCCAAACGAGGCGTTGACGATACTATGACTTTGACTTGGGAAGAGTTGAAGGAAATCATGACAAGACGGTTTTGCCCAAGGAGCGAAATCAAGAAATTAGAAGATGAGTTCTATTCGTTGAAGCAAAAGGAAGGCGACCACACCACATACAACAAAAGATTTCTCGAGTTAAATCAAATGGTTCCCAACTTGTTCACTCCCCTCTACCGTTTGATCGAGCACTACATTCGAGGTCTTCCGTCAAAGATTCAAGACTCTGTAATAAGTACCACGCCTGCAACTTTGGAAGCAGCAATGGAGCTAGCTACAGAGCTCACTGAGAACCGAATCCGGAACAAAGACTTCAAGGAGGAGAAGAAGAAGGATAAAGCATCAACTGAAACTTCAAACTCCACCCAAACCGAATCCCCTTCTCAACCCACTTTTAAGAGAAAAAGAGACGGGCAACTTTTCGCTACTACCCAACGTAATCAACCAGTTTTACAAGCCATACCAATCCAAGCTATCCCAATCACGCAAATAGCACCCAACTCAACTTACCCAAATAAGAAACCATACCTTGGACCTCACCCTCGATGTAACACCTCTTTTATCACCATCCCCTTACCTTACCTTACCTTGTCGACTATGTACAACTTGTGGACGCTATGGTCATTTGAGCAAGGTTTGCCGCACCCCTCAAAACCAAATCTCTCCCCCTACTCAAAGCATGATCCAAACCTATCATCAACCTCAATACCCCATGTTCCCATATGTTCGGGCTTGTTTCAATTGTGGCGACCCTACCCACTTTAGAAACACGTGCCCTCGATTGGTTAACATCATAAACGCTCAAGCTCAATCCAACCCAGTTAACCAAGTAAATCAAGAAAACCCAATCACTAGGCCACCAGCAAGGGGAAGAGTTTTCAACATCAACGCCAATCCTGACGAAGATAATGACGGCCCAAACGAAACCACCCAACTAGTCCTCTTCACCGAAAATCAAGATTCAACTCCAATCGTTTAGTTTTTTTATGTTTTTCTTTATCACATAGAACCAATCATAACTTAAGGATAAAGCCAATGGGAATTTGACAAGAATATGGTGGATACGCCGCTGGTACTTCCTATATATAAGTATTCTTGCCAAAGGATCAGAGGCATTATCTGGCGGTTATGAGAGGTTCCATGTATAAACTGTTTGAGTGATTATTGTTTATTATTTTCAGTACATGCAATACGATCGGCTCCGTTTGATTGAGCCTTGATCGCACAGACATTTTTCATTTTCAGTACATGCAATACGATCGGCTCCGTTTGATTGAGCCTTGATCGCACAGACATTTTCATTTTCAGTACATGCAATACGATCTTGTGGTTGTTGTGTTTGTTGTAGAGTCACATAGAACTAATCATAACTTGCGGACAAAGTCAATGAAAATTTGACGAGAATATGGTGGATACGCCGCTGGTACTTCCTATATATAAGTATTCTTGTCAAAGGATCAGAGGCATTATCAGGCGGTTATGAGAGGTTCCGTGTATAAAACTGGTTGTGTGATAAGTATTTAGATTAAATTTATTATTTTCAGTACATGCAATACGATCGGCTCCGTTTTATTTAGCCTTGATCGCACAGACATTTTTCATTTTCAGTACATGCAATACGATCGGCTCCGTTTGATTGAGCCTTGATCGCACAGACATTTTTCATTTTCAGTACATGCAATACGATCTTTTGGTTGTTGTGTTTGTTGTAGAGTCACATAGAACTAATCATAACTTGCGGATAAAGTCAATGAAAATTTGACAAGAATATGGTGGATACGCCGCTGGTACTTCCTATATATAAGTATTCTTGTCAAAGGATCGGAGGCATTATCAGGCGGTTATGAGAGGTTCCATGTAGGATTTAGTATGTTTTGGTTGAAGTTTGTTCATCATACATTTCAGTGTATTCAATTTCATCATTTATAGAAGTTGAGCTATGTCTCACTTCCACAATGACTAACCTCTCCATCATAACAAACGAGAGAGGTATTGTCATCATTCAAACATGTATACTTTCAGAATTTAGACTCAAGCTGTGGTTGTTATGTTGTTTATGTTTTATAGTCACATAGGACTAATCATAATTCACTGATAAAACCGATGAAAATTTGACGAGAATATGGTGGATACGCCGCTGGTACTTCCTATATATAAGTATTCTTGTCAAAGGATCAGAGGCATTGTCAGGCGGTTATGAGAAGTTCTATGTAGGATTTAGTAGTTTCTTGGTAACTAATCATAACTTGCGGATAAAACCAACGAAAATTTGACAAGACTATGGTGGATACGCCGCTGGTACTTCCTATATATAAGTATTCTTGCCAAAGGATCAGAGGCATTATCAGGCGGTTATGAGAAGTTCCATGTAGGATTTAGTATTGTCTTGGTTGAAATTTGTGTTACATTTATATCATCTCGCCATTTAAAGAAATTGGATTGTGTTCTATTTCTACATAAACTAACCTCTCCATCATAACAAACGAGAGAGGAACTGTCACCATTCAAACATATATGCTATCAGAATGTGGATTCAAATATTGGTTGTTGTGTTATTTATGTTCTAGAGTTACATCATAGGACCAATCATAACTTACTGATAAAACCAATGAAAATTTGACAAGAATATGGTGGATACGCCGCTGGTACTTCCTATATATAAGTATTCTTGTCAAAGGATCAGAGGCATTGTCAGACGGTTATGAGAAGTTCTATGTAGGATTTAGTAATTTCTTGGTACATTAGTTGTTGTGTTTATTTATGTTCTAGAGTCATATCATAGAACCAATCATAACTAACTGATAAAACCAATGAAAATTTGACAAGAATATGGTGGATACGCCGCTGGTACTTCCTATATATAAGTATTCTTGTCAAAGGATCAGAGGTATTGTTAGACGGTTATGAGAAGTTCCATGTAGGTTGTAGTATTAGAAGTTTTGCTTTAGGATATAACCATATCCTTCCAAACATATCAAAACTCTTACGCATGATATCATATTTAGCGAATCAACTCTGCTTATCAATATTTTACCGTAGGCAACAAAAAGAGATTCCTGTAACAGGGTACTTAACCCTTACAAGGGACGTTACCGCCTCAAACAAGATTTAAACTCTTACACTTTTTCTAAGTATGTAACTGTCAAACTAAACACCATCATTTTTAGTCAAATATATCACTACTTAAATTTCGGGACGAAATTTCTAAAAAGCAGGGGATACTGTAACATCCGTCAAAAAACGGTTTTACCAAACCCGCTCCGTTTATTAACCGAACAATCAGTTAAAAATTTCATGGCGTATTTAATGCCCAAATTATTTTTAAACGATACATAATTAATAAGTATATTGAATTATAAAAGTTTTATTTGAAAAAGTATTAAAATTTGTGGTTTAAAAATAAAAGAAGGCTGCCGGGTTTCGAACCCGGGTCAGCCGAGTCAATCTGGTCAACAAGGCATTAACACACACGCGCTCAACCACTCCGCCACTTTGGGTTTTTGTTAAGATACCGAAACAATTAATTGAAATAATGAATCTCAGAAATCAAATCCAGTCAACTAACGCGCCCAAATCCGTTGACGCCGGAAAATCCGACGTTTTCGTCAAACAGCGTCGGTTATCTATGACTTAACGTAAACATTAAACCTCAACATCGGTTATAACTGATGTCCAGTCCGCGACACAAGCTATAACCGCCGGAAAATCTTTAACCGACGAATCAAGACGGAAATCGGGCCAAATACGTCGATGTTCTGCCCTATAAATACCCCCTCAAACCTCTGCTAGCTTTTTCGCTCACAATCACACCTTTACCCGACGTAATTCCACTCGCCGGAAAAGTTCCGCACCTCGCCGGAAAACCGAGCCTTTCACCTTTGAGCCTTACTGAACCCCCAGAGCTCATACCGAAGCCACTTACACTCACCTCAAGCTCGCTGAAGACCCTCTGCCGCAAGACACACGTCGCCGGAATAGTTTGCTGTCACCGGAGTTTCGCCGGCGAAACAGAGGAGCCACTGTTCGGTATACCTTACGCTTAATCTTTCATTCTTTTTATTTATCTCACCTGTAATTAACCACCAGACACTAACGAACTTGATTTAATTTTCGAACCAGTCGGACCTCCGTTTCCGGTTGAGTCCAACGAAGAAGATGAAGTTTTAGTATCGTATAAGTATAATTAAAATCAAGATATATCTCGGGTTAGACACACAGTCCAACGGTGGACTGCGTGCACATAAACACGCAGACGTCTCGAGTTCGATACTTGTCCCACGCATGCTTGCCTTAATAAAAAGTCCTTTTTTTTAACCGAACCGGAGTCACCGCTTATACATGTTAAGTTTAATAAAAACCAGAATAATAACCAAGATAGACACACAATCCAGTGGTAGACCGTGTGAACGTTTAATCGCACGTCACGAGTTCGAGTCCGGACTACCGCACCGGTCCGAACAATTATCAAACTTTTTATATAAGACAGAAAGGAAATTATTTAGTTTGTATATAAGTATAATAAAAATCAGATTATTTAACAAGTTAGACACACAGTCCAGCGGTGGACTGTGTGTTAACTCAACCCACAGGTCCCGGGTTCGAGACCTGTGGAGCGCACCGGTTCGATGCATTAAAATCGTTTTTAAAAATAAATGATTTTCTGTTTAATTCAATTAATATATAAATATAATTAAAAACAGAAATATTTCGTGTTAGACACGTAGCTCAGTTGGTAGAGCTGCGTGCACGCGTACGGGAGGTCTCGGGTTCGAGCCTCACCCGGCGCACACAATTACACATACGAACCGGTCAACAGTCAAAGTCAATGGTCAACGGTCAACGGTCAAAAAGTCAACATTTTTTTATTATTTTTATTTATTTATTTTAATTAAAAATCAATTAAAAATACTTAAAAATAACATTTTTAAGGTTAGAAAATAGCCTTAAACTCACAAAAATACACCCATCAATCCTACTAAAATGGATTAATAAATCCGTTTACTTACCGAACCATTATGCCATTATCTAGATTAGTTCACTCGTGGTTAAAACCAACTTCGTGCGTATTCAACATCATCAACCGAACGCACCCAAGGTGAGTGAATCTTACAACTCCCCTTTTAATTACACGTTTTGGGGTGTGTCATGTGTCACCAAAAATTAACTCGTTTATTTAAACTTGTGCCATACCATATTGTGATCTAAACTTAGATTGTTGATATTGTTTGTGGTCATGTATTTCATTTTGTCAATTTATATGAAATTCATTCATTAGGCCCATCAGTTCCTCGTAGGAGACGAGTTGAGCAACGCGTGCCTCAAAACAAATCCATTATTGTTCGGGTGTGTATTATTTAGTTTATATTGTTTGTAGTTATGTATTTCATACTGTCAAGTATATGCAAATCATTCATTAGGCCCATCAGTTCCTCGTGAGAGACGAGTTGAGCAACGCGTGCCTCAAAACGATCCATTATTGTTCATGTGTGCATTATTTAATATAAATTGATTGGTGAATAAGTTTACATCTATTTTTACTCATGTGTGGTTGTGCACTTTATTTTGTAATCAATTAAATAAACTTGTTCAAATGTTTTTCATAGGATTCACTCGCCAACTTTTTGTTGATCCAAAAACCATTTTTACACATGATACAGGTGAACAGGATGAAGCAAGGAAAACATAGGAAATGCCTTAGAAGAAAACAATGAAGCCTAGATTGATGTTTAGGACATGATGTAAAATTGAATGTAATTTCCCATTAAAGTGTATTAATGAATATGAAACGTTAAAATAAATGTCATGAGCTTTGATGATAACCCAATCATGCCCCGATCACCTTTTCCGCTGCGGGTCGGGGTGTGACACATAGTATAAAAATATAAACAAATAACTATAGAAGTAATAACCAACTCATCACTTGGTATAGATTCAGTCAAGATATAGATATGATATATTGGTTATATTGTTGTAGCATCTGAAATCTTTTTTATTAAAAAATATGCTTCTAAGTTGTCACACCCGGATTTTCGACACCCCGGCGTGCGACCAATCGATTGGTACCTGTTTGATATATACACAACGAAAAAACATTTGTATTTTTTTATTTATTTAAACAACTCGTAAGTTGGATAAAACATACTTTTATACATGGGGATATTAACACCCCTTTTCCATACTAAACGTTTCATACATATGGTAATCAAATTTTTTGTCTAACGACAGTTTTACAAACATATTAGCCACAAGGTTTTTCTGTGCCTAGAGAATCGTCCTACTTTCAGCACTAGCCCTTCTATTCATAATTATTAGTGATTATCTGAAAAATGTTTTGAAAATAATACGTCAGCGACAAGCTGGTGAATAACCTTTAACGGACCCCAAATAAATTTTAACAAGGCATAACTAATATTAAAGCTATTTACGCATATACTAGTAAGCTACATATTCAGTGAGTATCATTACTCGTGTGTACTACCGTGAATACCTACCCGGTTTAACGTACAATTTACCTACCGTGATTACATACCCGATTTTACGGTTTCTCAACATGTACCAATTTGATCAAATTCGAAATACCCTCATGTGTTCCAAATGCTTCAGTAAACTTACTATACATGCTAAACGTATTTAATATAAACTCATGTCATATTTGAAATATAAAACATTTCAAAATTTATAAAAGATCGAGTTAAATGTATTCATCTGATATAGTTACGAAAAAATACCTAAGCTTAACGTTTGCTACTCGGCTATATGTCGTGATCTAAGACTGCCACTAACCCCCACCATGTCTACCATAAATCCCCATAAATTATTATCGTCACATTTCCTTTCAAATTACACTCTCAGATCCCTCTACATGTTTTTTTTTCTTTTAGAGGCTCTGACATTTAAATGTATGGTTATGTACGAAAGATGACAGATGTCAAACTTTGAGATTGGTAAAAAGATGATGCAGCCATTTCTCATATGAGTAATCATGCCTTGAACCACGTACATTCGAAATTTGCCACCTCCTACATGTTAGCATCTTATCCATACATATATTAATTTATTATTATTATTATTCATCATCATCATCATCATCATCATCATCATCATCATCATCATCATCATCATTACTACTACTACTAATCATGGGCAAAAGTCGCAAGGCGCTCCCTCGTCGGTCGACCGGAGAGTTGAGAGTACTCGGTGTAGGCGGAGAGTACTCGGGGAGTAATCGGACATGTTAAATTATAAAGAAATTACTTTTTAGAGATTAAATATATATCAAATAACATAAATTTACTAATATTTATAACAAAATACGTGAAAATGATATTCATTCTTTAATATTCTTTAATATGATAGGCATAAAAATTATGTTTTATTATTATTTAAGTCAAACTAGGCCCGAGTTGACCTACTAGATCCGATTTTGTCCAAGGTTTACCGCGTTTGACTGACTCTGAGTGATTAGGCGGAGTTGAAGAAAGTCGTCTCGGCAGCCTACCTTGTAGCGACTACTCGGGAAGTACTCAGCCTTGTAAACCTTGTTTTACAACCATGTTACTAATATACATACGTAAATTTAATATATTTATTATAATATTATTATTATTATTTTATCATTTCACTAAGTAAGATTATATGTTATATTATTATTATTATTACTAGGTTAGAATCCCCTGTATTACACGGGGATATCATTACAAAACTCGTGTATTACACGTGTTGAATAAAATATAATGCCATATGTTAACACATACAGTCGTCAATACTTATGTTATAAAAATGAACTTTGATGTACTATTTACTTATTATAACATGTTAGTTTATGTATTTATTATTATTAGGTAAAAAACATGTATTACATGGGGTTGAATCCCGTTTTGATGATAATTATGAGATATGATGATTTTAGTTAGTTTTATGAACATTCATGCTTATTTGTTTATTTCATTAATAAACATACTCGTCTCAAACTTGTATTCAAGAGGGTTTACAGTACAAAAAGGTGGAGATTGATCCTCACGTTTTTATATTTTTCATCATTTTTTATGAATTATACCGTAAAATCGAGAATTAATTCTCTTTGAAACCGTAAAATCGAGAATTAAATTCTCTTTGAATGGAGTATAGAATAGTTATATTTAAAAATGATGTTCTTTCTAAATGTTAATGCAATGTGCAATAAATGATGAGTTTAAACCAATTATAACATTACGCCTAACATTACAAAGGTGAAACTAAATTTTCTGGATTTAACATTTGAAAGAATGATGTGACTATTGACACTATCATGGTGAATTCAAACCATTATTGCGATGAATCTAAAAACACGAATAATTTGATAGAAGTATATTCTCCGGACCTAGAATAATTATTTATTCTAGTGAAAAAAACAATAATACAATTATTAAGTATATATCAAATGGGAACCTTTAATTCCTAGTTTACCATAATTTCAATTATCGAACTCTAAATTACATATACTGATAATACTCGGGATATAACTTTATGATTATATAAAAAACAAACGTTTATCCTTTTCTAAATTTTTGTTTAAAATTATTTTAAGAAAAACAAATATTTATTCTTATCTAATTTTTGTTTAAAATTATTATAATTATTATTTAATATAAAGAATAAATAGCAAATAAGATGAGGAAATACCAGAAAGTGACACGTGTACAAAAAAGATTTTCATTTATTAGTATAGGAAGATTATTATTATTATTATTATTATTATTATTATTATTATTATTATTATTATTATTATTATCGTTACGTACTTAGTAATAATAATCATATAAGTAATTTTATAAATTATTATTATAATAGCATTATTAATTTAAAATCTTGTTTTTCTTTTATAATTTTTAAAATACAATGTTTTATCGATTTATCAGTATGACACTGGAACCTGCTTATTTTTCTTTACGTTTCAATCTAAGTCTCAATAAAAACGGAATATTCTATTATTATTATTATCGAATGATTCCAATAAAATTATATGCCCTTCTAGCTACTCATTTTCTAATGGTTATTTTACTCGTTACCTATTCGTTTAATAATATAAATTTCAAAAATTTTATTTTAGTGCATAAAATGGAGATGTTACGGTCGTCATTCCAAATAAAAAAGAAAGGGTATGGATAATTGGAAGGACGAGAGAAAGAAAGAAAAAGGATATTGATGGTATATACAATATGTAAGGTCTATGAGTCATCTCAGAAAAAATCTGCGTAATAAAGCATCAATACGGATTCATCATTAAATGGATCTGCTCGTCGAACGAAAAATAAAGAGCTTCGAGCCAATACAGACTAAGAATATTGACTCAAGAACTAATAGGTCCGTTGTAAAATTCAGACATAACCATTAAGTAAGAAGCAATGGGAACGATAGAACCTATGAATTCAAAAGAATTTTAGTGAAAATGAATTCGAATGATCAATCGGGATAGCGGAACTGGCCAGAGGCTAATTCATATATTCGGAAAAGTTCTGAACTAATGATAGAACTGAAATAGAAATTGAAAGAGTAAATATTCGCCCGCAAAAACTTTATTTTCTTGGATTGCTAAAATTGGTTCAACCCAATAAGATAAAGAGTAAAACAAAAGAAAGATTTGTTTTAACATTCTAAAAGATATAAATATAAGAAAAAAGAGTTATTTAATATATTTGGATTTAGTTATCTTACACAAATGAATAACAAATTTGATCCAGATCAAAAGGAAATCAATGATTCAGTATATTACTTATTAAATACATGTATATCTTAATTAAAATTATATTCTATCTGAATTGAATTCAAAATCTTTAATTTGAATTGATTTTATTCGCGAGGAGCGAGATGAGAAGAAACTCTCATGTCCGGTTATGTAGTAGAGATGGAATTCAAAATAAACCATCAACTATAACCCAAAAAGAACCGGATTACGTAAACAACATAGAGGAAGAATGAAGGGAATATCTTATCGAGGTAATACTATTTGTTTTGGTAAATACGCTCTTCGGGTACTTGAACTCGCTTGAATCACATTTAGACAAATAGAAGCAGGTCGACACGCAATGAAACGAAATGCACGCCGCGGTGGAAAAATATGGGTCCGTATATTTCTAGATAAACCAGTTACAGTAATGGCCGTAGAAACACGTATGGGTTTAGGTAAGGGCTCTCCCGAATATTGCTAGCTGTTGTTAAACCACATCGAATCCTTTATGAAATGGGTGGAATAACAGAAAATATAGCCAGAAGAACTATTTCAATAGCAGCGTCCAAAATGCATATACGAGCTCAATTCATCATTTTGGGATAAAAAAAAGAAATAGGCCTTGAAAATAGCGGGTGCAGGTTTCTTTTTTAAACTAATAATATTTCTTCTTTTTCTTCGACCTTTGTTTTGTAAAAAACAGAATAAAAAGACTCAGAAGAGACGGTTCGATCCTCTTATTTTTTTATCGAACCAAGAGATCCATGAATCGGGATCCTAATGCATAAAGATACAAATGGTCCACTGGGAGCAATAGTTTCCAGGAACATTTGGAACATTTAGTTTCTGAGTAGAATGGCCGTTTGCAAGTAGTGTTCGATCTATTACGTATTAATCCATATTCGATTGATTGGTCTGAGGTTATCCACAAAAAAGATTTGTCTAAGCCACTTCATTCTTTTTGTCCAAGTTGCTTCTTTTTTTATCTTACTCACTTCCTTTTTTGTTTGTTAGTTCGGGAATATCCCCATTCATAGGTCCGAGATCTACATCTATCAATTGAAAGGCCCGAACAATCCACAGTTTTTTAGAATCATTAGGTCTTCAAATCATTCATTTGAAAAAATTGAAACCCTTTTTATTGGATGTAACATCCGTCGAAAAACGGGTTTTCAAAACCCGCTTCGTTTATTAATCGAACAATCAGATTTAAATTTTCATTGCTTATTTATGACTTATTTTAATTTTAAACGATACATAATTAATAAAAAAATTAGAATTTATAAACTATAATTGTTAAAAAGTAAAAATAAAATAATTAAAAAGAAAAACCGGCTGCCGGGAGTCGAACCCGGGTCAGCCGGGAACCTCAAAGCTTTAACTCTCATCCACCAAACCACTCCGCCACTTGTGTTCTTTAGTGATATATCGAAACAAGTAATTCAAGTAACAAAACTCGAATTCAAAACAGTCAACGGCGCGCCCAATTCGCAGTCGCCGGAAATCCCGACGACTTCGCCAATTATTGTCGGTTTCTTTTGACTGAGGGTGCGTATTAACTCTTACATCGGTTATAACCGATGTCCAGTTCCGCGACATCAGTCATAACCGCCGGAGAATAATTGACCAACGAATCAAGACAGAAATCGGACTCAATTCATCGATATTCTTTCCTATAAATACACACCCTAGCCTCTGGTAATCTTTTCGCTCAAAATCACACCAATTCTCGACGCAATTTCACTCGCCGGAACTTTTTTGCCATCACCGGACTTTCGCCGGAAAACCGAGACTCACATCAAAACGGTAAATACCTCGACTCTTTCTGTTTCATTCCATTGTTAAACCATTACTAACATCAATCCATCACCCAGAATCAATCCCAGACGACGTTGTCGGAAATTCTGCTTTCGCCGGAAAACTTCTGAAATTTCCAGAATCACGCCGTGAGCCGGTATGATCATTTAAACCTACTGATAATCGTTGCTCAGTAGTTCAATTTCATATCTAATCAATCAAAACTGTTATTTGATCCGAACAGACATAGTTCACAAACAGAGCCGACGAATCCTTGCCGGAGTTCTGAGAAAGACATCTGATTCGGTACATTTTTCCCCAAACCCTCTCTGTCCATTGCATTTCAATCGCTGATAATTTCCGTTAATCGAATTAAACATAAAACAGTTGATTAATCATTGTCTGTGTTCTTGAGCGAAGAAGACGAAGTCGTTTATGTTATAAGATTAATTAAAATCAATATTATGAACGGGTTAGACACACAGTCCAGCGGTGGACTGTGTGCAAACAATACACATACGTCTCGAGTTCGATTCCTATCACGACCCTATCCTCAGAAATAAAAATGTTTTTTTTGTTAAAACTGAACAGGGTTAACTCACAGTAAGATGTTAAGTATAATAAAAACCGGAATATTTACCAGGTCAGACACACAGTCCAGCGGTGGACTGTGTGCCAAACTAAACCACAGGTCCCGGGTTCGAGACCTGTGGAGATCACCGGTTTGATACGATTAAATCCCTTTTAAATCAATGATTTTCGGATTAAGTTAAATAGTATATAAATATAATTAAAAACAAAAATATTTCAGGTTAGACACGTAGCTCAGTTGGTAGAGCTGCGTGCACGCGTACGGGAGGTCACGGGTTCGAGTCTCACTCAGTGCAATAATATTCACAATTGAACCGGTCAACGGTCAACGGTCAACAGTCATGGTCAACGGTCAAAAGTCAACATTTTTATTATTATTTTTATTTATTTATTTAATTTAAAAATCAATTAAAAATACTTAAAAATAACATTTTTAAAGTTAGAAACTAGCCTTAAACTCACAAAAAACATATCCAAAAATCCTATTAAAATTGTTAATAAAATCCACTTATTTACCGTACCTTTTCGTTATTAATTAGGTTAGTTATTCCTCGTCGATCAATCCTCTAAACTCGTGCGCATTCAACATCATCCACCGAACGCACCCAATGTGAGTGAATCTCTCCCGATTCCCCTTTTAATCACATTTTGGGGTGTATCATGTGTCGCTATTATTTATTTAAATTAAACACTTGTGCATCTATCATATTCATGATCAAATATGTTGCCAATATATATCAATTGTTTGTGTGGTTAATGTTTAGATTAAAGTTATCGTTTTCAGTACATACATTATCATAGGTCGCCGCTCCCCATTACCTATGAGCGTGAGCCGTTCCCCATTACCTATGAGCGTGAACGAGGCGTTGCCAACATACGATCGGCTCCGTTTGATTGAGCCTTGATCGCACATACATTTCATCATAGGCCGTCTGCTCCCCATTACCAATGAGCGTGAGCCGTTCCCCATTACCTATGAGCGTGAACGAGACGTTGCCAACATATACATTGTTATTCATATCATATACTCATGCAAGGTGTTTGTGATTGTTTATTTACATACGTTGTTTCATTATGATTATTGCACAATTTTTCCATATTAATTATAACAAGGAATCAATAATAAATGTTTTTAACAAGGTTCACTCGCCAACTTTTGTTGACCCAAAATCCCCCATTTTACACATGATACAGGTGATCAAGTTGAAGCAAGAAACACATAAACCAGTTTAGATTTTGGATTGTTTTAGTTAATTTTTCCTTTCCTTGTATTGTATGAACTTGACTTGAAATCTTTGAGATGTAATTTGAATTTAATAAATATTAAACATATTAGTAAACATCATGAGCTTTGGTGATAACCCAATTATGCCCCGACTCTTATTCCGCTGCGGGTCGGGGTGTGACAGATTGGTATCAGAGCCATGACTATAGGGATATAGGATAGGTTATTAGACCCTTAGAGCCTATACTATAGTTGATTAGAATTTTAAATTGTTTGTGTGTTACATGCAAAATTCATGATGTTTATATGCTTTATGTTTATTGTTACATTCAATGTTATGCAAGCATGTTCATAAGTACATATTATTATACAATGCCTATCATGAATTATATTCTCATAACATATCATATCCATGGGAGCACACACCTCACAATTCATATGACTTTTACAACGATTTTTGTATTTTCAAATCACATCAAAGTGCGTTCTCATGACGGGCATGTAGTAACTGGAAGGGTACGAGTACCGGTAGTCGGAACGTCCTGTCTAGGCTTGGCATTCGTATAAATCCAAAATAAAGGACCAGTTTGCCTACCTGGGGACTAACGATGAGAGTACGAAGGACCTATTAGGCCAAAGCATGCTATACCAAAAGTCGTGTGAGCTAACACCACTTTAAGTTGTCATTGTGTCCACACCTGGACACCCTCCGACCATACCTCTCGCAAACATATTTCATGGTTTTCCTTCGGTGATGCGAGTGTTAAACCGCCAATACAATGTGAATCTTACTAAGCCAATAGTCATGGGGGCCCACATGACTATACAGGCGATAGTATGGGGGACATTGGAGGACAAACATGAGCAAACCCAAGACATCCTATGGATGTAGTGCATTATTGATGATTATGTTATTTTATTATTTTAAACGACACATGACACCTAAACACTCCTTAAACTCACCATCTTCCTATGTATATTCCTGTAGATGTCGGCTAGGCAGCTACGTGGAGGACGAAAGTCAAGAAGGTCAAACGAACGCTTGGCCACTCAAATTGCAAAACAAATGGCCGCGGTGCTTCCTGATATTGTAATACAAGTCCAACAAGCTCTCACCGCGAATCCTATCAACCCACCCAATCAAGAGGATCAAAACATCGACAACCCTCCCTTCAAGAAGTGCTCCTACAAACACTTCAAATCTTGCGATCCCCCAATAAAGGGACTGAAGGTGTCACCGCTCTCCTCCACTGGTTTGAGGAAATGGAAAACACCTTCCTCAATTGCGATTGTCCCGAGGATCGCAAGGTACGTTACGCAACCGGGAGACTATTTGGGGTAGCCCTGACCTGGTGGAACACCGAGAAGGGTAAGAGAGGAGTTGAAGACGCTATGGCCTTAACGTAGGAAGAGTTAAAGGAAATATTGACAAAACGCTTCTGCCCAAGAAGCGAACTCAAGAAGTTGGAAGACGAATTCCACTCGCTGAAGCAAAAGGAAGGAGACCATACTTCCTACAACAAAAGATTTCTTGAGCTGAACCAGATGGTTCCTAACTTGTTCACCCCAGTGTATCGCTTGGTTGAACACTACATTCGAGGCCTCCCCTCGAAAATTCAAGACTCAGTCCTCAGCACTTCGCCTGCAACTCCCGAAGCTGCTATGGAATTGGCTACCGAACTTACCGAGAATCGCATCAGAAACGGTAAATTCAAGGAGGAGAAAAAGAAAGCCCCCGTTGAGGGCCAAACTTCAAACCATTCCACCTCCTCCTCAAAGTTTTCTAACAAGAGGAAACGAAATACCAGAAACTTTGCTGTCACCCAAACGAATTTCCCTATCCCTGCTGCACCCATCACTCAAGTTGCCCCTTCACCCGCACCATACAAAAGGCCATACTCCGGCCCCTACCCAAAATGCACCCGTTGCCAATACCATCACTCTCCCGAACACCCCTGTCAATATTGCACCAGCTGTGGCCGTGCAGGTCACACCATCCAAACCTACCGCTTGCTGCAGCTAATGAACCGCAACCAACCCACAACCCTACTACTACCACCTACACAACATACGGCCCAAACCTACTACCAACCCAGCTACCCCATGATGCAACCCATGCGGGCTTGCTACAATTGTGGAGACCCAAACCACTTTAGAAACACTTGTCCACGCTTGGTGAACATCATACATGCTCAAGCTCAAGCAAATCCGGTGAACCAAGCTAACCAAGCTCCTCCACCTGCTAGAGGAAGAGCTTTTAACATCAACGCCAACCAAGATAGGGCCGACAACAACGTGGTTAATGGTACGTTTCTCATCAATGGTAGTTATGCATCCATGTTATTTGATACTGGCGCGGATAAGAGTTTTGTGTCCTTAGAATTTGAACCCATCCTCAACCAAACCCGCGATAAACTCATGGAATCCATAACGGTAGAAGTTGCTGACGGAAAACCGGTCTCATTAAACTCCATTATCCGAAACCGTACTCTCACTCTAAACGATCACGATTTTCCAGTTGACCTCATTCCTATGAAGTTAGGAAGTTTCGACATTATAATTGACATGGACGGGCTCAGCCAACATCATGCTGAAGTGGTATGCCGCGAAAAGTTCATTCGCATTCCTCTTGCAGACGGTCAAACCCTACGAATCTTTGGAGAAATCCCTTCGAAAGGACTCAAGCTGATGTCCTGTCTTCAAGCCCGAAAATATCTCCGCAAGAACTATGTAGCATTTCTAACTCATGTTGTTAAGAAGGGAAGCAAGGAGAAGAAACTCGAAGACATACCTGTAGTGAAAGAATTCCCGCAAGTCTTTCCCGACGACATCTCAGGACTTCCTCCCAAGAGAAAAGTCGAATTCCGCATTGATCTTATACCTGGCGCTACACCCGTCGCGAAATCTCCTTATTGGTTAGCCCCATCCGAAATGCAAGAGCTGGCCAGTCAATTACAAGAACTGACCGACAAAGGATTCATACGTCCTAGCTCATCGCCTTGGGGTGTACCTGTTCTGTTTGTAAAGAAGAAGGATGGAACGTTTCGCATGTGTATCGATTACAGAGAACTCAACAAATTAACGGTCAAGAAACGCTATCCATTACCTCGCATTGATGATCTTCTAGACCAACTCCAGGGTGCCACCTGTTTTTTAAAGATCGACCTTCGTTCTGGCTATCATCAACTCAGAGTACATGAAGAAGACGTCCCAAAGACCGCCTTCCGAACTCGTTATGGTCATTATGAATTCATGGTCATGCCATTTGGTCTAACCAATGCTCCAGCTGTCTTCATGGATCTAATGAACAGAGTCTGCAAACCCTATCTCGATCGTTTTGTTATAGTCTTCATCGACGACATTCTCATTTACTCAAAGTCCAAAACTGATCATGAACGACATCTTCGACTCATCCTCACACTCTTAAGAACCGAAAAGCTCTACGCTAAATTCTCCAAATGCGAGTTCTGGTTAAGAGAAGTACAATTCCTTGGACATGTCGTCAATGACAAGGGAATACATGTCGACCCCTCAAAGATCAAAGCAGTACAAGAATGGCAAGCGCCACGTACACCAACCGAAGTAAGATCATTCCTTGGTTTGGCTGGTTACTATCGCTGTTTCATTTCAAACTTCTCTCGTATTGCTGTACCACTCACGGCTTTGACACATAAAGGAAAACCCTTCATATGGGGACCTAAACAAGAAGAAGCCTTCCAAACCCTTGAGCAAAAGCTTTGTGACGCACCTATCCTCACACTCCCCGAAGGTTGCGATGACTTTGTAGTATATTGCGACGCATCAGGGCAGGAACTAGGTTGTGTATTAATGCAAAGGGGAAAAGTGATAGCCTATGCTTCTAGGTAACTCAAAGTGCATGAGAAGAACTATACTACCCACGACCTAGAACTTGGAGCCGTTGTGTTCGCTCTTAAGATATGGAGACATTACCTCTATGGTACCAAGTGTGAAATATACACTGACCACAAGAGCCTCCAACATATCTTTAACCAAAAGGAGTTGAATATGAGGCAACGAAGATGGGTCGAACTTCTTAATGACTACGACTGTGAAATTCGGTATCATCCTGGCAAGGCAAATGTGGTGGCCGATGCACTCAGTCGAAAGGGTTATGCGAACCTCATTCGTCTTCTATGTTCGCAAATCATAACCGACATCAAAGATCAAATCCGAGAAGCTCAACATGTTTCCATAACAGAATACGACATACGCAATGAGTTATCTTATGGAGCAGAACTTAAACTCGAAACAAAATCTGACGGCATTCTGTATTATCTAGATCGCATATGGATTCCCGATCACAATAACCTTCGCGATATCCTTATGAAAGAGGCGCACAAAACACGATACTCTGTACACCCAGGAGCCGACAAGATGTATCAAGACCTTCGATACACCTACTGGTGGCCTGGCATGAAAAAGGATATTGCTGTTTTTGTTTCCAAGTGCCTTACCTGTTCTAAAGTGAAAGCTGAACGTCAAAGACCCTCAGGACTTCTAGTCCAACCTGAAATACTGTATGGAAGTGGGAAAACATAACCATGGACTTCATTACCGGGTTACCTCGCACTTCTGGTGGGTATGACACTATATGGGTAATCATTGATCGTCTTACAAAATCAGCTCACTTCATTCTGATTCGCGAGGACTTCAAGAATGAAAAGTTAGCTCGTATCTATATCAGCGATATCGTAAGCCGTCATGGTGTACCGTTAAGCATTATTTCGGATCGTGATGGTCGTTTCACTTCACGAACATGGCAAGCCGTACAAGCCGCTTTGGGTACACGATTAGACCTCAGTACCGCTTATCATCCTCAAACTGATGGACAATCTGAGCGCACCATTCAAACTCTTGAAGACATGCTTCGAGCATGTGTCATAGACTTCAAAGGGAATTGGGACGCTCATCTACCATTAGTTGAATTTTCGTACAACAACAGCTATCATTCAAGTATCGGCATGGCACCTTTCGAAGCGTTATATGGTCGTAAGTGCCGATCACCAATATGTTGGCACGAAATTGGAGAGGCTCAAATCACCGGTCCAGAATTAATACAAGAAACAACAGACAAGATTCATCAAATTCGAAACAACCTTCTAGCGGTACAAAGTCGTCAAAAGAGTTATGCGACAAACGACGAAAGCCCTTGGAATTTAACATTGGTGACCAAGTAACTTTTAAAAAGTATCGCCGTGGAAGGGAGTGGTTCGTTTTGGCCAAAAAGGCAAGCTAGCACCACGCTACGTAGGACCTTTCAAGATACTCGAAAGAGTAGGACCTGTAGCATACAAGCTTGACCTACCAGAGGAACTCAACAGAATTCATCCCACATTCCACATATCGAACTTGAAGAAGTGCCTCGCCGATGAAAATCTCCATATTCCTCTAGAAGACATTCAAGTCGATGAATCTATGCATTTCATTGAAAGACCAGTAGAAATTATGGACTTCGGAGAGAAACGTTTAAGACGAAGCCGCATTCCAATTGTCAGGGTACGCTGGGAGTCAAAACGAGGACCTGAGTTTACTTGGGAACGTGAAGACTCAATGCGCGAGAAATACCCACATCTATTTCCTGTTACCACTACTACTTAAATTTCGGGACGAAATTTCTAAAAGTAGGGGATACTGTAACATCCGTCGAAAAACGGGTTTTCAAAACCCGCTTCGTTTATTAATCGAACAATCAGATTTAAATTTTCATTGCTTATTTATGACTTATTTTAATTTTAAACGATACATAATTAATAAACAAATTAGAATTTATAAACTATAATTGTTAAAAAGTAAAAATAAAATAGTTAAAAAAAAAACCGGCTGCCGGGAGTCGAACCCGGGTCAGCCGGGAACCTCAAAGCTTTAACTCTCATCCACCAAACCACTCCTGCCACTTGTGTTCTTTAGTGATATATCGAAACAAGTAATTCAAATAACAAAACTCGAATTCAAAACAGACAATAGCGGGGCCCAATTCGCAGTCGCCGGAAATCCCGACGACTTCGCCAATTATTGTCGGTTTCTTTTGACTGAGGGTGCGTATTAACTCTTACATCGGTTATAACCGATGTCCAGTTTCGCGACATCAGTCATAACCGCCGGAGAATAATTGACCAACGAATCAAGACAGAAATCGGACTCAATTCATCGATATTCTTTCCTATAAATACACACCCTAGCCTCTGGTAATCTTTTCGCTCAAAATCACACCAATTCTCGACGCAATTTCACTCGCCGGAACTTTTTTGCCATCACCGGACTTTCCTCGGAAAACCGAGACTCACATCAAAACGGTAAATACCTCGACTCTTTCTGTTTCATTCAATTGTTAAACCATTACTAACATCAATCCATCACCCAGAATCAATCCCAGACGACGTTGTCGGAAATTCTGCTTTCGCCGAAAACTTCTGAAATTTCCAGAATCACGCCGTGAGCCGGTATGATCATTTAAACCTACTGATAATCGTTGCTCAGTAGTTCAATTTCATATCTAATCAATCAAAACTGTTATTTGATCCAACAGACAAAGTTCACAAACAGAGCCGACGAATCCTTGCCGGAGTTCTGAGAAAGACATCTGATTCGGTACATTTTTCCCCAAACCCTCTCTGTCCATTGCATTTCAATCGCTGATAATTTCGTTAATCGAATTAAACATAAAACAGTTGATTAATCATTGTCTGTGTTCTTGAGCGAAGAAGACGAAGTCGTTTATGTTATAAGATTAATTAAAATCAATATTATGAACGGGTTAGACACACAGTCCAGCGGTGGACTGTGTGCAAACAATACACATACGTCTCGAGTTCGATTCCTATCACGACCCTATCCTCAGAAATAAAAATGTTTTTTTTTTTAAACTGAACAGGGTTAACTCACAGTAAGATGTTAAGTATAATAAAAACCGGAATATTTACTAAGTCAGACACACAGTCCAGCGATGGACTGTGTGCCAAACTAAACCACAGGTCCCGGGTTCGAGACTGTGGAGATCACCGGTTTGATACGATTAAATCCCTTTTAAATCAATGATTTTCGGATTAAGTTAAATAGTATATAATAATTAAAAACAAAAATATTTCGGGTTAGACACGTAGCTCAGTTGGTAGAGCTGCGTGCACGCGTACGGGAGGTCACGGGTTCGAGTCTCACTCAGTGCAATAATATTCACAACTGCAACCGGTCAATGGTCAACAGTCATGGTCAACGGTCAAAGTCAACATTTTTATTATATTTTTATTTATTTATTTAATTTAAAAATCAATTAAAAATACTTAAAAATAACGTTTTTAAAGTTAGAAACTAGCCTTAAACTCACAAAAAAACATATCCAAAAATCTATTAAAATTGTTAATAAAATCCACTTATTTACCGTACCTTTTCGTTATTAATTAGGTTAGTTATTCATCGTCGATCAATCCTCTAAACTCGTGCGCATTCAACATCATCCACCGAACGACCCAATGTGAGTGAATCTCTCCCAATTCCCCGTTTTAATCACATTTAGGGTGTATCATGTGTCGCTATTATTTATTTAAATTGAACACTTGTGCATCCATCATATTAATGATCAAATGTGTTGCCAATATATATCAATTGTTTGTGTGGTTAATGTTTAGATTAAAGTTTAATACAATTTTTTATAGATTAAATTATCATACCAGTACATTATCCTATAGGCAGCCGTTCCCCATTACCTATGAGCGTGAACGAGGCGTTGCCAACATACGATCGGCTCCGTTTGATTGAGCCTTGATCGCACATACATTTCATCATAGGCCGTCTGCTCCCCATTACCTATGAGCGTGAGCCGTTCCCCATTACCTATGAGCGTGAACGAGACGTTGTCAACATATACATTGTCATTCATATCATATACTTATGCAAGGTGTTTGTGATTGTTTGTTTACATACGTTGTTTCATATATGATTATTGCACAATTTTTCCATATTAATTATAACAAGGAATCAATAATAAATGTTTTTAACAAGGTTCACTCGCCAACTTTTGTTGACCCAAAATCCCCCATTTTTACACATGATACAGGTGATCAAGTTGAAGCAAGAAACACATAGGGCGGCCTAGAAGAATAAACCAGTTTAGATTTTGGATTGTTTTAGTTAATTTTTCCTTTCCTTGTATTGTATGAACTTGACTTGAAATCTTTGAGATGTAATTTGAATTTAATAAATAGAAACATATTAGTAAACATCATGAGCTTTGGTGATAACCCAATTATGCCCCGACTCTTATTCCGCTGCGGGTCGGGTGTGACATTGGATGATCATGAAACTTGCCAAAAATTGAAATTCTTAATCAATGGAGGAACACTGTCACCATTTTTGTTCAATAAGATACCTAAGTGGATGATTGACTCATTCCATACTAGAAATAATCGCAGGAAATCTTTTGATAACACGGATTCCTATTTCTCAATGATATTCCACGTACAATACAATTCGATGAATCCCGTGAAATCATCTCAAAGAAGTTCATTGAGATCTTTTTTTATAAAGGAAATCAACTTCGATTATTGAATAATCCACATCACTTTTGCTTCTATTGTAACAAAAGATTCCCCTTTTATGTGGAAAAGACCATTTTCCTCCAATAGTTTTAATGGTTTTGCCCCAATCATTTAAAAACGACAATTTTCCTCCAATAGTTTACTATGTTTTCCCATTTTTCTCCCCGCCTCTAACTCCATCCAAATTATTTGTTAACTGAAATGGTATTTTGGTAACTTCAAGTAACTATAAGGGTATTTTAGTAAAACTACAAATCAAGATTATATTATTTATGCTAATAATATATATAAAAAACTCATATCTGCACTATCTCTTCTCTCTCTATATCATCTCTTTTCTCTCTTTACACTCTCTCTCTTCTCCATCACTAACAACCACCACCACCACAAACCGTCACAATCTCACCACCACCGTGCACGACCCCCACCCGACCACGACCTTGCACCAACTCCAACGGGCCACCTCCACCACCCCTACCCGACCACCACCGACCAATATCACCACCTTGCACCAACTCCACCCAACCACCACCAGCTTACACCACCCCAAACACCTTGAAACCATATCTGATGGGGGACGCACAATTTAAACCCAAACCACCCTAGACCAACGACACAATTTAAACCCAAACCACCAGATCCCCCTAGTTCATATCTGTCGTATGGTTCAGTTCTTCTCCAGCGTTTCACAGGTAGGGCTCTGTTGTATGATTCAGATCTGGTCTGTTCTACACTCGTCACCGGAGTGTGTGGGGGTGGTCTGAACCCTAACCACCGACCGGAGTTGGTTTTAGGTCTACTTTTAAATTTTCGACCGGTTAGGTTAGACCGCCGGAGTGTGTGTGTAGAGTGGGTGGGGTGGGGCTAGGTGGTGGTGGTCGGGTGGAGATGGTGGGAGGTGGTGGTAGTGGTGAGAATTGGGTGGAATGTTTTGATGATATCGATATATGTATTACTAGGTTATAACCCCGTGTATTACACGGGTCGAATAAATGAATTTTATATACTAAATAATAAAACAAAAAAAAGGGTAAATGCACGGTACCCCTGACCGCGGGAGGGTTCTCCCTCCCCAAGCTAGCTTAGCCCCATAGCTGCCTGGCGGTTACTACCCAGCAGGATTATTCGGGCCGAGCTGGACTCGAACCCGCGTCCTCCCGTTTGGAATGGGTGAGGCTGGCCACTGGGCTGACACCCCGTGGTTAAAAACCTCATTTATTGCACGAGTTGAGTAAATGTAATTTTATATATTAAATAATAAAAAAGTTATATCTATAAGAATCATATTGTACATGTTGTACAGGTTGAATAAATGTAATTTTATATAACAAATAAAAAGTTATATCTTTAAAACCACTGTATTACACGGGTTGAATAAATGTAATACTGTTTACCAAATAATAAAATAATACATCTTAAAAAACCTCAATCATTACACGGGTTTAATAAATGTAATTTTATATACCAAATGATAAAAAATTTACATCTTTAGAAATAATTACTCGAGTTGAATAAATGTAATTTTTATACTAAATAATAAAAAAATATATATCATTAAAAAAACCATGTGTATTGTACGGATTGAATAAATCTATATTTACATATCAAATAATAAATAGTTACATCTTAAAAAAACCTCATGTATTACAAAGGTTGAATAAATATAATTTTGTGTAGTAAATAATAAAAAAAGTATATCTTTAAAAAACCACGTATATTACAGGGGTTTAATAAATCTAATTTTATATACCAAATAATAAAAAATGTCACATATTTCAATATACTAATGGATAATACCCCATACGCGATGGATAGGGTGATTGTGAAGATGGTTCTTGAAAAGAAGATATGTTATTCAAGAAACAATCAACTGCCGTTTGAGTGATTAAATGTTGGTACCAATTCTAGCAAATTGATTGATAAATTATGTAATAAAATTGATATAATAATTTTTTTAGTAATGAAAATAAAAATATTTAATATATTAATACAAAGTTTGGTTTTCGTGATAAATAATTTTTTTATTTAAAAATATCTTAAATTAACAATTTAAATATTAGGACAATATTTTATTAGAAAAAAAAGAAGAATGGTATTCGAAATTTAAAGTAGGATAAAATTGAATATTAGCTCATTATTCATTTATTTATTTAATTAATATAAGATAAGTTTGGAAGTGAGGAAAGAATATCATAAAATAAATGGCTACAATAAACGACATGTGTCACACATGTTTATTATATATTATAGTATTATATAGATTTAGATTGATATAAATAGATTATTTTGTTGTAGCAAAAGTTTGTTAACGTGGTCTACATAAATTGAACCCTTTATTTAGAACTCGGTAAATGTATAAATGATAAATAATATTACTTAATTTTATTTTAAGTTTCATAAAATCTATTTGATACCAGACTAAACAAAACGTTCAAATATATAGTTGGTATCAAATTAGATAACTAAGTTTCAGTTTGAAGTAAATATATAAATATAAAAGTAATAATTAATGCAAATAAATCTATATCTATACTGTATAATAAAAGAAACTAATTGGGTGGGCACTTATCATTAATTTAGGTCATCCTTAATTGTAGATAATTATTATTTAAATTAAATTATTAAATATCGGTTAAATTAATATAAATATTATCAACTCTAAATTATTGGCATAAACTTAACTTTAAATCTTAAAGTACTATCTAAACTAAAAAAACATTGTTTCACTCAACCGTAGGTAATCATGCATATTATTTATTGTTAATGTTATTATAATTAACTATGAGAAATTATATTAAACAACTTTATCAAACCAAAAATTTAAAATAGTATTAACCTAATTTAAAAAATAATAAACAAAATCCATTTTGATTTAGAAAGATTTTTTTAACAATAGATAAACCCGTGTAATATACAGGGTTTTTAAAGATATAACATTTTTTATTATTTGCTATAAAAAATAAATTTATTCAACCTGTACAATACACGGAGTTTTTTTAAAATATAATTTTTTATTATTTAGTATATAAAATTACATTTCTTCCACCCGTGAATACACAAGGTTTTTTTAATATAATTTTTTCATTGTTTGGTATATAAAATTACATTTATTCAACCCACACAATACACCAGGTTCTTAAATATATAACTTTTTTATTATTAATAAATAAAATTATATTTATTCAACACGTGTAATAAACGAGGTTTTAAATTTTTTTTATTTAGTGTATAAAATTACATTTATTCAACCCGTGTAATAAATAAGGTTCTAACCTAGTAATAGTATAAATGAGAAGTATACACTAAATTTATACTAAATAATAATTATCTATAATTATGTAGAAGACACTAAACAACATAATATTTAGTAGGAGAGTTATCTATAATTCATTGGAAGAGATTAAACTAAATAATAATTATCCATAAGATATCAAACTAAATAATATTTAGCAGGTGAGTTATCTATAATTAACTAGAAGAGTTTAAACTAAAATAATAATCATCGATAAGACATGGTCTAATACGATGACAAGTTTCCCACAAATGGTTTCTTTTATTTTATAATATAGATTGTAAAAAGAAAAAAAATGGATTTAAGAAATTAGTAATAAATTAATATCCTTAGTTTTATATCTGAAGTTACCAAAATATCCTTTCATTTAACAAACAAGTTGGATGGGGTTAGAGGTGGGGAGCAAAATGGGAAAACGATAGTAACTATTGGAGGTAAATTGTCGTTTTCAAATGATTGGGCAAAACCGTTAAAACGACCAAATCACAGGGAGCAAAACGGAAGTTTACTCATGTGATTGTATTAGATTGTTGTTGATGTAGGGTTAGACAATGGGGTATGGGACGTGGGTTGGGGCGGCGGTTGCCAAACAACGCTGGCTAGACCACACCGGGCTAGCGTTGGCCATGGTGTTGCCCCGCTGGCGTGGGGTGGGGTGACGTGGCTGGCCATGGTTGGCTAGTATTTGATGACCGTTGGGCTAGCCGTTAGACATGACCGTTGACCAATGGCTATTTAAAAAAATCTTTCAATTATTTTCTATATAAACCAAACATTTATTACACAATTTTACCATCCAAAATTTAAAAAAACCACTATCAAACTCCACATATATATTTATATAAAATACAGATTCTTCAAGTTCAAGCGATTCGTATGATAAATTTGTTTTGTCATCCGCGGATGAAGCGGAATTATTATTATCAGCAGTGTGGATGGTGGTGAAAGCTATTGTTGAAGATAAATTTGTTTTGTCACCCTCACAATTTTACCATCCAAAATTTAAAAAAACCACTATCAAACTCCATATATATTTATATAAAATAGATTCTTCAAGTTCAAGCGATTCGTATGATAAATTTGTTTTGTCATCCTCATCCGGCGATGGAGCGGAATTATTATTATCAGCAGTGTGGATGGTGATGAAAGCTATTGTTGAAGATGCAGATGAAGGGACTTTCCAACCCCAACCCAAACGAAGGAATATATTGTTCGTGAACGCGAAACTGAAACAATTTGCTGGTAAGCAATTATTTCTCACCCGAACCAACGTATGATGAAAGAATGTTTAGGCGTCGTTTTCGTATGAGTAAAAAAATATGTTTAAGAATATCAAAGGATTTAGAGGATAAATATGCTTTTTTCCGACAAAGACCGATGCGCGTGGTAATCTAGGATTTACCACGTGGCAAAAGGTTACGGCCACCCTAAAACAATTGGCTTACGGCAATAGTTCCGACCTAATGGACGACTATTTAAAATTGTCGGCATGAGTGGCTAGGGAAAGTCTTCACATTTTTTGTGCGTATATCATTGCACTATATATGAAAAGATACTTGAGAAAACCGACGTTAATGATATGCAACAAATTTTGGAATATCATCCTGAATATCATGGTCTCCCCGGGATGCCCGGTAGTTTAGATTGTATGAAATGGGAGTGAGAACTTTGTCCAACTGCATGGCAAGGTTCTCACACAAGTGGATATCATGGAATGTTGGCTATTATGCTTGAAATGGTTGCATCATAAGATCTTTGGATCTGGCATGCAATCTTTGGTATGCCCGGTTCACATAACGATATAAACACTATACACCATTCGCCCCTTTTCAATGATCGAATAAATGGTATTTTACCGAAAGGAATATTTTTTGGAAATGGGGTTGAATACAAGTATGAGTACTATATTGTTGATGGAATTTACCCTGAGTGGACTATTTTTGTGAAATTATTTTCAAGAGATGGAACCCTAGATCCTAAAAGAATAAAGTTTAACAAAGTTCAGATGGCGGCACGCAAAGACATCGAGCGAGCGTTTGGTATTTTGCAGAAAAGGTGGAGCATTTTGAGCATGCCTTGTCGATTGTATGAAAAAGATCAAATAAGAAACGTGATGTACATCATTCTACACAACATGATTTTAGAGGATTAAGGTCATGCAATCGTCGAATATTTTGGTGAGGAGCCCGAATCAAATAACAAAGACATTAGTGACGACGACAGAATGCAAAACCAATATCTAATCGAGTCAAGACAAATAAATTCAAACATTCGAGCTGATTTGATAGAACATGTTTCGACACTACCTAGATTCGACTTCAATGAAGATGAAGATGAAGATGAAGATGAGATGATGATTTTTTTTGTTATGTAATGGATTTTTTTATTGTAGTTATTTAATATAAATAAAAAGGTGTTTTTAAAATTAATTTATTAAATTCTAAGATTAATAAAAAAAAAACGAAAAAGAAAAGAAAATTAGGTGCCACATGGCATCTCAACGTCGCCTGGCCACGTCCCCTTCACACCCCACTTTTTTGGGGTGGAATGATGGAGTCCACAACTGTCACGTGTCGAGCAATGCCCCCACCCAAACATCTCCACACCCCATAGTCTTACAATGAGGTCGGTTTATATATACCACCATGAGTCCCTACACTATAACTCTGATTACTTTTTTGTCTAATACTTTGTAACAATTAGAAACTCTTTACATCATTTGCATTAGGGTTACATGATGAGATGATTGGTGAAGCATCACGTTGTTTCATTACGTATACTTAAAATGTCATGTAACATAATTAGTGTCGATGAATACAAGTTCAATTTAGGGTTCATCATAAAATTATAACATTTTAGTTTTATTTAAAATTAATCATTATAAAAATTTAATAACAAAACAAAAAACAATAATATTGTTATATATAAAATACCTTTAATCGAATCTTGCGATTCATCGATATAAAATCTTGTCAACGTAGCTTCTTCTTGAGCCGTCCACTTTTTTTTGTACTCGTTGAGCGGCCCGCTATTGCTTTTTCTTCATCCGTTTTTTTGTGACTTCTTTTTTTGGGCGGTTTGGATGACGAACCACCAACTTCTTGCGGTTGTGTTTTGGGTACGGAATCGGGTTGGGAAATGTTAGTTGGAATAATCGTCGTATGGAAAGATCGTGGAAACATGCCCCCTATGTACGACGCGATTCCGGCTAGCTCGGGACAAGGTGAGTATACAAAACGTTGTGGTTGGCTGCGGGTAAGGGGTATTTGGGTCGGGTTTGGTGGTTGGCGGTTTTGTGGCGGCCCAACACACAAACACCCCCATTATTTCCTTTGGGTTAGCACCCAATATTCTTTTCATGGACTCAAGTCCATAACCGATCTAACTCCAAACCGCCCACAAGAGTTGCTGCCATATACGTATATTGTATGCATGTTGTATTAGAGCTACAACACGAAAACAACAAACCATACTCTCTCACTTGAAGGTCGACGACAGTAAGGAGAAACCCCCACCCGGTCGCAATTCCCTCTCTCGCGAATCTCTCCCTCGTGCTAGCTCTCTTCTCTCGCATCGCTCTCTTCTTACGGTTATGTTTTGTGTTGTATTGGCTTTTAGTTTCGTTGATTTCATGCTGCGTTTTACTCCCACTATGATTCTTGATGTTAAAGTGATTGCTAGTAGGTTAGGATGTTACTAGAACCCATGTTTGGATGGTGTTTTGACCATATAAGTGCTCAATGTTGAACTAGGGATATTACAGATTGAAATATTTTGATTTGGGATTGTGTAAACTGATTCTGTACATCGTATTGTGAGTCATCTCGGTTGTGATTATGTGTAACTTATGGTATGGGGGTGTTATGGTGTTTATGTGTAAGTAGGATTTGTGAAAATCAAGTTATAACGCATAGTTTCGTCAATATGTCGTCTAGGCCTATGAACCTGGTTTAGGGTTATATCTTTGATGTTTGAACGTGTTAAATTTGATATATACGACGTACAACCTGCTGTGATTTATGATTACGGGTCGTGGGTACGCTAGATAATCGTTTGCGGGATCGGGTAGCGAAAACACTAAGTTGTCCAACAGTTACGCCGACTTTAATCGGCTGTAACCGTGTGATAATTTAACAAAATCTGGATTTTCTTGAGTCAATAACGGGTTATTTGAAATACGATTCAAATGGTGCTGGAATCATTACTTTTGGACGTCATTTGGTATTTTAAATAAATTATTTCATTTCAGCAATTAAAATTGCGTTTTTCTGCATATTTTTCATGTTATGTTTTAAATCATAACTTGGTGGGTGTTTAGAGTTAGATCATGAAAGGCGTCTGTGAGAATCTCCAATTGGAATTACGTCAATCGGATAACGAGGATTTTTGAGTAAGCTACAGTCAGAAAGTGACGAATCTATTGCTGCTTGGTGAACGATTTTTAATAAATCTTTGGTTAAGAGTTAGACTCTAAGATTTTAACACAATTCCAAACCTTCCGAGGGGCACGCCATATAAAAGTATCATAATTTTTGGAAGTTTGTTGGTAAACGGACACCCAAAAATAGCATATTTTCAGTGAATTTTGTGAAAGTATGATAATAAAGGTATAATTTCGAACTTACTACGTTTAATATCCCCGCATGTTAAAAAATTTGTTAATGGTGTAATAGCACGTCGTAGGCTATGTTATGAACACATGTTTGAGAACTACTCGCTAATATGTTGTGACAACTTGTACGCATGCTAATTGCTAGATACGTGTAGGATTTGCGTAAACTACATAAACGATCCTATTCTTTGGTAACCATAATAGGACATGGTTGGCCATACTAGCTCGCATAACTTAATCTTCCGAGCTAAACTAAGGTAGTTCACACCTTTACAAAAAGCATGTATTCCCGTTGGTTGGGGACCTCACTTTCCTAGGTATCGGATTGCCTAGTATTTTTGGGTTAAAATACCGTTAACTTCACTTTCCCTGGTTCAGGATTGCCTAGTATCCCTGGTTTGGGATACCATGTGTTTAGCGGACTAAACGAACTCTATCTGAAAGTCATCACACATATTACCAATTAATCGTTGGGGCCTAGCGAAGGGGATATTAGTTGATAGCGCTATTAGGTTGACAAACCTCACACCATACCTGGGAGGACGGGTGTGAACTTTTATGCCTTGGCAACTGGTCAATGATGATAGACATTGACCTAGGGCATAAACAACTTGAAGAGTCATAGTTTCGGTACCACACAATTTAGTAGCTTAAAGATGGGGTAGCTCCCTATGACATGTTTTATAAATTAAGTAATTTAACAACCTAAGTGTTTTTTTAAAACAATATTGAAAAACCGTGAACTCGCCGACTTTATGTTGACTTACTATTACATGCTTTGCAGGTCGTTAGGTACAGCGTGGGAGCTTGGAGTGTCGTGGCTGCGTGGACTATTTGATTTGGTTTTATTAAACAATCATGGTTTTAATACTGTTGGATTTTTTTTTAAACTGTTGCTTCCGCTGTTGGTTATACTATGTTTTTGGACATTTAAACTTTAGATCACTAATGGTGTTGATAGTGATACTTTTTGATAACTTAATTGGTTGTTCAATAAGATTAGTGGCTTGATCTTGGTTGGTCGCACCTCTCGCGATAAAACTCCGCACGTGGAAATTTGAAGGTGTGACAATACTGGGTTGAATTTATAAAAAAATATAGAGACTGAAGAAGGTGAAAAGTTGAGAAGTGGTAAAAATATTAAAATACGGGTGAATATTTATATGTTTGAAAAAGGAATTTTTTTAATAATCTAGCCGTTAGGTAACGACTACCCCAAACGGTCGACTTTGCCTAGCCAATCCCAGCATCCACATCATCTCCCTAACATGCCCCAAGCCAGGCACCATAGCCACGCCAGCGGGGCAACGCCGCCGCTACCCAAGCTGGCCTGATGTGGCTAAAGCGGCGTTGCTTGGCTTCCCACCCCCAACCCAAGCCCACACCCCCAGTCTTACGTTGGGCCTTTGAGTCACTATCTTCTACAACAGTCCAATTATATTATATTATATTATATGTACTATTAAAGCTTACGGTCGAAATTGATGTTTTGTTTCCATTGGTTGAGGGGGCGGTTGTTTAATCGGTGGATGCCATATATACTATTAAAGCTCATGGTCATGAACATTGTTTGTTTTCATTGGTTGAGGGAGCGGATGCCCAACTAGTGAATGCCATATGGTATCCACTAAGGTACTTTTTCCCGATCGAAAAGTGGCCGGAGAACTATAATATACGGGGCGAGTTGGGCCAATTTTATTTCAAAAACGTAGATGAATATATTATAAACACATCTGTAAAAGAAATTTAAGAAAATTGTCGTGTATGTAGTTTTGACCACCACAAAATTTTTGGCCCAACTCGCCCCTGATCAAAAAGTTCTCACGGTTCTCACAACTCGTAGTGGTTTTCATTTTAGCGGCCCCGTATATATATATATATATATATATATATATAATATATATATATTCGAAAACAAATTGAAACATAAATAAAGGAATTGGTGTGGTGTTAAAGACTTTAGCTATTAAACTGCCAAACCTGCGTTCGAGTCGTGTTCTGAGTAAATCCCTTTTTTGTTTCTTTCTTAAACTAAAAGTGTACAACTAGAAACCTTAACTTTAGTAATTTGCATCACTATCCTTAAACTTTAAAATTTACTATATAGTTCTGGAAATATAATAATTTTTTTTGAGTTTTCCCTTTGATTTTATTTACATTTCATAAACTTTAATAAAGTTTGGATGTATTGTACCAATACTGTAATAAATCCAACTGATAACGACAAATGATGAAGCGTGCACCAAAGGTGAGTATAACTTTTTAATGGTCATACAAGTTCCTTTTTTTTTTTTTTGGTTAGTTAGGGCATAATTGATGCTTTACTATATAGTTATTAAATGGAGAAACTCTTGATTTTAAATGAGCTTTTCCCTTTAGTTTTTTTTACATGGTTCAAAGTCCAAACTTTAATAAAGTTATTTTTTGCTTTAGATTATTTTGCATTCCTTTAGTTTTTTTTCCTCCCCTTGTTTTCCACTTTAGAATGATTTTGTAACCTGAGTTGTTAGACTGAATGCATGTGTCGTACCAATACCGTAATTAACCAAATTCATAATAGAAAATACAAATATTATAGGTAAAAAAATAGTGCAGCGACGCACACAGGGTAAAAAAATAGTTTTTTTTTGTTGAGAAATCAAATTGAAACATATTCACTTAATGGTGAGTTTGATTTACGATTTAACGTTACGTCCAGCCAGCACAACGTGCGGCTGACAAAAATCTGGTTTGTTTGAATGGGTAACTTGTACCTCTTTTTGCTATTTACTTTTCATAATCATTTCAATATTATATCCTTGTCGGTACTCATTTATAGTAGCACTATATAACAATCAAATGGACACGAACAACAAACAGGGCTTTGTTCGTGTACATTCACTAAGAAAATAAATATGTTTATGAACTGTTCATGAACACTTATTGAACAAGATTTTGCTGATCGTGTTCCTGTCAGTCCATTTTTATATGTAAGTGTTGAAAAGAAAACTTCAAAAAGAACGTAAGCAGCCGAGGATTGACTAATGACAGAACAAGTCATCTGAACTTTGCAACTAAGCGTTTGAACTCCACTCAATCGCAACTGAAGTTCTCAAGAAGCATACAACTAACGTAGAAGAACTTCAGCTAAGTCCTGTCCACCAAATTTTGTGAGAGGCTCCTCCATATTACCATATTATAAATTAGGTAGATTTTTGTGTTTTATGGAATGTACTCCAAGCATAGGGAGTATTTCAAAAAAAAAATCTTGATTTTTCACTTCTAATCTAAAGGTTTCATTGTCTGCATTTTGACCTTTTTTGTTTTTTTACTTTTAACCAAAAACTTGTCATCTTTTTTAATTTAATGCCAACACATTTTTATTTTCAACCTTGATCCATGTATCTTTCATATTTTGCAAATTTTCATTTTACGTTTCGTTCTAATTTTGCGAGTAAACACGGCCGTAACGTACGTGAGGGTTTCAAAGTTTTTTCGACTATTTTTCCGTTTGACTGGACCGTCACAATGCGTCTATTTTCCATGTTTGACAGATTCGTCGCAACGCGCGTGGTCTTGCTTAGACTTAGTTATTCTTTTCTTTTTTTTTTACATTGCAGTCTAATTTCTTCGCATTAACATGTCGCAACTGGCATACGTGGTTCAACGATTTTACTTATGTTTTTCATTCGGTGTTATTTTTCCTTTTTATTTATTTTGTTTTTACGAGCTTTTACGGTGTTGTTGGTCGCTGGTAAATGTGTAGCATTAGTGCTACTTGACACGGTCTATGCCCCCCGCCGCAACGCGGGGTCCTTAATACTAGTATCTAAAAATGAGTAGAATCACAAAGATGGAAGCTTGAGAAATGTTCATGTTGACAGTTGTCACACCCTCAAATTCCACTTACGAGGTTTTACCGCGAGGCGTGTGACTGACCAGGATCTAGCCACTAATCATGTTAAACCAACCATTTAAAATAATAAAAGCATCACTATCACCATGATTAGCGATAAGGTTTTAATTTATTCAAAATACAGTTTATGTTGAAGCGGAAAATAAAGTTAAAAACCAACATGAACTTAAAACCATAAGTCAAATAAATGTTCAAAACAATAAGTTTAAATGACCCACCCACTCCAGCCGATTGCAACGCTCGTCCAAGTTGTACCTACTGACCTGCAAAGTATGCACAAGTGTGTCAACAAAGGTTGGTGAGTTCACAGTTTTTGGTGTTATTACAAAAATAAGTTCGTTTAAATACTTTAGTTTTAAAAGACATGTCATGGGTAGCCAACCCATCGTTAAGCTACTAAAATGTGCGGTACTGAAACTTCGACTGTTTAAGTTGTTTGTGCCCCAGGTCAATGTCTATCATCATTGACCAGTTGCCAAGGCATAAAAGTTCACGCCCGTCCTCCCAGGTACGGTGTGTGGTTTGTCAAACCTAATAGCGCTATCAACTAATATCTCGTTCGCCAGGCCCCGACGATTAATGTCACACCTCGACCCGCAGCGGAAATAAGAGTCGGGGCATAATTGGGTTATCACCAAAGCACATGACATTTACTATTATGTTTCATAATTAATGAAGTCAAAGTTACATTTTCAAACATCCAAACATGTTCATTCAATACAAAGGAAATAATCAAAAGGTAACAATCCAAGAACTAAATCGATTTATTCTTCTAGTCCAGGTCCTATGTGTTCCTAGCTGCTGCTGGTTCACCTGTATCATGTGTAAAATGGTAGTTTTTGGGTCAACATAAGTTGGCGAGTGAACCTCATTAGATAAACATTTGATAATGATTTTATGGTTAGTTTATCAATAAAATATTGTGCACAATCATAAAAGAGCAAATGTAAGTAATCAAGCATTGGCAAATAGCAGTTACAATTATAACATACAATAACACTTGATAGCATACATGAATATACCAATAACATACGATAACTAACATAAATGAACTGTGCGATCAAGGCTCAATCAAACGGAGCCGATCGTATTGCATGAACTGGAAATGTAAATTGAACTGTGCGATCAAGGCTCAATCAAACGGAGCCGATCGTATTGCATGAACTGGAAATGTAAATTGAACTGTGCGATCAAGGCTCAACCAAACGGAGCCGATCGTATTGCATGTATTGAAATGTAAAATGAAATGACCGATCAAGGCTCAATCAAAAGGAGCCGATCGTGCGGGCACGCCACAGTTCAACCGCATAATAAAATGGGGAACAAGCTCAACCTCATGGATGGGGAGCTGCGGCCTCGGCAAATGCATGTACTGTAATAATAATTTGCATCCAATAATAACTACTTAACAGCAACAAACTAATACACATGTTATGATATGATGTATGCACAATAGTTTCGTTATAATATGTAAATAAACAAAGACACATGATACACCCCAAAACGTGATTAAAACGGGGAATTTGAAAGGTTCACTCACATTGGGTGCGTTGAATTTGAGATGGTGAGATGCGCACGATTTAGATGAGCGAGTCGACGAGGAATACTAACCTAAATAATAATGGAAAAATATATTAAGTGGATGGATGTTATTAAGGATTTTAATGAAATTTTTAGATATATTTTTATGAGTTTATGACTATTTTCTATCTTTAAAAATGTTATTTTTAAGTATTTTTAATTGATTTTTAAATTAAATTAAATAAATAAATATATAAAAAAATATTATTTTTTTACTGTTGACCGTTGACCGTTGACCGGTTCGGTCAGTGGTTATTTCTGCGCCGGGTGGGATTCGAACCGGCGACCTTCCGTTCACGTGCACGTAGCTCTACCAACTGAGCTACGTGACTAACCCGTTATAAACTCGGTTTTAATTATATTTATATACTTATTTGAATTAACCGAAAATTCCTTTATTTACAAAAACGTTTTAATTCGATTGGACCGGTGCTCGTGACAAGATTCGAACGCGCGACGTGAAGTTCATGTTGCACACAGTCCACCGCTGGACTGTGTGTCTAACCCGGTTATATTCTTGGTTTTTATTATACTTAACAACTACCTGTTTTAACCCGGTTTAGTTCATGATTAAAAAGGCATGTTATTACACAAGGCGTGCGCGTAGCAAGGATCGAACTCGGGACGTGTATGTGAAATTTGCACACAGTCCATCGCTGGACTGTGTGTCTAACCCGTTTATAATCCGGATTTTAATTACTCTTATATTCTGTTATAACTTCATCTTCTTCACCGATTACACAGGCAACATAACTCGACTGATTATGATTGATTTGTGATTTACAAAGTTCTCCGATATCAACAGTAACTCAAAAGTAAAGAATGGAGAAAGTTTAAGGAACAGAATATACCGATAGATGTTATTCACTAAATTCCGGCGGAGGTTCGTCGGTACTGGAAATGAACTCCGACTGTTGAACCAATTAACAGCGTTGATCGATTATTCATAAAGTTGAGTCACCTAAACAAGGTTTAAAAGAAGTGTAGGATATCTTACCAGTTCACAGTGGGATTCCGGCAGTCTCAGAAACTTTCCGGTGAAGATAAGATTTCCGATAAACGTTGGCTAGGATCGATTCTGATGATAGAGTTGTGTTAGAGACTGACTAATCACATGTTTTTAAACTGAGAGAGTCGGAGGAATTACCGTGAGAATGTGAGTCCCGGTTTTCCGGTGACTTGCAGAAATTTTCCGGATCACAATTCAGAAAATCTTATGGTTCAGAATTGCGACGAAAATGAAATTGAGTATTGTTGTGATAGTTCTGAATCGTGTAAATGATCTGGAGCTCGAATTAAATCAGAACTTGATGAAATTTTCGGTTTCAAAAGCCGAAATGATAAGGCTGAATGATCAATCAATTCTGACTTAATTAGAAACCGTCGCACATCGGTTATAACTGAAATTGTGAGGTAAACAATCGATTTGACGATTGGTTTACCGATTACCGGTTTTCAGATGGTAATATCGATTAAACTAAGTTTGTGTATAAGTTTCATTTGCTTTCCTAAAGTTAACAGAAATCACATTGTGGCGGAGTGGTTTAGGAAAAGGATGTTAAGTCATTGAGTGACTCAGCTGACCCGGGTTCGAGTCCCGGCAGCTTCAAATGTTTTTTTATTTATTTTATTTTAACTTTTTATCAAATATAATTTTTATAGTTTAGTTTATTTATTAATTATGTATCGTTTTAACTCAAAATAACCATAAATAATTAATGCACTTTCATAACTTGGTACTTGATTACAAAACGGAGCGGGTTTTGGAGACCCGATTTTTACAAATGTTACAATTAATCGGTATAATGTGTGGGGACTTTCAGATAGAGTTCGTTTAGTCCCCTAAAGACATGAAATATAAATTACAGTATTTGTTTAATAGTATTCCAATCCAGGAATACTAGCTGGTCCCAATTCATGGATTGTTATGTTTCAATGGTTCCAAATCCAGGAACGCGTGTGTAGCCCCAAACCAGGGGCACCGTATGTATTTCCCAAACCAGGGAAATAAGTGTGTTGTCCCAAACCGGAGACACATGCTTTTAGTAGATAGTTGTGAACTCACCTTTGTTTTGCTCGGTAAGGCTTAAGTATTTTATGAGCTGAAGTGGTCAACCATTCCTATTATGGTTACCATAGGTTCGTTAGTGTGTGTGTATGCAAACACATAAGTTCTACACGTATCTAACGCATAACATGCATCTCATTAACATTCAGGTGTTCAATCGAGTGAATTTGTGTACGTGATCATAGCATAACATACATGTTAAACAACATTCATGTAGGCGCTAAATAAGTATTAACATCCCATGATAACACAAGCAACACATAGATACACATAATTCAATTCATTGCACTACCAGTATAAAACTCTGAAACTTAGTTGTTTTCGGGGATTTTCTTAAAATACTAAAAAAATATGATTCCGTGGGGTTTGAAAGCTATTTCCTGAAATTACACTTTAGACTTAAGAAACACACCGTTTTTGATAAATTTTGTCCATGTTACAGCTGATACAAGTCGACTGTAAATTCTAATTAGGTTCTGTTTGTATTCAACTTTCAATTAAACATGTTTATGACACTATAAACCCTATTGTCAGCAATCAAAACCCCAACAACATCCCATGTATGAATTTAGCATCAAGTTTCATTATCAAGATCATACCTAATCAAAACCCTAGCATGTATATAGATCATAGCGTTACTAACTAACAAGTATCATCATCAACACATTAAAATACATGATTCTAGCAAACCCTAACATATAAAATCTATGTTATCATAAATCAAGAATCACAAGAAATCAATTAAAACGTAGTCATGAATAACAAGTTATGAGTGTGTTTTAGAGGGATTACCTAGAGTGATAGACATGAAAATTAAAAACCTAAAAAGAATGAGTTTTCCTTACTTCTTCTTGAGTTTTATAGAGAGAGAGAGAGAGAGTAGTGAGAGAGGGAGAGAGGTCGACGTTAGGGAATGGGGGCGATCTATGGTTAGGTTTGGTTTTATTATATTTTTTTTAAACAAAACTTTAGCAAATGCACAAAAGGTCCTCCAAGTTTTCCAATTCTCAAACTTGGACAAGAAATTATCAACATAACTTTATAAAATGACACATAGGTCCTTCGTTCTGCAAAGTTAATGAAATTAACTCCATATGTTTGTTCATGTGTTACTAACTTGTGCGATTAAAAATTATAATTAACAGAAAATGGTTAACGGTGTTAACCTGGAAGTACGAGATGTCACACATGTTCCATATGAAGAAGGCATGCCTTCTTGATATCATTAATCAAGATTTTTTTCCCTTTTATCATCTTAATTTATGCAAATAGCACATAATTGTCATGGAAATTTATAATGTAATAATGGAAATTTAAGTTTTTTTATGTAACTGTTTTGTGGTTTGAAAATCCCCATCAATTATGTAAATATAACTGGTATTATAGCCCGCGCTTTGCGGCGGGTTCGTAGAAAGGTGTTGGTGAGAATGTATTTGTTGCAGACTTTAATTTAAACGATGGTGAAAATAAGCAATCGACATGGTTAAGAAAACATGTCTAAAGTTAAAAGTTAGTTTTAGCTATAATAAGGTAAATAAAAAACATAATTAAATTTGTTACCTAGTACATTGAAGAGTTAAAATTCGACCAAGTATGCTTTAATCTAAATGATTTCTAAAGTCAAAAGTTAGGAATAGTGGATTCTAATAATCATAACTATTAGCCATTGGCCGACAACGATCCCAACTTTAAAAATATGGTGGTGGTCCCACCTTTTTACATATTGTAAATCAATGGACCTTTACTTACAAAACCTTAATTTCTCTGTCTCCTTTTTCTTTCTATTAGGAAAGGTCCATTGGTTTACAATATGTGAAAATGTGGTACCACCACTGGATATTTTTAAAGTTCGGACCGTTGTCGGCCAATAGTTAACATTAGGATTACTAAAATCCGTTATTATGTTTAATTATTATAAGTTAAATACATAACAAACAAAATAAAGAAAAAATATTAAACTTCTTAAAAAGTATAAGAACACATATTTGATAAAAATGAATAAAAATAACTTTATAAAACTTAAAGGGCCATATGATATCTCTATTAAAGTTTGGGGTTCGAACAGTAGATCATTTATAAATAAAAATATTATTATTATTAAACTTTTGTATGATAAATCTATTAAAATTTAGAGGTACAAACGTAAATCGTTAATAAAAAAATTATTAGATATAAGGGATTGTATATTTTTTATTACTCTATTAAATTTAAGGGTTAAAATGGTAAACTAATTAAAAGAAATCAACAATAATGTATAGCTACAAAGTAAACTCACAATGTAGACTAATATAAATTATTAGTGTAAAAACATAAATCAATTAAAAGAAATCAATAACATGGTATACATATAATTCTACAAAGTAAAGCCACATGTAGACCAATATGAATTACTATTGTTCACATTTGAAAATGTTATTCTACAAAGTAAAGCCACATGTAGACCAATATGAATTACTATTGTTCACATTTGAAAATGTTATAGTATAGAATTTCGGCTATATTAGTTTAGCGTCAGGGTGTATCTAGCATACGTTAAAGGGAAGTGTGTGCTATCCCTCAACTTTTTTGGCGAAGTACATTTTCGGACAAAATATTTTTTTCTTATCATTTTATGTTAAGGATTGCGAATGTATTTTTAATTAATCAAGCTAAATTATTTGGATGTAAACACATTATGTAAATATTATAAAAAAAATGAGACTAATATGCCACTTGGATTTATAAAGAAATGGATGTTACAAGAATAACCTACAAAATCCTAGCTAGCTATCTTGGGGAACATGGAGCTTCAAGATCTAGGAAAGAAAGTGCTAGAATTCTCCAGAAAGGAGCCGGTCAAAACATCCCTTAAAGTGCAACCCTAGAACATTCTAGAATTAGCAAACTACTACAACAAATATCTAGATATTTACATGGAATTATCTAACAACTAACTTGTAGATTTTTGTATAAGAACCATCTAGCTTAGGTTAAATGGTATAAATAGGTGATTTGAGGTCTTATTTGAAACAACTCTGGCAACTTGTAAACATAACATGTTTGTAAAACTTCCTTGAGTAATACAAAGTTTTCTTTTACTTGTATACATGTATTTAAGTCTTATGAGCATTTCACTTGTGATCCATCATTCCCCTTTGAAGATTTTTGCTACTAATTCCAAACATCTTAGGGGTTGTTTGATAAACTCTTAATGATTTCATTAAAATGTTACCTCTGAATCAATCAACGTAAATCGGGTGTTTGTTTTTTCTTGAAAAACTCTTCTTCTCCTCTTATGTCTACGCCACGCAGACCATGCGTAGACGTTTGAGTCTATAGATTGTTTGTTTTCTCAAAGACATTTCATTTAAAAAGGTCCACCTAACTTTTTTGGTGCAGATGTGGAAAATGGTCTTCTTACCTCTTCTTCCCTTTTTTTTGCCTAACATCACAGATTCACAGACACAAAACACAAACCCTACCACACCTCCTTTTTCTCCTCCACCACTCCAACTTCGCCACCATCACCTCCTGCCGCCGCCTCCTCCTTCCCCCCTCCTCTTACCGCAACCACCTTCCGCCGCAACCACTGTTCACCGCCTCCACCTTCTACCGCAGTCCTCCACTGTTGTAGTCCTTCAACACCAGGTAACGTTTTTCTTGTTATGTTTTTCTTTTCATAGAAACTACCCCCAATTCTGCTACGGAAGTTAAAAAACAAACAGTCTTCTTCTTGCAGACTGTAGAGGTTTCGTCCACCTCTTTTGCTACAGATGTACTGTAGATGTGACCGCCGACTGCAGACGTTTTACCACTAAAAAAACAAACAACACCAAAATGTGTTTGTTTCACCAGAAGGACACCTCTGAATCAGACAGCAAACCTCTTACCCATTAAGTTTCAAAATGACTATTGAAAATTTTACAACTTTGGCCCTTAGCGTGTATTCATAACTCTCACTCGACCACTCACACACCACCTCCTCGCACCACCACCACATTGATGCACTCGTACTGGCTCAACACTTATAATGGTTTAGAATCTCTTACCCAGTCAAGCAAAACCCTAATTTTAACAATATAAACCTGACAACATTCGTTCATCCATTCGCTACAATCTGCCACAAATTTTCTCTTCACCAACCCAAACTCTCAAGTCTCAACTCTCTTTTCCATTTCGATATCTAAGTTTTACAAATAGATCACAATGACGACTTGCAAAATTAAGCCTAAATTAACGTAATGCATGCTTATCTGCAATCGAGTGATGTTGTATTCCACTCATTCAATCCATCCTTTTTACTAATCTGTTTATGCTTTTTTATCTTTTTTTTTTTTTTTTATTGTTTACCATCATCTTTTTTGTTTTATAACAGTTTTCTTTTGGGATATTATTATTATAAGTTTATTAACGTTTATGGTTAATTTTAAGCATATATTTACCATGCTAACGAGTTTAGTACGGCAGAAAATTTCCTATTAAATAACTGGGTTCTGCCTTTTACATCATAATCTTTTATTTTTTTTCTAACGGAAAATTTCTCTATTTTATTGTATATTTTGATCTATTTTTTATTCGATTTAAGGTTTGTAATCGATTTGGTTTATAATGTGGTTGAATTTTGACTGTTTATTTATTGTGTTTCGAGAATATTATTATAAGTTTATTAACGGTTATGGTAATTTCAAGCTCAAGTCAAATTTAATTCCACGATTTTGTTTTTTTTCATTTTCGAAAAAAGTCTATTCTATTTTTAAGCATTACCTTTCCCGCTCTATATAAACACTTCACTCTCTGTAGAAACGGTTACACTATTCCGCAAATATGTTGAAACATCATCATCAATTGTGAGCACACTTTCAATTTCGATATTATTATTTGATTTCATCAATGTCAAATGATAAGTTGTTCTAATTTGTAGTTCAATTGAATCGGATTGTTATTGCTGAATTGCTTGTGTTTTATCTAGTTTTGTCTATTAGGTTCATTCGAATCTGATTGTTCTAGTATGTTTGAGTTCAAACATGATTAATTGTGAGCATAATTTCAATCATGATATGATGTTAAATTGTTGTTCTAATTTGAAGTTCAATTGAATCTGAATGTTATTACTGAATTACTTGTGTTTTATCTAGTTATATAGTGGTTATAAGGGGCTCTGAGTGGAGAGAGAAAAAATATTATGTTCATCTACAAATATGAAAAACACATTATTCACCCTTATAAAGTTTTTTAATATTTTAAAAAAAGTGGTTGTGAGTAGAGGAGAAAAAATAGATAAAGATAAAGGTAAAAAATATTATTTAAATAAAAAAAAGAAGTATAGTAAATTTAGTGTAATTATAGAGATGAAGATGATGGATAGGATGTGAATGCTCTAATAACTTTAGACGATATCAAACGAAGAAGAAAAGCTTTAGGAGACTTCAGTAATCATAAAGAGATATTACTAGCTGAACTAAGGTGAAAGCCATCAATCTATCAATTAGTACATCACTGAAGGTAAGACTCTAAGTGTAAGGTTTCTAGAAGCAAAGGAAGTTAGCGCCAGTGCATAATATGCGCGCGAACTCAATAGGGATAAAGAGCAAGTTGACAATTGGTTTATCTATCATAAATGCTTAAATATTTATCTTAAAAATAGCAATGCAACCGAAGTTAGAAAAAGAAACTAATTTGAAGAAAGCATTCAATCAATTGAGAACCCTTTTTTCTCATCCATTAAACACATGGAACACATTTTGTTTCACCCGGGTAGAATTTTTGCGTCTATTCAATTATTCTTTATTGTAAATCTTTTACAAAATGAATAATATCATAAAAATTCTATATCTCCAAGATTGCATGTATTGATATCAACTTCCGCATAGAAGAAATCAGCAAATACTATTTTATTGAAATCATTAATTGCTTTTTGATCGTTTGATGAATCTGGGACCAATAGCTCCTTCATTAAGGAAATGGTTGTGTTCATGTTTGTATTCCTTCGATAATTTAGGTAATGAACACAAAAAAAAAAACGCATACGAACACAAACAGATGTTCATAAATACAAATGGATACAAAAGACACAAAAGAACACATAAAAGTGTTCATGAATAGAAACTACATATATTAAAATTAAGGCATGTAATATATAATACACCAATATTTATTAAATATTTTTTCAGCAAGAATTTTGAAGTATATTTCTAAAATTTAATAACTAAGAACCACATTGAACTATCAAACCCACAAACACACACGTTATCGAACATAAATGAACAAAAATAAACGAACGCGGCCTCTCTTTTTGTCGGTTCCTAAACTAAAACAACAAAATTTCTTGTTCATGTTTGTTCATTTTTTATTAAACAAACAAACACAAACGAACTTCCCATCAAATGGTTGATGAACTATTCTCCAAACATTTGATTTATTTGCAGACTTTGTTATAAGAATCAAACCAATTAAAAAACTGCAGAAGTTTGATTTAATTAACAACAGAGTAATAATAACAAGTAATATAATTATAATTTACTACGTTCACGCCTTATGGGTTAGGGAGTTGAAAGTGGTGGGGCGAGTTTTTCTCTGTGTCTTGATAGTCACATTAAATCAATGCGCATAAATATTAGGGGGAGCGAAGGCTGAAACCTGAATGGTAGAAAGTTAGCCATTGATAGGTTTACTCTTTATTCACTTGAATTCAAATCCCCATTTGAATTCAAACGCGGATTTCTATTTTGTTGGAAAAATCCAAGAATCCGGATTGAATTCTAGTGTCGTAAGAAAAAAAAGAATAATCTGGGAAGAAGAAATTTTTTAGTGAACGTGTTGATTCATATTTATTTTGACTACTTTATTTGCTACTTTGTCCTATTTATTCTATTCTATTTCAGTAATAATAAAGATATTCCTTATTATTATAATAATGATTTCAAAAAAAGTCACGTGTCACCAACAAATCTCTTCTTCTAATTTTAATATTATAAATAGATTTTCACTCTAAAAATTGATCAAACTTCCTAACAATATAAACTGTTGTTATACAATCATTTATTTGTTTCTAATGGCGCAACAACTGCGAAATCCAAGTTACACCACAAACCGAGCAAGATATAATCAATACTCGCAAGATATACTTGTTAAATGCTCATATTGATTCGGACAAAGTTTGGTTACAAGATTTACAATGAAATGCTCACACACTGTTCCTCACACACTCTTATTTCTGCTTAATTCATTCCAAGTGACAGTGTATGATATCTATACTAACACAACAACATATTCAAGCGACATGGACAAACTCCAAACGATAGACACATGTTTAAACAATAGTGCTATCGTTTGGAGTCTATATCAAATGATAGAGACTTGTAGTTTGGCTCCTTCAAACGATAACATGCATAATCAAAAGATAGCAAGTCTCCAAAGATAGCCATGTGTATCGTTTGACGTATTCAGGTCGTTTGATATTCATATCACTTGGAACTTGTTATTTGAGTCAAACGAAGGAGGAACGTCGTTGACTTCGATCATAAACGAACTCTCACTAGCTTCAGACATTTCGTGCATCAACAATAAAGTACGTTAATACATCAAAGTTGATTTTGTGGCATAAGTTAGATTAGTAAATTATCAATTCTCTTCACGCGGATACTTCATCAGACACAATAACTCAAAAAGAAGATACGAGTTTAATTTTTTCTCATGTTACATTAAGAGGCAAATAACCAGTGTAGAGTAGAAACACCAAAGATAGAGCAAATTCTCAAAGAAAGGGATATATCATTGAGTAAAAAAGACATTACATATTAAGTAGGGAATTCGAAATTTGGTAAGTTTGTCGAATTTTCAAATTTGAAAACAAATAATTAAATATTGAAATCAAAGATGTAAGTATCGTGTAAATTAAAACAGTTAATTATTTACGAGTTTTTCAGTATTAATGAAAGAATTGAAAATTACTAAAATTGGGGAAAATATTAAGCGAAGAAATCAGAGCTGCCTCTAATTATTGGAATTCAAGTCTGATATAGGGTCAAACCGTCCAATTTGCCTCATGATTCGGCTCAAGTTATGCTATTTTTTTTTATGTTTATACCTTTTCTTGCTGGTCCAAGTAGGGGTTTTGCTATCTCTTACCTCGTATCCGTGTCAATTGGTAACAAGAAAACAAAAAAATAAAATGAGTTACATTTGAAACTCTTTACGACTTTCCATGTGTATGTATTTTGTCTTCATTCCGTTGATGGATGTCAGAGTAAAAACAAATAAAAGCATAGAAATATAATTTTCAATAGATTTTGATAGAAACTAATTAATGATCCTTAAAATTAAAAAACATAAATAGATCAAATTATGTTAATAAATGATTTATGCATTTTAGGCTAAAATTAATGATTGAAAATTGATGAAATTGAGGAAAAATATTGAGTTACAAAATTGATGGATTAAATGAAGGAATTTGAGCCTCACAGTAAAGTTTCGTCGGATGGTTACGAGCACCGTAACTCCACTCCTACCCCACGATATGCTTGTTTGTGATCTGCGACTTTTATGCCATGTTTCCTTTTATCAACATAGCTTGTCTTCATAAAAGTAAGCCAACCCTTTTCAAATCCTCATCAAGAGACCAAGGTTAAATTCAGGGGTGGACATGCCCTATATATACTAGTCCACCTAACATGATCCCATTTTTATATCACAAGTGACGTGGATCGGATGCACAAACATAAAATCAAAATGTATGGTTTGGGGGAGATGAGACTATAAAGAAACCACACATGTTTCTTAAACAAGTGCAAGAAGCTTAAAATGACAATGCAATTGGAATTTTGATTAATAGCTTTGAGGAGTTGGAATCCATGTATGTTGAAGAGGTTGCAAAGGTAAAAGATAAAAGGTTTGGTGGCTTCTATTTTCATTATAAAATGTATATTTCAAGGCTATATAACCACTTTTTTTTATATAAAATAACAGATTATTGAAGAAATTTCAACCTTAGAGATTTAAGATTCTTGGACAATACTATCTTGAATTGGTGGAGCTATGTTTTTGTCTAACATTTCGACAACATCTTGAATCATTGATCTCATATTAAGGTGAGATGAACCTCCATCCTCCATTGCCCTTTTTGCCATTTCCTCCAAGTTCTCTACTTCTCTTTCTTCTTGCTTCACCTTCCTTTCCTTTGTCCATTAGATCTTCTACTGATCGTTTAATGTCTTCTTTGTTCACCACCACTCCAAACTTATCTTGCTCTCCAACCATAACGGGAACCTCCACACCAATCTTCACTCCAATTTTCAAAACATCTACTGTTAATCTTTCATTGATAAACTGGTCTGCAAAATGAGGCCATGTAACCATAGGGACTCCAGCTGAGATCCCTTCAAGAGTCGAGTTCCATCCACAGTGTGTTACGAAACCTCCAACGGCTCGATGTGACAGAATCAATACTTGTGGTGCCCAACCACGGATTATTAGCCCTCTATCTTTCACCCTTTCTTCATATCCTTCTTCAATGAGCCATTTTTCGAGTTCCTCCGTTGGATGTCTTATGCACCATAAAAAGGGCTTCTTCGATGACTCCAATCCCAAACCAAGCTCTATGTTTTGTTCGGTAGAAAGACGAGCCAGACTTCCCAAACAAACCAAGATTACAGATCTGGCTCCCTTGAATCCAACCATTTCAAACAGTCATGTTCGTTAATGGCTCCTTTGTTTCCTCTCTCAGCTATATCTAGCAAACTTTTGTTGCATAGCGAAACCGGGCCAATACACCAAACCTTTTTAGCTTTTACTTTTGCAAGCTCTTCAGCATAATAAGGCTCCAACTCCTGAAAACTATTAACCACAATCCCATTTGCAGCTTCTTCCGCCTTTTGTATTGCTTCAAAATAAGCCGCGGTTTCCTTGTCTTTTCTGCCCCAACTAGAAGCCTGCACTTTCGTGAGTTCAACGCGCTCAGGAAGGCTAGGCAACACAAAATACTCCGAATCAGAGACGATTTCATCTAATACATTAGTATTCATTGCAATGTGTATGCATAGGAACGTGAAGCATCCAGGTCCATGGAAAACAAGCCTTGGAATATTAAGCTTTCGAGCTATCTCGTTTGTCCATGGGAAAAGATTATCAGAAATTATGCAACTTGTGGACGGAGTTAGTCCGCGAAGCATGTTCTCCGCGGGCTCCTCTAACATATTGGCAGCCATAAACAATTTAGGGAAAAGTTGAGCTGATGGAATCAAGTCAAAATTCTCACACCCTTCTGGTAAACCAACTTCAGTTGATGGGAATTGGAGTTCAAGAACTTGAATCTTGAGCTTATCTTCGACTGCCCGAGCAATGATCGGTTTGAAACGGTTAGCATTAACAGGAGTTGTTACTATGGTAACAGTGGAACCGCGTTCGGCTAGTAATCGGGCTATGTCAACCATGGGTATCATATGGCCTTGAGCCATTAGTGGAAACAATACAAAGTGAAGGTCTGTGGGAAGAGAACCCATTGGATATTCTGAAGTTGGTAATTTGGTTGGTTCCTTGTGAGGTTTAGTGGTGTGTTATATATACTTATCTTGTGTAATGCATGCTTCAACATGCACCGCTTGTTGTGAATGTGGACCTTATTTGTCCATGCATCCCACCCATAACCATGCATCTCAGTTCACGACTCCCTGTATGTTTTTGTCCTCAATCGGCCAAAGGACAAACATATGAAAAAGGGGAAAAGCACATTTCATGGTACAATATTTCTACCATTTAAGGTACACACATTCATTAACTTCATTTCTACAATTTATGTTTTGTTTTATTTAAAAATATGATGATTGTAACAATTTTACGTCGAATTAGGTTTTCTCTAATTTATTGCAATCCAACAAAAGCTTTGTTTGTTCATATCGTTTAGTTATACTCTTGAGAAGAGGTGATTAGTAATTTTGTTAGTAAATTCAAACACTTGATTTATTTAATAAAATAGCTCTAGTGTTCAATTATCTGAAGTTGACACAACCAATTTTTTTTCTCAAACTATTGGCACACCTAAGGTGCCTATTTGCACACTTTAGGGTTTCTATACGCTGTGTACAGGTCTATACACAACGTATAGGGTTGCATAAAAATCAGTGTTTGACTGATGTCAGTTCTTATCTGGCTGCTCCTATATGCCGTGTATAGGCCTATACGCAGTGTATATAAATGACCCTTTTTAAATAAAAACCACCCTTTATATACGCTCCGTATAGGCCTATACGCAGCGTATATAAAGGGTCAAAAAGACAATTTAACCCCTGGTTTGGGCTACGTATAGCCCCCAATCCAGGGGTAAAATTGTCTTAATTACTATACACCGCGCCGCGTATAGCCCTATGTGTGACGTATATATGTGGCAAGTTTGGTAAAAAAAACCATTTTACCCCTAGATTGGGGGCTATACGCAGCCCAAACCAGGGGTTAAATTGTCTTTTTGACCCTTTATATATGCTGCGTAGAGGCCTATACGCAGCGTATAAAAAAGGGGTTTTTAGAAACATTTATACAATACTAATCGTTTTAGCAAAGTTTTTATAAAAAAAGTTTCTATTTTAAATAAATAAAAAATAAGTATTTCTTCCAAACTTTTTATACAACATTAATCCTTTTTATACGATAAATATCGTATCGTATAGGCAGAGTATAGGTCACATATTGACCTCGTATAAGCTTATAAGTTTGATATCATATCGTATAGTGTAGTATAGGTCCCGTATAGGTGTAATATCGTATATTATAGGTCACGGATACGACTCATATAGAACTGTAGATGTAGTATCATAGGCATATACAAGTCCTACAAGGGACCTATATGAGACATATACTACACTATACGGTACAACACAATACGATACGATACTATAGGATACGATATAACACCCGTATAGATATATAGGTGTAGTATAAGTTCCATATAGAACTATAGGCGTGGTTCAAATCCCGTGTAGGCCTATAGGCATATACAAGACCTATTGGAAACCTATACGAGACTTATACTATACACTATACGATATACGATGCAATAAGATACGATACAATAGGATACCATACAACACCGTATAAGCCTATAGGTGTAGTATAAGTCCTTTATAGGCCTATAGGTTTAGTATAAGTCCTTTATAGGCCTATAGGTGAAGTTTATGTCCCGTATAAGCCTATAGGCACATACAAAACCTATAGGGAATCTATACGAGACTTATACTATACACTAAACGATGTGATACTATACGATACGATGAAATACGATACGATACTATAGGATACCATACAACACCCGCATAGGCCTATAGGTGTATTATAGGTCTTATAGGTCCCGTATAGGCCTATGGGCATATACAAGACCTATACGAGACTTATGCTATACACTATACGATACGATACGATATTACATCCATAGGCCTATACGAGATTTGTACGAGACTTATACTATACTTAAAAATGTTTTTAAGTACTTATTTATAGAACTTTGCTAAAACGATAAATAATGTATATAATTGTTTCCTAAAAAACAATAAACAAAAAACAACATTTATATACGATGCGTATAGGCCTATACGCGGCGTATATAAAGGGCCAAAAAGACAATTGTATCATAGGTTTGGGGTAAAAACACCAATAAAAAACCATCCTTTATAGACGCTGCATTAGGTCTATACACAGCGTATATAAAGGGTCAAAAAGATAATTTAACCCCTGGTTTGGGCTGCGTAAAGGCCCCAATACATGGGTAAAATTGTCTTTGTTACTATACGCCGTGTATAGCACTATATGTGGCGTATATATGGGACAAGTTTGATAAAAAATACCATTTTACCCCTGGATTGGGGGCTATACGTAGCCCAAACCAGGGGTTAAATTATCTTTCTACCCCTTTATATACGCTGCGTATAGGCCTATACGCAACGTATATAATGGGTTTTTTAGAAACATTTATAAATATTAATCGTTTTAGTAAAGTTTTATAAAAAAGTTTTTATTTTAAATAAATAAAAAGTAGGTATTTCTTACAAACTTTTTTATACAACACTAATACTTTTTAAACGATAAATATCGTATAGGCGTCTATAGGTCACGTATTGACCTCGTATAAGCTTATAAGTGTGATATCGTATCGTATAGTGTAGTATAGGTCCCGTATAGGTGTAATATCGTATATTATAGGTCTCGTATTGGACTATAGATGTAGTATCGTAGGTATATACAAGATCTATAAGGGATCATACGAGACTTATACTACACTATACAATACGATACTATAGGATATGATACAACACCCATATATGTCTATAGGTGTAGTATAGGTCCCCATATAGGACTATAGGTGTGGTTTAGGTCCTGTGTAGGACTATAGGCATATACAAGACTTACAGGCAACCTATACGAGACTTATACTATACACTATACGATATGATGCAATGTGATACGATACTATAGGATACCATAAAACACCTGTAGAAGCCTATTGGTGTAGTATAAGTCCTTTATAGGCCTATAGGTGTGGTTTAGGTCCCGTATAGGCCTATAGGCACATACTATACCGATAGGCCTACCTGGAACCTATACTACATTCATAGGCCTATACGAGACCTATAAGCTTATAGGAGACCTATGCAAAACTTATACTACACCATATGATACGATACTACACCTATAGGCCTATACGAGACGATACTACACATATATGCCTATATATGTTGCGTATAGACCTATACGTGACGTAAATAAAGGGACAAATTTCCACATCATATCAGAGATTCTCTTAGAAATTTAAAAATGTGGCTATACGTTGCGTATAGACCTATACGCAACGTATATAAAGCTAGGGTTTGGTGTGCAAATAGACATTTTGGTGTGCAAATATATACACCCTTTTTTTATAGTGTCTCAGTGAATATAAGTAAATGTATGATAACTGGATTTAAAACATTGCCTGTCCCTTTCCTATAAGACTTGTATATTTTGGTTGTTTGTTGACAAATGTTAATTTTTTTTAAGAAATGACGTTAAATCTTTACACGATAAGATTGCTTGGTATGATGACCACCTCAATCTTTGTTGTTGTACAGGTAGTAAGTTTATGCATGGTTTGTCATTTTGGTCCTTACCAGTGTTGTGGTTCCAAATAACCTAACCTATTATTTTTAACTCGTCCTCTTTTTGTCTCCTCCCCCATAACTAAAATTTCTAGATCCGCCACTACTCTTAGGGATACAATGGTTCATACACACTCTATGTGTGTAAAACTGTTTCAGGTTATATGATTAAAATTAGAATTAATATTCTACAAGTTGCATTTCGTTTTGCCCAAACAACGGTCGAATAGCAGCAAGCAGAACCGGACAGGAAACAAATGACCATTTTGTGAAGGGATAGCTCTCATTCGACAAAAAACTCTTGAAAAGAACCACAACCAAGATCTGGGAGCTCCTAGAACCAGTACTATTGGTTAGAACTAAGACCCAAGTGTAGCATGTTGCCCGATCTTCATCGGAATCAGACCATGTATCACACACGCCTTTGTTATTCATCTCGCATGAACAACAATCTTGCATACTAACAATCAATTGAACAAACAACATACTAATAAGAAAGATTTTGATTTCTGAAATTGAGAGTGAATGAATACAACCGTTTCTTGACTACCACTATATATACATAATGATACAACACGAGTGTAGAGACGCGTCCTTTGGAATATGGTTTTATAACCGTCGCATCCTTTCACTCTCATACAACGTGTCTTATCGTTTAACCTAGTTGAACTTCTAATTACAATCTGACATAATGAAATAACGTGGCCTTAGGCCCACACTTAATAAATACAGCAGCCCACTTTGACTAAGTTTATAATTAACTAGATTTTCATAGCAGCCATAAACAGAATATTGAAGAATTTTCTAAACGAAAAATTGCTCCTAAACGTGTCTTGTTACTATATATACCACTTACACAGTTATGTATTGTTGCCACTATAGTATTCCTGTTGTTGATCCACTGCTGAGTAATTTTGAACCATTTGTATGTTGGTTACTTCAGTTAGATAATAGGTTAGTCAGTTTATTCTAGTCAGACATATTTAGGATTGTATGTATATATATATAATATAAGGGTTAGGATCATGTGAGAAGAGGTAGGCTATTTGAAAAACTTGAGAAGAAATCTGGTCCACACATTTTTTCTAAGTAATTCTTAATATACACATATGTATATTTAAAAGTGACTATATACATATATGTATATTGAATTATACACATATGTATATAGTCAAATGTAAACTATATATATGTGTATATTATGAAAAACTTAGAAAAATGTGTGGTCCAGATTTCTTCTCAAGTTTCTCAATAGGGTGCTCTTCTCTTAGGATCGCTACCCTATATATATATATATATATATATTGTATAACATCTTAACAATACATTTACTAAAATTCCCCTTCAAACTTGCATAGTAACTAATACATCACTGGCAACAATACATAGCAAGAACAGTGGTAAATATCTTAAACATTTTTCAACATCAAAGAAGTTACGATTCTTACACAACACTATCTTGAATTGGTGGAGCTAAGTTTTTGTTTAACAATTCAACAATATCTTGAATCATTGATGTCATATTGAGGTGAGATGAACCTCCATCCCCCATCGACATTTTAGTCATTTCCCTAAGTTCTCTACTTCTCTTTCTTCTTGCTTCACCTTCCTCTCCTTTGTCCATTAAATCTTCTATCGATCTTTCGATGTCTTCTTTGTTCACCACCACTCCAAACTTATCTTGATCTCCAACCACAACAGGAACCTCCATACCAATCTTCACTCCAATTTTCAAAACATCTACTATAAATCTTTCATTTATAAATTGGTCTGCAAAATGTGGCCATGTAACCATAGGGACTCCAGCTGAGATCCCTTCGAGAGTCGAGTTCCATCCACAATGTGTTACGAAACCTCCAACAGCTTGATGTGACAGAATCAATACTTGTGGTGCCCAACCACGGATTATTAGCCCTCTATCTTTCACTCTTTCTTCATATCCTTCTTCTATGAGCCATCTTTCGAGTTCATCCGTTGAATGTCTTACGCACCATAAAAATGGTTTCTTTGATGACTCCAATCCCAAACCAAGCTCTATGTTTTGTTCGGTAGAAAGACGAGCCAGACTTCCCAAACAAACAAAGATTACAGACTCTGGCTCCCTTGAATCTAACCATTTCAAACAATCATGTTCGTTGATGCCTCCCTTTCTTCCTCTCTCGGCTATATCTAGGAAACTTTTGTTGCATAGTGAAACGGGGCCAATACACCAAACCTTTTGCCGTTTTACCTTTGCAAGCTCTTCAACATTGTAAGGCTCCAACTCCTGAAAACTATTAACCACAATCCCATCTGCATCTTGCTCCGCCTTTAGTATTCCGTCCACAAAAGCCACTGCTTCCTTCACATCTTTCCGCCCCAACTACAAGCCTGTGTTATAGTAAGTTCAATGCGATCTTGAAGGCCAGGCAGCACAAAGTACTCCGAATCAGAGACGATGTCATCTAACATTTTAGTATACATAGCAATATGCATGCATACGACCGTGAAGCATCCAGGTCCATGGAAAACAAGCCTTGGAATATTAAACTTTTGAGATATATTGCTTGTCCAAGCAAAAAGATTATCAGAAATGATGCAACTTGGTGGCGGAGTTAGCCCTGAAGCATGATTTCCGCGGGTTCCTCTAACATAGTGGCAGCCGTAAACAATTTGGAAAAGAGTTTTTGTGATGAAATCAAGTCAAAATTCACACATCCTTCTGGTAAACCAACTTCATTCAATGGGAGTTGGAGTTCACCAATCTAAATCTTGAGCTTATCTTCAACTGCCCGAGCAATGACTGGTTTGAAACGGTTAGCATTAACAGGAGTCGTGATTATGGTAACCGTGGAGCCGCGCTCGGCTAGTAAACGGGCTATGTCGACCATGGGTATCATATGAATTTGAGTCATTAGTGGAAACAAGACAAAGTGAAGAGACGTGGGAAGGGAAGCCATCGGATTTTTAGAAGTTGGTTTGGTTGATTCTTTGTGTGACTTTTGGGGTATATATATGTATCCAATGACTTGCATGCTTCGATGTCCACCACTTGTTATTGATGTGGATGGTTCTGATATTTTATTCATGTCACACTTTAATAATTAACCATGCATCTCAGTTTACAAAAAAAGTGAAACATTATGTAAATATATGTATTTCATAATATAGAATTTAACACTTTAACAAGTACCATTTATGTTTTGACTTATTCAACTATATATGATGCTAAAACTTGTTTAGCGCCTGTCAAGGCATCAATTTTTAAGTCTTCTGACAATGATATATCCGAAATATCTGCTAGTAGGTTAACAAAGTTAGCTTATTATATAACTTGGTTGTAAACCCAATTGTTATCTGATTAGTTAACAAAGTTAGCTTATTATATAACTAGGTTGTAAATCCATGTGATAAACGGGATTAAATACCACTTATAATATATAAGTAATATTACATTTTATACCTAGCATGTTACCAACTGTGGTTTGCGGCAAGTTCAAATTGTAGATAAAAATAAGAAGATTACAATAATACATAATACGTTGTTTTGGCGACGCCCCGAACATCGAAGCATAAATAAAAAAAACCTATTGTGATGGTATATACAAAAGTGTAAATGAAATGTGGCAAAATGTAGGAAGTTTACGGAAATAACTTTTGTGGCCAAACTTTTGTAAAATAAATAACATTGTTAATTAATTCAGTGAAAATAAACACTTTTAATTAGATTTTGAACCTTCTTATTACAATGATAAATTTCTAACTTGACAATATTGGGGGTACGTAGGGTAATCACCCTCACAGTCACTTTCATAATATTTTACTTGACTTTTTTTTAAAAAAAAATCAATCTTATAATATTTTACTTGACTTTTCTTTATAAAATCAATCTTGATTCTAAATAGGCGTGTTATTGAATCACTTTTCTTTTCGTATAATATATACAATTTCTATAATTTTTTTTATTTTCCAGCAGCATATAATTTATATAACTCAAAGATCTATATTTTGGAAATGGGCTTATATCTGTCGGGTCAATAAGGGCATTTAAAATCACCAGTTAGTGTTGGAACAGTTTCTTAAGGTCAATAATTTGCGTTTCAGAATTAGAAGCTACTGTTCACATCAATTTGACGTATCTAACTTTATATAACTAAAAAGTCAATATTTTGAAAATGGGGTCATATCTCTAAGGTCAATAATGGCGTTTAAAATCACCAGTTAGTGTGTGTTAGTGTTGGAACAAATTTTTAAGATCAATAATTTGTGTTTTAGAAACTATTGTTCAAATCAATTTGACGTATCTAACTACTACACATTTGAGAGTGACACTATTAACCCCAAGCGAGCGCATGTATGACGTATGCGTTTTTCTTTGTCCGACGAAAGTTTGGTTAATTAATAGTTTAAGAGAAAATGATGATCAAGAAAAAACGATGTTCTATTTGAATGTCGCTATTCATCTTCCATTCTTCCTGGTTTTTTTTTCAGATCTGTGTTTTGATTCCGGTAAGATCTGTATGGTTGATGTAATTGATAAATTGTAATTGTTAAATTGTTTATTAAGTTGTTGATTGTCTTTTTGCTTTTCGAATTTGACCAGGTTGGAAGCCCCGTTAATAAATGATGTGATTGTCGTTTGACTTGCAAAAGGTTGAACCGTCGTCAATCAGTTCATCAGAGAATTAAATGGACCTGCTAAATTAGAGACAGAACCTGCGTATCGGTGAAATCTGGAAGTCGATTTACATGTGTGTGAAATGGTTTTAAGTGGTATTTATACACAATGGCTTTCTCAGAACGTTTAAAAAGTATGACTTTTAACACGTCAATATATCAAAAAGAGTTAACTGCCATTTTCGTCCATGTGGTTTGTTCACTTTTTTCATTTCACTCCAATTTTCAAAAATGCACTAGTTTCTTCCATGACATACTGAAAACGTACCACTTCAGTTCAAAAATTAAAACCCAATTAAGTCAAACAGGTTTAATGAATAGTATTATTGTCAATTCATATATCTTTTATTTTCACCTTATTTTATGTCTGACAAATAAGTCAGACAAGTTTAATGAAGGGTATTATTATCAATTCACTTTTGTGTGTTTTTTAAGGTACTTTTGGTTATGTTCACACAAGTCTTGGTGGTTCTCGCAATAAAAGGTGGTTCCTAACAGATCCTTATTTTATATATGTGTATATATAGGGTGAACCTAATGTTATTTGTTAACCATGAGAACCATTCTCAATCACTGATCTATTTGAGATAGACGGTTATAAAAAAGGCAATAAAATAAAGAGATTAATGATATAATTAATTATTAATTAAAGATAAGGGTGTATTGGTAACTGAATATTGTATTTTTTTTTAATATTCGCTGAGGTTATGTTTATACAAGTGTACATGCCGTTGTTCCTACAAGGTACACAAGTGTACAAGCCGTTTGTACACTGTTGTACATTTGCGTAGTGAACTCATGTACACTTGTGTATATAAATAGTAAAACGCTGAAAAAACGAAACTTCATATGTTTTTGGTTTTTATTAAAAAAAACTATAACAATATTATACTCAAATTAAGGAGAATAAAAAACTCGTTTTTGTGGTGTATTTAAAAGAAAAATATTAACATATGAAAAATTATAAAGATTTAAGGATCGTAAGGGGTAGTTAGTTTTATGTTATAACTTCCTTATTTAAATTGATTAATTACCATCATATCCTTTACTTCTAAAAAATGATCAATGGCTTAAATTGGTTCACAAGATTCACAAACATGGATATGGTTCACTCATGAACCTCATCATATATATATTATATATATATATGTGTGGTGTTGTGTGTGTGTGTGTGTGTGTGTGTGGGTGAGAGAGAGAGAGAGGAAACTAAAATAAACCCATTTAAGATGATTAACTTTGGAAACACTCACTAACCATCGTGTTACACTATCTAAAACAACGTTTTTATATAAAAAGGGGCATATAATATGGATGTTTTTAAGCGTTTTGAGTAAAAATATCAAAATAGCGCCCAGTGAATATTAAAAAAAAAACTATTCCGTAGGAATTTTATTTAATTTTTTTATATCCTTCGGTGCTTTTTGGATTTTAGCTAAAAACACTTGGAAATATGTATATTACATTTCATTTAATTTTCATAAAAAGATGTGTTGTTTTCGATAGTGTAACACAAGGTATTCGCATTTTTATCAACTAAAGTAGGTTTTCATTAGAATGAAAGTGTAGTGTTCAAATGAGAAGAAATTTTTTGTAAGAATAAAAAGAAGAAATTTCAACTAATAAGAATCCTTCATTTTACTTCATCTAAATTTTTGTATTTAATATTAGTGTAAGGGTATATTGGTAAACTTAGATAGATCATTAATTGGTAATGTTCCTTTTTAATATCTAACTACATTAAATTTATAACTTATTTTCAACAAATATATTTTTTTCAAAAAAGAAAAAAAATTAACTGTAGGATAAATTACGAGGTGTGTAGGATAAATTAGGAGTTGTGTATGATAAATTTCAATATGTGTAGGATACATTTCAAAAAGTGTAGGATAAATTTTGATGTATGTAGGCAAATTTTTGTGTGGAGGATGATAGTTTTTATGACTAATTAATTAGTCAAAGATAATAATAAATGAGATAAGAGAAAAACTATCTAATGCTTTACAATTGTACCTTTTGTTCTTTTTCTTCTCAATTTAATTTTCTTCTCAAATGAACTTTTCCCTATAATGAAAACCCACTTTAGTTGATACACCGTGAATACCTTGTGTTACACTATCTAAAAGAGCACTATATATAGAGTGAGAAACGGGATCAGGAGAAAACGATTGAAAGTGTGAAAACGGTGAGAACGGATCCTGATCGAACACGTGGCAGGGGGCGCTAAATGATATGCAGTGTACGATTGTCACTGTGCAATTTCCGCCCAATAAAAGACGTTTTAAATTCATTTCAAACAAAATTCCAACAAATTCGTATTAGTTGTTACCTATTCTCCAAGCTTTCGGGATCTGTGGCGTGTAATGTGGATTCTGATATACAAAGTAATTTCTGATGTTGTTTTCATATTCGTTTTCCAGCAAATTATGTTACAGATATGGGATTTTCATTATTTATGTTTTGTTTGAATTGATTTTTTTTCTAATTCTAACATTAGAAATGGTGTTTTATTTTTTCAATTATGTTCTTCGTATATTCAATATTTGGCGTTTTCATTATTAACCTTAATTGTCGTTTGGGATCTAATATATGCTTATTTGTTTTCGATCAATGGCGTTTTACATTTGGTTACGTACATCTGATTAGTTGTAGATATTGGCGTTAATTTGTAAACATTAGTTCTTACTATTTGTTGATTATTCAACTTAAGGCGTTTTCATTAACATGTTTTAGGAAGACTGTATTATTAGTTCTTATTGATTATTATTCAACTAATGGTGTTTTCGTTATGGCTCATTCATTATGGCGTTTTCGTTATTATGTTTTATTAAGAAAGTAACATTAATTATTCCTATTGTTTATTATTCAATTAATGGCTTTTTATCGATAATGTTTTTTCAGACGAGGATGTTTCTTCGAATGAAAGTTTTGCCCGAAAACTGGTTTTCTATTTATCATTCTTGACGTTAGTGAAGAGATAAAGCCAAAAATAGACATGATATTCCCAAGCCTCGATGATTGTCATTCATTTTATTTTATGTTAGGTATGCGCCTACTTGTGGTTTTTCTGTTAGGAAAGGGATTGTGAAGATAAACGCCAAAGGAGAAACACATATTAAGTATTACATGTGTACGGATCTAGGTTATATAAGGACAAGAAGGTTGATACGTTGGACCCTAATCAAAAGGCAAGGATTGTTCGATCCAGTTTTACAAAGAGGACTGGTTGTGGAGCACAATTATGTGTAATATTTGAGGCTAGATCATGGAAGGTCTATAAGTTTGTTGAGGAGCACAACCATGGTTTTGTTGAACAGCCTAATAAGCATTTTCTCCCATCTGAACGACACCTCATCAGCTCTAGAAGCATGTTATGCATAGCATGTCTAAGTCGAATTTGGGACCGGTTACGACGTTTAATGTTATGGAGACTTGTTTTGGTGGTTTTGAAGACGTGGGTGCAAGTAAAGTTCATTTTAAGAACTACAAAGGGCAAATTAACTTGTTTATAGGGGAGTATGACGTTTGATATTGTTGTGAGACATTTGCATGAAAAAAACAGTCGCACCTAATTTCTCGTATGATTACTTCACAGACGATGGTAATCGTTTGAAGGAACTTTTTTGGTGTGATGATCAATGCAAACGTAATTACCACGTGTTTGGTGATGTGATTTCATTTGACGCCAGTATTGTTCGAACAAGTAATATTTTATAATCGATTTTTTCTATGTGTTTTGGCATTTTAAATGATTAAATGCAATGGGTTTTGTTCTAGTTTCATTTATTAATGGCGTTTTCATATGTAGATACTTTATGGTCTTTGTACCGTTCACTGGTATAGACAATCACCATAGTAATGTCACATTTGGTGCTGCATTATTGGCGTCAGAAACTGCTGATACGTATATATGTTTGTTGAGTGTTTTTCTAAAAGTTGTTGGTTCTCAACCAAAAGTTGTTGTCACTGACCAGGATCCAGCAATGAAGAAGGCTATTTCTGTTGTATTTGTTGAAACAAGGCATCGGTTATGCATGTGATGCATAAACTTTCTCTAAAGGTTAATTTTCTTATTTCACGTTTGGTGTTTTAAGTTATATGGCGTTTTGTCATTCACAAGTGTGTTCCATGTTAGTTTTTTGTTTATATAGTGTTTATTCCATGGTGTTTTCTTGTTTTATATAGGTTGGTGTTAGGCTATGCAATTCAACCAATTTCAAACAACGTATTTGTGGTGTTGCGTGGACAGATATTCTTACACTCGAAGAGTTTGAATCAGGATGGGAAGAGTTTATTGAAGAGTTCAATGTAGGGGATAATGACTGGCTTTCTGATATTTTTGCCCTTAGGGATTCTTGGATTCCTGCATACTATAGAATGGAGGAACTGTCGGGCCTTATGCGTACGACATCAACCATTTTTTGGACAAGTGTGCAATGCAAAATCTACTCTTGTTGAGTTCATGACTCTCATTATGAAACTGCAATTGAAGGACAGCGTCACACGCACTGGAAAAATGATCATCAATCTCGATACAAACGACCCCAGTTTAAAAGTAATTATAAAGTGTTGGAGAGCCAAGCTGTGATATATACACAACTATTTTTTATGACATTCAAGCTAAGCTAATTGGGATTGAGGATAGCATAAATCAACGGTCTGAAGAGCAGGGTGATGAGTTTGTTAAGTTCTACATAAATGATTTCCAGCAGCCTTGTACATCCTTATTCGAGGTAAATAATGGCATTTTCTGAGTATGGCGTTTATTTATATTTTTTCTCCCTGAAGTTTTTTTTGTTTTGTTATTGATGTGTTTATACATACATTGTCTGCATCGTTTTATACATACATTGTCTGCATGACGTTTTATACATACATTGATTTTGGCGTTTCTTTTCAGGTAATGTACCGTAAGTCTGATTGAACCAGCACTTGCTCATGTAGGCGTTTTGAGTAGTTTGGTTTGCTATGTAGACATATATGTTATGTTTTAAGAAGTTTGGATATTAGAGAATTTCCAAAACAGTACATTTTGAATAGATGGCGTAAAGAGGCTTCACCAAATTGCTCTTTAGACTACTCAATGAGTCGTGATTTTATACAAACCGAGCTTGATCCTGATGTTCAAAGTATGATGCGAGAAATTATTTTTGCAACGGAGTATACTTTAAACCGTTTATCTGGTAATAAGGAGGAGCTATCCTTATACAAAACTGAATCTTTAACAAACGAGGTTTGCCATATGGTATTTAGCAAAATATGACATTTACTTTTGGTGTAATGAATGGAAGAGCTTGAGGTTGTTTATATAAGATGTTTATGGCGCGTAGTTTGGGCGGGAATTTTCTATAATAAATTTTAGTAATAAATGGCACGTCTCATCACTAATTTACTGTTTTGTTCATTAATTTAAATCTGCAACGCTTCCGTCGGATCAATAAGTTTGATGTTTTGTATGAATGGTGTTTTATTAAAAAAAATGGACAAATACAACTAATAAAATTTTGTAAGTGAAAGTAATGTTATGGCGTTGAAACAAAAGATGGCGTTTTGAGACATATCGGACTTGCACAATTTAATTGATAATTTCTTGTTTTTTGTTTTATATAATTGTGTGGTTTTCGGATTTTTTAATAATATGTGATAAGAGCGAACTATTATAATTTGTGGGGATTTTGGCGTTTTATATCTAATTAGTGAAATAAAGTATTTTATTAAAAACCACTGAAAATGACACACCACAAAAATAAAAAGAAAAAAAAACCCTCGTCAGAAGGTCTGAGAAGTATTCATCGCTCCCCTCGTCTTCTTCTTCCGATTCTTCATCAAAATTTTCATCCAGATCTTCACTATCATCATTTGCTTCATCTTGAAGACTTTGACATCTCCATATTAACATGTCAGTCAACAACGCCAACTTTATGGTCATGTCTGGGTTCAAACATGTTGCGTTGCATAACTCTTGTAAGAAGACAAGTTTTTGTACGGTCGTGATGTTTTCAATCGTGTAGGTTTCCTGCTCCCCGTTATCCCTACAACACTCACTAAGTCTGTGTTTTCATCATAACGCCAAGATTGGATGACCACGTCATAATTGGATTTGCAGGGTATGGTCCGAATTTTCTGGTTAATCTTCTTATAACCGTATGTGTTTTCTCACAGAGGTTATCAAGAGGAATGCCAAGTGCTGGGATCCCCCTTTGAACTTCTTCGTCCAAGTTCAGTATGGCGTTGGCGGTTTTCACAAACACTCTTCTTCTGTTGTCAAAGAGGATTACGTATTTGTTGATTCTAGTGTTGAATCCCCATGAAGCGATGTTTGCCATTTTTTCTTCTTTCAGGGTTTTCTTTAGAAATTTGGCGTTTTGGTTAAAGATGGGTTTTATAAGTATGATCAATGGAAGGTATATTAACATCATTTATATAATGATGTGTTTTGGCGTAGTGTAGGCGGGATTTTTGTTATAATAAATGTTAGTAATAAATTTTCAATTACTGTTTGTTCAGATTTTCTGTTAATACTATAACGCGTCACATCATTAATTTTTGGCGCTTTATTAATGGCGTTTTATGCATGAGTTTGACGTTTTGTTTTGGAGAAGTTAAAAGACCATTTTACCCTTAATGAATCGCGTCCACATAGTAAAGTTGATGTCATTTACAAAAAGGTCACCGTGCCAATCTAATCCATAGATTGCTTTAACAGATGAGAGTCATTCTCACCGTTTTCACACTAATGACCATTTTTTCTAAAACACACACACACACACACACATATATATAGGGTAAGGTTCATGCGAGAACCACCTTTATTGTGAGAACCGCGAGAACCAATGTGATAGATTTTTTAGGTATTTTTAGTTGTGTTCACATTGGTTCTCGCAATAAAGGGTGGTTTCTAACGGATCCTTCTCATATATATATATATATAGAGAGAGAGAGAGAGAGAGAGATCGGTTCAAATGAAAACCATCCACAGTTGCGAGAACCACTCTCCACCAATCAGATCATGCTGGTTATTTGGTAATTAATTCAAAATGTCATGTCGTCTCTTTCTCTCTCTCTCTCTTTAAAGTCTTATCAGACTTTCTCATCTATCAAAATGTCATATGTACTCTCTCTCTCTCTTAAAATCTAAAAAATGTTTTTTTGGTAAAACTCTATTATACATGATATTAATATGCTATGTCGGTGCTTCTTTCTGATTAGTCAATTTGACTTTCTTTTTCCAGAGCAAAATTTTGTTAAGTTACAACTTTTAATTAGTCATTATTGTGTATTGTGCAGTAAAATATGTTGGTTAGTTTGATATGGTTGGTTTTGGTGCGAAGAAAAATAAATAAATAATTTCTTTCTTTTACTTTTTATTTTTAAACCCCACACTATATATGTGATACAAGTTTTTAATGATTTTACTAATTTGTTTTTTAATACGTTTGTTAGCTTTCTTAAAAAAACGAATACGTAGTTTGCTTAATTTTTTCGGTATTGTAAACATACGAAAGTCAGGCCGATACCGTGACGAACCGAATTGAATTCCCGCCACGAAGCGCGGGTAACCTCACTAGTTTTTGGTAAAAAAGTTTAAAACCGTAAAAAACTTGGTGTAAAAAAATATTTTAAAACCGGGTCGTAAATTTTTTTTTATACCGGCGCGTAAAAAAAGTTTAAACCCGCGCGTAAAAAAGTTTTAAACCGACGCCTAAAAAAACTTTTATACCGGCGCGTAAAAAAATTTAAAACCGGGGCGTAAAAAAGCTTCAAAACCGCTGCGCAAAAAAGTTTAAAACCGGCGCGTATAAAAAGATTAAAACCGTGCGTAAAAAAAGTTTAAAACTGCGTGTAAAAAAGTTTTATAGCGGCGCATAAAAAAAGTTTAAAACCGCACGTAAAAAATGTTTTATACCGGTGCGTAAAAAAAGTTATAAACCGACGCGTAAAAAAAGTTTTAAGCCGCGCGTAAAAAAAGTATTAAACCGTGCGCAAAAAAAATAAAACTAGCGCGCAAAAAAAGTTTTTAAACCTGCTCATTAAAAAAGTTTAAAAAGCGCGTAAAAAAGTTTAAAAAGATGAGCGAAAAAAGGTAAAAAATCGCGCATAAAAAAAGCTTAAAAGGAGGCGCGAAAAAAGTAAAAAACCGCACGTAAAAAAAGCTAAAAACCGCGGGTAAAAAATTATCCGAGAATTAAAATTCATGTTTAAAACAAAATTAATAATTCATGTTTAAAAAAATTAACTGAGAATTAAAATAAAAAATTATATGAGAATTAAAATCAGAATCAATAATGCATGTTTAAATTTTTTTTAAAAACAATCTTATTAACTAAAACAAAATCAATAATCATACCAATTATTAAAACTATAGTAGAAAAACCAATATGCCCCGTTTGTCACTAAAAAACAAAATGTTATTAATAAAAACACAATCATTACATTGCTTTATTGTCTTTTAATCTCATCCATCAAAACCAACTTGATCAATGGCTAAATTGGTTCCTACGGTTCTCACAACTCAAGGTGGTTCTCATTTTACTCATCCCCTATATATATATATACATATAGGGATGGGTTAAAATGAGAACCACCACGAGTTGCGAGAACCGCGAGAACTTTTGATCCGGGGCGAGTTGGACCAAAATTTTTTTTACACAAACGTAGATGAAAATATTATAAACACATCTGTAAAAAAAAGTTTTAAAAATTGTTGAGGTGATAGTTTTGACTTATGCAAGTTTTTTTACGCCTCGGTCAAAATTACCGACTCGACAAATTCTTAAATTTTTTTATAGACGTTTTTATAATATTTTCATCTACGTTTGTGCAAAAAAAAATTTTGGTCCAACTCACCAGGATCAAAAAGTTCTCGCGGTTCTCGTAACTCGTGGTGGTTCTCATTTTAACCGGATCCTATATATATATATATATATATATATATGTAGAGTAGGGTTTATGCGAAAACTAGCTTTAAGGAGAGAACTTGAAAACTAATATGAACACAAACAAAATAAAACCAAAACAATAATAAATAAATAAATAAAACACAAACAATGAACACCACCACCCAAAAACTAAACCCTAAAGCTAAACATTATAACTAAATGCTAAAAAATATTTGTTTTCATTAAAATTGCGATTTTTTATTAATAAAAAATTATTATTAAATGGTCGCAATTTTATTGGAAGAAATATAAAAAAATTAATATTTTCTTGTCTATTTTATTATTTTTAGGTAGTTTTGTTTGTGCCCACACTAGTTCTCGAGTTCTCAACCTAAATGCTAGTTTCGAATCCTCACCCTATATGTGTGTGTATGTGTGTGAATTATATAGAGAAATCACACTCCAGTTAAAGAAACTTATGAAACCCATTTGTGTAGACACAAAAATGTCAAGTTTTAAACTTTTTGGCAGTTAACCTTTCTCAATCCCTGTACATTTTTCTTGTTAGAAGAGAGAGGAGAGAGAATGTGTGAAAGTGTTACGTTTTTTCAGCGTTACTTTTTTATACTTCACCTGTTACACATTATATGGGTTATGATAGTCGTTTTTTTCATATTATTTGAACTTCAACTGTTACAATTTCTAGTATTTTTAGAATTTATAAAGGTTTTTAGTTTTACAGGTCATGTAACAATATGTTACATTTTTAGGAAGTTTTCTGAAAAAGTAACTTTTTGCAGTTGATTTAATCTACACCATATATTAATTGGATAGATGGTAGAGATGAGGTTTATATATATATATATATATATTATATATATACATATATGTGTGTGTGTGTATAGGGCAAGTATAAATGAAAAATCCATGTGAGTTGAGAAAACTCAAGAAACTCTATAGATGAACCATATGTTACCACGTGTTACAACCTTTTTCAAAACTTTGACTTGTAACAGTTTTGTCAGGAGAGAGAAATGTTATATGTTACATCTCTTTCGCCCTTTATGTAGATGTAACATCACATGTTACATTTTTTTTCAACAACAAATTTTGTAGGTTTTATGAAGTGTAACGTTTTCAAACTTAAAATTTTACGAGTTTTCAATGTGTAGTGCATGTTAAAAACATATTACATATTTTATAGAAAAGTTTTACTGAAAAAACAAAACTTGTTACAATTTTTATGTCAGACTGAAAAGTGAAAAAGCACAAGTTGTTACATGTACTTTTTTGTTATATTGTTACATGGTTAGAAAAGTTATTTTATGTAACATTGAATCTCAATCAGGATTGAGTTTTCAAAGTGTTCTCTACTCACTAGGGTTTTCTTATTATCATTTTCATATATATATATATATATATATATATATATATATAGTGCCCCGTAGAAACAGGCCCCCACCGGAAGTGCGACTTGCCCACCCCTGGGAGCAGCCCTGACGCCACCATCACACAACGGTTGTCGGTCTCAATCTTCAAAAAAAGGACCTAGCACTCTTGGGATTAGCAACAATTGTTTCATACTATATATTTTGGAAATCTGAATAGAATAGTTATTTTTATGGTTGAATGGTCTTTACTTTCCTCTTCCCTTTCTTCGTTCTCTTTCTTCACCACACTACAGCACCACCATCATCACTACTGTAACTACCACCTGCCACCCGTCACCAGCCAACATATTGCACAATAACGGCACCACACCACCTTTACATAACTACTGCCATTCGTGATCTTTACAAACTGGAATCGTCCCTCTCCGAATCTAGCAACAAGTGTTTTAAAGGTTTTATTCCACAACAACTAAAAGAAAACGTTTTCATCTATCTTCTCCGACCGCCTCAAAACCGTTTCACCATATTTGACCACAACATCCACATCCGCCACTGGTTCGGCTTCAGACCATGTGATCGATGATGTTGGAGGGTTTATTTTCCAACGGTAGTGACGAAGATGTGACGTAGGCGGTTATTTCGATGGTGGTCACACGAGCGGCTTTGTGAGATGGAGTCGCAAAAGGGAAAATTATATAAAAAAAAAGTTAAACTTGAACCAATGAAACGTTAGACACATGGATCAATGGTTGCTTAGCACTATAGCTAAGCAACGAGAATTGTTATAATAATAAAATAAAATAAAATAATAATAATAATAATAATAATAATAATAATAATATAATGAAATATGATTCCCTATCATAAACAATATTTAGAAACCGGATTCAAAACTTAATTTGGAGGTTTATATACCATTCATTTGAAAAATGAAGAATGATACCAACTAATAAATCCAAGAATTACAAAAAAAAATTATGAACTTGGAAAACCCATGATCAAGTTGAACAATTCCACCAAGAAACACAAAAGGAAAGAAACAAAGAAACTTTTTATTTTTCCAAGCAAAAACCCATAGTCACCACCAAGAAACACAAAAGGAAAGAAACAAAGAAACTTTCTATTTTTCCAAGCAAAAACCCATAATCAAATTGGATATTACCACCAGTAGAGACCAAAAGTTAAGCATCTTTCTCAACCAAAATTTCCAAATTGAATCAAGTAAAAAAAGGTGTAAAATGAAGTCAAAATCACCAACATTGACCATGTCAAATCCAACTTTTTTGCATAGTGTTTCAAGTTCGCATTTTCTTGACTTCCAAAGATAAAAAGAAGAATAGTAACACTCAGATAATATATAATTAGATTACCTCAGATATAACTATAAAAAGTTTGTGTATAATATTCTATTATTTATATTTAGATTACCTCATATAGGATCAGATCAAGGGAAAACCCATACGAGTTGTGATAACTTAGAGAACTGGACCTTTTAGTGCGAGTTTCGGCCCCATTTTTTACACCCGTAGTTTAAAATATTCCACTGTCGGCTGTAAAAAAAATCGAAGTATGTTAAAAAAGCTGATGACAAAGGCATGACATCACCTTTTTACAGTATAAAGGATCTTTCTTTTCTTTTGAAAAACTGATTTTTTTAGGATTTTTGGTAAAAAAAATTTTTTGAGAAAACCTTTCGTAAGACCAAGTTCTCTAAGTTCTCACAACTCGTATAAGTTTTAATTTTACTGTAATCCACTTGAGATAGAACTATAAAAAGTATATATTTAACATAAAAAGTAATATATAGAGAGAAGGTGTATCGTACAATTGGTTTAACGTACGCTTCGTACGCGATGGCAACTCGCACATTATGTTTTAAAAAACAAAATCGCATGAGCCCTAATTTTGTGAAATCGCATGTATGAAACACAAATAATTAACATGTCTGATTATATATTCTATTAACATGTCTGGTTAGTAATACTAAAGCCAAAGGGGTAATAACAACTTTAATTTGGTAGGCCTCCAAAATATCCGACGTACCCAAATTGAATCATTTGCGGAAATATCAACATCTTCTAGTATAGACAGGAAGATTTAGTGATTCTAAATTCTTTAACATACACCCCAGTTCATCGGTGTATAACTTCATAAAAGGCTGTTTAAAAAGTTTTCGGTTAAAAGCTCGCTTGGATTTAATTTGAAAAGAGCTCGCTTGGTATATATGGTTGAGCCGGCTCAACTCAATTAGAAAGCGACTCAAGCTGCTCGGCTCGTAACGAGCCGAATTGGCACGGTTTGGCTCGCTTGTTAGCTAAGCTCGGTTTAGCTCAGCTTGGTTTAGCTTTGATTATTTAACTTTTAATATATTTTATTTTTGTATAGTTAGAATATATTACAAAAAAAAAATTGATTAGAGTATGCATGTATTTAGAGTGTAAAAGGATATTTATGACATATTTGAGGGTTGGTTACCATGCGAATGAATTTATATATTTAATTATCGAAATTTGAAACCTATTTTATGTTTGGTTGAACTTAATTTTGGTTTGTAATATATTAGGTTAAACTTATTTTGGATATGTTTTTTTAACAATTGAGTAATAGTTTAGACTATTAAATTTTGAAAGCTATCTATTAATTTTTCTTTTAAATTCGAGCCAAACCAAACTTAACCGAGCTAGCTTGGTTAAAAACAAAGCAAAGCTCGAGCTTCGATTTTCAGCTCGGTTTTAAATCCGAGCCGAGCCCTGGCTCGGCTCCTAATAACCCTAAATTACCAAGTTATATCAAGCAGCAGAAAATGGATATTTCTGTGTCTCCTTTTCCATGTTTCAATAGTAACCTATTTAAAAACATTCTTCATTTTGAAATTAAATGAGTTACTAACTTTCTTGGTTCATTTTTTAATATTTCATAAAAGATATGTAAAAGCCTACAAACAGAAAAGAATAAAGTCAAATGATGTATGAAGGAATCATACAAGAAATGTTTTTGCAAAGAACAACAAATTCTCAAGCCAAAAGAAAACTGCCACCCGTACATGAAGCATAATTCTAGTCAATAAATGGTCATTTATAAAATGCCACGTTGTTGATGGGTTAACCCCATGCCACCCCGGCCCATTGATCAAAGATCAATTCTTTGTTACATTTGGATATGCCAAACTCCAGATTTACACATCAAATATATTAAGTCATTAAAAGACACTTTTAGTTCATTGAAGGTTGAATAAATGAAGTATATGTCAACTAAAACCAGTTAGAACTCACGAATTCTACCTTAAAGAACCAACATATAAATTTGTTGAGATAATCACATAAAATACATAGTAAATCTAGATTAGAAGTTTTTAAATAAGGTTCGAATTAAATGGTAAAATAACAAACAACTCTAAAATTCTACCACCTATTCCAACTTGACCATAAAGAATCAATCCAACTCAAATAGTTAGTACAGATAAAATAGAGTAAATCCAGTAAATAGAAACCCTTTATTATAGTTAAATTTTAGATTAGAAGTTTTTAAATAAGGTTCGAATTCAAAACAACTTAGTACTCAAGAAATCTACCAAACTACCATAAACCCATGATGTGTTAAAGTGTGTATATTAAATTCAAAACAAGTTTTAAAAATGGAATAACTAACTAAACCACTCACAATCGACAAATGTACCGGTCGTAGTGTAGTGTGAGGACAAGACCGGATATCAATCCGTAGACAATATGGCAACCTCTCAATACTGAACCTCCATCGAAAACCTAGCTAATATTGATGTTGGATTTTGTAATTTTATACTAAACCTAATCAAACAAAGATCACGGACAACTTAGCAAAACAGTCTGAACAGAGCAAGCAAGCAGACTCAGGAAATGGGATCTAAGATCAGATATGATGAGAACCCTAATCTATCCAATAAAGCTCCTGCCAAGGATGATAAACCATGCACGAATGTGGACCACAGTGTAAAGTGCTAAGATGGACCGGCTCGACCTATCGGTACGTAATCCACAAATGTCAAATATGTGACAACTAAGGTGCCAAAATCCTCAATTTGTGAAGCAGACAAGACTTGAACCCGCTTGGATCACATCTAGACAATAGAAGCAGGTCGACGAGCAATGACACGAAATGCACGTCGGGGTGATACTGAAATCTAGGAAACCCTAACCGCTAATAAGTAGCCGATCCGAGCTATCAGTCACCCAAACGACCGAACCAACGCCTAGCTAATAACCTAGCAGTCCTCGCTCGTCCCTAGAGTCGCCGGAAAAAGATGCATACTATGCATAGTTTATTTTTATTAATTGGATTAAACCTGGATTATTTCTAATCTCAAGCTCTAGATCGAGAACCTAACAGATTAACAACATGAGCTGATCAAAATAAATTCCAGACCAGACTAACAAGATCACCTAATCAACCAATCAATCACAACCAACACAAATATGTAATATCATGATTAATAACAAGAACAAGAACTAGTCATGTAAACACACAATTCAATTGAAACCAAAATCATTCAATCATCACAACTCATCTTGATCATCTAACCTAGGTAGTACAAATGATTTAGCTACTCATACTTGTCAAAAACAAGACCAAATAAGATCTGTAAACAAAGGAATTCATAGTTTCAACCGTTAAAAGTACGGATTAACAAGTATAATCGAACCCGAGGCGCTCAAAAATCGAACCCAATGCATCTTAGACTTCAATCCTGCTTCAAGTAGCCTCAAGATCGTCTTATTACTGCTCAAATTTGTTTGGTAGGTGAGACATCCAAACCCCAGGGCTGAATGGCATTTTTATAATTTTTCTGGTAATTCGCAGGCCTTACAATCCGTAAGGAATTACCATTATGGTCCGTAAGAAGTCCCAAAAAAACTTCATTTTTGGCTTCTCCTTGTCGAGCTACCCCAAATTCATATATTATACGTCTCGTAACTCATTTTCTAACTCAAGATATGGCCATTTAAGTTCAGATTCTAATCTGCCACACTATTTCACTTAGCTTTTCCTCCTGTGCTCGTTTCTTCGTGTATTCTAATCAGGATTCCGAGTGGAGGTTACTTTTTCTCATTCTAATAACACTTTTCATGATAAATTGTGTTTTCTCAAACAAACCCCCAATTAGATAATTTTAGTTTCCAGTTAAATTCTTCTACTCTGACCACAAATTCACTATAGATACAACTTTACTTACCGTACTAGTATTTGTATTTAAGTTAAAATAAATACTCTGATTAGCCCAGAACAACTACATCATATCCTTACTTGATGAACAAAATGAATTAATAAAAGTCGTGAAGTAAATTGTACACCTATGATTTTAAGCACAAAATAATCCATTTGGTGTTAGTATTAGCTAATTGGTGGAATGTATGACCCACATCGATTGAGAAGGAGAACGAAGCCTTCCTTATAAGGGGATGGAAACCTTCTCGACCAAGACGCCTTTTTCCTGACGAGCAACTCGTTAGGTAAAAACAAAACCGTGAATATTTTCCTAAGATAACACTGACAAAATAAAAAATCAAGAGTCAAATCTACCATTTCATACGATCACTGAGAGGGGTAAAACAAAACAAAAACCTGATGAATCAGAGGGTACATTCAATCTCTCTAAACAGGGCATTTAAGAAGCTCATCAACGTTGGTTGTGGGATTAATCGGCAAAAGAACTTTCTCATTGGAAGACCAAGGTCTGTAACTTAGGGGCTATATGTTTAGCTTTTAATGGTTGAGATCTCTTACTGGTTCATCACTTAATGGTTCAGGTTGTTTGTTTCGCGAGCAGATGTCTGAATGGTTCAGACATTTGCCTCTGAATGGATAAGCATTATAGTTATTCTGAATGGTTAAGACCTCTAATCTGAATTGGTTAGACATTTGCCTCTAAATGGTTAAGTATTATACTGATTCTAAATGGTTAAGACCTCTAATCTGAATTGGTCAGACATTTTCCTCTAAATGGTTAAGCATTATACTGGCTATTAATGGTTCGAACCTCTTACTGGTTTAACACTTAATGGTTCAGACCTCTTACTGTTCAGCACTTAACCATTCAAAAGTTGTCAAACAGCCCCTTAGTGTAGGTTGAATGCAAAGCACATCTATAGCAACAACTTACAGTAAAGTTTATGATTTCATCAACAATTTAATAAATGAAAAAATAGATTTAACAAAAATAACAAAGTATAGGTGTATTGTACTAACTTAATATAAGTGCATGAAGGCCATTGTATCTCTTATCACATGGTCAATAATGTTTGGAAGCTCTGTCCGCTCTGCTAGCTAAGGCATTGCCTGTTAAGAAATGAAAAGTTTAAAAACTTGTTTGTTTATGATCAAATGTAATGCTTACCTATGTGAAGGTAGACTGAACTAAAGACGGTGACATATTCTCCACATGTTTTCTACTATTAAAACTCAAGAAGTGCTACTCCAAATACATATGCATCACTTTTACTAGTAAGTTTACATGTGCAGTCTAAATAGATTAAATCTCAATAACGTAAACTTCAAAAAAATGAAAATTTGAAAAATTGAAATGAATTATAGATTTGCATAAGTATTCCAGAGCCAAATAATCTAAAGTACATGAAAGCTTAACTTTGTCTTTCAGTTGAGACTAATCAATTATCAGAAAAATATCCTTACGACAAACTGTAAGACGCTGTCTATGGCAGATTTAGCGTATGTGAAAATTGGGGAAAATCAATTTACGGTTCAAATCAAAATCAAAATAGAGTGGCGATCCACTTTAAGAACAACGATTAATAATCAAAATCAAAATAAGATAATATCAAGGTTCAAAATAGTACATGTTGCAATCAAATGATGAAGTAAGTGGCATGGGTATGATTCTGGGGTTCCGAAAATGACTATGAACGTAGATGAAAGGGGAGAGGAATACATCAGTGTAGAATAAAGAGATTGAAGACAGGGACTACGATGAAAGAAAAAGAAAGACACTGCAATGGAGAGAACACATGAGATCCATCCGTAACTTTTGAAACGCTTGCATAATAGATTAGAGTTTTGTTTATTCCATTCGTTTAGGATCCGCACGTCTCGACTTTCCGAGTCAAAAGGATCCGCGCATAAACACTATGGGTCAACTAGTTTTTCTAATGAAAAGTTTAAGGGGAGGATAGATGTGGTGGTGACACTGGTCAAAATGAGTGAAGAACTTGAAAGGGAGGAATGACACATTTCATGATAATAGAGAAGGCTCCTTGTATCGATGACACATCATCAAAAACCTCTTTCATATATTATATAAATATAGATATAGATGTGTTACAAATATCACCAATGTATCATAAATTTGTACTCGATACTGGATTTTATTTGTTTATACTTACACCATTGCACACATGGAGTAATATATGGTACCATAGAAGGAAGAAATTGTTATAGATAAAGGTATTATCAAAAAACAAGGTTAGAGGATAGAATGCAAGAACCATATCCCTCTAGGATTAGAGAGTATTGACAAAAACCAAGAAATAAGAACGATACTGCATTAGTTGACGAATTGTATGTTGTAGGATATGTTTGCACCACACTACAAACCCCTAAAGATACACAGATATTTTTATCCGTCTAACGCTAATTAACTACTTATTTAACCTTAACCACAGTTGCAAACTGCCAAACTACCAACGGTATTAAACAAGTAAGTGTGACCGGATATTCACATAAGTATTAAATAAACAACAACAACAATAATAATTGTTATAAATCAGATATACAAAATACATCTCCTTGTAACTTACCCCTAATAACTGTTTTGACAGTTATACTTATATCTATACATGTACTCTTGTATTGTAAACAAAATAGAGAAATTCTTCCAAAATATTTGATACAATTATGACTGGTTTCCAACACGTCATCAGCACTTTGACTCTCCTCTGGGCTTTTATCGGCAATAATCTGCAACCAATTACAACCAAAATCGTTGTTTCCTATCACATCCGGGTACACATCATCATAAACTCAATGTGTGTTGCATTTATATATTCGTGTTATCTTCCTTCATGCACTATCTCGTGGACTCTTGATGCTAAAACTCATCTAGAAGCAAAGAGTCTAGGGGAGACGATCATTGATGGGAATAAAACCTCCCTTCAAGACAAAGCTAAAGCTATAGCATTCCTTCGTCATCATCTTGATGAAGACCTACAGAGGGAATACCTTATTGTCGATGACCCTCTCGAGTTATGGAAAAACATTCAAGAACGATTTGACCACCTGAAGTTGGTCGTACTCTCTAAAACTCAATGGGTTCATTTAAGGCTACAAGATCATAGAACTGTTAGTGAATACAACTCTGCCCTTTTTCGCATCACCTCTAAGTTTAAATTATGCGGTGAACAAATCACCGATGAAGACATGCTAGAGAAAACTTTCTCAACGTTCCATTCATCAAACATACCTCTGGCGCAATATTACAGAGAACGTAAATTTACAAAATATACTGATTTAATACCATGTGTTGTTGGTCGCGGAACAAAATAACCAGCTCCATCTACAAAATCAGTAAATGCGACCCGTTATTTAATCTCTTTTTTTAGACTATGTTTTTTTTTCTTTTCCTTGTTTTGATTTGTTTCAATGTTTTTGCGGTATTTTTGTTAAAACTGTTATTCTATTTCATTTAAATCCTGATGATGTTTGATTCATAATTGTATGATGTTTTTATCATACTCAAACTTGCATTTTTTTATATATTTAATGTGTTTTTCTTATTTCTAGATAAATATGTATACTAGCTCTAGCAGAGCTATTATCGGTGATGAATGTCTGGTAGATAGTGGCAGTACTAACACCATTCTCAAACATATGATTTTTTCTCTGAGTTGTCTCCGGCAGAGACACCGATTGGTACTATATCTGGTGTCAGTAACCTTATCGAAGGCTCTGGCAGAGCACACATAACATTATCTTTGGGTACCCAACTCATTATTGATAACGCATTATATTCTAGTAAATCTAGATGAAATTTACTTAGTTTTAAAGATATTCGAAAAAATGGTTACCACCTAAAAACAATATCCAAAAATAATATTAAATATCTTCAAATTACTTCAAACAAAAATGGCCATGAAACCATTGTCGAACAACTACAAACTTTATCCTCTGGATTATATTGTACGAATATCAATCCTGTCGAATCATACATGGTGAATAATCAGAAGTTATTAGATAAAGATACATTCAATATACGGCATGACCGTCTAGGTCGCCCTGGTAGCGTAATGATGAGACGAATAATCAAAAGTGTTAATGGGCACCCTCTTCAAAACTTCAAAGTTTTGCTACCACAAGACTTATCATGTGTAGCATGCTCTATGAGCAAACTTATCACTCGGCCCTCACAAACTAAGTTAATACATAAAACTCCCTCATTTTTAGAAAGAATCCAAGGGGATATTTGTGGGCCTATTCATCCTTCGTGTGGACCATTCCGCTATTTCTTGGTCTTAATTGACGCATTCTTAAGGTGGTCACATGTGAGTCTTTTAGCTACTCAAAATGTAGCATTTGCTCGACTTCTGGCTCAAATCATACAGTTAAGAGCTAATTTCCCAGACAATCGAATTAAAAATATCCGGATGGATAATGCAGGAGAGTTCACATCCCAAGTCTTTAATGACTAGTGTATGTCAATCGGGATCAATGTTGAACATTTAGTACCTCATGTTCACACACAAAATGGTTTAGCTGAATCTTTGATTAAACGATTACAAATAATCGCTAGACCGCTCTTAATGAGATGTAAACTACCATCTTCTGCATGGGGCCATGCTATTTTACATGTCGCTGCACTGATTAGATTGAGACCAACTGCTGATCATGAATACTCCCCATTGCAATTGGTCTCCGCACGAGAACCAAGTTTGTCCCACCTTAGAATTTTTGGTTGTGTGGTATACGTACCAATACCGCCACCACAGCGTACTACAATGGGACCCCAAAGAAGACTGGGTATCTATATTGGTTTTAACTCCCCGTCCATACTAAATACTTAGAACCAATGACGGGAGACATGTTTACAACACGGAATGTTGATTGCCATTTTAATGAAACAATGTTCCCAGTCTTAGGGGGGATAAGAACAAAGAAAGACCGGTAACACAAGAAATAATGTCACACCCCGACCCGCAGCGGAATAAGGTGATCGGGGCATAATTGGGTTATCATCAAAGCTCATGACATTTATTATGACGTTTCATATTCATTAATACAATTTAATGTGAAATATACAATCATAATTACATCATGTCCTAAACATCATTCTAGACTTCATTGTTTTCTTCTAAGGCATTTCCTATGTTTTCCTTGCTTCATTCTGTTCACCTGTATCATGTGTAAAAATGGTTTTTGGATCAACAAAACGTTGGCGAGTGAATCCTATGAAAAACATTTGAACAAGTTTATTGAATTGATAATAAAATAAAGTGCACAACCACACATGAGTAAAAATAGATGTAAACTTATTTACCAATCATTTAATATTACATAATGCACACACGAACAATAATGGATTTGTTTTGAGGCACGCGTTGCTCAACTCGTCTCCCACGAGGAACTGATGGGCCTAATGAATGAATTGCATATAACTTGACAATATGAAATACATAACTACAAACAATATATACAATCTAAGTTTAGATCACAATATGGTATGGCACAAGTTTAAATAAACGAGTAAATTTTAGTGACACATGACACACCCCAAAACGTGTAATTAAAAAGGGGAGTTGTAAGATTCACTCACATTGGGTGCGTTCGGTTGATGATGTTGAATGCGCACGAAGTTGGTTTTAACCACGAGTGAAACTAACCTAGATAATGGCATAATGGTTCGGTAAGTAAGCGGATTTTATTAATCAATTTTAGTAGGATTGTTGGATATATTTTTGTGAGTTTAAGGCTATTTTCTAACCTTAAAAATGTTATTTTTAAGTATTTTTAATGTAAATAAATAAATAAAAGTAAATAAAAAAATGTTGATTTTTGACTATTGACCTGTTGACTTGTTGACCGTTGACCGATTTTATTGTGTAATTGTGTGCGCCGGGTGAGGCTCGAACTCGAGACCTCCCGTTCGCGTGCACACAGCTCTACCAACTGAGCTACGTGTCTAACCCGAAATATTTCTGTTTTTAATTATATTTATACCTTAATTGAATTAATCCGAAAATCATTTATTTCAAAAACGATTTAAATGACTCGCTCGGTGTTCTCCACAGGTCTCGAACCCGGGACCTGTGGGTTAGGTTAACACACAGTCCACCGCTGGACTGTGTGTCTAACTTGGTAAATACTCTGATTTTTATTATACTTATATACAAACTACATTATTTCATTTCTGCCTTATATGAAAAGTTTGATAATTGACCGGACCAGTGCGGTAGTCTGGACTCGAACTCGTGACATGTGATTTAAACGTTCACACAGTCCACCACTGGACTGTGTGTCTATCTTGGTTATTATTCCGGTTTTTATTAAACTTAACATCTATTGCAGTGAATCCGGTTCGGTTAAAAAAAAGAACATTTTTATTAAGGCGAGTGTGCGTGGGACAAGAATCGAACTCGGGACGTAAGCGTGTTTTATTTGCACACAGTCCACCGTTGGACTGTGTGTCTAACCGAGATATATCTTGATTTTAATTAAACATATACAATACTGAAACTTCGTCTTCTTCGTTGGACTTAACCAAAACTAATGTCCGACTGGTTCGACGATTTAATCATGTTCTTTTAGTGTGTTGCGCTTAATTACAGGTGAGATTAATAAAAGAATGAGAGATTAAGTGTAAGATATACCGAACAGTGGCTCCTCTGTTTCGTCGGCGAAGCTCCGATGTCAGCAGGTTATTCCGGCGACGTGTGTCTTGCGGCAGAGGGTCTTCAGGGAGTTTGAGATGAGTGTGGGTGGCTTCGGTATGAGCTCTGGGTGTTCAGTAAGGCTCAGAGGTGAAAGGCTTGGTTTTCCGGCGAGTTGCAGAAATTCTCCGGCGAGTGAATTTACGTCGGGAAAGAGTGTGATTGTGAGCGAAAAAGCTAACAGAGGTTAGAGGGGGTATTTATAGGGCAGGACATCGACGAATTTAGTCCGTTTTCCGTCTTGATTCGTCGGTCAATAAGTTTTTCGGCGGTTATGACTTGCGTCGCGGGTTCAGACGTCGGTTATTACCGATGTAATAGTTAAGGCTTCGGTTAAAACACAAAGAAACCGTCCAATCTCGGTGAAATCGTCGGGATTTCCGACGACTGCGATTGGCGCGTCGGTTTTGAATTTGAGATTTAGGTTATGTATTAATTGTTTCTAATAATGAACAAGAAACACAAGTGGCGCAGTGGTTGGATGGATGAGTGTTAAGGCTTTGCTGAATTCGCTGGCTGACCCGGGTTCGAAACCCGGCAGCATTGATTTATTTTTATTTCATTCTTTTTAATACTTTTTCAAATATAAATTATATATTCCAATATACTTATTAATTATGTATCGTTTAAAAATAATTTGGGCATTAAATACGCAACGAAATTTTTAACTGATTGTTCGGTTAATAAACGGAGCGGGTTTGGTAAATCCGGTTTTTTACGGATGTTAAATTTCGTCCCGAAATTTAAGTAGTGACATATTTGTCTAAAAAGGATGGTGTTTAGTTTGACAGTTACATGCTTAGAAAAAGAGTAAGAGTTTAAGTTTTTGTTTGAGGCGGTAACGTCCCTTGTAAGGGTTAAGTACCCTGTTACAGGAATCGCTTTTTGTTGCCTACGGTAAAAATATTGATAAGCAGAGTTGATTCACTAAATATGATATCATGCGTAAGAGTTTTGATATGTTTGGGAAGATATGGTTATATCCTAAAGCAAAACTTCTAATACTACAACCTACATGGAACTTCTCATAACCGTCTAACAATGCCTCTGATCCTTTGACAAGAATACTTATATATAGGAAGTACCAGCGGCATATCCACCATATTCTTGTCAAATTTTCATTGGTTTTATCAGTAAGTTATGATTGGTTCTATGATGTGACTCTAGAACATAAATAAACGCCACAACCAATGTACCAAGAAATTACTAAATCCTACATAGAACTTCTCATAACCGCCTGACAATGCCTCTGATCCTTTGACAAGAATACTTATATATAGGAAGTACCAGCGGCGTATCCACCATATTCTTGTCAAATTTTCATTGGTTTTATCAGCAAGTTATGATTGGTTCTATGATGTGACTCTAGAACATAAATAAACACAACAACCAATATCTGAGTCCAAATTCTGATAGCATACATGTTTGAATGGTGACAGTTCCTCTCTCGTTTGTTATGATGAAGAGGTTAGTTTATGTAGAAATAGAACACAATCCAATTTCTTTAAATGGCGAGATGATATGAATGTAACACAAATTTCAACCAAGACAATACTAAATCCTACATGGAACTTCTCATAACCGCCTGATAATGCCTCTGATCCTTTGGCGAGAATACTTATATATAGGAAGTACCAGCGGTGTATCCACCATATTCTCGTCAAATTTTCATTGGTTTTATCAGTAAATTATGATTAGTCCTATGTAACTCTAAAACATAAACAACACAACAACCACAGCTTGAGTCTAAATTCTGATAGTATACATGTTTGAATGATGACAGTACCTCTCTCGTTTGTTATGATGGAGAGGTTAGTCTATGTAGAAAATGGAACATAATCCAATTTCTTTAAATAATGAGATGATATGAATGCTAAATCAGGGAGTATAACACAAACTTCAACCAAAACAATACTAAATCCTACATGGAACTTCTCATAACCGCCTGATAATGCCTCTGATCCTTTGGCGAGAATACTTATATATAGGAAGTACCAGCGGCGTATCCACCATATTCTCGTCAAATTTTCCTTGGTTTTATCAGTAAATTATGATTAGTCCTATGTGACTCTAAAACATAAACAACACAACAACCACAGCTTGAGTCTAAATTCTGATAGTACACATGTTTGAATGATGACAGTAGCTCTCTCGTTTGTTATGATGGAGAGGTTAGTCTATGTAGAAAATGGAACACAATCCAATTTCTTTAAATAATGAGATGATATGAATGCTAAATCAGGGAGTATAACACAAACTTCAACCAAAACAATACTAAATCCTACATGGAACTTCTCATAACCGCCTGATAATGCCTCTGATCCTTTGACAAGAATACTTATATATAGGAAGTACCAGCGGCGTATCCACCATATTCTTGTCAAATTTTCATTGGTTTTATCAGCAAGTTATGATTGGTTCTATGATGTGACTCTAGAACATAAATAAACACAACAACCAATATCTGAGTCCAAATTCTGATAGCATACATGTTTGAATGGTGACAGTTCCTCTCTCGTTTGTTATGATGAAGAGGTTAGTTTATGTAGAAATAGAACACAATCCAATTTCTTTAAATGGCGAGATGATATGAATGTAACACAAATTTCAACCAAGACAATACTAAATCCTACATGGAACTTCTCATAACCGCCTGATAATGCCTCTGATCCTTTGGCGAGAATACTTATATATAGGAAGTACCAGCGGCGTATCCACCATATTCTCGTCAAATTTTCATTGGTTTTATCAGTAAATTATGATTAGTCCTATGTAACTCTAAAACATAAACAACACAACAACCACAGCTTGAGTCTAAATTCTGATAGTATACATGTTTGAATGATGACAGTACCTCTCTCGTTTGTTATGATGGAGAGGTTAGTCTATGTAGAAAATGGAACATAATCCAATTTCTTTAAATAATGAGATGATATGAATGCTAAATCAGGGAGTATAACACAAACTTCAACCAAAACAATACTAAATCCTACATGGAACTTCTCATAACCGCCTGATAATGCCTCTGATCCTTTGGCGAGAATACTTATATATAGGAAGTACCAGCGGCGTATCCACCATATTCTCGTCAAATTTTCCTTGGTTTTATCAGTAAATTATGATTAGTCCTATGTGACTCTAAAACATAAACAACAACAACAACCACAGCTTGAGTCTAAATTCTGATAGTATACATGTTTGAATGATGACAGTAGCTCTCTCGTTTGTTATGATGGAGAGGTTAGTCTATGTAGAAAATGGAACACAATCCAATTTCTTTAAATAATGAGATGATATGAATGCTAAATCAGGGAGTATAACACAAACTTCAACCAAAACAATACTAAATCCTACATGGAACTTCTCATAACCGCCTGATAATGCCTCTGGTCCTTTGGCAAGAATACTTATATATAGGAAATACCAGCGGCGTATCCACCATATTCTTGTCAAATTTTCATTGACTTTATCCGCAAGTTATGATTAGTTCTATGTGACTCTACAACAAACACAACAACCAAAACTTGAGTCTTAATTCTGATAGTATCCATGTTTGAATGATGACAATACCTCTCTCGTTTGTTGTGATGGAGAGGTTAGTCATTGTGGAAGTGAGACATAGCTCAACTTCTTTAAATGGTGAAATTGAAATACGCTGAAATGTATGATGAACAAACTGTCACACCCCGACCCGCAGCGGAAAAGGTGATCGGGGCATGATTGGGTTATCATCAAAGCTCATGACATTTATTATACGTTTCATATTCATTAATACAAATTAAATGGAAAGTTACAATAAATGTTACAACATGTTCTAACTAACAATCTAAACTTCTTTGTTCTCTTCTAAGGCATATCCTATGTTTTCCTTGCTTCAACCTGTACACCTGTATCATGTGTAAAAGGGTTTTTGGATCAACATAATGTTGGCGAGTGAATCCTATGGAGAACATTTGAACAAATTTATTTAAATTGATTATGAAATATGTGCACAACCAAACATGAGTAAAAATAGATGTAACTTAATCAACAATCATAAGATATTAAATGAAACACACATGAACAATAATGGAACAATTAGAGGCACGCGATGCTCAACTCGTCTCTCACGAGGAACTGAGGGGCCTAATGAATGAATTGCATAAACATGATAATATAAATGACACAACTACAAATAATATAAACTCAATGATACACACATGAACAAAATGGAACATTTAGAGGCACGCGATGCTCAACTCGTCTCTCACGAGGAACTGAGGGGCCTAATGATTGAGTTTCATATAATTTGACAAAAGGAAATAAGTAATCACAACAATATAAACAATCTAAGTTTAGGTCATGATGTAGTATGGCACAAGTTTAAATAAATAAGTTATTTATTTTCATAACACATGACACACCCCAAAACGTGTAATTTAAAAAGGGGGAGTTGTAAGATTCACTCACAGTGGGTGCGTTCGGTTGATGATGTTGAATGCACGCGAAGTGGTTTTAACCACGAGTGAGTTTAACCTAGATAAATCGCATTATGGTTTGGTAAGTATACGGATTTTATTAATCTATTTTAATAGGATTGTTGGGTGTATTTTTGTGAGTTTGAGGCTATTTTCTAACCTTAAAAATGTTATTTTTAAGTATTTTTAATTGATTTTTAATTAAAATAATTAAATAAAAATAAATAAAAAAATTTATTTTTCTGACCGTTGACCTGACCGTTGACCGGTTCGAGTTGTGTATACAAGTGCGCTGAGTGAGGCTCGAACCCGAGACCTCCCGTACGCGTGCACGCAGCTCTACCAACTGAGCTACGTGTCTAACCCGTTATAAATCTGATTTTAATTATATATATATATTGATTAGTTCAAACCGAAAATCATTTTATTTTAAAAACAGTTTAAGCGAATCGGACGTGCACTCAACAGGTCTCGAACTCGGGACCTGTGGTTTAAACTAACACACAGTCCACCGCTGGACTGTGTGTTTAACATGTTATATAATCCGATTCTTATTATACTTAAATACAAATTAGTTATTTCCTTTTCTGCCTTATTTAAAAAGAATAGATAATTGTCCGAGTCGGTGCAGAAGACCGGACTCGAACTCGTGACCTGTGATATAAACATACACACAGTCCACCGCTGGACTGTGTGTCTAACTTGGTTATTATTCCGGTTATTAATATACTTAACATATATTTGTAGCGACTCCGGTTCAGTTAAACAAAAAAATGATTTTTATTAAGGCGACGTGTGTGAAACGGGATTCGAACTCGAGACCTTTGAATGTTTAACGTGCACACAGTCCACCGCTGGACTGTGTGTCTAACCCGAGTAATTTCTTGATTTATATTATACTTATACGTTATAGCGGTCATCGTCTTCTTCATCAAGATATAACCAGAATTCAGAAATCGACTGGTTCAAAGTCTTAATCGTTTTCTTTAGTGTTTTAGGTTAATTATAGATGAGATATCGGTAAAAAGAAAGAAAAATAAGCGTGAGGTATACCGACTTGCTTTCCTCTGTTTTCCGGCAGAACTCCGGCGACAGAGATCACCTCCGGCGATGAGTTTTCTTGTAGCAGCGAGTCTCCAGGAAGCTTACAAAGGGTGTGGGTATCTCCGGTATAAGCTCAGGGGCTCAGTAAGGCTCGGCAATGGGGAACCCGGTTATCCGGCAACAAACAGGAAAATTCCGGCGAGTGGAATTACGCCGAGAAAAGGTGTGTTTTTGAGCGAAAAGGTTTGCAGTGGGTTGTGGGTGAATTTATAGGGCAAATCGTCGAAGAACTTGGTCTGATTTCCGACTGGATTCATAAGTTATAAAAACTCCGGCGGTTATAGAAAGTGTCGCGGACTCAAACGTCGGTTATAACCGATGTCTTGTTAATGGTTTACGTTATAACTGAAAACATCGTTAAAAGCTCGCGAGATTTCCGGGATTCCGACGACTGAACTGTTGGGCGCCGGTTTTGAATTCGTAACGTCACTTTATGAATTAAATGATTTCAATATTTACCAAACAGAACAAGTGGCGCAGTGGTTTGTGTGTGTGTGTTAAGACATGTTTCCGGACCGGTCACTGACCCGGGTTCGAAACCCGGCAGAGGACTTTTATTTTTATTTTGCGATTTTCAACAGTTTTTCAAAAACTAAATATATATTCCCGTATAATAATCGATTACGTATCGTTTAAAAATATTTTGGGCATTTAATTCGCAACGAAATTTTTGACTGACTGTTCGGTCGATAAACGGAGCGGGTTTGGTAAATCCGTTTTTGACGGATGTTACAGTATCCCCTGCTTTTTAGAAATTTCGTCCCGAAATTTAAATAATGATATATTTTGACTAAAAGGATGATGATGTTTTGTTTGACAGTTGTATGCTTAGAAAAATAAGGGTTTAAGTTTTTTGTTCGAGGCGGTAACGTTTCTTGTAAGGGTTAAGTACCCTATTCAGGAATCGCTTTTTGTTGCCTACTGTATAAGTATTGATAAGCAGAAATGATTTGCTAAAAATGATATCATGCATAAGAGTTTAGATACGTTTGGGAAAATAGGGTTATATCCTAAGGCAAAACTTCTAACACTACAACCTATAGGGAACATAAATAAAAACACAACAGCTAATATTCGAACATGAATAAACACAGCAGCAAATATTTGAACATGAATAAACACGACAACAAATATTTGAATCCACATTCTGATAGCATATATGTTTGAATGGTGGAAGTTCCTCTCTCGTTTGTTATGATGGAGAGGTTAGTTTATGTAGAAATGGAACACAATCCAATCTCTTTAAATAACATGATGATATAAATGTAACACAAATTCCAACCAAGGCAATACTAAATCCTACATGGAACTTCTCATAACCGCCTGATAATGCCTCTGATCCTTTGGCAAGAATACTTATATATAGGAAGTACCAGCGGCGTATCCACCATATTCTTGCCAAATTTTCATTAGTTTTATCCACAAGTTATGATTGGTTACCAAGAACTAATAAATCCTACATAGAACTTCTCATAACCGTCCGATAATGCCTCTGATCCTTTGACAAGAATACTTATGTATAGGAAGTACCAGCGGCGTATCCACCATATTCTTGTCAAATTTTCATTGGTTTTATCAGTGAATTATGATTAGTCCTATAACTCTACAACCAATACAACAAACATAAAATACTGAAATGAAATATATCTGTGCGATCAAGGCTCAATCGAACGGAGCCGATCGTATTGCATGTACTGAAAATGAAATGGATGTGCGCTCAAGGCTCAATCAAACGGAGCCGAACGTATTGAATGTACTGAAATTGAAATTGTGTGCTCAAGGCTCAATCAAACGGAGCCGAGCGTATTGCATGTACTGAAAATGAATAACTTAACCACACAAACAGCCTATGCATGGAACCTCTCATAACCGCCTGATAATGCCTCCGATCATTTGACAAGAATACTTATATATAGGAAGTACCAGCGGCGTATCCACCATATCCTTGTCAAATTTTCATTGACCTTATCCGTAAGTTATGGTTAGTTCGATGCGACTCTACTACAAACACCACAACCACAAGATACTGATAATGAAATTGTCTGTGCGCTCAAGGCTCAATCAAACGGAGCCGAACGTATTGCATGAACTGGAAATGTAAATTGAAATGTGCGCTCAAGGCTCAATCAAACGGAGCCGAGCGTATTGCATGTATTGAAGTGTAAAATGAAATAACCGATCAAGGCTCAATCAAACGGAGCCGATCATGCGGGCACGCCAAGATCAACCACATAATAAAATGGGGATCCAACTCAACCTCAATGGATGGGGAGCCACGGCCTCGGCAAATGCATATACTGAAAACAATACATAATATACTATAATTACTCTAACAGTCTACACATGGAACCTCTCATAACCGCCAGATAATGCTTCTGATCCTTTGACAAGAATACTTATATATAGGAAGTACCATCGGCGTATCCACCGTACTCTTGTCAAAGTTTCATTGGCTTTATCCTTAAGTTATGATAGGTTTGATGTGATAAAGAAAAACATAAAACTAAACGATAGAAGTTGAATCTGGATCTTCGGCGAAGAGGACTAGTTGAGTATCTTCGTTTGGGCCGTCATTATCTTCGACAGGATTGGCGTTGATATTGAAGACTCTTCCTCTTGCTGGTGGCATAGTGGTTGGGTTTTCTTGGTTTACTTGGTTAACTGGGTTTGATTGGGCTTGAGCGTTGATAACGTTAACCAATTGAGGGCATGTGTTTCTAAAGTGGGTAGGGTCGCCACAATTGAAACAAGCTCGCGCATATGGGAACATGGGGTATTGGGGTTGGTGATAAGTTTGGGCCATGCTTTGAGTAGGGGAAAAGGTTTGGTTTTGAAAGGTGCGACAAACATTGCTCAAATGACCATAGCGTCCACAAGTTGCACATAGACGACAGGGTAGGGTATGGGGATGGTGATAAAAACAGTTGTTGCATCGCGGGTGAGGTCCAAGATATGGTTTCTTATTTGGGTAAGCTGTGTCGGGTGCCACTTGGGTGATTGGGATAGCTCGGATGGGTATAGCGTGTAAAACTGGTTGATTCCGTTGGGTAGCAGCGAAAAGTTGCCCGTCTCTTCTTCTCTTAGGATTGAGTTGAGAAGGGGATTCGGTTTGGGTGGAGTCGGAGGTTTCAGTCGATTCTTTATCCTTCTTCTTCTCCTCCTTGAAGTCTTTGTTTCGGATTCGGTTCTCGGTGAGCTCTGTTGCTAGCTCCATTGTTGCTTCCAAAGTTGCAGGCTTGGCACTTATTACAGAGTCTTGAATCTTTGACGGAAGACCACGAACGTAGTGCTCGATCAAACGGTAGAGGGGAGTGAACATGTTGGGAACCATTTGATGTAACTCGAGGAATCTTTTGTTGTAGGTGATGTGGTCTCCTTCCACTTGCTTCAATGAGTAAAATCCATCTTCTAACTTCTTGATTTCGCTCCTTGGGCAAAATCGTCTGGTCATGATTTCCTTCAATTCGTTCCAAGTTAAGGACATAGCATCTTCCACACCTTGTTTGGCCTTCTCTGTGTTCCACCAAGTAAGTGCTACCCCATATAATCGACCGGAAGCATATCGCACTTTGCGATCGTCAGGGCAATCGCAATTTAGAAATGTGTTCTCCATCTCTTCAAACCAATGGAGGAGTGCGGTGACGCCTTCAGTTCCTTTGTATTTCGGGAGGGTCGCATGATTTGAAATGCTTGTAGGTGCATTTAGTGGTATTTGGGGGAGAGTTGATAATGTTTTGGTTTGCTTGATTGACAGGATTAGCGGTAAGTGCTTGTTGAACTTGGATTACAATGTTGGGTATTATGGCAGCCATTTGTTGAGCGATTAAGGCAGCCATGCGCTCGCGGGCTTTTCTTGCTCTCGTCTTCCTACGGGCGAGGTTAGAAGACATCTATAAGGAATACATGACAAGAGTATGAGTTGGATGCTTTTGAGATCATGGGTCGCATTCAAGAATGAACATTCATAAAATAATTATAGATAAATAAATTACTACATCCATTGGATGCCTTGGGTTTTGCTCGCTGTTAGGCCCTACATGCCGCCATACTTTACCTGTGTAATCATGTGGGCCCCCATGAATACCGGTTTTTCATATGGTTCGCACGGGTCTGCCAGGTTGCGTACACAAAAACCCGGAGAAAATCGAGAAATATGTATACAACGTGTGATATTCGGAATGTGTCCAGGTGTAGACACGGTGACAACTCAAAGTAGGGTTAGTTCGAACGACGTTTGGTATGGCATGCTTTGGCCTAATAGGTCCTTCGTACTCTCATCGTTGGTCCCCAGGTAGGCAAACTGGTCCGTTATATTGGATTTATACGAATGCCAGCCTAGACAGGACGTTCCGACTACCGGTACTTGTACCCTTCCAGTTACTACATGCCCGTCACAGAACTTACTTTGATGAGATTTGAAAATTGCACAAAATCTTTGGATAATGAGAGTATGAAAATAAATTGAATACATGAACATCGATATATGTATAATGAATATGTATATATGTATAATGAATATGTATATAAGCATGTATGTTTGACTGTAATGTAAACAAATATGAAACAAATAAATATCACAAGTTTGTATGTAACCACCTAATCAATTAAAATTTAGGCAGACTATAGTATAGGCTCTAGGGTCTAATAACCTATCCTATATCCCTATAGTCATGGCTCTGATACCAATCTGTCACACCCCGACCCGCAGCGGAAAAGGTGATCGGGGCATGATTGGGTTATCATCAAAGCTCATGACATTTATTATACGTTTCATATTCATTAATACAAATTAAATGGAAAGTTACAATAAATGTTACAACATGTTCTAACTAACAATCTAAACTTCTTTGTTCTCTTCTAAGGCATATCCTATGTTTTCCTTGCTTCAACCTGTACACCTGTATCATGTGTAAAAGGGTTTTTGGATCAACATAATGTTGGCGAGTGAATCCTATGGAGAACATTTGAACAAATTTATTTAAATTGATTATGAAATATGTGCACAACCAAACATGAGTAAAAATAGATGTAACTTAATCAACAATCATAAGATATTAAATGAAACACACATGAACAATAATGGAACAATTAGAGGCACGCGATGCTCAACTCGTCTCTCACGAGGAACTGAGGGGCCTAATGAATGAATTGCATAAACATGATAATATAAATGACACAACTACAAATAATATAAACTCAATGATACACACATGAACAAAATGGAACATTTAGAGGCACGCGATGCTCAACTCGTCTCTCACGAGGAACTGAGGGGCCTAATGATTGAGTTTCATATAATTTGACAAAAGGAAATAAGTAATCACAACAATATAAACAATCTAAGTTTAGGTCATGATGTAGTATGGCACAAGTTTAAATAAATAAGTTATTTATTTTCATAACACATGACACACCCCAAAACGTGTAATTTAAAAAGGGGGAGTTGTAAGATTCACTCACAGTGGGTGCGTTCGGTTGATGATGTTGAATGCACGCGAAGTGGTTTTAACCACGAGTGAGTTTAACCTAGATAAATCGCATTATGGTTTGGTAAGTATACGGATTTTATTAATCTATTTTAATAGGATTGTTGGGTGTATTTTTGTGAGTTTGAGGCTATTTTCTAACCTTAAAAATGTTATTTTTAAGTATTTTTAATTGATTTTTAATTAAAATAATTAAATAAAAATAAATAAAAAAATTTATTTTTCTGACCGTTGACCTGACCGTTGACCGGTTCGAGTTGTGTATACAAGTGCGCTGAGTGAGGCTCGAACCCGAGACCTCCCGTACGCGTGCACGCAGCTCTACCAACTGAGCTACGTGTCTAACCCGTTATAAATCTGATTTTAATTATATATATATATTGATTAGTTCAAACCGAAAATCATTTTATTTTAAAAACAGTTTAAGCGAATCGGACGTGCACTCAACAGGTCTCGAACTCGGGACCTGTGGTTTAAACTAACACACAGTCCACCGCTGGACTGTGTGTTTAACATGTTATATAATCCGATTCTTATTATACTTAAATACAAATTAGTTATTTCCTTTTCTGCCTTATTTAAAAAGAATAGATAATTGTCCGAGTCGGTGCAGAAGACCGGACTCGAACTCGTGACCTGTGATATAAACATACACACAGTCCACCGCTGGACTGTGTGTCTAACTTGGTTATTATTCCGGTTATTAATATACTTAACATATATTTGTAGCGACTCCGGTTCAGTTAAACAAAAAAATGATTTTTATTAAGGCGACGTGTGTGAAACGGGATTCGAACTCGAGACCTTTGAATGTTTAACGTGCACACAGTCCACCGCTGGACTGTGTGTCTAACCCGAGTAATTTCTTGATTTATATTATACTTATACGTTATAGCGGTCATCGTCTTCTTCATCAAGATATAACCAGAATTCAGAAATCGACTGGTTCAAAGTCTTAATCGTTTTCTTTAGTGTTTTAGGTTAATTATAGATGAGATATCGGTAAAAAGAAAGAAAAATAAGCGTGAGGTATACCGACTTGCTTTCCTCTGTTTTCCGGCAGAACTCCGGCGACAGAGATCACCTCCGGCGATGAGTTTTCTTGTAGCAGCGAGTCTCCAGGAAGCTTACAAAGGGTGTGGGTATCTCCGGTATAAGCTCAGGGGCTCAGTAAGGCTCGGCAATGGGGAACCCGGTTATCCGGCAACAAACAGGAAAATTCCGGCGAGTGGAATTACGCCGAGAAAAGGTGTGTTTTTGAGCGAAAAGGTTTGCAGTGGGTTGTGGGTGAATTTATAGGGCAAATCGTCGAAGAACTTGGTCTGATTTCCGACTGGATTCATAAGTTATAAAAACTCCGGCGGTTATAGAAAGTGTCGCGGACTCAAACGTCGGTTATAACCGATGTCTTGTTAATGGTTTACGTTATAACTGAAAACATCGTTAAAAGCTCGCGAGATTTCCGGGATTCCGACGACTGAACTGTTGGGCGCCGGTTTTGAATTCGTAACGTCACTTTATGAATTAAATGATTTCAATATTTACCAAACAGAACAAGTGGCGCAGTGGTTTGTGTGTGTGTGTTAAGACATGTTTCCGGACCGGTCACTGACCCGGGTTCGAAACCCGGCAGAGGACTTTTATTTTTATTTTGCGATTTTCAACAGTTTTTCAAAAACTAAATATATTCCCGTATAATAATCGATTACGTATCGTTTAAAAATATTTTGGGCATTTAATTCGCAACGAAATTTTTGACTGACTGTTCGGTCGATAAACGGAGCGGGTTTGGTAAATCCGTTTTTGACGGATGTTACACAAACTTTGACCAAAACATACTAAATCCTACATGGAACTTCTCATAACCGCCTGATAATGCCTCTGATCCTTTGACAAGAATACTTATATATAGGAAGTACCAGCGGCGTATCCACCATATTCTTGTCAAATTTTCATTGACTTTATCCGCAAGTTATGATTAGTTCTATGTGACTCTAAAACAAACACAACAACCAACATGTTTGAATGATGACAATACCTCTCTCGTTTGTTGTGATGGAGAGGTTAGTCTATGTAGAAATGGAATACAATCCAATTTCTTTAAATGATAAGATGCTATAAATGCCAAAATCAGTAAGTACAAAACAAACTTCAATCAAGACAATACTAAATTCCACATGGAACTTCTCATAACCGCCAGATAATGCCTCTGATCCTTTGACAAGAATACTTATATATAGGAAGTACCAGCGGCGTATCCACCATATTCCTGTCAAATTTTCATTGGCTTTATCCGTAAGTTATGATTAGTTCTATGTGACTTTAAAACAAAAACAAACTGAAATAGTAATTCGCATTAGGATCCTTGGATAAGATTCCAATTTATAACTGGGATATGGGAAAATGGAGATAACATAAAGAAAAAAAGACATAAAAACTAAGCGGTTGGAGTTGAATCTTGATTTTCGGTGAAGGGGACTAGTTGGGTGTTTTCGTTTGGGCCGTCATTATCTTCGACAGGATTGGCGTTGATGTTGAAAACTCTTCCTCTTGCTGGTGGCCTAGTGATTGGGTTTTCTTGATTTACTTGGTTAAATGGGTTTGATTGAGCTTGAGCGTTTATGATGTTAACCAATCGAGGGCACGTGTTTCTATAGTGGGTAGGGTCGCCACAATTGAAACAAGCTCGAACATAAGGTAACATGGGGCATTGAGGTTGTTGATATGTTTGGATCATATTTTGAGTAGGGGGTGTGGTTTGGTTTTGAGGGGTGCGGCAAACCTTGCTCAAATGACCATAGCGTCCACAATTCGCACATAGTCGACAAGGTAAGGTAGATGGATGGTGATAAAAACAGGTGTTACATCGAGGGTGAGGTCCAAGGTATGGTTTCTTATTTGGGTAAGTTGAGTTGGGTGCTATTTGCGTGATTGGGATAGCTTGGATTGGTATGGCTTGTGAAATTGGTTGATTACATTGGGTAGTAGCGAAAAGTTGCCCGTCTCTTTTTCTCTTAGAAATGGGTTGAGAAGGGGATTCGGTTTGGGTGGAGTTTGAAGTTTCAGTTGATGCTTTATCCTTCTTCTTCTCCTCCTTGAAGTCTTTATTCCGGATGCGGTTCTCGGTGAGCTCTGTAGCTAACTCCATTGCTGCTTCCAAAGTTGCAGGCGTGGTACTTATTACAGAGTCCTGAATCTTTGATGGAAGACCTCGAATGTAGTGCTCGATCAAACGGTAGATGGGAGTGAACAAGTTGGGAACCATTTGATTTAACTCGAGGAATCTTTTGTTGTATGTGGTGTGGTCGCCTTCCTTTTGCTTCAACGAATAGAACTCATCTTCTAATTTCTTGATTTCGCTCCTTGGGCAAAACCATCTTGTCATGATTTCCTTCAACTCTTCCCAAGTCAAAGTCATAGCATCGTCAACGCCTCGTTTGGCCTTCTCTGTATTCCTCCAAGTAAGTGCTATTCCATATAAACGACCGGTAGCACATCGCACTTTGCGATCATCGGGGCAATCGCAATTTAGAAAAGTGTTCTCCATTTCTTCAAACCAATGGAGGAGAGCGGTGATACCTTCAGTCCCTTCGTATTTTGGAGGGTCGCAGGATTTGAAATGCTTGTAGGTGCATTTAGTGGTATTTGGGGGAGGGTTGATAACGTTTTGATCTTTTTGGTTGACAGGATTAGCGGTAAGTGCTTGTTGGACTTGGATTACAATGTTGGGTATTACGGCAGCCATTTGTTGAGCGATTAGGGCAGCCATGCGCTCGCGGGCTTTTCCTGCTCTCATCTTCCTACGGGCGAGGCTAGAAGACATCTACAAGGAATACATATCAAGAGTATGAGTTGGATGTTTTTGGGATCATGGGTCGTACTTAGGAATGAACATTCATAAAATAAATATAGAAAAATAAATCTACTACATCCATAGGATGTCTTGGGCTTTGCTCGTCATTGGGCCTTGCATGCACCATACTTCACCTTCGTAATCATGTGGGCCCCCATGAATACCGGGTTTTTCATATGGTTCGCATGTGTTAGCCTGGTTACGTACACTAAAACCCGGAGAAAATCGAGAAATATGTAACGTATGATATTCGGAATGTATCCAGTATGGACACGGTGACACCTCAAAGTGGGGTTAGTTCGAACGACGTTTGGTGTGGCATGCTTTGGCCTAATAGGTCATTGTACTCTCATCGTTAGTCCCCAGGTAGGCAAACTGGTCCGTTATATTGGATTTATATGAATGCCAACCTAGACAGGACGTTCCGACTACCGGTACTTGTACCCTTCCAGTTACTACATGCCCGTCGCATAACTTACTTTGATGAGATTTGAAAATTGCGACAAAATCTTTGAATAACAAAAGTATGAAGATGATTTGAATATATGAACATTGAAATATGTATGATAAATGTGTATGTAAGTATGTATGTTTGACTTAAAGTATAAGCAAATATGAAACAAATAAACATCATAAGTTTGTATGTAACCACCTAAACAATTAAAATTTAGGCAACTATAGTATAGGCTCTAAGGGTCTAATAACCTATCCTATATCCCTATAGTCATGGCTCTGATACCAACTGTCACACCCGACCCGCAGCGGAAAAAGGTGATTGGGGCATAATTGGGTTATCATCAAAGCTCATGACATTTATTATGACGTTTCATATTCATTAATACAATTTAATGGGAAATATACAATCATAATTACATCATGTCCTAAACATCATTCTAGACTTCATTGTTTTCTTCTAAGACATTTCCTATATTTTCCTTGCTTCACTCTGTTCACCTGTATCATGTGTAAAAATGGTTTTTGGATCAACAAAAAGTTGGCGAGTGAATCCTATGAAAAACATTTGAACAAGTTTATTGAATTGATTATAAAATAAAGTGCACAGCCACACATGAGTAAAAATAGATGTAAACTTATTTACCAATCATTTAATATTACATAATGCACACACGAACAATAATGATTTGTTTTGAGGCACGCGTTGCTCAACTCGTCTCCCACGAGGAACTGATGGGCCTAATGAATGAATTGCATATAACTTGACATATGAAATACATAACTACAAACAATATATACAATCTAAGTTTAGATCACAATATGGTATGGCACAAGTTTAAATAAACGAGTAAATTTTAGTGACACATGACACATCCCAAAACGTGTAATTAAAAAGGGGAGTTGTAAGATTCACTCACATTGGGTGCGTTCGGTTGATGATGTTGAATGCGCACGAAGTTGGTTTTAACCACGAGTGAAACTAACCTAGATAATGGCATAATGGTTCGGTAAGTAAGCGGATTTTATTAATCAATTTTAGTAGGATTGTTGGATATATTTTTGTGAGTTTAAGGCTATTTTCTAACCTTAAAAATGTTATTTTTAAGTATTTTTAATGTAAATAAATAAATAAAAGTAAATAAAAAAATGTTGATTTTTGACTGTTGACCTGTTGACTTGTTGACCGTTGACCGATTTTATTGTGTAATTGTGTGCGCCGGGTGAGGCTCGAACTCGAGACCTCCCGTTCGCGTGCACGCAGCTCTACCAACTGAGCTACGTGTCTAACCCGAAATATTTCTGTTTTTAATTATATTTATACCTTAATTGAATTAATCCGAAAATCATTTATTTCAAAAACGATTTAAATGACTCGCTCGGTGTTCTCCACAGGTCTCGAACCCGGGACCTGTGGGTTAGGTTAACACACAGTCCACCGCTGGACTGTGTGTCTAACTTGGTAATACTCTGATTTTTATTATACTTATATACAAACTACATTATTTCATTTCTGCCTTATATGAAAAGTTTGATAATTGACCGGACCGGTGCGGTAGTCTGGACTCGAACTCGTGACATGTGATTTAAACGTTCACACAGTCCACCACTGGATGTGTGTCTATCTTGGTTATTATTCCGGTTTTTATTAAACTTAACATCTATTGCAGTGAATCCGGTTCGGTTAAAAAAAGAACATTTTTATTAAGGCGAGTGTGCGTGGGACAAGAATCGAACTCGGGACATAAGCGTGTTTTATTTGCACACAGTCCACCGCTGGACTGTGTGTCTAACCCGAGATATATCTTGATTTTAATTAAACATATACAATACTGAAACTTCGTCTTCTTCGTTGGACTTAACCAAAACTAATGTCCGACTGGTTCGACGATTTAATCATGTTCTTTTAGTGTGTTGCGCTTAATTACAGGTGAGATTAATAAAAGAATGAGAGATTAAGTGTAAGATATACCGAACAGTGGCTCCTCTGTTTCGCCGGCGAAGCTCCGATGTCAGCAGGTTATTCCGGCGACGTGTGTCTTGCGGCAGAGGGTCTTCAGGGAGTTTGAGATGAGTGTGGGTGGCTTCGGTATGAGCTCTGGGTGTTCAGTAAGGCTCAGAGGTGAAAGGCTTGGTTTTCCGGCGAGTTGCAGAAATTCTCCGGCAAGTGAATTTACGTCGGGAAAGAGTGTGATTGTGAGCGAAAAAGCTAACAGAGGTTAGAGGGGGTATTTATAGGGCAGGACATCGACGAATTTAGTCTGTTTTCGTCTTGATTCGTCGGTCAATAAGTTTTCCGGCGTTATGACTTGCGTCGGGGTTCGGACATCGGTTATAACCGATGTAATAGTTAAGGCTTCGGTTAAAACAGAAGAAACCGTCCAATCTCGGCGAAATCGTCGGGATTTCCGACGACTGCGATTGGGCACGTCGGTTTTGAATTTGAGATTTAGGTTATGTATTAATTGTTTCTAATAATGAACAAGAAACACAAGTGGCGCAGTGGTTGGACGGATGAGTGTTAAGGCTTTGCTGAATTCGCTGGCTGACCCGGGTTCGAAACCCGGCAGCATTGATTTATTTTTATTTCATTATTTTTAATACTTTTTCAAATATAAATTATATATTCCACTATACTTATTAATTATGTATCGTTTAGAAATAATTTGGGCATTAAATACGCAACGAAATTTTTAACTGATTGTTCGGTTAATAAACGGAGCGGGTTTGGTAAATCCGGTTTTTTACGGATGTTACAAATAACGTGGAATGCATCATCACTCTCAAATCTCGACCCCCGAAGTGGTCAATGTGAATATGAAGTCCAAAAGATTACACATTTTCAAAGAATAGCAAATGAATTAACAGATGCATTCACGGACACAAATAGAATGACGAAGTCACATATACTAGTATCAAATCCACCTGTTCGAATTGAAGTAATCTCGGAAGCGATTACCATACAATGAAAGCGTGAGAGACCAATCGGTTCCAAAGACAAGAACCCACGGAAACAAAAACAGCAAAATAACGCAGTTGATGAAAGTTCACAAATATTATCAATGAAACCCCAGCAGAGGTAAATGTCCCGGAAGAGATAACCATGATTCCAGAGGAAAATGAAGTTTCAGAAGAAACACCGGTAACGAACGAAAATGAGATCACAGTTAATTATGTACAAGATAGTACAATGTGGAACCAGAATAAAACACGTGTTGACGATATATTCGCATATGCTATAGCAACAGATGTAATCAATGAAAATGATTACGTACCTACAACTTTAGAAGAGTGCATGCACAGAAGTGATTGGCCAAGATGGCAAGAAGCCATAAATGCCAAATTAAATTCGCATGAAAAGCGACATGTTTTCGGACCTGTAATCCGAACACCCATAGACGTCAAACCAGTAGGTTATAAATGGGTGTTTACAATAAAGAGAAATGAAAAGAATGAGATTGTACGATATATGGCTCGACTTGTAGCACAAGGATTTTCCCAAATCCCAGGAGTTGATTATGAGGAAACGTATTCACCTGTAGTGGATGCGTAACCCTTAGGTTCCTGATCGGCCTTACAATCTCTGAAGGACTTCATATGAGATTAATGGATGTCTTCACTGCATACTTATACAAGACACTTGAAAATGACATCACATGAAAATCCCTACAGGATTAGAATTGCCTGAAGCATTAAAATCAAAACTTCGAGATATGTGTTCTATAAAGCTCTAGAGATCTTTATATGGTCTCAAACAATCTAGTCGTATGTGGTACAATCGACTCAGTGAATATCTCGAAAAAGAAGGATACAAGTCTGATGTAATCAGTCCATGTGTCTTTATAAAAAGATCACTCTCAAATTTCACTATAATAGCAGTCTATGTTGATGATATCAACATCATCGGATCTCCTGAAGAGATAGAGAAAGCTGCTCAGTTGTTAACGAAGGAATTTGAAATGAAAGATCTTGGTATGACAAAATTATGCATCGGACTACAATTTGAGTATCTGTGCAATGGCACATTTGTCCGTCGGTCAAACTATATCCAGAAGATGTTAGTACGTTTCAACATGGATAAAGCACATCCGTTTAGCATACCTATGGTTGTCCGACCGCTAGATCTACACAAGGATCCTTATCGCCCTCAAGAAGAAGGCGGAGAAGTACTTGGTCCAAAACTACCGTACTTAAGCACGATCGGTGCCTTATGTATCTCGTGAATAACACACGATCTGACATTGCATTTCGGTACGTGTACTAGCGAGATATAGTTTGAATCCAACACGTAGACACTGGAATGGAGTAAAACATATATTCCGGTATATTTGCGGGATACGAGACTTTGGTCTATTCTATCAGAAAGATCAAAAGTCCCAGCTTGTTGGGTATGCTGATGCCGGATATCTATCAGATCCTTACAAAGCAAAATCTCAGACCGGTTATGTATTCACATACGGTGGCACAACGATTCTTGGAAATCGACTAAGCAAACACTTACAGCAACATCATCAAATCATGACGAGTTGATAGCATTATATGATGCTGGTCGAGAATGTGTGTGGTTGAGATCAATGATCAATCATATACAAGAAGCATGCAGATTAGAACAAATCAAGAAAGACCCCCGGCGATTATTTATGAAGACAATGCTGCTTGCATAGCTCAAATAAAAAAGGCTACATTAAAGGTGACAGAACGAGCATATCTCACCAAAGTTCTTCTCAATGTATGACCTGCAAAAGGAAGGGGAAATTGATGTTCGTCAGATCAAGTCAAGTGAACACTTAGCTGACCTTTTCACAAAATCTTTAGCCAGAAGCAGTTTCGAGCAGTTATCACATAAGATCGGGCTCCGTAGATTGAAAGACATTAGTTAAATTGAGGGGGAGCATTACACACGTTGTACTCTTTTCCTTAACTAAGTTTTGTCCCATTGGGTTTTCTTAGTAAGGTTTTTAACGAGGCAGCATCACTGGTCCAATAGTATCGGTTTATCTCATAGGTCCTGAAGTATCAATTTAACATCATCCTAAAGGATGTTGTTATAGTGTATAATGAACAAGGATGTACATCTGAGAGGGAGTGTTATAAATCAGATATACAAAATACACCTCCTTGTAACTTACCCCTAATAACTGTTTTGACAGTTATACTTTTATCTATACATGTACTCTTGTATTGTAAACAAAATAGAGAACTTCTTCCAAAATGTTGATGCATATGTCTGTTGCCTACGTCATCGTATAATGTTGAGTTTGTGTTTATGAGCGAAACGTCAAGTTTATGTATGTTGTGAGTCAAGTTCACCCGAACTTGTAGTGAAGGACAAGTTTGCCCGAACTTGTCATGGTTATGACAAGTTCGCCCGAACTTGACCTAACCATATTTGGAGCGAACTTGTTCAACTATAAATAGGAGTCTTGATTTCTCATTTGTAAAATTTAGAGATTATGTGTATTGGACGGCGAAGCTCTGTCCAAGTGTTTCAAGGATCTGTAACGTCTACTAATCAATAAACAGTGATTAATCAGTAACAAACTAGCATCCAATGTCGCCTATGCAAACGGATTCGCATGTTTACCTTAGGTTTGCCAAATTAGGACCCAAACGATCCGTACAACGGACCCTCAATTGGTATCAGAGCATATGTCTATTGCCTATGTCATCGTATAATGTCGAGTCTGTGTTTATGAGCGAAACGTCAAGTTTATGTATGTTGTATAACAAGTTCGCCCGAACTTGTATGGTGCTCGAACAAGTTCGCCCAAACTTGTCCTGTGAATGACAAGTTCGCCCGAACTTGTCCAAGGCACCTTTCAGGCGAACTTGTGTAACTATAAATATGTGAGTTTGCATTTCATTTGTAAGATTCATAGATTTTGTGTATTGGACGGCAAAGCTCTGTCCAAGTGTTTCCAGGATCTGTAACGTCTACTAATCAATGAAACAGTGATTAATAAGTAACAAACTAGTATCCAATGTCGCCTATGCAAACGGATTCCGCATGTTTACCTTAGGTTTGCCAAATTAGGACCCGAACGATCCGTACGACGGACCCTCAATTGATATCAGAGCAGGATTGGCCTAATTTGAAGACATTGGACATAGAACATCTCAATTTCTACTCATTTCTATTAATTTTAAACTTTTCTTTCTTGGACATTACACGGACAAAACAGACTGATTTTAAGTATAATACTTAAAATCCATAATAGTAAAACCCTTGAAAAGATCAGAGCTAAAACAAACGAATTCATGTCGAAAAGTTGAAAAAACCATGTTTGAAAACACATGTTCGCTCGAACTTATCATCAAGGTCACTCGAACTTGACTGAAAAATTCATTTTTTGAGTGATTTTTCATCAAGTTTGCCCGAACTTGATTGATTTTTCAAAGATTTTCATTCAAGTCCGCTCGAACTTAGCTGTTTTTCATCAAATTTAATCAAGTTCGCCCGAACTTGGTCAAAATTTGTTGAAATTCTTTACAAGTTCGCCCGAACTTGCTCTTTCTCTTGAATTTTCACATAAGTTCGCTCGAATCTGGTAAAATGTCTCGGACATTATATATCGTTAGATTCGTATTGACGAGACGAGTTTAAAGCTCTAATCTGGTAAAAATAGTTTTCGGAAAAATTTTAACGTTTTTAGCAAACCGATACGTTAATATGTTGATTAAAAAGTCAAATTTTACTAAAATTGTCTATTTGCTAATCATTTTTCAAGTGTTTTTGAACGACAGATAAATTTGGAAAAGGAAATAGGGTCCGTGAATCCGCCAAGGTTGATGAGTATGGACGAGTATGAAAGCTGGAAAGAAAAATTCGAGAACTGGAAACGAGCAAATTTCTTCTACCAGAATGTTCATGAGAAGAAGATGATCAGCTTGTTACAACAATCGATAAATGAAGATATCTTAATTCTACTACCAGAATGTGATACAGCACAGAAGTTGTGGAATGCTTTACGTGCTAAATATTTGGATAGTGTTGAGATTATTAAGAGCAAGAAAGTTCTAATCATGAAAGAGTTTGACATCTTCACAATACTGAAAGGCGAGTCGATGAAACAAATGATAGAGCGATTTTGTCATTTGAAAGTGCATATGAGAAGGCATGGTCTTGATAAGACAGAAGCAGAGTATATTGACAAATTGGCTGATGCTCTTCCGGATGGTGAATGGACAACGTACTTAATGGTATTAAAGGAAAGTCCGAGCTGGGAATTTTTCAAGCTTTCTACCTTCACTGACAAGTTAGAGGGATATGAAATGGAATTACTAAAGGAGTCTAATCTTGTCAGTGATCAACGAAATGATTTCGAAACGCAAAGTTCAAATGATCAGTTGAAGAAAGAAGAGAGTATAATGGCAAATAACTGTGAAGCACAAACTTCAAGTACATCTACAAATGAGTCTTCAAGTTCTAAACCAATCTGCCCAGTCTTTGATGTAGATCTGAATGATTATCTGACAGATAATGCTAAACTCTTGAATAATCGTGAGAGTTTGACATTAGAAAATAAAATGTTAAAAGAAAATGAAAATATTTTTGAAAATAGAATAAAAATTTTAGAAAATGGAAATTATGTTTAAATAAAAATGATTTTGAAAAGCAAATTATAATAAACTCGCATCTTGAAAAAATCAGGAAACCTGAACAAGATGTTGAGAATGCTAAAAATAAAGCTGTTGATTTAGAAAAGAAATTGAAAGGTTTTGTGACCTCGTCATTGATTCTAGATCAATATGTCCAAAACAGATCAATGAAAATAAAAAAGAAATTCCGGACAATGTCATAATTGAGGATTGTGATGATGATACCAATGATGAAAGAGCTAAAAATGATAAACATGAAATATTTTTAAAACTAAAAGAAAATTTCCAAGAAACTGTTCTACAATCTTCTCAGAAAGGTGAAGGCTCAACGCAAAAACCTTCTAAGCAGAATGGAGAACGAAAGCAAAATAAAAAAACAAAGTTTTAAAAGTTTTCAAATAAAAATAAAAGCTCATCGGTACGATCATCCAATCGTTATCAAAACTTACAAAGATTTGAGAATAAGTGATGCAGGCCGGACCGCAGTGTTTCAACGTCAAATCATATTTTTAGAAGAAACAGGAAAAATGGTTACCACACATCAAATCAATGTTATGATTTGAGTGTATGGTTTGATAGAAAAGATCAATATGAGAACAGGAAATGTCATAAATGTGGAGTAACTGGACACATTGCTAGAAAATGTTTTCAAATTAATCCTAAACATGTTCATATTGATAAGAAATTTTTTGAAGATTTGAAAGTACCAACTCAGGTTTGGAAACAATGTACAGAAACTACAAACAAGGTGAAACCACTTATTACTAAGTTTTTAAATTTTAAAACTGGTGAATCCTCGAATAGTAATGAACAAAAAGTTTCTACATTTTATTTCAAGAAAGCTTTAATGAAAAATCAATCATGGTTGGTGAAAGAAAAAGAATTTACACAATCAGTGAAAATTGAAAGTTAGAGAACTTTTCGAAACTTGAGAAAGTCCGAAATAAACCTGATTGTGAGAAGAAAGTCAAAATCTAAGTGTGAAGAAATAAATAAGTAAGACATTGCAAATGCTTGGGTGTCACTATTCAACTAATTGTTTGAATTTTTGTGTAGGAACTTCTGAAATGAAAGCAAATTACTGAGAATGGAGTTCCGTGGCACATATTGAAAACGGGCCGGGTTATCAAGTTCTATATAAAGGCCTTATTACATATTCAAATAACGTTTATTTACAATTTTTGAAAAATTTTTGGAGAAAATTTTCGAAAACATGTTCCAATAACGCTTACTTGAAAATTTTACAAATTTTTGAAGAAAATTTGAAAAATTACACAGAATCCTCACTGTTGAACAGACAAAACTCATGGATATAAATGTTTTATAAACACAACGGTGTCAAGGTTTTTTGTCATCATGAGGGGGAGAGGACTTAAAAGGAAAATTGTGAAGCAATAATGGATGGCGAATTGAAGTGATTCTCATCGGTTGGTCAAGGTTTTACTATAAATAAAAAATTACAAAATATGGTTTTGAAATTTTAGGGGGAGAAAATTTTTTCAGAAAATCCAAAAACATATTAAAAGCAAAAAGTACAAAAACATTGAAAAAGGAAAAAAGAGTTTTGTGGATAAAAGGAAATGATAGTATATCAGTGGACTATCACAGTACGCTAAGATTTGAAAAGTTTTAAAAGTGATAAACAAGTCTTACTGTGGATGTGTCGATAGGCTTTACACATTCAGTAAATTGTTTCCGGGATATAAACTAAATTTTACAACTGCTTAAACTTGTGGATTAACATCTCTCGGATATATGGACTTAGTACTCCGAAATTTCGTTTGAGAGATTGCCTGATTCTAAGATACGAAGTCTTTATAGATGATTGATATCTGGGGTATTATACAAGTTTTCTGATTGCGGAAGCAATAGCCTAGAACTTCTATAATGCTTTTGCTAAAAACCCTAAAACTGCATAAATTGAAAATATTGAAAGATAGTACAATTGCAGTACAAAAAGATTCTATTTTGGAACACTACCTTATAAGTCGAGCCTTCATCTATTTGTCGGTACGGTGGTACTAATCTGAGCTCTCAAGGCCTCGCATAACCCAGATACATATATCAATAACGCTATACTCACCTGTAAGATGAAATCTAGGGAATCTTGATATGGGAGTATATTCTGAGATGGGAACCATATTTAAGTCAAGTTTCATAATTCTATCTAAGATATCTTGGAACAATTGAGAAATGTGTCAAAGTTTAAGTGGACAAACATGTCGACAATCTAGGTAATTTGTTTAAAACTTAAAGTCTCAAAAGTTCAATGGTACTAGTGATATGTCTTAAAACTGATATGATCCTTTAACACAAACTCAACAAAAATATGTCTGTAAATATGTTTGTACATAGTTAGAGTTTGCTATTCATTACATAAAAACAAAAAGATTATATTATCTTTTAGTTTTGGCCGACTGATGATAAAATGTTGATTTTCAAAATCTAAAGCTGCTGATCAAAAGTTTGAAAATTTCAAATTGATCTGAAAAGTTTAGAAGTTCATTAAGTTGAAACTTACTTTTGAATAAATGTGTCAGTTTAGTGTCAAAACATTTAATCAAGATCATTAAGTTGAACTTGATACATAAATCAGTATTCAAGTTCATTAATTTGAACTTGATTAACTGAGAGGTTTAAAATGATGAAAGATTAAAATTTGAAATGTTGATGGTTAGAAAGTTGAAAGTTTGAATATGAAATGATTGTTAGAATGTTTAAGGAACTTTGAAACAGGAGTTGATTTTAAGGGGGAGCTGGATAAAACACGTTGATTGAAGATTCAGAAAGCTCAAAGCAAGGGGGAGCATGGTTATTCAAGTTTTATCAAGACAAGTTTGAGAAGAAAAAAGAATACGACTGTAGATATGAAGATCATGGTTGTTAAAGTTATTCAAGAAATAAAGATCAAGAAAATATTAAAGACTCAGAAATTAAATTGAAAAATGATGACTACGGCAACATCCAAGTGGGAGTCTGTTGATGCATATGTCTGTTGCCTACGTCATCGTATAATGTCGAGACTGTGTTTATGAGCGAAACGTCAAGTTTATGTATGTTGTGAGTCAAGTTCGCTCGAACTTGTAGTGGGAAGGACAATTTCGCCCGAACTTGTCATGGTTATGACAAGTTCGCCCGAACTTGACCTAACCATATTTGGAGCGAACTTGTTCAACTATAAATAGGAGTCTTGATTTCTCATTTGTAAGATTCATAGATTTTGTGTATTGGACGGCGAAGCTCTATCCAAGTGTTTCCAGGATCTGTAACGTCTACTAATCAATGAAACAGTGATTAATCAGTAACAAACTAGTATCCAATGTCACCTATGCAAACGGATTCCGCACGTTTACCTTAGGTTTGCCAAATTAGACCCCAACGATCCGTTGTACGGACCCTCACAAAATATTTGATACAATTAGGACTGGGTTTTCAACAATAATAATGTTTCTAACTTAATTTTTATTAATCAACAGAATATACTTTGTGTAACTAATTTGTTTCATATTAAACCAAGAGATTGGTACGGGTAGGGCTTCATAAACTTGTTTGAAAAACGTGAAAGTGCATATGCAATTTACCAGCAGCATAGGCATTTGGCTATCAATGTGAGTAATAACGTTATTATCTTCTTTTTTTTTGAAGTTTTATTCGTTATTAATTATTCATCTTCATATTCTTCTAATTAGTAACCTTTGCATATTATTCATCATCATATCAACCCACCGAAACAATGATGTCTTCATGAATCTACTTCCTTTGCTCGTGGTTAACTGTTGCATATCTAGGGTTTCTTCATAAAGTGGAGATGAAAGACTAAATATATCCAGATGTTTTCATTTAGAATGATTATTTACTAAAGAACCCCTGCACATGACTATCATGTGACATAGATTTAACAATAACTTGGATGAAGTTAGTGTGGCGGACCAAAATTTTAATAAAATCAAAAGATTGGTATTAAAATTGCAAGACATTTGAATTTTTTAAATAATAGCAATAACCATTAAACCATATGGACTAAAACCACAATTTACTCTAAAAACATATTAAATACTATCGATTAATACTCGCCAATGAGTCATCTTCTTTACTTATGTTTATCAGTTTAGTTTAGCTTGGTTTACTTATAAAATAATTTATTGATGTTATTAACCGCAACCTTATTTGCCACAAGTTGTTTTACGTTGTTTCCAGAGCCATACATGGATCTAGTTAAAAATAACAAAAGTTTTAAGAAAAAGTGTAATAATTGAAACTTGAATTCAAAACTACAATTTGTTCTTACTGGATCATCTGTGTGGTTATCTTAGTACAAAATTTTAATGTATTTGAATTTGAATCCACTACAAGAAAAAGACCCTATAGATACATCTATAAAGACGACATAGATTAGCATATAGAGACGATATTTCTTCTCTATAGGCTCTTTCTAATTTTTTATGCTAGGTAAACATACAAGGGTTGTCTTTACAACTTTAAATAATTTTTTTCTTTGATTTTCTTTTATGAATAATCAAAATATAAAAAGAATTAACTTGTAAAGTCTAGAAAGTTTGTCTGGTCAAAATAGAATCATCTAGACGGAAAAATGAAAATTTAAAAAGTTTATTTATTTATTTATTTTTATATTTTAAAACCTACAGAGACAATGTGTCGTCTCTATAGGTAAAATGGCTTGTTGGGACGATACATGCCTAAAATAGGTCTCTAAAGGTAAAATCTTCTCTCTCACTACTAATAAATTATATAAAATTTAGATGTATTTGAATTTGACTTGTTGAGTGTAAAAATATTCATTGATACAGCATATCATATGTGGTTGAGTGTCGAAGTGCTTCGAATTTGGTTGTGGGGTATGAAATGTTAGAAATCAAAGACTTCTGTTTTGACATGTTCTGCAGACTCACATCGGGTGCATCAAAATTCAAATTATCAAATACTTTTAGTTTTAAAAGTCGTAGTTATACCTAATAAAACAAAAACAAAAGTACGTTAAATTCAAATAAGAGTTAATTACACAGATAGGCCCTGTGGTTTATAGCTAGTTTCGTCTAAAACAAAAATATCTTGAAAAACTATCGTCATAGAAAAATTAACAACTTTCTCTTTCGCTTACGTGACCTTGATTGCTAAGTGTGTTTAAGTATTTTACGTTTAAAAGAAATTACGAGAACGTAAAAACAATGAAGTCACAATTATATTTTCTTGTAAATTCATGCTTTGAAGATTTATTCTTTAAGGTTTATAGATAAGGATGTAAAAGAATTAAACTTGCCCTCATCTAAGCTCAAGTTTGATTTGTTTAACTTAAAAATACCCACATCTATGTCTAAAGTAGTTTATTAAATGAGCTTACGGCTCGAGCTCATTAAAACTCAACTCGACTCAAGATTTTAGCAAGCTCTCTTAAGCTCACAAATAGCTTGTATGGCACCACATTCAATATCACACCCACCTTCTCCAAATTTCCCTCCTTTCCTACATCCATCATCACATCACCAGGGGCGGCTTCAATGTAATGTGAGGGGTAGCTCGTGCTACCTCTTAACACCGTCTTCGTAGTGCTTTTTTTTCAGTTTTATACAAAGGATAACCCTAAACAAATACCAGGATATCCATGAAAGAAATACTTAAATTTAATATAATCTCAGTTCTTATAAGCCCAAATTTATATAACTAATAAGCCTGGCCTTGATTAGTGGAATTAACATTTTAAATAAAAGGCCCAAGCCCTAATTGATAAACTTAGCCCAAAGGCCAAAACAATAAAATAACCCTTGAGTTAGGAGATTAAGAGGCAAGTTTTGAAGTTGGAAAAGGAACAGCATACTATGAAGACTAAAGACGCACGTTGTGAAGGACTGAACGGACCAAACTTTGTGGACTCGGTGTTGACCGGCGTGGTTTTGTTAGTTGACCGGTGAGTGTATTTGTTCTTGACTTCTTGTTTGGTTTTATTCTTTTTGTAGAATTGTAGTTTGTAGATTTGTTAGGGTTTATGATTTTTTGTTAAATTTTACAAAAACTTATACTTTTCTTGTCAATTAGTAACTTGAATTCTTTGAAGTTGAAAGTTGATTCTAAAGATGAAACCACAATTTAAAATAATCTCTAAGTGGGATTTTTTTTCAAAAGAAAATTTGAGGAAGTGATGACAATAGGGTTTCTAGTGATACAAGTCTGAATGTTGCTAATGATAATATGTAAGAAAATGATGACTTTGATGCAAGTCCAAATGTTACTAATGATAATCTGCAAGGAAATGATGATATTGCTCCAAGTAATCCTTCGACTTCAATTCCTAAAAATACGAGGTACAATTGATTTGAATGATCTTCCTTCGGATCCCTCTGATAAGCCACATATTGCTGTTATCACGATAATAAATAGATGATATAAGAAGGGCATATCTTGTTAAAGAGGCTTTTAAACCACGTAGTTATAAATTTGAGTTAATTACGTTTTCGTCTCTGTGGTTTGTCAAAAATCACTATTTCAGTCCATTAGTTTAAAAATTGCGATTTCAGTCCCTGTGGTTTCACTTTCGTAACCATTTCAGTCCACCTCGCAACATTTCAGTCCCTGTACTTACAGAATAAATAGATTGAAGTGTTTACGAAAGTGAAACCACAGGGACTGAAATGGTTACGAAAGTGAAACCACAGGGACTGAAATCGCAATTTTTAAACTACGGACTGAAATAGTGATTTTTGACAAACCACAGGGACGAAAACAGTAATTTAACTCTATAAATTTTCTTCGAAGACTTTTGTGGAAAACAAAGACGTTTTGTTGTAGATTGGTTTGATGAATATACGTGGTTAGAGGATAGTACTAAAGTAGACAAAGCATATTGCTTTTCTTGTTACTTGTTTAAAGAAGATGTTGATAATCAAGGTGGAAGAGATATCTTTTTATCTATAGGCTTTTGTGTCTGGAGTAAAAAGGACACCTTAAAAGATCATGTTGGGAAAGTTGATAGTAATCATTTAAAAGCAGTGCAAAAACTTGCAATCTCATGAAACAAAACCGATCCAGAAGTTAAACAAAACGAGTAAAGAAGAAAAGATTGCAAATCGTTTTCAATTACCTGATTCTGTTATGAGTACTAGATTTTGTTTAAAAAATTATTACCATTTCGTGCCCACGATGAATCGGAAGAATCTAATTTTAAAGGTCGTTTTCTTTCGATTTTAAAGTTGATTAGTGTTAATTACCCGAATATTGGTAAATACACATTAGGGAATGAATAAAAAGAATAATAAATTGACAACTTCATAAAAACAAAAGGAGATTATTGAATGCTTGGCAAAGGACGTAACCAAAAACATTTGTTCAAAAATTAAAGATGATGCGTTTGGGTTGTTAGTAGATGAGTCTAGTGACTTATCTTTAAAGGAAAAGATGAATGCAGTTGTGAGATTCGTTGATTAACTTGGGGTTGTTAGAGAAAGTTTTGTTGGAATTGTTCATGTGAGAGATACAATTTCTTCAATTCTTAAGCAAGCTATTGATTCTTCATTAGCAAATAACAAGTTGAGCGTAAATCAAGTAAGTAATAAGTTTCATAGTTTCTTTGCATAAACTTTATAAAGATTATATGTTTTTATCTTACAGTTTATTTTTGTTTAAACAATAAGGGGTTAAGGTTATGATGGTGCAAGGAATATGTGGGGAGAATTAACGGGTTAAAAGCTTTGATTTTGAAAGATAATCCGTCAGCACATTACATCCATTGCTTTGCTTATCAACTTCAGTTAGTGATTGTAGCTGTTGCAAAGCAAAAGAAAAAAACAAATAAACAGAAAAAAAGTAAATACCGGTGTCAAAACTTTTTATGAATACTTTTCCATGGTTGTTACTATGGTTTCTACTTCTTGCAAACAAAAAGATATGATAAGGGGGGCTAAAGAGTGAGAGTGGAAGAAACACTTAAAGGTGAAATTAAGATGTGAAAATGATTAAACCAAAAGGTTTCTCTTGTACAAGCTGGGGATACATGATTAGGTTCTCATCATAGAACAATCATCAGTTTGCTTAGATTCTTTTTAGAAGTTGTTACCGTACTTCAATATGTTAAAAGAAATGGAGATTGCAGTCAACAACGATCTAATGCAAAAGGTATTCTATCTTATTTAAAAAAACTTGAATTTATTTTTATATACACTTGATAGGAGATGTTTTATGCCGCACAAATGTTCTATTAAAACATCTTCAACAAAAAAGTAAAGATTTATTAGGAGCGGCTAAGTTGATAAATAAAATAAAACGAGCATTGAATGATTTAAGACAAAATGAGTTTGAGTCAATATTGAAAAAAGTGATATTTGTAAGGCTGACGCACCCATTCATAGATTCTCTTGAAACTACCTGTAAGGGAGAGAGTAGTATACAATTTAGATTTTGGTTGTCAAGGTCAAGATTATGTGGTGTGTACTTACTTTGGCCAAAATTGATACATGCCAAGAAATATTAGTGACGTGTAAAAACTGAATTAGTCAATTCATAACTAAAATTGATAGTTGAAATCAGTTATAAAAACTTGATAGTTTGCATTATTGAAATAGCCAAAATAATTGAGTGAGTTATGATTTTGGTTATTGAGTTAAATTGGTGTTAGGAGATGGCTATAAATTTCAAAATTTTAAAAAGTATAAAAAAGTTATAAAAACCATAATTTCAATCATAAAAAAATCTAAATAACATAATAAAGATTACTAAAACCCCATATATGTAGGTTTTGTTTTATGTTTTGGATGATAAGGCTCTGATTATCTAATAACTAACATTATGTGTTTTATGTTGATTATCTTGTTGTGTTTTACATTCAAAGTTCTATGATAGTATGTTTGGAGTTTTTTTATGGACTACTAGGGTTTGGATATAGTGTTTTACTAATCTCCAATCTGTTATTTGTAGGTTTTGATTGTGTTTTAAGACTGAAATTATGTGTTTTATGACTTTCTATACTTTTTAGGAGATTTAGACTTTGTAGCCGAACCTCACCCTTTATTAATTTTAATTTTTTAATCATATTAGTATATTTACGTATCTTTTTGTATTCAGCACTATATTTTTTTGTATTATTTTTTACTTTTTAGGTAAGTTATAAGTTATAACTACTATTCTTTGGCCCAAGCTCAAAAGTCAAAATTTTGTTAAGACTTAAGAGGGCGTTAATCGTAACCAACATGCTCCGTTCCCGAAACCAAAAATGGCCTTCTTTCTATTCAAGCAGCTGTAGGCCCAAAATGCTTACAATTTTTTTAGCGGAGGCCCAATAACTTCAAGCAGCCGTAGGCCCAAAATGTTTGCAATGTTTTAGTGGAAGCCCAATAGACCAATAGTGTTAACCAAGAGATGGGCATAAAAACCGGTTCCGAACCTAAACCGGTAGAACCGAACTGGAACCGGGTCCAGTTCCTACCCGACATTAAGTAAAACCGGTTCCGGGTTCAAAATACCCGTTGGTTCCAACCCGGTTCCACAATTTTACCATTTGAATCTGGTCGTACCCGGTTCCTACCCGTACCCGGTTCCTACCCGTACCCGGTTCCTACCAGTACCCGGAAATTCAGTTCTAGAAGGAACCGGTTATACCCGTTAAAATGTTACCGTTGGAACCGGTTATACCCGTTATAATGTTACCGTTGGAACCGGTTATAGCCGTTAAAATGTTACCGTTTGGAACCGGTTCCTGACCGTTGGAACCGATTCTATATATAGTGTTTAGAAATCTATTGTTTAGCACACAATTTCTCATATCTATTCTTCTTGTTACATATCTTTCTTGTTCTTTTTCACATTCTAATCAACAAATGGCCTCAAAGAGTTCCAAAAACGCAAATTCCCAATCCGTTAACAATGTTCCTCAAGATCAATTGTTCCATATGTGGTTGGAACATTGTCTCATAATCGCAGTAAGGAAGTTTGGAGCAATTGGGAGTTGGTCGAGATGAGTGACGGCTCGCAAAAAGCTCAATGTAAACATTGTGGATCGTTATTAGCCAAGGAATCAAACTCAACGTTAACGAAGCATATTAATAAGTATTGTAAAGCTTTAAAGGAAATGACATCCGGTCAAGTTCCACTATCCAAAGATGGTACCATTTTTCGTTATGAGCAAAAATTAGCTCGCGATCGGATGGCGAAGTTGTGATACAATAAGCGTTGCCGTTTGGACACTTCGACGACCCCGATCTTACAAATCTTATTCGGGAGACGCTACAACCTCGCTATAAACATGTAAGTCGTCGCACTTTAAAACGTCTTTGTTTAAGTTTATGGGAAAATGCAAAAAAAGATTTAATTGTTTTTTTAAGAATTTAAAACTAGTGTAAACCTAACTAGTGATGTGTGGTCGGCTCCACATGGTTTACCGGAATCGTACATATGTGTCACCGCTCATTGGGTTGATCCCGATACATGGCAAATGATGAAGCGTACGATTGCGTTTGACGAGTTTCCTTCTCATCATACGGGAGAAAATATTTATAAAATCATACAAATTTGTTTGAGTCTCGGTCCACGGCCTCTAACGATGAAACAAGCGGGGATCCACTTATAACCATGTTGAATGTCGTTAGAGACGAGACCGCTAGACAACAAAGGGGTAGTGAACCAACAAGTGAACTTGGGAGATATAAAAAAATCAGTATTCGCTTACTATACCACCGGGAGTATAGGAAATTTGGTGTTTTGGCATGGTGGAAATCGAAAGAATCCGAATACCCAATTCTAGCCACCATGGCTCGTGATATACTAACGTTCCAAGCTTCCACGGTAGCTTCGGAAAGTGTGTTTTCTCTTAGTGGCAGGGTTTTGTCAATTAGAAGAAAAGACTAACTCCGGAATTGCTAGAGATGGCAATATGCTTAAAGGACCATTTGGATGCGTTGATCGTGTTCAACATAAAACTAGTCTAGAAGATGAAGTTGAGTTAGAGCATAAAATTGTTGACGAAGAGGAGGACGAAGAAGTGGAGACTAACGATTCGGACGACGATTGTACCGAGGTACCCGCACTTAAGAGAAACTCATCGGAAAGTGTTGCACCTGCCGCTAGTAAACATCAAAGAAATAAAATCTACTGGAACCGGTTCTGAGTAATTTTTTATTTTTTTTGTAACCGGTTAATTTTTTTTATATATTGTAACCGATTAATTTGTTTTTTTAATTTTAACCGATTATTGTTACTATTTTTATTTATCAATGTAACTATTTTTCCAACGGTAACATTTATCAGGAACCGGTTCCAACGGTAACATTTTATCAGGAACCGGTTCTGAACAGTAAAAGGCAGGTTTTGACTGTCAGGAACCGGTTCTGAACAGTAAATGGCAGGTTTGACGTCAGGAACTGGTTCCCAACACTATCAGAAACCGGTTCCGCACCATACCCGGTTCCACACCATACCCGGTTCCATAATACCCGTACCCGGTTCTACACGGTTCCATATTCTTGAGTGTGAACCCGGGTAGGAACTGGACCCGGTTCCACACCATACCCGGTTCCAATGACATCCAAGCAGAACCGGGTCCGGGTTGGAACCTGTTCCGGGTAATAATAAAACCCGATTATGCCCATCTCTACTTAAGCCACTCCATCGCAGGGCCACGTAGAGTCGTAGAGGTGAACAAATCGTTTTTTCTTTTTCCAAAAATCAGAACCCGTTTTTCTATCCACAGGTTCCTGGTTAAACCGGTTTCGGGTTGAAACAGTTTGGTTTCACACTAGTTTGGTTAGTTTGAAATATCGATGTTGATTTGATTTCAGTTCGATTCAGTTTTGATGTTGATTTGTCAACCAGTTCGTGCGCACACATTTTAATCTTTTTTAAGACACAAATTTTTAACATAAAATTCAACTTTTATTATTTTTTATAGTTTTCGAAACAAGGAAATAGAAAAATATCAGAAACAAAAAAATATAAACCAAGAAACTACAAATATTCATAATGCATTTGATAATTTTATTTTTAGAGTTTATTCTTCGCATGAACTATTGTTTATGTGAATCAATGTATCGCAGACTAGTTCTTCGTCAGATAAGGGTCACTTAGACCCTCTTGCACCTCTTCATCGTGTATCTGTTTGGCAACTTCCATTCATCTTCGAGACTTGTTTGGTTTTGTATACAATCCATCGCGTCCAATTGACCCTTTAAACAAATGCACATCTCCAAAGCCGACGAAGTGAGTCTTTTCTTCTTATTGATAAAAACCCTACAATAATATAAAACGCGGATTCTGAAGGTATCGTAGAAGTTTGGAAGGTTAGTAAATCATGGCCAGAGCAGCTAGGATCGAAAATTGAGATTCCTTTCCTTTCCACCAAACCAAGATATCAAATGTTTCATATTCTTGGGTCATTACAAAATTGATCCAGTATGCCTCCCGAACTCACTACTCGGGGTGCTACCTCTTTGTCGTTTGGGCTTGTCATTCCTCGCTATATTAAATAAATAAGCTGTGGGTTACCTTATTTGAAACCCATATGAGATACTGAGGAATAGACTAGTCTATTAAAATAACCAAAATAATTGACTCAGTTATTATTTTGATTATTAAGTCAAACCGGTGCTAATAGAACCGTTATAATTTAGGACACAATAAAATATTTTTTATTTTTAAATATATTAGTATATTTACTTATCCCTTTGGATTCAAGACTAGTTAAAATTAATATACATTATAAACTATGTTTGAATCTCGTGTATTACATGGGTTAAATAAATGTAATGCTATATACTTCGTGATAAAAAAAAGTTATATTTTTTAAAAAAACACGTGTATTGTACGGGTTGATTAAACCCACATATTACACATGTTGAATAAAATATAATGTAATCTTTTGAATACTATAGAGGAGGCCTTGGAAATGGTCGAGGCTTTTCTCCGAAGGAAAGAAATGCGCCAAGTACGAGAAGCAAAGGTAAAGTCAGGATTTGACAAAAATGCATCTCCTGCTAGCCGAAGTTCTAACTCCTCATACGCACACACAAAGAGATACATGCCTTACTCATGGTTCTCCCAAGGGGAACACACCTCAGAAAAGGGGGTCCGTTTCATAGAATTGACCAAGGTCCCTAGGGAAATCTTTCCACAAAGGAGGCTTGCTTCAATTTCAAACCCCCACGCCCGGTGTGGCGTCAAAACAAGGATAAGTGAAAATATTGTGATTATCATAGGGACAAGGGGCACCACACGAACGAATTGAAGACGCCGTCCACTCAGGGGGGAGTTGCAAATCTCCTTAAATACCTTATGTTTCTAAGGTAGAAGAGAAAGGTATGGAAGTAGCTGCATGCATGGTTAAGGACGCTCGAGAGCCAGAATACAATTTTGGAGCCAAAGAAGGATTGGTTTCCCTCTCCTCCTAGGGGAGGATGTTCTTAGTCGTCTCCTATGATCATCAGAGCACGAATCATGGGGCAGGAGGTTTGCCGAGTGTACATTGACGACGGTAGCTCCTCAAAAATCATTTATGAACATTGATTTGTGCAGCTAAGAAAAGAAGTTCAACAAAGGTTGAGGCTTTCAGATGTCCCAGTTGTAGGCTTCGCGGAAGAAAGGGTTTGTCCCATCGAAGAAGTAAACCTAAGGGTAACTAGGTACGAGGATGGAGGATGGGCATTCACATGAAGGAATTGTTATTCCTGGTCATCAAGTCCTCAAACTATAACATTTCAACTGCTCATTTCATGATGAAGTTCCCCAACTAGTGGGAGTTTACACCCCCTCTTTAAGCGAAGAGAGGGATTGGTATGCTACATAGATTAAATGCCTGAAGCAACACCCTCATGAATTTAGGGTTTTAAATTAACCATTGTTGTATAAACAAGTTGAATCGTTAATACAAACGTGTTTATTTTACAATGGGTTAGTTGATTGTCAATCACTTGTAAATATAACATTCTAAATCTCACAATCAGGTAAATATAACATTCTAAATCTCACAATCAGGAACCGAGATGCCCAAGACAATTTAAACGTCCAGTGTAATTAATTAAAATTAAATCAAGTTTTATATTAAATCTTTAGGTTTTAGATTTTGTCATTTTAAATCCTAAGTATTTAAAACTTGATTAAATAGTTTTAAATTTATTGGTTCTATCAAATTATACGACTATAATATAGTAATTTTCAAAAATTAGATAAATAAATAAAGAATATCAAGGTATGTTGATCGAGATTTTGGTGGAACCCATTTAACAACAACAATAATGTATGTTTCAATTTTTAAAATATTTATATTCAAACTATTAATTTTATATTTATACACTATAATAATAAAATAAGTTACATCTTAAAAATACGATACGTGTATTTGTGCGGGTTGAATAAATATAATGTAATCGGTTAACACATACAATCATCAAGATATGTATTTATAAAATGAACTTTGATATGTTATTTACTTATTATAAAATTTACGTTGTTTATTAATATTTATTATTAAGCTAGAAACATATTATTTTGTTTAATATTATTATGTAATAAGAGAGAGAATTTAAAAAATAACGTGAGAATACACCGGAAATGTTTATATACACGGTAAGAATAATTATGTTGTCAAGATTTATAAATATATACATATAGATTTTTATAATGTCCTACTAATTAAGCTACACACTAATTAAGCTACACAAAACCATATATAATATATATTAATTATCCATATGCTATCAAGTAATCAAACCTTTAAGATCCGCATAAACTTTATATATATCGACTTTGAAGACATACCAAAATTTGGGATATCTTTTGAAATGTTTAAGATATCCTATCAAGAAATCAAGTATATATTTTGTCTATTGTTCGTGTTAGTAATTCAAAGTTTAAAACAAATTTTTGTTTTTATCCAAATTACATTGTTTAATATTATTATTTAAATTATTATCAAATTATATTGTTTCAATATTATTATTTAATAAGAGAGATAAGTAAAAAATAATGTTAGAATACACCAGAAACTGACACGTGTTCAAAAAAAAATTTTATTATTAGTATAGAAAGATTATCGTAATAGTTTTTGAAATCACAATATTATCAAAGAGATGTATCTATACCAATTTATATTTGTAATAAGTTTTTGAAATCGTAACATTATCAAAGAGATGTATATATACCAGTTTATATTATTATTTTCAAAATTTATCTTTATCTCTATAGTATTTAAACCCCACTTTCTAATCTATAAATAGAGATCTTAGACCTCTTTATTTTTCACACCAAAAACAATAATTCTCTCTTGTGAAGCTCTTAATAATTCTAAAAGTCTCAAAACTCAACTAAGTTGTTTAAAATTTTCGATCGTTCTTCGTTTGTTCTTTCTGTTCATCGTGTTCTTAACTTTTTCTTTTTGTTCTTTATTTTTTTCGTAAGGACAAACTTAGATCTATGATTCCGTAACAAGTTTAATTTTATGTAGCAATCATAGATTAATTAAGTAATTAATCATCAATACTTTTATTAAGAACATTCTACATGAAATCCACAAAAAAGAGTTCAAATTTAAAACAAACCATTAAATCATATAAATAAGATTTCCCTAAAACAAATTAATATTAATTTATTTCATCAAAATCAAAGGTTAAATGCACCTAGAATCGTGTTCAATCAATCATTACAAAATTTTTCACAAATAAAAAGAAAACACTCATTTCTCGATCCATACAAACATATACAAACATGCTTACCAATATTTACATTTTTATATATTATCCACATTTTTTTATATTTATATATAAGATAACTTATTATAGTTAATCCATTTATATAATTTTGTTTTAATAAATAAAATTAACTTTAAATAATAAAATTTATTTCATAAAACAAAAACGATAAAAATTAAACATTAAAATTTCAAGAATTGTAAATATATATATTTTTTTTTGAAAAACAAATTAAACATCTACGTTTATTATTTTACCCTGTTAAATATATATAAAGCACACGGCGTACAAACTATGAGGTGGCGTCCATGTCACCTCACCCTTTCCCAAGGACCAAACACTATAATGTTATAATTAAAGGGGCATCAAGAGGGAGGCGTAATCCATTTAATGCCTGTTATGTTATTTGTTAACACAAATGAGATACCAATTGCATGCACACATGCATTCAAATTTTTTTATTTTATTTCTTTTATTAACTTTTTAGTTCAACCAAAACATTATTGTTAAATAGTGAGTTATTTAAAGCCCACTATTTACATGACGATGACATCACGTTATGCATCTTTTAGTTTTTAGTAAAATTTTACGTTGATATGTTATTTACTTATTATAAAATTTTACGTTGTTTATTAATATTTATTATTAAGCTAGAAACATATTATTTTGTTTAATATTATTATGTAATAAGAGAGAGAATTTGAAAAATAACGTGAGAATACACCGGAAATGTTTATATACACGGTAAGAATAATTATGTTGTCAAGATTTATAAATATATACATATAGATTTTTATAATGTCCTACTAATTAAGCTACACACTAATTAAGCTACACAAAACCATATATAATATATATTAATTATCCATATGCTATCAAGTAATCAAACCTTTAAGATCCGCATAAACTTTATATATATCGACTTTGAAGACATACCAAAATTTGGGATATCTTTGGAAATTTTTAAGATATCCTATCAAGAAATCAAGTATATATTTTGTCTATTGTTCGTGTTAGTAATTCAAAGTTTAAAACAAATTTTTGTTTTTATCCAAATTACATTGTTTAATATTATTATTAAATTATTATCAAATTATATTGTTTAATATTATTATTTAATAAGAGAGATAAGTAAAAAAAATAATGTTAGAATACACCAGAAACTGACACGTGTTCAAAAAGATTTTTATTTATTAGTATAGAAAGATTATCGTAATAGTTTTTGAAATCACAATATTATCAAAGAGATGTATCTATACCAATTTATATTGTAATAAGTTTTTGAAATCGTAACATTATCAAAGAGATGTATATATACCAGTTTATATTATTATTTTCAAAATTTATCTTTATCTCTATAGTATTTAAACCCCAATTTCTAATCTATAAATAGAGATCTTAGCCCTCTTTATTTTTCACACCAAAACAAGAATTATCTCTTGTGAAGCTCTTAATAATTCTAAAAGTCTCAAAACTCAACTAAGTTGTTTAAAATTTTCGATCGTTCTTCGTTTGTTCTTTCTGTTCATCGTGTTCTTAACTTTTTCTTTTTGTTCTTTATTTTTTTTCGTAAGGACAAACTTAGATCTATGATTCCGTAACAAGTTTAATTTTATGTAGCAATCATAGATTAATTAAGTAATTAATCATCAATACTTTTATTAAGAACATTCTACATGAAATCCACAAAAAAGAGTTCAAATTTAAAACAAACCATTAAATCATATAAATAAGATTTCCCTAAAACAAATTAATATTAATTTATTTCATCAAAATCAAAGGTTAAATGCACCTAGAATCGTGTTCAATTAATCGTTACACAAATTTTTCACAAATAAAAAGAAAACACTCATTTTCTCGATCTATACAAACATGCTTACCAATATTTACATTTTTATATATTATCACATTTTTTTATATTTATATATAAGATAACTTATTATAGTTAATCCATTTTTATAATTTTGTTTTAATAAATAAAATTAACTTTAAATAATAAAATTTATTTCATAAAACAAAAATGATAAAAATTAAACATTAAAATTTCAAGAATTGTAAATATATTTTTTTTTTGAAAAACAAATTAAACATCTACGTTTATTATTTTACCCTGTTAAATTTAATAAAGCACACGGCGTACAAACTGTGAGGTGGCGTCCATGTCACCTCACCCTTTCCCAAGGACCAAACACTATAATGTTATAATTAAAGGCATCAAGAGGAGACGTAATCCATTTAATGCCTGTTATGTTATTTGTTAACACAAATGAGATACCAATTGCATGCACACATGCATTCAAATTTTTTTATTTTATTTCTTTTATTAACTTTTTAGTTCAACCAAAACATTATTGTTAAATAGTGAGTTATTTAAAGCCCACTATTTACATGACGATGACATCACGTTATGCACCTTTTAGTTTTTAGTAAAATTTTACGTTGATATGTTATTTACTTATTATAAAATTTTACGTTGTTTATTAATATTTATTATTAAGCTAGAAACATATTATTTTGTTTAATATTATTATGTAATAAGAGAGAGAATTTGAAAAATAACTGGGAATACACCGGAAATGTTTATATACACGGTAAGAATAATTATGTTGTCAAGATTTATAAATATATACATATAGATTTTTATAATGTCCTACTAATTAAGCTACACACTAATTAAGCTACACAAAACCATATATAATATATATTAATTATCCATATGCTATCAAGTAATCAAACCTTTAAGATCCGCATAAACTTTATATATATCGACTTTGAAGACATACCAAAATTTGGGATATCTTTTGAAATGTTTAAGATATCCTATCAAGAAATCAAGTATATATTTTGTCTATTGTTCGTGTTAGTAATTCAAAGTTTAAAACAAATTTTTTTTATCCAAATTACATTGTTTAATATTATTATTTAAATTATTATCAAATTATATTGTTTAATATTATTATTTAATAAGAGAGATAAGTAAAAAAAATAATGTTAGAATACACCAGAAACTGACACGTGTTCAAAAAAGATTTTTATTTATTAGTATAGAAAGATTATCGTAATAGTTTTTGAAATCACAATATTATCAAAGAGATGTATCTATACCAATTTATATTTGTAATAAGTTTTTGAAATCGTAACATTATCAAAGAGATGTATATATACCAGTTTATATTATTATTTTCAAAATTTATCTTTATCTCTATAGTATTTAAACCCCAATTTCTAATCTATAAGTAGAGATCTTAGCCCTCTTTATTTTTCACACCAAAAACAAGAATTATCTCTTGTGAAGCTCTTAATAATTCTAAAGTCTCAAAACTCAACTAAGTTGTTTAAAATTTTCGATCGTTCTTCGTTTGTTCTTTCTGTTCATCGTGTTCTTAACTTTTTCTTTTTGTTCTTTATTTTTTTCGTAAGGACAAACTTAGATCTATGATTCCGTAACAAGTTTAATTTTATGTAGCAATCATAGATAAATTAAGTAATTAATCATCAATACTTTTATTAAGAACATTCTACATGAAATCCACAAAAAAGAGTTCAAATTTAAAACAAACCATTAAATCAATAAATAAGATTTCCCTAAAACAAATTAATATTAATTTATTTCATCAAAATCAAAGGTTAAATGCACCTAGAATCGTGTTCAATCAATCATTACACAAATTTTTCACAAATAAAAAGAAAACACTCATTTTCTTGATCTATACAAACATGCTTACCAATATTTACATTTTTATATATTATCACATTTTTTTATATTTATATATAAGATAACTTATTATAGTTAATCCTTTTTTATAATTTTGTTTTAATAAATAAAATTAACTTTAAATAATAAAATTTATTTCATAAAACAAAAATGATAAAAATTAAACATTAAAATTTCAAGAATTGTAAATATATTTTTTTTTTTGAAAAACAAATTAAACATCTACGTTTATTATTTTACCCTGTTAAATATATAAAGCACACGGCGTACAAACTATGAGGTGGCGTCCATGTCACCTCACCCTTTCCCAAAGACCAAACACTATAATGTTATAATTAAAGGGGCATCAAGAGGGAGGCCTAATCCATTTAATGCATGTTATGTTATCTATTAACACAAATGAGATACCAATTGCATGCACACATGCATTCAAATTTTTTTATTTTATTTCTTTTATTAACTTTTTAGTTCAACCAAAACATTATTGTTAAATAGTGAGTTATTTAAAGCCCACTATTTACATGACGATGACATCACGTTATGCACCTTTTAGTTTTAGTAAAATTTTACGTTGATATGTTATTTACGTATTATAAAAGTTTACGTTGTTTATTAATATTTATTATTAAGCTAGAAACATATTATTTTGTTTAATATTATTATGTAATAAGAGAGAGAATTTGAAAAATAACGTGAGAATACACCGGAAATGTTTATATACACGGTAAGAATAATTATGTTGTCAAGATTTATAAATATATACATATAGATTTTTATAATGTCCTACTAATTAAGCTACACACTAATTAAGCTACACAAAACCATATATAATATATATTAATTATCCATATGCTATCAAGTAATCAAACCTTTAAGATCCGCATAAACTTTATATATATCGACTTTGAAGACATACCAAAATTTGGGATATCTTTTGAAATGTTTAAGATATCCTATCAAGAAATCAAGTATATATTTTGTCTATTGTTCGTGTTAGTAATTCAAAGTTTAAAACAAATTTTTGTTTTTATACAAATTACATTGTTTAATATTATTATTTAAATTATTATCAAATTATATTGTTTAATATTATTATTTAATAAGAGAGATAAGTAAAAAAAATAATGTTAGAATACACCAGAAACTGACACGTGTTCAAAAAAGATTTTTATTTATTAGTATAGAAAGATTATCGTAATAGTTTTTGAAATCACAATATTATCAAAGAGATGTATCTATACCAATTTATATTTGTAATAAGTTTTTGAAATCGTAACATTATCAAAGAGATGTATATATACCAGTTTATATTATTATTTTCAAAATTTATCTTTATCTCTATAGTATTTAAACCCCAATTTCTAATCTATAAGTAGAGATCTTAGCCCTCTTTATTTTTCACACCAAAAACAAGAATTATCTCTTGTGAAGCTCTTAATAATTCTAAAAGTCTCAAAACTCAACTAAGTTGTTTAAAATTTTCGATCGTTCTTTGTTTGTTCTTTCTGTTCATCGTGTTCTTAACTTTTTCTTTTTGTTCTTTATTTTTTTCGTAAGGACAAACTTAGATCTATGATTCCGTAACAAGTTTAATTTTATGTAGCAATCATAGATAAATTAAGTAATTAATCATCAATACTTTTATTAAGAACATTCTACATGAAATCCACAAAAAAGAGTTCAAATTTAAAACAAACCATTAAATCAATAAATAAGATTTCCCTAAAACAAATTAATATTAATTTATTTCATCAAAATCAAAGGTTAAATGCACCTAGAATCGTGTTCAATCAATCATTACACAAATTTTTCACAAATAAAAAGAAAACACTCATTTTCTTGATCTATACAAACATGCTTACCAATATTTACATTTTTATATATTATCACATTTTTTTATATTTATATATAAGATAACTTATTATAGTTAATCCATTTTTATAATTTTGTTTTAATAAATAAAATTAACTTTAAATAATAAAATTTATTTCATAAAACAAAAATGATAAAAATTAAACATTAAAATTTCAAGAATTGTAAATATATATTTTTTTTTGAAAAACAAATTAAACATCTACATTTATTATTTTTCCCTGTTAAATATATATAAAGCACACGGCGTACAAACTGTGGGGTGGCGTCCATGTCACCTCACCCTTTCCCAAGGACCAAACACTATAATGTTATAATTAAAGGGGCATCAAGAGGGAGGCGTAATCCATTTAATGTCTGTTATGTTATCTGTTAACACAAATGAGATACCAATTGCATGCGCACATGCATTCAAATTTTTTCATTTTATTTCTTTTATTAATTTTTTTAGTTCAACCATAACATTATTATTAAATAGTGAGTTATTTAAAGCCTACTATTTACATGACGATGACATCAGGTTATTCACCTTTTAGTTTTTAGTAACCCATATATTTTGATGTATGCCCCCGCCCTCACCTTGGACCCCTTTTATTGGCCAGAACAAATTCAACATGATGTCAGAATTCAAGATTGGAGTCAGTTACTACACTCACGGATGTGTTAAATTCAACATGCACATATGTCAGAATTCCAGTCATTTAGTTGATGATATGGTCCACTTGCAATTTGCAAATCATTTAGAATGACTAGTATGGAGCTATGGAGTCAAAGTAGGCGGCTTAAGTTGAATGCGTGCCATCCACTCCTTTAACTTTTGGAAGTATACATGCATCTACAAATCATGGTTTGGGGATTATTTTTATATATTTTGTTTAAACTGAAAACGTATTGATCAAGTAAATAAATGAACACGAAACATCATTTTACCAACTATAAATACACCTACTGATGATCCTTTAAGTTATTAACCAAACTCAACTTCTCATCAAATCATCAATGGCTTCCTCTCCCAAAGACCTTCACTTTGTATTATTTCCTCTAATGCAACAAGGCCACATGATACCAATGATCGACATTGCACGAATACTAGCCCCACCATAACGCCACCGTTACAATCATCACAACTCCGGTTAACGCCACCCGTTTCAAGCCAGCCATCGATCGGGCAATCAAAGCCAAGCTCAAGATCCAAGTTATCGAACTTCAGCTTGCCTTAGCCGAAGTTGGTTTGCCAGAAGGATGCGAAAACTTCGACATGATTCCATCGGTTGATCTCTTTGTTAACATGTATGCCTCCATGGACAAGTTGGAGAAACCAGCGGAACAAGTTCTAAGGCGGCTAACACCGGCTCCTAGTTGCATCATCTCGGACAACCAATTTCCTTGGACGACTGATCTAGCTCATCGGTTCGGTATTCCTAGACTTGTGTTCCATGGACCGGGATGCTTTACGTACTTGTGTTTACACATTGTGATGAAGACTAATGTACTAAATGAAATCAGCTCTGATTCGGATTACTTTGTGTTTCCTGGAATACCTGACCGGATTGAGCTTACGAAGGCACAAGCGGGCAGTTGGGCAAAAATTAGGGAGATGGAAGGGATGGAAGACTTCTTTGAACGAATGAGTGTGGCCGAGGAAGGTGCGGATGGGATCGTGGTTAATAGTTTTGAAGAGCTGGAGCCGAACTATGTTAAAATGCTCACAGAGGCGAAAGGTAAAAAGGTATCGTGTGTCGGGCCGGTTTCACTGCACAACAAAAGTTTTTTAGATATAGGGGAGAGAGGGAAAAAGGCGGGGATCGGCGAGCATGATTGCTTGAAATGGTTGGATACGAAGGATCCGCGGTCGGTGATCTTTGTTTGTTTGGAAAGTATGTCGAGTCTTAGCGACGAGCAGATACTCGAGCTCGGGTTGGGATTGGAGATGTCGAACATATCGTTTATTTGGTGTGTAAGGTCGACCACGGACGAGGCGGAGATATGGTTATCGGGATATGAAGAAAGGGTAAAAGATAGAGGCTTAATTATTCGCGGTTGGGCACCACAAGTCTTGATACTGTCCCACGAGGCGGTCGGTGGTTTTGTAACTCATTGCGGATGGAACTCGACTCTTGAAGGGGTTTCAGCCGGGGTACCGATGGTTACATATCCACAATTTGCGGATCAGTTTTTAAATGAAAGACTTGTGGTAGATGTGTTGAAAACAGGAGTGAGCATTAGTATAGAGGTTCCTGTTGCTGTTGGAGAGCAAGATAAGTTTGGAGTGTTGGTGAAGAAGGAGAACATCAAGACAGAGGTGGAAAGTGTAATGAACGATGAAGGGGAGGGAAAGGCGAGAAGAGAGAGAGCTAGAGAGCTCGGGGAATTGGCGAAGAAAGCCATGGTGGAAGGCGGTTCTTCGTATCTCAACACGACGTTGATGATGCAAGATGTTAATGAGGAATTAGCCAAGACCACAAAACCGTTTGAAGATATTATCTAGGCATTCTAATGTGTAGATGGACTGACTGTTACTAGGTCCATTTTAAGATTTCGGGTGTAATTGTTTACAAATTCTTACTTTGAATGCAACCTTTGATTGAGTTCCAGCATAATTCGTCTCAATTAACATGTGCTCAGCTAAAACACATAAAACTGGTTACAAAATCCATCCATTTATGCGAATATGTAAAGTTATAAGTAAAATTATACAATATTAGGCTTTGTTTACGGTTCGTGAACACTTGTTTATTCATTCATTCCATTTGTTTATGTTCATTTACATATTCATTCATTCAAACTTAGCTTCAATGGCCATGCTATTTTCATAAGACTAATATTTATTTAGTTGCTAAATTTGGCTATAAGCAAACACATACGCCTTACGATATAAACATGACTCGTGTACTACATGGCTGCCACTCGAAAAAGATCAACTTTTGGTGCGTGTTCTTAACCAAAATCTGGAGGTATTGGCCTCAAATCAATGGCTTTTGGCTTCGAACATTTGCAAGTTCAAGTAGATCTTGTATTAACAAAGTCAAGTTATGGTGAGAAGACCCTCCTTCTTCGATTGCTTTCTTCGCTACCATCCCGAGTGCTTTTGCTTTCTTTCTTCTCTCATTTCCTTCCGATCCCGGGTCCATAACTTTTTCTATAGCTGTTTTGACCTGCTCGCTCTTCACGGTGACCCCAAATCTGTCTTCCTCGCCCCAATGCACCACACTTGGAGCACCAACACCCACACCAATTCCTAACACGTGAACGATTAACTTCTCGTTCAAAAACTGTTCGGCAAACTGAGGCCAAGTGATCATAGGGACACCAGCAGAAACCCCTTCCAAGACTGAATTCCATCCACAGTGTGTCAAGAACCCTCCAACCGAAGGGTGCGATAAGATTAGGAGTTGCGGTGCCCAATCTCTGATTACGAGCCCCCTATCTTTTATTCTATTTTCAAATCCGTTTTCTGATAACCATTTCTCGACCTCTTGAGCTCTGTCTCCAGCTCTGATCACCCATATGAATGGGGATTTGGATGCTTCTAAGGCCAACCTGAGCTCGATGAGTTGAGGAGGGGTGATCTGACTACTACTACCGAAGCAGGCGTAGACCACTGATCTAGGTTCTTTGGAATCCAGCCATTTCAAGCAGCGTTGATCATCATTAGAGGTACTATTTCCCCTTGAGGATTTACCCGAATCGTTACTGTTCGACAGTGATAACGGTCCTAGACACCAGACCTTACCCCCTTTCAACTTCTTAAACTCCTTAACATATTCTTGCTCCAACTCCTCAAAACTGTTGATCACCATCCCATAAGCTCTCGACTCGGCTTCTCTCACTTGTTCAAGCCGTACGTGCATTGTAAAACGACTAGGATTGAACTCAGTTGGCAGCTGAGCTCGAGTTATCTCAATCCTGTCAGGCAGCCCAGGGAGAACAAAAGGCTCCGACTCAGGCAAATCATGTAACACCTTGGATGCATACAAATAATGACTAGATAACTGCTTGAAACAACTCATCCCATCAAATATGATCAAGGGAATCTTATACTTAGCCGCCGTATCACCCGTCCAGAGCATATATTTATCAGATAACATACAGCTCGGTCGAGGATTTAGCGAATCAAACCGTTGTTCGAGTCTTTGTTGTAACATATCAACTGCAGCTGTAAAGTTTGAAACTAAATGTAAACCAGGTAAAGCATCTAAACTTTCGCATCCTTCCGGTAGTCCATTTTCGGTCGCGGGAAATGGGAGTTCAAGAAAACGCACCGGGAGTCCGGACTTGATCATGTGTTGTTGGAGAGTGGACCCGTATCGAATGGCGTTTAGAGGTGTGGTGACGATGGTGACCATAACATTTGGTCGCTGTGCGAACAATTTGGCCATGTCGATCATGGGGATGGTGTGGCCGGGAGCTAGATAGGGAATAAGGAGGAAGTGAAGCTGGTTGAGTGATTCAGAAGCCATTAATGTTGAATTCTTGTGAAGAATGGTATTGATTTGGGAATCTTGAAATTGATACTTTCTAGATATTATTATTATTATAGAGAAGAATCAAGATTCTAACTTTTGCTGATGAAGATGAGTCTTCTAAGAAATTTCAGTCATTTGAAAGGTACTGCATGAGAATGTTGGTCTTTACACGGAAGTGTAAATTTTTGGAAAGTGATTGTTCTGGTTTGAAAGCTATGCATGCAATTCACTTTGCTTTTTTTTCCCTGTATTATTAAAAAAAATTTATAAATATTGAAAATATGTAACTAAAAGTCACATACACTTGGTTACTTTTTTTTACGGCTAACTTTTTTTACAGCTAATTTTTGTCATCAATAATATTTGAACCTTCACCATATAGAAAGGCAAAGTCTTATCCAACACCTTGATACCCCATGATAAAGCTAAAGATCGACCTCATTTTTGGTACTTAACTTCTTTACTATTAATGATATTGCACTTGGGGTCCTTGGTTTGATACGCTTGGGCCTGAATTTTAGAGCTTTTACATCAGCTGAATTGTAAAGGTAAATTGTTGAACTTAAGGTAAATTGTAGTTTACCTTTACTAGGAACATGCAAAAGTATTCTAAGTAAATTGTGGTTTACTCTCGTAGTAAACAACGTTTTACTCTATTTTCAACGACTGAACACCCTTAAACCCTTTCATCTACCTAATAATCCCCTTTCATCTTCAAGATTGCAATAAAAAAACGTTCATCTTCAAATGCTTGTGACCCTATGCTGTGACACACCATCGCAATGCCATCACCGAATATTTGTCAATTTCGATCTTCCGCTGCAGCGTAGTGCCACTGCCAAACACAAACCGTTGCACACTGCCACCACCGCGCCACCTTCTGTTACCACACACCAGGTAATGAATGAACGGATTTCGTTAGTGCAGGGCCGGTCCAACATTTTTGGAGGCCCTAAGCAAACTACAGAGTCGGGCCCTATTGAATTGGTATAAAGAAAATATGCAAATCAACCCTTTTCTATAACTAACCTAAGTAGTTCCTTCCAAGCCAGCAAATCAGCAATACGAATAACCAATAATCCATCCCATTTTTTACTCTTGAATACTTAACAACCCTATAAAAAATATCAACAGAATCGCCAAATACCCAATCAAAATCGCAAATATTGATTAAATCATTCATATAGTAGATGATGAATTTAGTTGTTACCTATTGAGAATCTGCAATTGAGATCGAGATTTGAGACATTGAATAACCATAGCGATGATACTCCAAATGTCGGCCCTAATTTCGCAAAATCCACAATAACTTTCACATTGGTTAGTTGGTTATTCAAAAGATGTCGCAAGTAAAGAGGGTTGGTGTGTTGGGTCGCCGCTTCTAGGTTCTGGAATGAGGCGTGCATGGAAAGTGTGGACTTCTGGAGTAAAAAAATCTTGGGTCTAGAAACTTTGTTTGAATGGCCAAAAGTCTAATATATGAAAAGAAAAACAGGAGACCCTTGTATTTTGGTGGCCCTAGGTCGTAGCCTAAGTTGATAAGCCTAGCGGTACGGCCCTGCGTTAGTGTAAACAAGCAGTGGTGAAGCTTGAGATTTCCGATCGGGGGGTCGAAAACGTATATACCTAAAAAAATTATAAAATCGGGGGGTCAAAACCGTACACACCCAAAAATTCGATACGAAAACTACATACATAACACTACTGAGCGAAAAGTTGAGGGGATCGGGCGCTCCCCCCCCCCCCCCTTTCTAACCGTCGCCTCTGTAAACAAGGTTGGAATGAATTATATATCACTTTAACAGAAAAACTAACCTCGTTAGTCATTTGAACCAAAAGTGAGGACAATATGTTTAGAGGTTGATTAACATACAATTAGCCTTAACGTAAGCTGCATACGGGATGCCAATTATGCACGTTATAAACCTCAAAAAGAAATCCCGCATGTTAAACCCATAAAACCCGCATGTTTACATCCATAAAAAACCACATGTACACTTTAACTATATAACATGCGGATCTACTCCATCAAAAACAAAAAACCACATGTTATACATCGATCCCTTCCCAAAATCCGCATGTTATATTCTGATCGCGTACGATGCATACGTTAAGGGATATTGTACAGTACACTTTCTCATATATTAAACCACGAGGACTTAATCCATTGAAAAAGAAACTACAAGCATCAATAGAAAAGACCTATGATCGAGGACTTACAGGTGACAAACCTAGATAATAGGCTGGATAAGGTTCGTTCTATAGCTTTGGAATTTGCGACTCCAACGAAAAATACCTATGACGTCTCAAAGTCCATTTTATTTCGATCCTGCCTTGGGATACTTTGTATCGAATATTGATACTTATAATTTAATATAATTTTGGGAGTTTTTAAATACTTGTGGTTTACTATTACATAACTCCCTTATTTTCCGTTGCGCTGTGAAACTGGTATATAATCGTCAAGCCGATATCCCCCACGACCGCGCCCACCGGCGCAAGAAGAAAATTAGGGGTGTGACAATGAACTCGATATGTATGGATGTAGCTTTTAAAAGACTTAGTTTTTCTATTTAAAAAGGGGTAGTAGTGTAGCTTGTTGCTTGTTTACCTTCTAGTAATTTCTATTATATATGAAAACTTTTTTACCGCTTTTGACCTGTTTCATATTAATTCATTATATTTTGGTTTGTTTACTTCACTATATTTTGTTGCTAATTTGTTTCAATTATAACATCAAAACCATTAGATCGGAAGAAAAGATATGCAAACAAGTTTATTTCCAACACTACTCAAATAAGTGCCACTATCACGAATTTGCAGAACTGTCAAATTACTAAGTCGATTCACATATCATCCTTCTCTAGGCCTCTGCCGGTATCAAGCATACTGTTCCGGAACCTAGAGTGCTTCACTAAGGGTTCAATGAATGAATATATTAAAGTTTCAATGATCAAGAAAGCACAACAAAAGTCTTTCCCATTATCCTCTGATAAATCTCATTCCTTTTGGCAGTAATTCTCTAATGCATAGAATATACACACTTTTAGTGTAACCAAACCAGGATGACTTGTTAGAACTGGGTCATGTCATTGTTATAGTTCATCTGCCTTGGTATCCATGTTTGGCTTTCTTTTACCCATGTCTAATAACATTTTATCATATTATCTTGCATACAAAAAAAATCAATTGACGGAATCAATTCGATCACCCAAGTTTGAATTTTAGATGAACATGAAGGTAAATAAAAATATGTTTTTTCAAGCCACTATTTGTTAGACTTATAAACTTAATTATCTATATTTGAATCTATGTATTGTATATAACTATGTATTAGACATTATTTAGTATAATACTTAGGATTATTCGACAATTATGTGGATGGGTTAGGGAGGTTATAGTTATATAAACTTAATTATGTCCGATTATTATTATTATTATTATATTATTATTATTATTATTATTATTAGTATGATATTATACAAGATATGTAATATAACTTATAACCTTAGAGATATATCGGTTGAAGGTGAAGGTTCACACCGTTTCAAACGACGGTTATTCCCGCCAAACATGTATATATATATATGATAACCGGCAATGATGTCCGGTGCCAAGACAATTTCTGTTTCCACTCGAATTGTCCTTTTCATTCTCTATTCTGCATATATTTCTTCTTGTATACCATGAATACTAGTCCAAATATCAATCCTAATTCCGCTGCAATGTCTAATGAATTCCAACATAGTTGTATCAGAGCCGCAGGTTGACAGGGAAGAAGAAATCCGTCCGACGTCGTCAATGATGCCATGCCAACATTGTACCAATGAAAAACATGAAAGACAAAAGAAAGTTTCACATGTCATATTATGTTACTATTGTCATGAACCCGGACACCGGATCTACTCCTGCAAAGCAAAAGAAAACGACGAGGCCATTCAGTTAATCAGACAAGCGATCAATAAGGGAATACAACGACAGAATGATGAAGTAGTTCACCGTCAAGAACTAATTGTTACTGAACCGAAGGCGGATGGGTGACCTATGGTAGTTTTTACTCATCATTTTGCCGGAAATCTTAATGTGTTTAAACGGATTAAACACTTGATTGGGGTAGAAACGAAAACAGGGGAAGATAATTTTCTGTTTATCCGGGGTATAGGGGCCGTAGAGGTTAAATCAGGGAATGAAACACTACGTATACAAAGCGTATTTTACACACCGGAACTTGATCGCAATGTGTTAAGCATGGATCAACTTATATTACGAGGGTATACGGTCAAGAAATATGGAGATACATGTAAAATTTATCCCATGTTTTCTGCATCAATTACAAACACTGTGAACGATATAACCGGATTAACTCGAGAAGAAGAAATTGGTATGAAAGAAAAACAAAGAGTGATCGATCAAAGTGCAACAAACGATGAATACAAAGAGAATTATCTAAATTCGTATTTTGAAGATGTAACACCCCAAAAACGGGTTTGGTAATCAAACCACGTTAATATTAAAAGGCAGGTAAAGTACCGTTAGTGGTAAAAGTTAACCCGTAAACAAAATAACTAGGAACTAATTAACCTAGTTATAAGTATTAAAAACATGGAGATGTAGTCTTATATAAACAAAGCTAAACTTGAGGGACCTAAGTTGTCAAAAAGGAAGCTTGTGTTATAAAATATGAAAATTTACACACAACACACACATAGTGTGTGTGTGTGCAGGTCGATCATCAGGGGAACAAAACAAGGCAAACCCTAGTTCATCAAATCCATCAAATTGGAGGGCCAATCGAACCCAGAGTCGATGCATGTACGCAAATTATTGATCACCTAGATTAGGAGATCACAATGTATGTCAAATTTTGTGATTTGGTGATATCTTGAATTTATGATGAACGCTCATAATTGAAATTCTAGAGTGAATGTTGAATGTAGGAGTGATATAGACATGAGTACAAGTCTAGGAACAAACCCTAGATGTAAACTTGTTAAATTATTGCCATGAATTAGTGATTCGGTTAGCTAATCATGTATGTGCTAAGTGGGTTTATGATAATGTGATGGACACTTAAATTAGAGTGTTAAACTTATGAAATTTGAAGATATGATGCAAGTCCTAGATGTTGTTCATGAACACTAGACATAGAGGTTTGATTATGATGATTAAAATTTGGTTAAAAGAATGACCATGAGTTAGATAGAAGATGCATAAGAATCTTGCCCGCAAGGTGCTTGTTAAAATGCCCGAATGAATGTTGATATGAAGAAATTACGAAAGAAACGCGTAATTGGCTAATTTGACTAATTACGTGTGATACGGGATAATACGGGTTCTAAACATGATGTTGATTGAACTAAATTGTGCATATCATATGATTAAAGGTATTTGACTTTTGAAAGTCAAATTAACTAATGATAAGGTCGAATAATAATTTCGACATAAAATCTGTGAGATGGAATAGTATTAAGTAAGGATGACTAATCTAACCGTCTTACGAATTATGGTGATAGTTTGACACTTGACAAGCTAGGTGGAGGCTTGGGAAAGAAGCGGGTCAAACGGGTCAAGCACGCGGAAAAAGTGCATAATCGGATACTATGTAAGTAAAACTTACATTTTTCTATTAGATCATTTACTCGTTGAAGTTGTTATGATTATGATATAACCGTAAATTAATTATGGTGATTCGACGCGAAATATTACGGGTCGGAATAAGTAAAAAGGGGTAAAACGGCAATTCGGTCTTGAATAGACCAAATAAACAATGAGTTTTGAGAAAAGACATATTATGGGGTAAACCATAATGAGTAAAAAGGGTAATATGGTAATTGGCCACGAGCTAACGGAATAATAATTGTTTTTGAAAAGACGTTATAAGGCGTAAAACATGATAAACCAAAACAAATACGAGATGATTTTTAGTATCATGATAATACGGTGTAAACCGGAATGAGTACATGAACGGAATGGTAAATAAATACCATCTTACGATGAATAAATGGTCAAATGGAATAAACGGGTCAAAAGTTGATGAAATCACCAATTGACATTAGTGATTAATGTTGTTGTTGAGTTTTATGCTGACAGAAACGAATAGCGCGTGAGACGCCGGTGTTATTAACTAAAAACTTATATGATGAGGTATTAAAATGGGTCAATACTTTGGTCCGAGCCAGGTACACATAAATAATATTATAGCTTAAACATGCGATTTTGGTCAAATATTTAGTGAAAGTCCTTCGTCGAAAAATGAGGGCTAAAATTGACCAAAACACCCTTGATCAATAAACTGAGCAAACGACCTTAAAAGGTTGTTTAGAAATGAGTATTATTACCAAGTAAGTCTTTGATAAACGTAAAAGTTATTTGCATAATCCTTTTTGGGTCAAACGCCCAAAAATGGGTCTTTTCCGTAAAATTGACTAACCGAAGGGTAGACTTCTGAATAGTAAGATTACCAAAGTAAATCCACCACGAATACAATGGTGATAGAAGGCAAATAGATATCTTAATGTAGAAATAAAATGCGAGTAATGACGAGTGAAATTTATGCTTATATGCTAGAAACCTCTAAATTGGTCAAAATAAAGTAAGTGGTTAAATGTTGGTTTATGTGTTAGAAAGTTACAGAATAAACCGGTGAATGTAAACATGTTCTCGCAAACCGGAAATGGGAGCGTGGAACACGAAGTTAATAAGTCTGGGTAATGGGCATAATCTTGGAAAATAATTCCACTAAAAAGTTATGGATGATTTGAGCTTAGGTGCTTAAACGTCAAACGGGTCAAAATCAAGTAAAATGCAAACCGGGTACCGGGAGCGTAAACTATATGAATTTTGGATCCGGGTAATGGATTACAATTTAGACATGTTAAGACATGAACCCTAAGTGATAGGAATGAGTTTGGAATAAGTTTGGATAAGTTTGGATGTAAATTGAGAGAAAAGTAAACGTGCAGAGCTGACACGGCCGGGTGAACATTTGACATGGCCGGGTGAATGTTCTGAAAAAAAATGTTTAGCTGACACGGCCGGGTGGAAAGCTGACACGGCCGGGTGAAAAGGCTGAAAAAAAACAAACAAAAAAAAAAGATTATTTTGATTCTTGTTCGTGTTGATATACGAACTTGATTTAAACATGTTATAAGTTCGTCTGACTAATCATTTCATGGTTTATGAAATGTAGGAATATCTTGGGATGCCGGATGACGATCAAGCTCAACGAAGAACCGAACACAATCAAGATACAAGCTTTCGCACTACGTTTCGTCGTCATTTTTAAATGAAGAACTTATTTATATTATGTTGTGTTGTTTAATATAAAAATGTTTTAATGAACCCGTATTTTCAAATGTATGTGTAAACGTGATTACACAATTATGATGCGAAACCATACGAAAATTGTTGAATATAAGTAAGGGTCTTACAGAAGACTTACATTTATCTTCACAAGAACCCGATTGGAGTGTAATTATCATACAAGCCATGGAGTTTCAAGATTTCTCTCAATGCAAATCACTTTTAGACATGTTGGAAGATGGGGAATTCGTGTTTAAATATAAGCACGAATTAGAGATCAAGTTTGAAGAAATGTTAAGATGGTTCATAAACATTAAACTTGGAATCTCTACTTGACCCATTCCTCCGTATACAACTAATAACAGGAAATTGATTTGCTCGATCTATATATGGTGGTTAAACGAGATGGATGGTACATAAAGGTTATCGATAACAATCTCTGGGCTGTAGTAGCAAAAGATATGGGATATGAATATGATGATCGTGAGTTAATGAGGGTTATGTACGCAATGTATCTCGATGCCCTATTATAAGTTCAAAACAGTGCAAGGAAGGGTAATAGATAAGGAGATAGTAGAACATGATGAAGGTCTGTCTGATTCCCGTCATGAAAGAAGAAAGAGCGACGGAGATGTTCAAGATGAAGAAGAAAGAAATCCATCACTATGCCTTGTTTGCAGGAAATGACTGGGAAGGAATGAAGAAACCGCAGAAGAAACAGCGTCGTTTCGATTTCAAACAAGCTATGAAGGTTGGACGAAGCTAAACGAAGTGTTCACCTGCATGCTTCTAAGCATAATCAAGTTTAGGGGGATGTATTAGTTATATAAACTTAATTATGTCTGATTATTATTATTATTATGTGATTAGTATGATACTTATACAAGATATGTAATATAACTTATAACCTTAGAGATATGTCCTTTGAAGGTGAAGGTTCACAACGTTTCAAACGACGTTTATTCCCGCCACTTTTAACCGCCAAACATCTCATATATATATATATATTTATATATATATATGATAATCGGCAATGATGCCCGGTACCAAGACAATTTCTTTTCCACTCGAATTGTCCTTTATTCTCTTTGTTTTTCCTTCCATTCTCTGTTCTGCATATATTTCTTCTTGTATACCATGAATACTAGTCCAAATATCAATCCTAATTCTGCTGTAATGTCTAATGAATTCCAAGAGAGGTTTGTTACAAAACAGTTTAGACGGTTTTTTGGTGCCAACCAAACGATTAACTGTCTTCATATACGTCATCTATGTTATGTATATAGACAATTGGTCGGATCACATTTCCGGCACCAAGATATCAACATTAATCTTAAATAGTTGTCATCCATTTTTGTATTCGCATTCATTTGTTCATTATTGCTTGATATCCAACGTAGTGGTATCAGAACGAAATTCCAGGCGATCTTATACTTCACGATGAATTCCAGCAAACACTGTTCCAATGAAACAAGCAAGAATTCAACCCGAAGAACCAAAGTCAGTCAAAGGAAGCGTTATTATTGCCATCAGTATGGACGCTACGTTGCAAACTGTGTGGCGAAAGAACAAGAAAGAGTGGTGGCGCTGATCCATTAAGCCATTGATACCGGAATTCAGAATCAACATAAATAGTTGTTATCAATTCTTGTATTCGCATTCATTTGTTCGAAGATTATTGCTTAATATCAAACATTAATGTTTGTTTAGTTTGCTAAACCGGGCTACAATCAAACACATATGACTAAGATATAACACATGACTTGTATACTTTATGGTGGCTACTCGAAAAAGATTAATTCTTGGTACCTGTCCTTAACGAAAATTGTAAGTTTTGGCTTCAAATCAATGGCATTTGGCTACTAACATTTGCAACTTCCAATAGATCTTGTATTATAATGTCAAGTTATGGTGAGAAGACCCTCCTTCTTCGATTGCTTTCTTCGATACCATTCCTAGTGCCGTTGCTTTCTTTCTTCTCTCGATTCCTTCGGATCCAGGGTCCATCACTTTTTCTATAGCTATTTTGACCTGCTCGCTCTTCACGGTGACCCAAATTATCTTCCTCACCCCAATGCACCACACATGGAGCACCAACACCCACACCAATTCCTAACACGTGAACAATTAACTTATCGTTCAAAAACTGTTCGGCAAACTGAGGCCAAGTGATCATAGGGACACCAGCAGAAACCCCTTCCAAGACTGAATTCCATCCACAGTGTGTCAAGAACCCTCCAACTGAAGGGTGCGATAAGATTAGGAGTTGCGGAACCCAATCTCTGATTACGAGCCCCCTATGTTTTATTCTATTTTCAAATCCGTTTCTGATAACCATTTCTCGACCTCTTGAGCTTTGTCTCCAGCTCTGATCACCCATATGAATGGGGATTTAGATGCTTCCAGGGCTAAGCCGAGCTCCATGAGTTCTGGAGGGGTAACTTGACTACTACTACCGAAGCAGGCGTAGACCACTGATCTAGGCTCTTTGGAATCGAGCCATTTCAAGTAGCGTTGATCATCATTCGAGGTACCATTTCCTCTTATAGATTTACCCGAATCGTTACTGTTAGAAAGTGATAATGGTCCTAGACACCAAACCTTACCCCCTTTCAACTTCTTAAACTCATTTACATATTCTTGCTCCAACTCCTCAAAACTGTTGATCACCATTCCATAAGCTCTTGACTCGTTTTCTCTTATTCGCACATAAAATTTTGACTCGGTCTCTCTTACTTGTTCAAGTTTCTCACTCGTAGCAACATGACGATGATTGAACTCAGGTGGAAGCTGAGCTCGAGTTATCTCAATACGGTCAGGCAAGCCAGGGAGAACAAAAGGCTTTGTCTCAGTCAAATCATCAAACCCCTCTGATGCATACAGATGATGAGTACACAACTGTTTAAAACAACTCATCCCATCAAATATGATCAACGGAATCTCATACTTTGCCGCTGTATCACCAGCCCAGAGCATGTATTTATCAGATATAATACAACTCGGTCGAGGCTCTAGCGAGTCAAAATATTGTTCGAGTCTTTGTTGTAACATGTCAACTGCAGCTGCAAAGTTCGGAAGTAGATGCAAACCAGGTAGAGCATCTGCGCTTTCGCATCCCTCTGGTAGTCCATTCTCAATTGCGGGAAACAGCAGTTCAAGGAAACACACTGGGAGTCCGGACTTGATTTTTTCTTGGAGAGTAGAACCGTATCTAATGGCGTTTACGGGTGTTGTGACGATGGTGACCGTCACGTTCGGTTGCTGTGCGAGAAACTTGGCCATGTCTATCATGGGGATGGTGTGGCCGGGAGCTAGAAAGGGAATAAGGAGGAAGTGAAGTTGGTTGACTGATTCAGAAGTCATTGCTGAATTCTTGTGAAGAGATTTGATGAATTATTGAAATGAATACATTAATCATATTTATAGAGAAGAATCAAGATTCTAACATTTGCTGATGAAGATGAGTCTTCTAAGAAATTTCAGTCATTTGAAAGGTACTGCATGAGAATATTAGTCTCATACGTAAGTGTAAAGTCTAGGAAAGTGATTGTTCTGATTTGAAAAGTATTCATAACAAAAATATAATATATATATATACAAAACTTAGTTACTATTTAATGATATTTTTTCTAATTTAAAGTGTTTAACATAATATATGCGTCCAATGAAAAATATTCGGCCTTAAAACATGTGGAACCAAACCCAAGATGATTTTTAACACTGGCCCAAAGTGTTGTTAAGAAAACTGTTGGGCCGAAAGTAGAAAATGCTGGGCCTGAATGGTTACTCTTTTCTTTTTAGGTCTGTTGGGTATGGGTTGATCTAATCTAAACCCAAAGCAATCATCACAAACCAAGGTACTGGCAGCTATGGCCATTGCTGGGATTAAAATTTGCATAAAAGGTATTAGATGAACGGTGGCCGCTGCAACTGAACCACCTGAAGTCTACCCGCTGAAAAAGAAGATGTATTGTGATGTGAATTTCCGTATGTGAATATTACATGTCAAATAAGTAGAAGGACCAAAATGTAATTCTTGTATAGTTTAGGGGGTTATTGGTTAGTTAGTGGCTATATAGTGTGTGCGTTGTAATAGAGTGAACCATTGAATGAATTGAGTTTTCCTCTTATCTTGTGTTCTCTCATCTTTCGATCATCTACCATGATTACGAAATTGTTCGTAACAATGGTAACAGAGCTTTCAATCCTCCAAACTGTGGGTTCGGAGCTTATCATTCATCTCGTGATTTTGGGGTTTAAAATTGGGCAACGGTTCTTTCTTAGAAGAATTAGGGCAACAACATCAAGATTAATCTCTGGGTGAATCTTGGTAACTTCATCGAAAAAAGAAAATGAAATTTCACAAGAAAATGAAATTGATCGAATACTAAACTACTAAAACAAAATGCATACATTACACAAATAACAAAATTCATGCAATAATTTGAAATGGCTAGATTAAGTAAAACAATTTATCAATGCTTCTGATGATGGAATTTGGGCACGACACTGATCCCGCTCTTAGAGAAGTTTCCATCCAGTACGTACGGGTCCCATAACGCCAAACAGAGCGAAAGTTGGGTATGTTTTGAGGCTGGTCCTTTCCCAAGCTACTAATGTTTATTTAGTTCACTAAACCGGGGCATAATCTAACGCTTACAACTTAAATATAAACATGACTCTTATACGTCATAACTGCTACTTGAAAAAGGTTGATACTTGGTAACTGTTCTTGGCTATATACTTGCTTCAAATCAATGGCTTTTCGCTTCTAACATTGCGATTTCCAATATTATTAATAATGTTAAGTTATGGTGAGAAGACCCTCCTTCTTCAATTGCTTTCTTCGCTACCATCCCTAGCGCTTTTGCTTTCTTTCTTCTCTCATTTCCTTCAGATCCTGGGTCCATTACTCTTTCTATAGCCGTTTTGACCTGCTCGCTCTTCACGGTGACCCCAAATCTGTCTTCGTCGCCCCAATGCACCACAACGGGAGCACCAACACTCACACCAATGCCCAGCACTTGAACTATTAACTTCTCATTCAAGAACTGTTCAGCAAACTGAGGCCAAGTGATCATAGGGACACCAGCAGAAACCCCTTCCAAGACTGAATTCCAGCCACAGTGCGTCAAGAACCCTCCAACCGAAGGGTGCGATAAGATTAAGAGTTGTGGTGACCAGTCTCTGATTATGAGCTCTCTATCTTTTATTCTGTTTTCAAACCCGTTATCGATAGCATTCTTCGACCTCTTTAGCTCGGTCACCAGCTCTGATCACCCTTATAAATGGGGATTTGGATGCTTCTAAGGCTAACCCGAATTCAATGAGTTGTGGAGGGGTGATATGACAACTGCTACCGAAGCAGATGTAGACAACTGATCCAGGTTCTTTGGAATCGAGCCATTTTAAGTAACATTGATCATCATTAGTTATAATGTTTCCTCTCAAGGATTTACCCGAATCAACATCATTAGACAGTGATAATGGTCCTAGACACCAAACCTTACCCCCTTTTAACTTCTTAAAATCCTTGACAATGTCTTGCTCCAACTCCTCAAAACTGTTGATCACCATCCCATAAGCTCTTGACTCGGTTTCTCTCACTCGTTCATGTTCACGCATTGCAAAATGACTAGGATTGAACTCAGGTGGCAGCTGAGCTCGAGTTATCTCAATCCGGTTAGGCAGCCCAGGGAGAACAAAAGGCTCCAACTCATGCAAATCATTGAACACCTTGGAAGCATACAGATGATGAGTACACAACTGTTTGAAACAACTCATTCCATCAAATATGATCAAGGGAATCTTATACTTTGCCGCTGCAACGGTCCAGGGCATGTATTTATCTAATAAAACACAACAGACCAGGTAGAGCATCCGCACTTTCGCATCCCTCTGGTAGTCCATTCTCAGTCGCGGGAAACAGCAGTCCAAGAATATGCACCGGGAGTCCGGACTTGATGTGATCTTGAAGAGTAGAACCATATCCAGGACACGGTCGAGTTAACCCCCAATGTTTAAGTTATCATACAATACAGATTAAAACGAGTTATGAGATTTAGTTAAAGCATAATCCGACAACATGATCCCATACCCGACCAAGCGGTAATAATATACCGTGTCCCAAGCCCGTATAGGGAAAATAGGTTAAAAGTATTTACCTGAGCTAGTTCTTCAAATGATTAAATAACTCAGCCGTTAATCAAGAGGTAAGTAAAGAATACAATCTACCGGGAGGCTTCTAGTCTGGAATGATGGTATTATTAACCAATTAGAATGCTAACGGTTCCTTAGTTAAGTCATAGACTTGATACTGCTAGTCTTACGTTTAAAAGTTACGGTACGATACGCTAGATTAAGCGATGACCGGAATAGAATGTGGTTTAAACCCAACAAGTACTAAGACTTGTATAATATGGGTAAACATATAACATTCTGGATTTTGATGTAAAAATGATAAGGTTAAACCCGTTTCGGTTAAATTACGTAAACTAGCCACGTAGGCTTAAGCGTATGCATATAAGCGAAACCGGGTAACCAGATGAGTCATATACAAGTTCCATATACCATTATAGTTTTAAACATGTTACAATATCAGTAGGATATCAACATGTATGCTCGTTATGGTTTTAAAATCAAGTTAAGTCTCAAAAGGGCGTTTTGGTCATTTTACGACTTATAAAAGAGGCTTACAAGTAAACTGATGTCATGGTCATAAACCTTCTGGGAAAATATTAAATTTGTGATGTTATATCAGTAGGATATCAAATATATGTGTGGTTTATAGTTTAAAACAAAACTATGCTCCGTAGGGGCATTTTGGTCATTTCACACATAACTTGATAGCTTAATTGGGATTCTGACTTTAGAACATGTACCTATTGTGCAAGTATTCAAAATAAGTTTAAAAATCATTAGGTAACAAGTTTTGGTTCATAGATGTGGTTTTAAACTATACTATGCGCCGAAAAGGCGTAAAAGTCGCTAAATGACGATTTCATCAATGTTTATAGAAAACTGATGTTATGAACAGGTTTATGTGATGAAAATATGTTACAAAATATAATACAGCAAAAATTTTTGTTCATTAAAAATGATTAAAACCCATTTTAAGTACCGTAAGAGCAATATCGTCATTTAAGGACTTGATACAAAGATTTATTTGTAAACTCGGTTTATATTATTGGACCCAAATACTCCTACTTATGATATTACATCAGTAGGTATTAAGTTTGGTGAAGAAATTACATTTACAAACTACTCTTTGTGCCGAAAGGGCATTTTAGGCATTTTAAAGCGTAAATTACGATGTTTATACAAAACTCAGTTTATGACCAGAATCATGACATCAAAATAAGTTTAATAACTTATCATATCAGTAGGTAGTTCATATGTATGCTCATTTAGGTTTAAAACCTCATTTTATACAAAAAGGGCATTTTAGTCAAGTTTAGGCATAATAACGGAACTTGCAAAATAAACTCAGATTACTATATGACCATGTGTTATAACTCCATAGGGTTGTTACAATATAACATGGTCATAATGCAACTTAGAACTAGTAGCTAAAGTTGCTAATTCGGGTCAGAATCGAAAGTCAAAGCAGAAGTCAAACTTCATGACTTTCGGTTGCGAACCGACCTTAAACCCGAAATTGACTAGCAGAACATGTTTACACATGTTCTAACAATTATTAAAAAGTTATTAAAGTGATAAAACATATTTTATAACACCTACATTATCCTATATGAATTTATTTAAAATCTGACCCGTTTGACTTTTTATGAACATATCTTTGACCCGTCAATGGACCAAGCAAACGTGATTTCTAGGAGGTGCCCCCTTGAGGGATTAACACCTACCTTATTGTGATCACGTAGCCATGTTCGTATCAAACAATGGCTGGACCATAATGGTCGTAACCGAAGGTCAAAGCGTTATTACAATAACGCTTTGACTTTTGGCTTAAAGCCTATAAAAATGAAAGAACAAGGTTGGAACACTTTCAAGTGATCCAAAAGAGAACTTAGACCTTAGAGGATGCTCCCAAATACTTCAGGAACTTCCAAGTGAGCAAGAGAGGATAAAAGAGTGAATGAGCAAGTTTTTGAGGCAACTTTGAGGCCTATTTATAGTTGAGGAAGAAGTATGGGATTATGCCAGGTGTAAGGAGGTGTTGTGAGATCTCCCCATGTTTTTTTGGACGTGTCTCTAGCTGCTCAAATGGTGGCATTAGCGAGAGAGGTGGTAGGGCAGCAAGCTGCCAAGAAGTATGCCACTAGCAGTCCCTTACGGACCACCGTAAGGGTGATGGCTTACGATCTGTAAGCAATCTTGGCGCCCATGGTTTTGAACTGGTTACGGTCCGTAAGACCTCTTCAGAAGTTAGAATTTGACATTTTGACACTATTGGTCCCTCGACTCATTCAAATATCGTTCAGAGGTTATAAAAATAACATGACGACATGATTGGTCCCTCTCGTTAACACGTAGCATACGAGGATCAGCGAGACACGTGTCAGGATTTTATTGGACGGGTTTTTACGAGGTATTACAAAAACGTAAATAATAATAAGAACGAAAACATATTATATTTGACTTGAATCATTCTCGAAAAAAATTACGTCGAAACGTAAACCAAATTGAACTTATACCAGTACGTACATAAAAATAAGCACGTAAGAGAAAAAAACAGTGTTTTATTACCGCCGAGTGGCGGCGTCGAAACGTAAAGTAACTTGAATTTATACAATTGAATGAAAACGCATTGTATTTGACCGAACTCATTTCCAAAAAACAAAAAAAAAAATATGTCACAAGGTAGACTAACTGAAAACATACATACAAATAAGCACGTAAAAGTATTTGACCAACTTCATTTCCAAAATTAAAACTACGAAGAAAAAATTGTTTTCTAAGTTAAAGAATAGTATACTTGAAACTTTGGAAACTCTATGGGAGTAAAAATAACATTTTACAAAGTGTTTAGAAAATTAATTTATATTTAAAATAAAATAAAAATCTTTTCATCCCCTCATTGACTAGAGAAAAAAGTTATGTAGTAAAATATGTTCCTCTCCCATATTCCTAAAGAGAAAAAAGTATTATGTAACACTAAAATATGTGCCTCTCCATTTATGAAAAAAAAAAAAGCGATGTCAAGAAATGTTTATTTAAAGTGACCCCAAAACGTTTTCAAATTAAAGTACCTTAATCTAACTGTGACTCTATAATGTATTAGAATAGAATTTGTGATATAGCTGCAACCATTAGGTTCATATACTTTCCTGTTCTAACTATGATAGGATTCATAATCTATAATGTGAACATCTTGTGACCCTATTTTATACGGGTTTTGCGGTTCAACTCAAGGAAACACTATGTTCTTTACTTCGTTATCCGCCAAACAATAAGTACACGCATTAAGCGTTTCATCTTTCATGTCGAGATTGACAGGATTACACGGAATTTTTGTCTACCACTAAAGTATACATGCACACATTAAGTGTGTTTAAGGATTGACAAATTAGAAGGAAACTCTATTTTGTCTACCACTAAAGTATACATGCACACATTAAGTGTGTTTAAGGATTGACAAATTATAAGGAAACTCTATGTTGTTTCTCTACCTAACGATAATAGCACGCCATAAGTGTGTTAGGGTGTTACCTTTCCCAAGTCGCAAGTGAACGATTTTGAGATTATGTGAGTACCTTTGTCATCCGTATCATATGTTTGAGCCTTTTGTGCCACATCATTCTTTATTGACAGGACAATAATATCATCAAACACTTTTTCGTTATATTATCAAAGAAAATACAGTGACAAGAGATATATTATCAGTGCTATGCATGTTACATGCCATAAATTGAATTTGTGCTACTAATATGTTATTGACATGTTATGGATGAAGCCAAGTATTTCCATCAATGTAAGCCGTACTCATGTAAGGAGTTGCATCCGCTACGCTAAACTGTTTTGCGTACTTCACCCTACCTTTGAAATCTGCTCCAGGACCCGAACATGCGTGTTCTCCAAATATTACTTTCCTAAAAACACATCAAAACATTACACACAAGATTTTAAGAACATTGATTAACATATCTTTTGATTGCTAAAATCATGAATTGGTATCCTTTTCATAATGTTGCATAAGTCACAAAATCATGCATTACAAATCTAAGAAACACCAAAATAGCCTTACTGATCTCTAGAGGGGTCTTTCCAGTCATTCCAGCCTTCAGCAACGACAATAGCAGGCATGAAAGTTCTTATGTACACAGTAGTTGAAAATACACCCCAAGCCCTACCAAGCCATATTTTACCTTGTCCTTGAATCTGACAATTCACGAATGAAAACCCGGTTTTATCCTGCAATGAAGCCCGCTGGTGGGCTGCTATCGCTCCATTGATCCCTGGGCCGCTTGCCACAGAGTTCAATATACAATTCTAAAAGAGAATTTTGAGAAAAATGGTTAAATAACTTCTACTTTTTTTCATCTATGCCTTCTTCACTACAACAAATGTACAATTTGTACCCTTTTTTCTACACGGTTTAGCAATATATGCAATTCGTTGTCAAGTTGTTTATACTTATAAACGTGTAGAGTATGTTTAAACTTATAAAAATTAAAGAAATGTAGAAACACTAGTAGAAAACAGACTTTCACCGGAGATATACACTAACATGTGATGACCACCACCACCTCTCTAGGACGTACCCTCCCTCGTTAGCTAGATAGGTTCTTATTGTATGAAAAATATATTGATATACGGACGTGTTATTTTGATTTATAGGATATCGTCAATATTTTTTATTTCTTATGAAAAATACGTGTTGGTGAAATCCGTCTCTGGTCCTAGGTTGCGTAGAATATATAAAGTGTGATGAAGAAGACCCGCTTACCTCATAGAGTGATCTACCATTTCCAAAGATAAAATCTATTGTCCCTTCAATGAAACAATTTTGAAAATAATGTCTTCCTGCAGCATCAAAAAGAGTATCTTGAAATCCATAAAACCCACAATTATAGAAAGCTGCTTGATCACCACTGATTCTGAATGCAACCGCCTGTCCTCCAACTGCGCCTGGACTTGGAAGAGGAGCTTCGTTCTTTATCATTCCAAAACAACACAAGCATATCAATCTTGGGTATTAAGCAAAACAAAAACTGTTGTTTCGCACTTCAAAACAACAATTTACTTGCATTATAAGTTACCTTAAAGCTGATGTCTTGAGCGATGAACTTTGGAGCGAAAACACCAACCGAGTAGCTGTAGACAGTGCCGTTGGAGTTAGCCGCGGTGTCGTGCCAAATAATGAACGTATTGGTAAAACCCTTGCCTTGAATTATCAAATTGGATTTAGTTTTTTGCACATTTAACTTTCTCCCTGCCAAAACAAAAAATGGTTCTTGGATTAATTTTACACTTTTTTAACCATGAGAACCCATCACCAGAAAACTCATGGTACTCAAACGGGATCAAGTAAATCACAGGTGTTGGGTGGGTGGCCTTCAAGTGATTATGGTATGAAACAAGTTACCCAATATTCGAACCTGAGACCTCGAATCAAGTGCTTACCGCTGCACCACCCCCTTGAAGTTTAATTTTACACATTTTAAGCACAAATTATGATGCACAACGTCTACAGTAGCGAACCATAACTTTTTAGTTGAGGTCATAGTAAGGTACTTTTCTCTACCAGTTACAATCAGAGGGTCCAACTCATCTCATGTTTTAGAAAAACTCAGATTTTAATTATAGTATAAAAATCCAACAAATTCTATTAACCATAGGATCAGTAGACCAACTGAGCAAACATGTATTACCTGTACTGGCCTGCATCAACTATGATAAGTGTTGGTTTTGGTGAATTGACAGGAACGGCATCCACTGCCTTTTGAAGACTGTTGAATTTGCCGCAACCCTTTTGATCGACGGTTAAAGTAAGTGCCACCCCGTATTTTGCTATGAGTGGAGAGTTCCACTTTGATCCATCACAGGAGCCAGCAACCTATAAAGGCGGATAAAAAGTTGGTTTATGAATGAGAAGAACTCATGAATTGATCCACTTTGATCAAAAACACTTTTGATAAAAGTGATTTTAAAGGATTGTAAAGAGGTGGAAGTAGTTATGTTTGAATTTTTGGTGTAGATTGAAAGAAGAACAATTGCAGTGACAGATAGCCAAAACAATATGCTTCTTTTAGTGTTCATGTTTTTGGATCGAAGGATTGTGATTAAAAATTGTTGTGGGGTGTGTTCTTATATATACATATGAGTCGAAAAGCTTCCTTTTTTGTGTATCGTATACGTAATTGGGAAGGGGAAGTTGACCGAGTGACCTCCAAACTATCACCATCTAATAGGGACGGCTCAACCATTTTTAGGCCCAAAGTGAAGTAAAATTTCCGTAGCCGTTTTCCTAATATCATTGTTATAAATCCTTCTCCTTTATCCGGGCTTGGGACCTGAAATAGTAAACTAAAAAGTAAAGGTAAACTTGCAATTTGAAATCCATTAAAATTAACCAATTTGAATAAGAACTTAAATGTTTTTCAGCTTTTAGATGTTAGAATTATTAAACTTTATTATGTTTTATATATTTGTTCAAACTTATATAAGTAGATATGATATGTATTCGGATATTAGAATGATAAGCTCATGTATTATCGGTTTGATAAGCGGGTGAAGATTCAAATAACTGCCGGAGCAGTTACCCGCCAAAAATCAACCGCCAAAACTTATGTATTTTACTTAACTGCCGGCAACATGATCCGGCACCAAGACATTCAAGTTCATTTTGAATTGTCCATTATTCTCTGTTTTTTTTTATTTCCTTGCATTCATTCATTATTCTGCACAATTTGGATGACTCATGAACAAGAACTCAACCATATCCAATGAATCCGCTGCAAACGTAAACTCTGATCCCCAACATAGTGGTATCACAGCATCAATGGGGAAGACAAAGACCACAATCAAATCCACTTCCACTTTGATGTCATGCCAACACTGCACAGACGAGATGAATGGCAAAGACAAACGAATTCTTGAGTGAGAACATGTTATTACTAGTCACCAACCGGGGCACCAGATTTATTCATGTCAGAAAAAGGAAACCGACGAGGCAACTCAATTGATTCGACAGGCGGTGAATACGGGAATACAGAAACAAGAAGGAGGGATTTGTGATCATCAGGAGATGATTGTTGTCGGTACCGAAAGAGGGCTATGGAGCGATATTTGGTACGTTAGTTAGTTCTGTATTACACACCACATTGCCGGAAACCTAAATGTGTTTAAACGTATTAAACATATTGTCGGGGTTGACACACAATCTAGGGGAAACAATTTCTTATTCACACGAGGGGTTGGGTCGGTTGAGATTAAGACAAGTAATGAAACAATGAGAATTCAAAGTGTATTTTATTCTCCGAAGTTAGACCGGAATGTTTTGAGCATGGATCAATTGACACTACAAGGCTACACCGTTAATAAGTCGGTGATAATTGCAAAATTTATCCTATGTTCTCAACTCCGGTAAATAATTCCGTGAACGAAGTGAGTGGTCTGACAAGGGAAGAAGAAATCGGGTTATCTGAAAAACAGGGAATACTCGATGTAAGTGTTTATGATGATGAATTAAAAGAACGATATTTAACCTCCTATTTCGAAGAATTAAATCTGTCTTCGCAAGATATGGATTGGAGTTTGATGATCGTTAAGGCAATGGAGTTCCACGAATTTTCCGACTGCAAGGCATTCCTGGACATGATCGATGATAGGGAGTTTGTTTTTAAGTAAAAGCACACATTGGAGACAAAATTTGAGGAAATGGTGAAGTGGTTCTTGAATGTTTATATGGGAATATCCTCAAGACCGATTCCTCCATATGCTCCAAACAAAAGAAAAATAGACTTGTTAAGTCTGTATGTATTGGTGGCAAGAGACGGCGGCTACCGGGAAGTCACAACAGACAATTTATGGCCGGCGATAGCAAAAGATCTAGGATTTGATTACCAAGACGGAGACTACATGAGGATTATTTATGCCATGTATCTCGACGTCTTAGAGTATTATTACAGATTTAAAACAGTTCAAGAAAAGGTGCATGACAAGGAGATGGTGAATGAAGAAGAAGGTTCCTCAAACGGTTGCCATGTGAGACGGAAAAGTGCAAGTGATGTTCAAAATGAGACTGCTGCTCCGGTCCACTTTGCACTCTTTGCCGGAAACGAAGGGGATGACTGGAATCAACAAAAGAAGAGGAAACGTTTCAATTTCAATCACGCAAGATGGGCTGTCGAAGAAGCCAACAGAGTGTCATGGAACAAGCTCGGAAACATAACTAAAGTTTAAGGGGGTTATGTTAGAATTATTAAACTTTATTATGTTTTATATATTTGTTCAAACTTATATAAGTAGATATGATATGTATTCGGATATTAGAATGATAAGCTCATGTATTATCGGTTTGATAAGCGGGTGAAGATTCAAATAACTGCCGGAGCAGTTACCCGCCAAAACAACATTATGTTTTTATACTTAACTGCCGGCAACATGATCCGGCACCAAGACATTCAAGTTCATTTAGAATTGTCCATTATTCTCTTTTTTTTATTTCCTTGCATTCATTCATTATTCTGCACCATGGAAATACAATTCGGATCACTCATGAACAAGAACTCAACCATATCCAATGAATCCGCTGCAAACGTAAACTCTGATCCCCAACATTAGAAACACAATAACTCGATAAGATATTTGAAATAAGCAATCCAAACACCCCTACGATAAACATTGGAAAATCATACCATCAAAACTGGTGCCTATATAATAGTATGTCATCAGGATAGTATCCTTGATCCCACCTCTCTTTGATTTGCAAAGTTGGTTTCCACAACACCAAATCCATTAATGTAGCTCAAATTGCATTTTCCTTATAAAGTACATCAAAATAACTTCTTAATATACAAATTTGAACATATCAGAAGATGCATTCAGGATTTCCAGTGGAATAGTGACACTATGTTCACATTATACATTTTTACAATGCCCTACTAAAAATTTACCATTTTGATTTGAACATGTTTGACCGTGCCAGTTTTGCCCCCCTTGATTGTAAATGGCCTCTACTAAAGCCAGTTTGTTATTGCAGTTGTAGAATTTTAGAAAGAACGAAACATTCCTCGTTTATGTCATAAAGATCAACTCATTTGTGAAATATATGCCTGTTTCTTTATCCTTTAGTAGCATATTAACGTCAACAGACCCGAGCATTCCAATCTTGATGCTAAAATGAATTCAATAACACAAAACACTAAAACAACCCACCTTTAGTTGAATTACAAGAATGTTAGTAATTTTTTTAACAAACCATTTGCATTAATTCTTGAAGGGCGAGTACAATAAAGTGGGATGTAAACATCGCAAGCCCCTTTTTGAATAGCAAAACTGTTCCAACTAAAAAAAAGTTTTAGGTCTTAGAGGTATAATAATTAGCATGCACGACCGCTGAATCCTATTTTGAAATTTCACAACCATGTAGCTAGGAAACCAAAAGAATCAAAAGCAAAAAGGGATAAACACGTATTGATTCTCTAACTGCCTCAAGGATAGACATTTGCTTTGCATAGACATTTGCTTTCTTGCTGCTACAAAAGCACAAGGTTATATGTCAAGCATCTTTATAAAATATAAAAACATACATATGTAAAAAGCTTACCTTCCACTCTTTTTTTTGTTTTTCAATAACAAGTTTAAAATGAAAATTGCAGCCAAGAATTTGATACAACCATATATCAACGTATTTTCTTGAAATTTTAAATGTTACAATCATATGCACACAACATAAAAAAACAAGAACAAGTGAACAAGTAGTAGGATTCGTTGATTAGATTGGTTGGTTACTTTAAAAAGAACACAGATTGATGGGCTTTGAATCTAAGTAGGAAACGATTTCGAATTTTTTTAGAGTGTTCGGTTGGAGAGGGTGCCAAATGACGTTTCATTTCTCCCCAACTGATGCACATCAGAACCACCGGTTAGTGATCAACAGAAACCGGTTTGGAACCAAACCAAAATTTTTAATTGAAATCGCATTTTTATTTATAAATTGAATCCTGTTTTCAAACCGGTTTGGGAGAGCCACTAGTTATATAATATGTTAGAATTCTATTTGAAATTGTTCCGATCTAATATGATTTTCCTTTAGAAACAAGTTTCTAAAGCGATCTGGTTTGGGCCAGACCAGTTTTGACTTTCTTTGACTCAATCTGAACCGTTTTTATATTGATCTGGTTTGGTACTATAACCGATAATATGCATCTCTAAGTTGACATGTTCTTATTTCCCAAGAGCAACTCTTCATGACTTCACGCAGTTTCTGGCTTTACTTTCTTCATAGCCAAATTAAGAGGTTTGTTAAAGTGGTGGCCCAAAGCCCTTGATTTACTTGTTTAGCTTCTGGCAGGCCTGGCCATCTTGCTAGGCATGGTCGCTTTGGCCCACATGCCTTTTTTTGCTAAGTGCCATAAATATGCTTAGTTACCGCACTTTATCAGTCATGCCATTGTATAGCACGACTCATATGAGTAGTTAAATCATACATTGCTTACAAACCATGAACAGCGTGATTCTAAAGATGTCTAATATATTTCCCTAGAAAGCCCTGCATACATTATGATGATGTGTCTCTTTGTGTGTTTAAATGTGAATGTTTTAGTCATACTTATTGTAAAACATCGTGTTCCCTCAATTACATTTGTGTCTAAGATACATGAACGCTTTGTTCCCGAGTTTACTTAAGGAATGAAAGAAAAACATGGTTGTGTTCCAGAGATTGATTTTTTTGAGAGGAGAAGAAGGGAAGAAAAGAAGTTTGTGTTTAGAGGATTTTTTTTTTTTAGAAATGGAAAGAAGATAAGAGAAGAGATGTGGAGAGAAAGGAGAGGAAAGGAAATGTATTGAAATGTGAGTCTTTCTCTTCTTTCACCGGGTTCCCAAGTTTACAATGGAAGGAAAGTGAAAAATAGTGGAAGGAAAGTGAAAAATGTTTGTGTTTCAAAGTTATGGTAAGAAAGCAGAAGGAAAATCTTCCCTTATAACTTTCCTTTCAAAATGGAAGGAAGGGAAAGGAAAACAATTAAAAGACTTCAAAGGAGAAAATCGGTGATGGAAACACTTCTGACTTATTACTTTTCTATTTTTAAAGCCCCATGTAAGGTGATTGAGCAATTATAGGCGAAAAGGAGGAAAAAATTTTGTAGTGGAAATGATGATAAAAACATAATGGTGTGGTAAGTTGGGACAAAATATCGAACATGACGGGTACATGGAAGGCAATGGCAAATCTGGAAAATGAATAATCGAAACACAGTCTCGTACTTGCAAATCTGTTTGAAGGTGTGATAGGGAAAGGGGATATTATTAGATTTTGGATTGACATTTGGTTGACTCGCGAACCGAACCGTGAACCTTGAAGAAAAGGTATCCTAATCTGTTTGCAATGGAAAAGGAGAAAAAATGTGTGGTGAGTAGGTGTTATATGATAGAGAATGGAGAGACTAAGTGGAAATGGAGATGGAATAAAGAACAATTTGTGCAAAGAGAGAAGGACGGTTCAACGAGCTATGGGTCAAGTTACAGTAGGTCCAGTTAAGTCAAAATTTGGACAAACGGAAATGGCATAGCGAGGCTTCGGGTTTGTTCTCTGTTGGTTCTATGAGACGGGTATTATTCAGTCACAAACAAGTTGAGACGACTTATGTGCGGAAATGGAATAATTGGGTGCCTAAAAGGATAGAGTTCGAACGTTATGAGCTCTCTCTAGAAGGAACATCAATGTGGGATCCAGATATTGTCGAATGTGTGGAGAAGCGGAGGAAGACAGCGAGCATTTGCTTGGCTTGCCGTGTGGCTATGGAGGTTTGGTATTTTGTTAGCAAGTGGGTAAAATTTTGGAGATCTTCGTGTTTTCAAAGAAGGATTTGATAAAAGCTCACTTCGATGTCGCTATGGATAGGAAAAGAAAAAACGGCCTTCAAGTGATTATCTCCACAACAGTGTGGTGTATTTGGCGAACTAGAAATGAAGTTATTATTTTCAAATAGGGCGGGGTGGGTATGACGAAGCTAAAGGAGGATATTAAATTGTTATGGTGTTTATGGATAAAGAATAGATCTTCGTTTAGAAATCTTGAATGGAATGATTGATGTAACTTCTCTTTGTAATATGTTTGGTTTGGTTGGTGTGTTGGGGGCTCCTAGCGTCTTGCTAGTTGCCTATTGTTTTAATTAAAGTAGTCGTTCCAAAAAAAATAGAAGACTTTAAAATTTACCATCCTACTCTCCCATTGAACCTATCATAAAATTTACCATCCTACTCTCCCATTGTAAGACTATATTTTTTTTCTTTCCTTCGAACTCAGGAACACAAAATTATATTATTTCTCCCCCCCCCCCCTCTTTCTTTTCTCTCGTGAATTCTCTCTCTTCTTTTCTTTCGTTTAGTTAACTCGGGAACAGTAAGTAAACTTGGGAACACAACGGAAGAAAATGGGTGTTATGCGACTTGAACTAGTGTATATATTGAATCAATATCAGCAAACTGCTACGAATGGATCTGTGTGCAATGGTGGAGCTTCTCATGGGCCACCCCCCCCCCCCCATTTTTTTGCTTAGTCATCATGTTAATTTTACTGAAAATTTCTGAATTTTGGTGTAAAATTTTGGCTTTTGAGAATCAGGGATATTAATTTCAAGAGCTGCCAATGCGTGTATAAGGATAATACGTGAATGAAAAGTTATATCGGAGGACTTTACGTCGAATGAAAAAAGTCACGATACACGAGGACAAGTAACTCAATAAACTTAATTGGGGTGATTTTTTTCTGACATATTTGTGAAGGTATAACACACCCTAAAAATGGTTACTTTCATGTTTTCTCTTACTCTGACCATTCAAGACGCTAGTTCTTTAGTGTTCTAATCCGTGATTAGATCAAGGTTTAGCTAATTACAAAATTATCAAACTATTAGCGGATAAATATCCGCTTTGTTTTTTATGTATTTTGTCGTGTATAGTTTCCTTATTTATTTTCGGTATTGATTGATTATGTATCCCTAATTTCTAGGGAATTAGTTAGGAACTCTTGCATTAAATATTCTTCCCTTTTCAGCAATGAGAATCATCGAAATATTCATAATTATATGGTATTAGAGTTGCCTGCTATAACCCTAACTGCAGAAACAGTCTACTTCTGACCTAATTTTTTTTCTCTTACTTACCTTCATCTTCCTCAATACGATGGGTGACAAAGCTAAGAAACCATAATCCTCTAGAAAACCCGAGAGCAGCAGCCTTCATTCGGCCTATTCTGTTACAAATATCCGGCACAAGTGATGAAACCAAAGTCTCGTATGCTTCATGGATCAAGCTCTTCCAACTACATGCTCACGGGTGTGATGTTCTAAACCATATTGACGGCACATCTGCACCTGAATATGCAACCTAGGACAAAACCGATTCCATAGTCCTGCAGTGGATTTATTGTAAACGCCTGAAGCATATTTCGGATCAACTAAGGTTGTTGAACAACCTATCACTGACAAGCGCCTCGTCATGCAACTTGTTCGCGGGTTACCATGAGAATACGATGTCACAGCTTCCATCATCAACATTATTCCATCTTGGGAAGACGCTTGTGACATACTTGATGCAAACCTGAAACGACAACAGGCCTGGGAGGGATTCTCATGCATCCAACCCGGCTGTTGTGGCCCACGTCTCGAATGAACCTCCTGTCAACAACAACCACCGAGGACAGCAACGGCGTAATGACAACCGAGGACAGCAGCGATGCAATGATTCAGGGAATTTTCATAATTCAGGATAGCAGCAGCAACCGGGCAGGAACCATTAGGCGTATTCCATCTACCTTATGGGAACTAAAACCAATCAGCCCATTATCAGCTTGTTAGGCCCAATGCTTGGAACCCAGGCTCGTCACCCTTCTGGCCACCTTAGTGGGCCACAACCCCGCCATGCCCATACCCTACACAGGATGCCTGGGCTGGCCTGTGCAGCCACCTTCTGGTCAGTCACAAACAGGCCCATGGCCCATCTAAACCACAACAGCCCATGTGGCCTTGGCAAGAGTTATCCCTCTAGAACCCTCTGAGCTTGGTGCTGCTTTTCAAGCTATGACTCTAGATCCGGATAAAGAGAATTGGGTGGCTGGCATGGGTGCTACCAATCACTTGACACCCGAGTCAGGTAAAAGTCGCATTCTTTGTCTTATTACTATTAAATTTGTGTATGTTGGTAATGGTAATCGTGCGCCTATTCATGGTCCGGTCATTCATCCATAATCTCCCCAAACCGAACATACACTCTTAACAATGTCCTTTTTGCCCCCAATATTATCAAAAAACTTGTGTTTGTTTGTAAATTTACCACCGACAACACGGTTTCCATGTCTTTTGACCCGTTTGGTTTTCCTATGAAGGACTACAAGACTAGGACGCTCCTCAACCGCCACAATAGTACAGGCCTACTATACAACTTCAACACCACAGCCATCAAAGCCACCAAACTTGGTTCCGCATTTCTCACTTCTTTGCCTTCCAGTGTTTGGCATGATCGATTGGCCACCCCAACACTTTTATTATGAATTTTCTTGCTTCTCGTAATTTGATTCTTTGTAATAAACCTAAGGATAATTTTTTTGCAATTCTTGTCTAGTTGCTAAACATAAGCGTTTACCATTAAATGATTCTGATTCTGTTACTTTTCAATCGTTTGATGTCATTGAGTGTGACCTGTTGACCTCACCTATAGCTAGCAAAATAGGTTACAAATACTACACGGCTGACCTATGGACCTAACCTATAACTAGCAAAATAGGATACCAATACTACATGGTCCTCATTGATGACCATGTCCAAGTTATTTTGGCTTTTCGACTTAAATTTAAGTCGTAAACTTTCACCAAATTTTCACCGTTCTATTCAAACACAATTTTTTTTATATATAGTTTTCAGTGTTGTTATATGGGCGGTGAATTTGACAACTCTAAATTTAAATCATTCACTCTCACTAATGGCCAACAATTTTGGTTTTCATGACCCCTAACCTCACAATTAAATGGTAAGGCCGAGCACATGATTCGATGAAATATTCAGAATTATACAAACACCAAAATAGGCTTATAATTTAATTCTTAACTGTTTACCAAGCCTTCTTCTTCATGGTAATCGTTTTTTGTTAGGTAGATGTGTTAGACATGACAAATTCATCATATTAGAGCATCCTTAATAGGGGCATTTTTTGCTGTCCACGAGAGACTAGGCACCAAAATGGAGGAGGGGGTGGAAGGCATCCGTCTCGACGATGCCCTTAGACGGATTCTATGAGAGGAATAGGAAAGGAAGAGCAGGGGTGCTTCTCTTCTGATTTTTTTTTGTCAGAGGGACAAACCCTGATAGGCATGATGTGATGCGTTCACTAGGATGTCCATCGGGGAACGCTCTTAGAGGAGCACAACGAAAAATATGCTAACGTGCACACATTTTTTGCCTTCACTTCTAAATGTATGGTATATATTTACATGTAAGGTCATAAGAAATGATGCCCGGCATCTATAGAAAAAAAAAGTTATGTATAGCACACGAACTCTGAAAATATAGAGGTCAGATTGTAATATCAAATTTCTTCAAAACAAGAGGACGTGTCAAATATAAGTGTGAGTAATCAACTATATTGTGTAGTGGATGTCCTGCACTTGTTTATTACTAGATCACTTATTGATCAATATCATATCATTTCTAACGTGAGTCATGTTGACGTTAATTGAACTTTGACTCGACATAAATAACAAGAATGTCATAAATCTTGATAGAAGTTTCTAAATGTCTTTATCATCGCGCAAAAGCCAGTCGTTTCCATCAATGAAAGAGATATCCATGAATGGGGTAGCTTCTTCGTCGCTTAGCGTTTTCACATATGGAACCCGAAATGTGGTATTTGCTCCGACGCCTAAACACCCATATTCTCCAAAGAAAACCATCCTGAAAAATAGATTCAACATCAATAACAAATGTTAATGATGTTTAACATAGTACCTTTTACATTTATATCACACATATTACAATGTTGAAACACACATGTTTATATAAGAGGCAAACAAGGGAGAATATTGAGGGGGGTGTTTGGCATTGCGTTTTAAAAGTGATTATCTGATTGCAACGGATAAACTAGTTCTTGAAGATAACTAATTGAGGAATATTACAAGTATAACAATCTTAATTCAAGGCCATTTTTAAAGGTAAATCCTTTTAACCGACGCATCTTAGGCCTAGCGGTCATGTGAAGGTGGTCCAACAATCAGAAGGTTGTAAGTTCAAATTACGAAAATGTGTGTTTGTCAAACACCAAAATGGATGAATGTCACAACTTCAACACACCTAACACTGGTTTTCTACTACTCATTAGCTTATCCGCGTTGTTATGGAAAAGGTTAGATCCGAAAACCCTTAACCGGCTTAGGCAAGTCACAAATCCATCACGTGAGAGGTAAATCAAGCTGATCATGCCAGTTAAGCATCCCCTATGTCTAACGAAATATTTTTCACACTATATAAGGTTCCTCTTGTCATGGTTCAGCCTTGTATCTAAGATACAACCAACTAGCTTATTAAGCTCCGATAATCAAGTTTAAAATGCAATGCCAAACACCACTTAAATAGACATAACTGATCTCTAGAGGGATCTCTCCAATCATTCCAACCATCAGAAGAAACAACATCACTCATATAAGTTTTTATGAACACCACAGTTGCATATGCACCCCAAGCCCTTCCAAGCCACACCCTACCACTTCCTCTAATAATACAATACACAAATGAAAACCCTGTTTTCTCATCCACCGAGCTCCTCCCATGCGCTGTTATCGCTCCACTAATCCCACCACCACTCGGGACTTCACTCGCTATCGAGTGCAGCATACAATCCTGAAAGAAAACGGATCTAGTTAGAGACTATCGCGCTTGATCATATTTATTAGAAAACATGTTAGCACTTAGGTGTAAAAACATAAATAATAAAAAAAATAGAGATCAATATGTTTTATTAAAGAATGATTAACTACCTCATAGAGTGATCTGCCATTTCCAAAAATGAAATCTATTGATCCTTCAATGAAACATTCTTTGAAATAATGTCTTCCTCGATCATCATGAAGAGTGTCTTGAGCTCCATAAAACCCACAACCATAAAAAGCTGCTTGATCACCGGAGATTCTCAGCGCCAGTGCCTGTGCTCCAACTGCACCTTGGGCCGGCGGAGGAGCTGTGTTCTTTGCCATTGATCGAACAACAAACCAAGTAAAATATTAGATGATCAGCTAATATATATTAATTATAATTTCTTACATACATAAAATTTATCATAATTATCTTAATCTTAATTAGGAGGTATGATTAGATCACATTTCTTTGTAATTATTCCTATAAATAGTTGATCAGGAATTCAGAATAACTTACATATTCTTACAGGATTTTCATTATTTTAGAGAAGAATTTCAAGTTTCAAAGAGCAAAAAAAATGTTTTCACGTAAAATATAATCAACTTTTGTATAATTTCTGTCTTAGGTAACGATCCTTGTGAGTTATAAAACCTTCAAAAAATACCTCAGAGTTTCAATAAAGTTTATAAATTTTAATAGTGAAAACAAAGATTGTTACCATAAACAGATATCAGATCCAAGTTAGCTACCCTTTCATGCAATAATCACAAAAATATGTGTGTGTGTATATATATATATATATATTTGTGGCACTTCCAAATATATGGTTTACTTGCATATATGCATTACCTTGAAGCTGATGTTATAAGCAATGAAGTTTTGAGCAAAAACGGAAACTGTAGCGCTGTAGACTGTGCCTCCAGTCGAATTTGCTGTGTCGTTCCATGCGATCGCGGTGTTAAGAAATCCCTGGCCTTGAATTATCAAGTTGGTCTTAGTCTGATTCACCAACGCTTTCTCCCTATATCACAACAATATAATTTTCTTGGATTTATACATGCCTTTAAAGCACATTAGCTAGTTATTAAAACAAAGTATTATGTAATGTGTACACCTTTTTCTATAAGGCTTAGAAAATATACCTTTGAGTAAACTGCCATTTTGGTCCCTGAGGTTTAGGCAGTTTTGTCACTTTAGTCCAAATCTCAAACCTTTTACATCTGGTCCCTGTGGTTTTAGTTTTATTGCCATTTGGTCCAAAAGTGATATTTGTCTTCTAAAATCCTGCTATTTTGTCCTTTTCCTCAGGGGCAAAATGGTCATTTTAAACAGGGTTTGAGGTTTATTTATATATAAAATATATATTAATGCTTAAAATGACCATTTTGCCCCTGAGGAATAAGACAAAATAGTAGGATTTTAGAAGACAAATGTCACTTTTGGACCAAAATGGCAATTAAACTAAAACCACAGGGACCCAGATGCAAAAGATTTGAGATTTGAACTAAAGTGGCAAAACTGCCCAAACCTCAGGACCAAATGGCAGTTTACTCTATACCTTTGATTTTTTAGAACTTTATTCACATTTATATAAATGTAAAAAGTATATAAATGTTGGATGATCAGGAAGGATGATTAAGTACCTATAAGTGCCTGAATCAAGTATGATAAGAGTTGTACTAAGGCTAGAATCAGGAACAGCATCAACCGCCTGCTGCAAAGTGGTGAAGTTCCCACAACCGTTTTGATCAACGGTCAAAACAAGCTGCACCCCGTATTCGGATATGAGCCGAGAGTTCTTCCATGTGTCTGCGTCGCAAGTGACCTTCCGCCGCCTATGATGGTGGTGGTGGTGATGCCCATGATGACGGTGGCGGGCCGTAATATGGCTTATGAGTGAGAACAAGTCATAAAATCCACTTTGCTCAATAACCCTATTGACAAAAGTGACTTCAAAGCTAGGTATGGTTGAGTTTGTGGTGTAGAAAGAAAGTATGATGGAAAAAAGAGCAATGGCAATGACAGACAACCAAAACAAAATGCTTTTTTTGGTGTTCATATTTTGGATCTAAGGATTGTGATTAAAATGGTTATGGGGTGTATTGTTATATATACATTATAATGTATGGTGGTTAAATAATGTGAACATGTATTTCCAAATACTCAAGTACTTGTGTCTCATCATGCTTCCTTTCTTTTTATGCTTCAAGGCATATATTTTCAAATATAGTATAATTACCTCTATAGCTTTATATTTTAAACGCGACAGATCTATTATTTTGATGTGTTATATAGTATTCGATACTTATTTTTATTTGTTCAGATTCCTAGATATCCAACCGATTTTAAACATTTTACAACTTATTCAATGAGTTTTTGTTGTCATTAATGGAATAATGGTTCTAGAACATAAATAACAAGATTATTTATTTGTTAAACTATGGTGGGGTTTAAAGAGTGAGGATTGGCTTTGGAGTTGAGGGAAGTGAGTGTGAAGAAAGTAAATGGCAGCAAAAAGAACTGAATTCAGGGGTGGCAATTAACAAATGGAGGAGGATTGATCTATAAGTCAAGTTTAAAAGATAAAAAGAAAAAATTTAAAAAAAAAAACATGATGAAAGGTGTGCGGCTGAGGTGATTAATGTGAAGTATATCTGTTAGAAAGGAAAGTCAAACCTCAAGAGCAAATCTCCGCTAATCAACAGCAGCAGCTAATCAACAGCTGGGATGTCCAGCTAATCAGCAGCCGGATCAACAGCCAGACCTTATGCAATTCAATCCTTTCCTTCTTTATGTTACTCTTGTAAAGCATTTTAAATAACCTGCACTTGTAATCAAAAAATATAACAAACCAGTTATGAATGAATAGCCTTGTTCGGTAATCCTCTCTGAAACTCTGTTTCTAACATGGTATCAGAGCGGGTTATTTAGCTTGCTCATCATCTACCCAAAACACAACCGAGCCACAACCGAGTCACCATGTCCGGAGACGGTAACTCGAGTAGTGATCTCACATTACAACTAGCCAACCTTCTCAAAAATTCCCAATCAAAAAGCCCCAAAATGTCCGATAGTTTACAGATAAATCTGAAACTAAACGGCCAGAATTCGAGTCGCCATAGGCGGAAAATCAAAAACTCTGCTGCAACATTTAACCACAAATTCCCCAGACCAAAATCATGAAACCTACGAACAATGGGAGCAAGATGACCTGATTGTTTTTTCATGGTTAATTCAAAATATTGAACCTGTTCTTGCGGGTAACCTCACCGAGTTTCCCACAGCGAAATCGCTGTGGGATGCCTTGGTAGTTACATACAGTAGTGGACGGGACAAGCTCCAAACATTTAATCTTCATGTCAAAGCGAATGACATCAAACAGAACAATACTTCTCTCGAAGAATTGTGGATAACCCTCCAAGGCGTATGGGGAGAAATCGACCGCATTGATCCGAATCCGATGACTTGTTCAACGGATATTCAAACATACTCCAGAATCCGAACAGAGCAGAAACTCTTCCAGTTCTTAAATGCCCTTGATCGGAAGTATGACCCTATAAAAAGGGAAATACTCCGGTCAGAACCTCTTCCGACTGCAGAAGCCGCGTATGCCACTGTTCGCAAGGAGGCCGCTCACCAAAAACTTCTCGGAACACCTCTCAATGACGCACAGGGCATCGCAGCAGGTCTAATAGCCTCAGAAATAGAAGGAGCAGGACTTGCATCGAAAGGGCTCCGACGGTTTGACGGAAGAAGAACTGGATCAGTAAACAGAGATGACAAAACTCATCTCAAATGCGACCACTGTGGCATGACTAAGCATACAAAGGAACAATGTTTCAGACTCGTCGGATATCCCGATTGGTGGTCTGACAAGAAGGGCACAAAGGCCACTGCTCACGAGAAAGGCAGATCACCCAGCACCGGCAACCGAGAGGTTCCAGGAGATGGAAGCCGGAGTCGGGTGGGTTTCGGCGGAATGGCCGACGCAACAGGCGAAGGGGATGAAGGGTTAGGTAATGGCGGTGGTAATGAAGGAGAAGGTAACCGGGTTGGTTTTGGGGCGGATAACATAAATCCATGGGTTTATAACCCAGAATTGGATATGTCACATTTGGTCCCTAGAAATAGTGGGAATGCTAATATGGCCCAAAACTATCATGAAAAACAAAAACGATGGATATTCGATTGTGGTGCAACCGACACAATGACTTATGAGTCATCGGATATTATCTCAACAACGAAACCAATAAAAACACATATTCAAACGGCAAACGGAGGGATAATGGATGTAAAATCGGGAGGGACAATTGAGATTTCACCCACAATAAAAATCTCTAATTGTCTTTATGTTCCCTCGTTGTCACATAAACTGCTTTCCATTAGCCATGTCACTAAAGAACTCAACTGTACTGTTCTAATGTACCCTACGTTTTGCATTTTACAGGATATCAGGACGGGAGCGATCATTGGGCGTGGCACTGAAAGTCAAGGGTTATATTATGTGGACGAAGTAACTCAAAATGGTGTTGTGATGTTAACTCATGGTACATCGGAACGAGAAGCATGGCTGTGGCACCGAAGATTAGGTCATCCCTCTACAAGTTATTTACATATTTTATTTCCAAAACTATTTCCAGTTAATTCCTTGTCAAATTGTGAAACATGCGTTTTAGCAAAGAGCCACAGGAAAACTCTTAAGCCAAATAACACTAAGGTTACTTTACCATTTTCATTAATCCATTCTGATGTGTGGGGTCCTGCCCCCGTTCTTGGGGGGCAAAACCTTCGCTACTTTGTGATGTTCGTTGATGATTGTACCCGAATGACCTGGGTTTATTTTTTAAAAAACAAATCCGAAGTCTTTGAAAAATTCACTATGTTTTACGCCATGATCCAAACCCAATTTCAAACAAACATCCAAATCTTCCGATCCGATAATGGCGGTGAGTTTGTAAATACCTCCTTTAAATTGTTTTTTCAAAACAAAGGAATAATCCACCAAACCACATGCCCAAACACCCCAGAACAAAACAGTGTCGCTGAAAAAAAAATTGCATTTTGCTGGAAATGACACGAGCCCTCCTAATTGAATCCCAGGTCCCGAAACATTTTTGGCCTGAAGCCCTTGCTACTGCTACCTATCTTCTCAACCGACTCCCAACAAAAATCCTAAAACTTAACACTCCGTTACACACCCTTTCAAGTTTTTTCAAACTTCCCTCTGTCCTTACCCTTCAACCACGAATCTTTGGATGTACCGCTTTTGTTCACATACCTAAATCAGATCGAACCAAACTTGACCCTTGTGCTGAAAAATGTGTCTTTGTTGGGTATGGAATGAATCAAAAAGGATACAGATGTTATAATCCAAAGACACGTCATATGTTCACCACAATAAACTGTGACTTTCTTGAAACCGAGTATTACTATTCCCAACTCAGTGGTCAGTGGGAGAAGGAATGTTCAGACACACTAAGTTGGTTGAAATATGTTCCCTATGTACCAACTACAGAGTCACCAGAATTCACTTTCAGTGCCACTGAAGGCCCTAATGTTCCTCCTAACCTGGTATCCGAGGTAAGTAATACTCACTCTATTCAGTCTGGTGATACTTCTAACCATGCAACTGCCACAGAACAAGCTGAAAGTTTACAGGCAGATGAACCCATACAAGAAGAATCCACACAAGAAGAAACACCGTCAAGATATGTATTACCCCCTAGAACAAACAGAGGGGTTCCTCCGAAACGGTATTCTCCTGGAAAAGAGCCAAGGAAGTCTAGTTATCCTATAGCTAATGTAGCTAATGGAAATCTCACTAAGGAAGCCAAAGCGTTTATCTCATCTGTTTACTCTGAGGAAACTCCTACAAACGTAGATCAAGCCTTAAAGTCTAAACATTGGAAGGAAGCAATGAAAACAGAAATGGAAGCCTTAATCAAGAACAACACTTGGGAAAAGTGTACTCTTCCATCGGGAAAGAAATCCGTAGGGTGTCGTTGGGTCTATACGATTAAGTATAAACCAGACGGTACAATTGAGAGATACAAAGCTCGACTGGTAGCAAAAGGGTATACCCAGACACATGGGATTGATTACGCTGAAACGTTTTCCCCAGTTGCAAAAATGAACACAATTAGGGTTCTTTTTTCGATAGCCGCAAATGAAGGGTGGCCACTTCAACAGTTTGATGTAAAAAATGCATTCCTACACGGGGATCTAGAGGAAGAGGTATTTATGGATGCTCCTCCAGGATTCACAAAAGATTTCAAATCCGGGGAAGTTTGCCGTCTGAAGAAATCTCTGTATGGTTTGAAGCAATCTCCCCGAGCTTGGTTTGGCAGATTTACTGTAGCTATGAAAAAATTTGGATATAGACAAAGTAATGCCGATCACACTTTGTTTCTCAAAAAAAGAGGAAAATTCGTAACCTGCCTAATTATCTATGTAGATGATATGATTATTACAGGGAACGATAAAGAAGAAATGGGAAAACTAAAAGAAAACTTGTTTGCCGAATTTGAAATGAAAGATTTAGGAAGGCTAAAGTATTTCCTCGGAATTGAAGTACTAAGGTCAAAACAAGGAATTTTCATGAGTCAGAAAAAGTATGTCTTAGACTTGCTGGCAGAGATTGGAATGATAGATTGCAAACCAGCAGACACTCCTATGAGTGTAAACCAAAAGCTATATATGGAGGAAGGAGCAAAATTAGCAAATAAAGAAAGATATCAACGGCTGGTGGGAAAACTAATATATCTCTCACATACTCGCCCAGACATTGCATATGCTGTAGGGGTGATAAGTCAGTTCATGCACCAACCTCAAGAGTCCCATATGGAAGCAGTGTGGAGAATTATTAGATATCTCAAAGGAACAGTGGGTCATGGAGTCCTGTTTCAATCACATGGACACCTAAATATTCAAATCTATACTGATGCTGACTGGGCAGGAGATAAGGGAAGCCGGAGGTCAACAGCAGGGTACTTTGCTCTAGTTGGTGGGAATCTTGTCACTTGGAGAAGTAAAAAACAAAAGGTGGTTGCTCTCTCAAGTGCAGAGGCTGAATTTAGAGGTATAGCTCGAGGTCTAACAGAAGCCATATGGATGCGAAGACTCTTAGCTGAGATTGGCTTTCCTTCAAGAGAAACGAGCAAGATTATGTGTGATAATAAAGCTGCAATTCAGATTTCAGAAAATCCAGTACAACATGATCGAACTAAACACGTAGAAGTTGATAGGAACTTCATCAAAGAAAAATTAGAAGATGGTACAATTGAACTACCGTTTGTTCGATCAAAAGATCAGTTAGCAGACATACTAACAAAGGCTGTCAGTGGGAGAGTCTTAGGCGAATGCTTAGACAAGTTGTGTATTGGAAACCCCACTACTCAACTTGAGGGGGAGTGTTAGAAAGGAAAGTCAAACCTCAAGAGCAAATCTCCGCTAATCAACAGCAGCAGCTAATCAACAGCTGGGATGTCCAGCTAATCAGCAGCCGGATCAACAGCCAGACCTTATGCAATTCAATCCTTTCCTTCTTTATGTTACTCTTGTAAAGCATTTTAAATAACCTGCACTTGTAATCAAAAAATATAACAAACCAGTTATGAATGAATAGCCTTGTTCGGTAATCCTCTCTGAAACTCTGTTTCTAACAATATCATGTTATGAAAGGCTAATGTCATAAAAATCAACATAGTTTACAAAATAGTTTATATAATTTTAAAAGTAAAAGCCAAGATTTTTATAAAAATACATGCGAAATCAACGAAAAATGCTGGCTTTTAACCACTTGTAAAAGCTTTGTAGATTGTCTTTCTTAATATAGACGTCATGTAAACTCTTTTATTGATATGAAGTACTGCCTCATTGGTTAAAATTCCGAAAAAAAAAACCAATAGCGGCAATTTTAGACATGTGGAATTGTTACTTATCAAATTTTGACTCGTTTAAGATTTTAAGGGGTAACTTACAACGTGGATTTTTAAGTAAGTTTAAAGATTTTAGTTTACGAACATCTATAAGAAAAAACTAGTGTAAATTTTTAAAAATGTTCAACTTGTATCATATCAACTTTTTGTAACGTGTAGTTTAAGTAAGTTTAAAGATTTTAGTTTACCAAAATCTATAAGAAACTAATGTTTATCATATCAACTTTAGTTAATTATTTATTAAATACAACAGAATTTCAAAATTGTTAAAAATAGACGATCTATACACCGATCATTTTTATTTATTCATTATAATCCAAAATTAAAACAAACATTACCGATTTTAACAAATCTAGGCCTTTAAGGGTCAAGTAAACCCCAAAAGCCGAACCACGTTAAAATCTAGGCCTTTAAGGGTCAAGTAAACCCCAAAAGCCGAACCAAGGGAGTGGTTACGTCCGATGTTATGGGGCCCCGGGGTGGGTAGAAGTGGGTCGGGTCCATATCGCCGCAGAGCGGCAGCCACGATGTCCGGATCTGATCTATCTACTCGGCAATTCATTTGGTGACTTCAAGAAGCCCCAAGAAGCATCAAACATTTCCGATGAGATTCATCTGGTGCCATAAAACCGTACTCTGGTTTAGTCTGACTTTATTTTATATTAAGCCAAGACGGACTAAACCCATCCGAGTGAAAACGCTCATTCTTAAAACTATGAACCCAGTACAGACCAGACAACTTTACTCTAGTAACTAGTGATACAAACCTGACCTATCACTAAAACAAAAGCGTTAAACGAAAGTAAAACGTGAACGAAAACACAAGAACGCAGATAAAACAGGCATTGTTAACGCCAACCATTTCAACTTCCATTCATCATAACCGGCCAATTTTATCGTCTGAAACAACTGGCCAACAAAATATGAACAGAGCAAAACATAATAAAAAAAAACTTCCAAAAGCTACGAGTGTTTTATAGTCTACCAAAATAATAATTACCATGACCCCATCAACAAACTGCTCGACAAAAAAAAACCCGACGTCATCAGAGCCTGCTATTCCACCAAAGGGGTAACCGTGCCATGATCACCTGCTGCATCTACAACATCATTTTGGGCTTGTGGAATTTCCTTTTGTAGCATAGATGTTCCTTTAAATGTCATCATAGCCGAACATGTTTGCCTCAGCTCCCTAAGCTGAAACCCAAACAAACGACATATTAGCCAGTGGAAGGTTTACAAAAACAGAACCACAAGAACTGTGATAACCAATCCGAACATTCATTATTATTGAAAAGAGTTAATTACTGTTTTCGTCCCTGTGGTTTGACAAAAATCACTATTTCAGTCCATTAGTTTAAAAATTGTGATTTCAGTCCCTGTGGTTTCAATTTTGTAACCATCAGTCCCTGTAGTTTCACTTCCGTAACCACTTCAATCCATTAATTCTGTAAGTACAAGGACTGAAATGGTTGCGAGGTGGACTGAAATGGATACGAAAGTGAAACCACAGGGACTGAAATCGCAATTTTTAAACTAATGGACTGAAATAGTGATTTTTGACAAACCACAGGGATGAAAATAGTAATCAACTCTATTGAAAATTTAAATGTAAAAAGATATAAACGTAAAAAACTAAACAAGTCTCTCTCATTAATTAATTTCCCTATTTCCTCTACTCTCTTCCTAGTAAATAATTTATACATCAGTTAAAAGTACATTCAGATAACTAGGGGTACAAATGAGACGAGCGGCTCGAGAATAAACTTAAAATGAGCCGAGCTTGAGCCTAAAATAAAGCTCATTTAGTTATCAAGCCCGAGCTCGAGCCTGGCATGTGAAACTCGTCTGGCACGTCGAGCCTTAGTGAACGAGCCAAGCCGAGCTTATTTAAACTTGTTTACGAGCCGAGCCCGAACCCAAAATAAGCTTGTTTAGTAAACAAGCCAAGCCTGAGCTTCATTTATCGAGCTCGCAAACCTAAACGAGTCAATTAGTTATAGTAGTTTTATATAATATATTAAATAATAGATAATAAACGAGCCGAACACGAGCTTGAGCTTGAGAAACTACCAACGACCCTAGCTCGAGCTCAGGCTTGGCTCGTTTGCACCCCTACACATAACCATGATGTTTTTAAGAGTCATGTTGGAATCTCAGATTAAAAAAACACAAATAAATGAATGTTCAAGATTGATTTCAGCAGTTTAACCATTATTAATGATTGTGAGATAAACTCTTATGTGCAACAAAAGGTGAACAGGTCTGGTCAAGATGAGTTGACACACAAACACCTTTTTAAACTTAATGAATCACAAAAGCTACGTTAATACAATAATAATATATTTACGTTTTGAATAAACTATGAAGCTTTATTTAACTTGATACATTTCAGGCGACTTTCAGCCCGTTTTCAATGTAGGACTGTAGGTAACTTTACCCATTTAAACTGTGATATTAAGTAAAACTTTACCTGATCTGCATCTAGTGTTTCAAAACCGAACTTTTTGGTCCATATGGATTTAGCTTCCTCAGCAGCTGGAAGCACAATCTTTCTAATTCTCAAAGAAGAAAGTAGTCTCTCAATGCAGGTAAACAGTAGTTGAAAGTAGCCCTGCCAATGTACAATAAATTCATAAAAAAATTACAGAATAATAATAATAATAATAATAAATAAAAATAATAACAATAATAATAATAATAATAATAATTGCGACAACAATAATAATAATTATTATTACTCAAAGGAAATTTTTTTGTGATAAGCTATGTAGTTAATGCGGTAAAAAATCAAATATCGGTCAAGGACCGATATTTGAGATATAGGTTATCGCGGTGGAATATCAGTAGTTTTTAATATCATGCAGAATCTTATATATACACTAATTTAACACTAATAATTCAGCATACTCTCCTACCATAAACAAATTAACCTTTTTGCAACTTGCAAAACACTAACAATTGTAGCAAGTAGGAACTGGTTAAGACTTAAAACACTAACAACTAACAATTAAGACTTAAAACACTAATAGCAGCAATAAGAAGAAAGACAAATGATAGAACTAAGAAGAAAGGTATTGCTATCCGGAAAATCGGTGATATATCGGTCAATATCGCCAATAATATCAGTCCCGATAATTGCACCGATATTTTACCTGGAGACCGATAACCGATATATCAGTGGACATATCACCAATGTTAACTACATAGGTGATAAGTGAAAACAGGTAGTATCCTCACCTTCCCTTGGTTGCCTTTACTAGTAGCAACAATCGGGAGTTCAGCTATATCCTCTCCAAATACACGAAGAGTTCCAGCTGACACTACATTTGAGCTGTACATATCACAATAACAGTCAACAATTAACAAGTGTCATTTCTATATGCATAATAAAAAGAATGTAAACAAAAACAAGAATAAAATGACAAGAATGTCCTTACTCTATTGTCAATATTGCAATGAGCATTCCTGCAAAGTCTTGGCTCCAAATTTTCCTTCTGTTGAAATAAAAATGTTTTGGACAATTAGAATACAAACAAGTAAACTATTTAATATTTAATTTAATCCGTGGTTATGCTTACCCGTATACCATTGACGGTATAAAATCACGCCCAGTTGTTGCATCAATAATAGGGTCAAAGCCTTCCTGTTATCACAAAAAAAGGAAATGAAGTAAAACAATGGTCAACCGTCAATACTTAAAAGGTCAAGCACTCTGGAATCAAAGCAGTACTCACATGAAAGATATCGACAGTTTGTGCCAGATATTTTCTGATCTCACGAGTAGCATTTTTGCCACTGAGAACCACAAACTTCATTTCGGAACTAGAATCGGTTTCTGAGTTAGTGTTGTCGTTATTCTTTTGTTTCTCCCTCAATAAAGTCAACAAGTCATCAGAAAGTGTTTCGGGTTCACGGGTTATCAAATGTTGCAATGCAGAATTAATCCTCTCGCAATCCTTGCAGCAAAACCACTTCCCTTTCGGCAATGCCTATAAGTTGTGTATGATAATATTAGTATATTACGATCATTTAAGAAAAAGAAAAGGAACATAGTATATATTATTATACGTATATGCATACCTTTAAATCAGCCATATTATGTTCTCTCAAACAGCCAATATGATATTCCTTTTCACACTGATCACAAACTATAACTGTCCGCTCATTGAAGACAGCTTTGCTAAAATCATGGCCTCTGCATACATATTTACGTAAAAACTTTCTTAGATATGTACATCCATCATAAATTATACACGAACTTCCAAGTAGAGATAACCATTTGACTCATTTACTAATACAGGGGTCAAACTAGATTACGATTTTATCCCTAGTGGAAAAATGGGTAAAACTTAAAAAGAGTAAAATGCCATTTTCGTCCATAAGGTTTGGCCAGTTTTGCGACTTTCGTCCAAACATTTGCTTTTCTACATCTGAATCCAAAAGGTTTGGAATCTTGTCATTTCCATCCAGTTCGTTAACTCCATTCATTTTTTCCGTTAAATCAGGGGTATTTCCGTCTTTTTTGTTAACTAAAGGATAATTCGGTCTTTTTCAAGGGTATTCGGTCTTTTTGCATAAAGTGAAAAAGACCAAGTTGCCCAAGACGATTATAATGGATGGAGTTAATGAGCCGGATGAAAATGGGAAAATTTTCAAACCTGGATCAAGGTGCGAAAAAAAACCTTTTGACGAAAGTCGCAAAACGGGCCAAACCTCAGGGACGAAAATGGCATTTTACTCCTACTTTAATTTTATCCATGCTATAAACAACCCATTTCATCCCAAACATGTTATGACCCGTTACATAACTTGCCCATTTTCCAACCATAAACAGGGTTACCTGCATAAAACACATGCAACAAGATCACTGTTTTCTGGGTGTTTCACTATACGTATACAACGGGTCATAATCTGCTCAATAGGATCAATCCCCATCACCCTTCCAGCTGCCAACGCGTTTTCATTTACTCCATCAAATTTCATCGAATGTTGACAATATCTACAGTACCATTTGCCGTGCGGGATGCTCGATTCGCCTGCACATTCTGTGTAAACCAACACAAATTCATATTAGACCACAATTGTTAATGATTCCACAGACATTTATGAAAACACACAGATTTACGAAATTTAAAAAACTGGTTTTTTTACCCGTTGCACGTTTCCATACGCGGCCTGATAAATTATAGACTACAGTCAACCCGACTGGTTTCGGAAATAAATTTACGTTAAAATGTAGAGTAATCCGAATTCATACCGTTAAATGAAAATGTATTCCAAACAAAATTTACATTGATGCGTAGACCACCATAAAACGTACATAAAATAAACACGTGCGTTGGGTCGTACGCGACGTGATAAAGTATAGACTACAATCGAAACGTATAGTAACTCAAACGTATATTGTCGGATGAAAACTTATTATATTTCATCTGATTTGTTTCCAAACAAAATTTACGTCAAAGCGTGCATAAAAATAAAACATTATATAATTGAACTGACTCGTTTCCAAACAACTTACGTTAAAGTGTAGACGAACTACAAATTATACCGACACGTACAAAAAGAAAATATAACGTAAGAAATTAGTTTTAGCATAAACTCGAAACTTTAGAAATTGAAGCAGTCAAAGTGACATTAACAAAATTAAGGATGGGTTAACTTTGACATTTTTACAAAGTTCAAGGGTGAAAATTGACCTTGATGGAAAGACCTAGGGCATCCATCACAAAGCAATAGATCTCCACCGTCCCAACAAACTCTACACAAATCATCATTGTATTTTACGGAGCATCTTCCTTTTTCATTCATCTTCATAGAAACTGCGTATTCATGAAGTGACACTCCGTTTGAGATGTAAATGTTTTCATACCTGTCATGATTTAGAAATTTAAAAAGAATACATCAAAATACAACAACTGCAAATAAAGAAACAAAAACCATGAACTTGAAAAACTCACGGTTTCTTGTGAGAAGCCCGACCCGCATGAGCTTCAAACAGTGACGCACTGATCTCGGTTTTGCAGCAGGAACAGAATATTCCTTTGTTCCACTTATAACCATCCAGAAGTTTCTGTTGATAAAAGAAGAGTTTTTTAAGAGAGTTAGACCATAGTAACCTAATTCGCGGTTCGCTCCAGTTCGGGTTCGCAATTCGCTCGATGGGACGAATTCGGTGCGGAGGGGGGTAGGTTCATTTCGGAACGATGCATACTATGTACCTTTAAGTCCGGTTCGGTATACACAATTTAATACAGATAATTACTAAGTTAATAAATCCAAATAACCAAAATCCAATATTCATATTACCAAATAGAAAACATAAACATATTTGTTTATACGTATTCATATTACCAAATAATATAAACATAAACATTACTGTGTGAATTAGGAAACATCAACAAATTTGTTTATACGTATTCATATTACATTACCAAATATAAACATAAACATTGTTGTGTGAATTGTTTTTGAAAACTGGAAGCATTATGGAAATGAATCAACGCTAGATGCCTGACTAAACGCAATCTGTGTTTTCCTGCTTGACATATTCCCACCAAAAACAAACCCTAAATTCGCAAACCCTTAAACATAATCCACAATCAAGGTACGTATTAAAAACGAACCCTCAATTGAACCCCAAAACAATTTGAACAAACGAATTGATTAAACAGGTCGCCGATTTGAAATCCTGAATTAGCGAATTGGAAACGAATTGGTACGTATACATATTTCGTATGGTACAAGACGTACCAATTCGAAAAACGCAAAATTCCCAGCTAGTTTGGTAACTATTAGTTTACTTACTAACACAAAAATAGTAAGATATTTCACCTTTCCTTGAGCAACGTATGTTAGTTCGGTTCCATCTGGCAATCCACCTTTCTGAAAAACCGACCAATGCAACTGCTGATTCCTGGGAAAACCACCATATGAACAGGTAAAAGTTAGTTTCCTGCATACTTAAGGGACAACTTTATTATACATTTATACTTAGATACTAACTTTATTGTTAGCTTTTTTCGACCGCTTTGTTGTGGTGATGCACATTTAATGGCACTCTTGATGGGTCTTGGTACAGAAGCTGACCTTGTTGACCTGAACCATCAAAAAGTTATTAGTATTTCTAGAGAAAGTTGCAACATTTATGATCTTTTTGTGTTCTACCTTTCATGTTTCTTTGATTTTGTTTTATTTTGTGACAATATAGAATTTCCAGCACTTTTGTTGGGCTTCATGGCCGACTTTGATGACCTACAAAATCACATAATAAATGTCTAAATAAAGGAATGGACAATAAATGTCATCTATGACAAAAAATGAAAGAAAACAGAAAACTAGCTGAATGTAAAAGTATATATGTACACACATATACTTACTTTCTTTTTCTCCCTCGCTTAGTCTTTCTATCTGGAGATATTGACAAACTGTTACTTTCAGAGGCCTTTGGCTCTGGACTTGATGTCCTAAGAATATAAAGAATTAATCATTAAAGGGTAAAAATAGACAATTATAACACTTTAAAATACAAATAAAACTGTGCCCATATCCAGTAATATTGTGTTACCGTCTTGGTTTTTAACTGTGCGCATTATGCGTGATGCCCCCGCTGCGCTGATGAGAACGCATGACGTTGCGTTTACGTGATGCAAAAATATTGCGCCAATTTCACACAATGCGCTCGCCGCATAATGTGCTCCGATGCACGCAACATTGTAATGTTTATTTTTCAGATTTTATGAAATGGGTTGGGTTTTTTGATAATTTATATCTTAGTATGCTTGATTAGGACCATTACGGTTCCTAAACACGTTTTGTGGTTCTAGAAACATTTTAGTATGCTTGATTTGAACCATAAAGAACTCTTATCCTCTACGTCAATTATTTAGTTTAAGTATGTAGTTTATAAGCTGTTATGTATAATTAATTTTTAGTATATTTTTATAAAGAGCGCATCGCATGCGTAATGCGCTCACATCACGCAATTTAAAACCAAGATCTACATGCAATCACACACTACTTTTTTATTTTCATGTATGGATTTACACTACTTAACCATATCTCTACCAAACCACACAGCTGATCATACACATAAGAAGTACACATGGATTTGGTACTTTGCATGCTCAATTAGCAAGTACAAATTTATAACATTTGCCTACATCTCATTCCAAAACCACTTGCATTTAACGCACATAAGGGTCACACAAATACCAATATCGCACACATGCATAAACAACCACCACTATAACACACAATTAACCCCATTGTTATCCCATAACATGGTTATTTTACTTTAAAAACTCATTCTCAATTAATTCGTCTAAAATTACACCGAAGGCTCAAAAATACTTACTTTCTTTTTCTCCCTCGCTTAGTCTTTTTATCTGAAGATATTAACAAACTGTTACTTTCAGAGGCTTTTGGCTCAGGATTCGGTGGCCTAAGAATATAAAGGATTAATCATTATAGATTAAAGAGTAATAACACACAATTATATTTTACTTTAAAAAAAAACACGTAAAACTTGGTTCAAAACATGAAGCAAACGAAGGTATGGCAAGACGAAACAGAAGTGTGTCGTAACATTACACAATAGTTTATACGCGTTTGACGCTACTTGTCTCACTTAAACTGTTCCCTGTATACTATAAGAGCTTTTCATGCCGAATTAGTTCTTTTTTCCAGGTTCACAAACTAACATACTATACTACAGTGATATTTCCTAAAACGGTAGAGTATTTTGAAGATTGAAATGATTAGAACGGTCATCTAGAAACTCAGCAAAAACCACATATGACATACCTAAATGTTTTCTTACAAATCTTTGTTAACAAAGCAAGCATATATATATATATATATACACGTACCTAACTTCACTACTAGTTGGGACCCTCGGTTCAGCATCCACTTCTTTATCAACCAAGCAAGAATCACAAATTAACAAATTTTCTGGAGAAGATGATACAAATGAGCCTGGAGAGCATGAGAAAGAATACCATGGTTAAAAAAAATATAGTAGCTACAAAAACAGAGCCAATTGTATTGGTTAGAGTATTGCTCACTGTTGCATTTTGTACATATGGAAGGTTCCTTTGCAGGCAGTGAGCTAATTATGGTTTGAAGAGCTACTTCTAGGGGTTCTGAAGCCGATGCTTTACATATTTCAATCAATTCAAGGAGGCTTTTCCCATTTTCAAGATAGATATGTTTTATGGCATGTCTGTATGATTTGCGTGCGTGCATCTCAAACTGAGAGGGTGAAATTACCTATATTCAACAAGTCAATAATAGTTTCATCTTAAACCCTGTTATATATGATGTGTTAGGTCATAACTTACTTGCTTACTCTCACACGATTCACAAGAACACAATATGCTTGCACCTTTGATTACCCCTTGTAGATATTTTCCCTGTAATAAAATTATAAAACAAATCTCAGTCGCCTCCTAACTTGAAAAGTTTACTAAACTTTCCTGAAATGATTATTCAACTTCAACATAGATTCAATTCCCTTAAAAGCATAATCAAAACGAGATGTCCAAAATTAGTCTCTGGATTGCCCTAGAATCTATAACTTACTCAATGATGCAGTTATTTTGAAATGAGTACTCAATTTAGACATATATTCCGTCCCCTTAAACAATTCAATCACCATTAAGTTAGAGCACGAAAGCACGTCAACGTTAACTTAGCGAGCGCATACATGCATGATCAAATTTCCATAAAAACTCATGAATGGGGACGCTAAAACGCAGTTTTATACAGAGGACCGGGCATATCAAACCTATAAGATCATTTAACTGACCAGAAAGAATCACTAAACACTGCAATCATCTACTTACCAAACTTTTAAACTTTTACAAAAACCTTTCCTAAGCAACCACTTATCGAATCTGAATTAACAGAAACTCCTGGGTACCTTAATCCGCTCAGGGTACAGATTCATAAGCACAAAAACTAGCCCTAATTAACAAACAAAACTAGCACAAGAAATAACCGAAACAGCTAAAAACAAACTATAATCAGTAAGTACGCATACCACCTCGTTACCGAGCTTGTAGTGAACACGAAACCCCTCAAGCAACCCGGTCTCCAAAAGCTCCCTCATGTTAGTAGGCATTCTATCCAACCCAATCTTCTTAGACATCTTCAACTCCAACTTCTTCCGACTCGAAGTCCCCAACTCTGCCACATTCTCATCCTTCTCCTTCAAGTCCAACTTCTTCCTACTTGAAACCTGCAACTCTTCCACATTCTCATCCTTCTCCTTCAATGCGGACCGCGTAAATCGCCCCGGCGTATCACTCCTCACTTCCTTCTTACCTTTCTTCCTCTTTACAGAAACCTTCTCTTCACCCTTACCTATTGATCCTTCTCCGCATGTAACCGCGGTAACGGCTTCCTCTGCCGTTGACTTCTCTTCTCCGTTGGCTACTTCCTCCGCTGCCACCACTGCCACCGGTTCAGACTCTTCTTTACCCTCAGATTTCTCACTATTTACCAAATCGCCATCCGGAATATCAGTTTTAACTCGTTTATTCCGTCGATTCACATGAACTTCATCAGCAGATTTCGAAAAAACGATTAACAGGCGATCGAGTGAACAACTGAGCCGCCGGTGAACTTTCCGACGAGCGAGTCCGACCGGTGCAGAAACCGAACTGAGATCGAGCTTCCAATGCGAAAGCTAATTCTCGTTTCATTCTCGATTTCGTTAATCGATCGTCAATTTTTAGGTTTTTAACAACAAAAAAGTGACAAAAAGTCAAAAATTAATCGGTGAGAATGAGATTTCACGAACCGAATTGCAGAAACCCTAGGTTCTTGACTCCATAAACTGGAACGAATTCTCGATTTGAATGATTTTGTGATTTGAAAGTTGAAATTTGGAAGGTGAACAGAACCCTAGATTCCCTAAATATACTGGTATACATACACTATAGATATATATATATATATATATATATTTATTTATATTATACTGGATCCAAGAATAAAATATATTATTAATAAAAGTTGAATAAAATTGAAAACGTTAGGTTTAACAATTTTGATTTTTCTTTCTGGTATGGTTTCCAACCAGTCAACCAAAAATTGACATTTGCGTTTACTTTTTTTTTATGTATGTTTTTTAAATTGGAAACGTTTATATACGGCTAAAAAACTTTTTACACACATGCGATATTAATGTGTGAAATCTTAAAAATAGTCAATTTTCTTATATAAGATGTTTAATAGTTAAAAAAAAAAAAGAGTAAATTGATAAAACTGTCCATAAAGTTTGGGCATTTTTGTCAATTTCATCAGAAAAAACAACTTTTTTTTACGATATTATCCTTTACTTTTAGGATTTTTTGTCATTTTCATCCAAACATCTAACTTTTTTGCCAAAATCGCTCCAGATATTCAGGATTTTTTGTTATTTTCATCCAGATGTCTGATAAAAATACAAGCAAATTAGACGTTTGGATTATAATGGCGAAAAATCCCAAACGTAAAAGGAAATATGGTACAAAAAAATGTTTTAGATCAAACTGGTAAACATGCCTAAGTCTCAGGACAATTTTGGCAATTTACTCTAAAAAAATAACATATCAAACTGGTAAATGTGACACTCCGACCCGCAGCGGAAAAGGTGATCGGGACATGATTGGGCTATCATCAAAGCTCATGACATTTATTATGACGTTTCATATTCGTTAATACAATTTAATGGGAAATATACAATCATAATTACATCATGTCCTAAACATCGGTCTAGACTTCATTGTTTTCTTCTAAGGCATTTCCTATGTTTTCCTTGCTTCATCCTGTTCACCTGTATCATGTGTAAAAATGGTTTTTGGATCAACAAAAAGTTGGCGAGTGAATCCTATGAAAAGCATTTGAACAAGTTTATTTAATTGATTATAAAATAAAGTGCACAACCACACATGAGTAAAAATAGATGTAAACTTATTCACCAATCATTTAATATTAAATAATGCACACACGAACAATAATGGATTTGTTTTAAGGCACGCGTTGCTCAACTCGTCTCCCACGAGGAACTGATGGGCCTAATGAATGAATTGCATATAACTTGACAATATGAAATACATAACTACAAACAATATATACAATCTAAGTTTAGATCACAATATGGTATGGCACAAGTTTAAATAAACGAGTTAATTTTAGTGACACATGACACACCCTAAAACGTGTAATTAAAAAGGGGAGTTGTAAGATTCACTCACATTGGGTGCGTTCGGTTGATGATGTTGAATGCGCACGAAGTTGGTTTTAACCACGAGTGAAACTAACCTAGATAATGGCATAATGGTTCGGTAAGTAAACGGATTTTATTAATCAATTTTAGTAGGATTGTTGGATATATTTTTGTGAGTTTAAGGCTATTTTCTAACCTTAAAAATGTTATTTTTAAGTATTTTTAATTGATTTTTAAATAAAATAAATAAATAAAAATGATAAAAAAATGTTGACTTTTTGACTGTTGACTTGTTGACCGTTGACCTGTTGACCGGTTTTATTGTGCAATTGTGTGCGCCGGGTGAGGCTCGAACCCGAGACCTCCCGTTCGCGTGCACGCAGCTCTACCAACTGAGCTACGTGTCTAACCCGAAATATTTCTGTTTTTAATTATATTTATATACTAATTGAATTAATCCGAAAATCATTTATTTCAAAAACAATTTAAATGACTCGCTCGGTGCTCTCCATAGGTCTCGAACCGGGACCTGTGGTTTAGGTTAACACACAGTCCACCGCTGGACTGTGTGTCTAACTTGTTAAATAATCTGATTTTTATTATATTTATATACAAACTAAATAATTTCGTTTCTGCTTTAAATAAAAAGTTTGATAATTGTCCGGACCGGTGCGGTAGTCTGGACTCGAACTCGTGACTTGTGGTTTAAACGTTCACACAGTCCACCACTGGACTGTGTGTCTATCTTGGTTATTATTCCGGTTTTTATTAAACTTAACATCTATTGCAGTGAATCCGGTTCGGTCAAAAAAGGAACATTTTTATTAAGGCGAGTGTGCGTGGGACAAGAATCGAACTCGGGACGTAAGCGTGTTTATTTGCACACAGTCCACCGCTGGACTGTGTGTCTAACCCGGGATATATCTTGATTTTAATTAAACATATACACAACTGATAACTCCGTCTTCTTCGTTAAACTTAACCAGAAACGGAAGTCCGACTGGTTCGAAGATTTAATCAAGTTCTTTAGTGTCTTGTGATTAATTACAGGTGTGATAAATAAAAAGAACGAGAGATTAAGTGTAACAGTGGCTCCTCTGTTTCGCCGGCGAAACTCCGGTGACAGCAGATGATTCCGGCGACGTGTGTCCTGCGGCAGAGGGTCTTCAGGGAGCTTGAGATGAGTGTGGGTGGCTTCGGTATGAGCTCTGGGGGTTCAGTTTTTAGAGTGATGCACAGAGGTGAAAAGGTTCGGTTTTCCGGCGAGTTGCAGAAATTCTCCGGCGAGTGAAATAACGTCGGGAAAGAGTATGATTGTGAGCGAAAAAGCTATCAGAGGTTAGAGGGGGTATTTATAGGGCAGGACATCGACGAATTTAGTCCGTTTTCCGTCTTGATTCGTCGGTCAATAAGTTTTCCGGCGGTTATGACTTGCGTCGCGGGTTCAGACGTCGGTTATAACCGATGTAGTAGTTAAGGCTTCGGTTAAAATTGAAGAAACCGTCCAATCTCGGCGAAATCGTCGGGATTTCCGACGACTGCGATTGGGCGCGTCGGTTTTGAATTCGAGATTTATGTTATGTATTAATTGTTTCCATTAATGAACAAGAAACACAAGTGGCGCAGTGGTTGAATGGTTGGAAGTTAAGGCGTTTGTTGATTCTGGCTGACCCGGGTTCGAAACCCGGCAGAAGCCTTTTATTTTTATTTCCTTATTTTAAATACTTTTTCAAATATAAATTATATATTCCAATATACTTATTAATTATGTATCGTTTAAAATTAATTTGGGCATTAAATACGCAACGAAATTTTTAACTGATTGTTCGGTTAATAAACGGAGCGGGTTTGGTAAATCCGGTTTTTGACGGATGTTACAGTAAACATGCCTATTTGGAAATTTCGTCCCGAAATTTAAGTAGTGATATATTTGACTAAAAAGGATGGTGTTTAGTTTGACAGTTACATGCTTAGAAAAAGAGTAAGAGTTTAAGTTTTTGTTTGAGGCGGTAACGTCCCTTGTAAGGGTTAAGTACCCTGTTACAGGAATCGCTTTACCTACGGTAAAAGTATTGATAAGCAGAGTTGATTCACTAAGTATGATTTCTTGCGCAAGGGTTTTGATATGTTTGGAAGGATAGGGTTATATCCTAAAGCAAAACTTCTAATACTACAACCTAAATGGAACTTCTCATAACCGTCTAACAATGCCTCTGATCCTTTGACAAGAATACTTATATATAGGAAGTACCAGCGGCGTATCCACCATATTCTTGTCAAATTTTCATTGGTTTTATCAGTAAGTTATGATTGGTTCTATGATGTAACTCTAGAACATAAATAAACGCCACAACCAATGTACCAAGAAATTACTAAATCCTACATAGAACTCTCATAACCGCCTGACAATGCCTCTGATCCTTTGACAAGAATACTTATATATAGGAAGTACCAGCGGCGTATCCACCATATTCTTGTCAAATTTTCATTGGTTTTATCAGTGAGTTATGATTGGTTCTATGATGTAACTCTAGAACATAAATAAACACAACAACCAATATTTGAGTCCACATTCTGATAGCATACATGTTTGAATGGTGACAGTTCCTCTCTCGTTTGTTATGATGGAGAGATTAGTTTATGTAGAAATAGAACACAATCCAATTTCTTTAAATGGCGAGATGATATGAATGTAACACAAATTTCAACCAAGACAATACTAAATCCTACATGGAACTTCTCATAACCGCCTGATAATGCCTCTGATCCTTTGGCAAGAATACTTATATATAGGAAGTACCAGCGGCGTATCCACCATATTCTTGTCAAATTTTCGTTGGTTTTATCCGCAAGTTATGATTAGTTCTATGTGACTCTACAACAAACACAACAACCAAAACTTGAGTCTTAATTCTGATAGTATCCATGTTTGAATGATGACAACACCTCTCTCGTTTGTTGTGATGGAGAGGTTAGTCATTGTGGAAGTGAGACATAGCTCAACTTCTTTAAATGATGAAATTGAATACGATGAAATGTATGATGAACAAACTTCGACCAAAACATACTAAATCCTACATGGAACCTCTCATAACCGCCTGATAATGCCTCCGATCCTCTGACAAGAATACTTATATATAGGAAGTACCAGCGGCGTATCCACCTATATCTTGTCAAATTTTCATTGACTTTATCCGCAAGTTATGATTAGTTCTATGTGACTCTACAACAAACACAACAACCAAAACTTGAGTCTTAATTCTGATAGTATCCATGTTTGAATGATGACAAGACCTCTCTCGTTTGTTGTGATGGAGAGGTTAGTCATTGTGGAAGTGAGACATAGCTCAACTTCTTTAAATGATGAAATTGAAATACGCTGAAATGTATGATGAACAAACTTTGACCAAAACATACTAAATCCTACATGGAACCTCTCATAACCGCCTGATAATGCCTCTGATCCTCTGACAAGAATACTTATATATAGGAAGTACCAGCGGCGTCCACCATATTCTTGTCAAATTTTCATTGACTTTATCCGCAAGTTATGATTAGTTCTATGTGACTCTACAACAAACACAACAACCAACACTTGAGTCTTAATTCTGATAGTATCCATGTTTGAATGATGACAATACCTCTCTCGTTTGTTGTGATGGAGAGGTTAGTCATTGTAGAAATGGAATACAATCCAATTTCTTTAAATGATAAGATGCCATAAATGCTAAATCAGTAAGTACAAAACAAACTTCAATCAAGACAATGCTAAATTCCACAAGGAACTTCTCATAACCGCCAGATAATGCCTCTGATCCTTTGGCAAGAATACTTATATATAGGAAGTACCAGCGGCGTATCCACCATATTCTTGTCAAATTTTCATTGGCTTTATCCTTAAGTTATGATTGGTTCTATGTGATTCTAAAACATAAACAAACACAATCAACCAAAGCTTGAGATAACATAAAGAAAAAAAACATAAAACTAAACGATTGGAGTTGAATCTTGATTTTCGGTGAAGAGGACTAGTTGGGTGGTTTCGTTAGGGCCGTCATTATCTTCAACGGGATTGGCGTTGATGTTGAAAACTCTTCCTCTTGCTGGTGGCCTAGTGATTGGGTTTTCTTGATTTACTTGGTTAACTGGGTTTGATTGAGCTTGAGCGTTTATGATGTTAACCAATCGCGGGCACGTGTTTCTAAAGTGGGTAGGGTAGCCACAATTGAAACAAGCTCGAACATAAGGTAACATGGGGTATTGAGGTTGTTGATATGTTTGGATCATATTTTGAGTAGGGGGTGTGGTTTGGTTTTGAGGGGTGCTGCAAACCTTGCTCAAATGACCATAGCGTCCACAATTCGCACATAGTCGACAAGGTAAGGTAGTTGGATGGTGATAAAAACAGGTGTTACATCGAGGGTGAGGTCCAAGGTATGGTTTCTTATTTGGGTAAGTTGAGTTGGGTGCTACTTGAGTGATTGGGATAGCTTGGATAGGTATGGCTTGTGGAATTGGTTGATTACGTTGGGTAGTAGCGAAAAGTTGCCCGTCTCGTTTTCTCTTAAAAGTGGGTTGAGAAAGGGATTCGGTTTGGGTGGAGTTTGAAGTTTCAGTCGATGCCTTATCCTTCTTCTTCTCCTCCTTGAAGTCTTTGTTCCGGATTCGGTTTTCGGTGTGCTCTGTAGCTAACTCCATTGCTGCTTCCAAAGTTGCAGGCGTGGTACTTATTACAGAGTCCTGAATCTTTGACGGAAGACCTCGAATGTAGTGCTCGATCAAACGGTAGAGGGGAGTGAACAAGTTGGGAACCATTTGATTTAACTCGAGGAATCTTTTGTTGTAGGTGGTGTGGTCGCCTTCCTTTTGCTTCAACGAATAGAACTCATCTTCGAATTTCTTGATTTCGCTCCTTGGGCAAAACCGTCTTGTCATGATTTCCTTCAACTCTTCCCAAGTCAAAGTCATAGCGTCTTCAACACCTCGTTTGGCCTTCTCTGTATTCCACCAAGTAAGTGCTATTCCATATAAACGACCAGTAGCATATCGCACTTTGCGATCATCGGGGCAATCGCAATTTAGAAAAGTGTTCTCCATTTCTTCAAACCAATGGAGGAGAGCGGTGACACCTTCAGTCCCTTCGTATTTTGGAGGGTCGCATGATTTGAAATGCTTGTAGGTGCATTTAGTGGTATTTGGGGGAGGGTTGATAACATTTTGATCTTCTTGGTTGACAGGATTAGCGGTAAGGGCTTGTTGGACTTGAATTACAATGTTGGGTATTACGGCAGCCATTTGTTGAGCGATTAGGGCAGCCATGCGCTCGCGGGCTTTTCCTGCTCTCATCTTCCTACGGGCGAGGCTAGAAGACATCTACAAGGAATACATATCATGAGTATGAGTTGGATGTTTTTGGGATCATGGGTCGTACTTAGGAATGAACATTCATAAAATAAATATAGAAAAATAAATCTACTACATCCATAGGATGTCTTGGGCTTTGCTCGTCATTGGGCCCTACATGCCGCCATACTTCACCTTCGTAATCATGTGGGCCCCATGAATACCGGGTTTTTCATATGGTTCGCATGGGTTTGCCTGGTTGCGTACACTAAAACCCGGAGAAAATCGAGAAATATATATACAACGTGTGATATTCGGAATGTGTCCAGGTGTAGACACGGTGACACCTCAAAGTGGGGTTAGTTCGAACGACGTTTGGTGTGGCATGCTTTGGCCTAATAGGTCCTTCGTACTCTCATCGTTAGTCCCCAGGTAGGCAAACTGGTCCGTTATATTGGATTTATACGAATGCCAACCTAGACAGGACGTTCCGACTACTGATACTTGTACCCTTCCAGTTACTACATGCCCGTCGCAGAACTTACTTTGATGAGATTTGAAAATTGCGACAAAATCTTTGGATAACAAAAGTATGAAGATGATTTGAATATATGAACATTGAAATATGTATGATGAATGTGTATGTAAGTATTTATGTTTGACTGTAAGTATAAACAAATATGAAACAAATAAATATCATAAGTTTGCATGTAACCACCTAAACAATTAAAATTTAGGCAACTATAGTATAGGCTCTAAGGGTCTAATAACCTATCCTATATCCCTATAGTCATGGCTCTGATACCAATCTGTCACACCCCGACCCGCAGCGGAAAAGGTGATCGGGACATGATTGGGTTATCATCAAAGCTCATGACATTTATTATGACGTTTCATATTCGTTAATACAATTTAATGGGAAATATACAATCATAATTACATCATGTCCTAAACATCATTCTAGACTTCATTGTTTTCTTCTAAGGCATTTCCTATGTTTTCCTTGCTTCATCCTGTTCACCTGTATCATGTGTAAAAATGGTTTTTGGATCAACAAAAAGTTGGCGAGTGAATCCTATGAAAAGCATTTGAACAAGTTTATTTAATTGATTATAAAATAAAGTGCACAACCACACATGAGTAAAAATAGATGTAAACTTATTCACCAATCATTTAATATTAAATAATGCACACACGAACAATAATGGATTTGTTTTGAGGCACGCGTTGCTCAACTCGTCTCCCACGAGGACTGATGGGCCTAATGAATGAATTGCATATAATTTGACAATATGAAATACATAACTACAAACAATATATACAATCTAAGTTTAGATCACAATATGGTATGGCACAAGTTTAAATAAACGAGTTAATTTTAGTGACACATGACACACCCTAAAACGTGTAATTAAAAAGGGGAGTTGTAAGATTCACTCACATTGGGTGCGTTCGGTTGATGATGTTGAATGCGCACGAAGTTGGTTTTAACCACGAGTGAAACTAACCTAGATAATGGCATAATGGTTCGGTAAGTAAACGGATTTTATTAATCAATTTTAGTAGGATTGTTGGATATATTTTTGTGAGTTTAAGGCTATTTTCTAACCTTAAAAATGTTATTTTTAAGTATTTTTAATTGATTTTTAAATAAAATAAATAAATAAAAATGATAAAAAAATGTTGACTTTTTGACTGTTGACTTGTTGACCGTTGACCTGTTGACCGGTTTTATTGTGCAATTGTGTGAGCCGGGTGAGGCTCGAACCCGAGACCTCCCGTTCGCGTGCACGCAGCTCTACCAACTGAGCTACGTGTCTAACCCGAAATATTTCTGTTTTTAATTATATTTATATACTAATTGAATTAATCCGAAAATCATTTATTTCAAAAACAATTTAAATGACTCGCTCGGTGCTCTCCATAGGTCTCGAACCCGGGACCTGTGGTTTAGGTTAACACACAGTCCACCGCTGGACTGTGTGTCTAACTTGTTAAATAATCTGATTTTTATTATATTTATATACAAACTAAATAATTTCGTTTCTGCTTTAAATAAAAAGTTTGATAATTGTCCGGACCGGTGCGGTAGTCTGGACTCGAACTCGTGACTTGTGGTTTAAACGTTCACACAGTCCACCACTGGACTGTGTGTCTATCTTGGTTATTATTCCGGTTTTTATTAAACTTAACATCTATTGCAGTGAATCTGGTTCGGTCAAAAAAGGAACATTTTTATTAAGGCGAGTGTGCGTGGGACAAGAATCGAACTCGGGACGTAAGCATGTTTATTTGCACACAGTCCACCGCTGGACTGTGTGTCTAACCCGGGATATATCTTGATTTTAATTAAACATATACACAACTGATAACTCCGTCTTCTTCGTTAAACTTAACCAGAAACGGAAGTCCGACTGGTTCGAAGATTTAATCAAGTTCTTTAGTGTCTTGTGATTAATTACAGGTGTGATAAATAAAAAGAACGAGAGATTAAGTGTAAGATATACCGAACAGTGGCTCCTCTGTTTCGCCGGCGAAACTCCGGTGACAGCAGATGATTCCGGCGACGTGTGTCCTGCGGCAGAGGGTCTTCAGGGAGCTTGAGATGAGTGTGGGTGGCTTCGGTATGAGCTCTGGGGGTTCAGTTTTTAGAGTGATGCACAGAGGTGAAAAGGTTCGGTTTTCCGGCGAGTTGCAGAAATTCTCCGGCGAGTGAAATTACGTCGGGAAAGAGTGTGATTGTGAGCGAAAAAGCTAACAGAGGTTAGAGGGGGTATTTATAGGGCAGGACATCGACGAATTTAGTCCGTTTTCCGTCTTGATTCGTCGGTCAATAAGTTTTCCGGCGGTTATAACTTGCGTCGCGGGTTCAGACGTCGGTTATAACCGATGTAGTAGTTAAGGCTTCGGTTAAAACTGAAGAAACCGTCCAATCTCGGCGAAATCGTCGGGATTTCCGACGACTGCGATTGGGCGCGTCGGTTTTGAATTCGAGATTTATGTTATGTATTAATTGTTTCCATTAATGAACAAGAAACACAAGTGGCGCAGTGGTTGAATGGTTGGAAGTTAAGGCGTTTGTTGATTCTGGCTGACCCGGGTTCGAAACCCGGCAGAAGCCTTTTATTTTTATTTCCTTATTTTAAATACTTTTTCAAATATAAATTATATATTCCAATATACTTATTAATTATGTATCGTTTAAAATTAATTTGGGCATTAAATACGCAACGAAATTTTTAACTGATTGTTCGGTTAATAAACGAAGCGCGTTTGGTAAATCCGGTTTTTGACGGATGTTACAGTAAACATGCCTATTTGGTTGTATGATGTCTATTTGCTCGTATGCTTTCTTTTTTTAGCTGGGGTAATTTTAGAGTTAAAAGCCAAAATGGTCCCTGAGGTTTGCTCACTTTTGCCACTTTAGTCCAAAATCCAAAATTTTTAAATCTGGCTCTCTGTGGTTTGCATTTTGTTGCTATTTTGGTCCAAAAATGAAATAAGATCAGATTTCTCAAAAAAATCTTGGCTTTTTGTCTTTTTCTACAGGAGCAAAATGGTCATTTTCATAAAAAAAAAACCATGTCTCTCTCTTCTCTCTCTTTATATGCAGATCATCATCAACACACACACATCCTCTCTCTCTTCACTCTCTACACACACAAACACTCACTGCTCTCCCTCCCTCTCGCATCTCCAGTCACCGGAGACGAAGTCTGGCCGAGCTCCGGCACCCCTCTTCTTCTCCGACGCGACACCGCCCACGCCTCCTCGATTTAATCAACACATGTGAAAGCTGTGAAAGCTGTGATTAATTTTGATGCAGAAATGGATTTCAAAAGTTTGAGAAGATCAAAGATGCAAGCAGGCAGAGTAGGCAGTTGGAAGATCTCGGCAGTTGGAAGATCTCACCGGAAAGTTGCGGGAATGTAAAAGGTAACTTTTGATTATTTCGTATATTCATCAAGAGAAGAAGTGATCCTGTTGGGACAGTCCCTCTGCAGTCAAGTTTAACCGGAAGAGATTTTGAGTAAACCACTCTGTGCTTACTTTTTTAAAAACAAAATAATATTTTCTTAAACTGCTAGCATAAGTTATTGTTATGTCTAGATTGTTTCATACGGGTAGCTTGTGTAAAACAGCATATGCTATATACCTGAACAAATGTCAATATGAAAGTAATAATGAGAAATTTTGTATTCGAGCGTTGGGTATGATGGCTCAATACGAAGAATTTCACTCCAACCTATTTCACATCAATGTTACTTACATTCCTTGATAAGTTAATCTGATATACAATATTTATTCTCAGGCTTATCAAAGAGTTTGATAGAGAAGTCAAGGAACTAGAACACACAGTCGATCCTGATACTAGCAAGATACTGAATGAGAAAGTGAAGAGAGAGAGAGGATGTGTGTGTTGATGATAATCTGCATATAGAGAGAGAGAAGAGAGAGACATGGATTTTTATGAAAATGACCATTTTGCCCCTGTAGAAAAAGACAAAAAGCCAAGATTTTTTTGAGAAGTCTGATCTGATTTCATTTTTATACCAAAATGGCAACAAAATGCAAACCACAGGGAGTCAGATTTAAAATTTTGGATTTTGGACTAAAGTGAGCAAACCTCAGGGACCATCTTGGCATTTAACTCTTTCTGAAAATAGCCTCTCTATCCCTGTGGATACAGGTAAGGTTTATCTACATCTGACCCTCCCATGACCTACCGCTTGTAACAACTCCAATTTTCGTTGTTATCTTTTCTTCTTTTATTATCATTGTATCTATCTTTTGTAATCCTCATATTCAGTTTATAAGAAAGTTATGTTACTTAAATTATGTTGAATTACAGTCATATCGCGTCTAATCGCTTATCAAACGCATCGCTAATCTAATCACAATCACAACTAACTATGCTATTATACGAGCCGAGTGTGTTATTAGTTAATAAACACTTGGGCCATCGCATCGCTTATCGCATCGCATCGCAAATTGCAGTTAATCATATGGTTTTACGTTATTTCTGTGTTATGTGTGCTTATTATTATGATTACACTCGCTATCGCATCGCTCTCGCATATTCGAATCGCTAAATCGCACTATTACATCACTTGTAACGCTAAATATAACTACCTAATACGAACCGAATCGCCAAACGAACACTTAACGCACAAAAATCAAAGAAATTCTGAGTTTTGGGCAAGTTCGCTCGAACTTGGGTGACCCCAAGTTTGGCCGAACTTGACTGGCCAACACAAAAACTTCCACTTTCCCACAAGTTCGCTCGAACTTGTCTTGGTTCTTCACAAAATCAGCAAGTTCGGTCGAACTTGTCTTGCATCCTTAGAAAAACTAGCAAGTTCGCCCGAACTTGCATTAAATCATGCAAGTTCGACCGAACTTGACTCCACCAGCTCTCAATTTTGCCTTCTCCTATAAATACTCAGTTCCATTCTCTCATTTGAACTTGCTGCAACTTCGCCCAGAGCTCTCAAAACCCGAAACCCTTTGTTTTCTAAGTAAGATTCAACCCGATTTCAACTACAATGATGATCAACAACGTTTTACAACGATTTTGCACAAGGCTCTGCCTTCGTTTTCATCAAATCTCTTCTATTTTACGAAATCTTCATCTTTTTATACAAAACTTCTCTTTTACACTCAGATCTACTCTTAGATCTGAGTAAAACCTTTTAAACCATCGATTTTTACACAATATTCAGAATAAACGACGTATGTTTTGTTCACTTTGAAGTGGAACAAGGCGTTGTCGAGCTAGATCTCAGATCCGGAAGCACAAGAACGAAATCGTCACATTACACAAGCTGGACTAACCCGTACGAACCTTTAAGTTCGACCGGATTAGCCTGAGTTTCTGTAAATGGCTAAGTTAGCTCCAAAGACCTCTCCAGCCTAAGTTTTACTCAGTGACTTAAGGTTGGGGGAATGGACACTCGATTTCCTCAGCAAACGGCGCAAAAACGCACGATTTGGATGCCAAAACGATCAAGTTCGCTCGAGATTTACTGATTATTATGCAGCTCAACAGTCAAGTTCGCTTGAACTTGCACCCTCTAGGTCAAGTTCAGCAGAACTTGAGTCAAAACCTTCAACAGAACACCACAAGTTCGCTCGGACTTGTCAAGTTTCTCAGGAAACTTCACCAGTTCGACCGAACTTGCAGGTTCTGTCAACACCTTGTACAAGTTCGACCGAACTTGTCTCCAAACACAACAGATCCTCACAAGTTCGCTCGAACTTGTATGGAAACATACAAGTTCGCCCGAACTTACCCTCTGCCCAATCCAAACTTAACCGTTTTAGCAATTCGGAAGACTGATGCACTTCTGTTCACTTACAGGCTGATTCGGCGCCCTCCCCGACTCCTCTCAGATCCCGAATCTCTCCCGAAACACACCAACTGTGAGTGTACTTGACCCCTTTTACGCCTAAACGCACTTTTGGGTGTCACATATGTTCGTATATCAAAACACAACACACAAATCAAATGCTTATTCGCCATCCCGCTTATACATGACTTACGTGAAATCTGCTGAATTGTATGTATTGCTTGATTGCTTTACGTCACCCTTAACATGATTGTATACTAGAGGTTGACCCGCCACCCGGAGGCCCAGGGTTGTTAAGGCTCACATTTTTGTTTTCGCATTTATTTTCTCTTTTAGGATGTGAACGCTTGTTCGCATGCCTCGATCAATCGCGGTTTGTTGGTTTGCATGAATCTAAGTAGTTACATCATTCACAACTATTATGTAGGTCATGCGGTGTATGCTAAACGCTTTTATATCTATTATGTATGCAAAACTCGTATGCTCAACTTTACTTAATTGTATTGACGTTTATTTTAACATATGTGGCAGGTTGAGGTTAGCATGGGATGCATTGGATTTTGTCTAGTTTAGTTGTTTTAGTTTGTTTTGATTTGGAAACTCATGTATTAAATCTAGGGGATATCAAACCTGGTTAGTGCTTATGAGAAAACAAGTTTCTGTAATAATTGTTTGGAAATGTTATGTTTATAGTATGGGGTGTTAAACGTTAAGTAATATAATTGGATAATTGTTCTGGAATTCTCGTGAGACAATCTGGTCGCCTAGTGCCACTACCCGAGGTTTCCGCCATCGGTTGGGGTGTGACAGATTGGTATCAGAGCCATAACTATAGGAAATTAGGTAGAATTGCCATGTTTTGCCTTAGACTATAGTTAGGATACCAAATCAGACTGTTACGCATCGATAAACGCCGAAAACTCATACGCACAGACAAGTTCGCCCGAACTTGAGGGCAAGTTCGCTCGAGTTGGTCAAGTTCGCCCGAACTTTCATGTCCCCTCTATACAAACAAGTTCGCCTGATAATGATCAAGTCCGCTCGAAATTGACATTAGTTGATGCCAAGTTCGCCCGAACTTGATCAGGATTCTCCGGCACGAACTTCTAAACATTGCTTGTCACACCCCGACCCGCATCGGAAAAGGTGATCGGGGCATGATTGGGTTATCATCAAAGCTCATGACATTTATTTTAACGTTTCATATTCATTAATACAATTTAATGGAAATTTACAATCATAATTACATCAATGACCTAAACATCAATCTAAGCTTCTTTGTTTTCTTCTAAGGCATTTCCTATGTTTTCCTTGCTTCATCCTGTTCACCTGTATCATGTGTAAAAGGGTTTTTGGATCAACAAAAAGTTGGCGAGTGAATCCTATGGAAAACATTTGAACAAGTTTATTTAACTGATTATGAAATAAATGCACAACCACACATGAGTAAAAATAGATGTAAACTTATTCATAATTCAATTTAATATTAAACAATACACACATGAACAATAATGGATCGTTTAGAGGCACGCGTTGCTCAACTCGTCTCTCACGAGGAACTGATGGGCCTAATGAATGAATTTGCATAAACATGATAATGTGAGAGACATAACTACAAACAATAAAAAAACTCAATAATACACACATGAACAATAACGGATTTGTTTTGAGGCACGCGTTGCTCAACTCGTCTACCACGAGGAACTGATGGGCTTAGTGAATGAATTTCATATAAATTGACAAAATGAAATACATAATTACAACAATATAAACAATCTAAGTTTAGATCACGATACGGTATGGCACAAGTTTAAATAAACGAGTTAATTATTTTGTGACACATGACACACCCCAAAACGTGTAATTAAAAAGGGGGAGTTGTAAGATTCACTCACAGTGGGTGCATTCGGTTGATGATGTTGAATGCACGCGAAGTGGTTTTAACCACGAGTGAAATTAACCTAGATAATGGCATAATGTTTCGGTAAGTAAACGGATTTTATTAATCCATTTTAGTAGGATTGTGGGTGTATTTTTGTGAGTTTAAGGCTATTTTCTAACCTTAAAAATGTTATTTTTAAGTATTTTTAATTGATTTTTAATTAAAATAAATAAATAAAAATAATAAAAAAAGTTGACTTTTTTGACCGTTGACCGTTGACCGTTTACCTTGACTGTTTGACCGGTTCGTATGCGTGTAAGTGTGCGCTGAGTGAGGCTCGAACCCGAGACCTCCCGTACACGTGCACGCAGCTCTACCAACTGAGCTACGTGTCTAACCCGAAATATTTCTGTTTTTAATTATATTTATATATTAATTAGATTAATCAGAAAATCCTTTATTTTTTAAAAACGATTTTAATCCAAGACTCGGTGCGCTCCACAGGTCTCGAACCCGGGACCTGTGGTTTATGCTAACACACAGTCCACCGCTGGACTGTGTGTCCAACTTGTTAACTAAACTGATTTTTATTATACTTAAATACAAACTAAGTATTTTCATTTCTTACTTAAATAAAAAGTTTAATAATTATCCGGGCCGGTGCGGTAGCCCGGACTCGAACTCGTGTCCTGTGATTTAAACATACACACAGTCCACCGCTGGACTGTGTGTCTATCTTGGTTATTATTCCGGTTATTATTATACTTAACATATACAGCGGTGACTCCGGTTCGGTTAACCAAAAAAAAACATTTTTATTAAGGCAGCATGCGTGGGACAAGATTCGAACTCGAGACGTTTACGTGTTTATTGTGCACACAGTCCACCGCTGGACTGTGTGTCTAACCCGAGTTATAACTTGATTTTAATTATATTTATATGTTACAAAACTTCGTCTTCTTCGACAGTTTTAACCAGAATCGGAAGTCCGACTGGTTCGATGATTAAATCATGTTCGTTAGTGTCTGATGGTTAATTACATGTGAGATTAAATAAAAAGAATGAAGGATTAAGCGTAAGGTATACCGACTGGACTCCTCTGTTTCTCCGGCGAAACTCTGGTGACAGCAAACACTTCCGCGCACGTGTGTCTGCGACAAGAGTCTTCAGAAAGCTTGAAAAGGATTGTTTTGACTTCGGTATAACAAGCTCAGGGGGTTTAGTAAGGTTAGAATGAAGTTCGGTTTTCCGGCGAGTACAGAAAGTTTTCGGCGAATGGGTTTACGTTGGGTAAAGGTGGGGTTTTGATGCGAAAAAGCTAGCAGAGGTTCGAGGGGTATTTATAAGGCAGGTTTATCGATGACTTGGTCAATTTCCAACTTGATTCAAAGTCAATTACGTTTTCCCGGTTATATTTGTGTCGCGAACTCAGGCGTCGGTTATAACCGATGTCCTAGTAAATGTTTACGTTAAGACTTGAAGAAACCGTCCAATCTCGCGAGATCGCCGGGATTTCCGACGACTGAAATTTGGGCGCCGGTTTTGAATTCGGAAAAACATGTTATGAATTAAATGATTCTAATAATTAACAAGAAGCATGAGTGGCGCAGTGGTTGAGTGTGTGTGCGTTAAGTTACTGAACCGGTTGACTGACCCGGGTTCGAAACCCGGCAGGGCCATATTATTTTTATTTTCTTATTTTTAACAGTTTTTCAAAAATTAATTATTATTTCCCATATAATAATTAATTATGTATCGTTTAAAATTATTTTGGGCATTAAATTCGCAACGAAATTTTTAACTGATTGTTTGGTTAATAAACGGAGCGGGTATGGTAAATCCGTTTTTGACGGATGTTACAGTATCCCCTGCTTTTTAGAAATTTCGTCCCGAAATTTAAATAGTGATATATTTGACTAAAAGAATGATGGTGTTTTAGTTTGAAAGTTACATGCTTAGAAGAAGTAAGGTTTTAAGTTTTTGTTTGAGGCGGTAACGTTCCTTGTAAGGGTTAAGTACCCTATTACAGGAATCGCTTTTTGTTGCCTACTGTAAAAGTATTGATAAACAGAATTGAATCGCTAAATATGATATCATGCATAAGAGTTTGGATATGCTTGGAAGGGTATGGTTATATCCTAAGGCAAAACTTCTAATACTACAACCTAAATGGAACTTCTCATAACTATCTAACAATACCTCTGATCCTTTGACAAGAATACTTATATATAGGAAGTACCAGCGGCGTACCACCATATTCTTGTCAAATTTTCATTGGTTTTATCAGTAAGTTATGATTGGTTCTATGACTAAAGAACATAAACACAACAACTAATATTTGAATCCACATTCTGATAGCATATATGTTTGAATGGTGACAGTTCCTCTCTCGTTTGTTATGATGGAGAGGTTAGTTTATGTAGAAATGGAACATAATCCAATTTCTTTAAATAGCGAGATGATATAAATGTAACACAAATTTTAACCAAGGCAATACTAAATCCTACATGGAACTTCTCATAACCGCCTGATAATGCCTCTGATCCCTTGGCAAGAATACTTATATATAGGAAGTACCAGCGGCGTATCCACCATATTCTTGCCAAATTTTCATTGGTTTTATCCACAAGTTATGATTAGTTACCAAGAAACTACTAAATCCTACATAGAACTTCTCATAACCGTCTGACAATGCCTCTGATCCTTTGACAAGAATACTTATATATAGGAAGTACCAGCGGCGTATCCACCATATTCTTGTCAAATTTTCATTAGTTTTATCAGTGTATTATGATTAGTCCTATGTGACTCTACAACCAATACAACAAACTCATAAATACTGAAAATGAAAAATGTCTGTGCGATCAAGCCTCAATCAAACGGAGCCGATCGTATTGCATGTACTGAAAATGAAATGTCTGTGCGATCAAGGCTCAATCAAGCGAAGCCGATCGTATTGCATGTACTGAAAATAATAAATTTAATCTAAACAATAATCACACAAACAACCTATACATGGAACCTCTCATAACCGCCTGATAATACCTCCGATCCTTTGACAAGAATACTTATATATAGGAAGTACCAGCGGCGTATCCACCATATTCTTGTCAAATTCTCATTGACTTTATCCGCAAGTTATGATTAGTTCTATGTGACTCTACAACAAACACAACAACCACAAGATACTGATAATGAAAATGTCTGTGCGATCAAGGCTCAATCAAACGGAGCCGATCGTATTGCATGTACTGAAAATGAAAATGTCTGTGCGATCAAGGCTCAATCAAACGGATGGTTAATTACATGTGAGATTAAATAAAAAGAATGAAGGATTAAGCGTAAGGTATACCGACTGGACTCCTCTGTTTCTCCGGCGAAACTCCGGTGACAGCAAACACTTCCGGCGACGTGTGTCTTGCAGCAGAGAGTCTTCAGAAAGCTTGAAAAGGATGTGTGTGACTTCGGTATAAGCTCAGGGGGTTTAGTAAGGCTTAGAAGTGAAGGGTTCGGTTTTCCGGCGAGGTACAGAAGTTTTCCGGCGAATGGATTTACGTCGGGTAAAGGTGGGGTTTTGAGCGAAAAAGCTAGCAGAGGTTCGAGGGGGTATTTATAAGGCAGGTTATCGATGAACTTGGTCCAATTTCCGACTTGATTCAAAGTCATTACGTTTTCCGGCGGTTATAGTTTGTGTCGCGGACTCAGGCGTCGGTTATAACCGATGTCCTAGTAAATGTTTACGTTAAGACTTGAAGAAACCGTCCAATCTCGCGAGATCGCCGGGATTTCCGACGACTGAAATTTGGGCGCCGGTTTTGAATTCGGAAAAAATGTTATGAATTAAATGATTCTAATAATTAACAAGAAGCATGAGTGGCGCAGTGGTTGAGTGTGTGTGCGTTAAGTTACTGAACCGGTTGACTGACCCGGGTTCGAAACCCGGCAGGGCCATATTATTTTTATTTTCTTATTTTTAACAGTTTTTCAAAAATTAATTATATATTCCCATATAATAATTAATTATGTATCGTTTAAAATTATTTTGGGCATTAAATTCGCAACGAAATTTTTAACTGATTGTTTGGTTAATAAACGGAGCGGGTTTGGTAAATCCGTTTTTTACGGATGTTACATTGCTTTTCCTAGAGCAACCACAACACACGCTGAAGAACGCTCGTACCACGCAAAACGAGTGATCAAGTCGAGAATAGGTGTGAAAACCAAGAATTCTCGATAAGATCATTCACTCCACGCAATCTCTATCGCACGAGATACCTTCGTTGAGTTAGGAGTGATATCTAAACCTCGACGAAAATCTCCATCTCTATCTAGTGAACTCCCGATTTGATCGGTGAACATAACCACAACTAGGAATGAAGTTGTTAAGCTAGGGGTGAAACCCGCATCTTAATAACTAATTCCACTCTTCGATTTTCAATCTCACCGAAGTCTCGATTATTTCGATGACTCGGAACACGACGTAACTGGAAGGATAAATGCCGTTAACCGTTGTACAGCGAGAGCATTTGTCTTAGGCCAAATCGTGTGTCCGAACTCAGAGAATTTTCGAATCACTTTGGGTAGTCAACGTCTAAAAACCCAGGACGCTCCCAATTGATTTAAACCTATTATCTTCGATTTTACGCATCATCGAGTTTATTACTATTTATGTGTTTAAACTATGAGAATTTCGCTTTATTTGATTTCTCGCTTATTCGATTTATCGATTTATCGCCTTTACGCTCGATCAATATATGCACTACTCGCACGGCTCTCGCAATCTAAAACGCTAACTAATACACCAACCAAACTAATCGCTTAACTCGCTTACGCCTATGAGGACATGTGTGCCTCATGCGCGGTGTTACTCGCTTATATATATCGCTTACATCTCGCTTATATATGCATCTAGAACGCGCTACGCTTTATTTATGAGAAGGTGAATACGTGCAAAGTATGTGCTTACGTGAATTATATGCTTACGTGCTTATGTGCTATGTGCTTATGTGCCTACATGTTTCCCTGCCTACGTGTTTACTTGCCTACATGTTTATGTGATTTTGTGCCTTATATGAATAATAATAATAAATACTTTAAACATAAACCTATTATAATCGAATCTCATCCAATCGAATCCTTCAATATAGATGTCTTCAATGGGAACGCACACCAGAAGGAATCTTCAGCGCGGCCAAGCTGACAAGCGCATCGCATCACTGGTGGCCAAGGAAATGGCTAAAGTGATCCCCCAGATAGTCAGCGAAATCCAAGCCGCCAACAGCAACACTTCTGTGGACTCGAAAGTTGATCCGCCCAAGTCATCATTCAGTTTCAAGCAGTTCAAGGCTTGTGGACCCATCACTTTCTCAGGCACCGAAGGACCCAGTGCCATGTTTCACTCGTTCGATGCTTTCGAGGTCACGTTTCTCCAGAGTGGGTGTCCCGAACCCCTTCGCACTACTAACGCTACCGGCGTTTTCCAGTCCAGGGCTCTCGATTGTTGGACTGCGGAGCGTAACAGGAGGGGAAACGACGAAGCCTACAAACTCTCCGGGAGGAACTTAGGGGATAATGATCAAAGAGTTATGTCCACCTCATGAGATCCAGAAGTTAGAGGACGAATTTTGGGGAATTAAGCAAGATGGTCCCGACAATGCTGGTTTAACGGCTCGATTCAAACAGTTGAGCATCATCTGTCCCGGTCAAGTTGACACGACCGAGAAAGCAATCAAGAAGTACATCAACGCTCTGCCCGATTGCGTCGCTGACTTTGTTCAAGCAGCACGCACTACTACTATCCAGGAGACCTACCAGCTAGCCGCCAAGATCAACGACAAAAGGGTTCAGTCTGGTTACTTTAAGAACCACGTCAAAGTCGCTAACCAGGCCATCACCGAATCAGCAGCTCTATCCGATCAGTCCCGAGAGGCAAAGAACAGTCACCGAAGTCGCAAGCGAGAAAACCCGAGCAAGAACTTTGCTCTTACTGCTCCAGCAAACCCTCAGCCAATCCAGTCTGCAGCACCAAACGCACCGCCGGCAAAGCATGCGTATACTGGTCCTCATCCTTTGTGCTCAGAATGCACCTATCATCATCGAGTTGGAAGCAACTGTCGCTTCTGCACCAACCGTAACATCTACGGCCACTTTACTGTCAGTTGCCGTTCAGGCCCTCGCCAGCCAGCTCCTCAGACTCCTACAGCACCAGCTTTACCAGCTCCTCCCCAGGCCAATCAGCAGCCAGCTCCAAGGGCACGTGCCTGTTACACATGCGGTGATCCGAATCATTTCAGTAATGTCTGCCTAAACAAGCCCGTGAAACAAGAGCCGCAGCAGCAGTAGCCACAGCCACCACAACCTCAGCAGCAACAACAATAGACTGCCCGTGGACGAGCCTTTAATCTCAACCATCGCCAGGCCCAGAACGACAACAATGTTGTCAATGGTACGTTCCCTATCAATGGTATTTATGCTTCATGTTTATTTGATACTGGTGCCGATAAATGTTTTGTATCATTAGAATTCGAAAAGGTTTTAAAATGTAAACACGCTAAACTCCCAAAGACTTTCGATGTGGAAGTCGCCACCGGAAAAGCTGTCACCGTCACCTCCGTCTTACGTGGTTGTTCTCTTGATCTCAACAACCATGTCTTCTCGATCAATCTCATACCCATACAGTTAGGAAGATTCGATGTCATAGTAGGCATGGATTTTCTTCGTGAGAATCATGCTGAAGTTGTTTTCTTCGATAAAATGATTCGCTTTCCTCTTTCGAACGGTGATCAACTCTATGTTTATGGTGAAACTCCCTCAAAGAAGTTGATGCTTTTGTCATGTACTCGAGCACACAAATGCTTGCGAAAGCAAGGTGTTGCCTTTCTAGCCCATATCGTGAACCCGGAGAAAGAAAAGAAGACTGTTAAAAAGTTCCTGTTGTTCATGAATTTCCCAAAGTCTTCCTGACGATTTACCTGATTTACCCCCTACTCGAGATGTTGAATTCCGTATTGATTTAGTTCCCGGTGCTATCCCGTTGCTAAATCTCCTTATCGTCTCGCACCATCCGAAATGCACGAGCTATCGAGCCAACTTCAAGAGCTTCTTGACAAAGGTTTCATACGCCCGAGCACTTCGCCTTGGGGCGCACCCGTTCTTTTCGTGAAAAAGAAAGATGGGACGTTCCGAATATGCATCGATTATCGTGAACTTAACAAACTCACGATAAACAACCGTTATCCCCTTCCTCGAATCGACGACTTGTTTGATCAGCTGCAAGGTGCTACCTGTTTTTCTAAGATCGATCTTCGTTCCGATTATAATCAGTTGCGTGTGCTAGAGGAAGATATTCCGAAAACCGCCTTTCGTACCCGTTATGGCCATTTCGAATTCGTGGTCATGCCCTTTGGTCTTACCAATGCACCCGCGGTCTTCATAGATTTGATGAACCGTGTGTGTAAAGCTTTCCTAGATCGTTTCGTCAATGTGTTTATGTAACACCCCGACCCGCAGCGGAAATAAGAGTCGGGGCATAATTGGGTTATCACCAAAGCACATGACATTTACTATTATGTTTCATAATTAAATGAAGTCAAAGTTACATTTCTCAAACATCCAAACATGTCCATTCATTACAAGGGAAAATAACCAAAAATAATCCAAATACTAAATCGTTTTATTCCTTCTAATCCAGGTCCTACGTGTTCCTAGCTGCTGCTGGTTCACCTGTATCATGTGTAAAATAGGAGGTTTTTGGGTCAACATAAGTTGGTGAGTGAACCTTATAGATAAACATTTGATAATAATTGTCTGGTTAGTTTATCAATAAAATATTGTGCATAATCATAAAAGAGCACATGTATGGAATCAAACATTGGCAAGCATCAATTAAAAATCGATAACATACATGAACATACCAACAGCATATAACAATTAACATAATTGAACTGTGCGATCAAGGCTCAATCAAACGGAGCCGATCGTATTGCATGAACTGGAAATGTAAATTGGACTGTGCGCTCAAGGCTCAATCAAACGGAGCCGAACGTATTGCATGAACTGGAAATGTAAATTGAACTGTGCACTCAAGGCTCAATCAAACGGAGCCGAGCGTATTGCATGTATTGAAATGTAAAATGAAATGACCGATCAAGGCTCAATCAAACGGAGCCGATCGTGCGGGCACGCCCTGATCAACCGCATAATAAAATGGGGATCAAACTCAACCTCGATGGATGGGGAGCTACGGCCTCGGCAATTGCATGTACTGAAATAATAATTTGCAAACAATAATAACTACTTAACAGCAACAAACTAATACACATGTCATGATATGATATATGCACAATAACTTGGTTATAATATGTAAATGAACAAGACACATGATACACCCCAAAAACGTGATTAAAACGGGGAATTTGAAGGGTTCACTCACATTGGGTGCGTTGGATTGGATATAGCGAGATGCGCACGATTTAGACGAGCGAGTCGACGAGGAATACTAACCTAAATTACAACGGAAAATATATTAGAATGGATGGATTTTATTAAGGATTCTAATGGGATTTTTAGATATATTTTTGTGAGTTTATGGCTATTTTCTATCTTTAAAAATGTTATTTTTAAGTATTTTAAATTGATTTTTAAATTAAAATAAACAAATAAATATTTAAAAAAATATATTATTTTTTTACTGTTTGACCGTTGACCGTTGACCGGTTCGGTCAGCGGTAATTATTTGCGCCAAGCGGGATTCGAACCGGTGACCTTCCGTTCACGCGCACGTAGCTCTACCAGCTGAGCTACGTGACTAACCTGTTAGAAACCCAGTTTTAATTATATTTATATACTTATTCGAACTTACCGAAAATTCCTTTATTTTGCAAAACGTTTTAATCTCACGGACCGGTGCTTGTGACGGGACTCGATCGCGCGACGTGAAGTTTGTTTTGCACACAGTCCACCGCTGGACTGTGTGTCTAACCCGGTTATATTCTTGATTTATATTATACTTAACAACTACCAGTTCTAACCCGGTTAGTTCATGAATAAAAAGAGTGTTATTACGTGAAGCGTGTGTGCAGTAAGGATCGAACTCGGGACGTGTATGTTAACTTTGCACACAGTCCACCGCTGGACTGTGTGTCTAACCCGTTTATTATCCGAATTTTATTTAGTCTTATCCCGGTTTTCAGTTCATCTTCTTCACTACAATTACCGACTTCACTCAAACGACTGGTTCTTGATTTAACTATTTAAATAACATGACTACTAGCTTGAATGAACAAAACCGAACAGTTTGGGGGGAGGAAATACCGGACAGGTCGTCTTCTTTAAGGAGTCCGGCGAAATCAGGTAGCTCTGTTTTTGGACCTCCGGTTGAGAGAGTCTATCAACAGAATTAAGGAATTAGTTTTGAAATTAAACCAGAGTACATGGATTATTAGCACGATTTAACGTGTTTACCGTTAGCTAGCGAGTTTCCGGCAAATTCCAGAATTTTCTACCGTTACATGGATTATTTTAACTTTTTATCAAATATAATTTTTATGGTTTAGTTTATTTATTAATTATGTAACGTTTAAACTCAAAATAACCATAAATAATTACTGTATTTTCTTAACCTGGTATCTGATTACAAAACGGAGCGGGTTTTGGAGACCCGATTTATACAAATGTTACAGTATCCCCTACTTTTAGGAATTTCGTCCCGAAATTTAAACAGTTGAAGTAGTAGGGAAAAGATGAGGGTATTTTTCACGCATTGAGTCTTCACGTTCCCAAGTAAACTCAGGTCCCCGTTTCGACTCCCAGCGTACCCTAACAATAGGAATGCGGCTTCGTCGTAGACGCTTTTCTCCATAGTCCATAATCTCCACTGGTCTTTCAATAAAGTGCATGGATTCATCGATCTGAATATCTTCTAGTGGAATATGAAGATTCTCATCAGCGAGGCACTTCTTCAAGTTCGACACGTGGAATGTGGGATGAATCCTATCGAGTTCTTCCGGTAGGTCAAGCTTGTACGCTACAGGACCTACTCTTTCGAGTATCTTGAAAGGTCCTACGTAACGTGGTGCTAGCTTTCCCTTTTGACCAAAACGAACTACTCCCTTCCACGGTGATACTTTTAAAAGCACATGATCACCAACGCTAAATTCCAAGGGCTTCCGTCGTTTATCTGCGTAACTCTTTTGACGACTTTGAGCCGCTAGAAGATTGTTTCGGATTTGATGAATCTTATCTGTGGTTTCTTGGATCAGTTCTGGACCAGTAATTTGTGCTTCCCCAATTTCGTGCCAACAAACAGGAGATCGGCACTTTCGACCATATAAAGCTTCAAAAGGTGCCATGCCGATGCTAGAATGATAACTGTTGTTGTACGAAAATTCAACTAACGGTAGATGGGCGTCCCAATTTCCCTTGAAGTCTATGACACATGCTCTAAGCATATCCTCAAGGGTTTGAATGGTGCGCTCAGACTGTCCATCAGTTTGAGGGTGGTAGGCGGTACTGAGATCTAATCGAGTGCCCATAGCGGATTGTACTGCTTGCCATGTTCGTGAGGTGAAACGACCATCACGATCAGAAATAATACTTATTGGTACCCCGTGCCGGCTTACGATTTCGTTGATATAAATACGAGCAAGCTTTTCGTTCTTGAAATCTTCTCGAATAGGAATAAAGTGAGCTGATTTTGTAAGTCGGTCTATAATCACCCATATAGTGTCATACCCACTAGAAGTGCGAGGTAACCCGGTAATGAAATCCATGGTTATATTTTCCCACTTCCAAACAGGTATTTCTGGTTGGACTAGAAGTCCTGAGGGTCTTTGGTGTTCAGCCTTTACTTTAGAACAAGTGAGACACTTGGAAACAAAAACAGCAATATCTTTCTTCATTCCAGGCCACCAATAGGTGTACCGTAGGTCTTGATACATCTTATCGGCTCCTGGGTGTATAGAATATCGCGTCTTATGAGCTTCATGCATGAGTGTTTCACGAAGATTGATGTGGTTAGGAATCCATATACGATCTAGGTAATACAAAATACCATCAGATTTAGTTTCAAGTTTTAGCTCGGCTCCGCAGGACATCTCTTTTTGTACATCTTCCTCTGTTATTGAAACGTGTTGAGCTTCTCGAATTTGATCCTTAATATTGGTTATAATTCGCGAACATAGAAGATGAATGGAGTTCGCATAACCCTTTCGACTAAGTGCATCAGCCACCACATTTGCTTTACCAGGGTGGTATCTGATTTCACAGTCGTAATCATTTAGGAGTTCGACCCATCTTCGTTGCCTCATATTTAACTCTTTCTGATTGAAGATATGTTGAAGACTCTTGTGGTCAGTGTAGATTTCACACTTCGTACCATAGAGATAATGTCTCCATATCTTAAGAGCAAATACAACAGCTCCAAGTTCAAGGTCATGAGTGGTGTAATTCTTCTCGTGTGTCTTGAGTTGCCTTGAGGCATAAGCTATGACTTTTCCTCTTTGCATGAGAACGCATCCTAATCCTTGCCCTGACGCGTCGCAATAGACTACAAAATCATCACAACCTTCAGGAAGAGTGAGGATTGGTGCATCACAAAGTTTTTGCTTGAGAATTTGAAAGGCTTCTTCTTGCTTGGGCCCCCATACAAATGGTTTCCCTTTATGGGTTAAAGCCGTGAGTGGCACAGCAATGCGAGAGAAGTTTGAAATGAACCGACGATAATAGCCAGCTAGTCCAAGAAAAGACCTTACTTCAGTTGGTGCTCGTGGAGCTTGCCATTCTTGAACTGCTTTGATCTTTGATGGGTCCACATGTATTCCTTTGTCATTGACTACATGCCCGAGAAATTGCACCTCTTTTAACCAGAATTCACATTTAGAGAACTTGGCATAAAGCTTTTCCTTTTCTAGAAGTGCAAGAACAAGTCGCAGATGACGCTCATGATCAGCTTTAGATTTTGAATAGATAAGAATATCGTCGATGAATACAATAACAAATCGATCAAGGTAAGGTTTGCAGACTCTATTCATTAGGTCCATGAAAACAGCTGGTGCGTTGGTTAATCCAAATGGCATAACCATGAATTCATAGTGACCATATCGAGTTCGAAAAGCAGTTTTAGGGACGTCTTCTTCCTGCACTCTAAGCTGATGATAGCCAGATCGAAGGTCGATTTTTGAAAAGCAACAGGCACCTTGTAGTTGGTCAAGAAGATCATCTATGCGAGGTAAAGGATATCGATTTTTGATAGTTAACTTGTTGAGCTCTCTGTAGTCGATGCACATGCGAAAAGATCCATCCTTCTTCTTTACAAAGAGTACAGGTGCACCCCAAGGCGATGAGCTGGGGCGTATAAATCCCTTGTCAGTCAACTCTTGCAATTGACTGGCTAGCTCTTGCATTTCAGAGGGGGCTAACCTATATGGAGATTTTGCCACTGGTGTAGCACCAGGTATAAGATCGATACGAAATTCGACATCTCTGATTGGAGGAAGTCCTGAAATATCGTCAGGAAAAACTTGTGGAAAATTTTTTACAACAGGGATATCTTCAAGTTTCTTTTCTGAGGTCCTCTTCTTGATGATATGGGCTAAAAACGCGACATATTTCTTGCGAAGGTATTTTTGAGCTTGAAGACAAGTCATTAATTTGAGCCCTTTCGCCGAGGTTTCTCCAATAATTCGAAGAGTCTGACCGTTTGAAAGAGGAATACGAATAAATTTCTCACGACATACAACTTCCGCATGATGCTGACTGAGCCAATCCATTCCGATTATGATGTCGAAACTTCCCAGCTTCATAGGAATAAGATCGACTGAGAAATCGTGGTCGTTTAGGGTGAGCGTACAGTTGCGCAAAATAGAGTCTAACGAAACTGGTTTTCCATCTGCAACTTCCACCGTTATGGATTCCGCGAGCTTATCTCGATTTTTACTTAAGATAGGTTCAAACTCTAATGACACAAAACTTCTATCCGCACAAGTATCAAATAACATAGTGGCATATCTACCATTTATAAGAAACGTACCGTTGACCACATTGCCGTCAGCTCTGGCCTGGTTTGCGTTAATATTGAAAGCTCTTCCTCTAGCAGGTGGAGGAGCCTGGTTTGCTTGATTCACAGGGTTGGCTTGGGCCTGAGCATGAATGATATTGACCAATCTTGGACATGTGTTTCTGAAATGACTTGGGTCGCCGCAATTGAAACATGCCCGCATAGGTTGGCCCATAGGGTAGTTGGGTTGATAGTATGTTTGGGCTAGATGTTGAGTGGGTGGAAATGGTTGTTGTTGTTGGGCTTGACCCATTAATTGTTGGTGGGTTTGGGTTATAGGTTGGTGGCGGTTTGTTCGTTGGAGCGTGCGGCAGTTTTGAACAGTGTGTCCAGCGCGACCGCAGCCGGTACAGTATTGGCAAGGATAGTCAGGGGAGTGGTGATACTGACAACGGTTACATTTTGGTAGTGGCCCTGTGTATGGTCTTTTGTATGGCGCGGGTGGAGGAGTGGCTTGAGTGATGGGTGCAGCAGGAACAGGGGTGTTGGTTTGGGTGACTGCAAAGTTCCTGGTGTTACGCTTCCTCTTGTTAGCAAATTTAGAGGAAGGGGTGTGGTGGTTTGAGGTTTGTCCCTCAGCAGGGGTTTTCTTCTTTTCCTCCTTGAACTTCCCATTGCGAATTCGGTTTTCGGTCAGTTCTGTTGCCAACTCCATGGCAGCTTCGAGTGTTACCGGTGAAACGCTGACAACCGAATCTTGGATCTTCGAGGGAAGTCCTCGAATGTAATGTTCGATCAGACGGTAGGTTGGAGTGAATAAGTTTGGAACCATTTGGTTCAACTCCAAGAACCTTTTGTTGTAAGTCGAGTGATCACCATCTTTTTGCTTCAAGGCATGAATTCATCTTCCAATTTCTTAATTTCACTTCTAGGACAGAATCGCCTAGTCATGATTTCCCTTAACTCCTCCCAAGTTAAGGCCATCGCATCATCCGTTCCCCTCTTTCCTTTCTCGGTATTCCACCAAGTGAGAGCTACCCCAAGTAGTCTCCCGGTGGCATAACGAACTTTGCGATCCTCAGGACAATCGCAGTTTAAGAAAACGTTTTCCATCTCCTCGAACCAATGTAGGAGAGCAGTGACTCCCTCAGTCCCTTCGAATTTCGGAGGATCACAGGACTTAAAATGTTTGTAGGAGCATTTGATGGTAGGAGGGTTGTTGATGATCTGGCCCTGTTGTTGAGGAGGGTTAGTAGGATTTGCAGCAAGGGCTTGTTGTACTTGAACTACGATGTCAGGTAATATCGTGGCCATTTGATTCGCGATATGAGTGGCCAAACGTTCCCGAGACTTTTCCGGTTTCCTACTCCTTCGATGCGGTCTAGACGACATCTACAGGATCATAAAATGAGAAGATTGTGAGTTTATGGTATCTTTTTAGGTGTCATGTGTCTTTAAGAAAAAATGAAAATACATAAATATCAATAATGCAACTACATCCAAAGGATGTCTTGGGTTCGCTCATGTTGGGCCTCAAATGTCCCCATACCTTCACCTATATAGTCATGTGGGCCCCCATGGCTATTTGCTTGGTAGGATTCACATTAGTATTGGCAATTTAACACTCGCATCCCCCGAATGCTAACCACAAAATATTTTCATGAGATATTTGGTCGGAACGTGTCCAGGTGTAGACACAATGACAACTCAAAGTGGGATTAGCTCTCACGACGTTTGGTATAGCATGCTTTGGCCTAATAGGTATTTCGTACTCTCATCGTTAGTCCCCAGGTAGGCAAACTGGTCCTTTATTTTGGATTTATACGAATGCCAGCCTAGACAGGACGTTCCGACTACCGGTACTAGTACCCTTCCAGTTACTACATGCCCGTCATGAGAACTCACTTTGATGAGATTTGAAAACACGAAAATCATTGTAAAATCAATCATGATGTGGTGTGTGCTTGCATGGATGTGATATGTTATGATCATACGATTTCATGATAGGCATTACTTGATAATACATACTTATGAACATGCTTGAACAATATCAAATGTAACATTTAACATAAACAATAAACATCATGAGATTTGGCATATAACACACAAAATTCTTATAAGTTTCTAATCGACTATAGTATAGGCTCTAAGGGTCTAATAACCTATCCTATATCCCTATAGTCATTGCTCTGATACCAATCTGTAACACCCCGACCCGCAGCGGAAATAAGAGTCGGGCATAATTGGGTTATCACCAAAGCACATGACATTTACTATTATGTTTCATAATTAAATGAAGTCAAAGTTACATTTCTCAAACATCCAAACATGTCCATTCATTACAAGGGAAAATAACCAAAAATAATCCAAATACTAAATCGTTTTATTCCTTCTAATCCAGGTCCTACGTGTTCCTAGCTGCTGCTGGTTCACCTGTATCATGTGTAAAATAGGGGGTTTTTTGGGTCAACATAAGTTGGCGAGTGAACCTTATAGATAAACATTTGATAATAATTGTCTGGTTAGTTTATCAATAAAATATTGTGCATAATCATAAAAGAGCACATGTATGGAATCAAACATTGGCAAGCATCAATTAAAAATCGATAACATACATGAACATACCAACAGCATATAACAATTAACATAATTGAACTGTGCGATCAAGGCTCAATCAAACGGAGCCGATCGTATTGCATGAACTGGAAATGTAAATTGGACTGTGCGCTCAAGGCTCAATCAAACGGAGCCGAACGTATTGCATGAACTGGAAATGTAAATTGAACTGTGCACTCAAGGCTCAATCAAACGGAGCCGAGCGTATTGCATGTATTGAAATGTAAAATGAAATGACCGATCAAGGCTCAATCAAACGGAGCCGATCGTGCGGGCACGCCCTGATCAACCGCATAATAAAATGGGGATCAAACTCAACCTCGATGGATGGGGAGCTACGGCCTCGGCAATTGCATGTACTGAAATAATAATTTGCAAACAATAATAACTACTTAACAGCAACAAACTAATACACATGTCATGATATGATATATGCACAATAACTTGGTTATAATATGTAAATGAACAAGACACATGATACACCCCAAAAACGTGATTAAAACGGGGAATTTGAAGGGTTCACTCACATTGGGTGCGTTGGATTGGATATAGCGAGATGCGCACGATTTAGACGAGCGAGTCGACGAGGAATACTAACCTAAATTACAACGGAAAATATATTAGAATGGATGGATTTTATTAAGGATTCTAATGGGATTTTTAGATATATTTTTGTGAGTTTATGGCTATTTTCTATCTTTAAAAATGTTATTTTTAAGTATTTTAAATTGATTTTTAAATTAAAATAAACAAATAAATATTTAAAAAAATATATTATTTTTTTACTGTTTGACCGTTGACCGTTGACCGGTTCGGTCAGCGGTAATTATTTGCGCCAAGCGGGATTCGAACCGGTGACCTTCCGTTCACGCGCACGTAGCTCTACCAGCTGAGCTACGTGACTAACCTGTTAGAAACCCAGTTTTAATTATATTTATATACTTATTCGAACTTACCGAAAATTCCTTTATTTTGCAAAACGTTTTAATCTCACGGACCGGTGCTTGTGACGGGACTCGATCGCGCGACGTGAAGTTTGTTTTGCACACAGTCCACCGCTGGACTGTGTGTCTAACCCGGTTATATTCTTGATTTATATTATACTTAACAACTACCCGTTCTAACCCGGTTAGTTCATGAATAAAAAGAGTGTTATTACGTGAAGCGTGTGTGCAGTAAGGATCGAACTCGGGACGTGTATGTTAACTTTGCACACAGTCCACCGCTGGACTGTGTGTCTAACCCGTTTATTATCCGAATTTTATTTAGTCTTATCCCGGTTTTCAGTTCATCTTCTTCACTACAATTACCGACTTCACTCAAACGACTGGTTCTTGATTTAACTATTTAAAATAACATGACTACTAGCTTGAATGAACAAAACCGAACAGTTTGGGGGGAGGAAATACCGGACAGGTCGTCTTCTTTAAGGAGTCCGGCGAAATCAGGTAGCTCTGTTTTTGGACCTCCGGTTGAGAGAGTCTATCAACAGAATTAAGGAATTAGTTTTGAAATTAAACCAGAGTACATGGATTATTAGCACGATTTAACGTGTTTACCGTTAGCTAGCGAGTTTCCGGCAAATTCCAGAATTTCTCCGGCGAACCCAGAAATCCAGCAAAGTCTTCTGTGACTGATTTAGAGTAATGGATTAATGTTAGTGGAGTCCTAACAATAGATTGAAACCGCAAAGGAGGAAAATCTTACCGGTTTGTGTTGAACACGGTTTTCCGGCGAGTTTTGCAGAGGATTCCGGCGAACAGTTTTTGGTGCTCAAAAGACTTGAAAACGCGACGAAAAGGAAATGGAGTGTATTTGAGACGGTTCTAAATCGCATAAATGATTGGAACCTGAATTATTTGGAGTTTGAATACTTTTCGGTTTCAAAAACCGGAACTTTAAGTTCATTCAATTTGAACTTAATTAGAAACCGATATTCATCGGTTATAAGCTAGCTAAACGAGTTTGAACCGATTAGGCGATTCGGAATACCGATTTCCGTTATGCAGATGGCATTAACGGTTGATTGAGTTCGCGTATAAGATTCAATTGTTTTCCTAAAGTTATCAGAAAACACTTGATGGCGGAGTGGTTTGGGAAGTGGATGTTAAGTTGTTGAATTGTTTCAGCTGACCCGGGTTCGAGTCCGGTCAGCTACAATTTTTTTTTTAATTTTATTTTAACTTTTTATCAAATATAATTTTTATGGTTTAGTTTATTTATTAATTATGTAACGTTTAAGCTCAAAATAACCATAAATAATTACTGTATTTTCTTAACCTGGTATCTGATTACAAAACGGAGCGGGTTTTGGAGACCCGATTTATACAAATGTTACAGTTTATTGATGACATCCTGATTTACTCGAAGTTGAGAGACGAACACGCGTGCCATCTCTGTTTTGTCCTCGAACTTCGTCAAGGTAATCGTCTTTACGCTAAGTTCTCAAAATGTGAATTCTGGCTCGAAGAACTCCAATTTCTCAGCCACATCGTTAATAGTCAAGGAATTCACGTCGACCCTGCAAAGATTGAAGCTGTAAAGAGTTGGATTACACGGAAGAATGCTTCCGAAATCCGTTCATTTCTTGGATTGGCGGGTTACTACCGTCGATTCATCGCCGACTTCTCGAAAATCGTCGTTCCGCTTACCGTTTTAACTTATAAAGACAAACCTTTCATTTGGGATTCCAAGCAAGAGGAAGCCTTTCAAACCCTCAAGCATATGCTATGCAATGCTCCTATACTCGCTCTTCCCGACGGAAACGACGATTTCGTTGTATACTGCGATACCTATAATCTTGGTCTTGGTTGTGTTCTCATGTAACGAGACAAGGTTATCGCGTATGCGTCTCGACAACTCAAGATCCACGAGAAAAACTACACAACCCACGATCTCGAACTCGGTGCAGTTGTTTTTGCATTGAAGATATGGCGACACTACCTTTACGGTACTAAGTGTACGGTCTTCACCGACCATAAGAGCTTACAACATATCTTCAATCAAAAGGAACTGAATATGCGCCAACGCAGATGGGTTGAACTTCTCAACGATTACGATTGCGAGATACGCTACCATCCCGGCAAAGCAAACGTCGTCGCCGATGCTCTAAGTCGACGAAGCTATGTGTATAGTGTTTGTGACTCTCAAGCTTTGAATGAACTCGAAATCATGATTCGCCCCCATCAATTCGCTTGTTTTAACGAGAATACTTTGGAGGAAGAAATGAAATGTGGTGCCGAAACTCAGCTCGTTGTTAAACCGAATGGTATTTATTACTATCTCGGTCGCATCTGGATTCCCAGCCGTGACAATCTCCGTGAGCTGCTAATGACCGAAGCTCATAAATCTCAATATTCCATTCACCCCGGTGCCGACAAGATGTAACAGGACCTTCGTCCTAAGTACTGGTGGCCGGAATGAAAAAGGATATCGTCGTATACTTCTAAAGTGCTTTACTTGTTCGAAGGTTAAAGCCGAACATCAAAGGCCCTCTGGCTTACTTGAACAACCCGAAATCCCGATGTGGAAGTGGGAGAGTATAACTATAGACTTTACTACGAAACTTCCCCGCAGTTCATCTGGTCACGATAGCATTTGGGTTATCGTGGATCGTCTTACCAAATCTGCACACTTTATTGCTATACGAGAAGACTTTAAGGTCGAACGACTAGCCCTAATCTATACCGACGAAGTTATATGTCGACACGGGACGCCTCGTGACATCATTTCTGACCGCGACGGTCGCTTTACCTCGCGTCTCTGGGAGACCTTTCAATCTACTCTCGGTACTACTCTCAATCTCAGTACCGCCTATCACCCTCAAACCGACGGTCAGACTGAGCCCACGATTGCACCCTCGAAGACATGCTTCGTGCATGCATCATAGATTTCAGTGGTAGTTGGGATACACATTTACCTTTAATTGAATCTCGTACAATAATAGTTATCACACCAGCATACAAACGGCTCATTTTGAGGTGCTGTATGGAAGAAAATGTCGATCGCCTATTGCATGGCACGAGATCGGAGAAACACAAATCACCGGTCCCGAGCTGATTCAAGAAACGACAAAAAAATCCTCCAGATCATAGACAATCTCCTGAAAGCTCGGAGTCGTCAAAAGAGTTATGCCGACAAACGCCGCAAGCCCCTGCAGTTCGAAGTGGGAGATCACGTTCTCCTAAAGGTTGCACCTTGGAAGGGAGTGGTCCACTTCGGAAAGAAAGGAAATCTAGCGCCACGATACGTGGGTCCCTTTAAGATTCTGGAAATTAATCGGTAAAGTAGCCTATCGTCTCGAACTACCGGCGGAACTTAATAACGTCCATCCGACTTTCCACGTGTCTAACCTCAACAAATGCCTAGCCGAAGAGAACCTCCATATACCTCTCGAAGATCTGCAAGTCAACGAGACTCTCCATTTCATGGAAAAGCCTGTCGAGATCATGGACCGAGAAACCAAGAAACTACGGCGCTCTCGCATCCCTATCGTGAAAGTCCGATAGGAAGGCAAACGCGGCGCGAAGTTCACTTGGGAATTGGAAAGTGACATGAAGGCAAAGTATCCGCACCTCTTTGTTACGCCCACTACTTAAATTTCGGGACAAAATTTCCTAAGGTAGGGGAGACTGTAACAACTCCAATTTTCGTTGTTATCTTTTTTTCTTTTATTATCGTTGTATCTATCTTTTGTAATCCCGAGATTCGGTTTATAACAAAGTTATGTTCCTTAAATTATGTTGAATTACAGTCATATCGCGTCTAATCACTTATCAAACGCATCGCTAATCTAATCGCAATCACAACTAACTATGCTATTATACGAGCCGAGTGTGTTATTAGTTAGTAAACACTTGTGATGCCATCGCATTGCATCGCAAATTGCAGTTAATCATATGGTTTTATGTTATTTGTGTGTTATGTGTACTTATGATTATGATTACACTCGCTATCGCATCGCTCTCACATATTCGAATCGCTAAATCGCACTATTACATCACTTATAACGCTAAATATAACTACCTAATACGAACCGAATCGCCGAACGAACTCTTAACGCGAAATAATCGAAGAAATGAGTTTTGGCAAGTTCGCTCGAACTTGGGTGACCCCAAGTTCGGCGAACTTGACTGGCAAACATAAAAACTTCCACTTTCCCACAAGTTCTCTCGAACTTGCCTTGGTTCTTCACAAAATCAGCAAGTTCGGCCGAACTTGTCTTACATCCTTAGAAAAACTAGCAAGTTCGCCCGAACTTGCATGAAATCATGCAAGTTCGACCGAACTTGACTCCACCAGCTCTCAGTTTTGTCTTCTCCTATAAATACTCAGCTCCATTCTCTCATTTGAACTTGCTGCAACTTCGCCCAGAGCTCTCAAAACCCGAAACCCCCTGTTTTCTAAGTAAGATTCAACCCGATTTCAACTACAATGATGATCAACACGTTTTACAACGATTTTGCACAAGGCTCTGCCTTCGTTTTCATCAAATCTCTTTATTTTACGAAATCTTCATTTTTTTATACAAAACTTCTCTTTTACACTCAGATCTACTCTTAGATCTGAGTAAAACCTTTTAAACCATCGATTTTTACACAATATTCGGACTAAACGACGTATGTTTTGTTCACTTTGAAGTGGAACAAGGCGTTGTCGAGCTAGATCTCAGATCCGGAAGCACAAGAACGAAATCGTCACATTACACAAGCTGGACTAACCCGTACGAACCTTTAAGTTCGTCCGGATTAGCCTGAGTTTCTGTAAAATGGCTAAGTTCGCTCCATAAGACCTCTCCAGCCTAAGTTTTACTCAGTGACTTAAGGTTGGGGGAATGGACACTCGATTTCCTCAGCAAACGGCGAAAAACGCACGATTTGGATGCCAAAACGATCAAGTTCGCTCGAGATTTACTGATTATTATGCAACTCAACAGTCAAGTTCGCTCGAACTTGCACCCTCTGGGTCAAGTTCGGCCGAACTTGAGTCAAAACCTTCAACAGAACACCACAAGTTCGCTCGAACTTGTCAAGTTTCTCAGGAAACTTCACAAGTTCGGCCGAACTTGCAGGTTCTGTCAACACCTTGTACAAGTTCGACCGAACTTGTCTCCAAACACAACAGATCCTCAAGTTCGGCTTAATTATATTGACGTTTTATTTTAACATATGTGGCAGGTTGAGGTTAGCATGAGATGCATTGGATTATGTCTAGTTTAGTTGTTTTAGTTTGTTTTGATTTGGAAACTCATGTTTTAAATTTAGGGGATATCGAACCTGATTAGTGCTTATGAGAAAACAAGTTTCTGTAATAATTGTTTGGAAATGTTATGTTTGATAGTATGGGATGTTAAACGTTAAGTAATATTATTGGACAATTGTTATGGAATTCTCGTGAGACAATCAGGTCGCTCCTAGTGTTCATCTACACCGCTAGCATTGCTACTAGTGAGATATACTGAGCACGGTTGTTGTTATACAACTAGATCCACACAATCTCATCCAATCAACACAGTTACACAATCTACTAGCACATATATACCACATCCATACAATCTCATCCAAACTAGTACACATATTCATGCAAATCAACTAGCGAGTAGAGACTCATAAGGGCATTTGTAGTCATAAAGCCCCTTTGAGGGCGTTATGCGACAAGTGTCACGCCACGTCATAGTGGGGTGTTGTGGGGCGTTATATCACTAGAAGGCGTAGTCATAAAACCCCTACCTCATCATTACTCAATAATATTTTTTATTTTTTTTATAATTAATTTACTCAATAATTTTTGAATTTCTCATTCCCTCGCGCCGCTATACACATCACGGACATCCAAATTTCTCCACCCAAGCGCCTTGCGTATAGGTGTTTGGGGGCGCAATGGGGCGCCATCGTCTTCCTCTTCGTGATATACTGCCCCATTACACATACTCTTAACACTTACCCACATCTCATCCTTAATCCACTTGCAATTAGTGCACATAAGGTCCACACAAATACTAATATCGCATGCATAAACAAACCACCATTGAAACACACATGATTAACCCCTTTTTTTACCCCACAAACATGGTTAATTATACTTTAAAAACTCACTTTCAATTAATTTGTTTAAACAACCACAAAGGCTCAAAAATCAACTTTAGGGCTCAACTAGTTTAGCACACGTTAAATGTTTGCCACTCGTTTCACGACAATTTTATTACTTGTACGTGCATCAACCCGAAATCTCATTATAATAGTTAGAATAGGGCATACATAACTCACATGTATTAACTAGATCTAGATCGATCTCTAGCTATTTATTCGTTTCTTTGGACCCAAATAGGCCGAAACCACCAAAATTGTCGCTTGTCGTCGTTGATCTTCACCCTAGAGCTCCGGTTATTGGCTGTGAACCACCAACACTGTCTAGGTTGTCCCGTTCATCCCACAATAACCCGATCGCTCCAGAGATATGTTACCACATTTTCTCTCTATCTTTAGTTGTTTCATTACTAGGTACCGCATTTTCTCTCTGTACTATTGTTGATGGCGGCTCCAACAATTAAAGCCAAATGTTTTGTTTAACCTAAGGCTATATGGTGTAGGATGAATCCCCTAGGGGTTTTACCACGTCACATCAGTGACACATATGCGCCACATAAGCGACGAACTTTTTCGTTAACTTCACGGTGTAGGATAGCCTTTAAACAATATTAAAAAAAACCAATAAGAAAAATTATGATTGGTTGGCATAAATAGGCTCCACATGCATAACCTGGTTGGCAATTGTTAAAGAGTCCCCCGCCCCCCAAAACGCCCACATGGCGGTGTTTGGGGCGCCAACAGACTGATGTGGCGAGGGGCGCTAGCCCACACCATATAGCCTAACCAGTCTCGCCAAAATTTTCATCAAAGTCATATATGAAATACCCTTGTTAATCACAATCAAAGTGAACCCTTTGCGGAGCATGTCTCCCATTAGTAGTTAATTTTATATTCATGATCTAGTGGTCCTGTGTTGTGTTATTGTGTTTACCCTTCATAAAAGTGGTGTACATGCAACTATTTGAAACTCTAAGGTTACATGGTATTTAAGCGTAAAGGATTAAGGTAAAAGAAAGTTAATTTTACTAGTGATATGGGAACTTACTTTTTATTATGGACCTATGATCTTTCCTTCTTTTATATTATATCACTACATTATGTTACATTCAAGACAAGATATGCTTAAAATGAATAATCGCATTCGGTAATCCTTATACGCTCATCTAGTTAACATGTTTTGTGACCGAGTCTGCTTTTGTTCTTGTCAAGAACAAAAGCAAACCCGACACAAATTAACACAAACTATTAAAATATAATAAAGCCCCCTAGATTCCATGAATGCGGAGTCTCATGCACCGGGTTTGCCCTTTATGAAAATATATAAGTATGTTACATCAATACCCGCTCTACAATTTAAACTATGGGTAAAAATGTATATACATTTAAATCCGATTTAGAAAAACACGACCTACATTGCAGACATCGCCATAGAGTTGACTTTACGTTCTTTGACCTTCATGTACAAACCCTGCAAAACACGTAAACATTTAGTTTGTAGGTAACATATAAATAATTATTATTGAAATAATATAACTCCTGTAATCACATCTAACAGTGATCATATTATTATTCAAAAATATACTATTCCTAAAATGATATAATTTGTTTAATCATATCTAACATACTAATTGCCTATGTGAATTATAAATGCTTTTGAAAAAATGTACTGGGTTGCCCGACCCGACCCATTTCAATCAGTTAAGAAATACCTGTTTAGACCTGTTACCAGACCCAACCCGCCAATTTTACCACCTATGAAAAAGATTCGGGTAAGGAAATTACACTTGTCGTGTGAATGGTGGCACCCGTTGTCATGTTAATCTTTTGATTTGGAACCAACTCGAATTCAATATTCTGCAAAAATATTGCGAGTGCAACAATTGCTTCCAGCATAGCAAATTGATCACCTACACATTTTCGTGGGCCGCCACTGAATGGGATAAACCTACAATGGAGACTTTTTCAGGTCAAACAAGCTAACTTTCGACTTCAAAATTTATATAAGTTATTCAAGTATTTGCAAAAAGTTTGACATAAATATAAGCATATACTGATCAATACGATACAAAAATGGTTTATGCAAAAATTAAAACAAACGTGGAATAATGTCAAAGTCAAAAAGTGACATGTTTGACTATATATTGTCAAAGTTAAGGTGGATATGAGATTACTTGTAATCAGTATTGGATTCATTTGGCACCGGCCCGTCTAATCCAAATCTTTCAGGTATGAATTCTTCTGCTCTTTCCCAAACCTTCAAAATTCATATATAATTAAATAAAGAGTAAAATGCCATTTTTGTCCCTGAGGTTTGGCCAGCTTTACGACTTTCGTCCAAAGGTTTGTTTTTTCCGCTTATAGGTCCAAAAGGTTTGAACACTTGTCATTTTCATCCGGCTTGTTAACTCCATCCATTTTTCTCTGTTAAGTCAGGGGTATTTCTGTCTTTTTTTTGTTGTTAACTTAAGGGGGAAAATGGATGGAGTTAACGATCCGGATGAAAATGGCAAGATTTCAAACCTTTTGGATCCAGATGCGGAAAAACAAACCTTTGGACGAAAGTCGCAAAACTGGCCAAACCTCAGGGATGAAAATGGCATTTTACTCTAAATACAAAAGGTAAAATCCAAAATCACATCATTGTATGATTTATACAAATTTTTAACTAGAATAGAAACAAAGAAATAGTGTATAATGTAATCACACCTTGGATGAATGATGGATGTTATAAACCGATATCATAATATCTTGACCAGGGTTGACCTTGTAATTTCCCGGAAGCACATCTTTGACTATAGCTCTTCTTATCAAGACCTAATCAAGACGTTATACAAATGTGTGCAACAATTTTTAAAACCTAAATGAAAAAAAAATATTGAAAAAAAAAGATTTAAAAAGTTGGGTATTTACATACCGGGGGATGTGGGTAAAGACGCATAGACTCGTTTATGCATCGTGTTATAAATTTAAGGTTTTTAATGTCTTCGTAAGTTGGAGGGCGACCCTGTAAAACTCTATCAACTTCTTCTTGTGCCTTCATTAAAGAAGCTGCGTCCTATATAACAATTTAAACTAAAACTATTAAAATTTGTTATTTCAAGTTGACTATGTTAAATTGAATCTAGAAAATACTGCTTTTGAATAACAAAAGTCAAAGGTAGAGCCTTTACTCTTGTATCATAAACAACAATATAAATCAATCATTTTGTTTGTTAAAACGAAAACTAATGGTTAAATTGACACGTGGTTTAAGACATAAAATATTGAATCACAAGTTTGATAATGTTGAAGGGTACCTTACTTAAAAGATACGTAGTCCAAGTCAACACTGAACCGGTGGTTTCATGTCCGGCAACCAACATTGACAAAAGGTCATCACGTAGTTGTTGGCTCGAAACCTAAACATAAAACAGGAGAAAAAAAAAGACCAAATATTAACATTTTATATAGCCATTCGGTCCATTACTTACAAATATATCATATCTCTAATGGGTCAACACTTACGATTTAGAAAAAAAGAAGAAGTAGATTAAAGGGAACGGGTCAAAACTATCGCAAAGAGCAACTTTTATCATTTTATAAAAAGATAAGATAATGATTGAAATTAATTATATTTGTGTGAGCAAAGTACACGGATGGTCCCTGTGGTTTACCAAAATTTTGGATTGGGTCCCTACTCCCTAGCTTTCCAAAAGTACAGGGATGGTCCCCGTGGTTTGCACTTTGTAACGCATTTAGTCCTCAGCCAACAAATCTAAAGGTTTTAGCATGTCCAAGTTAGGGACTAAATGTGTTACAAAGTGCAAGCCACAGGGACCATCCATGTACTTTGGAAAAAAAAATGGGGACTAAATGCGTTACAAAGTGCAAACCACAGGGACCATCTGTGTACTTTTCGAAAGCTAGGGAGCAAATCTAAAATTTTGGTAAAGCACAGGGACCATTACTCTATTTGTGTAATCTATTACACTTAATTATCTACGAAAAAGATTATGATGTTAAATTAAAAGTTGTTTGGGGTCAACGATACCCGTCTCATTCCATACCAAATATAAACTACCCGTTTGACTCATTACTCAACCCGTTTATACGAAAAAGAACTTGATATTAATCACTATTTGCAGACCTCTTCTCTGCTAGCAAGCAAGAATCGTAGTATGCTTGGGTCTGCATCATTTACGTAATCTTCATCGTCAATTTTTTCACCTTCTTTTTCAACGATTTCCTTACATTTTATAATAAGTTCTTCGACGGTTTCTCTAATTACCGTAACCGCTTGCTCGGCTTTTATTTGTCTTGGTATAATCTTACATAACGCACTTATCTGCACCAAAAAAACCATTCACACGTTATCTTTAGTTGACTTTTTATTTAACATCAGCCATCGGAAAAATAAGTGTAACAGTTTGACTAATAAGGTCAAACCTGTTACCTTCTTAATCCGGACAAAATCATATCCAAAAACTATCTCCTCTATCTCGCTTTATTACAGATGATTACCTTATTATAATTATATTCAAAACCACTTGACCACTTTTAGGGGTGAGCAGAAAACCGAAAAAACCAAACCAAACCGAAACCGAAAAAACCAAACCGGAAAATTTACGGTTTGATTACGGTTTTACATTTTTTGAAAACCGAAAAAAATGAACCGCACCGAATAACCTAAAAAGTCTTTTTTTTAATGTTTCTTACATATTTATTTAGGAATTATTAGTATTACTCTTGAATGTTACGTATTTAGAATAAAAACATTAACATGTTCATCTATCTTTAAGATGAGTTATATACAAGAAATAACAAAAGTTAACATATAGTTTAAATGATTTTCAAGTATAATAAAAGAAAATATTTTAATAAAAACTTTAGAGAAACATAAAAATGGATTATAAGGTTAGGTTTATGTGAACAATATTAATTGAAAAGGTTAAATATGATTATTAAATGTAAACATTTAAGAAAGATTCTTGAATCTTGAATGATACTTTTTATTTTTGAATCTTACGTAATTTTGTTCCAAATACTGAAAAAAACGAAACCGAATGGTTTTCAATAACCGAAAACCGAACATATTCGGTTATGGTTTCGGTTTTACCATAAAACAAAACCGAACCGAACCGAACCGAACCACTTTAAATAAATACATCAACTAATCAACGCGTGCCCTTAGTCTGACCTAAAAAGTCAAACTGTCTATTTTTACCGTAAATATAAACGTGTAGTATAAAGAAAACCTGCCTTCCAATATGGTAAAAGATCAGTTGAACGTGCTTCGGCTTCTTTTAATGCAGTATAAACTGATTCAATTACAGGACTATCGGCCGTAAGTGAGTCAAAATTGTAGTTAAATACTGCTAGACCATAACGTCAAGAGTTAACTGAGAAAACTGTTGCTCCATGTTAACAGATGTGTCACTGCGTGCGTAAGATCGGAGCTTTTCGACAAGCCGCTCGGAACATTTGCAAAATACGCGATCAACTATTACAGATAAGTATTTTTTGTGAAGTGATGGAACTACAGCCCTGCGCCTTGCCTACGAACAATTTTGAAATTTTAACCAAAACTGAGTTAATAATTACAATTTATTTATTTATTTTTATACAAGTAACATCAATAAAAAGAATTGAATTCAACACGACTTAACATCTTCAAGTCAGTGATTTTGAGTTTTCCCCCAAATTTCCGAGTTTTTGAGGTTTTCTAATAATAACATCTTCCTTGAAAAAAATTGTCAAGAATTAATTTTAACACAACTTAACAACTTCAAGAATCAAAACATTTATTTCAAACTACCCTCAAATTTCAAGATTTTTGAGGTTTCTTTACAATAATAACTTCTTTAACTTAAATCTTCCCAATTATCTATAAGTATAAATAATCAGAAACCATTATCAGTTTACCTAATAATTGAAAAATGATTGCTAGTGATTCAACATATTAACACAAAGTAAAATATATTCAAGTGAAATTAGCATCTTCAGAAAAAAAAAACAAAAAAAAAAGAAACACATCAGAGCAGTGTGCAAACATCAAAAATGCACAAACTCTACACCAAACTAAAACTGAATTTACCGTCCAAGTTTCACGATCTTTTGCAGTTTTCTAACAATAACAACTTCCTTATTCCTTAACTCAAATTCTTTCTAAATTATCTCTAAATAATCAGAAAACCATAATCAATTTACCAAATAACTCAAAATCAATTGCTAGTTGTTCAACATATGAAAGCAAAGTACAATATATTCAAGTAAAATTACCATCTTAATAACAAAATCAACATCAGACCAGTGTACAACCATAAAAAGCACAGCTTCCAAATCGAATTAAAACCGACTTTAACATCCAAAATTACAATATTCTTTTTGCAGTTTTCTAACAATAAGGCTAAGGGGTATGGGGGCATGGGATGGGTCATGGATTGCCACCTCGGATGGTGGATGATGTGCTACACCACCCCCTTTAGGGAACCACCATGGTTCACATGGATAAAACCATGGCAACCACGCACCTCCCTTTCATTAATTAGTTAAATAAATTTTACACAAAAATAAAAAAATAAAAAAATGGGGATGGTGGTTTGGGTCATGACCACACCATATAGGATGGTGGATTGATGGGGAGCGGGGTGACAACTGACATGGAGGGTAATGATGGTCTTGAGGGTCATAACCACACACTATAGCCTAATAACTTCCTTAACTCAATTTCTTTCCAAAATATCTACAATCAAAAAAACATAATCAATTTACCAAAAAAATCAAAATAAATTGCTAGTTATTCAACATATGACAGCAAAGTACAATACTTTCAAGTAAATTTACCATCTTTATAACAAAATCCAAACATAAGGCCGTCTGGTATACTCTAACACTCATAGGTGTGAATTCTAGTTGGCATCCGTTAACACTCATTATACCGCTCCTAAAGGGTGTTAAGAGGCATCAAAAGCTTCATGTGTTAAGATGTTAACCAGGAGAGAGAGGGAGAGAATCAGATATTTGAAAATTTACAAACACACAACATGCTGTATATACATATATTTTAATTAATTTAAGGGCGTTAATGAGGGTTAAACCATTTCCTTGGTGTGACTATGTGAGATTAAGTGAAAGAGGGTCAAATGGATGATGTGGAGCCGCCTACGTGTAGTTAGTTAAGAGGCGTGAAAGTATACCCTATGGCCTAACAAAAATCCAACCACTGTACAAACATAAATTGCACAAATTCTACATCAAATTAACTGAATTCATCAACAATAACAACTTCTTTAACTCAAATCCTTTCCAAATTATCTCTAAATAATCAGAAAACCATAACCAATTTACCAAATTTGAAAGCCAATTTAAACACTTTCATGCCAAATTACCATCTTTACAACAAAAAACAACATCAAACAAAAACAAAAACTTACAGTCCAAAGAGACCCTTCAGCAATAGCAAAACCAGAACCAAACAGAAACTCAGACACCTCAGCAACAAGCCCTTTAGCATAAATACTCCCATAATTCCTCAACACATGCTTAGCAATCTCCGGGTCACTCACAATCACAAAGTTTCTTGGCCCGGCAGCCAATCTATAAATCGCCCATAATCATTCATCCATTTAAACAACGGCAGAAACAGGGCCCCACCCAGAAGATCTGACACGTCATCCAGCTGAGCACTTGCAATGGGTATGTTTGAATCGTCGGTTTGGGTGAGGGAGAGTGACCGGATTAGAGAGGTGAGCCAGTCTGGGCTGACCCATGACCCGTTTTTTGAAGTGGGTTTGGGTTTGGGTTTGTTTTCAAGAGAGGATTTGATTGTGAAGGAGTGGTGGGTTGTGGGTTGAAGTGGGGATGTGGTGGAGATACGGTGGCGGGTGGTGGTGGTGGTTATGAGCGGAGAGAGTGAATGTAGTACACAAGGCATGATGTTGTGAGGATGAAGTATTCGTGCCAAACAGAGGATGGTTTATTCACTAGCCCATTTAGTAACCGAATGAATACTAGCAGTACTATATTTTCAACGGGCCTGCTATTCACACACCTCCAACTTATTTTCACACACTGGTCAAAACGTGACATTTTGGTCCGGTCAATCAGACAAAATTGATGGGTCTGTTGACCGGATCCAAAACCCCGAGCTAGTCAGATGGTCAACCAGACAAAGCTCGGCGTTTTGGTCCGGTTAACAGACCCGTCAGTCTTTGCCTGGTTGACCGGACCAAAACGTCGCATTTTGACCTGACCCATCTGACTAGCTCGGCGTTTTGATCCGGTCAACAGACCCGAAAGCTCGGCATTTTGGTCCGGTCAACAGACCCGTCAGACACCCGTCAGTCTTTGCCTAGTTGACCGGATCAAAACGTCGCGTTTTGACCATAGCTCGACACTGCAAGGTATGAAAATAAGTTGGGGGTGTGTGAATAGACATGGCCTCATTTCCAAAGGTGTCTAATAATTTGTTGTTGTGATGTAAGCAGAGGTGTACAAACCAATTCATTTCTATAACCGGTTTGGTTAATCAGTTATAACAGTTAATTTATTTTTTTACTTTAACCGCTTAATACTTTATTAATCGGTTATTGTTTTAACAAGTTAATTTTGGTTAAATAACCATTTTTTTAAATTCGGTTAACCGGTTCTTATATTATATATCTATAATCGGTTTTAACTGACGATTAAAGTTAATAACTAACCGGGTTAATCTTCTACTGCTTAATAATAGGTTTCGGTTCCAGTTAATTAACCAGCTTTTTTGCCCATCTCTATATACCATATATAGTAGAGGGAATCGGCGTGATACAGTAAAAGAATATAACAATTAGATTGGTTATTTTAATTTAAACTGATCTGAATTTTAGTTGTATGGGAATTGTGCTCAACCCTAATAGACTGCTTAGCTCGAATTAAAATTGAGTTGGCTCAACTCGACCTAATTTGAAGCTTGAGCTCAACTCCAGTAAAATTCGAGTTAGCTCCATTCAACTTGATTTAACTCAATTCGGTTTTGATCCATAACCATAACTAAAACCATAATTTTAAGTTCGGTTCAATTTTGAACCGTCCTATTGATTATTAATAATAGGGTCATAAACCAAGAAAAAAAATTAAAACTAAACAAGCCGATGGGCCCATCGGCACAGCTGAAGGAAACCGTTTAGGAACTTTACTAAGTTGCTTTTCTTTATTTATAAGGGTTTTCTTTGACAATGTTTCTTTAGGTGGGACAAAATATGTTTGAGAGTTCCAGCTTTATAAACTCTAATATATAGGAAAAGTAGAAGGATGAAGGGGTAATTTCACTTTCATTTTAAGACACTAAACTCTCTTAAGTGTCTTAAATTCATGGTAAAATTACCTTTTTTGTCCTAAAGAGTTCGTATATTATAAACATTTCTAAGTTTAATGCATTTGTTTTACTAAGCTGATTTATATCTAATAACATGTGTTCATTAGCTTTTAAAAAGAATGAGTACGTAGTTGTGTTTGATTTCCGCTTCTCAATATTCCGGATAGTTTTAAAAAAGAAACAGGGTTGTTTATAAAATTGAGTATTTTTTTGTATCATAAACTATATGAGTGTATGTGTTGTACATGTACCACGACTAAATGAACCGATTCTAACCAACATCGAGTACTGTTTGGTATCGTGAGCTATACATTACTATGATATTCTTTTTTTTATTTGAATATAATTTACCAATGTGTTGTGGTTTGAAGTGAGGGTTTGGGCGATGTGGTGGGGAAACGGTGGTGGTAGGCATGTTGTGATAGGATGAGCGTTTGGTACAGTACCAATCATTTTAGGTACTTGTACCGGTACTCATTTTTCCTGTTTTTGATACCGGTAACAATATTGATTTTCAGTACTGGTACGGGTCCGTTACTATGCCCATCCCTATGTTGCAAGGATAAAGTTGAAACTATTTTTGCTCAAACAAAATCTTAACTAGTTTGGACTATAGTTTAAAATTAGACAATAGTCTATTCCTTATTGTAGAAATATGATCCACTAGAGTACACGATATCGGGATAGTTGAATTAGGAAGTTCGGAGTTGCATGGGAACATCACCCCGTCCTTTTCGAGGCCGATCAAAAGATTCAAAATCAGGAAGCACTCCAAGATTTGGAGAGAACCAGGGCTTAGACAAAGAAGAATATCGTAAGGATCGTGGGATGGAAGCTCAAGGCCGTGCGGGAACACTGCTTTGTCCAAATCGGGGCAAAGGAAAATTTTCAAGATCCAGGAAGCATACCATGCACCCTTAATTATTTTTGATGTTGCTTGTGTCTAGAATTGTTATCGGTTTTGTTATTATTAGTCTCTTTAAAATATTACAAAAAGAGAGCACATCGCTAGTGTTATTTACTTTTCTGATACTCATTTTATGCATAATATGCAAAGAATAATCTTGATTTATCTGAACATCACGTATGTTTGAAGAATGACTCTCGCTATAAAATTACGAGACTGTCATTATTTACAAAAATAAGGATGGGTGACGATTTTTAACATACATTTAGGTTTATTGATCTCTTACATACATATTAACTTTGATAATATTAAAAGTTGAAAAATACAACTCATTTTATAAGGCATTTATGGGATGAGTACTCTTTTTCTAAGGTAGTTATTAGTCACATATCTCATTTTATAACACTATAGGGTGTGGTTTCTTTTTCCCCATGTCCACCTAGGCGTCACATCACCCTCATCTCCACATCATCACGACTTCCCCATATGTGGGGTGTGGTTCCCCTTCCCCCTCCCTTTTTTTAATTAATTTCATTTTAAATATCTTTTTTACCATAGAAAATTTCAAATAAATAAAATAAAACCAAACATAAATTTATAAAAAATCATAAGAATTACAAAAAAAATCTAAAAATTACAAATAAAAACAACACAAACACATAAACCTACTCTTCGTCAACGTGATCGACACGGAAGTTATTCCATATGTGGTCGATTAAATCCGCACATAGGTTTCCATGTACATGCTCACTACGTAACGCCCACATATTAGAGTCTTGTTGCAACTGGTCAACGGGCTCAACATTTTCATCAATGTCATTCGGGTCGTATTCACAAATAGCTCGACCTTCGTCTTCAATAATCATGTTATGCATTATTAGACAAGCATACATAATGTATCTTAATTTTTTTGATTCATATGCACGAGCCGGTTGTTGTATTATCCCCCATTTGATTTTACGACTCCAAATAACCGCTCATCTTTTCGTGCCGCTTCTTGGGCCTTTGCAAACTTTTTTCTCTTTTTATCATCGGGTAACGGACTAGTTTTAACAATAGTCGTATACGAAGGATATATACCGTCAGCTAAATAATACCCGTGCTTGTATGACACACCATTTCCCGTATTTTCGTCATCTGATGAAGAACTCATAGCGACTATACTAGAAAAATAAATTTATAAAGAATATGAGATAGAATGATAGATAGAATAGTTTGTAGTGAAGTATGATATAAAAAAGGAGGTATATATAGGTTTAAAAAAATAATTGAATTTTTTTATGAAAAAGAGCCGTTAAACGGCTATATACAAACAAACGGTCAAAATTTGAATTTCGGGGAGATCGGGACTACACTCCCGAAGATGCCGATCCCGAATGGGGGGGGGGGGGTGTTCCCGATCGGGGCCTCCTGCCAACTCACCCTCCCGATTGCTTTCACCTATCCACACCCACAAGCCTAAAAAGTAGAAGTATACCAAAATGGAATATAGAAAACGCATTGCCACATTAGAGGTCATTGATTTCTCTTCTTTTCAAACTTAAAATAAAGAAGGATTAGGGGAAAGCCATCATTTAAAGATGCATGATTTTATGTACTTCCAGAATGTGATATTGGTGTTTTCATCTATAATGTAAACAGTTTGAAAAAGAAAATACTTTGTTTTTCTAAAATATTATATGAGTAGGTAGGCATGGCCGTATGGGCGGTTTTTATTGTGTGTGAAAAGGACCACCGCACAGGTTCTATATGAGTAGGTAGGCATGGCCGAATGGGCGATTTTTATGGTGTGTGAAAAGGACCACCGCACAGGACCTGTGATTTTGATGGATACGTGTTTTTTTAAATCCTATATATATGTGTGTATGTGTGTGTATAAAAGCCGGTTACTGTACAAGATGTCTTAACGTACGAAGCGTACGAGATTCAGTATCAACATGCGAAAATTGGTTTATAACATGTGATTTTGGTATTTTTTTTAACATCATGCGAATTTTGTTTTTTTAAACATGCGATTTTGATTTTTTTTTAACATGTGATTTTGATTTTTTAACATAACGTGCGAATTCAATATTGCGTAGGTTCGTACGTTAAGGCATATTGTACAATACAATTTATATATATATATATATAATTGTTTTAAAATAATATACCCATACTTTTCAATACAGACCAACTTACAAATAATTTTTATGCTTTAAAAGTTAGCCAATTGACATTAGTTTTAGTGAGCCCATTTTTTATGGTTTAAATAGTAACTGCATTGTTTATCGTTAAGGCATAAGGGCACATTTTTTCGAGCTCGAACAGGATACACGAATTCTCAGAGACGTCCCTGCAGGTAGAGGTGCACAAAATAACCGGTTAATTAACCGTAACCGATTATTAACCGAAATCGTAACCGGTTAATAACCGATTCAGGAATAACCGGTTAGTGGTTATTTTTAACCATAGGTTAGTACCCGGTTGTAAGTATTTTGTATAGGAACTGGTTATTAACCGGTTATTTTAACCAGTTTTTTAACCGATAGACCAGTTAATTGAAAAAAAAAACGGAAAAAAGCAAAATAACCCGTTAATAACTGAAAATAACCGGTTAACTAACCGAACCGGTTAAAGTAAATAACTGGACCGGTTAAAAAATAACCGGTCAAAGTAAAAAAAATCAAATAAATCGGTATAATCGGTTAACCGAATCGATTATTAAAACTAACCGGTTTCTGCACCTCTACCTGCAGGTAGAAGTAGTGGTGCACAAATCGGGTTTTTTTGAATACCCGGTTTCGGGTATGGAACCGGGTTCCGGTATGACCGGGTTCTACAAAATCTGGTATTGACAATACCCGGGTCGGGTTCGGGTTCGGGTCCGGGTTTTATACAAAAAATGTATACCCTGTATACCCGGGTTCGGGTAGGGTCCGGGTCGGGTTTTCTAAAGCTCGGGTATTATAAGGTAACATCCGTCAAAAACCGGATTAACCAAACCCGCTTCGTTTATTAACCGAACAACCAGTCAAAAATTTCGTTGCATATTTAATGCCCAAATTAATTTTAAACGATACATAATTAATAAGTATATTAGAATATAAAATTTATTTTTGAAAATGTATTAAAAATAGTGAATTAAAAACAATATGCTAAAGCCGGGATTCGAACCCGGATCAGCCGGGTCAAAGGTTAGCACAGCTTTAACACACACATTCAACCGCTCCGCCACTCGTGATCTTTGTTTTCATATTGAAACAATTAATACATAAATTAAATCTGGAAATCAAAACCCAGTTACACAACGCGCCCAAATCCGCTCACGCCGGAAATCCCGACAATTTCGTAAAATTTCGCCGTTTCTTTTTGTCATAACGATTACGTTAACAGTGAGATCGGTTATAACCGAAGAATCCATCAATTTCATTCATGACCTTAAAATTCTATTCGAAACCGAAAAATAAAAATTCAAATCCGGGAGTTATACTTTATTCATTCAGTGAGCTCGCGAGTTTTATCAAAATCACACTCTTCATTTCGCTCAGAAAACTTCGCCGGAAGTCGCCAGAATTCTCTGTAAATTAACCGGAATTTTCCGCCGGAAAACCGAGTTCAATCCATCTTTTCTTCTTACCCAAAAATAAGATCATAGAACTCATACTGACATCACCCCCACTCACCTTAAACCTCTGAAGAATCTTTGTCGCAAGAAATTTCACTCACCGGAAAATCTCTGCAAGTCGCCGGAAAACCGAGACTTTCATCTGCACGGTAATTACTTCGATTTTTCTGTTTCATTCCATTATTGGACAAATTCTAATATCAATCCCCCACCCAGAATCCTTTCCAGACGACGTTGTCGGATTATCTGTTTTCGCCGGAAAATTTTCTGAAATTTCAGAAACCTGCTGATAACCGGTATGATCATTCAAAGATACTGATAATCATTACTCATTAGTTCAATTTCACATCTAATCCCTCCAAACTGTTAATTGATTCTAACAGCCGAAGGTCACCAAAACAGAGCCGACGATCTTCGCCGGATTTTCTGAAGAAGACGGTCTGTTCGGTACTTTCTTTCCCCAAACTCTTCGGTTCAATACTTTTCAATTTTTCATCTTGTTCATTAACCAAATTAATCAAGTAACAGTTGCTTTGACCGATGTCTGTGTTTTGAACGAAGAAGACAAAGTTCAGTTATGTTATAAGATTAATTAAAATCAGTTTTATTAACGGGTTAGACACACAGTCCAGCAGTGGACTGTGTGCAAACAAATACATACACGTCCCGAGTTCGATTCTTGACACACGCACCTTCGCAGTAATAAAATGTTTTTTTTTAAACTGAACCGGGTTAACTCCGTTAGATGTTAAGTATAATAAAAATCTGTATATTAACCAAGTTAGACACACAGTCCAGCGGTGGACTGTGTGTAACATTAAGTCACAGGTCCAGGGTTCGAGACCTGTTGACGACACCGGTCCGATGATTTAAAACATTTTTGAAAATAAAAAATTTTGAATAAACTGAGTTAGTATATAAATATAATTAAAACAGAATTATTTCGGGTTAGACACGTAGCTCAGTTGGTAGAGCTGCGTGCACGCGAACGGGAGGTCTCGGGTTCGAGCCTCACCCGGCGCATACACTTACACAATAAAACCGGTCAACAAGTCAACGGTCCACGGTCAACAGATCAACGGTCAAAAAGTCAACATTTTTTTATTATTTTTATTTATTTATTTTATTTAAAAATCAATTAAAAATACTTAAAATAACATTTTTAAAGTTAGAAAATAGTCTAAAACTCACAACGATATATCCAAAAATCCTATTAAAGTTGTTAATAAAATCCATTTATTTACCTTACTTTTCGTTATTAATTAGGTTAGTTTTTCCTCGTCGATCAATCCTCTAAACTCGTGCGCATTCAACATCATCAACCGAACGCACCCACTGTGAGTGAATCTCTACAAATTCCCTGTTTAAATCACGTTTTTGGGGTGTATCATGTGTCTTACTATTTATTATATTTAAATCATTGTGCATGCATCATTCATGAATAGATGTGTATTCAGCTTGTATAAACTGTTTGTGTGGTTATTGTTTAGATTTAATTTATTATTTTTAGTACATGCAATTTCATAGGCCGCCGCTCCCCATTACATTATGAGCGTTGAGCATGTTCCCCATTACATTATGAGCGTGAACCTGGCGTGCCAACATACGATCGGCTCCGTTTGATTGAGCCTTGATCGCACAGACATTTATCATTTTCAGTACATGCAATACGATCGGCTCTGTTTGATTGAGCCTTGATCGCACAGTTTCATTCATGTTATATATTTATGCAAGTTGATATGTTATTGTATGCTGTTGGTTTGTTAATGTATGTTATTGTTTGTTGTTGTGTGATATCGTATGCTAATGGTTTGTTATTGTATGCTAATTGTTGTTATTGTATACATTTGTTCATATATGAATAGTGCACAATTTTTCCGTATTAAATACAATAAGAAATAAATAATAAATGTTTTCTAACAAGGTTCACTCGCCAACTTTTGTTGATCCAAAAACCATTTTTACATATGATACAGGTGAACAGGAAGAAGCAAGGAAAACATAGGAAATTGCATTAGAAGAAAAATAATGAAGTTTAGAAGGATGAATAGAACATATTGAATTTGTTTGATATGAATATATGATCTCTTTTAAATTGAAATGATAAATATGAAACGTTATAATAAATGTCACGAGCTTTGATGATAACCCAATCATGCCCCGATCACCTTTTTCGCTGCGGGTCGGGTGTGACATATAATACCCTATTTCCGGTTTCGGGTAGGGTCGAGTATGGATCGGGTTGGGTTCGGGTATGGATTGGGTTTGGTTCAGGTATGCCTCGAGTATTCATTTTTTTTGCATAAAATATAGAAATATAAAATGCAAAATCATTTTATTTCATAAAGCATAGAAATACATGATGAACATAGATAGCTTCGAATAACTTGATCGTTTTCGTTTATTGTTCGTCTCGAGAATAACACTTGCTGTTAAACCAAACATCAAAGACCCTTTTTATAGGGTATAGAGATATAATGTAAACAAAAAAATGGTCAAAATACTTTTTCTAATGGCTATATCGCCGTTACAAAGGTACAAAATCGAAAAAACATAAAGAAAAAACGAAAAACCTGAACAGGGTATTGGAAAACCCGGATCAGGTATTGAAAAAACCCGGTTTCGGGTTCGGGTTGAAACCGGGTATTCGTAAAACCCGGGTTGAAAACGGGTATAACAAACCTGGTTCCGGGTTCGGGTTTTATAACATAAATGCATACCCGGTCCCTACCCTACGGGTCAGGTCGGGTTCGGGTATAAAAAATCCGGGTTTTATAATGCCCAATTTCGAGTTTTTTTCGAGTCCGGGTCCGAGTTCGGGTTTTTTGTTCACCACTAGCTAGAAGAGCCTATAGGAAAAGATGCATCTACTCCTCCCAAAACCTCAGGCCCTTTTATTTTTAGTGGATGCACATCCAATCCTAGAAGGGCTAGGTCCAAATTTAGAAGCCCAGCTAATTGTAGTAGCCCTTTAAACCCTTTTACCCTCTCTTTCATACCTCAATAAAAAAAAGATCAAGGATCGATTCTGCCCCTTTTCGTCTTGACGAACTCTTGGGCCTCAACAGTTTACATAACCCGGTCACTTTGGATCTCAACACTCCTAAGCCCATGGATTCGCTTTTTGACCCGAATTCAAGTCTATAAGGAATTTATCAGGGAAACCATAGGAGGCCATTCCGGAGCAATCTAAAGTTTCTCTCAAGGTTAGCGCAAAAAATGGTTTGGGGGCGCCTAAAAAAACGGGAGATTATGATAATAGCAAAGGCGAAGGTAACAAAGGTGGTGGCAATCCCGTTCGTAAGCTGAAAAAAAGGGAGCAAAATTCGGCCTACTGCAAAAAGGATGGCAGGGTCTCGGCTCCAGCTCCTCCTAAGTCGGGTTATACGTACCCACCTTTGTATCCGCCTTGATATGTGCGGGGTCCTACAGGTTTTGCCTCGTGTGGTGATTTTTTTAGCATAGCGTGTCATTGTTCTTTGGGTGTTGGCGCCTAATTATTGGCTTGGTGTTATTGTTTGGTTTGTTCGTTCTTGTTGTTTTGTTGCGTTGTATCTAGCTTCTTGCTAGTTTTGGTTGAATAAATTCTCTTTTGCCGTTAAAAAGGGTTTTGTTTCAGTAGCGGACCCATACAATATTTTCAAGGGGTGTGATCGGGCTTTTGCCTTATAAAATATACTAATTTATTTTTCAAGGGGTGCGTCTGCCCACCTATACCTCTACCTAGGTCTGCCCCTGTTTAGTGTATTTGATTACTGGGTTCAGTATTCAAGTTTAGTCGAGTTGGGTTAATCCAAACTCAGGTTTTATACAAAAGGTACGAATAATATTACAAGATGGGGTGCAACATCTGTTACTTTTGTACGGAGGGAAACAAGGGACTTGTTAGTTCACTCGAATTGCATGTGAATTTAACAAATGGGATGCATCTTGGGCGTGTATAAATATTGTTGAATATAGCGATAAATTTATTTATCAATAGAAAACCTATATCTTATTGGTAAGCAAAATTCCAATCACACTCTTTGGAAATTTGGTTGAACCTCTCTCGTTCGCACCCCTTGAAGAAAATTTCTGAGTCTGCCACTGTCTAGTCGGGTTACATGGGTTGACCCAAAATAAGGAAAATTATCCCATCTACCAAACCAAACTACATCGGGTTAAACCAAAACTTCTAATAGTCGGTTATGGGTTATCCGGGTCAGTGTTTCATTGGGTTCGAGTGGCTTCAGGTCAGGTTGGTTATTCAGGTTCGGTTTAAAACGTAGGGCCTATGTTAAGCAGTCATTTTTACTAGTGAATGACACGAATATGTTTTGTGTTTAACTTGTATATCTATTGAAAACTATCTTTGATAAAAAAAAATACATAATATCAATCATAAGTTAACTGGGTTAATTTTATGTGAAACTCGCCATGACTTATAATAATAAATCTATTCAAATTTCATGTGTAAGTTATAAGAAAAAAGAAAGAAAAGGAAAAAAGAGAACATTAACTTAGAAATGAATTAGACACATAATAATAAAATAACACTTTAGATCAGTTGGATGGATCTTGATATATTTAAGTGTATCTCTCGTCACTTCTTATCATTTTGATCCGATCAGGTCGTCTAGGTTTGACCTGATCGGATCAATCATGATGACCTGATCGGACCAATCATGATCCATTAAACAGGATCATAGATCATATTATTAACCTCGATCCGAAACAAGATTCTCCCATAACATTGGAAAGATATCTTGTAACCTTAACAACATGGAATCCTAGGATCAACAAAACATCTCAATATGGAAGAATCCCACTTCCTTGTACTTGTCCTACACATATTCGAGAGATTGACTCTTTCACCTTCGTCGACACACGTTGAAATTGTCGTATCGATTGATCTCTAAACGACCAATAATACGTACAATCATTATCCATATAATCAATATTTACGTCTATAGTCGCACACGTACTTTGCCCCATGGATAAAGACCGCTTTAACTCCATTTCGGTAAACCTTCCCTTATTTTCTCCCGGCAAAATGGCCGAGTTACAATGTCGAAGCGTTATTCGTGGCCCGGATGTGAACCCTCCACGGTTATCAACCTCCACTGAACCATCGGTTCTGTCATCAGAACCAATGGAGGTACGGTCATCAGTGACCCTACCTACTGCCCTACAAATAGGGCAGCTGATCTCATCATCCGGTGGTGCAAGTGCCACCACCGGAACCCGACACACAGGACAACTCGCGTGTCCCACAAACCATTCATCAATACATTTCACATGAAACAAATGCTTGCAATCCGGCAACAACCGGACCATGTCACCATTCTCAAGGTCTGCCAAACAAACCGCGCATTCGCATTGATCAGAGACCGATTCGGGATCAGATTTGTTGTAGGTGATAATGGGAATTGTTGAAAGAGTCTTGTCATCGACCCGGTCGGGATTTCTTCTCCGGCAAAGGTTCGTAACGCCACCATTCGGGAAGCGTGCCTTCGGATGCAGTATCTAACGAGTAAGAGGTGGTAGAATAGTACCGCGAGTGCGGTAGCACTGATACCCATTATGGAGATGACTAAAGGGGTAAAGAAAGAATTGTTTGATAGGTTTTGTGATCCTGATGATTCTAAAGTATCCGCATCGCGCTATTCAACAAAATCAATAATTTTTGTACCTCGGTTACTGACCTGAGCGTTAGAGGGTGGTTAAAACAAATGCTTGCAATCCGGCAACAACCGGACCATGTCACCATTCTCAAGGTCTGCCAAACAAACCGCGCATTCGCATTGATCAGAGACCGATTCGGGATCAGATTTGTTGTAGGTGATAATGGGAATTGTTGAAAGAGTCTTGTCATCGACCCCGGTCGGGATTTCTTCTCCGGCAAAGGTTCGTAACGCCGCCATTCGGGAAGCGTGCCTTCGGATGCAGTATCTAACGAGTAAGAGGTGGTAGAATAGTACCGCGAGTGCGGTAGCACTGATACCCATTATGGAGATGACTAAAGGGGTAAAGAAAGAATTGTTTGATAGTTTTGTGATCCTGATGATTCTAAAGTATCCGGCATCGCGCTATTCAACAAAATCAATAATTTTTGTACCTCGGTTACTGACCTGAGCGTTAGAGGGTGGTTAAAAAATATTGGTTTGAAGGTTAAGAGTATTCTATCTATAATTGGTCCTCTAAATTAGATACGTTGAAAGGTATGTCACATGAGGTAGTTTTGGCAGGAAACAGTTAGCTACTTTTAAGGTTAAAAGGTTTATGTTGTTGGGACAATATCGGAGTCAGTGAACACTTGTCGCAAAGGTAGTTAAGGTGGTGATCAGGGGTGACAAATTTGCCAAGTGGAATGTCAAAAATAGTAATGTCTAAATTCTAGAACCTTCTAAGAGTATTTGTAATATACAGACGGTCTCGTGTCGAACTGGTAGCTATAGCAGTTCAATGGTTTACTGGTTCAACCGATCAGTTTAATTTTTAAAAGCCGTTCGGCTAGCAAAGTGAGGAGATAAGCATGTATGGTTTTTTATCGGTTTTGTTATGGTTTTTCTTAACGGTAAATTTGGATCACTGACGAACATTTTATCGTAAAACTATCATCAGTTTAGCCAACTGGACCAGATTATTATTATTTTTTTTAAATAGAAGGTTGTATATAGTGGGAAACTATAGATAAAGTTCGAAACAATTTGATGATAATATATGTACTTTTTCTATAAGTTGAAAGAGACATGTAATGTTAAGGAGAAACAATTTTATTTTTAGTTTTCTAATATATAGATCATTGAATATTATTAATATTTAGTCGTTAATGATTCAAATGTGGATATAATATTATTTTTAAAAATGCATATTATATGCCTTAGAAATACTTTGATGAATGTTGACTCGTTTTCAGTTGACCTAGAACCTTGAAAGTTGAATCTCATAACTAACTACATCGAATTTGCCACTTTGTATAATATGTTAATAGAAAGTTTGGGCTGACATGAAAATATTTGTATATTGACTTATTTTTATTTTGGGTTGACATGAAAATATTTGTATATGGATTTTTTTAACGGCCAACAAATCAATCCTGGTCTTTTTGGGGAACCTATTGGACAAACGGAGTACTCAGAGAGTAACCCGAGTCGTCCACCACCACTTTCGGGGAAAACCTGGTAACCCATCCACCCGTAGGCATGACGGTGAAATTAACGGTAAAACCCGTTTGGCTCAAGGATCGAACCCAGGTTTCCTTGGGTCTCATATCATTGCCCACCAGTGCTTTACTCTTTTTTTTGCACCAAGGGAGAATTGAACTTGAGTCTTCACAGAAGAACTCAAATCCTCTTATCAAATCAAGTTGACTTATTTATTTATTTTTTTCACAAAATAACTTAACTGAGAAGTGCATAAATTGCTAATAAATTTATATATGTAATTTAATTTTAAATCTACATTTATTTATTTATATATATATGTTAACCGTTACATGATAGTAAATGTTTATGGACTTGTATTCGTAAAGTGCCAATTGAGACTTGTATGCCTAAAAGTTTCTAATATTATACTAAATACCCGTGAACAAAATAGACCGCTCAGCGTTTTACGAGTCTTAATAACAATTTATAGATGGGGTGGTGGATTGGATCATAGATTGTCACGCGAGACATGATTCTCGTTATACACCGTCTCCCATTCCCAAACCATGGTGGTTCACATGGTTTAATCTATAACAACTGTGACCCTCTTTCAATTAATTAGGGGATTTTGATTGGTGATGGTGGTGTGGAAGGGGGGGGGGGGATAGTGGATGATAGTTGGGATCATGTCCACGCCATATATGTTGACGAATTAGGTTGGTGAATGAGGATGGTGTGACATGACAATGACGTAACGGGTTGTGATGATTATTTGGGTCATAACCAGACCACGTAGCCTAAACACTAGAACCAACCATAGATATGAAATAGAAATCCCAACAATTTCACAACTTAATTGTGAATCATAATCGATTTTTATTAGATCTATAATGATTGCTAAGTAAAATATAGCTATATTGATTGAATAAAAGAATTGTATTCTACAATCCAATTAACTGTATATAGATCCCATACGTTGGAAGAAGTAACCTGATTCCTCTAGTCCTTACGATATTAATATAGCATATACATCCTTATAATTTCAAATATATATATCTTTTTATAACAATACAATCATGTTAAACCTAATTACCTGTATTATTTATTATTATTATTATTATTATTATTATTATTATTTATTATTATTATTATTATTATTATTATTATTATTATTATTATTATTATTATTATTATTATTATTATTATTATTATTATTATTATATAAACATGAGCTAAAAACAGATTACAAGTGTAAGATGTAACATGAGCTAAAAACAGATTACAAGTGTAAGATGTAATTCATTAATGTGTAAATGGATGGAAGACAAAGTTTCAATAATGTGTTTTTCTGAAGTTATTTATGTAAAAGTATAAAGAAAACACAACTAAGTAATAGATTAAGATGACAAAAGTTGCTTAAATGACTAAATTTAACAATATAATTGCACATAAAATCATATCAAACATTATATTGTTACACGTAAATTATTGTGGTGTTTATCAAACACTTGATTGGCATGTGATAACATAAAGTATAAAGTATTTTAATAAGTAAAACTATATATAGCTATGCTCAAACTGAAAAGCAGAAACATTTTTTATTCTTTGGGCATGTTATAACATGACAAAACATACGGTGAAACAAGAAATACCTTGAATTGAGTTTGGTTTGGAATTTACAATGAAAAATAAACAATTCATATCATAGCACCTTGGTGGTCATGATTTTTCTTGGTCAAGCTTCGTCACTAGTGGTGGCGGTTGAAGCCACGTAGGTGTTGGAGATAAAACTGAGATTAGAAAACACGGGATGTGAGGGAGACATAAGGTGGGAAAGTGGTATAGGAGGGTGGTTAGCGGTGGTGTTTTGACGATAGGATGAACAAATCAGTAAAGGGACGCAAAGAAAAGGGTGGGAGAGGAGACATGGCCGTCTCCGAAATCACAAAAAATAGTCCTATGCGAAATAAAAAATTAGGCCCTATTCGCAAAAAAATAAAATAAATAAATAAGTAAAAAATAAAATTTTGCCCAGCAACGCCCCTCAATTCATTAATTGTGTTATGATTTAGTTTTGTTTATTCAATTAGGCTTGAGTTACTTTAATTATACTTTCATAAGTTGAGCTTCTCAAAAGAATTTAGCCATTCTGTCCCTTTACGAATTTCATTGGCAAATTAGGCCTCAAATCCAAAAGTCTTAAACTGTTAACTCAGGGCCTTTAATAGGTTTTTTTAAACACACACACACACAATATAATATATATATAATTAAATATTTTTTTCGGGCCTTATATCGATTTGGGCCCTGAGCGGTTGCCCACCCGGCACTTGCTCAGAGCCGGCCATGAAAGGGGACCATAAAGACGTTTTTCTCATAGCGAAACGTTTTTATTTGTGAGAATAATAAAGGGAAGAGGTGAGATTATTATACTTCGTCACATAGCGATGACCAAATCCTAATTTCCAAAAGAAAGACGCAAATTCGTAACACATACCTATCACATGACCCGACTCGTGCAACTAAAACAACTAACTTTTGGTAACTTTGCACATATTTTTGGGTCTTTAGGGATTAAACATGGAAATGAATCAATTTTGAAAGAATATTAGAGACCAACCATATTTTCTTAGTATATTAAATTAAAGGGACCATTAGCATTTGATTATATTAATAGAGAAAGGTGCTTCCATTTGTCCATTACATGCGTTGTTTTGTTGATGACTTCAAAGTCACAACTCTCTTTCTCTCTCTAAACTTTCACCTTTCTCTCACTAACAAAATCTTCAACAATCTTCCCTTTTCCAGTTTATGATTCTGACCCACTTCAAGAATCAATATTGAATCACCAATTTCACAATGGTAAGTATGTTTATAACTTATATTTATATTTATATCTACATCACTCATCAATCACATTTACATATATGTTTTATTATCATAAATATGTGTTTAACTTTTGTTATTTGATGGATATATAATTCCATTAACAGTCTGTGCCACCATGGCTAGAGAAGCTACTATCAACCGAGTTTTTTCCGTTGTGTCAGACACACCGAGACGCCGCTAGAAGCGAGTGCAACATGTACTGCTTAGACTGCAATGATGGAGCATTTTGCTTCTATTGCAAATCTTCTAAACACAAAGAACATCAAGTTATTCAGGTCAGTGTGTGTTTCATGTGTTTTTTCACACACATAACACATTTGTGTAATCACTGGATTTAAATCATTTAAATGTTTAATCACTTGCATTGTAAAATCTAATGAATACCCAGATTAGAAGATCTTCATACCATGATGTTGTTAGGGTTTCAGAGATTGAAAAGGTGTTGAACATAGATGGTGTTCAAACATATGTGATAAATAGTGCAAAAGTGTTGTTTCTAAATGAGAGACCACAGCCTAAATCAGCAAAAGGAGGTTCTAGGATTTGTCAAGTTTGTGGAAGGAGTCTTTTGGACATTTTTCTTTTTTGTTCACTTGGTTGTAAGGTTAGTTTCATCTTAATAATAATAATAATAATATTCTCCCACTATTTATTTTTTAACGATTTAAACTTACAATCTCTTGGTTGTTGGGTCATCTCGATACTGTAGTCTTTTTACTTTTACCCTTTTAAATTACGCACGTCTTGAATACATTTATGTTTCTAGTTGGATTCAAACTCTTGAATGTATTCAAGACGTGCGTAATTTAACTATAGTATTTTACTTTTAACTTTTTTAAATGACACACGCTCTTATGTACATTTGTGTTTTTAGTTGGATTCAAACTCGTTGAATCATCTTGATATTGCTAGAATAGGCATGTTGTTCTATTTCATTGGATTAATTAGTGTTTTTTTTTATTAAATTTGTTAGTCGTATGACTTTATCTTAGTTGCCTTAGCTTCACATTGTTAGACAACACAACTCACTATGTGAATTGGCATTCACTAATTTGCTCATTACTTCATCATGTAAATTCATATTAAAAAATCAACACATTGTCTACCAATAATCATACATGCATTGTTTATTATTTGATAAATGCTAACTGTCTTTAGTTTTCCTGCTAACCATTCTATTAATGAGAACTTGATAAATAAACTATATGAAATTGTTTTCTTTTAACTGACATTTCATTTTTTATAACTTGATATATAAACTATATGAAATTGTTTTTTTTTAAACTGACATTTCATTTTTTATAGTAATCTTTCCTTCAAAAATATGTTTAGTTATAAGAGCAATATTGATTTCGACTCCTAAGTTTTATATATTTATTAGTTTATTTCATCAACGTAAGTTTAATTATTGGAGTGGATCCATGAATTATTTACTGGGGTGCGGATGATGGGTTCAACTATATTTTCAAGGGGTACGGTCGGTTTTTTTGCTTAAAAAATACACTAATTTTTTTAAGAGGTACGTCTGCCCATCTACCAAGACACTTGGGTCCGCCCCTAGTTATACATGGCAATTTTCGTGGTTCCTGCATTTTTTTGTGCTTTGATGTATATGATAATATGATATGGTTTCTTTATATAACATTTTAATAAAGAAATGATAGTTATATATATTTTTTGGTAGTAAGATTTGGTATTGACAACTTGTAGTTGAACTTATTTGTATAGCTTGTTGGGATAAAGAGGAATGAAAATGCAAGGTGTATATTGGAAGGGAAATCATCAACCACAAGAGTAATATCACCAACAAGAACAAGAAGAATAGAGATAATGATGAATGAAGAAGAACACCACCACCACATTTACACCCCACTCCTTCCACTAGAAGAAGAAAGGGGATTCCTCATAGGGCTCCCAACTAAGTACAAATAACAAATTAAGTAAATGACCTAAATGCCCCTCACAAGCACATAAACATATCCCTTTCTCACCAATCTTGTACACGCTCATGATCACCATTGACCATGTCTCACCATGTAATCTTTTTCTCAAATGATTGTATCATGTATTTTTGCTTCAAGGTTACATGGTGTAAATGTAAAATCATCTTATTATTATTATTTTTTTTAATTTTAATTGGACATGATGTTTTATGCACTTTAAAGTAAGATTTGTTTCTATTAGAAATCACTTGATGAGTTGATGGTAATAAATAAAGTTTATTTTGCTATGTAAAAGGACCAATGTATTTGTATGGCAATGAATTTCATAGCAAGGTATCTTTTTTTTTTTTTTTTTTGGGGGGGGGGGGGTTGTTATGGAATTTTCTAGAATATATAGTTGTTTAAATTTGAAGGAATTGATTAATGAACTATCAATAATACAATTCAAATCATCTAAAAAGTATTTAATAAGTTTCTTTAATAATATTATTATTATTTTGAATTTGTAGTCTATTTTCAATCCACTAGCCGCAACCCACATGGCCTTTCACACATTCATAAAGGAACAAACCCCTTTTTTCTTTTATTAAATTAAATATTTTGATTAACATTTAAAAAAGAAAAGGTCGGCACTTTCCACTCAGGATGGCTCCTTCGTACAATTGGCTTCATCTTGTGGTCACTTTTTCCTTAAACTTTTTTTCCTTATAAATTTATAATTATTCTTCTTAATAATTTATTGTAAGTTAACTATATAATTAGTTGTTTATATTTAACTAAATTGATGTCACATTTGCTAAAATATTCGCAACGTTTTTTTTTTCTGTTTTCTTAATTGTAATTTAACTCTATAATTAGTTGTTTATGTTTAACTAAATTGATGTCACATTTGCTAAAATATTCGCAACGTTTTTTTTTTTCTGTTTTCTTAATTGTAATTTAACTCTATAATTAGTTGTTTATGTTTAACTAAATTGATGTCACATTTGCTAAAATATTCGCAACGTTTTTTTTTTTCTGTTTTCTTAATTGTAATTTAACTCTATAATTAGTTGTTTATGTTTAACTAAATTGATGTCACATATGCTAAAATATTCACAACGTTTTTTTTTATTTTCTAAAATAATATACACAATAAATATTTATATATATGTTAATGAAATCGATGATCTAAAATAACATACACAATAAATATTTATATATTATGTCAATTAAATCGATGATAAATTGTTTATATTTAACTAAATTGATGTCACGTTTGCTAAAATATCACAACGTTTTTTCTATTTTCTAAAATAATATTCACAATAAATATTTGTATATGTGTTAATGAAATCGATGATAAAAACTTTATTACAAAAAAAACGTCTAGTATAATCAAGTTGTATCCTAAAAAAGCAAAATTCAAAATAAATGATCAATTCTTAAATCGTTTCGGTTTATTGGACTCTTATAAGTTTTATTAATAAATATGTTTCCTCAACACAACCAAAACGCATCCTCCCTTATGAACTGCTACGATCAGAAACTACCCTGACTAACATCTATACCCTCCTCTCATACAAATCACACATCTTTTCTCTTTCATCCTCTCACAATATTTGTCTTGATAGCGAAACCCCCCCCCCCCTTCCTCTCTTTGTCTCACATCAACACATGTCCGTCTTTCTTGTTTATTTCTCCTCCAAATCACTATCCTTGAAGTCAACAAACCAAGGCAAATGGTTTAATAAATTATACGCGGAAAATCAAACCTACAATTCTAGAAGCATAAAAAAACGCCTTGGCTTAAAGGTCATGACGAATAAAAGGGGATATGGAACCCATTAGCAACAACATATTAAAAAGATAACTTTATGAATAGTAATAGTATATAGGGATAGATAAATAATACTCTATCACTATCAAACTGTTACTAGTATCGAAATTTTCAAAATTGGTACATTTTTATGAACTTTATGAATAGTAACATTATATAGGGATATACAAATGATACTGGGTATCGCTATCGAACTGTTACTAGTATCGAATTTATCAAAACCAGGCACATTTTTAGTATCGATTCGGTACCGACTTTTAACATTTTTGGTACCGGTTCGATACCAGTATCTACCCTTAAATGCTGGTACCGTACTGGGTATATTCGGTAACGTACCCACTTTTGGGGATTTTCGGTCCCGGTTGGTACCGAGTTCATCCCTAACATAACCTATGAGCTCATGCCATGTAGAAACGCAAGTAATTGCACCGTTTAGATTGCTTTTCATACACATGGTAAGTAAATTGTATTTCGTTTAAATGAGGTTTTATATACACAACAATTTATGTTTGGTATCGGTACATGAAGGTAAAAACCGGCACCAGTGTGGTACAGAAAACGCCAAAAGTAGGTACCGATTTGATATTGAAAATCTGATAATTTGGGAATTCGGTACCGCTACCCGTACCACTTGCTCATCTCTGATCACGGTACTGTACGAACAACAATGGTATCGTACAACTTTTTTTATTAATTTTCTTCAACTTTTAATGATTTCTTTTTTTGTTAGTTTCAGGGTGGGGATGAGCTCGGTGCCAACCGATATTCATACCAAAAATACCGGTTACGATACCGGTATATGAAGGTAAAAACCAATAGCGAACAAGTACCAGGAACGCCAAAAGTCGGTACCGAATTGGTACTTAAGATCTTTCGGTTCAGAAAATTCGGTACCGGTACCCAGTGCATTTGCTCATCTCTGACCATGAGTTCATACGAACAACCATATTATCATACAACTTTTTTGGTTGATTTTCTTTTGGTTATCTTTTAGTGTTTTTTCTACATTTTCTTTTTATGGTCAGTGGTTCCTGCGCAACATGCTCATAGTGATTTAAAAACACATGTAAACACATAATAAATAACAAAAGAAGTTCGCTGCAACGCGACAAATGATGATAAACCCTAGTTTAATTTAAATAACAAAAGCGTGTTTAAATGAATAAAAGAAATCCGATAAAAAGCCAAACACGTCTAACAAAATGGGATGGATAAAATTATCTAACTTGTAATCGACTTTTGAAATCATAATTTATATTTACATTATTTTTTTACCATTTGTCAAATATTTATCGATTATAGAAAAGAAAAGGGGAATTGGCCTGTAAAAATCTCAACTAGACGTCATTGGTCATGCCAGTTCCACCTTTGAATATTCTTCATGCTAGTCCCACCTTTCACTTATTTTTCCTCTATTGGTTCTTGGTTAAAAAAACTTAATGAAGTTAAGTTTTTTTTTTTTGAATTACAAGCTGACGTTTAGGGCTTTTGATCAAAACGATGATATGAGTCAATGCTGTAAAACTTACATTGAAATTGTGCTCCAAACGATAAAAACGGTGTTTCAATTCGGTGTTTTAAACTTCCAATAAACAAAAATCAAGTCGTTTGGAGCACCGTTTCGAGGAAATTTTACATCAATAGACTCGTATCCTCGTTCGGATCAAAAGCTCTAATACGTCAGTTTGTAATTCGGAATAAAAAAACTTAACGGACTGAGAACCGGTGGAGGAAAAATAGGTGAAAGATGGGACTGATATGGAGAATATTCAAAGGTGGGATTGGCAATAACCAATGATGTCTAGCTAGGATTATTACAGGCCAATTCTCCAAAAGAAAAAAAAAACAGTTTCCTGTTACATTTTAACTAATTCCAAAGCCTCAACTACCATCGTGTTGTGTTGTGGACGAAGATGAGGGTGGTTCGTGAAAACCTAAAATGGAGATCTTGTCGTAGGTAGAGGTTCGTGAAAACCTGTTGTTGTGTTATTATTAAGAAGGAAAAAAATGTTAAACATGATTATAAAGATTATGGTCTCAACACGGTTTCCTTCACCATGATATCTTTGCCTTATCTTCGTCGTTGTTAATGCACCATCGATGATCTTGCATCCCGATAGCTCGTTATCCTTCTAACACTTGGGAAAACTTGCTTCATGTGTTACATATGCTCTTCAAATGTATGTCTACATATGGCTATCAGTTGTATTATAGCATGTTGAATTATTGTGTACATACATGTTCTATTATATTAGTTTTGCTTGATGGAATAGATTGATGATGATGACAAAATTTTAAACAAAATGCCACTTAAGTCAAAATTGGTGAAACCTACCAAGATTCCAAGAACCATACAACCAAATTTTTGGTTAAGCTACGCAATCATTTGTATTATAGCAAGTTAGTAATTTTTTATTTATGATTATTTTATAAAATAAAATATTCCGAGTGTCATACATCACAAATTCAAGATGTGGTTTGTTCAATTCTTGATTATATTTAGTGTTTCTTATAATTTTTTATTTATGATTATTCTATAAAATAAATATTCCAAGAGTGTCATACATAAAAATTCAAGATGTGGTTTCTTAATTCTTTATTATATTTAGTATTTCTTATGGCCGGTCACGCCTCATGCCACCTCACTCAAACCCAACATTATACACCACAATGTGGCTGGGGTGTCATGGGAGCATCAGCCCATTAACAGGCGTGAGATGATCTAGCCATGGGGTCCACCTGAAATCAAGCAATCCATTTTTTTTAAATTTTAGTTATACGTGATAGTTAAAAAATGGGTTAGTTAAGACTTATTACTTACGTAGTAATGACATGGCAAGACGTTATGCCCTTTTTAGCTAAACCACAAACAATGTTTTTATATTTAATTCACCCACACATCTTTTTCTTGACCAGTTGACTGTACACTTTTTTGTATATGTTAGAATGTAATCTTAAAACCAATAAAAGTCAGCTTGTGACCTCAAGTTTTGGCATTTTTTCCCCATGTGTTTCACTTTTTCTGTGATTCTGAAGAAAGCTTTTTCTCACTTTTGAATATTTCTTTCAACATTTGCATGTGTGTTTTACTGCTTCAAACTAAGTCTCATTATAAAATTATGATTAGAGCCCAAAAACCCTTGTGACCAACATCCTTATCGTAGTAAAATCACAAAATCACGCACATGTCAATGTGGAGGCTACTGGGCTAGCCCATTTGGTAGAGGTTTATACCTTTTATAGGTGAGATCACAGGTTCAAACCTGGACAAAATAGATTAATTTAGAATTATTTGATATAATAGAGTAGGAGCAAGCGTTGTCATTAAAAAAAAGTAAAATCACGCACCTGATGTTACTATAGGGAAGTATGGTGACGGCCTTGGGTTTACGTTTTCTTACACTACTATAGGGAAGTATGGTGAAGACCTTGGGTTTACCTTTTCTTACATTTCATGACGTATGCAACGGTGTTTGTATCGAGCTCAAATGTCTTACGGTGTAAAAAAAATCAAAATCACAAAAACGCAATTTAGAAAGCGAAAACGTTAAAATCATGAAAACAAATAGAGATTTTTTCACCATTCAGGACGAAAAAAAGCTAAAATCATGAAAAAAAAGGGTAAGATTTAGGCAAATATGTTGTTACAATGACCTAGTAAAATATTATTTTCATGGTTTTGTACTTTAATTTATTGAATGATTCATAATAATGTTGATTGCACAAGTGTGGTTTAGACATTATGTGGCAAAAGTAGTCTTTGCCAACAGAATTTCTACATTGAGAGGCATGTCCTATTAAAATTTTTTGCTTGAGAAATACAAGGGCACCTACTCTCTTTCATTGGATTAGCTTCCATAAATTTGAGTCTCTTAGTTGCTACAATAACTCTATAACATTGAGAATCTGCATCGATCCCATCATGACTTTTACATTAGCTTTCTTTGCGCAATTACAACTTGATGATGACAGACGACCCTAACATATAACGCAGCCATTACTCTTGTTAGTCAAATCTTCGCTTTGCCTACACAATTGTTTTCCGTGTGATCCTTGTTTGCTTCCAAGAAAAAACTTTTTGTATGGCTAGTTGTTCGATCTCTTGATTAGACGGTTCCATTTTTTGCTAAAATCGACCAAGCCCTCCCCTTCGACAGTCATTGTTAAAAGGATTTGAATGTTATATTGATTTAACATCTTAGCGCCTATTTTTGTTGTCCGTCAAGAAAGTAAAAGTGGCAAAAAGATGTGAGAAATTATCAAGTTGTAAACTCTTCTAACATATTCCTTGATTGTCCTACAATGCTTGAGCTTGGGAAGTTGACTCTTGTCTTTGTCGTTGACATTTCTCCAAGTACAATTCAATTGAAGTTAGAGTCTAAATGGGCTTATTGGGCTAACTTTCGATGTCAATAATAATGGCCCAAATGAGGAACGAGGATAGAAAGAATTAAAAGGAACGAGGGCACCTGCCACCTATAAAGATCTAGAAAAGCAACTTTTTACAATCCAAGATTAACTTATGATCCAACGAAAATTATCATTTCTTTATTTTAGTGTATTACACACAAATTGATCAAGTCGCAAGTCTAATCATAGACGATTCCCCTAATTATAAATATTGCATGCATTCATAAGTTACATTCATTGTTGGAAGATTAATTAATGAAAATACCTAAGTTGATTTGGTGTTAGTATTATGTAATCTAAAATAGTCAAATACGTAAAGTCAAACTGTAATAGAACATAATGATTATATTATTGATATTGAATAATGATTACAAGAATGTCATATATATAAACATAAAGATACGCTTTAGTACCACTAAATATAATGATATATAAAACTAATCTTTAACTTAATTATATGGTCTATCATCCCCCCACAAGTTGAGGGCAGGGAACGACCTGCAACTTGGACCTTAGCATTAGAAACCTTTGAGACGGTAGAGGCTTGGTGAAAACATCGGCTATTTGATCATGTGTGGAGATAAACTTGACCTGAAGTTTTCCCTGAGCAACTTTCTCGCGAACAAAGTGATAATCACACTCAATGTGTTTTGTGCGAGCATGGAACACAGGATTAGCAGACAAATATGTGGCACCTAGATTATCACACCAGAGTGTAGGTGTAATCTTAGAGATGACACCGAGTTCATGTAGAAGGGCCTCTAGCCATGTTAATTCAGCAACAATGTCGGCTAGAGCTTTATATTCAGATTCAGTAGAAGAACGTGACACCATAAGTTGTTTCCGAGCATTCATGATATAAGATTGGAGCCTAAGTATATGGCAAACCCCCCCGTGGACCGGCGGTCATCTGGACAGCCGGCCCAATCAGCATCAGAAAAAGCTAGCAAAGTGGTGTTCCAGTTGACATCAGTAAAGGTATGAAGAGTAGAAGCAGAGTCATGACGAATAAACATACCAAAATGAGAGGTACCTTTGAGATACCGCAGGATCCGTTTAATAGCCGACCAGTGGTTTTTCTGTGGGAGTCTGCATGAACTGACACACTTTGTTTACTGTAAAAGTGATGTCAGGTCTAGATAATGATGCATACCGAAGAGCACCCACAATTTGTCGATACTTGGTTGGATCAGCAAGAAGTGGGATGTCACTGAGGGTGAGAAGCTGAGATGTGCTCATAGGAGAAGGAACTGGTTTGCATTCGGATAACCCAGCTTTGTGAATCAAGTCAGAAATGTATTTCCGCTGAGAAAGGATTAAGTTGCTGCCATGAGGAATAACCTCAATACCCAGAAAATAATGAACTCCCCTAGATCTTTTACTAAAAATGACGTGCCTACTGTTGTAATGACATCATTGATAGTTGTTGTGTTGTTCCATGTAACTATAATGTCATCGACATAGACCAAAACGTAGACCAAGGTCACACGGGCTTTAAGTATAAAAAGTGAAGGATCCGTTTTAGAACCGGTAAAGCCCATATGATGTAGGGTGCTGCTAAGACGTTCAAACCATGCTCGTGGTGCTTGTTTTAGGCCATAAAGAGATTTATGCAGCAAGCAAACATGATCAGGTTTAGAATTGTCAACGAACCCTTGTGGTTGTCGTAGGTAGACAGTTTCCTTTAGGTCACCGTGAAGGAAAGCATTTTGAACGTCTAACTGTCGGAGAGACCACTGATTTATCACAGCAAGTGACAAAAGAACCCGTATCGTTGTTGCTTTGACAACAGGACTAAAGGTCTCTTGGTAATCAACACCGGGTTATTGGTTAAAACCTTTGGTAACGAGTCTTGCTTTGTAGCGAGTGACCTTTCCGTGTGCATCCTTTTTAATCTGTAAACCCATTTTAAATCAATAACATTAGTATTCGCAAGACGGGGAACAAGAGACCATGTCCCGTTGAGCAGCCAATTGTTGTAAAATAGCCAATTGAGCAGCCAATTGTTGTAAAGTAGCCAGTTGATTCTGTGGTGGTGCCGGGGTGGGGAGAAGACCAGCAGTGCTATTGACCGTAGGTGGGGCTGGAAAAGTGGAGGCTGTGAAGGCAGTAGGAATGGCTGGTGTATGTCGAGTCATCATGAACTCATGATCACTCAATAGGCCATGTAATTCAGTAAAGGCAACAGGTGGTGAACGAGCAAGTAAATTGGCTTTAAGTCCGCTATATTCATCTCGTAGACCAGCAAGTGTAAGCATTACTATATCTTTGTCTTTAAAGGGCTCACGAATATTGGCCAAGACTGTTGCATTTTCCTGCACACGGCTCAAATAAGAGGCAGAAGTCTCATCAGCCATCATCTGAAGCTTCAACAGCTGCGTTTTCAGTGTGTATTCCCTGGATGAGTTATTCGGGGCATAGGCTCTTTCAAGGGACAGCCACAAGTCACGAGATGTTACACCCTGGACATGCAAAAAACTGGATTCAGAGACGGTAGAGATCAGAATCATTCGAACGTGGGCATCATTGGAAATCCAATACAAGTGGTTGGGATTATCAACAGAAGCTGTGTCGGTGGTGGCTGCGGTCCTGGAAGGTGGGCATGGTATGGTACCGTCAATGTATCCAAACAGGCCATTAGACAGCCGGCCCAATGATATAAGATTGGAGCCGTCAATGGTACCGTCAATCGTATGGTCAGCTATTCCGATTCAGTAGAAGAACGTGACACCGTACGCTATTTTCGAGCATTCCATGATATAAGATTGGAGCCTAAGTATATGGCAAACCCCCCATGGACCGGCGGTTATCTTGACAACCGGCCCAATCAGCATCAGAAAAAGCTCGCAAAGTGGTGTTCCAGTTGACATCAGTAAAGGCATGAAGAGTAGAGGCAGATTCATGACGAATAAACAGACCAAAATGAGAGGTACCTTTGAGATACCGCAGGATCCGTTTAATAGCTGACTAGTGGTTTTCTGTGGGAGTCTGCATGAACTGACACACTTTGTTTAGTGCAAAAGTGATGTCAGGTCTAGATAATGATGCATACCGAAGAGCACCCACAATTTGTCGATACTTGGTTGGATCAGCAAGAAGTGGGCTGTCACTGAGGGTGAGAAGCTGAGATGTGCTCATAGGAGAAGGAACTGGTTTGCATTCGGATAACCCAGCTTTGTGAATCAAGTCAGAAATGTATTTCCGCTGAGAAAGGATTAAGTTGCTGCCATGAGGAATAACCTCAATACCCAGAAAATAATTAACTCCCCTAGATCTTTTACTAAAAATGATGTGCCTACTGTTGTAATGACATCATTGATAGTTGTTGTGTTGTTCCATGTAACTATAATGTCATCGACATAGACCAAAACGTAGACCAAGGTCCCACGGGCTTTAAGTATAAAAAGTGAAGGATCCGTTTTAGAACCGGTAAAGCCCATATGATGTAGGGTGCTGCTAAGACGTTCAAACCATGCTCGTGGTGCTTGTTTCAGGCCATAAAGAGATTTATGCAGCAAGCAAACATGATCGGGTTTAGAATTGTCAACGAACCCTTGTGGTTGTCGTAGGTAGACAGTTTCCTTTAGGTCACCGTGAAGGAAAGCATTTTGAACGTCTAACTGTCGGAGAGACCACCGATTTGTCACAGCAAGTGACAAAAGAGCCCGTATCGTTGTTGCTTTGACAACAGGACTAAAGGTCTCTCGGTAATCAACACCGGGTTATTGTTTAAAACCTTTAGCAACGAGTCTTGCTTTGTAGCGAGTGACATTTCTGTGTGCGTCCTTTTTAATCATGCAAACCCATTTTGAATCAATAACATTAGTATTCGCAAGACGGGGAATAAGAGACCATGTCCCATTGAGCAGCCAATTGTTGTAAAGTAGCCATTTAAGCAACCAATTGTTGTAAAGTAGCCAGTTGATTCTGTGGTGGTGCCAGGGTGGGGAGAAGACTAGCAGTGCTATTGACCGTAGGTGGGGCTGGAAAAGTGGAGGCTGTGAAGGCAGTAGGAATGGCTGGTGTATGTTGAGTCATCATGAACTCTTGTGGTTGTCGTAGGTAGACAGTTTCCTTTAGGTCACCGTGAAGGAAAGCATTTTGAACGTCTAACTGTCGGAGAGACCACTGATTTGTCACAGCAAGTGACAAAAGAGCCGTATCGTTGTTGCTTTGACAACAGGACTAAAGGTCTCTTGGTAATCAACACCGGGTTATTGTTTAAAACCTTTGGCAACGAGTCTTGCTTTGTAGCGAGTGACATTTCCGTGTGCGTCCTTTTTAATCATGTAAACCCATTTTGAATCAATAACATTAGTATTCGCAAGACGGGGAATAAGAGACCATGTCCCATTGAGCAGCCAATTGTTGTAAAGTAGCCATTTAAGCAACCAATTGTTGTAAAGTAGCCAGTTGATTCTGTGGTGGTGCCGGGGTGGGGAGAAGACCAGCAGTGCTATTGACCGTAGGTGGGGCTGGAAAAGTGGAGGCTGTGAAGGCAGTAGGAATGGCTGGTGTATGTCGAGTCATCATGAACTCATGATCACTCAGCAGGCCATGTAATTCAATAAAGGCAACAGGTGGTGAACGAGCAAGTAAATTGGCTTTAAGTCCGCTATATTCATCTCGTAGACCAGCAAGTGTAGGCATTACTATATCTTTGTCTTTAAAGGGCTCACGAATATTGGCCAAGGCTGTTGCATATTCCTGCACACGGCTCAGATAAGAGGCAGAAGTCTCATCAGCCTTCATCTGAAGCTTCAACAGCTGCGTTTTCAGTGTGTATTCCCTGGATGAGTTATTCGGGGCATAGGCTCTTTCAAGGGACAACCACAAGTCACGAGATGTTACACCCTGGACATGCAAAAAACTGGATTCAGAGACGGTAGAGATCAGAATCATTCGAACGTGGACATCATTGGAAATCCAATACAAGTGGTTGGGATTATCAACAGAAGCTGTGTCGGTGGTGGCTGCGGTCCTGGAAGGTGGGCATGGTATGGTACCGTCAATGTATCCAAACAGGCCATTAGACAGCCGCCCAATGATATAAGATTGGAGCCGTCAATGGTACCGTCAATCGTATGGTCGGCTATTCCGATTCAGTAGAAGAACGTGACACCGTACGCTGTTTTCGAGCATTCCATGATATAAGATTGGAGCCTCAGTATATGGTAAACCCCCCGTGGACCGGCGGTTATCTGGACAGCCGGCCCAATCAGCATCTGAAAAAGCTCGCAAAGTGGTGTTCCAGTTGACATCAGTAAAGGCATGAAGAGAAGAGGCAGATTCATGACGAATAACACAGACCAAAATGAGAGGTACATTTGAGATACCGCAGGATCCGTTTAATAGCCGACCAGTGGTTTTCTGTGGGAGTCTGCATGAACTGACACACTTTGTTTACTGCAAAAGTGATGCCAGGTCTAGATAATGATGCATACCGAAGAGCACCCACTATTTGTCGATACTTGGTTGGATCAGCAAGAAGTGGGGTGTCACTGAGGGTGAGAAGCTGAGATGTGCTCATAGGAGAAGGAACTGGTTTGCATTCGGATAACCCAACTTTGTGAATCAAGTCAGAAATGTATTTCCGCTGAGAAAGGATTAAGTTGCTGCCATGAGGAAGAACCTCAATACCAGAAAATAATGAACTCCCCTAGATCTTTTACTAAAAATGATGTGCCTATTGTTGTAATGACATCATTGATAGTTGTTGTGTTGTTCCCTGTAACTATAATGTCATCGACATAGACCAAAACGTAGACCAAGGTCCCACGGGCTTTAAGTATAAAAAGTGAAGGATCCGTTTTAGAACCGGTAAAGCCCATATGATGTAGGGTGCTGCTAAGACGTTCAAACCATGCTCGTGGTGCTTGTTTCAGGCCATAAAGAGATTTATGCAGCAAGCAAACATGATCGGGTTTAGAATTGTCAACGAACCCTTGTGGTTGTTGTAGGTAGACAGTTTCCTTTAGGCACCGTGAAGGAAAGCATTTTGAACGTCTAGCTGTCTGAGAGACCACTGATTTGTCACAGCAAGTGACAAAAGAACCCGTATCATTATTGCTTTGACAACAGGACTAAAGGTCTCTTGGTAATCAACACCGGGTTGTTGTTTAAAACCTTTGGCAACGAGTCTTGCTTTGTAGCGAGTGACATTTCCGTGTGCGTCCTTTTTAATCATGTAAACCCATTTTGAATCAATAACATTAGTATTCGCAAGACGGGGAATAAGAGACCATGTCCCATTGAGCAGCCAATTGTTGTAAACTAGCCATTTAAGCAACCAATTGTTGTAAAGTAGCCAGTTGATTCTGTGGTGGTGCCAGGGTGGGGAGAAGACCAGCAGTGCTATTGACCGTAGGTGGGGCTGGAAAAGTGGAGGCTGTGAAGGCAGTAGGAATGGCTGGTGTATGTCGAGTCATCATGAACTCATGATCACTCAGCAGGCCATGTAATTCAATAAAGGCAACAGGTGGTGAACGAGCAAGTAAATTGGCTTTAAGTCCGCTATATTCATCTCGTAGACCAGCAAGTGTAGGCATTACTATATCTTTGTCTTTAAAGGGCTCACGAATATTGGCCAAGGCTGTTGCATATTCCTGCACACGGCTCAGATAAGAGGCAGAAGTCTCATCAGCCTTCATCTGAAGCTTCAACAGCTGCGTTTTCAGTGTGTATTCCCTGGATGAGTTATTCGGGGCATAGGCTCTTTCAAGGGACAACCACAAGTCACGAGATGTTACACCCTGGACATGCAAAAAACTGGATTCAGATATGGTAGAGATCAGTGTCACACCCCGACCCGCAGCGGAAAAGGTGATCGGGGCATAATTGGGTTATCATCAAAGCTCATGACATTTATTATAACGTTTCATATTCATTATTACAATTTAAAGGGAAACATACAATCATAATTACATCATGTCCTAAACATCATTCTAGACTTCATTGTTTTCTTCTAAGGCATTTCCTATGTTTTTCCTTGCTTCATCCTATTCACCTGTATCATGTGTAAAAATGGTTTTTGGATCAACAAAAAGTTGGCGAGTGAATCCTATGAAAAACATTTGAACAAGTTTATTAAATTGATTACAAAATAAAGTGTACAACCACATATGAGTTAATATAGATGTAGACTTATTCACCAATCACTTAATATTAAATAATGCACACACATATAATAATAGATTGTTTTGAGGCACGCGTTGCTCAACTCGTCTCCCACGAGGAACTGATGAGCCTAATGAATGATTTGCATATAACTTGACATTATAAAATACATAACTATAAACAATATATACATTCTATGTTTAGATCACAATATGGTATGGCACAAGTTTAAATAAACGAGTTAATTTTTGTGACACATGACACACCCCAAAACGTGTAATTAAAAAGGGGAGTTGTAAGATTCACTCATATTGGGTGCGTTCGGTTGATGATGTTGAATGCGCACAAAGTAGGTTTTAACCACGAGTGAAACTAACCTAGATAATAGCATTATGGTTCGGTAAGTAAGTGGATTTTATTAATCAATTTTTGATAGGATTGTTGGATATATTTTTGTGAGTTTAAGGCTATTTTCTAACCTTAAAAATGTTATTTTTAAGTATTTTTAATGTAAATAATTAAATAAAAGTAATAAAAAAAATGTTGATTTTTGACTGTTGACCTGTTGACCGTTGACTTGTTGACCGATTTTATTGTGTAATTGTGTGCGCCGGGTGAGGCTCGAACCCGAGACCTCCCGTCCGCGTGCACGCAGCTCTACCAACTGAGCTACGTGTCTAACCCGAAATATTTCTGGTTTTAATTATATTTATATACTAATTGAATTAATCCGAAAATCATTTATTTAAAAACGTTTTTAATTATCACGCTCGGTGCTCTCCACAGGTCTCGAACCCGGGACCTGTGGTTTAGGTTAACACACAGTCCACCGCTGGACTGTGAGTCTAACTTGGTAAATAATCTGATTTTTATTATACTTATATACAAACTAAATAATTTCATTTTTGCCTTATATAAAAAGTTTGATAATTGTCAGGACCGGTGCGGTAGTCTGGACTCGAACTCGTGACGTGTGATTTAAACGTTCACACAGTCCACCACTGGACTGTGTGTCTATCTTGGTTATTATTCCGGTTTTTATTAAACTTAACATCTATTTGCAATGAATCCGGTTCAGTTTAAAAAAAGGAACATTTTTATTAAGGCGAGTGTGCGTGGGACAAGAATCGAACTCGGGACGTATGCGTGTTTATTTGCACACAATCGACCGCTGGACTGTGTGTCTAACCCGAGATATATCTTGATTTAAATTAAACTTATATAATACTGATAACTTCATCTTCTTCGTTAAGCTTCAGCCAGAACCAATGTCCGACTGGTTCGACGATTTAATCAAGTTTCTTTAGGGTGTTGTGATTAATTACATGTAAGATTAATAAAAAGAATGAGAGATTAAGTGTAAGATATACCGAACAGGGCTCCTCTGTTTCGTCGGCAAGACAACAGATTATTCCGGCGACGCGTGTCCTGCGGCAGAGGGTCTTCAGGGAGCTTGAGATGAGTGTGGGTGGCTTCGGTATGAGCTCTGGGTGTTCAGTTTTTAGAGTAAGGCACAGAGGTGAAGGGCTCGGTTTTCCGGCAAGTTGCAGAAGTTTTCCGGCGAGTGAAATTACGTCGGGAAAGAGTGTGATTGTGAGCGAAAAAGCTAACAGAAGTTAGAGGGTGTATTTATAGGGCAGAACATCGACGAATTTGGTCCGTTTTCCGTCTTGATTCGTCGGTCAATAAGTTTTCCGGCGGTTATGACTTGCGTCGCGGGTTCAGACGTCGGTTATAACCGATGTAATAGTTAAGGCTTCGGTTTAAAACAGAAGAAACCGTCCAATCTCGGCGAAATCGTCGGGATTTCCGACGACTGCGATTGGGCGCGTCAGTTTTGAATTCGAGATTTATGTTATGTATTAATTGTTTCCAATAATGAACAAGAAACACAAGTGGCGGAGTGGTTGAGCGCGTGTGTGTTAAGGCATTGCTGATAACCAGTTGACCCGGGTTCGAAACCCTGCTGCAGCCTTTTATTTTTATTTCATTATTTTAAATACTTTTTCAGATATAAATTATATATTCCAATATACTTATTAATTATGTATCGTTTAAAATTAATTTGGTCATTAAATACGCAACGAAATTTTTAACTGATTGTTCGGTTAATAAACGGAGCGGGTTTGGTAAATCCGGTTTTTTGACGGATGTTACAATCAGAATCATTCGAACGTGGGCATCATTGGAAATCCAATACAAGTGGTTGGGATTATCAACAGAAGCTGTGTCGGTGGGGCTGCGGTCCTGGAAGGTGGGCATGGTATGGTACCGTCAATGTATCCAAACAGGCCATTAGTGACTAGGAAGGGATGAATCATGTTCTTCCAGAAGCCATAGTTTGTGGGAGTTAATTTAAAGGCGAATTTATACGAATTGTGGGCAGTTTTCTCTGCAGTGGTGAAGGGTGAGAGAATTGCCATTGGAATGGTTTGTTAGAAGATGATTAGAGGTTAAAAAAAGAGCAGAATTGCGTGACGGCAGCAAGTTTAGAGAGGAGGTGCTGAGACGGCAGTAGGGTTTGAATAGGGTTAGAATGGTTGTGATACCATAATAGAACGTAATGATTGTATTATTGATATTGAATAATGATTGCAAGAATGTCAAATATATAGAACATAAAGATACACTTTAGTACCACTAAATATAATGATATATAAAACTAATCTTTAACTTAATTATATGGTCTATCAAACTGGTATAATAGCGATGAATAGGTAGGTAGTTGTCTCGGTTGGTAATAACCTGTTGTACGATAGTGTACAATTAAAAGGTATATTGGTGTGTCTGTGTTTTGCACTGTGTTCTTCACGGGTTTGCACAATCATGAGCAGATCCCAATTTGTTCCATCCAATACCACATCAATTGATCCATGATCGTGGGCTATATACATACCTCATATATGTTTCAAGTCTAAATATCCATTTTTTCCCCATTAGTCATGTTGATTCATTAATATTTTTATTTTAGCACCAAATTCCATATTTTGGTCATACTTTAGTTTAAAAACATTTCACTAGGGGTGAGCATGGTGCGGTTCGTTCGGTTATTGCCTATAACCGAAACCAAAACCGCACACTTTGGGTTATAAAAAAAAATCATAACCATTCGGTTCGGTTAATGCGGTTTCGGTTAATCGGTTATTTGCGGTTAAATTGGTTTCGGTTCGGTTATAGGTCGGTTATTTTATCGTTTCTAAAAGTTAGGCTTTAAATGTGTGGGTTATGCAAATATCATGCGCGAAAAATAAATATGCACGCATAAGCTTGTAGAATCAGTGGCAGATCTAGAAAATCCCCCAAGCGGTAACGTTTTATAAAAAACGGTAATGAAATCGAAAAAACGTCAAATTTTTCCAAAATTTACACTAATTTTACCCTACCGCCGAAGCGCCAAGCCGTAACGGGGGTTGCCCCTAGTTATACACTAGGTCCGCCACTATGTAGAATTATCAATTATATTTTACTTCCAAGTGTTATGTGGAAGCATACATACGAACACAAAGTGGCTAGAGTTTTAAATTTAATGAGGCTGGGTCATGGTTAAAAGACTTAAACACTTCATCCAAAAAAAAAAATTAGATTGGGCCATGGTAAACACTTAAACATTAACTTAAAAACCTATGGTCTTATGGATTCGGCCATGTTTAAAACATTCGCTTTGGTTCGGTTATTTGAGGTTATGAAACTAATAATAACCATAACCGAACCGCAACATGCGGTTATCAAAAATATAAATAACCGACCCTTCGGTTATTTCGGTTCGGTTTTTTCGATTATTTTGGTTACGGTTCGATTATTTCGGTTTTATGGTCACCCCTACATTTCACTAGGCACTTAGAAACTTTTCAAAATACTTGTGTATTATGCTTAATAATACACAACTTTGACTTCTTTTAAAGTAAAACAATACCAGATCATCATTTTTCTCGTCCGGTTATTTGAAATGAAACACTTGAGTCATGTTATAAACATATGAAATAGTAAATATAAACTATGAGATGCTACAACTCAATCCAAAAATCGATTTTCACTAGTTGAGTTACAAAAACCATTTTAAATTCTAAGACATGAACTTAGATAAGAGATTTACTTGCAAATACAAAGTGTTTATCACTTCCAACAAGCTTGACATACGATGTATTCCACTTACATGTCATTTTGCATATACAAAAACCATTTTCGTCAAACTATCAACAAACTTGAGCTTAGTTAAATTTAACCTAAATAATGTGTATTGGTTAAACTAAAAATATAATTATTTTTTAGTTATTTTTTTCTTTTATAAACAAAATTGTGAGTCGGGTGGTTTGATTAGTCAGAAAATATTATGGCCGCACACCCAAACCCTTCACACTTGTTAACTCCACAATGCTCACACTCGTTATCACACTCGTTAACCTCACAGTGCTACTGTTTGGACGCCCCTTTGGCGTTGATGTGGACATGGGTGCTAAGGGTGTAAACAAGCCCAGAGGCTCGAGAGTCACTCGTTATTGGCTCAGTTAAAAGCTCGAACGAGCGAGCTTTACGAGCCGAGCTCAAGCCTGAAATAGAGCTCGTTTAGTTATCGAGCTCGAGCCTGAAATACAAAAGTCGTTTAGGCTCACGAGCCTAAACAAACCCAAACAAAATTTTATTTTTATATATAATATATAAATAATTCTGATAACATTGGCGTGCCGAACTCGGGCTGATCTTTGGCTCGTTTTAGGTTGTTCTCAGAACAACTCGAGCCGAGCTCAAGCTTTGAGCTTTACTCGCGAGTCGAGCTTAAGCTCAAATAAGTAGGCTCGAAGCCAAGCTTTAGCTTCATAAAAAATGACGACCCAAACTCGAGCTCAGCCCAACTTATTTACATCCCTAGTGGACACCAACCTACTACGCTTAACCTATAACATCTATCGGTACCGATACGACCATAACAAACTAAAACTAATACCACCTCAACAATATTTATATACCACCCCCACCGAACGACACCCCTGTTCAAAAGACATCCAATGTGAACATTATCCTATTTTAAAAATGTGACACAACAAACATATAAAATAATAATACATACATAGTTGAAATAAAGACGACTTCTGTAAACATCCTCAACATTTACAACCTACAGTTTCTCTCTCTCACACCCTCTACAAAAGCAAACGAATTCAACCAATACCCACAAAAATTCCTACGCATATCGATCCATATTCACAAGCACCACATCCAATTTCCACCAAAACAACCCATTTGGGGTCAATTTACCCCCAAAATGCCGGTAAAACCCGGCGATTTGCTACTCATCCTGTTGCTGGTGGCAGTTACGGTTGTGTGCGACGGTGGCGGTGAGTTTCCGGCGAAGGTTTTGACTCTGGCGAGAGCTTTTCCGGCGAACAAGACGGTGGAGCTTGATATTCTCAAGGCACGTGACCGTGTCAGACACGCTAGAATCCTTCAAGGGTTCACTGGTGGGGTTGTTGATTTCAATGTTTTTGGTACCTCTGATCCTTATTACGGCGGGTATGTTTGTGATTTTTGTTTAAAGTAGTTAACTTTTGTTTGCCCATTTGTTTATATCAATTTTTTTTTTTTTTTTGGGGGGGGGGGGGGGGGGGGTTATGATTCTTTAATTTGAAATTGAGTTGTTATATTAGGGTTGAGATTTATATGTGGGCATATGGTAAATTATGAATCTTTATGTCACTTGATGATATTGTAGATTGTATTTCACAAAAAAGGTTGTTCTTTCATTTGTTTATATCAACCTTTTTTTTAGTTTTGTGTTTTGAGGTTTATGATTGTTTGATTTGGAGTTGAGTTGGTGCATTAGGGGTCTGAATTTGTTGTGTGTTTTGGTGCTTTTGAATTTTGGTATTTATTTAGTTATTTGATTTAATATGTGGGCTTGTGCTAAAAATTGAATCTTTATAACACTTGATGAGATATTGTAGATTGTTGTATCAACTTTTTTTTGTACTTTTTGTGTTTGGTTTATGATTGTTTGATTTGAAGTTGAGTTGGTGCATTAGGGTTTGAATTTATTGTGTGTTTTGGTGATTTTGAATTTTGATATTTATTTAGTTATTTGATTTATTATGTGGGCTTGTGCTAAAAAATGAATCTTTATGACACTTGATGATGATATTGCAGAATGTTGTATCAACTTTTTTTTTATTTTTTTTACTTTTTGTGTTTTGGGGTTTATGATTGTTTGATTTGAATTTGAGTTGGTGCATTAGGGGTCTGAATTTGTTATGTTGTTGGGTGATTTTGAGATTAATATGTGGGCATATGGTAAAGTATGAATCTTTATGACATTTAATGATGATATTGTGATATTGAAGATTGTATTTTACAAAAGGGTTGTTCTTTCATTTGTTCATATCAACTTTTTTTATTTTTGTGTTTTGGGGTTTATGATTATTTGATTTGAAATTGAGTTAGTGTATTAGGGTTTGAATTTGTTATGAGTTTTGGTGATTTTGAGTTTTGATATTTATTTAGTTATTTGATTTAATATGTGGGCTTGTGTTAAATTTATGAAGCTTTATGACACTTAATGATGAATGATTATATTGTAGATTGTACCTTCAATTGTTGTATCAACTTTTTTTTTTTACTTTTGTTTTTGGGGTTTATGATTCTTTAATTTGAAATGAGTTGGTGCATTCGGGCTCTGAATTTGTTATGTGTTTTGGTAATTTTGATCTTTATACGTGGGCGTATGGTAAAGTATGAATCTTTATGACACTTGATGATGATATTGTGATATTGCAGATTGTACTTTTCACAAGAATTGTTTTTTCCATTTGTTCAAATCAACTTTATTTCTCACTTTTGTCTTTCGGAGTGTTCGTCATTCTTTAATTTGAACTTGAATTAGCACATTAGGGCTCTGAGTTTGTTATGTATTTTGGCGATATGCTAAAAATATGAATCTTTACGACACTTGATGATGATATTGTGATATTGTAGATTATACTTCACAAAAGTGAAATTAGGGACTCCACCGAAAGAATTCAATGTGCAAATCGATACGGGGAGTGACATCTTGTGGGTCACTTGTAGTTCTTGCAGTGATTGTCCCGACACAAGTGGATTTGGTGTACATTTCCATTTCTAGCTCTTTTGATTACTAATGTTTCTATTAATCATAAATTCATAATGCTTGTTAAATGGTAATTAACTAATAAAGCGCGTATTTTTGTCGTAGATGCCGCTCAACTTCTTTGATGCCGCAAGCTCGTCAACTGCTTCTATGGTTTCATGTTCAGATCGCATATGCTCTTCTAATATTAAAATTGCTGATGCATCGTGTTCTGATGGAGATCAATGTAGTTATGTGTTTAATTATGCGGATAATAGCGGGACGTCTGGTCATTATATGACAGATTTGTTACATTTTGACACAGTTATAGATCCCTCCATGATTGCCAACTCTTCGGCTTTTATCACTTTTGGGTGAGCTTTTCTGCAATTCGGCATAGAATTTATGATCAAGTGAAGGATTTAGTTTCTAATTAGAGTAAAATGCTATTTTCGTCCCTGAGGTTTGGCCAGTTTTGCGACTTTTGTCCAAAGGTTGGTTTTTCCGCATCTGGATCCAAAAGGTTTGAAATCTTGCTATTTTCATTCGGCTCGTTAACTCCATCCATTTTTTCTCCGTTAAGTCAGGGGTATTCGCTAACTTAAAGGCAATTCGTTCCTTTTCACTTTATGTAAAAAGACTGAATACCCTTGAAAAGGACCGAATTGCCCTTTAAGTTAATAAAAAAGACGGAAATACCCCTGATCTAACGGAGAAAACTGGATGGAGTTAATGAGCCGGATGAAAATGGCAAGATTTCAAACCGTTTGGATCCAGATGCGGAAAAACAAACCTTTGGACGAAAGTCGGAAAACTGGTCAAACCTCAGGGACGAAAATGGCATTTTACTCTAATTATTATATTGAAAAATTTATCCTTGAGGTGGTTTTTATATGTTTATTTTCGTTGGTGATCATTTTTGTAGTTGCTAGCATAAAATGGATTATCCAAACCTTATTAATTGACCCCTAAATAGTTAGATACTCATAAACGCCCCGTATCCAAATGTTATAAGTTGATTATTGGACCGAACCCTTAAATCAAATAATCCGTTTTAAGAAACAAATCCAACAAAGCTTGATTATTTTGTAATAATTTGTGGATTTAATGACAGTTGTAGTACCTATCAATCTGGTGGTTTGACAAAATCGGATAAAGCGATGGATGGAATCATTGGATTCGGTCAACACGGTTTATCCGTAATATCACAACTTTCCGCTCAAGGGATTACTCCGAAAGTTTTCTCGCATTGCTTACGTGGCGATGGAAATGGTGGCGGCAAACTTGTTCTCGGTGAGATTATGGCTCCAACGATGGTTTATAGTCCCCTTGTTCCATCACAGTAAGTATTATTACTGTTGTTAGAGTTAACTGTCATTTTCGTCCCTGTGGTTTGTCCAATTATGCCAGTCCAGGCCAAATTTTGAATTGTACCATTTCCGTCCCTGGCATTCTTGAAACATGCCAATTCAGTCCAAAAAACTAACGTCTGTTAAAACTTCTTGTTTAATGAAGGGTAAAAACGTCATTTTCCTTTCATTTTGTTTTCCTTTTTTCTTAAAAGGGGTGGGTTTTAATAGGGTTTAAGAAAAGGGAAAATAAAGAAAACTAGAAAATGACATTTTGACCCTTCATTAAACAGCAGGTTTTAACAAACATTAGTTTTTTGGACGGAACTTGCATGTTTCAAGAATGTCATGGACGGAAATGGTACAAATTTGAAACTTGGCATGGTCTGGTATAATTGGACAAACCACAAGGACGAAAATGACAGTTAACTCTTGTTGTTATTAATATCATCATTATTAAGAATGACCCAAACATAAATTTATATGAATATCTGGATATGTTTAATCTTTCAGTGATTTGTAATTTTCAGGCTTCATTACAATTTGGAGTTGCAGAGTATCGCTGTCGGTGAACAGTTATTGCCTATCGACACATCAGCTTTTGGCACATCATATAATCAAGGAACCATTGTTGATACTGGAACAACATTGTCTTATCTCACTGCACAAGCATACGATCCATTTGTCGATGCCGTTAGTTTCATTCTTTTTTTTAAATATTAATATTATTTCGATTTACTTTTTTTGGTCAAACAAGTCATTCAGATGAGCTTCTTGACTGCAGATAACTGCTGCTGTTTCACAATTCGCAACACCGGTTGTTTCAAATGACGAGCAATGTTATTTAGTGACGTCAAGGTACTTCCCAATTTTATTTATTTTTCCAATCTTTTTTTCATTCTCCCTTTTGAGGTAAGTGTTTTTTTTTTTCCAGAGACAGCGTAGACATGATATTTCCGAGGTTTCGTTAAATTTTGCTGGCGGTGCATCCATGATTCTTAAACCGGAGAAGTACCTTATGCAAGGGGATCCTATTGTGAGTTTTAAAATTCCTTCTTTTCTTTTACTTATAATTATTCACTCCATAATTTCTCAAAAGACATGACCAATTTTACTCGTCTATCCCGAGGGTAATAATTTGCAATTTACGTCCTTTAGGTTTCAACAAAATTTCAAGCGCTGTCCTTTAACTAACGAAATTACAGTGGATGCCGTTTTATGTTCAATTTCTTTACAGCCTTACTGGCGCCTGTCCTTTCTCCCTAAAGAGATTACAAAAATAAAGGACATCCGCTGTAAAGAAATTAACACATAAAGGACATCTCTGTAAATAAATTATAACATAAAGGACAACCTTTGTAATTTCGTTAGTTAAAGGACAACACCTGAAATTTTGCTGAACTTTGCAATTTACCCTTTATCCCGATATAAATGCAACATTTTCTTTTTTGGTGGGGTTCCATGAGTTACCGACTTACCGGTCACGGGTTCTCATGGTTAACAAAAAAATGTACAAAAAAGGTCCGATGACTAAAACGGTGCAAAACTATTAATTCATCGGTGTTTTATACAAAACAAACCCTGTTTCTTTTACAAAAACACTAAAGGAGTAATTGCATGTATCTTTTGCTTATTAGATTTATTTTAGATAAATGACTAATACGTCACATGTTAATCTTTGAACAAAGTTTCTTCAGGAGGGTGGTGTTCCGTGGTGCATTGGCTTTCAAAGAGCAAGCAACGGAATAACGTTCTTGGAGGTCGGTTAAAATATTCCCAAATTCACATTAATGTGTAAAGTATCCTAAATAAGACTATTTTACCCTCATTATTCGACAACTGTCATATGATTATCGACTTGTCCTAAACTCATCGAACTCATTTACTGCAGATCTTGTTCTTAAAGATAAGATCTTTGTTTACGATTTATCAAGAAACCGAATGGGATGGACGGATTATGATTGTAAGCGCGATACACTCAACACTCTTGTGGTTGCGACGTTCCCAGAATTTATAAATAGTTTTTAAATTTTTTATTTGTTTTATTCAGGTTCGGCTGAAGTAAATGTTTCCATCAAGTCCTACAATAATGAGTACGTCGATGGACACTTGAGTGCTAGCATATCATTAAGATTTACTAGTCTTGAAGTTCTTCTGGTGCATATATTACTTTGGTCTTTACTACGGTGAATAGACAGTGACGAAGACGACTTTTTTTTCCGATCTCCAGCCCCCTTCTTCTAAAGAAACGGCTCCAGCTGATCTTTTTCGGTTTTTGAGCTAGAGTTCTGTTATCTTCAGTTTTGTGTCAGTTTGGCTTGCGAGTCGTCGCTAATCTACCCATTTGGATAAGTTTTGACTTGTTTAGGTTCTCTATTGTGGTTTAGGTTTTTATCTTGGTGTTTTTTCTTCCATTCTAGAGTTAAATTTTGTAAGAAAACAATTTGATGGTCTCATTTGTATACTTATTTTCTAATTATAATTTAATTGTACAATGATATGGAATTCTCAGCTGATGATTTATGTAGATTTGTTTAATTACTTGATGTGAAATTGTAAAAAAAAATGTTTAATATGTAAATTTTATTATTTAAATATCTAATTTAGGGTGCATGGGGCGCCCGTGATCGTGCCCCATCATGGGCGTGATGGCTTGATACACCGCTTGTAAAGACTCGTATTTTATTATATATATAATAATAATAATAATAATAATAATATAATAAATAATAAAATAAATAAAATACGGCGTTACCCGACCTTTTTATATACACGGGTGCAAGAACGGGCCTTGAAACGCTAAATTACGTTAGCGAGCTTTAGGCCACCCCACACTAATCCTACCTATTTAATCTACTTAAACACTTGAAAACCCTAGCCCCCACTAAACTTTCGGCCACACACTCACTTTCCCTCTCTACTCCGGCGACCGGAGCCACTTTTCGGCGGTTCTTCGGCGCCGCGATTCCGGCAGACTACCATCCTCTCGGCCCCTGCTCCCTCACACTTGCGAAGGCTGCCGACCGTCTCACACTCACCAACCACCGCAACAACAGCGCCCCCCTCTTTCTCCTTCCTCGTCTCTCCCTCTGCAACAATGCCGCCGGCCACCTTGGGGTGGCGGCGCGTCAATCAAGCAGCGGCAGCCGCAACGGCGCTGCGGGGGCGTTCCCATCGAACAAGCAGCGGCGGCGGAAAGGTGATTCGGAGTAGGTTCCGGCGACCCCTCCGGCGCCGCCTTTCGGTGAGCCACTCCAGCAGCCCCCATTCCCTCGACAAACATCAAGCCACCACACCCCCCTTGCACCACCTCACCTCACAAACACCCTCCTTCCCTGCATATTACGGCAACCGGGGCCGGGTCTCCGACCGGTCTCCGGTGCTGCCCCTCAGCTCCGGCACCCACCTCTCTCCTTCTCAATCTCACCCTCATTCGTACCACAACCCCTCGACCCTTATCTCTCTCGCTCTACAGCAAAAACGCCAGCCACCTAGGTGGTGGCGGCGCAACAGCGAGGAAGCCGCCACAGCGGCGGGGGACGGCAGACAGGGACGGCGGACGGGATTCGAGCCGGTGAGTCTCGGTTTGGCTGGGTTCATCGTCGGTTCAGCTCCGGTTCGTCTGGCTCGGGCTCTTTCTTCAGTTCCAGCAACAGCAGGGACGACAATAACAGCGGTGACATTGGTTTAATGGCGGTTCAGCCGCGTTCTCAGTCTCGGTTCAGGTTAGTTTCGGTATCGACTTCAAGTTCAGGTTCCAGTTCGGGTATGTAGTTCAGTTTTTCAGTTTCAGTTTCGGTCTCGTTTCGGTTCAGGATAGAAATAGTTCAGGTTTTGTTTGTTTATATTTCGATTCAAGTTCAATGGTTGTTGTTTCAGATTCGGTTCGGTTTTGGCTCGGATTTTAGTTCATCTTTGGCTCGGGTTTCGGTCAAAAACAGTCAACCGACTTAGTTTGGTGTTCGGCTCAAGCTCAGTCAATTCGGGTCTCGTTTAGTTTGGTGTTCGGTCAAATCAGGTCAAACCTGGTCAACTATGGTCAAACAGTCAACGGGCCAGATTCGATGTTCGGTAAAAATTCTAACGACTCGATGTTCATTTCTATTAGTTATGTTACTACTATTTTAAACGCGAGACTCGTTGTAATGACGCGTATGTCGATTTGTTTATTTTCTATTTAGATATTGATGTTATAGCGAAAACGAACCCTATATAACTGTTTATAAAAATACATAGAAAATTTATATATTTATTGAAATGTTGCGCTTTGAAAACATTTAATCGACAACTAGATTGTCGTGATCGTCCAAAAACAAGAGGGTTTTCTGACAAAAATATACATATATTTATTATACTCCCGACAAAGATATATTTAGTTAATACGCTTTTCGACAAAATATATTATCTAACGACGAAAAGAGGTATACTACGGTTTTCGTAAAAGATATATACAATTAACTATTATTCTTTTCGTAAATATATATATACACATATATATTATTCTTTTCTTTCCTTCGAAACATATATAGATCTAGTAATCTTTTCGTCAAAAAAAATATATTTTGCTTATTAGTCAAACATCAAAGATTGGTATCACATCCAATGGATTTTTATATAATAACAAATATATCGGTAGTTACGCGTATTTATTATTTTCGACAAACACTTCCGTAACACTTTCGACGAAATTAAATTTAGAATCGTTACATAAGCCATGTTTTATATACATGCGTACATTCAATTCCAATTCAAATCCTCGGTCTTAATTCCGAATACTCATACCTCATCGTTTGCTGTTAAGGTGACCTCGGTGTCCCCTTTCTCCCACTCATCAACTCGTCGGGATTACCAAAGAAGACTTAGCAATTTTGTGAGTACACTCGACCCACTTTTGTTTATATCACTTTTTGGGTGTAACATGTTTCCATATACAAAAATCACAAACACTTAAACTTTATGAAACGTACAAACAATCCTATACACATGACTACTTGAATCGTATACTTGTTGCTTGTCTGGGATATTAGTTGTGCTATGCTTTAGTCATTAACTATTTTTAGCCTTCGTTTGACATGCTTAGCGCTATAGGAATTCACGCATCCACCTCCATCGTGTTATTCGTGAGGTTATGTTAAAACATCGTGATTGCGTTAAGGGTTTGATTATTAGTATTGCATGCCTTGATATTGCTCTTGTATAGATTTGGTTGCCATGAGGATTGTTAAAACATTATTCGTATACGTATGCTATGCTTAAACTTGTGTACTCGCCTTTGCTTTTGCATTGACTTTATTTTAAAACATGTTACAGGTTGAAGGAGATGATGCTATGAAATCAAAATAGCAAGGATTAGATACACACATTTTAGACGTTAGATTTATAAATGTTGTACCAAATTTTGTTATGTTTTATGAACTTATTGTATTGCTTCATGTTGTATTTGACAATGTTGTGAAATGAAATTTGGATTTAATTAAATATTGTCATTTATTAGCGTTGTGAGCAATCAATCTCGTTTTCGTCTCATCCCGATGTTTCCGCCATCGGTTGGGGTGTGACACCGCCATATGTTGTTTTTATCATGTGGCGATGGACGGTTTTGTGATATCTATCGCGTTTGTGATATCTATCGCGGGTGTGATACAACCATTCAAATGGACATGACTGTTACCCTGTTAAAAAAAGTCATATCCCACTCTATTTAAATCCAATCTTCTTCCATTTTTTCACCCTCACTTTATAAATTTCTTCCAACTCTATAAAAATTTTCTATTTAGTTCTCTCATAAAGTTTTAAAAATACAAATGGAGGAATGGAGGGTATGGAGCGTCCAAATACATTTCCACCTGACTCATCTAGTTCGTCTGACTGAACGGGTTCTACTCTTGATCTTTTTGCAAAGGTTTGTGAAGGTGTGGAACTTGAAGATACGGGATGATCAAAGAAAAAAATTGTGTGTGGTGATCCGGTAGCGGCAAATGAAGTTCTAATGAATGATTACTTTGTTGAAAACTCAAAGTATAATTACCTCAAATTTTCTTAATGTTGCATAACATGATTAACATCAACAATCACATACGTATTCAACTAAATACTCAAAGCCAGTTCACCAACTTCCTTAAGAAGTGGGAACAACGTCCCACTAAAATGAGACCCCTTCAATGAGGGGATAGACCCCACCAAATTTATATATACCACAATTACCATGAGGGGGAATAATGCCAGGTAGTTTGTCTGCCCCCTTCAATGGTTGTGACTTTTTGTATTCTATTTTTAGATCTTTAACTTTGCTAATATACGATATTTAGTCCCCGACACCTTCTCACTGGCCCCGACAAACTAAAATTTACTCTCAGTTCAAATTTACAGTCTTGCTATCATTTTAGGTTTTTTTATTGGCAAAATTTTGGTTGAAGAAACCCTAGATCAACTAGACCGGAATTTTCTTTTAAGTCATTCCAAGTGGAAAGTTTACCTGCCGGCAAATTATCAAACCAAAGGCGCGCAGCGCCGGTAAGGGTCTATACAAATAGGTGACACCACATTGGCAATGTCCAGCACCCAAGTAACCCTGCACCGGTGAAGAGGCGCATGTGATCATCAGGATCGGTCAAACCGTTAAACTTTCCAACGTTGGATGGTAATTTCGCTCGCTCCAACGGAGCCAGTGCTATCTCTCTGGTAAACTTTGATTGTTCAACTGCTTTGGTTGGGCGATACACCAAATTGTAATCATGCTCAGCTTGTGGATTGTATACTGCACGTACTTTTGGCTTGCAACTAGCATGATCTGCAGATATTCGATTGAAAATACGTGCACTATCCCCTTCCTCATAGGTTCTATCGAGCTCATCGTGTTGGGTGTCTCGTTTCTGCGAAGACCGCGGGCCCAAACGAGAGTGGACAGATGGGTGACGCTGAACGTTGTCTTCCTGCCTTCTATTACCAGAATGAACATGGATCATTCCTGGTTTTAGAATACATTTCTGTTCCATCTTCAGGCATGTGCGAAGGGAACGAGCATGACTTTGAGTACTATAACTCAAAACTCCAGGTGCTGGCGAAGCACGAACCTGAGAAGCGTTAACCGGAGCTTGAAAAGCCGGAGTTCCGGTTTGGGCACATAACTGCACATACATAGCATTTAGAGTCGCTTGAGATTTGATTAACCACGATAATGGAGTCTCACCAGGTGGTAAAATCGACGTAACATCAACTGAGGAGCCGCCGGCGTTACAGGAATACTCGCATGATTAGGATCATACTGAGCATTAGCTTCGCCGGAAGAATCCTCAACTATTTGTCCGTAGACCTGACATCCGACAACAACGCGTCGAATCCCTGATCGAGGACCTTGAAAAGATGATCCGTCAGCCATGATGCTGCAGATCTAAGTGAAACGAAACGAAAGATGAGAAAGAATTGAAATTGGTGGGCGCCAATGAAGAAACCCTAGATCAACTAGACCGGAATCTAAGTAGATCTATGGAATGGGCTCTGCATAAAAGGGTTAACCTTCGTTTGGTTTCACGATGGATAGTGAGTAAAACAGTACTCCGGCTGAACCTGCAAACAGAACACCGTTAGCTCGCCATGGGGAGAAGGGGGGTTCTCTCCGTGACCACCCTCTGGCGTGAGAATAAGTACAGGTAGTCGAAAGTAAGTATTGTAAGAGAGAGAGTAATTGAGAGTGAGTACCTTTCCTTGAACTCCAAGTTACTTATTTATAGCCGGTGTTTGGCGCCAAAAGGAGATATTGTTAACTTTAACGGAATCTTCTGCTATTCCGTTAATGTTTGTTGGCAATCCGTTAGTGCACACGGATCGTGAGCTCATCGGCGGTTAGGGAGGTGCCACGTGTCAACATGAGATCACTACATCTTATGAATGCGAGCATGCCATCACGGTGATCTTCCTCAGCCGTCTAGATGCTGCCATGTGGCAATTGGTTATAACCGAAAAATGCTTGCACGATTGGGTGTTAATGGCTTCTAGAAGGTTTCACAGCTGTTACCCATCTATTATTCGCCACGTGTACATTCTGTTACAACAGAAAAGATTCCCTTTGCTTCTGCACCAAGTCAAGGATTTTGCTAAGGGAAAGTTTATCAGGATTTACTGTTTCTTTGCGCGAGAAGCACAAGTTAGTTAACTGATCTTCCTTCTTCTCCTTGCTGCTTAGTGCAACGTTTGGTGGATACTTGCTTTGATATAAATTATCTGCGCAAGGTTTGTGCATGAAAGCATTATCAAACGAGAATGTTCAAGGTTAACTTTAAACCTTGCGCGAGCCCGCGCAAGGTAGTTAAATGAAGCATTTATCCAAAGAGAATGTTCAAAGTTAACTTTGAACCTTGCGTGAGCCCACGCAAGGTAGTTAAATGAAGCATTTATCCAAAGAGAATGTTCAAGGTTATCTTTGAACCTTGTGCGAGCCCGCGCAAGGTAGTTATATGATCCTTTCCTCTCTTGGATATTTGGCGCAGAGTTCTAATAAATCTTATTTTGGCAAAGAAGTCTGCGTGCAGTTTTCTTAGAAGTTATTAATGGGTATGGTTTCCTTGATTGTCGCAAGGTTTTTGGGACCATACCCCTTCAATAGTAGCGTTTTTTTAATTGATTGACTTGATGTAATTTTCTTTCATGCTAGGCAACTCATTGATCATGACAAATTACAATTTTGCCAACAGTTAAAAATTACAGCCTTGCCATCGTTTTAGTTTTATGCAAAAGTGTAATAATGTTTTGTTTTGATTGGTTGTCTCGATGTAACTTTTATTGAGATCATGTTATCAGTATTATGTACAAGTAACGGAAACACATGTGTACAAATTATGAAACTGAGAGATATTCGGTTTAGCGCCCCGCAACACAAGCAGGGCATAAACTAGTATTGGGACAAAGTATATATGAGCTTTCAAACCTTTCATGTTTAAATGTATGCTAATTAACTTGAGCCATACAATTAGCAATTTCTTTGACGACCTACACAGGCTCCTTCGACAAATAACTATGATTCCGTTTGAATGATCTATAAATTTCGTCCTTCCTCGATTAAAGTCTGACAAACAACAAACACGTATTCACAGATGACTTGTAAAGATTTTGATTTAACTGGCATCCCCAAATACAACTCGATATTCGATATAGACTTCTTAACACGTTCTGTTGTGAAAGTACCCCATCAATTTATAAAAGAAAAGTTTAGGATAACAAAGAAAAACAGAAAACAAACAAGCAACATTAGTCAAAACATGTCATAACAAAACTCCTCAATACCTGCTGTAAAACCACAAATAACCCAAAAACCATCTTTTAGTAGTATAACAAAAAAAAAACCCATGATTGTTACCAAAATACCAATGCAATGCAATGTATCAGTCATTCATAAACATGACAAATTCAACCCTGGATCGTTATCACTTCTTGGCTCTTCTTGGCTTTCTTCTTGCTCCTGGACCCGCCCCCAACAGGTACAGAACTTCTTCCTTTCGTTTGGTCGGTATTTGTTCGCTAGTTGGAGGAAATTTCCATACCCAATGAGTTTTTTCCTCCTGCACGCAAAAATTAGATTATTATTATTATTATAGTTCATAAATTGCACAATGAAACAGTTTCTAAAAGGAGCTGTACTAACAAAATAATCTATAAAAAGTTGCATTATCATACATCATAATCCCAAGAAGGAGGTTCCTTCCTTTCTATAACCCCAATTGCATGCTTCAGCTCAATAACGGTAGGCAAAGGCCTTGGAAGGTCTCCATATTCATTGCTGTAAAATTATGATCAATGTTAGGGCTGCAAATGACCTGAACGAACCTGACAAAGACATTTATAGAACGAGATTTTATGTCCGTGTTCGATTGTTAAGGAAATGAACTTGTTCGTGTTCGTTTGTTATTTTTAGGCAATGAACAAAAACTAACGTTGAAGGACACAAATAAACACAAACTTATGTCCATGAACACAAATGAAAACAAACGAACACAAGCAAACGTTCATGCACAAAATATATAAAACAAAATATATAATACGTCGACACTTATCAAATATTTAATATGTTGGAATTTTGAACTATTTAAATAAAGTATAGAGACTAAATACACTAATGAGTTATCGAACACAAATGAACACGTTATCGAACGCTCACGAACATAAATGAATGAAGGCGACCTCTATTCATGTCCGTTCATTTAACTAAACTAACTAAACAAATGAAATTTTTTGTTCAGGTTCGTTTGTTTAATAAACGAATGAACACAAACGAACTTTCCGTCTTTGTTTAATAAATGTAAAAACTAAAGTCCCTTTTACAAATTTCATATATAAATTTAATGAGAGCAATACCTTGTCCAAACAGCAGGCGTATTATCACAACGAACAAAAAGATACCGCCATACATCACGTCCCTATTAGTAGTTATTAAAAGTCACAACATATGTTAAATAATAATTAACACCCAATATATTGAGATTAAAAGTCAAAAACATAAATTAAATAATCAACAAGATATCCTACTTGAATTCCAGATTTCCTCCGGCATTTCTCAATTCTGTCTGCCCATCAAACCTGATTCCTATATAGGTTCATATGCTGATCGATGCCCATTATCACCCTGCCCATTTTGTTACAAAAGCTACAGGTGTCCAGAAGAATTCGAGTACAGTAAATCAAATACGAATTTATAATTTTAAACTCGATTCGCGTACAGTATATCTATGTTCTAAAATAGCACGACCATAACGAATTTACATATTTTAAGTGAATTTAAATCAAAACGAATTATTCAAATCGGGATTTTAATTCAACTACGAATTCGAATCGAATTGACTAGGTTTTAATCGAATACGAATAAAATAAGAATTCCAGCAAAAATAAAAAAACTATTCAAAAAATTCGATTTAAGTAATTCAAAAATTTATTATTTGATTCGATGAATACCCTAACAAAAGGGGTGTGAGACTCTCTATTGCAATGGAAGAAAATAAATAAATCTTTACTAACCAAAGAAAAGATGATACTCAGAAACATGACCAATTATGTTGACTAATAAATGTCCTTTTTAGCCTTTACATAAGATATTCTCGTCTATTGCTATATAAATTAATAAGAAAATAACAGATATTCTCGTCTATTGCTATATAAATTAAAAAGAAAATAACAGCATACCTCATAACAAGTATTGGGTAGCCCTTTTCACACCTAAGCTGTAAAGCTTCTTTATCATCATCTCTATAAGAAACAATAAAGAAAAGATGCACATTATGACACCTCTTTCAAATAAAAGGTAAAAAACAAAACAATTATTATATCTTTTATGCATTGCATATAGGGCTGTAAACGAATCGAACGTTCAGTAAACAGTTCGTGAACTATTCGGCGGGAAGTTCGTTTATGTTCGTTCGATTAGCTTAACGAACGAACACGAACAAAAATTTCGTTCGGTTAGCTTAGCAAACGAACACGAACACAGGTCTCGTTCGTTCGACTGCGTTCGTGAACGTTCGGTAAGATGTTCGATTACGTTCGTGAATGTTCGGTAAGATGTTCGATACGTTCGTTTATGTTCGTTTGATTATATTAATAATATAATAAATGATAAACCTTTTATTTAAACATATTGAAAACTTGAAACCCTTTTTTTCTAATTTAGCTAAAATTTGAACATCCTAAGACATTTTTTGGATAATTATGTGTAGGTTAGTTAGACTTGAGTCATCGTTTGGTGGTGTAGTAAGCTTTTTGTGTTTTAATTTATAATTTAATGGTTGTATTTAACTACTTATATCTAACGTTTAAGGATAACAGTGTTTTTATATTTTTTTGTTTTCTAGTTAAACGTTCGTTTGGGTTCGTTTTTATTTGATTGCGTTCGTCTGTGTTCTAGACCAGTGTTCACGAACTGTTCGTGAACAACTGAATTTCTTGACGAACGAACACGAACATAAACTTATGTTCGGTATGCGTTCATGAACAGTTTACGAACATGTTAATTTCCTTAACGAACGAACACGAACATGACCTCGTTCGTGTTTGTTTACAGCCCTAATTGCATACCTTCCGGTGTAATGGCACCAATCTCCATGATCCTCATCATCTTGTCCAAATAAACCCACAAGTTTCGCAATCTTCTTTATCAAAGCTTCTTGTTTTTCTCTTACGGGATCATTAATCTCTTCAAATAATGATCCTTTTATAACATTCGAATCAAATAGGAGAAGTAAGATCTTATTCAAAATTATTTTATCATACCAATAATAGGAAGCCCATATTTATAATATAATATTAAAAAAGGCAAATCTAAATACGAATAAATGATTCTAAAAACCACCTTTAAAAAAATCGTTTTTAATCAAATATGATATTTATTATTTTCTAATTAGGTTAATATATTGCCTAAAATAAAGGAGGATTAAATTTAAAATCAATATAGAAGGGTGCTGCTATAATTCCCAATAAAATCATAATATTACAACACTGAAAATAAAATCAAGCTCATATGGTTTTTTTTTTTTTCTGAAAAGATTCATATTAATTTTGAATTTAATCTTCCATGATTTTAGGTAATTGTTACACGAAGGAGATTGGAGCAAAGATGCAGGTATCAATCTAACTTAAAATTCCCATTTTAGCCTTTTAGTAGTTATATATCACTAGCCTATCTCCTAAATTGCCTGATAGAATTGCTTCGGATCAAGATAGAATCGGAGGTACTTGGCAATGGAGTAGGGACCAGAGTCGGAAGTTGAGATCCGGGAATGGCAAGAGTGTCAAATAGTTATGGCGGGGGTGTCGCTATCAAACGAAATGGATTCCTGGAAGAAGTCGTCTTGTGATGAGTCGGGTACCTTGTTGGTTAAATCGGTTAAGAGAATGAAAGAGACGATAGGGGTAGGTTCCTTGAATGTTATGGATTGGTGCAAGTGGGTGCCTCTAAAATACAACATAATGGCATGGAGGGCCTCTAAGGAGGAGAAACATGAACATCCCTTCGGTTCTGTGCGAATACTGTGTTGAGCATGAGGAAACTACGGGACATTTATTTACGGCTCGCATATTTTCTAATCGGGTATGATCTGGTTAAAGATCTTATGGAAGTGCATAGATTCTTAAATGTTTGGGAAAAGCGAAAAGGATCATTCATGGTCTGATTATAATCACGTGTTGGTGCATATGAAAAGAAAGGAACAAGATTATTTTTCAAAATTTAAAACATAATCTGCAATAGGGATGAGCTTTTTTTCCTAAATACCCGTACCCGTACCGACATTTTAGGTATTCGGTACATGTATCGGTACCCAGTTTTATTGATTTTGGTATTCGATATTTCGGTATTGATACGGGTACGGTTAAAAACGGGTACTGGTACCGAATTTTATATAAGCCTTTAAAAGTTTTTTATATTATGTTTTATTTCGTATTATGGTATTTATAATACTTGTATTGATTTTACCTATACGGTACCCGAAATATAGTGGTATTCGTACCAATTTTACATATTTGGTACTCGTATTATATTGGCACTCATGTCAATTTTACCTATTTAGTACCCGTACGAATGCTCAAAAACTATATAAAAACAAAATGAACTAAAGCGGGTACTGTACCGAAAATACCCGTATCTGTACCTGTACCGTACCTATATATTTGTACGATTGGTGCTCAGTTTTGTTCAAATTCGGTACGGTATTTTCGGTCGGTACGGGTATGTACGGGTACGGTACCAATCCCATCCTAATTCACAAGACGTTTTAGGAGAAGTCAAGTCGAGAAGTTTTGTTTGGTTGAAGAATAGGTCTTCTTTTAAGTCCCTTCGTTGGGAGGAATGGTGTAAATCTCCTTTGTACATGTTGTAATTTCTTTTGCCTTTTGCCCGTTTCGGTCGAAGGCGTGTTTGTTGTATTGTCTCTTGCCTGTTTGGGTCGGGGGACGTGTGTTAATAAAGTTTAATTTTCAAAAAAATAGCATTTTGTACAGGAACCATCACCTCGAATAGAATATAGAACTTTCAATTTCGAACATCAAAAACAGATTTCAAGTTTTAGAATTTGGTTCGTTTAGAATTCAAGTTTTTCAAGTTTAATTCTAACTGTTGATTTTCCGCCCGCGCGTTGCGGCGGGGATCCAACGTCTACAAATGCGTGCCAACAACGGCAAGCAAATACCGAATATCAAAACATAGACAAAAATGACGTAGTAACGATAGTCACTTCGTCCTAAAAAACGATTTTAAATAATTTAATATAATAATAGTAGGACCCACACGTCCTACACGTTGGAAATTCGGTTGTTTTCAGTTCGGTAACTAACACGTTAAAATATGGATGAGCTCGGTACCAGTAACGGCACTGAATGTACCGATGCCGAAAATGCTCGGTACGATACGGTATGGTATGGTATTTAAAGGTAAAAATTAGTAAAATAAAGTATGGGGTCAGACCGGTGTCGAACCGAAAGTAACGATTCTGAAAACGAAAAAAGGTGGGTACCAAATTGGTACCGAAATGATTTGTAAATTTGATACCGATACGATACCAGTTTGATTACAGGATTTGATACCATTTGTTCATCAACAATTTAAATATCCAAGTTAATTTTACATGCTACAATTCATTCGTTACAGAAAAAGATAAACAAGAAGGCAAAAGAAGTTGTGTATATAAAAACCTCATTCAAGTGAAATATAATTTATTTACCACGTGTATGAAAAGCAATCTAAACGGTGCAATTATCTGCGTTGCTACGTGGCATGAGCTCAATGGTGATGTTAGGGATGAGCTTGGTACCAACCGGTATCTAAGGGTAAAAACTGGTACCGAGCCGGGTAACGAAAATGTAAAAGTCGGTACCGAGTCGGTACTAAAAATATACCTGATAAATTCGGTACCAGTACAATATCGATAACATTTGCTCATCCTTAGTGATAGTTACTATTCATTACATTCCTTTTTTAATTTTATTTTAATTTAATTTTAATTATTTAATTATTTATTTTATTTAATTTTAATATCTAGGTAAAGGTAATGGGTTGTTATTAGGGCCTGCCTTTGGACATTCTAGTAGAGAGGCTGCTTAGGGCCACCATCTTCTAAAGGGCCCTCATCTTGAATTTCATTTTCCGTTTATATATTTGGGCTTGGGTGATGTGTATTAGGTTTAAACAATAAATAAACTAAGTCACTAATGAGCATGGAAACCCAAATAAAACGTCGGCCATTATCTACTTATTCATGGTTAGTACTTAGTGATACGAATAGTAATACTTTGTTTTCTTTTTTTTTTTTAAATTTTATTCATAGTGAATTTTAGGATGGAATAATGGATTTTAATAATCAAACATGGATTTTAATAATCCAAACTATTAGCCGTTGGCCGACAACGGTCTCAATTAAAAAATAACCAGTGGTGGTCCTACTTTTTTCACATATTGTAAACTATTTTACTAAAGAACCTTAATTTCTTTTTGTCTCTTTATCCTATTCGGTTTAGTAAAGATCCATTGGTTTACAATATATGAAAATGTGGGCCATCACTGGTTATTTTTTAAGTTGGGACCGTTGCCGGCTAACGGCTAATATTTAGGATTATTAAAGTCCATTATTCCTATGTTTTTTAATAAAACTTTAGTTTTTTTAATTATTTGTCACAATGGTTAAATTTGTTCGGTTTTTATATTAGTTTTTGTTTTATGCTTTTCTCCGAACTTTGGTCGTCGTTCAGTTGCTAATTATTACACGGTTTCTGGTGGTCACATTTGGTCCCTTAGTTTTTTTTCGTTCACCGTGTTTGGTGGTCGCATTTGGTCCTTTATTTTTTTAACCTCTGACTTTCTAATATGTGTCAGTATAAATTCAACTTCGTCTACATTCTACGTCACATGAGTCATTTGGTGTTAGAAAGTCGTGTTTTCATTTTACGCTTTTTTCCGGTTTTGGTCATATCATTCGATTGTTACTTAGTATGGTATTACGCCCCCGTTCGGAAATGTTGGTCGCACGGTTTTACACCCCTGCACTTGCGGCGGGAGTTTAGTTGGTATCGTTTCGATGCATCACAATACTGCACTTACGATAGCAACTGAAAACAAAAAAAAGAAAGTCATGATATGCTCAAAAGGATATATACATATGTTTTACATCGATCGACAACTAAGTTCTAATACGGTTCCAGTAACACCAATATTGACACCGACGTTGTTTGGTCCGTATTTGTTTTGTTCATCACGACACCGATGCGACACCGACACTTGATATAGCCTACAATATGTCGGTAGCTCACAAGACAAAACTAGTAAAATTGTTTTGAGTTTCAAGAAGAGAACGAATCTTCGTCTCTCTCGAACAATTAAACAACAACGATGATCTAATGGAAAAATCATCGGTTTGTTAAGCACTGGCAATTTTATAATTTTGATCAATAATCAATTTTCGAATCGGTATTGTGTAATAGATTTTAACCGATTCTCTAAGGCTGGGGGGCATTGTTCCCCTTCTCCCAATATCCACATCACCACCTCCACCTCATCACCTCCCCCTCCATCCCTATCAAGGGGGCGATGTACCCCTTCCCCTTCTAGTCAATCATCATCAAGCATTTGAACAAAAGAAGTTCATCTGGCCCCCTTCTTTCTAAAGAACTGGCTCCAGCCCGATCTTCGCAGTTTTTGAGCTAGAATTATGTTATCTTCAGTTTTGTGTCGGTTTGGCTTGCAGGTCACCGCTAATTTATCCATTCAGATAAGTTTTGACTTGTTTAGGCTCTATTGTGATTTAGGTTTTATCTTGGTGTTTTTCCTTCCATTCTAGAGTTGAATTTTGTAAGAAAACAATTTGATGGTCTCATTTGTATACTTATTTACTAATTATAATTTAATTATGTAGCATAATTGGGCAAATGCAAGAACAATGATATGGAATTTTCAGTTGATGATTTATGTGGATTTGTTTAATTAATTGATGTGAAATTGTAAGAAATAAATGTTTAATATGTAAATTTTACTATGCAAATATCTAATTTAGGGTGCACGGGGTACCCCTGTGGTCGTGCCCCATCATGGTTGTGATGGCGTGATACACCGCCTATGCTGTTTTTCTCACGTGGTGATGGACGTTTTCGTGATATCTATCGCGGGTGTGATACAACCATTCAAAGTGATATCAATCGCGGGTATGATACAACCATTCAAACGACCATATGACCGTCTAATTTAGGGTGCACTTATCACGTGGTAATGGATTTGTTTTGTGATATCTACCGCGGGTGTGATGCAACCATTTAAACGGCAATATGATGTTACCTTGTTAAAAAATCAAATCCCACTCTATTTAAACCTAATCTTCTTCCAGTTTTTCACACTCACTTCACAAATTTCTTCTAACTCTACAAAAATTTTCTATTTAGTTCTCTCATAAAGTTAAAAAAGAATAACCAATGGAGCGTCCAAAAATACATTTTCATCCGACTCATCTAGTTCGTCTGACTCAATGAGTTCTACTCTTGATTTTTTGCTAAGGTTTGTGAAGCTGCGGAACTTGAAGATACAGGACGATCAAAGAAAAAAGTTGTGTGTCATGATCGGGTAGCGGCAAATAAGTTCTAACAAATGATTACTTTGTTAAAAACTCAAAGTATAATTACCTCAAATTTTCTTAATATTGCATAACATAATTAACTAATTAACATCAACAATCAAATACGTATTCAACTAATTACTCAAAGCCATAGTTCACCAGCTTCGTTAAGAAGTGGGAACAACGTCCCACTAAAATGAGACGCCATAAGCCGATCCATAGACCCCACCAAATTTATATATACTACAATTACCATGAAAGAGAATAGTGCCAGACAGCTAGCACCCCCTTCATTGGTATTGGTTTTTGTCTCCGACCAAATTTATATATACTACAATTACCTTTAATTTCGCTAACATAAGTATTTAGTATGTGACACTTTTCTCACTGGCCCAGAAAATTAAAACTTTACTCCCAGTTCAAATTTACAGTCTTGCCATCGTTTTAGGTTTTTTTAATTGGCAAGATTATGGTAGTGTATTTTAATTGATTGACTCAATGTAATTTTCTTTCGTGCCAACCTGGGACAAACTCATTGGTCCTTATAAATTACAATTTTGCCCACAGTTAAAAATTACAGTCTTGCCATCGTTTTAGTTTTATGCAAAACTATGATAGTGTTTTGTTTTGATTTGTTGTCTTGATGCAACTTTTATTGAGATCATGTTATCAGTATAATGTACAAGTAACCAGCATAATGTACAAGTAACCGAAACACATGTGTACAAATTATAAAACTAAGAAATATTCGGTTTAGCGTCCCGCCACGCTGGCAGGGCATAAATAGTATTGGCACAAAGTATATATGAGCTTTCAAACCGTTCATATTTAGATGTATGCTACTTAACCTAAGCCATACAATTAGCAATTTCTTTGACGACCACATAGGTCCTTCGACAATACTATGATTTTGTTTGAATGATCTAGAAATTTCGTCCTTCTGAGATTAAAGTCTGACGAACAACAAACATGTATTCGCAGATTACTTGTAAAGATTTTGATTTAACTTGCATCCCCAAATACACAAGTCGATCGTCTCGCTATTGGCTAGTGAATATTCAATATAGACTTCCTAACACGTTGTTATGTAGAGAATTTATCCCATCAATTTATAAAATAGAAAGTTTAGGATAACAGAGAAAAAAAGAAAACTAAACAAGCAGCACTAGTCAAAACATGTCAAAACAAAACACCTCTAATAACGGTTGTAAACCCACAATTAACCCAAAAACCATCTTTTAATAGTATAACAAAAAAAAAACCATGATTGTTACCAAATACCAATGCAATGTATCGGTCATTCTTAAAAACATGACAAATTCAACCCTAGATAGTATCACTTCTTGGCTTTCTTCTTGCTTCCGGGCCAGCTCCAACAGGTAAAGAACTTTCTTCCTTTCGTTTAGGCGGTATTTGTTCGCTAGTTGGAAGAATTTTCCATAACCAACGAGCTTTTTCCTACTGCACACGAAAATTATATTATTATTATTATTATTATTATTATTGTTATTATGATTATAGTTCATAAAATGCAATGAAGAGTTTCTGAAAGGCAGTTTTACTAACAAAATAATCTATAAAAAGTTGCATTATCATACATCATAATCCCAAGAAGGGGGTTCTCAATAATGGTAGGCAAAGGCCTTGAACGATCTCCATGTTCATCGCTGTAAAATTATGCTCAATGTTAGGGCTGCACATGAACCGAACGAACATGAGCAGGAACACTTATAGAACAAGATTTTATGTTCATGTTCGTTTGTTAAGGAAATGAATTTGTCCGTGTTCGTTTGTGTTTGTTTGTTTTTAGGCAACAAACGCCGATAAACACAAATGAGCACAAACTAATGTCAATGAACACAAATGGCAACAAACAACACAAGCAAGTGTTCATGAATATAATATATCAACAAAAAAATATAAAGCGCCGTCACTTATCAAATATTTAATTTGTTGGAATTTTGAAGTATTTAAATAAAGTATAAAGACTAAATACACTAATGAGTTATCGAACACAAGTGAACACGTTACCGAACGCTCACGAACATAAATGAATGAACACGGCCTCTGTTCATGTTCGTTCATTTAACTAAACGAAAGGAATTTCTTGTCCGTGTCCGTTTGTTTAATAATTGAACGAATACAAACAAACTTTCCGCCAAACGTTTAGTTTATTTAATGAATGTAAATAACTGAAGTCCCTTTTACAAATTTCAGATATAAATTTGATGAGAGCAATAGCAGAACTTGTCCAAACACCAGACCCATTATCACAACGAACAAAAAGATACCGCCACACATCACGTCCCTATTAGCAGTTATTAAAAGTCAAAACATATGTTAAATAATTAACAACCAATATTGAGATTAAAAGTCAAAACATATATTAAATAATTAACAGCCAAAATTTACTTTACTTTAATTCCAGATTTCTTACAGCATTTCTCAATTCTGTATGCCCCATCACACTTAGATTCCTTTATAGGTTCATAGGCAGATCGATGTCCAATATTACACCTGCCCATTTTGTTACAAAAGCAAGGGGTGGTTAGAACTAATTTTATATAGTAATGTTTTCAGAACCAGACTGGATGTCAAACCGCTCTCCTTAATGGTTCATTGACCGGTCCGACCAGATGTAAGAACCGGATGATATCCTAAATAATATAAAAACAAATAGGTTAAAAATATAAATTTTTTAATCACAATCCGGTTCAACCTCTCAAAATCCCGGTCTGACTGGCCGTAAAGCTTCATCATCATCTGTTAATAAGAAACAATAAAAAAGATACATGCCATATTTTGAAACCTCTTGCAAATAGAAAGTTCAAAAAACAATTATTATTATATCTTTTGTGCATTGCATACCTTTCAAGGTAGAGGAACCAATCTCCATTATCCTCATCATTTTCCTTTTCTCCAAATAACCCACCAGTTTTCTTGTTCTTATTTATTAGAGCTTCCTCTATTTCTCTTATGGGATCATTCTCTGCAAGAAGGGTATCTTGTGGGCTGTAACAGATAGACGCCCATTCTTGTCAATGGTGAATGCTTTCTTTTTGTCAATGACATGATAAATGGGTTATTGTAGTCTAGAAGAAATAGGAGAAGTAGAAGCATTTGATGTAATTCCCTTTTCCTTATTCATTGCACGTAAAAGTGATCAATTTATTCGAGGTTGACAAGCCATTTCAGTGACCCCTCAAAATCCGATCTCCTTACTACTGAACGGTTCGACCGGATGTAAGAACTGGAATGTCCTTAATAATATAAAAATAAATAGTTTAAAATAAGAAATTTTAACCAAATTCTGGTTTGACCCCAAAAAATCCAGGTCCGACCTCCCGGTTTCCCGGTTCGACCAGCCGTAAAGCTTCATCATCATCTCTGTTAATAAGAAACGATAAAGAAAAGATACAATCATATTTTGAAACCTCTTGCAAATAAAAGATTAAAAAAAACCAATTATTATATCTTGTGGGGCCATAACAGATACACGCCCATTCTTGCCAATAGTGAATGGTTTCTTTTGTCAATAACATGATAAATGGGTTTTTGTAGCCTAAAAGCAAAAGGAGAAGCAGAAGCATTTGATGTCATTCTCTTTGCCTTCTTCATTATACCTAAAAGTGACCAATTTATTTGAGGTTGACAAGCCATTTCAGTTGAACATCCGGTTTGACCCCTCAAAATCGGTCTCCTTACTTACTGGTTCGACCGGATGTAAGAACCTTAAATAATATAAAAATAAAAAGAAGTTTTAAACCAATTATTATATCTTGTGGGGTTATAACAGATACACGCCCATTCTTGTCAATGGTGAGTGCTTTCTTTTTGTCAATGACATGATAAATGGGTTTTTGTAGCCCATTGCACATAAAAGTGACCAATTTATTCGAGGTTGAAAAGCCATTTCAGTTGAACATATGGCACAAGTAAGCCATCTGTTACCAAGACGTTTCTCGAAACACTCGAGACAGTAGTTGTAACCGCGTGGTATGTGTAACATAATCAAAGGATTTATGTTGAGCAAAATGCTCAATGAACATAGATAGATATGATACTATTTTTGAAAATAATAATACCGTGATGAGCCGTTTTAAGAGTTGCTCACAAATGGAGGAGTTGTAGTAGTCGCCTAGGGTTTCGGCCACGGGAGGAATTGCTAGAATTTGGTGCGGCTAAGAGGGTTTGTGTTCCTTTTATAACATTCGGATCCAATAGAAGAATTAGGATCTTATACAAAGTAAAGGATCATATACAAGACAAATGATTTCTACTAAGTGTACGTGACCAAGGGAGGAGGACATGTGTCCTTGCCTTGAAGGGCAATTTTATAATTTCTCACTTATAAAATTTCCCCATTGATTTTCAAACGGCTGTAACTCTTTCATACGTATTAACGAGCATTTCGTTCTCTTTAATTCGAGCACCCAATTGCTATAGTTTTCTTAAAAAAATTACAGGATTTTGAATAAACGTTTTCATTACGTGATTACGTGATTTTGAATACCAATACGTGATTTTGAATACCTATTACGTGATTACACATTCAGTATAAATCCACTACATGATTTTGAATATCTATTACGTGATTACACATTCAGTATAAATCCATTACGTGATTACACATTCAATATGATTTGTTATAACTGATGTTATTACAATATGTTTATTACGTAATTACACATTCAATAATAAGAACATGATTGTTTATGCTTTTATTACGTTTGGCATTATGTGGTTATTATAGGTTGATTTGGCTATTGTTTTGTATATAATTTATCCTTAAAACGTGATTAGATCTGAAATATTTGGTATTTCATATGAAATATTATGTATTGTAGTTACGTAATCACTCAGTAGGGTTTCATATAAATACTATAATGAAATTGCGTACGAAATAAGTATTTAAAATCATTTAGTCACGTAATAAACTAATAACACATACTCAACCACTGTTACGTAATTACGTAATCACTTACTGGGTATACAAAATCACGTAATCACGTAATGACTATTTAAAATCCTGTAATTTTTTTTAAGGAAAATATAGCAATATGCTGCTCGAATTAAAGAGAATAAAATGCTCGTTAACACGGTGTAATTTTTATAAAAAAATATTAATATATGAAAAGGTAATAGCCTTTGAAAATAAAGGGGAAGTGGGTTTATGAGTCAACAATATTGGATTTTTCTATTTTACCTTTCCTCACTTGTTTCCCTTGTTTTTAGTTATGTGAATTCTATATTTGGAACCAATTAATCTCAACCATTAATCTTGCAAATCAAGGGTCAAACTTGTCTCCTACACTTCGTACAATTCTTTCCTCTTGTACAATAACCTCTCTCCTTATTCAAATAGTTTTATCATACAAATTATGGTAAGGATCATATACAAGACATAAAATTTGTACGAAGTGTACGCGACCAATGGAGGAGGACAAGTGTCCTTTTCTTGAAGGGCAATTTCGTCAATTCTCACTTAAACAACTTTCCCACTTGATTTTCCAACGGCTATAACTCTTTCATATGTTAATATTTTTTTTAAAAGTACATTGTATTAACAAGAATTTCATTCTCTTTGATTCGAGCACCACATTGCTATAGTTTTCTTAAAAAAAATTGACAGGATTTTGAATACCCGTTAGTTCATTACATGATTTTGAATACCCAACACATGACTACGTGATTTTGAATACCTATTACGTGATTACACATTCAACATAAACCATTACGTGATTACACATTCAGTATAAATCCATTACGTGATTACACATTCAAAATGATTTGTTATAACAGATGTTATTACAATTATTCTTATTACGTAATTACACATTTATTAATAAGGACTTGATTGTCTATGCTTTTATTACGTGATTAAATCTCTAATATACGGCATTATGTGGTTATTATAGGTTTATTTGGCTATTGTTTTGTATATAATTTATCCTTCATACGTGATTGGACCTGAATATTTCATATGAAATATTATGAATTATATGTTTTTTTTATACGTTATTACGTAATCACTCAGTGTGGTATCATATAAAATATTATAATGAAACCATGTAATCACAAAATGAGTATTCAAAATCACGTAGTCACGTAATAATACATAGTTAGCTATTGTTACGTAACTACGTAATCATTAGTGGGGTTTCACATAATATAATGAAATCACGTAATCACGTAGTCATGCTAGATTTCAAAATCAAGTAATGGGTATTCAAATCATTTAAATTATTTTTAAGAAAACTATAGTAATAGACTGCTCGAATTAAAGAGGATGAAATGCTCGTTCATATGGTGTAATTTATAAAAAAAATCTCATATAAAAAGTTATGGCCATTTGAAAATAAAAGGGGGAAAGAGTTTAAGTGGGAGAATATCTTTTCATTTGTTTCTTCATTATTTGATATCAATTACGAAATACCACTGAATTACTTTGAGCCATTGATCTTGAAAGATCAATGATCAATGGCTCACATACTCATGTACGCTTCACACAAGACTCTTGTCTTGTACAGGAGCCAGCCTCTACAAATTATAATCATAGGAAGACCATATTTTAAAATATTATTTAAATTAGGGATATTGGATTTAAATAATCCAAACTTTCACATATTTGCCGATAACACTCTAAACTTTCAGTTTGGACAGCAACACTCCCAACTTTCAACTTATTGGCCGATAACACTCCAAAACCAGTGCCACATCAACATTTGAGAGTGCTATTGGTCAATAAGTTGAAAGTTGGGAGTGCTGCTGTCCAAACTGAAAGTTCAGAGTGTTATCGACCAATATGTGAAAGCTCGGATTATATAAATCCAATATCCTTTAAATTAAAAGTAATTTTCGATATATAATTCAAACATTCGAATCAAATAGAAGAAGTAGCTTCTTTTATCATACAAATCATAGGAAGCAATCATTAAACGACACATGGCATCTAACCTATTTACGTATAAGGGCATAATCAGACTTTTAACGTTATTTAATTTTAGAAACCCCTAGAATTAAGTAACTAATTAAAAGTTTTTTTTGGTATGACAAATTCTCGTATAGCAAATGATTTTATATAGCAATGCTTTCATAATCGGATCGGATGTCGAACCGATCACCTTATTGGTTCATTGACCTGTCCGACCGGATGTAAGAACTAGATGATGTCCTAAATAATATAAAAACAAATATGTTAAAATAAGAATTGTTTTAATCAAAATCCGGTTCGATCCCTCAAAATCCCGGTCCCACCTCGCGGTTTCCCGATCCGACTGGCTGTTCCGACCGACCTACCCGGTTCTCATCCAAGCGGTCTTGTAGCAAAGGTCACGGTGGCTACCAGTGTTGCCACCAGCAGGAGGATGTTAACTCTACTCCTGTAGTAGTCCATATTGTATGGTTCATATTTTGCAGCTTCTAACCTCTAATGTAACACCTCAGATAATTTTATCGAATCATAAAACAAGACGTGTTTGGAAACTCTCTAGATATTCTGATTTGTTGGAGGAGAGGGACAAATTTATAAAAATGGAATATGGATAAATGATTAGGGACTCTTAGCATGAAAATGCATAAATTCAGCTTCTAGTGGTCCATTACGCCGTAAGGGAGCTCAAAACATTTCAGCGCCAAAGGTCCTTATCGCAAGGACATCGTTGACAACAAAATGTTAGCTGTGAGCTGCACCTGCTCTTTCTGCCACCTAGCTCGTGAAATACCACCATTTATCCTCTTGTGAACATGTGTACTGCCACTAATTTCCTTCTAATAGCTCCTGGTAACACTTGGCTTGATCATAGAGCTCTTGAACAAGTATAAATAGCCTCCTTGTTTTACTTGTTCTTCACATCATTCTTTTCTTTCTCACTAATCACTTTGGAGCTGCTTCTGGACTAAGAGGCCTCCTTATCTGAAGTTCAAAACTTCCCTTCTAACACTAGAGTGTTTCCTTCAGTTTTTTTTTCAATTATTCGCCTAGTTATTAGCCAAAAGTCAAGCAAATTGACTTTTTCTTTGACTTTCGGTTCTAATCATTTTGGTCAAGTCAAAGTTAAAATTGAACTTTGCAATGTGATCATAATAATGAAGGTGTTAATCCCTTGCGATTACACACTCTGATTATCACGCTAATAGGCGAAATGACGAGTCAAACATGTATAAAATAAAAGTAAAAAACGCACACGACGAGTCAACCTAAAATTTTGATATTGACAACAAATGCACATGACGAGTAGAAAAAAAATTTTCTATTAAAAAGTAATAATCATTTTTAAAAAAATTTAAAGTGATAATATTATATTTTATTATTATCTTGTTAAGATAAATAATCAAATTTCAATATAGATGAATGTCCTATGTAGTAGCTATCTTTAATTAAAAAGATAAGTAAAAATCAAAAAGTAATGTCTCTAATGAATGATGTGTGACTCTATGGTTTTTTTTATTATATGTATAGATCATGGATATATAAATATGTTTTATTTCTATCAATTGTTTTCTTTAAAGAATATACTAGGTTATTACCTCGTGTATTACACGGGTTAAATAAATGTAATGTTAAATAGTAATAAAAAAATATAATGTTTTAAAAAAACATACGTATTGCACGGGCTAAACAAAACCATGTATTATACGGGTTAACTAAAATATATGTCATGTATAAACAATCATAATTGTCAAGACATGTGTTTAAAAATGAACTTTAAAGTGACATTTATAAATCTTTTAAGTTAATTTTAAAACATATATATATTTTTCCTCAACCGTGTATTAACATTTTTTATTTATTGATAAATGTTAACGTTAATTCAACTAAAGTGTAGATTCTCCTTTATATATCATTTTAACACAATTAAGTTAATTTAAATTACAATTATAAATATATAGAAATATGAATATATATAAAAATTAGGGACAAAAATTTGATTATTTTAATACTATCTATTTTATTTTTACCATTCAAACCATCCAACCACATAAAATATTTAAAAATCTTAAAAATCACCCATAAAAAACAATTATTATTATTATTGATTGTTATTATTATTATTATTATTATTATTATTATTCTTTCTTTTTATTATATTCTAACGAAAATAATTTTAAATTTAGTAATATTTGAAGACTTGAATAAGTTTTTATGTAAAAGATAAGTTTATTTATAAAATTCATAGTTAGTTTCATATTAATTCACTTGTTACTGAATATAGTAACTATTAATAATTAAATAATAATTATCTATAAATGAGTAGGAGAGAGATGCAAGAAAACTAAAATGTAGATGACTTAACAAATAAAGTCGTAATAAAAGAGAAGAAAATGTTGCATATGAAATTAAAAAAATAAGTTAACAAGGAAAAAAATAATCAAACCAGGATATAAAAAAATTAAAGTCGTAATAATGTTTACATTTATGTTAAATAATAAAATAAAATTAGTTACATAAATTAAGAAAAACACATCGTTAAAAAGTTTACTAATTAATATTTACTTAAATTGAGTAAATTTTTCTTATTTTTTACTCAAAAGAATAAAACAACAGTAATCCTTAAAACTAAATAATAATTATCTATAAAAACTAAATAATAATTATCTATAATTAGGTAGAAGAGATTAAACTAAATAATAAATATCTATAATTAAGTAAAAAAGTTATCTAAAATCAAGTAAATGAGACTAAACTAAAATAATAATTATATATAATTAAGTAAGAGAGGTTGGCCGGGAAAACAATTCTTAGGATGCATAAAAATGCGACACATATTTCATATAGGTTTACTTTATTATATTATATAGATAAAGTTAAAAAATAATTTCTTTTTGTTGTAGTTCGGTGCCGCCTCGGTTTGAGGTTTTTGTCTTGTTCGTTATGAAGTTAACTTTAAAAAAAAGTATTAATAGGTTTTCAAAATCACGTAGTCTGAATGGTTAAAAAGTTAAGGGATACTGATTTTAATAACCTCAACTTTCACCAGTTGGCCAATAACACTCTTAATTTTCAATTTGTACACCAGCACTCCTATCTTTCAACTTATTGGCTGAGAACACTCCCTAACTAACTGAACCCTAAACCAGTTAGTTTTTGCTGATGTGGCCTATTTTGCTGACGTGGCAACTGATGTGACATTTTTTACTGACATGACAGGTGACGTGGCATTTTTTGATGACGTGGCAGCTAACATAAACTAACTGGGTTAGGGTTTAGTTAGTTAGAAAGTGTTCTCAGCCAATAAGTTGAAAGTTGGGAGTGCTGATGTATAAATTTAAAGTTAAGAGTGTTATTGTCCAATTGGTGAAAGTGAGGTTATTGAAATCCAATATCATAAAAGTTAATACCATATCGACGTATTCTCGAGATATTTGCATTGATTGTTATTTCATACAGATATAAAATTAGAAAAAGAAAGAAAAAATGAATTGTAACACCTCATATCTTAGTTGTATAAAAGGTTAAATACCATATCGACATATTCTCGAGATATTTGCATTGATTGTTATTTCATATAACATATAACTATAAAATATAAAAAGAAAGAAAAAATGAATTTTCTTTGAACAAAAGAGGGATGTATTTGTGTAATAAGATAAAAAGGTTAAATGGAGAACTTGGATTTATGTGACAACTGTCAACAATCAAGCATTAAATGACTTTAATTTTATTTAAGTATCTATATATTTTAAGTTTTATATATATTTGGTTCATAAAATCGGATGACTGACTCACTGACTGGACTAGTCCAACCACATAAGTGTTTACCGTTCTGATTTTCAAATCAATGGATTTTACTCGAACCATTAATCTAACTTATAATAAAAGACTCCAACTAATGTCACATGTTAAATTCTCTTTTAATTTATTTTATTAATAATATTATAATTAAATATCACTGATTACATCAGTTAATATTAATAAATTAAATTAAAAATATTAGATTATATCTAAATAATATTATTATATACAATCTTTTATCTTTCTTTAATATTTATCTTTTATTTGTACTTACTATATGATTATATAAATGATATTATTAATATATAATCTTTTATCTTTCTTTAATATTTATTTATAATTACTATATGATAACCAACGGATCATAATGAAACCGATGATGAACTGGACTCAATTCATATATATGTATTAATTCATAACATTTTGATGAATAGTGATGAATAGTGTATACATTTGTGGTTTTAGTTTTTTTTCAAGTTTAAGGTTTTTTTATTTATTTTTATCTTACAAGTTTGATTTTTATTATAATAATTTTGCCATAGAAAGTTAAACAAGCTTAGTTTTTATTAGTTTTCGTTGTATGCTTTTTCAAGGATTTGGTCGTCATTCTGTTGCTATTTAGCATAGTGTTTGGTGGCCATATTTGGTTCCTTAGGTTTTTTCGTTCGGTTGCTATTTAGCACGATGTTTGATAGTTTTTACGTCACGTATGTCATTTGGTGTTAAAAAAACCGTGTTTTTGTATTATGTGTTTTCCGCAGTTTGAGCATAGTTCAGTTGTTACATAGCACGGTTTACGCCCTCAGCCCGACAATGCTGGTAACACAGTTTTACGCCCCCCGCCCTGCAACGCGGGGGCTTAAGACTAGTTCTTTAAACAAAACTTATTTACAATAATCCCACATGACCTGACCCGAATCAACTCGAATCAGGCCAAAGAAAGTGAATCATTTGATTTTATGTTTTTATTGTGTGAGTCAATCCGAATCCGACAAAAAAAAATTATTATTTAGTGATAAAACAAAACATATTTCCTATAATCCTACCTGATCCTGACCCGAAGCAACTCGAATCGGACAAAAAAAAGTGAATCATTTGATTTTATTTTTTTATTGTGTGACTCAACACGAATCGGATAAAAAAATAATATTTAATGATACACAACCGACACTCAAAATTTCTTGACCCTTGTAAAAAACTTCGGGTCCACCACTTCTAATAACGTACAAATCTACTAAGTAATTCTTATCGTCAAATCTAATATTTAGCGTACCTAAAGATCTCTTTGAAACCTTGTCTTCAAACCTTCTAAAGTATGACCTGTAAATTGTTGTTTAGAAAAAAAAAATCGACAGAAGTTTTTGTACGGATTTAATAGTGGATTGTTTAGTGATATTTTAATTTATTGATTTGATTGTTAGAAAATATTATAACGTGTTTTATGCATATTCTATTAAAAAAGATATCAATATTAGTAAAACTAGTGGGGTGTCGCGTGAAACGACGAAGAACACAACACTTACTTTTAGGTGTGTGATCAGACAGTTTGTTTGGATTTTACAGTCATAACCATAATCAAAACCATTTTCTTTTGTTAAAGTTACTAGTGCTAATACATGTGAACTTCGCGGTTTTGACAAAATAATATGTTTTCGAGGTATTGACAAAAAACATTATGCATTTATGATGACCATAATGAAACTATCCGAAAGAAGTTATTATGGAACTCTCAGGAAGTAAATGAAACAACAACGTACTATTGACATAAATAAAATGAAAAGATAATATATGATGCAATTACGTTTCTGTAGCTCAAAATGTCAATAGAAACGTCAGTAATTTAATACTTATGCTTTTTGGAGCTTTGTAACCAATAACCTTGCATTCGTTGTTGACCAATTGAAATAAACAAGCGTCCCTTATGAAATATGTTTGACTTGAATCATATCATACCATCCAATAACACTAAACCTATTGTAAACAATTTATATGAAAGAAAATATATTAGTAACTAATTGAAAAATATAGTAAAAACTAAAATAAAATTAATCAATAATATGAGTAATGGATCGACAAACCTTGTTTGACCATCAATATTCTCTCTGTTGAGTTTCATAAACTATTTATTTCCATCAACAACTTTGATCTTCATTTTAGAAAACTATCTAAACAATCTAAGTCAGTAATTAATTTGAAAAGATCTACATTTGATAACAACACAACAATTTTGTAAATGTTATTACATAGAACAAATTGTAAAAGAAAATAATGAAAGAAAATATAGGAAGATAATATGTGTTAATGTATGCTCTTTTTTCTAACTAAAATTCAATGCATATGATTTAATGTGAACCACTAACTTTGGCGTTAAATAGGAGGGCATTTAGGTTTTAGAAATATAAGAGATTATTTATCGAAAAAATTGTTATTCAAATTTAGTATGGCTAGCAAAAATCAGGGAAATTAATAAAATGTTAGGAAAGAGACTCATATTTAAATTTTGAATTTTTTTATCAATCTCCATGACCTTGGAAATAAGATAAAATTTAGTAAATATGGATATATGTAAGTGATTAAGATTAAATATTGAGTATTTCAAAATTTAAAAAAGGTCAAAACAATATATAAGGATAAAAAGGAATATGGAAAACAAAATAAATATGTTTAATAATACAAAAATTATTTAAAAAATTTCAAGACAATATTTTTCTACTACAGACAATCAATCAAACCACTTACTTAATGATAATGATCTAGAATATAAGTTAAATATTTGACGACATGTTTAGTCTTAATATAATGCCATAGAGAAATACATAATCAAGAGAATACTTTATGAGTATTTCAAGTCACATACTACCACCAACAAAGTATGAAAGTTTGATATTTGTTTCGTTGATAAATATATGTCATATCAATGTGACAACAATCCACATATACTTGATATATCCACCCCAACACACCAACTTTTGTTTGACTTTGTAGGCTTTTTACTCGATACATTCACCCGTGGTTTGTAAGTGAACTTGGCTTAATCACATTAGGGGTGTTCATGGTCCGGTTTGATCGGTTTTAGGGTCAAACCGTGAACCAAACTGTTAGTTATGGTTTTTGGTAATTGAAAACCGAAACCGAACCGTTGATTTCTTAAACCGAACCAAATCAAACCGTTATTAACGGTTTGGTTTCGGTTCGGTTTCACGGTTTGGGCTATTTGGGCCTTAATTTCTAAATATGAAAAAATAAATAAAAGAATGAAAAATATGGGCCGATATGACTGTATTAATTAATGAAATTGAAAGCGGCCGATATGAAAAATATGGACTTTTGATATTCAAATATGGGCCGATATGATTATATTAATTAATGAAATTGAAAGTGGCCCATTTTATAGTTAATAATATTAGTTTAGTTACTTAGATTAAGTTTACATGTAAATTTATTTATGTCTATATATATATATATATATGAAATATTAAAAATAAAATAAAATATATTCTTACGGCCCAGTCCGGTTTATTACGGTTGGTTTTTGCTACAATCTGTAAACCAAACCGTTTGCTACGGTTTATAAATATGGAAACCGACCGAAAGATAGCTAAAAAAACCGACCGTGAAACCGAACCGATGACCGGTTTGGGCGGTTTCACGGTTTGAAACCGAACCATGAACACCCCTAAATCACATATTATTTTTCTTACTTGAGAATTGAAATAAGACATAACCATCTTTCAAATTAGATTAATTTGTCAACATAATGGAAATATAGTTTCAATTTTGAAGCATATACATACGTTGAGATTCATACATTTTTTTATTCAACTACGTTGAGAATCTAACATCACTGGAATACCACTTTTTATACATAATGTACAACATGTGGGTGTTAATTTTAGTATGGGTTTATGATGAATTTTGTATCATGTAATGACTTCCAGTAGTTGCCATAACCACTTGAAAAAAATTCACCAAATTTCAATATTTTTAATCTTTATGAAAATAAATGAAACTATACCCGGATTAGCGATAAGGCGTCAGCTTGGCGAGCCATCTCAGCTTTTTCTTTCGTGCATACCATCAAATTTCAAACCTAAAAAAGTGAACACATAATCGATTTAAATCAAACTCCCTAGTTCATCTCTTAAGTGGTACTAAAATCTTAAACTTTTGAAAGTTCAAAACCAATCATGAAGCAACTAACCATAAGCAAGATCCCAGATGAATGTATCATTATCATCCTTTCCATGTGTACAATCCTAAAACCTAATACTACGCAAGTTAAAAAACTAAATTAATAGAGGAATGAAGAAAACAATCTTCAATGGAAAGAAGAATTGTGCAGATACGAAACCTACCTGCAGAAAAATTTAGAGCAAAATAAGATCAATATTGGCCAAAGAAGGTAATGGTAATTGTAGAGTAATAATACCTCCACATCGATTGTAACTCAATAATAAAAACCAATCGATCTCTTTCTTTCCAATAGCAATCTATGTTCTCTTGATTGTGGACAACCATTTTAAAGAAAAAAATAAGAATTCTGTCCGATCCAAAGTACAAATATTTAGCAATTTCACTGTTTTATAGCCATAACTTGATTTCTAAAATTAATCTCTATTAAAACAAATAACCTAACAGTTCATAATTCTATTATTGAAATAAAATCTTACCAACAAATTATATTCTCTTATTCCAACCCTAAGTCCCTAACCTTAACAGGGAACAAAAAACCCAAACAAACAATATTTCATTCAAAGTAAATAACAAAATAATAAATTGAAACATCTTTACACAACATCTGATTAAGGCATAATAAAAGATAAAATATGAAAACGATAACACTTGTATTTTTTTTTTGAAAAAGTAGCAAAAATAGATCTGGAATTTTTTTTTAAAACAATATAATTTAAAATGACACGAATGTTAAAAATACCGAAGGTAATTTTCCAACTCCTAACCCTAATTTGTACTATGACCTCATTTGTCAACAAAAAGATAAGGACTAAAAATCTCGAAAACCCTAGTCAAGGGTAATATAATCAAATAGAACAAACTAATATCACAAAATCCACATTAATACCAACTTGAAAAAGTAATCGTACCTGTGATTAGAGAAAGCAAGATGGAAGGATAAGAGAAGGATCTAAACGCAGAGGAGATATACGAATCTGTAGGTTCATATTTCAGACCGAAACCGTGATTAGTGTGTGATTAAGCTCAAGATGGGAGGATTAGAGACGGATAAACAAAACTCTCTTGTATAAATTCGGTAGCATAACTTTACAAACTGACCCGATTACTAGCTAGCCAAACTATACTGAAAGAGCATACATCCGGGGAGAGACCAAGTGGTGATCTCTCCCCAAGTCTAAAACCTTCAAATGTTGCAAATGACCAAGGGTTGGTATTTATAGCCACACCCCCTTCACTTGCAAACACACATGGTCAAACAAATAACCCTTTCGTTTGACCACTTCAAACAAGCGGGTCTATACACGTTCGTTTGACCATTTCACTAACTATTACATAATCAGCGTATGTCACACCCCGACCCGCAGCGGAAATAAGAGTCGGGGCATAATTGGGTTATCACCAAAGCATATGACATTTACTATTATGTTTCATATTAAATAAAGTCAAAATTACATTTTCAAATATCCAAACATGTTCATTCAATACAAAGGAAATAAATCAAACATAACAATCCCAATACTAAATTATTTTTTTCTTCTAATCCAGGTCCTATGTGTTCCTAGCTGCTGCTGGTTCACCTGTATCATGTGTAAAATGGGAGTTTTTGGGTCAACATAAGTTGGCGAGTGAACCTTATTAGGTAAACATTTATCAATGAATTAATGGTTAGTTTATCAATGAAAAATTGTGCATAATCATAGATGAGCAAATGTAAGTAATCAAGCAATGGCAAAAAGCAGTTACAATTATAACATACAATAACACTTGATAGCATACATGAACATACCAATATCATACGATAAATAACATAAATGAACTGTGCGATCAAGGCTCAATCAAACGGAGCCGATCGTATTGCATGTACTGAAAATGTAAAATGAACTGTGCGATCAAGGCTCAATCAAACGGAGCCGATCGTATGTGGGCACGCCAGGTTCAACCGCATAATAAAATGGGGAACATGCTCAACGCTCATAAATGGGGAGCGGCGGCCTATGAAATTGCATGTACTGAATAATAAATTGCATCAAATAATAACTACTTAACAGCAACAAACAGAATACACATGTTCATGATATGATGTATGCACAATGGTTTAGTTATAATATGTATATAAACAAAGACACATGATACACCCCAAAACGTGATTAAAACGGGGAATTTGTAAGATTCACTCACATTGGGTGCGTTGGATTGGAGATGGTGAGATGCGCACGATTTAGATGAGCGGATCAACGAGGAATACTAACCTAAATAATAATGGAAAAATATAATAAATGGATGGATTTTATTAAGGATTTTAATGAAATTTTTAGATATATTTTTGTGAGTTTATAGCTATTTTCTATCTTTAAAAATGTTATTTTTAAGTATTTTTAATTGATTTTTAAATTAAATTAAATAAATAAAAATATAAAAAAAATATTATTTTTTTAGCGTTGACCGTTGACCGGTTCGGTCAGCGAATTAATCTGCGCCGGGTGAGATTCGAACCGGCGACCTCCCGTTCGTGTGCACGCAGCTCTACCAACTGAGCTACGTGTCTAACCCGAAATATTCTTGTTTTTATTTATATTTAAACACTTATTCGATTTAACCGAATTTCCTTTATTTGCAAAAAACATTTTAATTCAATCGGACCGGTGCTCGTGACGGGTTTCGAACGCGCGACGTGTAGTTCATGTTGCACACAGTCCACCGCTGGACTGTGTGTCTAACCTGGTTAATATCTCGGTTTTTATTAAACTTAACAACTAACCGGGTTATCCCGGTTTAGTTTTTAAACAAAAAGGCGCGTTATAATATAAGGTGTGCGTATAGCAAGAATCGAACTCGGGACGTGTGTGTGTAATTTGCACACAGTCCACCGCTGGACTGTGTGTCTAACCCGATTAAAATACCGTTTTTAATTAATCTTATCTTATATTGTGTCTTCATCTTCTTCGTCGATTTACACAGACAATATATTCCGACTTGTTATGATTGATTTATGACTTATACGCTTTTCAGACATTATCAGTAATTTAAAAGTAGAGAATGGAGAGAGTTTAAGGAAGAGGATATACCGATTGATGTTGTTCACAGAATTCCGGCGGAGGTTCGTCGGTACTGAAAGTGAACTCCGGCTGTTGAAACCAATTAACAGCGTTGATCGATTATTTATGAAGTTGAGTCACTTAAACAAGGTTTAAAAGAAGTTTAGGATATCATACCAGTTCACAGTGTGATTCCGGCAGTTTCGGAAGTTTTCCGGCGAAGATAAGATTCTCGATAAACGTTGACTAGGATCGATTCTGATGGTGGAGTTGTGTTAGAGACTGATTAATCACATGATTTAAACAGAAAGAGTCGGAGGAAATACCGTGAGGATGTGAGTCCCGGTTTTCCGGTGACTTGCAGAAATTTTCCGGCGAACTGATTCAGATGATCTGGTGGTCCAAAAATGCGACGAAATTGAAATTGAGTATTGATATGATAGCTCTGAATCGCGAGAATGATCTGAAGCTTGAGTTATTTAGGACTTTGATGAACTTTCGGTTTCAAAAACCGAAAATGATGAAACTTTAAGTTCAATCAATTCTAACTTGATTAGAAACCGTCATACATCGGTTATAAGCTGAACATGTGAATTAAACAACGATTTGACGATTGGTTTGCCGATTACCATTTCTCAGATGGCGCCATCGGTTTAACTGAATTGTGTATAAATTTCATTTGTTTTCCTAGAGTTAACAGAAAACACATTGTGGCGGAGTGGTCTTGGAAGTGAGTGTTAAGTTGTTTGAAGTATTTCTTGGCTGACCCGGGTTCGAGTCCCGGCAGCTTCAAATATTTTTTATTTATTTTATTTTAACTTTTTATCAAATATAATTTTTATAGTTTAGTTTGTTTATTATTTATGTATCGTTTTAACTCAAAATTAATCATAAATATTTAATGCAACTTTTATAACTTGGTACTTGATTACAAAACGGAGCGGGTTTTGGAGACCCGATTTTTACAAATGTTACAGCGTAGAACACTATCTAATCTATTCGCACAGCAGCGGACACAAAATCTGCACCAACAAATTCCCCCTTGTCCGTTGCTGTCGAATGCTGAAAATGCAACTGCAATCAATCTTCAATTAAGTATCTGTTGAAGACAGTTTCTTCGAGCAGATTCCCCCTTGACCGATGATCCAGGCACGCAGATCCTTGACTTGAGTCTTCACATCCAACCAGAACCTTTGAAGCTTCTCGTATAACATTTTCCCTTCAAAGTACGCATATCCAATCCATGTTGAGTGTTGTGCAATGTCCTCGCAAGGCAACACTGACTGATCTTCCACTGATCTTCCATCACTACAACTGACATTTGATACGGTTTCAATTCTGTAGTAACTGCTTCAAGTCTTGACCTTGTCATAAAGAAAAACTCAAATCCATTCCAAGGATACTACATTGGTAAAGTCTTCTGTTGAACTATCTTCTGTAAATCATCTTTGTGGAATCGACCAAGTAATGCACTTTGATCATCAGCATCAACACTCAGGAAGTCAGATAGACCGAGTATATCATTTGCAAGCTCAACCAGCACACTTAGTTGAACTACATCCAGATCTCATTGTCTCGCCTTTGTGAAGTCGACCACGTAATGCACTACGGATCTTCAGCATCAGTACTCAGGATGCCAGCTTGACCAAGTACATCGTTTGCAAACTCAACGAATTAAATTACACACAGATCCCTGTAAAATCCCAAAGAGACACCAAACCCAAAACCAAATCCTGCAAATTCCCCCTCAACTGATAAAGTTGGTATCCAAACTTGTCAGCCTTGAACTATCCGCTCTCGTAAAGATTCCCTAGGTCTTCAGTGAACACCGTTTTGAAACTACTGTTTACTTTAGATACCTGTATGTTTCCGTGCAAAACTCTTCATGCCGGCTGGAGAATTAATTAAAATCCTCAAATATATGTTTGTGCAAAACATTCCATGCAGACCATTTGATATCACCAGAAAATCACAAACTCTACCACCTGTGATTGCGTTTAGAATTTTACCGAAGAAATTCACAAATATGAACAATTTTTATCCCCCATTTCTTTGGTAAAATCTCTAAACCTTAACAATTCCCTCCTCTGAGCAGAACTGTCGTCAACTTCACTTAAACAAATTCGCTTCCCACAAAACGGAATTTGTTTAATTTTTCTCGGTTTTTCGAAAAATCATGAAAGCTGCTTTCTTCTTTGCATATTCTAGTTGATAAAGAAAGTCACCTGGCCCCGTAGGATCTGACTAGTATCCCCCCAAAGTTCTGCTAACACCTAATCCGTAAACTTCCATCACAGGCATAACTCTTCGACCTTGTGGACTCGTTAGGACCGTTCTTGGCACTCCAGGTTCTTTCAATCTTTACCAAATGCGAGAATATGACAACTAACAAAACACTTCCGAACATTCAAGAACACCGATAACAATTAAATTTATCGTGCGGAAATAAATATAGCGTTTTGGCCCATAATAGTCAAGTCACCAATTTTGTCATTTGCACCGGTGACTGTGACTACCCCACACATTTTTTTAGATCATTTGTTTTCATCATCTCGAACTTATCCAACACGCTCCCGAATGCGTACGTATTTGACGTTGAAGCTTGGTTCAGTTAAACTTCACGAACACCAGCCTAACTTTGAACACTAATGCCCAAGCCCAACAAACCCTTTCTTGGCCTTGTATCCAATTCGAAGACAATATGCCAATCTTGTATGTAATGTGTGGCCCAACAAAGAAATGATGCATTCACAAATTCTTTAAACCAACAGATTACTTACTACACCAAACCCAAAATAATATCCATACTCCACATAATCCAACAATCCCTCGGCTATTATTTAATCATTTGGATTGTGGGCCCCTAGAGTTGTAAATTGACTAAGAAAATTCCACAAGTGACCACCGCAAAAAGAGTCTGTCACCCCATTCTTTAGTACGAGTAACTAATTTTGGAGCCCACATAAGGTCAAACATTTAGGGGCCCAACAAGTGACAATGAATTGACAGTCTAGTCATTGAGACAACCCACCACGAAAGCAAGTCCATGCGGAGGGAGTTGATGCAACTTTCAAACCCTAGTCGCTTCAAAACAATTTCGCAGCCATCATACCAATACACAAGCCACCAATCTCCGCCCAGAAACCACAAATTCCGAACGGTTTCGCCACCACGAACCACCTCGTTTCCACCACGTGAACCACAACTCCAACCGGGTGCAGCACCATGAATGCCGTCTTCCGTCATCTTCATCATACAACAACAACCGACGAAGCAGCAGAAGAACCAGGTTGGATTCTTCGTGGTTTGAGTTTCTACGCCGAAGAATTTAACCGGCGAACAATGACTGACGAAGAACCCAACTTTCATTGGAACAAGTTATTCGTGAAGAAGGACTAACGAAGAACTCAACCTTCGTTGGAACAAGTTGAACCTGGTTGTTCGTGGGGCATGTCTGACGAAGAACTTAAGGTTCGTTGGAACAGGTTGTTCGTGGAAACCTGATTGTTCGCAGAAACATGGCTGACGAAGAACTTAAGGTTCGTTGGAACATGTTGTTCGTGGAGACCTGATTGTTCGTGAAGCATGGCTGGCGAAGAACTATTCTTCGTTGGAACATGATTCTTCGTAGAGTGCATACAGCAGAAACCCTACTTTTTCAAAAAGCCGTCAACCACATCTGAAGAACATGAAGAACACATCTTACTATTCATTTCCAGATCTGACCATTTATACCTCAAAACACCATAAAGATGATGAAAACTTGATACTTTTGGTGTGAAACATAAAACCTGACCCTCGTGTATGGTTTATTTCATCATAAATCCATGTTTTAACCTTTAATTTTCAGATCTAGAATTTCATCACCATTTTTACATCTTGAACAAAACCCACATAAATCACTGATCAAGAGCTCGTGTGACTTAGAAAATGGTTAGATTCACTAAGTCGGGTACCATGGCTCTGATACCAATTGTAGGTTCATATTTCGGACCGAAACCAAGCTCAAGATGGGAGGATTAGAGACGGATAAACAAAACTCTCTTGTATAAATTCGGTAGCATAACGTTACAAACTGACCGATTACTAGCTAGCCAAACTATACCGAAAGAGCATACATCCGGGAGAAACCAAGTGGTGATCTCTCCCCAAGTCTAAAACCTTCAAATGTTGCAAATGACCAAGGGTTGGTATTTATAGCCACACCCCCTTCACTTGCAAACACACATGGTCAAACAAATAACCCTTTCGTTTGACCACTTCAAACAAGCGGGTCTATACACGTTCGTTTGACCATTTCACTAACTATTACATAATCAGCGTAGAACACTATATAATCTATTCGCACAGCAGCGGACACAAAATCTGCACCAACAGAATCAAAAACAAAAATTCGTTATGAAATCTAACAAAATAAAGATTAAACCGATGTGCCAGATGCGGCGCTCTTGGTGCACAATGAAAGAGAATTAGGGTTTTGTTTATAATTGTGCGTTGATGTGAGGTTTTCTTAACCGTGACCTTGGAAATAAGATAAAATTTTTATAATTTTAGTAAATATGGATATATATAACTGATTAACATTAAATATTGAGTATTTCAAAATTTAAAAAAAAAGTCAAAACAATATATAAGGAAACTAAAATGAAATTTGGAAACAAAATAAATATGTTTAATAATGATTGTGGATGCTAGAAAAGTGACACGTATCAAACGTGGCCTAAAAATGCCATGTGTAAAATAGAAGCTAGAAAAGTGTCATGTGACACTCTAGGTATGTTCTTTATTAGGATGTATAGATAGATTCCAAAACTGGTTGGTTTCTATTATTTCTGTTTCAGTTGGTCGGGTCAAAATGTTTACCGGTGTTCCATTTTTAAAATCCGGTTTGAAGATCCGACTCGTAAATCAATGTAGATATTTTTTTTGTTGTAACTGGTGCATCTTTAATTGTTTTAATAGTTATTGGTATCAAATGTTTCTTTGTCTCAAGGTTGAATGTTGTAATTGTTGTGCTAGGTTGTATACATAGTTTTATAGTTTTGTTTAATTAAATTATTTGAAACAGATTTGCAAAGATATGCAAATTGCATTTTATTGTTGAAATTAGGGGTGGACACAGATCGGTTTGGTTCGTCTTAGCTCATAACTATAACCAAAATTTGGTTAACAAAAAAAATGAAAACCATAACAGCCAGTTATGAATGGTTCCGTCCACGGTCACAGTTGATTTCGGTTAATAACCAAAAAGCTGAATTGGGCTTAAAAAGTTTAGTTTAAAAATTTTAATTTTTGACTTAAACTTCAAGCTGGGTTAAGACATTTATTTTTATATTTTAAACTCATTGTAACATATTAGGGTTATTCTTTACAAATTACTTTACTTGCATTTACCTTTTTTTACAAGTCATGACCACAAAAAAGTTTCCTTGAGATTTCGATGTAGGACAACTTGCAAGACCTCTATTTACCATATACATGTGTAGCACTTACAAACAGGGTTTTAATTCCTCAAGATTTCAATGTAGGACAACTTGCAAGACCTTTGCCATATATATGTGTAGCACTTACAAACAGGGTTTTAATGGACCAGTTCAGTTTTGAGCCCCACACAAAATCAAAACAGAAATGTTCGGTTAAGGTATTATGAAAAGTAACCGCTTTCGATCATTTTCAATTTTGGTTATTGACCTTTGTTCAATTTGGTTTGATTGGTTCCCCATTGATGAAAAAACATTAACTTTTTTTTTGTTGTAGTCACTGACACATAACCCCCCCCCCCCCCCCCCCCCCCAATATTCCAATTATAACTTCAGTTCATCGATCTTCCAATCAAATTCAAGATAACCCATTTTGGGAAAGGTGGTTTCTGATTAGGTTTGTAATTAGGAGCAAGTTCAAATTCATACAACCCATTTAGGGCTTCTAATTAATGTTCTTTTTACTTATTGAATAAGGATCAAGATAAACGAAGAACAAGTGACAAGCTAGGTTAGTGAAGTAGATCAGATTAATTGGAAGAAAATATAAGGGATTTAGGAATATGGTCTGAAGGCTTGTAAATTGATTCAAAAGGTTGATTGATGTGATGAATTAAGCTGGAAATTTGCTTTGGCTGTGATCATTGTGTACGGAATTAATCAGGGTATAAGTATAAGGTTATATCGTGTAAGTGTACAACACTATATGAACGATGTATAAGATTGTATCGTGTAAGTCTACAATACTATATGAAGGATGTGCTGAAATTACAATCTCCAGAAGCACAATTTTACTTGGAATTATTCAAATTTCATGGATAATTAAGCTTGTTTGGGGTCTTTCGACTGATATTATTCCCATTTTCAGATTAAGGACACACTCTTACTTCATATTTGTTGGTATATTACAATTCTTACTTTGCTCTTTGGTGTAGCTTTAAGTTGCAAAATCAATTTGAATTTTATTGCGATTTCAAAACAGATTCTTGTTTTCACCTAATTTTGTTAGCAAATTGTTATTAGATGACTCAAGAACTCAAATAAACCAGTCAAACAAAAAAATCAAACAGTCGACCCATTAAAACAATTCAAAAAGACTTGAAACAACCAAAATTTACCAAGTCACATGGTTTTATAATCAATATGCAAGGAAAAGTGTGCTTATAACAACGTAAAATTTAGGGGCTCCTTTTGTAGGCAATTCATCATTCACATTTGCTTCCTTATTCGATGTGGGACGAGCAAATCTTTAAAAAACCTAATAGAAGGGTAATTTCACCCTCATTTAAGACGTTAAGTCCTTTAGATGTATTAAAATCATGGTAACATTACCTTCTCGTCCTTCCAATATGTTTTTATATAGTAATATAGATATTCGTACAGTTTTAGTTATGTTTTCCATAAATTATGATTCTGGTTTTCAATTCGGTCCATTTATTGATCGGTAAGAGGCCATTTAATAATAATAATAATAATAATAATAAGGAATTAACAACATAAATGGTCCACATGGTTTGGCTCACCTGACACCTTTAGGGTTTAAGTTTTCAAAGTTGCTTTTTAGGGTTTGTTGTTTTAATTTTGTAACATGGTTTGGGTCCAACATCAGCTATCGTTAATCTTTTTGTTAAGTTTAGACGATTTATTGTATTACTATTTGATCACATGGTTCATTTTGTAGTTAAAAAAATACAAGGATTCTCCCCAAAATTACTTAAAAAACAAAAAAACACCCTCTCCCCTCATTCTTTGTTGATTATTTTCGGCCACCTCTTCGACAAACAATTCAAAAGATTGCAACAAACAAATCGCGACCTAGATTATATTTGGATTTTTAGACTTCACATCGCCACTACTTAGATTATGCGAGTTAATGTACCCACGTTGCCCATGGGGAATACACAAAACAAATGGTCAAAAAATGGACAAGCTAAAATCACCCAACAATAGGATACGTTTTCACCGTACTTTCATCCTCGATCCACGAGACAAGCGCCATCGCCGCCATTTCTTAATTTGTATTTTGTTTATTCGATGGATGGCGGGCTTTATCATAAAGAGTTCATTAACTGACATTAGTTCGTCTACCGAAGTTAGTGTTAAACTTCTAACATGTTACAAAATTGATTACATAAACCCTAAACTCGCAACTTTAAAACGCAAACCCAAAATGTGTGAAGTGTGATCTAGATCGAACCACATGAACATTTCAATAAAGTTATAAACTTAATGATCATCGTCATATCATCCCATTTTTATGTCACACATCTCACCATCTCAAACTTCTCCTAATTCTTACATGAGTGTACTCATTGTCGAAACATCTCTTCCACCATCCCACCACCATCAAACACTGGTCACTCAGACCCTATTCATCCACTAATGAGTAAACCACCAAACTAGTCAAACCTCCATATCTAACCATATCACTCGACTTCACCCCGCTATGATTACCGCCAAAACAAATAAAAACAGAAACATCTATCTATAACTAAAATTTTAAATATTAAACGAAAACCATTGAACAAAACAACTATTTTATCGTGAACCTACCGAAACACAAACCATATTCAAACATGCTCCAAACTAAGTCCTAGTCAAAGAGTCATTACCACAAGACTCAATATTCATGAATCTTCACATTTAATATATGCATTAATCTTATTCAACCAAATCTCAAAAAGTTTTATAAAACTAACTTAATTTATCATCATGTAAAGAATAAAATCAAGAGACATTACCACAAGATTCATGAACCTACACATTTAATATATGCATTAATCTTATTCAACCAAATCTCAAAACTTTTATAAAACTAACTAATTTATCATCATCATCTAAAGAACAAAACACAAACACAAATTGACACATACAGGAAGGTGTTAGCCACGCGCCACTTAATGCAATGTGAAAGCACACCCACCCAACCACCAAAAAACTTTCATGCAAAAATCTTTCAAAACTAAATCAAAAATAAAAACAAAATCAAACCATAATATTTATTTCAAAACCTCAAAACTAAATCATAAAAAGAAAATCAAACCATAACATTTATTTCAAAACCTCCAAACTAAATCAAAAGTAAAAAGAAAATCAAACCAAATATTTATTTCAAGCCAACATTAATAACATTCCCAAATAAACGCTTGTTTTGAAATAAATTATATTATTCCTCTCTCCATATTTAGTCCCAAAAATCCAATTCCATCATCAAAAAAACCAGTAAATTCAACAATGGCGACAACACCACCACCCACCACGTCTTCCACCGTCACCCCACCACCGGCGTCATTGTACGTGGGAGACTTGCACCCCCTGATCGACGATCTGCAACTCAGCACCGTTTTCTCCGAGTACAAGACCCTTTCATCCGTTCGGGTTTGTCGCGACTCATCCACCGGCCGATCTCTTTGTTATGGATACGTCAACTTTCTTTCTCCTCAAGACGGTAATCATACATATCTATGATATATATATGTAGATATAGATATAGTCATCCGATCGGTTGATAACAAAAAGTTTTATTAGTTTTTTTTATTTTTTTTATGTGTAAAGTTGCCGATCGGTTCGTTTTCGCAACGTTGTTTGTTGGGTTTTGTGTTTTGTTGGTTTTATGGTTTGATTTTATCGTGAATTTTTTAATGCATGTTGATTGTTTGTGTGTTAATTTTGAGAAAGTTTTATAAGTTTAGAATGTTAACAGATTAATAGATGATCTTAATTTTATGTTCACCATGCTTGATTGTTATTTTTTTTTATAAATTACTTATTTTATCAAAAAGATTTGTGGTTTTTGAGAAAACATGTCTTTTTTTGGGGAATTGTGGAATTGACAAGGTTGTTGGTTTGTATGGTTTTTGATTGTTTTATGTTAAATGGGGGATTAGGATTTATGGTGGTTTGATGGTTTAAAATTGTGCTTTTTTGTGTTGAGTTTTATTTGATGCAATTTTCTTTGATGAATTATTTGTGTGTTATTTTTGGATTGGTTTTGAGAAAGTTTTACAAGTTTAGAATGTTAACAGATGATCTAAATTTTGTTTAATATGCTTGATTGTTTATTTATTACTCATGTTATTAAAAAGAGTTGTGATTTTTGAGAAAAACATGTTTTTTTTGGGGAATTGTGGTCATTTGATAATGTTGTTGGTTTGTATGGTTTTTGATTGTTTTATGTTAAATGGGGATTAGGGTTTATGGTGGTTTGATGGTTTAAATTGTGCTTTTTTTGTGTTAATTTTTATTTGATGCAATTTTCTTTGGTGAATTATTTGTGTTTTATTTTTGGATTGGTTTTGAGAAAGTTGAATAAGTTTGGAATGTTAACATGAGTTGATCTAAATTTATGTTTAACATGCTTGATTGTTTATTTATTACTCCTGTTATTAATTAAAAAGAGTTGTGGTTTTTGAGGAAACCTGCTTTTTTGGGGGATTATGTGTCTGATGTTCTTGGTTTGTATGGTTTTTTTATTGTTTTATGTTAAAAGGAGATAGGGTTTATGGTGGTTTGATGGTTTAAAATTGTGCTTTTCTGTGTTGATGATATTTGATACAATTTTCTATGGTGAATTATCATGTGTTATTTTTGGATTAGTATTGAGTGCATTTTATATGTTTACAAGTTATAGAATGTTAACAGATGATCTCAATTTATGTTCAACATGCTTTGATTATGAAAAAGAGCTGTGGATTTTGAGGAACATATGTTTTTTTTTTCAGGATTATGTGTCTGACAATGTTGTTAGTTTGTATGGTTTTTGATTGTTTTATGTTAAATGTAGATGAGGGTATATGATGGTTTGATGGTTTAAATCGTGTTTTTGTGTTGATGATATAAATTTGATAGAATTTTCTATGGTGAGTTATTTTTGTGGATTAGTTTTTCTGTGCATTTTATAAGTTTAGAATACAGATAATCTCAAGTTCAACATGCTTGATTATTACTCATGTTATATAAAAGAGTTGTGGTTTTTTGAGGAAATTAACATGTTTTTTTTTTTTTTTTTTTTGGGGGGGGGGGGGGGGGGGGGATTATGCATCTGACAATGTTGTTGGTTTATATGGTTTTTGAGTGTTTTATGTTAAATGGAGATTAGGGTTTTCGTAATAGTTTGGTGGTTTAATATTGTGCTTCTTTGTGTTGATGTTATTTATTTGATACAATTTGCTATCTTGAATTGTTATTACATTCTTTAATTAACACATACTTGACATACATGTGGTTTGTATTTCACAAGGGTTTTGTGTGTATAAATTTATGTGGAAATTGTTGTTGCAGTTTCTAATGTCACGGAAGGTCGAACTTGCGATGATCGCGTGTAAATACATAATTTCGGGTGTTAGCCAATGGAAAGATAATCTCAAAGATAGTTATATAAGGAAGGGAGAATATAGTGTATATCGGATTGAGATCCTTGGATATTCAGTTTCAACGCGATAGGTCATGATAAGAGTTTTGTGAGAGAGCATAAAATAAAATTGGTTACAATGAATTGCCCCTTTTAGAACACTTTGACATACCATGTTGAAATTGAATATAAGCGGATCTCAATCCCTATAAATATGTCTTAGCTTTTGATTCGATTTTATCCTTACGAATATACCGCACTTAATGTTATATAATGATTGCAAGGATGCAATGTTTGGGGTGTTAAATATATCATTTATTGAACTTTACTTTATCTTTTGTTTTCTTTTCTATATATTGATTTTGAGATTTGACTTGCTTTCATTTTGCATTTACGTCACCTGTGCAGCTATCCATGCTATTGAGTCGAAAAACAACACCTTGTTCTATGGAAAAATGATAAGGGTTACATGGTCTCATCGCGACCCCCATGCACGAAAAAGTGGCATCGGAAATGTGTTTGTAAAGGTAATTAAGAACAGTGTTAATTACTAGGATATGCTCATGAGAATATCAAATGTTTGGTGCAAAAAGTCTAATTAATTTTGTATATTTGTATTTGGTTGCAGAATTTGAATGAGTCAATTGACAATGTCCTACTTCAAGATCTGTTTAAACCCTTTGGTAATATTTTGTCTTGTAAAGTGGTCACACATGAGGATGGTAAGAGCAAAGGGTATGGTTTTGTTCAGTTTGAATCCGAACAATGTGCAAATGCTGCTTTTGAGAAACTCAATGGGACTGATGTCGGAGGCAAACAGATGTATGTCATGCTATATATATATATATATATTCTTATATATTTGGTCTGTTATTTTATAATGATGCAGAATTTGTCGGTTAATTTCCCTTTATCTTGTTTTGTTACAGATATGTAGGGAAGTTCATGAAGAAGAGCGACCGAGTGTTACCTAGTCTTGATATCAAGTACACAAATCTGTACATCAAGAATCTTGAATCTGATATGACAGAAGAAGTTCTTGAGAAAAGTTTCGCTAAATTTGGAAAAATTGTAAGCTTAGTTATAGCAAAAGATGAAAATGGCATTTCAAGGGGATTTGGCTTCGTGAATTTTGAAAGCCCCGATGATGCACGAAAGGCAGTAGAAGATATGAATGGGTTCACCCTTGGTATGTTATCTACATATGCTATCTTGTGATAATTGTATTTTTAATCATCATGTTTTCGCCGTTTTGATTTAAGTTTTTCTTCTGAGTTTGTTCCAATGCAGGCTCGAAGGTTTTGTATGTTGCTAGGGCTCAGAAAAAAGCTGAGAGAGAGCAAATCTTACGTCGTCGGTTTGAGGACATTAGGAAAGAACAAATTATGAAATATCAGGTATCTTTTACAGGTTTTTTGTTAGTAGTTTCATCTGTTTCCTTGAAAAAGATTTTAAATTATCTAGTTATCTTAAGTACAGATATGCATGACCCATCCTATGCAAGTATGTATAGATACGCATGATCGGTTTAAGTTTATTAGGTTATCATAATGGGTGTATTTCATCGTGTCTCATTTAACGAACACGCATAAATATACAAACCCTTTTATGGTATCAAAGCCAAATAGGCGCGGTACCTCGCTTTCTCTCTGAATAGTTTTTCATGGCTTTCGGAAATAATTTTTCTTCTTGTTTTAGGGTTCAAATGTCTATGTGAAGAATATCGATGATGATGTTACTGAGAATGAGCTGAGAGAACACTTTAGTCAGTGTGGCACAATCACATCTACTAAGTTGATGTGTGACGACAAAGGGCTAAGCAAGGGCTTCGGATTTGTGTGCTTCTCTACACAAGAGGAGGCAAACAAGGCTGTGAACACCTTACATGGTCAGTACATTTTAACAATATACGATTGTTGATATTATGTTTCGGTTTCTTGATGACGCAAACATATTTGCTCATTAATTATCGTTGATTTCATTTACTTATTACTATATTTCTTCGACAATGTTTCACAGGATACATGTTCCATCGAAAGCCGTTGTACGTCGCCATTGCGCAAAGGAAAGAAGATAGACAAGCACAATTACAGAACTACTATGCAAATTGTATGGCTGGATTTGCAGGCCCGTCTTCTGTTATCCCTGGAGTGTATCCGTCTTTTTACTACACTACCCCTTCTGGTGCTTTGTCGCAAGTACCTCGGTTGATGTATCAACCTATGGCCATCAGGCCTGCTTGGAGGGCTAACGGTTATGCGCCTCCAACTAGGCCCGCTTTTCAGCCATCAGTGCCCCCCTTTGTAAGTACTAGATTCTTTGATTTTGTTACAAGATTACACTAATTCTTTTGGTATTTTTAAGTTTGTATTATTTGGAGGTTATAAGATCAAGTGTATTCTTTTAGGTGTCTAATGCTCCAAGACCGCATAGACAAAATAGAGGAAGGATGAGCGGACATGTGCAACCGGCGCAGGGTGGTCATGCAGTTCCATATGTGTCACATGTGCAACCACTTACTCAAACATCAAAGGAATGGTCTAGCAACCAGCAGGTTTGATACCTAGGTTTACTTGCTAATATCGAAGATCTTATTTCCTTTTACCTTTACTAGTAGTCGATGATTGTCTTGTGCTACGCGCTGCTATTAATTTCTATGTTTTGATCCGTCAATTCTGCGTGCATATCTTTTTAATTTCTGTTAATTTTTAATAAGCTCTAGCAATCTCATTTTCATGTGGTGTCTTGGCATAATTTGAGTAACCTTAATACGCTCTCTTAATGATATGAAGTAGCTAAGTATGATTCATAAATGTGAACCTTCCATTTTATGAAGTCATTTACATTATCAGATATATATATATATGTGTGTGTGTGTGTGTGATAAAGCATCTTAAAGAAAATGTGAACCTTGTCTGCATAGTATATATCATTACAGTAACCTTGATGGACCGCAATGGTAATTTTAAGCGCTTTTTAATTGGTGAATTCTATTGGCTATCTGAATCTAAGATGACAAAAATAAGAGGAACATCTGGCACCAAGCAGTGGAAATCAATCTCTAGATGCTACTAATGTTATTGCTACTTGCTGTTACGCATACGTTGATGCCTATTATTATTTACAAAGTTTTATTTTGTTTGTTATGCTAATTCGTGTGGTGCACTAATTTGCAGTGGGCAGGAGACGCTAAGTATGTGCCAAGTGGCCGTGGCCGTAATGCGGCTAACAAAGGAATGGCTACTTCAAACACTGGTGGAACTGTGGGAGAGAGATCCGAGGTGTTGAGTAGCAGTATGCTTTCTGCTGCTACCCCAGAGACTCAAAAGCAGATCCTAGGGGAACGTCTCTTTCCGCTTGTAAGCCAACACAAGGTATCAACATTTTTGAAGCAAGGTGTTTAGGATTGTGTTTAGTGAGTCAGATTATCTGATTATGGTGTTTGCTATAAGCAAATAACCAGAATATGGTGTTCGGCAAAGCCATTTGAATAAAACATCGTTATAATTTTGTAAAAGCAGGTTAAGATCTGCTTGAAAACATGCTGTTTTGCAATCGCGATCGCAAACTCCCCCCTAAGTGGGGCAAAAGGGGAAAGTGGGGCCAGGGGCGGCTCAAGAGGGAGTGAAATAAAACAAGGGATTTAGGCCCCGTAAGGGCCCTCAAATTCTAAAAAAAAGTTAGATTTAGGTAATTTGAGTTTTTGGATAGTTGGCGGTGGGGTTTGTGGTATATAATTATGCATACACACATATATAGGAATCATGAACCGGAAGTAAAATTTTATTTTGACAAAAAGGCCCAATATAATTATCCACTTTGGGCCCCAAAAACCTTGAGACGGTCCTGGGACGGTCCGGTTGGGGAATGGGTTAGAGCGGGTCTGACTACATGGACACCTACAAACGCTTTTTTAGGAGATTTTATGCATTTGAATACATTGGGACGACTTTTAAAGTAACTTGTCTGACGCGTATCATTTTAGTTAACTCCTTTAGCTTAACCAAATTTGACCATATAACATGACCCTGATACACCAAAATCCTTTTTACATATTGCTCTAGTCTGAAACTTAATGGCTTTTGTTTTTGTTGTTTCACTTTCAGCCCGATCTCGCTGCAAAGATCACCGGAATGTTGTTGGAGATGGACAACACAGAACTGGTGTTGCTCTTGGAATCACCAGAAGCTTTGGCTAAAAAAGTGGAGGAGCTGTGCAGGTACTAATGAAGGTCTCCAAGACTAAAGTGTCCACCAGTCAAGAGTCTTCGCATCCCGCTGGTATCTTATCTGCTGGTGTGGCAGTCAGCTGAGAGAGAAAAGTAGAGAGTCAGGAGGCTAGAACTCACAATTAGCAAGTTATTTTGGTAGTAACCCTTTACTTAAAACTTATCTATGATTAGCTTTTCTAAACTTAAAACACCTTTTGTCCTTTGTTTGGGGCTTGACTTGCTGCTTCAACTTTGGCACAGTATGTAGTTACAGAATTTAGATGTAATGTGTGGTTTTTTTTTTTCTATCTCTGAACTTATACCGAAATCAATCAGTAACCAGGGCCGTCCTTGAGAATCTCTGAAAATTTGGGGCTCGGGGCGAGTAAAAAACTATGGGCCCCTAAAATATATATTTTTTAAAATATGTATAAAAAACAATTTTTTAAATCTAATAATTTAAAAAAAAAATCGGCCCTGAGCTTTCGCCTCTCCCTGAACTGATCATTACCGCTGGTCATGATTTTGGTTGGACCAAGTAACCTGGATACCCTGACCAGAGACTAAACCGATTAAGCATGTATGGTTCGGTTCTTGATCTTCATTTTCAGGGTGGATTTGGGTTTGGTTGGGTCCAAGTAAAAACCGAAATAGGAAGTATTCTAGCATAAATTATTTCTTATCTGGTAGCACAACTATGGCACTAGAGTTTATGTTGTTACAAAATCTAGATGTAATGTGTGATTTACCTTTGTAGTAATAGAATCTAGATGTAAGTGTGATTTACCTTCGTTTCTATCTCTCAACTTATACTGAAATCAATCACTGAATAGGGTCGTCCTTTAGAATCCCCGAAAATCCGGCCCTCAAGGCGAGTAAATAATAATGGGCCCCTATAATATGCTTTTTGAAAAATACAATATAAAATAACTTATATATATAAACTTTTTTGAAAAAAAATCGGGCCCTGGGCGATCGCCCGCCCTCCCCCTCCTCCGGGTTGGCCACGTCATTTATCGTTAGGGCTGATCATGAATTTAGGTTGGGTCGAGTAACCTCGATACCCTGACCTGAGCCCAAGCCGATTAAGCATATATGGTTCGGTTTGGTCTAGGTAAAAACCAAACCGAAATATGAAGCATTCTAGCATAAATAATTTGTAATTTTTGTAATTGGTCTTGTCCAACCCGAGACCGACCCACCATATATTAGTCCGGCCTTCGGTTTTGATTTTCCAAGAATTTCAAGTTCAGGTCTGGGTCGGTCCAGTCCGTTTTTAACCTGATGCACACCCCTAATTGCTTTCGATTGCTATCTTTTTTTTTCTGCATTGCAATTGTTTAGATAAAGTTACAAATCGTCATTTCAACTTGTGAATTAAATTAAATCTTCTAATGAGATTCTTCACCATTAAAATGTATTTATTTTTGTTTCAAGATGCCAAAAGGATATTTCTAACTGGAAGAAACAGAAAAGGGATTTTAGTTTAATTATACGAAAGCAAATAAAAAAAACCAATGTGAAGGCTATAAGACATTAAAATCAACTTTGTTTTTAGTATGTAGAATTTTTCTTCTTTTTTTTTTGTTCTTTCTAATGTAGGGTTTTTAAATCATATTTACATGGGTTTCTTTATTTGGTCCTTTGGTCCATAGTCGTATCCGAAATGACAAATTTATTGATACTATTTTCCCTGCCCGGGAACACAGCCCCACGTGTTTGGGTTTGAGAAGGGAGGGGTAATCACTAGAGATGGGCATAATCGGGTTTTATTATTACCCAGAACCGGTTCCAACCCGGAACCGGTTCTGCTTGGATGTCATTGGAACCGGGTATGGTGTGGAACCGGGTCCGGTTCCTACCCGGGTTCACACCCAAGAATATGGAACCGTGTAGAACCGGGTACGGGTATTATGGAACCGGGTATGGTGCGGAACCGGTTCCTGATAGTGTTTAGAACCGGTTCCTGACAGTAAAAACCTGACTTTTACTGTTCAGAACCGGTTCCTGACAGTAAAAACCTGACTTTTTACTGTTCAGAACCGGTTCCTGATAAAATGTTACCGTTGGAACCGGTTCCTGATTAAAAAATCGTTTTTTTTGTATATAAACCCCTCCCTACTTACCGGTTCCTGATAAATGTTATCGTTGGTGTTTTAATAAAGTTTGTGTAATGTTTCTTTCTATTGTGTTTATTATGTTTGATTTTTATTATTAGTTACATTGATAAATAAAAATAGTAACAATAATCGGTTAAAATTAAAAAAACAAATTAATCGGTTACAATATATAAAAAAAATTAACCGGTTACAAAAAAAATAAAAAATTACTCAGAACCGGTTCTAGTAAGATTTTATTTCTTTGATCATTTACTAGAGGCAGGTGCAACACTTTCCGATGAGTTTCTCTTAGGTGCGGGTACCTCGGTACAATCGTCGTCCGAATCGTTAGTCTCCACTTCTTCGTCCTCCTCTTCATCAACAATTTTATGCTCTAACTCAACTTCATCTTCTAGACTAGTTTTATGTTGAACACGATCAACGGCATCCAAATGGTCCTTTAAGCATATTGCCATCTCTAGCGATTCCGGAGTTAGTCTTGTTCTTCTAATTGACAAAACCCTGCCACTAAGAGAAAACACACTTTCCGAAGCTACCGTGGAAGCTTGGACCGTTAGTATATCACGAGCCATGGTGGCTAGAATCGGGTATTCGGATTCTTTCGATTTCCACCATGCCAAAACATCAAATTTCCTATACTCCTCGGTGGTCATAGTAAGCGAATACTGATTTTTTTTATATCTCCCAACTTCACTTGTTGGTTCACTACCCCTTTGTTGTCTAGCGGTCTCGTCTCTAACGACATTCAACATGGTTATAAGTGGATCCCCGCTTGTTTCATCGTTAGAGGCCGTGGACCGAGACTCAAACAAATTTGTATGATTTTTTTCACCATATTTTTTAAAATAATGATCATAAAGTTTGGCCATACACTCATTGAATATTTTTTTTTGTTTTTGCTTTTAAAGTTGGATCCTCCTCATGCATATCCAACTTGTCATAAATTTCATCAATTAAAGCTTCAACACCCGGTACGTTTAAAGCTGGATTTAAAGCAGCGGCACATAGAAAAACGGGTGGTAATTCTAAAAAATATTTTTTAAATTTTGAATCATTGGTCTCGTCATATTCCTTAACATGTCACTAGAATTTTCAAACTTTTTAAAATTAGTTGTTATCAAATACAATTGGTCCACAACTTTAGAACTAGTAGGATAATAAACACCGGAAATCAAAGTCGTGTAGTTTTAAAAACTTGTAAAAAAGTACTTAGGTTATTAATATTTTCCCAAGCCGTGTCGGGAAAGGGGACGACAAGGTACTCATCACTTAAAGTTGTATGAAAAGATTTTAAAGTGCCAACGGTAACATTATAACGGCTATAACCGGTTCCAACGGTAACATTATAACGGTCAGGAACCGGTTCCACGGTAGGAACCGGGTACGGGTAGGAACCGGTTACTACCCGATTCAAATGGTAAAATTGTGGAACCGGGTTGGAACCAACGGGTATTTTGAACCCGGAACCGGTTCTACTTAATGTCGGGTAGGAACTGGAACCGGTTCCAGTTCGGTTCTACCGGTTCGGGTTCGGAACCGGTTTTTATGCCCATCTCTAGTAATCACCGGCTTGGTCCACGAATGTCACCGCTTAAATAAAAAATGGGCCCCTCCCCAACAGATAGTTTAAAAAAAAATAGTTTCGCTTTAAATATCTACCATACAAGTAAACCACTAATTAATACAACTTATATACTTTTCTTTCTCATACCCTCTTAAAAATATATGGATTCATTTGAAGTTACGAACAATGTTGTGGCACTAGTGGGTCAATTCTATCCGTTATTTTATGGGTACGATAAATTTAGATACTAGAACATATATAGATAGGGATTGTGTGGCTGCTTACAAACATCTTATGAAAGATTATTTTGATGAAGATTGTCTTTATGGTCCCGAGATTTTCAGTAATAGATTTCGAATGCGTAGAGAGATATATTTGAGGATTGTGGATGACATAGGAAGGTAATATCCTTACAAAAGTGTACATGGACAATACATGAGCTGACTTACTGCATAGTTGTTGATATGTGTGATGAGTACCTGAAGATGTCTGAAAGAATTTCACGTGAATCTCTTGACCAGTTTTGTGTTATTATTCAAATGTACGGATATGAATATTTGTGTAAACGAAGCAAGCCGTCCAAATTTTATATGCGATAATGAATCAAGGCATAGATTATCATGTAGCTTGTTTTTTTCGAAAGCTAGTATTTTATTATCATGTACTTTTTTTCGAAACCGAAAACGAGCTAGGTACAAAGTTTTCACACATATATTTTATGGACACGTGAAGGAAGCAACACATTGTTGTTGTTTTTTTTAAGTTAGTATTTTATTATCATGTAGTTTTCTTTGATTTTGTCATTTGAGTTATTAATAAAATGAATTTGCTTTTAAATTACACTTATATTTATTATTTCTTTAAAAAGAAAAATATTAGGGAAGTTAGGGACTACTGCAATGCTTTAGGGAAGAAATATGCAAAGACTAGAAAATATAATATAACTAATATGGAAGACAGAGAAGATGTGGGAAGTATTAGGAGGCGTATTTCTACGTAACACCTGTGTTTTTATAGATTCGATAAAATAAACCAAAGAGTGAAGAAACGGACTTGAACTTGCGATTAAAGAACGACTTAGGCGATTTTGGGAATTGAAAAAAAAAAACTCGATCGCATTTTCTTAAGAGAGTGCAATCCTAACCAGAAAGGGTTATCATATACGCTCGGATTTTTTTAACGACTGCTATTTTATTATCTCATAAATGTTTATCATATATACCTTCTGATGCTTTGGCCCCCACTTACTTTCCCTTTTCCAATCACATGCCAAAATTATTATATAATACAATTACAGTAGGTTCTTGTCTAGAGTAATTCAAAAGCTCTTCATTGAGAATATATTTACAGATGGTGCCATTTTTATAATTACCAACTTATTTTCATCATCACGAAACGATTGAATGGCTTTTTGTTTTATTTGTTTTTCTCTTATAGTATGGTTTATATATTGTCCTGACAAGATGGTCTAGTGGTTAGTCATTTGGTTTCTCTATTTGAGGTCCCAAGTTCAACTCTCACTAGCATCACTTTGAAGAACATTGGTGGTGACAATGAAGTTTAGAACTAGGCCTCTTTGTAGGTCGATAGTTCGAAACCGAGCTGAACCGGGTTTTACCGCAGTTGGCCTTCGGGCGGCGGGTTTTCCCCGGAACTGGTGGCTTGGTGGCTCGGGTATGCATCCAACTCTGACCGTTATGGAGAAGGGGATGCATTTGCTCGATTGAGGGCATCCCATGATGCTTATCCGATAATTTAGTTGCCGTTAAAAAAGTATGGTTTATATATTTACTCTCTTACATTTGTATACTTCTTCACTAATCTGAAAGTTTTGTTTATTTTTGGGGCTTTAGATTAAAGTTTTTTCTATAAATCTGATTTTTTTACATTTTATGACGGTACACGGTATAAGTTTGTGTTTGTCTTTATCTGCATTTTACGTCACGTGACGGTTTAAATTCACGTTTTTGTTTTACAATTTTTCTCGGTTTTTGTTTTGCGTTTTACTTAGTATGGTTTTATGACCCCCGTACCCGCAACGCGGGGGTTAAACACTAGTTAGATAAACATTGTACAAATTTATTTTAAGTTTATTTTATCTTTAAATATTGAAAATTTATGTCTATGTAAAACATGTGTCTTTTGTTTTTTTGTATTTTAATTTTATGCTAGTTAAATTGATAAAATCGAATCCCCAGTTAAAAAAGAAATCGAGTACCCAATTATAAGGTATGATGCATAAAAAATAGTGAATAACATACCTAATTGATTTTAACTAGAAATAAGACTCAGGCGCGTTACGACGTGGGTATATCACAAGATCGAATGGATTAGTTCAAACATTATGTAATGTGTTAACCATATGAAAACGTGCCTTTTGAAATATCATAGAAAAATAACATAAAACCTGTCACACCCCGACCCGCAGCGGAAAAGGTGATCGGGGCATGATTGGGTTATCATCAAAGCTCATGACATTTATTTTAACGTTTCATATTCATTAATACACTTTAATGGGAAATTACAATCAATATTACATCATGTCCTAAACATCAATCTAGGCTTCATTGTTTTCTTCTAAGGCATTTCCTATGTTTTCCTTGCTTCATCCTGTTCACCTGTATCATGTGTAAAAATGGTTTTTGGATCAACAAAAAGTTGGCGAGTGAATCCTATGGAAAACATTTGAACAAGTTTATTTAATTGATTATAAAATAAAGTGCACAACCACACATGAGTAAAAATAGATGTAAACTTATTCACCAATCAATTAATATTAAATAATGCACACATGAACAATAATGGATCGTTTTGAGGCACGCGTTGCTCAACTCGTCTCTCACGAGGAACTGATGGGCCTAATGAATGATTTGCATATACTTGACAATATGGAATACATAACTACAAACAATATAAACTAAATAATACACACATGAACAATAATGGATTTGTTTTGAGGCACGCGTTGCTCAACTCGTCTCCCACGAGGAACTGATGGGCTTAATGAATGAATTTCATATAAGTTGACAAAATGAAATACATAACCACAAACAATATAAACAATCTAAGTTTAGATCACAATATGGTATGGCACAAGTTTAAATAAACGAGTTAATTTTTGGTGACACATGACACACCCCAAAACGTGTAATTAAAAAGGGGAGTTGTAAGATTCACTCACATTGGGTGCGTTTGGTTGATGATGTTGAATGCGCACGAAGTTGGTTTTAATCACGAGTGAAATTAACCTAGATGATGGCATAATGGTTCGGTAAGTAAACGGGTTTTATTAATCCATTTTAGTAGGATTGTTGGGTGTATTTTTGTGAGTTTAAGGCTATTTTCTAACCTTAAAAATGTTAAGTATTTTTAATTGATTTTTAATTAAAATAAATAAATAAAAATAATAAAAAAATGTTGACTTTTTTGACCATTGACCGTTGACCGTTGACCATTGACTGTTGACCGGTTCGTATGTGTAATTGTGTGCGCTGGGTGAGGCTCGAACCCGAGACCTCCCGTACGCGTGCACGCAGTTCTACCAACTGAGCTACGTGTCTAACCCGAAATATTTCTGTTTTTAATTATATTTATATACTAATTAGATTAAACAGAAAATCATTTATTTTTAAAAAACGATTTTAATCTAACGAGTCGCTGCGCTCCACAGGTCTCGAACCCGGGACCTGTGGTTTAGGTTAACACACAGTCCACCGCTGGACTGTGTGTCTAACTTGTTAAATAAACTGATTTTCATTACACATATATACAAACTAAATATTTTCATTTCTGTCTTAAATAAAAAGTTTGATAATTGTCCGGACCGGTGCGGTAGTCCGGACTCGAACTCGTGACCTGTGTTTTAAACGCGCACACAGTCCACCACTGGACTGTGTGTCTATCTTGGTTATTATTCCGGTTTTTATTAAACTTAACATCTTACGAAGTGACTTCGGTTCAGTTAAGAAAAAAAACATTTTTATTAGGGCGAATGTGCGTGGGACAAGATTCGAACTCGAGACGTAAGCGTGTTTTATGTGCACACAGTCCACCGCTGGACTGTGTCTCTAACCCGAGTTATATCTTGATTTAAATTAAACTTATACACAACTGAAACTTCGTCTCCTTCGTTGAATTTAACCAGAATCGGAAGTCCGACTGGTTCGAAGATTTAATCAAGTTCGTTAGTGTCTGGTGGTTAATTACAGGTGAGATAAATAAAAAGAATGAAAAATTGAGCGTAAATTATACCGAACTGGACTCCTCTGTTTCTCCGGCGAAACTTCGGTGACAGCAGAAACTTCCGGCGACGTATGTCTTGCGGCAGAGAGTCTTCAACGAGCTTGAGATAAATGTGGGTGACTTCGGTATAAGCTCTGGGGGTTCAGTAAGGCTCAGAAGTGAAGGGCTCGGTTTTCCGGCGAGGTACAGAACTTTTCCGGCGAGTGGAATTACGTCGGGTAAAGGTGTGATTGTGAGCGAAAAAACTAACAGAGGTTAGAGGGGGTATTTATAAGGCAGGTCATCGATGAATTTGGTCCGATTTCCGACTTGATTCGTCGGTTAGAAACTTTCCGGCGGTTATAACTTGTGTCACGGACTCAGGCGTTGGTTATAACCGATGTAGTGATTAAGGTTTACGTTATAACTGAAGAAACCGTCCAATCTCGCGAGATCGCCGGGATTTCCGACGACTGAAATTGGGCGCGTCGTTATTTGAATTCGAGGTTCATGTTATGAATTAATTGTTTCCATTTATGAACAAGAAACATAAGTGGCGCAGTGGTTTGATGGATGAGTGTTAAGTCACTTGACTCACTGGCTGGCCCGGGTTCGAAACCCGGCAGCACTATTTTATTTTTATTTCATTATTTTTAACAGTTTTTCAAAAACAAATTATATATCCCCATATACTTATTAATTATGTATCGTTTAAAATTATTTTGGGCATTAAATACGCAACGAAATTTTTAACTGATTGTTCGGTTATTAAACGGATCGGGTTTGGTAAGTAGTGTTATATTTGTCTAAAAAGGATGGTGTTTAGTTTGACAGTTACATGCTTAGAAAAAAGAGTAAGAGTTTAAGTTTTTGTTTGAGGCGGTAACGTCCCTTGTAAGGGTTAAGTACCCTGTTACAGGAATCGCTTTTTGTTGCCTATGGTAAAAATATTGATAAGCAGAGTTGATTCGCTAACTTTGATATCATGCGTAAGAGTTTTGATATGTTTGGAAGGATATGGTTATATCCTAAAGCAAAACTTCTAATACTACAACCTACATGGAACTTCTCATAACCGTCTAACAATACCTCTGATCCTTTTACAAGAATACTTATATATAGGAAGTACCAGCGGCGTATCCACCATATTCTTGTCAAATTTTCATTGGTTTTATCAGTAAGTTATGATTGGTTCTATGATATGATTCTAGAACATAAATAAACACAACAACCAATATCTGAGTCTCAATTCTGATAGTATACATGTTTGATTTGTGACAGTTCCTCTCTCGTTTGTTGTGATGGAGAGATTAGTCTATGTAGAAATAGAACACAATCCAATTTCTTTAAATGGCGAGATGATATAAATGTAACACAAATTTCAACCAAGACAATACTAAATCCTACATGGAACTTCTCATAACCGCCTGATAATACCTCTGATCCTTTGGCAAGAATACTTATATATAGGAAGTACCAGCGGCGTATCCACCATATTCTTGTCAAATTTTCGTTGGTTTTATCCACAAGTTATGATTAGTTACCAAGAAATTACTAAATCCTACATGGAACTTCTCATAACCGCCTGACAATGCCTCTGAACCTTTGGCAAGAATACTTATATCTAGGAAGTACCAGCGGCGTATCCACCATATTCTTGTCAAATTTTCATTGGTTTTATCAGTGAGTTATGATTGGTTCTATGATATAACTCTAGAACATAAATAAACACAACAACCAATATTTGAGTCCACATTCTGATAGCATACATGTTTGAATGGTGACAACACCTCTCTCGTTTGTTGTGATGGAGAGGTTAGTCATTGTGGAAGTGAGACATAGCTCAACTTCTTTAAATGATGAAATTGAATACGCTGAAATGTATAATGAACAAACTTCAATCAAAACATACTAAATCCTACATGGAACCTCTCATAACCGCCTGATAATGCCTCCGATCCTTTGACAAGAATACTTATATACAGGAAGTACCAGTGGCGTATCCACCATATTCTCGTCAAATTTTCATTGACTTTATCCGCAAGTTATGATTAGTTCTATGTGACTCTACTACAAACACAACCACCACAAGATCATATTGCATGTACTGAAAATGAAAAATGTATGTGCGATCAAGGCTCAATCAAACGGAGCCGATCGTATTGCATGTACTGAAAATGAAAAATGTCTGTGCGATCAAGGCTTAATCAAACGGAGCCGATCGTATTGCATGTACTGAAAATAATAAACAATAATCTAAACAATAATCACACAAACAGTTTATACATGGAACCTCTCATAACCGCCTGATAATGCCTCCGATCCTTTGACAAGAATACTTATATATAGGAAGTACCAGCGGCGTATCCACCATATTCTCGTCAAATTCTCATTGAATTTATCCGCAAGTTATGTTTAGTTCTATGTGACTCTATAACAACACAACAACCACAACTTACTAAATCCTGCATGGAACCTCTCATAACCGCCTGATAATGCCTTTGATCCTTTGACAAGAATACTTATATATAGGAAGTACCAGCGGCGTATCCACCATATTCTTGTCAAATTTTCATTGGTTTTATCAGTAAGTTATGATTAGTTCTACGTGACTCTACAACAAACACAACAAAATGAAAAATGTTTGTGCGATCAAGGCTCAATCAAACGGAGTCGATCGTATTGCATGTACTGAAAATGAAAAATGTCTGTGCGATCAAGGCTCAATCAAACGGAGCCGATCGTATTGCATGTACTGAAAATAAACAATAATCACTCATACAGTTTATACATGGAACCTCTCAAAACCGCCTGATAATGCCTCCGATCCTTTGACAAGAATACTTATATATAGGAAGTACCAGCGGCGTATCCACCATATTCTCGTCAAATTCTCATTGGCTTTATCCTTAAGTTATGATTGGTTCTATGTAATTTTAAAACATAAAGAAAAACATAAAACTAAACGATTGGAGTTGAATCTTGATTTCCGGTGAAGAGGACTAGTTGGGTGGTTTCGTTTGGGCCGTCATTATCTTCAACAGGGTTGGCGTTGATGTTGAAAACTCTTCCTCTTGTTGGTGGCCTAGTGATTTGGTTTTCTTGATTTACTTGGTTAACTGGGTTTGATTGAGCTTGAGCGTTTATGATGTTAACAGTCGAGGGCATGCGTTTCTAAAGTGGGTAGGGTCGCCACAATTGAAACAAGTTCGAACATATGGGAACAAGGGGTATTGGGATTGTTGATAGGTTTGGATCATGTTTTGAGTAGGGGGAGAGATTTGGTTTTGAAAGGTGCGGCAAACCTTGCTCAAATGACCATAGCGTCCACAAGTTGCACATAGTCGACAAGGTAAGGTAAGGGGATGGTGATAAAAACATGTGTTACATCGAGGGTGAGGTCCAAGATATGGTTTCTTATTTGGGTAAGTTGAGTTAGGTGCCACTTGGGTGATTGGGATAGCTTGGATGGATATGGCGTTTGAAATTGGTTGATTTCGTTGGATAGTAGCGAAAAGTTACCTGTCTCTTTTTCTCTTAGAAATGGGTTGAGAAGGGGATTCGGTTTGGGTGGAGTTTGAAGTTTCGGTTGATGCTTTATCCTTCTTCTTCTCCTCCTTGAAGTCTTTGTTCCGGATTCGGTTTTCGGTGAGCTCTGTAGCTAACTCCATAGCTGCTTCCAAAGTTGCAGGCGTGGTACTTATTACAGAGTCTTGAATCTTTGACGGAAGACCTCGAATGAAGTGCTCGATCAAACGGTAGAGGGGAGTGAACAAGTTGGGAACCATTTGATTTAACTCGAGGAATCTTTTGTTGTACGTGGTGTGGTCGCATTCCTTTTGCTTCAACGAATAGAACTCATCTTCTAATTTCTTGATTTCGCTCCTTGGGCAAAATCGTCTGGTCATGATTTCCTTCAATTCATTCCAAGTTAAAGTCATAGCATCTTCAACACCTCGTTTGGCCTTCTCTGTATTCCACCAAGTAAGTGCTATTCCATATAAACGACCGGTAGCATATCGCACTTTGCGATCATCGGGGCAATCGAAATTTAGAAAAGTGTTATCCATTTCTTCAAACCAATGGAGGAGAGCGGTGACACCTTCAGTCCCTTCGTATTTCGGAGGGTCGCATGATTTGAAATGCTTGTAGGTGCATTTAGTGGTATTTGGGGGAGGGTTGATAACGTGTTGATCTTCTTGATTGACAGGATTAACGGTAAGTGCTTGTTGGACTTGGATTACAATGTTGGGTATTACGGCAGCCATTTGTTGAGCGATTAGGGCAGCCATGCGCTCGCGGGCTTTACCTGCTCTCATCTTCCTACGGGCGAGGTTAGAAGACATCTACAAGGAATACGCATCATGAGTATGAGTTGGATGTTTTTGGGATCATGGGTCGCACTAGGAATGAACATTCATAAAATAAATATAGAAAAATAAATCTACTACATCCATAGGATGTCTTGGGCTTTGCTCGTCATTAGGCCCTGCATGCCGCCATACTTCACCTTCGTAATCATGTGGGCCCCATGAATACCGGGTTTTTCATATGGCTCGCATGTGTTAGCCTGGTTACGTACACTAAAACCTGGAGAAAATCGAGAAATATGTATATAACGTATGATATTCGGAATGTGTCCAGGTGTAGACACGGTGACACCTCAAAGTAGGGTTAGTTCGAACGACGTTTGGTGTGGCATGCTTTGGCCTAATAGGTCCTTCGTACTCTCATCGTTAGTCCCCAGGTAGGCAAACTGGTCCGTTATATTGGATTTATACGAATGCCAATCTAGACAGGACGTTCCGACTACCGGTACTTGTACCCTTCCAGTTACTACATGCCCGTCGCAGAACTTACTTTAATGAGATTTGAAAATTGCAATCAAACCTTTGAATAACAAAAGTATGAACATTGAAATATGTATGATGAATGTGTATGTAAGTATGTATGTTTGACTGTAAGTATAAACAAATATGAAACAAATAAACATCATAAATTTGTATGTAACCACCTAAACAATTAAAATTTAGGCAAACTATACTATAGGCTCTAAGGGTCTAATAACCTATCCTATATACCTATAGTCATGGCTCTGATACCAACCTGTCACACCCCGACCCGCAGCGGAAAAGGTGATCAGGGCATGATTGGGTTATCATCAAAGCTCATGACATTTATTTTAACGTTTCATATTCATTAATACACTTTAATGGGAAATTACAATCAATATTACATCATGTCCTAAACATCAATCTAGGCTTCATTGTTTTCTTCTAAGGCATTTCCTATGTTTTCCTTGCTTCATCCTGTTCACCTGTATCATGTGTAAAAATGGTTTTTGGATCAACAAAAAGTTGGCGAGTGAATCCTATGGAAAACATTTGAACAAGTTTATTTAATTGATTATAAAATAAAGTGCACAACCACACATGAGTAAAAATAGATGTAAACTTATTCACCAATCAATTAATATTAAATAATGCACACATGAACAATAATGGATCGTTTTGAGGCACGCGTTGCTCAACTCGTCTCTCACGAGGAACTGATGGGCCTAATGAATGATTTGCATATACTTGACAATATGGAATACATAACTACAAACAATATAAACTAAATAATACACACATGAACAATAATGGATTTGTTTTGAGGCACGCGTTGCTCAACTCGTCTCCCACGAGGAACTGATGGGCTTAATGAATGAATTTCATATAAGTTGACAAAATGAAATACATAACCATAAACAATATAAACAATCTAAGTTTAGATCACAATATGGTATGGCACAAGTTTAAATAAACGAGTTAATTTTTGGTGACACATGACACACCCCAAAACGTGTAATTAAAAAGGGGAGTTGTAAGATTCACTCACATTGGGTGCGTTTGGTTGATGATGTTGAATGCGCACGAAGTTGGTTTTAATCACGAGTGAAATTAACCTGGATGATGGCATAATGGTTCGGTAAGTAAACGGGTTTTATTAATCCATTTTAGTAGGATTGTTGGGTGTATTTTTGTGAGTTTAAGGCTATTTTCTAACCTTAAAAATGTTAAGTATTTTTAATTAAAATAAATAAATAAAAATAATAAAAAAATGTTGACTTTTTTGACCATTGACCGTTGACCATTGACTGTTGACCGGTTCGTATGTGTAATTGTGTGCGCTGGGTGAGGCTCGAACCCGAGACCTCCCGTACGCGTGCACGCAGTTCTACCAACTGAGCTACGTGTCTAACCCGAAATATTTTTGTTTTAATTATATTTATATACTAATTAGATTATTCAGAAAATCATTTATTTTTAAAAAACGATTTTAATCTAACGAGTCGGTGCGCTCCACAGGTCTCGAACTCGGGACCTGTGGTTTAGGTTAACACACAGTCCACCGCTGGACTGTGTGTCTAACTTGTTAAATAAACTGATTTTCATTATACTTATATACAAACTAAATATTTTCATTTCTGTCTTAAATAAAAAGTTTGATAATTGTCCGGACCGGTGCGGTAGTCCGGACTCGAACTCGTGACCTGTGTTTTAAAAGCGCACACAGTCCACCACTTGACTGTGTGTCTATCTTGGTTATTATTCCGATTTTTATTAAACTTAACATCTTACGAAGTGACTTCGGTTCAGTTAAGAAAAAAAAACATTTTTATCAGGGCGAATGTGCGTGGGACAAGATTCGAACTCGAGACGTAAGCGTGTTTTATGTGCACACAGTCCACCGCTGGACTGTGTCTCTAACCCGAGTTATATCTTGATTTAAATTAAACTTATACACAACTGAAACTTCGTCTCCTTCGTTGAATTTAACCAGAATCGGAAGTCCGACTGGTTCGAAGATTTAATCAAGTTCGTTAGTGTCTGGTGGTTAATTACAGGTGAGATAAATAAAAAGAATGAAAAATTGAGCGTAAATTATACCGAACTGGACTCCTCTGTTTCTCCGGCGAAACTCCGGTGACAGCAGAAACTTCCGGCGACGTATGTCTTGCGGCAGAGAGTCTTCAACGAGCTTGAGATAAATGTGGGTGACTTCGGTATAAGCTCTGGGGGTTCAGTAAGGCTCAGAAGTGAAGGGCTCGGTTTTCCGGCGAGGTACAGAACTTTTCCGGCGAGTGGAATTACGTCGGGTAAAGGTGTGATTGTGAGCGAAAAAGCTAACAGAGGTTAGAGGGGGTATTTATAAGGCAGGTCATCGATGAATTTGGTCCGATTTCCGACTTGATTCGTCGGTTAGAAACTTTCCGGCGGTTATAACTTGTGTCGCGGACTCAGGCGTCGGTTATAACCGATGTAGTGATTAAGGTTTACGTTATAACTGAAGAAACCGTCCAATCTCGCGAGATCGCCGGGATTTCCGACGACTGAAATTGGGCGCGTCGTTATTTGAATTCGAGGTTCATGTTATGAATTAATTGTTTCCATTTATGAACAAGAAACATAAGTGGCGCAGTGGTTTGATGGATGAGTGTTAAGTCACTTGACTCGCTGGCTGGCCCGGGTTCGAAACCCGGCAGCACTATTTTATTTTTATTTCATTATTTTTAACAGTTTTTCAAAAACAAATTATATATCCCCATATACTTATTAATTATGTATCGTTTAAAATTATTTTGGGCATTAAATACGCAACGAAATTTTTAACTGATTGTTCGGTTATTAAACGGAGCGGGTTTGGTAAATCCGTTTTTTGACGGATGTTACAAAACCCGATATGTATAATCGAAAGAGATTAATTAGAAATTTTGGAAATAAAGGGAAAAAAAAGAAACCACAATTTGACTCTACTCGGGTCGAAAAAAGTTGTGAAACATTCATATAATAAGCAAGGAAGCATATTATATTTGACCTCACTCATTTTCACAAAAAAAAATACGTTGAAACATACACCAACTCGAATTTATACCAAAACGCACATAAAAGTATGCACGTAAAAATGTTTTTTTTAAACAAAAACATATTATTTCCATAAAAAAGTTTATGTCGAATAGAGAAAATCGAATTCATACCGACATGTACATAAACAAATTATTTTTAGTAAAAGAACTAATAGGTTAAACACGTGTGTAAAATCATGCCAAGTAGCCCAATGCCACACCACCAACAACAGAAGAGCTCGTAAAATAAAATAAATAAAAAAAAGAAAAAAATAACACTGAACGGAAAAACAGACGTAAAATCGTTGAATCATGCACACCCGTTGCGGCATGTTAATGCGAAGAAATTAGAATGAAACGTAGAAGAAAAAACTAAGTCGATTTAGGACCAGCATATTGGAACAGACTTGTTAAACGGAGAATAATGGACACGTTGCGACGGGCCTGTCAAACAGGAAAAAAAGTCAAAAAAACATTGAATCGCACACACACGTTGCAGCGTATTGACTCACAAAATTTTGAACGAAACGTTGAACGAAAAACTTGCAAAAAATGAAAAATTTAGAGGACTAAAGTTGAAAATAAAAAAGTGTTAAGGTTAAATCGTAAAATATGAAAGTGTTTGGGTTAGAAGTAAAAGAATCAAAAAGATAAAAACTTTAAATGAAAAATTAAAATGAAAATGAAAAATGAAAAAAGATATTTTTTTTTGAAAATCACCCTATGCACATGTTATAACAATTAATGCAAGAAAATCTTGCTTATTTATAGTATTAAAATATGACATGTCTATTCATACACCCACTTTGTCTATTCACACATCCCTCAGTGTCGAGCTGTGGCCAAAGCGCGGCGTTTATGGTCCGGTCAACCAGACAAATACTGACGGGTCTGTGGACCGGACCAAAACGCCGAGCTTTAGTCGCGTTTTGGTCTTGTCAACCAGACAAAAGACTTACACCCGGACCAAAACATAATCTGACTGATTTTCAATAATTTGTTTTGTTCTTAAAAAAAAAACATGTAGGGTTTGATGCTAAAGAGCACGTGTATGAATTCATTAATTCAATCACCTCTTTTTTTTTAATCTTTTTTTATCTTTTACTCTTTTTTTTAATCTTTTTTATCTTTTAGCTTGCAAATATAGACGTGGTGAGCTCTCCATCATTAAACACATCCCTCATTATAAACCTACCAATCTTCCTTTAAACAATAATGCTACACCTCCACCCTGTTCACCGCCGTGCCACAGCGGCACAGCCACCACAACCACCACAGCCACCGTCTCTAACAACCACAATGTCAGCCACCTCGTTTCCATGCAACCTGCAGCCACTACAGTCTCTCAGTCACTCCAAAACCCTAATGCATACAAGACAAGTTAATGTATTCTCTGTCACCAATGTGTCGCGGTCGGATGCAAATGCGGTATCTACTAAAGCTACTGGTGGTGTTGTTGCAGCTCCACCGCAGCCATTGCTACAATTCTCGCCAAATTCGTTACAATACGAGGAAGGTGAGGTGGTAGGAGTACCATATGGTGGTGTATCCGAGTCGTCGGTTGGTGCAATGGAGTACTTGACAAATATACTGATGTCGAAGGTTTATGATGTCACGGTGGAGTCTCCGTTGCAACATGCGGCGAAGTTGTCCGTGAGGCTTGGTGTTGATTTGTGGTTGAAGCGGGAAGATACGCAACCGGTAAATATTGTTATATGAGGTCTCAGGTTTTAATCTTGTTTTTACGATTGAGTTTTGTATAACAGGTTTAAAAAATGGATTTAAGCTAGTTAGTTTCTTTTTTTTAGAATTTAATCAGTGCTAGGGTGAGCGATCATAGTACACTATATTGACGGCCTTTTCTAAAATTTTATGTATATGTTTTTGAAATGTTTTTTATATATTTTAAGCTTTTAATATCTATAAATTATAATAAATTAAAACCATCTTAGGCCACATGTTAATCACTTAAGCTATTAATTGCCACGTGTCATTGTTATAATCATTATTATTTTGTTTTAGGAGGGAAAACAAAAGGCTTTTATTTTACTTATTTTTGTCACAAATTTTAAAGAAACCAACTTTCTTTTTTTGCAGACTATTTTCTTTTAAAGAAATTATTTCCAGAAAATATTATGGATTTTTCCTCTTTTTAAAGTATATCCACTTTCCTTTGTTATCTTTTATAATAGTATTTTCTTCAGCAAAAATTATTTGCAGAAGCCTGCATATGATTAGTTATTTTACACCAATTTTTAACTAGGTAATTGTTGATCCGTTAATTTTTTCAATATTTAATTACTTTAACATTTCCAATGAAAACTTCGATGCTATTTTAAAGGTTCATTTGTATCGTTTGATTTATTGATATATAATAATATCTTTCTCATTCAATATATATCTATCAATAGTTTATTCAAGATTATAAAATTTTATTTATTTTTATCAAACTTTCTATAATAAATTTTAATCAATTAACGATTGTATACGCATTTTTTATGTTAAATAATTAAAAATGTTTTTGATTCTTTCGATGTATCATTAAAATTTTAGTTACATTCCTTTAAGATTAATCAAATCATTTTTTATGTTTATGAAAATTTTCACTTTGGTTTCGAGATTGTGTTCTCCTTTATATAAAGTTTTTTCTGTAACTAAATTGTAAATACAATTTCGTTATAAATATCTTTTTTTTTCCTTTTTGAAGTCGTCATTCTTAAAACACTCAATAAAATACAATAACATTTTAAAATATAATCTGTAATTGTAACTGAAATTATAACTGACTTTTAAATATTATAATATGTATTTAATGCATTCAAGTTATAAAATAATTAAAGTTTTTAGTTATGTTTAAGAATGGTAATAGTTTAAATGTCACACCCCGACCCGCAGCGGAAAAGGTGATCGGGGCATGATTGGGTTTTTATCAAAGCTCATGACATTTATTATAATGTTTCATATTTATTGTTACAATTTAAAGGGAATCATACAATCAAATCATACAAATACAACATGTTCTATACATCTTTCTAGACTTCATTATTTTTCTTCTAAGGCAATTTTCTATGTGTTCCTTGCTTCATCCTGTTCACCTGTATCATGTGTAAAAATGGTTTTTGGGTCAACAAATAGTTGGCGAGTGAATCCTATGAAAAACATTTAAACGAGTTTATTGTATTGATTATAAAATAAAGTGCATAACCACATATGAGTAAATGTAGATGTAAATTTATTCACAATACACATAATATTAAATATTGCACACACATACAACAATTGATTGTTTTGAGGCACGCGTTGTTCAACTCGTCTTCCACGAGGAACTGATGGGCCTAATGAATGAGTTTTGAGGCACGTGTTGTTCTACGAACTGATGGGCCTAATGAATGAGTTTTGAGGCACGCGTTGTTCTACGAACTGATGGGCCTAATGAATGAGTTTTAAGGCACGCGTTGTTCAACTCGTCTCCCACGAGGAACTGATGGGCCTAACAAATAATTTGCATACAACTTGACAATATGTAATACATCCCAACAAACAATATTTACATTATAAGTTTAGATGATAATATGGTATAGCACGAGTTTGAATAAGCGAATTAGTTTAAGTGACACATGATACACCCCAAAACATGAATAAAAAGGGGAATTTGTAAGAATTCACTCACCTTGGGTGCGTTCGTTTGATGATGTTGAATGCGCACGAGTTTAGAGTGTTGATCGACAAGGAATAAATAACCTAAATAATAACGGAAAGGTTCGGTACATAAGTGGATTTTATTAACAATTTTAATAAGGTTTTTAGATTTATTTTTGTGAGTTTAAGGTCATTTTCTAACTTTAAAAATATTATTTTTAAGTATTTTTAAATTAAATAAAACAAATAAAAATATAAAAAAATGTGGACTTTTTGGGTTGACCATTGACCATTGACCGTTGACTGTGACTTTTGACTGTTTGACCGGTTCGAACGTGTATATGTATGCGCTGGGTGAGGCTCGAACCCGAGACCTCCCGTACGCGTGCACGCAGCTCTACCAACTGAGCTACGTGTCTAACCCGAAATATTTCTGTTTTTAATTATATTTATACACTATTTAATTTAATCAGAAATCATTTATTTTTAAAAAGGATTTAATTACATCGGACCGGTGCACACAACAGGTCTCGAACCCGGGACCTGTGGTTTAGTGTTGCACACAGTCTACCGCTGGACTGTGTGTCTAACTTGGTTAATATACTGATTTTTATTATACTTAACATCTTACAGCGAGTTGATCCGGTTCGGTTTTAAAAAGAACATTTTTATTTCAGAGAGTGAGGTTGTGTCAAGGATCGAACTCGAGACGTGTGTTAATCGTTTGCACACAGTCCACAGCTGGACTGTGTGTCTAACCCGTTTATATAACTTGTTTTAATTATACTTATACATAAGTTCGACTTCATCTTCTTCGTTCAAAGACACAGACCACGAGTTTTCAACTGTTCTTGTTTAATTCGATTAACGAAATTAATAAGTGATTGAAATGTGATGGACAGAGAGGGTTTTGGAAAATAATGTACCGAAACAGACGTCTTTCTCAGAACTCCGGCAAGGATCGTCGGCTCTGTTTTGTGAACTCCGTCTGATCGGATCAATTAACAGTTTTGATCGGTTAGATGTGAAATTGAGTTACTAAACAATGATTATCAGAAGGTTTGAATGATTATACCGATTCACAGCGTGATTTTGGAAATTCCAGAGGTTTTCCGGCGAAAGCAGAATATTCGGCAACGTCGTCTGGGATTGATTCTGGTTGATGGATTGAAGTTAGTAATAGTCTAACAATGGATTGAAATCGAAGGAGTCGAGGTATTTACCGTTTTGATGAAATTCTCAGTTTTCCGGCGAAAGTCCGGCGATTGCAGAAAATCTCCGGCGATGTATTTCTTGCGACAGAGACTCTACAGGGAGTTTAAGGTGAGTGTGGGTGATTTCGGTATGAGCTCCAGATGCCCGGTTTATAAAGTAAAACAACAGTGGAATAAATTCTCCGGTTTTCCGGCGATCACTTTCGGTCAAGTTGCAGAGGACTCCAGCGACTTACGGCGAGGTTTACAGAGCGAATTGGAGAGTGTAAGTTTGATAAACTCGGAGCTCAACTGATGAATAAAGTATAACTCGGATTTAATTACATTTTCGGTTTCGAATTCAAAATTATACGGTTATGGTTTTGACGATTTGAATGAGTGGCTTTAAGGTTTTTCAGTTATAACCGACGTTGATGTTAATTCATCGGTTAAGTCAATAGAAACCGTCAATGATTGGCGATATCGTCGGGATTTCCGGCGAGAGTGATTTGGGCCGCTGAGTGACAGAATTTGACTTCGAGTTTTATTATATGTATTAATTGTTTCGATATATCAACAAGTAACACAAGTGGCAGAGTGGTGTGTTGGCTGTTTGGTCTTGAGAGTGACCCGGGTTCGAAACCCGGCGTCTGCAATTTATTTTTATTTCATTATTTATTACAAATTTTAAATTATAGATTTTAAATTCTAATATATTTATTAATTATGTATTGTTTAAAATTTATTTGAGCATTAAATACGCAACGAAAATTTAACTGGATGTTCGGTTAATAAACGAAGCGGGTTTGGTTAACCCGGTTTTTTTACGGATGTTACATTAAATTGCCTTCTTTTTTTGTTTAAATAAATTAATATAATCATTATTATCTTTTGTGTATTGTTATTATTATTTTTTAATGAAATCTTGAATGATAACTACAAATCATTTCTGTTTAACATGTTTGCATAACTTACAAATAAACAACAACTTGATGTTTAGTCAATGATTATTGATAAAAGTCAAATACAATCACTATCAAAGGTTGTTTTGTACTTAAAAGAATCATTTTTTTTTCTCATGAGCAGTGGCACTAAAAAGAATAAAAAGAAGATACAAAATTAAGTTACTAATATTATACAAAGATGAAAAATCATACAAAGAAATATTTAGAGATTTTTATAGATTGTTTATATGTTTATTACTTATATATTGTAAATACAAATGACGTTGGTAATCAATGGACAAAGGTAAAACATTTAGGTACACTTAGATTTGAAGGTCTTAGGTTCAAGACTTTAAATCTCATATACAACAGAAATAAAGAACAAAAAAACTTGTATATTGTAATTTAACCTTTTCTATATTTAATCATCATTTTGTATTATTATAAAATGAATTATACTATATATTAAATAAAATAAAATATATTATATAAAACGACATGCGATTTTTTTTGTATTTATTTGTTAATAAGAAGCCACTTCGTGTTAAAGGGTGGTGGTATTAATGTATGGTAATAATTATAACATGGGAACCAGTTGTGAGTATAGTAGAATCTACATGTAAGTGTAATTTATCAAATTAATAGATTTATAAATCGTATTTTCTTTATACCGCCCGTGTAACACACGGGATCTTAAACTAGTATATATATATAGGTAGAGTATCATGTACAAAGTGCCCAAGTGTGAGAAGTGTGAGAAATATTGTGGAGATGACATGCGTCCTCAATCTAAATTAATTCAAAAGGGTAAACATGTAATTTTCTCATTAATTTAAATAATTGATAATCTTCCATAACCGCCACCCTTCAATAACTGCCACCATTGATCTTCATATGGTGTTTTAACTTGCATTCATGGTGTTTTAAACTGCATTCATGTGTTTTAAACCTGCATCCAATATGTTTTCTTCGAATGGTGTTTTAAACCTGCATTCATGGTGTTTTAAACCTGCAATCCAGTATGTGTTCGTATGTTCTTCATATGGTGTTTTAAACATGCATTCATGGTGTTTTAAACCAGCAGTGCAGTATGTGTTCTTCGTATGGTTTTTAAACATGCATTCATAATGTTTTAAACCTGCAGTTCAGTATGTGTTATTCGTAATTTTTTGTCTATATAAATATAACAATATGGTACTCATACTGAAGATAAAAAAAACTCGTTAATATGATGTAATTTATTTTTTTTAAAACATTAACGTTCAAAAAAATGGGTAGAAGTTACATGTGCATTAAAGTTTGTGGCGGTTTCTTTATTTAAAAATACAATATAAAAAGACACTATTACCCTAATCTAGCCAAATTAGTAAAAAAAAAAAACATAATTTACATTTTAAGCCCTTCTTGATCTCAAACATTAACTATAAGATCTAAGGGCTTAAAACACTTCTCACAAAACCACCTTTTTTACACTAACCCTACCTATATATATAGGGTAAGGATCCTAAGAAAAGTTCACCCTATTTGAAAAACTTGAGAAGCATTGTGGACCACACATTTTTTCTAAGCTTTTCGTAATATACACATACGTATAGTTTAAAATTCACAATATACATATATGTATATTGGATATACACATATGTATATAGTCAATTTTAAACTATACGTATGTGTATATTACGAAAAGCTTAGAAAAATGTGTGGTCCAGAATGCTTCTCAAGTTTCTCAATTAGCATAGTGCTTCTCACATGATCCTAACCCTATATAGGGTAGGGATCCTAAGAGAAGTCCACCCTATTTGAGAAACTTGAGAAGCATTCTGGACCACACATTTTTCTAAGCTTTTCGTAATATACACATACGTATAGTTTAAAATTCACAATACACACACACACACACACACACACATATATATATAATATATATATATATTGGATTATACACATATGGTATAGTCAATTTTAACTTTACGTATGTGTATATTACGAAAAGCTTAGAAAAATGTGTGGTTCAGAATGCTTCTCAAGTTTCTCAATTAGCATAGTGCTTCCCACATGATCCTAACCCTATATATATATATATATATATATATATATAAGATTATGTTCAAAAGTGAACACTAGTGTATTTACGAACTGAGCAAACTAATTCTGGCCACACACATATGTAAATCGATGACCAGGATTTAATGATGAAATACACTAGTGTATTTTACGATTTGATGATGAAATCCTAGCCTTACACATGTGTAAATTAATGACTAGGAATTATTCACTCAGTTTGCAAATACACTAGTGTTCACTCTAGAACCATTAGACGTCCATTTTTTTCCTTTGGATTTTTAAGAATTCTATCATGGACGGCCTGAATTTTAGAAACTTTGGGAGGTAAACTTGTTTGTCACAAAATTTATATTTATATTTACTTGTGCATCATATAAACATGAACCACAGATTTTGAACATTTTTATATTTTTTTGTTAAATGATATTTGATTTTGTTCTTTCTACCACACGTGGGATGTATGAGTTTTTAATAGCAACCGTTTGTTTGGTGTATTAGTTTTTTTTAGTTCTCTTATAGATAAAAATTGGAAACTGAAATTTTAATAAATTTAATAGGATTCTACACAATATGTTTGTGAATTTGTTAAAGAAATTTAAATATGAAGTTAGAGAGCGGTGGTGGGCCGGTGGAGATGTGGATGTGAAGTGGTGGTGATGGATGCCTTTGTCGTGGTATAGATGTGGGAATTTTATTTTATTTAATTTTTTTTGGTTGGATTTAATTAAAAAAAGTGTAAAGTTTAATTATTTGTAGAAATCTAACAGATATTATTTTGATTTAACTCTTATAATCGCTAACCACCTTTACCGACGAATTTGGCCATCGTGATACTCCATTGTTTTGTAGCGCAAGGCACGAGCTGACTCGAGTTAAATACGAACTGAGTAATAGCTTTGGTTGAAGGTTACGAGTCGAGTCAGTTCCTCTTGTATTTTTTATGAGCTCAACCCAAATTAATACTATTCAACTCGAAATACATTGTAGCTCAAACAATATATGAAATGCATAAGAACAAATTTCCACTAGTCAAATGAAGACACTTTAAATTATCATGGTTTTGTCCAAAATAGATGGATATTGGTAGTATGTACGCAATTTATCTAATACAATTCTAACCATGGGTGCAGATTTTCTCTTTTAAACTTCGAGGAGCATATAACATGATGGCAAAATTTCAAAAAAACAACTCACACAAGGTGTCATTTGCTCTTCTGCCGGCAATCACGCTCTAGGGGTTACGATAGCAGCCAAAACGTTAGGCTGCGACGCAGTGATTGTTATGCCAGTTACTTCGCCTCGATTCAAGGTTTAAATTTGTTGCATCTTATGTTGTAGGAAACATTTTATATTTGTTTCATTTTATGTTGTAGGACATATATACATGAACATGATCCTTTTATACATACCATTGATCATGTTATTTAATTTCTTTTGGTTGATTTTTTTTCTCAATGATGTTTTTAGTGGGAGTCAGTAAAGAGATTGGGGGCAACGGTTGTTCTCAAGGGGGACTCGTACGAAGAAGCGCAAGCTTACGCTAAGAAAAGGGGCGTAAGAGAGAATCGCACCTTCATTCCTTCTTCAGATCACCCGGATGTAATCTCTGGTCAAGGAATGATAGGAATGGAGATCGTGCGCCAATCTAAAGGCCAAATCCATGCTATTTTCGTACCCGTGGGTGGTGGTGGCTTGATAGCTGGTATTGCCGCCTATGTGAAAAGGGTTTCACCTGAGGTACGTGTTTATGTATCATAGTTATTATTATTTGATTCGGTTGTTTTTATCATTGGTTAGCTAGTTTTATCATTATTCTGTTAATTGTAATCTCTCTATACAAAAAGATTTGGTTTTCAGTTATTTAATACATAAAAAATATTATTCAGCAATACAGTTTTTTAGTACTTTTGAATTCTTTCAGTTTGCAATATACATTACCTTAATTAAGTTTTAACTATATATATGCTACACGATACACAATACACAGGTTCGGATCATTGGAGTGGAGCCCGCTGATGCAAATGCAATGGCTTTGTCATTGCATCATGGGCAACGAGTTAAGCTTGATCAGGTGGGAGGTTTTGTTGATGGTGTGGCTGTGAACGAGGTTAGTGTCGAAACCTTTAGCTTATGCAAAGAGTTGATTGATGGAGTAGTTCTTGTCAGCCGTGACGCGATTTGCACATCCATAAAGGTTAGCTCACACTTATTCTATAACTCTTATTTTTAAGTAGCATATAGTGATCCTATTATTTGAGACTGAGTCACAAACATTTGTCACTATCTCATGTGTTTTGTTTTAAAGGATGTGTTTGAGGAAAATAGGAGCATTTTAGAACCCGCGGGTGCCCTTGCTGTTGCTGGTGCAGAAGCATACTGTCGGTTCTATAACCTAAATGGTAGCTATAACCAGTGGAGCCAACATGGAGTTTAACAGATTGAGACTGGTAACCGAGCTCGCAAACATTGGTAGGCGGCAGGAGGCCGTGCTAGCTACCTTCATGCCGGAGGAACCCGGAAGCATCAAACAGTTTTGCAGTCTTGTAAGTTAACAATCCCTGTTGGTTATGATTATTGTTATGGGTGTAAACGAGTCAAGTCGCTCTTGAGCTAGCTCAAATCGAGCTGAGCTTAATGAGCTCCGGCGTAAAAACAAGTTTGTTTGGTAAATGAACTTGCGCCCAAGCTTCACTTATCTAGCTCGAGCCAACTCGTGGGCTCGCCTATTATTTATAGAACTTTTATTAACTCTATGCCTAATAAATAATAAGTAGTTGCACACAACACAATCCTAGATTCTTTATGCTCTTATTTCACCACTTCGTATTGTATTTCTTGATTAAAAAATAATTATAAAAAGTAATTCTTATACGTATTTTACTTATATCTTATGTCAAATATCTATTTATAATTCATATATATTCATTATTAACTGCTTAATATTTCCACTAATTACCCGTGTATACACTTGTTTCTAACATAGTTTATTTAATATCTTCTTATATATTAATAAATGAAAACCTTTTTTGAAAACATGTCAGTTCCTAGTGCATTCTTACCTTATTTTCCTATTTATCTCTCATATTAAAATAATAATAATAAATTTAAACAAAAATTAAGATAAGGATAAACGTTTGTTTTTATCATGATCATATTTTAAACAAAAATTAAGGTAAGGATAAACATTAGTTTTTATTATGATCATATTAAATAATAATAATAATTTTAAACAAAAAAAATTAGATAATAATATATACATTTGTTGCTATTTTTATTATGATAAAAAAAAATTAGATAAGAATAAATATTTTTTTTCTATAATCAATTTTAAACAAGTTTAGATATTATGAGTAGATACATATACTTTGGAGTTCGGTGATTAAAATTATGGTAAATTAGGAATCAAATGTTCCCGTTTGATATATATACTTAATAATTGTATTATTGTCTTTTTTTTACTAAAATTAATGTTTTTGAATGTTCATTTTTAAAAGATAAATCTTGACGACTTTTTGTGTTATCATATGACATTATATTTTATTCAACACGTGCAATATACGAGTTTTTTTTAAAGATATATCTTTTTATTATTTATTATATAAAATGACATTTTTATGCAACTCGTGTAATACACGGGGTTCCAACCTAGTATATTTATATAACAATTAACTAATTATTATTATTATTATATATTAATTAAATTATGATAAAAATAATAAAATTATATATATTATGTTATATATAAAAATATATATCAAATAATTATAATATTATATATTTATTAATAAATAAAAGGGCAAAGCTTGAGCTTTGGAAAAGTGCTCGAACCAAGACGAGTTCGAACTGTGATAAGTTAAATGAGCTCGGGTCAACTCAACTAGTTTACACCCTTGTTTGTTTATTGTCGTGTTTTTATTTTTATTTATAGTTACATCAATTTGATGAAACACTAATTTGTTTGACAGATTGGGCCAATAAGTGTTACTGAGTTCAATTATAGATACGATTCTAAAAAAACCGAGCTCACGTTTTGTACAGGCAAGACCCAACTGAAACTTTCATTATCGATATAGGATTTTATCATTTTAACCAAAAAATTTGTTATCATTGCTAGAAAAACCAGTATCACCAATGATTATTTAATATAAAAATACTCGTCGGCCTCAGTACTCCAGGATGGCTACCATAACCCACGAATTTGATATTATCAACAATGGATACCGAGGGACATAGACCGTTGTTAAACCAAAATAGTGGCCGTCTTGGCGACACCGTTAGTGATATCTGGCATAAGATTTCGGATAGGATTGACGCATCTTTTCAGTCGATATTGACTTAATGATGGATCCAGGAACTTTTTCCAGTGGGTTCCTTTTGTATTCTCGCTATATTTTTTTTTCAAATAATAAAGGTTCTCACTAATTTTTTCATTTTTTTCCGAATCGAGTGGGTTCTTGGGAATCCACAAGACATGGCTGGATCCACCCATTTTGTATAGGATTCATGCTAGGGTTTTCAATCATTTTCGTAATCCATCCATATTCACGGTCAGTGATACTTAGGATAAGATTTCGGATAGGATTCACACCCTGGCTTTTTAGGTCATTTGTCGGTAATAACATGTTGCTAAGGACATATCTCTAATATGCCCTACATATAGTAAAGAAACCTTGCATTTTTTATAACCAATTTTAACCAAAAAATGGGATATTCGTTCCAACAATTTAATTCAATCTTATGATGATCACAGCATTGGAGTCCATACTAAAAATGAACTTCAAGCATTGATAGAGAGTATGAAGTCATTTCAACTAGAAACAATTGAATTCACATACAATGACATGGTGAAAGATCATTTAAGACATCTGGTAACTAACCTTTCTTAATTTTGCTTCTAAGTTATGCTAAATCTTTTATGACTCTCTTATGTTTGATGACTTAACATTTTAAATCTTCAGATGGGTGGTCGATCAGATGTCGAAAACGAGCTTCTTTGTCGATTTATATTTCCGGAGAGGCCCGGGGCTTTGGCAAAATTCTTAGACGTTATTAGCCCGTGTTGGAATATTACCTTGTTTCATTACCGATCGCAAGTTAGTTTTTCATAAACATATGTTGTTACATCGGTAACTAACTAACTATTAGACAGAATATATTAGTTGGGGTTTAAAGCATATCTCTTAATTATAGTACAGATGATTATATTAAACCCTAATTATAGTACAGATGATTACATTAAACCCTAACTAATATATATTTTATTTGATAGTAATCATATGTTATAACGGTAACTATTAGATAGAATATACCAGTTAGGGTTTAAATCATATCTTGTAAATATGGTACAAATAATTACAATAAACCGTAACTAATATATTTTTTCTGACCGTAATCTTTTAGGAATTCTAACACTAAAGTATGTATGTATCTTTTTCGATTTTGCTACCCATATAGAATATTTTTGAAACGTTGCTCCTATAATTATTTTCTAGATTCGCCACTAACTTGTAGCAACTCTTTTCTAGAGAATATCTAAGAGTTAGATATATTAATAATTCCGATCAACCTGAAGATTCAAGTTGCAACCCCCCTTAAAGTTAAAGACTAAAACGAGTTAGTGTTTATGTAAACAAATTAAGCTCATAAATGGGTCGACACGTCAGTGACTATATTAAAAATGTGTCTAAACAGGTTCAACACATTTATCGCATACATTATGTGTTTAAACTATATTGTTAAATATAATAATAGGTCAACACGACACATTCATAACCCATTTATCAAAACAACATAGTTTTGCCAATGACGTGTTTATGTCTATTCATAATAATAATTACATGTTGTTTGAGACTGACCACGTCTTATCTCGATAAAGCCTCTAATCTGATAGTTATAAGTTATCAATTTACACTTTAAACAAAATCAATTCTTTAGAAATACTTGGTTTGAAAGTAGTTAAAGTCACAGCAATGACTGGATTAAAAATTCCTCTTTCAAAAAAGAAAAAAAAAGAGCTTAATGCCTAAATGAAATCAGTATCTAATTTCTTTACAGACTATTGATTTGATCCTCGGCTACAAATATATTTTTAGCTTTTATAACATAATAAATTATGATTTTAAATAGGTATGTGGTATACTTTTTAGAAACTAAATGACTTGAATAGAACAACAACGATGGTAAAGGAGTGACGAAATGAATTAAATAGAACAACGTTGGTATAATAGTGAGTACATTGAAAAAAAATCGTTAAATGTATCCTAGTTCTTATTTAGTGATTTTTTTTCAATGTACCACTCCTATACCATCTTTGGGGGCGGTTCTTCGCAGATATGAGCCATTTATTGAAGGTTTTAAAGGCCGCGACAAAGAGGGAATAGAGGATTTGGGATTGTTCTTCGCAGATCTGAACGATGATGGTGACTAGGGATCAGGGTTTTAAGAGAGAGATGGTTGAGAAAGAGAGAGCTATATATGTTATATATATTGGGATGAGTTACAAGTGGAGGGTTCAAATGAGAATAAAAAAATTGTAAGAATAAAAAAGTAAGTTTTAAACCAATAGAAATGCTCCATTTTACTTTATTTTAATATGTGTATTTAATGTTATTAATAAGGGCATATAGGTAAATTTATAATTGTAATTAATTAGCTAACTAATTAAATTTGTAACTCACTTTTAAATATATAATATTTCAAGATAAAATAATTTATGGTAAAAGAGAATTTTCGACATGTGTAGGATAAATTTTAGTATGTGTAGAATAATTTTTAAATGTGTAAGATAAATTTTTAAATGTGTGTGATAAATTTAGATATGTGTAGGGTAAATTTCGGTAAGTGTAAGATATATTTAGGATAAATTTTGAAATGTGTAGGATAAAATGTTTTTTGCTTTATTAATGAGAGATGACATAATTAACGAGAGAATTTATAAACTATTTAATGTTTTACCATTATGCACTTTCTTCCTTTTTTTCTCACCATAAATTTCATTTCAAATGAACCTTCCCCACAAAGCCTTATATCCGATAAATAGTTAAATACACTATATCAAGATCTATCATAAGTATTTAATATCTATCGTAAACTCAATCTACTAAAAAATCGGAGAGTTTGTTAGATTCATTTGATTCTCATCAATGAATCTCCTGGATATAGTTTTTTTTATTTAAAGTCTACCTCTATCTTAATCTAACTCAAATCTTAATTGATTTTTATCTTAATCTAGATTCAGTTTGATTATAGTTTATCTGATTATATCTCAATGATGATTTTAGTCCCTTCGTAATGCTTAAACTTTTGTTTCAACCTCGTATTTTGGTTGTTTCTTAAAATCATCTCAAAATTATAAATATTTATATTCAAACCAAAAATCATTAGTTGTTTGCGAGATTTACTGGGTATGGTCATTGATTGCTGTTATTCAAGCCAAAAGTATTTAGGTTTTGCGGAATTAAAATGAATGCTCAAAACTTTTAAAAATTGTTATTTTATGAGTCCAAACTGCATACCCTCACCTTACCTTCTCTAATGCTTTAAACCAGATAAGAATTATATTCAAACCATTTGTTGTTTGCGGGATTTACTGGGTTTGATCGTTGATCGTTGTTATTCAAACAAAAAATATTCAGAATTTGCGTAAAATGAATTCTTAAAACTTTTTAAAAAAATGTTATTTTATGACTCCAAACTGCATACCCTCACCTTCTCTAATGCTTAAAACCCGATAAGAAGTTGTAGTTTAGTTTTACCCAATCCATTGTGTCGTAAGTTCGTAACGCATTCATTTCTATTGCTTAGTGTAGATACCTAAGTATCGTTAAATATGTATAGTTTCAACACTCAAGGGATCATTCTCGTAACTCCATCCAACACAAAAACTAATAAATAAAATAAAAACTAAATAAAAAACATCACGGGTTGCTACAATGCAATACAACATGTGTTTCAAGTATCCTTTTACAATACAAATTACAACAAGTGTCCTTATACAACACAAATTACAACATGTTTTTCAAACCCAATACCTATAAATATAAACCCAAACCCTGAGGCGGATCTACTACCGCCGAGGGGGTTCCCAGGAACCCGTTCGGTTTGTAATTTATAGTGTAAAACCATATAGAAGAATGTGTGCAGATGGTCTACTGGTAACGAGTTTGGTTTATATAGTTGAGGTCACAAGTTCGATTCCTGGCAGCTGGTTTATTTTCCATTTTTTTGCGTTTTTGTTTTTCTTTTACTTTGTTGTGAATATCTGAAATTAGTTTAGGTGTTGTTCTGGTGAAATAAAATCTTGGAGGACTGCAAAGTTGTTCTAGTGATGATGTGTACTTAAGTTACGATCCTAATTTTGTTTTTGTTCATGATAATGTATAAAGTCTTTACCTGGATGCCACCAGCACCTATACAAGTTTTCACATTTGCTGATAACTCCAGAAAATAGTATTCAAAAATTTGATGCAGATAATGTTTTGTCCATGCTTCATTGCCAAGTAAGAGTTGACTGTTGTAAATTAAATACTTTTCAAATTTTGTGCACCATTCAAATGAAAATTAACTTCACTTCTTTTTGTCTCCGGAAAAAAGGGTTATGTAAATCGAGAAGAAACAGTTGTGTAGCGCCTCTAAACGAATCTTGTATTGAGGGAGCAATTTCAACCTGTTTACTTTCGTATGGGCTAACTTGATCTCAATCGGATCAAATATGTTAAACAGGTTAAATGTAATAGGAATTTTGGTCCATAATAGTGTAATAAGTCCATGTTAATATCTTATGCATTATAAATTTCCTATTATTTTGTGAGTTTCATGTGAGAGTCCTTCCAAATATGGTTCTCTAGATCATTTCCATAGGGAGTTCTTACCACAAGTTTCGATCAAGAATGTAATGCAATATTTTCAAAAGATGAAACTTCGTAGGGAACAACGGATGTATATTACGTGTTTTTTTAAATTGATCATGACGATGTTTTTTCATTATCATATCATATTTGACATCACCCGATCCGAACCGTCGAACCGACCCGAATTTTTTTAATGTTCGGACATTTGAAATTAGAACATTTAAAAAAGTGAACCTCTTGGAAAAAAATCCTGGATCGCCACTGCCCAAACCCACAAACGCATCATGCACACCAACATGGAAAACATAGTATCCTCTATCTTTGTCATTCTAGCCATCTTGATGGTATGGCAACACAATGTCTCAGCCCAAAACAACCCGGTTTTCGCATGCGATATCGACAAGAACCCGGGCTTGAAAAACTTCACGTTCTGTGACTCATCACTGGATGTGTAAACCAGGGTTGATGATCTTGTGAAAAGGCTTACATTGCAGGAAAAGATTGTGAATTCGGTTGATAATGCAAGCAGCATTGATCGGCTCGGGATACCCAAGTACGAGTGGTGGTCTGAGGCGTTGCATGGTGTTTCGTACGTGGGTCCCGGGACCCACTTCTCGAGCGTGGTCCCTGGAGCCACTAGCTTCCCTCAAGTCATCCTAACCGCTGCATCGTTTAATGAGACACTGTTCAAGACCATTGGACAGGTATGTTACATTACTCCGGTTAAAACTTGGTATAATATCATATTTACCGATACAAAGTTGTAGTATCAAATGTAACAATTTTTTAATTTGTGACATTTAATCATTCTTTCAAACTTATGATATAAGTATATCTGACATTAATTTTTGAATAAATATGATATTATGCGAGACTTCAAGTTTAAAATACAAAAGTCCTTAAAGCGTACGCGAGTTGTAGTATAACGTGCGTGATAATGCTACAACATGCGTAATTAGGGTTTCTAACCATGCGCGATTTGTGTTTGCCATGTGTGATTTTGTTTTTTTAACCATGCGTGATTTTTGTGGTCATGCGTGATTAGGGTTTTTAAATTATAACAGGCGTAATTTTACAATGAACATGCGTCATTTACTTGTGTACGCTTCGCACGTTAAACAGCTATTGTACATTTAACATTCCCCTATAAAATTAATCATAAATTTAAATTTGAAGTTTCGATGATATAAAATCAATTATTTATCACTTTATTTAACCTGATTTTATGTTTTTTGATGAAGTTTAAAGATTTGAGGTGGGTATATCAATAATGTTGTTTAATATATATAATAAAACTATGGTATCTTTGTCATTATCATAGTTAAAATGCTTTTGATGTATGATTTATTCCAATAACATGCATATTACCAAAATAAACTAATAAACATCTATGGAAAATTTTGATCTAAATTTGGTTCTTATTTATAGGTGGTTTCAACTGAAGCTAGAGCAATGTACAATGTCGGTTTAGCAGGACTAACATTTTGGTCACCTAATATAAATATATTTCGTGATCCGAGGTGGGGTAGGGGTCACGAAACCCCGGGTGAAGACCCGACCCTAGCAAGTAAATACGGTGTGGCTTATGTTCAAGGTTTACAAGAGCGAGACAATGGAGATAAAGATCGCCTCAAAGTTGGGGCTTGTTGTAAGCGTTACACAGCTTATGATCTTGATAACTGGAAACGCTTTGAACGATTCAGTTAATGCTGTGGTACATACATTATATAACTTCTAGCGTAAAATATGTGACGGGTCAAACAGGTCAAAAGTCGCTCAAAGGGTTTTTAATATAATCACACTTAACTATTTTGTTGTTTAAGATATAAAGATTTTAAAAAGGTTAATGTTAAAGGTTTTGTGGGTTGACCTGACCCGGCCTGTTATGGCCCAAATTCAATTTGACGTGTGACCCAACCCGTTTATTTTGTAACATTTATGCATAGTTTGTTAATAGCGATGATGGTGAGCGCTACAGCGAATAGCGTAGCGTAGCGTTGGATCATCGCTATCTGATGTTTAGCTCTCAATAGCGTGAAATAGCGATAATTAGGGTTTTTTTTTCATTTTTAAATATTAAAAACCGAACTTTTAGGCATTTTAATCGACCAAACAGTTGTAATCTTCACTAATTGCATCAAAAAACCTTAAATTCGTGAATAAAACCCTTTTCATAAAAAAATTATAATACGTTATCGCTAAACATCAAATAGCGCTTGCTATCGGTATGTAGCGTATAGGTAGCTTGTCGATATTTAACAACTATGCATCTAAGTACAGTCATGGATATAAATATTTAATGTTTTGTTTTTAATATTTTTGTCATAGGTTACAAAACAGGATATGGATGATACATATCAACCACCATTCAAGAGTTGTGTATTGGATGGTAATGTTGCAAGTGTGATGTGTTCTTTCAATCAAGTCAATGGCAAGCCAACTTGCGGTGACCCGGATCTTCTAACCGGTGTTATTCGGGGCGAATGGAAGTTAAACGGGTATATAAGTTCAGATTGCGATTCGCTAGACGTGATGTTGAAGAACCAGCATTGGGAGAATAATACGTCGGAGAAAACTGTAGCCGATGCGTTAAAAGCAGGGTTGGATCTAAACTGTGGGAAATTCTTGGCACAACATATGGAAGCCGCCATTAAAGCGGGCTTAGTGAAAGAATCTGATGCGATAGGGCGGTTACTAACAACTTTGCGACGCTTATGAGACTCGGATTCTTTGATGGTAATCCAAGCAAGCAAATCTATGGGAAACTTGGCCCAAAAGACGTGTGCACACCAGCTTACCAGGAGCTAGCCCGTGAAGCAGCTCGACAAGGGATTGTGTTGCTCAAGAACAGTCCTGGATCATTGCCTCTTTCTCCAACAGCCGTCAAGTCACTAGGTGTGATCGGGCCTAACGCCATTGTAACAAAAACTATGATAGGCAACTATGAAGGTAATGTGGTGTGTTGCGTAGCGGGTCAAAAGTCGACTTAGGTTCTGGTCAAAACGCGTCATTTTTGTTTTAACAATTTTTTGGAGGTAATGATGGCGGGTTGCGTAGCGGGTCAAAAGTCAAATCAGGTTCTGGTCAAAATTGGCCACTTTTTTTTAACATTCTCTTTTTCGTGATTAATGTGGTGGGATGGGTAGTGGGTCAAAGCCAAATTAGGTTCCGGTCAAAACAAGTCATTTTTGTTTAAGCATTTTTTGGAGGTAAAGTGGCGAGTTGGGTAGCGGGTCAAAAGTCAAATCAGGTTCTGTCAAACGTGTCATTTCTGTTTTAACAAGTTTTTGGAGGTAATGTGGCGGGTTGGGTAGCAAGTCAAAAGTCAAATCACGTGCCGGTCAAACGGGTCATTTTTGTTTTAACAATTTTTTGGAGGTAATGTGGCGAGTTGGGGAGCGGGTCAAAAGTCAAATCAGGTTCAAGTCAAAACGGGTCACTTTTGTTTTAACATTTGTTTTGGAGGTAATGTGGCGAGTTGGGAAGCGGGTCAAAAGTCAAATTAGGTTCGTGTCAAAACGGTTCATTTTTATTTTAACATTGTTTTATTGTAAATGCAGGTACCCCTTGCAAATATACAACTCCCCTTCAAGGACTAACAGCCTCAGTTACAACAGTATACCGGGCCGGGTGTGCAAATGTAGCATGCCGTAAAGCACAAGTAGACGAAGCGAAGAAAGTAGCGGCTGCAGCCGATGCGGTAGTTTTAGTAACGGGTAGTGATCTATCTATAGAGGCCGAGGGTCGAGACCTCATCGACATTACCCTTCCGGGCCAACAAAACCTCTTGATTATCGAGGTTGCAAGCGTATCTAAAGGCCCGGTAATTCTTGTTATAATGTCGGGAGGAGGAATGGACATACAGTTTGCTAAAGTGAATCCGAAAATCACCAGCATTTTATGGGTCGGGTTTCCTGGTGAAGCGGGTGGCACTGCACTAGCCGATATCGTATTCGGGCGGTATAACCCGAGTGGAAGACTACCCATGTCATGGTACCCACAATCATACACGGAAAAGGTGAACATGACCAATATGAACATGCGGCCCGACCCGACCACTGGCTACCCGGGCGAACCTACCGGTTCTACAAAGGAGACACGGTTTATACATTCGGTGATGGCTAAGCTATTCGGAAATCCGCCACCACCTCGTTAAAGCGCCTAAGGTCGTGCGCGTCCCATTAGAGGAAGGACACGAATGCCGATCAACTAAATGCAAGTCGATAGACACAGTCGAGCAAACGTGCAAGAACTTAGCGTTTAACATCCATTTACGGGTGACGAATAATGGGACAATGGGTGGAAGCCACACTGTGTTGTTGTTTTCGTTGCCTCCTTCGGTCCATGGTGCGCCCCAGAAGCAGTTGTTGGGGTTCCAAAAGGTGCGTTTGACGCCGCGACAAGAAAGCGTGGTCAGGTTCGGTGTGGATGTGTGCAAAGACTTGAGTTTGGTTGATGAAGTTGGTAACATGAAGGTTGCATTGGGGCAACATGTTCTTCATGTGGGAAACTTGAAACACTCACTAAATGTGAGGATATGATTACTTTTGGGATTTTTTTTTATTGTTTTGGTTGGTTTTTAAGTTGTTTAGATTCATGAAAAGATAATGGAAGTCATCGCAAGATGCAATTTAATCAGTTTGCAGTCAATGTTATTAAATTGTTCGTTCATGTTTCTTTTTTTTTTTTTTTTTTTTTGAGGCATTTTAACCAACACCTGGTTTGCTTAAGAAAGGTCAATAATATATAATAATAATAATAATAATAATAATAATAATAATAATAATAATAATAATAATAATAATAATAATAATAATAATAATAATAATAATAGATAATTTAGTAACAATTATAACATGGATTACAATTTTTGGTAACAATTCACATTTATTGTGTTTTATTATTTTTTTTCAGTAGTGAGTCGTGGCAATAATCATCGTTAGTCTTGTTGACCTAGTTATATATTGGGTGTCACCTGTTTTATTGAAATGATTACATGCAATCAGTGTTAAGGGTATGTTTGGCTAAGCTTTTTGTATCAACTTAAGTCAAAATATTATTTGGGTAATTGAAAATAACTTTTCAAAACAACTTTTCAATAGGAAGAAAAAGTTAGTTTGGAAAAGCTAGAATTTTGTGGCTTTTTGGAGCTTATTAGTAATTTTATATGGAAAAGGTAAGCCAAACACTTTTTAAAAAACAACTTATTAACTTATTGGTTTTTCCCACCCCATAAGGCTGTGGGGTATGGTGGGGCGAGGGTTTGGGGCTTGGGTTGACACGTGGACTTGGTGAGCTCCCCTGACAAGACTCAAAAAATTGGGGGTATGGTGGGGCTTGGGTTTGGGGCATGGCTTGGCCAAATTTATTTTATTTTTTCTTTTTTTTTAATTAAGTGATAACCATAGGCATGGGTGTACCAATATCCACCCGCCAGCTCAGATGGGTAGGGTGCCCAACCCCCGGGCTGAAACCCCCGCCCAAAGGGCCACGCCCAAACCCAAGTCCACCCAGGATGGTCACATGGGCGTTTCCTCCCAACCCACGCCCAAACTAGAGATGGGCATAATAACCGGTTCCAAACCCGACCCGGTAGAACCGAACTGGACCCGGTTTCAGTTCCTACCGACATAAAGTAGAACCGGTTCCGGGTTCAAAATACCCGATGGTTCCTACCCTGTTCCACATTTTTTAATTTTAATCGGGTCGTACCCGGTTCCAAACCGTACCCGGTTACTACCCGTGCCCGGTTACTTCCCGTACCCGGTTCCTAATGTACCCGGTTCCAACCATACCCGGTCCCGGTTCCTAATAATTAGTTATTATTAATGTTTTTAATGTAACTAATTTATTATCAATGAATAAAAAAACATTAAATTTACTAAACTCACTAAACATTAGTAAAAATTAAACATAATAAACATATCCACATGACCGGTTCCCCATTGTACCCGTAACCGGTTCCACACAGTACCCATACCCGGTTCCTACTGTACCCGGTTTCGGAATACCCGTACCCGGTTCCAAAAGGTTCCAGATTCTGTTGTGTAAACCCGGGTAGGAACCGGACCCGGTTCCACATCAAACCCGGTTCCATTGTCAACCAAATGGAACCGGGTTCGGTTTGGAACTGGTTCCGGGTACTAAGAAAACCCGATTATGCCCATCTCTAGCCCAAACCCCCGCCCCATACCCCATAGTCTAAGCTAATCCAAACACTTTTTTTAAAAACTCTTTTTCAAAAAGTCATAAGTCAATAAGTCATTTTCACAAAAAGTCCTTTGTGAGTTAAATAAGCTTAGCCAAATGTGTCATGTTGTGTAACCCGCTTTTTAAACAAGTATGCGTTAGTGCTTTAAAAAATGACATGTTTAGCTAAATTCGTCACAGTAAGGTTCAAACATGTATGTCAATGTATCACATGGCCCATTTAACACAACACACCGTTAGCTCTATTTATAAGTACTAAGGACTTCAAGTCCAAAGTAAGAAATACACGTTGAGTGTGCGCCCAAAATCTTCACCAATGTCAGCGAAAAACCGTCTGGAATCAATGACTTGTCGTCTAGAGATGGTCATTGGTCGGCGTCTATAAATCTTATCGTGACATTGCACAACTGCACTCTTTATTAAATGAAAATATTCTTAGTAAATCAAGATAATACCCTCACGTAAGTTGTTTATCCTAGATTCTTTGTATGAGAAGAGTTCAGATTTTTTTTTTTTTTTTTGAAAGGCAACAATCTTATTAACATAGGAGATCTAGCAAGAAGCTAGAAAACCAAACACCAAATTTTACATCGTTAGATACTCATATTGTTAAGTAATGTGTGCTCTCTTAACAATTGGGGTCTATATTGTAAAATTTAGAGTCTTCTTTAAATAAGAGTTACGATTTTTAGTAGGTTCTAACAAACAAGTACCTAAACACACTTCCTTTGTCCTATTCATTCAATTGAAAATTATACTCGTGATTATAATTATAATTGTAATGGTAAATATTATTAAAAAACTTGTAGTTAGTAAAGCGTCCATCAAATCGGTATTTTACTAACTTTTTTTTAATTTAGTGTGTACATTTTCACATGTAAACTTTAACTATTTATACTACCCTAGTCCCCTACGCTTTCATCAAGTTTTTTTTTCTTATATCAATTTGCGTTCATACTCCTGAACTTTAATAGAGGTATTATACGTCCCTAAACTTTAATAATTATTTTCCTTAACCAATTTATGCAAACAACCCTGAACTTTAATAAATTTAATATGTGATTTCCCTCTTTTTGTAACCAATATTTTTTTCTTTTGTATACGTTTAATTCTTTTTTTGTTTAACTTATTATAACTGAAACTAACTTTATGTTTACTTAACTATATGGCTTGCATATTGTTACCGGCGTTTCAACGTTAATTTTATTAAATACAAATGTATAAGTTCTCAAAATCAACCCTTACGTACTTTACATCGGATCTACAACATCCCCAATGTGTTACAAAACTTGTTATCGTCTTCATTCGACTTAAAACACATGTCTAAATCCTTTCAAGCGACTTTATATTTTGGGTTTTCTCTTTATGTGGCTATACCAAGTGACGGACGTATGAGTCCCATAATAAACAAAACCAATACCAGCCAAATTCCCGTTATTAATGTGGGTTTTCATTCAAGTTTTTCAAATATCCATCCGCCACGTAGCGCAGGTGTAACCACTAGTTTACTACAAACATCAATCTAGGACCAGTCAAAACCGTACTAGTTCACTACCATTCTTTCCTTGTAAAAACTAAAGAAATCTTGAACTTTTTAAGAATATGTTCTTGACCAGTTACCAAAGAGAAAACGTACAACAGTTTGTTATTACCGGAACATGATTTGGGCAATGTTTACATGACATAGAACAGTTCGAAAGACATTGATCTTACTTTCATGCTGAGTGAAGATGTTTAGGTTTTCAAGTTACATCATAATTTACAATTCAGCATTTCAAATAAACAAAATGTCACAAAAAAAAAATATTACCTAAAAATATGAGGTGGTTCTGTTCATGACCGAGGAGCAGCCATTTGTTGCTTCTTTATTCTCTCGTCATGTTTTACCATGCTGCAAGGACATATAAACTAGTAAGATTTTTCTATCCTCATACCAATTTGTAAATATAAAGTAATAGTTGAGCTTGGTTAACGGGTTGACACGTGTCACTTTTTCGTATGACTCAAAACAAACCGAGAAATGATATATGTGCCTAAACAGGTTTGGGTCGGTTTCTAGTCGAACCCACAAGCACGTTTAGCTAAATGGATCATGTTTGGATCTACCTAGCACGTACGCGATTAACCTGTTTAATATTTTTTTTAAATTAGAGTTGGTTACGTTTTTCGTCCCTGTGGTTTGTTGAAAATAACCGTTACAGTCCATTAGTTTTAAAATTGCAAAAACAGTACCGGTACTTTCACTTTTGTAACAATTACAGTCCACCTCCGTTAACCCTATCCAATTTACCCTTAAGTTTTGGGTGAAAAGACATAAAATCTCCCTCATTTAAAAAACACAAATTGGCGATTTATTCCGACTAGATTTTTTCCGAAGTGTTAATAGTGTAGGTGTGGTGTGGAAAGGAAGGTATTGAAGAACACAAATTGGGAGATTTGTTTATATATTGTTTTTTAAATGAGGGATATTTTAGTCGTTTCACCAAAAACTTAATGGTAAATTTGGTGGGGTTAACGGAGGTGGACTGTAATTGTTACAAAAGTGAAAGTAAGGGTACTGTTTTGACAATTTTAAAACTAATGGACTGCAATGGTTATTTCAACAAACCACAATGACTAAAAACGTAATTAAAAATTACGATTATGCTGTATATCGCGTATGACATGTTAGAGATAAAACATAACCCGAATCCACCCATTCATAAGTGGGTCAAAACCGTCACCTTTACAAATGTGTAGGTCTGTTATTTACCTTATATCATGGGGTGTGATAAATATCCACTGGGAACCTTGTGTTAGAGCAAAATCTACAACGGTATCCAAGCTGATATTTCGACTGACAGCATCCTGAAAAAATAAACAGAAATAATTAATCATTTAAATACCATTCAATTTTATTTAGATAATTCTTCTTATAGTGAAAATGAATGCTTTGAGCTACAAAAGTTGCTACCATAAACACATCAAACTCATCCATAGCTCGAAACGGGGCTTCTGTCATCTCGTGAAGAGCTAGCGCAAAACAGAGTGTCGAGAATGAACGCTCTCCTCCTTCAACCACCATAAAGACGATGTTTTTTACATAAGTGACTTGCTTGTATCAAGAGAAAAACCAATAACAAAACATTTAATTATAGAATTTACTTTCAAAACTAAGACAGCTAGTCATACAACCCCAGACTGAAGTATTTCAGTTTTATAGTAAAATTGAAACCGTAAGCAAAATGTTCGGTTTTTTAAAACCGTTCGGTTTCGGCTTTAGGTAAGAATTACATAAGATTCAAAAAAAACAAAAAGAATAATCCATGATTTAAGAATCTTTCTTAGATGTTACATTTAAGTTAATATATTTAACATTTTATTTAATTAATATTGTTCACATAACCCTAACTTTCTAATCTATTTTTATGTTTATCCAAAGTTTTAATAAAAGTGTTAAATGTTCTTGTTATAAAATATAAATACTTAGTATTCAAGAATAAAACTAATAATTCCTAAATCAATATATAACTAACATTAAAAAATTATTCTTAGGTTATTCGGTTTTCATATAATGCAAAACCGTAACTGAACCGTAAATATCAGTTTGGTTGTTTTCGATTTTTTGTGCGGTTTGTAATTTTTCGGTTTATTGTGCGGTTCGGTTTTTCTCTGGTTCTTCAAATCAGTTTTTTCAGTTTCAGTTCAGTTTTTTCGTCACCCCTACCATATATATGACGCAGAGGTAGCAAAATGAAAAGGTCATGCGGGTTGGGTAACGGGTCAAAATTGTTCAGGTCAAACGGTTAAAACCCTTTTCTCCTAAACTTTTCACATAAATATAAAACAACTAGTGTGTCAGATATGATTACAGAAAAATATATACCATAGGATAACAATAGTTATTTAAAAAATGTATTAGAATATACGAATTTTTTTTACAATTGACCCGTTTCATTTTCAACTACATTTTAAATTTCTACAAGTTACCTGTCAGAGATTTAGTTAAAAAAAAGAGTAAAATGCTATCTTTGTCACCGAGGTTAGGCCAGTTTTCCTACTTTCTTCCAAAGGTTTGTTTTTCCGCATCTGGATCCAAAAGGTTTGAAATCTTGCCACTTTCATCCGGCTCGTTAACTCCATCCATTTTTTCTTTGTTAAGTCATGGGTATTTTCGTCTTTTTGTTGACTTAAAGGGCAATTCGGTCCTTTTCACTTTATGTACAAGTATTCAAAAAATCAAATTGCCTTTAATTTAACAAAAAAGACAAAAATACCCCTGACTTAACGAAGAAAAATGGAAGGAGTTAACGAGCCAGATGAAAATGGCAAGATTTAAAATCTTTTGGATCCAGATGCGAAAAACAAAAATTTGGATGAAAGTCGCAAAACTGCAGGGACGAAATGGCATTTCACTCTAAAAAAATACACTGGTATAAAAATGTTAATCAAATATAAGAAACCTGAAAGCCCTCTAGTGTCACGAACGTTGCTAGTAGATGCATCTTGGGGCATCTTAACCTGAAAAGTAAAAATAAAAATAAGGATTTATATATGCATTATCATTTGAACATTGCATGATCATTTGAGCATTTAGTAATATTGAATAATTCTAGTTACTTGCCTCTATTGAAAGCTTCTGCTCCTCGTAACTAACTTTAATGTGACCACTGATCCCTTTTTTTCTAAGATGACCACTGAATCTACCACAACAATTAATATGTAAGTAGTTTTTTTTTAAGATATATCAAATATTCTATACAAATTGACAGACAAGGTGTGAAAAATCATACTGCCACGTCAGCTGCCTCTTTAAAAGAGTTGCATTCCTCTGAAACTTACTCCATCGTTTGTCAAGAGCCGTATGAATTGCCTGAAGTTGGCATGAAAATAATGATAAGAACAAAAAAAAATCAGTATTATAAATCAACATTAGAATGACACAAAAGATGTTATAAGAAAGAGTAACTTACAGAAAGTTTATCTCTAAAAGCTTTGTAAGTTTCGCGTTGTTTTTTAATCTTACGCTCTTTCTTATTATACTGCACCCGAAGTTCATCAATAGATTCCACATGCCTGCACTTTAAGCATTTCGTAAATTTTTGAAGTTCTTTTATAGATAAATGTGGTAGTTATGATTACAAAAACAATATTATTACAATAACTATCTAGATCTTTAAGTGAAACAATTCAGAAGGTTGTATGCATTGAGCATAGGCTTTAAATGACTTTCGACTATAGTTGTTATTGGCGAATACCGACAAACAGCGATAAATAGCGGGCGCTATTTTACAAAATAGCGATACACTAGAAAAAAAATTATATGTATATTATATCAAAATACCCTGGTATATATGCTATTTTACATGTATATTTAACAAATTCCTAAAATCCAGCTATATTTAATAGCTGTATATTATATTTAAAAAAAATAAAAACTGAAATCCGTTATTTATGGCTAAATACCTGTAGCGACCGTAGACCTATACTCTACGCTATTCGCTATAGTAACCATAGCCACCGCTATAAACCACTATGGTTTCGACCCGTTTAACTGGTCCGTTTTTAGCTGAACCTTTTTCATTTGACCCATTTGAGATTAACACAACCCAAATCCGCCCACTCATAAGCAAACTTGTCATATTACAGTATTACCTCTCGCTCTCTTGCTGAAGTCTTTGTTTTAGCCTTTTAAGGTTGGCTCGAAGTTGCTCAGAAGTAACCTCATCACATCCTCCTAATGCTTCAATCTCGCTCTCGGGACATATAATAAAAGCCTTTTCAGAAGTTATCTGCACTTATATTTATATGGAATATCATACATACCAAGTTGCATTATATATAGAAATAAAATACTATATTGGATTAATTCCATATGCATCCTTACAAACTTGAAAATTTTCATATATACCCAACCAAAACTAAAAATATCATATATGCCCAAACAAAGTAGTGAAAATATTAAATATACCCAATTTATTAAGCACAAATCTAACAAATAATCATTTTACCCTTATTTTTTAATGTCAAGTTTCCATATATGCTCGCTCATCTCTTAACTTCATATTTTTATATAACACATTTTTAGCTTAAATTTATTTTTACCCATTTTTAATTTTTATTTATTTTTATTTTTACCCATACACGGTAGTATACTCCATATATTATATTTAAGCTAAATAAATTAAGCTAGGAATGAGTAAATATATATTTGAAACTAAAGGTCATTTATTAAATTGTTTTCTAATGAATTGGGTATATATGATATTTCAACTACTTTGTAAGGGTATATATGATATTTATATATTCGCATGGGCATATATAATTTTTTGCAAGTTTGTAGGGGTATATATGAAATTGCCCCTACTATATTAGATATTAGAATTCAAAGAAAAGGAAGTGGTGCACAATCTAACCAAGTTGAAACTTCAAAACAAATAAACATTTACAATAATAAGTGTTGAAAAACAAAAGAACGGGGCAAAAACCTTTCGCTCGTTTTCTTTTTCCTTAAGTGTTTGTTTTAAGCTTTCAATTCCCTGATAAACCTTCTGTTGCATTTGTCCTTCAAAATGACGTTTATCCTGTATATAAATATGGTTACGAAATTAGTTGCGATAAACACCAAATTATAAAAAAGCAGTGAAAACATCATAGAATGATACGGGTTAACCACAAGATGAAAGTTACCGCATCTGCAGAATTTAGATCCTCTTCGATCTGAGTCAACTCACGAGTTGCTTTGTCTAAAGCATTGATGTCTGCTTTTGCCAGTTCTGTATTGGCAAAAAGATAAACCCCAATCATTACTATTACTGTTATTTTAATTATAGAATGTATTATTTTACCTATTAAATAGATATTCTTATGGGAAAATATAGAAAAATAAAAATATTAGAAAGACGCACATATCATATTATAGATAACTTAAATTGACAAGTCGGTGCCGAACACCTTTCTGATTTGACACAAATCACTAAATTCACCCCTAAAATTTCTAATTTGACAAAAAACAACTTTCTAAAATGACCCTCCTACTTTCTAACTTGACAAAAAAGGCCCCCATACTTTCTAACTTCTCTTTAACCAACTTTTGACATGTAATCCATTCTACCCCCAAACTTTGCTATAATGTCAAAGGTAGCACCAATTTTTAAATGTCACTTTGACCCCCTCAAGTTTGTAAAGTTTCCACTTAACCCTAAAACTAATTTCTTACCTTTTTATTTTTATGGACGTGTCGGTACAAACTCGAGTTCGTCTACGCTTTAACGTAATTTTGTTTGAAAACGAGCCAGGTCAATTATAAAATGTTTTTTCAACGTACGTTTTCACGTAAATTTTGTTTGAAAACAAACCGGGTCAAATGTAATACGTTTTGATTTGACGGTACAAAATTTGAGTTATCATACGTTTTGACGTAAATTTGTTCGGAACGAGTCTGTTCGATTGTAATCTATACGTTATCATTTCGCGTACAGCGCCACCACAACGCGTCACGGATAGAAAAACTAGTACGCACACATATAAGTGTGTGTATATCCAAATCCAAGATACTACTACACATTTCTAAAAACTTACCACCTAGCTCTGCAAACAAGCCTTTAAATTCATTGACTTTAGCATCGGCTTCATTCAATCTCTCCTGAATCTTCTCAAGCAAAATTTCGCTTTCACTTTTATCACTTGTACTTTCTGGATATAGTACAAATTAGTCCATTTCAAGGAATCACATAAAATGGTTGTTTAGAAGCAAAATCAAAACGTAGAAGTGGCAAAATAGAAGGTTTGGGTAACGGGTACAAAAAAGATTCAGACTCAAACTGGTCATTTTTTTGTATGGGTTAAAAAGGGCTAAGTTTGGTTCAGTTGAATTATTTTATTTTCTTATAAATTACTAATGCATAGAATATCTAAGAAGGGGTATAAAAAACAAACTGAAATCTCGTGATGGAGCTCATCAACATTAGAAACAGACGAATTCATGGCTTCTGCAGCATAAACATTCTTCAGATCCTGTAGACTTAATTTTTTAGACATTACCCGCTTCTCTGCATCAGTGCGTTGTCTCTAAATAAAGAAAAAAATAAGTTAGGCTAAAATACAAGTACTAGTATAAATACATACATAAATAAGTATATCCCTCCTATATATATATGTACACACACACACACTGACACACACCTAATAGGAGATTTACTTATTCATCTATGTATACACATATACTAATAAATAAATAAATAAGTAGTTCCCTCTTATTTCACCTATTCGTATACTAATTCATAATCTAAACAAAACATAAATAAAAATATTCAATCGTATCTTATCTCGAATTACCGTTTTATAATTCCTAAATCTTCATTACTAACTATTTAATATTTCCTTTATTCAACCCGTGTTATACGCAGCATGTGTGTGTGTGTGATGCTAGGGTGAAGTTCATCACTGAGCACTTAATAATTGCGAGAACAAAAAGAATAAACCTAAATCATTTGATTATTTTATCAATGAATATTTTTTTTCTCAATTTGGTACTTCTTACATACAGATGCGTATATTTATTTATGTAAATAAAAGACCATCAAACTAATACCTTCACATGTTTTTAACTTCTTAACCCTTTACCTAACACATGTGTAGGCTATATACATATACGAAATTTGCTCATGTATGTTTTTTGGAATTTCAGGAGTGACAATTAAATATTTCATTTCTTTAATAATCTTTTTTTTTGTATTTTTTTTAAACTGAAAAATGAATGATTCATTGTGTTCTGTGTGTTCTGCATTAGATCCCTCCCCTATAATGCTATTGTATATCTTTTTGGAACATAAACTTGCAATGAAGCTTTATCAGCCTCATCGAGAAGAACATCTCTTACAAAATATCCAACTAAAAGGATCCAACGTTTGAGGCATACCCCAATTAATAGCCCTCGTTAAAATAACCAAACGTTGAAACTTCAACCGGTTTGCCTAGGGTCGATTTAGTTGTATTTTACCTCAAACGAGTAAAACCTTAAACTTGGCTATAATAAAAAATTTGAGATGGGTCAACCATGTAAAACTGGTTTATTCAAGTAAACGAGATTTCTATATTAACAATACAGTATTTATAATCTACTTACTACATTGGCTATTAATTAAATCCAAATAAAGGACAAAAGGTGAGTTCATGTGAATATGTGATTGAAGATAGTCCAAATGATTATTTTAGTGGTAGTAATTACTAGTAATAAATATTTGTATTTATGACATACGCATCTTACTTTTGCATTGTGTAGTTCATTCTGAAGATTCTGAACCCGTTCCTCATAACTTCTTTTCTTCCCTCGAACTTGCTGTGCGTGTTCTTGCATTTGTAGCGCCTCTCGTTCATGCTTTTTAATTTGATCATCATATGAACTACAAAGACACCCAGTCCTTGGGTTCTTATTAGGAGGTAGAATGGTCTGTGCCGAACCACGTGAAAACCTACAAAGAAATCAATACTTCATTACAATAAGTATTGTATTAATCATGCAAAACAAATAAATAAATATATATATATATATATATATATATTTTTTTTTTTTTATTTGCAAGTTTGCTTAAGATGTTCTGCTATCACCAACTAAACTATCAATTCAATTGGGCAATATCTCACTCTTGCAATTATTATATATACTATACATATTCTATTTTGTCACATCAACCAACTTTAACCCCTCAACTTTGATAATGACATGTTTAGCCCCTCAACTTAGGTAATGACAGATTTAGCCCCTTAACCAAAACAACTTTAACCCCTCAACTTTAATAATAAACAACTCTAAGCCCTCAACTTTAATTATAAACAACTTTAGCCCCTCAACTTTAATAATGACATATTTAGCCCCTCAACTTTAATAATGACATGCTTAGCCACTTAACTGAAACATCAAGCAACTTTAACTCACGTGATTTGCTTATTTTTATCTACGCTGGGGAGCGCGGGTGGTAACCCACTAGTAACTATAATATTGCTGCAGTTATAAACTTAAACTGCATATGTTAACCATAAATAAGAAAAACAACAAAAACACATAAAAAAGATGGGACGGAAAAATATATTAATGAGTAAATTGCCATCTTCGTCCCTGAGGTTTGGCCAGTTTTGCGACTTTCGTCCAAAGGTTTGTCTTTCCGCATCTGGGTCCAAAAAGTTTGAAATCTTATCATTTTCATCAAGCCTGTTAACTCCATCCAATTTTCTCTGTAAAGTCAGGGGTATTTTCATCTTTTTTGTTAACTTAAAGGGCAATTCGGTCTTTCTTTCACTTTATGTACAAGCACTTAGCATAGTGTTCAAGTATTTAAAATACAGAATTGCCCTTTAAGTTAACAAAAAAGACAAAAATACCCCTGACTTAACGGAGAAAAATGGATGGAGTTAAAAATGGCAAGATTTCAAACCTTTTGGTTCCAGATGCGGAAAAACAAACCTTTGGACGAAAGTCGCACAACTGGTCAAACCTTAGGGACGAAAATGAGATTTTACTCGATATTAATTATCCTAATCTTACATTCTGTGGCCCTCTAACGTGTAAACCTCCTTCAGATTTGAAATCCTTTGGTCAAAAGCAACCTTAGTTCCCATAACATAGTCTGTTACAAGCACTTGTCTCTCAGCCCCACCCTACAAAAAGACCGCATAATTTTTACACAAAAAGTGATCACTGACGAAATGAAACAAGCAAAAAAAAAAAAAATATCAAATGAAGAAGTTATTGTTTACCATATCAACTAAAACATTCACTATTGTTGGACTGTCAGATTGTATTACTGAAATAGTAGTTGGGTGACTCGTTTGAGGAAGCATATAAGTTGGAATTTGCAACCTACATTAAAAGTGTAATTGTCAGACACTAAGAACTATTAAGCAAGTATGATTAAGATATAATGATGTATACATACCTCGGTATAGAAAAATCATATATAATAATCTGAAGGTAGGGGTAGTTGGCTTCTCTAGCACACAATCTTAATATGAGAGAATCTTTATGATCTGTCACTATAAAAGCATTAAGCAATTTGCCAATTGCATTTTCTACAGCAACGGCCCATTTATCACCTTGAATTAATGCCTGTAATTTTATTAAAAATATATATAAATGACCTCATTCATAGATATGTGAAAATGAGAATAATAAATTCTCATTACTGACCACATGAGAGCCTATGGGACCGATAGGGGGCTTTTTAAATCTGCGGTGATTCCTCTCAATAACCTGTAGAAGATTGGTAACTTTATATCCTCCAAATGCTGTCACCTGCGGAAAAAGAAATCCAACGTTTATTTTCAATGGCATATAACCTTCTAAATTGTTTTATTCAAACATTCAGATTATTACTGTAATAATATAGTTGATGTGACCATAACAAACACATTAATCAATTAAAAATATAGATATAGACAAAACGTATTAGCAGATCAACACGAGCCAACCCGTTTCAACCCAAACCCAATTTACCCGTAACCCAACCCACCTGAACTGCTTGTCTTAACCCAAACCCATTTCAACCCGTAACCCAACCCACCTGAACTTCCCATCTTTACACCAGTACATAGAAATTGCAATCTTATGAGTGATAAACATAAAGATGACCATATTCACATAAATAAATATATGTGAGACCTTGTGTGTCTGATTAAGTCGCAAGTCACGAATGCGACGCTGACTCTCGCTAACCCTCTTCTCACAATCTTCGATCTGGAATAGAGAAAAGATCAGTAAGGAAGGATATAAGGATGTATAATGTCCTTGCAACTAAAGCAACATAGAAATAAACAGTTCCAGGCGTAATAGATCTAAACAATTAAAACTAGAAGAACTATAAAGATTAATGCCAAAGTCTACCATAATAAAGGATAAAGGTAGCAAAACTAGTGCAGCTCATAATTCAAGAATTCGTTTTATCAGAGGAGTTTAAATATGATGTTTAAAAAAAGCCAAACTCAAATCTCGAATACGCCAATAGTCATCAACATTTGAATGGCTCCTCGTGTATACATACATACATATACACACACACACACACACATATATATAGAGAGAGAGAAGTTTAAAATCCAAAAGGCTCTTAACGTGCGACGGTACGCGACCACCAAAATAACGTGCGTAATTAGGGTTAAACCAACCCATGCGTAGCGCATGATAAAGTGGTCTACATCACGTGCGTAATTAGGGTTAAACCAACCCCTGTGTAATTACTATTGTGCCACAGCGTTCAATTGAAGGCCTACATCAAATCAGATGTGCGATTGAGATGCTCACGTACGCGACGCTTGGTAAGGTGGTCTTGTACGTTAACCGGCCTCTGTGTGTGTGTGTGGTGTGTGTGTGTGTATAGAAGATACAGGCAGTATGTAGGTCAACTGAAGTCCTACATCAAATCAGATGTGCGGTTGAGATGCTCACGTACGCAACGCTTGGTAAGGTGGTCTTGTACGTTAACCGGCCTCTGTGTGTATATATATATATAGAAGATACAGGCAGTAAGAAAATCCCCTAACTGAATAATATAATGTACTAGAGATACGCATCCATCAAGTTTTAGTATAGTAGAAAATGGATTTCATACCTCACAAGTGATTGCTCTAAGTTCATCCCTTGCTTTACCTAAACTTTCAGATACATCACTCTCGATACTCATCAATCTGAAGATCGACAATTAACAAAGGTTAAAAAAGAATAAGCCTCGTTACTGGTTAAGCACAAACATATATGTTAAAGAGTGAAATCGTGAATGACTACTATATACAAAAGGATTCGTGAAACAAACAAGACACCTTTGAAACTCTAATTCAGCAGCATTTATCTCATCTTGAAGCTCCTTCAGTTTTTTATCCATCTCAGACTCTTCAGCCTACAGAAAACCAAAAGTCAAAACCGTATATCCATGTAGGCCATTCTTAAACTAAACCACATAATCATTGGATCGTAAAGAACAAACAATAAAGTTGAAAACGAAAAATATTGTTATTCTAAAAGAAAAACAATAAAATAATTGTATGCAACAAGGCACAAATCTCCCATATTGACCCATCAATCGTGTAATCACATCTTACAGTAATACATACATTATTAACTACAGCTGCTCGTTACTTTATTAGTGTGTCTTAACTAGAATCAAAAGCCTAATAATACAATTTAACTCAGCAAATAAGCATTAGAGAAAGATATTGCAAGTAAATGAGTGAACATCAGACAATTCTCATTCATTGTACAAAGCCTTTGTACAATGAAAGAGAATGTTCGCTCATTCACTTGCAATATCTTTCTCTAATGGTCATTTGCTTTAGTCAAATTTATGTTATTAGTCTTTTAATTCTAGTTAAGACACACTAATAAAGTAAAGTAATCACAGCTGTAGTTAATAATGTATGTGAACTGTAAGATGTGATTACATGATTGATGGGTCAATTTGGAAGATCTGTACCTTGTTGCATACAAATATCTTGATGTTTTTCTATTAGAATAACAACACTTTTTCGTTTTCAACTTTTCGGTTTGTTCTTTATGATGTTAGTCTGCACTCTGCAATACGGCAGCATACATAGGCAAGAACTATTCTAGCTTAAAAAAGCTAAGCCAACTAAATAGATTACATCTGACACATCACACATGTGCGTTTATATGTGAACCGAAAGAAAGTAAGCAATCATACAGAAAGATTAGATAAAAGTAAAACCTGTGTGTCCTTAATTTGTTGCTCGTTTACATCACTGGTGCTCAAGCAACTTAATCCTCTTGACCATCTTACCAATGTTGTTACTTCTGCGATAATATTCTTGCTCCAACTCAAGCCTCTCCTTTGTAGCCTGAAAATCAATATTTCTATTAGTAAGAAAACTAAAATATTTGCACATGAACACGCTGTTTTTTAGAAAAAAGAGTAAAATGCCTTTTCCGTCCCTGAGGTTTGACCATTTTTGCGACTTTCATCCAAAAGTTTGTTTTCCGCATCTGGATCCAAAAGGATTGAAATCTTGCAATTTTCATCGTTAACTACATCCATTTTTCTCCGTTAAGTCAGGGTATTTCCGTCTTTTTTGTTACCTTAAAGAGCAATTCAGTCTTTCTCACTTTATGTAAAAAGACCGAATACCCTGAAAAAGACCAAATTGCCCTTTAAATTAACAAAAAGACTAGAAATACCCCTGACTCACCAAAGAAAAATGGATGGAGCTAATGAGCCGGATGAAAATGGCAAAATTTCAAACCTTCTGGATCCAGATACGGAATAACAAACCTTTGAACGAAAGTTGCAAAACTGGCCAAACCTCATGGACGAAAATGGCATTTTACTCTAAAAAAGAGTAATAAAAACCTAAGGATTCACAATGAAAAGCAAAGTACCAAAAATCAAACTTCCGCAATCATCTTCCTTTGTTTATTTAAAAAGAATAATCCAAATAAAAAAAAGCACTATAGAGATATTTTCGTTCTTTAAAAACATACCTTAGAAAGTTTTTGCTCTAATTCATTCTTCCTTTGCCTTGCTTTTGAGGTAGTTTCCATCAAAATGGCACTTTGAGCTTTCTTTTTGTCAAGTAAGTCCTGTAAATCTGCTACTTTCGCCTGCCAATGAAATCAAGAGTAACAATATATCAAACTAGAATTACAAATTTAGAAGAGTAAAGTACACAGATGGTCCCTGTGGTTTACTAAAATGTTGGATTTGGTCCCTAGCTTTCCAAAGGTACACAGATAGTCCCTGTGGTTTGCACTTTGTAACGCATTTAGTCCCCAGCCAACAAATCAAAAGATTTTAGTATTTCCAAGTTAGAGACTAAATGCATATACAAAGTGCAAATCACATTGACCATCCATGTACTTTGGAAAAAAGCTGGGGACTAAATGCATTTTGTAATAGGAACCAAATCCAAATTTTTGGAAAGCTAGACCAAATCCAAATTTTTGGTAAACAACAGGGACCATCCGTGTACTTTACTCAATTTAGAGTTAAGAGACTAGCGAATCAGTAGGAAATGAAAAAACATATGTCAACTGATTGCAATTAAATTATATTATATCCCTTCACTAACAACCAAAATAAAGTAAAGATATCAATCACCATCTACATAGAACCTCTACGAAGTACAAAGTAACGAGTATTTTCCAGGTGTATTTTTCTGATAGCACTTTCATTGCAATGGTAGATTCAATTGTAAAGCATCAGTATGAACATTATAGGCACACTAACAATACACCTTGTACTAGTCTCTTAGAAGGTGCTTTATCAAAATAAATAAAAGACGGTTTCAGTTACATAAATATAACTAAATCTTTGGTGTCTGTTACAAATAAAAAAAATTCAATTTGTAAGATCTTTTTTATAGCTTAATACTTTGTAAATGTGAAGTTTTAAACAACTTAATACCTTGTTGATTTGGTTACCTTTATTACTAGAAAATAAAAATTATGAACATTGCATATTTTAAATCACTATATTATAATCGGTTTGGTTCTGTAAATTCGGTTATGCTTCACCCTAAACCAAAACCGAACCATAATTTTCAGTTAATCGGTTGTGACCGGTTACGTCGCTTAATTCGTTAATTTGCTCACCCTACATTGCAATGCCAAACCAATCAGACATCTATTGTTTTTTTGTCAAGTAAGTTAACATACTTACATGATCTAGACTACATTGCTAAATGATGTAAATAAACTCTCACTTACAATTTGCTGATCAATTCGAGCTTGACAGTGAGGCATCCGTTCTTCCAATTTTTTAATCCTCGCAACCTCTTTCTGAATTTGTTTGTCTGTGTCATATACTATCGACCATGCGCACTTCTTCGTTAATAACTGCACCTGCTGAGCAATTTCTTCAACATGCTCCATGCTTCTAATTTTACCTTGCAAATCATTTAACTCTTTCTCTATAGGTGCTATCGATCGTTCCAACTCAACAACCTCACCATTTGCCTTGTCAAGGTTATCCTTAACGCTTTTTAACAAATCATCCACTTGACTTAGAAGTGTAGCCTTAAAGAAGAACTGAGCAATACCACAACAGCAAAAGGAAAGTATATTATCAAACATTATTATATAATTTATACGTGTCAAGAAGAAACGAAGTTACATAAAGAAAGCTACTACTTGGTTCAAAGATCGAAGTCAAACCTTAAACTTATCTTTGTCGTTTCCAGAATGCAAAAACTCTCTACTCTTGTCCTGGGTCATTACTACACAAGGATTCTCAACATCAATCTGCACATGAAAATGACAAATGTCTAGAACATGTATGATGTGAAACGCATTTTATGCAAGTTATGGAGTATAAATATATATGTATATATATATGGAAAGGTTAAAATGAGAACCCCCACCCCCCCCCCCCCACAAGTTGCGAGAACCGCAAGAACATTTTCAAAAAATGGTTTTTTTTTTAAAAAAAATTGACAAAAAAAAATTAAAATTATTAAAGTTTTAAAAAAAAATATTGTATACGAAATCTTACATCAGTGAAACAAATTTACACCACCGTAATGTTCTCAAACTGATGACGTCATCTGTTTTGTAAAACAAATTTATATCAGTGTAAGACAATCTTACAAGTCGAATAAATGCCGGCTTGACAAAAAAAAAATTTGTTCACGTATATTCAGCTACATTTGTGCAAAATTTGGTTGAAAATCTTGCACGGGAAATAGGATTTCCCCTGAAGTTCTCGCAGCTCAAAGGAGTTCTCATATGAACCATATATTTCATAACAGAAATAAATGTGAGATTTAAGCAGATACGCACATTAAAGTGTTCGACAAGCTCACGAATGTCTTCTCTTCGGCCAGCCACTTTTTTCCTGTTACATGTTGCATATTTAGTAATGAGACGATGACATCTAATAGCATTGTGCTTCCACGAAGAAAAAAAAAGTATGAGATAGCAAAGTTCAATTAAAAACTAATAAACCACCTGCTTTACTAAACTATCCAGACCCCTATTGTCGATATCAAACTGTAATACAATAAATTTCTTCCAACTTTCCAAGTTGATCATATATGATATAACAATTAACAATGTGCACATAATAAATGAAACGATATACTATATGTCCCAATCAAAAAGCATAGCATCCGGCTAAAATATAACTTATGTTCCTTGTTAGTAAGATACTCATCTAAACAGTTTATAATAAAGTTAATTAAAAGGTAAATCAAAAACCTTGATGATCTTTAAGAACGCTAGTACTTGATGATTCGGTGATTCTACGCTCTAAAATTATCACATCACCGTAAAGGTCATGCTTAAAAACTAATAAACCACCTGCTTTACTAAACTATCCCAGACCCCTATTGTCGAATATCAAAACTGTAATACAATAAATTTCTTCCAACTTTCCAAGTTGATCATATATGATATAACAATTAACAATGTGCACATAATAAATGAAATGATATACTATATGTCCCAATCAAAAAGCATAGCATCCGGCTAAAATATAACTTATGTTCCTTGTTAGTAAGATACTCATCTAAACAGTTTATAATAAAGTTAATTAAAAGGTAAATCAAAAACCTTGATGATCTTTAAGAACGCTAGTACTTGATGATTCGGTGATTCTACGCTCTAAAATTATCACATCACCGTAAAGGTCATGCTTAAAAACTAATAAACCACCTGCTTTACTAAACTATCCCAGACCCCTATTGTCGAATATCAAAACTGTAATACAATAAATTTCTTCCAACTTTCCAAGTTGATCATATATGATATAACAATTAACAATGTGCACATAATAAATGAAACGATATACTATATGTCCCAATCAAAAAGCATAGCATCCGGCTAAAATATAACTTATGTTCCTTGTTAGTAAGATACTCATCTAAACAGTTTATAATAAAGTTAATTAAAAGGTAAATCAAAAACCTTGATGATCTTTAAGAACGCTAGTACTTGATGATTTGGTGATTCTACGCTCTAAAATTATCACATCACCGTAAAGGTCATGCTTAAAAACTAATAAACCACTGCTTTACTAAACTATCCCAGACCCCTATTGTCGAATATCAACTGTAATACAGTAAATTTCTTCCAACTTTCCAAGTTGATCATATATGATATAACAATTAACAAGTGCACATAATAAATGAAACGATAACTATATGTCCCATCAAAAGCATAGCATCCGGCTAAAATATAATTATGTTCTTGTTAGTAAGATATCATCTAAACAGTTTATAATAAAGTTAATTAAAGGTAAATCAAAAACCTTGTGATCTTTAGAACGCTAGTACTTGATGATTCGTGATTCTACGCTCTAAAATTCACATACCGTAAAGTCATGCTTAAAAACTAATAAACCACCTGCTTTACTAAACTATCCCAGACCCCTATTGTCGAATATCAAAACTGTAATACAATAAATTTCTTCCAACTTTCCAAGTTGATCATATATGATATAACAATTAACAATGTGCACATAATAAATGAAATGATATACTATATGTCCCAATCAAAAAGCATAGCATCCGGCTAAAATATAACTTATGTTCCTTGTTAGTAAGATACTCATCTAAACAGTTTATAATAAAGTTAATTAAAAGGTAAATCAAAAACCTTGATGATCTTTAAGAACGCTAGTACTTGATGATTCGGTGATTCTACGCTCTAAAATTATCACATCACCGTAAAGGTCATGCTTAAAAACTAATAAACCACCTGCTTTACTAAACTATCCCAGACCCCTATTGTCGAATATCAAAACTGTAATACAATAAATTTCTTCCAACTTTCCAAGTTGATCATATATGATATAACAATTAACAATGTGCACATAATAAATGAAACGATATACTATATGTCCCAATCAAAAAGCATAGCATCCGGCTAAAATATAACTTATGTTCCTTGTTAGTAAGATACTCATCTAAACAGTTTATAATAAAGTTAATTAAAAGGTAAATCAAAAACCTTGATGATCTTTAAGAACGCTAGTACTTGATGATTGGTGATTCTACGCTCTAAAATTATCACATCACCGTAAAGTCATGCTAAAACTAATAAACCACCTGCTTTACTAAACTATCCCAGACCCCTATTGTCGAATATCAAAACTGTAATACAGTAAATTTCTTCCAACTTTCCAAGTTGATCATATATGATATAACAATTAACAATGTGCACATAATAAATGAAACGATATACTATATGTCCCAATCAAAAAGCATAGCATCCGGCTAAAATATAACTTATGTTCCTTGTTAGTAAGATACTCATCTAAACAGTTTATAATAAAGTTAATTAAAAGGTAAATCAAAAACCTTGATGATCTTTAAGAACGCTAGTACTTGATGATTCGGTGATTCTACGCTCTAAAATTATCACATCACCGTAAAGGTCATGCTTAAAAACTAATAAACCACCTGCTTTACTAAACTATCCCAGACCCTATTGTCGAATATCAAAACTGTAATACAATAAATTTCTTCCAACTTTCCAAGTTGATCATATATGATATAACAATTAACAATGTGCACATAATAAATGAAACGATATACTATATGTCCCAATCAAAAAGCATAGCATCCGGCTAAATATAACTTATGTTCCTTGTTAGTAAGATACTCATCTAAACAGTTTATAATAAAGTTAATTAAAAGGTAAATCAAAAACCTTGATGATCTTTAAGAACGCTAGTACTTGATGATACGGTGATTCTACGCTCTAAAATTATCACATCACCGTAAAGGTCATGCTTAAAAACTAATACCACCTGCTTTTAAATATCCCAGACCTATGGTCGATACAACTGTAACAAAATTCTCAACTTCAAGTTGATCATAAGATATAACATTAACATGTGCACATAATAAATAAACATATACTATATCCCAATCAAGCAAGGGCTTAAAATAACTATGTTCCTGTATAAGATACTCATCTAAACAGTTTAATAAGAACTAAAAGTAAACAAACTGTGCAAACCAGTAACTTATGATCGGTGATCACGCTCAAAATTATCACATCACTGTCAGCTAAAGCTCCGATTTTTAATTTAATGAAGACTGCAACAGTACAAGGTATCAAATAGATCATGTGAGAAAAAAACTACATTACAAGAAAAAATATAGTTGAAACTAAATAAACGTGAACTAATTAATTACAAAACTACATGCAAGTGTAAATACGATGCCTGAGCTACTAAACCTAAACTCAAGGCAACAACCCGAGCTCGAGCAATGAGCCCACGCCCGCAATTCACATATCAAGTACCTGCCCACTCAAGAGACTAAACAAGCCTTTTATTTATATAATAATTATTATCATTATATACGATGCTATGATAAAAATAATTAAAGAATATATATTAAATTCTAAATAAAGTTATAATTATAAATACATATGCAATGATAAAAATATATAACTAAATACTTAAATAACTAACAAACAAATGGTAAACAAGTCGGAGCTCAAGCTTGAAAAAACTACTCACGAACTGGGCTTGAGCCTTAGAAATAAAGTTCTAAACGGCCCGAGCTCTCTCAAATTTAAACAAGCCGATCCCAAGCCTATACGAGCTCGGGCTCGGATAGGCTAGTTCACCGCTACACTCGGTTTCAAGCACAAACAAACCAACAAACCTGCAACCAGTCTTTATAAACTCCTTCATTGTAGTCGCCCTATCTGTACTTTTCGCTCTACATCCAAACCCTATACACAACGCCGTAAGTATCGCACTCTTTCCACCTACAAAACACATAAACAAACAACATACAAACGATATAAAACTTTAAAATCAATCAAAGAATACATACAGAGTATCAAAACACACAATTCTACTTACTTCCGTTCTGTCCAGTGATGAAATTAACCCGATCTCCCATATCAATCTCCATATGACTATGACACATGAAGTTTTCGACTCGAATTTTGGTTATTATGCCTGCTCGCAGAGGCGTTCCGGTAGAAACCCTAGCATCCGCCATTTTTATCGACTTGAAACACTTCGTGGTGCTAATTGGTGATTGTATGAGTGACGTAGAGTACTGGATTGACTTCAATTTCCACCATTAACAACTGCAAGAAGCAATTGTTCGGTTTTTTGTTCGATATCTGAAACCCTAGCGAAATTGTAGCGGAGATTGGGGGAGAAAATGGCGGGAAAGAATGCATGACCCATCTGTTTATTAGTTGTTGAGAGTTTGGGCTTTATGGGCCTTTACTGAAGACAAATTGTAAGCCCGTTGTTTTGGGCTTCAGGAAAATTGCTATTTTGCTATTTCATGAAAAAGGTCAGAATCCCAAAGATTGAAATGTTAGATTAACATAATTTGTCATAGTAGGTGTAGAAACCGGTTAATTTTAACAACCAGTTCAGTTAACCAATGATACCGGATAATTTTACTTTTTTACTTTAACTGGTTAATGCTTTAACCAGTCCGGTTAATTACTTTAATCGGTTCGGTTACTTAACCGGTTATTTTCGGTTAATAACTGGTTCTTTTGTTTTCTTTCGGTTATTTTTTGTTTAACCGGTCGGCTAGTTAATAACCGTTCCTATACTGAATATCAATAACCGGTTACTAACCTATGATTAAAAATAACCACTAACCGGTTACTCCTCGATCGGTTATTAACCGGTTACAGTTTCGGTTAATAAACTAGTTACGGTTAATTAACCGGTCCTTTTGTGCACCTGTAAGTAGATCGTCTATCTGACTATCTCTATTCTTTTAATTTAACTAAAAATTGTATTTATTTTTTTAAATTTAAATATGTAATAAAAATCTCTTACATCTTATTCTTCATATTTATTTGACTAACTCTATTCAATTTTAAATTAATACTTCTTTATTTTTTTCTATACTTTTCCTTTTTCTTTTTATTTCATTTACAAACTTAATAGAAAACAAATACGAATGAATAATGAATCTCTATATTTAAATAATCATCATTCATTCTCTCTAACTATTCTCAATATTAGAGAATCTGATGAAGCTTGCAAATAGAAGAATTAAGGCAAAGCCTTTAGAAATACTTAGCTTTGAACATTTAAGTTTTAAGTCCCAAAGATAACAGGATTATAGAAAATTTCTTGTTCTAAAATAAAAAGTGAACAGATTAATGATGAAACAAAGTGATATTATTTCACTGAATTATTAGTGACAAAGTTAAGCACGTTGTACACTTGTACTATTGTAGGACTATAAGGGGCGGACCTAACATGTTACTAGGAGTAGTCCTCACTACATCTTTAGGTTCCGGCGGTAGTGTAAATTTTAAAAAAAAAATGACTTTTTTTACGATTTCGTTACCCTTTTTTACATGTAACGTTGACCATATAAAGATTTTTTTAGATCTGATTACTATATGGTTTTTGTTTGCCATGTTTAACCTATGAGTGGCCCAACAACTTAAATTAACGCCCACGAGATCCATATCGAAAGCCATGATCAATGGATATTTCATTATTTTGCACAAATCTATTTTAGCACTCTCCTTTTCATTTTTATATTTATTATTATTATTATTACATAAATAAATAATGTTGATTGTAAAAAGTAACACATTTATATCTACATTTAAGACACTAAAAGTTTGTTATATATATGCTTATCATTCCGCTACCATTTTTTAGGATCAAATACTAATTTCAATTAAAATATATATAGTTTTACCATTTTGGCAAACTATATTAATGACTATTCACGTTATTTACTTTAAAAAATATAAAAAGAAAACAACTCTCTTCGCCCTGTCCCCCGCTTCTTTAATGTTTCCGATCTATCGTTCAACAAATGGAGCCCGCCCCCTGGTATTATCGTTTCAGCAAATGAATTGTCGATGACTAGTTGTGGTCCAATGAAGATCGTAAAAATTATCCGACAGAGGTGGCACGTTGAAGACGTGTCACAAATGGTTAAACAAAAAAAGGTAAGTAATTAACAACTCAAAGTTTGTATGTCCATACCAACACGACCAATAGTAACTAAATGTTGTATAATATCATCTAATAAACTTTTAAAACTATTCTAATGGACTCGGTTAATACTTTAAGGGCTGTTTGCTTAACTCTTAATGGTTTAGACCTCTTACTGGTTCGGTACTTAATGGTTCAAACTGTTTGTTTTACGAGCAGATGTCTGAATGATTCAGGCATTTGCATCTTAATGGTTAAGCATTATACTGGTTCTTAATAATTCAGACATTTTACTTATTCTCTTACTGGTTAAGCAGTTAACCATTCGAAAGTTATCAAACAGCCTCTAAGTCTAAACCGGAAAGAAGAAAATAGATTGATTCATCGTCACAACATGATAATTGTTCAATTATTTTCTGCTACTATTCAAACGGTATTTAAAGTAATCATTTGAAAAACATGTGTTTGAGATAAGAAAATAGACATTTAAAACACGTGTGTAACATGAAAGACAAATGTTTACTGGTTGAAAGTCGGAACTAGTATTAATTCCGTCAACAAATGTGTTTGTTATATTAGATTATTGATCATCTTTTCCAAGTGTTCTCAACATGATGGAGTGATAAGGGACAAATATAGTGTTCTAGGAGACTCAGGTTTAATTCTTGCGTCTAACATTTAGTTTCTGCGGCATCTGGTGATGATGGGAGACTAGGTAAGTAGGCGGCGATCCATAGTTCAATCCTTGAACTGAGGGGGTTTTACCTCACCGCACCGTCGTACCTTCGGGTGAGTGTTCACGGGCTTCGGCCCTAGGTGAGGTTTACAAAAGTTCAACAACTAATATGCTTTTAATATGTTCTATAAATTTGTTAAATGTTTAAGAACCAAAAGAATTATCAAAAGGTATATACTAAAAGATTTGTGATAAACATTTAAATAAAAACGTTATAAAGATTATACTAAAAGGTTTAAAAGAATGATTGTGCAAATTTAAAAAGAATTAATGAAATTTATAGAGGGTCATAAAAAAAAGCCAAATGATTAATTAAATTATTATGAAGGGTTAATTAAATTTTAAACGTTAATAACTCTTTCATACGACATTATTTTTTTATAAAATTGCATCAAAAAACGAGCGTTTTTTTATTTTTAAAACGAGTATGCTATTGCTATATTTCGAAAAAAAAATTTCGAAAACCCAGTTGCGTAAAACGCAATGAAAGCTACTGTTACTGACAGTAAAAAACGAAGCGATATGTGGCGGGCCCGGTTTTTCGGAACTACATTCGTGTCCGCCAGGACGTGCGGGTGTGCACGAATTCGACTAAATTCCGGTTCCAATTTGCACCCCCCCCCCTGCGCACCCCCGCGTAGGACTTATGGTAAAACATGTCATAAAGTTATCTTGGTTATGCAAAAGTTTCACCTTATAAATAACCTTATACTTTGTCTCCACACCAATGTGGGACAAGTGGTTTACCATTTTGGACATTCATTCAAACACACTTAATTTCCAACATTATTATCATAGAGTTTAATTTCACGTTCAACAAACCATCATAAAACACAATGTTTTTTTATCTAAAAAGCAATGAATTAAAACACAAAACAAAGTTTATTTCTAAAACGCAATTGACTAAAAATATAAAAGAAAATGTACTTTTTAAAACGCAATAGACTAAAATCACAAAAGAAAAGTGTCTTTTGTAAAACGCAATGAATAAAAAAAACAGTTTTTTTTCATTATTTTGTAGAACGCAATGGACAAAAAACACCCAAAAAGTGTGTTTTTTCATTCTTTTGTAAAACGCAATGGATAAAAAACAGTTTTTTTCATTATTTTGTAAAACGCAATGGACAAAAAACACCCAAAAAATGTGTTTTTTCATTCTTTTGTAAAACGCAATGGATAAAAAAACAGTTTTTTTCCAATATTTTGTAAAACGCAATAGTTAAAAAAAACCCAAAAAGTGTGTTTTTTCATTCTTTTGTAAAACGCAATGGATAAAAACCTGTGTTTTTTCATTGTTTTGTAAAACGCAATGGACTAATAAGCACCAAAAAGTGTGTTTTTCATTCTTTTGTAAAACACGATTTTAAATGAAAGTCGAAACTGAAAGGTATTTTGCAATTTTTCTTTGAGACATTTTGTCAAACACCTGGTGTGCAACTTTTTATTAATGATTTCTCAATGAAATTGGAACTAATTATGTTTCCCAAACGCATGAATACATCAAGAGAAAGAGTAGAATCAGATATATCTTCATTATGAATTCAAAAATGTTTGAGAAATTTGAGAATAGGAGTACCTGTTTTAACACAAATCTCATGTTCCATCGCATCATGTTAAATTGAAAAAAAAACAAGAAAATATAGAAACTGGGTTTTCTTCAAAAAAATCGAAGAACACGTTGATTGAGTATTCGAACCATTCATTAATGAAAAAAATTGCATCGTGATGTATAATTTTAGAGAGAGAAAAGAAATGAAATGTTGAAGATGGTGGGTTTTGAACATCTGGGTTTTGATGATACAGAGAATGGAAATAGAAAGAATAGATAATAGAAGATTGACTAAAATACTCTTCCCACTTGTATTTCTATTTTTTTAGAAGGACGGCTAAGATTACTTTCTATCATTCCTATCCAAAACATACTTCCTATTTGATCCTCCCCTTATTATGAATTAACTTATTATACAAATGAGTCTTAATTTATAAAATATTGTTAACGTAATGAAGGAGGGAACTTTTTGAAAAAATAAAATAAAAAATCCTACTAATTAAGTTAAGCACGTATTTTAGTCATAGATTCTAAAAAAAAATTATGATTTTACACTAGTAGAGTAAGTATGTAATTTTGTATAATTACTCTACTACTGTAAAATCATGATTTTTTTACATCTTGCAATTAAACATCATTCTTAAGTAGTAGGGAAAAAATTCAAAAAAAATAAAATTCACATTCACTTCTTACGTTAAGGGTATTTTATATGTTAAAATCCATTTGTATTTGATCTTTACACAAATTAATATATCGTCACTTATATTTTAATTACTGATTTTAATAATCCCAACTATTAGCCGTTTGCCGGCAACTGTCCCAAATTCAAAAATAACTAGTGGTGGTCTCACATTTTTCACATATTGTAAACAAATGAACATTTACTAAACCGAAAAGGATAAGGGGACAAAAAGAAGTTAAGCTTCTAATACTAAAGGTCTATTGGTTTACAATATATGAAAAAGTGGGACCACCACTAGTTATTTTTTAAACTGGAACCGTTGCTGGCCAACGGCTAATCGTTAGAATTATTAAAATCTATTATTCCCTAAATATTAATATATGATGAACACACTAAGATCTGAAATTCGAATAAATAAGACAAAGTCTCAATGTTACAACATACGACATAGACATAGAAGCGAAAACATGTAAAAACCTCAAACTTGCTCTAAACACGATTATAGGCGCTCTTCGGATTTACGATTATAAAACACACACCGTAGTACAAAAGGGTCAAGGTCGTAGGGTGGTCACAACACACAAGTCACAACACACCACAAGGAAGCTTCCTGTCCCATGGCTAATGAAAAGGCCAATCATTGAATGTGACATGGTTAGGACAGGTGCACCCAATTGCCAAATGAGTTTGTGGTTTACATCAAATGGTCCATGGCTGACAAAGGTTATTACCGGTCTATTTCACAACAATTACACTATTTTACTCAAATTTAAAAAGATATTTTGTCAAATGGTCCACGTTTGACAAAGTAAATATAACGGTTTTCAGAATTTGTTGGACCAGTGGCTAGGTATATGACCGGGCCGGTCGAGTCCACTGAACCATCTCTATCTGAACAGGTCGTACCAGTCGGTGGCTAGATCGGGTTAAAAAATTTTTTTTACAAATCTGTTTCCTGTTTCTGACTTCCTTTTTTATATTTTGGTCTTTCATATTTTGTTAATATTATTAATACACACCCGTATAAAGTAGTTTCATATTTTGTTTTAAAATATGTATGCATAAACATACATATAAAATTTTTCAGACGTCATAGACGCTTAAAACCTACCCGACTAGTGAAACAGTAAGGCGTCCGCTTTGATGATCACTGGTCCGGCGTTAAAACATTGAAGCACTAATTTCTAACTAATTAATTTTTTGAACGGCCAACTAAATCATCGGATAAGCATACTGGGATGCCCTCAATCGAGCAAATGCATCCCCTTCTCTATAACGGTCAAAGTTGGATGCATACCCGAGCTACCAAGCCACCATTCCAGGGAAAACCCGCCCGCCCGGAGGTCCACTGTGGTAAAACCCATTCGGCTCGATTTCGAACTTGCGATCTCCAGAGAGACCTAGTTCTGAACTCCATTGTCACCACTAGTGGTGGCAAAGTAAGCAAGTTGGATGGGTTTGGGTAATGGGTCAAGATAGGTTTGGGTTAAAATGGGTATAGGTTATATATAGGTTTGGGTAAAGAGGGGATGAAAAATAATTAAAAAGTAAAAAATATAAAAAAATCAAAAAAATATAAAATTCTTAAAAAATAAAAAAAATCGAAAAAAGTCAAAAAATCATAAAAAATGCAAAAAAATCAAAAAAATCCTAAAAATTCAAAAAAATAAAAAATACTAAAAACCAAAAAAAAATCAAAAAATTCTAAAGTATAAAAATATCAAAAAAATTCAAACAAATAAAATATTTTTATCTTTTGTTTTTTAGGATTTTTTGGTTTTTAGATTTTTTTTACTTTTTACAATTTTTTTGACTTTTAAGATTTTTATTTTTCGAATTTTTAAGATTTTTTGGAATTTTTTGAATTTTTAGGATTTGTTTTGAATATTTTGATTTTTTTAGAATTTTTTGGATTTTTTAGAATTTTCTTTGATTTTTTAGAATTTTTATTATTTTTTTGATTTTTTATTTTTAGAATTTTTTTGGTTTAGATTTTTTTTTGACTTTTTATGATTTGTTTGATTTTTTAGAGTTTTTTGGATATTTTTAGAATTTTTTTTATTTTTAGATTTTTTTATTTTTTTTTGTTTTTTAGATTTTTTTGACTTTTTATAATTTTTATAATTTTTAAAATTTTTTGGAATTTTTATAATTTTTTGATTTTTTCGAACTTTTAGGATTTTTCAGAATTTTTTTGAATTTTTAGGATTTTTTGAATTATTTTTAATTTTTTTTATTATTTTAAAATTTATTATTTTTAAATTAAGAACGACAAAAGGGTAATACAGCGGCGATTGGTGAAGTCGTAATTGTGAAGAGATATCTACGTGGGATAATTAGTTTAGTGATTTTATCCTATACTCATCCTGACTCACTTGGGTTTTATCTCATACCCATCCTGACCTACTATTCTTTTTTTATCCACCACTCCGTAATCCATCTTAACCTAGTGATTAATTTTGTTTGTCCCATCTCAACCCATTTTAAAATTTAAAATACCTATATCAACCCAAAATGAAATGGATGAGCTTGTTTTGCCAGGTCTAGTCACCACCAATGTCCTTCGATGCTAGCGAGAGTTGAACTTGGGACCTTAAGAAGAGAAACTAAATGACTAACCACTAGACCAACCTGTCAGGACTATATCTGATTAATTAGTATTCAACTTTTCTTGAACAATAACACAAGAGCTACTAAGTGATTTGTTATTATTTTTTGAATTTTAGTATATAAATTATCAATAAATGAAGTTGATAACTACATATCACACAAATTTTAAAAGGTCCACATAAGATATTGGTAGGGGTACAATATCATGTAATGGATGGTAACAACCTATAAATAGCGACGTAAACCCGATGTTTTGTTGAAGTTAAAATATTTTGTTTACCCTAATAACAAACATATCATAATCATCTATATAACAACAAATAGATTTTCGAATACGAGCATCACAAAACGACCAGCTACTCACCTAAGGAAGACAAAAGTAGGCGTGACCTACTTATATCTAGCACAGAAGAATAAAATATAATTTTGTTGTTTTACATACACGACAGTGTATTTTGAGACGTTTTATTCAACTCGATTGTACAATAGCTCATCTACTTACTCATGCTTTCACAACTATATCTATTACCAGCGTTGTAAACCAATCAAACGGCGATATAAGTTTGTTTTGTGTATGTCCGTTTTAATCTTAACCAAAGAAACGAATCAAAAGGACAAATGGACACCGTTTGGACCATTTCATTGAGGGAAGTTGCGCCTTACCCTTTATCCAAAGAAAAGAGCTTGTTTTTTTTTTTTTGCAATCGTCATGTTATAATGTTAACTCAACATAATAATTAAACACAAACATAGATATATATACTGTAACATCCGTCAAAAACGGATTTACCAAACCCGCTCCGTTTATCAACCGAACAGTCAGTCAAATTTTTCGTTGCGAATTAAATACCCAAAATAATTTTAAACGATCCGTAATCAATTATTATGCGGGGATATGTATTTAGCTTTTGAAAATCTGTCAAAAATAACAAAATAAAAATGTTTTACTCATGCCGGGTTTCGAACTCGGGTCCCTACCGGTTCAAACCAACACTTATCTCTCAGCCGACAAACCACTCCGCCACTTTGATTTTCTGATAAAGAAAGGAATCAATTAATTCAAATATTAAGTTTCGGAAATCAAATTCAGTTATTGCGCCCAAAATAACAGTCGTCGGAAATCCCGACGACTTCGCCGATTATTTACGTTTTCGCTCAAAGTAACCGATAACTTAACTATTGCGACGATTATAACCGACGTCTGAACCGCGACATCAGCCATAACCGCCGGAGTACGGTTGACTTCGAATTAAGACCGAATTCAGACCCCATTCATCCCAATACTACCCTATAAATACAACCTCAACTCGCCAGAAGTCTTTCACACTCAAATCGCACCCTTTCTCGGCGAAAAATCACTCGCCGGAAATATTTGATACATCGCCGGAAAACCGTATCATTAACCTTCGAGCTTACTGAACCCCCTAAACTTTCACCGAAGTCACCCACAACCTTTGCAAGCCTTCGGAAGACTCTCTGCTGCAAGATACTTGTCGCCGGAAAAAGATTTCTTCCGCCGGAGTTCTGCCGGAAAACAGAGTAAAACCAGTCGGTACTTTTCACGCCTAATTCCTTTCCTTTTTACTTTTATCTCGTCTGTAATTGATCGTTAAACGCTAAAAGAGCATGAATCAACCTTTCGAACCAGTCAGTCGTCACTTCCGGTTAAAAACAGTGAAGAAGACGACATTTCGGTAATGGTTAAGTATAATTAAAATCAAGTTATTTACCGGGTTAGACACACAGTCCAGCGGTGGACTGTGTGCACTTTTAACGCTAAGGTCACGAGTTCGATTCCGGTTTCACACACGCCGCCTTGATAAAAGTTCTTTTTTTAGCAAACTGAACCGGAGTCGCCTTGAGTATATGTTAAGTATATTGATAACCGAGTTTATAACCAAGTGCGACACACAGTCCAGCGGTGGAGTGTGTGTCCGCTAACCCACAGGTCCCGGGTTCGAGACCTGTGGAGCGCACCGGTCTTGTGATTTATTTCATTTTTAAAATAAAAGGATTTCTGTTTAACTCTAATTAATATATATATATAATTAAAATCGGATATATGACGGGTTAGACACGTAGCTCAGTTGGTAGAGCTGCGTGCACGCGTACGAGAGGTCTCGGGTTCGAGCCTCACCCAGCGCACAATAATACGCCTTCCGAACCGGTCAACGATAGTCAAAGTCAACGGTCAAAGTTACTGTAGCAAAAATAAAATATTTTTTTATTATTTTTTATTTAATTATTTTTATTTAAAATCAATTAAAAATACTTAAAAATAACATTTTTAAGGTTAGAAAATAGCCTCAAACTCACAAAAATACACCCAACAATCCTACTAAATAGATTAATAAAATCCGTTTACTTACCAAACCATAATGCGATTTATCTAGGTTAATTTCACTCGTGGTTAAAACCATTTCGCGTGCATTCAACCTCATCAACCGAACGCACCCAATGTGAGTGAATTCTTACAAACTCCCCTTTTTATTCATGTTTTGGGGTGTATCATGTGTCGTTTAAACTAATTCTCTTATGCAAATTTGTGTTATACCATTATATGAACTAAACTAGAATGTAACTATTATTGGTTGTGATGTATTCATATTGTCAATGTTGTACATTAGGCCCATCAGTTCGTAAGAACAACGCGTGCCTCAAAACTCATTCATTAGGCCCATCAGTTCCTCGTGGGAGACGAGAACAACGCGTGCCTCAAAACTCATACATTAGGCCCATCAGTTCGTAAGAACAACGCGTGCCTCAAAACTCATTCATTAGGCCCATCAGTTCCTCGTGAGAGACGAGTCGAACAACGCGTGCCTCAAAACTCATTCATTAGGCCCATCAGTTCCTCGTGAGAGACGAGTCGAACAACGCGTGCCTCAAAACAATTATTTGGTGATGTGTGTTCAATATTCGATATTATGTGTTGTGTGAATAAACTTACATCTACATTTACTCATATATGGTATGCACCTTATTTATAATCAATTGGATAAACTTGTTCAAATGTTTTCCATAGGATTCACTCGCCAACATTATGTTGATCCAAAAAAAAACCTTTTTACACATGATACAGGTGAACAGGTTGAAGCAAGGAAAACATAGGATATGCCTTAGAAGAGAACCAAGAAGCTTAGATTGATAGTTAGAACACGTTGTATCATTTATTGTAAATTTCCATTAAATTGTATTAATGAATATGAAACATATAATAAATGTCATGAGCTTTGATGATAACCCAATCATGCCCCGATCACCTTTTCCGCTGCGGGTCGGGGTGTGACATATACACAAATTTTAACGAACGAACTTGATTATGTATGAATTAACTAGTAAATTTCCTTACGCGATACGGTGGGTTCAAATGTAAAGTAATTCGGATTTGTACAACAAAGACCCGAATTGTTTCTAAACAAAAGTTGCGTCAATACTTAGATAAACTGAAGATGTAAATAAAAATAAGCACGATAACGTATTATATATGGCCCAACTTATTTACAAAAAAATTTAAGTCGTACACCAACCTGAACTTATACTCACACATACATAAAATAAGTAAAAATTTGTGTTTTTTTAAGTTAAAAATGATACCGCGTTGTGGTGGTGCCGAAATGTAAAGTAAGTCGAATTTATAAAGTCTAATGAAAACGTATTATATTTGACCCGACTTGTTGTAAAACAAAATTTATGACAAAAAATAGATCAACTCAAAACGTTAAAAAAAGCAAAAAAATAAATATTATACCAACACGTAGATAAATATAAGCATATAAAAATTGATTATAAAGATTTTAGAAAATTGAAGGGTTGTAAGTAGGTAAAAACTAAAATAGACAAAAACTTACTCTAAGTCTGTTTTTATCACTTTATGTGGATTTACAGTGAAAGAAATTAAATTTGTGATAAAGTTGAGTGAAAATTGCGAACACCATCTACCTATCTTAGAAATGGTACCATGATGATTATAGATATTTTTTTAGGTTTAACGTTGATAGTACAACTTGATGATGCTCATGCTGAGTCATGCATGCTAGTGTTGATACTATTTGATCAATTTTACAAAACTGATTGTTGATTAAAATTGATTATAATAATCAATTTTACAACTTAATGATGCCCATGCATGCTAGTTTAGATTGGAAGAATTGTAATTTCTTTGATTTTTTTTTGCTAAAATATTATTAATCGATCATGAAGTAGTTGACACGTTTTGGTGAGGGCGTTTTACAATAATAAAATAACACTACTAGAAGGGTGTTCAACAAGTGCTTTTTAACTTTTAGGTATACGAATGGTCTTTGTGTTTTACCAAAATTTTGGATTTGATCTCTGGCTTTTCAAAAGTAAACGGATAATTCATGTGGTTTGTATTTTATAACGATTTGGTGCATGTCTATATTAGGGACTAAATGTGTTGCAAAATAAAAATCAAAGGGACTATCTATGTACTTTTAGAAAAAGTTGGAGACTAAATATGTTTCAAAGTGTAAATCACAGAGACCATATGTGTACTTTTGAAAAGTTATGTACTAAATCCAAAATTTTAATAAACACCATCTGTATACTTTACTCTTAACTTTTAAATTGATGCAAAGTATGACCAATCTAATTTTGATGGTTTTATATTTATAATTACAAGAAGGTTGCATAAATTATTACAAAAGTTACCTCACCAATTTCAAGTAAGTTTGTTAGATAAAGCATGATTTGGGTCATTTTTTAGTACATGAAACAATCAAAACTAGCATGTCTTTATTTCATAATATTTATTAGAAATAACTAATGAAGTAAGTTGAATTATTTTGTTTTGTTTTTAGAGTTTATATGATTTTTAAATGGTCACTACTCGAACAACATCTAACCACCCGTTAAATGGTCATTGAACGCATCGTCTTCAATGAACATGCTACATGCATTAGACCCACCTATGTTGATAGCTTTTCTCCACCATTAAATCATGATTTAAAGGTGCTAGATCTTATTGAATTTTTCATCTTTCTATATATAACAAGTAATAGATCCATATATATATACACACTCACGTGGATATAGTTTTTTTCGGAAGGGAAGAGAGTAGAAAAGGGGTCAGATCACGTTAAATACATGTCGGCTAAAAACAGTGATAGACTCTGATTTTTCTATGGGGTCAAGATTTTTTTGGTGTTCGGATGTCTCTCAAGAAAGACTTATTGTTGGTCTGGTCATTGAAATTTTTAACTAGGTCAACTAGGTTTGTTAAACTTTTTTTTTGCAGGATCTAGTTTGAGAGCATTTTCTAAACAACAACTCTTAGATTTTCCAAAATAAAATGATAAAACCAATCTTCAACCTAAACTAATTGCCTGACATAAGTAATAACGTGTAAGCAAAAAGCCAATGAGTCAGAGTTAAAGTCGGAACTTCAACTGGCAAAAACAATTGCTAGAGAATATAACATCATATATATAGGGGTTGGTTAACGTACAATATTCCTTAACGTACGATGTGTACGAGATGAAATTATGCACGTTTTAAAACTCAAAAACCCTTATCACGCATGTTGAAAACCATAATCACGCATGAACATAATCATGCATGTACAAAATCAGAAATCACGCATGGGGTAAAAAACCTAATCACGTATGCTAAATTTCAGCAGCATACGTTAAGCAAAATTGTACAATACACTTTCACTATATATATATATATATATATATATATATATATATATATATATATATATATATATATATATATATGAGAGAGAGAGAGAGAGAGAGAGAGAGAGAGAGTCGAGCATCAAAAGTGAAAAGAAACGTGTTTGTTACTTAAGGCAAACACGTTGAGGTCAAACGGATGGAGGGACTTCGAGTGACAACCAACCAAACATCAAGGGTTTAATGTAAACAGCAAATGGAAGACCAAATACGTCAAAAACAAAGTGGAAGGATTAAAGTCGGGAGCAACATTGCCCACCGACTTTGGTTTTTAATATATATGGTAAATCAAAAGGAATTGCGTATTTATCAGTATAAGTTTCATAACTATACACATTTTTTTTCTTTTTCACAATTTATCATGTATTCAACCTATGTAATACACGAATATCTGACCTAGTTTGTGATATTGCAAATTACTCCCTCATGTAAAACCCAAATAACTTGAATTATGGGAACATATTATTTTAATTAGTAGATGAGGTTACATGTTGGTTTTTAAGATAACTAGGTTTATTACCATCGTTGCGTTGCAGCGAACTTCTTTTATTATTTAATCTGTGTTTACATGTGTTTTAAATAACTACGAGAACGTTGCACACGGAACCGCTGACAATAATGAAAAGAAATGTAGAAAAAACACTAAAAGATAACCGAACGAAAATCAACCAAACAAGTTGTATGGTAATGATGTTGTTCGTATAATGGATACCGGTACCGAATTTCCCGAACCGAAAGATCTTAAGTACCAATTCGATACCGACTTTTGGAGTTCCTGGTACTGGTTTGCTACCGGTTTTTACCTTCATATACTGTAACCGGTATTTTTGGTAGCAGCACCGATTCGGTATCGGTTGGCGCCGAGCTCATCTCTACCCCTAAAACTAAAAAAAACAAATCATTAACAGTCGAAGAAAATCAGCAATAAAAGGTTGTACGATATCGTTGTTGTTCATACGGTAGCCATGATCAGGGATGAGCAAATGGTACCAGGTAGCAATACCGAATTTCCGGAACAAAAGAATTTCAATATTAATCCAGTACCGACTTATGGCGTTTTCTGTACCAGGCTTGTGCCGGTTTCTACCTTCAAGACCGTACTGGAAAAAAACAATAAAAAAAGAAGTTGCCACATGGCAACTTCTTAATGGACCAAGGACTATTCATTTGCTTGGTTTTTTAACGTATTGATAATGATAATGATAATTGATAATGATAATGCTAATGCTAATGCTAATTGATAATTGATAATGATAATGATAATAAGCTTTGAAATAATGTATGACCAAAATTCAAAAGTTATATTCTAGTTTACTAAATTTTATCATGATTTGTTTAAGGATTATTGAATTTAAATTGAGCCACTCCGCTCCCAACTTTCAACTTATTTTTATATGACACTCTCAAACAAATTGAGCCCTATATCTGTTAGTTGACGCGAGATACCACATCACTAAACCAGTGCCACGTCAGTAAATTAGTGCCATGACATTATAAAGGACACGCCATTAAGCAAGTGCCACATCAGCAAAACACTAACTGTGCCAGAGTTAAGTTACTTTGAGAGTGTCAGAAGAAAATAAGTTAAAAGTGACGTTATACGATTCGTAAGTTGCCAATGCTAACGCACAAATGATGAAAGTTGGGGTTATACAAATCTAATAACGAAATACTAAACGAACATAGAAGAACTAGGCATCATGCCAACTCAACATTAAATCAAGATACAATACAAACTAGTATCACTAGCATCACGGTCATATTCGATGTTGCAAATAAACAAATATCATATAATATACTATATATTTGTAAGATAAGGACTTAAGAAATAAGAACACTATCTTGTTTGTTTCACTGAGTATATTCTTGTATTATTGGATGTAAAAATAACTTATCTTTTTGACCTTAAAGTGAAACATTAAAAACCTAAGAATTTAACTTCAACTAATTTTTTCAATGTAATTTAAGTGGTAAATAAATATCAATGCAAGGTTTAATATTTCTATTTGGTTTAGTTAATAACTGACATAACATTATAGTCTAATGTCATCTTAGGGGTAAGATAAGTAGTGAAGGAGCTAGCTTAAAAATTCAGGGACATTCGAAGGTATTTTTTTTGGATCAAGGGTATCCATTGTATAAAGCGGAATTTTTTATTTCTTTTTTACACTATGAAAACGGTACGGAGACAGAGTTGAGAGGGTAGCCATGCTACCCCTTCTAATACACTAGCTCCGTCCCTGGGGATAAGGCTTAGGGATCATCAGGTCCTGAGTTCGATTCTCACAAAGAAGTTTTCCCAGATTTATTGGGTTTCCTTCTAAATTATTGTATATTCATTACCGTTGCCTAGTGGAGATGGATATGATTAGGTGGTTTCGCTAATGACATGATTATACCCAATGGTGTTTCAGTGATCCAAATTTGTCAATAAAAAAAGTTAGTTGATCAATAAACTGTATGATTGGACCACGTGTCTCCAAACAACTTGAACAAATGGGTTTTTGGAATGTATCTTTATAGAATGGGTTGTAACATGTATAATTGGATAATGCATCATGATACATTGATTTTCGTGAACAGTTTGTATTTTTATTTTAATGTTCTTTCGTTTCAATTGGATAAAAATTTAATTAACATGTCATCACCATTCAATTATTGCAAACGAGTTAAAAAACATTATTTGTAAGTAATAGTAAAATGAATCATTCAAGTGATTGGCATTCCTATTTATCTATAAATTTCGTTGACATAATTATGGTTAAACAATCATTTGAAATAATCAAAGTATATTATTTATTGAAGACAATTGGAATTAAAAGACATCTAGAAGGGACTTGAAAGCGACAACGACGTACTCTTAATTATTATATTTTTAAGTTTCATTTCATAACAATTATTATTATTTTATGACATTTATTATATATTTTATGTTGGTCTCATGCAAGTTTAGACCATATGTACTTAGCGTTGCTAGAAGCGTGAGGGGAGCCATCTCGGCATAAGGGACGTGGCACATCGTCCTCCCCTGGGTCATGAGTAATTAATTAAAAAAAAAAGAAATAAAAATCACACACAAAGCAAAATCCATTATGGCTTCAACAAGAGAAAATGTTATGGCTTATAAATTGATGATGTGGTGATGATCAATTCATCTCTTATCTTCAACAAGCTAAGAGGAAGGAGCTTTACGACCGCTAAGACCATTCGTAGCGATGGTGTGAATATGAACATGAACGAGAAGTGATTCCTACTAACACGAGATTGATCAAAAATTAAATATAAAAAACATTTGAATTATGACATGCTTTGAGCCAAAACGCCTACTCACGCCCAGGGGAGAACGATATGCCACGCCCGTTAGTCCGAGATGGCACCTCATCACGCTCCAAGCCACGCCCAAACACATGGTCTAAACTCACATGAGACCAAAATGAAATCAATAATAACTATCATAAAATAATAATCATTATTATAAAACTTAAGAATTTAACAACTAATGGTACCTTGTCGCTCATGTATATATAAAAAAAACATTTGAAATCAAATGCGCCTTTCTTCGTGGTTGTGGCCACGCCTTAAGCCAAAACGAAATAGAGATGAAGATAGACCAACTTTCCTCATAAACGAATCACTCTATAAAATAGACGAAAGGGCCTATTTTTAAACTTCGCTTTGGGACTCCAAAAACGTTAGCACGGCCATTCTGTATTAAACTTATAAAATTTTAATATAATATTTATTTTTTATGTAATATTTGATATAAATTTAAAGACGTCATCCAGAAGAACTGCTTCAACCAGTAAGACGTCTAGTTCATTGCCTGATCTAGTTATGAAAACGTTGGTTTCAAGAGTTCTTGAACTTGTTTGACCATTTGATCGCGTGCCAACATAGCTACCAAATGAACATTCTTAGAGAAATGGATCACTAATTACAATCGTGGCCGCTATAATGACAACCAAATAAGCATGAGGGCCTACGTGTTATCAATCACACCATAAACAAACAGCTTTTGATCTAAGTGCAAGGTAGGTAAAAATGAAATTCCAATGTATCTACATACATTATCAAATTAGAGAATTCTCAACTAATGCAAGGATAATACCGCACAAGTTGGAACCGCCTAAATTGGACACGAACACTTGATTGTTTAGTTTTCTATTCCGCGCGTAAACAACCTGAGCTGTTTGGGGATTACTCGATATTGATTCGCTAAAAAACTAGAAATGAGTTGATCTTAAACGTGCTAGAGCCTAATCTAAATCTCATTTAATAGATAAGCTTGAGCCCAAGCTTCATATACCAAACTCGATTAGGCTCACTTCCACTCACAAACCTAATAGTTATGGAATATAACGATTATTTTTTATATATTTACATAACAAATATGGTTATATATAATATTATAATAAAAATAGCTAAATAATAATTATTGTGTTATTAAAACTATAGCTAAAATTTATTTATATATGCATATAAATAAATATTTAAATATTTTCTTGTGATATAAAACTAGAGCTTGAGCATCAAAATTATTAATGACCTAAATTTGAGCTTTATACATAAAGCTTGAAACATAATGAGTCTTGAGTTTTAAATAAAAACACAACAATCCGACTTTGAGCTTTATAGATAGAGCTTCAAACAATCCAAACTTGAGCTTACACAACTCATGCTCGACTCGGCTAGATTACATCTTACACCCCTACTCTAAAGCATAATAAAAGAAAAAATAAGAAAAGAGAGCAAGATAAAAGAAAGTGACTTGAACAAAATATTGTTATATTATTTAAGTTTTGAATTGAAAGGAAAGTAAATGAAAGAAAAAGAGAAGTGACGTGAAGTTTTATATAGATACAGTTTTTCATTTAAAAGGTTTATAAAGCCTCTCTCATTCTTTACTAATCGTTAGGGCTCTTTATGAGCGGGGCCGAACCAAGCGCACGTCTATTCTTACTTTGCTTGAATTGAAACCGAACAGTCTGGCTCTATTCGAATTTAAGAAAACGAACAGAAAATATTGCTTGAACTCGCTCGGTTTACAACCGAGCAACTTAATTTTACTCATTTTCTCCCGGTTTCAAATTTATATTAAATTTTAGAGTTACCTATCATTTTCGTCCATGTGGTTTGTTCACTTTTGTCATTTCAGTCTAATTTTCAAAAATGCACAAGTATCCTCTCTGACATAGTGGAAACGTGTCACTTCAGTCCAAAAATTAAAACTCAATTAAGTCAGACATGTTTAATGAAGGGTATTATTGTCTATTCATTTGTCAGACATAAAATAAGGTGAAAATAAAATATATATGAATTGACAATAATACCTTTCATTAAATATGTCTGACTTAACTGGGTTTTAATTTTTGGACTGAAGTGACACGTTTCCAGTATGTCAGGAAGGTAACTTATGCATTTTTTTAAATTGGACTGAAATGACAAAAGTGAACAAACCATAGGGACGAAAATGATAGTTAACTATAAATTTTTTAATACAAAGACTTCAAATTTAAATGTCACTATTGTTTCAATGAAAATTGTTTCACTCAAGATGTTGCTCGTTTTCACTCAATATAGTTAAACAAATATAAATATAAAATTGTTGACTAGTCAGACGACGACGTTGCGAATTCGATTGCCATGAGTCGTGCGGGTTGCGGCTAAAGAGCGAATAGTAAAGCGTAACTGCGTGAAGCACTAAACCCTAAAGCGCGAAGACGTGAGGTAATCTGAGTGGGATAACTCAATTTGATATTTTGTTAGTAAACGTATGAAGTCAAAAGCAAATGAAATTAAATTTAGTGACTTAGATTTGGTATTGAGCTATTGATAACTTTGGCAAAATTCACTTACAATTCCAATACTCAATAGGATAATATTTATAAAAAATAATTATTTGTTTGTGCATATAAAATTAAAATAAATGAAATAAATTAAAAATATTCGAGCCGAGCGGACCTTTGCTCGTGCTTGGCTTGTTTACAATCTGAACTAAGCGGATTGGCTCGTTCATAATCGAGCAAGCAACTTTTGAGCAAGCGACGGGCAATTTACCCAACCCTACTAATCGGTGAAGTCAAGTTATAAAAGAGAACTCTCTCTATCTCTCCTAAAACCATGGGAAAACGACCTTTTCCTTAAACAAACAAACAATGTAAAAAAAGCATGGAGAGGAATCATAAGATTACAAACCTAGTATGGAATGTTTGTTTGGTTGGGGAACATGTTATAAGTGTGACAGGATGGATGGGGTCTCAATATATATGTCGTGAAGTTTACATTAATAATTCTCATACCAAATGACTAAATGAGAAGGAAGCATTAATCTAAGTGTCAATGATGACATTTTCTTGACATAAGCATGTGTTTATATTGTTGTTTCACATGCATGTTTGGTACAATGCCGATAATATAATGCTTATAACATGCATGATGATCAGTGGACGGATATCATCGAATAGACCAGGTCAAAATCACATGGTTAGTTGGTCAATGTTAAGAACTTAAGTAAGTGTCTTCTTGTCATTTCTATCGTTAAAACTAGGGGTGCAAACGAGCCAAGCAGCTCGCGAGCTACTTGAGATCGGCTCGATAAAAACCTCGAACAAGCCGAGCCTTATCGAGCTCGAGCCCCCGAGCCCGAGCTTGAAATTAGGATCGATTAGATATCGAGCCCGAGATCGAGCCTCGTATGTGTAGTCGTTTAGAGCTCGACGAGCCTTGTCAAGCTTAGTACTTTAGGGTTTAAACTATGTATTACTTTATGAATGATCTAGATGTTCTTTTTTAATTGAGTTCTCAAACTATCGAGCTCGAGCTCGAGCCGAGCCTTGGCTCATTAACAGCCAAAAACGAGCTTAGTCGAGCTTTAGCTTGTTTTAACTTGCGCCATAGATGCTTAGATCGAGCTTTCGAGCCGAGCTAGAGTTTTAAGTTTTACTAACGAGCCGAGCTCGAGCCCAAATTCCAACAAATCGAGCGACCGAGCTATCGAGAGCTTTCAGAAAGTTGTAACGAGCCTAGCTCGATTAAGGTAAGGCTCGGGCTCGGCTCGACTCGTTTGCGTCCCTATTAAAACTAGGGTTGTAAACGAACTTAACCTTGTTCATGTTCGTTCATTAAGGAAATAAATATGTTCACAAATGGTTCATGAAGACTTACCGAACAAGATTTTGTGTTCGCGTTCGTTCATAAGGAATGAACGTGTTCACGAACACAAATAAAATCGGCAAAGCGATGGAGGCTAGAGGTGAATGACGGAGGGAGCAACACTGGAACTTGAAGCCATAATCGTGAAAAAGAGGTCGATGTGAATATCAATGAAGGAAAGGGGAATGATGCATAAACCCATTAGGAATTGGTGTCGTGTCCATATATTAATTCTTTGGGAATAAAATAAATAAAAACTAATAAGTAGAAAAGGTTTACATAAAATAAAAGTACAAAAATCTTTCATGAACAACATAAACAAGTAAGCATGAATGAATTTAACGAACACGTTACTGAACGTTCACGAATACAATCGAATGAACGAGACCTATGTTCATGTCCCTATGCTTCAACTGTGGTATTGTACAAGTTTAGTCCCTCTACATTTATTCTTTTGAGTGATTGATTGTTGTTTTTTGTATTTCACTTTTAAACCTTCAACTTCGCTAATATACGTTTTAGCCTCTTTTTTTAGGAAAAAAAACTTTCTTTTTATTGGTTGACTTTGTTTATATGCGTGTTTAGTCCCTCTGCTTTAACTTTTGGTAGTTTACATGTTTAGTCCCTCTATTTTTTATTCCTTTTAGTATTTCATCTTTTAGCATTTCATATTTCAACCTTTTCCTTTACTACCATAACGAATCAACCCGGGGGGAATAGTGACCGTTAGCTATTGGCGCACAACCGCTACTACTCTTGGGCTTTAATAAAGTTACTTTATAATTTCTAAACTTTATTAAAACAAAATTTTTTTGACTTATTTTTATTTATGTCTAGTTTTTGTTGAGATCGTGTTATGAGTAGTATGTACAAATAACCGATTATATCTAATTTTTGTTGAGATCGTGTTATGAGTAGTATGAACAAGTAACCAAACACATGCGTGCATGTTATTAAACTGATAAATATTCCGCTTATCCGTACGAGCGGGACATAAACTAGTTGACTACAACTAGGTATTCAGGGATTCAACTCACCACTAGAAAAGTGCCAATTTTCATACGATTATAAGAAAATTTGTAAAAGTCATGTTGGTGTAAAAATTTTTCTACAAATGTTTTCTGACAAAATCAATTTTTGTCACAAATGGGTGTTTCACGGTTTGCGACTTATTTTTGAACCCTTTATGAGCTGTAAATTAATTTCTCAGTTTTCTAATGGCTCGTATCACCTATAATTACAAAACCCATGAAGGGAAATAGTGATGTTGAAATTTTGGAGGAAAGAGACGATGGCTTTTTCTTTTTTTTTTTTTCCTTGTTTTTTCATTTGCATACTTACCTAGCTTTCTATTGGTTCTTTATATTATGATTTTACCCAGTTTAAAATTATGAATTTGCTCTATTTTTAAAGTTACAATTTTTTTTGGTTAAAAATTACTGAATTGTATCGTTTTAGCTTTTGGCAAATTACAATTTTAACCCAGCCCAAAAATACAATTATGTCCCCAGTTAAAAGTTACAATATAGCCATTGTTTTAGTATTTTTTAAGGTGTGTGGGGAATAGTGTCATACTGCTGCATGGCACGATTTTACCCCCAGTTTAAAATTACGAATTTGCCCCATGTTCAAAGTTACGATTTTGGCTTTGGGTAATAGTGATATTGAAACATTGGAGGAAAAAGGCGGTGGCCTTTTTCCTTTTTTTTTTCTTGTTTTTTCATTTGCATATTTACCTAGCTCCTCATTGGTTCTTTATATTATGATTTTATCCCAGTTTAAAATTACGAATTTTCTCATGTTTAAATTTACGATTTTGTTCTGGTTAAAAATTACTGAATTGTCATCGTTTTACTTTTGGCAAATTACAATTTTACCCCAACCCAAAAAATACAATTTTGTCCCCAGTTAAAAGTTTCAATATTATCATTGTTTTAGTATTTTTTTTAAGGTGTGTGGGGAATAGTGTCAGGCTGCATGCATGACACGATTTTACCCCCAGTTTAAAATTACGAATTTGCCCATGTTCAAAGTTACAATTTTGGCTTTGGATTAAAAATTACAGGATTATCATCGTTTTAGCTTTTGGCAAATTACGATTTTACCCCAGCCCAAAAAATACAATTTTGTCCCCAGTGAAAAATTACAATATTGCAATCGTTTTAATTTTTGTAAGGTGTGGGGAATAGTGTCAGGCTACTGCATGACACTCCCCCGTTACGGTTTTACTCGCAGTTAAACATTACGAATTTGCCCATGTTCAAAATTACAGTATTGCCATCACTTTATCTTTTGGCAATTATTATTTTACCCTAGTCAAAAATTGCAATTATTCTCTTAGTTCAAAATTACATTATTGTCATCGTTTTAGTTTTTCTTAGCAAAAACTATAGAAATGTTTTGTTTTAATTGGTTTACTCAATTTATTTTTTTTCCGTGTCAATGAGCTGTTTAACACTCGCTCATTAATAGCCCCGAACTAAAAGTTACGATCTTGCCATAGTTTTAGGGTTTTTTCCTAGCAAAACTATAGTAATGTTTTTTTAATTGGTTGAGAAATATTCGACCTATTCGTCCTATTAACAAAATTGTAAATTTTATATAAAAAAGTTGGACCCACCCCATTGGTTCCACCAAAGTTGGAATTCTTGTGATAACTGATTAGAAAATAATACATTTTAATATCATATAATTATTAGGTCATAATATGAAAAAGATTTTGTTATAATGGTGTCTCAACTTCTACGTTATTATTATTACCTACGTATACCTGGTGTGTGATGTGTACAAGATGTGACATATATTTTTATTAAATGTACTCGTTCACAATGATTTAACTAAAAAGATAAGGCAAGCTTAAAGAACTTAATAACTAAGATATAAATTGTGGGTTAAGTTATTCTATAAAAAACTTTAATTGTAAGAAGTGTAAGAAGCTACCAGAGAGTGACAAATGTCCTAGGAATATTCAAGTGGAAGGTAATTTTGTTACAAGAGGATAGATAATATGCACATGCAAGTCACATGCTATTTCCCTTCAATTTTTAAACGTCCGTAACTTTTTTATACATCATTTGTTTTAAAAAAAATATACCATAAAATCAAGCGTTTTTTATCTCTAATATGAGTACCAATATTGTTATAAATTTTTCAAAAAAAAATCAAAAACCCAGTTGTGTATGACACAATGGACATAACGTAAAACACAATGTAAAGTAGAGTAAAAACAAAATCAATGACAACAGATAAAGACACAATGGACAACAGATTAAAACAAAATGATCATGACCTTAACGTATAACACAATGGCCATAATGTATAACACAATAAATATCAAACTAAATAAAATCACAATTGATTACAACAAATAAAAGACACAATTGATAATAGTAAAAAACACAATGAAGAGCTTATGAAACACAATGGAAAACAAACTAAAAACACAATACACAACAAACTAAAACACAATTAACAAGAAACTAAAACACAATGGATAACAAATTAAACACAATGACTTGAACAAATAACGCAATTTATAGAAAACCCCAGATATAACATCATCTTCATTGTGTCATATATGGTGTTATAGGTTCTTATAAAACATACACGTGCAAAAACCCGAAAACCTAAACCTCCACTCCCACCCCCGCCTCAAAAACCTAACCCCCCCCCCCCCCCCTCTCCAAAAAAAAACTATACTTCACAAAAAAAAACCCCAAAAACTAAAAAACCTAACCCCCTCCCCCCGACAACCCAACCCAAGCTAAAATGCTAAATGCTAAAAACTAAACCCCCCAAAAACCTAACCTCCCACCTCCTAAAAACCTAACACCCCGCACCCCAACCAAGACCCAGTTAAAAGACACAATGACGTGAACCTTTAACACAATGCAAAAAAAAAAACCCAGTAAAAATGAATTTTTTATTTTATTTTTATCTGACAATATGATGCTCATATTAAAGATAAAAAACCCTCGTTATTATGGTGAAGTTTTTTTTAAAAATATCGTATGAAAAAGTTATGGGCGTTTTAAATCGATGGGGGATTTGGCATGTGCCTTGCATGTGGAGAAAGAAAATCCATAAATGTAGGATTCCTTTTATACCCTTCTATTATCTTTTTTTCCTACAATTAATCCAACCCTCCAAATCTAAGATCAATAGACTAAAATCCTTTTTACACTTCTTACTTATCTTACCTTTTGTATTTGATGCTTACTCATAAATTATGTCATAACTTTGCATGAGTTAAATCAGTTCTCATGAAAGCCAACATACAAATATAATATATCAAGTCATCGTTTCTCTCTATACAAAATAAAATTTGTAAAGTTATCTTCTGATTTACAAAATGATAAGTCAATTATATATCAAGTCATCGTTTATCTATATATAAAATAAAATTTGATTTACAAAATGATAAGTCAATTATATATCAAGTCATCGTTTCTCTATATCTAAAATAAAATTTGAAAAGTTATCTTCTGATTTACAAAATGATAAGTCAAATTAAATAAAGATTCTTATACCTAATTATCCATTTAGACTAACCGATATGATAATTTGTTTAATACATATATTTTATCCTAAGTTAAAGTTTATGAGTTTGACAATTAAAGCGCATACGTCTCTATTACTAATCTTATTTAAAAATAGGGGAATTGGCCTGTAATAATCCTACCTAGACGTTATTGGTCATTAATAATCCCACCTCATAATATTTTCCCCACCAGTCCCACCTTTCACCTATTTTTCCTACAATGGTCTTCCATTAAAAAAACTTAACGGAGTTAAACTTTTTTTTCCAAATTACAAACAGATTTTTAGGGCTTTTGATCAGAACGATGATACGAGTTCATTGATGTAAAACTTACTTCGAAATGGTGCTCCAAGTGACTTGATTTTGGTTAACTGGAAATTTAAACACTCGAATTGAAGCAATGTTTTCATCGTTTGGAGCACCGTTCGAGGCAAGTTTTACATCAATGGACTCGTATCGCCGTTCTAATCAAAAGCCCTAAAAAATCTGTTTGTAATTTGGAAAAAAGCTTAACTCCGTTAAGTTTTTTTAACGAGGGACCATTGTAGGAAAAATAGGTGAAAAGTGGACTGGTAGGGGGAATATTCTGAGGTGGTATTATTAATGGCCAATAAGGTTATGTGAGATTATTACAGACCAATTTCCCTAAAATATAATAAAAAATAAAACCTTAATAAATTAACTTTTAAATCTTTTATGTCATATAAAAGGAATTAGTTTTGGAGAAGTTTTATTATTTTTAAACCAAATGTTATGGGTAGTGATTAGTGAATTAGTCTGAAAAGGTGATGCCATGTAGGCATGATCATTTTTACATTCACTTTTTATTTTTTGAACTACAAGGAACGAACGATGTGTCAATCATCATGACACCGGGTGTTGTGGTCAAAGTCGACTACTCGACTGCCACCAGCCCCTTGGCTCTCTCCAGATGTGCGGAAAACCCGACCTCCATCCGTCCAAAGGCATGACAGTGGAATAATCGGTAAAACCTCGCCTCCCATCCAAGTCGAACCAACGCCACCCGTATTCGCTCCTCACCTGGATGCCGCATAAAATAATGAGGATATGTGGGAATCGAACCTGAGTTACAAGGAATACCAATTCTTTCCCCAACCACTCTACTATTACCTCATTGGGTATTTTCACATTCACTTGAAATAAACGAAAAAGAAGAACGCCTCATCTTCTTATGCCTCCTTCATACCTTGAACACACTCACTAAATCTCTCCTTCGTACTCATACCACGTAGGCATGACACGACATGGCATGATTGTGGCACCTATAAGGCGTTCCCCTCCTTCACAAACACACGCCATAACAGGCAGTCTTAAATGTGTGTTTAGGCTTAGAAAATAAAGTCGTTTCAAAGAATATTTTGTGTAAAAATCGAAAAATCTAAACATGTGTATAAAATTGATTTTGTAAATTTTAGTTTCTATGATAAAAGTAACTAAAAAGTAATATTTCTACCCTCTAAACTTTATAAAAAAAACAAATTAACATTCCCTTTCGTGGCCGTAAGGAGTTGTTAACAAAATTAAAGAAACTTACTAATAAATTTACAAATTAAAGAAACTTACTAATAAATTTACAAACAAAGCATTCCCTTTATTTGTTTTAAATATATTTTGTGAGAAAAAGTTAAAAAAATGTTTTATTTTTTGTTTTAAATATATTTTGTGGGAAAAAGTAAAAAAAAATGTTTTATTTGTTTGAACTCTTTCTACATACTACTGGTTTCTAGCCAATTTAATATCTAATATATATTTTCTTTATATTTTATTTAACTCATATAATATACGGTTTACTAATCCATTCTATATGGGTGATTTTATTTACACCAAACTTTTTGCTATTTACACAAGTGATCTGACATTAACAAATTCAAATTTGTGTTTTTCTTTTATAACTTCCGATATATAATCTTTTAATAAAAAACAAATACAGTTTTGTAATGTGCTTATTTTTATCTACATTTTTATATAAATTTTATAAAAAACGGAATGTAAAATTACGACTTATAAAAAGTTAAATTTGATACGGCTCCGTTTTTTATAAAATTTATATCAAAACGTAGATAAAAATAAGCACATCGCAATACCATATTCGTTTTTTTATAAAACATTATATATCGAAAGTTATAAAAAACACAAATTTGAATTTATTAATGTAAGATCAATTAGTGCAGGTAGCAAAAGATTGGGTATAAATAGTAGGACCCATTCTATACCATCTTAAAAACCAAAGTCGGTGAGGTTTTCCACCTTGTTGCTCCTTCCACCTTAGAAATTGTTGCTTTTAGCCCTTGCTCCATCTTTGCTACCCCCTTCACTTTGGAAGTGGACGTTTTTAGCCCCTACTTCACTTTGCAAGTTTTACAAACTAATCCCTGTTGTTTCTAATGTTTTAATTTTAACTTTGAACTACATATAATATATGTTTTAATCTATTCAATTTTATACTAAGTAAATTTTCATTTTAATAACTTTCGTTCACTAATTTATTTTTTTAAACAAACTAATCTGTCGATGTTTTAAAAGACTCTCTCGAGTTTCCTTACTTAAAAAAACATTTGTTTACGTCCATATTTTTTTGTATGCGTCGGTATAAATTCAAATTTGTATGAGTTACGACGTAAACTTTTTTTTGTCGTACTTTTATATAATATAAATACTTTTTTTCCTCCAGCATATTATTATGAGCAATATTTTGACTTAGAGTTGGAGAAATATCATCATTTTTTGGGGCATTTCTTTTAAACAAATTGTTAATAAGAGCTTATTTAGAATGTGGTTTAATCTTTCAAACAATTGCACACAAACCTTAAAATTATAAGTGAAGAATACAAAATTAGGAACAATTTATAAGTGAACCATATAATGTTATAATGACATAAACCCCTGTCAAATTCCTTATATAATTATAACCATCAATGATTCAATGTAAAGCATAAACAATTGCAATTTACACACACCCTCTTTACATGATTCAATGTAAAGCATAAACAAGCCATTTACACACCCACTTTACATGATTCAATGTAAAGCATAAACAATTGCAATTTGCATACACCCTTTTTACGATAGAGATATGTAATTGAAGATTTGAAGGCGTTCGACAATTGGCAAATGGGTCAGTAGGAGGCGGAGTGGCGGCATTCGACAACCGATAGTGGACGGCAGAATGGCAGAGGACAGAGCGCGGAGGTGGGAGGCGGTCTGAGATGAGGTCGCTGACTTGATGATGTTGCACGCTTCACGATGTTGTTTGTTCCGTTCAAAATCAAACCCAAATCAGTTGTGATTTAAGTTTTAATCAAGTATGTGCTGTTTTATGTTTTAATTACAGTGGCTATTGAGTTTTTATTATATTGACTATTTAACCATTTATCATTGGGTTTTTATCATAAATATGCGGTTAGGCTTTCAATAAAAGCCCAATTTTTTTCTGAGTAGGACCATAAAATAATCTTAAGGGTAACATAATATTTTCCCGAAGGTTTCAAAATACAAAAAACGTAAAAAAAATGCATAAGTCACCCTACTAATACACTATGTCCACCTCTATTTTGATATGGTTGACGCATCATATAATTTTTAAAATAACGAACCGGGGTCTCACTGAAGCAGCCTTTCTATTCCTATGGGTAGAGGTAAGGCTGTCTACATCTTACCCTCCTCAGACCCTACTTTAGCTTTGCTATCGGTAGGATTTACTAAATATGATGATAATAATTTTTAATATAATTCATTCAATGCTTGCAATAAATGTCTTTTTAAATTTTTTTAACAATTTTTTTTAACAATTTTTTTTAACAATTTTTTTTAAATAATTTCATCTTCCACCCTATTACTAGTAAATATAAATAATCAAATTCAAATTTGAAATTGCCAATTGTACCATCCCCTCTCTATAAATTCATGTGCCATGTGAGGGATAACATGCCTACTAGTTGGCTATATGCCTGCTATCCCAATTGTCTTCTTCTCCTCCTCCTCCCATTTCTGTTTTTCACGCATCAATGGCAACCAGAGGCTTCGTACTCTACCTGCTTTCAGCTTTCTCCGCCGTTGTTTTATCCGCAATCATCATCTCCCACCACAACACCTACAAAAACCACCACCATCTCCACCGTAATCCTCCCAATTCCGTTAATTCCGATGAAAAAGTTTGGCCTGTAAGTTTCTTCAATCTCATCATTAACATTCAATAATATTATTATTGTAATAATAATTTTTGGGTTTTGAATTTGTGTGGTTTTATACAGGAATTAGAGTTCAGTTGGAGGATTATGTTGGCTACATTAATCGGGTTTTTGGGTTCGGCTTTTGGAACAGTTGGTGGTGTTGGTGGTGGTGGGATTTTTGTTCCGATGCTTACGTTGATCGTTGGCTTTGATACAAAATCTGCTGCTGCTCTCTCAAAGTGTACGGATTGTTTTTTTTTAAATTTTAACTGAAGCTTGTTTGGTTTTGTACTTTTGTTGGATTAATTTTGCGTAAGTTCAAGTAAAAAGTGAGTTACTTATAAAGTTCGGATAAAAAATAATGGGATTAGGGCTAAGCTCTGGTACCGCCGGTACTGGTATAGTACTTAACCATACCGGTACCAAAAGTACTGATCTCGAGAATCATAAAAAATGGGCACCGGTACTGAAAGCATGGCTGTAAAATTGTCGTCTAGGCTCCGAGTACTCGCTACAAGGTAGGCTGTTGACTGTCGAGGCCCGAGTACTACTGTTCGCCTAGGTCGATTACTGACCGAGTAATCTCCTGTCTGCTGAGTACTCTCAAATCCAATGTTTTAAAATCCAGTTTTTATATCGTACCGGATTTGGCTCAGAAACGGTTTAACCGGGTGTATCGGGCGGTCCAACCGGGTGTACCAGGCGGCTAAACCTGTTCTACCAGACGGTTCAACCGGTCGGTTTGAACAAGTTTTTAAAACATTGCTCAAATCTGACTAGGGAGCGCCTAGTGACTTTTGCAACCATCTGAGAGTGCTCAGTATGGTATAGTATGGTACGATATTTCTTTTTTAATTAGAATCTTTATTGGATCATTAAAATACCAAAGTAACAAATTACAAACAAGTGGCAGGTAAATGGGCAACAAGCTGCGCCGCAACCCCCTTTTGAATTGCAAAACCAATCCTACTACAGACGAAACGGCCCTTAAAGGTTGAAAGATTACTATTCACAACCTATAGGACCCTGTTTAGAAATTCCACAGCCTCTGGGGCTAGGGACCTAAATGTATCAAAAGCGAATGAGATAAACACGTGTTGATTCTCTAAACAAGCCTTCTCGTGTTTAGCGACCTTGCCTGATTCCGCCTTTAACGCAGCCTGGCCAGCAACAAACCCGTTATCCCTGAGTCCAACAAGAGGGAACACTCCTGTAAGGTCCACACAAGCGTGTTTTCCCCTAGCCCACCCAAACACAAGAATATCAGCTGGCCGAAGAGTAGACCTCCCATCGAGCGGATCCGTCAGAAAGTTCACCGGAGCCTCCTTTTTCGCCGAAATCCCTGCCCGCTTTAGAACATCATAGAGAATATCCCTTACCAAATCATGTCGGTATTTAAAACCAGGTAACTCCTTACAATGGACCGCATGTTCGCCAAAAGTATCTAAACAAGCCTTGCGACAAACTGGGCAGGGCTCATCAACAGGAAACAAAGGGATCATTAGCCGATACTTAAGAATTGCCCGGTATTCCACTGCTGACATGTGTTGGCCTAGTCCTTCAATGGGGATAACTGTCAGAAAATCCTGAGAATGAGGTGCCCGGAGACAATCAAACACAGCTTTCTGACGAGGGGATAGACTAAACTTCTCTCCCAAACATTGGACAGTTCTACTAAATAGGGCACTCGCCGAAGCATTCTGGGCTTTAGTGGGGCGGTGCCCTTATTAGAGAAACCACCAAGATCAAAATCCGGAAGGGACATGTGCATGCAATCCAACGCGCACACATAATTAGAATCTAACCCAACAATACCACAGTCTCGAAGAATGTGGTCCTGTAAACTCCAAGATTGCGCCCTCGAGGCCACAAAAGCATACGTGGATACATCCTCAGCCGAACATAAACCCAAACCCCCACAACGGGTCGGAAGGATGCAAGCCTCCATTGAAGATCCCCAAAAAACGGACCCCGCAAACCACGATATCCTCGATAGCTCTCCGAAGGCCTTTGTCAAAAACCGAAAAAGCCTCCCCAAAAAATGTGGGTCGGCACGTTCTGAGGCCAAACAACAACTTAGCAATACCCATGCAAGAGCGCAGCAAGAGAAGCTCGCATTGAGGGTCCCGCAGATGTGGAAGATAGCTCATCAGATCCACTGCACAAGATGCCCTTTTCATGGCCAACCTACTGATGAAACCCGCATCGCGACTAACAACGCCCCCGAGGAGTTTGACACCCGACACCGGCCTCCCAATCCCACTAGGAAACAAACCCTTTTGCTTCTCAACTCCATTGCACGATGGCCAAAAAACTTCTGTTTTCTTAACGTTAAGTTGAAGCCCCAAACAGGGCCCCATAGACCTGATGATTTCTAAAGCTTTAGCCACCTCTTTAGCATCACCTATAACTGTACCATCATCCAAGTACCAAGCATGGAAAAGTAGCTTGCATCTATCTCGTATCTGATGAATGAGGGGATGCAAAACTAAGGCAAAGAGAAGAGGCCCCAAGGGGTCTCCCTGTTGAACCCCAGTGGTGGACCAAATATGATCGTTTCCGACATATAATCTAGCCGGCTGTCCATATAGAAAATCCACCCATAAGGAAATGGAGGGGCATCGGGTTTGAACTTCTGACAAAAGGGCGGTTCTATCCACTAAGTTGAAAGCATTAGAGAAATCAACAGTAATCATGGCTAACGACCCATCCGAGTGGAACACATTTAAAAACCCGTTCGCACTATGGAGCACAGCCTCCGCCCCTTAGGAATACCCACCCCAAATTGAAAATCACCGAGATATTTAGCCATCTCTTTCCCGACCCCCCTCATAGCCGCCTTAGAAACTAACCTCCTCCAAATTGCGCCCACGGCAATAGGCCTAATCCCGTTGTCCGATTTAAGTAAAGGCGTGAGGGGTGCAGAAGCAACAAACTCTGAGAAGACCCTAGGGCACCTCCTCCCCCCCCCCCCCAAGCACAAGTTGACTACCTCAGAAATGGCCCTAAGCACCTCGCATGCGATCACCGACCTCTCCCCACAAAGAGCATCCAAAATGTGTTGAGCCCTCAACCATCCCACCCACAAGAGGTCCCTTTGGGGAAAGATTTAATGCACCCAAGGACGTTGTCAACATCCACAGTAAGGGGTGGCTCCGATAGTAAGGACTCAGGAATAGCGAGGAGGTAGGACAGGATGTTTAGCCACCAATGCTTTCATAGTATCCTCACCAAACGGTGCAACCCCCGAAGAACATAAAACTTTAACCGCCGCAGTGAAATGGCCATCTGCAACTTTCCGTAAACATTGTTTAACGTTTGTGCTCACCCTAGAATTATCGAACCCATGGGGATGCTCATCAGGGCGCGAAACAACCTCTGATGGTTGGGCAAAAAGTGATAGGATGAGTTCAGCAAAACCATCCCCATTACCCCACGCTGCCAGGGCCCGCTGAATACTAAGACATTGTAAGGACTTCCTGTTCCCCGACCTGCGCTCCTGACGATTAGAAGGCCTGAAAACCCGCAACGTGCAACGTGGCAACAACAAAAGTCTCACCCACGCCTCAACAGACTCTGGCGCAGCCACCATCTTGCATAGAGATGTCGTTAAAGCCTGGGAAAAGGCCATGCGACAACTATGGGGGATGCTCTTAACTGTTTTGATAGGAAGGGAGAAGACACGATCAAGCAGACCCACGTCCACCCCCATACCTCCAAAAGAAACAATCTCCTTTCCAACATTCGGCGTAGGAATCCCAACAATAAACTCCTCCGCATTTCCCGTAACCAACTTGAATTGTGCCACCCCATCTGCATGATGGCACCCCCGACTGAGACCATGTAAGCACATACATTCCCCACATAACCATTGGCCTGAAACCTTAAGAGCCTCACCAACCGAAACAAATAAATCCAGATCCGCGGATACGGCATTGCGCATGGCCCACTTTTTGTCATCTGAAGACAAATGAAGCCGCTTGATATGGGCCACCAACCTCGGAACCCTTGGCCCTGCCTTCCATCGGGCAACAATGAAAGCCCTTAAAAGGACACAACCAGACACCCTTGAGAACCAACACCCCTCTCCTCGGATGGAGCCCCGCAAACAGTTAAAGCCCCAGACAAACCCCCCACTCTAGGTTTGAAGGTAAAAAGTGGGATACATACCATATCAAACAGAAAGTACCAACCCGGAAAATGCCAAAAATAGTACTGGAATTCAGTCTGTACAGTACGGTTCGGTACCGGTATTTTTTCCGATTGTTCATGCTAGACTGAATTACAAAACTATGGATTTTTGAGATAGATTTGATTGAATTATGTGTGTGTTGTTGTGATATAGGTATGATAATGGGGGCATCAGCATCATCATTTTGGTACAATTTGAGAGTACCACATCCATGCAGAGAAGTACCGATATTGGATTATGATTTAGCACTATTGTTTCAGCCTATGCTCATGCTTGGAATCACACTTGGTGTTGCTCTTAGTGTTGTCTTCCCCTATTGGCTCATCACTGTTCTCATCATCATCCTGTTTTTAGGTAAAAAAAACCCTAATTTCTCAGTTATTACCTATTACAATTTTGCACAATTTCTGTGTGTGTGTGTTTTTTTTTTCTTTTTTTTAGTCAACTGCCATTTCCGTCTCTGTAGTTTATCCAATTATGTCAGTTAAGACCAATTTTTAAATTTGTACCATTTCCGTCCCTAACATTCTTGAAACATGGCAGTTTCGTCCAAAAAGCTATAGTTGAATTGAATAATTGGACAAATCACAAGGACGAAAATGGCAGTTAACTCATGTTTTTTTGGACGAAACTGGTATATTTCAAGAATGTCAAGTAGCTTATAAGTTATGACACTATATGATATTTTAAGTGTTAGTTAATGTAAATAGTTCTCGCTTCAAGCGACGGCATATATGTTTATTGATTCAACTCTAATCATCGTTGTTTCGTGACGTTAAGTTACAATCATTTGTACCGTCATTGTCTAGAAGAAACGGCAACATTGTTATGGTCATGGGCTATTCAAAGTTACCTTTCTGCTGTTAAAAGGATCCATAACATTGGATTCCTTGATTTTAAACTTTTAACGCAGCTTGTTGCCCGTCAACCTTTTGTTTTGATGTAACTTGGCAAATTTTTTGTATCAATAGTGAAGAATAAATGAATAATTAGAAAAAAAAATACTTTTAACCAACCGTAAAAAAATGCTTATTTACTTATGTCATTTTTTTTTACCACAGGGACTTCTTCAAGGTCTTTCTTTAGGGGCATTGAAATGTGGAAGGAAGAGACTATACTAAAGGTGCGATCAAATCGCGATAATGAAGATTATTATTACACACACACATATATAGGGAAAGGTTCTACGCTGAACACTAAATATTGCGAGAACACACATAACAAAATGAATCATCCATTTTCTCAATCCTAAAAACCTAAAAAGTAAATGAAAAGGTTGCAAATGTAAGATTTATTGTTTCTCACACTATATGAACCTTAAATCCCATAATTTAGTGATTTAAAGTTGTTATATTTGTTTCGCAATAATTAATGTTCTGTAATGATCCTCATCCTATATATATATATACACACACCCGTGCATATGTTATAAGTTTATTGTTGTTATGATGCAGAAAGAAATGGCACAACCACGAGAAACATTTGCCAATTCTCGAGGCGAACGTGAGTTTCATAAATATTTCTTGTATCATTTGTCACGATTATAAATGTTTACAAATACGCATATTGATATTTTGTTGCCTCTTTCAGTTTTAATCGACGCTTATGAGCCTTTGCTTCCAAGAGAAGAGAAAACTCCAATGGTGACCATTGACAGCTAAAGCTTCTTGACATTTTTTTTATCTTTTATAAATTTTAACCATTTTTTCCTATAAAAATCTGCAGGAAATATTTAAATTTAATTTACGCTGGAAGAAACTTCTGATCCTGGTAGCTGTATGGGCTGCATTTCTAATTCTTCAAGTCATAAAGGCAAGTCAATAATTTGCTGTCTAATTGGGATTTTTTTTAAATTAATTTTGACGAAAAAAACGGGTAATTTACTCAGAGAAAATCACGAAAATACTATTTTTCTAGGTGCGTTATAACTTTATGGTTAGAAATATTCACGCATGTAGCCTTGAGATACGCGAATATCTGATCACGTATCTTCTCTGACTCACATAAGGCTAAGTATTTTCATTCTATACACAAAAAACATTGCATATGTGAATCTGTACGCAAATAACAATATAATATATATGAATCTATACGCGTTATGGTGTTAGCGTATCTTATGTGAAAAGCCATTATCCCCTACCAAAATAATAATTAATTTTGTGATTTTCTCATTAACAAATCATGTCACTTTAGCCTTATACCATAAAAAGTAAACTTTATAATCATATAACACAACAAAATGGAATATGAATATTCTTGCAACCCCCCCCCCTAACTTTTTGGTCCATTTGTGTCATATGCAGAATGATTTAGTGGTTTGCAGCACATGGTACTGGGTACTCACAGTTGCACAGGTACTACATTTTACTGTAATAATAATAACAGTGGGTTACACCCACGCTCTGTGGATGGGGCGACCCAATTCGTAGACGCAATAGTAAAAACAATATTAATGGCAGGAATTCATTTGATATTGGTTTGGTTCATTAAGATATTGACACTTACCGAAAGAAAAACAAAAAAAAGGTCATGATACAACCAAGAAAATACCGAGATGTGTTTGCATCGACCGAAACAATAGAAACGAATATTAATGTCGGTACTGACGTTGTTCGATCAGTATTAAACCGTCTGTTTTATTATATGTACAACACCAGATTCGATTGAAACTTAAAATTGAAAAAGAAAAAACCAAAAAATGGAAAAGAAAGATGAAACTTTTTTTTTCCAAAAGACAAAATCACAAAGAAAAAAAAATTACTGTAGCTAAAAAGTTAATAAATTATATATATAATAATAATAATATCTTGCATCACCTTGTTGCACTGTACAAACACTTAATGCACACAATTCCCAATTTATGTTTTTCAGTTCCCAGCAACATTAGCAGTGTTTGGATATGAATGTGTTAAGTTGTACAAAGAAAGCAAGAAGAGAAGAAGCCTAGGGAACACTGAATCCGTGTGTGAGGCCACGATTAACTGGACCGTGCCGAATCTTATATTTTGCGCACTTTGTGGGATCTTGGGTGGCACAGTTGGCGGTCTTTTGGGGTCTGGTGGCGGCTTTATTCTTGGCCCATTGTTACTTGAGATCGGTGTCATACCACAGGTACACAAATTTTTAAACCGTTGAGTCATTGACGTTAATGTTGTACGTTATCGAAATTATTTTTGATTGAGAAAATGTCGATTTATTTTTTTAACGTTTTTTGGATAGGTTGCGAGCGCGACAGCAACGTTTGTGATGATGTTCTCTTCATCCTTATCTGTGGTTGAGTTTTATCTACTCAAGAGGTTCCCTATCCCTTATGGTATATTCCTTGTCTCTAAAGCTTGACAATATGGTCAGGTAGTCGGGTAACGGGTCAAATTTTGTTTACGTAAAAAAGATATGTAGTTTAATGATATCATGATAGGGTCAAATCGGGTCGGGCTAAATCAACAATCTTTCTTTAATCCCTTTCTCTTAAATTGTGTTATATTTATTATGTTAAAGAAAAAAAGAAAATTGTAAAAATGATTTAAGATATTCCAAACAGTTTAGTTTTCGGCCACTTTTAACTAGAAGTGCACAAACCGGTTATTTTCTCTAACTAGTTCGGTTAACATAACCGCCGGTTATTTTCTTATTTTTGCTTTAACCAATGATGTTTTAACCCGTTATTACTTTAATTGATGCTTTAACCCGTTATTACTTTAATTGATTCCATTATTCACTTTAGCAGGTTATTTTTTCAGTTAAGTTAATTAACGGGTTATTTAAAAAAAACATTTCTTTCGGTTTTTTTCCTGGTTAACGGTACATCAGTTAAAAACTGGTTAATAACTGCTTATTTCTAAAAAGTCTCTAACGGTTACTAACCTACGGTTAAAAATGACCACTAAACGGTTACTTCTCAATTGAATAATTAAGCGGTTACGGTTTCGGTTAATTACCGGTTATTTGTGCATCTCTACTTTCAACTCATTTGACGGGTTACCATTTTTAGTTAAATTTATAAAGTTTATACCTCTGACTAAAGCGTTTACAAGTAAACGCGTCAAAACTGTCACTTTTCCGCACCCATCTCAAAGCAATCAATTTTTTCAAGTAACGTAACACCCGAGTGTGATTAAAGTAAATATTTTTATTAATTCTTGCAGCATTATACCTAATGACGGTATCTGTTATGGCCGGCTTCTGGGGTCAATTCTTTGTTAGAAAACTTATCGTATTTCTGAAAAGGGCTTCAATCATCGTCTTCATTCTTTCCGCTGTCATCTTTGCCAGTGCTCTTACAATGGGTAACTTTCTAAATACTTTTTTTTTATTCCAACTTGTACACTATGCTTATGAACTTGTACATTGTGCTTATCGTCTTGTACATATACGCGCAGGGGTTATTGGTATCGAGCAAAGCATAAGGATGATCCGCAATCATGAATTCATGGGGTTTCTTGAGTTTTGCAGCAGTCAGTAAACATTCAGTATTATGCTATTTATTTATGTACATAACATATGTTGTGGTGGTTGTTTAGGCCAATGTCCGTTGGCATATCGACCCCCAACGAATGTGGTTTAAATTCATTGTCATCGGGGTGGAAAGCGGCTTTTGGGTATGCTGAAGACCAGCGCCCATGAGGCGCCATTGTCACTACCACCCTGGTGCCAATTTGTAGCGTCGAATAAAGTTTTCGGGTTGTGTTGCGATGTTAGCTACTTGTTAACACAAAAGCAACCTTCGATTGATTGGATTAGTATTTGTGGTTCATTGTGTTGGATTTGTTTATCATGTGCATATAAATTCTAGGTTGCAAGTTTTTTAGAATTTCATTAATTGGTTCGCTCACTTTAAGGTGTTTAACGTTGTTCTTGACAAATTTTTGGTTCTATAAAAACATGAACGACACATTCATTTATGTTGAGAATTATGAGAATCGCATAAAACAAACATTTTAATGATTTAATGAGATAGTGCATAGAAAAACGTGAGTGAGGGTAATATAAACGCCTTCGGTGTCAATAGTGTATAGAAAAACGTGAGTAAGGGTTATACCTTTAGTGTCACACTTAAAACGATAAATGCAAATTGCATTATACATTTCTTACACTTTGGTTGTCAAATGAGCAACTCCTCTTCTTCTTCTTCTTTTTTATTTTTATTTTTTATAAAACAAACCTTGAAAGAAGTTACACAGAGATAGATGGTAAACGGGCAACAAGTTGCGCCGCTACCCTTTTTTGAATGGCAAAACTAAGTCTTTTCAAAACTACACGTCCATAAATCTCGGGATCATAACACCTCTTTATACATGTGTGCATTTATTCCAAATTTCATTTGAACATGCCAAATTTCATAATATATTATTATATTCAATTTTAAACATGTATTCTATGTTAAATATATAAAATCAGTTATAAATTATTGTGTACCAAAATAATAAGGATAGGGAGGGACAAGCGTGTGACACGAAACTATAACAATAATAATTTAATTAATAATAATATTTTTTTTGGTATAGAATAAACATGTGACAAATAATCATTCAACAATAGGAAGGGACAAAATTACTTTGTTTATTTGAAACAGATGAAATGTATAGAAAAATACAAGTTATGATATGACATCTCATAATAAAAATGAGACTACAAAATCAAATTGTGTTCTTCTTGCATGCTGCTTCCAAAATAAACCACTCTACTTGTATAATAACTATTTAAGTTCTATAATTTTGGCATAAAATAAATAAAACGGGGTAACGATAATCGTTTTAACAATTAATACTATTTAATTTATGTATTAATTTGTAACACTAAGCTCATGTTTTAAAAGACTTAGTTTTGTTATCAAAAAATGGGTAGCGGCGCAGCTTGTTGCCCGTTTACCATCTATCTCGATGTAAATTTGTAACACGAAGTTTTAGTTTTATTTATTTAAATAATTTGATTAATATTTAACATAATTATACAAATTGACGAGGTTCATATTTTTTGACCAAATATAAAAGCGAAATTAACATAAATTTATATAATTATAATCCCACCAGTTATAAAATGATCTAAAAAATGAGAATGAGAATGAGAAATCAAATTGTATACAAGCTATTGATTGAATCAATATACAATGAGAATGCAAAATCAAATTGTATACAAAGACAAATGATAACACAATCTATGATTCTATGAAGACAATGCCTACCACCACGAAATATGTATGGTCCATTCTTTTTTATTGTGGCGTACATCAAACCCTACTCAAATTTGTTTCAACTTAAAACAACTTTGGTTTTTTAGTTTAGATTTAACAATGAGCATCACGTATTTGATTCTTATTTCTTTTTGCAAAAGTCGCTAGGCGGTCCCCAGTTAACCTTTGATATAACAGCCATAGAAAATACGTGAAAATAATATTCATTCTTTAATATAACAGCCATAGAAATTATGTTTTATTTTTTCAAAGTCAAACTCGACCCTAGTTAACCTACTAGATCAGATTCTGGCTGAGGTTGGCCGTGTTTGATCGATTACGAGTAATTAGGCGGAGTTGAAGAAAGTCGCCTCGTCAGCCTACCTTGTAGCAATTACTCGAGGACTACTCGGCCTAGACCTTGTTTTACAACCATGAATTAAATATATAAAAAATTGTTTTTTTAGTTTAAGACTAAGGAGCTATTTGGAAACTTCTAATGGGCAAGTGATGAAGCATTAAGTGGTTTGAACCACTAAGTGCTGAATCAGTAAAATATTTGAACCATTAAGAGCCAACCATTCAGATGCAAATGTCTGACCAATTCAGATAAAAGGTCTTAATCATTCAGACTCAGTCTTCAGAGCCAATGTCTAAATCATTCTGACATCTTTAATAAAGGCATGGTTTATTCGCACGCGCCATTTGTCTTTTTGCACACTCAAAGCGCCTCGCTTAGGCCAAAGCGCAGCGCTTTGGGACTGGTCAAAGCGCAACGCTTTGGGACTTGTCGTAGTTCGGTGAAAGTTGATAGTTTTGTTAGTCCAGCAAGATACAAACTTTTCACGGTACGGATCCAACCAGGATTTCCTCAAATAATCAAAAACCTCTGAAATAAAAAAAAACTTAAATAGTCAGTTTTTGTTATTATATAAAATTTGAACATAATTATGTAAGAAAGACTCACGTTCACGGCCATCTTCTTTCAGCTGTGCTTCAAGGTTTTCCAAGTTATACCTGTATATTTCCTCGGTCGTAGACTCGCACAATATCCAAAATGTACGTACGAATTCCTTCCACTGCTTGTCAGAGAATTTCTTTTTGCTATTCTTGTTAATATTTTGTTGAATATGGAACCGACAAAGATACTTATGGGCTTTTAGAAAAACTTGTTCACACGCGTTAATTAGCGCAAGATCCCTGTCTGTTAAAATCACGCGCGGTTCCATACAGCTACCAACATAGACTTGATCCTCTGCAACACCTATAGATAGTTCTCTAACTTCTCAGCGGAAATTACCGCACAAGCAGCCGTAAACGATTTGTTTGTCGACGTCATGCCTACGACCTGAACAAACGGCAGATTGTACATGTTCGTTTTGTAGATGGCGTCAATCATTAGAACATGCGGGAAGGCACACCACATAGTGAAGGATTTTTTGTGAACAAATAACTCATCTTCAACTGCGTTCGATATCTCATTCGTGCGCATGTAATAAGTGTAATCTTTTTCGAGAAGAATATTTTCAAGTTTTTGCATCGGAGACTTACCGACATTTTTTCCGGCGTTGATTTTCTGAATAGAGTTGTGTATATCTTTCGGAATAAGCTTTCTAGCCGGATTGTTTTTCGTCAGCGTTCGCCAGATACTACGGTTGAGAATATCTTGCTCTGCCAGTTGCTCAACCAGTCTTTTATCATCCGAAGAAAGCCTTCTCGCATACGCGTGACCCTCTAGATTTTCGATAGGAGTGTGGTTATGCTTCGGCTTCGTCACATCGATCCTCCAAACACTTCCGGATGACTCCGAAAACCCGATCATCTCGAACGGGCAGCCTATTTTCTTGCTACCCGTTTTCTCTGTGTAGCTATACTGTTATGCTCCCCACCAAAAGTACATTGAAACCAAATCTTGTAATTCTCTCCTCTTTTATTCGACCTCTTAATCACAATGAGGTAGCCATTGTCTTTTGCCGTGTCTTGTACCCAACGCACCAACTCTTTACGTGACGAAAAGGTCTGCGTTGTATCAAACGAAAATGTAACCGGGTAACAGCCTTCCTCGTCAACAGAGACATCCTCCGGCCCACCATCGTCACCGAGGTCCGAATAGACTTGATGTTCAAAGCTCTGCTGACAACCGTAACTGTGGTCTGCATAACACTCCTGCTGCGCAAATCTGTGCTCGCCACCGTAACCGAAATTTGGATAACCTGATTGTGCGTTAGGAAGACCGTACGGATACTCAACATGAGGATACGCTTCATCTCCGTAACCGTAATTCGAATAACTTGGTTGTGCGTAAGGGTCCTCTGCAGGGGTATTCAAATCCAGCTTCACCGTGTTATCACGATAACGAATGCGGATACAACCTCCTCCTCCCTCAAATTGGACGAGACCGGTTTCTCATACGAGCTATGGACCGAAAAGATAGTTGCTTAACTACGACATCGTTTTTTTGAAGACACGCAACTAATACAACAAAACCGCGTGTTATTTTAAAGAATCACAACTAAAACAACAAAACCCTAGCTTGTTTGGATTTGGAAAAATATATCGAATACCTAACTCTTGTACATGGCCAGCTTTTAAAAGCAAAAATTTGGGGTCGAAGCGCCGTGCTATAGCCAAAGCGCGTCGCTTAGGGTTCACGGGACACCTCGTACAGCCTGAAACCTCGTACAACCTTTATGTCTCTTAAACATCAGTCAAGTCACCTTTTGTCGGTCAAAGAAGTCCTAAGCGCCCCGCTTTGGCCATAGCGGGTCGCTTTGCAGTGTAAAAATAGGAAGGACCGTGTGTGATCCTTAATAAATGGTGTAAGGATACTACGTTGAAAGTTGATTGATTTAACTTACCCATAATTTTTTTTTCGGAAAATTATCTTGAAAAATAAAATGTCATTTTTATATTTGAACATGTAGCGTGAATAGTTGCTTCGTAGGCGTTTAGTCATGAGTTGTTTTTGTTAGGCGTACGTAATATCTTTAACATATAAATGGTAGGTTGAAAAGAATATCAACCGCTAAGGCTACTTGGTATGGGGGCGTCCAGACCCGTCTTGAGGTGTCGCAGGGCCTCAACACCATGCCGGGTGGTACGTCGTCGTCGTGCACGTCTCACAGGAGACGATGAAGCCGGGGCATGTGGAGACAAAACTATACACACACACACCTATACATACAAACACACACACACACACACATATATATATATATATACACATAGTGGATGGATCATAAGAAAACTAGTTTAAATGAGAAAACCAATAAACTAACTAAAAGCCAAAAAAACATATCAAATTTTATTTTATTTTTTTTGATTTTTTTTATAAAAATTCGCTATATATATTATATAAAAAAACTTAAAAAAATAAAAATAAAAAAAAACATATAATGCAAATGTGCAACATATACATATAATGCACATGTGCAGTACACATATAGTGCACATGTGCTGTACAAGTTTTTTTTTTTTTTTTAAAAGTTTTTTTATACATAATATGCAGCGATTTTTTATAAAAAATTGTTAAAAATAAAAAATAATATATATATATATATATATATTATAGGAAGGTTCATTGCTGTACAAGTTTTTTTTTTTTTGAAAAAAAAAAGTTTTTTATACATAATATGCAGCGATTTTTTATAAAAAATTGTAAAAATAATATATATATATATATATTTATATAGGAAGGTTCATTGGGGAACACTAAAAAAGTATATATATATTAGGGGAAGGTTCATTGGGGAACACTAAAAAAGTGGGGAACAGTGGGGAACCGACTCAAACGAACTCTGATTTGACTCATTCCAGCGGATAACTAGGTCATTTAAAAAACCTGTAACCGAATAACTAGGTCATTTAAAAAGCTACGTATTATTTTTCTTATTCATATTAAGTTTGGGTTGAGCTCCCTTGTTTGGCTTGCTAAAGTTAATTAGATCATTTAAAAAAACTAAGTCTTTACTCTTTACCTGCATCTAAAACCCACCGGTCTTTTACTTTATTGTTATATTTGTATAATAAGTATTATTTTTCTTGTTTGTTTTATTTATACATATGTGCAAGATATACGAACTCTTCAAAACTTCTAGAAATATATGAGAGGGCTCGAAAATTATTGAGCCGAGAGCGAACTTGAAATTCAGCTCGTTAGCATTTTCAAGCTAAGCTAGATCGTTTAGCTTCGAAATTGGTTCATTCATGAAGCATACTAGTGGAGACTTGTATTACTAGATTATTTGATAAATTATTATATATAATTTATAAACTTCTTAGCTACAGTAAATATTGTCTTTTATGATTTTTTTCATCTTTTTTTTTCTTTTCTTTTTAAGTTTCAATCTAACCTGGTGTTGTACATGTAACAAAACGAACAGTCTATTATTGACCGAACAACGCCAGTACCAAAATTGATATTCGTTTTTATTGTTTCGATCGATGTAAACTCATCTCGATATTTTTTTGGTCGTATCATGACTTTTTTTTGTTTCTCTTTCGGTAAGTGTCGGTATCTTAATGAACTAAAGCAATATCAAACGAATTTCTGCCATTAACGTTATTTTTACTATTGCGTCTACTTTTCCATTAAAAATTGGGTCGTCCTGACGCAGCGCGCTGGTATAACCCACTAGTTAAATCTAATTGATCGTATTAAATAATAACCATATGACCCAACATCTGTGTGGTTTAGGTTTTTACTTTGGGTTTCTTTTTTTATTGGGCTAAGCCCTAAACAATAAAATCTACATACGTCAAATCACATCTTTTTTGTTTGTAATTTGATTTTTCTCTATTTTGAGCTAATAAAGCCCAATGGCAACAACCAGAAGAGAACTATTGGCCCAACGACAGCAGCCCTGCACTACTGCAAACCCATTACTTATGAATGAGAATGAGAATGAGAATAGAGATGGGCATAATCGGGTTTTATTATTACCCGGAACCGGTTCCAACCCGAAACCGGTTCTGCTTGGATGTCATTGGAACCGGGTATGGTGTGGAACCGTGTCCGGTTCCTACCCGGGTTCACACCCAAGAATATGGAACCGTGTAGAACCGGGTACGGGTATTATGGAACCGGGTATGGTGTGGAACCGGGTATGGTGCGGAACCGGTTCCTGATAGTGTTCAGAACCGGTTCCTGACAGTAAAAACCTGACTTTTACTGTTCAGAACCGGTTCCTGACAGTAAAAACCTGACTTTTACTGTTCATAACCGGTTCCTGATTAAAAAATCGTTTTTTTTTTTTATATAAACCCCTTCCTACTTACCGGTTCCTGATAAATGTTATCGTTGGTGTTTTAATAAAGTTTGTGTAATGTTTCTTTCTATTGTGTTTGTTATGTTTGATTTTTATTATTAGTGACATTGATAAATAAAAATAGTAACAATAATCGGTTAAAATTAAAAAACAAATTAATCGGTTACAATATATAAAAAAAATTAACCGGTTACAAAAAAAAATAAAAAATTACTCAGAACCGGTTCTAGTAAGATTTTATTTCTTTGATCGTTTACTAGCGGCAGGTGCAACACTTTCCGATGAGTTTCTCTTAGGTGCGGGTACCTCGGTACAATCGTCGTCCGAATCGTTAGTCTCCACTTCTTCGTCCTCCTCTTCGTCAACAATTTTATACTCTAACTCAACTTCATCTTCTATACTAGTTTTATGTTGAACACGATCAACGGCATCCAAATGGTCCTTTAAGCATATTGCCATCTCTAGCGATTCCGGAGTTAGTCTTGTTCTTCTAATTGACAAAACCCTGCCACTAAGAGAAAACACACTTTCCGAAGCTACCGTGGAAGCTTGGACCGTTAGTATATCACGAGCCATGGTGGCTAGAATCGGGTATTCGGATTCTTTCGATTTCCACCATGCCAAAACATCAAATTTCCTATACTCCTCGGTGGTCATAGTAAGCGAATACTGATTTTTTTTATATCTCCCAAGTTCACTTGTTGGTTCACTACCCCTTTGTTGTCTAGCGGTCTCGTCTCTAACGACATTCAACATGGTTATAAGTGGATCCCCGCTTGTTTCATCGTTAGAGGCCGTGGACCGAGACTCAAACAAATTTGTATGATTTTTTTCACCATATTTTTTAAAATAATGATCAAAAAGTTTGGCCATACACTCATTGAATATTTTTTTTTTTGCTTTTAAAGTTGGATCCTCCTCATGCATATCCAACTTATCATAAATTTCATCAATTAAATCTTCAACACCCGGTACGTATAAAGCTGGATTTAAAGCAGCGGCACATAGAAAAACGGGTGGTAATTCTCAAAAATATTTTAAAAATTTTTGAATCATTGGTCTCGTCATATTCCTTAACATGTCACTAGAATTTTCAAACTTTTTAAAATTAGTTGTAATCAAATAGAATTGGTCCACAACTTTAGAACTAGTAGGATAATAAACACCGGAAATCAAAGTCGTAGTTTTAAAAACTTGTAAAAAAGTACTTAGGTTATTAATATTTTTCCAAGCCGTGTCGGGAAAGGGGACGACAAGGTACTCATCACTTAAAGTTGTATGAAAAGATTTTAAAGTGCCCATTTGCTTTATAGCCATTTCAAACATATGACAAGTTGAATTCCAACGAGTCGGTATATCCCAATTCGGTCCAATAATTTTTTGGTTGACATCTTTACAAAGTTTTTTATATTCTTGATATCTTTCTTTTCCACTTTTGAAAACATCTTGGAGCATAGCTCTAAATGCTATAATAAAATCCGATACAAATTGATCTTTAAACCGGTTTGCACTACTAAGTTAATAATATGTGCAACACATCGTGTGTGAAAAAAAAACACCATCAAGTATCGGTTTGTACTTCAACTTTAATTTTTCAATCGCCGTTGTGTTGTTTGAAGCGTTATCAAAGGATATTGAAAAATTTTTATCTTCTAAACCATATTTAATTATTGTGCCATTTATAATTTTATAAATATTTTCTCCCGTATGAGGAGAAGGAAACTCGTCAAACGCAATCGTACGCTTCATCATTTGCCATGTATCGGGATCAACCCAATGAGCGGTGACACATATGTACGATTCCGGTAAATCATGTGGAGCCGACCACACATCACTAGTTAGGTTTACACTAGTTTTTAAATTCTTAAAAAAAACAATTAAATCTTTTTTTGCATTTTCCCATAAACTTAAACAAAGACGTTTTAAAGTGCGACGACTTACATGTTTATAGCGAGGTTGTAGCGTCTCCCGAATAAGATTTGTAAGATCGGGGTCGTCGAAGTGTCCAAACGACAACGCTTTTTGTATCACCAACTTCGCCATCCGATCGCGAGCTAATTTTTGCTCATAACGAAAAATGGTACCATCTTTGGATAGTGGAACTTGACCGGATGTCATTTCCTTTAAGACTTTGCAATACTTATTAATATGCTTCGTTAACGTTGAGTTTGATTCCTTGGCTAATAACGATCCACAATATTTACATTGAGCTTTTTGCGAGCCGCCACTCATCTCGACCAACTCCCAATTGCTCCAAACTTCCTTACTGCGATTATGAGACAATGTTCCAACCATATATGGAACCGATTTATCTTGAGGAACATTGTTAACGGATTGGGAATTTGCGTTTTTGGAACTCTTTGAGGCCATTTGTTGATTAGAATGTGAAAAAGAACAAGAAAGAAATGTAACAAGAAGAGTAGATATAAGAAATTGTGTGCTAAACAATAGATTTCTAAACAATATATATAGAATCGGTTCCAACGGTCAGGAATCGGTTCCAACGGTCAGGAACCGGTTCCACGGTAACATTTTAACGGCTATAACCGGTTCCAACGGTAACATTTTAACGGCTATAACCGGTTCCAACGGTAACATTATAACGGTCAGGAACCGGTTCCAACGGTAGGAACCGGGTACGGGTAGGAACCGGTTACTACCCGATTCAAATGGTAAAATTGTGGAACCGGGTTGGAACCAACGGATATTTTGAACCCGGAACCGGTTCTACTTAATGTCGGGTAGGAACTGGAACCGGTTCCAGTTCGGTTCTACCGGTTCGGGTTAGGAACCGGTTTTTATGCCCATCTCTAAATGAGAATGACATCCATGATCCATCTGAACCTTTTGGAACCTTTCGGTCGAGTGGCACAAGGGGCTAATAAAGTTGTACGGGTTTAAATCTTACAAAGTGTAAATTAGGTGAATTTAAGGAGTATATTTTCAAAGGATGTATGTTTGCCGTTAAAAAATCTAATTGGCTTGAACAATAGTTTATAATCAAATTTTAAATCACCACGGTTACCAAAATCAACATAAACTCGACTAATTAAAATATATGTGAATACGTTTACTAAATCTATGGGCACAATTATTAATTTGGATAGTGGAAGGTCATCATCCATTTAATCATAAACATTATTATTTAATCCTTTAATAAGTGTTTTTTAAAGCTAACTCGGACGCTCTAATCCTACTTATAAATCTATATAATTGTCCATTATTATGTATTATGCATGCTAGAACCCTCAACCACTAAGGAGATATATGTTCTATAGTCTTAATATCGCTAGGCTAAATACCATTTAGTCTTTTCTACATACCTTTTTGGCTTAAAACAATTGTGTTTTTGATTCAACCTATGAGTATGAGAGAAGTTTCTGTTTGATTTCCGGCTTCTTGTTGTTTTGTTTCAAGGGTCTTCTACATGTTTTATGCCTATTCATTTGTAGTTCTTTTTTTTTCTCTTGTGTTTGTAGTGGGGCTTGTTTGTAGTGAGGTCGGTTTCTCTTAGGTCGTGGTTCATGATCATATTCTTGTTGCTGTTATCTAGCTTCTTTCTAGTCGGTTTTACATTTTTTAATAAATTTTTAATTGTTCGTAAAGAAAACCACGGAACCTTAGCCCATAAAGGGTATGTTTGGCAAGTAGTTTTCAGAAGTTTCTAGCTTTAAGCTTTTAAGAAAAAAATCCTAATCAATAAAAAGCCTTGTTTGGTTGAAGGAGCTTGAAGCTTTTAGGTTAGAAGCTTGAATCTTTTGGTTAAACGCTCATACTAGTAGCGTTTAGAAGGAGCTACAAACTTTTAGGGAAAAAATGACCATTTTAACCTCTAAAGATAATAAACTTTTTAATGTTCATTTTGGTCATTTTATACATTTCATTAAAAGCTCCAGCTACTCTGCCAAACACCTAAATATTCTAAAAAGCTACAGCAACAGCTACCAACTACAGCTACCGGCATCCAGCCTCCAACCACCAGCTACTTTTGCCAAACATACTCAAAATCTCGCGATATATAACTTATACCACAAGAACTCGTCTTTTGGCACGTAATATTCATCGAAAAGTCCTTGAAAATGTTATATGTTTTTCATTTAGTTAATTTCGTCTTTCTTGTCAAATTAAACACTAGGATATCTTTAAAATTGTAGATTTTTTTACACTTGTCCCACTTCTGATTATAATTTGTTTTAAGTAAGTTCTACTTCAACGCCCAAATGACTAATTTAACCAAAAAAAATATAATCAAACAATTATTTAAACAAACTTCAACCCTTGTCCACTCTAGATCAAAAGTAATTAAATCAAACATATAGATTGACATGTATCCTTAAAAACAGGAAAACAAAACAATGGGCAGCAACCTTCTTGTCGGTAAAACCAGTTTCACAAACCCAAAACCAGCTGCTCCGCCCACCAATCCTCTATATCACCCCCACCCTACTTATCATGCACCCTCATCACCCCCACCAAAAAATAACCACAAATTTCACATTTTGAATTCTGGGTTTTCATCTTTATCCAATTTCAGTTAGTGGGTCTCAATCTTTATCCAATCTTTCACAACTTTTTTCAATCAAATTTCACATTTTGAATTCTGGGTTTTCATCTTTATACAGTTTCAGTTAGTGGGTCTCAATCTTTTTTCTTCAAAATGGATAAAAATGGCATTTTTTCCAGCCCATTAGGGCTTGAAATCTCATTAAACCACCACCAGCAAAACCCTAATTTCCACCACCGTCAACCACCGTTCGCCGGAACCGGAACCACCTCCGGCGCCGCCGTGAAACAGCCATACCCATATGTTCACAAACAAAGAGCTTCACCAATTAGTGATGAAGAAATTCCGGCCACCACCACCACCACCGACGACAGCGGCGGCGCCGGTGACGGAATGTTGAGAAAAGGGTCGCCGTGGCAGAGGATGAAATGGACGGATAATATGGTGAGGTTGTTGATCATGGTGGTTTTTTACGTCGGAGATGAGGTGGGGTCCGATCAGGTTTCCGACACGGCGGCGAAGAAAAAAGGCGGCGGAGGTGGTGGCGGTGGTGGTGGTGGTGGGGTTATGCAGAAAAAGGGGAAGTGGAAATCAGTTTCTAAAGCAATGATGGAAAAAGGGTTTTATGTATCTCCACAACAATGTGAAGATAAATTTAATGACTTAAATAAAAGATATAAAAGGGTTAATGATATATTGGGAAAAGGGATAGCTTGTAAAGTTGTTGAGAATAATAGTTTGTTGGAAACAATGGATCATATTCCTTTGAAGTTGAAGGAAGAAGTGAAGAAATTGCTTAATTCTAAGCATCTTTTCTTTAGGGAAATGTGTGCTTATCATAATACTTGTGGTGGGGTGTCGGCGGTGGCGGTGGTGGTGGCGGAGGAAGCGGTGTGGGTGTGGGGGTAGCGCGTCCTTCGCCACCATTGGACGCCACGGCTAATGAACACCCTGCGCACCACACGCAAAAATGTGTGCATTCGAAGGATGAAGAAGACGATGAGGAAGATGGGGATGATGAGGAGGAAGATGATGGTTTAAGCAAGCGGAAAAGAAGTCGAATGGAGGAGAATGATGGGCGCGGAGAGGGTGATTCGACGATTTAATGGCGAGTTGAGTTCGGTGATTCAAGATTTGACAAAGAGTGTGTGGGAGAAGAGGCAATGGATGAAGGTGAAGAGGATGCAATTGGAAGAACAAAGATTAGGGTTTGAAGGTGAGACATATGAATTGGAGAAAAGGAGATTGAGATGGGTTAAGTTTTGTTGGAGTAGAGAAAGGGAAATGGAGTTGGAGAAGATGAGGAATGAGAGAATGAAGCTTGAGAATGAAAGAATGGTGATCTTGTTGAGGCAAAAAGAAAGAGAGTTGGTTGATGTTTAACAATGATAATGGTATTCATCAAATGTTCATAAGAGGACTAGTTTAGTGATGATCAATCTTTCAATATAGCATTGGTTATAGAATAGGATCAAATAAATGATGACAAACTTAAAAATGTTTGAGAAATAAGTCTCACTTGACTTAACATGACTAAAGTCACTTTCCTCAGTTTTAACCAATTTTATTAGGATAATGTACCAATGTTTAAAGAATGGTGATCTTGTTGAGGCAGAAAGAAATAGAGTTGGTTGATGTTTAGTGATGATCCATCTTCCAATACTGCCTTGGTTATAGAATATGATCATATAAATGATGACAATCTTGAAATGTTTGAGAAAGAAGTCCCACTTGACTCAACATGACCAAAGTGTCACTTGTGCAAATATTCGTAGGGACTGAAAAAAAAAGTGTGTTTTAAAGAATTCACGGGGATATGATGTGACAGTTGTCTGGGCATGTTTGTAAGCATACGCATTTCCATGGCACGTGTTCTTTTTACTGATGCAAAAATTAATTTCACACGCATGTCAATACATCCATAGTAAATTATTTCTTACGGCTTACACGATAATTAGACTAAAAAAATAGATACGCCCAGTTTGCTCATTTTTACTGTGACCGGCCCTATGCCACTAAAACTATATAATCATATAACCTTTTTTTAGTGTGGATTGAGTTATGGATAAAACATTAAGCCAAACTGTATTTTTACTAGCGAGAAATTGTGCTAATTACTTCTTATGCCTTAAACGATAATTATACAAAAAAAATAAACACGCCCAGTGGGAATCGAACCCACAATCGCCTGATTAGAAGTCAGAATCCTTATCCATTAGGCCATGGGCGCTTGTTGTTTAATACTCCAACAACTTTTTACTTTAAACCTATCTATTAAATATTTGTTTTAAAGGATCATAATTTAAAACCTGAAACATACATTCTTTTGTATTAGATGATTTCAAACATTATTTTATTCTTGTTGAACAAACGCAACTAATAAAATATAAATGAAAAATGAATTACAACATTATATTGGATACCCTTAATTTTCAATAAAGGAAACAAGAACATTTGGGTCAACATTTCAAGTAAAAGAATCGAAAAAAACGTCAAATTTTTCCTAAATTTACACTACCGTCAGAACATCAAGGTGTAACCTCTGTTGCCCCTTGTTACAAGGAAGGTCCGCCCTAACTCCTACAACACGATAAATAAATTAATCACATTGGATCGGGTGTGGATGAGAGCGATACTAACTTCATATAGAATATCCTACCACATACCATCAACGAGTTTTAGATGCGTTAGTTGTGACGAGAAAACTTCACAGTTAAACATACTAGAGCGGTAGCAATCCATAATGAGCAACCTCAAAAGAGCTTTTACGCAACCAAAAAGAAATTCATCATCCCATGGTGAGCAAAACAAACAAACAATACTAATTACCCAAACAAAGAGAACATCTCTTGAGCATATTAATTTATAAATTACACCAAAAACTGCGATACAACAAAACAAGAAACCCCCTTTTATTCCATTCATGATCAATCTATATTAAGATCAGAAGAGGCATTAAAAACTTTTATCACAATTTGAAACTTCCTATAACAAAACTTTGCCCCAAACCAAACCGTGGAATGCATAATATAACACATGTTTAAAATTATGTCGCGAAAGGGTGCGCGCAGACGGTTTCTAATCTTCAAGCTCGATGATCTTAACAACCGAAGCATCTCCAACCTTTTGACAAACGACGACCCGATCGTGTGATTTGATCACTCCCGAGGCTTTTCCATGGTCTAGGGCAACCTTTAGAACGGATTCATTTGTTGCACTTGTAGATTCAGCCTGAAAATACAAGAATTGGATTACTAAATTCCAACTTACATTAAAGGACAATAAAGAGATGTTAATGTTTTGATTATTACTTTTGTTTATATCACAAATATTTATTATTACTAAAAGTAGTTAACACCATAAAAAAATCCACTGGAAAAGACAAAATGACTCGAAAAAACATTTTTTATTAACGTTTAATCGACTTAACGAAATCCGCATTTTTATTATATAATTACGGAATCTGAGAGTAGTTAAAACTATAGAAAAATCCACTGGAAAGACAAAATGACTTGAAAAAACTATTTTTATTAGACTTTTAATTGATTTAACGAAATGCGTCAGTTTTTCATATAAAAATATCCTTTTTTAACATTTGATTATCTGATTCCACATTTAATTACCTTCAAAATGCACGTCCAAACACTCCCTTAGTAGGATTTATTTGGGGATTGTCGCAAGATGAAATTCGTTCTAAATCAACAATTAAAATAAAAACTTACGGGATGTCGAGGATCAGCAAGCATGGGGAAAAGACCTCTGACAATAAGTGATTGCCTTGCCTAATTATTCATTTCAAATTTAAAAAAGAATTAGTTTTATATAAAATAAAATGTTGTTAAAAACAAGAGAGAATAAAACACACCTCAAATGCACCACTGAAACTCCAACGTAACTGATTAGTCTTTAACCTTGGAATAACAACTGATAGAACCGGCATTGTTGGCCGATACTTCGCGATTAATCTGCATTTTAAACGACTTATTTTTTAGCATTCATCATTCTTTTTATTTACTAAAGTGCCACCTGTTGTAATTTCAAAATACCTTGCAGCCCTTCCGGAAGAAGTGAAGCAGATAATAACAGACGCCTTCACTTTAATGGCTGCACGAACCTAAAATATGCATTAAAATACTGATCAGGATCTGGCATTAGTGGAAAAAAGAAACGATTCGGGTTAAAATGTGAAAAGGATACAAGTAGGGTGCGAGCTGACCCACTCGTGAGCTACTTGAGATCAGCTCGTTAAAAGCTCGAATCGAAACAAACTTAAATGAGCTCAAGCACGAGCTTCATATACCGAGCTTGACTAGGCTCATGAACCTAAAAGAGCCTCTTTATTTATATAGATATAGTAAAAATACATATTACTATATATAATAAAAATAAAATATAATTCATATAAATATATAATTACGATAAAATAAATCATGTTATATAATTTTATAAGTATATATAAAAATAAGTATAAATAATATTATCAACTAATAAACGAGCGAGTTAAGCTTGAAAAATTACTCAAGAGCCAAGCTCAAGCTTTAGACATAGGGCTCAAAAAGAGCCAAACTCAAGCTTGAAAAAACTACTCGCGAGCTGAGCTCAGAGTTTTACACATAGAGCCCGAAACGAGCCGAACTCGAGCTTAGGGGAGCTCGGGCTCAGCTACATTCTTAGAAACGAGCAAGAAAGCAAGGATACCGCAGATGAAGCAATTGATTCCAAGTGAGTCATTGGTTCTCCGACATATTTGACAGTTTTCTTGAAATAAAGATCTTGGTTGAAAACCTTCTCTGCCTATAAAATTTAACGACATCTCATCAGCACAAGGTTACCGCACAAGAAAAATTAAAATTCCAACCGATGAGATGTTAGTATGTTACCTCAGCACAGATTTTACCAACAATAGATATTGTTTCAACAGGGTATAATCCACGCAGAGTCTCGGCACCAAGAAGAATTGCATCACTTCCTGCAAAATTATGATGATTTTATAATTGGTAAATTGACTTTTGACGTATAAATTGACTGGAATTCAGACAAGAAATTAACCGTCTAATACAGCATTAGCAACATCAGTTGCTTCTGCACGAGTTGGTCTTAAATTGTCAGTCATGCTATCCACAACACGAGTAAGCACTGCGGGTTTTCCAGCCATGTTGCACTTGTAAAGAGCAGCTTTTTGAAATAAAAACACCTGCATAATTTACACTAGTCAGATTAAAGCTTGAACAAACATTATATTATATGTACTATGAATATGCTATTTTGTCACATCAATCAACTTTAGCCCCTCAACTTTGGTAATGACATGTTAAACCCCTTAACTAAAACAACTTTAGCCCCTCAACTTTAACAATGACATGTTTAGCCCCTGACCAACATCAAACTTTAGCCCCTCAACTTTAATAATAAACAACTTTAGCCCCTACATTTTAACAATAATATGTTTAGCCCCTGAACTACATCAAACAACTTTAGCCCCTCAAATTTAATAATAAACAACTTTAGCCCCTCAACTTTAAGAATGGCATGTTTAGCCCCTTAACTAAAACAACTTTAGCTCCTCAACTTTAATAATAAACAACTTTAGCCCCTCAGCTTCAATAATGACATGTTTAGCCCCTAACTTTAATAATGACATGTTTAGCCCCTTAACTAAAACATCAAACAACTTTAACTCTTACAATTTGCTTATTTTCTCTCTGTTTCGAACCCGCTGCGGAGCGCGGTTGGTATAGTTTATAAATAAAAAGAGAAAAGGCCCATAGTGATATGAAATTACAAAAATTAACAATTTCAGTTCTCCCAAAATAAATGTAAATAATAAATACCTTTTCCGGTGGAAGATCAATGCCAAGATTTCCACGTGAAAGAATAATACCGTCTGCCTCTTGAAGGATCTCATCAAAGTGAGTTAGACCCTGTAGAATAAGTTGAAGATATTAATGAATACAAAGACAAAAAGACTTTATTTTGAAAAAAAAACAAAAAGATATAAAAAGATACAAATAATTACCTCAACATTTTCAATTTTTGCAAATATTTGGGTTTGACTAAGATCACCAAGTTTGGAAAGAAATTCGCGTGCCTGAAATTGTGTCAAAATGATTGGAACAACGCGCAATAAAGTAAAGTGGGGGGGTTGCACATATGGAAATATAAATAAAGCCAAATTCTTAAAAGCACACTTACTTCACGGACATCCTGTGCATGTCGAGTGTATGACAATGAAAGGAAGTCGATTTTGTTTGCCACACCCCACGAGCTAATGTTCTGAAATAGAAGATAAAAACCATCAACACAATTTTCCAAATAATGAATAAATAAAATAAAAAAATTACATAACTACAGAAACAAGGTTGATTTTACTAAATAGCCATTATTTGGTCACTATACTTCAAAACTAATCATGGAAATTGTCCAACTCATCAAAACATGTTATTTTAAGATAATTGGACAGAAAATCATCAAAACAGTCCAGTAGGTTTTGTTTTCTTTACAAGAAGTCAAGAATGAATGAAAAGTCATCCAATGATTACAAGCCCTAAGTGAGTTAGAGCCTCTATCTAAACATGATGATGAACCTAAAAGTATTTGATGTGTAGAAAATATTATTTCCATTAATTAAGATATTTAATGTGCAGTATAGTGACCAAATGATTTGCTACAGAGCACAATGATATAAGATACTTTATTTGATTACTATCTTTTTTAAACTAAAGGTAACCAACTAGAACGCAAACTAGGATCTACTATGTGCAATTATAACAGACTATATAGTTTAATGACCGGGCACTGTGTTCTTAATACGTTGAGCTTCAAATTTTTTATGTGATTGTGTAAGAAGCTTTTAGATGCAGAATAATATACCGCCTAGATAAGAATATGGAAGCATAAATCCCCTTAAAATGGATAAAAATTAAATGAACATGCTCACCACTTTATCTTTTTCGGTGAGAGTAGGTAGATCAATATGAATTTGGGAGGCATGGAGAGTAAACAAGGCCCCAGCTAGAGTTGCAGAATTCTTTATCGTGCAATGAACATCTACACCATCCACTTTATCAACCTGCTCAAAACCAGTCATTAACATTTCATATTTCATTTTCTAGACGGACTTTATGCTTTCAGAATTTGATTTTGCATGTGTTTGCTTAACTTGGGGTGTGGATGCGTGAAAAGCATGTGTTGTGCTATGGTTTCTAAAATGAATTGAGAAAAAAGAAATATTATACCTCCAGCCAAACAGAGGTGGTTTCACTTCCTGTGAACAGGTATTGACCGACAAAAATGGTGTCACCCTTCTTCACAGCCTGTAAAACATAAACAGCCTCGTAAGCATATAGCGGCCACTAATAAAGGGGTCAGAATTAACTAAGATCGCGTACACACACATCTTTGGATCATATAGGCGTGGCAGTCCACCAGAATGCAAAACTTAAAGAAATTTTTTGGGTTTTATATTACATTAAATAAAGAGTAAAATGGCATTTTCGTCCCTGAGGTTTGGCTAGTTTTGCGACTTTCGTCCAAAGGTTTGTTTTTTCGCATCTGGATCCAAAAGGTTTAAAATCTTGCCATTTTCATCTGGCTTGTTAACTCCATCCAAAATTTCTCCCTTAAGTCATGGGTATTTCGCTCTTTTTTGTTAACTCAAAGGGTAATTCGGTCTTTTTACATAAAGTGAAAATGACTGAATTTCCCTTTAAGTTAACAAAAAAGACGGAAATACCCTTGACTTAACAGAGAAAAATGATGGAGTTAAAGAGCCGGATGAAAATGGCAAGATTTCAAACCTTTTGGATCCATATGCGAAAAAACAAACCTTTGGACGAAAGTCGCAAAACTAGCCAAACCTTAGGGACGAAAATGCCATTTTACTCTTAAATAAAAGCACTACAATTTTGTAGATGACATCAATTACTTAAGTTTAAAACAATATAGATAAGAAAAGAAAAGCCGAGTAAACGATGATGATCAAATATGCGAAACCATTCTCACCTTAGCAAGTCCATCAAAGTTAATTGGTAGTACTTCAGAAGAAGCTTCCTGACCTTTATCAGGGGTCAGAATAACATTGCCATCTTGTTGAAGAGAAATGGCCTTCTCGCTCTTATTCACAACCTGCATCTCAGCGCCAACTGTATCGAGCATTACCTGGAAATAAAAATGAATTATTTTAATACGATTAAGATAAACACTCATATACTTCATGATGATCAAGAGAAGTAGGTAAAAAGGAAAAGGAAAAGGAAAAAGAACACACAGCACAAAGTTTCTTAGTGCTCTTGATCGCGGTCCTTAGATTATCCAAAGTCTCTTGGTGAAACGCAGAATCTCCCCATGAGAAATCGAATCTAGCAACTGCAATGTCCACATCAAGCCATCAATCAAACCACCACAAAAGTTACAGTATTCAACAGCACAATAACATATGTAGCGGTCAGTAAATAAACTTCAATTAACTATATGAGTCAAAGACAACTTCAAATTTCAATAAGAACTTAATAATACAAAGTCTAACATCACTTGAAAATCCACAATCATATAATTCTGGCGTTTGAAAAATACAAGATCCAACATCACTTGCACAAAAAAATAGATCCTATTTGACATCACTACACGAGTATAACAAATCTCCAAGTCGAATAGTCGATCACATGAATTCAATGTCATACCACAAACATGTAAACAAACAGAAAACGTACCAGACATGCCAGCGTTGAGGCAACCAGAGATAATCTCCACAGAACGTGACTTAGGACCTAAAGTTCCAACGATTTTCGTCATAGCAGGGAAGAAATTCTGCAAATACGTAAACAAATTCGCGATTTATTCAATAAAATAAAATCGTTAACAAGCAAACAACTATACGCACATATATCAGGTGAGATTGCACGCGATTGATTCGATATTCAAACAAAATACACAAAAACAACTATAAACACATATATCAGATGAAATCACATGCGATTGGTTCGATATTCAAACAAAATACACAAAAATAACAACTATTCGAACATTTATCAGCTGATATTACACACGATTGGTTCGAAATTCAAACAAAATACACAAAAACAACTATATGCACATATATTAGGTGAGATTACACGCGATTGATTAGAAACTCAAACAAAATACACAAAAACAACTACATACATCAGGTGAAATTACACGCGATTGATTATAAATTCACACAAAATACAGAAAAACAACAACTATACACATATATTAGGTAAAATCACATACGATTGATTACAAATTCAAACAAGATTGACAAAAACAACAACTACATATATCGGGTGAAATTACACGCGATTGATTATAAATTCACACAAATACACAAAAACAACAGCTATACACACATATATCAGGTGAAATTACATACGATTGATTATAAATTCAAACAAAACTGACAAAAAAAAAAACCTATACGCACATATATCAAGTGAAATAACACGCGATTGATCCGAAATTTAAACCAAATACACAAAAACAACAACTATACACACATATATAAGGTGAAATCACACGTGATTTATCCGAAATTTAAACAAAATACACAAAAACAACACCTATACGCACATACATCAGGTGAAATTACACAAAATCGATTCTAAATTCAAACAAATACACAAAAACAACAACTATACATACACATATAAGGTGAAATCACACGTGATTTATCCGAAATTTAACCAAAATACACAAAAACAACACCTATACGTACATATTATCAGGTGAAATTACACGAAATTGATTCTAAATTCAAACAAAATACACAAAAGCAACAACTATACGCACATATATCAGGTGAAATCACACACGATTGATTCGAAAATTCAAACAAAATACACAAAAACAGATCTATGAATTGAAATAATGAAATCTTACAGGTTTCGAAGGTTCCAGAATCGATGCCATTCGGATAGGCTCTTCGAGAAGCAGGTGATTCGAATGCATATTGAGTGATTAACAGAAAAAAAACTGTTTGAAGATGAAATCGAAAGATGTGATTGAAGAAGAATGAATGGAGACAGGTAGCGTGAATCAAATGGGGATATTTTTCGTTGATAAAGAAGAGAATTTGGGGGTGAGTTACTGAGTTCACCGAGTTTTGTTTTCGAACACGTGAAAGTAGAACCCGGTTTTTTTACTTTGTTATAAAACCGCCACATGGTTTCTTTTTCCCCAAGTCAATTGTTTTAATTCAAGACATGATTATGAAAAGTCTCTAAAGCAATTTAAGATCAATAGATATTTAAGATCTAATGGAATTAGAAAGAGAAATGTTACTTGGTATCGTACTGAATTTATTGAATCGAAATATTTTGGTATCGATTCGTTATTGACTTTTGATGTTTCGATACCAGTTCAGTATAGCACCGATATTTACCCTCAAATACTGGTATTGTACTGTAACAGGTATATTCGGTATCGATACCTATTTTTAAGGATTTTCGGTACCGGTTGATACTGAGCTCATCCCTATATAACATTATAGCCTAATGATATTTTAGAAATGAGATAAGGTTTAAGGACCATTGGGTTATCGGTTTGATTCCTACAATGGGGTTTTCCTAGATTTATTGGGTTTCTTCATGAATTGATGTATAAGCATTATATCCTAGTGGAGATGGATATGATCGGGTGATTTCGCTGGTGACACGATGATACTCCAGTAATTCGTCAAATATCCAAAGTTACCGTTTAAAAAAATAGATATTTAAGGAAAACAAAAGTTCGATCATTCGCGTAAAAAGATAGTGGAAATAATAGTAATAAACAATAAAATGTTTGATCATAGTTTTTAACAAATTGGTGATCTTGATTAAACTATAAGTTTATTGGGAATACTATGCGTTTTTTAAATAAATTTAAAGGGATGTAATAGTTCTTATTTATTAGTTTTTATAGATTTGGATTTAGATAAATGAGTTGGGAATAAAAGCATTACGGTTTCGAGTGAATAGTTACCTTTTTATTTATATCGATATCAAACCCTAACTCTTTAACACATGGACATTTCAATTGTCTTTGGCAACCGGTTGACATTAATCCTTCTTTAGTATTTTTAAGATGTTCTTTAAAGTCATAACGAGATTTTTCTTATACGAAACATTTTTTTCCAATCGATCAAATGGAGGCCATCGAGACTCTTAATCACAATCATCATGACTTCATCTTCATTGTAAGTCACTAAGGTAATGCGTAATGAGCCTTACAAAGGCGTGAAATGGTTTAATAACGCGCCTAACACCATCCCTGGCTTATAGAGGCATAAAGAGAGAGAAACATCTATAAAATAATACCAAACAAGAGAAAAAAATGAAAAGTAATAAATGAAATAAGCATTAACCGTTACACATTTTTGAAAAAGTGTCATAATGCTATGTGACAAAAATGGCCATTAGAGGTCATTAACCATTACGAATGGTCCAAGCAAATATTTCAATAAATTTGAGATTTGTATAATTGATAACATATTCTACAATCACATTTCTTACAAGTAATGTTTTCTTTTTCTCAATTCATGTAGATAATAGTGGTTTTATGAACCACATAACTAACTATAAGTAACAAAACCAAATAAACATCACTTTCATCCGTTTTTTTTTTTCTTTCTTTTGAACAAGTTGACCTGACAAAGCGGCAAGACAGCATGCTAATTGCAAAGTCCAAAATCCACCTAAGGGACCTGTCCAATTTAATGTGTGTTCCTTGGCTTGTCTGGTTCCCAAAGAGGCAAAGAGCCACACAAGCATAAAGTGATTGTCTAAATTCCAATTGTTGTATTATGAGGGAGGTCCACTTTTTTATATTAGTTTATCTTTTGTCTCTCATCAAAGGGTGGATTTAGTTTCTGTATGGAGTTAATGTTTTAGAAAATCCGATTTTTATAAGCTAAAAAAAAAAGTCCAATACATGTAGGCTCTAGGCGTCGATTGAAATAATATGTTGGTATTCTAAAAAAATTAGGGAGATGATTTTAATAGTCAATAGCCTCTTAGTCTAGTGGTATCATGTGTTTTTTTTTAACGGTAAATTTGGATCACTGACGGACCATTGAAGTATCATCATGTCACGAGCGAAATCACCCGATCATATACATCTCCACTAGGCATAAGGTCTATACACCAATTCAGAGGGAACCCAATAAATATGGGAAAACCCTCTTGTGTGATTCAAACCTAAGACCTAGTGGTCCTAAAGACTTATCCCACCACCAAGATGCCACTAGGCTATAAAGCTCTAGTGGTATCATGTGTTAATCTCCATCTAAATTGTACATGTTCGAGTCTAATAAGATTTTTTTTATTTTTTTAATTTATTATTATTATTATTATTTATTTATTTATTTATTTTGTGTGTGTGGGGGGTGGGGGGTTGAGAGAGTAGAAAACTATCTCATTGTTCTCAGAATGTACACGTGGAAAGTAAATCGTGTTCGTCATTTCTGCGTTTCGGCTTCAACGCAAAAGCATGTCTTGCCACATACATAACTCGCGTGTCTTCCTAAACTTTATTTTGTCCCATTCCATGGAATCGTTCAACTTGAACACCCCAACAGATTCTCCAAACTCACTCGCAACGACTAGTAAAAGTTGTTGATCATATGGTGTAGGATCGAGAAAAAGTAATTGCTCTAACAAAACAATAAATAAATTAGTGTTTTGTACACGCTATCTTTTGTCTTGTGACTATGGAACAGGTTAAACAAATTGTTTGTGGAACTCGAGGTGCACAACAAACCCAGTTTCGGACCTGACCTGGAACCGGTTCCTACCCTATCCGATATGTGGGTACAGATCAGTTCCAGACCCTGGTTTAGAAAAAGGAACACTATCTTCGAATTCTCAGAATGTATGCACGGAAAGTAAATGTTGTTCGCCATTTCTAGTGTTTTGGCTTCGATATAAAGGCGCGTCTTACCGCAAATATAAATCGTGTGCCCTCCTAAACTCTCTGTTTTATCCCATTCGTAGAACTATTCAACTTAAATACCTCAAATGCATTCTCCAAACTCGCCCACGATGACTAGTATCCCGTTTATTACATCTCACTAAAAAATGATGTTTGGGAGATCCGAAACTACTTCTTAAGCCTTTCCGCCAAGCACCAATATCAATAGAGGTGCACAAAATAACCAGTTATTACAGAAACTGGTTAATAACCGCTCGAGGAATAACCGGTTAATGGTTATTTTTAACTGGAGGTTAGTAACCGGTTATAAATATTTAGTATAGGAACCGGTTATTAAGCGGAGGACAGGTTAACCATTTTTTTAAAGCAAAAAAACCGGTTATTAACCAAAAGTAACCGGTTAAAATAATTAACCGGACTAGCTAAAATAATAACCGATTACTGAAATTAACCGGTATATGCCTTCCCATACTGTATGTACATCTCAAAAACAGACTTTCCTCACGTCAACCTTAAGGCCCAACTGCACAAAAGAGAATAATCCAAAATCACGGCCCAATAGAAAACCCAGAGGCCCATGCGCAGCTAGATGGATATCCGGAAAATACAAACCCAACTCAGCAGAAGTTCAAGAGAGTTATAAATGATTATGATGAATTATTAATTGTGTCTTCTATACTTAAATTAGAGATATTCAGAGATGTACAAATTGTTTTTTCTTTTTAAAAAACCGGTTCGGTTTTTAACTCAACCGTTTTTCAGGGACAAAAGTTGGTTCAAAACCGGTTTCAAACATCAAGAATACAAACCAGTCTATAAATCGTCAATTCGGTTTGGGATGAAACCGGTTTAAAAAAAAAACGGTTAAAAACCGATTTCTTTTTCGGTTGCGGTTCTAAATCGTAATTTTTACACCCCTAGGTTTATCTAGTTAATATTTTATTACTTAAAATAGAGTTTGAGGGTTTATCTAGTTAATATTTTATTACTTAAAAAAGAGTTTGAGCTTAGTATAAATAGACGGTTAAGGTTATTCTATTCGGGTGTTCTCATTCGATCAAATATCGTGTTTGCGTGAGCCTGATTTCTGATTCACAGTTGTCTGCTCACAGCTTTGCTTTAGAGTTCGAAAGTCACCGCCGTGAGGTATGAATTGTAAAGGCAGTTTCTTCTGTTTCGTAAAATTGCATTATATATAATATAATTTGTTTAATTGTGATCGATTCTCCTAAATTTGTTAATAAAAACCCTATCTTTTGTGTAATTTGTCTTAAATTTGCTGATAAAAAAGAATCTCAGATGATTCTTTTCAAACTTTAGATTAAAAAATTTAGTCTTTTCTCAAAATCAGGTCATGAACTTTTGGTGAACTTGTTTGGCGGGAAGTTTATAAATAAACGAACAAACATGAATACACGTGTTGTTACGTCCATTTATGCTTGTTCGTTTATGTTTGTTCGTTAATATTTTAACAAGGGAGAGGATCAAATAGGAAGTTTATTTTGGCTAAGAAGGATAGGAAGCAATAGGATTATGACATGTGGCAAAATTTAAAATAAAGAGGAAGAGTATTTTAGTCAACCGTATCCAATCTTCTTCCTTCTTCTCCCCCAGTAACTTCAAAACCCACCATCTTCAACTTTTTCTTCACTTTTTATCTCAATAATCACTACATTATAGTGCGATTTTCGTCACAAATCAACGATTCAAACACCCAATCAACGTGTTCTTCAACTCTTTTTAAGAAACTCAGTTTAATTTCATAGAATATCTCATTTTTCCCCTGTGATTTTGAAGCGAATCACTCGATTCGTTCGATTCGTCGCTGATAGGTGTTTCTAACATTCAAATTTCGTCAATCGGTGAAGAAATCGGCTTCGATCTATGTAAGAAATTTTGAATTTACATTTTTACGATATGGGTTTATGAATTGAGTTATTGCGTTTTACGATTTTGGCGGGGGTCCAGGGGCAGTGCCCCTGGGAGCAGGGTCGAGCTGCATCAAAAAATTTAATTTTTCTGGAAATTGCCTCATTTTCATAGACAGTTTTTGATCTCTTACTTCCTGGTTTAGTCATTGCGTTTCAGAAAAAAAGACATTTTTAATCGTTTTCTGGCCATTGCGTTTTAGAAATAAGACATTTCTTTGTGTTTTTGGTGCATTGCGCTTTATGTAAAACACATTTTTATGTGTTTTCAGTCCATTACGTTTTAGGTAAAACACTTTCTTTTGTCTTTTCAATCCATTGCATTTTAGAAAAAAACATTTGAAGTGTTTTCTGGCCATTGCTTTTTAGAAATAAGACATTTCTTTGTGTTTTTGGGCATTGCTTTTTAGGTAAAACACATTTTATTTGTTTTTAGTCCATTGCGTTTTAGAAAGTACACTTTCTTTTGTGTTTTTAGGCTATTGTGTTTTAGAAATAAGACATTTCTTTGTGTTTTCTGGCTATTGCGTTTTATAATTATATCTATCTGGTTGCTAATAAATCTGTCTGATTTATTTCTTCAATGCCCACATAAAATAACAGTTATTGAAGTTATTTTTCATCTTTATCAACAGTTGTTTCATGCTTCAGCTTCTGTATGCTGAAGGTGGAGTTTGAAGTTGCAACTGTTGAAGGTTCTTGTGACTGTTTAAACAGCACAAGAAGACAAAATATTATCAGCAGCAGATGATACCCTTTGATGATCATCCACTAGATCTCTCACCTTCTGATCATCATAATCAACAAAAGTCTCATGCTTCTGTTTCTGATATAGATTTGTTTGCTGATCTTGATGCCAACAGTAACCCAAAATACAGTTCCTCTTTGTTTTTTGTGTGCATTGCGTTTTAAAAAAAAATCTTTTTTTACATTTTTTTCCATTGCGTTTTACGCAACTGGGTTTTCGAAAATTTTTTCGAAAATATAACAATAGTATACTCATTTTAAAGATAAAAAAGCGCTCGTTTTTTGGTGCAATTTTTATAAAAATATAATGTCGTATGAAAAAGTTATCAACGTTTAAAAAATGGGGGGGGGGGGATTGGAGGAGAGAGAAACTATTGTCCTGGATTGACTAGAATGCCCTTACACAAACCCACGCACCTCTTTTCTTCTCTTCAATTTCACTCATTTAATCTTAGCCCTTGATTAAATCAATTGATGGTCAACATTACTTCCTAGTCTTCCTAGCCAAACAAACTTCCTATTGTATCCTGACCCATTTTAACAAATACATATGGGGTTATATATTATATATATTGTTGATGAAGACGATGAATAGTATATTTATTTTTATAATAATATAAATATAATAATATATAGTTTTTATTATTTTTATTTAACATATTATAATAGTTATTATATTTACTTTTAACAAACACTTTTATTTTTTTCCTTTTCTAAAACCATATATCTACTTTACCATTTTTTAATATTTCTTTTTTTATAATATATATTAATTTATCCATTAATTTAATACTTTTTTTAATAATTTACGTTAATAACATTTTCTTAAAAACTTAAGTACGTAGTTGTGGTTGATTTTTTCCTGACATTCCGTTATAAGTTTTGTTAATAACGAAGTTGTACTCAATATAAAATATTTATTTGGTATCATAAAACATAAAACGGTACGATGATATACTAAACCGTTCTAGTGGTTTGGCTTTATAAACAACATGTATTTTTTTCAAATCACGTTCGTTTTACATTATCATTTGTTCGGTTTCGCCGTAACGCGCGACGTAAAAAATACTAGTTTATATAAATATATGAACTTAAAAAGGTTTTTTTAACTAATTATATACATATAACTAATTTCTAACACGCTTTGCAATATAACTTATCGTAATTAATCAATAATTTGTATACAAAAAATGCCGAATGTCTGTTTGTGTTTGGTCATTTATGTTCATCTTTCTTGTTTTATGTTTGTTTATTTATGTTCGTTTATGTTTGTGAACTGTTCGTTTAGATTATAAACGAACATGAACACACCCATTTTCTTAATGAACAAACATGAACAAAAAACGTGTTCGATTATATGTCCTTGTTCGTGTTCGGTTAAAGTTAAATGAACGAACATGAACATGCTATTGTTCATGTTCGTTCGGTTCATTTACATAAAAACTGATTAATTACTTGGCAGGTTTCATATTTTTGGATGTGTTTAAACTGTTAATTCTTTCTAAAATCCATTGCATTTACCTTCAAGAGCTACTTATTAAAAAGATGTGTTCTTTTTTTTTTGCTTAATTTCTCCAACTGTTATCATAGCTGTTACTAGTGATGATAGCGAGCGCTATAGCGAATAGCGTAGCACTCGACCATCGTCGATCATCGCTATCTGATGTTTAGCGCTCAATAGCGTGAAATAGCGACAACTAGAGTTCTTTTTTCTTATTTTTTTAAATATTAAAAATCGTATTTTTAGGCATTTTAATCGACCAAACAGATGTAAACTTCACTAATTGCATCAAAAAACCTTAAATTCATGAATAAAACCCTAATTTAATATATATATATATATATATATATATATATATATGTTATCGCTAAACATCAAATAGCGCGCACTATCTCATCGCTATCCTAGCGTATAGGTAGCTTGTCGATATTTACCGCTATTCGCTATTAACAACTATAACTGTTATGGACATTTTCAGATGGGGCAGAAGCATATTTGTGCTTCCATATGTGATTGCTTACCCACCCTATCTGAAAACCATCCTTGGTTGGTTGATCATAACCTCGAAAACGACAACCGAGACCATATTATCTACACCACACGTGACCCGCGGTCTCAGCACAGGTGTCGAATTCCTTTGTTTCTCGGGAGACGTATCCAAGGATGTTTTGATGGCTGGGTGGTTCTTTCCAACCATCCACACAATGACATGTGGTCTCTTTGGAACCCGAAGACTTCTAAAACCATACGCCTCCCCTCTTGATTCCAAAAAACGGAGATCAAGGTTCGATCAGTCTCCGACAATGATGTCTGTCATCCCCTCCCGATGATCACGGCTCAATTTTCATGCTAACAATAAAAGAATACACCATTGCTTTTTGTCGGCTAGACTGTAAACGAAAGAGGTTAAAATGGGTTGAAATGTCATATGCGAAACAGATGAAGAACATAACGGGGACTACGATGGTTTCTTGCATAGCCTAACTTGTTGCAATGGTAAAGTGTACGTGTTGAATAGTGTGCGTAGTAATGGGTTTGTTATACACATTGATATTGTGGTTAAGGGTACAGAAGTTGTGATAAGTCTATTACCGTACCTGAAACACCACCCATCTTATTACATCAATGATCGTTTAGCCTCGGTTTCTTTTCTAAAAGGGTGTTTGTACGGGATTGTTCTATATTGAATTAAGTTTTGTTAAGGAGGATCATGTGATAAAGAAAACAGTTGGTGGGGTGCAAGTGTTTAAACCGGACACGACTTATATACGATGGGAGAAAATGGAAGATCTGCAAGACGCTGCGTTCTTTTTGGATCTTGCTCATGGTGGTTACTCTGCGTTTTACAGCCCTGCAATTGGCTCGGAGTTAGGGGGTTATGTACACTTTCTTGACAGATTCGGACTAGTAATAAACTCATACGATGTCAAGAATAAAACCTTAGCCTTATCTTCCATGCCATCGATGTTGGAACGCAGGTATCGCTTTTAATAAACGTTAGGGGTGCTAAATGGATCGTGTTCGCGGGTCATGTCAATCTGAACACGACCCGTTCAACCGATTTTTTAATTTTTTTCAGCAAATTAGTGTATTAAAATCAAAATTTACTATAAAAAACCCAAATATATATAATATAATTAAATTTAAGTTGTAAAACTTATGTCAGTTACTGAGTTTCTCTTTTTAAGTTATAATTATGGCATAAAATACACACCACTTTAATTTATGACATAAAACATATTGTAAAAAGTTATAATATAATATAATATAAATGGGTACATGGGTCAACCCGCCAAACCGACCAGGTTGACCTGAGCCCGACCCATTTAGCTAAATGGATTTTTGGGTTCAACCTAAAACTGACCCTAACCCGTTTAGACCAAATCCAAACCTGCGAATTTCGTGTTAGGTCCATTCCGGTTTTCGGGTCATGTTAGAAATTCACACCTCTAATAAATGTGTAGAACAGGGTGAAATGTTTTCTTAAAGATTATTTGTGGTGTAGGTTACAAGGTGATGAGGGAGAGATCAAGTTTAAACAAGAAGAGGACAGCGGAAATGAGATGGTGGTAAGGGATGACGAGGTTGATAGTAAGTTACGCCTTGTTGATATTCCGTTGGATGTTTTGAATACGATTATGGAGCTTTGTGTCGGAGTCGAATACCTCAACTTCCGTGCTACATGCAAGAAATGCCGGATAGCAGCACCTATGACCCAATGGAGTAAGGGAGAATATTCATTAGTTTCACCTTGGCTGATGGTGTTAGACAACGAGCGAGGCGTTATCTCTTTCACTGATCCTATGTTTGGTGACAAATACTACATAAAGACACCTAAAGAATTGTTTGGTGATATGGTAATTCATTCTTCATTGGGTGGTTGGGTGCTTATACGTAGACGTGAGGGTGACGGCCCACTGACGTTCTTTAACCCCTTCACAAGGGATATCCGCGTGCTTCCACCCGTCCCTCATTTAGACACCTGTAGTTTCTCCGCAGCACCTACTTCCTCCGATTGTATGGTTGTTGGATTTGCATTTATCCCACGTAGCCGCGAATGGCATGTTTACATCCACTTTGTAGCTGGAGAACCATCATGGCGTAGGTCCAGCCTAAACTTTTATGGTGAAGACTTACCCTCCTTTCATTCTGGAACACAATGGGACGAATCTCTTTACGCTTTGTATTACGATGGAGGACTTGGTTTCGTACCTACAGAGCTGGGTATGGGAAGGTATATTAAGACTCGTGCTAGGTTTGCAGGCCGAAGAAGTAGTTGCAGATCTCGGAAACAACATTTTTTAATGAAATGTGATAAGCGGTTTTTGCTAATACTAGTCATCGTGGGCGAGTTTGGAGAATGCGTTAAGGTATTCAAGTTTTCTTACGAATGAGGAAAGTAAAGAGTTTAGGAAGGTACACGATTTATATTTGTGGTAAGGCATGCCTTTGCATCGAAGCCAAAACGCCAGAAATGGCGAACAAGATTTACTTTCCGCGTGTACGTTCTGAGAACGGGAAGATAGTGTTCTATTCACTCGAAACAAGAAGGTATCACACATCCAATGTTGAAGAAAGTTTTGGGGATTTCATGGGAACAGAACATTATCTTGACCAACATGTGTGGATTGAACCATGTTGGTCGTAGGCAGTGGCAGATCTACAAGAAAAATTCAGGGATATCCTATTTTTTTTTGGCTTAGGGGTATCCTAATATTTGTTAACGGGTATACGATACATAAAATGTAGAATTAAAAGAAGTTTTTGCAATAAATTTGCACTTCGCCAACAAAGTTGAGGGGTAGCCTGGGCTACCTCTAATTATATGCTAGCTCCGTCCCTGATCGTAGGTAGCTTCATCATTATGTTTTATTAGCACCACATGCATTTTGTAATTATTCTATCAGTGGGGTGGCCAGAATTTTTTTTCCTATGGGTTAGGAAATTTCTGATGAATGGACGGCGATGGTCTTTCACTAAGTTTCAGTTTTTTCTGTCTTATCCGGTTAAGCAGTTCAGGTCGGGTCACATAATAAAAATAGCAAAAAAAATAAAAATAAAAAATAAAATACCAATAATTAATAAAATAATACGTGAAACTAACCTCTAGAACTTTACAAACTAAAGTTATGGCATCATCCACTGTTGTTTCGTATAGTCTAAAACTAGTGACTACAAACATCTCTGCTTTACAACTCTTGCAACTAATTTTGTACAATTAGTTCCACACAGTGGTGCACAAAACGGGTTTGTTTGGAACCAGATCCGGTTTGATCAACAACCGGTTCCGGGTATGTTGGGTTTTTGACCGGTTTTTTTTTTCGGGTTTTGGCCGGTTTGGGTCCGGGTAGAGGTGGAACCGATTCCGATGGTTCCGATTCAGTTCCTTTTTCTAAACCCGGGTTTGGAACTGGTTTGTACCCATGGTTTGGGTAGGGTAGGAACCAGTTCCAGGTTGGGTATTTCGGGTCTGGAACTGGTTTGTGCCCATGGGTCGGGTAGGGTAGGAACTGGTTTGTACCCATGGGTCGGTTCTGGAACTGGTTTGTACCCATAGAGTTTAGGAAGGCACGCGATTTATACATGCGTCAAGACATGCCTTTGCATCGAAGCCAAAACGGCAGATATGATGAACAAGATTTACTTTCCGCGTGTACATTTTGAAAACAAGGAGATCGTTTTGTACTCTTTGGAAACAAGAAGCTATCAACTTACAAATAACCTTTATACTTTCAAAACTTGTACATTCTTTCCATCATCTTACCATTTGGATATCATATAATCGACTAGAGTTAACAAAAGACTCTTTAAGGTGAATTAGAACAAGACTTTTAGTAGACAACAAGTCGCTTGTGAATTTAATATTAGTTTATTCACTCAATTGACACTTTTTCATTAGGGTGGTGGGAGTGGTTAGAACACCCGTACTCGGGCGTGTTTTTCCCCAAAACCCCTCAATTGCGCCCCAACCCCCACCCCCTCCGGCGCCATTGGGCGCTATTGCCCCAAAAAATTGAAGTCCGCGTGATTTAAAAAACGCCCAACAAGAAATCCTTTGGCAAATCACATGCAATTATTCCTATGCTTGCCCAATACCATTTTTTTGATGTTTTTTATTAAATTATTTACTACCACTTTTTAATATAATGCCCACACCCCCACTACACCCATTTTAGAAAACGCCTCATTGCTGACTGGGCAGCCACATGGCGCAAAACGCCCAAGGGTGGGTTGTTGACGACTACACATGGTCTTAGTCAAGTGAAAGTGGCAAACTTTTAAACCAACAAATGAGAGTGTGCCATGTCATTTGGTCAAAAGTGTTTAAACTTTGGGTGAAAAGTGGTGGGAATGGTTTTGCCAATTGAAAGTGGCAAACTCTTTTTATTGTTTTCATTTTTTTTTGGGTGAAAAGTGGTAGGAATGGTTTTGCCAATTGAAAGTGGCAAACTCTTTTTATTGTTTTCATTTTTTTTAAATTATGTGTTAAAATAAAACAACTAACACATTAAAATTAATTCAAAAAAATTACTTTGTCCCACATTGGTGTAAGAACAAAACTAAGAAGTTGTTTATAAGATTAAAATCTAACACTCCATTGAATTGTTTGTGTCATGTTTTACCACAAGTCCTACCCGCGCGCAGGGAGGGGTGCAACCCAACCGGAATCTGGCTAGGCTCGTGTATCCCCGCACGTCCGGCGGACACGAATGCAGCTTCGAAAAACCGAGCCCACGTGCCATCGTTTTTTGGTTTTAAAAAATAATGTTTTTTTTTATTATCAAACAGCCAGCATAGCATATTATTTGGGTTTAAAAAAAGTTTTTTTAAGTTTTTTTTTAGTTATAACAAACAACAAACCAACAACAAACAACAAACACTTCACCGAAGCGACAAACCTTTACCGATTGACCAATCCATCGATCGGCATTATAGGGGTGGGGGCGTTGTTGTCGCCCACTCCCACCACCCTTAGGATCGTTACCAAAGAAAAACTCACTAGAAGAAAATTTCGCTAAGAAAAAAATAGTGAAATTTATAGTAAAATATTTGAATTTTAAGAGATTTAAATAAAGTGGATAGCTCGCTACCGGTACCTATAATGTCTTTGGCCTAGTTATGGTACAATTTCCATAACAAACTTGCATATTCGTTCTTGTATTTCTCTTCGAATTATAAAAACTTTAAGCCCCCCCCCCCCCCAAATCTAAAATCTACTCTTAATGTAACACATTAACCCGGCTTGGACTGATGTGTCACTTACACAGTACATCAGAGTTCAAAACATCATTTCATAATTTGTAAAACTTTACATTATTTTAAATGAATAAAAATAATGTACAAAACATTTTAAACTTTTATGAAAATCCATGTGCGTCTTTAATCCCTTGAACCATCCATCCAAGTCTTCTTGAATATCCTTGCACCCTAACGTACATAAGAAGGCAAATGTACGCCTGAGTAAACGCGGTTTACTCAGTGGGACAACAACAATGCAATATATATTTTCTTAACAATATCTATCAAACAATATATATAACACATTCAGTTAGTCACCTTCAGTGCGTCACATTCAGTAGTTCAATGGGTAGTTAGTTCAAATTCAGTGCGTCACATAATCACATTCAGTTTTTCAGCGCGTCACCCTTCGATGCGACACGATCAGTGCTTCAGTGTGCTATAATCAATATTTTCTAAAACAATATAACTAATATTTACATATAATAGCACATAATCTTGGATATCACAAAAGCATATAATAACGAATCTAATTTCCAGCTACGAGGTAGTGAAAATCTAAATCCGTACACATGACGTTGTTTAGAGTCCCTACCGCATAATAATATAACAAAATAACAAGTTTAGTCTTTCCGACTACTGGGTAGTGGAAACCTAAACTCATACACATATGTGGAGAGGGATCCGTACCTTAAGCGATGATCACAAAACCGAGATAACTATTTAAGGTCTTGATGATTAGGAAGTCCTACAATATGATTATAATATTATTTAGACGTATTAACATTTGAAATGATACTTCCTTTACTTTATCGTTCAATTAGTTAATGAAGATCCAAAAGAATTTCATGCTTAGTTATTATCATATCTCTATTATAATATTTGTTTGAAGAACTAACTTTTATCAATATAAATTTTAAATGATTTTTAAAACACAATCGATATGTTTGCAAAAATCCTATCGTATTACTTCTAGTTAAGAAGTTATACTAGTATATAAATTACTATATTAATATAAAATATTAGAATTCATAGTTATATCATAAAAGATTTATACATTTATTAATACTCTAATAATAATAATATAAAAGAATTACCTGCTTTGAAATCTAAACTATTTAGATTTTTAAAATTGTGTATCTATATCATCATAAAACTGAATTTAATATTATCTTTTAGGGAAAAAATAAATTAATGATATTCACTAATGAATAGTTGTAGTATTATATATTTTGTTTCCTTGACATAAGATAATTAACATTTAGTATCATGACTTATTTTATGACAAAAAGTAAAGCATTTAAATTACCTTAATGGTCCATCATGTGTTGATGCATTTTGTGTTCGTCACTTGTCGAATAGGCTAGATTGAGTGTGTGTTGAATATTGTATAGGTTAGAATCGAACACACTGTCACACCCCGACCCGCAACGGAAATAAGAGTCGGGGCATAATTGGGTTATCACCAAAGCTCATGACATTTACTAATAGGTTTCATATTTATTAAAGTCAAAGTTACATTCCAAATAATCCAAACATGTCCATACAATACAAAGAAATAACCAAACAAAATAGTTCCAAGCTCTAAATCATTTTATTCTTCTAGTCCAATCCTATGTGTTTCTGGCTGCAGCTGGTTCACCTGTATCATGTGTAAAAATGTGGGTTTTTTTGGGTCAACATAAGTTGGCGAGTGAACCTTGTTAGATAAACATTTATTATTGATTTACTTGGTAGTTTATCAATGAAAAATTGTGCATAATCATAAATGAGCAAATGTAAATAATCAAGCAGTGGCAAATAGCAATCACAACTATAACATACAATAACATATGATAACATACATTAATATACCAACATCATGCGATAAATAACATGAATGAATCTTTGCGATCAAGGCTCAATCAAACGGAGCCGATCGTATTGCATGTACTGAAAATGAAAAATGTCTGTGCGATCAAGGCTCAATCAAACGGAGCCGATCGTATGTGGGCACGCCGGGTTCACGCTCATAATGAAATGGGGAACATGCTCAACGCTCATAATGTAATGGGGAGCGGCGGCCTATGAAATTGCATGTACTGAAAATAATAAATTGCATCTAACAATAACTACACAACAATTGAAACATACTGAATACACATGTTCATGATATGATGTATGCACAATGATTTAAATATAATATATAGCAAGACACATGATACACCCCAAAACGTGATAAAACGGGGAATTTGTAAAGATTCACTCACATTGGGTGCGTTGGATTGGAGATGATGAGATGCGCACGAGTCGGGAGAAATGAACAACGAGAATTACTAACCTAAATAATGACGGAAAAATATAGTAAATGAGTGGATTTTATTAAGAATTTTAATGGAATTTTTAGATATATTTTTGTGAGTTTAATGCTATTTTCTATCTTTAAAAATGTTAGTTTTAAGTATTTTTAATTGATTTTTAAATTAAATTAAATAAATAAAAATATAAAAAAAATTGTTTATTTTGCGTTGACCGTTGACTTGTTGACCTGTTGACCGGTTCGGTCAGGGTGCATAAATGCGCTGGGCGAGACTCGAACCCGAGACCTCCCGTATGCGTGCACGCAGCTCTACCAACTGAGCTACGTGTCTAACCCGAAATAATCTTGTTTTTAATTATATTTATATACTAATTCGATTTAACCAAAATTCTTTTAATTTCAAAAATATTTTAATTCAACAACCCGGTGCCAGTAACAGGTTTCGAACGCGTGACGTGCGACTTAGTGTTGCACACAGTCCACAGCTGGACTGTGTGTCTAACCTGGTTAATATCTCAGTTTTTATTATACTTAACAACTAACGGAGTTAACCCGGTTCAGTTTTAAACAAAAAAGGCATTTTATTACATAGGGAGTGCGTGTATCAGGGATCGAACTCGTGACATGCGCGTATGTTTTGCACACAGTCCACCGCTGGACTGTGTGTCTAACCCGTTCATATTACTGATTTTAAATAAACTTATAACTTAACTAACTTCGTCTTCTTCATTCAAATCACAGTCGACTGAATTACTAATCCGTTTCTTGCGTTTACGATTATCAAACATTCATAAGACTAAAACGAAATAGCAGAGACGGTGTTGGAAGTAAACATACCGTAGGAATGATTTATCACAGAGTTTCCGGCAATGCGTCGGCTCTGTTTTTGTGCACCTCAACTGAACCAAACAATTAACCATTTTGATTAGCCAATCGTGGATTTGAAGTGATAAACAAACGTTAACAGTGTGATTGAAGGTCCTTACCGTTTCACAGACGGAAATAAAGATTTCCAGAAATTCTCCGGCGAACTGGAATTATCTGATAACGGTGCCTGAATTCGATCTCAAATGGAAGATTTGAGTTAGAAACAGCTTAACAACTGTTAGACTACGATGGTATTGAAGAACTTACCGATTTGAGGACAAATACGGTTTTCCGGCGAACCTTACAGAAATTTCCGGCGAGTTGATTTAAGCGTTCTGATGGACTGAAAGTGTGACGAAAGTGAAATGGAATGTTTGTCTGATGTCTCTGAGTCGCGAGAAGGGTTTTGATTGAAGTAATTTGGACTTTGATTATTTTCGGTTATAAAAACCGATGATGATGAAAATTGATGTTCAATCAATTCCGAATTGATTAAAATCGTCGGTGCATCGGTTATAAACCTGAATGTGCAATTAATCAAACGATTAGACGGTTGAATTGCCGATTTCAGTTTCTCAGTTGGCGCAACCGGTTTAACTATATTTGTGTATAAGAGTTATTTGTTTCCTATAAATGACAGAAAATAACATGTGGCGGAGTGGTGATGTGGGTGTGTGTTAAGACTTTGAAGTTATAAACCAGCTGACCCGGGTTCGAGTCCCGGCAGCAACACTTTATTTTTATTTATTTTGTTTTCACTTTTTATCAAAAATAATTTTTATAGTTTAGTTTGTTTATTAATTATGTATCATTAAAAATCAAAATAACCATAAATACACAACGTGGCATTTATAACTTGATATTCGATTACAAAACGGAGCGGGTTTTGGAAACCCGTTTTTGACAAATGTTACACACACGACCAAAATACGGAGTTTACAGTGTAAAAGGGAACGAGTTCACCCGAACTTGACCTGTGGAGGTCAAGTTCGCTCGAACTTGACATGTGGCACACAAGTTCGCCCGAATTTGTCCTCCTATGCACATGTCAAGCGAACTTGTGTGTTTCCCTACAAATAGGTGGTGTGTGTTCATTTGTCATTTGAGTTTTTACCATCCCTACGGGAGGTGCTGCCGGATTCTCTCCAGGAACTCCTGCAGCTGGACTTATAAAGATGTATACTCTTTCGGTATGAATGAAGACTTTCCGCTGCATTCTACTGTACTCCATTATTAATAACATTCTACCGAAACTGTTATATAAGTTTATGCATTAACTTACGTCTAGAACCGCCTGATCACGGACCTTCAATTGGTATCAGAGCTACGGTTATCACCTACGCTCATGAATTTGGACATTTATGGACATTAGGATGGGTTTTGGACGTAAAAATTGAAATAAACATACAACCAACGGATGAAAAGTAAATAAACGGATAGGATTGTTAGAAATTGATTTTCGACCAGATCTATGGTGGATTCATCTTGAAATTCGAAGAAATAAGGATTATGGATCAAAAAATATGAAAAAAGGCTGATTTGGGGGACCAAGTTCGCCCGAACTTGACAAGGATTTTCAAGATTTCTCATCAAGTTCGCCCGAACTTGACTGATTTTCATTGAAATTAAGCACAAGTTCGCCCGAACTTGTCTATTTCTTGCAAGTTTGCCCGAATATGGTGGTGGCCAACCAAGTTCGCCCGAACTTGTCACAAACTGACTAAATTCGCCCGAACTTGTCACATACTGACTAAGTTCGCCCGTACTTGTCATATAAGTTCGCCCGAACTTGTCAAGAAGCCTAAAAAAGGCATGGAAAAATTTTGTTGATCGTATTGATAGGATGAGTGTAAAGGAAAAGTTTGGCGATAAATTTTTTTTCGAGTTTTCGAAGACCGAAACGGGATGTTCGGGACACCGTCTAGAGCTTCAGAGTACAGATTTGGTGATACGGTCACAAAATTTTGAAGATAACGGGAGAGTCATTGATACCGGTGCAGAATGTTGATCATTTGGGTGTCGTGACTAGTAATGGGCCTAAACGTTAAATCCGCATTTGTTAAATACTGAAAGTTCCAGATTTCAGGGGGAATTTCAGTGAAAATTTAAGTATGGTCAGAATTTGCAAAAATGAGGGGGAATAAAATGTTTCAACATTTGAAGATTCCGACATTTTTTAAATTCGTGACTGTTGCAACAATATCCGGATGGTTACCGATTGCAGATTATCGGGAAATGCAGAGGATTGAAATTCATTGGGTATTTCAAATTGATGTCTAGTTTGAAAGCGGGTGGTTACATAACTGAGTCTTAGAGGAGTTGTTTATCAGATTCTGAGGTCATGGTTGTGGATTGACACCTGAGTCGCGCGTATGGTTTGGAAGCACACACGACTGCCTATCTTTAACTCTGCTTTGCACATGAATTATTGACTGGACTAACCGCTAGGAGATAAGGATGCTCTGTAGTTTCAGTTGCCCCGGGTTGTATGCGGTACCATGATTAAAGAAGATGATTTATGAGATCGGATCTCCAGACAAAGAAGTGTACCCAGTTGCTGACAAAAGAGGCTATACATTTGGGATTCTGTGATCACAGGAAGTTCAGAGTTTTCAGTTTATGATACAGGTTGATGCTTAAGGGATGTAGGATTTAGGTCCTGATCTCCGATGTAGGGTTGGCGTATACACGACTGCTTATCATTAACTCTGCAAAGCAAATGAACTATTTTGATCGGGTAAGCCGGAAATAGGGATGTTTTGTAGTTTCAAGGCGCCAGGTTCAGCGGAGATAGCTATATATCTATTATTGTGACTGAAGACGAAGAATGTGATTTTGATTACGGACGTATGTTTCTCAGATTCGATGAGTTACTAGATTATTTGTTTCCGATGAAGATTTGCTGATTGAGCAGATTGCCGATTTGGTAATCAAATCTTTCTGAAGGGTGCTTAACTGCGATTATGGAAATCGAGATTTTGGATTTTCGAGGGTATTCGTTGATTTGAAGTTTTCCGATGCGGTGATTCGAAGTTTCTATCAATTGCCGGTTGAGTTTTTGATACTTTAGGAGTGTGCGGAATAAACTCTCGATGCTCAACGCTTATTCAAAAACTGAACTCGGATGCGGTTATCGTCGAAATGGAGAAGCTGCTGCATTGATTAGCTTCGAGTTGATGGTTATTCGAGAAAATTTGTCGGTCAAGTAAATCAGAGGAGTCGGAAACCACGCAATCAAAGATCTGAACTGGAGATTTCAACGGTTTTGAAAGTTGATAATGCAAACCCAGATCATCAATTAAGGGGAATATGTTGATGCGTTTGGACGACATCGGCAGACACCTTGATTGAAGTTGCAAAATATTCAAACACGGCTCAGAGTTTTGAAGATCAAGATAAAGCTTCGACAGTAACGAACAAGCGGGAATCTGTTGATGCATTTTGTGTTCGTCACTTGTCGAATAGGCTAGATTGAGTGTGTGTTGAATATTGTATAGGTTAGAATCGAATACACGACCAAAATACGGAGTTTACAGTGTAAAAGGGAACAAGTTCGCCCGAACTTGACCTGTGGAGGTCAAGTTCGCTCGAACTTGACATGTGGCAGACAAGTTCGCCCGAACTTGTCCTCCTATGCACATGTCAATCGAACTTGTGTGTTTCCCTATAAATAGGTGATGTGTGTTCATTTGTCATTTGAGTTTTTGCCATCCATACGGGGAGGTGCTACCGGATTCTCTCCAGGAACTCCGGCAGCTGGACTTATAAAGATGTATGCTCTTTCGGTATGAGTGAAGACTTCCGCTGCATTCAACTTCTACTCCATTCTTAATAACATTCTACCGAAACTGTTATATAAGTTTATGCATTAACTTCCGTCTAGAACCAACTGATCACGGACCTTCATCATGTGTCTTCACAGTCGTAGTAAAGAAGAAATTTGTAAAGAAAAATACAATAAACGTTGAGATACAAAATAAGTTCTAAGGGTATATCTAATTTTATGGGTCAAATCTTAATTTTATAGGTGAATTTTCTTAATAAAGAAGATATAGGAATGACAGGTGTTATTCTCTCTGGTTATACAAAACATATGACTCATTCTCTAAAACTTTACCTTCACGTTTCATCTGTCCACATTTGACCTTTCCAATTTTTTAAGACATTGTATATTTTCTTTTATTTTGTTTATATTCTTCACATAAAATATTATTAAAATTTGTTTACTAAAATTTATTGAACGAACTTTTTGTTATATATTAAAGATCAAATAAAATTATTAGTTTCATTTAACGACATAAATTTTACAATATTTTGTTTTTATAAACACCCGTACATATACATAAATAATATTTTAGTTTGATTAGTTTTAAAATGTCTCTTTTAAAAAATATATATTAAAAAATTTGGTTATTACACTTAAATTCCACTCGCTGGCCACTTTGTGAGATTCGAACCTGCACAACTTTGGTGGCGTTTATCACAACATAATCATACACGTAAATTGTCGAGCATTCTAAACCATTTCTGGGTTCAATTTGCGCCTCATATTTGTGGATTGTGATCGATGCTGTAAAACATTACCTTTTTGGTTGTAATAATTTATAAACCATCGCAAACCACCATTTTTAACTTAGAAACTTTAAGGATAGTTGTGTGGAAAACGGATACTATATTTATATATGCCAATAAAAAATGTGGATGTCTCAAATTCAAATATTACTTACATACAATATTCATTTTTTGAATGTTATAAATTAACATTGTTTGATTACTATCAATTATTTGATAACAAACAATTATTAGATACAGGATGTAAGCTGTTTTAAGTGAATTCATAAAATCTCAAATAACTCAAAGTCTCAAAACATTAACTAATAGCAATAATGAAATATAATGATAAAGAAAGAAAATCTCAAGGAAAGTCAACACTGTTTTGTTTTAAATTATCCTAACGATACGAAGAATAGCATATGATTCTGCTGATGTTTAGTACTTTTGTAGCTAAACTAGTATAATTGTTCGCGTACTGACACTTGGTATAACAACCAAAAGAAATATGCTTAAGACGATATGAATACGTGTTTTACATTGAAAAAAAAACCATTACAACAAATTTGCATTGGATGGCATCGTTGTGCTGTGTTTACCAAAACCAAAAACCATAAAAATGAATGTAGGTACTGGTATCGATGTTTTTGTGTGTTAGTTTATCAAAACCGGAAACTATAAAACATGAGAAAGAAAGATATAGATATTATGCTTGAAAGGTTGACGGTTTCACTTCTGTACAATAGTGACACGGGATCATTTTCAAAAAAAAATATCAGAATTTTGAAAGAAAAAAAAGTTAAAACATAATTACGCATTTACATTTTCTTAAATCAACAAACATAAGTTATTAGAAAAAAAGCATTCACGTGTGGATTTGCTTGTTAAATATGAGATGTCTCATACAAAATTAAATGTCCATAAGTCGCTGGTAACTATACCGCCCTGCTTACGATATGCACATATAATATATATTTCATGGATTAGGATTAAATACAAAGGGTAAAATAAGTAAGAAGAATTATAGTCCATTGTGAACATAACAAAAAATACTTTAAAAAATCTAAAAAAACACATTTTTTATAACGAAAAATAGCGATTTTTTATAAAAATATTTAAAAAATATTGTGTGTTTTTTAGATTTGTTTAGATTTTTGAGGGGTTTATTTTTTGCATTTAGCTTGGGTGGGGTGTGGGATGGGGGTTAGGTTTTTTTTTTTGAGAGGGTGGGGTGGGGTAGGTTTTTGAGGGTTTTTGGTGAGGTATAGTTATTATCATTATTTATTTTATTTATTTATTTATTATTATTTTTTTTTTTGGGGGGAGGGGGGGGAGGAGAGGGGTTGGGGGTTTAGATTTATGGGTGGTGATGTGTGTGGGGGTTTAGGTTTTTGTATGTGAATATTCTTTTTCTTTTGTAGACAAAATTACCATTCCGACTTGATTCTTCAATAGACACTTGTCACTTTATGATAGCTTCTTACACTTCTCATTTTTAAACCCTTTGTATTATAACTAAACCCAATATTTCATTATGTTATTGCTGCCATTGCAACAAGTTAGGCTGTGCAAGAAACCATCGTAGCCCCCCGTTATGTTCTTCATCCGTTTCGCATGACATTTCCACACATTTTAAACTTTTTTTAGAGTCTAGCCTACAAAAAGCAATGGTGTATTCTTCAGCTGTTAACATGAGAATTGATCACATACGGAAGTACATGTATGCTTCTAGTCATATATGTATATATATATATATAGGTGAAGTATAGAGAGAAAACTCACTTGAGTTGAAAAAACTTAAGAAAACCTTATGTAACAATTTTTTTTTTGTAAAAAAATAGGGAATGTAAGTTACATGTTAATGAACCTTTTGTAACAAAAAAAAAAAGAAAGTGCTGAATGTTTTTTTTACAATTTTTTTAAAACTTCAGTGTTACATATATATATATACTAAAAATGCTAATTTTTGTAATTTTTTATAAAAAAAATCCACTCGGCGCTTTTTATTTTTTTTGTTACAAAACGTTCATTAACATGTAACTTACATTCCCTATTTTTAAAAAAAAATGTTACATAGGGTTTTCTTGAGGTTTCTCAACTCAAGTGGGTTTTCGTTTTATCCTTCCCCTATATATATGCCAGTCAATCTAAGCAGCAGATACACAGAATTTTAGACAATTGCCTGCAACACTAACAGATCTCAAACATGTCATACAGTTTTACAATCCAAGTCAATCAAAGGCTACAAACGTCCATCCTCTAAAAAATAGACATTTTACACAAAGGACAAGTTCTTATTCACAAAGCCCACCAAACTCGGTCATTACCATTGGAAACTATGCATTACAAAGGTGTGATAATATATAAATATATATATATATATATATATATATATATATATATATATATATATATATCTTCATTTCAAACTAAATTAATGAAGCAATCTCGTTATGTTTGTAACACAACTATCTTAACTCGACACACTAATCTAGTGCATACAAGAATTTCATACTTGTATATGTTAAATGCAATTCTCAACTAATTTAGTGTAAATCTAAAACACGAGAATATTGAATCACAATGGTGTGCATATGATCAAATTGATAAACCCGAATCACAAAAGGAGCGTGATCAAAGTAATGAAATAGAATCACAAGGGTGCATTTCATATGAAGTAGATGAAACCTTTATACGGCTGATTAATGGGGTAATCACTTCCTGTTTTAGTCTTGGTTGGGTGATAAAAGTTATTGCCTTTTGTGAAGAATACCAGTGTTCAAATTCTAGTATAGGAAGAATATTATCTTGATTTCCTTGGAAGATCATTATCTTGATTTGCTTTAGAGTAAATTACAAGTTTTGTCTTAATCTATATACCTAATTACAGGGGGCGGAACCAACGAGCTTATAGCTCAGTGGTACCCACTACCAATGAAGTTCATTGCCCACATGTGAAGTTGTAGTGGCGCGGGATCGACCCTTGTGGTGCCCAGATCCGGTGGATGGTGTGAAGAGGTAATTTGCCGGCGTCATAACCCTTTGTGGGGTGGGATGATGGGTATCCTATGGGGTACCATGGACAATGTTCCTTAACCATTTTTTTTAATTACAGGTGGTGTTTTTTGGCTTTAAAATTGATGGGATTTGTATTTTATGTTTCAAAATCTGTACTACGTTGTATCTTTTGGCCCGAACCAAGTTATTTTTCTTGTTAAATTTGGTCATCCAAGGGTATTTTAGTCTTTCTACCCATTTATTTAATATTACTTTAAACAATAAAACAAAGTATTTTTAAAAATTATTGTATAGTATATAAAAGACAAATCCTGTAATTTACTCTTTGGTTTAGGAGTAGGAAGTAAATAGGTGTGTATGTTGTTCTTCAAAAAAGAAAAAAATGGGTCTAACGTGATCATTTAGAAATTATTTTTAATGTAATTTAGCAATGAGCTAACTACATTGTGTAGTAGTTGTCCTAATTATCAAAACTAACGGTGTGGTAAGCTCGCGTTTCGTGGTAGGCACTTTTTGTTGTGTTAAAATGTGAGTGTAAGCATGCTTAAATGTAACGATGAAAAAGTAAGTTACAATTTAGGGTGATTAACCTGTGTGTTGACATGGCGGTGTGACGGGAATTCAATCGGTATTGATATGGTTTCGTTAAGGTACCGACATATTCTATAGTATGCGTAAGAGAAAATACAAAAAGTTTGTTAAAAAGGTGAACCCATTTCCGTCTTATCAAATGAAAAATTATTTGATTAATCAAGAAAAGGCCATGCTCACATAGATCTCTTTGAGAAATAAAACTTCAAAAAAACTACACAATTATTGGTTCTAAAAATTATGAAAGTTTTTATATATAATATTATGTGGATAGGGATGGGTTAAAATGAAAACCACCACGAGTTACGAGAACCACGGGAACTTTTTGATCCAAGGCGAGTTAGGCCAAAAACATTTCGCACAAGCGTAGATGAAAATATTATAAACACATCTGTAAAAAAAATTTAAAAATTGTCGAGTCAGTAGTTTTGAGTGATGCAAGTTTTTTATGCCTACCCGTAAAATTTAAATTTAAAATTTACAGCAGACGTAAAAAAAACTTGTATCAGTCAAAACTACCGACTTGAACTACCAACTTGACACTTTTTTTTATTTTTCTACATATGTGTTTATAATATTTTCATATACATTTGTACAATTTTTTTTTGGTCCAACTCGTGCGGGAACAAAACGTTCTCACAGTTCTCGTAACTCGTGGTAGTTTTCATATGAACCGAATCCTATATGGATATTATTTAATTATGTTATTTACTCAGACTTCTGACTTTACTTTAATGGTTACAACACCCATTTTTATGACATGTGGAAAAAAAAACCTAGAAAAAGTGCTTCACACTTGGCTCAAACTCGGGACCCTTGCTTTGGTTTAAAGCACAGAAACCAACACACCATAATGTCACGGATTATTGAAATTTGGATCGCAATGTTCGAGTTTCTAAAAATTGTTCCAGCTTCACCTTGAAATTTGGATCGCAAACTATTTCGTATATTTTATAGTTAGAAATCTCTAGATTAGGAAACAACAAGTATAAATAGGTGATATATACTCCTTTGCAAATCACCTTGAAAGTTGTAAACAATCTCTTGTACTCAAGTTCTAAAAGCAATCTAGATCTTCCTTTATTACACAGTCTTGTTTCCTTTTTTTAAAAGTCGTTGAATCACTAGCGCTATTAGGATTATAAGGTTGAACTTAACAGATGACTAAGAGTCGCACGAGAGTTGGGAATTTATTCCGTGACAATAAGCTTACTTGTGGTTTATATTAGTTTTGATTTATAAACATACTAAAATACACAAATGTTTAAAGAAAAATAGTGGATGCCATGTGCCATTCACCAATTCGACAAGTGTCAAATGCAACAAATCTCAGCTGAGAACTGTTGAAACCTCTCATCTTCAATATTAAAAATGAAAAAAATCTATAGGTAGCATTTATACATGTCCTAGAGGGTTCAACTAATCCAAACTGTAATCTACTACACATCTCAAAAAAAATAAAATATTGTTAGAAGATAGGAAATAAATATTTTAATTAGAACAAAAGTATAATCGGTTTTTTATCAACTTTTTTATTCCAATTTGATGTCGCTAAGTGTGCACGATGTCTTTGCGACAAGAGGTAGAAGCTAAGGTGGTAAGAGGACTCAGTGGGCATACAAGAATTTCATACTTGTATATGTTTAATGCAATTCTCAACTAATCTTGTGTAGATCTAAAACATGAGAATATTGAATCACAATGGTGTGTATGTGATCAAATTGATAAACCCAAATCACAAAGGAGTGTGATCAAAGTAATGAAATAGAATCACAAGGGTGCATTTCATTTGAAGTAGATGAAACCTTTATATGGTTTGTCTATCACACAAATTCTTATTGTGTTCCTACACATTTGAATGTTTAGAGTTAATTAGTCTCAGTCAAGACCCATAATTAACCAAGTACTAGTCTAGCATGCTTTAGCTACAATAATTTAGCATGTGAACAGAAGAGGCATCATTCCGATTCTTCACAGCCCCAAGGATATCATAATGCCACTTTGCAACATTCATCCCTTGTTAAGACAAAATAATAAGATTTATTCATAATCCTAAAACATCAATATTTAGGAAAGTCTCACAAATTATTGTATATAGCACATAGCTAACATTTATCATTCAATTAAGGAACATAACTTGTTTACCTTTGATCTCCAACATTTTACCATTGACTCGTAAAGACTTAAACATAAGTCGGGGTAATCACTTGCTATTTTAGTCTTGGTTGGGTGATAAAAGTTATTGCCTTTTTGTGGAGAATACCAAGGTTCAAATTCTAGTATAGGAAGATTATTATCTTGATTTCCTTGGAAGATTATTATCTTGATTTGCTTTTGAGTAACAAGTTTTGTGGCTTTAATCTATATACCTAATTGTAGGTGGTGTTTTTTGGGTTTAAAATTGATGGGATTTATATTTTATGTTTCAAAATCTTGTACGTTGTATCCTTTGGCCCTAACCAAATTATTCTTTCTTGTTAGGTCATCCAAGAGTATTTTAGTCTTTCTATCCATTTATTTAATATTATTTTAAACAATAAAACAAAGTATTTTTTAAAATTATTATATATACACAAAAGACAAATCTTGTAATTTACTCTTTGATTTAGGAGTAGGAAGTAAATAGGTGTGTGAGTTGTTCAAGAAAGAAAAAACTGGGTCTAATGAGATCATTTAGAAATTATTTTTAATGTGATTTAGCAATGAGCTAACTACATTGTGTAGTAGTTGTCGGTAAGCTAGTGTTTTGTGCAGGCATTTTTTGTTGTGTTAAAATGTGAGATTGTAAGCATGCCTAAATGTAACGATGAAAAAGTACCTTATAATTTAGAGTGATTAACCAGTGTGTTGACGTGACGAGAATTCAATCGGTATTGATATGGTTTCGTTAAGGTACCGACACATTCTATAGCATGCGTAAGAGAAAATACAAAAAGTTCGTTAAAAAGGTGAACCCATTTTCCTCTTATCAAGTAAAAAGTTATTTGATTATTTTTCCTCTTATCAAATAAAAATTATTTGATTATTACAAAAAAATGCCATGCTCACATAGATCTCTTTGAGAAGTAGAACTTCAAAAAACTACAAATTATTTGTTCTAAAATTTATGAATTTTTTTACATACAATATTATAATGGTTACAACACCCATTTTTATGACATGAAAATATTAAAGGTGATCTAGAGAATTCTTTCCTAGATATTAACCCTTGATTTTCTAGAACTTTCCTTGTAAATATCCAAACTATTCGTGTATTTATAGTTAGAAATCTCTAGATTAGGAAGGATCTAGATGATTAGCAACAAGTATAAGTAGATGATCCGTACTCCTTTGCAAATCACCTTCAAAGTTGTAAACAATCTCCGGTACTCAAGTTCTAAAAGCAATCTAGATCTTCCTTGGTTACACAGTCGTGTTCCCATTTTTTAAAAGTAGTTGAATCGCTAGCGCTTTTAGGGTTATAAGGTTGATCTTAACAGGTGACTAAGAGTCGCACGAGAGTTAGGAATTTACTCCGTAACAATAAGCTTACTTGTGGTTTATATTAGTTTTGATTTATAAATATACTAAAATACACAAATGTTTTTTTAATCGGTTTGTTATCAACTTTTTTAATTCCAATTTGATGTCGCTAAGTGTGCACGATGTCTTTGTGGCATGAGGTAGAAGCTAGGGTGGTAAGACGACTCTGTGGGTAAGTGACGAGAAAGTGTGTGCCATTCCTTGCCTTGGCAGGAGAGAATGAGTTTTTGGGGTAGGCCCCCATTCAAAGTTAGTTGTTGATTAAAAAAAAAGTTAGATACTATTTTGATCTTTATTGTTTACTTAAAATATTTATTTCAGTCCAAAAGATTTTTATGAACTTTTTTAATCTAATAGTTTGATTTTCATATCAATTTTGGTCCAGTCCACTATCACCTTCTAAATTTTATATTAATTTCTTTTAAAAAGACCAAAATACCCTTAAAGCATTCTTAAATAAATATTTTATCTTTCTATACTGGCATTTTGATTGAACAATAAGTTTTGGATTTTATTTCATGACTCCTAAATAATCTAAATTATCATCTTAAATTTGGTTTTGTATTTACATATATTGTATTCAGTTAAATAGTATCACTCCCACCTATGTAATGATTGGCCATAAACCATTACATATATGTATTTCAAGTGTGTTATTCTAAGTGTACAGATATGAACATAAGTTTGACATGAAGCAAACAAGACAAGATGAACATATATTAAACAAATCAGTATGCTATAGTAATTGTCATGTTTTAATTATTTACATATATGTAACTCTATCTAATATTATATAAATGTTATATATTACACATAGGTTAAATTTAATAATACATATATGTGTAAACATATGGCGGTTAAAATTTATGCATTGACTTCTGTTTGAACATAAGGGAGTTGGAGAAAAAAAAGAGATAAATTCTAGCCTTTTAATTTTCATTAATTCTTTTTTAGGATTATACCTTTATAACATCTAAAAATGGATTAAGTGTATTTTAGTCTTTTCATAAGAAATTAACAAAAAAAATGAATAGAGTTAATGTGTTGGATCTAAATTGATATAGAAATCAAAGTATTGGATTAAAAAAGTCAAAAAAATTCTTTTGGACTGAAATAGATATTTTGAACAAACCACAAGGATTAAAATAGTATTTAACTCTTAAAAAAATTGGTTGTGGCAAGTAAGCATGAGAAGCAAGAAATATAGACCCCACACTCCTACACACAATAAAAACTCACACACAAGTTTGCGAGTTAGATAGATACAGTGAAGAGTGTAAAGGTTTCAAATGGGGACGTTCCTGCTTTCTGAATAGGTTCACTCATCCTCTAGATCCATCTCCAACGGGAATTCATATTGGATCTTGCTATTCACACACGGACCGACTTATTTTCACACCCCAAAGCGCCCCGCTTTGGGCAAAGCGGGGCGTTTAGGGTTACTTTACCAGACAAAGGTGAAGTGACTGATGTCTGAGTGACATAAAGGTGATACGAGGTTACCTGGTACGATGTTGTCCCGTGACCCCAAAGCGCGTCGCTTCGACCCCAAATATTTGCCTTTAAAGCTTGCCCGGGAGAAGAGTTAACGCATTCGATTTCTAAAACTCATTATATTGTTTCTAGACATACGTGGGATTTTTCTGTGTTACTTGTGTTTCTTCAAAATAACGCACGGTTACGATGTCGTGGTTAAGTAACTATCTTTTCGGTGAATATTCTAACGAGTCAGTTGTTCCTGATTCTTACGAGGGGACCGCTATTTCCGACACGTATGAGAAACCGGTCATGTCCAACTTGAGGGAGGAGGAGGAGGTTGTATCTGGCATTCGTTATCGGGATAACACGGTGGAGCTGGATTTGAATATCCCTGTGGAGGACGCGTACGCACAACAAGGTTATTCGAATTACGGATACAGAGGCGAAGCGTATCCTCAGGCTGAATATTCGTACGGTCTTCCAAACTATCCCGACTTTGGTCACGGTTGTGAGCAGAGCTTTGAACATCAAGTCTATTCGAACTCGGTGACGGTGGAGAGCAGGAGGATGTGTCAGTTGACGAGGAAGGTTGTTACCCGGTTATATTTTCGTTTGATAGAACGCAGAAGTTTTCGTCACGTAAAGAGCTGGTGCGTTGGGTACAAGACACGGCAAAAGACAATGGTTACCTCATTGTGATCAAGAGGTCGAATAAAAGATGAGAGAATTACAAGATTTGGTTTCAATGCACTCTTGGTGGGGAGCATAAGAGTATAGCTACACAGAGGAAAACGGGTAGCAAGGAAATAGGCTGCCCGTTCGAGATGATCGGGTTTTCGGAATCAAACAGTAAGGTTTGGAAGATCGAACGAAGGCGAAGCACAACCACACTCCTATCGAAAACCTAGAAGGTCACGCGTATGCGAGGAGGCTTTCTTCGGATGATAAATTAATGGTTGAGCATCTGGCCGAGCAAGATATTCCCAACCGCAGTATATGGCGAACGCTGATGAAAAACAAACCGGATAGAAAGCTTATTCCGAAAGATATACACAACGCTGTTCAGTAGATCAATGTCAGAAAAAATGTCGGTAAGTCTCCGATGCAAAAACTTGAAAACATTCTTCGTGAAAAAGATTACACTTATTACATGCTCACGAATGAGATATCAAACGCAGTTGAAGATGTCTTCTTTGTTCACAAAAAATCATTCACTATGTGGTGTGCCTTCCCGCATGTGCTAATGATTGACGCCACCTACAAAACGAACATGTACAACCTGCCGTTTATTCAGGTCGTAGGAATGACGTCGACAAACAAATCGTTTACGGCTGCAGGTGCGGTAATTTCCGCTGAGAAGTTAGAGAACTACCTATGGGTGCTGCAGAGGATCAAGTCTATGTTGGCAGGCTGTATGGAGCCTCGCGTGATTTTAACAGATAGGGAGTTTGCGCTAATTAACGCGTGTGAACAAGTTTTTCCAAAAGCGCAGAAGTATCTTTGTCGGTTCCATATTTAACAAAATATTAACAAGAATAGCAAGAAGAAATTCCCTGACAAGCAGTGGAAAGATTCGTACGTTCATTTTGGACATTGTGCGAATCTACGACCAAGGAAATATATAGGTATAACTTGGAAAACCTTGAAGCACAGCTGAAAGAAGATGGCCGTGAACATGAGTATTTCTTACATAATTATGTTCAACCGACTATTCACATTTTATATACTAACAAAAACTCACTATTTACGTATCATCCCAAGACTCTGGAAGACAAAAGAAAACCCAACCGCTCAACGAACACCCTGATTTCCCGATGATCAAGCTCGGTCCTAAGACGGATATAGCGATCCGCAACTACGCACCTCAGATTCTTGAAGTGATCCATCCATACATCGTGAGAATAAAGGACGTGAGACCAGATGGTCATTGCGGGTTTCGATCGGTAGCTGTTGGGTTAGGAATGAAACAATCAAAGTATTTGACTACCCGAAACAACTTATAATGGAGTTACATATGAATGAATCATTTTGGAGGCAGGTTTTCGATCCGGAAAACATAGGACATTATGATGCGCTATTCAGACGGATCGAATTCGAGGGGTGGGACGAGCAGGTATCAAAAATTACATGACAATGCCTGAGACAGGGTTTCTTATTGCCCAACGATACGGTGTGATTGTTCACACCTTCGACATTCATGGGAGCGATACAATTTTCCCTCTATTGGGCGGGCCAGACGAATCCGAGCAACCTCACCAGGTGGTTGCAGTTGTGTTCGTCGACCATGGGCATTTCATCCATGTAGAGCTTGGAGGATGGTATCCAATGCCACCCACAAACCCCCAGTGGACAGTGAACAGATCAGAGAGCGCAGCTTGGCATACATTATACAGGGATCAGATCAGCGCTTACGAAATGTTTACGTACAAACCCCCGGACCTTAATGTAACGCCATATGTTCAAGATGTAGGTTAAATGGGTGTAATAATAATCATGTTAATTCATTTATAATCCAATGGTATGCTTATGTTTGTTTAGTTACATGCGTTGAATCATTTACAATCCAAGTGTGTGTATGTGTTTGCTAAGTATATGCGCTTTTGTACAATAGCGAACGTAATCGTCATAATAATACAGATAGTAAGCGTTATAATACAACTTTTAACGACAAAATACGATAAGCATTGATCCGGTATGGCGCGCATACATGCAATACCGCACGTCGGACTACAAGTGAAATTAAAAGAGAAACACACGAAAATCGTGAATACAGCACCCGAGCTAACCGAACTTATCCGGAATTCGAGGTATAGACTATAAACTCCCAAAAAAGACATAAAATGGAAAATCACGTCACGTTACGACATGTATAGGTGCGTTTTTGAATTAAAATCAAATTAAAAAAAGGCCAAAGCACCTCGCTTTGGCCTAAGCGAGACGTTTCATTTCAAAAAGTTTCAGTTTTAACCCAAAATGCAGGCGTTTGGGGTTAAAAATGAAAATTTTTAAAACAAAACGCCTCGCTAAGGTCTAAGCGGGGCGCTTTGGACCCACGTTTTAACCCAAAGCGACCTGCTTCACCCCCAAACTCACAAAATTTCAAAACACACACACCAACGGTGCGATTTACACACACTAGCCTCGTTTGAGCTCGTTTGACGTCCATTTCCGGCGATTCGACTCTCATTAGGTAAGATCCTTGGCCCCCTACTCATTTATTCCATTAAATTGTTGATTCGAGTTTTGCTTAGGTTCGATTTGGGGGGTTACGACCATCCTCAGCACGAGATTACCTTCCGCTTGGCCACCCAGGAGTTTGGGATGAGTCTTAGGCAGTTCGTCGTCCATGCAGGTTTGTACACCGATCCTGAGCTTGACACAAATTTATATATGCACGGGGTTAGAGCCTTGGACAGGCAGACCCTTATTAGTTTCTGGAGGCTTATTGCGAGGGCTCTCTTTGGGAAATCCTCGCAAAAGGCCTCTACCATCACAGACCCCCTGTATAGATACCTGCATCGCATTATTGCGTCCTCGATTGTGCCCCGGTTTCACAGCCAGGACAAGGTCAAAAAGGGGGACCTTTTTTTCTTGTACTGCCGGCTACGGCCTCACCCGAGCGCGCTGGCTCACTGCTTGGCGGAGTACTATGCTTCTGCTTATCATAAGCAGGAGCGCGGCAGGCTTTTTGGCGGCTGCTACGTCACCGTCATCGCCCGATCTTTAGGGCTCGTGCCCGAGAGTGATCCGCTTCTGACCTCGCCCATTCCGTCGACTTTATTAGGACGGGCATCAGCGTCGTCCATGGGCATACTGCACCAGTTTGACGTTGGCTACCGGTTTCAGGGCCGCGATGGGGTTAATTGGGCGCCGGAGCCGCCGTTGCCGGAGGTGATCCCGGTCGTTATCGAGATCAGCGAGGGCAGACTGGCGCCTCCGGATGTTCAAGCGGCGGCTTACCAGGCTCAACTTGCAGCTCTGGGTCTGCCACCGCCTCAGGATGACCAGCCACCGCCGCCGCCACCGCCACAGCCTCACGCTCAGGAGCATCAGCCTCAGGGTGACCCGCCACCACCGCCACCATCGCCTCCACACCCGCAGCAGTACCCACAACACATCATTGCCGACCTGCCTCCTGCTGCGCAGGCGGTGGCGAGGGATTTCGATCGCCGCCTCCGGCGGTCTGAGCGACAGCAGGCGTGGATTATCCAAACGCTCACGGCTATCAGTGCACATTTGGGACTGCCGGAGATTCCACTGCCACCGTCTCCACCGCCGGAGGATCAGTAGATTTACTTTGTATTGTTTTTTTCCTGTATTAGACATTTTGTTTTGTTTTGTATGTACAAACCGACTTTTTATGTATATATGCAGTTGATCTTTTATGTATGCTTGTGTGGATTGTTTGCGATTATTTCATACATCTCGTTCGCGACATATCGTACGGTGTTTTAATTAAACATGTTCGTGTAATTCATTAAAAATTAAATCGGATAACTTTTATACAAAAACTTTAAATTATATACGTTTGTAAGAAATAAAACGATTGATTGCGCTTATTTCATACGTCTCATTTGCGACATATCGTACGGTGTTTTCATTAAATATACTCGGGAAATTTATTAAAATAAAATGGGATAACATTTAACTTTTATATAACAATTTATATAGTATACGTTTGTAAGAAATAAAACAAGTTTGTAATATGAATGTTTGTAAAATAAACAAAAATCTACAACTTTTCAAAAAAAATATACACAACCAAATACACAAAACAATCAACAACACCATTTTCACCAAACTAACCTTTCCACTAAACAATCAACCAACAACCCATTTTTTCACCAAAACAAAACCCTATCAACCAAATTAACCCTGGCAGACCAAAGCGCCCCGCTATGGCCAAGGCGGGGCGTTTCAGACTAGGGTCAACAGACAAGGCCTGACAAGCTCAGTCCTTGTCTGTTGACTTTACTTTGAAACGCTCCGCTTTGCCCATAGCAGGGCGCTTTGGTGTGTGTAAATAGATTTTTGCGTGTGTGAATAGACCATGCCTTCATATTAGTCATTAATTTGCAGTTGTGGAGTCGTATTTAAAACACCTTAATGTGTTTCATCATCCCCCAGTTGTGGAGTCGTATTTAAGCTAGGAAATAAGGTAAATAGAACAAGTGACACTTATTTTTATGGTTTCCCCAATTGTGAAGTTGTATTTAAAACGCTTTAACCAAAAAAAAAAAAAAACAAGAATAGGCGGGAAAACTAAAAACGTTTGCCCACCAATACAACCCCCTAATTAGTAAGGCCAAGAAAGGCCAAGAAAAACAAACACACACACTTCATTCACAGTTATTTTTTGATATAATATAAACATACAATTTTGATCGCTGACCTTAAAACCAAGTTCAGTAGTTTTGTATTTTGCTTTTGTGATATCATCCACTTCAATGTGTTCGTCAAAGAAACATAGATGTCTTTGCATCCTTCAACATCAAGCTGAATATCTGAATCAGCGTTGCATACATTAATAGCGTACAATTCATTATTTTGGTAATAATAGATAGTATTACCAATAAATGGTTCCAAGTCGTATATGGTGGTGTCGCGCCTATTGAAGATTGAGTAACAAACTCGAACGCAACCTCCAAACAGTTCCATTATTGCGTGCTTTCCCAATGCTGATTTCTAAACAAACAAACACACAATGAAAAGTTAATACTAAACATCTTTTTTTCATAGAACAACAAATCATCAAACTATAAAACATTACCTCCACCTTTTCATCAAAATTCATACACAGAGTGATACACACATGATTGACTATTATGGAGCTTGAACGAACCAAGCTCGTCCTATCGATAGAGATTTTAAGTTCTTCCGTTGATATAATTGACTCTTTGGATTAAAGATTGAATAAAATATGTTGCAAGGCTAAAAGAATACCCCCATTTGCTACATCATCTAGTGTCGACGGTTGATAAACCATATGTTAATGTGAAAAATTATATACATACAACATTTCAATCTCAACTAATTAACAGATATGAATTTCAATATAGATTCTAACTTCTACAAATTTCAATACATGTCTAAATTTTGGGTGATGAAACAGTGCTTGGATCAATGAATTCAAATAACATGCGGAAGAATAGTTTCTTAGCTCACCATAACATCCATGTGCGGCCAGTGTATCCTCGTCCTTAGCCCTGAAACGATTACATGTTTTGCAAATTAAAAAAAAACAAAACGAACAACTTAAGTTATTCAATTCATAACGATCATATTTCCCTAAAATCAAGAACTCGTAGCTTTGCCAAAAGAACCCTCATATCTGAATAGATCGAGTCAAGAACCACATCGAACAAAAATCCTAGTATAGAATTCAACCAGGAGGTCACTCATCCTAGTACTACTCCCACCTGAGCACACTTAACTGTGGAGTTCTCCTCTCATACACTATCATTAAGCCCAAAACGCGTTGGTGATTTAAGAGGCATTGGATTACTTATGAACCAAGAATCTCTCCTGGCCATGACCAATGTGGGATTTGCCTAGGGTGTCACAATGGTCCATGTTAATCTTCCGGTAGTCGGTATCGGTATCGTCACAATCACCCCCCTTAGGGACTCATCGTCCTCGATGAGGTTTGCCCCACCATCCCGAACGACTCAAGAGTGGCTCTGATACCAAACTGTCCACACCCCAAATTTCCATTTGCAGAGTTTTACTGAGAGGCGTGTGACGTACCAGGATCTAGCCACTAATCATGTCGAACTAATGGTAAAATAGTATAAAACAAGTCATCATGTCCAACATGAATAGTGAATTTCGAATTAAACATTTAAATCAAAGCATGTGTTCAGCGGAAGCAAATGTAAGTATCTCAAACAATTGAAATAAAAATGTTTTATAGCGTAAAGTTTTATTATTTGCTATCAAGTAACACACCCCACGGTAAAACTCCGCAAGTGGAAATTTAGGGGTGTGACAGTTTGGTATCAGAGCCACTCATGAGTCGTTCGGGATGGTGGGGCAAACCTCATCGAGGACGATGAGTCCCTAAGGGGGGGGGGGTGATTGTGACGATACTAATACCGACTACCGAAAGATTAACATGGACCATTGTGACACCCTAGGCAAATCCCACATTGGTCATGGCCAGGAGAGATTCTTGGTTCATAAGTAATCTAATGCCTCTTAAATCACCAACGCGTTTTAGGCTTAATGATAGTGTATGAGAGGAGAACTCCACAGTTAAGTGTGCTCAGGTGGGAGTAGTACTAGGATGAGTGACCTCCTGGGAAGTCTCCACCGGGGCAACAAAAAACAAAGCCGTGAGTTCCTGGATGGGCAACCCATCGGGGGGAAAACGGACAATATTGGTGGTGCGAGGAGCCGGATGTTACACTACAGCACTCGATAAAACAATTTGAAACCCTAAGAACAGATCTGAACAAATACAAACACAAATCATTTATATACCCTGAAAGGTCAGTGGGAAGTTTCTCTTTAGCCCTTAAACTTTTGACTTTTGCATTTCACACCCTAGACTATGTCACCAACTATAAACTCTTACATTTTCAAGTTTTTATCCTTTACACACTCAAACTTTCGACATTAAACACTATTAGCTCTTTTCTTTAATCAAGTTACACATTCACTTCTAAGTTTTGGTAATTGACAACTATGACCCTTCAGCCTTTTTAATAACTTGACACATCCTTTTTTTGAATTACTGATTAAAATATAAATAAAGTATCGCCGTACACACAAACCAAGCTCACAATCACATCAAAATTCGTTTAAATCAAGAAAAGCTTGTTGACTAAATGAGTCCGAGCTTCACTTATTAAGTTTCAATCAACTCGTGAGCCTAAATGAACCTATTGTTTATATCTTTTTATTTAGTATACTATATATTCATATAATAATTATTATTATTATATACACAATTAAGAAAGAACTAACTAAATAATATATTTTATATCATGTGCAGAACTTTTAATTACATATATCTATATACAAATATAAATAATAAAAAATGCATTTACATTAATTAAAAGTAATAAACCAGCTGAGTTTGACCTTTTTAAAACTACTAACGAGCTCGAGTTAAAAAAAAAACCCCGAAACAAGACGAGCTCAAACTTAAGCTCTTGTAACTTAAATGAGTTGAGCTAGAGATTAGGCTCGGCTCTCCTCGTTTATAACCCTATTGATCACACTCCATACGAATTTGAAAGCTCAAATATACTTAGGGAATTATAAGTGATCGTTGGAGGCCATTTTTATTTTTTTGCCTTCTTTATCAATTTTAATTCACCAAATTGTGGCTGGATTTAGCCAAAAATAAGAATATTCTAAACATCATATTTCGAATTTTTACCTTAGAATATCACCCAACCAATTTCAATCATGATCATACTCAACTTACATCAAATAAGTGACGATATAAACTCAACTCATAAAACTTTATGATTAGTTAAGCTACATAATTAAAATATTATATGATGGAAATCTTCATCCTTGGTTTGGGCAGGTTACACACTCACAATTTCTTAGTTTTTTTTTGCGAAATTGACCTGTTGGAGAGGATACACATCAGAAAATAAAAGTTTGCCCCAAATGGCCATTTAGGTCCTTCAAGTTCATTTTACTCAACTTTCAACATGATAATTCAATATTTACATTTTTTTACTTCCTAATAGGATTACTTGTGATATTTTAATCCAATTCAAACATTCCTCCTAAGACCAACCGGTATGGGGGCTGGCCCATGCCCGGCAATGCCCGGCATCAGACCCCCACACCGCCTCCCTTGGCTTGGCCGCGGCACTCCCGGTCCATTCCTGCCGCCCATGCCGTTCCATTTTTGCACGTGGATCGATATTTGAACGTTGGTAACGGTCGATTTAAAAAAAATTACTTTTTTCAAATTTAAATACACACTATCTCCCTATTTTATACCACTTTTCACCATTTTCTTCCCACTTTCAACCCAAAACACTCTCTTTTTATATCCAACTTTTTAAAAAAATAATGATTTTTTCACTCACAATGAATTCTCAGTGGTCCTCGTCTTCGGGAAAGGAGAGATGTTTTTCGCAAACTGTGTGATGCGGGCGGCTCAGATTATTGCTGAAGAACAGGAGGAAGAAGATGAGGTCTCGTCTGAAAGACGAACTAGGCAACAACAGATTAACAGAGACCGTGAAGGTATATCTTTAATAACCTTTTAAACTTATTTGTTATTTCATCATTTAATAAAATTTTTACGATAGGAGCGCACGAAAAATTGGTGAACGATTATTTTTCGGATGCACCCATATACGATGGCGAGATTTTCAGGCGTAGGTTCAACATTAATATTTGCGGAAACCAAACGCAAATGATGTTCAACAATTGTACCAAGCACATGAAGCACGGCACGGGTTTCCGGGAATGCTCGGTAGCATTGATTGTATGCGTTGGAGTGGCACAATTGCCCGAATGCGTGGCGAGGACAATATACACGAGGCGATCAAGGCCATCAACATTAATACTAGAGGCTGTGGCATCACAAGATTTGTGGATCTGGCATGCTTTCTTCGGTCTTTCCGGTTCACTTAATGACCTTAAAGTGTTATACCAATTAGCGATCTTCACAGACATCGTAAACGGAACCGGTCCAGACACTAGTTTTTCTGTTTCCGGGGTGGAATATAGGCGCGGTTATTATCTTGCTGATGGAATATACCCGTCTTACTCTACTACAATAGTCAAGACTCTTCCATACCAGGAAGACGAAAAAAGGAAAAAAATTTCCAAGCAGCAAGAAAAGACATCGAGCGTTGTTTTGGTGTTCTACAAAAAAATGGGGCATCATTCAACAACCGACACGTGCATTCACACCAAAGAGGTTGCGCATTTGTATGTACGCTTGCATTTTGCTCCATAACATGATTATCGAAGACGAAGGTCGGGCGATTTGTGAGTATAAGGAGAATGCATCTATCGGCAATATTGTCCCAGTTGATCAGGGGCAACAAGATTTAAACTCGTTCTCGCTAACCAACAAATACGTCCATGCAAACCTTCAAGCCGACTTGATAGAACACATATGGAACAACGTAAACGACGAGGGCGGTGACGAAGACAATAACGAGTAGTATTTATGTTTGTGTTAATTTTTTTTCATAACGAGTAGTATTTATCTTTTTTTATATAAATTTTAGGTATTGTAATTTTTTTTCTAGGTTATGTAAATTTTTTTTATCAGTGTAATGCTTTTTATTTTTTTAATTTAATAAAATATTTTATTTAAAAATCTTTTTTAAATTAGATAAAAAAACATAAAATAAATAAAATATTTAATTTTAGGTGGGGTAGGTCCATCCCTCCACCCCCCTCATTTTGCTAGGAGGGCCATCCTTCAAAGGATGAGGATGTGACATCCTACGTGGTGGCCTATCCCTTTGTGGATGACCCTCCTCATACCCTTTAGCCTAATTAGGGATGAACATTTAGTACCGGGTACCGATATCGTACTAGTTATGTTCAGTACAAGTACTTGTATTTTTCATTTTTTGTTACCATGATTTTGGTTGATATACAGTAAATGGTTTTCTTCATTTTTTTTCACCGGTCGAAAACCATTCTCATTCCTACTCTTTAACATGACTATTTGCTATATTTTGGTCCAATTCAAACTAAAATCACACTAGTACAATATGAACAATAATTAGTTGAATTGTTATTAAGATAATACACCAAAAATCATGGTTTTATATAGTAATCCATAGTTAATATAAATAATAACTAATGTATATACGATACGGTGTAGTCGTTGTCCCATAATGAATAAACACTTATTTATCTACATAGTATATGAAAAATACAATAAAATACAAGCTTATATTTCTAAACTTTAACAGTGTCACATAACAATCCAAACAAAATAATTAATAACGTTTGATTGTGAATCAAACCCAAATATTCACAACCGACAAACATACACAAATGATAAACCTTAAACATTTTGATGACACTAGACAATAGAAAGATGAGTGAAGCATGTCTATCCACTGAGATGCCACATGATTCTCACAATCGAGTGATCGACTACATTCGAAGCTAAAGATTACATAATCTTGAGACCTACACACTCCAAGCCTGTTTTGCTTAGCCTTCATAACATGTAATCGACTCAACACGTATTTGAAACAATTACTATGCCAAGATCCACACCATAAATGCTTCAAGGCCTTTTTAGTTTAGGAGTAGTCGAAACTTGTAACTTGGTCATGTTAGGTTTTTCCAAACCTTTTTTTTGCAACTTTAAGAAAAATTATAATATTATATATATATATATATATATATATAATATATATATATATAACATAGTTAGAAATATTTACTTTTTTCGTCTTTTAGTATCTTTTGTCGTTTATTGAATTTTCTTTGCACCTAATTACTTTCTTCGGTTGTCATTTAATAGTTCATCATTTAATGAATTATATATATGTGTGTATATAACTATATATATATTATATTAATTTAGAATTTGTCTTTTAATGTCTTTTGTCATTTATTGAATTTTTCTTTGCATGAGTGTACTTTACTCGTTGTCATTTATTGGCTCTTAATTTAGCAAAGAGAAAAGTATCCGGATAGTCCATGTGGTTTGCTCCGATTTCACCTTTAGTCCTTACATTTTCAAAATTACAGCTATAGTCCTCAACTTTGACAAATTCGTTCTCGGATAGTCTCTGAAGCAGATGGAGATTAGTTTTCTCAGTTAAGTGGGTGTGAAATAACTAATTTACCCTTTCTATTATAAATAAAACTAAAACAACAAAGGATAAAAAGTTACACTCAAGTGGGCCCCACCACCCCACTCATGTCTTCTTCATCTAAATTCCAGTAATCGGAATCGTTTTTTCCGGTGATACTCCGATGAATGTCACCACTTCCTCTACAATAACTGCCACCATCTACCACCGCCACAAGTACCACCGCCACCATCATCACCACTGCACAACCACCACCGTCGCCATCATCATCAAACCACCATCTGCCACAACCACCACCGCAGCCATTATCACCACTACCACAACCACCGCCGCCATCACTACCACTGCCAGAACAGATTTGTAAGTATATCAGTAACTCAGATTTGAACGAAATCAAATGCTCTGAAAAACGACTCCACCCCGCCATCGTTCATTGCTTTACCACATGAATATAAAGTACCTAACCCTTGCAATGCCGGCGAATTCCGTTGAGTTCTTTTAAGGATTGGGTGAGGTGTCGGCGCGAGATATGAACGACATCGTATTGGTGGGCTCGAAAGTGGAGAGTTTGAAGAGAAGGATAGTGAAGACAGTTGTTATAAATTAATTTCGTTTTTGTTTTTTAATAGCAGATCGAAATACATGAACTAGTTCAATGTTTTCTCTGATACACATAGACCATTTTCCACCAAACCCTATTTATTATACTCTGATTGAACAAAATTTAAGGTTTTGGGGATTTTGGTGTTGGATGATTGATAAATGAATGAGTGGGAAAATTTGGTTGACGTGTTAGAGAGAAAAGGGGTAGGGTCATGTGGTCTGGTTAGAGAAAGGGGTGGTGATTTGGGCAGAAGAGAAAGGGTAGGTGGGTCCCTTTTTAATTATTTTTATTGATAGTAAATAGAGTTTTAATTATTTTTACTATTGATAGCAAGGGTATTCTCGTCATTTCACACCCACTTAACTGAGAAAACTAACTCCCATCCATGTCAGAGACTATCCGAGAATGAATTTGCTAAAGTTGGGGAATATAGCTGTAATTTTGAAAATGCAGGGACTAAAGGTGAAATATAGGCAAGCCAAGAGACTATCCGGGCACTTTTCACTTTAGCAAATTATAATTTACATCATTTGTACTTTACTCATTTGTCAATTAGTATTTTGTTATTTAGTTAATTTTCATTTACACATCAGATTTTGTCATTTAGTGAATTTTCGTTTACAATCCTTGTACTTTACTCGAATATCATTTAGTGCTATGACATTTAGTCAAATTTCGGTTACTACTTGGCGAGATTTTACGCCCCAACCTGTATCACCGGTAGCATGGTTTTCCTTGGCTTTGTCATTTAGTGATTTTTTAATTTACACCCATGCACTTACTCAATTATCATTTTGTAAATTTTCGGTTGCCACTTAGCACGTTTTAATGCCCCTCACCCCGCAATGTTGGTAGCACGATTTTACACCCTCGTTCCACAACGCACGTGATTTAAGACTAGGGTTGGCATATCGGGTCAACCCGATCTGTTAAGACACGAACACAATAAGACACAAACACGAAATAAGTAAACACGAGGACAACATGAAATCTTATCGTGTCAGATTTTCCAAACCCGAACACGAACCTGTTAATAAACAGGTTACACGAAACGACCTGTTAAGACACGAAAAATTTAGCAACATATAATATGATCTGTTAAGACACGAACACGACCTGTTTAGACATATTTGATATTTAACCATCATAAACCTGATTCATTATATCAATCTTCTTCTACTGATACGAAAACATTATACAGACTCATTATACTCATCATACCAAACAGACTAACAAGAGCCTTTAAAAAAAACAAATTAACAAACATTATACATGCTCGGATTAACAAACATCTGATTCATTATACATAATCATTATACAAACAAATAAACATAAGCAATTAAAATAAACCCTATTAACACGATAAATCGATGATGTCTGATCGATTATGAACTTATACTATATATAAAATAAGATTAAACACACCAAATCGATGATGGCCGAACGACAAGCTTGGAGGATCCTAGTGAGTGGTGAATCGACGGGGATTGAGAGGATGGTGGTGAATCGGCGGCGAGTTGGAGGGCTTAATCGATGATGGGGTTTGCCTATTTGGGAATGGGCGGTGCTTGTGAGACTGATTCAAAAAAAATTGGGTGAGCGCGTTTTGTTTGTGTATATACAGGTCCCACAACATGTCCTCACATCCACATACTTTTTTAATTTAAATTTCTTAACATGTCACTAACGGATCTTAACAGGTTAACGGATTTTAACATGTTTAGACACAAAAAATTAACAGGTTTTCTCGTGTCGACCTGTTTAGACACGAAACCTGTTAAGGCCAAACACAAAACCTGTTAACTTCGTGTAGGTTCGTGTCGTGTTATAGTTTCAATGTCAGAATTGCCAGCCCTACTTAAGTCTATTGTTATTATTAGACACTAAGAGTGATGAACAATACTTTATATTTTGGTTCCTCTTTACTCAGTTGCCATTTGAAGAATTGTCGACTGCTACGTTGTACGGTTTTACGTCTCCCATCCTGCAACGTTGCTAGAACAGTTTATTTTCCTATCCATAATACGGGTCGCTTAAGACTAATTATTATTACAATAGTTATTTTGGTAACCTATCCAGGGTCCACACACTAAAAGCATGTTTATTACACTAACGGACCCGTCACATGTAGCGTGACGTTTCTACCCTCACAAACACTCACGTCTTAACTCCGGTATAGTTAACGGCTCTCCAAACCTCAAACTTAACGTCGTCTCATTTCACCCCAAACCCTAACCCTAACTCCGATGGCATCTTCCGACGACGACTTCCCGTTAATCACCGTCACCACCGCCGCCGCCACCACCACCACCGGCCACCAATCAAACCCTAACTTCCACCGCCATCAGCTCGCCGCAACCGCTCACCTCTTATCCTCCCAAACAAATCCGATAACCGCACCTCCACCGCCGGAATCCAACGGCGACGCGTTCGGCGACGGTGCGTATTGTTCACAACAGATTACCGTGGCGGTTCCGTACGAAAACGACTCCGATCCGACCAGATCTAGAATCAACGGTGCTCGTAACGACAAGTGGAACGATCGAGAAGAACATAGCGACGGAGGAACACCGTATAATAACTATAAAAAACCTAAAGTATCCGCTTCGAATTCCGGTGAATACAGGAAGGATCGAGAAGAGTGGAGTGATACAGCGATTGCGTGTTTGTTAGATGCGTATTTAGATAAGTTTGTACAGTTGAACAGAAGCAATTTGAGAGGTAGAGATTGGGAAGATGTAGCGGTAAGTGTGAGCGAGAGGTGCGAGAAGCAGACGAAGAGTGTTGAGCAGTGTAAGAACAAGGTGGATAATCTGAAGAAGCGGTATAAGTTGGAGCGACATCGGATGATGAATACAGTGAGTACGGTGAATGCGAATGGCGGAAATGTTACTAGTCATTGGCCTTGGTTTAAGAAGATGGAGCAGATCGTAGGGAATTCGTTGCCATTGAAGACGGTGTTAGGAGAGGAGAATTCGGGTAGTGGAATGAGTAGCCCTGGTAGACAGTCTAATAAGAGGTATGTGACGTTTTGTTCGTTGTTGTTTCAAATATGTTCGGTTTTGGTTACTCGTGTGTGAAATAGTAATGTAGTTACAAAGATGTTATGTTTTTGTTATTGTACTTGGTTTTGATGCTATTTGGTATTTAAAAGTATGTCCGGTTATATTTGTAACATTTAGGCTAAGTACGTAATGCGGTAAAAAATCGGATATCGGTGAAGGACCGATATTTGAGATATCGGTAATCGAGGTGAGATATCATTGGGATATCGGAAATTTTAATATCATGCTGAATTTATATACGTAGCAATTTAACACTAACAATTCAGTATACTCTCCTTTCATTAACACATTAACCTTTTGCAACTTGCAAAACACTAACAATTGTAGCAAGTAGAAACTGATTAAGACTTAAAACACTAACAATTAACAATTAAGACTTAAAACACTAATAGCAGCAATACGAAGAAAGACGAATGGTAGAACTAAAAAGAAAAGTACTGATATCGGGAAAATCAGTGATATATCGGCCAAATATTGGTTAATATCGGTACCGATATTCTTCTGACCGATATTTTGCACCAATATCTCACCAGAGGACCGATAACCAATATATCACCGATATATCAGTGATATATCGGCGACATGAACTACATAGTTTGGAAATATGTTTGTCCGTTATATTTGTTCTATTTAGGTCATGAAAAGCTGATGCCATCTTTTGCATGCGATTAATTAAACAAACAATGGCCTAAACACAGTTCAGTGGAACACAAATTAGCAAAATGAAACAAAAAGCATATTTCAATGACCAAATCGTATAATTTCAATGACCAATATGGAACATTTCCGTAAGTTCTTTGAATGCTGTAGCTGTACTTGAAATTGTTTATCTAATGAGTAATGACCAAATCGTAACAAAATTAATTTCAATGACCAAAATGACAGTCTAATAAGAGGTATGTTACCTTTTGTTCGTTGTTGTTGTTTTAAAGATGTTCGGTTTTGGCTAATTCTTGTGTGTGAAATAGTAATGTATTCTGATCTTGCTGCTGCTCAATATTCATATGAACGAGTATCTAATTAACGTTGTTCTGCAGATACGCAACAGCAACAGCTAGTCCAAGTTGTCAAATCGCAACTATAAAGGCAAAGCCAGTAGCAAATGCTAGATGGAGGAGAGTTGTTTTTAAAATTAGCGGTGCTTCTCTGGCTGGAACTGGTTCTCACAGTAATGACCCAAAGGTATGTTTGTTTCAGTTTTTCAGCAGTTTTTTATTCGTCTTAAAAAAAAACATACGCAGTAAAATCCCACTCATAGCAAAAGCTACTCCTTGTGTCTGGGCCTGGGGAGTGTGGGATGAGGACAATTTTTTATTCATTCTCTCCTAACAGTGACAAATGTATATACATTCTTCTAATTTGATGAAATTTTAACTATTTAATAACACTAATAATATCATATTTATCCATTCCGTAGTAAACAGAATATAGTTTACTTTTAACATCTCGTTCACTGAATAAATGTCAAGATAATTTTTTTTCGAGCGGCTGCAGAATGTGAAGAACATTATGCGCTGAAATGATTCATAGTATTCACGTTGTTTTTCGATTTGTTTATTCAGTGAAAAAGATAGTTAATATTTAACTGGTTATCTTTTATTTAATACATAATGGATTGAGTATGTTATCTTTAGTGTTTTGAATGGGTACATATGATATTGTGAAACTTAGATGGATATATAATTGAAAGTTTTAAATACAATAGCCTCTTAACGTGCGACGGTGCGGGAGTGTGTATATATACATAAATAGATGTTTATATTTTGGATATACATGGGCACATACAATTTAGAACCAATAGTATGTTGACAACCGGATAATAGACTTGTACGCTGTGGATTAAAGATAATCAAAAGCAGTGGGAGAGAGAACCAAAGGTGGTTACATAACCGTCTTACGTATCACATTCAAAGCAACATGTACAAGTGAATTATGTAGTTCTCAACATATTAATGGCTTTGATTATCTTTATATCTTTTTATTTTCATAGATGTATACGAAATAATCATAATTTTTTTTCTTGGGTCTATTACGTTATTTAGGTGGCCATGCTGATTGCTAGAGAAGTATCTATGGCTTGCAATGTTGGTGTTGAGGTGTTTATTTCTATCTTATCATCATTATCAGATGTTACTTTTATAAAATGTAAACTTAGTTGATGTATTTCAGGTGGCAATAGTGGTTGGTGGGCGCAATTTCTTTTGTGGAGACACATGGGTTACATCTACCGGTATGGATAGAAGCACTGCCTATCAAATTGGGTAATATTATTATTCCCCGATATGCTAATTATTATTATCTGATAATACACGTGTATGGATTAAACGGATAATCAAGTTGATGCATAAGCGGTTATATGAGTTAGTTTCACGTATATCTTTCTAAAGGTTCAGAATTTTATACGCAATCCATCTAAATTTCATAACATGATTAATATCATATATTCTATACTAAGTAATATAAAATCAAGATAAAATTACACAAATCAACCTCTATGTATGTCCAAACTTGCACCTTATACCTTTTAGTTTAAAAAGCGCTATAATCAACCTTTTACTTTAATTTTTGTTCCCCGAATCAACCTTTGAGACAAACTCCGTTTGTTTTGTTGGTTAACTCCCCTTTTTAATGTTTTTTTTTCAATACAAATAAAAAAGTCTACACGTATATTTTCTAAAAGAAAAATAATTATTTGTACGGATATAAAAAAATAATTATTTGTATGATATTTTATTATTAGAAATATAGACATGCCATTGTTCCGCAGGTTAGTTATTAAAAAAATTAAATAAATATTAAAACGGTAAGAGAAAAAAATAATTATTAAAAAGGGAAGCGAAAAAGACCAAAATACACCAACAGAACAAATGGAGTTTGTCTCAAAGGTTGATTATGGCAACGGAAATTAAAGTAAAAGGTCGATTATAGCGCTTTTTAAACTGAAAGGTATAAAGTACAAGTTTGGCCGTTTGGGTATGCATAAAGGTTGATTTGTGTAATAATTTTGTCTAAAATCCATTACTTATAACAGTCTGTTTTACTGAACAAACAAATAGGAAAACAAAATTATTACTGAGAATCATCTCATCACATTAAGCTCTTGTTTAATCAATGAAGCATACAGTTGTAAATAACAAATTGACATTACGAAATTTAGAATGATATATATGAAACGACCTGTAAAGATACAAGCGTATGAAAAAACTAAAATATTGGTATGATGGCATGTTGATGAATTTATCCAGTTGTACAATTATCTTGATGAACAATGGGTTTCACATGTTACCAGTATGATGGCAACTGTGATGAATTCCATGTTAATCCAGTCAGCATTGGAGAAACTAGGCGTTCAGACACGTGTCCAGTCAGCTTTTTCTATGTCAGAGGTTTTCGAACCGTACAGTAAGCAACGAGCAATCCGGCATCTAGAGAAAGGGCGCGTTGTTATATTTGGCGGTATAGGTGCTGGCACTGGGAATCCACTCTTCTCTACCGACACAGCTGCGGCTCTTAGAGCATCTGAGAGTATGATACATTCTATGATTTTCTATTATTATTATGAATTTTACTATTTAAGTACATGTATATATGCTACATGGCATCATATGTGACACTTATACCAATTAATGTTTGAAGATTAATTTTAAGGAAAGATCATTTTTGGCAAACCTGTAAAAAGTATTTAAAAAAGCAAAATGCCATTTTCGTCCCTGAGGTTTGGCCGGTTTTGCGATCTTCATCCAAAGGTTTGTTTTTTCGTATCTGGATCCAAAAGGTTTGAAATCTTGCCTTTTTCATCTGACTTGTTAACGTCATTCATTTTCTCCGTTAAAGGAGGGGTAATTACATCTTTTTGGACATTTTTTTATGAAAATAAAAACACTGTTAAGAAATAAAGATCCACCCCTGTTAACTTTCTAGTAATGACTTTTCTTATAAACATGAAGAAATAGGCTAAAGGACGAAAATAACCCTGAATTAACGTTAAAAATGGATGGAGTGAACGAGTCGGATGAAAATGACAAGATATTAAACCTTTTGGATCCAGATGTAGAAAAGCAAACCTTTGGACGAAAGTCACAAAAGTGGTCAAACCTCAGAGATGAAAATGGCATTTTACTCTTTTCAAAATTATTTCATAAAGCATTTTTTTTGCATATGTGGGTTTGAGTCGAGGCTTGCATGACATTAAGGGCCATATCAGCAGCAAATATTACAAGTTTTTGTTTCTATATTATATAAAAAAGATGATTTTGTAACAAGTGTCAATTAAAATGAGGTTGGTTGCTAAAATCAGTAGTAAATAAAAGTTGTTATCCTTTTTACACCTAATTTTAGAGTTCGTTACTATTTTGTGCGTTTATTTCTGCAGTTACTTATGATGAAAAAATGATTTAAAAAGAGTGTATTTGTAAATTAACAGTCTGTTGCTTTCATGCAGTTAACGCAGATGCGTTTATTAAAGGTACAAACGCAGACTGTGTATACGAATGTGACTCCATGAATAATGTTGCGTTTGAGCACATTTCGTTTAGGGAGTTGACTTCTAGAGGCGCATCACCAATGGACATGATGGCTGCAACATTTTGTGAAGAAAATGGGATTCCTGGTTGGTTTCTTCTTATTTTTGTCTTCTCTTTTAGAGTAAAAAGCCATTTTCGTCCCTGAGGTTTGGCCAGCTTTGCGACTTTCGTCTGAAGGTTTGTTTTCCCGCATAAGGATCCAAAAGGTTTGAAATCTTGCCATTTTCATCCTGCTTGTTAACTCCATCCATTTTCTCAGTTAAGTTAGGGGTTTTTTCGTCTTTTTGTTAACTTAAAGGCCAATTCGGTTTTTAAATACTACATTATGCTAAATGCTTGTACATAAAGTGAAAAAGACCAAAATTGCCCTTTTAAGTTAACAAAAAAGACGAAAATACCTCTGATTTAACAGAGAAAAATGGATGGAGCTAACGAGTCGGATGGAAATGGCAAGATTTCAAACCCTTTGGATCCACATGCGGAAACACAAACCTTTGGACGAAAGTCGCAAAATTGCCAAACCTCAGGGACGAAAATGATTTCAAACCTTTTGGATCCACATGCTGAAACACAAACCTTTGGACGAAAGTCGCAAAATTGGCCAAACCTCAGGGACGAAAATGGCATTTTACGTTTTCTTTTAAAAAAGCTTTTATTCACAGTTACTTTTTAAAGGGAAAAATTCACCCAATAGTAACCAAGTGTACCACTAAAGTCAAAAGTTTTCTTGTTCTTCTAAAGTCACACGATCTTGTGAAACTTTTTTCTATGAGTGTTAAATTTTAAAAAATTAACCTAAACGTATTTAGCGACGGGTTCATTACTCCGATCCTGACTAATTAGAGGGTGTCGGTTTTACCCCTTTTACTTATGAACAGGTTGATTTGCGCTGTGTTTTTATCTAGTTGACATATAACACGTCAAATAGGTCAACACAGGGAAAAGTCGTCCAAGTTTTTGTCAATGCATACGACCTCCTAAATCGTTTTATTAAAATATTTCAATTATTATTGTAACAACGTTAGTTATTTAATATTTTGTATTCAATAAAAGTGTTTGCAAGCCACTGGTAACCTAAAAATGTATTATTTCAACCAAATCTAACCCGTAACTCAATGACCCATTTTAACCCGAAAGCATTTTGATTAATAACCAATATTTTATTGAGCCCATATATATATTTTTTTTGCAGTTGTGATATTCAATATCCATGAGCCTGGAAATATATCAAGAGCGTTGTCCGGAGAACATGTTGGCACGTTAATTGATCAAACGGGAAGGATCGACTAACCGTGTGTCTTCTGGTCTGGCTCACTTGTCGGACCACTAACGACGTTAGCAGCCTGCTTCTTGTATTTCTTGTGTAAATTAATATTAGTATTGTTATCTCTTCATAGATGTCTTAGCTAGAGTGTCGTAACACCTGTAGTTAAATCTTGGCTATAGTCGGGGTCCTGTATGTGGATTGTGAGTGATGATGCCGCCCATATTTTGTGCTTTGATTGTCAATCAACCACAGTTTTTAGTATGACGTGTGTCTGTATTAATCGTCATCCTAATATATCGGCTCGAGGAGTTAGATGGGCTCAACTAACGAAGGGCTGTGTGTGTGGTGGGTTGGGTAGAGGTGAACAAACTGGTTAATTTCAATAGCCGGTTCATTTGACTTTAATCGGTTACGTTTTTAACTGATCCGGTTAATTACTTTAACCGGTTTTCTTTTGCCTTTTTTTTAATTTCCGTTTTTTTTTCTTCTGTTAACAGTTAAGAAAAACCAGTTCCTATACAAAATATCCTTAACCAGTTACTAACCTGCGGTTAAAAAAACCACTAACCGATTATTCCTCAAGTGATTAATAACCGGTTACAGTTATAGTTAATTAACCGGTTATTTTGTGCACCTCTAGGATTGGGTTATGGTTTAAGGTTTAGGGTTAATCTGAATCTAGACTTATGGGACCGGTTATTTTGTGCACCTCTAGGATTGGGTTATGGTTTAAGGTTTAGGGTTAATCTGAGTCTAGACTTATGGGCTTTTTATGTTCTTTCAACGGGCTTGGATCGGTCATAAATCGTGTTACACTTAATAATGCCAATCGATGAAGTATAATAACTAACATGTCTAACAATATAATTTGTTTAATCAGTCTACTAGAAGCAACATCTTGATAGTATTATGAGCTCAACACAATTAAACTATGTAGTCTTCGGGTTAGTCATCAACATCTAAGCACCATAATTCCATAAATGCTTTTGTACATTATCCTTTAGCAACGTCTATAAATGTGTTTTTTGTTCATAACACAAATTGTGTTCGCGTTATATAACATTTTGCATATAGTCGATACGTAAGTGTTCTGTTTTATGACTTCGTCAGTTTAACTCCTAATTATCATCCGTAAATTTAATCCGGTTTAGTTTCTATTTTTTTTCTTAAATGAATATACGCAGTAAGCTCTCAGAGTGTCATGTGACATAACTAACTTCTTTTGATGTGTTATATATTATATATATATATATATATATATTATAACACACACACACTGACATAAACGATATGTCACTTTAAAAACATTTTATTTGTTGGAACAGACACTTTATATATATTTTATATATATATACACACCTGATAACGTATGTCACTTAAAATTTATTGTGGAACACACTTGCTTTTCTAAGGCAATTTGGAACACACTGAAGTATCATAATTGCCGTCTATTGAAGTGTTGGGCTCTTGGTTTGTTGTTGGGCAGACCATGATGGGCTGTAGGGATGAGATTGGTCAGTATCCGTACCCTTACAAAAAATACCGGTACTGAATTTGAACAAAACTGAGTACAAAATATATTGGTACGGTATGGGTATTTCGGTACGGTACCCGCTTTGGTACCACTTTGTTTTTTATTTTATTTTTTAGCGCTCGTACGGGTACTAAATACGTAAAATTAGCATGGGTGCTAACACATACGAGTACCAAATAGGTAAAATCGATACGAGTACCAATACGATACGGGTACCAAATAAGTAAATCAATATGAGTACCATAATTACCATAATATGAAATAAAACATAATATAAAAAATCTTTTAAAGTTCTATATAAAATTCTGTACTAGTACCCGTTTTTATCCGTTTTTACCAATACCGAAAGTACCAAATACAAAAATCAATAAAACTGGGTACCGATACATGTATCAAATACCTAAAATTGGTATAGATACGAATACGAGTGCAGGGACAAGTATAGGTAATTGAGAAAAAAAAACCTCATCCCTAATGGGCTGTTTTGTATATAGGGAAAGCATAGACTCACCCACTCACATGCCAATTGCCAAGGCACTGAAGACAATAGGACCACACAATCAGTAACCATTCCGTGTGTTTACATGTGACTTATTTGATTTGAAATTTGAAATAATTCGATTATAACTCGAAAAACGATTCGATCTTGAAAATTCTAATCGGGTCGAATTTGGATTGATTAAAAAAAGGCAAGTTTTGAGAGAATAAAATAAGTAATATAGGTGTGTGTATATGTATGTATAAAGTAAATAAAATATATCAGCTTTCTATTATTATTATATTATTATTGTATTTTATTATATTATTATTATTATTATTATTATTATTATGATTATTATTATTATTTATTATTATTATTATTATTATTATTATAATACAATTATCACTTTTATGAATAGTACTTTGACTTAGTTTTTTCTATCTTTTTTTTTGTCATTTTGATTTTTTTTAACTTTTACTTCTCAACTTTTAGCATTGATACTTAGTACTTACAACCACTTAACTTTCTAAATTATTTATTTTATTATTTAATTATTATTATTATTATTATTATATTATTATAATACAATTATCAACTTTTATGAATAGTACTTTGACTTAGTTTTTTCTCTCTTTTTTTTGTGTCATTTTGATTTTTTTTAACTTTTACTTCTCAACTTTTAGCATTGATACTTAGTACTTAAAACCACTTAACTTTCTAAAGACTTTAGAAACGAGTTTTACGTGTTTATATGTACATGTCGGATATAAATTCAAATTCATTTACGTTTCACGTAACCTTTTTCCTGGAAATGAGTCAGCTCAAATATAATAGGAATATTGGATTTTAATAATCCCAACTATTCGTTGTTGGCCGCCAGCAGTCCCAACTTCAAAATAACCACTGACAGTCCCAACTATTGATATATTGGTCCACAATGGACCCAGACTAACAGAACCCTAACGCCGTTAGTCTTCGGTCGTTGGAAAACCGTTTTTGGCCAGAAAAAGGTTTCTAAAGGTCCGATCTAAGGTTACAAAAGGTTTGGGACGAATATGTTAAGTTTTCTGGCGAAAAAGTTGAGCTTTCCAGCCAAAAAGAAGTGTTCCGGCGAAAAAATGAGTTTTCCGGCGACTTAAAAAATTGGGGCTTTTACTAGAAAAATGTTCCTAAAGGTCCGTAATAAGGTTACAAAGAGGTTCAGGACGAAAACTTTGAGTTTTCCGGGAGAAAAAGAGTTTTCCGGCCAAAAACGTTTTTCGGTGACCAGATTCTAACGGCGCTAGGGTTCTGTTAGTCAGGGTCCATTGGAGGCCAATATGTTAATAGTTGGGATCGCAAGTGGTTATTTTTGAAGTTGGGACAATTGGCGGTCAACAACGAATAGTTGGGATTATTAAAATCCAATATTCCAATATAATAAGTTCTTATGCTTACTACGTACGTTTTCGGTTGGCTTACATTTTGACGTAAAAAAATAATGAGTCAGGTCAAATATTATATGTTTTTGTTCTTATTTTTATGTACGTTTTCAGTTGGACTACTTTTTAACGTAAAAAAATTCAGTACGTCGTGGCAACGCGTCGGACAATTTACCAGTTTTATATAAAAAGAAATACGAATTATAATCGATTTGAGAGTCACATATTTGAAGGCTAAGTTCGGAATCCATTCTATAAATTAAAAAACTGAATTCGAAACTCGATTCAAAAATTCAAAATCTGAATACGATTCTGTTCGATTTTAAAGCATGATTTATATAGAAACACCCTATCCTCACTGCCTTTTATAGCTGACCACAGCCACATGTAGTTGCGGTCATCAGTAATTCTATTTTTGTTTGTTTCCTTTTTGCTTGATAATATTTGTCTTTCTCCTTTAATTTTGTTTGTCATTTTATATCTTGCTGTTCACTTTTTGCAAAGTTATTTTTGGTTTAGTTTTGCTTGTTTCTTGATGTTGAACTTTTGTATACTTATTCATTAAGTGAGTTAAAAACATTTGTGCTATGGTTTGGTGTGACAACCGGTACTTCTCGGGTTTGTAATTACACGCTTAACAGTCTACTTAATTCACGTTACGCGATTTGACGATTTTCGAGAACTTTAGCGCGAAATCAGATTTTAAGCGAACGGACAACAGATAAATACTGACAACGCATAAAAAATACAAATTTTGTGCTTATATTTATCATATATTTTGAATTATGCGAATTATTCGGATTGTCGGACATCACAGAGCACAAACGCGGAAGTTACGCGGGAACTAGAACGCACCGACAATCACCAACGAAATGAAAGCACCGGACTTGAATTTTAGGCTCATGCAGAAATTTTACAAACACAAGGTTTTCAATTGACATGCCAAAAAAATGGTTTTCATTACGTTTTCTCAACAAATATTTAAACCGGTTACTAAAAAGATTTATTTCAAATCTTTTTCAAATAAACTATGAACTCGCTCAACTTTATGTTGATTTTTCGCATGTTTCTTTCTCATGTTATATTTTCATACTAAGCCACGGTTGGAATAGGAGAACCCATGGGGATTCGAGTACTTAGCGGGAGTTCACTTTCTAGAAGTCTTAGCATTAAATATTTCCGCTGTGCAATGAAGATACCAGTCAGTTTACGTCCGGCTCTGATGTAATCGATTTATCAGGTGTGACATTTGGTTTGTTTTCATCTGTTTTATTTTATAATGATTGAATATTTAACAAACATGTGGTAGGATCACTAGCCAAAAGCAAGCAAGTAGTCTCTCTATGTATATTAATTTGATTTTTTTAACAACAAACTTGGATCACGGACGGACCACTGGAGTATTATCGTGTGATCAGCGGAACCACCTAATCATATCTATCTCCACTAGGCATAATGCCTATACACCAACTCAGTAGGAAACCCAATAAATCTGGAAAAAAACTTCTTATGTGAATCAAACCAGGACCTTATGGCCCATAAAACCTTATCTTACCTCTAAAATTCAGTAGACTATAATGTCATAGTATGTATATTAATTTGATATTGTGTTTTACTATTACCTAATGTTGCAAATTTCAGGGGTTACAAATGCACTATCACAAACTTTATAAAGAAAAGCCCAAGATATATTTGAATGTTATTTTGAAGGTAAAATTAACTAAGCACCAATTATTATAAAAGTTTAAAAAGTTGATGGTTTTTATTCTCTTTTGAAACAAATATGAAATCAAATGCGGACTAATATCACCTATTATTATACATATTATTTGAAACTCTTCATGAACAGTATTCATATATTTCTTTTATGGATAATTATTAGTTTCCTTTCATAATATATATAATTAATTTATGTATTTTTTATATTATACATTATATTTTACATATTATTTCAAACTCTTCTTGAACTGTATTCATATTTCTTTTATGTATAATTATTAGTTTCCTTTCATAATATATAAAATTCATGTATTTTTTATTCCGTCATTTTTACATTATATAATTAAGAAAAACATATATCAGTATAAATTTTGTTTGATATTACTCAATGTTATCATATAAGAATAAAGACTCGTACTTCGACTCATTTTTTATGGTTTTCGATTTTGATAATATTTCCTTTATACAACCGTGTCTGCGGCGATAAATGTATATCGTTAACAGTACCATGATGATTTGAACTGATCGATACCATTCGAACATTGGTGTCGATACCAATGTTGTTTTTTATTTTTCGGATGATGTAAAGCACACGTTGGTTGTATACCGAGCGTATGTATCGTACAAGTACTGTAACGAATTGAACCAATACCCATCGAATGCTCGCGATCACATACCGTCGCAACGCGCGGAGAAATACCCTAGTTGTTATTGTTATGAGTTTGTTTGTTTCATTGTTACAAATCCAGGAGTTTGAGGAATTTTTAAAGAGGTAACATTTGAATTGCTTATATGCATGAGGACTTTGAATTGCTTATATCCAAGATCGAGTAAGGGGCTGTTTAACAACTTTTGAATGAGTAAGAACTGAGAAAAGTAGAATGTGTGAACCATTAAATGCTAATCCAGGAAGAGGTCTGAACCATTAAAAGCAGTATAATGCTTAATCATTTAGAAACAAATGTTTGACCAATTCAGATAAAAAGTCTTTACCATTCAGACTCAGTATAATGTTTAATCATTCAGAGGCAAATGTTTGAACCATTCAGACATCTTCTCGCGAAACAAACAGTCTGAACTATTAAGTTCTGAACTAGTAAGATGTTTGAACCATTAGAAACCTCATTAAGAGCTGAAACAAACAACCCCAAAGATGTATCTAAACAATTTTTGAATTTTTGATTACGTGAAGAAAAACAAACGTGTATAGAGCATTGTGTTTGAAGTGATATGCGAACATCAACTAATGAATATTAAGTGTAACAGAAAACTTTATGCTTTTATTTTTGTTTCAAACCTGTATATGTTAATTGTTTGACAAGTTCGGTTATTTAAAGATTTAAGATCAATTTATTTATGTTTTTAGCTTCTTAATTACATGAGTAAACACACAATTATACACTCTTGTAATAATGATTATCACATTATTTTTAGTTGCTTAATTTAATAGATTGTGGCATATATGTTTCATTGTTTCTAGGAAAAAAGGATCCTATACACTAAATCCTTGTCTTTTTAATAATTAAATTTAAAAAAATTAAATAATATATATGATAAAAATAATTTCTATTAAATTATTGTTAAAGAAGTTTGGTGGGCATATTATATACTTTACCGCTTTATGTCTTCCAATTTCTTCCGAATTACCAACCAACTTCCTTTTTATGATTGAGTGCACTACATGGCGCATGTGATATTAATTTTAAGGTTCTTTAAGAAATATATATATATATATAGGATTAAGTTACTGTACATAGACTTCTAATTGTAAGAAGTGTAAGAAGCCAGCAGAGAGTGACAAGTGTTCTAGAAGTATTCAAGTGGGAAGAGTAATTTTGTCTACAACAGGAGAGAGAATATGCACTGATCGAGGTGTCGCGCCTCGCTCAAAGATAATATTTATAAACCCGATTTACCCTCAACTATGAGTTAGTGGTAGTACGGGTCGATCCACGAAGAGTCTGTGGTTTGCGTGCGGACAAGATTGATTTTACTAAGATTGTCACTTTATGAAGCTTGCTAATGAAATTAATTAGTTTGTTTGTTTGAAAGTGATGTCGTAATGGACCGACAAGTTTTGATTGAATTAAGTAACGACTAAAAACTGAGCATGATTTCAACAAAAGTAAATAAGATTGTAAAACAATAGTAAGAAAACAAGGTTCACATCCGGTTCGGTAATTGCACTCCTAGGTTTCTACACGGTTTAGATTTGATTCAATTGCAAAAGTGATTAACAAATTTAGTGTCCTGAGGCTTAGGTGCCAATAGCTATCAACGTTACAAAGAACGGACAAAGATGCACTCATTACCAAGAACATGTAAATCCTAACCTAGACATGGCATAAATGCACATAAACATTTCATAAAGTCAAATTTAATCTTCACTCGACAATTTATGAATTCAATACAAATGCAAGACAATTGTCATAAGCTTCAAAATCAAATAGCAATTTGTCACAAATCAAACCATTAACAATGTTTAACCCTAGACTTACAAAAACCTACACCGGGGTGAAACCTCCGGGAATTAGCCGCTCATGGTGAACGGAACAAGATCAACGGATGATGAAAGCTCGAACTTTGACATCTTGAAGCCTTGAAGGTGATGAAGATGATTAGGGTTGAGGTGGATGATGTGTACAGATGAATGGAGGACGGGATGATAATAGGCTAGGGTTAGGATGATGGATTCGGATGATGATGATCGATTCGATGGATTGGTGATGATAAGTGATGAAGGTTGGATGATTCTTGGCTCCAAGAAGGTGTTTCAAACTCACAAAACTCGTAACCCCCATAATAGGTCAAAAATCCCCCTTTAACCCATCCCCCAAGCTCAACAACCTAAAATTCGCGTCGCAAGAAACGACGAGCCGTCGCCGACGGCCTGATGACCCGTCGGCGACGGGCTATGCTTTTTGGCTATTTTCCCGACGAGTTATCCTGCTGTCTACGATGGAACTTGGGCGACGGGTGAAATTAGGCGGGGGGTCGCCGACGGGCCATCAGGCCGTCGGCGACGGGTTCTCTAAAATTCGTTTTCTGAATTCTTGATTTCTCGCTTCCAGTTGACCCGATTCGCGTCCCGGTGCTCCGTTAAGCTCTCAATTAGCTCCTTAAACTCCGTAAGACCTGTAAAACACAAACCTTAATAAAAGTAGGCTATCCGGAATTAAAAGTCTCGTAAAAACGTTAACTTAAACTATAACAAACACCGGTTTACACCCAGGCATCACATCCCACACTTGTCTTTTGCTTGCCCTCAAGCAAATCTGTTTTTCACTTTCACGTGGGTCAAACGAGAAATGCACTCCCCATTTTTGAGACGTAAGTTAAGGTCTCAAGTCATACCCGGTTCAAGATATTTTGCAATTTCAAATTATTTAACACTCGATGGACTAGTCATATGAAAATGGCTATCCAGGATGAACCCGCCCTTAAAACTCACAACAAATGCATATCCCTCACAATGTTCACTCCACTCGGTTTACAATTTGGCTAATTTAAATGATGTATTAGCGCTTTGAAAAGTGATCACTCAAAACCGAATAGAACATATACCCGCATATGCTTGCAACTCAATCATTCTCCACCACTGAACACGAATACTAAGCACAAGTCAAAAGGTATTTAGAGGGTTGTAACGGGGCTAGGCTAAGGGTATGGAATAGGATATTTAAAGTGGCTAAGGTGATGAAAATTCGATCTTTATTACAATTACACTAAACCGACTAAACACAAGTCGATAACTAATAGGCTAAAACGTTCGCCTTTTATTCACAACTACCGCACATCTTTTTGTGTTTTTCTTCAATCATTCTTCTCTATTTTTTCATAGTTTTTTTTTTCAAGAAACTATATACACAACTAGACTATGATCGAATTTCCATCACACGGGTTAGAAAGGTTTACGGTTAAAGGCTAATTTGGGTGATCAAACGAAAGGATTAGGCTCAACATTGGCTACTAGGGGATATGTTTGGGCAAGGCTAGATAAATGGTGTAAAACAAAAAGGTTTACCTATTGCCTTAATCATTCTCATGCTTGCATTCGGTCTATGGTTTCAAACGTATCAAAAGATGCAAGTTCTACAATATATGACTAACGGACCACTCTAACAAAGAAACATTATATGCATAATGTATACACGTGGCTCAAAAACTCACATATTAAGGGTATGAAATGTGATATGCACAATTACAAGTTTCTTAGGCAAATTATTCCCAAATAACCACCCATTAAATACTTTTCATGCCTTAAACTTGAACTCGACCATGACAAAAGACCAAATGGTTCATGACATCCCTCGCTAACTTAGTTACTTGTGCTTTTAGTTTGCTTCAAACAAAGACTTTTTTGAAATTTTTTTGAAAATCTCCCCCATCCTCACTTGAGGTTAACATTGTCCTCAATGTGTAGTGTTTAAATGAACGGGTTAAAATCGAAAAACTTTTACTACCCCATCCCCACACTTGAGGTTAACATTGTCCTCAATGTGTAGAATTATGGTTCTTTATAATGCACAAGGGATGTGACACGGCTAATTTCCCAAAACTTTCACCCCGGAGACAAAAATACAAATTACAATCCACTTATTATCTAACTAAAAATCAAAGTAAAAAGAAACGTATGCACCTGATTTCCAAGGTTGTTCTTCATTTGCTCCCTATCCTTCAACAAAGCGGTCGTCTCACGAACATAATGTACCTACAAATCCCAACCCTTGTGTAGAAGCATGCTTCTCACAACCATCAAAATTTGTTAGTAACCCAGTTCTACCACTTTTATGACAATATCACCAATCCTACGTTAATTTACTTTGATTTATGTGGAAAATAATGTACAACAATAATAATCCTAACTCACTTTCGTAGGAATCACGGTTGCATTTAGCTTATGCAACAAGCCCTTTAAACCTTCCGATAGCTCGGAATGACGAGTAGGTCTCGTGAGGGTTATATAGGGAACACACCCACAAAGTTCATATAACTAGGAAAGCAATAAAATCTAACTAGAACAAAAACTAAAATAAAAAGTACAACAACAACGTAAAACATACCTCGCCTACCTTTGGTACTGTTCGTTCGGGTCTTTAGGCGGGTATGGATTATATGGGAACCCGGTGAGGGAAGACAACATATCCTTCCAATCATCGAGCGGTCCAGATTCCCCTTCGGCTGGTGGTGGTGGCTGTATCGGAACGAAACTTGAGCCTGGCATTTCGGGCCAATGCGGAGATGGGTTGGAGGGTCCTTGAGGCACGGGAAGGTCCTCATAGTTGAACCATGGTGTATGTTGCTGAAACGGCAACCCGACCAACATATTCCGATGATGCCTCTCCCGATCATGCAAGATCTTGGCATTATTGATGGCTATTTGTTGATCTGTGGTGGTCGCCATCCAACGCCTATCCTCATAGGTCTCTCGCTCCCTACGGAGACGATCTTGTTCCTCCTCCCATGCTCTTCGTTGAGCATTTTCTTGAGCCCGTTGTTGCTCCATTGTTCCATCCGGGATATCTGTTGAGCTTGGAACAATTGCTGCTCCTCCCAATATTGTTCAACTTTGGTTCTATGGGCCGCTTCCTCATTCCAATGATTCTGATACTTTGTTTGGAAGCCTTGCTCCCATTGGCGACTTTCCTGGTGGTATCCGCGGTTCTCCCCAATACCCGCGGATACATTGTCGTACACCCCCTGTTGCCCCCGATTATAATTGGTGTAATCCGGCCTACGCCGGGAGACAACGATTTGAGCAACCTCATTTGAAATTTCCCGATGCTGTCGGGCATATCTCTGTCTCGGCCCCCTCGTACCAGCCTTTTCTTCTTCCTCTTCCACGTCATGCATTTCCTCTTCTTGTACCGCCCCTTGGGCTGCGGTGGGATCCGTAAACGTGAATGGGCGACCCTGATCATCTTTCACCGTATATTGGTGACCATAAACCTCGACGCTAATCTTCCAATGCCCCCTGATTGAAGCGAAACAAACTTGATCAATTGGCTTGGTTACCCATAACGAGTCGGCGGGTAAAGCGTTTTGTTGTAGGATCATTGCGCTTATCAACCTCACATACGGTATCATCTTTTCTGGTGCATGATTCACGTGTGTCCCACGTGTTCATCATCACAATTTGGTGCCATGACAACTTTGGTGCACCAACCAACAATGAATGTAACACCCTATAATCGGGCACCTTTACTTTCCCGCGGTCTCCAAACCACACCATGATGTTTGCAAGAGATACACCTTGGAGGATCCGCCCCTCCAGCGACAGATCGTTTCTCGACTCACCTAACCCACCGGACCCCGGTAACACAGTGACTAACATACCGGCGGGATCAGCAGGATTCACATTGTTATCCAGAAATTGGTCAATGGTGTAGTAGTAATAAGCATCCGCACCTAATGAGTCAAAACGAGCAATACAATTCATGTGCTCGAATGACATGATCATCTGATTCTTCCCAATGTCACCAACCAATTGCCACGTGACCGGTGGTCCATCCCTGTTCAAAAACCGTAATGTTGACAGCCACTCACAAACTGCTGCCAAATAAACCCTCGGTGTGATGTTTTCACATAAATCCAGAACTCTCTCCCAGCCAAGCCTTTCAAACATTTGGACGATTCCTATAACCCTGAACTCCTCCACGTTAACATATCTTTCCGGAACAGATCGTTCCGGGACCGAAGTGGTGATGTTCCCGGAAACCATCTTCCATCTCCACATTTTTGCCTCCAGTTTTTTATTGTTATACCTCGACAACGGCTTCTTCTTGTTGTCGTTCCACTGTGAAGCTGTGCGGCTGTTTCTGAATTCATCCCAATCCCAGTCCTGACGTTCTAACTGACCATCATCCTTTTCAACATTACTTAATTGTTCCCATTTCTTTTGGACATATCCTGAGCCCGAACCGGCTTGTGAAGATGACCCTTCACCGGATGTCTTACTTCTTTTTTCGGGAAAACATGCTCCCCCTTGCTTTGAGCTTTTTGGTATCTTTAATCAACATGTTTATCTAGGTCCCCCTCAAATGATGCTCTGAATCTCTAAGATTTGACGATTAAGAAAAATCACACGTATCCACACACAAACAGTTTCTTAACAGTCTCGTTGGTCCGGCTCACATTCAACATTATCAAGTTTCCATGGAAGATTTTGAAAGAAAATCTTTTTGGATTTTTAATATCGAATACAAGAATGTAAACATACTGAAATGTAATATTTACAGTTTATATTTTGCGAGAACACGTGCTAGAGGTTCATATCAGTTTTTGAGACATATCACTAGTACCGTTGACCTTTTAATGACTATAAGCTTTAAACTCGTTTACCTAGATTGTCGATATATTTGTCCACTTAAACTTCATCACATTTCTCAATTGTTCCAAGATATGTTAGTTAGAATTATGAAACTTGATTTATCTGCGGTTCCCACTTCTTGAATATACTCCCGTATCAAGATTCCCTAGATTTCATCTTACAGGTGAATATAGCGTAACTGATATCTGTATCTGGGTTAGTGCGAGGCGTTGAGAGCTCAGGTTAATACCACCGTACCGACAGAGAAATGAAGGCTCGACTTATAAGGTGGTGTTCCAATTTTGAAATCTTTTGAACTGCAATTGTAAATCTTTCAATAATTCCAATTTAATGCAGCTTTTGGGGTTTTTAATGCAAAAGTATTCTACAAGTTCTAGGCCATTGCTTACGCAAAATCAGAAGAACTTGTATAATAACCCAGATATCAACTATCTATAAAGACCTCGTATCTCAGAATCAGGCAATCTTTCAAACGAAATTTCGGAGCACTAAGTCCATATATCCAAGATATGTTAATCCACAAGTAATCTCATTTTTCATTGTTTTTTATTTTTATCTATCTAAAAATGATTTTGAAATGATGTTTTTCAATTTTACAGGAATTTTTCACAATTTTTAAAAATTTTTCTCCCCTAAAATTGAAAACATCTTATTAAAATCGAAAATAAGAATCTTCCATTTTAACCATTTAACGACTCTTACGAATGTGAACGCGAGACTACCATTTTGTTTGTGTGGAATATCACTCCTGTCTCTTGTCTCTCTGCATGAACAACCACTGCTTCTCAAATGACGTTTGGCTTGAAGCTTGGTTATCCTGCACATTCAAACAAGCTTCAATCAGTTTTGAGTAGGAACCCAATCCATTCTGGATTTAGGTTTACCAAAATCATTAACATCTGAAGTAAACAAACATTCACACTCTTTTTGATATTCAAACAGTTTGATAGAAACTTTATTTGAAAATTTTACTTTCTTTGATTTTTTAACTGTTTGAATTATCAAATTTTTCTCCACTGCTCTCTCTTTTGTCCTCATATTTGTATATGATGAATTCGTTTTACTTGACTGTGAGTAAAATGATTCATTAGAACTTTTATCTGATTTTTTAGACGTATCCGAGGACAAAATCTTTTCCAAATACTCTCTAACTTTTTTCTTCTTTTTTCTCAATCTGTCTTTTTGCCCTTGTGATAACTTGACTTTTTGTTCTTTTGGCTTCTCTACAGTTTTCTTCTCCTCTGGTCTTTTCTCCCCCTGAGATTTAACCGATCTTCTTTTCAGATTAGTCGGACAATCCCTGGAAATATGACCTTTGATTTGACATTTATAGCATCTTCTCGTATTAAATCTCTTTTTCAGGCAGTTAACAGCAATGTGTCCACCAAATCCACAGTTGTAACACACTCTGTTATCGTACCAATCTCTCCATTCAGACCAAACACCCAAATCAGCACATTGATTTGACATGTAGTAGTCATCTTTCTTGCTTTTTCTATAAAATTGATTTGACTTTGAAGCACTGTGATCCGACCTGCACCACTTATTCTCAAATTTTTGTGAGTTTTTATAATGACTGAATGACCGTACCGATGAGCTTTTATTTTTGTTTTGAAAATTTTTAGAATTTTGTTTTTTCATGTTGTTTTTGTTCTCCATTCTGCTTAGAAAGTTTTTGCGATGAGCATTCACCTTTTTTAGCAGATTGTAGAACAGTTTCTTGAAAATTTTCTTTTAGTTTCAAAAATATTTCTTTTTATCATTTTCATCATCGGTATTATCATCACAATCCTTAATTATGACATCGTCATAATTTGTGACATTGTCACTTATTGGAATTTCCTTTTTATTCTTATTGAACGGTTTAGGACATATCTGATCTAACATTACAGATGAAGTCACAAAACCTTTCAATTGTTTTTCTAAATCATCAATTTTATTTTTTGCAATCTCAACATCTTTTTCAAGTTTTCTAATTTTTTCAAGATGCGAGTTTATTATATTTTGTTTTTCAATAACATTTTTATTCAAAACAGATTTATCATTTTCTAAAATTTTTATATTATTTTGAAAGTATTTCACATTTTGTAATTTTTTATTTTCTAAAATTTTATTTGATTTTCAAAATTATTTTCATTTTCTTTTAACTTTTTATTTTCTAATGACAAACATTTCAAATCTTTCAAAAGTTTGACATTAATATATTTGAATTTTTGACAATTTAAGCACACAGATTCAGTACACTTTGTGCAAGGTTTTTCGACCTCCACATTGGACCTTTACTACTTCTTTATCAACAATTTTTACCTCTAACTTTACCTTCTTGCTTTTAATTATCTCAGCACGCTCCAGATATTTAGCACATAGAGCATTCCATAGCTTTTTCATTGCTACTGCTATTTGGTTTCTCTTGGATTTCAACCTGAGTCTTCTTTGGAAATGGCTTGTATTGAAGTGACTTCTTATAATACTCGTTGCCTCCTCCGAAAGAACTCTGATTTCCCGTTGCTTCAGGATTCTTGCACTTTCTCTTGAAATGTCCCTTTTGGCGACATCTGAAGCAAGTCACTTTTGATTTGCCAAAGCCCAACTTGTTGCTTGAATTTCCGATATCTCGGCCAGTGAGAGCAACAAACTTTGTGACTCTTCAGATAATAGATGCTAAACACCACTTGATATCCATCAACTCGAGTTCTTCTTCATCCACTTGGTCATAATCTTCTGCCGTCATTTCTGAATTTCCAATTTTACCGGCTACAAGACTTTCGTATGACTCCAGAACAGTAGCGAGAAGATACATATGTTGTTTAGCAACTTGTTCTGAAACAACATTGTTCAAATTTACTGCGATGTTGCACTTGTATACATTCGAATCAGAATTTGTTTGTTGATTCTGATTTGTTTGACTTTAATAAGATGAATTTGAACTAGTGCTTGAGTACGAACTCTGTGGACTCTGATCATAATGAGGTTGTGATTGACTTGGTTCTGTGGAGAAGCATTCATGTTCGCACTAAACGTTGTCCCAATTTTTGGACTTGAAATGTTGTCTTGCATTCCACTTTTGTAGTACAACCCAACGTCTTGAACTACATTAGCGTTCTTTGACTTTGCAATCTTCAGAAGCTCCATTTCGTGGCCTTCGAGTTTGTCGATAAACGTTGACAACTTGAAGAATTCCCACTTATCACTATTCTTCAGAACCATCAAATAAGTAGCCCATTCACCATCTGGTAGTGCGTCAGCAAGCTTGTCGATGTATTCTTGTTCTGTCTTCTCAAGACCGTGTCTTCGCATTTGAACTTTAAGATGACAGAAGCGCTCGATCATTTGCTTCATGGTCTCATTCTTTAGCATGATGAAGATATCGAACGCTTTCAGAATAAGTTCCTTTTTACTTTTGATCATTTCGGCACTACCTTGATACTTCTTCTGTAATAACAACCAAAGATCTCTTGCAGTAGTATACTCTCGTAGCAAAATCAGGATATCTTCTTTGACAGACTGTTGGATGAGACTGGTCATCTTTTTCTCAGCAATGTATTCGTCTCTCTGTACTGTCGAGTAATTGTACTTTTCAAGGACTTGCTGATGTTCATCTACCAGAACAGTATAGCCTCTTTCAATCGACACCCAGCCAGTGAAGTGCATGGCTTGCACCCAATAGGTAAATTTCTCCTTCCATGCTTCATATTCGTCCATGCTCATCAGCTTGGGCGGTTTAACAGTCGTCCCCATCTCGTTATCAAGATTGACTTGATGAATCACATTGGCATTCGACGAACTAGCTCTGGACATAAAAGCTCTTTGCATATCTTCCATTGTGAATAACAAGACGTGTATACTGAAAATATTCAAAAACTTTTGAAAATGTTAGAAATGCTACAAGTTCGGTCGAACTTGTAGTTCGGAATGAAGAATTCTTGAATTTATCACAAGTTCGGTCGAATTTGTGATATTTGTTTTTGAAAAATTGTGTTATCTTCGGTCGAACTTATGAACTTTTGAAAGAAACAAATCCAGTGTATCTTCGAGCGAACTTGCTATCAGAATTTTGATAAAACACAAGCAAGTTCGGGCGAACTTACTTAATAATTCCTTGATATTACACAAGTTCGGTCGAACTTGCTATAAAATCAGTGGAAAATTGATAACTTCGAGCGAACTTGGCAAGAATTTCCTCAAAAATACCTCAAGTTCGAGCGAACTTACTAAAAAATCACTTGAAAAATGATGTTTTAGACCAAGTTCGGTCGAACATGCTTAACAATTCGATCTTGATTGGTTTCCAAAACATGGTTTTTTCAAAATTTTGACATGAATTCGGTTGAATTTGGTCTCCAATCTTTCAAGGGTTTATCATTATTGTATTTTACATGATATACTCAAATTTGAAAAGATTTTGACCGTGAATTCTTCATTTTATGTTCAAAAGTTAAGAAAAATATAAGAATGGAGATGAAATAGAAGTGATCTTGTCTTGATACTATCAAATCAGACTGTTCTAGCTCTGATACCATTTGTAGGTCCGTTATACGGATTGTTCGGCACTAATCTGACAAACCCTAAGGTAAAAGTGCGAATCCGTTTGCTTAGGCGACATTGGATACACTCATTTGTTTCTATTTAATCACCGTTTCATTAATATTCAACGTTACAGATCCTGGAAACACTTTGACAGATCTTCGCCTCTTTCGTGACAAAAATCTCTGAAGTTACAAATGAAATGACAACACACATATTTATACTTGAACAAGTTTGCTCCAAATGTGGTTAGTTCAAGTTCGGCCGAACTTGTCATAGCCATGACAAGTTCGAGCGAACTTGTCCTTCCCACTACAAGTTCGAGCGAATTTGACTCATAACATACTTAATTTTGACATTTCGCTCCTAAATACAGACACGATATTATACGATGACTTAGGCAACAGACATATGCATCAACATGTTCTCTCATTTGAACTTGCTGCAAGTTCGCCCAGAGCTCTCAAAACCCGAACCTTCGTGTTCTAAGTAAGAATCAACCCGATTTCAACTACAATGATGTTTAACAACGTTTTACAAACGTTTACAACGATTTTGGCACAAGGCATAGCCTTCGTTTTCATCAAAACTCATTCTTTTACGAAAATCTTCATCTTTTTCTCCCAAAACTTCTGTTTTAAGCTTAGATCTACACAATACGAGTTCGTTTGGTGTTAGCAGAGGCTTCCCAAACACGAGATCTACAAGATCTCAGCTTGTAAGTTATAGAACTGAGAAAAACCTTTGATAAACATTGATTTCTACACAAGATACGGACTTTTGATGATGTTTTGTTCATCTTCTGATATGAAACAAAGCATCTATCATTCAAGATCCCAGATCTGGAAGCACAAGGACGTTTATGTTGGTTTACACAAGCCGGACTAATCCGAACAAACCCCGAGTTCGCCCGGATTAGCCCATGTCACACCCCGACCCGCAGCGGAAAAGGTGATCGGGGCATGATTGGGTTATCATCAAAGCTCATGACATTTATTATGCGTTTCATATTCTTTAATACAAATTAAATTGAAATTTACAATAAATGTTACAACATGTTCTAACTAACAATCTAAACTTCTTTGTTCTCTTCTAAGGCATATCCTATGTTTTCCTTGCTTCAACCTGTTCACCTGTATCATGTGTAAAAGGGTTTTTGGATCAACATAATGTTGGCGAGTGAATCCTATGGAAAACATTTGAACAAATTTATTTAAATTGATTATGAAATATGTGCACAACCAAACATGAGTAAAAATAGATATAAACTTAATCAACAATCATAAGATATTAAGTGAAACACACATGAACAATAATGGAACATTTAGAGGCACGCGATGCTCAACTCGTCTCTCACGAGGAACTGAGGGGCCTAATGAATGAATTGCATAACCATGATAATATGAATGACACAACTACAATCAATATAAACTCAATGATATACACATAAACAATAATGAATTTGATTTGTGGCACGCGTTGTTCAACTCGTCTTCCACGAGGAACTGATGGGCTTAATGAATGAGTTTCATATAATTTAACAAAAGGAAATAAGTAATCACAACAATATAAACAATCTAAGTTTAGGTCATGATGTGGTATGGCACAAGTTTAAATAAATAAGTTAATTATTTTCATAACACATGACACACCCCAAAACGTGTAATTTAAAAGGGGGAGTTGTAAGATTCACTCACAGTGGGTGCGTTCGGTTGATGATGTTGAATGTACGCGAAGTGGTTTTAACCACGAGTGAGATTAACCTAGATAAATCGCATTATGGTTTGGTAAGTAAACGGATTTTATTAATCTATTTTAATAGGATTGTTGGGTGTATTTTTGTGAGTTTGAGGCTATTTTCTAACCTTAAAAATGTTATTTTTAAGTATTTTTAATTGATTTTTAATTAAAATAATTAAATAAAATAATAAAAAAATTGATTTTTTTCTGACCGTTGACCGTTGACCGGTTCGAATCGGAATACAAGTGCGCTGAGTGAGGCTCGAACCCGAGACCTCCCGTACGCGTGCACGCAGCTCTACCAACTGAGCTACGAGTCTAACCTGTTATAAATCTGATTTTAATTATATATATATATTAATTAGTTTAAACCGAAAATCATTTTATTTTAAAAACAGTTTAAGCGAATCGGACGTGCACTCCACAGGTCTCGAACCCGGGAACTGTGGTTTAAACTAACACACAGTCCACCGCTGGACTGTGTGTTTAACATGTTATATAATCCGATTTTTATTATACTTAAATACAAATTAGTTATTTCCTTTTCTGCCTTATTTAAAAAGAATAGATAATTGTCCGAGTCGGTGCAGAAGACCGGACTCGAACTCGTGACCTGTGATATAAACATACACACAGTCCACCGCTGGACTGTGTGTCTAACTTGGTTATTATTCCGATTATTAATATACTTAACATATATCTGTGGCGACTCCGGTTCAGTTTAACAAAAAAATGATTTTTATTAAGGCAGCGTGTGTGAAACCGGATTCGAACTCGAGACGTTTGTATGTTTAATGTGCACACAGTCCACCGCTGGACTGTGTGTCTAACCCGAGTAATAAGTTGATTTTAATTATACTTATAAACTACCGAAACATCGTCTTCTTCGCTGAGTTTTAAGCAGACTCGACAACAGACTGGTTCGAGGTTTTTAAAACATGTTCTTTAGTGTTTTCCAGTTCATTATGGTGAGATAAGGGTGAAAAGAAAAAGAAAATAAGCGAAGAGGTATACCGACTGGACCCTCTGTTTTCCGGCAGAACTCCGGCGACAGCAATTCCTTCCGGCGACGAGTGTCTTGTAGCAGCGAGTCTCCAGGAAGCTTACAAAGGGTGTGCGTATCTCTGGTATAAGCTCAGGGGCTCAGTGAGGTTCAGAAATGAGGAAACCGGTTTTCCGGCGACGAACAGAAAAATTCCGGCGAGAGAGTTTTCGCCGAGAAAGGGTGTGGTTTTGAGCGAAAGTGTTTGCAGAGGTTCGAGGTGGTTTTTATAGGGCAAATCGTCGATGTATTTGGCCCGATTTTCAACTGGATTCATTGATTTAAATTTTTCCGGCGGTTATAATTTTGGCCGCGGACTCAGACGTCGGTTATAACCGATGTCTTGTTAATGGTTTACGTTATAACGTAAATTGTCGTTAAGGCTCGCGAGATTTCCGGGATTTCCGACGACTGAACTATTGGGCGCCGGTTTTGAATTCGTAACGTTATAATATTAATTAAATGATTTCAATAATTAACAAACAAAACAAGTGGCGCAGTGGTTTGTGTGTGTGTGCTAAGTCTGTTTGCTGGATCGGTATTGACCCGGGTTCGAAACCCGGCAGGAACAAAACATTTTTATTTTGTGTTTTTTAACAGTTTTTCAAAAACTAATTATATATTCCCGTATAATAATTGATTATGTATCATTTAAGATTATTTTGGGCATTTAATTCGCAACGAAATTTTTGACTGACTGTTCGGTTGATAAACGGAGCGGGTTTGGTAAATCCGTTTTTGACGGATGTTACAGCCCACGCTTTTGTAAAATGGCTAAAACCGCTCTAAAAGACCTCCCCGACCTAGGTTTGCTCAGTAGCACAGGGTTGGAGGGATGAACACTCGATTTCCTCAGCAAACGACGTGAAAACGCAAGATTTTGGACCCGAAAACATCAAGTTCGCTCAAGAATCACCAACTCTCCAGGTCAAGTTCGACCGAACTTGCACCCAAATGGGGCAAGTTCGACCGAACTTGCACTATTGTCACCAAATCCTTCACCAGTTCGACCGAACTTGTCTTCTCAGTGAGGTTTACTCACAAGTTCGCCCAAACTTGACAAGTTTCTCAAAGAAACTCATCAAGTTCGACCAAACTTGACTCTAAACCTACCAAAACCAAACAAGTTCGCTCGAACTTGTGTGTTTACACATAAGTTCGCCCGCACTTGGCTACTGCCCAACCAAGACTTAACCGTTTCAGCTTTTCGGAGACTAATGCACTTCCGTTCGCGTATGCAGGCTGATCCGGCGCTCTTCTCAATTCTCCTCAGATCCCGAACTCTTACCTAAACGCACCCACAGTGAGTATACTTGACTAATTTTCACTTTAACGCACTTTTTAGGTGTTACATACGTTCCTATATCAAAATCACTTCACAAAATCAAACTGTTTATCACACGCGAATAATCTGATTATATATGCTCAATACGTGATACTAGAAACATGTGACTAAGACTTATTTTTGTTAACTTGCCTCCTTAGCTAGTATGGTAATATAGTGTGGCTTACACCCGACGGGGTCTAGTTATGATGGATGCGCAAGCCTTCTCACGGGTCTAGTTATGATGGACGCGCAAGCCTACTCACTTTTACTTAATTGTATTGACTTGTATTTTAACGTATGTAACAGGTTGAGGATTTTAGCTATGGATGCTTGGATGTTGCATGCTTAGCGTAGTTTAGTTTTGTCTTTATTTTGTTTAGTTTCCAAGTGTAATAAATCTAGGGGATATCGAACCTTGTTGTTTTTGTGGGAGAACTTAGATTCTCTAATGATTGTTTAAAATGTTATGTTAATGGTATGGGACGATAATGTTTGAATGATATTGTTAAATGATTGTTATGGAATTCTCACGAGACAATCGGGTCGCCTAGTGCCACTACCCTGATGATTCCGCCATCGGTTGGGGTGTGACACTAGATGTAACATCACTTTCATTGTGTCATATATTGTGTTATAGGTTCTTATAAAACATACACATGCAAAAACCCGAAAACCTAAACTTCCCACTCCCACCCCCGCCCCACCCCAACCCAAAAACCTAAACCCCCCCCCCCCCCCAAAAAAAAAAAAAAAAAAAAAAAAACCTAACACCCCCCAACCCAAGCTAAAATGTTAAATGCTAAAAACTAAACCCCCCCAAAAACCTAAACACCTCCTCACCCCCCCCCCCAAAAAAAAAAAAAACCAAACACCCCCACCCCACCCCACCCTAAGACCCAGTTAAAAGACACAATGACGTGAACATTTAACACAATGCAAAAAAAACCCCGATAAAAATGAAAAATTTTATTTTATTTTTATATGACAATATGGTGCTCATATTAAAGATAAAAAAGGCTCGTTATTATGGTGAAGTTTTTTATAAAAAAATGTCGTATGAAAAAAGTTATGGACGTTTTAAATCGATTGGGGAATTGGCATGTGCCTTGCATGTGGAGAGAGAAAGTCAATAAATATGAGATACCTTTTATGCCCTTTCATTCTTTTTTTTCCTTGAGATTAATCTCAACCCTCCAAATCTAAGATCAATGGACCAGAAACCTTCTTACCCTTCTTACAATAAGAGTCCTTTGTATTTGATCCTTTCTCTCTCTATATATATATAGGGAAGATTAATAAATAAAGTAGATTATCAATTTACAATAAAATTAACACATTGAGAGAAACCTTTTGAGATTGATATTTTATTATTTTTTGATCCATAAATAAAAATAGATTATATAAATTAGGTATTGTTTAAATAAAATGAAAAGTAAGTGATGAAGTGGAGGCTTGGATTGGTTTATTATTAGATGAAAAAGTAAAGGTTTAGAGTGGTCATGGTTTGAAATGATGTAACATGTTTTTTTTAAACGCAAATTTGAATCACTAACGGGCCACTAGAGTATCATCATACACCAGCGGAACCACCCGATCATATCCATCTCCACTAGGCATAATACTATACACCAATTCATGAGGAAACCCAATAAATATGAGAAAAAACCCTCCTTGTGAGAATCGAACCCAGGACCTATTGGTCCCAAATTCTTATCTCACCCCCAAAATACCACTAGGTTATAAAGCCATGGACGAAATGATATAGCATGCTAACTAGACAGATGAATGCTCACCACTTATCAATTCACTAGGCGAAGCTTGGATTTATTTTTTGAGAGACAATCATGGGACTTAACCAAATTTTTAAGGGAGGCGATCAAGGTTTTTATCTAAAAATACGCTAAGTGTTTTTACAAGGGTGGTTGCTCCCTCAACGACATGGGTAGGTCCACCCTGTTGCTTAATTACTCGTATGTTTTCCCTTGCCATAAACTTTGCTACATACTAGTGTGCTACTGTATTCACAAATATGGACTTATTTGCATGGTAATTACATAACTACCAGGCGAAAATCCGAATATGATGAATCAAAATCATTTATTTTGATCAAAGAGGTATATAGAATGAAGAAGTGGAATGTGTGAAGTTTATGCAAACACAACTACACAAGTCTATAGAGTGCTATTTCATTTGACAAAGTACATTAAGTTGGTACATAGAATTTTATTATGTAAAACTGATGTAAATATGTCAACTTCGTTTGAACCTACCACCCGAAAGTCAAGCAACTGATTATGGTTTAAAATTAAAGTATCATCAAAACCCTTTCTAATAATGATGATAACAGACATCTTTATAAATTTAGAATTGCTATTATATTTTTGTGTGGAAATGATTAATAGGTAAAAGCTAATAATGAGCAATTAAAGTGTGTGTGTCTGTTTTTTTTTTGTGTGTGTGGGGTCATGGTTAATAGGTAAAAGCTAATAATGAGCAATTAAATTGTTTTTTTATCTTATTATAAAATTAATTAATGTTCTATATGGTGAATTTTGGGTATGTTTGGGATGGAGCTTTTAAAAGCTTTTAGGAGCTTCAAGCTATAAGCTTTTAAGAAAAAACTACAACTTAATAAAAATCTTGTTTGGTTGAAGGAGTAGAAGCTTTAGGTTAGGAGCTTAAGCTTTGATTAAACGCTCCTACTAGTAGCGTTTAGAAGGAGCTACAAGCTTTTAGGAAAAAAAAATGACTATTTTAACCTCTAAAAATAATGAACTTTCTAATGTACAACTTTTAATGTCCATTTTGATCATTTTATACATTTTATTAAAAGTTCAGCCACTCTGCCAAACACCTAAATATATCTAAAAAACTACAACTACAGCTACCAGCTTCTAGCCTCCAGCCACCAACTTCCAGCTACCAACAAAGCTACTTTTACCAAACATACCCTTTAGGAGCATTAGCTGGTTAAAAGTTCAACCCGAACATAATAACTTGTATAGGGAACAATTTAAACAATTAATTATTATTATTATTATTATTATTTGGAATTGACGCTCTTAAATTGTTTTTGTTGCTTTATCTTTAATTCCCAATTAACAAAATTGGTTTTTATTGGACAGTCATTTTTGTCCATGTGGTTTGTCCAATTATGCTAGTTCAGTTCAATTTTCAATTTGTATCATTTTGTCCCTAACATTCTTGGAACATACTAGTTCCGTCCAAAAAAACATGAGTTAACTGTCATTTTCGTCTCTGTGGTTTGTCAAATTATTCGATTCAACTTTAGTTTTCTTGGACGAAATTGACATATTTCAAGAATGTCAGGGACAAAATTGTATAAATTTGAAATTTGGCCTACACTGACATAATTGAATAAACCACAGAGATGAAAATGACATTTAACTCGTTTTTATTGCAATGTTGCTTTATCTCTCATTTTCTTTTATTAACCGTGCCGTTTTGAGATGACATGTTTAACAAAACAGTTACATTAGCCAATTTAAATATATTTATTTTCTCATGTTATGACATTGTTCTCAAGTTATAAGAAGTTACACTCCCATGTTTAATTATTCACGTTAACCATAGAACCATTACTATTAGGCTTAAAGAAATGCTTAACGTCTGACCAATACCTTGTGTATGAATAGTGTGAACTATGAATATAATTTTTGTGAACTAAAAAATAAAAACATATTATAACGTTAACATGAAATTTTAGTAAACTTTATTTGTATTTTTTTTATTTAATAGATAATTACAAAAAAAAAAGGTTTTGAGTGAATATGAAGTCAAGCGTGTAAAAGCATGAAAAGCAAAAAAATGGAGTAAAGTGATGTCCCGGAGACACCATCATTTCAAGCATGAGATTGCAATCCTCACTTTCTTTACCTTTCATAACTTTAACTTTTCTTATTTTTAAATATATTTTTAAGAAACTAATATTTAAATTCAAATTCTTAAATTAATTTTCATGACACTTACATTACAATATCTCACAAAACACTTAACATATGCAAAAAAAACCAAGCAACAACATGATCAAACGGTTGATATTTAACAAACTAAGATGGAAGAACCATCCAATGGTTAATCTTCGGTTGTAACCGAAGGCGAGATCGAATCACGCGACTCTCGTAATCTTCCCCTAACGGTGACTGCTCGACCCGAATCTCTTTGATCATCTTCACAACTTCCGGCATTGTCGGCCTCTTTTCGGGCAATGCCGCAACACAAGTCATTGCAACATGAAGCATTGAAACAAGCTCTTCTTCAATATTTTTGTACCTTAACAATTCTTGATCAAACACTTCCGCGGTCCACTCATCTCGCACCACAGACCGAACCCATTTCGGTAAGTCCACGGGTTGTTCCTCTTCCTCTACACGAGAAGGTGACAAGTATTGATTTGGAGCCCGACCCGTTAACATTTCCAATAACAAGATCCCAAAACTGTAAACATCAGCTTTTTGTGATAACCGTTTGGTCTCAAATTGCTCGGGTGCTTTGTATCCTCCTAGTCTAGCTGAGGCATGGGCCGGGTTCAAAAGTAGCGATAGCCCGAAATCAGAAATGCACGCGTTACCATTCTTGTCTAGTAGCACATTCGACGATTTTATGTTTCCGTGAGGAATCCTTGAAGATTTGTATTCTTCGTGTAGGTGGGCTAGCCCTCGGGCCGCTCCTAACACCAAACTAATCCTTGTTGTCCAATCTAATGGAATTCTTCCCGGTCCCCGGTTTCCTGTAACCACATAAATTTCCAAAATTTACATAAAAAATAATTTTCAAACTCAAGATCTCGAATTGGTACTTTTAATCGTTGTAAGTGGTCAAATCATCAATGTTGACGGGTTTTCAATGAAATCCGTCAACATTGAAAGGCAAAAGGCCTAAATTTCTGAACGATTTAGGGTTAAATCGATCAGCATTGTGGGTTAGAAAGATCTAGAATCATGATATCAAGGTTTTGACTTTTGTGTAAACCAAACTGAAACCCAAAATCAAAATATATAAATAAAAGTGTTACAAAATTCAAAGTTTTCTAAACGATTTAACACTAAATCTTCATAAATTTAGGTTTTTTTTGCCCTTGAACGTTGACTGGTTCATAACCGGTCAACATTGAAGGGCAAAAAAAACTTACGTTTCTGAACGATTTAGTGTTAAATCGTTCAGAAATGAAGAATAACGTCAATAATTGGGGTCACGAGTATCTAAAATCATCATATGATCATCAATTTCTAGAGTTTCAACCAAACTGATTAATCTAATCAACATCAAACTCTAAATCAACAAACATGAAATAAAATTGTCTAATTACAAACTTATGAAAAAAAGGATGAGAATTACCATGAAGTAGCAAATGCAAGCTTCCATTAGGCAAATAATCATACACAAGCAACTTCTCCTCTTTAGCATAATAATAAGCTCTCAACTTCACAACATTCAAATGCTTAACCTTCCCAATCACATCCATATACTGCTCAAACTCCTTCCAGCCCACACGGATTCGCATCCTTCAACCGCTTCACCGCCACCACCGTACACCCATCGTCCAACACCGCTCTATACACCGTCCCCAACCCGCCTTTCCCCAACATCTCCGCCGACGCTCTCAACAAATCCTCCAACTCAAACCTCTTCTTCTTATCATAAAACACCAACTTATTACTCCCATCACTATCTCCACCACCACCGCACCACCGCTATTCGCGTACACGCGGCTCTCACTACCGTAACTACTCCTACTCTTCCCAATCTCGGACCCGATCTTCGAACTACTCGAAGCTCGTTTTCCGCAGTAATACGCTACTAAAAATGAAGCGATTACTAGAATTAAAACCGAATTGGCAATTACAATCGCTACGATTACGCCAGGATGTAATCTCGAATGTGTGATTTTTCTGTTATCATCCTCATCTATAACAGAAGTTGTTGGTAATGAGCTAGGGTTTGATTGTACGGTAGGTACAACAGGAGGACTACTTGCTGAACAAGAAACCAACGGACTCGATCCGCATAGTCCTTTGTTCCCTATAAAACTATTGTAACCGAATTTCTGGACCAAATTGTCCGGTAAGTGACCGTACAACTCATTGTTCGATAGATTTAACTGTTTAATATGCGAGTTCACAAAAGATAATTGCAATTCACCTGAAAATGCATTGTTTTCGAGTCGTAGAGTGAGGAGACGGTTTAGTTTTGTGAATTGTTCTGGAATCGGACCTTCGAGATTGTTATCGGAAAGATCGATACGTAGTAATCGAGTGAGAGAACCGATTTCCGGCGGAATGACGCCGGAGAGGTCGTTTCCGGAGAGATAAACGAGTTTGAGATTTGTGCAATTGAGTAAGGGTGAAACGGTGCCGTTTAGGCGGTTGTTACGGAGATCGAGAATGCGGAGCTGATCTAAGGAAGAGAGAGAGTGGAGAGGGCTGCGGAGGTTGAGCGACGGGAGGATGAGGGTGGTGACGCGGTTGTTGGTGCAGTTGACGCCGGTCCAGGCGGCGGAGCAGGCGGTGGAGTGAGAGAGGGAGGAGAGAGTCCAGTTGGAGAGGAGGAGGCCGTGAGTGTCGGTTTGGGAACGGAAGAGAGATAAGGCTGCGGTGTCGCTGTCGACGTCGCCGGTGGCGGTGGTGGTGGTTGTTAGGGAGAGTGACGGTGGTAACAGGAGGAGGAAGAAGAGTAGGGAATGGAAAATCTCCATAGGGAGAAAATTAAGAAATGTGCGCGGGAATAAATGTGATATATTGTGTGTTTTTAATAGTGAAAAGTGGATATAAGATTATTATTACATTACATTACAATATATTTTATTTGTAACATCACACTTTTGGTAAGGCAAACATTGTAGAATAGTTACCGAAGAATGGAGTGAGGATTGTGTGTATTTGACTAGAAAAGAGCGTAAGGTGCAGGGTACTTGCGGATACACCGGTGTTCGTTTTGGTGAGTAGTCGAGGTGGCACCAGGTTGGTTGTGACGTTTTCGTGGGTGAGAACCCCTTCCACTGTATGTTGTTAACTTATTTACCATGATTCATCATGCGTCATAGTTGTGGTATAGATTGGTTTAGGGTTACACTCGTTTAAACTAGTTTTTGTCCTATGATTAACGCGTTGATACGTTTATGACCTGAACCCTTTTGATTTTGTATCGTGTAATATCATATTACCGGGTCGTGACATCTGTTAGCTCAATAATATGTATATGACAATTAATGATATTTAAGGATTTCTGAAATAGAAAACGTTGATAATGTCTATACAATAATATAAAATATTTAAGATGGTTAAAATATATATAGTATTAATTTAAAAATGTTTATTCAGTCCATAGTTTTAGTTTTTAAGTTTGGGTTCATTTAGACGTGCCAGTAAATGTTTTTAATCATATAGGTTTTTTTATATATATAATTTTGGAATATAATTTGAAATAAATACAAGTGTAAATGATATGATTTATCTAAATCGTAACAACTAACATAACGTAATGAATGTGACTTGGGAAGTGAAATTTGTATAAAAGGCACATGATTAGGGGTTGGGGGCGCCCCGTGATGTAGTGTGGTTTATGGGTGGCCACGCGTGGAACATCGCCGCCAGTTCTTGTGATTACGCATGCTAGTGACCACGCGATGTGGTGACCATGTGTGTTGAAAGTTACCGTTGGAGAGCGTGTGGTGAGTGATGGACACCCCTACTAAAATCCATAACTAGTGCTGGAACCAAGTTTGATGACATGGTGAAACATGGTTGGGTGTGGTGAATGATAAAGTGGAAGCCCCACCCCTTAGACTATGGGGTATGGTGGGGCGGAGGTTTGGGGCATGGGTTGACACGTGGGCTAAAGAGCTCCACTGGCAAAACTCAAAAAATTTGCAGTATGGTAGGGCTTGGGTTTGGGGCGTGGCTTGGCCAAATTCTTTTTATTTTTTCTTTTTTTTAATTAATAGATGATATAGGGTAGGGTGCACCCAATAGCCACCCGCCAGCTCAGATGGTAGCCCCACCCAACGCCCGGGCTGAAACCCACGCTAAAAGGGCCACGCCCAAACCCAAGCCTACCGGGGTGGTCACATGGGCGTTTCCCCCAACCACGCCCAAACCCATGCCCGATACCCCATAGCCTTACGGTAATGAATGACAAGCTCCCATATTCTTAATATTTTTCTTCGTTAATTATATGCATAGATAGATTATAATTTCTTACTAAACTATTAATAAAATATCATAGAAATAAGAAATATTGTTTAGTCATCGCAAACAAATACTTTTTAATTTATGATTTTACATTAGAAGTTTTGGATACCTTGTAACTTTTATGCTGAATCATTTCCTTTCATAATTAGTTTCCTGTTCTCTATCATAATTTCCCAAGAAGAAACATTATAGGTATTACAATGCATGTGTAATCTACTCATTTTATATATTATGATTTACAATTTCAATATATGAAATTTATTATGATTGATCATTTTTTATAAATGTTTTATTATATACAGTCTGACTTCAAATTCTCAAAAGTTAAATATAAAACCATATATTATGTGTCATTGATTGATTGATTATAGATAGAAGTATAAAGATATATTAAGAAACTCTGATGGGCCAAGTTATGGGTGTATATGTACTTGAGTTGAATCAACTACACTAAACTATAACCTACTTCCTCTCAGAATTAGATCATCCACAACGCGGAGTTTTAAAAACGTGAAAACGTCACCTTAGTCCACCCCTGTCTAGGTTAAAGGTGTAAACGAGCCAAGCTATTCATGAGCTACTCGATATCAGCTTGAAAAACTCAAAACAAGCTCGAGTCCAAGTCCTAGCATAAAAAAAAGCTTGTTTACACCCCTACTCAAGGCTTTTACCCTATCACATTATAAACGTCCCTTCTCACGTAATCTGTTTTTGGGCGTTTTTAAACAATAACGCCTCTCTTTCCCTCTCATACATATCAGCCGTGTCTCCACTCTCCCTTCCACATAAACTCACCACTGTCCCGAACCCAGGCACTAGAGATGCTCTTATAAGTTTTAATTACAATAGAAAACAATCAAAGAAAATTAGTAGCTAATTAATATCCTGATTGGACCAGCTTCTTGAATGTTATTAGAAAATCAATCCCTGAATCATTAAAGAACACTTGAGTATGGATAAGAAGGTGGTTGAAGGTATGATTAATGTCCATAAATTTTCCCCACATGGAATAGAGGAAAAGTTCCCAAAAGCATGCTTCATCTTTTTCTAACTTCCATCATTTTTAACCTTTTACCATGGAAAAAGGCATTTTCTAACAAAGTATTTTTAAGACCAATTTGGATCACTGACGGATTACAGGAATATCATCGTACCATCAGCAGAATTATCTGATCATATCCATCTCCACTAGGCAATAAATCTGGAAAGGACCCCCTTGTGAAAATCGAGCCTAGGACCTCATGGTCCCAAAGCTTTATCCCACCCTTAGGATGCCAGTAGTCTATAATGCCATGGGCCTAACAAAATCCTCCTAATTCATCAGTTTAACATAAAATGGTAGCTTTTTACATATACTATCTACATTCATATGCCATTTGCTTTAACAATGCTAAGTGGATACGACAAGAGCAACCATACAAATACAAAAGCAAAAGTTGGATAGAACCAGACACGTTTTAATTTCACTTGTTAATTGAAAAGCCAACTTCATACTTGTTGGATTTTGTATTTGCAAGTTGAAGTGTTACATATTAAATAGTAAGGGACTATAGTGTAATTATTCATAGTATAAGGTGACAACTGTTGTTTACTTACACAAACCCGTAACAGAGAATGAAGTAGCGATTAATTTGAGACTTGAGAGTAATCTCCTTCTTCTCTGTGGTCTTCTTTTATCTCTTGCTTTTATGCTTGATTACCATATTTGATCTAAAATGAAGTAACATGCTCTTAATGGTACCGAATATAACGAAACTTAGAAAGCCGTGTTGGTCACTAATCGAAACTAGTAAAGGGGGATAGGCAACCATATATTGGTTAAATATATCTATTCCGCGCAGTGTTGTACAACTGTTGGAACATATCAAAGCAACAAGGCAACAAAAAGGGCGATCGGAACAGTCATGGCTGCAACATGTTGGAACCTATGGAGAACATGCAACAATCTAATCTTCAAACAAAAAGCACCCCAGATTGTTAAGATATTAAGTGACTTAGTGACATCAAGGCGGACTCGTTCTCTTGGGTGAAATCTCGGGCTGGTTATTCAAACATGGATTGGGCGAAATGGAAGGGTTTCAAGTACACACATTTTCCAGTATAGCATGCTTTCTTTTTCTGTAACTATCTTCATATTTCTGTACTGTAACTTTGAGCAGCTTGCTCTTTTCTTTTTATGATATTTCGCCCTTTCTCAAAATATATATATATATATATATATATATTGATTAAAAGGAAAATGAATTTATTTTTTTGGAACGGCTAAACCTGCCCACCATAATGATTGAATCCTGGTCTCTTACTATCCTAAACTTGATCTAACTCACCAACACAAGTGAGTTGTTAAGTGAATTAAAGGAAGATGATTTGAACACGATAAAAATTTATATAAAAAAATACAGTTATAATTTACTTATTTTACATTTTTATCATTAAAATGATATAAAACAATATTTTGACCCTACAAAGGAAACTTCAGAAACTTAGCATATAGACCAATAGGCAGAATCATGCTTCTTTTAGTGTTTTATAGCATTTAGGGAATGTGTGCATAGATGCAAATCAAACATATAGATACAAATTTAAGGATTTCGGACATGACCCATGGCAGAGAAATGCCTAGATATCATTTTTTTTTTAATTCTTACAACATGAAGGATCAAATCAATTGACCAACATAGATAATTTATATTTGAACTTTTTTGTTATTTCAATGTATAAGTGGTATCCTTTCTTATATTAAGCATTATAGTTTCTTTTAAGTATTCTTAAAATAATTAAAGAACAAACATAACATAAAAGGATATATAGCAAGTAAAGATACATTGTAAAAGTTTACTAAAAGTAAGTAAATATATATATCTTAAATAATATATATATATATATATATATATATATAAATTGGTGGTGGCATTGAAGTTTAAGACTAGACCTCTTCGGAGGTCGCCAGTTCAAAACCGAGCTGAACCGGGTTTTACCGCGGTGGGCCTTCGGGCGGGCGGATTTTCCCCGGAACTGGTGGCTTGGTGGCTCGGGTATGCTGTAACAACTCGAAAATTCGTTGTTATTTTTTTCTTTGTTTTTATCGTTGTACTTCTTTTGTAATCCCGAGATTCGGTTAATAATAAAAGTTTATGTTAATTAATTATGGTGTTGTACGTTATTATCGCATCTAATCGCTTAATAAATCGCATCGCTAATCTCATCGCATCGCAAATTGCAGTTATTTATGTGGTTTTATGTTATTTATGTGTTATGTGTGTTGTGATTATGATTACGCTCGCTATCGCATCGCCCTCGCACTCTCGAAATCGCTAAATCGCACTATTATATCAATTAAAACGCTTAATATAACTAACAAATACGAACCAAATAGCCAAACGAATACTTAACGCAAAACAAACGGAGAAAACCCAACATTTGGACAAGTTCTCGCGTCAGGGCCGAACTTGGCTGGCCAAACAAGAATTTCCTCCCTTACTCTCAAGTTCGCTCGAACTTGCCTGATTCCTCACAGAATCAGCAAGTTCAGCCGAACTTGACTGGTTCCTCTTGAAAATCTAGCAAGTTCGACCGAACTTGGTCTCCATTAGCTCTCATTTTGCCTTCTCCTATAAATACCAAGCTCTATTCTCTCATTTGAACTTGCTGTAAGTTCGCCCAGAGCTCTCAAAACCCGAAACCTTCATGTTCTAAGTAAGAATCAACCCGATTCACTGCAACAATGTTTATCAACGATCTACAAAGGTTTACAACGATTTTGGCACAAGGCATAGCCTTCGTTTTCATCAAAACTCATTCTTTTACGAAAACCTTCATCTTTTTCTTCAAATGTTTTAAGCTTAGATCTACACAATACGAGTTCGTTTGGCGATATTGGTGACTTCCCAAACACGAGATCTGCAAGATCTCGGCTTGTAAGTGATAGATCTGAGAAAAACCTTTGAAAACCATTGATTTCTACACAAGATACGGACTTTTATGTTGGTTTACACAAGTCGGAATAAACCTTTGTTCATTTTCTGGTAAGAAACGAAGCATCTATCATTCAAGATCCCAGATCTGGAAGCACAAGGACGTTTATGTTGGTTTACACAAGTCGGAATAATCCGAACGAACCCCGAGTTCGCCCGGATTAGCCCACGCTTTTGTAAAACGGCTAAAACAGCTCTAAAAGACCTCTCCGACCTAAGTTTGCTCAGTAGCACAGGGTTGGAGGGATGAACACTCGATTTTCCTCAGCAAACGACGTGAAAACGCAAGATTTTGGACCCGAAAACATCAAGTTCGCTCGAGAATCCTCAGCTCCACAGGTCAAGTTCGACCGAACTTACACCCAAATGGGTCAAGTTCGACCGAACTTGGGCACTTTTTCACCAAATATCTCACAAGTTCGCTCGAACTTGTCTAGTTTCCTAAGAAACTATGCAAGTTCGCCCGAACTTGTCATCCCAGTAAGGTTTCTTACAAGTTCGCCCGAACTTGACAAGTTTCCTAAGGAAACTCATCAAGTTCGACCGAACTTGGCTATAAACTCACCAAATTCATACAAGTTCGCTCGAACTTGTGTGTTTACACACAAGTTCGCCCGAACTTGGCTACTGCCCAACCAAGACTTAACCGTTTCAGCTTTTCGGAGACTGATGCACTTCCGTTCGCGTATGCAGGCTGATCCGGCGCTCTTCTCGACTCTCCTTAGATCCCGAACTCTTACCTAAACGCACCCACAGTGAGTATACTTGACCCATTTTCGCTTTAACACACTTTTTGGGTGTTACATGCGTTCCTATATTGAAAATCACATCACAAATCAAACTGTTTATCACACGCGAATAATCTGATTATGTATGCCCAATACGTGATACTAGAAACATGTGACTAGGACTTATTTTCGTTAACTTGCTTCCTTAGCTAGTATGGTACTATAGTGTGGCTTACACCCGACTGGGTCTAGTTAGGATGGACGCGCAAGCCTTCTCACGGTAGTTAGCATGAGAAATGAGCCTATGTTATGTTAAATGTTTTGGTGTATCATGATATCTAATTAGATTGTTTCGCAAACGCCTTCTCGACTATGCTAGTATTATTCAAACTCGTATGCTCACATTTACTTAATTGTATTGACTTGTATTTTAACGTATGTAACAGGTTGAGGATTTTAGCTATGGATGCTTGGATGTTGCATGCTTAGCGTAGTTTAGTTTTGGTTAGTTAGTTTGTTGATGTAATTCAGATTTGGAACTTATGTATGAAATCCAGGGGAAATCGAACCCGGTTGAATTTTATGAGAAATCTCTGTTTTTGTAATAATTGTTTAAATGTTACGTTTAATAGTATGGGATATTAAGCAGGTTGTGATATGTTAAATGATTGTTATGGAACATCTCGTGAAATCAATCTGGTCGCCTAGTGCTACTAACCCGATGTTTCCGCATCGATTTAGTTCCCGGAGCTACTTCCGTTGCTAAAGCTCCTTATCGTCTCGCACCATCCGAAATGCGCGAGCTATCAAGCCAACTTCAAGAGCTTCTTGATAAAGGTTTCATAGGCCCGAGCCCTTTGCCATGGGGCGCACCTGTCCTTTTCGTGAAAAGAAGGATGGATCGTTCCGAATATGCATCGATTATCGTGAACTTAACAAGCTCACGATAAGGAATCGTTACCCTCTTCCTCGTATCGACGACTTATTTGATCAGCTTCAAGGTGCTACTTGTTTTTCTAAGATCGATCTTCGTTCCGGTTATCATCAGTTACGCGTGTTGGAAGAAGACATTCCTAAAACTGCCTTTCGTACTCGCTATGGCCATTTCGAATTCGTGGTCATGCCTTTCGGTCTTACCAATGCACCCGCGGTTTTCATGGATTTGATGAACCGTGTGTGAAAGGCTTTCTTAGATTGTTTCGTTATTGTTTTCATCGAGGATATCCTTATCTATTCGAAGTCGAGAGACGAACACGCGCATCATCTCCGTTTAGTCCTCGAACTTCTTCAAGGAAATCGCCTTTATGCTAAGTTCTCTAAGTGTGAATTCTGGCTCGGAGAAGTCCAATTTCTCGGCCACATCGTTAATAGTCAAGGAATTCACGTCGACCGTGCAAAGATTGAAGCCGTCAAGAGTTGGATTACACCGAAGAATGCCTCCGAAATCCGTTCATTTCTTGGATTGGCGGGTTATTACCATCGATTCATCGCCGACTTTTCTAAAATCGTCGTTCCGGTTACCGCTTTAACTCATAAAGACAAACCTTTTGTTTGGAATTCCAAGCAAGAGGAAACTTTTCAAACTCTCAAGCGTATGCTATGCAACGCTCCCGTTCTCGCTTTACCCGACGGAAACGACGATTTCGTTGTTTATTGTGATGCCTCTAACCTTGGTCTTGGTTGTGTGCTTATGCAACGAGACAAGGTTATCACGTATGCGTCTCGCTAACTCAAGATCCACGAGAAGAACTACACAACCCACGATCTTGAACTCGGTGCAGTTGTTTTTGCATTGAAGATAGGGCGACACTACCTTTACGGTACAAAGTGTACGGTCTTCACCGACCATAAGAGCTTACAACATATCTTCAATCAAAAGGAACTGAATATGCGCCAACGCAGGTGGGTTAAACTTCTCAACGATTACGATTGCGAGATACGCTACCATCCCGGCAAAGCAAACGTCGTCGCCGATGCTCTAAGTCAACGAAGCTATGTATATAGTGTTCGTGACTCTCAAGCTTTGAATGATCTAGAAATCAAGATTCGCTCCGCTCAATTTGTTTGTTTTAACGAGAATACTTTGGAAGAAGAAATGAAATGTGGTGCCGAAACTTAGCTTGTATCTAAATTATGATGGTATTTATTACTATCTTAATCGTATTTGGATTCCCAGTCGTGATAATCTCCGTAATTTGCTAATGACCGAAGATCATAAATCTCGATATTCCATTCACCCCGGTGCCGACAAGATGTACCAGGACCTTCGTCCTAAGTACTGGTGGCCGGGCATGAAAAAGGATATCGCCTTGTACGTCTCAAAATGCTTAACTTGTTCGAAAGTTAAAGCCGAACATCAAAGGCCCTCTGGTTTACTCGAACAACCTGAAATCCCGATGTGGAAGTGGGAGAGTATAGCTATGGACTTCGTTACTAAACTCCCGCGTACTTCATCCGGTCACGATAGCATTTGGGTTATCGTTGATCGTCTCACCAAATCTGCGCACTTTATTGCTATACGAGAAGATTTCAAGGTCGAACAGTTAGCCCGAATCTATACCGACGAAGTTATATGTCGACACGGGACGCCTCGTGACATCATTTCTGACCGCGACGGTCGCTTCACCTCGCGTCTCATGGAGACTTTCAATCCGCTCTCGGTATTACGCTTAATCTAAGTACCGCTTTTCACCCTCAAACCGACGGTCAGACTGAGTGCACGATCCGCACCCTCGAAGACATGCTTCGTGCGTGCATCATAGATTTTGGTGGTAACTGGGATACGCATTTACCTTTAATTGAATTCTCGTACAATAATAGTTATCATACCATCATTCAAATGGCTCCTTTTGAGGCACTGTATGGAAGAAAATGTCGATCGCCTATTGCATGGCACGAGATCAGAGAAGCACATCACCGGTTCCGAGCTAATTCAAGAAACGACGGACAAGATCCTCCAAATCAGAGACAATCTCTTGAAGCTCGGAGTCGTCAAAAGAGTTAAGCCGATAAACGCCGCAAGCCCTACAGTTCGAAGTGGGAGATCACGTTCTCCTAAAGGTTGCACCTTGGAAGGGAGTGGTCCGCTTCGGCAAGAGAGGAAAGCTAGCGCCTCGATACGTTGGTCCCTTTAAGATTCTGGAGAGAATCGGTAAAGTAGCCTATCGTCTCGAATTACCGGAGGAACTTAACAATGTACATCCGACTTGTAACATCCGTCAAAAACGGATTTACCAAACCCGCTCCGTTTATCAACCGAACAGTCAGTTAAATTTTTCGTTGCGAATTAAATGCCCAAAATAATTTTAAACGATCCGTAATCAATTATTATGCGGGGATATATATTTAGTTTTTGAAAAACTGATAAAAATAACAAAATAAAAATGTTTTACCCATGCCGGGTTTCGAACTCGGGTCTGTATCCGGTTCAACCAAAGACTTATCTCTCAGCCGACAAACCACTCCGCCATCTCGATTTTCTGGTAATAACAGAAAACAATTAATTCAAATATTCAATTTCAGAAATTAAATTATTGCGCCCAAAATAACAGTCGTCGGAAATCCCGACGACTTCGCCGTTTAATTACATTTTCGCTCAATATAACCGATGAATTAACTATTACGACGGTTATAACCGACGTCTGAACCCGCGACATCAGCTGTAACCGCCGGAGAACGAATGACTCCGAATTAAGACCGAATTCAGACCCCATTCATCTCAATACTATCCTATAAATTCAACCACAACTCGCCAGAAGTCTTTCACACTCAAATCGCACCTTTTCTCGGCGAAAACTCACTCGCCGGAAATTTTTATTACTTCGCCGGAAAACCGTATCAGTAATCTCTGAGCTTACTGAACCCCCTAAACTTTTACCGAAGTCACCCACAACCTTTTCAAGCCTTCGGAAGACTCTCTGCTGCAAGATACTTGTCGCCGGAAAAAGACTTCTGTCGCCGGAGTTCTGCCGGAAAACAGAGTAAAATCAGTCGGTACTTTTCACGCCTAATTCCTTTCCTTTTTACTTTTATCTCGTTTGTAAATGATCATTAAACGCTAAAGAAACATGAATCAATATTTTGAACCAGTCAGTCACCACTTCCGGTTAAAACCGGTGAAGATGACGAAGTTTCAGTAATGGTTAAGTGTAATAAAAATCAAGATAATTACCGGGTTAGACACACAGTCCAGCGGTGGACTGTGTGCACTTTTAATGCTAAGGTCACGAGTTCGAGTATTGTCCCTCACACGCCGCCTTGATAAAAATTCTTCTTTTTCAGCAAACTAAACCGGGTTGATTGAAGTATATGTTAAGTATATTGATAACTGAGTTTATAATCAAGTGCGACACACAGTCCAGCGGTGGAGTGTGTGTCCGCTAACCCACAGGTCCCGGGTTCGAGACCTGTGGAGCACACCGGTTCTGAGATTTAATTCGTTTTTAATAATAAAGGATTTCTGTTAATTCTAATTAATATATATATGTAATTAAAATCGGATATATAACGGGTTAGACACGTAGCTCAGTTGGTAGAGCTGCGTGCACGCGTACGGGAGGTCTCGGGTTCGAGCCTCACCCGGCGCACAACAATATGCCTATGAACCGGTCAACGATAGTCAAAGTCAACGGTCAAAGTTACTGTAGCAAAAATAAAATATTTTTTTATTATTTTTATTCAATTATTTTAATTAAAAATCAATTATAAATACTTAAAAATAACATTTTTAAGGTTAGAAAATAGCCTCAAACTCACAAGAATACACCCAACAAACCTACTAAAATAGATTAATAAAACCCGTTTACTTACCAAACCGTAATGCAATTTATCTAGGTTTAATCTCACTTGTGGTTAAAACCACTTCGCGTGCAATCAACGTCATCAACCGAACGCACCCAATGTGAGTGAATTCTTACAAACTCCCCTTTTTATTCATGTTTTGGGGTGTATCATGTGTCGCTTAAATTAATTCTCTTATGCAAATTCGTGCCATACCATTATATGAACTAAATTAGAATGTAACTATTGTTGGTTGTGATGTGTTACATATTGTCAAAGTCGTATGCAAATTATTTAGGCCCATCAGTTCCTCGTGGGAGACGAGAACAACGCGTGCCTCAAAACTCATACATTAGGCCCATCAGTTCCTCGTGGGAGACGAGAACAACGCGTGCCTCAAAACTCATTCATTAAGGCCCATCAGTTCGTAAGAACAACGCGTGCCTCAAAACTCATTCATTAGGCCCATCAGTTCGTGGAACAACGCGTGCCTCAAAACTCATTCATTAGGCCCATCAGTTCCTCGTGGGAGACGAGTCGAACATCGCGTGCCTCAAAACAATCATTTGGTGTATGTGAGTTTAATATTCAATATTATGTGTTGTGTGAATAAATTTACATCTACATTTACTCATATGTGGTATGCACAGTATTTATAATCAATTGGATAAACTTGTTCAAATGTTTTTCCATAGGATTCACTCGCCAACATTATGTTGATCCAAAACCTTTTTACACATGATACAGGTGAACAGGTTGAAGCAAGGAAAACATAGGATATGCCTTAGAAGAGAACCAAGAAGCTTAGACAGATAGTTAGAATATGGTGTATCATTTATTTCCATTAAATTGTATTAATGAATATGAAACATATAATAAATGTCATGAGCTTTGATGATAACCCAATTATGCCCCGATCACCTTTTCCGCTGCGGGTCGGGGTGTGACACGACTTTCCACGTGCTAACCTCAAGAAATGCCTAGCCGAAGAGAACCTCCATGTACCTCTCGAAGATTTGCAAATCAACGAGACTCTCCATTTCGTGGAAAAGCCTGTGGAAATCATGGACCGAGGGACCAAAAAACTCCGACGCTCTAGCATCCCTATCGTGAAAGTCCGATGGGAGGGCAAACGCGGTGCCGAGTTTACTTGGGAATTGGAAAGTGATATGAAGGCCAAGTAGCCGCATCTATTTGTTACAGCTACTGCCTAATTTCGAGACGAAATTCCCTAAAGTAGGGGAGACTGTAACAACTCGAAAATTCGTTGTTATCTTTTTCCTTGTTTTTATCGCTGTACTTCTTTTGTAATCCCGATATTCGGTTAATAATAAAAGTTTATGTTAATTAATTATGGTGTTGTAAGTTATTATCGCATCTAATCGCTTAATAAATCGCATCGCTAATCTCATCGCATCGCAAATCGCAGTTATTTATGTGGTTTTATGTTATTTATGTGTTATGTGTGTTTGTGGTTATGATTACGCTCACTATCGCATCGCACTCGCACTCTCGAATCGCTAAATCGCACTATTATATCAATTAAAACGCTTAATATAACTAACAAATACGAACCAAATAGCCAAACGAACACTTAACGTGAAACAAACGGAGAAAACCCAACACTTGGACAAGTTCGCTCGACGGCCGAACTTGGCTGGCCAAACAAGAATTTCCTCCTTACTCTCAAGTTCGCTCGAACTTGCCTGATTCCTCACAGAATCAGCAAGTTCGGCCGAACTTGACTGGTTCCTCTTGAAAATCTAGCAAGTTCGCCCGAACTTGCATGAATCTCATGCAAGTTCGACCGAACTTGGTCTCCATCAGCTCTCATTTTGCCTTCTCCTATAAATACCAAGCTCTGTTCTCTCATTTGAACTTGCTGTAAGTTTGCCCAGAGCTCTCAAAACCCGAAACCTTCGTGTTCAAATGTAAGAATCAACCCGATTTCACTGCAACAATGTTTATCAACGATCTACAAAGGTTTACAACATTTTGGCACAAGGCATAGCCTTCGTTTTCATCAAAACTCATTCTTTTACGAAAACCTTCATCTTTTTCTTCAAAAACTTATGTTTTAAGCTTAGATCTACATAATACGAGTTCGTTTGGCGATAGTAGTGACTTCCCAAACACGAGATCTGCAAGATCTCGGCTTGTAAGTGATAGATTAGAGAAAAACCTTTGAAAACCATTGATTTCTACACAAGATACGGACTTTTGATGATGTTTTGTTCATTTTCTGGTATGAAGACGAAGCATCTATCATTCAAGATCCCAGATCTGGAAGCACAAGGACGTTTATGTTGGTTTACAAAGCCGGATAATCCGAACGAACCCCGAGTTCGCCCGGATTAGCCCACGCTTTTGTTAAACGGCTAAAACAACTCTAAAAGACCTCTCCGACCTAAGTTTACTCAGTAGCACAGGGTTGGAGGGATGAACACTCGATTTTCCTCAGTCAAACGACGTGAAAACGCAAGATTTTGGACCCGGAAAACATCAAGTTCGCTCGAGAATCGTCAGCTCCACAGGTCAAGTTCGACCGAACTTGCACCCAAATGGGTCAAGTTCGACCGAAACTTGGGCACTTTTTCACCAAATATCTCACAAGTTGGCTCGAACATGTCTAGTTTCCTAAGAAACTATGCAAGTTCGCCCGAACTTGTCATCCCAGTAAGGTTTCTTAAAGTTCGCCCGAACTTGACAAGTTTCCTAAGGAAACTCATCAAGTTCGACCGAACTTGGCTATAAACTCACCAAATTCATACAAGTTCGCTCGAACTTGTGTGTTTACACACATGTTCGCCCGAACTTGGCTACTGCCCAACCAAGACTTACCCGTTTCAGCTTTTCGAGACTGATGCACTTTCGTTCGCGTATGCAAGCTGATCTGGCGCTCTTCTCGATTCTCCTCAGATCCGAACTCTTACCTACACGCACCCACAGTGAGTATACTTGACTCATTTTCGCTTTAACGCACTTTTTGGGTGTTACATACGTTTCTATTTTAAAAATCACATCATAAATCAAACTGTTTATCACACGCGAATAATCTGATTTTGTATGCTCAATACGTGATACTAGAAACATGTGACTAGGACTTATTTTCGTTAACTTGCTTCCTTAGCTAGTATGGTACTATAGTGTGGTTACACCCGACGAGGTCTAGTTTGGATGGACGCGCAAGCCTTCTCACGGTAGTTAGCATGAGAAATGAGCCTATGTTATGTTAAGTGTTTTGGTGTATCATGATATGTAATTAGATTGTTTCGCAAACGCCTTCTCGACTATGCTAGTATTATTCAAACTCGTATGCTCACTTTTACTTAATTGTATTGACTTGTATTTTAACGTATGTAACAGGTTGAGGATTTTAGCTTTGGATGCTTGGATGTTGCATGCTTAGCGTAGTTTAGTTTTGTTTAGTTAGTTTGTTGATGTAATTCAGATTTGGAAGTTATGTATGAAATCTAGGGGAAATCGAACCCGGTTGAATTTTATGAGAAATCTCCGTTTTGTAATAATTGTTTAAATGTTACGTTTAATAGTATGGGATATTAAGCAGGTTGTGATATGTTAAATGATTGTTATGGAAGATCTCGTGAAATCAATCTGGTCGCCTAGTGCTACTAACCCTGATGTTTCCGCCATCGGTTTGGGTGTGACATATGCATCCAACTCTGACCGTTATGGAGGATGGAATGCATTTGCTCGATTGAGGGCATCACATGATGCTTATACGATTATTTAGTTGGTTGTTCAAAAAAAATATATATATAATTGTAGTACTTAATAAATGCAAGGTTACCAACTAGTTAAAAGAAACAGAAACCTAGAACAAACTTATCTATTCATAGCATAACTACCAAAAGGATCTAATAAAGTGATAAGGTGTCACACCCTCAAAATCCACATGCGGGGTTTACCGCGAGGCGTATGACTGACTAGGATCTAGCCACTAATCATGTTGAACCAAATATTTTAAAATATAGAAACATCACTAACAACATGATTAGCGATCAAGTTTTAGTTGTCAAAGCACAGTTTAAGATGCAGCGGAAATAAAGTTAAAACCCAACAAAATTTAAAACCAAAAGTTTAATAGTAATTTAAAACATAACGTTTATGCCAACCACCCACTCTAGCCGATTGCAACGCCCGTCCAAAGTTGTACCTACTGACCTGCAAAGCATGCAACTACGTGTCAATAATAAAGTTGGCGAATTCACAAAATTTGGTTTAGTAAAAGTAAAGTTCACAACGTTTTGATTTAAGTATGACTCGGGTAGCTAACCCTCATCATATGACTAAACTGTGTACCGAATGCTGACGTTTCGTTTGTGCCCTCAATAATGTCTATCAACATTAAAGCAAGAGTGAAGGTTAGAAGTTCACCCCGGCCTCCAGCACAGTGTGAGGTTTGTCAAACCTAATAGCGCTATCAACGCATACGTGCGTATGCCCACCCGGCAATCTAATCGGTAAAATGTAGGGACTTTCACGATAGAGTTTTTCGTTTAGTCCAAGTGTACTACCCACCTCCAGTTGATAGCATGTTTCCATGGTCACACAGGGGACCCGCGCGAGCCCAAACCAGGGCCACCGTAAAAAGTGTTGTCCTAAACTAGGGACGCATGCCTTTAAAAAAAGTAATTGTGAACTCACTTAGTTTGCTCGACCAGAAAATATGTGAATAGTAGCAGAATGGTCAACCTCGTCCTGATATGGTTACGGTTTTGATTAGTTTGTGCTCACATATTCCTACACGTATACTAACTCATAACCATACTAACACATGTATGAACATCTTTTTCACGTAAATATAAAGTTTAACTTTACTTTAATAAAACTACTTTATTAATATTATAAACTTACATTTGATATGTATAGCAACCAAACAATATCAAATCGCTTACTACAGTCGATCGATCGATTAGCCAGAACTGATTATTCTATTACGGAACAAAAAGAAATCCAATTACATGCTAATCTTTATAAATAGTTTATATGAATTATGTTTAATAAAGAAAAAGTATGGCCATATTTATTATATGAAAAGATGAAGTTTGACAGTTTTGAAAACCAATTTAATAATAACATCATCCAACAAAAAATATGTCAGCCTATTTCTAGTGTTCAGTATCTTTTTATTTTTATTTTTTTGTTTTATTGTCATAATCTATCTATATCATTCATACCATATGAATGTCATGTTCATTACTACAACAACATACATGCAGAGAATCAACAGAGGTGTGGCGAGAATAAAACAACAGCTAGGGGAGAGAATCAAACTCAGATATGCGGAGTCGAATGATGGATCAAAAGCTTAAAACTATAAGAAGTGGGCGATACCAACCCCGATCAAAAGCTTAAACTATAATTGTGCATGCACATGTATTCTAAATTACCGAAAATCAAACTGTTAACGAAATTAACCGGAGAATACGAGTTGTCACATAAGGGAAACATTTTATGTATCTCGTCTTTCAAGAGATAGAGAGATTACTCTCATAATAACCCGAGAACAAACAACTTAGAGAATACACATATGGTTCATATTAAGATAACAATACCAATTAGAGTATATCAACATCAATTTTCTTCACCATACATACGCCTAAATTACATATTTTTATTCACTATGAGACTAGAACGCCTAACCTCATGAGAATGGACCTTTTTCAACACCTTCTTGACTACAAGCTCTTTAGCAATTCAAACAGTTACAGATAATATTTGTGTGCGTAATTAATTTTGATTACTATACGTAGGGGTAGTTATCGATTTAGGTTTCGTTCCCTTGATATGAATACTTTTAGTAAAAAAAAATAAACCAAATTTGTAGTTGAAAAACCGAACCGAAAACCAAATTTTAATTCTGTTCGATTTCAAACTGAAAAACCCAATTTTTAACAATATTTGGTATTTATCGGCGCAAATGCCGGGTTCCTCGGTTTTGTAATAAGCTAAATGTTTAATGGGATGTACAAATAAAAAAATATTGTAGCCCAATAAATGTAATTCAGGTACCTCAATTTAAGCTGAATTGAGTGTTTTAGGACAGAATGTTGAACCAAACCGAAAATATAATTTGATTCTGTTGTCAATTTAATCATTTTGAAACCGAATAATAGACCACCATACCTATACTATCACTAATTTGTAGAAGCAAAACATAAAACATCCTGTGAAAATCACAAATATATATATATATATATAATATATATATAAAAAAAAACTCTAATTGTCTTGAAAAATAGTTAATTACAATATTTCACTAAAAACATAGAAAAAAACTAAAGTAAAAGAAAAAGTAAAAAGAAATTTTGTTTGTTTACTTTAACTTTCACCAAAGGAACGAGAATCTAAGCCCAAACCATCTAAATATCAAATCCTAGCGGCTAACGACATAGATTTATACAGCTCCCCTTTTATACCATTTTGTAAAGATTTGTATCTTTTAGGCAAAAATATATTAGGGGATAGATCATAAGAAAACTAGTTTAAATGAGAAAATAAAAAAATAACTAAAAAACCCAAAAAAAACAAATCAAATTTTTTAATTTTTTTTTTTTGATTTTTTTTATAAAAATTATTATATATATTATATAATATTATTTAAAAAACATATAATGCACATGTGTAACATATACATATAATGCACATGTGTAGTACACATATAGTGCACATGTGCAGTACAAGTTTTTTTTTTTTGAAAAAAAAAATTTATACATAAAATGAAGCGATTTTTTATAAAAAAGTTGTAAAAAAAATTGTATGTTTTTATGCTTTTTTTCTTTTTAGTTAGTTTTCTAGTTTTCTCATTTTATATCTAGTTTTCTCATGATCCTCTCCCAAGTATATTATTTGATATATTAACTAAATAATAGCTAACAAGAGTTTGCAGCTAGAAATATCATGAAATGATATTAACAGTAAACGTAAAAAAAATACATCAAAACCAAACTGTTAAAAAATGAATGTTCAAAGTTCAAACAACAATATTTTAACAATTAAAACTTATTCAATCAACTCTAATGGACTATATTAGTTAAGCAAAGTCCAATCATGTTTATGGTCCAAATTAAAATAACTAAAAGACCAAGTAAAATTAAAAAAAAAAAACGGTTACACAGCACAAATTCCTACAGCCAACTTCGTTTTATTCATTAGCTTTTGAGTATAAACCATAAACCATACTGTTCTATGCGGTTTAAAGTTTCTAAAGCGGCCGACCAAAATAAAGCTAGAAAAATAACCGACCACAAGACCAAACTAATGACCAGTTTGAGCAGTTTCACAGTTTTGAATGGAACCACTAACACCAACTCTTTCAATCAGGTTATAGGATGGCAATGGGTCGGGTTCGGATCGGGTATTGGTAATCCCATACCTACCCATACTCAGTTGTAAAATCGTGTCCCATACCCGACCCAATGCCCGTCGAGTATTTGTCAGGTAATTACCCGTCGGGTACCGGGTATACCCACGGGTATCGGGTATACCCATTAGTTTGTTAAAAGATATACGTTTGGATTTTCAAATACATTTTTTACTATTATAATCATTATATAATTTTATATATGCAACAATTATTATATATTAAATTTGTACATGACATACATATAAGTTTTAACATAAATTAATACTAACTTTGTAATACTTATACACTTATATCTATATACTTCACAACATAATTAATAATAACTTTATAATACTTATAAACTTATCTGTATAAGGGAATGTTCATTTGAGAAGAAATTTATTGTAAAAAGAAAAAGAAGAAAGGATATGTTGGTAAAATACTAATTCAATTATAACTCATCTATTAATTTCTCTTTTATTTAATTAGTCAACTAATCATTAATTACTCTACATATAATCTACAAAAACCTACACATATCAAAATTTTCCTACATATACCCTACACATTATAAAATTTTATCCTACACACGTCGAAATGTATCATACACACCTCGTAATTATCCTACACACCTAGTAATTTATTCTACACTTTAAATTAAGTTGTTTTTTACTTTGAAAAAATATATATTTTGAAAAAGGAGTTACAAATTTAATTTACTTAGTTATTAAAGAAGAAGAATACAAATTAATGATCTATATAAGTTTACCAATATACCCTTATATTAAAATTAAATGCAAATACTAAATGAAGAAAAAATGAAGCATTCTTATTGTTGAAACTTCTTTTTTCTTCTTACAAAATATTTCTTCTCATTTGAACCATATACTTCATAACATACAAAATACAAATACTATTACCAAGTACATATGCTAAAAGAAATTTTATTTTTTCACGTTATGAACATACTAAAATAAATCACTAATAGATAAGGGTTAATAAAATAAAAATATAAATTAAAAAAATCAGGTATATGATCGGGTATATAGTTCGGGTAATCGGGTCGGGTATCATCTAATCCCATACCCGACCCATACCTGCGAAAATTTTTAAAACTAATCCCATATACCCGGCCAATACCCGTCCCATTTATGTCGGGTTTCGGGTATATCCGTCAGGCTCGGGTATTTTTGCCATCCCTATCAGGTTAACGCTTTAAGCTATTCCCCCATTTAGCTATGAATTCTTTTTAATACAAGTTGTATAACTTTAACCCAAATCTACCCATTAACAAGTAAAATGAACAATTGACATGTGCATATTTGACCATTCTAAGAAAAGTCAAACCCAAATCAGTCATGTGCAATGGTGTTACAACTGAAGGGGCTTATTTCTGAAAATATGGAGTTGCAACAGGGTCCAAACATTTTCAACAACCCCATTTGACAAACCATGAAATGCCCGTTTTGCAGCCAAACGCCGTTCTTCCAGAGTTTCAGGACTACTAAGAAGTACATCTAGATTTTCTTCTAGTTCCAGACCACCACTTACCTGTAATGTATCACCCATAATCTTATACAACAATATCCATATGACTAAATATATAGCAAATTATACATATACTTAAAAGACTGTCGGTGGGCCAATTCGATATAGCCACGTGTCGCTTTGTGGTTGGCCACAAGAATTTTACTCATTTTGCACGTAACTTTGGTATTTTACGTGTTTAGTCCTTCTACTTTAACTTTCCTAATATACATGTTTAATCCCTCTACTTTAATAAAGTTTTTCCTCATTAGTTAACTTTTCCTATGTACATGTTTTGTCCCTCTGCTTTAGCTTTGCTAATATACATGCTAATTCCCTCTACTTTTCTTTCTTTTAGTATTTACCTTTTCGTGTTTTTTCCTCGCTAACGTGACGAACCAAACCGACTCCAACAGAACAATATCGTTACCGATATTAGTGTTATCAGACCCAATATTTTTTTTTCATTTTACTATTTCATCTTTTCGTATTGTTTTTCACGATACGTATGTTGATGTTCGATGTTCTTTTCCTGTGGTTTTACGTTGTTGCTATACCGAGTGCCGAACTATATTAATATTTAATAATCAAACTCCCACCACAACGCACGTGGTAAAATTGCTAGTTAGTAATTATGTATTTATATGATATTATATTACATCATAATCTTATATTTATATAATAATGGGGTCATTGAGGCCCATGAGCCTAAACAAGCAAGCTTTGTGAAGCTTGGGGTCTGAATAGAGATGGGCATAATCGGGTTTTATTATTACCCGGAACCGGTTCCAACCCGGACCCGGTTCTGCTTGGATGTCATTGGAACCGGGTCCAGTTCCTACCCGGGTTCACACCCAAGAATATGGAACCGTGTAGAACCGGGTACGGGTATTATGGAACCGGGTATGATGCGGAACCGGTTTCTGATAGTGTTGGGAACCGGTTCCTGACAGTCAAACCTGCCATTTACTGTTCAGAACCGGTTCTGACAGCCATTTACTGTTCAGAACCGGTTCCTGACAGTCAAAACTGCCATTTTACTATTGGGAACCGGTTCCTGACAGTTAAACCTGCCATTTACTGTTCAGAACCGGTTCCTGATAAATGTTACCGTTGGAAACCGGTTCCTGATTAAAAAATCAGTTTTTTTTTGTATATAAACCCCTTCCTACTTACCATTTCTAAACTTAACACTCACCATCATCAACTTACAAAATCAATCAACTTCTAAGTTCTTGCAAAATACCTATGGCATGCAACGACGAAGTTGTTATGGTCTTAGAGACGAAAAGAAACCCAGCTATATAAGAAGAATTTTGATCTCTGTTTAATGTCTGACAGCCACGAGATGGCTAGATGCAAAGATTGTGGAAAATTTATGAAGGCCGCAGCCAACTCAACCCTTAAGAAACACACTGAGCGGCATTGCCCAGTGACGAAGGCAAAGAAAAATGAGACGAGAGAAGGTTCCGGCACCGGTTCTTCAAATGTTTGATGTAACCCGTTTGGTTTGGTGTTTTAATAAAGCTTGTGTAATGTTTCTTTCTATTGTGTTTGTTATGTTTGATTTTTATTATTAGTTACATTGATAAATAAAAATAGTAACAATAATCGGTTAAAATTAAAAAACAAATTAATCGGTTACAATATATAAAAAAAAATTAACCGGTTACAAAAAAAAAATAAAAAATTACTCAGAACCGGTTCCAGTAAGATTTTATTTCTTTGATCGTTTACTAGCGGCATGTGCAACACTTTCCGATGAGTTTCTCTTAGGTGCGGGTACCTCGGGTACTGGTGGAACCGGGTACTAGTGAAACCGGGTACGGGTAGGAACCGGGTACGGGTAGGAACCGGGTACGGGTAGGAACGGGTACGGGTAGGAACCGGGTACGACCCGATTCAAATGGTAAAATTGTGGAACCGGGTTGGAACCAACGGGTATTTTGAACCCGGAACCGGTTCTACTTAATGTCGGGTAGGAACTGAAACCGGTTCCAGTTCGGTTCTACCGGTTCGGGTTCGGAACCGGTTTTTATGCCCATCTCTAGGTCTGAAGCTTGTTTATTAAACAAACGAGCTCCAATTTTGGCTTGAGCTCAGCTAGATTCGAGCTTTTAATAATCCAACATCGAGTAGCACACAAACAGCCCGGCTCGTGACCCTAATTGCAACTAACACACCAGAAATTCAAGTCTAATAATTGCATAAAAAAAATAACCAACTTCGGTTTAATCTAGTTTTTAGGCAACCAGCGTTTTTAGGCCATACCATCAAAGTTTTAGAAAAAATGATCTAGGGTAACCAGCTTTCAATAATTCTAATTTAAGGTAATCTAATCTGGCAAGTTAGTAACGGGTCAAAATGACATGGTGTGTCATCTGGAATTGTTTATTTTAAGGAACAACCCTAAATCATGGGTTGTTTAATTATGGTTACCTTTTTATACAATTAGGGTGAGGGGGTGGGCGGCAAACCCACTCGGCAAAACGGTTTACCGCGCGGTAACACCGCCGCCGCCCGCGGTGGGTTTTGCCGCTCGGTAACTTAGGTGGGCGGCAAAAATTTGCCGATTCGGTGAAGGTGTGGGTGTGTGTTGTAGCTGCTATTTAAAATAAAATAAAAAAACATTTTTTTAAGTTTACCAATTCATCAAGTGTCTAACCATGGCCAACACTTTTCAGCATAGTTTAAACTCTTTAGGTGGAATGACGTGGCACCCTCTGATTGGTTGATTTTGAATTTTGCCACTTTCAAGTGATTAACCACTCCCTTCACCCTTAGCCCTTAATCAATTCTAAAAAAAGTAAATTTGGTTACAGCAAACGCATCTTAAGTAAAGGTGTAAAAGATTCGAGCCGTTCATGAGCTACCCGGAATCGGTTTGTTAAAAGCTCGAATTGAGCCAAGTTTAAACGAGCTCGAGCCCAAACTTCAGTTATCGAGCTCGACTAGGCTTGCAAGGCTAAACGACTTTGTCATTTGTTTAAGTTTTATTTAATACATTAGAGATATATTTTACATAATAACTATTATCATACATAAAATTATGATAAAATAACTAAAAAAATACATATCATGTTATATATAAGAGTAAATCACAAGTTTTATCCTTTATGTTTACACCAAATTGCAGGCGCTGTCCTTTAGCGCAAAAGTTAACAGGTTATGCACTTAATGTTCCAAAATCTTGCACGTTATGTCCTTTAGGCCAAACCCAGTTCGATGTTTCTGTTAAATGTGATCATGTGCAAGGCACATGAGGGTAGTTTTGTCAATCTACCTAATTTAATTTCTTCTTTTTCAACCTAACCATCTTTCTCTCTTAACTCCATCTCTCCCTTACAAGTTCGGCTACACCACACCAACACCACCGCCACCCCCAGTCGATTACACCCACCTGCCACCACCACGACCCCTCTATTATTACCCACCACCTGATTATACATCTGCGAATTGCACCACCACTGCCACCACAATTGTTCACCCTCCACTACTAAAAGCTAACCCGATTACCTATCTGCAAACCCTAACCCGCCACACCATCACCGTCCAGGACGACAATGGTGGAGACGGTGACAGTCGCAAGTCTAGCGACTGTCACGGCTAGAATGGTGGTGGTGTGTTGTTGCAGCGGCGGCTGCAAAAGTTGAAGACGAAGGTAAGATCACCGGAGATCGAAGAAAGAACGAAAGATTATGGCGACCCATCTAGGGTTCCGATGAAGTTCCGACCGGATTCCGGTAACCTTGTTTTGACCTGCAAATTCCCCTTTCGTATAGATCGGATTTTGCAGGTAAGCCTTACTTACAATCGGAGCTTGAAGATTTTCCCCGTTGAAGTTCCGGTGAGTTGTTTTTGAATTGCGTTTTTTGCTAAATCGGTGGAATCAAGAGGTGGGGATCGTGGTTGCGGTAGTGGACGGTGGTTGCAGGGGTGGGGATGTAGATGGTCAACGGGATGATTCCATATTTAAATAATATGTTCTCCTCATCACGGAGCCAAATGTAGGACTCGGAAATACTATTACATTGGTTTTGTTTGATTAATTCAGGTGGAAGGATTGGCAAAACATTTAAGGTGTGTTGGAATTGATGCTGTTGTTCCCTATTCTAAAAAGCAAGAAACTAGGTATTACTTCTGCAACACTTAAAAAAAGTTAAATCATTTTTAATCAAGTCCAAAAGTCAGTTATTCTTATAGGTTTGAGTGTAGTGGTTGCAGGGGTGGGGATGGTGATTGCAGTGGTGGATGGTGGTTGCAAGGGTGGGTGGTGGTTGATGGTGGTAGATATAGAGAGAGAGAGAGAGTTGTAGATGAATCTGATATATACTTATATATATATACATATTATATACTAGTAATAATAATATAGTATTTTTTAAATAATAATATTAAATATGCAGGTAACAGGACAAAAATACCCTTTGGTGAGCAGATTTAACCAAAAAATTTAACTGGGTTTGGCCTAAAGAACATAACGTGCAAGACTTTGAAACATTAAGTGCAGAACTTGTCGACTTTTGCGCTAAAGAACAGCGCCTGCAATTTGATGTAAACATAAAGGACGAAACTTGTAATTTACTCTATATAAAATTATATAGAATCTATAATTATATATATTCTTAAGTAGAAACAACTAAGAAGCTCAAGTGATTAATTTAACGAGTCTAACCTGCATTACCGATGAAGGATTCAACCGCTGCATTGCCATAACCATATTTGAGAAGTGACCGACATGTTGACCTAACATTGGTCAAATAATAATAAAACTCAAACACATAAGTTCGGAAACTGTAACGAAATTAAAATAAATAAAAAAATAATAATAATAATAATAATAATAATAATAATAATAATAATTGAAATTCAATGACACAAGCTTACCAGTCAAAACAGCACATCCAGCAGCAGCGGCCTCAGAAATATTATGGCCAGTAAAACCAGGCAAAAAGGAACCGCCAATTACAGCTATAGGCGTTAATCTATAAAATTGTCTCAGTTCACCTACATAATCATTTAAACAAATATATTATTCAGTGTCAAACGCAAAAATAACTCCAAAAAAAGGAGTGAAAGCATGAGTTTGCAACCTAACGTGTCCACCGTGTAAATGCTTGTTTCGGATGTGATCAAGTCACCATGGGATCTCAGAGCCACATTCACTCCTTTTTTCTGCAAGTCCTGCATGCATCATCAACAAACAACATTAAAATCTTGAAAATATTGAGAACTAGTTTTTTACCCGCCGTACGTTGCAGCAGCGCCGTACGCGACGTGATAACTCGTTTTCGAACTAAACTTACGTTGAAACGTAGAGTAATACGAATTCATACCGCTGAATGAAAATGTATTATATTTGATCCGACTTGTTTCCAAATAAATCTACGTCGAAATGTAGACCAACTCAAAACATGCATAAAATGAACACGTGCGGTGGCATCGAAAACGGCGTGATAAAGAATAGACTACAATCGACCAGACTCGTTGCCGAACTAAATTTACGTCAAAACGTATACTAACTCAAATTTATATTGTCAAATAAAAACGTATTATATTTGGCCCGATTTGTTTCCAAACACAATTTATGTCAAAACGTAGTCCAACTCAAACCGTACATAAAAATAAAACATTTTACAATTGACCTAACTCGTTTGCAAACAAATATTACATTAGACGAACTCGAATTATTAACGAACGTACATAAAATAAAAAAAAAAAAAATAGTTTTAGGGTAAACTTGAAACGTTAAAAACTTGAGGGGGTCAAAATGACATTTACAAGGTTCAAGGGTTACTTTTGACAATATACAAAAGTTTGGGGGTAGAATGGGTCGGTGGTAAAAAGCCACCAACCTTTGTTTTTAAGTTCACATAAATATCTAGTGATTTGTAGTTGTTCTTGAGTTTGTATATAGTTTAGAGGTGAAAACTTTGACCCAGAGTTTAGCTACAATCCGAAGTGTCAAATGGGTCCAGGTCAAACGAGTGGAAAGTCGACCAAAGTCCATCTTCAAAGCATACAACATCCAAAATCATTTTTATACAAAGATTTGTGTTAGTAATGTAGCAATATTGTTTATGTAAACATAGCTAATGCAATAACTATTTATAACTTATTTTCAAAATGAAAAAAATGATTTTTGGTCAACCCGACCCGTTTAGCCCATACTAAAACTGTTTTGTTTCAGCCCAGACCTTTTTGGACCTGCCATCCAACCAACCTAACCTAGAGGTGAACAAATTGGTTAATTTCACTAATCGGTTCGGTTAACCGGTTAAGGCGGTTAGTTTCAAATTTTTGCTTTTAACCAGTTATTACTTTAACTGGTTCAATTATTCACTTTTACGGGATTGGTTAATTAACCGGTTATTTTCGGTTAATTAACTAGTTATTAAAAAAATCATTTTTTCGGTTTTTTTTTCCGGTTAGCCGGTACATCGTTTAAAAACCAGTTAAAAATAATCGGTTACTACCCTAAATATCTATAACCGGTTACAAACCGCAGATTTTTTTAACCAGTAACCTGTTATTGGTGTACCGGTTATTAACAGTTCCAGTTAATAGCCGGTTTCGGTTAAAAACCGGTTCTTTTGCCCACCTCTAACCCAACCCAGCCATATTGCCACCTCTAATTTATTTTTATTCTCAAGTCTCATACTTTTATGTGCTATATATATTACACCTTATTAATAAAATACTAAACCAGAAATTTAAGTTAATTTTACAATGTGGAGAAATGTGTAAAGGATTCATACAAAAGCAATATCCCGTCCTAAATGTGGATGGCGAGGAACAATGATTGTAAGGATATCAGGGTGCTTCTGCATTAAGGCTCTGTGAACACCAAGCATTACTGTAAAAAAAACATACCAAACCATTTTGTAAAAAATGTTGACTCTGTTTGATTTGTATAAATATTACCCATTATAAGGCTAATGTACATCACCTTCTTCTTCACCCCTATGAATTGATGAAGCCATCCAAACACATCTACCTGCAATATTTTCTTTCAAATCTTCCATGTTCGTCATGTTGACCAACTCTTCAATACCTGATCAATTCAGCATCGTATCAAGATCAGGCGTTATCAATTTAAAGATGCCAAGATGAGCGGGTCAAGTAACATATGGGTTTGAGTTGAACTGGGGAAAAAACACTTAGATTGGGTTGACCTACTAGAACCTTTTTATCGAATTTCGTAATTTTTCAAAATAAGTAACGTGAACTATGATTATAAAAACAATATTGTAACAATCAAACTCGAAAGATGTAAAGGTTGTGAGCATTATACCTAGACTTTAGGCGACGTTCACCCAGTTTCCCTTTACCTATACTTGTCGATTTAACCCATTTGACATGTTTGAGATAAGACAATCCAGATTGACCCATTTAAAAGAAAATAAGTCAAATTTGTCGTCTCTAATCATATATTACACGCCATAATTGGTGTTGCCATGAAACATCAAACAAGCTGTTAGCAGATGATGGTCAATGAAGTCATAGCTATGCATTTTTTGTCACCTGACATATCAGTTATCGGTCCTCGCGTAAAATATTGGTGTCGAATACCGGTACTGATATTATCGATACTCGATATCAGTACCTTTCTTCTTAGTTCTACCATTCGTCTTTCTTCTTATTGCTACTATTAGTGTTTTAAGTCTTAATTGTTAATTGTCAGTTTTAAACGTTGGTGTATTAAGTCTTAATCAGTTTTTACTTACTACAATTGTACGTGTTTTGCAATGGTAGGAGAGTATACTGACTTGTTAGTGTTAAATTTCTATATATATAAAGTCTACATGATATTAAAATTTACGATATCCCACCGCGATAACCTATATCTCAAATATCGGTCATTGACCGATATCCAATTTTTTACCACATTAACTGCTTAAGATAGGACATACCAAGTTTTAAGTCACCAGAGAAGTTAATAATACATGGTGAAGCTTGCAGGAGCTGAAAATGAATTGCCTGAATATTGCTCTGCAACAGGACAAAAATACAAAGGTTTTAACACACACACACACATATATATAAATTTAATAGTGAAACAAAAAGGTCATACCAATGGAAGTATTAATGAAAATTTGGACAGCATCAACGAAGCAAGTAGCCGAACTACTGGTCTAGACCAATTATTGAAGGATTTTATTGACATTCGAGCATTTATTAGTGCTAGCACAACCTGCACATTGAAATGTAAACAAATAGCCCAACACCTAAGAATTTTGGAAACCGAAAAAATATATTTCACAATATCAAATAATGGAATAATATCACCAACTAATAATACTTACACCATTTGCTGAGGCACCAAGAACAAGATTTGGCCATAGTTCATTCTCTACTAACACAAGAGCATACGGTTTCCAATATTCAAGAAAAGCATTCACAGCGACAGGTGTATCAACTGGAGCAAACTGACATGTTTTTATTGATCTGTGACGTTTATAAACACAAAGACAAACTAAAGTACCTAACTGGCGGGGCCCACAAAACAAGATAACCAACTACCAACTAGCTTTTTAGGTACATTGTAACGAGCTCGTAAAGATGAAACTAAAAAATGTATACGCACAAGCACAGGTAGTGCTACTTCTAAACACTGGAACAAACGTGTTGAAAAATATTCAAATAGAGTGTAATAAGGTTTAATAATAATCAATAGACCTGATATCATACAGAAAGCTTGCAAATGGAATTTGTATTATAAGATACGAGAGAATATACCTGATATATGACATTACAGGGAAGCAAAGGCTTGAGTACTTCACTGTATTAACGATAAAAACATATTACTTATTCATGTACAAGATAACAATGGGAAACAAGTAAACTATATGACAAGTAAATCAAATGATTGACTACCAGAATAACATATTCTCCAAACTTTCATCGAATTAAACTGATAGAACAAATAGGAAATAAAATACAATCAATTCTTACAATGCAGATGCTGTAGTTGTTGTCATCAAAACAGTTACATCAGGTCTTCGTTCAACACATCGCTTAATAACAGGAACCACACACATTCCTTCACCTGTTTACCGTTATAATAATAAAATTTAACTCATGAACATCATTGCACTTAGAAGATATCAAAACTAATAACGATAAACTTCGAAAATTCAAACACCTACAAACCAATACTACACAGATTTTCCGCTTAATACATTCAACATATTCAATCATTCTTATGTAGATCAAGTTTCATAACCGTAATGCACATCACAAACATCGTTACACTTAAAAATTCAAAAACTAATAACTATAAACTTCGAGAAATAAAAAACCTAGAAATCACTACACATATCATCATCATCATCATCATCATCATCATCATACTCAGTAAATCCCACCATTAGCAAAGCTAAGGTAGGGTCTGAGGAGGGTAAGATGTAGACAGCCTTACCTCTACCCCGTAGGAATAGAGAGATTGCTTCCAGTGAGACCCCCGGCTCGATAGTAGCTTTGCATCAAGCCTTGGACATAGGGCACATGACACTCAACAACCGTGACAAAGGCCGATTAGTGCATGTATCTCCATGTCTTTCGGCTATCAACGCCACCACATGATGCATGATTAACCGTCCGCCGCTTTTAATGTTATTTTCACGAAATTAGTAAAATAACGTTAAAATTAGTGCAATTTTCACTTTTGCCCCCCGAGCGCCCACACATATATACATTATATGTGCACACCGCAAGCAGTCACTACACATTTATTTCGCTTAATACATCTAACATGTTCAATCATTCATACGTAGATCAAGTTTCATAATCGTAATCCACTCATGAGCATCATTACACTAAGAAATCCAAAACTAACAATAATAAACTTCGAGAAATCAAAAAACCTACAAATCAATACTACACAATTCGATAATTCATACGTAGCTCAAGTTTCATAATCTTAATTCACATCACGAACCTCATTACACTTAAAAATTCCAAAACTAACAACAATAAAATTCGAGAAATAAAAAACCTACAAATCAATACTACACAGATATTTCGCTTAATACAGTCAACATATTGAATCATTCGTACGTGAATCGAGTAAGAAGAAGTGGTAAAACCTAATGAAACGGCGTGAAACCAGATGAGTGAGCCAGGAGGGCGAGGGTGAGACGGTCGACCGAGACGCTCCGGCCACCGGAGAGGATGTTCGAGGCCTCGGAACTTACGCCACCGGAGATGAAGATTTATGAGCGGTGATAGACCGTAGGTTACAGCTTTGTAGATCATGTAAACCGTTTCGCCTGCTTTGCTTCCTCCCATTTTCGAATTTGTTTTTGAGTTCAAGCGTCTGTGAGGTCTAATTTGGGATGATTTGTGTTGTTATACACGCAAACAAGAAAAGGGGGAAAATACCGGTCTAAACCCTCGAGGAGTCCAGTGGTTGGTCCAGCACCGGTAAGACGTTTGTCTTGTCTGCCGGAGTTGCATGTTCGATTCCTACTTGAGCTATTCTTGACGGATATATGGGTGAAATGACGAATCAGGGCTTTAATCAGGGTTCAAACCTAACCAGGAGAGGGAGGTGAGTGTTTACGGATTTCATCTGGTTTCTGCGTATGAGGGGGTACGGTTTCATGACGGTCAATGAGTCGAGCTTGGACATGGCCCCAAGCAGGGTGAGTTTACATATCATTTTGAAAATCGGATTCCTAATATTCAATTAATTCTTTAGTCGGACTAGGATAACCGAATTTTAAGAGTGGAGAATATTGATATGTTATATGTAATTTAAAAGTTTAAAAGTAGAGTAAACTTTCACTTTGCTCCCTGTGGTTTGGTCGTTTTAATGGTTTTGCCTCAATCATTTAAAAACGGTCATTTTCCTCCAATAGTTTATTATGTTTTTCCTATTTTGCTCCCCACCTCTAACTCCATCCAAATTGTTTGTTAATTGAAAGGGTATTTTGGTAACATAATACCCTTAGTTTTATACTTGAAGTTACCAAAATACCCTTTCAGTTAACAAACAATTTGGATGGAGTTAGAGGCGGGGAGCAAAATGGGAAAAACATGGTAAACTATGAGAGGAAAATGATTGTTTTTAAATGATTGAGGCAAAACCGTTAAAACAATCAAACCACATGGAGCAAAACAGAAGTTTACTCTAAAAAGTAAAACAATAACAAATTATAAACTTGTAAAGTTTAAACAGCCATTTTAGTAACCCATCACCCTTCCAATCAATATATCATATATTGTTGTTGAGATCTCCTTAGGTACGCAACAACATTCCGAAACTTTTGTTGCCCAGATCTTGTCATTCCCATGGGTACACTTTGTCGACCAAATATCCACTTTGGTCATGTTGATGTGTACATCTTGTCATGTCTACGGTCCAACTGTGATTAACGGTCCATCGGTTCAACTAATAGTTGTCATAATCGGTTTGCCACTCTGGAGACAACTCAAAAGGGCTTAACTAAGTGTTTGTATCTACAGGTCCCCATACAACCGGATAGTTCGATTTGATTGTGAAAAGTTGATGATAACTTCAAACCGTGTATGTATTAAATTTATTCCCATTAAAGCATACGTAAATTCATCGTCTACCCGACTACCAGTCGCATATCACACTTTTAGTTGTTAGTATCATAACTCGTCGTTATTGTGGAATCATAATAATACATGAAATTAACTCATGCATATATATTTTGTTGTTATCTAGTTCATGTATTTTCTCTAACATAGTAAAGTTCAAATAAAAAAGGCTCTAGTTCATGTATTAGATTTGTTCATCAGGATTACGATGACAAATTTGAAAACTAACAATGGAGCCACATGCCACCATCTACAAATCTTCAATGTGGTGGTGACATTTGATGTGTAGTCGCAAAGGCCTACCTCGTCTCCAAGACTATTATATATTTCTTTTCATTTTTCACACGTATTTAATTCTTATTGCTTCAAAATAGTCCCGTCCGGGATATTGGGTGTAAAATATTTTTGTATGTGACATCCCGTACTTTCAGGTTAACACGATTAACTTTCTCAGTTAATTATTATTCGTATATGTTTTGTTATACGTACAAGTTATTAGCACACAACACACAAAGTTAAATTGATTAAGTTTCCAACACGAGGGATTTATGTTGTCATTATATAAAGTTATTTAAGATAGCTTTCTACACAAGTCTTAGTAACTAGAAACTTGAGGGGCTGGTTGTGCATTTTTTTAGAAAACAAAAATAAAAAAAAAGTTTTATATACCCCAACTCTTATTATTATTTACGTTGAATGTGATATTTAACATTTTCTAGTTAAACTGAAACGGTTCAACATGATTAGTGGTTTGATCCTAGGTGTCACGTGCTCGCGGTAAAACCCCGAATGTGGAATTCGAAGATGTGACATTGTAGATGAAGTAAGCCTACAACTTTCACTATCGACACATCAAAGAAATAATAAATTCTGTCAGAACCAAAAAACAAATGACTTTCATTCATTTTTAGCGGCTAACTAAAACACCCTCTCAACCTACTAATCTATTTCTTAAGTACAACTTTTAAAAGTTAAAAGGTGATATTAATAAATTATTATATTTTGATAAATTCAAATCTTTTTATCTAATAAATGAGGATTAAAGCCGATATCATAACAAAGCCCTCCCTCAATCATACGTAGGTATTTTAAAAAGGTGATGTCAATTCTTGAAGAAATGATGTCATTTTTTTTCTAAAACACATACATACATAACTTAACCAATAAAACGATTTTATATTTTAAATTAAAATTTTAATTAGTTGCAATTAATACTCTTGCAATCAAATCGATTCAACCATCAGGTACACCTTTCTTATTGCTCATTTTTTTCACAATTTATAACCCTGCTAGCGACGCTATTGTTCTCTTCCTTATTGTTTCTGATTTCCAAAACCTACAGAAACCCTAACCACTTTCTTCATCGCGATTTGGGAGAGAGGCTTCAAATTCCTACACACGATTATGATAATAGGTTACAATCTTGCACCTCGTGATTCTCTTCAAGGTATCTTCTTCTAGAAGTTATTTGATCAAATCTATAGGCGGTGATGATTTGAGGTTGTCGGTTCGGCAGCGGCTAGGAGAAATTGTAACGTGGATATCGCCGGTCTTCAGGTTACTCCATCTTGCCTTTCCTTTTCTATTATTTGCTTCTCTGACGCGATACTAATGAATTACAGATAGGCATGGACTGGAGAAAGAGCTAGGGTTCCGGCGATTGGATCTTCGGTGTAGTTTTTTTTTTTTTACTATTTTGTAATTGCTTTTGCTTTAATCGAAAGATTCACTGGATTTTGTTTGTTTTGCATCAGCTTCGTATTTGTATTTTGTCCACCAACTCTGAATTTCTTCTTTTTCCTTTTTAGGGTTTTGGATTGGAAGCAAGGTCACTAATAAGTTAATGGCCTAATGGGTGAAACTACTAAACCCAGTTAAGAACTTTCTTCCTTTTGTTTATATAATATTTGTAGTTGATTTATTTTGTATGCTTGAAAATTTTTTCAAGCTGCTCATTGGTGACAGGAGAAGCTGCTAATTTTTGTAGTTAAGAACTTTCTTCTTATGGCATTGGTGACAGGAGAAGCTGCTCATTCTTTTGAAAGCATGTCATCCACTTATGTACATGTGTTCCTTAAATTCTTTGAGGTATTGAAAGCTGCTCATTCTTTTGAAATCAATACTCATGCTTCCATTTAATTAGGCCAAACCTTCTCCCCCAATTAAACCATTTTCTACTTTTAAAATTTGAGATTTGAAATGAACATGAATTTTGGGCGGCCCATTTAAATAGATAAAACACGAGTATTTATAATATTTATACCCATTTACTTATCATTATTTTAATTTTCTCAAGATATTTAACCAGCTTTCTATGTTTTCAATGATGTGGAGATCAGTATAACGTTGTGGGATCAATATGCTAAAGCGATTGATGCATACTATAAAGTTAATATAGATGAAGTTCATGTTGTGTTACATATTCAGTTTGGCACGTTCAAGATCTACAAAGGTTATTCATCTAATTTACTTTTATATATCATGGGTTCATGATCATATCCTTAGTTTTTTTTTTTTTTGCATTTACGTTTTGTATTTTAATTTTATAGAAAACAGAGTGTCTCTAACTGCCACCAAGTTGTTCATCAATACTAACCGAAGTACCTTTTAAATCCAGTTTCAGGAGCAACTTCTAGACAACAACATAGATTATGTTGTTCTGGACATCAAGATATGTTCACCTTATTTGCCAAGCCCGGCCTGCCATTTGAAGCAACTCATTGGTAATCCGTCCATTTTCACTCCTCTTGCTGAGTGATGAGATCACAGCTGTTCGTCCATGCAAGCATGTTGATCCCACAGCAAGTGGTTCCGTTGTGAAAAAAACTTTAACAAGTCCTTTTGAAACCATTCTTCTATAAAAGACTTCGAAAGAGGTAAACCACCAACATGGTGAGTTGCAACCCCTTTAAGTATCCCTTTCACAGTTGATCCCTGACAGCATCAGGATACTTAAGTCTGCCACATCACACCCTTTACATCAACATGGTAAGTAATAAGTTATGAATGTTCTTTGCATATATTATAGAATGTGTTTGTATCTTTGTTTTATTAAATGGGCTCTTATGAAGGAAATGATATGGGTAGAACTAATTAACCATTTCGATGCAAGAAGGGAATGAGAGGCATCTAGCACCAGGATATGAAAATAAACCCTTAGCAAATGATTCGGGCTTGCTAGAAAAGGTAACTTGAACACTCTAATCTTGAATTCTTTGTTATTATTAAAGAATATGATAAACTTTCATGAGCTTTAACAGTTTATAAGTAATTGATTTAATGTAATCTAATTGTAACAACTCTCCAATACACCCCAAACCGGACCGTTAACGACAAACCGGACACGCGAATCGAGACGCGGCACGCAAAACAAAGCAGGCTCACCTGCACATCCCAGGCGCCACGCGCCAGAGACCATGGTCTCTGTCGCGACGCGCGGGAGACGTCTAGTGACGTGTCACCATCTCCTGCCATGTGGCAAGCCTATACCCGTTACGAGGCTGACCTAGCCCTAGCTAGGCACTTCAGGCGCCACATGAGAGCAGACACAGATTCCCGCGCGACTCGCGGGAGAGGTCAAATTGGCCTATATAAGGCCAGGCCTGGGATCGTTTTCGTTGCTCAGTTTCGATCGGAAAAATCGAACGTATACTCCCTCTACTATTTGTTTCTGTCAAAACCCCCTCCCCTAAACCTGCGAAGCGCTGCCCGCTGTAAGTATCTTAACCCACGATCACAAATTTGTTACCCTACCCGAGTAAGAACCCGCCAACGCATGTCAAGGCTCTGCCCGACTGAGTACGTTGTGGTTCTATCTTGTGCTGTATGGTTATCCTACCCGATTGATAGGACCCACCGACGCATGTCAAGGCCCTGCCTCGCACGCCGGGGTTCTGTCTCGGTTGTATGGCTAAAAGTGACCTGGATTGATTTACCAACACATGTGCATTGCATGTTTTAAATAGAAATTCCAGGAAGTAATCAAGAATTTTCACCAGGAACTCCGTAAGAATACCTAAGTTTTCAAAGTGAGTACATTCTCTTTTTGTAAACCTTTTTGTGAGTCAAAATATTTTAATTATGCTTAACAGTGATTGAGTATATGTATTCTACAATTACTGCCGGTATGTTGGGGTTTTGTATACGAAATTTGAATCCGTTACCGTTGGACAAATGGATTTTTGCCAATGGGTAACATGACCCACAAGTCAGGAGTGACAGTACTGATTGAGTAATGCTGTAGATATAAACATTGTAAATGCGGATGCTCTCAATAACTATAAAGCTATAAAACTTGTTTTGATTATACTGGGATGTATTCACCAGTAGCTCTTGCTGATAAAATCTTTTTAAAACGCGTTTCAGGTAACTTAATGTGAAGCTAATAGAAGCCAGCTGGAGAGTACTGAAGGCTTAGAAAAGTGACTATAAAAGTTATCTAAATAAACGAAGTTTATATTTTCCATAGGTCAGGGTTTATCCCTACAAATGTATTGTAATTGAAACTTGGGTTTATCCCATTTTGTGTAATATGAAAGTTTGGTGTTTTGAAACTCTGATCAATTATTTCCTAACTACGATCCTGATGTTGTAATTCCGCTGCCAAATTAATAAACACCAGTACCACCAGATCTGTGTCTCACGGCTCCCGCTCCCGGGTAGGGGTCGGGGTTGCGACGCTAATAATATTCAAGAATTAGATTATTGTTATTGCCAATATATAATTTCTTAAAGCTACTTGAGACATGAACGATTTACATTTATTAAATACCGGACAAAAAGTTTTAGGTCAATCTGACCCGTACCAAAAATTTATCCGTTTTGACCCGTTACCTAACCCACCTATTTTCAGTTTTTACCATTTGATCCTAAATCTGAATAATGTAAGTGAACAAATGAAGGGGGTTTTTGAGAACATAAAGTAGTATATTTATTATAAATTATTAGACCTTAGGTCTAGGAGTCTAAAACTCTATAGTAAAGACAGTTGTATTATCGAAAGTTGGACCTGTTTTGTCCATTTATTCATTATAAGTTCAAGTTGTGTTGGGATGTTGTGTAGTTTACATCTTTTTGGCTGTAGATATTATACTTAAAGTTGTGTTGGGAGGTTTTAAAGTTTACATCTTTTTGTTGTAGATATTATAATATCCATACCTGTCATCATGTCATCAAAGGCATGAAAAATCAGAACAAGTATTTTAATATTGGTTTTGTTTATTATTACTGTTACTATTAACTATAAGTTATTTTGTTTAATGATGAAGAGCAATGCAGCTTGTGTTTAATCATGTTTTATGATTTCTATCAGGTTAAGATTTTCGGAAAAAAGATTGGACGATGAGCAAATGTTCCGTAATTATTTTGTATTTTTATCGACTGATGTTTTATCGTTGTAATTCTGTTATCAAATTTATAATGTTCAGCATATGGTGTTTCCTATTTGTATCCATTATAATGAGCTATTGTTAAAGCTTTATATACTTACGATGCATTCGATGTAAACATTGATCTCATTTACTGAAACATTGCTAATTGGTAATCTAATTGATCTTACGATATTCGATAGAAAAATTGATCTAATGGTCTAAAACAAGCCCGTGTATATCACGGGCCATAAGCTAGTGTTCACTATAAGAAAATGTTTTCCAAGTATCTTGTTTTCGAAATTTAGTATTACTAAACGATGTTCAAAATAAATTCAATACTATTAGTTTTTGATTTGTTCAAACGTTTTGTTCTAAAGTTGATAGGTTTGAAATTATCTCCCTATACAAACAGTTGATCATTTAAACGCCTTTAAAATGAGCCCATTTACACAAGACAAGTTGTTTTAATAATCAAGTTCAACGATGTTGAAATCTCTATGTCGGTTTCGTGTTGGGTTCAGTTAGGGATGTCAATCGTGTCGGGTTGCGGGTTGGTGGATTGAAATGTTCAACCCGAACCGGCCCATATTATTATTCGGATCAAAGATTTCAACCATAACTTGACCCATATACATTCGGGTCAACTCGAACCCGACCCGTTTTTTCTAAATGGGTCGTGTTAGTCGACCCAAACCCGTTCTTTTCGTGTTGGGTTCGGGTTGGCGGGTCGTGTCAAGAATTACCACCCCTAGGTTCAGTATTAGTTACGTATCTATATGACTTCTATTTCCGTATCAGTTTCCATTGTAGTTTCAGATGGGTTCTTGTATCGGTTATGGGTCTTCACCTGTTTCGGTATCTGTAACCATTTCAGTTCAGTCTCAGCTCTGTTATGTTATGGTTTTCGTTGATTTGTCTTTACTTGTACAGTGGATTTCTCCGTTACTAGGTGATTTTTGACTCAACCGTATTTTTCCTTTTTGTTTATTGAAAAATAATTTCTAACCTAATAAAAAGGTATAAAGAGTTTAAACTTTCATCCACCATTGCAACAAACATGAGTCCAGTGGGGAAGATACTGAAGAAATGCTTAGGAGACATGAGTTTCAATACCGGCGGCGGCACCATCAACTGGTACCCGGGCCACATGGCCGCCGCCACTCGCGCCATTAACGCTCGCCTCAAGCTCGCCGATCTCGTCATCGAAGTTCGTGATTCACGAGTAAGCACAGCACTCCTGTTGTTTACAAGTTCATTTTTCTTTTTAATTTGTGTTCAATAATTGTAAAATTTGACAAACAGATTCCGTTATCATCTGCGAATCAAGACCTTCAACCTCGATTATCCTCCAAACGGCGTGTAATTGCTCTCAATAAGAAGGATTTAGCTAACCCTAATATTATGCATGTATGTGTTAAATAACTCTTTGTTTCTTAACTTTTTTTTTGAAGCCAGTAGTAAGTTGAGATGCTAAAACCACAACAGATTTAATGACTAGCTATTATTTGCTATTCAGTTAATGCGGTAAAATATCGGATATCGGTTAAGGACCGATATTTGAGATATAGGTTATCTCGGTGAGATATCTATGGGAAATCGTTAGTTTTAATATAATGCAGAATTTATACATATAACAATTTAACACTAATAATTCAGTGATATATCGGTTATATTGGTCAATATCACCGATAATATCGGTACCGATATTCTGACCGATATTTGACACTGATGTTTTACTAGGGGACCGATATGTCACCGATATTAACTGCGTGGATTACTTGGAGATTAGAGAATTTATATAGCGAAAGGCGCTTTTTTGGAAACCAATAGTATGTTGAGAACTCCCATACTCGCCTTAAAGGTTGTACTATTAATTGTAGAAATAGACTAGATTTTTGGTTTTAAAAAGCAAGAACCAGGGCACAAAGTGTGAAGCGCAAAAGCGTTGCAGTTTTTGTATGCAAAGCGCAAAGTGAGTATATATATATATATATATATATATTTCATTGGCTTTTAGCAGCCCGTAACCACAATATAACTATAAACAAGCTTTGAATTTGTTTTAACATATAAAAGTTTTACACGTACAACCTAAAAAGCCTGTTGTACATGTGCGCCTCATCTGCGTCTTATGTCACCTGAAGCACAAGTTGCACAACCCATTGCGCCTTAGGCACACTTTTTTAAACTGAGACTGGAATGCATATAAATTTTAATATGTTTAGGGTTTACTTTTAAAAAATGCATGAATGCATATGCACTACATGCGCATTTTTATTTTTTTTTTGTAAAAAAATTAGGAGAGGGGTGATAATATCAAAGAAATAGTGGAGATAGATAAATAAACCATTGTTTTTTAAGTTACTGTTTTCATTGAAGCGATATGTATGCAATCTTAGTTGGTTCCCGCGGTTCACTACATACCATTGGTTCTGAAAAGTACGCCCTCTGTCGGTTCTCAGCTTTATGTTTGTGTGTGTGAACCTCTTATATCGTTTTTGAATTTTGTCAGAAATGGGTTGATTACTTTGAATCCTGTAAGCAAGATTGTCTTCCCATCAATGCACACAGCAGGAGCTCTGTTCAGAAGGTTTGTTTTATTCCTCTTTATTGATGAACTTAACTGACATGAAGTTTATCAAGTTCTGCAAGTATAATTTAGAGTAAATTACTATTTTGGCCTCTGAGGTTTAGTCAGTTTAACCTTTTCGACCCAAAAAGGAATCTTTTGACATATCAGACCCTAAGGTTTCATTTTGTAGCGGTTTTGGCCCCTAACACTAACGCTCTTACTTTTACACCTCAGGGGTTGATTATGTAAATCATACAAATAGCCGCCCTTTACATTTAAAGCAAAAACTTTGCAATTTACATAAACAACCCTGAAGGTGTGAAAGGACCAACATACCCTTCCACTTAACTAAAAAAGTAACAAAGTTAGTATTAGGGGCCAAAATCGTTACAAAATGCAACCTCAGGGTCTGATGTGTCTATAGATTCCCTTTTGGGCCAAAAGGGTTAAATTGACTAAACCTTAGGGGCCAAAATAGTAATTTACTCTATAATTTATTTTAAACTGTGACCAGTGACTGTTTCTTGCTTGAACATTTAATGTTGTTAATATGGATTACGAATGGAACAAAAATGTGTTGATCTAACTGGATGAAATTCTTTGCTTGTTACATTAGGTGGATATATTTACACATTAATGGTTGTTTTACAAAGGTCTAACTTGTGTTTAAATTCATGAAAAGTAGCTTCTTGAACTTGTTGAGCTGAAACTGAAGGAAAAGATTGCAAAAGAACCTACTCTTCTTGTGATGGTGGTAGGCGTGCCAAACGTTGGGAAGTCTGCTTTGATCAACTGCATTCATCAAATTGCATCATCGCGTTTTCCTGGTAATCTGTTAACTAGTTGCGTCATAAATAGGATTTAACATAGTTTGGTCATGAGCATAGTTGTCAATAGCGAGCGTAGCGATCGCTATAGCCAACTACGTAGCGTATAGGTCTAGGCTCGCTATTAGGGTTGTAGCGATAGATAGCAATAACAGCGACAATTTTTTTTGTTTTTATTAATACAAATAGCAATTAAATATAGCTATAAATAGCTGGATTTTACGTTTTTGTCAAATATACATGTAAAATAGCATATATACCAATGGTATTTTGATATAATATACATATAAAATTTGTAAATTTTTTCTAGTGTATCACTATTTATAAAATAGCCGCCGCTATATTTATCGCTATTTGCTATGTAGCATATAGGTACCTTTTCGCTATTTGTCACTATTCGCATTAACAACTATGGTCATGAGTTGGGGACTTGGGTCATAAATAGGTCGGGTCAAAGAAAATACAAATGATGATAAGTTAATATGAAAGGAGGTAATATAAGTATAACTTAAACAATAGTCTTTATGAAATGTGATATTCTTCGTTTGTCAGAAATGTTCAGTTATATTTTAATTAGTAACATTAGCAAATTCATTTTTTTCTACTACATAAACTATACAAGATCTCATAAATAGTCATGGAATATTATTAGATGCATTATTGTTGAGTAACTTCTTCTTTAATCGAAGAGTTCCCATAAGTCCTAAAAAAATTATAGCAAATTGTTACAATATAGTCATTGAAAGTTTTAAAGTTAGTTAACCAAATAAGCAACTAATATAGACATCAAGAAATAAAATACAACAAGAAGTTGAAAGGGAACAAATAAAAACTTATGTTTGGTCAATTTGGGTTATCTTTTATATCAACGGGTCAAATAAAAAACTACATTAAAGGGTATGAGTCTCAAATGTCTCAACGGGATTATCTAGTGACATGTTGATTATCTATATAATAAGTTTAAAAGATGGACAAAAAAGCGTTTGCTGGTTAACTCAATCTCAACCGTTCTGGCCAATCCCGTTTTGACATGGGTCTGTTCTTACCACTACCCAGCCAGCCCGTACTGAGACATCTAAAGTCTAAAGTTTGCAGGCATGTCTTCTCTATCGATAACGTTTTTGGATTTATCTTAGTGCAGGAGAAGAAGAAACGAGCAAAAGTAGGACCCTTGCCTGGTGTAACTCAGGATATTGCCGGATTTAAGGTCAGTATTTTTTTTAAATATAAGAATGTATGTTTCATAATAGGGGCAATTTCATACATACCCTTACAAACTTGCAAAATATCATATATACCCCTGCAAAATTATAAATATCATATACCCTTACAAAGTAGTTGAAATATCATATATACCCAATTCATTAAAAAACAATTTAATAAAAGACAAATTTCCCTATATTTTTCTATAACTTTGAAATCTCATATATGACCTTTAACTTCAAATATTTTATTACTCTTTTCTAGCTTAATTTATTTAGTTGAAATATTATGTATATGGAGAATAGTAATACTATTGTTAATGGAAAAAAAATAAATAAAAACAAAACAAAAATGGGTAAAAATAAATTTAAGCTTAAAATGTGTTATATAAAAATATGAAGTTAAAAGATAAGCATATATGAAAACTTAGAAGTTAAAAAAATAAGTGTAAAATGATTATATATTAGATTGTTTTTAATAAATTGGTATATTTGATATTTTAACTATTTTGTAAGGGCATATATGATAATTTTAGTTTTTGTAAGGGCATATATGATATTTTTCGTTTTTGTAAGGGCATATATGATAATTTTCAAGTTTGTAAGGGTATACATGAAATTAATCCTGCATAATAATATCGATGAAAATGCAATTAGGTTTTTAAGTTGATTTCTTCTCACATGCAGATTGCACAACGACCTAGCATATATGTACTCGATACCCCAGGAGTACTTGTACCAACCATTTCAGACATTGAAACAGGATTGAAATTAGCTCTTGCAGGATCTGTGAAAGATTCTGTTGTGGGTGAAGAACGTATTGCCCAGTATTTGCTTGCGGTTTTAAATACACGACAAACACCCCTACATTGGAGGAATGTGCATAATAACACCTTGAAAGAGCCGCAAAATGAAACCGAGGATAAACGTGATTATAATATTAAGGATCTTTTGCCTAAAAGACGAGCTCTCCCTGTTGCATCCAATGTGCATTATGTGGAGGTAACTTCTGCCTTCATTTTTAACGAGTTAAACATGTAAAATAAAGTAAACGGGTCAAACGTTGCCTAAAGTTATTATTATGTATAATTCCCTCCACAAGCATTTTATTTCAATAAAATTAGATTTTTAGCAAAATAATATGTTTTTAGTCATATTCCCCTGATTGGTTTACCCCAGCAGTGTTGTAAAAATCGGGATTAATCGAGGACTAGTCGCCGATTAATCGCTAGTCGGCCCTCTACTGATTAATTTTCGTTAATCAGTCCATTAATCGCTAGTCGGCCCGAATCGGCCGGCCAAAAATCGTGAAAATAGGAAAAAAATTGGCAAAAATTGCAAAAAATCAGAAAAAATCACAGATTCCGGCCAAAACCTGCCAGATTCGGTCAAAACTTGTTTACTTAAAAAAATTACGTATAAAAATATTTGTATATATGTATAAAACTTAAGGTTATACATAAAAAGTCCGATCCGATTAATCGCTAGTCACCACCCCACCGGCCAACTAGCGCCTAGCGAGTTCTACAACCATGGTTTACCCTATCCAACCTCTGTTTTGACCCGTTAGGATGAAATCCACGTTTACTTGTTTCATGTGTTTGTGTTTTGCCATGAAGGGTATCACTAAAGAGGTACAATGCGCGTTATATTCGACTCTATCGGAATTCAAAGGTGATTTGCAAGATGAAGACGAGTTGGAGATTTTGATCGAAAAACAATTTGAAGCATTGCAGAAGGCATTAAAGATCTCGAATAGATCAAATGAGGCTCGTATGATGGTATCTAAGAAATTTCTTACTTTATTTCGGGCTGGCAAACTTGGCCCATTTATTCTTGATGATGTTCCTATTGTCATTTCTAAATCTTGAATCTACTGGAACTCAGATGACCCTTTTTTGGGCCATTTTTAACTATTTCTTAAAAAAATCAGTTTTTTATATAAAATATTGAATATATGTCAGAAAATTATTCATACTTGCCATTTTAGCTGTTTGTTTTTGTCACAATATCTGTATTTTATGCTCAAGTGTTTATTTTTAATTATTTATCAAACTTGTATCCTTCAGTTCATATTTTTTGTTTTGTCATTTTAATTATTAACTTTAAATCACATTATTTGTTTTTATTATCATATAACAATTGTTAATGAATAATTATTGTTATAATCTATCATTTTAATCCTCCCCGCCCACCCCAGGGCCGCCCCCGAGTATGGCTTTATATATGCTGTTACCAAGTTGGGCCGCCCCCGAGTATGGCTTTATATATGCTATTACCAAGTTGGCCTTTTTGTGATTTTTACATAATATAATTTGTTAGATGATGACACTACATTGTACAATCTTTCACAGTGAACTTATGTTAATGAGTTACTTTGAGCACTAACAAAAACTTATTTTATTTTAGAATACTGATGAAATTATGTTATTAAAGTACTCGGCCAATGGATGGGTATATAATCCGACTCTATGTTATTTCTTTGTGTTCATAAGGCTCATTCATGTTGTTACTATATAATACATTAATGTAACCCGTCCACCGGACGGGTATTAAACTAGTTTCTTATTGCTTCAAAACAATCCCGTTTGGGATATTGGGTGTAAAATAATTTTCCGTAGATGAATGAAGCTTGCAACTTTCATTATCGACACATAAAAGAAATAATAGATTCCGTTAGGTATACATTGAACCAAAGAACAAATGACTTTTATTCATTATTTAGACGACTAACTCAAACACCCTCTCTAACTTAATCGTAAATATACACAATATCCATCATGAAACTACCCTCAACCAACTGAGAGGAACACCTTTACTAATTAGACAGGGGAAGGGTTGGGTTGCACATCAATGAATATTAATGTGTGAACCATTCTTACCAAATAAACCATTCATGTAATAACTCTTACAATTTTGGGATGAGATATTTTGGACCGAATACCAGTACCGTACTTATAAAGTATCATAGCGGTAACAATCGAACGTAACAATACGGTATTCGGTTTTGAAATTAGCTTAATTTTAGCATTGGTACTATGTTGTATAATACTGGTTTTGAACTTTAACGGTACTGTACCATACTTGTGCCAATTGAACTTATACGGTATGGTACGGTATTTGGTTTTGGTTTGAGTTTTAGCTAAATTTCGGTATCAATACTATACGATATGCTATCGGCTTAATCCAATTCAGCACCGATCTCATCCCTACTTATAATAGGTAGAAAAATAAATTTAGGTAGCGGCACAGCTTGTTGCCCGCTTACCATTTATCTCGATGTAAATTGATAATATGATTGGATGAAATGTAATCCAAAACTGAGCTAAACAACGATCATAAAACATATACTCCTTTATTTGAACAACTTTATATTTCTTTCCTAAGAACCGTTATATGGATACCCATAAAAAATTGTACAAAAAATGAAATTTAAGTTTAGTTCAAACGCCATTATTATTATACATATTATTTTGATTTTTTCTAATATATTTATTTTGATTTTTTCTAATCTGATTTCTATTGAAAATGGATACCATGACATTTTCGTATTAAATTGAACCGAAACCGACAATGAATATAATTATTTTTTTCTATCGTGTAAACTATATGAGTGCCGACAAAAATATTTAAAAATGTATATTATGTATCGTAAACTATATGAGTGTTGTTACGGGACTACCCGACCTGATTTTAACGGAACAACATCGGTATCAATATGGGTAGTATCCGAACCAATATTCTTTTTTATGGTTTTCGATTGATATTAAAACATTTATTCTTGGCATATTCCAACTTTTTTTTTAGTTTCTTCTTTCAGCTGCTATAGCAAATGCCTGATACCAAAACAAACCGAACGAATGTCAACTGAATTATCGCCGCATAGCGTATTAAAAAACCACTAGTTGTAATAAAAAGGAAAAATCAAGAGTCAAAGAAACCCTTCATAATATCTCATTCTATAAATCATACCAGTTACCACATCAAATCCATCCTTCGATCAAAAACCAAAAACCATGGCAACCGAAGAGTCCATAACCAACAACATCGTCACCGATTCCGATCACATTCCGGTCACTAAAACAACTCAGGCCAAAACCGTTCGAACCGTTAACAGTTTGTTTGGCCAAAACACATGCCAAACCGGTGAGTTGGTTGGGTGGTCGGTCAGACTATAGCGTATTTTTTTTAATGGTTTAACAGTTTAGTTTTGATTGGGTTTAAATTAGAGCTGCAAATGAACCGTAACAACGTGTTTGTTTGTAAGAAAGAATGCGTCCACAACTATTCAGAACTTACCGAAAGATTTTATGTTTGTGTTCTATTGTTAAGAAAATGAACTGTACGTGTTTGTATGTTAATTTTAGGCAAAAGAACGAAACGAACTTTGATGAACACAAACGAATGTGTTATATTTTTAATTGTCTTAATTTAGATTTATAAAAATATAAAACTAAATACACTAATGAATTTATCGAACATAAACGAACATATACCAAACGTTACGACACACAAAACGAACATGGCCTCTGTTCATGTTCGTTCATTTAACTAAACGCAATTCTTGCTCGTATTCGTATGTTTAAATTAAACGAACAAACACAAACAACTCCGCGAATGTTCACGAACTGTTTGCCAAACGTTTGGTTCGTTTGCAGCCCTAGTTTAAATTGATTTCTTAATTTTTTAGAATATATTAGTTTGATTGTAACTGTAAAATGATAATAATATATATGTATATATAATAATATAGATATAGATTAAATGGCTAGTGTAATGTACATGTCCAGTTCCAAAGTTTTGAATCAAGTGGAACTTATGAACTGACAAATCGTAAAAAAAATAATTGTGAACCGAACTATTTGGATATCGAACATACTAAACCGGCTGGTTTTCTTTCGATTTGGAAGGTTAGATTAGTTTCAATGGTCGTTTAACGCCCCTAGATTTTATACTGTTTATTAACGCCTGAATATATATTATATATATGTTCATACAGTTTACAAGAGGCCATTCTGTGATGGTTTTTTGAAGTTCTGTTTTGAGAGATTTGAAGTGGGAATTTGGTCATCTGCTATGGAGTTAGTATCTCAATTTCTTTTTTATTAATTACTTGTTATCATTTATATATATTGTACAATATGCCTTAACGTACATTGCGTACGCTGGGCTAAATCGCACGTTATGTTTTTACAAACTCAAAGTCGCATGTTGTACACATATGATAAATCGCATGTTATACAAAACAAACAATTTCGCATGTTGATTTAAGGCACCAAAATCGCATGTTGTATTTTTGAAATCACCAAAATCGCATGTTGATAAAGCCCAGCGTACGCAATGTACGTTAAGCTCAATTGTACGTTAACCTCTCCCTATATATATATTTGTTAAAGTTAATATATGTTTTTCTTTCAGGCATAACATAGGTGCGGTTCTGACCAATGTAATGGGAGAACACAAAAGCAAGCTGCTGTTTACTTGGGTGAGTTCATAATAACCCGAATTACAAATTAGGCTTGTTTGTTTGTTCACTGTCTGTTATTATCTTCTATGACAATTTTGATGTGTTTAACGATGCTCGTTAGGATCAAAACCAATGCACGTAGACAGATTTCATGTGTTTGGACAAAAAAGACAAACCGGTGTTCTTGAAAGAACTTAATCATTTATGGAGCAAAAAGCATAGCAATCTCCCATGGTGTGACGGAGAATACTCTGCGTCTAACACGTTGTTGATCACCGATCCCGTGAAGGCTCTTTTGAATCCTGTATCTCTCTCTCTCTCTCTATATTTTTTTTTCATATACTTACAATATTAGTTATATCTATGTATATGTGTAGGCGTTCGACTATGTCAAAGTCAACACTTTATTGATGATATATGTGTGTTTTGTTGCAGCCAAACACCTCGATCTCTCCTGGGAATTATGATCCTGATAACAAGGAAGATGATCTTCTAGGTAAATTTATCGATTTAGTAGCCTGTTTTTGCAAAATTTTCTTGTGGAAATATATGAAGCTTTATGTGAATATTTGATCAGGTCCGAATGGTGAGATACGAGTGTTCTTAGAGGGTCTTGCAGAGGCTAAAGATGTTCAAAGTTATGTGAAAGCTCACCCGATTGTGGATCCGGCTATAACGTCTTCTCATCCAGATTGGGACTACTATTTGAAGATAATTCGTTCTTTTGGGAAGAAAGAATCCAGTGATCACTAGAAGTACTCGTCTAAATCGTTCAGGTCAAGAGGGTGGTTTTTTGTTTGGTGTATATTTTGATCACCAAATTGTCTTTTTTTTTTGTGTTGTTTTCAAATTTAGTCATGCTATGGTACTACAAGTTCAGGATCTTAAACTTTCGCTTTTAAGTTTGGTTGTTAAATGAAATCAAAATTTATCTATTATATTGTTTTCTACCTCGATTCGACACCTTTTTAGTAAAGACAAACTCTACGATTCGAAAGCGCAAGACTAAACAGTGGCGAAACTTGAGATTTCCGACCGGGGGTCGAAAACGTATATACCTAAAAAATTTATAAAACCGGGGAGTCGAAAACGTATATGCCTAAAAAATGCTATACGAAAACTACATAACGAACACTACTGAGAGAAAATTTCGGGAGGTCGGGCGCCTCCCGGCCCCTTCTATCCTGCGCCCCTGAGACTAAACATATAGTCGGTTCAAAGAAATCATTCATGGGATCTGCTATAAATCATAAATCATATCACATTATAAGTCATTACCCATCCTTAATAAAAAAACTGGTAAAATCTAACCAATTTTGAAATGTTTTGAGTTAAATGCTTGGTTGGTCCCTGTGGTTTGCAAATCTTGCAGACTTGGTCCCAGTGGTTCACTAATTACACATTTGGTCCCAGTAGTTTCAAATTTTGCACTCGGGTGGTCCTTACCACTAACATTTGTTAGATTTCTCAGTTAAGTATACATAAAATGTCTATTATACCCCTCGTCTTCTTCATCCTTTCTATCTCTCTGAATAAAAAGCCCTGTCAACCACCTGTAACTACTCTGCTACCACCACCCTCACCCTCGCCGCCTTTCACCGCCATACCACTCAGCCACCACTGCCACAACCACCCTCCGCTACAACCACCCTCCGCCACAACCACCCGCCGCCTTTCGTCGAACCCGGAGGTCTCCCTCTAATCTTCTTAACCGATCCGAACCCTTCATCCATCGGAATAGAACTAACCGGCGCAGCCGAAATAGGCAGAGGAGCAGCAGCCGAATGCGGCTGCTGCTGCTGATGTTCAAACGCTCCGTTCAACGACGCGGTGGTGGTGATGACATGTGTCAACTTTACGGCCCGCACTGCACTGATTGCCGACGGTGACATAGAGCCGTCCGGACCGTACTTCCTCGGCCTCCCCCTCTTTTTCACCGCTATCTCACTGCCACCAACACCGCCGCTGCCACTGCCACCGTGCTCGTTAATGTTGATATTCTGGTGGAACCCTACGCTGCTGCCGCCAACAACACCGTCACTGCCGCCAACACCGCCGCTGCTAGACATTACATCAGTAGCAACACCGTAACCGCCTGTAACGCTGGGAGGATACACACGGACGGTATTCACCGGCTGCGGAGACGAAACCACCGGCTGAGAGGTTAGCGGCCCCGACGCCATTGACGGCTGGAACAGTCTTCCTGCTTCAGATCCGTTCATTTGCATACAATTTTTCAAATATTTTCTTCTGAAAAATTGAAAGACATACAACACAAATCTCCTGTAACAGAAACACCATATAATATCAAAATTAGGGTGCGGCGTGGTGGTTGTGGCGGAGGGTGGTTGTGGCAGGATGGCTGAACGGTATGGCGGTTAAAGGCGGCGAGGGTGAGGGTGGTGGTAGCAGAGTAGTTGCAGGTGGTTGACAGGGCTTTTTATTCAGAGAGATAGAAAGGATGAAGAAGACGAGGGGTATAATAGACATTTTATGTATACTTAACTGAGAAATCTAACAAAGGTTAGTGGTAAGGACCACCCGAGTGCAAAATTTGAAACTACTGGGACCAAGTGTGTAATTAGTGAACCACTGGGACCAAGTCTGCAAGATTTGCAAACCACAGGGACCAACCAAGTATTTAACTCAAATGTTTTTTTTCTTTTCTTTCTTAACACGATAGAAAAATTACATAAGAATGACAAATTGACATGTAAACGGGCAACAAGCTGCGCTGCAACCCATCATGAAATGCCAAACTTATGTTTTCTAAAAAATGACTTCTAACTTAATCTGTTTATAGTATCCGTAACAAAAATGTTAAAGAGAGAACCAACACAGGACAAATATTATGGAAACAAGCTGTGAGCCTGTAGTAAAAACTAGGAAACTAGAGGGACTAAATATGAGTTGTTTGATAGTTAGAGGGTTAAAATAAAAAAAAGTACTAAATCCACAAGTCATCTCTTTTGTCAAACAGAACATATATTTTGTCACACTTTCAAGCCTCTGTTGATTCATCTTCTAAAATCTATAAAAAATTCTTTCATATTAATCAGCATCTTCACTTACAAAATTGTATTGTGACTCTTGTAGTCAACATAAGTCAACCTTATTTTACATAAAGTTGTTTCTGAACCCTTGGTTAGATTAGGGCTTGTTCTATTTTCATACAAATCAAAGTTTATTTTTGAATTTATCAAAATTTGTTGCCAATTGTATCAATGATGAAGAATGTTGTTGCTTCTGATAACACTGATGGTATCAGTGAAGAAAAAGAAGAAGATGAAAAAGAAACAGGAGTGAATTTAGATGTTTCCATGAGTAAACTGAACCTTGGTCCCAAGAAGAAGCTTCTTGTGCTTCCATGAAATCTCTTTTATTTATTGGTTATTTTGTTAGTGTTTGTTTGTTTAAGTTTAACTGAATAGATAAATAAACACAGGTACTTAAATGAATGGATTTTCGTGTTGGTTGTTATGAAAATATATTGTTGTTCGTGTATGTTGATTTAATAGATAAACAAACATAAAGGAATGAATATAGGGATAACCGGTGCCATACTGATACCATACCGATACTGACCAAACAACATATGTACGTGCATTGTTATTCATTTTTCATGGTTTTCGTTTTTCTTACTTTTCGGTATTTATGCATTATCGGTACTAAATTGGTACCATACTGCTATAATTGTTACTGTCTTCGGTTTGTGTTTTTACTCATGTTCAGAATTGCGCAAACCTCTTCTTTTATAAGAAAAACAGCTTCTTATGTAAGAAACTGAAGTTAGAATAAACATATTATATTCTTTTTTTTCTTTTATAATATTTTTATGTTTCTTTTGGTTATGTATGTATAACTGAAATTATATATATACATGACGAGATAGGTTATAGAATGTAGATGATCAACCGAGAAGCTTTTTTGTGTTCGTTTATTTAACTAAACAAGATAAATTCTTCATGTTTATTTGTTTAACAAATAAAAATAAATGAACTTTCTGTCGAAAGGTTCATGAACAATTTGTTGGTTGTTTGGTTCGTTTATAGATATTCTCATTATTATTTTTATATATTTAAATTTAATTTATGTTTTTTTTCAGGCATAACATAGGTGGAGTTCTAACCAATGTAATGGGAGAACTCAAAAACAAGCTTTTGTTCACTTGGGTGAGTTTAAAATCACCTGGATTATAAATCAGACCACCTTTCTTGTTAACTGTCTATTATTATCTTTTACAACAGTTTTAATCTTTCTCGTTAACTGTCTATTATTATCTTTTACAACAGTTTTAATGTATTAGCAACACTTGTTAGGATCAAGGGCAATGCACGGACACCGGCTTCACGTGTCCGGACAACCAAAAGAAGCCGCTGTTCTTGAAAGAACTTAAACATATATGGAAGAAAAAATATATGTACGGTCCATGGTCCGAAGGAGAATACTCTGCATCTAACACTTTGTTGATCACCTATCCTGTGAAGGCGCTTCTAAATCCCGTAACACTCTTATATATACTTCTTTCATTTTACTTACAAGATTAGTTATGTCTATATAGATTTGTGAGTGGCGAGTGTGTCAAAGTTAACACCTTTATTTATGGTAGGGTAAATTACATTTTTCGTTCTTTATGCTATATCAAATTTCAGTAGATGTCCTTTACCTTTTAAAATGTCAGGAATCATCCTTTACGTTTTAAAAACCTTGCACAACTTGTCCTTTGACTCTAAACTTAGTTAAAATTTTCAGTTAAGCTTGGGCAATTTAGTCATTGAATCCATTTATTTAAAAAAGTAAATGAAAAATAAAACATAAAGAATAAAAAAAAGATATAAACGCCCCTTCTCTCTCTAAACACCATAAAAAAGACTAAACTACCGTCATGCGACCAAACTTAACTGAAAATTCTAACTAGGTTAGTGTCAAACGCCCCTTCTCTCTCTAAACACCATAAAAAGACTAAACTACCCTCATGATTCCTGACACTTTTAAAGGTAAATGATATCCACTGAAATTTGGTAATAACATAAAGGACGAAAAGTGTAATTTACCATTTATGATATATGTGTGTTTTGTCGCAGCCAAACACTTCGATTTATCCTGGGAATTATGATCCTGAAAACAAGGAAGATGATGTTCTAGGTAATTTTATAGAATATATAGCGCTTGTTTTTGGAAGTTTTTGCAGTTGAAGTTTGTGAAACTATGATCAGGTCCGAATAGCGAGTTACGGGTGTTCTTGGACGGGCTTGCAGAAGCTAAAGACGTTCAAAGTTATGTTAAAGCTCACCCGATTGGGGATCCGGCTATAACATCATCTCATCCGGATTGGGAATACTATTCGAAAATAATTCGTGCTTTTGGTAAGAGAATTCAGTGATCACTAGAAGTTATCTGAATCATTCAGATTAATAGGGGGACTCTTATTAAGTGTATATTGTAATTCAGATTCGATTGTGATAATCTTTAACTATCCGCCATGGGGTAAGGGGTTATGTGGGGTACCATTTAGAGGGTGGGCAACCCGCGGTTGCTGCCCTCCTTCGTCTTGTATAGAATTTTACTGGTTTTCTACCCCCCAACAACTCATCTCGAGTTTGGTGTACCGTTAGTGTGTTTTTTCTTCGGTGGCAATTAACATACGCGCATGGCTCCTACGAAAGGGGGTCGGAACGTTAAGTCAGTGGGCCCTGTGCAGGGCTCTGCTAGTGGTTTAAGGACCTGCCCTTTCAAAATTTTCCACGAATGTAAAGATGGCAAACCGGGGTCTGTCGGTTTTTTCCGCCTACTTGAACACATGCAAAGCACACACCTCAAGACAGAAAACCGAAAGCTATCTTTGAAGGAGGCTATCTCCAAAGACTTGGACCTTTTTTTGGATGTTGCGGAAGTTCTTATGGAAGGGGATAAATGGTTATGTGGAAAGTGCATGGTGATGCATGCACTCAGTAGGGGATGCAAGCATGATAATGAGGTCGTGTCGTTTGCCATGATCTCGGGGGATGTTGAAGATTTCATTGTTGGGATCCGGAAACCATGTCAAGTGGTGGTTGATACAAACCCACGTCACCCAGCAGGGCTCGGGGGTGATGTTAACCTACTCGAGCGTGTTTTCTCCCTCCCTATTCAGACTGTTAAAAGCATTCCCCCCAGTTGCCGGCTGTTGTTTGCTCAACAGGTGCTTTGCGCAAAGTGGTAGCGTCGCCAGGATCGGTTGACAATTGGGTCCAATTGTTTTTACTACCGCGTTGCACCTTGCGGGTGGTTAGACCATCCTCCAGACAAGAGCGAAGGTCAGGGAACAGGAAATCTCTACAGTGTAGTAACATCTTACACGCGCTTACAATTTGGAAAGATGGGTCTGGGTTTGATGATTTGGTCTTTTCCCTATTGGATAGCGTGGGGGAGACGGGGGCTTCAAGGGGAGAATACAGGAGAGAGGAAGACAAAGAAATGAACCCTAATATTAAGCAATGTCTTCGGAAAGTCAGGGATGGACATTTCACAGCTGCGGTTAATGTCCTATGCTCTAGTGGAGTTGCCCCTCAAGGTGATTCGACATTGAAAGCTCTTATTGATAAACACACAGTGGTGCCGCCCCCGTCCTTGCCTTCCAACCCTTTGGCCCAACCCACTCTTGTTGTTGATGGGGAGTGTGTACTCAAATGTATTCGATCCTTTCCTAAAAGGACGTCATGTGGCAGAGACGAGATACGGGCCCAACACCTGCTAGATGCTATTGGTGGCGAGGGCTCGGTGACTTCCTCAGGTTTCCTTACGAGCATTATTGAAGTTGTTAACTTATGGCTTGGGGGATCCTGCCCTAAGGTGCTTGCTGAGTTTGTTGCCTCGGCCCCCTCACTTGCTGTGGGGGTATTTGGCGAAGGTTGGTTTCAAAGGTGGCGATGAAGAAGGTCGGGAAAGAAATGACCAAGTACTTGGTGACTATCAATTTGGGGTGGGGGTGCCAAATGGGGCAGAGGCGGTGCTTCACAGTGCAAACAGGTTTCTCAACTCATTTCATGCAGATGGTTCCTTAACCTTGCTTACTATGGATTTCTCCAATGCTTTCAACACGGTCGACCGCACAGCTTTTCTGCACGAGGTTCATCAGCGTTGCCCGTCAATCTATCGGTGGTCCAATTTCTTTACGCCCAGCCTGCTAGGTTGTATGTTGGTAACGAGTGTATTGGGGCTACTACCGGAGTTCAACAAGGAGATCCCTTGGGGCCCTTCTCTTTGCCCTTGCCTTACATCCCCTTATTCTCCGGGTTCAGGACCGCTGTAAACTCCTGTTTCATGCTTGGTACTTGGATGATGGGACGATTATCGGCAACCCCTCTGAGGTTGCTAAGGCCTTAGACATCATCAACGAGGAGGGGCCATCTCTAGGGCTTTATATCAACATTAAGAAAACAGAGATTTTTTGGCCGACATGCGACAGGCGGAAAGTTCAAGATGGGCTTTTCCCGAGAGGGATCGGTAGACCAGAGAAGGGGATTAAGCTCCTTGGTGGAGCTGTTAGTCGGGATCCTAGCTTTATTGAGGAGTTGGCCGGGCGGCGAGCCTCGGGGCGGTTGACCTCATGAAACTCTTACCCTGCCTGAGAGATCCCCAATGTGAACTCCTTCTGCTAAGGTCGTGCATGGGGGTCGCTAAGTTACTTTTTGGGTTGCGGACTTGTCAACCGCATTTTATGGAGGATGCGGTATCTCGGTTCGATGATGGCCTTAGAGAGGCTATAGAAGACATAGTAGTGGGTGGCGGCCCCTTCTTTGGTGACCTCCAGTGGCGTCTGGCATCTTTGCCAATGCGTCTAGGTGGTTTGGGCCTCTTCTCAGCTCGAGATGTTGGGGCTTATGCCTTTGTGGCGTCTAGAGCTCAGTCTTGGGAACTACAGGATCATATCCTTCGAAACTGTGAGGCGTCGGGCTTGACCCGGACTATCAGCAGGCGCTTGAACGCTTAAATGTCTCTCTCCCAGACTTGGATATTGGCGGTTTCTCTAATAAGGACACCGCCCCCTCGAAGCCACAAAAAACTTTGGCGAATGCTCTGTTTAGCAAAATCGTTCAAAGTCTGGGAGAAGCTTTTGGTTTGTCATCCCGCCAGAAGGCGGTGTTTGAGTGCCTGAAAGGTCCCCATGCTCCGGAATTTTTGACCGTTATACCAATTGAGGGGTTGGGACAATGTGTGTCTGCAGTAGAATATAGAGCCATTCTCAAATACCGGTTAATGATCCCTATGTACCCGGAAGATGAAACTTGCCCGATATGTCGTAAAGCTTGTATGGATAAATAAGGGGAGTATGCAGTTCATTGTAAAGAGCTCCCTGGGTTCAAATATCGGAACGACTGGGTGCGTGATGCTTTGTGGGACATCTTAAGAAGAGCTGGGATTTCGGCTAAGAAAGAGGCCCTTGTGAATTTCCTCACGGACCCTATGGAAGGGAGATCTACTCTGCGACCAGCGGATCTGCTCGTCTTTGGCTGGGCTGGGGGGAAACATGCTTGTGTAGACCTCATGGGGGTTTCCCCTTTGGTTGGTTTAAGGGAAAACGGATTTGTAGCTGAACAAGCGGCAAGAAAGGCAGAATCAAAGAAAGTGGATAAGCACGCTAAAGCTTGTGCAAAAAATAGCATGTCTTTGTCTCTTTTGCCTTTGATACTTTTGGCTCCTTAGCGCCAGAAGTTTTCCACTTCTAGACGAGGGTTCAACAGGTCGTCTACAGCAATTGTTCAACCCAAGGGGGCAAGGGTTTGTATTTGGAAGGTTAGGGTTTGCAATTCAGAAAGGATTGGCGGCGCAGCTTGTTGCCCGGCTACCTTTTGTTTTGATGTAACTTGACAAGTTTTCTGGCTTATATATGAAGTATATTTATGTGCAAAAAAAATTAGAGATGGTACGATACTACAAGTTTAAGATATGGAACTTTTGTCTATAAGTTTGGTTGTCAAGTTCATTGCACTCCAAGTATTTTTAGAACAGAATTGGCTAACCTATTAATCCAAGGAGACGATGTGCAATCCTCTTTATGTCGTATTTGCTTGCGGGAGGTGGAATCTAAGGATCATATCTTCGGAGGAATCTAAGCCTAGAGGCTCGTGAGTTACTCGTGATCGGCTCGGTTAAAAGCTCGAACGAGCCAAGCCTTAACGATCCCGAGCCTGAAATAGAGCTCGTTTAGTTATCGAGTCCGAACTCGAGCCTGAAATACTAAGCCCGTTTAGGCTCGCGAGCCTAAAGGAGACCAAACAAAATTTTAGTTTTTTTACCTAAATAAGGCCAAACAAAATTTTAGTTTTTTTTATGTATAATATAATAATAATGATGATAATATTGGCGAGTTGAGGTTGAGCCGAGCTTTGGATTCTCTTATGCCGTATGCCGTGACCGGCGGCCAAGCACACGCATTTTGATCAATCACTCATGGATTCTCTTAATTAGCAAAACATTAGTATCTACTGAACCAAAGAATTAATATATGTATCCTAAAAATTACAAATTTTAAGTATTAGTCAGTGGGTTGGGATCAAGGTGAGTGAATATTACCAAAGAAGGCAGGGGACAATTTTTGTCTTTCAACATAAGTGGTAAAATATTCATGTGACATTAACTTTAACATACTTTTTAACTACTGTAAAATATAAGAAACAGAACATTCAACTTTTCTCGTTTGCTCACATTCTTCCTCAACAATCACACAAACCCTAGCCGCTGCAACTGCTGGTAACAACAATGGCGGAGCATTTAGCATCCATATTCGGAACCGAAAAGGACAGAGTCAACTGTCCGTTCTACTTCAAGATCGGAGCATGCCGCCATGGCGATCGATGCTCACGGCTCCACACAAAACCTAGCATCAGCCCTACGCTATTACTCTCCAATATGTACCAGCGTCCCGATATGATCACTCCAGGTGTTGATCCGCAAGGTCAACCGCTTGATCCGACCAAAATACAGGATCACTTCGAGGTTTGTTCATTATTTCTAGCTGAATTTCAATCGTATTGTGTTTAATGAAGGTTGAGTTATGATGTTTGTGCGTTAATTTGTTTTGTTTGTTGATTTGTATGGTTTGCGAAGAGATCGTAGGGTTGATAGATAGTTTTTGAATACCTAGATGGCTAAATCTGTAAGAATTGGTGCTGAGGTTTGATTTTTTATAATAAATTTGTTTTTGTTGTTTGTTAGATATTCATAATGTTACTCATTTAGCTTGCGGCTAGTTGAATTTAAATCGTTGTGATGTTTGTGCGTTAATTTGTTGTGGATAGTTGTTTATGTTCGTGTGTACGTTTTGTGAAGAGATTGTACCGTTGATAGACGGTTTTTGAATAGCTAGATGGCTAAATCTGTAGGAGTTGGTGCTGATTTATGATTTTTTTAGAATGAGTTTATTTTTGTTGTTTGTTAGAGATTCATAATGTTACTCATTTAGCTTGCGGCTAGTTGAATATAAATCGTTGTGATGTTTGTGCGTTAATTTGTTGTGGATAGTCGTTTATGTTCGTGTGTACCTTTTGTGAAGAGATTGTACGGTTGATAGATGGTTTTTGAATAGCTAGATGGCTAAATCTGTAGGAATTGGTGCTTATATATGATTTTTTAGAATGAGTTTGCTTTTGTTGTTTGTTAGAGATTCATATTGTTACTAAGTTAGCTTGCGGCTAGTTGAATTTAAATCGTTGTGATGTTTGTGCGTTAATTTGTTGTGGATAGTCGTTTATGTTCGTGTGTACGTTTTGTGAAGAGATTGTACGGTTGATAGATGGTTTTTGAATAGCTAGATGGCTAAATCTATAGGAATTGGTGCTTATATATGATTTTTTAGAATGAGTTTGCTTTTGTTGTTTGTTAGAGATTCATATTGTTACTAAGTTAGCTTGCTGCTAGTTGAATTTTAATCGTTGTGATGTTTGTGTGTTAATTTGTTGTGGATAGTCGTTTATTATCGTGTGTACGTTTTATGAAGAGATTGTACGGTTGATAGTCGGTTTTTTGATAGCTAGATGGCTAAATCTGTTGGAATTGGTGCTTATATATGATTTTTTAGAATGTGTTTGTTTTTGTTGTTTGTTAGAGATTCATATTGTTACTAATTTAGCTTGCGGCTAGTTGAATTTTAATCATTGTGATGTTTGTGTGTTAATTTGTTGTGGATAGTTGTTTATGTTTGTGTGTACGTTTTGTGAAGAGATTGTACGGTTGATAGACGGTTTTTGAATAGCTAGATGGCTAAATCTGTAAGAATTGGTGCTGAGATTTGATTTTTAGAATAAATTTGTATTTGTTGTTTGTTAGATATTCATAATGTTACTCATTTAGCTTGCGGCTAGTTGAATTTAAATCGCTGTGATGTTTGTGCGTTAATTTGTTGTGGATAGTCGTTTATGTTCATGTGTACGTTTTGTGAAGAGATCGTACGGTTGATAGACGGTTTTTGAATCGCTAGATGACTAAATCTGTAGGAATTAATGCTGATATTTGATGTTTTAGGATGAATTTGTTTTTGTTGCTTCTTAGAGATTCATAGGGTTACTGATTTAGCTTGTGGTTGAGAAAATAGGTTCTAGTTGAATTTTTAATCGTATTGCGTATAATGGAGATTCAGTTGTGATGTTTGTGCATTAATTTGTTGTGGATAGTTATTTATGTCCGTGTTTGTTGATTTGTACGGTTTGTTAAGAGATTGTATGATTGATAGATGGTTTTTGAATAGCTAGATGGCTAAATTTGTAGGAATTGGTGCTTATATTTGATTCTCTATGATGAATTTGTTTTTGTTATTTATTAGAGATTCATAATGTTACTAGTTTAGCTTGTGGTTAAGAAATTAGGTTTTGTTTGTTTTGATAAAGAAGCTACCGATGTGGTGGTGATGATGGCAATACTGGTGGATATGTTATTGATTATTAGTTTATTTAGAACTCTAAACGGGTTTGAATTTGTGTATTGACTTTTCGTGTCATGCGTTGAAATCCATCTTAGTTATGTAAAGACTATATTACTTTTATCAACTCTTGACCACAATTCCCGTTGTTATTATCCTACTTGCTTCTGAATACAAGATGATTTCCGATCTTAAGCACATATAAATATATTGCTCATGTGTTCTTCATTGTAAGCGTGACTGCCACTTTTAACTATAGTATCAAATGGCATTTTTATTGCATGTTTTGCTAGTCATTACAATTAGTGGAAGAACAAGTGCAAAACTGCAAGCTTGATTTGTTTTATGGCAATATAAATACCGTTTTTTAAGTGTGTGATGCTTCCTCTGTTGACCTTAAAATTCATGTCTATGTGCAGGACTTTTACGAGGATCTGTTTGAAGAGTTGGGAAAATACGGAGAGATTGAAAGCCTAAACATATGTGATAACTTGGCTGACCATATGGTATATATATTTATTGTACACTTAAAAATCAATTGGTTATTTGTTAATTAAAGTGTGTAAGATGAAGTTTCTTTACATTGTGCAGGTAGGAAATGTGTACGCACAGTTTAGGGAAGAAGAACATGCTGCAGCTGCCCTTCAGAATCTGAGTGGAAGGTTTTATGCAGGTATAAACCCATCTTTTTAATGATTCTATCCGCGTGTATACTTGTGTCAAATTAGGCCTGTAAATGAAGCGAACATTCATGAACTGTTCGTGAACTTGTTCGGCGGGAAGTTCTTTTATGTTCGTTTTTAAATAAACGAACATGAACACACTTGTTCGTTCATTTATGTTCGTGAATGTTCGTTTATGCTTGCTCATTTATGTTCATTTATTCTTTAATAAATAAATATGGAGTTATATTTATACAAATATAAACATAAAAGAGGCTTTCTAACTATTTATATGCATATGACTAATTGATAATTGGGCTTTCCAATAACAGAAATAAGCTTTCTATTAGAACTTATTGTAACTAATCAATCATTTATATAAAAAAAGCTACTTTATGTTCGTTTATGTTTGGTCATTTATGTCTATTTGTGCTGTTTTATGTTTGCTAAATTATGTTCGTTTATGTTCGTTTAGGTCTTAAATCAACAAACATAAACGAACACGAACATGCCCATTTTCTTAATGAACGAACAAGAACAAAAAAATTTGTTCGATTATATATTCATGTTTGGTTAAAATTAAATGAACGAACACGAACAAGCCTATGTTCATGTTCGTTCGGTTCGTTTACACAAAATCTAAGATTCATACTTATATTATCTACTTTGAGATCATTTGAGCCTTTGACTGTGCTGGAACACCTAACACAAAATCTAATATATTTTACAGGTCGTCCCATTATTGTTGACTTTTCTCCAGTGACTGATTTTCGTGAAGCTACATGTAGACAATACGAAGAAAACGTATGCAATCGAGGTGGTTATTGCAACTTCATGCATCTGAAAAAGATTAGCAAGTAAGTTTACTTTTATACCCTTCCACCTTCCACGCAACTCTCATCTTATTATTTTCACTAATTTATTTATCGCATATTTTTCTTTTAGAGATTTGAGGAGACAGTTATTTGGGAGACGTAGGAGAAGTAGAAGCAGAAGCCGTAGTCCACCAAGGCACCGGAATCATGATGACCGCCCTTCAGGTGGCGGTCGGGGTGGTGGCTACTCAGATCACCGCCACAGTGACAGAAGCAGAAGGCCTAGAAGTAGGAGCCCAGGAAGACGATCGGGTCGGAGTAGAAGCCCGGAGGGGAAGAGAAACCGGAGCCCGGTTAGAGAAGGCAGTGCTGAAAGAAGGGCTAAGATCGAACAATGGAACCGAGAAAAAGAAGCAAGATCGGCTAACGCAACGGATTAACATTCCATCAACAATGTTCAATGGTAAGAATGGAATTTATTTGGATTAGGCCTATAAACGAACCGGACGTTCACGAATTGTTCATGAACTTGTTCGGCAGAAAGTTCGTTTATGTTCGTGTATTAACAAACATGAACACAATTTTTGTTCATTTAAGTAAACAAACAAACATGAACACAAGTTCTGTTCGTTCATTTATGTTCGTTTATTTATATTTGTTTATGTTTGTTCGTTTCAATCTAAATACATAAGTAGTTATATTTATACAAATCTTAAACATAAAAGAACTTTCTAACTACTTAAATAGATATAACTATTTGGTGATTCGGCTTTTTAGTAATAAAAATGGGTTATCCAATGGAATTTATCGTAATTAATCACTAATTTATATAAAAAAATACTTTGTGTTCGTATATGTTTAGTCATCTATGCTCATTTGTGTTTATTAATGTTTGTTCAGTTATGTTCATTTGTGTTATTTATTGTTTGTTAAATTGTGTTCGTTTAAGTTTGTTTATGTTCAAAACAAACGAACATAAACGAAAACGAACACGCCCTTTGTTCGTGTTCTCGTTCGGTTCATTTACAGGCCTAATTTGGATTGTTAATTTATCTTGGTTATCGCGTGAAACTAATAAAGATGAAAAAGTTTAAAAAAAAACCTCACTTGGAAAAAATGGCTTATTGCCGGTTTTCCTCTGTGCAGGAGTACAGGTTGACCGGTCAAATTTGTTTTCCTACTTTTATCCTGTATACCCCTTTTAAGGAAATTGAGTAGAGATTACAAAGGGAAGACAGAGAGGATTACTAGCTTCTTATTATCTGTTCTCATAAGTATGATTTTAGTTAATATTATGGTTACACCGGTTTGCGAAATTCCTGCTGCTTCTAAGTTCTAGGGTTGCAGGAAAAATTCTGCGTCAGTATTCAAGTTTTTCTAGGTTGGGTTTTTCTCACAAATGGATTTATCCGGTTGGTTTTTATCACAATGGGTTTTTCGGGTGGATTTATCACAAATGGGTTTATTCGGGTTGGATTTATCACAAATGAGTGACATAGTTTTTTCTTATTAAAGGGGAGCATGTCTCATGGGTTGAAACTACAAAGTTGCATGGAGTCTATACTTTATTGTAGGGGTGCAAACTAGCCGAGCCTGAGCTCGATCAGGCTTGAGCTTGGTTCGGTTCAAGCTTTGTTTTCAAAGCTCGAGCTCGGCTCGTTGGTAGTTTCTCAAGCTCGGGCTCGGCTCGTTGGTAGTTTTTCAAGCTCGGGCTCGACTCGTTTTTTATATACTAATTAATACATTAAATAAAATATAAATAATAGACTCATTTAGGCTCACGAGCTCGATAAGTGAAGCTTAGGCTCGTTTACTAAACAAGCATATTTTTAGAGGTTGGGGCTCGGCTCGGCTTGTTTACTAGACAACTTTAAATAAGGGGTAAATGTTATTAAATATTAATAAAAACTAATATTACACTAAGCCTGACAAGCTTAACATGTCAGGTTAAAGCTCGGGATTGCAGGTTAAAGCTCGGGATTGCTTGGGCTTGATAAGGCTCGGCTCATTTCGAGCTTTTTCTGGAGCCAAACTAGAGCAGCTCGCGAGCCGCTCGGGCTTGATAAATAAACGAGCTTTATTTTAGCCTCAAGCTCGACAAGCCTCGGCTCATTTCGAGCTTTTTCTCAAGCCGATCTTGAGCAGCTCGCGAGCCGCTTTGCTTTTTTGCACCTCTAGTCTATTGTATAATTTGACATAAAAGGCTTTTGTAGGTCAACCCAATATGGCTTGACTCACTTCGAGCCATAATAAATTGAACCATTTTGACCCATTACCCAACCCCGCCCGATCTTGCCACTTCTATATTTTGTCTTCCCAAAACAAGATATTGTTAGGTTTTTAAGTTTTACAGGCAAACTTTTCTAGCCTTTTTTTTCAATTAAAAATGTGATCTTACTTAATTTACTAGTTTTGCAGGTTCAGGTATTCTGCACAGGTCCTTATATTTTGCCGTTTACTATTATATTTTATACAGGTTGTCTTCATCTTAACTTTCAGGACAAGAGGATGTAAAGATTCTATGTTACCAGAGGTTTATTTCTATGTTTTTTTACATGTATTCTCAAGATTTTATAGATGTTTATTTTTTCAGACATTGTATGTTTTTTTCTGTATTTGATTGAGAAGTTGATGTGCACTTGATTTGTATGTGAGAAGTTATTTTTTGGGTATGATTCATTTAAGTTTAGTGTGAGTCAAGTATATAAGGTGGATCACATTTTTTTGATGGTTAAGATTATACCTGGCAAAGCAGGATAATGAATTTGGAAAGGTTTAGCTTGGTTGTTTTAAGAAATGATTATTTTGGTTTGAGTAAATTGCACAAAACGTCCTTTAAGTTTCACCAATCTTGCTGGTTTCAGCCTTAATCTTTAAAAGTTGCCAAAACCAGCCTTTAAGATTAATTTTGTTGCAGGTTTCATCCTTTATCACTAACACAGTTACTAATCCATGTTAAATGGCCTCACATGCATAGCATGTGAGTGTAAAACCGTCTTTTCCCCACTTGGTGAAACTTAAAGGACGTTTTGTGCAATTTACTCACACAAAATAATTATCAACTTGAGAAATCTGACGGTGGTGCAACCATGCTACGGCGGCGCCAGTCATACTCCGGCGCGTGGACCACCACAACTTATTAATCGGAAGGCAGGGAATCCGAATTCGATGGTGAAGACGGATTGCGCAGGCAAGAAACAGTGGTAATGATTCGGCTAGAACTTTCCATACGGTGGGAACGATGGTGGTTCTTAAGAACCACGTAAACATTGTCAATAGATTCCAAGGGTTCCGGCGAAGACGATGGTCCGGTAAGTCTTTCTCCACTTCCATGTTCCATTGGTTGTTAGATTGATCCGTGTAATGACGATTTTGACTGGTTGTTACAGCTTTCCGACAACGGTTTCGACTCCTCTGAATTGTATCAGACAGATGAACCCTAACACAACAAAAGCTTTCACAAGATGACACGACAATACTCTAAAAATTACAAATTTACAACCAGAATACTAATGTATGTAAAAGATTTCGAAACTTGATGCTCATTTTTATTCTGTATTTTACTTTTTAGTAAAAAACATATTAGTTTGAATTAAAACAGATTTAAAAAGAACAAGTATAAAACTAAACAGGCTAAACAGTTCAACCCGTAAAACCCTCAGATCAAACCAAACACTACCCGTTTGGCTAAACGTATTCGTGATTCAACCCAAAACCCGTTTAGACTAAACCCAAATATTTCGTGTTATACACGCGGTGTCAAAAACACACCCTGAATAAAAGTGAACCACTATAAACACAAACATAATAACCCTTTTGCCAAAAGCTACATACCAGCTTTAATGTCTTCTTACCTTCAATTCACAGGGTTACTAACATTATTCTCCACCACAACCTGAACCTTTTCCGGACCCTGTTCTTGACCATTTTCCCCTAATCTTCACCAAATCATCCTTCTTTACAGACCCATTTTCAAATATTGGATTTAAATAAAAACTATTTAACTATAAATATTGGATTACAGTGGTTGTCCTTTAACTATAAAAATTCATCCGTGTCATTTAACTATTTTAACTAAAATTCATCCGTGTCATTTAACTATTTAGATAAAGGATGAAACCTGCAACAAAATTAATCTTAAAGGCTGGTTTTGGCAACTTTTAAAGATTAAGGCTGAAACCAGCAAGATTGGTGAAACTTAAAGGACGTTTTGTGCAATTTACTCTTTTGTTTTTTTTTTTTTTCATTTCCATCTCTTGAGTTTATTTCCATAAATATTGGATTTAAATAAAAACTATTTGCTGTTCAATCAAACAAAACAAGTAACATCAAAAGTCATCTAAGGACGATAGGATGCCAGTTTTCTTAGGTAGGGTAGCCTTCACTCCATGTTGTGGACTTCCTATCAAGCATTAATATTTGTTTAACCTGACAATCTGACATGCATACTAAAAGTCACCTACACCGACTCGCCAAGTGAGTTCAAGTTTTGGTAACGGTTAATAACATTGTAAAAGCATTTCATAAAGATATAATTTAGTTGTAAAACATTTTAACCTTGACCGTGTTAAGTACACCCTCATATCGAGCTCAATTTATACGTAACCTCAACCGTCAATGAAGGCAAGCATGTAAGCGTCTAAGATATCGTAACATAGTGTGGAAGTCAGCTGTTACATCTCGTCATCACTGCTCACCGCATAACATAACATTGGGGGTCATTGGTAGTGTATATCGTCATCGCTGCCCACAACATAAACTATACCTAGGGGTCATGTTCAATCCTTGAGTGATCGTCACCACTCCCATCAAGATTCCATCATATTTCATAAGTTGTACAACCATCCTTTGACAGGCCACGAAGACATCACACCTGTTGTTCTTATGACAAGTCACGAACTTAGGCCATGACCGCTGCCATATGGCTTGTATTAAATGTTTAGTACGGTACCAATATTTGAAGATAAAATACCTATCCAAGACTTAAAACATTTACCATTTCTTTTTAACTTGCTAGTTGCATTTTTAGTTTAATCATTTCTTTATACATAACGTTCATTTTGAAAGTACTCATGTCAACATAATGGCTTAAAGCCCAAACTGTCATTTTCTTTGTATACGTCAAATCAGTTGATTCTTTGAAACCGTTATCGAGTAGACTATAAAACCTTGCACAATTGTCTAAATTATAAACGGTGGTCATCAAATTATATAGGCGCTGCTTTATCTAAACAATTATCAACGCATTTGCTAGGTGCCTATAATCTTAGCATTTTCATAAATTTATGCGTAAGCATGCACATTAGCCCAAGAAGATGAGCTCACTTATCTGTTGTTAACTATGTAGTACTATATTGTCTATATTGGGACAATATTCACACAATCTGTATGAAAGTTAAACCGCGAAAACTCGTCGTTTAGCAATCTATCAGGTAACAAAGTTGCAGGCACGGTGACAGAATTTTAGAGGGTCAAACCAGAAATAGATTAAATTTCTTCCAGTTATTTTTTTATAACATTCCAAACGTTATCTGGTTCTTGTATCTAGTCTGATTAGTGGTCTTGGAAGGAGACCGGTTCGACGTCCGGTTCAATCCTGAAAACATTGCTACAAGGAGAACCAACTTCACTTCTCATGGGACCAACTTCTTGCTGCGGAACCTAGTGTTATACCAAATTGTCATGTATCTTATCTAAATATTAATAAAAGACTCCAATTAATATCACATGTCATTTTCCTCTTCAACTTATCAAATATTAATTAATAATAATATTAATATAACGTATCTGATAAATTATTAAAATCTTTTGAATTAATATAAATACATCAATTATCTAATAAAAATTCGGATATGTGGATTTACTTGGACATTAAAGTTATAAGAACAAGTAGTCAATGGAGTGCTAATTATACATGAAATTTGCGGTTTTCTCTAGCGTGTCATAAGTCAGTATTGACTGCATGGACCCATGAATTATCATCTGCCTTTTTCTTAATTCAAATGAACTTGCTCGCATACATACTCTCTTACAATCTTGATACACCTTAATTGTTTTTTAATCACTTAATATTTGTGTTATACTTATTTAGATACTTTAATAATTTTCTCCGTGCAAATCATTATAAATCTGAAAACGGTTTAGGAAAAGTAGAAAATTGAAGCAAATAAATCCAACATGTTTGTTCTTCCCACATCATTCAAAAACATAATTCTGGTGCCGCCTTTTTTCTGGTACTAAAAACAACCCTGCTTAAAACTAACCTCACTCATCCTTCAACAAAATCAGCCACCATTTCAAATCAATCGTCTCCATTTACTTGTGCTTAGCCTGGTTGTGAGATTGAAGAGCGCTATCCGACTTGAAGGTCCTACAAAACAAACCACCAAAATCTACTTTATCTTTTGAGCGTTTACTTGACATTTAACGACGTACCCCAACCCAAACACAAAAAATCATTCAAAAGCTGTTTAAAATCAAACCCAATATTTTTTTTATAAAAAGTGACAAATCAAACCCAATGTTTTTATAAAAGGGGTGACCATCCTATCAAAAATTTACATTAAAAAGCATACCTGTTGCATGGTTTGCAAGAATGCGCACCATCAGTAGAAGCAGAAGCCGGGCTTTTCTGGTTTGATTTGTTTGCTGGAGTCTTAGTTTGCTTTGAAGGATGAGGTGTTGCCACATGTCCTCCAGCTTTCTTGCCATCTGTCAACACAATATGTAACTACTTTAATATCATCCTACATTCATACTTCATTTAAAAATTGTAAATCTTTAATTTTACCAGTCTTCTGAGGGGTTGAGAGTTTTGCTTTTTTGTCACTTGCAGGGGTCTTCATTGCAGACTCGTTTGGCCTCTTCTTTCCAGATTGTTGCTACAATAATAAACGTCCAAGTCAATGTTTATCTATACTATAAATATGTTATTTTGTCACATCAACCAACTTTGCCATTAACCAATTTTAGCCCCTCAACTTCAATAGTCACATGTTTAGCCCGTCAAGTTTCATAATAAACAACATTAGCCCACAAGTTTAATGACATGTTTAGCACCTCGGCTTTAATAATTACATGTTAGCCCTTAAACAACTCTAGCCCGCAACTTTAGTAATGACATATTTAGCCCCTCAAATTTACTAATGACATGTTTATCCCCTTAACTAAAACATCAAGCAACTTAACTCTCACGATTTGCTTATTTTTATCTACATTTTGAACCCGCTACGGAGTGCGAGTGGTAACCCACTAGTTTTATTTAATAAATGAAAATAAAAACAGAAACAGATTATTTTCCTAACCTTCTTTGGTGTCTCTTCCTCCTCATCACTGCTGTCGTCTTCACTATCAGACGAATCCTCATCATCCTAAACCAAACACGCATTAACAGTTGGTAACTACGATTTCAGTGGACTTTTCTTAACAATACATAAAACAGAAATTTGCAATAAGAAAATCGCTTACCTCATCTGAACCTTCAGACATCGAATCACTATCATCGGAGTCAGAATCATCCTCATCAGAATCTTTCGAAGGTTCAACAATCTGCACTTTCTGCTTTCCATCTTTCTTCTTACCCTCCGCTAGGTTAGCTTCTTTCTTTTCCTCCTGCTTCACCACCACTGGCTTATCTTCTTTCTTGCCTGAAAAACCAAACTTACATGTTATGACCGAAACTAATGCAGTAATGTATATTAACAGAAAAACCAATTTATAGTTTTATACCATTTGCAACTGGAAGTGGAAGAGCATCTTCTTCATCAGAATCTAGACAAATCAACAAACATACATTAAATAACAAAACTAAAAACGATAAAAAAAATAAATAAAATACACAACAATTTAGAGGTGTGCACGGCTTGGTTTGGTTTTCGGTTTTAGCAACAGCTCGGTTTTTTCGGTTTTCAGAACTAAATTAAGTAAGATTCAAAAATAAGAAAGTAGAATCCATGATTCAAGAATCTTTTTCATTAAAAATTGTTCACATAAACATACCTTTTAATATATTTCTATGTTTCTCCAAACTTTTTCTCTTATAATAATTTGAAAATCATTTGATTTATAAGTTAATATTTTAATGTTTTTATTAAAAATACTCCAACATTCAAGAATAAAACTAACTATAAAATCAATAGATAACCAACATTAAAAAATGAATTTTTGGGTTATTCAGTTTGGTTCGTTTTTTTGTTTTCAAAAAATGTAAAAGTGTAACAAAATCGTAAATTTTGATTCGGTTTTTTCGGTTCAGTTAGATCAATTTTTTCGGTTTTCTGCTTACCCCTACAGAACATATATACACTAACCAGATTCTTCTTCTGAATCAGATTCATCAATAGGTTGGTCAGCTTGATATCCATAGAAGTAGACACTGCTGTTTTTCGAGTTGTGTGACAACGTGAAATCTTTGTCGATCACCAAATCAAATAGCTGTTGAGGCAATCTCTCGAAATTAAGTGTTCCAAGAACAAGCTTTTTGTTCTCAATGTTGATGTGCAAGTAGACAGGTTCGCTTGATTTGTTATTCTTGACTTCTCCAAGACAAGCCTGCATATACAAAAGGTTAGTTTGTTTCAGACAATTGAAGCGACAAAAGTGTTGAATCCATTGTATCGATAAGTTGTATACCTGTGAAAGATGTAAAACTTTGCCTTCACCAAGTTTTACTTCCAGTGGTTGACCACCTTTAACCTCAACAACTGCAAATAAAGCAGTATAAGAATTTGCAACAAAAGAATAACTACAAGAGTCGAATAAAATGTAATACGTAAATTATCCATTCATAACCACATGATTACTATGTTTAATATACATGTTTGGATTTTATATGCCTAATCAATCATATTATACAAAAATTATATTTCTAAAGTTCATAACATTCATCATGACTAAACTATAGAACCAAATACCCCAAACATATGCTCATCAGGCAAAAACTACAAGTAGCAGTGCACACAAATACAAATTGCTGACATTATGAACTAAATCTAGACCGTCACTTCAAAAATCACTATTATCTTCAACACAACAACCAGAGATCACTCTACTTACATAAACACCAAGTGATCAAACCTACCGCAACATCCTCTAAAAACCCAAGAACAGTATGATACATTGATATACACGATGCAGCTTGTACATTTATACTAACAGTTTGAGCTAAATCTAGACCATCACTTCAGAAATCACTCTCACAACAGTTTATTTTCAAAACAACAACCAAATCAGTGAAATCACATACACACAATCAATATTGAAAACAAAATAACAAATACACTGAGCAATCAAACCTCCAGCAACATCTTCGAAAAAAACCTAAAAACAATATAATATTAATAAACATACATAACAAAAACATTAATACTAAATACGCAACAAAAACAAACGTCAAATCATAAAATCAAACAAATAACACATTACAATAACAAATCCGGTAAACACAATCACAAATGAAAACATAAACACCGAGTGATCAAACTTACCACAACATTCTATAAAAAACCTAAAAACAAAATAAAATTCACACACGCATACATAACAAGCACATTCATACTAATTTCCAAAACAAAAACAAACACCTCAACTCATAAAATCAAATATTTAACACATTACAAAATCAAATCATCAAAACTACCGCAACATCCTCCAAAAATAACCTAAAACCAAAATAACACTCGCAAACGCATACATAACTTTCACATTCACACATATTTCCACAACGAAAACAAACCTCAAATCATAAAATCAAAAGACTAACACATTACGAAAGCAAATCATCTACACAAAATCATAAACAAAAACATAATAAACAGATACATAACATCACTACATACAGAATAACGATTTATCATCGCGAATAATCATAAATCCAAAATATGTACGCATTTTCATCCGGTAAAAACCCTAACTATCGGAACGGAAGAATAAATACGATATATGCATGTAGAAATGATAACAGAATAGAGAATTTATGTGAATCGTTACCCCAAAACTCCATTGTTGACGAAGATTCTAGAGAGAAGATGAGCGGCAGAGAGGAGAGAGTGTGAGCAGAAAATAAAAAACGTTAGGGTTTGGGGAAATGAATATGAAGTTTATAAAGAGGCAGCGGGATGGAGGTGTGATACGGTGCTTCGCGGACCAAAAATTGAATTTGTCAATTTTGTTATGGGTTTTTGATTTTATTGCATCCTCCCGTTTTATACGGGGAATACGGACATACTTAAAATACGCTTAAGCTTAATGTATATAGTAAGATGAAAAATGATATTATAACTACTATTAAACACACCCCTCCGGGTCAAACACTGAATTTGTGACGTGTTAATGCGAATAACTTAAACCGAAATATAAAACATAGAAAAAAATTTGACGAATTTCGTTCTGATACATTTTTATAAGCTTAAAATTTAAATAAAATACAAATAAAGTATTGTAAAAAAAGATTATTACATATAGAGTAAAGTTCTTGTATAAATAACTTTAACGTACTAAACGTACGAAAGGCATGAAAAAGCCAAAAAAAAAACACGGTGTCATTTTCGTAATTATTTAGTCGTATGGTAATTATCAAAATTACTCTATAAATGATCTTGTATAGTAATTTTGTAAATGTTCTTGTAGAGTAATTTTGATCTTGTATAGTAATTTTGTAGAGTATCATATCGTAATTACTCTATAAATGATCTTGTAAGGTAATTTTGTAGAGTATCATAATTACTCTACAAATGATTTTGTAGAATAATTTTGAATTGTATATTGTTTGATACCTTGTAGAGTAATTTTGATAATTACCTTATAAGATCAAAATTACTCCACAATAACATTTTACAAAATTATTCTACAAAATCAAAATTACTCTACAAAAACATTTTACAAAATTACTTTACAAGATCAAAATTACTCTACAATATCATTTGCATAGTAATTTAGATAATTACCCTACATGACTAAATAATTACGTAAATGTCACCGTGTTTTTTCAGCAAAACCTTCGGTTCGTATATTTTATACGTTAAATTTATTTGTATTTGACATATATCCCTCCTATTTAAAACTCTAATTACATGTTTTATTAATTTATGATTACAATTGTACGTTTGAAGTAGGTTTAACTAGTTTGTTCTGATACATTTTCATAAGCTTATAATTATAGTTGTACATGATTCCCACGTATCCTTTTTCAGATACAACTCTAATGGTATGGATTATCTCATTATCATTGCATAAAATAGTCAAATTAAATGTGTTTACATTGATGTAAGAATTCATGTACATCTTCCTCGAACCTTTTGATCCATAACAACCACCGGCTGCTTTTTTATTCAATGTGTTTGTTTAGAATAAACGAACACAACCCTATAAGAAGCCTTTTGCATGTGCAATGTTGGAAAATCCACTTCACGAATCTAATTGATTGGGAATCAAGATCCAAGGTTCTTTTGAAAACAAATACGCATCTACATAAGGGATACTTGCTAACAACCTTCAAACTCGAACATATCAAACGGTTTTGCCTCATCGTGTAGCCAGAGACTGCTACAACCTTCTCGAAAGTCAGACTCTCAGAACACGGCTTTGATACTTTTTAGGGTCGGAGGGTGCCCCATCCCCCACTGATTTTTCGTTCAAAGTGTTAATTTTACTGAATATTTTTAGTTTTTTTTATTTTAGTGTAAAATATTGGATTTTTAAGAGTGTGACCCCCACCAGTTTGGATTTTGAGAGTCCGGCCTCGACTGAGTTTTTGATCCAGCTTCGGCACTGTTGAAACTTGTTAAACTTAAAAGAGATAAAATTTTATTATGAAAACTTGTATACAATTACAAGCTACAATGAAAAACAAATAACTACACCTCCTTATATATGGCTAAAGTTTATACAAGAAACATTAATGAGATGAGTAAAAGATAATATTAAGGGTATGTTTGAGATGGAGCTTTTAGGAGTTTCTACCTTTAAATTTTTAAGAAAAAACTCCTACTCAATAAAAGTCTTGTTTGGTTGAAAAAGCTTGAAGCTTTTATGTTTGGAGCTTGAATCTTTTAGTTGAACGCTCATACTCAATAAAAAGCCTTGTTTTTTGAATGAGCTACAAACTGTTAGATAATGAACTTTTTAGTAATGTTTTTTTAGTTATGTCCATTTTGATAATTTTATACATTGTATTAAAATCTTCAGCTACTCTGTCAAACACCTAAAAGTAACTCAACTAAATCTATTGATACACCAATTTATAACCTTTTGCACCAAATCAACATAATACGATCCAATAAATATGCTTATGAGTAGTCGGGCAGGATGGATTATGTTAAGCTTACGAGGCAAATGACTATAAACAAAAAAAGTATCTAAAGAGATAACGGCTCACAGAGTGTCTGGGTTCAAACTTTCAAAGGCTAGCCAAGGACCAACGTGTATTATTAATCTACCTCATAAACCATTTCACTAAAGAGATTAGATTTTTTTTATTTTTTATTTTTTTGACATTTAAACACCTTGGAATTACATCTACTCGTATGTGTCTAGTGTTGACTTCAAGTGTCAATTAATTTGGGAAAATCACTACTAAATAAACATTCTTTTCAATATGCTTATCAAAATAAATCTTCAATTTTTTTCTTCTTTGTTTGCAAGATGAAATAGACCAATTAGAGCAGTGGTCTTTTCAGGATTTTTTTCCTATGGGTTTACCTTTTTCGGTAGTCAGATTCTCACAACTAAACGTTGAAAATTTCTAGTAGGGTCAGATCCAACATTTCATGGTCGAACCGATGTTGTCGTTTTACCAATTCATAGTAACTCAAACAGTCCTCGATAATAAAATGATTTTGTGTTATGGTGGCCTTTGGTTTGTATTCAGAACTTGTTGGTATTGATTCATATGGGTATCGGTTTGATAGAAGACCCGAATAGAAATGGTTATATTACATGAAAATTGTTAGCTTTAGGTTATGCATAGGTTTGGATATGATTAATGATTATGATGTTTATTTTTTAAATGTAGTTACGATTATACAATAAAGCAAATAACCTCCCTTACGATTTGTATTATATATATCTAAAAAAAACAATGTTCAATTACTTGTAATTAAGAAATATATTAATGTTCAGAAGAACATATACAATCTATGAAGAAAAACAAATACAATGACTTGTAGGCAAAAGTCCAACTTCAGCCATGTAAATGGATTGTTTTCATTATGGTTGTAAACGAACCGAAAGAACACAAACAAGCTCTTGTTCGTGTTCGTTCGTTGAGGAAATAAACGTGTTCATGAACACTTATCGAACGAGATTTTATGTTCGTGTTCGTTCATTAAGGAAGTGAGCTTGTTCACGAACGATTCACAAACACAAATAAATTTGGCGCACCGAGCACACGACGGAGGCTAAAGGTGGATGAGATGATGGAGAGAGTAGTGCTGGAACGGATGTCGATTATATTTGTCAATGTGAATAAGGAGAAAAAAATGGAATATTGCATAAACAAGACGGAAATAGGGTTTCCTAGTTTAATTGTTAGGGTAATAAAATAAAATAAAAAATATAAAAATTTAGATAAAATATATGAAAGTACAAAATTTTATAATTAAAATACCAACAAACCAACATGAATGAACATAAATGAACGAATGTTCACGAACACCTTACCAAACGTTCGGAAACACAATTGAACGAACAAGGTCTTTGTTCATGTTCATTCATTTAACTAATCAAATGAAATTTCTTTTTAGTGTAACGAACGTAAACGAACTTCCCGCCGAACGGTTTACGAACTGTTTACTAAACGTTCAGTTCGTTTACAGCCAATACAATGAGTTGCTGCTTGTGATCATTTGCATAAGCATCAGTGTTCAAAAGAACATATACATTTGAAGAAAAACAAAATTACAAGGAGGCCCATGATAAGACATACCCCTACATCATTTTGAAACGACTAGTTCGCTACACTATGCAACGAACATGCTCTCATTTGACTGTCTAGTCACTAGACAGGCTTTGCTACATATATAAATTGTATGCAGCAAATCAATGATCATCTAAAACTCGTTCTTTTATTAACTTTTTAGGTATAATATCACTGTCAGGGGCGCAGGTTACACGGGCCGGAAGAGGGCGGCCGAGAAATTTTTGGGTATACATGTCCCCCCTCCCCTCCCCCCCCGGATTTTATAGAAACTTTTGGGTATATACGTTTTCGACCCCCGGTCGAAAATCTCAAGCTTCTCCACTGATCACGGTCATAAACATATTTTAAGTCGTTATCGCAATAATAAATGACACACCACTATTTTGAAAAGACGAAAACAATGAAATAACAGTTTTATCATTCCTAAATATTCACATTGCCTACACCATTTTGATTCAAACCGAATTCGAATCCAATTCCTCAAGGATCCATTTTACTAAAACTACCATCACCTTGCCAATTATCACCACCAGAAGTCCCTAAATCCCACAATTCGGACAACTCATAGTTTCCAAGATCACTCCAAACATCCTCCTCTTTCACAGTAATGACATCGATCCCACCCGAAAGCGGGTTCAATGGGTAATCCAGCACAGCTTCTGAGTGATCATTCTCCACCACATTCTTTCCTTTTGAGTCATCAACATCATGGGGTTGATGTTTAACAAACTTTCGAGCGGTTCTTGGAGACGAAACTCCCAGCATTTGCGCGTGTTGTTCTATCGGGTTTTCAAACATTTTCGCCATAAACAAAAGCATTTGCTTCTGTTTATTCTCAGCAGCTTTGAGTTTTTCGTTTATTGATTCCATATACTTATGTGTTTCGCGGTTTTCATTCTTTAATTCGATGACTTGTTGCATCATTTCCGTCTTTTGTTTGTGTAGTCTTTGTATCTCGGCTTCTAAGTTGTTGAATTCTTCGTTGGCTAAAAAGCGGGTGCTTGTAGATATAGGTTGATTCGATCTACGCCTTTGAACGGTCTTTAAAAGATGCTTGTGCCCGCGTAAGAAGCTTTCGTTTGCGAACTCCCATTTTCGGGATCAATCTTGCGAAATCCCTGAATCGAAACGCGTTTAAACAATGCTAAGAACAGAAGAAACCGCGTTCAATCAGCAGAAAATAACGATCGAATTGAGATAAAACAATTTTAATATCATCACACAGAGATTATTGTGTTTTCTTCAAAACTAATGTGTTTAAAAACATCCAGTCGTCCGCTAGTGATCCAAGTTTGCCATTAAAAAATATGGTAGGAGTGAGAAAACCCGATTAACCGAATTGAAACGAATTAACTGACAAAACCGAACCAAAATAACAACACAAACTAATAACCAATAGTTTGATTTTTCTTTTAAAGAAAACTGTAACTAATCAGTTTTGTAAAATCGAAATTCCTGTTTTGGTTCGGTTTGCACCTAAAACCGACCTAAACAGACCCATACACATCCTTAACTTGGGGTGGTAGTTCAATTCCGGATTTTGCAACTCCGGAATTTATGTTTTTTTTTGGTATTGCAACTCGAAATGTTAGATTTTTTGTCCCATAATGCCTATGTCCGGAGCCACAGTTTTTTTTTTTTTTCATTTTCCTTCAGATTTTTTGGCTTGGTTTCGCAAACCAATAGGGATGAACATTTGATAGTGAATACCGGTACTGTTCCATACCCACCTTTTGACATTTTAGGTACCGATACTTACGATACCTGTACTGAAACAGGCAAAGTACCGTTTTTTATTTAAATACCGGTACCGTACCGTACCTTTTGAGTACCGGTACCATGAGAGTAACCTTAAAGGCTGTTCAATGTTCACCCTAAAATAAAATAAAAAAATACTGAAATTTTATAAAAACTACTAAATACCCACCAAATGCTGATGATATCGGGTCGGATCCTGCCGGAGAAAGTGAAAAGTGGGGATTCATTTACGATATATATAATGATATTTGTGAATGGTCGGTGGGGGACATAGGGAGATTGGGGTGTATATATAGGTAATGTGTATAAAAATCTGGTGGCAAATTGGCAATGGCGGTGTGTTGGCCGGCGTGACCATTGTAGCACCGCCGACATTGGTGGTTCTGTGGAAGATAATTTTTAGTTTTTGAAGGTGGGTTTGACGGACCAATCAGGGTTTAGGGAGTAGGATCCGAAGCCGCACGTGTCATCCCCAAATTGGCAATAACAAAACTGTCTAGTAGTTAAGCATACAACTCCAACCTAGCGGCTGTTCAAAAAGCTCGGGCTCGACGTTCATAGCTCAGCTAGGATTTAGCTCGGAAAGTGTTCGCTCAGATTATGGCTCGAGCTGTCCTAAAAGTGAGCCGAGCCGCTCGGCTCGGTTAGAAAGTGAGCCTAGCTCGACTCGGCTCGTAACGAGAGTTGGCTCGGTTTGGCTCGCTTTGTGCTCGGCTCGGTTTAGCTCGGATTATTTTACTTATAATAAATATTAATTTTATATACATTATAATATATTACAAAAAAACTGATTACTATTACATGTATATTGGTTTATAATTTGATATTTATGGCTTATTTAAAGGTTGATTGCGATACTAATGAACTAATATTGTATTTCATTTAAATTAATTTATTTTGTGTTGTTGAACTTGATTTTAGTTTGTAATGTATTAAGTTGAACTTGTTTTGAATATATCCTTTTAAAGTATTGAATAATATTTTAGGCTACTAAATTTTAAGAGTTATATATTAATTTTTCTTTATAAAATCGAGTCCAAACCAAGCCGAGCCGAGCCAGCTCGGTTTAAAACCGAACCGAGCTCGAGCTTAGATTTTCAGCTCAGTTTCAAAAACGAGCCGAGCCGAGCCGAGCCAACTCGGTTTATAATCGAGCCGAGCCCGAGCTTGGCCTGGCTCGGCTCATGAACAGCCCTTTACCAACCCATGTAAAACAAACAAAACGTGTTTTTCTTTTCTTCTTTTTAGAAATTAAAACTCACTTTAGTTTTACTAATTGTTAGAACTAGAATCGCTTCCCCGCATTGCGGGGTCAGTTTTTTTAACGTGACTTGAGCATACTAAATAGTTTTGCAATTGTTTATCGATTATAACATAAACAACTTGAGCTTATACCAGCCCGCATATAAGAATAAACACATAAAACTCGAGTAGGTTAAAATAACATTTTACAAACTTTTTAGAAAGTTATGAGAATGTAAATGTCAATGTTAAAAGTTAAAGGGGTCATTTTCAAAAGAGACTAAAAATAAAAAAGCAGTCAAATCCACTATAGTTAAGCGGTTAAACTTTTATATATATATAATAATGAAAGCAGGGGCGGCTCTTATGGTGTGCGGGGAGAACTTCCGCACAAGGCCTGTGATTTCGAGGGGCGGGGGATTTTTTTTTTAAATTCGATATCTATGTGTTATTTAAAAAAATGTACACACATACCAAATCCAACATAGATGCCCATTATCAAATACATTTTTATGCTTTATAATTTAACTAACTTAACATTAGGTTTATTGGGCCCAACCCAATACGAATATGATTTAAAAAAACACCAAAACATGCTGGAAACTAAAAGGACGATTTAACATTGAAGTATTGAACGACGATTTTGGATTGCTAGAAACATTGACATGCAATTAGCTACGAAGAACGCAAGGAGGATTGCACGAATCATTGGTTTGCTATTATATTAACTTATTAGTTATTACGGTATGTAACTCATTAGAATACTACGATTTTGTCATTATCATAATTACATTGTTTATCAAATACTACAATTTTTGTTATTTTCGTAATTATATTATTTATCGTCAAAGCATATGGGCACATTTTTCGAACTCGAACAGGGTACGTGAATTCTGAGAAATGCCACTAAATTAAAGTTTTCTGAGAAACGCCACTGAATTCTGAGAAACGCCACTGAATGAAACATTTTGTATTTCTCATGAATTTTTTTTACCATCTAGTCTACTGGTTTTAATGTTTGTATTTTGATGGTGTCATCTTCAAAAGCTCAGATATTTTTTAATAGGAATGTGTAATTTCAAGTAAGAGTATTAAGTGGGTTGCTAATAAAGCCAGGAGAGTAGTTGTTATATGGGAAAGTAGAAAATTAGTCCTGTTATAGGCATCTTTATAGATTTGCCCATGGCTTATTGTTTTTCGGGGTGTTCGTGGGATGTTTTTTCTTGTTGGTTTTGTCGCCGTTGACGCTTTTTGTGCTGGAGTGTTTTTGCTAGTTTTCCCACTAGTTGTTTTGTTATTCTATCGTAATGGTTCAAAAAAATGTAAGAATGTTCACACTGGTGTATGTAGTGGAGGGTCGTAATGGTGATTTTATAAACATATAACTTGTTATGTAATAAAAATAAACACGTGTTACAATTAGATCGATGATCGACTTATAAACATTTAGTTCGAAACCCACTTTCGAAGCTATGGGCCTATGGAGCATGAATTCTTAGAATTAGCATAGGCTTTCTTCGCGCAACAATTCACCTTGTGTCTTCGCTTCAGGTTGTGATTTGGTGTCGAATTGCAATTGAACTTGGTAGCATCAAAAAACATAGGGTGAGGTTTGGGGCTACAGTATGCAGTAATGTTGGTTATGACTTATGATCAAATGGAGGCGAGGATCGTATCCACAAGGCGTTGTGGTTATTTGGGTTGTTCAAATCCATTTTTTCTACAAATATTGGAAGCAATGTTTGATTTTTTTTTCTTTTGACATAATGGGTTTTCCTTATGAAGGGCCCACTTAACGTACAAAATAGCTTATCGTACATTGCGTAAGCTACAACCATAGCCGCCCGATTCCATGCTATTTCTACATTCCATGCGAATTCACCCAAAAATTACAACATGCGAAATCATCATCCATGCGAATTCGTTTTTCCATCCCATGCGAATTCATTATTATAGGGTGCGAAATCACCCAGCGTACCCAATGTACGTTAAGCCCAATTGTACGAAATACTTTTCCTTCTTATGAATGTGGTGTGATATATATACGAAATTAGGTAATTAATGGTTTTTAAAAAAATTGACCGTTGCCAACGGTAATTTTTTACAGACTTGAAAATATCCACACAAACCCACGCAATGGAGATATGCATGCCAACCCGCAACATGGGTGGTTTATGCCATAGTGACGCAATGTTCCACAACGTGGCCGGGTGCCAGATCACCTCCACCTCAGTACCCCATAGGTCTTATAACAAGGTATGATATGACACCCCTTGTCACACCCCAACCGATGGCGGAAACATCGGAGTAAGACGAAACGAGATTGCTCATTGCTCATAAATACTAATGGTGACAATATTTAAACAAAACCCATATTTCATTCATAATAACATTGTCGAGTACATCATTTGAAATCAAATACAACAATAACAAGACAAATTTTGATACAACATTTCATAAACCTAACGTCTATATGTGTATCTAAGCATCATCTCTACTCCAATTTCATGGCAAAACTTCATCAACCTGTAACACGTTAAAAATACGAGTTCAATGCAAAGGCAAAGGCGAGTACACAAGTTTTGTGATTACATAGCATAAGTATAAATTGTATAACTCGAATCCACATGGTAATTGTAAGCAATGTTCATACTAATCATGCAATACTAGATCAAACCCCGGGTTTCCAAAAAAGTTTTAATGAGATCGAGCTTCCCTTGTCACAAAAGCGGCAAAACTAAATAAGTATGAGAATCTTAACATAACCCCGACGGGCGGTGTGCTACTCCTATAGCGCTATACATGTCAAGTTTGGGCTAGCTAAGTTAATGATCAAGCATGTATCAAAGCATAACAAGTATTCATGTATAAGGATTGAGTATGTAAAAGCATGAGTTTCGTTGTAACATTTGTCGAAAACGGGTTTTCCAAACCTGCTCCATTTGTAATCGAATATCAAGTTATAAATGTTCGTTGCGTATTTATGCCTATTTTGATTTTTAATGTTACCTAATTAATAAACAAACTAATCTATAAAAGTTATAATTGATAAAAAGTAAAAATAAAACAATTAAAAATAAATTGAGGCTGCCGGGACTCGAACCCGGGTCAGCCGGAAGAGATCTCAACGACTTAACACACACACGCATAACCACTCCGCCACTTGTTGTTTTCTGTCAACTCTAGGAGACAAATGAGCTTTATAGTCAATCATAGATCAACCGGTTGCGCCAACTGAAAATCGTAATCGGCTATTCAACCGTCCAAAATGTTTGATTAAACGCGAATTCTGGTTTATAACCGATGCACCGACGATTCTAATCAATTCAGACATTGAATTAACTTAAATTCTAATGATGATCGGTTTTATAACCGAAGATATTCAATACCTGAATTACTTCAATCAAAGACCTCTTTCGCGACTCAGAAACACTCTACAAACCCGCCATTTCATTTTCGTCATACACTCAGTTCATCAGAAACGTTTATTTTACTCGCCGGAAAAATTCTGCAGTTCGCCGGAAAACCGTATTTTTCATCAAAACGGTAAGTCTTTCAATACCGTCGTGGTCTAACAATTGTTAAGCTATTTCTAACTCAAACCTTTCAATTGAAATCGAATTCAGACGCTGTTATCGGATAATTCCAGTTCGCCGGAAAATTTCTGGAAATCTTTATTTTCATCTGTGAAACGGTAAGGACATTCAAACACTCTGTAAACGTTTGTTTAGCACTACAATTCCACGATTAGCTAATCAAAACGGTTACTTTGCTTGCTCAGTTGAAGTTCATAAAAACAGAGCCGACACCTTGCCAGAATTCTGTGATAAATCATTCACCGGTATGTTTACTTCTAAATATCGTTTCTGCCATTTCATATTAGTCTGTACAATGTTTATCAATCGAATTAAACAATATATAATGGTGTAATCGCAGTCTGTAATTTTGAAATGAAGAAGACGATGATAGTTTGATTATAAGTTTAATAAAATCTGGATATTATCTCGGGTTAGACACACAGTCCAGCGGTGGACTGTGTGCATATACATATCACACGCCGCGAGTTCGATCCCTGATACACGCACCCTCTATGTAATAAAAACGTTTTATTTTTCTAACTGAACCGGGTTAATTTACGTTAGTTGTTAAGTATAATAAAAATGTGTATATTAACCAAGTTAGACACACAGTCCAGCGGTGGACTGTGTGTAATGTTAAAGCACAGGTCCCGGGTTCGAGACCTGTTGGTGACACCGGTTCGAGGATTTAAAATGTTTTTGAAAATAAAAGAATTTTGAATAAACTAAATTAGTATATAAGTATAATTAAAAACAGAATTATTTCAGGTTAGACACGTAGCTCAGTTGGTAGAGCTGCGTGCACGCGTACGGGAGGTCTCGGGTTCGAGCCTCACCCAGCGCATGTATTTACACAATAAACCGGTCAAACAATCAACAAGTCAAACGGTCAACGGTCAGCGAAAAAGTCAACACATTTTTATATTTTTATTTATTTAATTTAATTTAAAAATCAATTAAAAATACTTAAAAATAATGTTTTTAAAGATAGGAAATAGCCTTAAACTCACAAAAATATATCTAAAAAGCCTATTAAAATTATTAATAAAATCCACTCATTTACCATATTTTCCGTTATTATTTAGGTTAGTAATTCTCGTTGTTCAACTCTTCCAACTCCTGCGCATCTCACCATCTCCAATCAAACGCACCCAATGTGAGTGAATCTTTACAAATTCCCCGTTTTAATCACGTTTTGGGGTGTATCATGTGTCTTGCCATTTATTATACTTAAATCATTGTGCATACGTCATACCATGAACAAATGTGTATTCAGTTTGATTCAATTGATTGTGTGGTTATTGTTAGATTTAATTCATTATTTTCAGTACATGCAATTTCATAGGCCGCCACTCCCCATTACATTATGAGCGTTGAGCATGTTCCCCATTACATTATGAGCGTGAACCTGGCGTGCCAACATACGATCGGCTCCGTTTGATTGAGCCTTGATCGCACAGACATTTATCATTTTCAGTACATGCAATACGATCGGCTCTGTTTGATTGAGCCTTGATCGCACAGTTTCATTATGTTATCTATTTATGCAAGTTGTTATGTTATGGTATGCTGTTGGTATGTTATTGTATGTTATAGTTTGTGGTTAACATTGTTACTGATTGATTATTTTCATTTGCTCACTTATGATTATGCACAATTTTTCCTTGATAAAATAACAAGAAAATCAATTATAAATGTTTAACTAACAAGGTTCACTCGCCAACTTATATTGACCCCAAAACCCCCATTTTTACACATGATACAGGTGAACCAGCTGCAGCCAGAAACACATAGGATTGGCCTAGAAGAATAAAATGGTTTAGAGCTTGGAATTGTTTTGTTTGGTTATTTTCTTTGTATTGTATGGACATGTTTGGATTATTGGGAATGTAATTTTGACTTTAATAAATATGAAACATATTAGTAAATATCATGAGCTTTGGTGATAACCCAATTATGCCCCGACTCTTATTCCGCTGCGGGTCGGGCGTGACAGATTGGTATCAGAGCCATGACTATAGGGATATAGGATAGGTTATTAGACCCTTAGAGCCTATACTATAGTTGTTTAGAAATTTTTAAGATTTTTGTGTGTTACATGCCAAATTTCATGATGATTATATGTTCTATGTTAAATGTTACATTCAATGTTATGCAAGCATGTTCATAAGTATATATTATCGTATAATGCCTATCATGAATCATATTCTCATAACATATCATATTCATGAAAGCACACACCACATCATTTTCATGATTGCTTTTACAATGATTTTTGTGTTTTCAAATCTCATCAAAGTGAGTTCTCATGACGGGCATGTAGTAACTGGAAGGGTACCAGTACCGGTAGTCGGAACGTCCTGTCTAGGCTGGCATTCGTATAAATCCAAAATAAAGGACCAGTTTGCCTATCTGGGGACTAACGATGAGAGTACGAAGTACCTATTAGGCCAAAGCATGCTATACCAAACGTCGTGTGAGCTAACCCCACTTTGAGTTGTCATTGTGTCTACACCTGGACACATTCCGACCATACATCTCGAAAACATATTTTGTGGTTTGCATTCGGGTGATGCGAGTGTTAAAACACCAATACTAATGTGAATCCTACCAAGCCAATAGCCATGGGGGCCCACATGACTATACAGGTGAAGGTATGGGGGACATTTGAGGCCCAACATGAGCAAACCCAAGACATCCTATGGATGTAGTTGCATTATTGATATTTATGTTATTTTCATTTCTTAAAGACACATGACACCTAAAAAGACTCCATAAACTCACAATCTTCTTATGTATGTTCCTGTAGATGTCGGTTAGACAACAACGAGGGGGTAAAAGATCAGGAAGGTCTCACGAACGCTTGGCCGCACAAATCGCGAAACAAATGGCCACGGTGCTTCCTGACATTGTGGTTCAAGTACAACAAGCCCTCGCTACAAATCCTACTAACCCTCCCCAACAACATGACCAGAACATCGGCAACCCTCCTACCAGCAAGTGCTCATACAAACATTTTAAGTCTTGCGATCCTCCTAAATTTGAAGGGACTGAAGGTGTCACTGCTCTCCTCCATTGGTTTGAGGAAATGGAAAACACCTTCCTCAACTGCGATTGTCCTGAGGATCGCAAGGTTCGATACGCCACCGGGAGACTATTTGGGGTAGCTCTCACCTGGTGGAATACTGAAAAGGGGAAGAGGGGAATTGATGATGCAATGGCCTTAACATGGGAGGAGTTAAGGGAAATCATGACTAGGCGTTTCTGTCCTAGGAGTGAAATTAAAAAGTTGGAGGACGAATTTCATTCTTTGAAGCAGAAGGAGGGAGATCATGCTTCCTACAACAGGAGGTTCTTAGAGTTGAACCATATGGTTCCTAATTTGTTTACCCCAACTTATCATTTGATCGAGCATTATATTCGAGGACTTCCCTCGAAAATTCAAGATTCAGTTCTCAGCACTTCATCAGCAACACTTGAAGCTGCTATGGAGCTAGCGACTGAACTTACCGAGAATTGAATTCGCAACGGTAAGTTTAAAGAAGAGAAAAAGAAAGCCCCTATTGAGGGACAAACTTCAAACCATACCATCTCCTCCTCTAAGTTTGCTAACAAGAGGAAGCGCAACACCAGAAACTTCGCGGTCACTCAAACCAATTTCCCTATTCCTGCTGCACCCATTACCCAAGTCGCCCCTTCACGTGCACCATACAAAAGACCATACTCTGGCCCGTTACCAAAATGCAACCGTTGTCAATACCACCATTCTCCTGATCATCCTTGCCAATATTGCACCGGCTGTGGTTGCGCAGGTCATACTGTTCAAGCCTGCCGCATGCCTCAGCGAACGAACCGCCACCAGCTTTCAACCCAAACCCACCAACAAATAATGGGTCAAGCCCAACAACCCCTACTATTACCACCCACCCAACATTTAGCCCAAACATATTACCAACCCAACTATCCTATGGTACAACCTATGCGGGCTTGCTACAATTGTGGACACCCAAGCCATTTTAGAAACACTTGTCCAAGGCTGGTAAACATTATTCATGCTCAGGACCAAGCCAATCCGGTGAATCAAGCGAACCAAGCTCCTCCACCTGCAAGAGGAAGAGCTTTCAACATTAACGCTAATCAGGCTAGAGCTGACGGCAATGTGGTTAACGGTACGTTCCTTATTAATGGTCGATATGCATCCATGTTGTTTGATACTGGCGCGGATAAAAGTTTTGTGTCCTTAGAGTTTGAACCTATCTTAAACCAAAATCGTGATAAGCTCATGGAATCCATAACAGTAGAAGTTGCTGACGGGAAACCGGTCTCATTGAACTCTATTATACGTAATTGCACTCTTACTCTAAACGACCATAATTTTCTAGTTGACCTTATTCCTATGAAGTTGGGAAGATTTGATATCATAATCGGTATGGACTGGATTAGTCAACATCAGGCAGAAGTTGTATGTCGCGAAAAATTTATACGTATTCCTCTTTCAAACGGTCAGACTCTTCGAATCTTTGGAGAAACCTCGTCGAAAGGGCTCAGCTTAATGTCTTGTCTTCAAGCTCAAAAATATCTTCGAAAGAATTATGTCGCGTTTTTAGCTCATATCATCAAAAAGGGAACCATGGAGAAGAAACTTGAAGACATTCCAGTAGTAAAAGATTTCCTGCAAGTTTTTCCTGACGACATTTCAGGACTTCCTCCAGTTAGAGAAGTCGAATTCCGTATTGAACTTATACCTGGTGCTACACCAGTTGCAAAGTCTCCTTATTGGTTGGCCCCCTCTAAAATGCAAGAGCTAGCCAGTCAATTGCAAGAGTTGACTGACAAGGGATTCATACGTCCTAGCTCCTCGCCTTGGGGTGCACCTGTCCTTTTTGTAAAGAAGAAAGATGGATCGTTTCGCATGTGCATCGACTACAGAGAACTCAACAAGTTAACAATCAAGAATCGCTATCCATTACCTCGCATTGATGATCTTCTTGACCAACTTCAAGGTGCCAGCTGCTTTTCAAAAATCGACCTTCGATCTGGTTATCATCAACTTAGAGTGCATGAAGAAGACGTCCCAAAGACCGCTTTTCGAACTCGTTATGGTCATTATGAATTCATGGTTATGCCATTTGGTTTAACCAACGCTCCAGCTGTCTTCATGGATCTAATGAACAGAGTCTGCAAACCTTATCTCGATCGTTTTGTTATAGTCTTCATCGACGACATCCTCATTTATTCAAAGTCTGAGTCTGATCATGAGCGACATCTTCGACTCATCCTTACACTTTTGGAGAATGAAAAGCTTTATGCCAAATTCTCCAAATGCGAATTCTGGTTAAAAGAGGTGCAATTCCTCGGACATGTAGTCAATGACAAGGGAATATATGTCGACCCCTCAAAGATCAAAGCGGTACAAGAATGGCAAGCGCCACGTACACCAACTGAAGTAAGATCTTTTCTTGGTTTGGCTGGTTATTATCGTCGTTCATCTCAAACTTCTCTCGCATTGCTGTACCACTCACGGCTTTAACTCATAAGGGAAAACCTTTCATATGGGGACCCAAACAAGAAGAAGCTTTCCAAACCCTTAAACAAAAGCTCTGTGATGCACCAATCCTCACTCTGCCTGAAGGTTGTGATGACTTCGTGGTTTATTGTGACGCGTCGGGGCAAGGACTAGGCTGTGTCCTAATGCAAATGGGAAAGGTTATAGCTTATGCTTCGAGACAACTCAAGACTCATGAGAATAACTACACCCACCCATGACCTAGAACTTGGAGCCGTTGTGTTCGCTCTTAAGATATGAAGACATTATCTCTACGGTACTAAGTGTGAAATATACACTGACCACAAGAGTCTTCAACATATCTTCAATCAAAAGGAGTTAAACATGAGGCAATGAAGATGGGTCGAACTTCTAAATGACTACGACTGTGAAATTCGGTACCACCCTGGCAAGGCAAATGTGGTGGCTGATGCACTTAGTCGAAAGGGTTATGCGAACTCCATTCGTCTTCTATGTTCGCAAATCATAACTGACATTAAAGATCAAATTCGAGAAGCCCAACATGTTTCAGTAACGGAAGATGATGTACGAAAGGAGATGTCCTGTGGAGCTGAACTTAAAATTGAAACTAAATCTGACGGTATTCTGTACTATCTAGATCGTATATGGATTCCTGACCACAACAATCTTCGTGAAATTCTTATGAATGAAGCTCACAAAACGTGATACTCTATACACCCAGGAGCCGATAAGATGTATCAAGACCTACGATATACCTATTGGTGGCCTGGAATGAAAAAGGATATTGCTGTTTTTGTTTCTAAGTGCCTTACATGTTCCAAGGTGAAAGCTGAACACCAAAGACCCTCAGGACTTCTGGTCCAACCTGAAATACCTGTATGGAAGTGGGAAAATATAACCATGGACTTCATTACCGGGTTACCTCGCACTTCTGATGGGTATGACACTATATGGGTAATCATTGACCGACTTACAAAATCAACTCACTTTATTCCTATCCGCGAAGATTTCAAGAACGAAAAGCTAGCTCGTATTTATATCAACGAAATCGTAAGCCAACATGGTGTACCGTTAAGCATTATTTCAGATCGTGATGGTCGTTTCACTTCACGAACATGGCAAGCAGTACAAGCCGCTTTGGGTACGCGATTAGATCTCAGTACCGCTTATCATCCTCAAACTGATGGACAATCTGAACGCACCATTCAAACTCTTGAAGATATGCTTCGAGCATGTGTCATAGACTTCAAGGGAAATTGGGACGCTCATCTACCATTAGTTGAATTTTCGTACAACAACAGCTATCATTCAAGCATCGGCATGGCACCTTTTGAAGCCTTATATGGTCGTAAGTGCCGATCTCCAGTATGTTGGCACGAAATTGGGGAAGCTCAAATCACTGGTCCATAATTGATCCAAGAAACCACAGACAAGATCCATCAAATCCGAAACAATCTTCTAGCGGCTCAAAGTCGTCAAAAGAGTTATGCAGATAAACGACGGAAGCCTTTAGAGTTTAACATTGGTGATCATGTACTTCTAAAAGTATCACCGTGGAAGGGAGTAGTTCGTTTTGGTCAAAAAGGCAAGCTAGCACCACGCTACGTATGACCTTTCAAGATACTCGAAAGAGTAGGACCTGTATCATACAAGCTTGATCTACCAGAAGAACTCAACAGGATTCATCCCACATTCCACGTATCAAACTTGAAGAAGTGCCTCGCTGATGAAAACCTCCACATTCCTCTGGAAGATATTCAGATTGATGAATCGATGCATTTTATTGAAAGACCAGTAGAGATCATGGATTTCGGAGAAAAACGTCTACGACGAAGTCGCATTCCAATTGTTAGGGTACGCTGGGAGTCGAAACGGAGACCTGAGTTTACTTGGGAACGTGAAGACTCAATGCGTGAAAAATACCCGCATCTTTTTCCTACTACTTCTACTACTTAAATTTCGGGACGAAATTCCTAAAAGTAGGGAATACTGTAACATTTGTCGAAAACGGGTTTTCCAAACCCGCTCCATTTGTAATCGAATATCAAGTTATAAATGTTCGTTGCGTATTTATGCCTATTTTGATTTTTAATGTTACCTAATTAATAAACAAGCTAATCTATAAAAGTTATAATTGATAAAAAGTAAAAATAAAACAATTAAAATAAACTGAGGCTGCCGGGACTCGAACCCGGGTCAGCCGGAAGAGATCTCAACGACTTAACACACACACACGCATAACCACTCCGCCACTTGTTGTTTTCTGTCAACTCTAGGAGACAAATGAGCTTTATAGTCAATCATAGATCAACCGGTTGCTCCAACTGAAAACCATAATCGGCTATTCAACCGTCCAAAATATTTGATTAAACGCGAATTCTGGTTTATAACCGATGCACCGACGATTCTAATCAATTCAGACATTGAATTAACTTAAATTCTAATGATGATCGGTTTTATAACCGAAGATATTCAATACCTGAATTACTTCAATCAAAGACCTCTTTCACGACTCAGAAACACTCTACAAACCCGCCATTTCATTTTCGTCATACACTCAGTTCATCAGAAACGTTTATTTTACTCGCCGGAAAAATTCTGCAGTTCGCCGGAAAACCGTATTTTTCATCAAAACGGTAAGTCTTTCAATACCGTCGTGGTCTAACAATTGTTAAGCTATTTCTAACTCAAACCTTTCCATTGAAATCGAATTCAGACGCTGTTAGCGGATAATTCCAGTTCGCCGGAAAATTTCTAGAAATCTTTATTTTCATCTGTGAAACGGTAAGGACATTCAAACACTCTGTAAACGTTTGTTTAGCACTACAATTCCACGATTAGCTAATCAAAACGGTTATTTTGCTTGCTCAGTTGAAGTTCATAAAAACAGAGCCGACACCTTGCCGGAATTCTGTGATAAATCATTCACCGGTATGTTTACTTCTAAATATCGTTTCTGCCATTTCATATTAGTCTGTACAATGTTTATCAATCGAATTAAACAAGATATAATGGTGTAATCGCAGTCTGTAATTTTGAAATGAAGAAGACGATGATAGTTTGATTATAAGTTTAATAAAATCTGGATATTATCTCGGGTTAGACACACAGTCCAGCGGTGGACTGTGTGCATATACATATCACACGCCGCGAGTTCGATCCCTGATACACGCACCCTCTATGTAATAAAAACGTTTTATTTTTCTAACTGAACCGGGTTAATTTACGTTAGTTGTTAAGTATAATAAAAATGTGTATATTAACCAAGTTAGACACACAGTCCAGCGGTGGACTGTGTGTAATGTTAAAGCACAGGTCCCGGGTTCGAGACCTGTTGGTGACACCGGTTCGAGGATTTAAAATGTTTTTGAAAATAAAAGAATTTTGAATAAACTAAATTAGTATATAAGTATAATTAAAAACAGAATTATTTCAGGTTAGACACGTAGCTCAGTTGGTAGAGCTGCGTGCACGCGTACGGGAGGTCTCGGGTTCGAGCCTCACCTAGCGCATGTATTTACACAATAAACCGGTCAAACAATCAACAAGTCAAACGGTCAACGGTCAGCGAAAAAGTCAACACATTTTTATATTTTTATTTATTTAATTTAATTTAAAAATCAATTAAAAATACTTAAAAATAATGTTTTTAAAGATAGGAAATAGCCTTAAACTCACAAAAATATATCTAAAAAGCCTATTAAAATTATTAATAAAATCCACTCATTTACCATATTTTCCGTTATTATTTAGGTTAGTAATTCTCATTGTTCAACTCTTCCAACTCCTGCGCATCTCACCATCTCCAATCAAACGCACCCAATGTGAGTGAATCTTTACAAATTCCCCGTTTTAATCACGTTTTGGGGTGTATCATGTGTCTTGCCATTTATTATACTTAAATCATTGTGCATACGTCATACCATGAACAAATGTGTATTCAGTTTGATTCAATTGATTGTGTGGTTATTGTTAGATTTAATTCATTATTTTCAGTACATGCAATTTCATAGGCCGCCACTCCCCATTACATTATGAGCGTTGAGCATGTTCCCCATTACATTATGAGCGTGAACCTGGCGTGCCAACATACGATCGGCTCCGTTTGATTGAGCCTTGATCGCACAGACATTTATCATTTTCAGTACATGCAATACGATCGGCTCCGTTTGATTGAGCCTTGATCGCACAGTTTCATTATGTTATCTATTTATGCAAGTTGTTATGTTATGGTATGCTGTTGGTATGTTATTGTATGTTATAGTTTGTGGTTAACATTGTTACTGATTGATTATTTTTATTTGCTCACTTATGATTATGCACAATTTTTCCTTGATAAAATAACAAGAAAATCAATTATAAATGTTTAACTAACAAGGTTCACTCGCCAACTTATGTTGACCCCAAAACCCCCATTTTTACACATGATACAGGTGAACCAGCTGCAGCCAGAAACACATAGGATTGGCCTAGAAGAATAAAATGGTTTAGAGCTTGGAATTGTTTTGTTTGGTTATTTTCTTTGTATTGTATGGACATGTTTGGATTATTGGGAATGTAATTTTGACTTTAATAAATATGAAACATATTAATAAATATCATGAGCTTTGGTGATAACCCAATTATGCCCCGACTCTTATTCCGCTGCGGGTCGGGGTGTGACATTCGTGATATGTGAATTTTGATAAGTAAACATGTTACAACCCAAAAGTGGTTAAAACGGTAAATGGGTCGAGTGTACTCACGGTTTTGCCAAGCGTTCCACTTAAGAAATCCCGAGAGCTTTGTTGTGATATTTAGAGTTTGGCACCTTGTCCTTCTACAAGAAGCACATAGGCATTAGTTAGGAGTGTAACGGTAGATTTTGATTATTCGATCAAGATTACAGAAATAAAGGTTAAAGTATTATGTATGAAAATATTCACTAAGACATAGCACTTGTTCTTGACACTATGATAACCCGAAAAGGGGTTAATATGGTTTCATAGGTTCAAGACCTATTAGAATCGTGATAAGGAACTATGTACTTTAGTGATAAACTTAATAACTTGATAGGTGATTATTTAGTCATTATCAATGTTTCGGTTTTAGGATAGTATTATAGTCCATAGTATATACATATTCATATAATATCATATAGGAGGTGGGAGGATGAACCATCCACTTTGGTACCTCTAAGTATTCAAGTAAGTCAAGCATGGAGGTAGGATGATGAACATCCATTTAACCTCGTTATATGATTCACCACTTCACGAGTTGCCATAGACAACACGGAGGGTCATGAATGATAGCAATACAAAAGTGAAATGACGAGAATGGTAAGTATGTCACCATGATTTCAAGTAACCAAATGAATACAACCCGGAGAGCACACGAGGACACATGTCAACGGCTAGTCGGGGTTGTGACACTTTAAAACTAGCAAACTACTTGAGATAATGATGAAAATCATCAAGTGATGTGTGGTCTCAAAGTTTAGGATAGCCAAGGCTAACCAAGGTGGACACACATGAATAAGTTATGAACTTGCATCACTTGTGAGCTTAAAGCTCTATGAAAACAGAATTTTTGTGAGGTTTACACCTCTTGTATGAATGTCTCAACCTTGTTTTTAAGCCTAACCAACCACAAGAAGTGTTGTAAGCATTCAGACATAAGTTTGAGATGAGATAAACTCAAGTTGGATGAACATAAACAAATTTTAAAAGATTTTGAAAACAAACAGAAAGTTTATGGACATTTTCGGGGCATTTCAAGGTCTGGATTCTCCATGGAGAACCCTAGGAACTCAATCCAAATATTATCCAAGTACGTAGGAAGAAGAATGAGGTCATTTCGTTGAGTATTGAGTGAGTTATGCTCACTTTTGCACAAGGTATACAATCTGCCCGAATTCAGCAACTTGGAGTGTTCTTGAGAGGATTTAGAAGAGATGAATGAGTTGTGAAAGTGGAAAATGGGTGGAGAATGCTTGGGTTTTATAGAGGGATGATTAGGGTTAGTTAGGGGGTGTTTAATGAGCTTTGGAGGTGATTGGAGGGTATTAGAAGTGTGGGATTCGTGCAAATGCGCGAGTTTAAACGATTCTACCCGCCCAGATGCTGATGAGGACCGCATCCACTCCCCCATGCGGTCCGCATGGGGGTTTGGTCTGGGTAAAAATTTGATTTTTTTGTTATTTTGTTCAATTGGAGGGGTTTTGGTGCATTTCTAAGGCACTTTTTGACTTGTTAATGTAACATAAGGTCATGTAACATGTACTAATGCATATGAAAGTATAATGTAATCGAGATCGAGTATAAACACCGAGTATGATGCGTAAACAAATGTATAAATGTCGCATATGAAGTATGCATAACATATGAGTGTTGTGTATAATCAAGTATTTCACGTATTCGAGTATGTGTATCAAGTGTATGTATTGTATGAACAAGTATAATAAGTATGAACGTGTATAACAATTATAATGATAAACATGTTTATTCCATTACGAATCAAGTCTCGATTACAACGTTTACAATGAAAAGATGAATATGAATACAAAGGTTTCCTGAAATAGAATTACAACACGAGCTTGCTATAAATAGAAAGTAAGGAAAACACGAGGCGTTACATGTCACACCCCAACCGATGGCGGAATCATCGGGGTAGTGGCACTAGGCGAATCAGATTGATCAAGAGATTCCATAACAATTAATTCAAAGACAATAATCAACATTTAAATATCCCATACTATCAAACTCATACAATCTTCAAACAACCATTACAATTCAACAAAAATCTCTCAAATACAACATCTGATCCGATCTTCCCTAGATTTATTACACTTGGAACTAAAACATAACAAAACAAACTAAGCAATACTAAATCCAAGCATCCAAGCTAATCCTCAACCTGTTACATACGTTAAAATACAAGTCAATACAATTAAGTAAAGGTGAGCATACAGGTTTAGTAATACTAGCATAATAGAGAAAGCCGTTCGCGAAATAATCTAACTACAATCATGATACACAAAAACACTTCACACAACATAGGCTCATTTCTCATGCTAACTACCGTGACAAGGCTTACGCGTCCATCCTAACTAGACCCCGTCGGGTGTTAGCCAAACTATAGTACCATAAGAGGAGGCAAGTTAACGAAAACAAGTCCTAGTCACATGTTTCTAGTATCAGTATTCGAGCATATACAATCAGATTATTCGCGGTGATAAATACTTTTGAATTGGTGATGTGATTTGATATAGGGACGTATGTAACACCCAAAAAGTGCATTAAAGCGAAAATGGGTCAAGTATACTCATGTGGGTGCGTTTTAGGTGAGACGAGGGATCTAAAGAGTCGTGAAGAGCGCCGGATCAGCCTGCATACGCGAACGGAAGTGCATCAGTCTCCGAAAAGGTGAAAAGTGAAGTTTGGTTTGGACAGTAGGCAAGTTCGGACGAACTTGTAAGAATTTAGTAAGATTAGAGTCAAGTTCGGTCAAACTTGTGAGGAAATTCTTAATGAAAAGACAAGTTCGGGCGAACTTGCTTAGTTTCTTAGGAAACTAGACAGGTTCGGTCGAACTTGTGAGAGATTTGGTGAACAGAACCCAAGTTCGGTCGAACTTGACCATATGGGTGCAAGTTCGGTCGAACTTGACCAGGGAGTTGGTGATTCTTGAGCGAACTTGATGTTTTCGGGTCCAAAATCTTGCGTTTTCGCGTCGTTTGCTGAGTAAATCGAGTGCCCATCCCTCCAACCTTAAGCCAATGAGTAAAACTTAGGCTGGAAAGGTCTTTTCGAGCGAACTTAGCCATTTTACAGAAACTCGGGCTAATCTGGGCGAACTTGAAGGTTCGTACGGGTTAGTCTAGCTTGTGTAAAGTGACGATTTCGTCCTTGTGCTTCCGGATTGAGATTCTAGCTTCGACAACGCCTCGTTCCACTCAAAAGTGAAGAAACATACGTCATTAGTCCGAAAATGGTGTAAAAATCAATGCTTTAAAGGTTTTACCCAGATCTAAGTAAAGATCTGAGTGAAAAACAGAATTTTTATAAAAAAAGATGAAGATTTTCGTAAACAGAAGAGATTTGATGAAAACGAAGGCAATCCTGGTGCCAAAATCGTTGTAAAACGTTGTGAAACGTTGATAAACATCGCTGTAGTTGAAATCGGTTTGATTCTTACTTAGAAAACAGAAAGTTTCGGGTTTGAGTGCTCTGGGCGAACTTGCAGCAAGTTCAAATAAGAGAATGGGGCTGGGTATTTATAGGTGAAGGCAAAATGGAGAGCTGGTGGAGTCAAGTTACGGCCGAACTTGTACAAATTTGTACAAGTTCGCGCGAACTTGTAGGAATATGAGAGGGAAATAGCCCAGTTCGACCGAACTTGACCTCCCTGAGGTGAAGTTCGAGCGAACTTGAGGTTTAGGAAGGATTAACTGGGCCAATCAAGTTCGGCCGAACTTGGTAACACCAAGTCGAGCGAACTTGACCTAAAAGTTGGGTTTTCTTTGTTTATTTTGCGTTAAGAGTTCGTTTGGCTATTCGGTTCGTATTAGTTAGTTATATTAAGCGTTATAATTGATATAATAGTGCGATTTAGCGATTCGAGTGCGCGAAAATGCGATAGCGAGCGTAATAATAACCACACACACACATAACACATAAATAACATAAAAACCACATAAATAACTGCGATTTGCAATGCGATGAGATTAGCGATGCGATTTAATAAGCGATTAGATGCGATATAACATACATAATCATAATTAATTAACATAAACTTCATTAATAAGCGAATCTTGGATTTAAAAGGATAGATACAATCGGTAACAAAGAAAAAGATAACAACGAATTTCCGAGTTGTTACATTATAGTCTCCCCTCCTTTAGGAAATTTCGTCCGAAATTTAGGATGATGCAACGAAGAGGTGCAGATACTTAGTCTTCATATCACTCTCGAGTTCCAAGTTAAACCGGCGCCACGTTTCCCTTCCCAACGAACTTTTACGATAGGGATCCGACTGCGCCGTAGCTGCTTGACTCTCGGTCCATGATTTCACCGGGTTTTTCCACAAAATGCAACGTCTCATTGATTTAAAGATCTTCGAGCGGAACTTGAAGTCCTTCTTCGGCTAGACATTTCTTGAGATTTGAAACATGGAAAACGGGATGAACATTGTTGAGCGTTTGAGGTAGGTCCAGTCGAGATATGCTACCTTGCCAATCCTTTCCAAGATTTTGAAAGGACCCACGTAGCGAGGAGCGAGTTTGCCTTTCTTACCGAAACGAAAACGCCTTTCCAAGGGGATACCTTGAGAAGTACATGATCACCTATATTAAATTCCAAGGGCTTGCGTCTTTTGTCCGCGTAGCTCTTTTGCCGGCTTCGTGCTTTGAGGAGATTATCACGTATTTGTAGGATCTTGTCCGTTGTCTATTGTATTAGCTCGGGACCGGTAATATGCACGTCTCCAATCTCGTGCCAACAAATAGGCGAACGACACTTACGACCATACAATGCTTCAAATGGAGCCATTTGAATACTAGCGTGATAACTATTGTTGTTCGAGAATTCAACCAAGGGTAATTGCGAATCCCAATTGCCGCCAAAATCGATTACGCATGACCGAAGCATATCTTCCAAGATTTGGATAGTACGTTCGGTTTGACCATCAGACTAAGGATGAAAAGCGGTGCTAAGATTAAGCTGAGTGCCAAGAGCGGATTGAAAGGTTTGCCAAAGGCGAGAGGTGAAACGAGCATCGGATCAGAGATAATATCAAGAGGAGTACCATGGCGACTAATGATTTCATCCGTGTAGATACGAGCCAATTTTCGACTTTGTAATCTTCACGAATAGCGAGAAAATCCGTGGATTTGGTCAATCGGTCAATGATGACCCAAATGTTGTCATGACCAGACGAAGTACGAGGCAATTTCGTAATGAAATCCATGGCTATGCTTTCCCATTTCCAGATAGGAATTTCTGGTTGTTCGAGCAAACCAGAGGGACGTTGATGTTCTGCCTTGACTTTGGATCACGTAAGGCATTTGGACACGTAAAGGGCGATATCACGTTTCATTCCAGGCCACCAATAGAATGCACGCAAATCGTGGTACATTTTATCAGCTCCGGGATGAACGGAGTATCGGGATTTGTGGGCTTCATTCATCAGAGTAGACCGAAGACTGAGACGATCAGGAATCCAAATACGGCTATGGTAGTAAAGAATACCAAATTTTAAACCGAAAGCACAAATTCATATATTAAAGTCGTGATATTCAAAAAAGGATATCCACAATCAACCTAGAACCATACAAACATATTACATTGAAACGTATTATGGTAAGAATATCATTAATAGTGAGAGCCTGGTCGATATCAGTTCGATTCCAAGTAAAGTGAACCGTTCGGGTTGTTGTGATCGAAATTCAATAACCAAATGTTTAACCACAAACGAAGAACTAAAAGTATGAAATAAGAACCATAACGGAGTAAGTAGCAACCGTAATGTGAGTTCACATTGTAATACATGATCTGAATATGAAAGCAAATGGAAAAGTTGTTTTTTGATTACCTGCTTTTGTTTTAAGGTTGGTGCTTGATACTAAGAAATCTCAAACAAGAAAGAGGCAGAATATTCAACAAACTTAAACATATAATGTCATTTAGGGCTCAAGCATACAAAAAGCTCAATAAACAAGTATCAAAACTTCAATCCGTATAATATACATAAACTTATTGCTCAATGGACAACCCTTCATTAATCCTTAACATTTCTTTTGATACCAACCTAACACATTTTCCTCTATCTTAAATATTTTTTATATTAAGGTTTGTACCTTCTACATGTTTATATGACTATGTTAAAATTAGAGCTACACTCTTCCATCTAACAGTAAGATTTAACTTTGTTAGTGTCGAGGCAGGGCCGTCTCTGAAAATCACAAAATTTAAAAAAAAAAAAAATGGCCCTGTGCAAGATAAAAAATTTGGTCCCTATTCACAAATATTCATACATTCAAACCCAGGAAAATGGACAAATTACGCCACAAAATCACAAATTCAAAATTCTGAAAACACTCAAAACTTTGATCATAAATACATGGCTTTTAAGAAAAAGAAATTTAATAACATATAGATTTCTTTAGATATATATAAAATTTATAAATTTTTTCGGGCTTATTTTAATTTGGGTCCAGAGTTGAGAAACACGGAATTAAAACCAGGGTGATTGGTGCGCTTTCTCTATGATGATGGAGAATTACTCCTTTGTTTTTCCTCTTGAACCTAGATCTGCAACGAAGAAGAGAGAAAAGTGGGATGTAAGGACAGTCGATAAGAGTAGATACCCTATTTCCAGCTACAAAAAGTATAAGACATGGGGAACCCTAACCTCAATGGGCCAAGCCAGTTAGGGGTTGTCTCTACAAGCCCACAACCTAGTGTAGTGTAAACTATAACCGCTGGTCTTCGCGGGTTAGTACGCAATGATAATAAATATTAATATAAAAGACAATAAGTAATAGAAATGTTCGGATCGTTCGGGTTGGATCGAATACCATACCCCATTAAGAGTGGTCGTCCACCCAACACTTGCTTTGAACCGGCTCTGTGTCGGGGACAAAAAGAGAAAAATGAAAAGCAAAGAGTGCCTTGACAAAAACAAAAAGATTACATACTAAAATCCATATTTTCGACAAATAACAGGGTTGGCAAACAAAATTTGCTCGTAATATTATAATATTTTTTATATAAACCCGTAGACCACCATACCTGTACATTAATTAAAATAACATTAACAATGGATATTCGCCGACTGTCAATTTCTTATAGTTTATAATCATCGTGTCGTCCATAGCTACGCATGGGTTTTCACATTTACTTGACAATACACTAATCCAATAAAAACTTTGTTGTAGATTTTAATGTTTCTTAATTTATTAATTCGATGTGCTATTTTTTTAAACTCAAGCCAATATCAAACGATACTATTTTTGTATAATATATGATAATTTAAATTATAAGAAATTAACAAACTAAAAACGAAAAAAAAAGAAGTTTTCCCTATAATAAATTTTTATTTCCCAATTTTTTTTAATTAAGCAATCACATTAATATAAAAAAATTTGTCAAGTTCATCAATACAGAAGGTAGACGGACAACAAGCTGCGCCAGCATCCCATTCTGAATATATGGTAATTCAAATTACAAGAAATTAATAAAGAGTAAATTGTCATTTTTCATCCCTGAGGTTTGGGCACATTTGCCATTTTCGTCCAAAATGACACTTGTAACTCCGACACCGTCTCCGGCACAACCTGCAACTCCGGCACCGTCTCCGGCACAATCACACCTACAACTCTGGCAAAAACCTGCAAGTCCGGCACCATCTCTGGCACAACCTGCAACTCCGACGCACCTGCAATCTCCGGCAGTTGCAGGTTTGTGCTGGAGTTGCAGGTTTGTACCAGAGACGGTGGCCGGACTTGAGGTTGTGCCGTAGTTGCAGGTTTGCCGGAGACGGTGCCGGAGTTGCAGGTTGTGCCGGAGACGGTGCCAGAGTTACAAGTGTAATTTTGGATGAAAATGACAATGTGCCCAAATCTCAGGGACGAAAATGGCATTTTACTCTTTCAAAAATATACCATCTAACGTTATAAAGTAACTAGGTTAGCAATTTGGACGAAAATGGCAAAAAGTTACAAAGTTGGGGCAAATTGTACAAAAATTCATTTAAAAAATAGCAAATGTACCCAAACATAAGGGAAAAATGACATTACTCTATATTTTATAGTAATAACAACATTTATCAAAAAAATAAAAATAAATGTAAAAACCAATTGCCCAATCACATCATTACAACACTCTTTTTAGTCTTTTTTTTGTTTTTAATTATTACTATTACTACTATTATATTATTATCATATTATTATTATGATTATTTTATATGATTTATATGATAACATATATAGTTTTATTTAAAAATATTATTGAAAAAACATTTATTTACAAATAATTTTTGAATGAACTCGGTTTTAATAAAATCTATATCGGCAATGTTAAAAAAGAGTTAACAAGGTTGGTAAATTTTTCTAAAAGTTAATGTGAAACAATGATTATTTATCTAGAGTTTCACTAATGGAACGCTACATGGTTTAGAAATAAGTACATAAGGCTTCCTAGGCTCATTCGGAAATGTTTTACTCCTTGGTTGGTCAGGTGCACTACAAAAACATGGTGATTATGCCAGAGGTAAATTTTTGATTGCGAACAAGTTTAATGTATCGTTCATGTTTTACTGATGAAAATAGAACATTTCGACTGTTTTCGCTTGAAGACCCTCATCATTCCAGAAACAACTTATAACAATAATGAGAAAATGGATAGCTGACTGAAGAATATATTTGAATCACGTCAAATATGTATAATTTTGATAGAACAACCTCCTATTTCTATTATAAATAACCTCGGTATATAAATTATTAAATGATAATAATTTTGTAAAAAAAGTACTTAATTTTATATAGCTTTTGTTTACAGCTAAATATAATTTTCTAAATATAACTAAAGATTGAATAATTAGTTATAATAATAAGTAAGCAGTAATAAGCTAATCACTAAATAAGATTAAAAAGACAACAAAAGGATAAAAGATTAAAAACTTACAAAAATTGTTAACTAAAAGACCAAAATAGACTTAAAAACAAATAAAATTATTAATTGTTTTGATGTTTTCATAGGTGATGGGTGTAATTAGTAATTATGGGGTGTATATAGAATGAGTCTTTTAACATATCTTTGTCCACTTTTCCATAGTCAATGACTCTGCTTTTACATCTTCTGTTATTTCTATTTTTCTATCTTTATTTTTAAACGTTTGATGCAGGTGATGAGTGTAATTAGTAATTATGGGGGTGTAATACAAGTGTCATTTTGGATAAAAATAGCAAATGTGCCTAACCAAGGACAAAATGGCAATTTACTCTTTCAAAAATAACCCGTTAACTTATAAAGTAACTAAGTTAGACATTGGACGAAAATGGCTAAAAGTACAAACGTGAAGGCTAACATGGATACTAACTGTCATTTTGGACGAAAATGAAAATGTGCCCAACTAAGGACGAAAATGACAATTTACTCTAACATAATAAACACAAAGAAAAGTATTCCCTATAATAACATAAAATTACATCTAGTTTTAGATATTGATATAATATATGATAATTAAATTATAAGAAATTAACAAAATAAACCGAAGAGACTTACTATGGCTTATAAGTCTTTGGGACCATAAGTTTCGGGTTCGATTCTTAAATAGGTTTTCCATATTATTGTCTTTTACTACTGAATTGGTGTATAAGCGCTATAGCCCAGAGGTGATGATATGATCAGATGGTCTACTGGTGATACCTGATAAAAATGATCGTCAGTGATTCAAATTTCAGTTAATTATATAGTAAACAATGACTTATTATATTATATACACACGACTTTTTTTAGTATCGTTTACCAAATTTGTTGTTTCGTTTTCTGTGTTTATATTATTAAAAACTATAGTCAACAACTTTATTGACATACGAATAATAAGCAATTTTCAAAACATTTAAAAGTTATAACCATTTATAGCTCCCCAATGGGAAAGTCATACCTCTTTTAGACTAATTTATAATAAATTTTGTTTTCTAGTTGACACTATTATATTATACCATGCAATCATACCAATTTTCCACTTCATATATGGATCACACTCATAAATCTCTCACTTTTCAAATGTATGATATCCTTTTGATTTGACCGATTACTCGTTCCCTCGTCCTCACGGTTAACTACCAATATCCGCCACCACCAAGACTTAGGAAAGGTTTACCACCACCCGGTTCATCGGTTAACCGTTTTCAGCCTATACTAAGTGACTCGGTTGGTAACTACTCACTGGGTTTCCTCCGAGTTGATATAAATCAATCGCCTTGTCGTTATCACAACCCGTCGAAAGAGCAACTATGGGCCCGGAAATGGTCCTTTGACTGGTTGTCATCTCAAACTAAGTGTCATTTAACGGCAGCCTAGTAATTACTGCGCACGAAAGGGTATTATGGTCAATCACACTGTGGTGACCGCGTTCGCCTCTCCAACACCTCTAATTTACATAATGAAAAGGGGTGACGATTTCATCATTGGCAAAGTTTTGACTTCTATAATACCCTTATGGAGGTCAAAATTTCACTAGTGACATGACACATTTCATCAACGGGATGTATACCATGAAGCTAGACCCGATTTCATCGGTTCAACGCTAATATTGTTGCCAGTTCTGGACTCTCTTGCGTACTTATTTTTTTTTGGTGATAAACGAAAACTTATTCTCATGTTGGAATGTGGTTACAAAGAGAATTCACTTCGTGTGACAACGCTAACAGTGCTCTGTTTTACAAATTAAGTTCGTTCTAGTCCTTCGAAGGTGCTTAGAGAATCCTCCTGTGGAACTCAACATCCTAAAACCTAAGTTAAACTGACTTGGGGTCTTGTTTCTTCAACGTAGTTTTTCTTTTCAACTTCCTAGTTTTTGTCTTCATAATTCACAGGTTATTTGTTCGAATCAACCTAAATTCATAACGGACTTTTAACTTTTAAGTTTGAATCGTTTCAAATTCAGTTACAAAAATTATTAAAATTGAACAATCAAAATAACGAAATTAACTACAATTTTCTAAATATATAAGGTATTGTAGTTGGAACCTCGTGACTCCAAGATGGCGATCCGTCTTGTTTTAATAACTCAACTAATCATGTAGCAGATAAACATTAGGCAAGAAAATTAAACCCAAAAAAATGACATGATAGAGTGCTTTTATTTTTAATTCATTTTTTTTATATTGACTTATTCATTTTTTTTATATTGACTTTTAACTTTATTAATCAAATGGTTGGTCACCGTAATCGAAAAGAACACTTTAGTTTTAAACAAGGGTTGATGTGTTAACATGTGACGAACTTATATATATATATATATTTTCTTATGCATATAATGAATTATTTTATAGCATTTGATATAATAAACTTTTAATCCGTATTTTGAAGTTACTAGCTAGCATGGGGAACGAAAGTTGTCACAACCTTTTAACCGGTTATATGAGTAAACAATGTGTCAGACATCTTTTTATTTGTTAGAGCACACGATATTCATCCCTAACCCCACATGTTATGCTTCATCCTGCCTTCAGTGCCAAAACAACTAGGTGGAACTTTCTTATGATCTAGGGTTGCTCCGGCTTTCACTAATTTTTCGCTCGTGGTGTTTATTTTTTGAAAGATTTTCGAATTTTTTAGTGTAAAATATTGGATTTTTAACGCCCCACTGATTCTAATTTTGAGAGTCCGACTCTTACTGATTTTCCATTTAAGCTCCACCACTGACGGGGTGGCGTTCCTAGTCTTTCCTTCCGGCTTTCTCCCGATCTTCACAAATTTTTCTCTAATTCCGTGAATGGTGTCCGTTTCGAATACCAATCAGGGGCGGATCTAGGTATAGGGTTGGGTGGGCGGGCAGGCACACCCCTTGAAAAAAATTTTAGTGTATTATAGAACAAAATCTCGATCGCACGTCTTTAAAGTTCGGTTAAGCCCCTCGTTTGCACCCCCTAAAAATAATTTTTAGGTTTGCCACCGTCAGCTTTACCTCCTAAAGATCATGTGGTAGGGTTCCCACCGGTACCTCATTGCCACCTCATACTTGTGACCTTTTGGTGTTCCTCCCGCATGCATACTCCGTGCCCTTACATATCAATATTATAACGAAATACTCGTTTAACTTGTAATATAATAGCTCATTATATGGTGACATGTAAAATATAAAGCTCGTTATATTTTTGTACGTTAAACCTTATAGACATCCACACATAGGGATAGAGTAATTGAAAAACTCAATCAAACGATTGATATTTATGTAAAAAAAATTTCTAGGGTATAGTTTTTAGGGTCTAGAGTTAGAAAAAAAATAACAAGAGAGAAATCTCAATTCATTCAACTATCACACACATGGTTTGAAGAACACACCACTTTACCACCTTGATGTCCCCTTAGGAACCATAGTCATACACATGTTATATACATAATACATACATTAATACAACATGAAACTACCGATATAACAAATAAGATAAATTATGATACATATTTAAGAATAAAATGAGTATTTACATTTAGCTACTTGTAGAAGCTATAACCGTGTCGATATTGCAACATAACCACGACTCAAACAAGGTTTAGTGTTATACATTTAATCCCATATGAAGTTTCAAGCATATACGCTAATACGCTAGTACGCTATGCATTGTGTCATACAAAAACACCACTTCATCATAATCACATTATCGACTACTATTTTAACTAAGGCCATTATCTTGTAAGTGTTGTAAATCTTTCCATATTAGAAAGATTAAAGGGTCGAAAAGGTTAAATCTTTTGCCTACAAAGTTGAACTCATTTGAGACCTTTCAAATGTCAGCATTGAAATGGGCCTTAACCAATAAATGGGTGGTATGTGATGGCTTTTATCAACTCTTCTGATTCTAAGTCTAACTGGTGAGATTGAGGATAATCTGAACTTTGTCTTTGATAACCCTTTTTGCCAAAATAAGATTATAGTTATTAGAGTTAAATGCTTGGTTGGTCCCTGTGGTTTGCAAATCTTGCAGACTTGGTCCAAGTGGTTCACTAATTACACACTTGGTCCCAGTAGTTTCAAATTTTGCACTCCGGTGGTCCTTACCACTAACCTTTGTTAGATTTCTCAGTTAAGTATACATAAAATGTCTATTATACCCCTCGTCTTCTTCATCCTTTCTATCTCTCTGAATAAAAAGCTCGGTCAATCACCTGCAACTACTCTGCTACCACCACCCTTACCCTCCCGCCTTTCACCGCCATAACCACTCAGCCACCACTGCCACAACCACCCTCCGCCACAACCACCACCGCCGCACACACTTCATCTTCCCCATTGCCACAAAACAGAGTTTAAGCAGTTCATTGTCGATAAACTGACCTGCCATCGCCGGAAACTGGTTCACTGTCGATACTAACAACCGAAGATCTATCCGCACAAGTTATTTTCAGCAATTGCGGTTGAAGAAACTGAGTTTGAGCGGCTGAATCTTCCAATCGTTGTTTTACGGAAATGTGCTGGAGGTCTGTGAACAGACGAACCGTGGGTCTGTCTGTGTCGGTTCAAAATGGTGGTTAACGACAACGATTTCGTCGGCGGTCTTATGGATTATCTGGCAACCATAGCTTCACATCATCCTACTCAAGAGACGAAGACACGAATCTTCGTCACCATGGGGGATAAATTAAACAAAATTTCAAGCCATAATTGCAATTTTTGAAGATGTGTGTATTGTGAATTGAAGGGAAGGATGGTAATTTTTTTTAAGTTGTATAGCAGGTGAGAGATCGAGATTTATAAGTTTTATCCATTTCCTAATGTTGATTTAAAAAGATATACTAGCAATTTATCGAGGAGATTAATTATTCTAAAAGGTGTTGGTGCTTTGGGGAGATAGTGGTTGGTGACGGTAATGCACGGTGGTGGTGGTTTGGGGAGATGGTGGTGGTGGTGGGTTTCTCTTAAAGGGTGGAGTGGGGAAGAAGAAGGGTGGGATGGGATGGGGCCATTCAAGGGTAATATAGTAATTTTGTATATACTTAACTTAGAAATCTAATAAAGGTTAGTGGTAAGGACCACCCGAGTGTAAAATTTGAAACTACTAGGACCAAATGTGTAATTAGTGAACCACTGGGACCAAGCCTGTAAGATTTGCAAACCACAGGGACCAACCAAGCATTTAACTCTAGTTATTATTAACAATATCTTGTACAATGATCACATTCTAATAATCATGTGAATTTGAGCCTGAAATGATGGTGGTTGTGTATCTAACTGTATTTTTACTCTTAGCCATACCCATACGTGTGAGGCAGATCATATTTAATATTTTTTGTCTAAAACATGGATCAAATCACTCAGAAACATTAATAAATAGAAAAATTATATCGGATTTAAACAAACAGACGATACAAACTAGACCTGCTCTCAAATAAACTTGCAGATCATCAACACAATTATCTGTCACGAACTCTCAACAAGATTTAGCAAACTCGCTACAGATCTATACAAAACGAGATCAAGAACAACGCTAAACCTTAGTTTCAATATGAAACCCTAAGAGAGAAAAAAGACTGAACGATAGAGACAGAGAATATCTAATCCACTTATAAAAATAAACCCTAGAAATCACATGGACTGAAATGTTACGAAGGTGGATTGAAATAGTTAACGAAGTGAAACCACATGGACTGAAATGATAATTTTTAAACTAATGGACTGAAATAGTGATTTTTGACAAACCACAGGGACGAAAAACGTAATTAACTCTTTATGTTTTGAAAAATGAAGACAGAACTCACACAGATGAAGTGAACGAAGACGAAATAATTTTTTTCTAAAACGTCATATTCTCACACGAAGTATAATTTTTAAATCGGTCTATCGACCCAAACATATTCTAACCTGTCACCTGACCCATGGACCCATGATAATACCAGTTCTATTTGTAAATTGTCATCCACAAAGACGACCTTAAATCTTGGAATATACAATTGTAGAAATGACAGCTTGACCCATGTGGTCTCATTTCTAAAATATCATCCCTTTTGTTGTTTATTTTGATTTCTTTTCTCAATATCATTTTGTTTGTTTTCATGGTATCCGTCCAATGGCTCAATTTAAAACATAACTTGATTTTCTGTTTTTTTTTTCTTTATCTTGTTCTAACAAGTTAGAAAGGGCACTGCCATAACCAATGTTTTAAATATCGGTATGAACTGGCTGGTTATACCAGATAGATACTGAACACAGGGCAGATATGATAAAAGCTGATAAAACCCAAATACGGTATGTCTTATGTACCAGGTGGTAAATCTGGTTCTACCGGTTCAACGACCGTTGAACCGGTTTGCATTATCTTGGAATTTGATTTCTTAACTATAATAAAATACGATATTTCCATTCCAATATTCTATTTATGAAAGTGTTACACACCTCGTCCAATGTAATATTGTTTATAAGAAATAAAAATGCTTAAAATATTTACAATAAAATAGTTGTCTTTTTAGATAAAATTATGACCAGTTACATAAATCCTAATTGGGATCGGATTGTTTTTTTTAGATGAGTTTGTATTTTATATAATTATAAGGTTAACTATTAACCCGGTTGAACCTTTTTTCAGAGCCCAACCCGATATGATCTAAAAACCGGTTTTTAAAACATTGGTCGTAACAAATCTAACTGATACAAAAAAAATCCCCGCAGACCGTGAAAGAATCACACAAGTTATCTATACATGTTGAACCTTTTTCAGAGCCCAACCTAATATGATTTAAAAACCGATTTTTAAAACATTGGCCGTAACAAATCTGACTGACACCAACAAAATCCCCGCATACCGCTAAAGAATCACACAAATTATCTATATTACAACTATCAACTTGTGTTAACACTACTTGTCTTTTTGTATTCTTTATATCTTTATCGCTCAACTTTCAGTATTAACATTTACAATTCTTAACTTTCAAAAGACCTTAACTTTCAAAAGACTTTCTAATCGAGTTTTACATGTTTTATGTACGCGTCGGTATAAATCTAAGTTGATTTACGTTTTGACGTAAATTTCCCATGAAACAATATGTTCTTATAATCATCATTATGTATGTTTTCAGTTGATCTACGTTTTGACGTAAATCTTATTTTTTCCTCAGAAATGAGTGGGGTCAAATATATTATATGTACATTTTCAATTGTTTTACGTTTGAACGTATTTTTTTTCGAAAACCAACCAAGTCAAACACAATACGTTTTCGGTATAAATTCTAAGATATTTTAAGTTTTAAAAGAACCACAACATGTCGAACAACTTACTTGTTTATTATTAAAATCAACGATGAGATCTATGTACTTTAAAAACCTTCACCTTTTGTCCTTTTTTCTACATTGTTGCATCTGTATCTATATTGTTACATCTGTATCTATATTTCATATATTCTCACACTTTTTTCTAATTTTTTCACATCCCACAAATGGCAGACGTTAATCTCTCATTCCTCACACTCTGCATCCTCCCAATCCTCCTCTTACTCTTCCTCAAACTCATCATCCGGCCCCACCCAATCACAATCCCAATCAAATCCCGCCACCTGTTCATCACCGGCGGCTCCAGCGGCATCGGCTTGGCTCTCGCGCGCCAAGCCGCCGCCGAAGGCGCACGCGTCACCATCTTAGCTCGAAACCCTAACAAGCTCGAAGAAGCCAAAGCCTCCATCCGCCTCTCAACCGGCATCGACGTCACCACCGTTAGCGCTGACGTGTGCGACTTTGACGCCGTGAAGACGGCCGTTGAGAGTGTGGACCCCATCGATGTGTTGGTTTGTAATCAAGGGGTTTTTGTGGCGTATGAGCTTGAGAAACAGGAGATTAAGGAGGTTAGGGAGATGATTGATGTGAATTTGGTTGGGAGTTTTAATCTTGTTAAGGCTGTGTTGCCTGGGATGAAGAGTAGGAGTGATCGAAAGCCGGTTTCGATTGCGTTTATGTCGTCTCAGGCTGGGCAGGTATGGTGTTTTGTGAGTTTAATTAGGATTTGTGTTTTGATGTGATGATGTTTGTGAGTTTAACTGGGGTTTATGTTTTGAAGTGAATTTTTGGCCCGAACACATTACGATTTTGCCCTGGTTCATAATTACGATTTTATCCCTGGTTCAAAATTACGATTTTGCCCAAGTTCAAAATTATGAGTTTGCCCGCGGATTCGAAATTAAAGTCTTGCCATCTTTGTAGCTTTTGGCAAATCACGATTTTACCCGCAGTTCAAAATTATACTCTTGCATCTTTGTAGCTTTTGACAAATCACGATTTTAACCCCGGTTCAAAACTGCAGTCTTGTCATCGTTGTAGCTTATGACAAACTACAATTTTACCCTAGTCAAAACTACGATTTTGCCCCGAGTTTAAAACTGCAGTCTTGTCATCGATGTAGCTTTTGACAAATTACGATTTTACCCCAGTCACAATTACGAATTTCCCCTGTTCAAAACTACGATTTTGCCCCTAGTTCAAAATTATGATTTTGCTTCAAAATTACATTCATGTCATCGTTGTAGCTTTTGACAAATTACGATTTTACCCCAGTCAAAATTACGATTATAGCAACACTTCAAAATTACAATCTTGCCATCGTTGTAGCTTTTGACTAATTACGATTTTGCCCCCACTTCAAAACTGCAGTCTTGTCATCGTTGTAGTTTTTTTTGACAAATTACGATTTAACCCCGGTCAAAATTACGATTTTCTCTGGTTCAAAATTACAGTGTTGCCATTGTTTTATTTTTTTTAGGAAACCTATGGTAGTGTTTTGTTTTAATTGGTTGACTCGATGTAATTTTATTCGCTAGCACTCGCTCGTTGGTCTTGGCAAATTATAGTTTTGCCCACACCTCAAAATTACAGTCTTGCCATCGTTTTAGTTTTCTTTTTCTACCAAAACTATGGTAGTTTTTTGGTTTTAATTGGTTGAGAAATATTTGGCCTAGCGCTCCACAACGCGGGCGGGGCATAAAACTAGTTGAGTTAAAGTGGTGTCGTTTGTATTTAAATATGTTAATAAGTTAGGTTTGATCCAGGTCTTTAAATGAAAACGAACTTTGTGTTGGACGGGTAGTTTGTGTATGTATTATATGTGCCTTGTTCGTGAACGTTCGTTTAAATGTCGTGCAAATTAATAATTATTATTTAATAATTAGTTTGATTTATTACGTTAAACCGCTAAGCCGAATTTTAGAAACAACCATTTGGATGTTGGAATGATAGTGTTTTTAATGTTTTACTTTGGATATTTACTTTTAGTTTGATTGGTGTCCGTTTGTGTTTGTTTATGTTTATGTTTATTTACTTATGTTTGTGAACTGTTCGTTTACGATATTAACGAACGACACGTAAGCGAACATGAACACGTTCATTTTCTTATGATCTAGATTAGTTAGTTTTGCTACAGATAGTTTATGATCTAGGTTTTGGCCATTCTTTTTGAGGTGAATTGAGATGCTAAATGTTTATATCATGATACGAGGTTTTGGTGATGCAAATGGCTTGTTCCATTTTTTGCAATTAGGAAATGGAATTGAACCAAAACGACACTATTCATACCGCAAATCATTTTATCTGAAAAATATCAAACAGTTTAGCTTCGAATCATAAACCATAGTTTCCTGCAGTATTTGTAATTCTGCACAAATTGTTATGGGTTTCATTGTAATGTAATTCTGTACTTTGCTTAATGCTTTGATAAATTATATGTTTGTTGATGCGTTTTTTTTTTTTCAATTTTAGGTGGGCATTTACGGTTATACAGCTTATTCAGCTAGTAAGTTTGGCCTAAGGGGTTTGGCAGAAGCACTGCAGCAAGAAGTTATCGCCGATGACATTCACGTTTCACTTATATTTCCTCCAGATACCGATACACCTGGTTTCGCCGAAGGTTCAACACCTCCCTCTTGCATGCATACATACATATATATACACGTAGGGATGCTAAATCGGTCGTGTTTGTGGGTTGGCAGCTCAACTCGACCCGAACCCGGAAATTTTAGACGAACCCGAACACGACCCGAACCCGAAAATCGTGTCATACATGTGAACCCAAACACGACCTGAATATTCAGGGGGTTGACCCGAACACGACCCGTTCAACCCGATTTTTGTAACCTTTTTCCGCAAATTAATATATTAAAATTAAATTAAATACAAAAAAAATTAATAAAATTACATTTAAATTATATAATCTTATGTTAATTTCTCTTTTATAAATTATAATTATGGCATAAAATACATACCCAATTTAATTTATGACATAAAACATATTGTAAAAAATATAATATAATATAAATATAAATGGGTTAAACGGGTCAACCTACCAACCCGACCAGGTTGACCCAAACCTGACCTGTTTAGCTAAACGGATTCGTGGGTTTGTTTACACAAAACCCAAACCCCCGAATTTGTGTTAGGTTGGTGACGTGTTTTCAGGTCGTGTCAGAAATTTACACCCTGCAGACATACATATATATTGTAATCTTTATAGCTGTAGCACGCTTTATTGATCAAATAAGGCATCTCAACAAGCGTATATTTTTCTTGTAGAGAACAAGAAAAAACCACGGTTGACAAGCATTATAGCGGGATCCTCTGGTGCAATGAAAGCCGATGAGGTGGCAAAGAAAGCATTGGATGGCATCAAATCCGGATCTTTTATTGTTCCCTGCAACTTTGAAGGATTCTTGTTGGCAATAGCTACTGCCGGTCTGTCTCCTCAGAGATCGTACCTCATGGCGTTTGTTGAGGTTGTTTCTGCCGGTATATTACGTATTGCAGGACTGTGTTTTCAGTGGCTTGGTATGGAAGCATTGAAAAGTGGCATGCGCAAAAAAAATAGTAAGTTTTTAATCAAGTTTATTGTTATAATTGAAGAGTTTAAGGATTCATCATCATCTCATCATCATCACTCAGTATATCCCACCAATAGCAAAGCTAAGGTAGGGTCTGAGGAGGGTAAGATGTAGACAACCTTACCTCTACCCCGTAGGGATAGAGAGGCTGCTTCAAGTGAGACCCCCGGCTCGGCAGTAGTTTTGCATCAAGCCTTGGACATAAGGCACATAACACTCAGCAATTGGGACAAAAGCCGATTAGTGCATGTACCCCCTTGTCTTTCGGCTATCAACGCCACCACATGATGCATGATTAACCAACCGTCCCTCGCTTTTTAACGTTATTTTCACAAAATTAGTAAAATAACGTTAAAATTAGTGCATTTCACTTTTGCCCCCCAAGGGCCCACACAAATATGCATTATATGCGCATACCGCAAGCGGGTATTGCTGCTACATGATAAACTTTGTTAACCTATCTATTTGTCTATATATATGCTCAAATATTTTGATTTTAATTTTGTGCCCATAGTGCTGCTACATGATAAAATTTGTTCTTTAAATATGTTCTTGAAGTTTAGGAAGGATTTGAAGTATGGATGAAAAAGTATCTTTCACCTTCTATTTCTTACCATTGTACGCAAATAAAAGTGTCTACGATTGAAAAAACAATAGTATTACAGCCATATATGAGGTTGTATGCACTGATAATACACTCTGAACGGCTTTCAACCCGCTCGACCGATCTAATTGTTCTCTTTTTACCTTATCTTTCTTTCACACCGCTTGAGTTAAAATACAAGCCAAATCGACCCATTCAATAGTAAATAAGTTTTAATTGCAGTTCTGAATAACACCAGCATTTGTATATTTCTTTGAGACCATCCTCTCTAAGTTTTAATCGAGCCGGGGTCTCACTGGAAGCATTCTCTCTATTCCTACGGGTAGAGGTAAGGCTGTCTAAATCTTACCCTCCTCAGACCCTACCTTAGCTTTGCTAATGGTGGGATTTACTGAGTATGATTATGATGATTTGAGACCATCAATGGTAAAAAGTCTTTTTGTGTAAAACAGAAAAGTATGTTTTTTTTATTGGTATTAACCCTTTATTTTTGTGGACAAATTACTCTTGTTGCTAGTATGGTTATCTTTATTATTAATAGTTACGGATTTATATAAAATCCAATATCGACAAAGGTACTAATTTGAACTTATAAATTATTGAATTTTAGGAGCTTGGATGTATATTGCAGAATACACAAGAATCCTGTCTCATGGACTGAATTTGGGCAGGATACCGTGCAATTACCCTTTTTTTTTTGACTGAATTTGAGGATTTTAGCATTAGCAGTAGGTTAACAATTGATGTGAGTGGATGATGGACATGTGTGCTCACTCAAATTTCAAATTTTTTTTTTTTGAATTTGATCCTTTTAGATGCTTTTATTTTTTGTTTTGTTCTTGTACAATTTATATGATTTGAGTAAATGAACAAACATTTGACTAAGCTACATGTGTAGTCAAGCTTCTTGTTTTATAAAAGGGTCAATATCTTTGTTATCATATTGGGGACATCATGAATTGGGAGAATGGCTTCAACCTTTTCTTCCTTTGTCATAGACTCATAGTTTTTGTGTTTGTAAGAATTCTGTAGGTGGAGGGGGAATATATTACTTTTTAGTTTAATTATAACAACTTTTTAACAAAATTGCTATTATGTTAATGTTAGTTTTTTTGTTTGTAAGGAATCTTGTATATTTGCTCAATAAAATAAAAATAAAGTGTTGGAAGGGTTTGCTAGACATCACCGCACAAAATGCAAATATTTATAGTTATAGTTTTTCACTTTCGAACGACAACTTTATTAGAAACTAGCAAGGCGCTAGGGGAAGGAATACAACAAGGAATTAAAAGTTGTAATTACGCTAAACATTTCACTCTAAATTATGCATCCTCGCCCTATGTTTAAGCCCAAAACGCGTTTAAAGTAATCTCTTCCGCACTTCTGTTAAATGTTTATCTTTTCTAGTCAAGAACCAAAAAGTGGCCATGAAAACTGATAAAAAATTTCTTTGCTTATTTGATATTTTGACATTCTTGATGATGGATAAAAATGGAGGATATAAACTTGTGATATATATTTAGTTAACATTTAACACTCAAATCAACCTATTTCAACATGCTTAAAAACTTCGCATATATAAATCAAACATAACTTGATTTTAAGTGTGAAAAAAGTATAGTAATATGAAAAATTCAATCCTAATATCAATGATGCATCTCCCACTTTATGTCCAAGAGTTTCAAGTTGTAAAAGAGAACTTGATCAAGATGTTGGATAAATATGGGGTATTCTATTAATTTAAATTTGAAATGATGAAGGATTATTGCAAGTTTATTTAAAGAAATCCTTGGTTGGTAAACAACATCCCATTGGTATTACAACTTTGGGAACTGTATACAATTTTATCCAAGCCGGTTCCAATTTGGGTTACTATCAAAGATCTTCCTTTGTGCTCTTGGAATGGTGGAAATATAAGTCAAACTGTGAGTTATGTGAGAAAAAGGGACCTTTGAACTTGCTAGAGCGTTGGTTGATGCTAAGTAGAGGTGCACAAATCGGGTTTTTGTTAAGAACCGGTTCCAGGTATGATCGGGTATTGGAAAATCAGGTATTAAGAGAAACCGGGTAGGGTTCGGGTACGGTATTGAAGAGAACGGGGTAAAGTATAATCGGATTCGGGTTAACCGGGTATTAATACCCGATTTAAAAAAAATATGTTTTATTTATTTATTTTGGTTTGTAATTTGTAATACTAATTAAAAACAAATTACAATAACATAAATTCACTCCGATACGAATTATTTGTTTTATAATATGCATTTAAAAAAACTTAAATATAAAAGTTGCAAAAGTAAACATCCGGCCAAATGAACACCGATTGAACTCATAACGTCGTTGAAACCGGCTCTCGAATTTACCATCTTAACTTTTGGTGCTTAGCTTTAGTTACAACAACTCACTCAACCATATGTTAATAAAACTATTTTTAAGCAGGTGTTTAGGTACACGCTTTTGATTGGATTTTGGACGAGCAAGTTAGACTCAAGCTTGGGCTTTATTAGATAGCAATCGATATGTAAGACCCTTTAAATTAATTGAAATTTTATAAGAATTTCAATTTTTAAATATATAAATGCAAGTACACGTCCGTACAAAATTTCGAGTCTCATAAAACTTAATAAAATTAAAACATTTCAACAAGTTATCGTGGATTAGTCTGATAATAACTGAACATAATGCGGAAGCTTAAACTTTGATCGTGTTCGGTTCTTCGTTGAGCTTGATCGTCATCCGGGGCTTCAAATCATTACCTATATTTCATAAATTATGAAATACGTTAGTTATAAAGGGTTTATAACGTACATGTTGGACCCGGAGGCCCAAACAATAAAACGAACAATTTTTTTGAGAAAACCTGCCGTAAGCTACGGTCCACCACTGTAGCTTACGGTCTACTCTCCCTGGTTTGATCAGTTAACACCAATCGTAGCTTACGGAACTCAGTCGTAGGTTACGGTTTGCCCATGCCGCAGATTTCATTTCTTTTCCATTTTATTCGTAAAACTTCTTAACTTTCTCGAAACTCATCTGTTTCGTTTCAAACTTGTTTCGAATTGTCCGTAAAACATTTTTCATATTCTTAATGCAAAATCCTTAACCCGGATTTATAACTTTTACGGATTACGCATCTGTTACCAATTTACACATATGATTGTTTGACCCGTTTCAAGCTTTAAGTACTAAGCTTAAGTTCTTTCATTTGTTTCATATTTTCTAATTAAACAATGAGACTTTTACTTATTTTATACTACAACTTCGTTTGTAATAGGATATTATAGGAAAAATCCTTATTTTCGATTCTACCATCCAGCTTGACCATTTACAAAAATGACCCGTTAGGTAGGCGTTAGGCCAAAAGGCTTACGCCTCTCACTTTTATATTACCAGAATAATCAAACCAATTATAGGATCTATTTTTTTAATCTACCCATTATGGGTAGATTGTCCGATTTTTTTATTCGGGGCGTTTTGGTCTATTTTAAGCCTTTTTTTTCCAAACCGGCTAACTTTTAAAGTTTAGATAACAACTAGCGGGCACGTTTAACTTGTTAACCCAACTAGAATTATTGTGTCTTTTCAAACATAAAAGTTTCCAATATTCTAGTGTTTTAAAACTCATTTAACCGTATACTTGCAACATGACCATGCCTTCGACTCTAATGGTCGTTTTACCCATCTACTATACATACCTCACTTGAGGTAATCTAGTGTCCACTATTGACCAACCAACTCTAGTCGGACCATAATCGCTTACCAAGAGTTTGACTTATTAGACATACCTTACCGGTCAAAGCAATGGTTCTTTAATAATACCATGCGATACTATATTCTAATTCTTGGCAATACTCGCCAAATCTTTATGCTTTCCTGTATGCATGAAACTTGACAAAACAAAGCACTAAATACCGGGTTCAAATGGTCGTCACCATTTGACCCGTTTGCCCTTTTTGACAACCAAATAAATCTCTATATAGTTTATTGCCAAACTTTTATTTTTACTTGTTCCACCCGTTTGATTCGCGTCGACAAGTACTTCTAACCAAACGTTTATTTTTACTTGTTCGACCCGTTTGATTCGTGTCGACAAGTATTTTTAACCAAACTTTTATTTTTACTTGTTCAACCCGTTTGATTCGCGTCGACAAGTACTTTTGACCAAATTTTATTTTTACTTGTTTGATTGGCGTCAACAAGTGTTTCGTGTCAGCAATTGTTTCGCGTCAGCAATTGTTTCGCGCCAGCAATTGTTTCGCGCCAACAATTGTTTCGCGTCAGTGAGTGCTTATCACTTAAAAATTTAGTTTTCACTTATTTGACCCGTTTGGTTTGTTTATATGAAATACATCACTTTGAACAACCAAACTTTGTACATTATTTGACCTGTTTAGTTTGTTTCGTATGAACCCTTCACTTTGAACAAACTAAACTCGTATTTGTCTTGTTTACAAGAATTGCACTAATCTAACTATTATGACTAATTTAAGAAAACGATGAGGCGTATAGCGACATACCTTAGAGCGTCCTGTTAAGTCGTGTATAGCCCCCGACCTTATCATCCGCCTTATCACCGGGTCGCCTTTATTTGCCATTTAGAAGTCCCGCACTCCATTAGCTTGTTTGACCCGCTTCGTCCAAGCTTTCACCTAGTTTGATAGGATCAACTTGATACAACATTCACCACACTTGATTAGTTAGTCATCATAACATAACGACTACCTCATCTATGGATTTCTCATGTCTCAATTCATTCAATGCATTTTAAACATGCTAATCACATTATGATATGACTCTTTACGGTTTAAACATGATTTAACATGAATCGGATTTGAGCTAGGACATCAAAACATGCATCATAGCAACTAGTCTCCATTTACATAGTAACCAAAATTCTTGGTCATCTAGGCATTTCATCAAACACCTAGTGTGCATAAGTCATTCTTTGCATAAAGTACAACTTCCTAAAGCATGTTATATACTAATCATAAACAATTCACTAATTTTAGTCTTACTAATGGTAGATTGACGTTCCTAAGCCTCCACAAACATCAATTTTACCCAATACAAGCTAAACCATCACCAACATAGTCAATCAAGAATTTCTTCATCATAGGCATTCTAACAAAAACAAGCTTTGAGACTTACCTAGTGATGAGATAGTAGAGGAGATTACAATTTCATAATCATGCATTGATTAGCCCTTAAATTTCCCTCCAATTGATCAAGTTGGTGTTAGGGTTCTTCAAACCCTTTTTTCTTTCCTCTGATGGTAGACCAGAACACACACTTAGGTGTGTGTTTTGGTGTTTTAAATTTTTTTTTTATAAAAGTTTCCATTAATTAGTTTTCCAATTTGCTAGGTTTAGTCTTTTAACTTTATTTCGTTGTTAAACTAGAATACAACCTCCATTCCTTTTCTTCCTGTTACTAAAATTTAATAAATTTTACTTTGGTTAACCTTTAAAAAAAATCAACCGTGTTAATTTGAATAGGGTTTGGGATGTTACACGATAAAGCTTCCTGTGCAGCCTACCCATTGTTAAGATTGTTAGACGACTTTATGTAGAGATTCCTTTTGACCGGTGGACCTTTTATCGCAAGGATACTTCGACGAATGCCATTATTCGTCCCTGCAATTTATGTTGTATTTATTTTTTGGTTTGATGTAAAAGTAATTTAATACTTTGATGTAAAATAAATATATAAATTTATTTTATACAAAAGACATGAACATGTTTTTCTTTAATATGAGTGTGTGATTATTTAACTTTATTTTTATTGCAATTTGTAATAGTATTTTGAAATAGTTAACTAAAGATAAAGTAAAATAAGTCATATAACCGTAGAGGTATTGGATGCCATGTGATTGATAAAGTAATATAAGTCATATAACAAAATGCAAAATGCAAAATGCCCGCCCTAGAGGTATTGGATGCCATGTGGTAGTAGTAAAATCAACTTTTAAAATAGAAACTTGTAAACATAAGGAAAGCTTCTTAGCTCGATCGGTCTGGACTCTTAAGTCTAACTGAATTGAACACTTGGACACACACATGTATAGTGTAAAAATCAAATACAAATGAGTCATAACATACAAAATGGTTTTAACATAAGAAGTGAAGAAATTGTTTATTGATTTTTTTCTCAACTACTTAAGAATAATATTTAATTACAAAATATAAAAAAAATGTGATTCTACAGTAGTAGATTACTCTACAATAATCACATAATTAATCTACTAGTGTAAAATCATGATTTTTTATAAATTCTAAATAAGATGGATTTTTTTTTAAGAAAAGAGCCCTCCTTTACCTCTCACTTTAAGCCAATTTGTATGTTAATACCCATTTGGACCAAACCTAACACTATATGTCTAAATACTTTTTAGAAAAAAAAGGCCTACAAATGGGGAGGGAAAGTGAGAAAAAAAAAAGATAGTAGAGCTGCAAAAGTATCAAATCGGCGACCTCACCTAAGACGTGAACAAAATTTCACCATCTCTTCCATCGTGATTACTATTATTTTTTATATAATAACTGTAACACCTAGCTTTTCGTAACTTTCCGTTTTTAGAAAGAATTTATCGTAATGCTATTTTCGGAAACTCGTTCCTTTGTAATCATATCTCATCTTGAATCATTGTAAATCCGAGATTTCGATCGTAATGAAATTGATCTTTATGTGGAATATACATTACTTATACATGTTTATACATCGATACATAAACACGTTTATTAACATAGTTCGTATCATAAATTAACTCGTAAACAATTCTCGTGTATCATTATTCTTAACGCATTTCATTCATACACAATACTTGATCTTTCAGTCGCGAGATTTACACTTATTTGACACTTCGTTAGGTGTCACGAACTTGTTAATTGTTAGTCTAGATTAATCTTTTAAAACATGTTAATTTTGCTTATAAGGCATTAGGATATAATAACCAAACACTAGGAATATCATGCCACACCTTATTACAAGTTCATAACTCATTAAAAGGTAACAACTTAGTCAAATAATAACATTTATTTAACAAAAAATAAAATAATAAAATAAAATGGGGACAACCCACTTTAAGGGTGTGTTTGGGCTTCTTTCAAGCCTTAATGACCCACTAATCTTGTCTAAAGCCCAACCCATTGAAACCCTAATCCCTTCCCTGTATAATGAACACTTTCCCATACTTTATTCCACTTTTACAAACCTCCAAACACTTCAAAAACCCTTCTAAACTCAGCTGAGTTTTTCAGCGAACTTTAGAAAGTTTCAACCAATAAAAGTGAGTTTTAACTCACTTCTTCTTCTAATTTCTTCTTGTTCTTTCTTCTAAAACACTTGGATAACCTCTAAAAAGATTTTCACAAGTTTGCTTGGGTAAACTAAGATGAAATCTCATCCAAAATGAGGACCAAAGTGTCTACAATTTTTTGCTTGTTTTTATATTTTTATAACTTCATTTTTTTTCATGTTTTCTTCACTTTTTCTTCCTCTACAATAGTAAAATGGTTGTAATGCCTCTAGGGATGTTACCATAGGTTTCCCATGGAAAAACAAGGTGGAACAATACCATTTTTTAGGCTAAACTTTCTGTTTTGGAAGATGAACTTGTAAACCTTATTTAAACTCACTTTTACTAAACAAACTTGTGATACTTGTGCCTCTAATCGAGCCCATGATTAGGGAGCTAGCCAAGGTTGTTTCATACAAATTAGGAGGTGTAAAACACCTCTAAACTTTCTGTTTTGAAAAGGATTTTAACCCACGAGTGTTGTATCCATCGCGCGTGTTCTTGAAACAAGACTTGTGATGGAAGTGTGTGATTATTTAGAAGCTTGAGCTATCCTACCTCAATCCATCACCTCACTTGATGATTTTACCTTGCTATCCTAAGTGGTTTACTAGACCTAAAGATAAATTAGCCCCGTTTAACCGCCGACTCTTAGTTGATTCTTTCCACGTCGGAAGTGGAAACTCGGGTTGATGCTTACTTGGTCACTTAGTATAGTAAGAAGTTGTTCATTTCCATTTTCATTCATGACCATCCTTGTTGTCTTCAAGACAACTTGTGCATTGGTGAATATACAAAAGATGTCTTAAATGGAAGGTTATCCTCCTACCTCATTGCATGACTTATATGAATATCCTTGTAATATATAATGGACTAAAACATATGCTATATACTATATAAGAATATATATAAAATAATAAGCGAACCCTCGATGATAATCAAGTGGTTATACGTTATGGTACTAGGTTATATCATCTAAAGTACTTAACTCCTCGTTACGATTCTAATGGGTTTTAGTGTAACATCCGTCAAAAACCGGATTTACCAAACCCGCTCCGTTTATTAACCGGACAATCAGTTAAAAATTTCGTTGCGTATTTAATGCCCAAATTAATTTTAAACGATACATAATTAATAAGTATATTGGAATATATAATTTATTTTGAAAAAAGTATTAAAAATAGTGGTTTAAAAATAAAACAAGGCTGCCGGGTTTCGAACCCGGGTCAATCTGGTCAACAATGACTTAACACACACACGCTCAACCACTCCGCCACTTGTGTTTCTTGTTCATTATTAGAAACAATTAATACATAACCTAAATCTCAAATTCAAAACCGACGCGCCCAATCGCAGTCGTCGGAAATCCCGACGATTTCGCCGAGATTGGACGGTTTCTTCTGTTTTAACCGAATCCTTAACTATTACATCGATTATAACCGACGTCTGAACCCGCGACGCAAGTCATAACTGCCGGAGAACTTATTGACCGACGAATCAAGACGGAAAACGAACTAAATTCGTCGATGTCCTGCCCTATAAATACCCCCTCTAACCTCTGTTAGCTTTTTCGCTCACAATCACACTCTTTCCCGACGTAAATTCACTCGCCGGAGAATTTCTGCATCTCGCCGGAAAACCGAGCCTTTCACCTCTGAGCCTTACTGAACACCCAGAGCTCATACCGAAGCCACCCACACTCATCTCAAACTCCCTGAAGACCCTCTGCCGCAAGACACACGTCGCCGGAATAACCTGCTGACATCGGAGCTTCGCCGGCGAAACAGAGGAGCCACTGTTCGGTATATCTTACACTTAATCTCTCATTCTTTTATTAATCTCATCTGTAATTAAGCGCAACACACTAAAAGAACATGATTAAATCGTCGAACCAGTCGGACATTAGTTCTGGTTAAGTCCAACGAAGAAGACGAAGTTTCAGTATTGTATATGTTTAATTAAAATCAAGATATATCTCGGGTTAGACACACAGTCCAGCGGTGGACTGTGTGCAAATAAAACACGCTTACGTCCCGAGTTCGATTCTTGTCCCACGCACACTCGCCTTAATAAAAATGTTCCTTTTTTTATCTGAACCGGATCCACTGCTTATAGATGTTAAGTTTAATAAAAACCGGAATAATAACCAAGAAAGACACACACAGTCCAGTGGTGGACTGTGTGAACGTTTAAATCACATGTCACGAGTTCGAGTCCAGACTACCGCACCGGTCCAGACAAATATCAAACTTTTTATATAAGGCAGAAATGAAATTATTTAGTTTGTATATATATAATAAAAATCAGATTATTTAACAAGTTAGACACACAGTCCAGCGGTGGACTGTGTGTTAACCTAAACTACAGGTCCCGGGTTCGAGACCTGTGGAGAACACCGAGCGAGTCATTTAAATCGTTTTTGAAATAAATGATTTTCGGATTAATTCAATTAAGGTATAAATATAATTAAAAACATAAATATTTCGGGTTAGACACGTAGCTCAGTTGGTAGAGCTGCGTGCACGCGAACGGGAGGTCTCGGGTTCGAGCCTCACCCGGCGCACACATTTGCACAATAAAATCGGTCAACAGGTCAACGGTCAACAAAGTCAACAGTCAAAAATCAACAATTTTTTTTATTTCTTTTATTTAATTATTTACATTAAAAATACTTAAAAATAACATTTTTAACGTTAGAAAATAGCCTTAAACTCACAAAAATATATCCAACAATCCTACTAAAATTGATTAATAAAATCCGCTTACTTACCGAACCATTATGCCATTATCTAGGTTAGTTTCACTCGTGGTTAAAACCAACTTCGTGCGCATTCAACATCATCAACCGAACGCACCCAATGTGAGTGAATCTTACAACTCCCCTTTTTAATTACACGTTTTGGGGTGTGTCATGTGTCACTAAAATCAACTCGTTTATTTAAACTTGTGCCATACCATATTGTGATCTAAACTTAGATTGTATATATTTTTTGTAGTTATGTATTTCATATTGTCAAGTTATATGCAATTCATTCATTAGGCCCATCAGTTCCTCGTGGGAGACGAGTTGAGCAACGCGTGCCTCAAAACAAATCCATTATTGTTCGTGTGTGCATTATGTAATTTTAAATGATTGGTGAATAAGTTTACATCTATTTTTACTCATGTGTGGTTGTGCACTTTATTTTATAATCAATTCAATAAACTTGTTCAAATGTTTTTCATAGGATTCACTCGCCAACTTTTTGTTGATCCAAAAACCATTTTTACACATGATACAGGTGAACAGGATGAAGCAAGGAAAACATAGGAAATGCTTTAGAAGAAAACAATGAAGTCTAGAATGATGTTTACGACATGATGTAATTATGATTGTATATTTCCCATTAAATTGTATTAATGAATATGAAACGTCATAATAAATGTCATGAGCTTTGATGATAACCCAATTATGCCCCGATCACCTTTTTCCGCTGCGGGTCGGGGTGTGACAGATTGGTATCAGAGCCATAACTATAGGGATATAGGATAGGTTATTAGACCCTTAGAGCCTAGACTATATTTGACTAGATTTTAATTATTCATGTGGTTACATGCAAACTTATGATATTTATTTGTTTCATATTTGTTTATACTTACAGTCAAACATACATACTTACATACACATTCATCATACATATTTCAATGTTCATATACTCAAATCATCTTCATACTTTTGTTATTCAAAGATTTTGTCGCAATTTTCAAATCTCATCAAAGTAAGTTCTGCGACGGGCATGTAGTAACTGGAAGGATACAAGTACCGGTAGACGGAACGTCCTGTCTAGGTTGGCATTCGTATAAATCCAATATAACGGACCAGTTTGCCTACCTGGGGACTAACGATGAGAGTACAAAGGACCTATTAGGCTAAAGCATGCCACACCAAACGTCGTTCGAACTAATCCCACTTTGAGGTGTCACCGTGTCCATACCTGGAGGAGAGCGGTGACACCTTCAGTCCCTTCGTATTTTGCAATTTAGAAAAGTGTTCACACTTTTCTATGGGCTAACCCTTAGACTAGGTGTTGAGTATTAACGCCCTTAGACTCAACACCTAGTCTAAGGGTTAGCCCATAGAAAAGGGGTGTTAAAAGTGCCCAGGGGTGTTACGCCACCCGTAAAACGTTTGTTGCAAACCTTTTACGCCACCTATAAAAAAAATAACGGGTGTGTAAAAAGTTTACATTCGTAAAATTTTCACACGCGACACCGTGAGCAAAAACTTGTTGCAAACCACATGTAAATTCGGGATTGTTACGCTTGTGAATGTTTTTTACACCCGTAAAAAATTCTGGATTTTTACACTTGTAAATGGTTTTTACGTCCTTGCAAAAAAAATCTGTATTTTTACACCTGTGAATGTTTTTTCACATGACACCGTGCGTAAAATTATTTTTTAGATGGTTCACATACGAAAAAACAGTGATGAAAAGCTAAAAGAACCTATAAAAAAGTTTTTCGTAAAGAGGTTTTCGTAAAAAAGACTTTTGTAAAAACGGAGCGTAAAAAACAGCGCGTAAAAACGGGGCGTAAAAAAAGCGGGGCGTAAAAGTTTTTCGTAAAGAGGTTTCGTAAAAAAAGACTTTTGTTACATAAGGTTTTTTTATGTCCCATTATCACAAAAAAACCGGCTCGTAAAAAACGAGGTGTGAAAACGGGTCGTAAAAAACGAGGTGTAAAAACCGAGGCGTAAAAACGGGTCGTAAAAAAATGGGGGCGAAAAGAAGATGTTTTGCCGTAAAGTTTTTTGTTTTTTGTTTTAATTTTGTAAGGCCGTAAAAAACGGGGCGTAAAAACGGCTCGTAAAAAACGGGAGGGGGGGTATGGGGGGGGTTAAAAACGGGGCATGGTGTAAAAAAAACGCGTAAAACCAGGCGTAAAAAACGGCGCGTAAAAATGGGTCGTAAAAACGGCTCATAAAAACGTGTCGTAAAAAACGGGTCGTAAAAAATGGGTCGTAAAAAAACAGGGTGTAAAAAAAACGCGCATAAAACCGGGCGTAAGAAAACGCGCGTAAAAACGGCGCGTAAAAATGGGTCGTAAAAAAACGACACGTAAAAAGGGGGCGTAAAAAACGACACGTAAAAGGGGGCGTAAAAAACGGCGCATAAAACCGGGCGTAAAAAAACGCGCGTAAAACCGGGAGCAAAAACGGTGTGTAAACCGGGCGTAAGAACGGTGCGTAAAAACGGCTCGTAAAAATGGATTGTAAAAAACGGCGCGTAAAAGGGGGCGTAAAAAACGGCGCATAAAACCGGGCGTAAAAATCGCGCGTAAAAACGCCGCGTATAACCGGGCGTAAGAACGGCGATCGGCGCGCAAAAATGGGTCGTAAAAAACGGCGCGTAAAAAAGGGTGTAAAAAATGGCGTGTAAAAAAAACGCGCGTAAAATCAGGCGTAAAAAACGCGCGTAAAATCGGGCGTAAAAACGGCGCGTAAAAATTGGTCGTAAAAAACGACACGTAAATAGGGGGTATAAAAAACGACGCATAAAAGGCGTAAAAAAAACGTCCGTAAAACCGGGAGTAAAAACGGCGCGTAAAATCGGGCGTAAAAACGGCGCGTAAAAATGGTCGTAAAAAAGAGCGCGTAAAAAAACGGGGCGTAAAAAACGGCTCGTAAAAACGTTTTTTATAAAAATCCTGACAAAAGATGTTTTTTTTAAATTAATCAGATTTTAAAATGTTTTTTAATTAGTAAATCTGTTTTTAATAAAAACAATTAATTTAATAAGACAAAAAAGTAATAAAAAACAATATATATATAATAAAACAAAAAAGCAAATTTATTAAACTGCCCTTTTGGTATTAAAATATTAAAAATATAATAAGACAAAAAAATATAATATTGTTTTTATAACTTTTAATCTCATCAATCCATCTCCAAGATCTTATGGTTAGAAAGTGGTTCTCACAACTGGAGGTGGTTTCATTTTACCCATCCCCTATATATATATATATATATATATATATATATATATATATAATTGTGAACACAAATGAACTAATCATAGTCCTTGATTATTAATACACAAGTGTAAATCAATGCCTAGGATTTAATGATGAAAATACACTAGTATTGACTTTAGAAATATATACACGCGCGCGCATATACATGTTTTATCAAACCAACATGCATCTTAGTGTACATCGCATATGTTTTATTTACGAATGTCAAGTAAACAACTATTGAGGGGGTGTTAACCCACAATCGGTTACAAGTTATAGGGTGAGTCACAGGGCCGGCTAATGGGCCAGCTAACCTGTGCCGTCATCGAAGCCTAAATTTTTAAAGGGCCCGAAAGGTTTTTATAAGCTTTTATATATATAGTAAATTATTGTCACACCCCAACCGATGTGAGACGAAATAGATTGCTCGAGACATCATAACACTAGTTTGCGACAATAATTAAGTTAACAAAATTTCATTTCATTTCAAATTGTCAAAGTACAACAATGGAAATCAAAGTACAACAAGTTTTAAAAAATACAACATAAAATCTAGCATTCTAGATGCGTTTCTATGTCGTCCCTACTAAGTTTCATCCATGTCATCATCATCCTGCAACATGTTAAAAGTATAGTTCAACACAAAAGCATTGGCGAACACACAAGTTTTGATATAGCATAAGTATAAGCTGGTATAAACAAATCCACATGTTAAGCTAGCAAACTAGATTAATGTAAATATGGCATGCGATCTACTAGTCAATCCTCAATTGTCACTGCAAAAATAGAATAAACTTAACATGACCAAAAGAATACGGGTGGTGCGTTACTCCTATAGCGCTATACATGTTAAGGGGAGGCTCGTACTAAGTTAATGACAAATAACATCACATAAGAATGTTTCAAGTATACAAATCATGTATCACGTAACTATAGCATGTTTGATGGATTGTTTATGTGATTGTATAAAAGTATAAGTGTGATTGGGTGCATTTTAATAGGTTAACATATTGCCCCCAAAAAGTGTGAAAACGTAAAAAAAGTGTTCGAGTGTACTCACCGTTTTGCAAAGCTTCCTTTGTTAAATCCTGTGAAGAGTTTGATTTATTGGAGAATGGAACACCGAGTTACCCTACACGAGGAAATGTAGATGTGTGAGTATTGGAATGATAACGGAGGATTCGGATTAAGAGTTTATGCAAAAGGTAGGTATTCAAGAAAGTAATTATCTAGACATTAACACTCGCTTTGACAATATAATCCCCGTAAGGTGGTTGTGGTTTCATGGGTCATGCCCATTAGAATCGTAACGAGGAGGTTAAGTCCTAGATAATATAACCTAATGTTATGACAAGTAACCATATGATCATTGTCACAAGTTCGGTTATGTATAAGTCTATTTACGTATATCGTATATAATATATAATAAGTCTAGCATATAAGTCATAGATTTCATAGATGTCATGCATGGAGGTAGGGGGATAACCGTCCCTTAACCTCTTTCGCAAGATTCACTAATGTACAAATTGTCACAAGGACAATTCGGATGGTCATGAATGGACTGAAAGAAATACTTCACTAAACTATGTATCGACCAAGTAAGCAAGCTAGGTGCGTGCATCCCGAACATGGTAACATTTGGGGACGTGTCGTAGCCTTGTTACTCAATTGAAAGTTGAACATAATTTTACTAACAATTTTCTTCTTTTCTTCCCAAATAAACTTTACGTACAATATATAGAAACATGAAGATGCAATGGAAATTAAACTAAAAATTAGGAGATCATGGTTGTAGTGGAAAAATGGAAACGTGGACTTATTATTCTTCCTAATTAAATGCATGCATGAAAAATAAACGTGGCTTGAACTCTTTCAACCGGGTCTCACGGGTCGGGTCGTATCAGATGGCGAGGATGAAAGTCGAACTACTAATAAGGTAAACATGCTCTACATATCTTATGTGCACAAAATTGGTGAATAAGTCAAATTTATTATATCCTAGCTTTTTAGCCTTTTACCAAGATTTTTGGTGTTAATTGAGTAGTAATTCCTTACCATTACCAACCTTTTGGAATCTTTTTAATAAATTCAATCCTGGTCAGACTATAATATCTTTATCTTTATTCAAAGATTATTGCAAATATTTTATATGTTATTGAATTTTCAACTTCTATTTGTATAGTTACTCGAATTTGTTAGGCTTAGCTTAATTTATGTTAATTTTGATCTGTTGGCAAAAACGCAAAATGAAATACAAAGAATGAACTTGAAGAACCTAAAGCTTAAAGAGATGTGTTTAGAAATTAGCTTGGTTTGTGTTTTATTTCAAACAGGTGGGTCAATTTGGGTCGCATTTGTTTCAAATGGGTCATATGAAATTTAGTTAAAAGGGGAATGGGTTGAAAGACACTTAGTATCATTATGAAGAGAGAGTGAAGGCTAAAAGGAAAGAAAACTACAAACATCCAAATATATATGTGAGCAGTGAGCATATAGAACCCTAGCCTTCATTCTATTAATCAGATCTTGCAGGCCCAAGCCCATCAGTTGTTACCTTTATTTCTTTAACACAGCCCAACAGCTCAACATGCTTTAAGATCTAGCAGCCCAGTAGACTTTAAGATCCAGCAGCAACTTGGAACAAGCCCAATAATGCAGATCTAGCTCAGCCCATACAGAAACAAATACATCAAAAAATAATGAGTTAAATGCCATTTTAGTCCCTGTGGTTTGGGTCATTTTACCAGTTTAGTCCAAATGTTTCATTTTTCGCATGTGGTCAAAAAATGTTACATTGTTGCCATTTTAGTCTACTAGGTTAACTTCACCCATTTTTATGTTAACGAGAAGGGCAATTCGGTCATTTTATATGTAATTCTGTTAACTAGAAAGGCAATTCGGCCATATAAAATGACCGAATTGCCCTTCTCGTTAACATAAATAATGGATGAAGTTAACCCAGCGGACTAAAATGGCAAGGGTGAAACCTTTTTGGACTCACAGGTGAAAAATGAAATCTTTGAATTAAACTGACAAAATGGAGCAAACCACAGAGACTAAAATAGCATTTAACACAAAAATAATTAGACTCAAATTTAAATGTTAGGATATGAAAATGAAAAACTAACAATAAAAATCTTCATTTTGTTTCTAACATTTTTTGAGTTTGTGGATGTTTTCCCTTATGCGTTGGTGTCTTGGTGATATTTTAACTGAATATTCAAGCTTATGATCAGCATTTGAATATGATTTCTGGGGATGTTGAACATATTGTAACTAACTTTTGAGATTGATGATGAAACATATTAGGAGATTGCCAAGGTATGTTGTAATACTAATTTCCTTTACAAAATTTAGCAATGAAAAAAAGTAAAAGGTATGTTGAACATATCATATGACAAGCTAACACAAGGACTTAAACGTTTAACCGAACTAGTTCTATTATCTTGTATGGTAACACAATACTTTTCAGTCCCTTTAGTGTTTATATTATTTTTTTTTTCAGATATATATTTTGGATATCATACCTGGAACACTCTCCTATCGGCAATTTTCGGTGTGTAATGGGTGCACGTGCCAGACTAGGCAAGGTATGAAGAATTCCTTATGCCATTATACTATTAATATACCCGTATATCACCGGACGGGTATAGAACTAGTTGGGAACGCTATGGAGTTTGTTAAAGGTGTGTATTGATAAGTGTTCAATGACAAAAGTTTTCACCCGTCTACTAGTCTTTTTTCACACCACCTTAACACATTATATGTTCAAAACTTTGCTTTTTACTAGTTTCTTACTAGTCTTTTTTACACCACCTTAAAGTTAGACCATTCGGAATGGAGGGGCTTTAAAAGGGGGTGTTATGCGACATGTGGTAGCCGTTAGTACATGTCAGAAAAGTGGCATGATGCAAAAAAGGAAGGAGTGGGACGAGGCGTGAAAAGGTTGTGTTATTCGACATGTAGCACACACTTATTATTATTATTATTGTTATTATTATTATTATTATTATTAGTATTAGTATTTTGTAATTAAAAATCATACAAATTCTATTAAATTTAAATAAAAAACATAATATAAATTACATAAATAACATAAATAAAAAAATTACACAAAATTAAAATTACTTAAAGCTAAAAAAAATTACATAAATCTTTAATCATCGTCTTCGTCAGAATCCGTTCATGAAATACTCCAAATGAGTTCAACCAAATCCGCTCAAATATTGTGCTGAGTTATATTGTCATAAATTTCATTTGAGTTCGCTTCTTTCTCTTAATCACTTATTTCTAAAGTATTTGGTTGACTCCCGTCCTCATAGTACTTGCAAATTTCGCTTCCACAATCCTCCAAAATCATGTTATGTATCACATTTTGAATTCTAGGTTTTACCATAACCATACATGACATCCTCAAAATGTGTCATCTTTTCTGCAAAATACTAAACGCTCATTCAACGTCTTTTCGTGATGTCATTTGAGTACTATTAAACTTAGTCTCTTTTCGTCTAACGTTGTACCCCGTGTGAATGATTTTATAAACACACCATAATCCTGCTAAATACCATCCGTTAGTTACTTAATTCAATTAAAAACCAATCTACAATCTAGTTTTATTAACCCCACTATCCAAGCCTAAACTAACCCAAAGATTCTGAATTAAATAAAATAACCCAAACCAACTCACTCAATCGACTTCCAAATCCCGCCCCAAAAGAACGCCCAATGACTACAACAATATAGGCGTATAGTGACCAGACGAGTTTTTTGGCCGGAAAATTCAAAATTCCAGCCATTCTGACTAATATTACGTCGGAATTTCGACTAAAAACAAGTATCCTTTCTTTATTGATTGTTTCATGTGGTGATTAGAATAAAATATAGATGTATAAGGGTTTGATCTTATTATGTTTTTTGATGTTTTTTTTTGTTGTTCTAGACTTGTGGTTAACGATTTTGTTGCTTTATCTAAAACTTTGTTTGTTTGAATGATTACTGATCAACACTTAAAATCAGGGCTTGAATGTTTGAAAATTATGGACAATGGTATTGGTTGAACATAATAGTTTATTTAGTTTAAGTGTTTAGTGTTGTTTTATGAACTTACGGAGCGATTTATATGTGATAGGAACTATGAGTAGGGAAGTTATGGCGCGATTTCTCAAGAGGAAAAGGTTAAATTGTCTTCTGAATTCGTTGATCTGATACTCTTCCTTCGGATCCTAATGATTGCAAGCCAATTGTATATGTTATATAGAGAAAAACTTGCTTAAGAAAGTATCTCTAGATGATGTTTTGGATAGATTTCAAAAATTGAAAACCCATAGGGCACAATTTTAAATATGTTTGAATGATGTTTGACAATTTTTTATGAGTTATATAAATTTTAGTTTGATTTTCTTTTGTTTTACATGACCCCGACCCAATCCGACCTGCTATGAACCGATTTTTTTATATATACCTAGAGGTTTAAAATCTTTAAAATTCCGTACTCCTATGGAAAATTCCTGGATCCGTCATTGCCATCCTTTAGATAATACCCGTATATGTACTCCACACCATTTACAAAAAAGAAGCTTTCGGTCCAACACCATTTAAATAGTCGTTGAAAATGGAAAATTGATTAAGAATATTTGAATTGTTATTTGCAGCAGGCAAACAAAAGAATGCATGTCAAATCCAAACTTGAGATGCAACGCTTCAAGCATTATAGTCGTTATTGGTGTGTTGCCCACGTCACGTAGTTGGACAATTTTCCTACTCCCATTTCATACAATGTAAACTACCAATCATCCCAGGAAACCATGTCACAGTTCATGAGCCTCCAAAAGTTGGTGTAGGTCACCAAACGTAGGTTTTCTCAAATGTTTTTTTTAAATATTGAAGTTATGGAGGCTTTCCCTCGCGGTTCGTTCTTAGTCTTCTGTTCATCCATAATGTCGGAAGTTGTCCCATAAGTCAACTGTCTAAGCGCGACCGTGACTTTTTGCAACATGCTAAATCCAAGATTATCACATGCATCCCTTTTTGGTTGAAAATATTCATATTTACTTACTTGATAAATCATTTGATATTCTAAGGGGAAATAGAAATAAATCACAGCTCATACGAACATGAAGCCTAAAAATCTATCATCATACTTCGGGCTGTGTGAAAATTAATCACTTATCAATAAATCATGTGCAACGATTCAACTGCGTACTATATATTTCCTCCTTCTGGGTTTTGATGAGCACCATTCGTCTTCCAATACAGTTTCAACCACTATCTGAACCGTTGAAATTATTAAAGCTCGTCATCTGACGAGAATAAAAGATACTTCTCCAACGAGGACAATGACGAAGACGATGAAGATGACGAACTAGAGCCTTCCATTTCTTAAGAAATGATATAATTAGGAGTGAATATATATTTGAGGAGAGAGAAATGGTTGGATTGGTTGTATGTTTTTATAAATTTGGGTTAAAAGATGCGCATATATATGTTATTTTTAAAAATCTTTAAAATATATATTTTTTAGTCAAACTAGCTGTTTAACGACTAGTTATAAACAACTAATACCACGCGACCACGTTATCTAAGGGGGGTAGGGGTGGTCATCACTTGCAAAAATTCCATCACTTGCAACATCCAATCAAGTTTCGCCATATCATCAACCATTATTCCATCACTCACAACTTTTTTTAGTGGAAATGGTATCACTTGTTCAAATTCCATCACTTACAATTTTTTTTATTTTAATTTTTGAAATCATAAATTATATAAATTATAAAATTCATTAAAATAAAACCTAAATTACATACTAAAAACAACAACAAAAAATAATAAAAAAAAACGTTGGAGAGAAAAACCTAAAAAGACCGTTTACAAATCTCGCATCTCCCACCCCCACTTTCACAAATCTCGCGTTTTTGTTGGATAACGATTGACTTGAACGGTTCGTCGAGATTGTTGTGCAGCTGACACAAGAATTTTAAATCATTTTTTCTTTCTATTGCTTTCAAGTGTCCCATATACGCTTGCTCGGGTTTAAGTTTTGCGGACACTAGTTTTTCTCTTCTTTGGTTGGATTCATTTATTTCCGCCAATTTCGCCTCTTCGATTTTGAAGATCGACTTCGCCACCGCTTCCTTTCCTTTACTTGATGATTCACCACTTTTCTTGCGATGCGGCCTTGTAGGTGTATCTTCTTAATCAGGTTCGTCAACGTGATTGGGTTCGTAGGGTTGTCGTTCAAATTCATTTGGGGCAAGTTATCCGACGCGGAAGTCGTGTAGTTCCCCGATTCAGAGGGCTTTGATCGTTTGGGACCTCCTCTTTTTTTTTTGAGCGTCGGCCCACCCATGTCGACCAATGTAACCGGTACCCACTTGGGTGATTTCTCGCGACCTTCCATGCGTTGATGTGTGGAAAACCCCTCTTGTGGTATGTTTGACAATAATGGGCCAAGGCGGATTACATGATAGCGCCTCGCTTGCTCCACTTTGAGGATTTCGGTTCTACAAAAAATAAAAAAGTTATTAAAATTATACTGTTTTTATATAAAAAACTTTTTTATTTAAAAAAGTGTTTTTATAAAAAAGTGTCTTTATATAAAAAAACCGGTTTAACTAAAAAACTGTTTTTTATAAAAAAAACTGGTTTTAAATATTAAAAACTGTTTTTTGACAAAAAACTGTTTTTTTTTTTATAATATAGTGTTTTTATTAAAAAATGTAAACTGTTTTTAAAAATTAAAAAACATACAGTTTTATGAAATAAAAAATAAAAATCGGTTTTATAAAAAACGTACCACTTGAATGAAACAACCGTTGAATTTGCTAATTTTGCGGTTCAAAAAGCCCCACTTCGACGTCATTTTATCAATGTGTCGATCGGTTGAACCAGGAAGTTTGCTAAAATGAGCCATGATCGTCTCCAAAACTTGTCTTTCATTTGCTCGTTGGAAAATTTCTTGTTTTCAGAGTTGTGTAAGAACGCCTTGACCAAGGCGACCTCCTCCTCGCTACTCCATGCTCTCCGACTGGATTTCGGGACAACTTCTTGAACATCTTGTTCGTCGTCTTCTCGAACGTCTTCTTCTTCTTGAACGTCATCCTCATCTTCATCGTCATTGAGACTTTGTTGTGGTTCGCGGTACGCACTTGCAAAACGATGGATAAGGGTGTCATCTTCTAGTGGGTCGACTTGGTGGGGTTGGGTTTGAAAGTGTGGAAACGGTTGGGGTTGAAATTGTTGAGGTTGATACGGTGGAACATACGGTGAGTTTTGATATGGTTTTGATTGAAAGGGTGAAAATTGTTGGGTTTGAAAGGTTGGAAAATGTTGGGTTTGAAAATGTAGGATTTGGTCAGGTTCGTCTTGCAACCTAAAGCGCCCTGGCTCACCAAGATTCGCTCGAACCTTGGGTTGTACGAGATTTTTTCTCGCACCCGAACCTCTTTTGCTAGAACCCGAACCTCTCTTTCTTGAACCATCCATCTTTGTATTGATTTTTTAAAAAATTTTTGGGTTTAAAAAATAAGTTTGAAAGAGAATTTATTGGATGTTTGGATATATAAGTTTGAGAAGGAGAATGTTTGGATTTTTAGAAAAAGGGTTTGGTATATAAAACAAAAAAATCAAACGGTCATATCCCCCCCCCCCCCCAACGGCTACATGTTTCACGTGTGAAATATATCACGCGTTATAAAGTTTTACCGTGAAAAAAGGGGTGACGCGGTGTTCTAAAAAGTTTCACGTGTGGAAACTCTTGTATCACGCACCCACCCCGGGTCACCTAACACTTTGCCCATCACGCCTGCGGTATTCCTTTCGCCTCATCAACAACGCCGTTCCTGGGTGATGTGCTCGTGTGAACCGGCTCCCACGCCCACACCACGTAAAGGAAAAACAAAACCATGGGCAAAATAGTCAAAAACAAACGAAAACGGCCCATAGACCCCTTTCCTGTATGAGACGCCAGACTTGAGGCGGCGATACCGATGTCTCCATCTTTAAATACAAACCCTCACTCATTTTCCATGACATATCCACTTTCCTCTTTTCTGTAACTAACTTTTTCTCCAAGCTTCTCTTTCAGATCTCAAACCATGTCTTGCTACAGAGGAAAGTACGCTGGTATGTATTTGCATATTTTTGTATACTCTCCATCTTCATCTCTCAGTTCAATCTATTCAATCATCTGCTTTCAATTATGTATTTGCATATTTTTTTCGGCAATTTTTGGTTAGATCTACTGTTAGTTTGACTTTGTTTAGTTTTTTTAGGTTTTTTCTCTGCTATTATAGATCTGATTTGTATTTTCAGCTTGTTTCTTACTGGATTGTTATCTGTTTTCGTAATCGTTAGGTTGATTCACTGTTGTTAGTAGTTTTGTTGATATGATTTTAGGTTTACGTAGCGGATATATTGTTTATTGTAGATCTGTTTGTTCCTGTTGAAGAACTGTCGATTTAGTTTATGATAATAGTTGTTGATATTGTTTGTAGATGATGTATAATATTTAATCAACTTTGATTCAGATAGTCTGTTTAGAACTGTTTTTTACTGGATTTGTATCGGTTTTTGTTATCGTTAGGTTTGATTTAACTGTTGTTAGTAGCTTTGTTGATATGATTTTTAGTTTATTTAGCGAATATTTGGTTTTTGAGATTGTTTGTTGTAGATCTGTTTGTTTTTGTTGAAGAACTGCCGATTCAGTTGTTTGATAGTAGCTGTTGATGTTGTCTGTTGCAGATGTATAATATTTTTTTCAACTTAGGTTCAGATAGTTTATTTAGACTTGCTCTTACTGGATTTTTTTAATCTTTTTTCGTAATTGTTAGGCTGAATAATTGTTGTTGTTGTTAGTTTTGTTGATATATTTTAGTTTTACGTTGTGGATGTTTTGTTTTTGAGATTGTTTATTGTAGATCTGTTTGTGTCTGTTGAAGAACTGTCGATTTAGTTATTTGATATCTTTTGTAGCTGATGTATAATATTTTTAGTTGATTTGACGTATATTTGTTATTTTGGTGATAAATGGTTCATAGAGCTAACTGCATCTTTGTTAGTAACGTTTGGTTTATGAGTCATTGTGTAGTTGATGTTTCACATGTTTAAATGAAAAGCATTTAGTTTATGTAAAAGAAGTTTTCATAATTTTTTTCGGCTATACCGGCTCGGTCGTTTTCAAAAAAAAATTATTGTGTTTTTGCAATTTAATGAGATTTCCCATTAAAAAATATTATTTGTAAACTTGGTTTTAAAAAGCGCGCCTAGGCGCGAGGCGACCCAAGGCGCAAATCATATCGCTTTGCGCTTCAAAGGGGGTGATTGTACAAGAAGCGCAGATGAGACGCGCTTTTTAGGGGAAAATCGACCTAAGGCGCAGGCTGAGGCGCGCACTTTTTGTACATGGGGTGTTTCTATGCAGCTGAGTGTTGTACAAAGGCTTTTTATGTTGTACATTTATGTTTTTTTCATTTTAAAACATATATAAAGCTTAGTTATAGCTAAATCATAGGTATTGGATGCTAAACATTTATGGGATATATAAAATAAATTATATAATCACTTTGCGCTTTGCGTACGAAAAGCTCACCGCTTTTGCGCTTCGCTTTAAAAAATCGGTTTTAGACCTCATCGCTTTTGTGCGCTTCCCGGTTTTTTATACCAAGTTTGTAAAAAAAATATATTGTGTATGGTTTTTGTAAAAAAAACTAATGAATGAAATTTATAAGAGGAAAATAAAATTATTGGGATAAATGTATATATTATTTGTAGTGTAAGGGGTTTATTTGAAACTTCCAAAAGTTAAGAAAAACACTGTAGCCGCCTCAGTGATTTTGAGTTTTGTTTTAATATAACTTGTAATTGTAATCGTAATTGTAATTGTAATTTTAATCGCCATATGTGTCTTTTTTTATGTGCCCTCATCCAATGTTAAAAAGGAGCGTTTGTTTTTGCATGGTGTAATTCAGTAGATGTATTGACATCTTTGTTGTAATGATTTTTTTCATCTCCAACATAAATTAACTATGCTTAACTTTATAATTGTGACATTGTCATACCATTTTGATTAAAAGAAAATGCAGGTTTATTTTTCTTTCATGTAAGAAACTTATAATGAATCTTTTCTTTCTCATCAGATGAGCTAATTGCCAATGCTGCTTACATTGGTACACCCGGAAAGGGTATTCTTGCTGCTGACGAGTCAACTGGCACAATTGGAAAACGTCTATCCAGCATCAATGTTGAGAATGTTGAGTCAAACAGGAGAGCTCTTCGTGAGCTTCTTTTCTGCACTCCCGGTGCCCTCCAATACCTCAGTGGAGTTATTCTTTTTGAGGAAACTCTTTACCAGAAGACTGCTGCAGGTATTATAGTATATAAAATTGGGCATAAGTGCAAGAAAATGCAATTTACTATTTACTTTTTATCAATCTACTTTTTGGCTTAAAAAATGTCGTGCTGGTTTCATGTACTTAGGGCAATGCTCTATGTACAACCAAACAAGTTTTATGTACAACAAGAAGTTGCATTCTTCACATATAATCTTAACCATTTTTATTTCTTCATCCATTCTACATATCCTAGTTTTTGACCAATTTTGACCCAAATTTTCATGAAGTGCTACCTCAAGCTTGTGAATACGATGTACATTATTAAATCTTCCAAAGTAGTATTCACCCTGTTACTTACAAAACTATGCAGTTTTTTCGATGCAATGCAAAATCTTTACCATATCCATTTATTTATTTCTTGTTTTACAATCTAGTAGCTTTGAACCAGTCAATTGGTTTTTAATTTTTGGCTGGAGTTTAAATATGAGTAAATTACAAGTTTTGTCTTTTATCTTTATACCAAATTTCAGGTGGTATCCTTTGTTTTTAAAATTGACTGTTTTTGTATTTAATGTTTTAAAATCTCACAGGTTATGTTCTTTAGTCTTTAACTCTGTAATTTTTAAGCGTTAAGTGAAGGGTAAATTGGTCTTTTTACCCAATCATTTGAAAAAACCTTTTTAATAATTTAACATACGAATTATACATATATATTACTAAAAATGATCCAATACTAATTTACTCTTTAAAAGTTAATAAATAAATGTTTTTTTTTCAGGTAAACCGTTTGTGGATGTCATGAAGGAAGCTGGAGTCCTCCCCGGTATCAAGGTCGACAAGGGTACCGTTGAGCTTGCTGGAACAAACGGTGAGACAACAACCCAAGGTCTAGACGGTCTAGCCCAACGATGCGCCCAATACTATTCAGCCGGTGCTCGTTTTGCCAAATGGCGTGCAGTCTTGAAAATCGGCCCGAACGAGCCATCACAGCTCGCCATCAACGAGAACGCCAACGGGCTCGCCAGGTACGCCATCATCTGCCAAGAAAACGGTTGGTCCCAATCGTTGAGCCCGAGATTCTTGTGGACGGACCCCACGACATCAACAAGTGTGCTGATGTAACCGAGCGTGTTCTAGCCGCCTGCTACAAAGCTCTCAACGACCACCATGTTCTCCTGGAGGGTACCCTTTTGAAACCCAACATGGTCACACCCGGGTCAGACGCCAAAAAGGTTGCACCAGAAGTTGTAGCTGAGTACACCGTCCGTGCTCTTCAACGAACCATGCCAGCAGCAGTTCCAGCCGTTGTGTTCTTGTCAGGCGGTCAGAGTGAGGAAGAGGCTACGGTTAACCTCAACGCCATGAACCAGTACAAGGGTAAGAAGCCATGGTCGTTGTCGTTCTCATTTGGGCGGGCCCTACAACAAAGCACCCTCAAGGCTTGGGCCGGGAAAGAAGAGAATCTGCAGAAAGCACAGGCTGCGTTTCTTGCACGGTGCAAGGCTAACTCAGAGGCAACTCTTGGAAAGTATCAGGGTGGTTCTGGTTTGAGTGAAGGTGCATCTGAAAGCCTCCATGTTAAGGACTACAAGTACTAAACTTTGCTGCGTAAGTTTTCAGTACTATGTTTTTTTTGTGACTTTTTTGTCTGGATGAGGTTGGATTTTGATTTTCTGGACCTATGTTTTCAGTACTATGTTTGTTTTTTGTTTTAGACCTTCGGTTTCATCCGAGTAGGAGATTTTTATAATAAGCATGAGAAACATTTTCTGCTTCAGAGGTTTGATGTATACTTCTGTTTGCTGCTTTTGAGGCTTGATACGTGCTCTATCTGTTGATGTTGTGGAATGATTTACTCTTTTTATGGTAAGCATCAGAATTATTGGTGTTCGATTTCTTTAGTTGTGCGAGAGGCAGAGAATGGTGTGCTATCGTTTTTAGCCCTCGTATTGTGCATGTTCTTTTGCTTTTTTCATTATGTTGTACTAGAAGCTATAGATACAATGTAGTGATCAACCCCCTGTTTAGTACCTTCCGAATACCGTGCTTTGAACGTTGATGAACTTGCTACATGTGGACATTATTGTGAATTGACTTGGACTGTACTTGGTGGGCGTGAGTGAGTTGTCAACTCAATCAAACGTGGTTCCTAACACCATAACGTGGGTACCATTAGGGGCACCATCTCCTTGACGTTTGGGGGCACAAGGAAAGGTTTGGATGGTTAAAGCCATCATGTGACACCATCACCGCTACAACCTGTGAAAGGTGTGTGTGTGTTACTGCCTATGCGACGATAGCTTTTGCACTCTTTGGTTAACCCACTATGCATAGTCCTTACAATAGCAAACAATTATTTTGCATGTACTTTGATCACCTGACCAATAAGAACAACAAAGAAGCAAACATTAAGGGAAAACCAAATAACAAAGAAATTTTAACTTAAATCTCCAATATTTTAACATTGAATGGAAAATCATTGAAACTTCTATTGTAAAATCTTGGTTGAAAACATCATGGCCTTACAAGGCTCTTTTCAGATCTCATCCAACAGATATCTGCTTAACCACATTGCCTAAAACTGGCAGAACATGGCTCAAGGCGCTCTGCTCAAGGCTCTCCAACCCCCTACACTATCAATTCTTGATTATGGTAGTCATTAGGTTTTACTAGTGTTGAAACCCTAAAGATGCCTTGGATTGTTTCATTTTGCGAATAAGAGGGACAAATCGTGTAATCTAATGACATTCGAAGAGGTATTTAAGTTATTTAGTAAAGGCATCATGCCAAACGGAGCTTATTGGGACCATGTGAAAGGGTACCACAAGGTTACCTTAGAAAATCGGGAAAATGTTTTATTCTTAACGTACGATGAGCTGACAAGAGATACCGCGAACAATGTAAAGCGACTTGCAAAGTTCATGGGTTGTCCACTCGGTGTGGAAGAAGAAGCCAAAGGTGTAGTGCAAGAAATCTTCAAGACTGTAGTTTTGAAAATTTAAGTGAGGTTAATTAGCATGGGAACTTGATAAGAGGGGTCATCTAATGAATTGTTCTTGGTAAAGTTGGAGGTTGAACAATCACAGAAGAAAAGTTTTGTGGTTTGAATATATCACCTTCTAACTTTGTTGGTTAGGTTAATTATGATGAAGATTATAAGTTCCCATCCTTGATTGAGATTTGGTATTGAAAGAACATCGAGGGTAACAAATTATTCCGTTTTCAGTGTGGGTGAAGTTGTTCTGCTTCTTGCTTCATGTGCTACTCATGTTCATAATAAATAATAACTAGTTAGATGCCCCGCCCGCGTTGCGGGGCGATGGCCGAATAATGAGCGAGTGTTAGGCAGCTCATTGGCACGGAAAACAATTAAATCGAGTCAACAATAAAAACATAACACTTTTATAATTTTGCTAAAAAAACTATAACAATTACAATACTGTTATTAAAGTTATATTTTTCTCACTGGTGTAAAAAGCAAAATGTATTTAAGTAGAGAAGGTTTCCATCCTCTTATAAGAATGGTTTAATTGTCACCCTAAACCGATTTGGAATTTACATCTCCACCCTCTCTTAGGGAGCCAATGTCCTCGCTGGAACATCTGCTCGGCCCATAGCTTTGATACTATTTGTAAAGTGATCGCAGTACTGAAAGTGAAACCAGGGGCAGAAGTGTAAATCTGCGCAAGGGCGAATTCATACTTTTGAACTTAGGGCAACACAGTAATATAAATTTAAACTAAAGGCACAACCGTAATTTTAGGCCGGCGGCAAAACCATATTTTTATTTTGGACCAAGGGCATAATCGTAATTTTGAGTTGGAGCGAAAAACGTAATTTTGCTTTGAACAGGGGCAAAAACATAATTTTTAACTGAGGGCGAAATCATATTTTTTAAACGGGGAAAAATCGTAATTTTAAGGTGGGTGCGAGAACAATTTTTTTTCATTTGAACATGGGTGAAAACGTAATTTTGAGCTGAGGGCCAAAATGTAATTTTGAGTCGTGGGCAAAATCGTAATTTTGGCTGGGCCAAAAGCGTACTTTTATTTTTAGTAGGGGCCAAAATCGTAATTTTAAACTGAGGGCAAACCCGTAATTTTACAGCGTAAACAAATAATAAACGGTTGGTCCAATGGGGTAGTGCCAGGCCAGCTGCCTGGCACTATTCAGGGGGCAATCCCGTAATTTTACAGCGTTAATATATAATAATCGGCTGGTCCAATGAGAGAGTGCCAGACCAGCTGCCTGTCACTATTCCTTTTTATATTAAAATCACTGTTCAAAGCTTTCAATTTTTAACGTATTGATAACTAGTTTTTGCCCCGCCCGCGTTGCGGGGCAAAAACCCGAATAGTTCTCTCTCATAACATATATGTCTGTGTTTCGATTACTTGTATACATACTACTCATAACACGATCTCAAAAAAAATTACATCGAGTCAATAAATTAAAAACAAAAACTACCAGTTTTGTAAAAAGAAAATAATTAAAACAATCGCATGCCTATAGTTTTACACTGGGGAAAAATCATAATTTGACAAGAAAAAAAAACAAAATTGAAAATTTGAGCTGATGGCAAAATTGTAATTTGGCTGGGAGGGGAAAAAAACAAAACCAATGACAAAACTGTAAATTTAAACGGGAAAAAAAAATCATAATCTGGCTTGACCGATGGAGAACAATAAAAAAGCAAACACCGAAACTCTTTTGATGATGACAAAATACCGCCAATTATAGGACGATAGCTTGTAAAAAATTTAAATAAAATTTAAATATAATATTTTAAAAGTATAATTATAATATAAAGTTAATAAGTTTACTATTTATCAACCTTTCATTTTGGATATATATTTTATAAGTAATAACAAGTTTACTATTTATCAACCTTTCATTTTGGATATATATTTTTTATAAAGTAATTACAAGTTTTACTATTTATCAACCTTTCATTTTAGATATATATTTTATAAGTAATAACAATATTACTATGCATAAAAAGATAAAAATAAATGTAAAAACCAACTTGTCAGTCATAAACATCATTACTTACCACCTCTATTTTTTTTGACGGGTGCTACTAAATGCACCCACTCTAATTACTAATTATACCCCCTCTCTATAAAAACATCACATTATTACAACACAAATCAACATTTTTTTTGTCTTTTTGTTTTCTTTTTAATTATTACTATTACTATTATTATTATTATTATTAATAATAGTGATTATTTATTAATATGATTATTATTATTATAACAGTAATTAGTTTTATTTAAAAAAATATTTATTTGAAAAAAAACATTTATTTAAAAATTATTTTTTGAACGAACTCGGTTTTTAATAAAATCTATATCGGAATGTTAAAAAAAAGTTAACAAGACTGTGTTTTTAAATTTTTTTAAAAGTTAAAAGTTAAAATTAAGATGATGATTATTTATCTGGAGATCACTAATGGAAGAGCTACATGGGTTTAGAAATAAGTACATTAAGGCTTTCCTAGGCTCATTCGAAGATGTGTTTACGTCATTGGATTGGTCAGGGGTTGCACCACAAAAACATTGGATGATTATGCCAGAGGCAAAATTCTTGATTGCGAACAAGTTTAATGTAATCGTTCATTTTATCTGATGAAAATAGAAACATTTCGACTTGTTTTTCGCTTTGGAGAGACCCTCATCAGTTCCCAAAAACAACTTATAGACAATAATCGAGAAAATGATGTAGCTGGCTGAAAGAATATATTTGAATCACGTCAAAATGTATAATTTTTGGATAGCACAACCTCCTATTTCTATTATAAATTAAAACTCGGTATATAAATTATTAAATGATAATAATTTTGTAAAATACTTAATTTTATATAGCTTTTGTTACAGCTATAAATATAATTTTCTAAAATATAACTAAAGACTGAATAATTAGTTATATAATAACTAGTTAAATAATAATAAGTAATAAATAACTAATCACTAAATAAAAGATTAAAAAAGACAACAAAATGATAAAAAAAACTAAAAATTTAAAAGAATTGTTAATTAAAAGATAAAATAGACTAAAAACAAAATAAAATTATTAATTGATTTGATGTTTTTATAGGTGAGGGGTGTAATTAGTAATTAGGGGTGTATATAGAATGAGTCTTTTTAACATATCTTTGTTCCACTTTTCCAAAGTTCATAATGATATCTGCTTTCTACTCTCTTCTTTTATTTTATTTTTCTCTTTATTTTTAAAAGTTTGATGCGGGGTTCCTTGCTTATAACCTTAATTTCAAGAATTCATGTTGGATATGATGTTATTTATGATATAGCATTATTGAATTCAATTGTTTGTTTTCTTCCTTTGAAAATTAAAACTCTAATCCAACGATCTTGAATCAGCTTCTTGGCAAGATTCCCATAATATCAAATCAAGTTTTGAACACCGTTAATCCGTTATCGAATTCAATGCCTCTCTCTCTCTCATCTGTCCAACACTCACTTAACCGTCATCTTCGCACCACAAAACCATCACCACAACCGGCCACCGCCATTCACCACCGCAAGCCGGAGAAAACAGTTCGCCTAGTCTACCTGCCTTTGATTTTACAGCCGGCTGCTGCCGTATATCCGGCAATAGCAGCAAGTCCTTTTGACGGCAAGAGAATCAATTTTCCGGCGGCGGCTGAGGCAGTGCAAGTGTCAGTTGTAGCTTTTTTTTAGGGGGGGGGGGGGTTGGTTGCATGTTGGTAACAGTCAGCGTTTTAAGGCGGAGGAGATATGAGGTGGTGGTGTTGGTCGTTGTCTTCTGTCTGTTCAATAGTTGCAAATCTTAAAATGTTTTGCCAAATTGAAGAAGCCACATTCGCGGCCCAATGACAAAGTGCCAGGCTCTTGGCTGGCACTATTCCCCGCCAGCCTCTTTTATATGTAGTTAATTTAATTTATTTAATGATAATTCAAAAGAATCAAAATTTTTTTTTACTTTCTTAATTTTCTCATAATAGTCCGTTTGGTACTCAAGTATCTCTTATGTGTTATATGTTGGAATTTGGGTGAGAATGTAGTCTTAAATGTGGACTTGTTCCACATTGGTGGGATGAGAAAGTATGGAGGGATTTATAAGTTAAAATCTTTAATGCTCCATTGAATATTTTAAGACTTGTTTTACCACAATCCCTACCCGCGTACGTAGGTGGGGTGCAATCGAACTGGAAAATTTGGCTTGGCTCGTGCATGCCGGCACGTCCTGCGGATTCGCGTCATTACTAGCAGATTTCGGTTATGTTCTGTGCCTATAAAAGCAAGCCAAGGCTACCAGTTCTCTATCTCTCTCTCTACGATCTTACTATCTTCTCCGTTATGATTTCAGGGCAGTGCGCTTTATTGTCTCAAACCGGTGTACCCTGAGAACAGACGACGAATCTGTTTAAGGGAATTGTGTTAAACACAAGCCCGGTTCACCATAGACGTTTTCTGTTTCTGTTTTTCTTTCAGATTTCTAACAAACTTAAACAAATTGATTATATTACTGATTCTTGTTCCGTTATGATTTCAGAATGGAATCCCAGGCCATGACCACTGCTCCTGCTGTTCTGCTATCGTGACTGCTGTGTTGCTGTCACTACCAGTTTGGTGGCGCCGCTGCCGAACACTGTTGCATCGCATGCTGAAAAACCCGAGAAATTCAATGGTGTGAATTTCAAACAGTGGCAGCAGAAGATGTTCTTCTACCTGACCATGTTGAACCTTGCTAGGTACTTGAATGAAACCGCTCCCCATGTTGAAGAAGGGGAAATGGATGCTCAATCAGTGAGCGCGGTTCATGCTTGGAATCACTCAAATTTCTTGTGCCGTAACTATATCTTGAATGGTATGGTGGATACACTCTATAACGTGTATAGCAAAGCTAAGACTGCCAAAGAATTATGGGAGTCCTTGGATCGCAAATACAAAACCGAAGATGCGGGCACTAAGAAATATGTGGTGGCTAAGTTCTTGGACTACAAAATGATAGACTCTAAAACGGTCATGAGCCAAGTCCAAAAATTGCAAATCATTCTTCATGATATTCATACGGAAGGAATGGTTCTTAGCGAGACATTCCAAGTTGCGGCTATGATTGAGAAGCTACCACCAAGTTGGGTGAACTTCAAGAACTATCTCAAGCACAAGCGAAAGGAAATGACCATTGCGGATCTCGTGCTCCGCCTTCGCATTGAAGAAGATAACAAAATGTCCTTAAAAAGGTTGATGGTCCGGAAACGGCAAAGGCTAATGTTGTTGAACATGGCCAATCGTCAAAAGGAAACAAAAACAGTGGAAAATTGGGAAGAAGGACCATGGGAAACGTCCCAATCTTGGTCCTAAAAGGGAACTTGAGAAGAAGAAGTTCCAAGGAAGTTGTTACAATTGTGGGAAGCAAGGCCATAGGGCCAACGAATGCAAGCTTCCAAGAAAGAAAATGCTCAACAAGTGAACATCGTTCAAGAGGTTGAAAAGCTTATCGACATGGTCACGGACCTACCGATTTTGGTCACCGAAATTAATTTGGTTGGCCAAAATAACGAGGATTGGTGGATTGATACGGGAGCTACCTATCATGTGTGCTTTGACAAAAGTCTCTTTAGCACCTTCAAGGAGGTGACTAATGGAGAAAAAGTCTTCATGGGAAACTCCCCACGGCCGAAGTTAAAGGTGAGGGGAATGTGGTCTTGAAGATGACTTGGGAAAGGAACTCACTTTGTCAAATGTTTGTATGTTCCAGAATTTCGTAAAAACCTAGTGTCGGGTTGACAGTTGAACAAGTTTGGGTTCAAAATGGTTATTGAGTCGGACAAGGTCGTATTGACCAAAAATGGTGTGTACGTTGGTAAGGGCTATGCCCTCAACGGTATGTTTAAGTTGAATGTAACCGTTGTCAATGGAATGAATGAAATAACTACTAGTTTTGCTTACTTGCTTGAGTCTTCTAATGTTTGGCATAGTAGACTAGGTCATGTTAATTTTAATTCCATTCGTCGAATGATTAAGCTTAATTATATACCAACATTCGATATCGACTCAAATAATAAATGTGAAACTTGCGTAGAAGCAAAACAAACGAGAGCTTCATTTAAAAAGGTTGAACGAATTACCGAACCCCTCGAAATGATCCACACCGATGTGTGTGATCTAAAAACAATTCCTACTCGTGGTGGGTACAAGTACTTCATCACGTTCATTGATGATAGTACAAGATATTGCTATGTGTACTTACTTAAGAGTAAGGACGAGGCTATTGATAAGTTTATCTTATTTAGCCGAAGTTGAGAATCAACTAAATCGGAAAATCAAAATAGTAAGGAGTGACCGATGAGGTGAATATGTTTCACCTTTCAATGATGTGTGTACAAAAGATGGAATCATCCATGAACTCACACTTCCTTACTCCCCCCAATCAAATGGCATTGCAGAACCAAAAAATCGCACATTGAAAGAAATGATGAAGGCCATGATTATAAGTTCGGGGACAAGCCAAAACTTGTGGGAGGAAGCAATCTTATCGGCGAATTATGTCTTGAACATATACCCAATAAGAAGAAAAGTGTGACGCCATACGAATTATGGACTAGAATTAAACCTTCATATAAATACTTGAAAGTGTGGGGGTGCCTAGCAAAGGTGGTGGTGACACCACCAAAACGCCTACTAATAGGACCCAAAACAGTGGATTGTGTATTTATAGGTTACACCCGTCCTAGTGGTCCATATCGTTTTCTTGTGCATGATTCTAAAAACCCGGGAATATGCAATGGCACCATAATAGAATCCAAAGATGCATCATGGTTTGAACATGTGTTTCCATGCTTGGGGAAAGGCAAACCAAGTCACTCTGGACCGATTGAGGAAAGTGTTCGAGAGGATGAGGTTGCAAATAATGAACCTCAAGAACAATCTAATAATGAGGAAATTGAAATCAGGAAAAGTAAACGGCAAAGGACTGAAAAATCCTTCGGCCCTGATTTTCTTACCTATATGGTAGAGGAGGAACCTCAAATGTACCAACAAGCGGTAAATTCCTCAGAAGGACCTCAGTGGAAGGAGGCCATCAGAGGTGATATAGATTCTGTCTTACAAAACCATACTTGGGAACTAGTGGATCTTCCTCAAGGATGTAAACCACTAGGATATCGATGGATCTTCAAGAGGAAGATAAACCAGATGGGACCATCGATAAGTATAAGGCAAGGTTGGTAGTCAAAGGATATAAACAACAGAAGGTTTAGATTACTTTGATACATATTTGCCAGTTACGTGAATAACCTCCATCAGGTTGGTGCTTGCCATTGCCGCCATAAGAAATTTGGAAGTTCATCAAATGGATGTGAAAACAGCTTTCTTAATGGAAATCTAGAGGAAGAGATTTACATGGAGCAACCTGAAGGCTTCATAGCCATTGGGGAAGAAAAGAAAGTGTGTAAACTTGTAAAATCCTTGTATGGATTAAAACAAGCTCCAAAATAGTGGCACCAAAAGTTTGATCATGTCATGCTTGATGCTGGGTTTAAAATCAATGAATGTGACAAATGTGTATACGTGAAGGACACATCAGATGGATATGTCATTTTGTGTCTATATTGGATGATATGCTCATCGCTGGAAGTGATGTCCAAATCATAACATCTACGAAAAACATGCTAAAGGCAAGATTTGACATGAAAGACATGGGTCTTGCGGATGTGATTCTGAGAGTTAAAATCATGCGAACCGAAAGTGGACTTGTTTTAAGTCAATCTCACTATGTGGACAAAATTCTTGAGAAGTTTAATGCAGGTGACTCTAATGTGGCTAGAACTCCCATTGACACAAGTCGACATCTACCAAGAATAGAGGTGAGCCTGTTAACCAGTTGGAATACTCAAGAATTATAGGCAGCCTGATGTATCTTATGAGTTGTACTAGACCAGACTTAGCATATGCGGTGAGTAAGCTAAGTAGATACACAAGCAACCCAAGTTCTGATCATTGGATTAGTATCGTTCGGTTGCTTCGTTACTTAAGATACACTCGGGATTATGGGTTGCATTATACCAGATATCCAGTAGTTGTAGAAGGACACTGTGATGCAAATTGGATATCTGACACGAAGGATTCCCGAGTGACAAGTGGGTATGTATTCACACTTGGAGGTGCAGCTATATCGTGGAAATCGTTGAAGCAAATGGTTATTGCTAGATCCATGATGGAAGCCGAATTCACCGCTTTGGATAAAGCGGGTGAAAGGCAGAATGGCTACGTCAATTTGTTGAGGATATACCAAGATGGCCTAAGCTGGCAACGGCCATTTGTATACATTGTGATAGCCAATCGGCAATTGGCAGAGCTCATAACACAATGTATAATGGTAGGAACAGACATATCAGACGTAGACATAATACGATACGACAACTAATCTCTACAGGAATCATCACTGTTGACTACGTGAGGTCAAAGGATAATATCACGGATCCGCTAACAAAAGGCCTAAGTAGAGAGTTAGTACAGAAGTCGTCCGTGGGAATGGGACTGAAGCCCTTGAAAAATCAAGTTTATATGAAGGAAACCTAACTCAATAGACTGGAGATCCCAAGAATTGAGTTCAATGGGAAAACCTAATTGTATGAATTAGTGAGGTCACTGTGGGGGATAACCCTACGTATTTTCAAAGGGAGTTTATTACAACGCGTACGAAACTTCCTAGTCCATTCCTAAAAGTGACAAGTATGAGGATAAGCATATGGCTTTTAATGATTCGACTGATGTATCCATACATAGTGAATCACCTATGTGAGAGAGAAGTGGGGTCGCTTCGAAGGGTATTGTTGGGGCACAATACTTAATGGCTCTCGCAGAACCAGGCTCATGTTCATGACCATAACCGAACATAACTATGAGGACTTGACTTTGTCAGGGAGAGTCTTGTGTGAAGTGTATTTTCGTCTACACAAACGGCAGATGAGTTCAAAGACATCGATGTCTACTCAGAGCTAGTGGGTTAAGTGCATTTCATGAGCGAAGGTTCAAAGGGTAACACCTACCTATCGTATGCAAAACTCAACTGTTGAAATCTAATCGGATTAAGATGTTGTTTTTGAAATCGACCTCCATTCATGTGGGGGATTGTTGGAATTTGGGTGTGAATGTAGTCTTAAATGTGGACTTGTCCCACATTGGTGGGATGAGAAAGTATGGAGGGATTTATAAGTTAAAATCTGTAATGCTCATTGAATATTTTAAGACTTGTTTTACCACAAGCCCTACCGCGTGTGCAGGGGGGGGGGGTGCAATCGAACTGAAAAATTTGGCTTGGCTCGTGCATGCCCGCGCGTCCTGCGGTCACGAATGCAGCTTCGGAAAAACCGGGCCCGCGTGAGGTGGTTTTTTTATTCAAATTATAAACTGTTTTTGAATTTTGAATTCATCATTAATTAACAGTTATAATTATTTTGAATAGTTAACAGTTATAATCGTTTGAATATCTGCACTTAATGATTGTCGGTTTCTAACTGACACAACACTAATGACCACCATTATTCAGTCATTAGTTGCTGAAATAATTCGCGTCATTACTAGCAGATCGGTTATGTTCTGTATAAGCAAGCCAAGGCTACCAGTTCCAACACACCAGAACCAGTTATCTATCTCTCTCTCTGCGATCTTACTATCTTCTCCGTTACGATTTCATGCGAGTGTCAAGTCCGGAGTGCGCTGTTACTGTCTCGAACCGGCGTACCCTGGGAACAGACGACGAATCTGTTTAAGGGAATTGTGTTAAACACAAGCCCGGTTCACCATAGACGTTTTCCGTTTCTGTTTTTCTTTCAGATTTCTAACATTATATTTTAACAAACTTTCAATAAAATAAAAAAAACTAAGTCCATTTTGAATATGTGAGTTCAAGGCGTCGTTCTCGAGGGCCCTCGGCACCATGTTTTTTAACCATAAACTTCATAACACACACCAACCCATGAAACGGGGCGGCCCAAGGGAAACCACAATTACATATTTAGAAAGTTACACCAATCGGTTCAACACACGGAGCTATTGCTTCATTCTATTACATAACAAAGCAAACTAGTAGTCTTTATATCCTGATAATCTCTTCCAACCGAGCCTATTTGTTTTCGAATTTTTATTTCTAGCATTCCAGATAATCAAACACCCCACTTTTATGATGCCTTCAAAGGCTTCCTTCGCCCTTGGAGAGACCAACTGATTTGTAAAGGTCCAATAATTCTCTACGAGGTAGCAAAAGGTGTCAACTTCAGCCAGGTTCCCACATATTGCCAAACACGATACGCCACATAACAGTAACAAAACAAGTGTCTAGTAGTCTCTTCGCTTCTTCTCTTCAAGGCAGTTGCGGTTGGGATACATTCCATCTCAGCCCTCCATAACAAAACATTGCATTTCAACGAAACCTGTTTACTCCACTTCTGTTTGATGTAATTGGCACGTTAGTTGATTGTGTTTATGGTAAAGAACATTTAGATAAAAAGACTTAATTTACAGCAAAACCAACCAATCTATTTCCACGGGTCCTTTTGATTATTGATCCTAACCGAGGCCAAATCTCTCAGAATCCAGTTTGATTTAGAGATGGGCATAAAAAACCGGTTCCGAACCCGACCGGTAGAACCGAACTGGACCGGTTCCAGTCCTACCCGACATTAAGTAGAACCGGTTCGGTTCAAAATACCCGTTGGTTCCAACCCGGTTCCACATTTTTTCCATTAACTCCGGTTTACCGTACCCGGTTCCTAATCGCGTACCCGGTTCCATACCCGTACCCGGTTATACCCGTACCCGGTTCCACCCGTACCCGGTCCTGAAGTCTACCGTTGGAACCGAATATAACCATTTAAAAAATTTACCGTTGGAACCGGTTCCCAGTAGCATTTACCGTTGGACCCGGTTCCTATTGTGGAACCAGGTTACTTACCGTTGGAACCGAATTCTATAAATAGTTTTGAGAATTCTATTGTTTAACACAAAATTTCTCATATCTATTCTTCTTGTTATATTTCTTTCTTGTTCTTTTTCACATACTATTCAACAATGGCCTCAAAAAGTTCAAAAAACGCAAATTCCCAATCCGTCAACAATGTTCCTCAAGATCAAACCGTTCCATATGTTGTTGGAACATTGTCTCATAATACAATATGGAGGTTTGGAGCAATTGGGAGTTGATCGAGATGAGTGACGGCTCGCAAAAGGCCCAATGTAAACATTGTGGGTCCTTATTAGGCAAGGAGTCAAACTCAACGTTAACGAGCATTTAAAAAGTATGTAAAGGTTTAAAAGACATGACATCCGGTCAAGTTCAACTATCCAAAGATGGTACCATTTTTCGTTATGAACAAAAGTTAGCTCGCGATCGGATGGCGAATTGGTGATACAAAAGCGTTGCCGTTTGGACACTTCGACGACCCTGATCTTACTAAGCTTATTCGGGAGACGATACAACCTCGCTATAAACATGTAAGTCGTCGCACTTTAAAACGCCATTGTTTAAGTTTATGGGAAAATGCCAAAAAAGAATTAATTGTTTTTTTTTTAAATTTAAAAACTATGTAAACTTAACTAGTGATGTGTGGTCGGCTCCACACGGTTTACCGGAATCGTACATTTGTGTGATCGCTCATTAGTTGATCCCGATACATGGCAAATGATGAAGCGTACGATTGCGTTTGACGAGTTTCCTTCTCCTCATACGGAGAAAATATTTATAAAATTATAAATGGACAATAATTTAATATTGTTTAGAAGATATATTTTTTTCATTATCGTTTGATAATGCTTCAAACAATCACAATGGCGATTGAAGTTAGTACAAACCAATACTTGATGGTGTTTTTTTCCACACACGAGTGTTGCATTATTATTAACTTAGTAGTGCAAACCGGTTTAAAAGATAAATTCGTAAGGAATCGGTTTCCAATGGTAATATTTATGTGGAATTCTAGTGTTTGCTTTCAAACTATGTGTATTATTCATATGACCGGTTCCCCATTGTACCCAAACCGGTTCCACACAGTACCCTACCCGGTTCCTACAGTACCCGGTTCCGGATACCGGACCCGGTTCCACAAGGTTCCATATTCTGTGGTGTGAACCCAGGTAAGAACCGACCCGGTTCCACATCAACCCGGTTCCAATGTCAACCAACTAGAACCGGGTTTGGTTTAGAACCGGTTCCGGGTTCTAATAAAACCCGATTATGCCATCTCTAGTTTGATTATGAGATTTAAATAAACGACCAAAGCCTATGAGCCCAATTCCACGAGTAGTCTCCTTCATCAGTAGTATTTTTAATACGATGCCCACACAACATTTTTTTTATTTTCATGTTTAAATAAGTTCGGATAATCGTCTTTAAGAGCTTCATTACACAACCATGGGTCGAGCCAAAACGTGAGATCTTGACTATTCCCCACTTCATCTCTAAAATGCTTTGCAAAACCCTAAATGTTGGGCTATTACTGAAACCCTAATTCTGCAATGTGAGTCATTCTTTCTTTTTACCAAATGCTTTGCAAAACCCTAAATGTTTTTCAGTTATAATACAGTGATTAAGTCTTTGTATTCGTACTGGGAAACTATCGTCAGTATATGGGGTTTTGTATACATTACTTGATAATCTTCACCATTGGACAATAGTTAGCCAATGTGTGATATGACCACAGTCAAAGGAACTGCCACCGAGTGACAAATACTATTTAAAATAGTTACTTTACTATTGGACAATGAGTTAGCCAATAGTAGGTTGGTAAGATAAACAAATGTAAAAACTCTTAATGCTGTGAATATAAGAATGTGTCATTTTGTACGAATTGAATGAACTCACCAGTATTTCCTGCTGATAAAATATTTTTAAACATGTTTCAAGTGATTACAGTAGATCTGAATAAGAGTTGGGATATGACATCAAAAGGCTTAAAGAAGTGGCTTATTTTAAATTAAGAAACGTTGTTATGACATCAAAAGGCTTAAAGAAGTGGCTTATTTTAAATTAAGAAACGTTGTTTTATGAACTTGGATCCATCCCCTATTAAAAGCTACTTTTATAAAACATGAGTTTTATTCCCATCCGTTTAATAAATAAAATCCGATGTTTCTAAACTCTGATATTTTTTCCTAACTACGGTCTTGGTGAAGTTTCCGCTGCAATATTTTCGAAATAACCACCAGTACCACTTGACTGTATCACGGCTCCCGTCCAGGGGGTGGTCAGGGGTTGTGACAGATTCTTACCCGTCTTGTACCGCCACCCCCATTTAGATAGGAGAGCCGTGTTGATATTCTTCAATCTACTCAAACCAAGGCCTCCATCTTCTTTCACAATGGTCACCCTATCCCATGCCACCCAATGTAATTTTTTGTTGTCTCCCGAGCCCCTCCACAAGAAGCTTCTAATGAGTTTTTCCAAATCGTTTATAACTTTCTTCCGAAGCCATGTAGAGAGAGAAGTAATAAATAGGAATACTTTCTAGCACCGATTTTATAAGAGTTATCCTCCCACCTATCGAAAGGACGTTGGCGTTCAACGAAGACAATTTAGCTTCCATAACATCCTAAACTGGCTTCCAATTGTTTATTTGGTTCATGTTAGCTCCAATCATCAACCCAAGATACTTGAAGAGCGGGACACCTGCCTTGCATCCTACCATCCTAGCCTTATCTTTCACCTCTGATATGTCCACTCCAATCCCATAGAGATTAGATTTAACAAGGTTAATTTTCAGCCCCGAACACATGTAAAAGATTTGAAGAATCCTCACCACATTAGCAATGTTCTCTTCATTCCAAGCCCCCAAAATAAATGCGTCGTCCGCATACAACAAATGAAAAATAACTGGCCCATTATTTGGGGTTTCAATTCCATGCACAACTCCTGCTTCTACATACAAGACGAGTTTTCTATAACAATACGAAATAAGAAAGGGGATAGGGGATTACTTTGACGCATACCTTTTCCGCATTGAAATTCGAAGGTGGGCACAACATTTACCAAGACCGATGATCTAGCTGCCGAAAGTACTCCTTGGATCCACAAGCACCACTTACTTGGAAAACCCATTTGGTCCAAAAAGTTGGTCACAAACTTCCAATTGATGTTGTCATAATCGTTTTCAAAATCTATTTTAAGAATAAAGACTTGCTTCTTGATCTTTTTGCTCCAAGTGATAAGCTCATTCACCACAAGAGGCCCGTCTAGGATGAGCTTCCCTATGAAAATAGCTGACTGAGACTCCGAAATGACTTCTTCTAACACTTTCTTGAGTCTATTTGCTAAAACCTTCAAGATTACTTTACTAATGATTCCCACAAGATTGATGAGCCTATAATTGTTAAGGTCCACTGGGTCCTTCACTTTCAGAATTAAAGTTATAAAAGATGAACCACTACCGACATTGATTTTCCCTTCCTTGTGAAAATGGTTCAAGATATTTATAAAATCGGTTTCAAATAAGTTCCAAAAATCATGTTAGCTCCAATCATCAACCCAAGATACTTGAAGAGCGGGACACCTGCCTTGCATCCTACCATCCTAGCCTTATCTTTCACCTCTGATATGTCCACTCCAATCCCATAGAGATTAGATTTAACAAGGTTAATTTTCAGCCCCGAACACATGTAAAAGATTTGAAGAATCCTCACCACATTAGCAATGTTCTCTTCATTCCAAGCCCCCAAAATAAATGCGTCGTCCGCATACAACAAATGAAAAATAACTGGCCCATTATTTGGGGTTTCAATTCCATGCACAGCTCCTGCTTCTACATACAAGACGAGTTTTCTATAACAATACGAAATAAGAAGATTACTTTGACGCATACCTTTTCCGCATTGAAATTCGAAGGTGGGCACAACATTTACCAAGACCGATGATCTAGCTGCCGAAAGTACTCCTTGGATCCACAAGCACCACTTACTTGGAAAACCCATTTGGTCCAAAGAGTTGGTCACAAACTTCCAATTGATGTTGTCATAATCGTTTTCAAAATCTATTTTAAGAATAAAGACTTGCTTCTTGATCTTTTTGCTCCAAGTAATAAGCTCATTTACCACAAGAGGCCCGCTTAGGATGAGCTTCCCTATGAAAATAGCCGACTGAGACTCCGAAATGACTTCTTCTAACACTTTCTTGAGTCTATTTGCTAAAACCTTCAAGATTACTTTACTAATGATTCCCACAAGATTGATGGGCCTATAATTGTTAAGGTCCACTGGGTCCTTCACTTTCAGAATTAAAGTTATAAAAGATGAACCACTACCGACATTGATTTTCCCTTCCTTGTGAAAATGGTTCAAGATATTTATAAAATCGGTTTCAAATAAGTTCCAAAAATGTTTATTGAATCTCATATTAAACCCATCGTTGCCTGGAGCCTTGTCATCCCCGCAATCAAAGACAACGTCTTTAATAAAACGGTTAGATAATAGAGCAATCAGAAAAAACATTTTGCTCCTCTGGTAATTTTTTAAGAATGGGGCAAACCAAACTAGGCTGAATAGGAACTAATTTGATAAATCGTTTCTTAAAAAACCCAAAAACCTCCTTGATCAAAGAAGGTTTCGTCTCCCACAAACCCCCTCCCCCACATTAAGCCCCAGAATGAAACTTTTTGCCTTTCCACTATTAATCATACATCAAAAGAACATAGAGTTCTCATCTCTATCTATGGCCCATCGAATCCTAGGCCTTTGCTTAAGATCCAAATTTTTCTTTATTTCCAACTCTTTGATCACTTTTTTATTCTCCCTTAAAGCCCATTCATTTTCTTCCGACTTATCCCCATTTTCCAACTCTTCTTCTAGTTTCTCTATCTCCAGTCTCGCTTTGTTCTCGACCTCCCATTCTTTCTTCCAGTTTATATGGGTTCACATATTAATATTTATTCTCCGAAATTTAGAATATCCAGTTTTCAATATTGAAAAACCAGATAATCCGATTTTGAACACCCACAAACAAATCCTAGCAGTGTTTTTACATTCACTTTCGTTTGTATCGCAGGATTAGGTTCATTTGTGAACAACTCCTTGATTGTGAATACTAGTGAACTAATCCTAACCCTTGATTATCAATACACAAGTGTAAATCAATGACCAAGATTTGATGATGAAAATACATTAGTATATTTTACGATTTGATGATGTAAATCTATGATCAGGATTTGTTCACTTAGTTCACAAATACACTAGTAATTACTCTAGAACCCCACCCTTGTATCGCATCCCACCTTGTTGTATCAAATGGTGAGAATGGGATAACGGACGCCATTAATATTGCTTCTTGGTTGACCCCTAAATTGTAGAAAGGTTTTTTTTTTTTTGTTTTTTTTGAAATCCATCAAAAGATAACATCTGGACTTTAGGTGTGTACATATATAATTACAATTACGTACTTGGATTATATAATGATATACTACCCAAGTTATATAATGATGTGGCAGGTCATATAAATTGTGTATAATTATATAACATGTTACATAATTATGATAATGATATACTACCCAAGTTATATAATGATGTAGCAGGTTATATAAATTGTGTATAATTATATAACATGTTACATAATTATGTGTCATCGTAAAAAAAACTATAGCAATATTATACTTAATTAAATATTTCTTTATTTTATAATATGATTTTGATAATATAACATTAAAAAGTTATTGGATTTTAAAGAAATTGAGAACCTAGATTTAACCCACAAAAAATCAATTTGGAAGTCTATCTCTTTTTTGCTCGACCACCCCTATTTTACGTTAGAATTGATTTAAAGTTTGCCACCACTTAATCTTAACTAAATTACAATGTCCCCTTTGAACTTCCGTCTTTCAAAAAAGAACTGTTCTTTATTTCAAAAGTTCTTAAGGATTTCATCCTTTTCACCATATGCAGGCTGTCTTCAAGAATGTGAAATGGACTTTGGGCCTCGGACGAGATAAAACAAAAGCAGTGTTGCAAAATGATCAAACCTACTTACTTAAGCAAATCGTAAGGTTCACCCAACATTTTTGAAAGCATTAAACTGATTGGGTCAACTAAGTATTTAAAACTTGTGATTTTTAATGGTTTAAATTTCAAATATTTAAAATTGAGTGGGGCATTAGTTTAGGTTTAAAATTTAGGACTTTTAAAATGATTTAAGCTTCAATGATTAAAACTAACTAAGCCAATTTATAAGGCTGGTGGGTGTGATGATGAGCCTATCTTGGAGGATGATCCTCCACTTGGGTGTCACGTCATAGTCTTAGGATGATGCCTCTTCAAGGTAAAAACAATGGAAATGGATGATGAGTCTACCCCACAAAATTTATTTATTTATTTTTTTTAACTTCTCTACTTTTATAACATTTATTAAATAAGACATAAAACTAAATTCATTAATATTAAAAAACCAAAACATTACATAAGAAAAAAAAACTTGAAAACAAAAGCCTAACTTTCATACTTTTCATGTTTTTCTTGCATTTTTTTAAAGCAACTCGTTTTTCTTCGGGATAACTTTCAACGTTGGCCGTCAATATGTCCCATTCTTTTAGAGCGTTTTTTCATTGTTCACCCGAACCTTTTCTTCCACCTAGGGTTGTTCATGAGCTGAGCCGAACCGAGCGGACCTTTGCTCGTGCTTGGCTCGTTTACGAACCGATCCGAGCGGAGCGGCTCATTTAGAATCGACCCTCAAATCAAGAGAGCATTTTTCAGCAGTAAATTTTCCGAGCGAGCGTCGAGCGAAGTTCGAGCGATTTGGACAATCGTGTCGCCCGATTTAAATTTGTTGAGAGAGATAGTGACATGTTGGGTCCCAAGTTTTTATCTCTTTAAAAACATGCACATTTCATGGCATAATATTTTTCTAATGAATAACAATGTTATGGCCGACAAGGCGATGATCATATTGCACGATCAATGATGTTGAGAGCAGGAGATGATCGACTTACGGAAGCGACATGAACATTGAGACGATAAGCAGTTTGTCGTTTATCGGTTTAGGGTTTAACTTTTAGATTTGATATTAATTTTTATTGTTGGCGTGTTTGGGCTAGTACATACAGATATAGTTGTAATTTTGTATTTGCTAACCAAAATCTAATAGAGTGGTATATATAAAACTATAAATTTAATTTATATTTAAGTATATATGTATGTGTGTGGGTCTATATAGGCGTGTGTGTATAATTTATATTTATGTATATATATATGTGTGTATACATGTTTATATATGTAGAGAAATGTTCATTTGAGAAGAAAAAGAACAAAAAGGTACAATTGTAAAACATTAAGTAGTTTTTTTCTCATCTCATTTATTATTATGTTTGACTAATTAATTAGTCATAAAGACTATCATCCTCCACACTAAAAGTTTTTGCCTACACACATCAAAAGTTACACATATTGAAATTTAGCCTACACAACTCGTAATTTATCTTACACACCTTGTATTTATCCTACACTATAAATGAATTTTTATTTTTATTTTTTGAGAAAAATATATATCTTAAAAATAAGTTATAAATTTAATATAGTTACTGATTAAAGATGAAAATATCAATTAAGATTTATGTAAGTTTACCAATATACCATTATTGCTACATTAAGTACAAATATTAAACGAAGTCTAATGAAGCATTCCTATTGGTTGAAATTTCTTCTTTTTTCTTCTTACAAAGAATTTCTTCTCATTTGAACCCTTCACTATATATGTATGTGTATATATGTATAGTATATATATACTTATTGAAAATAATAATTCGAGCAGAACCGAACCGAGCGGACCATGCTCATGCTTGGCTCGTTTACAATCCGAACCGAGCAGAGCCGCTCGTTTACAACCGAGCGTCAAATCGAGCGAGCATTTTCCGAGCAATTTCTGAACGAGGTCGAGCGAGCGACGAGCGGCGAGCGGTTTGAACGGCCCTACTTCCACCACGCGTTCCTTCACCTTTGCCTTTTGGGCCATGACCTCCGTGTACTCTTTGAACTGGGCCATAAACGCCTCTATTTTTGCATCCTTGTCGTTTTTTTTCTTTGTACCCGCCTCCTTTTTTGACTTGTCCCGTCCTCTGGGGACGTTCCTCCTCTTGTACGACGTACTCTTCTTTGTCAAACTCGGCATCGTCGTTTAAATTAATTTGACATCTTGCGTCCGAGCCGCCGGCACTAAAACTACCGGTCTCCGAGGTTTTTTGACGTTTAGCCATGTCAACCTCATTTGGAACCGGCGCCCACTTTTTTTGTGTACGTAAAACTTCCCAAGCCCGAATGTGTGGGAAAGCCTTTTTATTGCTTGATTTGTATTTATCCATCGCCGCTTTGAATACATCATCGTCGCTCATCCCACTACGGCGCGAACTTGTATATAACTTATTATATATCTCCCAAAACCGGTTCACGGCCGGTTGCATTTTTCGCCACTTCGAAGATATCGAGTCTAAGTCGCGATAATGTCCTTGTTTCATTATCTCAAGGAACTTAGGTAATACCGCTTTCCAAAAACCCATCGCCGGTTTGGTTGTTACATATTTAACAAAAGTATATATTTTAAAAAAATATATAAAAATTCCGTTAACAAAAGTATGTATTTAAAAAAAAATTAACTTTACATACCGACAATGGGGTGTTTGGATGTACCAATAAACGCCTTTGCTAACGCCTCTTCCTCGATCGTCGACCATGGTTGTTTGTTCGGTTTCGAAGGTTTATTTTGGTCTATGCCACTTGCTTTCCTTTTTTACGTTTAGAAGAAGATTGCGGTTGAGTCTCCGGAACGACTTCAATGTCGTCTTCAACGGGTTGCGGTGGTTGTGAAGATTGAAGGGGTTGTGGTTGTTGAGAAGATTGAACGAGTTGCGTGTTGAACGGGTTTCGCATCATCAAGCTTTGTAACGCTTGCATTTGTTGCGTGTTAAAGGTGTTCGGAGATTGTTGGAAACCCGCGAAAGCGTTAACAGTAAATTGCCCGAAAGGATTCGGTTCCATTTGAGGATAGTAACCGGGCGCCGAAAAATGTTCGGGTTATTCGGGTTGTTCGAGTTGTATCTATCCATTCAAAATAATAGAAGACTATTTTATAAAAATGTAGAGATTTTATAAAAAATAGAGAGAAAGATGGAATTGAAGTGGGTAGGAAATGGGGGTATTTATAAAAAAATTGGATTTGAATTTAATTTGAATTTTTTTTTTTTCAAACGGTCAAGGCCCAAACGGCTAGTTTTTTTGTCCTTATTCGACCGGTTTCTTCGGCATAGGTGTGACAGGGAGGACGACACAGAGGGGGGAGGAAATGGTGTAGGGGCCGGCGCGGGGCCATGCCGAGTCCCATACAGTCCAGCCTAAATGTTTGCATGAATGTATGTATGTATGTTTTTAAAACACACACATGGGTTAAGTTTTAGGTTTAGAATTTCGGTCCCTGGGTGGTCTCCCACCTGGCCCACCGCCGGGATGGTGTAACATAGGGTAAGTTTTTCTGTCAAGTCACTTCATGTACACCGTGCATAGAAGCATTGTATTCTTTTTACTCCTAAAGGACTATTCTTTCATCTTTAGCTATGACCAATACAAGGATCGAAAGTATAAAAAAAAAGCCTAACATTTTATTAGAAAGGCTCACTATAACATTGACCGGTCCAATAGTACAAAAAGCTAGAAATACAAAGATTACAAAACTAAATAACCTTCCATTCACCTCTGATTTACCCATAGGCATATCATATCTTGGGGAGCTTTTGATGGTTGAGAACGTATGTCACTAGAAGTGGGCAGGTCTGGAACAGAAACGAGAGCGACTTTACCAAATATGGACCAGCCCGGTTGACTTCTTCGTAGGAACAATCGTGTGGAAAGGGGTGGGAGAGAATGACATACCTTTGGTATATTGGTGTAAAGGAGTAATATTTGACCGTTCAAAAAAAAGTAAATGAGATATATGTATAATTGAATTATTAGACTTTTATAAGAAAAAAAAGAAAGTAAGTTTATGACCAACCCCATGAAATAATAATGAGCATAAGTTTTTATTGAACCACAAATCACAAAGAACATAACTATCACATAGTTCCACATGAAGAGATAAAGCATGAAAAAAGAACGAACAACTTCACTGATAATGAAAATGGACAATGGACTTATTTAATTTATTACACCCAATATATTTTTGGTACCAAATCTCGGTCGAGTATGGAAACTTATCTTCTTCACCACGATTGGCCCTTACGAACATTGCTAAAAGGAGATGTTCAAACCGCTAAACTTTTCTTCAGTGATTTCATCTAGAATATGGCCCATTTCATCGGTTAGACGGTTCATCCAATCTCCGACTTTACTTTCTCTAAAGAACACTTTATTAGGTACATGCTTGAGAAAATTCCCATGCATATCAACCCCACTTAAATTTTCAAAACTGCATAATCTAACAATTTCCTGCACTGCACCCTCGGCCTCTTCTTCCTCAGTAAAGGGGTAGCTATGAACTTTGCAAGTCGCCTCACATTGTTCGTGGTATCTATGGTCATGCCCTCATACGTTAAAGAATAAAACATTATCCGGATGTTCTAAACTGACCTTATGGTACCCTTTCACATGGTCCCAATAAGGTCCGGTTGGTATGACACCCTTACTAAATAACTCAAACGCCTCTTCAAATGTCATTGGGTCACGCCCCTTGTCCCTTAACTTATTTGCAAAATGAAACAAAGAGACCAAAATCTATTGAAACTTGGCTAAATGGGGACAGCCCCACGTATGTATTCATATTCATCTGATGTAAACAGTGGTGGACCCAGAAAATTTTTTCATGGGGTGCGAAAATTTTCTAGGATCGTATGTCTATTGTTATATAATAACGTGTTTCGGTCTGGTTCGGGTCAGGTCGGATCATATTAAAAAAAGACAATTAAACTAAATTTCATATAATTAAAAAAAAACAATTAAGCGTCATTATGCATAATGAAAATTGAAAATCTAATATATCTAAACAATGACAAACCAAAAGCTTTTAACTAGAAGATCACGATATGTAATTTTATATGTGTTAATTAAAAATAGATAATAACCTAAAAAAATTAATGAAAGAAAAGTCAGCCTGATTAAATAAACTAACAAAAGTACAAATATATAAGAGACTTACTTGAAGTTTTTTTCTCTCATCATTTTTAATGATTTCATAATTTTAGTTTAGGTTCTTTTTTTTTAAACGCATCATACTTTGATTCTATTTACACCTAACTCTAGATGATTGATTAGATTTGACTAAAATTTAACTATACTTAAATAAAATTATTCTTTCTTACTCCTTTGGATAATACGTAAGTCAAATACTAGTGACCACAAAAAAGGTAATAAATCTATTTTTAATAATAATTATTGTAATAATAGTGTATATAGTTATTTAATGGACTAACATTAATAGTTTATAATTTTCTAGTTTTATACAAGTGTTATCTCAATTCAAATCTATATTTAATTATTCTTTATTTTATGGTTATGTAATGCCATTATATATAACCTGATTTTTTTTATTCATAATTAAACATGTTCGTGTATTTATTAAAATTAAATCGGATAATATTTATAAAAACAACTTCAAATTATATACGTTTGTAAGAAATAAAACAAATTTGTATTAAATATGTTTTGTAAAAAACAACTTTGTATCAAAAGAACAACAAAAATCTACAACTTAAAAAAACAAAAAAAAAACCACATCCAAATACAACAAAAAAAACCCACCAACAACCCATTTTTTCCACCAAAACTAACCTTTTACACCAAAATAAACTCTGGTCTCCCAAAGTGCTCCGCTTTGACCATAGCGGGGCGTTTCACTCCAAAGTCAACAGACAAGGACTGACATGCTCGGTCCTTATCTTTTGACTTAGTCTAAAACGTCTCGCTTTGGCTTAAAACGGAGCGTTTTAGAGTGTGCCAATAGCCTAGATGCGTGTGCCAATAGCCTGGGCCTTTTTAAAACATTTTGTAAGTCAGACAAGTTTGAATGACAGAAATGATTCAAATGAACAACTGGTAGTATTTTTTATCTTTTAGTGTTTTAGTAAATGTTTTAATTATTAAAAGACCAAGTGCCCTCATCTTCTTAATATCAAAACCTTATATTTCCCACTGCAACTCTGCAACTATAATAGATGGGAAGAAAAAATTCCAATTTTTATTTTCACACTTTCTTTAACTACTCTTCACTTCAGTAAACAATTACAAGTGGTGTGATTGCAAAATTTCATGGGGGCGCTCGAGATTTTCAGTTACGAATAACACTAAAATATTTCTTTTCAAGGGGGCGCCTGCACCCCCACTTATATAGGTGTAGATCCGCCCCTGATGTAAATATCTGATACAAAATTATCTAATGTAAAACTGTGGGTGTGCACACCATACCACCAATCTATATTTATGTTTTTTACTTTCAAAATCTCAAAACTTGTTTGTTTTCATCTCTCTCAGAAAATACTAACAGCCACAAATATCATCCACCATTCAACATCTTAACTAACAGTGGGACTAGGGTATGACAATGGTGAGTCGGTTTACCGGCACGGGTTTCCAGCGACTTCATGTCGCCTATTTGATCAGATTAACTGATGGTGCTCCATGGGTAGGTTATTTTGCCGGCGATCAAGTGATGGCTGAAGCAATCGAGCGTCGATCTGTCATGCAGTTATAGACATATAGGGGATGGTTGATTGGTTGGGTTTGATTATCGTCGCTGCCGACGGTGGCATGTCTTATAACGATGCATCAAATTCAAAAAACCAGTATGCAAAACCGATAAAAAAAACTGTGTTTGTTTTGCAACTATGGTGGTAAGGGGTAGGGCGCTCCACTAGTGATGGAATTGCATCATTCACAATATCCAATCAAGTTCTTGTCACATCATTGAGGTTTATTCCATCACTAGTGATGAATTTAGTGGAAATGTCCATCAATCACCACACCCAACAATTTCCCACACAATCCAACAAATCTTCACGCGTGATACTGGCCACGTGTTGTGAAGTTCACGCGTTATCGAATAAGGTGGCGGTGGTGTATCACGCACATCAACGCGTGGTGGATGGTGTCCGGTGGTGGTATGCGAAGCAGGTGAATGGTTTGAAAAAAAAATTGATGTGATCCGATAAGAAAGTTAAATGTGGAAAACAAAAGAAACAAATAGCCAGCTGCCTAACACTGTTAATCCGACTTTGTAAATGTTATAGGGTATATAGAAAAAAAAGAAACAAATAGCCAGCTGCTGGCACTATTAATCCGACTTTGTAAATGTTGTCACTGTTAATCCGACTTTGTAAATGTTATAGGGGATATATAAAAAAAAAGAAACAAATAGCCAGCTGCGTGGCAGTGTTAATCCGACTTTGTAAATGTTATAAGGTATAATATAATTTTGCCACCACTTAATCTTAATTCAATTACAATCTCCCCTTTGAACTTCTGTCTTTCAAAAAATAATTGTTCTTTATTTCAAAAGTTCTAGCGGATTTCATCCTTTTCAGTGGCGGAGCTTGACCAAAAGTTTGAGGGGGCGTAAAGTAATGGGACCCAATTTTTTTTCTTATTGTTATTTTCGGGTCGGGTCGGCTATCGATTCGGGTCAGGTCAAATAATAATAGTTCCAAATAAAGTAAAAATTTTCATTCATTCAAATGACTCGTTCTTACACATAAAAACTTGCGATTAGGTTTATTGTATGGTGGATAATCTAGGGTTAAACAAATAAGAGTTAAAATATATTTATCATACTACCCATATTATATAAAAGTGGTAACAAACTTTACTTTAATTTATATATTGTATAAATATTTAGGATATACATAGTGGTAGCTAACTTTACTTTAATTTATATATCTTATAAATATTTAAGAAAAATAATTGGGGGGGGGGGGGGGGATCCTAATAAATTTTAAAATTTTCAGAGAAAAATTTGGAACCTATACATTTCTAACCGAAATATTGGGGTGGGCGGGTGCACCCCCAGGCACCAACTATCCTCCGCCTCTGATCCTTTTTACTATATGCAGCCATACAGGGCTGTCTCCAAGAATGTTGAACAGACTTTGGGCCATGGGTGAGATAAAACAAAAACAGTGTTGATCAACCTACTTACTTAAGCAAATGGTGAGACTCTCCCAACACTTTTGGAAGCATTAAAACTCAGGACTTTTAATGGTTTAATTTTCAAATAGTTAAAAATGAGCGGACCATTAATTTAGGTTTAAAATTTATGACTATTACAATGGTTTAAGCTTCAAGTATTAAAACTAAGTGAGCTAAATTATAAATGTGTGCGTGTGTTATATATATTTATATCTATATCTATATATTATTATATATAATAAAAGAAATCTAGGTAGGACACATGTCATTCATTGGAGCTATATATTTTTTGTTTTTCGCCTCTTTTCCTACTTAATGATACATACTTATTTTTTATAATTAAATTATTCATTATATCTCTTTATCTCTTTATTTATAGGTGTTAATTAGATTAAACACTAATCCTTCTTTCAAATCTGATCCGTATGTAAAATTTTAACATCATATAATAGTATTTGACATCAAATGAAATCCTACAATTCATATTAATCCAAGGTGTACGAATGAAAGAGCCATCGTAATATCATATTAAATTGCCCATGAGTTCATACAAGTAACAAGAAATTAAATATATTACCTTTAACTATGAATTTCATATGTGATAATTTGGATATGCAAATTTACGTTAATACCCCTTATTATAATAAAATTAAGAATTTATCTTTTTATCCTTTACCCAAAATAAATAGATATAGATAATATTGTTAATAAGATTCAAATAAAAAAATATATTATTTTAGTCTATGAACTTTATCTTTTACCATTTTGTTTTCCACTTATATCTATTATATATTTGCTTTATATTAGAGATTAATAAAATAAGCATAAATAACTAATAGCTTTACTAAAGTTTTGGACTTTTAATGTAAAATATAAATAAAAATACAAGTAATAATAAAATAAATAAATAAATAAATAATCAAGAATTAAAGTTGGTAGGCGTAATCTCCATGGGATTATTTTGTTTAGAACCTTTTTGAATATTTTTTTACTGTTAGTTATTTTTATAAATTAATCATTTTTAATTGGTTGCTTTTATGGGTGAGAGTGTGAGACCGTATACTTCCATATGGTAAGGGGATACGGCAACTGAGCGACAAACGAGTGAGATAGTTTCACTTTGTCATTAGACTTATGTGGTATGTGTATTCACCTTTCTTTTATGCACGTTAAATTTTAGTTTTCATCAAGATCATTAAACATTCAAATTAGATAACGATGAGAATATTACAAATAAGACAACCAATGTGGTGTACAAGAATTTTTTTAGTGAAATATGAATTATTCGTTGTATTTTTTTACCTATCATATGGGTTATTAAGTTTATTTTATTTATATTAAAATTATTTTTATTATTTTTATTAAAACCAGACAAATTCAAAGTATTTTTATTTGTTAAACCACGTGTACATGTGGGCTCTTATCTAGTGTGTGTGTATATATATATATATATATATGTGTGTGTGTGTGTGTGTGTGTGTGTGTGTGTCTTTTTAAACATAGACATAACTAGTTAGATGCCCGCCCGCGTTGCGGGGCGGTGGCCGAATAATGAGCGAGTGTTAGGCAGCTCACTGAGATAGTTTCATTTTGTCATTAGACTTATGTGGTATGTGTATTCATCTTTCTTTTATGCACGTTAAATTTTAGTTTTCATCAAGATCATTAAACATTCAAATTAGATAACGATGAGAATATTACAAATAAGACAACCAATATGGTGTACAAGAATTTTTTTAGTGAAATCTGAATTATTCGTTGTATTTTTTACCTATCATATGGGTTATTAAGTTTATTTTATTTATATTAAAATTATTTTTATAATTTATTTAAAACCAGACAAATTCAAAGTATTTTTATTTGTTAAACCACGTGTACATGTGGGCTCTTATCTAGTGTGTGTATATATATATATATATATGTGTGTGTGTGTGTGTGTCTTTTTAAACATAGACATAACTAGTTAGATGCCCGCCCGCGCTGCGGGGCGGTGGCCGAATAATGAGCGAGTGTTAGGCAGCTCATTGACACGGAAAACAATTAAATCGAGTAAACCAATAAAAGCATAACACTTTTAGAGTTTTGCTAAAAAAACTAATACAATGGTAATACTGTTATTTTTAACTAATGGAAAGTTATATTTTTTCACTGGTGTAAAATCGTAATTTGCCAAAAGCTAAAGTGATGCCAATACTGAAATTTAAACCGGGGGCAAAAGTGTAAATCTGCGCATGGGCGAATGCGTACTTTTGAACTTAGGGCAACACAGTAATATAAATTTAAACTAAAGGCATAACCGTAATTTTAGGCGGGAGGCAAAACCATATTTTTATTTTGAACCGAGGGCATAATCGTAATTTTGAGTTGGAGCCAAAAGCGTAATTTTATTTTGAACAGGGGCAAAAACGTAATTTTTAACTGAGACCGAAATTATAATTTTTTTAACGGGGAAAAATCGTAATTTTAAGGTGGAGGCGAGAACATATTTTTTTTTTCATTTGAACAGGGGTGAAAACGTAATTTTGAGCTCAGGGCGATATTGTAATTTCAAGTCGTGGGCAAAATCGTTATTTTTTGCTGGGGCCAAAAGCGTAATTTTATTTTGAGCAGGGGGCAAACTGCGTAAACAAATAATAAACGGTTGGTCCAATGGGAGAGTGCCATGCCAGCTGCCTATCACTATTCCGGGGGCAAACCCGTAATTTTACAGTGTAAAAAAAAATCAACGGCTGGTCCAATGGGGAGTGCCAGGCCAGCTGCCTGGCACTATTCCTTTTTTTCGAGTCGTGGGCAAAATCGTAATTTTTGGCTGGGCCAAAAGCGTAATTTTATTTTGAGCAGGGGGCAGAATCGTAATTTTAAAGTGGGGGCAAACCCGTAATTTCACAGCGTAAACAAATAATAAACGTTTGGTCCAATGGGGGAGTGCCATGCCAGCTGTCTGGCACTATTCCAGGGGCAAACCCGTAATTTTACAGCGTAAACAAATAATAAACGGCGGGTCCAATGGGAGAGTGCCAGGACAGCTGCCTGGCACTATTCATTTTTTTATATTAAAAACATTGTTCAAAACGTTCACATTTTATTGTATTGATAATGATAATGATAATTTGCATGGGTCGGCGGATGCATTTCTTGCAATTTAAAATTGAAATATACAATAAGTGATTAAAACACAATTTGGTACAAAATACATGCTCATAAACAATCTGATTTAAGTTTCAAGATTAAATTGAACAGCGTTAATTCATGTATATATTAGAAAACCTTACATTTGTAACTAGTGAGACTTCTCACGCTTCACAACATGTTTTCAGTTGGTATCAGTTTGTTACGTTATTGGTTTAGTTGTAACAGTATCGGTATGACACCAACGCTCGGTATAGCAATCAAAAGAGATATGTCCTAAAAGATATCGACAAATATTTTATATGGATCAAAAATATTGGTAACGACACCAATGTTGTTTGCCGCGTATCGGTTCGATTAATTACTTACGTTACCATATCGAACATTGGTATAGCTTATATACCGGGATGTCGAGACAACAATAAAAAATGAATACGGTACTGGTACCGGTACTGGGATGTTTGGACAATATCATTTCATTTTTCACGTTAATGAAAAACAACAACTATATTTCGAATCCTAGATAATATAAGCATGTTGCAACGATATATTATAAATTATAATACATTATATTATGTTACTAAAATACGTCATATCTACAAAACCACAAGAAATAAATATGGTAAAAACAAAATTTTTATACATGTCATCAAAACCCAAATCTGATTCTAATATATATCAATAAAGCACTTAGCGATGCACCCAGCTAAAACCTAAGTATAAGTAATTAACAAATAAATATAAACATGGGCTCGTTTATAAAAAAAGCTATTGGGGCAACCGCCGGTACCATCCAATTAAATAAAAGTGTTGTAGACCGCTCTTTTCATTGTAGGCATGTAACTAGTAAAGTTCTCCGTGCGTTGCGGCGGGTCCAAATGTAAGGTAGCTTGAATTTGTACCGTCAACATCTGAATCGTTTCTGAAGAAAGGTTACATCAAAACATAGATATACTAAAGATGTACATAAAAATAACCACAAAATCGTATTATATATGACTCGACTTATTTGCGAAAGAAGTTTACGTCAAACACCAACTCGAGGTTACACCGACACGTACATAAAAATAAGTAAAAAAATTATGTTTATCGTAAGTTAAAAAGGTACCGTGTGTTGCCGTGGCGCCGAAACGTAAAGTAAGTCGAATTTATCGTCTAACGAAAACATATAATATTTGACCCGACTTGTTGTAAAACAAAATTTATGCCAAAGCGTGGATCATATGAAAACATACAAATAAAAGCGGATCCAAGTGTAAAGTAAATCGGAATTTTACCATCAACACCTGAATCGTTTCTAAAAAAAGTTACGTCAAAAGGTAGATAGACTAAAGATGTGCATAAAAATAAGCAAAAAAAAAAAACGTATTAAGACTTATTTTTGAAAGAAATTTACGTCGAACACCAACTCGAACTTATACCTATACGTACATTAAAATAAGTAAAAAATTATATTTTTCTAAGTTAAAAATGGTATCGCGCGTTGCGGTGGCACCGAAACGTAAAGTAAGTCTAATTTATACAGTCTAAAAAAACATATTATACTTGAACCCGACTTGTTGTAAAACAAAATTTATGCCAAAACATAGATCATATGAAAATGTAAAGAAAAAATAAAAAACATACTAAAAATATATCTGAGCTTACCTATTTTTAAAGAAACATAATTATCTTCATTTTATACCGATACGTACGTAAATATAAGCACGTAAAAAATATTATAAATTTTTAGAAAGTTGAAAGGCTGTAGGCGCAATAGTAAATATTGAAGGGTAAAGGCTAAAAACGTATACTAAAAGATTAAAAAGACAAAAAAAAAAAACCTAACCAATGGCCACCAGGCATTGGTCATCCATCTTGTGATTGTAACTTTAAACGTAAACAAAGTTGAATTTATACTGAAACGTAAATTAACTTGAATTTATATTGTATAACGAGAGAGTATTATATTTTGAGTTGACTCTTTTTAATATATAATGTTTTTTAAGTTAAAAATGTATGATACGAAAACCTATTATATTTGACCTGACTGATTCCCAAAAAAAACTTACGTCGAAATGTACATAACTTTGATTTATACCGATACGCAAATAAAAATCCGTATGTCAAACTTGATTACAAAGTGTTATAGTTAAGGGGTTGTAAGAATCAATACTTAAATGTGAAAGACACGTCGAAATGTACATTAGCTTTGATTTATACCGACACGCAAATAAAAATCCGTATGTTAAACTTGATTACAAAGTGTTATAGTTAAGGGGTTGTAAGAATAATACTTAAATGTGAAATGCAAATAAGAAAAAAAAGCAAGTAAAAGACAAAAAAAAGAACAATCAATAGAAGAATAAAAAAAAAGTTTACCTGGCTATACTGTAGACCAATGTTTTCATTGTAGGTATACTAGTAAATTTAAATTTCCGTGCGTTGCGGCGGGTTCAAATGTAAAGTAACTCAAATTTGTACAATAAAGACCTGAACCGTTATATAGGGCCCCACTTATTTGCAAAAGAAATTTACTTCGAACACCAACCTGAACTTATACCGACATGTACAAAAAATAAGAAAGAAATATGTTTTCTTTAAGTTAAAAATGGTACCACGCGTTGCGATAAAGTCTAACGAAAACGTATTATATTTGACCCACGTGTTGTAAAACCAAATTTATACCATAACTAGATCATTTGAAAACATACAAAAAAACTTGAACCTATATCGACACGTACAAGAAAAAGAAAAGAAAATGTTTTTTTCGGTTAAAATGGTACCGCGTGTTGCGGTGGCGCCAAAACGTAAAGTCGAATTTGTAAAGTCTATTAAAAACATATTATATTTGACTCAACTTGTTTTAAAACAAAATTTATGGAAAGCGTAAATTAATGAAAACGTAAAAAAAAGAAGCAACAAAACATATTATATCTAAGTCTACCCATTTTCAAAGAAACGTAATTAATCTAAATTTATATCGAACGTACATAAATATAAGCACGTAAAAAATGATTATTAAGTTTTTTAGAAAGTTCAAGGGTTGTAAATACTAATACTAAATGTTGAAGGGTAAAAGTTAAAAATCTAAAAACTTATAAAAAACAAAAAAAATTAAAAAAAATTAAAAAAAATAAGCTGGGCAATTGTTATCCAACTTCTTAAAGTAAATTATATAAATTAAAATAGTTGAATAAAATATTAATAAAGTTACTGTAGTTGTAACTTAGAATTGTAGGTTACTAGTAAATTTCTCCGCGAGTTGTGGCGGGTCCAAATGCAAAGTAACTCAGATTTGTATAGTAAAGACCTGAATCGTTTCTATACAAAAGTTAGGTCAAAACGTAGATAATATGAAGATGTAGATAAAAATAAACACTGAAACATATTATATATGGCCCCACTTATCTGCAGAAGAAATTTACGTCGAACACCAACTTGAACTTATACCGACACGTACAAAAAATTAAGGAAAAATTTATGTTTTTTTAAGTTAAAAATGTTACCGCGCGTTGCGTTGGCACCCGAAACGTGGAATAAGTCGAATTTATAAAGTCTAATGAAAACATATTATATTCGACCTCACTTGTTGTAAAACAAAATTGGTACCAAAACGTGGATCAACTGAAAACGTAAGAAAACAAAACCAAACCTGAACTTATACCGCCACGTACACAATAATAAGAAAAAAAATTATGTTTTTTAAGTTAAAATTGGTATCGCATGTTGCGGTGGGGCGAAACTTAAAGTAAGCCGAATTTGTAAAGTGTATTGAAAACATTTTATGTTTGACTCAACTTGTTTTAAAACAAGATTTATGCAAAATGTAGATTAACTGAAAACGTAAAAAAAAAACAAAAACACATATTATATCTAAGCCTACTCATTTTTAAAGAAACGTAGTTAACTTAAATTTATACTGACATATACATAAATATAAGCACGTAAAAGATGATTATATAGTTTTTAGAAAGTTGAAAAGTATAAGTACTAATAGTAAAGTGATAAGTCAACGACGGTTACTGAACGCTCGAAAATCCGATTTAGCGTTTCTAACCAAAATCGGTACGGTATCGAACCGAATTTAAAACATTGTAAAATTGGTATAAAGTAAATTATTATTAAATAAAGGAATAATATTTAAAGTCGACTGGTTAAAATGGGTTAAGGTTATGAGACATTAACTGATAACGTACAAAAAAACAAAACCATTTATATCTAAGCCAACTATTTGTAAAGAAAACGTAATTTAACTAAATTTATATGACATTATACATAAATTAGCTACGTTAAAAGATGATATATAGTTTTTAGAAAATTGAAAAGTTATAAGTACATAATTAAAGTGTTAGTCAACCGACGGTTACCATGAACCGCTCGACACATCCGATTTAGCCGTTTCTAACCAAAATCCGGTACGGTATCGAACCCGAATTTTAAAACATTGTATAGAATTGGTATAAAGTAAATTAGTTGATTAAAAAAAGTTTGAATAAAATATATTAAAGTTCCTGTACATGGAACTTAAAACTGTAGGTATATGAAATTGTTTTTTTATAAGATTATCGGGCCCTGGGTGTAGATGTGCACAAATATGTTTTTTTTTGTTAATACTCGGTTCCGGGTATGATTGAGCATTGGAAACTCGGGTATTAAGAGAAACCGGGTAAGGTTCGAACATGGGTATTGAAGAGAAAAGTATACCCTATGTACCCGGGTAGGGTATAATCGGGTTCGGGTATAACCGGGAATGGATTTAGGTATTAATACCCGATTTTAAAAAATATGTTTTTTTTATTTTACATAAAAATAAATGCGTTTAGAAATTAAATTTTGTTTGTAATAGTAATTAAAAACATATTATAGTAACATAAATCCACTAAAATACAAATTATTTGTTTTATAATATGCATTTTTTAAAAACTTAAATATAAAAGTTGCAAAGTAAACATAAAAATATATCTTAAAAATTCGGGTATTCTATCGAGTATAAGGTATAACCAGGTTCAGGTATAGGGTACGACCGGTTCCGGGTATTATCGGGTTTAAATCGGGTAAGGTTTCGGTTACGGGTACCGATGTATACCCTATCCATATCCTACGAGTTAGGGTCGGGTTCGGTTCGGTTACGGGTATACACTACCCGGATACAAAAATAACCAGTTTCAAGGTTTTTTATTGGGTCCGATTCTAGATACAGGTTTTTTGTGCACCTCTGGGGGGTCTCCCACCGGCCAACAGCCTTGCTAACATGGCTACATGGGTTAAGTTTTTGTCAAGTCACTTCATGTACACCATACATATATAAAAGCATTGTAGTCTTTTTACCCCAAAAGGATTATTCTTTAGTCTTTTTAGCTAAATACTTCATGATCAATACAAGGATTTATTAGAATGGCCCACTATAACATTGATTGGTCCAATCAATACAAGGATCGAAGGTATAAGATAAAAAGCCTAACATTTTATTAGAGTGGCCCACTATAACATTGACTGGTCCAATAGTATAAAAACCTAGAAACACAAAGATCACAAAACTAAATAACCTTCCATTCACCTCCTTGATTTACCCATAGGCATAACATATCTTGCGGAGCTTTTGATGGTTGAGAACGTATGTCACTAGAAGTGGGCAGGTCTGGAACAGAAACGAGAGCGGCTTTACACATACAGACCAGCTCGGCTGACTTTGTAGGAACAGTGGTCTGGTTCGGGGGAATGCTATTAGTGGCGAAGTATAGAAGGGGCGCGGGGGGGGGGGGAATGCTATCAGTGGCGAAGTTTATATGTAGTTTTTGATAGAAATTTTTGGGTATATACGTTTTCAACCCACCGGTTCTATAGAATTTTTGGGTATATACGTTTTCGACCCCCGTCATTTGGGTCAAGCTTCCCCATTGAATGCTATTGCACACATCGACCTAATATATTTGTAGTAAGTAAATGAGAGGGGGAATAATATGTATACATTGAATTATTAGACTTTTATAAGAAAAACTAGGTTATCACCAGGGATTGTTTCCCGGGCAGGAAAATTTAAATAGCGTTAATCATAAGGGTTTAGATAATATTAATGCAAATAAAGTGACATTACATAAATTACTAACAAATGGATTATATCATTAGATAAAAAATAAAGTGAACAAATTTGTATAAAACATTATGGCCACTATATGTATAATTACAATTGATTTGTAGTTGATATTAAACGCGCCTGCCTATGGTTTTGCCTTCTTGACAACAACTCTCTAACTCACCTGAAAAAAAGTTTCAATAAAAGAAAACCCATATGAGCAAAGGTAAAATCAGGAAGATCATCAAGACACACTAAGTTAATATTTATCTAAAAGAGCCACCCCTACCAGTCTCCACCATCACTATCACCGCCACTGACACCACCACTCCACTAAAGGTCTTGTTAGTAACTCATTTTCCAACGATAAACATCCACCCTTAGGTGACTTTGCCACCATATAAATAGGCTGATTGAGCAATATAGATCAAAACTAATATTTGTGTAAACTTTCTATGTCCTGCTGGGCTGAACTAAAACAATTTCTTAGACTTCCCATATGTTTGACTTGTTTCATTTTTAAGATAACTTTTTGAATCTCAAGCATTACAACCATTAGAGATAAATCATAACCTAAAAATTAAAATTAATTAAAAAACTGGTCCAAATCAACCTCCCATTGTAACCCATTAGACTGAAATTACCACCTCTAATTTAGCTTTTCAACATTACATTAAAATAATTTAACGTACCTTCAACCTAATATGTTCACATGTCAACATTATAATCATTACATAGCCAAATATACCGGACTCAACCTGCCATCATTTAAAAAAAAGTAAATAAATAAATTTAAAAACACTGAATTTACTTTTTTCTAATATAAGTATATGTTTAAATTAATACATCTATAAAAAGTTATCAATATAAAGCAGATATAATGTCCCTAATCACCAAACATCATAACAAACAGATATGGGAATGTTACCATAGTAAATACTCCTAGACTTATAGATCTTCATAAACCATTGTAATCCACTCCACCCAACCCAAAGTAAATCGGTGGGTTTTACTGTTTTAGATTTATAGAGTTCGGTTCACATTCTACGGTTTAAAAAGAACTTGAACACTTCAGTTACATTATGGAACTTAAAACCGACTGTTAGTTTACCTTTGTCATTGATTATTTTTCGAAATACGAAATTTTGGACAAAAAAGGTTTGGGCAAAACCCAGCCTGTTTAGAACGGAACAGAAAAATTACATGTGGTAACCCATTACCCAACTTGCCCGAGTTCTTGTGCACCTATTTTGCCACCAGCGTCTTAGTAAGCGCACTCCAAGTTGTTTCTATATCAATCCGGAATAGGACATGGAGCTCAAAAGCGGTTTGTAAACACAAAAACTCGTATAAATACTTGTTGATATGCATGGAAGCAGATTCAAGCGAGTAGAGATCCTATGTACTCTTTGAAGAAAACTTTGATACCATGCCAATGTTGAACACCACACTATAAATACAGATGTACAACTCATATGAAAATTTATAGTTAATTCTAGTTAATTTAAAAATATAAGACATATTACAACTCACATATAATACAGATCTAAACCTTTTGTTTATTGCTATAATTTTAAGCCTATGAAATTTTAGTAGTTATTCAAATCAAATTAAAACATATCACAAACATGTAAGAAATAACGTGATATACTAAACTTATAAACATTTCCATTAGTAAATCTAAAGAATTTACCATTATCACCTCTGTCCAGCTTGTGTCAGGCCGCGGAGACCACTTCGTACCAGCATCATATAATCATCACTTCAGTAACCATTCACTATAAGACCATTTAGACCAATCTATTTGACCCGAATCCATTACCGACTTTGACCAACCATCAAGATCAGTCGCAGCCCACCACCCCTAGCGTAGCAGGGAACAGAGCTGGGGTACCGTTTATTAATTTGCGCGAATTACGTCATCATGACTATTAAAATAAATTCAGAGTTACAAACACTAACTTTATTACAAATGGGAAAACTATATTTCATTACATACAATTTTTAGGCGATCTACTTTATGGTAACAGAAAATCTTTTTATTAGGAACTTATAGCACTTTTCTAAGCCTTCAGTACTCTCCAGCTGGCTTCTGTTAGCTTCACATTAAGTTACCTGAAACGCGTTTATCAGCAAGAAATACTGGCGAATCCATCTCAGTTTTATCAAACAAGTGATTATACTTTACAGTTATTGAGGAGCATCCGCATTTACAATGTTTATATCTACATAATTACTCAATCAGTACTGTCAATCCTGACTTGTGGGTCATATTACTTTGGGCCCTGTCGCCCAACAGTAACGGTTCCTGTCACATTCCCGTGACTTGAACTAGCAATGTATACAAAACCCCAACATACCGGCAATAATTGTAGAATACATATACTCAATCATTGTTAAGCATAATTAAAACATTTGAGGTTTTGGGTAACACATTTTGACTCACAAAAAGATTTACAAAAAGAGAATGTACTCGCCTTGAACACTTTAAGTATTTCTAAGGAGTTCCTGGTGATAGTTCTTGATTACTTCCTGGGATTTCTATTAAAACATACAATGCACATGTATTAGTAAGTTAACCCAAGTCACTTTAACCATACAACAATCGACAGAACTCCAACGAACGTAGTCGGCAGAGCCTAGACATGCGTTGGCGATTCTAGATCGATTGGGTAGGGTGTCCATACTACACTCGACAGAACTCCAACGAACGTAGTCGGGCAGAGCCCAGACATGCGTAAGCGATTCTAGATTGATTGGGTAGGGTGTCCATACAACACTCGACAGAACTCCAACGAACGTAGTCGGGCAGAGAATAGACATGCGTTGGCGATTCTAGATCGATTGGGTAGGATAGTGAATTAGTGATCGGGGGTTAAGTTACTTACAGCGGGCAGCGCTTCGCGTTGGTTTAGGGTTTTAGGGGGTGTTGCACGAAGAAACAGAGATTCAGAGAGTACACGTTCGATTTTATCGATCGCAATTGAGCACTGGACTTCGTCCCAGATAGCTCTATTTATACCCGAATTTGACCTCTCTCGCCGTCGCGCGGGGATCTGGGTTCCATCTCGCGTGGCGCCTGAGGTGCCTAGCTAGGCTAGGTCGGCCTGGTCACAAGTGTAGGGTTGCCAGATGGCGCGAAACGGTGACACGTCACCTGGATACCCCCGCGCGTCGCGACAGAGACTGGTGTCTCTGGCGCGTGGCGCCTGGACAGTCCAGGTGGACATGTCTCGTTTTGCATGCCGCGTCTCGATTTGCATGTCCGGTTTTACGTTTGGTAAATTTCGGGGTGTTTTGGAGAGTTGTTACATCCTCCCCACCTTGTTTTAAATCTCGTCCTCGAGATTCATTTGAATAGGTGTGGATACTTTCTTTGCATTTCTGACTCCAGCTCCCATGTATTTTCTGATCCTCTCTTTGAATCCCATTTTACTTTTATCAGAACTAATTTCTTGCGCTTGAGATTCTTGATCTTTCTATCTTCAATCTGAATGGGTTTCTCAACTAATTTTAGTTTCTCATTTACCTCTACATCTTGAAGAGGTATCACAATTGATTCGTCTGCTAGACATTTCTTGAGATTGCATATATGAAATACATCATGTATTCCTGCCATTTCCTCTTGCAATTGTAGCTGATAGGTTACTGGCCCTATTCGTTTGACAATCTTAAAAGGTCCAACATACATTGGGCTTAGTTTTCCTTTCTTGCCGAATCTTACAACTCCTTTCCAGGGTGAGACTTTTAATAGCACTTTATCTCCGACTTGAAATTCCAAGGGTTTACGTCTGTTATCTGCATAACTCTTTTGGCGATCTCGGGCTGTTTTCAGTCTTTCCTTGACTTGAATAATTTTGTCAGTTGTTTCTTGCACAATTTCAGGACCTGATAGTTCTTTTCTTCAATCTCTGCCCAGCATACTGGAGTTCGACATTTCCGCCCATAGAGGGCTTCAAATGGTGCAGCATTGATGCTGGTATGATAAATGTTGTTGTAGGAAAATTCTATCAAAGGCAAATGTTCATCCCAATTTCCTCTGAAATCAATTACTCAAGCTCTAAGCATGTCTTCCATTGTTTGAATTGTTCTTTCACTTTGACCGTCTGTTTGAGGATGATATGCCGTACTCAGATTTAGTCTTGTTCCCATTGCTTTTTGGAAACTTGTCCAAAAATGGGAGGTAAAACGACTGTCCCTGTCAGATACAATGGATAAAGGAATTTCATGTAATGAAACTATTTCATTTACATATAATTTAGCTAACTGTTCCATACTAAACTTTTCGTTCTTGGTAAGAAATGAGCTGATTTGGTTAACCGGTCTACAATCACCCAGATTGTATCATTACCTTTTCGTGTCTTGGGTAGTTTGGTAACAAAGTCCATTGTTATCAATTCCCATTTCCAAATAGGTATTTCCAATTGTTGCAATAGGCCTGAAGGTTTTTGATGTTCAGCTTTAACCTGTGAACATGTTAGGCATTGGGCAACGTAGCTTGCTACATACTTTTTCATTCCTATCCACCAGAAATTCTTTCTCAAGTCTTTATACATCTTATCACTTCCAGGATGCATTGTATACTTAGTCTTATGGGCTTCCTCTAGTATTCGCATTCGTAAATCTCCTTGGATAGGGATCCAAATTCTATTTTTATGGAATCTCCAAATTCCATATATTTTTTTTTCTAATTCTTTAATCATTCCTTTTAATCCTTTAGCATCGTCCTTGATTGCTTCCTGTGTTTGTTTAATTTGCTCATTTAAATCTATCTGCAGGTTTAGTCTAAGAGAGCGTACTCTTTTTGGCTTCTCATGATATTTTCGACTTAAAGCATCAGCTACTACGTTAGCTTTACCTGTATGATACTGATATTGCAATCATAATCACTAAGGATTTCCATCCATCGCCTCTGTCTCATGTTTAATTCCCTTTGTCCAAAGACATATCTTAAACTCTTATGATCTGTGAATACTACAAACTTACTACCGTAAAGATAGTGTCTCCAAATCATAAGGGAAAAAATTATTGCTCCTAACTCTAGATCATGGGTCGTGTAATTCTCTTCATGCTTCTTGAGTTGTCTAGAGGCATAAGCAATAACCTTTTGACGTTGCATCAGCACACATCCATAACCTAACTTAGATGCATCACAATAGACTATGAAGTCTTCAGTTCCTTTTGGCAAAGCGAGTATAGGTGCGTTGGTTAACTTTTGCTTCAAAATCCTGAATGCTTCTTCCTGCCTTGGTCCCCATTCAAATTTAACCGATTTGCAAGTTAGCTTGGTTAACGGGATGGCTATTCTAGAAAAATCTTAAATAAAACGTCTATAATATCCTGCCAATCCAATAAAACTTCTTACTTCCGTTGGTGATTCTGGGACCTTCCAATTGGTAATTGCTTCGATCTTCGTGGGATCCACATGAATTCCTTCATGATTCACCAGATGTCCAAGGAATTGTACTTCTTGTAACCAAAATTCGCATTTTGAGAATTTTGCGTAAAGCTTTTCTTTCCTTAGTAATGACAGGAGTATATGCAAATGCTCTGCATGATCTTCCTTACTTTTGGAGTAAATTAGAATATCATCTATAAAAACAATTATGAATTTATCCAGGTATGGTTTACATATCCTGTTCATCATGTCCATAAATGCAACTGGGGCATTGGTTAAACCAAATGGCATGACAGTAAATTCATAATGGCCGTACCTGGTTTGGAAAGCTGTTTTAGGAATGTCCATCTTCCTGTACTTTCAACTGATGATATCCTGAGCGTAAGTCGATCTTAGAAAAGAATCGGGCTCCTTGGAGTTGATCAAACAGATCGTCGATTCTCGGTAGTGGGTACCGATTTTTAATTGTAACCTTATTCAATTCTCGGTAGTCAATGCACATACGCATTGATCCGTCTTTCTTCTTGACAAACAACACCGGCGCTCCCCATGGCGATGAGCTGGGTTATATGAAACCTTTCTCTAGTAATTCGTCCAGTTGTTTCTTCAATTCTTGCATCTCCGTCGGTGCTAGACGATAGGGTGCTTTGGCAATCGGTGCCGTTCCTGGTATTAGGTGAATTCTAAATTCAATCTCTCGATCTGGCGGTAATCCAGGCAACTCTTCCGGGAAGACATCTGAGAAATTAGATATTACAGGAATATCCTTTAATTCTTTTCCTTTAGTGTTAATGATTGTGGAAATCATATACACTATTCCCCTTTTCCATGCATAGCTTGCAGCTTTCATCACAGAGATGAACTTTGTTGATTTTGTCTACTTATCTCCTTTAATTGTGATCCTTTCCCCAGATGGCACATTTACTTCTACAGACTTTTGATCACATATTATTCGTGCCTGATTGGCTACCAACCAATCCATTCCTAACACGACATCATATCCGGCAAGATCCATTGGAAAAAGGTTAGCAGAGAAATTATGATTTAAAATTCCTATCTTAGCTCCTCGCAGGATTTTGCTTATTTGGATAGAAGATCCATTTGCTGTCTCCACCAGACAGTTTTGGTGAAATTTAGTTAATGGTTGATTAAGATTGCAAAAGGAAGTACTAATGAAACTTTGGTTTGCACCAGAGTCAAACAATACTTTTGCATAAACATCATTAACAAAAAACGTACCGGCAATCACATCCGGAATCATCTTGGCTTCTTCGGCAGTCAGCACGAATGCTCTGGCAGTCTTCTTGGGTCCTTCCATCGTCCTTGCTTTTTTTGCTGCTAGAGCTAGTTTTGGACAGTTAGTTCTAATATGACCAGCTTCCCCGCAATGGTAGCATAGCCCATTGCTAACTTTCTTCCTGCAGTCTTTTTCCTTATGCCCTGGGAATTTGCAAAAATTGCAGTATGTAGAGCATTCCCCGAATGTCTCCTTTTGCAGTACTTACATGGGGGTGAAGAAGAACTTGCCCCTTTCCCACGGTTGGAATTTCCATAACGTAGCTCCTGTGTGATGTTTTGAGCTAGGTTCCTTTTCTGGTTTTCTTCTTGCGTACGTACCAATTCATCTGTCAAAGTGTTTGCTAGCTCTACTGCTTCTTCTATGGTTTGTGGTCTAGCTGCTTTGACTACATGTCTGATCTCACCATTTAATCCCTAGATGTAACGGGAGATTAATACTGGTTCTGGTGAGGCCAGGGTTGGTACAATCCTTGCATATTCAAAGAATGTGGTAGTATATTCCCTGCAATTTACCCCAGTAATTCTATGATTTAGGAATTTATTAGCAATCTGCTTCTTTTCATTAGGAGGCCAAATTTCCTTTCAACTATTTCCTTAAAGTTGTTCCATTCCATACTGTAGACTCTGTCATTTCCTATGGACTGTAGAATGGTATTCCACCACTCTAAAGCTGCATCTTTAAAAAGATTAGAAGCATACATGACTTTATCTTCATTTGCACATTTACTTATCTTGAGGACGGCTTCTGTCTTTTCTATCCAGTGCAAGGCTGAAATAGCTCCTTCATTACCTGAGAATTCTATCGGTTTGCATGATAAGAATTCTTTATAAGAACAACCATATGAGATGGTTCTTCTTCTTTTTGGAATTGGAGCTTGGATTAACAGTTCGGGATTTCCATTCACGATGTGATTAGCTTCAGGGGGTACACGTTTATTTCCGTTTATGGAGTCATTATTTCCTGCCTTTTTAATGGTGTCGATAATATAGGGCATAGCATCTATGATTCCTTGGGCCACTATGTGTTCGATAGCACTTTTATCCATTTGATTCCCGTTATTATCGTTATTATGGGTTTCCTGATTTACTTCGTCTGACATCTGAATTATAAACATTTACCAGGTATTAATATCACATAATAAATTAAATAATAATTACATCAACACAGTGAACCAAAATCGTCGAGCATTGCGACTTTTACTCTTTTCATACATATGCATCTAGTACAAGCATAACTGAAATTCAAATATTACTAGCCTATGATCGATATATTTATATAAGTGATATTACTCTTTTTTTAACGTTACAAAATACACACATATATATTATATATAAAGCTATGGTTTCCTTAAAACTGCATTTCTCGCTCGTCATATTTCTAGACGAGCTTCTCTCTGATGTGGCGAATTCGATTTCCTTCCTCCACCAATTCATCTCCAAGTTGGCGGAGTTCTTCCACATGTTCTCTGGTAGCATTAGGGCTGGTACTGGTTCAGGGTAAGGTGGAACTGGTTCTTCATATCGGATTGGGTTTCTAGCAGGTTCTGAATTGCCCAGGTATTAGCCACCATAGATCTATAGGGTTTGGGCTGGAATTCTAGGTATATCATTGGGGTCAAAGGCTGGTATTGGAAATTGATTTTCCTGATTCTGTTCTAGGTTTATGGGTTGGTTAGGAAATAAGGGAAGCAACGGGGGTTCTGGATTGGGTTCCCCTTCTGCATTTCCAAACATGTGAAAATTTGTTAGCTGCCTATCCAATTCTTCCTCACACAAGGGTCTAACTTCGGGGTTTCGGGTGTTTCTCTCCGTTCTTGCTACTATGGCTCGTTCTTGTACTTGTCTCAGTCTTTTCCTTTTCTCTATTTTGGCTCTACTAAACCAATTCCTTTTTAGGGGGAAAAGGCTCTACAGTTGAAAACAAAAACATCTTCGGAATCAGCGGTGTAGTCTGGGGTTGGCTGGGATGTTCCTTCATCCATCAGAGAATGAGGTAGGTGACGATAAGCGTCAGAAGTACCCTGACCACTCATTTATAAACTAAAGAAGTTAGTAAAATAATACCAAATAATATATACATATTTGTTTAAAATTTAGGTATTTCAAAAGAACACCTAAATGGCTTAAACCAGTGGCATAGCTCTGATACCACCTTCTGTCGCAGCCCCCGACCCCACCCCGGGAGCGGAGGCCACGGGACACAGAGCTGGTGGTACCGGTGTTTATTAATTTGGCAGCGGAATTACGTCATCAGGATCGTAGTTAGAAAATAAATATCAGAGTTTCAAAACACCAGACTTTTATATTAAACAAATGGGGTAAAACCCATGTTTCATTACAATGCATATTTTTAGGGACAGATCCTACTTTATGGAAAACAGAAACTCCTTTTTATTTAGGTAACTTTTGTAGCCACTTTTCTAAGCCTTCAGTGCTCTCATGCTGGCTTCTGTTAGCTTCACATTAAGTTACCTGAAACGCGTTTTAAAAACATTTTATCAGCAAGAAATACTGGCGAATCCATCTCAGTTTTATCAAAACAAGTGATTATACTTTACAGTTATTGAGGAGCATCCGCATTTACAATGTTTATATCTACATAATTACTCAATCAATACTGTCAATCCTGACTTGTGGGTCATATAACTTTGGGCCCTGTCGCCTAACAGTAACGGTTCCTGTCACATTCCCGTGACTTTGGACTAGCAATGTATACAAAACCCCAACATACCGGCAATAATTGTAGAATACATATACTCAATCACTGTTAAGCATAATTAAACATTTGAGGTTTTGGGTAACACATTTTGAATCACAAAAAGATTTACAAAAAGAGAATGTACTCGCCTTGAACACTTTAAGTATTTCTACGAAGTTCCTGGTGATAGTTCTTGATTACTTCCTGGGATTTCTATTAAAACATACAAGCACATGTGTTAGTAAGTTAACCCAAGTCACTTTAACCATACAACAATCGACAGAACTCCAACGAACGTAGTCGGGCAGAGCCTAGACATGCGTTGGCGATTCTAGATCGATTGGGTAGGGTGTCCATACAACACTCGACAGAATTCCAACGAACGTAGTCGGGCAGAGCCTAGACATGCGTAGACGATTCTAGATTGATTGGGTAGGGTGTCCATACAACACTCGACAGAACTCCAATGAACGTAGTCGGGCTGAGCTAGACATGCGTTGGGGATTCTAGATCGATTGGGTAGGATACTGAATTAGTGATCGGGGGTTAAGTTACTTACAGCGGGCAGCGCTTCGCCGGTTTAGGGGTTTAGGGTTTTAGGGGGGTGTTGCACGAAGAAACAGAGATTCAGAGAGTATACGTTCGATTTTATCGATCGCAATTGAGCACTGGACTTCGTCCAGACTGCTCTATTTATACCCGAATTTGACCTCCCCTGCGCGTCGCGCGGGGATCTGGGTTCCCTCTCGCGTGGCGCCTGAGGTGCCTAGCTAGGCTAGGTCAGCCTGGTCACAAGTGTAGGGTTGCTAGATGGCGCGAAACGGTGACATGTCACCTGAATTACCTCCCGCGCGTCGTGACAGAGACCGACAGTCCAGGTGGACCTGTCTCGTTTTGCGTGCCGCGTCTCGATTTGCGTGGACGGTTTTAGGTTTCGGTAAATTTCGGGGTGTTTTGGAGAGTTGTTACAGATCGACACAACATTGCTCATTTCTGTGCACCCATATAAGTAATTATGTTTAGATCTTACTTGAGGTTCAATGATCTCCCTCTCCTCTTATGTATTTAATCTTTTTTTCAAAACCTGACCCAATCTTTTTTTTTACTGCTCTCTATCTAAGATATAAAAAAAAGTAAAAAAAGAGAGAAATATGTTTAGTACCCGTTGACCTATTAGATATAAAACAAAACTTCATTGAACAATTCATATGTAAGTAAGTAACTAACTCAGAATTGCTAGCTTTGCTTAATGGCATATGGTAATAGATATATGAATACCAAATTCAATGCAGCCCTGGTGAAATGTGATCTTTCCCCAGGTTGTGAATCATAAAAGATGCCATAAAAGCTGCCCTTTTGGTCTGGCAACAACAATTAGATCAGAAATTACAATATATTTTTTTGTCAAATACTTACAAAACTACACAATTTTTGCATACCAATTATGAATTTAATTGCTTATAGTTTCTTCCATGGTATGGTTAGTCTGAAACAAAATCAAGCATTAGCGTAATATTTAAAAAAAAATCTAAAACGTAAAAAAAAAAAATAACTTTTATGTGTCTATTTATAAATTGAAATTTAAACCCAAAATATAGTCTTTTTACCTTCCAAAAAAAGTTAGTAGAAAAAATAAATCCCAATGGCATAAAGATGGTATCAGGAGAATAGCATATGGAAAATAATGTGCATACCTTATTCTGTGATTGCTCCACCAATAATGCTACCATCATTCTTCTCAAGCTTCCAAACTTTACCATCTTTGATCGTCAAGACCTTAGTTGAATATATGGTTAGTGCATCTAATTTGAAAACAAATCATAACATTGAAGTTTGAGTTACAAAGGGAAGGTAATTAAACCTACAAGCTGCAGAAGATATTAAAATACAGCTAACGCTAACTAAAAATCAATCCTTAAAACAATGAATAACATATAGATTAATCGAATCACACGACCCCAAAGCCCTGGCTGGTTCTTACAAATTGCAATGCAAACCAAAAATAAACCATTCAAAATCAAACCAACCAGATCAACCATTAAGTAACTGCAAAGATATAAAGGATACCCAGACATGGCAAAATTAACAAAATAATAAAAAAAGATACATCAGATTTTTTGTAGTTTGCTTGAATAACTCGTAACAAAAAACCATTAAGAGTAACCTAATCGATGTATTCCTAAAACCAAGTCACCAAATAAAACAAAAAAAGACTCACCAAATCGAACCAGCGAGTATTATGCCATCGTTGCCGGGGTTCATCTCATATATTTGAAATACGAATCGCAATTTCATGACGTATAATCGAAAAACATCAACTTTTTACAATACTGAAACACTAATAGAGTTTTTAAAACCCTAAACGATGAACAAAACTGAACATATGAAGCAACGATTTTTTTTAAAACCATAAGGGAGAAGATAATACAAACCTGGCCGCGTTATGGATTACAAAGGGAGAAGATGATGCGGCTAGGGTTTGATGGTGGTGAATCATTTAGATTGTAAAACCCTATATTGCAAAAGGTGAATAAATTAGAAGGCTTTTATAAGATCCAGAATGTGATATGGGTCAGGTTATGCGAATTGGGGCTTCACTCATAAAAAAACGGATCCAGAAGTTTTGGAGCCAAAACCAAGAATGAGAAACTCTAAATGAGTGTCACATCAGCCCAAATATCTTCACTTATTATATATATATATATAAGATACGAAAGTAAGTTTCATCAATCCCATGAACTAACAAAGAACATAAGTGTTTATTGAACGACAAATAACAAAGAACAAAGAACATAAGTAGCACATAGTTCCACATGAAGAGAAAAAGCATGAAACAGAACGAACAACTTCACTAATAAAGAAAATGGACAATGGGCTTATTTAATTTATTACACACCCAATATATTTTTGATAACAAATCTCGGTCGAGTATGGAAACTTATCTTCTTCACCACGATTGGCCCTTACGAACATTGCTAAAAGGAGATATTCAAACCGTGAAACTTTTCTTCAGTGATTTCATCTAGAATATGGCCCATTTCATCGGTTAGATGGTTCATCCAATCTCCGACTTTACCTTCTCTAAAGAACAGTTTATTAGGTACATGCTTGAGAAAATTCCCATGCATATCAACCCCCTTAAATTTTCAAAACTGCATAATCTAACTATTTCCTCCACCGCACCTTCGGCCTCTTCTTCCTCGGTAAAGGGGTAGCCTATGAACTTCGCAAGTCGCCTCACATTGTTCGCGGTATCTATGGTCATGCCCTCGTACGTTAAGAATAAAACATTATCCGAATGTTCTAAACTGACCTTATGGTACCCTTTCACATGGTCCCAATAAGGCCCGGTTGGTATGACACCCTTACTAAATAACTCAAATGCCTCTTCGAATGTCATTGGGTCACGCCCTTTGTCCCTCAATTTATTTGCAATATGAAACATTGAGACCAAAACGTCTTTAGGGTTTCTACATATGTAAACAATACGACAACCAGAATTAATAAAGGATTGAGGCAATAAAGTGTAGGGCATATGGGTAGCAAAGAGACGTGGCGAGTGTGCATCTACATAACTAGGTGTGTTTCTATAAACTTCGATTTCAACGTAGGGCAAACAATTATGTGGGTTGGAGATAAGTAGAGGGTGAGTTGAAACACCGTTATTTTTATTAATTTTATGTTGGTTTCTGTTTACCAAAGCAAACATGAGCGCCTTGAGCCATGTTGTGCCAGATTTTGGTAGTGAGGCAAGGTAGATATCAGTTGGATGAGCTTTGAAAGTGTCTTGTAAGGCCATGACGGATTCAACCGATATGATCTTACGCGACGATGGATACCAAAAGCCTTGGTACATGTATAGGTTTTCGGCTGTCCAACCTTTCTCCTTTGGAAGTGTTGCAAGCCTATCGAAATTTGCTTGGATAAATCTGAAGTCGTGTAATCACTTTCAGATCAAACAATTGGAGTGGCTACCAATCTTTGATCGGATAAAATCAGATTTGATTCTAGATTTCTGTATGGATTTTGATTGTGAGATTTTGGGGATTAGTTTCGAATCAAAATTCGTCAAGGGTTTTTTTTCTAAAAAATTTGGGAGCGTATTTTCAGTTTTTCACAACTACTTGCAGTTTCAATTTTGAATAAAGACACCTTTAGTCCCTCAAGTTTCAAAATTGCACATTTAGCCCAAAAATGAGTTTCTGCCGCCCCTTGGACCCTGCTCCCAGGGGCGCTGCCCCCTTGGATCCCCCGTTAGTCCCGATGACATTCAAATAAGCGTGCACTCTTATTTGAACGTCACACGCAATCTCAAATTACACTAAAATATCCAACATACCTCCCCCATTTTAGTGTAATCAAGGATTACCTAACTTGTTCACAGATGTTGTGACGATTGAATTTCATATTAGTATATTACACATTCCAAATATTCGAATTTAAGGGTGTCTCTAAGGATTGAACCCTTATATTCCATACTAAATACATGAAAATAATATACACATTAGTTTACATACATAATCTAACTTGACACTATCTTTTACTAGCTATGTCCCTATCCTTCATGAGCGTATCAAAGCCAAGTCCAAGCTTCTTGAAGCAGTTAAACTTCATGCTCATATAGGTAGCTCTTTTACTCTTGCACTTGCAAATGCAATTTTTCAAAAGAGCTATTAAGAAGATATACCTCAACCTTACTTAACTTGCAGATCTAAACACATACTTTGGGATAATTTTAATGTTGTGTTCCAAACCCTAGATGTTAAGCTTTCCACATTGAATTCTGCACCTAACGTCATATTAGGTGGGAATTGGGTATCTTAACATGAGAGTTTTCAGTGGAACTTTAACCCTAATCCCACAGCTGATCCTTTCACGAGATCTCTAGTTAATCCTTTGGTTAAGTGATCAGCTAAGTATGTTGAGTTCTCACATACTCAACCGAAATCGCACCATGCATGATGAGCTCACGAACCATGCTATGTCTCACACTAAGTGTCTTGACTTGCCATTATACACTTGACTATACGCCTTAGCCAGTGTAGCTTCACTATCACACCTTATAGAAATGGGAGCCATTGGTTTTGGCCACAACGGAATCTCATAAATCAAGTTTCTTAGCCACTCAGCTTCTTTGCCAGCTGCGGCTAACGCTACAAACTCAGACTCCATTGTTGAATTAGTTATGCAAGTCTGTTTCTTTGAAGCCCAAGAAATGGCACCTCCCCCAAGTAGGAATACCCAACCACTTGTGGAAGAATGATCTTCCTTATTGTTTATCCAACTTGCATCTGAATATCCTTCAATCACTGAAGGAAATCCAATGTAAGTTAGACCATAACCCATGGTTCCTTTCAAGTATTTGAATACTCGACCTAGTGCTTGCAAGTGATGAGTACTAGGATTGCTAGTAAACCTACTAAGTTTTCCAACAGCTACGCTATATCTGGTCTGGTGCAGATCATAGCGTACATAAGTGATCCAATCGCGCTTGAGTACTCAAGTGGAGAAACTGCAATGCCTTTATTAGGTAATACTTCAGACTAGGATCAACAGGAGTACTTGCGGGAGAACAATCCTTGAAATTGAACTTGTTCAAGATCTTCTCAATATAGTGTGATTGAGAGATTGAAATGCCCATGTTCTCATGTTTGATTTTAATACCTAAAATCACCTCAGCCTCCCCATATCTTTCATAGCAAACATAGATGATAAAAATTCTTTTGTTACATTAACTTGATATTGGTTAGTGCCAAAAATCAACATATCATCTACATACAAACAGATCAAGACTCCGTTTCCAGAAGCATCAAACTTGCTATAAACACATTTATCTGCTTGGTTTAAAGCAAAACCATTAGACAATACAATCTCATCAAACTTTTGATGCCACTGTTTGGGTGCTTGCTTCAAACCATAAAGAGATTTAATTAGTTTACACACCTTGTTTTCACTTTCCACGCATAACAAACCCTTCTGGCTGTTTCATGTAAATCTCCTCATCTAATTCACCATTTAGAAATGCAGTTTTCACATCCATTTGGTGAATTACAAGATTATGTATAGCATATGTATCAAAGAAGTCAATACCCTCCTTTTGTCTAAACGCTTGGATTACTAATCTGGCTTTGAACTTATCAATATACCATCCACCTTCATCTTCCTCTTGAAGATCCATTTACTTCCCAATGGTTTACAACCAGGAGGTAATCCACCAATTTCCAAGTGTTATTTTGCAAAATAGAATCCATTTCATCTTGGATGGCTTTTTTCCAAAATGAAACATCCCGTGAAGCCATTGCTTCACTATATGTCTTTGGATCCTCATCAACATGGAAGCAATATTGATATTGAAAATCATATCAATCCTAGATCCCTCAACTAAGTAGAGTTGAAAATCGTCACCATAGACTTGGCCTTTCTTTCTCTTGAACTCTTTCTTGGTTCAGTGCTAGTTGAAGACATGATTTCTTTTTCACTAGAAATCTAAGAGAAGGATTCATATCCTTTGGCCTAGGTATAGATGTGAATCTTTCTTCATCATATTCTACATTTCCACTTCTTGCCTCAATAACCGTATGTACTGAAACGTGGTCATTGGTCATTACATAGACTGTGAGCAAATGAGTGCTCAGCATATCCAATGAAAATGCATTATATACCTCTTTCCCCTAAGTTTCTTATCTTAGGATCATTGAGCCTAACCACGGCTCTACAACCCCAAACTCTTAGTTTTTGCAACTCGGGTGGCTTTTTATACCAAAGCTCAAAAGGGGTTGTTTTGTTCCTTTTATTAGGAACCCGGTTTAACAAATAACAGGCTGTCAACATAGCCTTTCCCCAAAACCCATATATTTAAACCCGAATGGGACAACATGGTATTAACCATCTCTTTTAGCGTCCTATTCTTCCTTTCCGCCACACCATTTTGTTCCGGTGTGTAAGGAGCTGTGGTAAGGTGTATTATTCCAGTTGATTGGAAATATTCCGGATCAAAATACTCACCACCTCTATCCGTATGTAGGGTTTTGATCAATTCACTTCGATGAAGCTCCACTTCTTGTTTATAGATTTTAAACTTTTCCAGAGCTTCATCTTTTGCATGTAATAAGTAAACGTAACAGAATCTAGTAGCATCATCTATAAAGGTTACAACATACTTCTTGTTACCTAATGATGGTGTACCATGAAAATCACATAGATCACTATGTATCAAATCTAATAGTTTACTTTCTCTAGTAACATGTTGCATGAATGGTTTTCTAGTTATTTTATTCAACTTGCAGATATGGCATTTTTCATTTGTTAAATTAATTGCCGGAATTAAGCTCATTTTAGACATTTCCATAAGTCGCTTATAATGTACATGTCCTAGTCTAGCATGCCATAATTCAGATTTTGACGAATTTACACTAAATGACGAATCAATCATACAAACAGAATTATCACTAAACGGCACTTCTAGATTTAACATAATCATACCATTACATAGATAACCAAATCCGATAAAAGAACCATGTCTTGACAAGATATACTTGTCATATTCTAACACTTGTTTGTACCCGCAATTATTTAATACGATACCGGATAACAAGTTTTTCCGAATGCCGGGTACATACAATACATTACTTAAACTTATAGTTTTTCCTGAAGTAAATACTAGTACTACACTTCCAATTTCGTGGATTGGCTCGGTTGCAACATTTCCCATCTTTAAAACAGATCCATCTTCAATTAAGGTAAGGTCCTTGAGCCATCTTCGATCCTTACAGACGTGACTTGTTGCTCCCGAGTCGTACCACCAAGCAACAGAATCATTCTGCACATAAAATGCTTCAGAAATTAGTGACACATAATTCACATCCGAATTATAATTAAAGTTTAATTTCTCACCTTGTTGCTTTGGATCCTTCGAGGATCCACTAGTACCAGCTTCATTCTTAGCTTTACCAACACGACAATCTCTCTTGAAGTGTCCCGGTTTACCACACTTCCAACAACCTTGATCCTTGGTCTATTTTGCATACTTCATAGCCTTGTTCTTCTTGTTAGGCCCACTTTGAAACTTCCTTTTGTTGTTTCCCTTGTTAAAACTTTTAAAACTAGGACCACTTTCTTCAACCATGTTAACAGAAGACCCACCAACGTGTTTATCTTTGTTAACATTTTCCATGGCCCAACAAGACTCCTCAATTCGAAAACAACTTCCAAGTTCAACCAGATTCATTTCCTCCTTCTTATATTTTAAAGTATGATTAAAATCTTTCCATGAAGGAAGAGTTTATCAATGTTAGATGGAACAGAAATTGCTTCATCCATCTTCAAACCATGTTGTTCAAATTGACCCAGAATTCTTAGACATTCATTGTATTGTTCCATGATGGGTCTACCATCAACCATTTTATAATTCATAAAATCACTGACGAAGAATTTCTTACTAGATGTGTCTTCAGCCATGTATTTGGCCTCTAGTAATTCCCACAGTTCTTTTGCAGATAACATTTTGATAAATATCGAAAAGAGAGTCACACATACCATTCAGAATATGCCCACGACAGATGTAATCAGCATTCAACCACTTTCCACGCTTCCTAGTTTGTTCCAGCGGTTCATCCACCACTTCCTCGGGCATCGGGGTACTCAGAACGTACACCATTTTCAAAGTCGTCAACAGAAAATGCATGTTCTTTTGCCAGCGACGAAAGTCTTGCCCTTCAAACTTGTCCAATTTCGCAAATTTGTTCGTCATAGCCTTCGAAGATTCACCACCGCTTGTCATCTCCACTGAAATTGTTTGATCTTTGTTGGGAAAATTGAAATTTGCTTGGATAAATCTGAAGTCGTGTAATCACTTTTAGATCAAACAATTGGAGTGGCTACCAATCTTTAATCGGATAAAATCAGATTTGATTCTAGATTTCTGTATGGGATTTTGATTGTGAGATTTTGGGGATTAGTTTCGAATCAAAATTCGTCCAGGGTTTTTTCTCTAAAAAAATTGGGAGGGTATTTTCAGTTTTTCACAACTGCTTGCAGTTTCAATTTTGAACAAAGACACCTTTAGTTCCAGCCAGGGGCTACCGCCCCTTGGACCCTGCTCCTAGGGGCGCTGCCCCCGGACCCCTGCCAAGGGGGCGCTGCCCCCTTGGATCCCCGTTAGTCCCGATGGCATTCAAATAAGCGTGCACTCTTATTTGAACGTCATACGCAATCTCAAATTACACTAAAATATCCAACATATCTTTATGTCTATCGAATATGAGGACCATATTTGCCCTTTCTTCATCTTCATCACTACATTTAACTACAGAAGAAGGAAGAGAGAAATCATGAGAAGCTATAGGCATAGACATTTTGGTTATTTGCATGAAATCAAAACGAGCTTTTCTTATTTATAGACCGAAATGTGGTCTTCCAGTTCAGGGGGGACCTACAGCCTGGGGTGCAGTCGGCCCCCTTAAGAAAATTATTATTAGTGTTATATATTGTTATATATTAGTAAAAATCCGGACCGCCCCCATATAATTTTTCATTCGCATCCCTTAAGCTTTTGAAAGAAGTGAAAACCCAGAGATTTTTTTTTCTAAAAATCGTTTTCCGGCGAATTACCGTGAACTCCGGCAATGGTTAAAACTTGCGTGAAAGAAAAAAAAATGAGATGTGGTTTCAGTTGTGGGGTAGGGGATGAGAAAGAGAGATAATATAGGTACGTGGATATTTAGGATTGTTAGGTGTATTATACTATTTAAATATAGGATTTGTATATTTTCTTTTCTATTTTTAATTGTTTTATTGACATGATATCTCCATGAAAATAATATACACATTAGTTTACATACATAGATCTAACTTGACACTATCTTTTACTAGCCTATGTCCCTATCCTTCATGAGCGTATCAAAGCAAAGTCCAAGCTTCTTGAAGCAGTTAAACTTCATGCTCATATAGGTAGCTCTTTTACTCTTGCACCTGCAAATGCAATTTTTCAAAAGAGCTATTAAGAAGATATACCTCAACCTTACTTAACTTGCAGATCTAAACACATACCTTTGGGATAATTTTAATGTTGTGTTCCAAACCCTAGATGTTAAGCTTTCCACATTGAATTCTGCACCTAACGTCATATTAGGTGGGAATTGGGTATCTTAACATGAGAGTTTTCAGTTGGAACTTTAACCCTAATCCCACAGCTGATCCTTTCACGAGATCTCTAGTTAATCCTTTGGTTAAGTGATCAGCTAAGTTATGTTGAGTTCTCACATACTCAACCGAAATCGCACCATGCATGATGAGCTCACGAACCATGCTATGTCTCACACCTAAGTGTCTTGACTTGCCATTATACACTTGACTATACGCCTTAGCCAGTGTAGCTTCACTATCACACCTTATAGAAATGGGAGCCATTGGTTTTGGCCACAACGGAATCTCATAAATCAAGTTTCTTAGCCACTCAGCTTCTTTGCCAGCTGCGGCTAACGCTACAAACTCAGACTCCATTGTTGAATTAGTTATGCAAGTCTGTTTCTTTGAAGCCCAAGAAATGGCACCTCCCCCAAGTAGGAATACCCAACCACTTGTGGAAGAATGATCTTCCTTATTGTTTATCCAACTTGCATCTGAATATCCTTCAATCACTGAAGGAAATCCAATGTAAGTTAGACCATAACCCATGGTTCCTTTCAAGTATTTGAATACTCGACCTAGTGCTTGCAAGTGATGAGTACTAGGATTGCTAGTAAACCTACTAAGTTTTCCAACAGCATACGCTATATCTGGTCTGGTGCAGATCATAGCGTACATAAGTGATCCAATCGCGCTTGAGTACTCAAGTGGAGAAACTGCAATGCCTTTATTAGGTAATAGCTTCAGACTAGGATCAACAGGAGTACTTGCGGGAGAACAATCCTTGAAATTGAACTTGTTCAAGATCTTCTCAATATAGTGTGATTGAGAGATTGAAATGCCCATGTTCTCATGTTTGATTTTAATACCTAAAATCACCTCAGCCTCCCCCATATCTTTCATAGCAAACATAGATGATAAAAATTCTTTTGTTACATTAACTTGATATTGGTTAGTGCCAAAAATCAACATATCATCTACATACAAACAGATCAAGACTCCGTTTCCAGAAGCATCAAACTTGCTATAAACACATTTATCTGCTTGGTTTAAAGCAAAACCATTAGACAATACAATCTCATCAAACTTTTGATGCCACTGTTTGGGTGCTTGCTTCAAACCATAAAGAGATTTAATTAGTTTACACACCTTGTTTTCACTTTCACGCATAACAAACCCTTCTGGCTGTTTCATGTAAATCTCCTCATCTAATTCACCATTTAGAAATGCAGTTTTCACATCCATTTGGTGAATTACAAGATTATGTATAGCATATGTATCAAAGAAGTCAATACCCTCCTTTTGTCTAAACGCTTGGATTACTAATCTGGCTTTGAACTTATCAATAGTACCATCCACCTTCATCTTCCTCTTGAAGATCCATTTACTTCCCAATGGTTTACAACCAGGAGGTAATCCACCAATTTCCAAGTGTTATTTTGCAAAATAGAATCCATTTCATCTTGGATGGCTTCTTTCCAAAATGAAACATCCCGTGAAGCCATTGCTTCACTATATGTCTTTGGATCCTCATCAACATGAAAGCAATATTGATATTGAAAATCAATATCAATCCTAGATCCCTCAACTAAGTAGAGTTGAAAATCGTCACCATAGACTTGGCCTTTCTTTCTCTTGAACTCTTTCTTGGTTCAGTGCTAGTTGAAGACATGATTTCTTTTTCACTAGAAATCTTAAGAGAAGGATTCATATCCTTTGGCCTAGGTATAGATGTGAATCTTTCTTCATCATATTCTACATTTCCACTTCTTGCCTCAATAACCGTATGTACTGAAACGTGGTCATTTGGTTCTATTACATAGAACCTGTGAGCAAATGAGTGCTCAGCATATCCAATGAAAATGCATTATATACCTCTTTCCCCTAAGTTTCTTATCTTAGGATCATTGAGCCTAACCACGGCTCTACAACCCCAAACTCTTAGTTTTTGCAACTCGGGTGGCTTTTTATACCAAAGCTCAAAAGGAGTTGTTTTGTTCCTTTTATTAGGAACCCGGTTTAACAAATAACAGGCTGTCAACATAGCCTTTCCCCAAAACCCATATTTTAAACCCGAATGGGACAACATGGTATTAACCATCTCTTTTAGCGTCCTATTCTTCCTTTCCGCCACACCATTTTGTTCCGGTGTGTAAGGAGCTGTGGTAAGGTGTATTATTCCAGTTGATTGGAAATATTCCGGATCAAAATACTCACCACCTCTATCCGTATGTAGGGTTTTGATCAATTCACTTCGATGAAGCTCCACTTCTTGTTTATAGATTTTAAACTTTTCCAGAGCTTCATCTTTTGCATGTAATAAGTAAACGTAACAGAATCTAGTAGCATCATCTATAAAGGTTACAACATACTTCTTGTTACCTAATGATGGTGTACCATGAAAATCACATAGATCACTATGTATCAAATCTAATAGTTTACTTTCTCTAGTAACATGTTGCATGAATGGTTTTCTAGTTATTTTATTCAACTTGCAGATATGGCATTTTTCATTTGTTAAATTAATTGCCGGAATTAAGCTCATTTTAGACATTTCCATAAGTCGCTTATAATGTACATGTCCTAGTCTAGCATGCCATAATTCAGATTTTGACGAATTTACACTAAATGACGAATCAATCATACAAACAGAATTATCACTAAACGGCACTTCTAGATTTAACATAATCATACCATTACATAGATAACCAAATCCGATAAAAGAACCATGTCTTGACAAGATATACTTGTCATATTCTAACACTTGTTTGTACCCGCAATTATTTAATACGATACCGGATAACAAGTTTTTCCGAATGCCGGGTACATACAATACATTACTTAAACTTATAGTTTTTCCTGAAGTAAATACTAGTACTACACTTCCAATTTCGTGGATTGGCTCGGTTGCAACATTTCCCATCTTTAAAACAGATCCATCTTCAATTAAGGTAAGGTCCTTGAGCCATCTTCGATCCTTACAGACGTGACTTGTTGCTCCCGAGTCGTACCACCAAGCAACAGAATCATTCTGCACATAAAATGCTTCAGAAATTAGTGACACATAATTCACATCCGAATTATAATTAAAGTTTAATTTCTCACCTTGTTGCTTTGGATCCTTCGAGGATCCACTAGTACCAGCTTCATTCTTAGCTTTACCAACACGACAATCTCTCTTGAAGTGTCCCGGTTTACCACACTTCCAACAACCTTGATCCTTGGTCTATTTTGCATACTTCATAGCCTTGTTCTTCTTGTTAGGCCCACTTTGAAACTTCCTTTTGTTGTTTCCCTTGTTAAAACTTTTAAAACTAGGACCACTTTCTTCAACCATGTTAACAGAAGACCCACCAACGTGTTTATCTTTGTTAACATTTTCCATGGCCCAACAAGACTCCTCAATTCGAAGACAACTTCCAAGTTCAACCAGATTCATTTCCTCCTTCTTATATTTTAAAGTATGATTAAAATCTTTCCATGAAGGAAGAGTTTATCAATGTTAGATGGAACAGAAATTGCTTCATCCATCTTCAAACCATGTTGTTCAAATTGACCCAGAATTCTTAGACATTCATTGTATTGTTCCATGATGGGTCTACCATCAACCATTTTATAATTCATAAAATCACTGACGAAGAATTTCTTACTAGATGTGTCTTCAGCCATGTATTTGGCCTCTAGTAATTCCCACAGTTCTTTTGCAGATAACATTTTGATAAATATCGAAAAGAGAGTCACACATACCATTCAGAATATGCCCACGACAGATGTAATCAGCATTCAACCACTTTCCACGCTTCCTAGTTTGTTCCAGCGGTTCATCCACCACTTCCTCGGGCATCGGTGGTACTCAGAACGTACACCATTTTCAAAGTCGTCAACAGAAAATGCATGTTCTTTTGCCAGCGACGAAAGTCTTGCCCTTCAAACTTGTCCAATTTCGCAAATTTGTTCGTCATAGCCTTCGAAGATTCACCACCGCTTGTCATCTCCACTGAAATTGTTTGATCTTTGTTGGGAAAATTGAAATTTGCTTGGATAAATCTGAAGTCGTGTAATCACTTTTAGATCAAACAATTGGAGTGGCTACCAATCTTTAATCGGATAAAATCAGATTTGATTCTAGATTTCTGTATGGGATTTTGATTGTGAGATTTTGGGGATTAGTTTCGAATCAAAATTCGTCCAGGGTTTTTTCTCTAAAAAAATTGGGAGGGTATTTTCAGTTTTTCACAACTGCTTGCAGTTTCAATTTTGAACAAAGACACCTTTAGTTCCAGCCAGGGGCTACCGCCCCTTGGACCCTGCTCCTAGGGGCGCTGCCCCCGGACCCCTGCCAAGGGGCGCTGCCCCCTTGGATCCCCGTTAGTCCCGATGGCATTCAAATAAGCGTGCACTCTTATTTGAACGTCATACGCAATCTCAAATTACACTAAAATATCCAACATATCTTTATGTCTATCGAATATGAGGACCATATTTGCCCTTTCTTCATCTTCATCACTACATTTAACTACAGAAGAAGGAAGAGAGAAATCATGAGAAGCTATAGGCATAGACATTTTGGTTATTTGCATGAAATCAAAACGAGCTTTTCTTATTTATAGACCGAAATGTGGTCTTCCAGTTCAGGGGGGACCTACAGCCTGGGGTGCAGTCGGCCCCCTTAAGAAAATTATTATTAGTGTTATATATTGTTATATATTAGTAAAAATCCGGACCGCCCCCATATAATTTTTCATTCGCATCCCTTAAGCTTTTGAAAGAAGTGAAAACCCAGAGATTTTTTTTTCTAAAAATCGTTTTCCGGCGAATTACCGTGAACTCCGGCAATGGTTAAAACTTGCGTGAAAGAAAAAAAAAATGAGATGTGGTTTCAGTTGTGGGGTAGGGGATGAGAAAGAGAGATAATATAGGTACGTGGATATTTAGGATTGTTAGGTGTATTATACTATTTAAATATAGGATTTGTATATTTTCTTTTCTATTTTTAATTGTTTTATTGACATGATATCTCCATGAAAATAATATACACATTAGTTTACATACATAGATCTAACTTGACACTATCTTTTACTAGCCTATGTCCCTATCCTTCATGAGCGTATCAAAGCCAAGTCCAAGCTTCTTGAAGCAGTTAAACTTCATGCTCATATAGGTAGCTCTTTTACTCTTGCACCTGCAAATGCAATTTTTCAAAAGAGCTATTAAGAAGATATACCTCAACCTTACTTAACTTGCAGATCTAAACACATACCTTTGGGATAATTTTAATGTTGTGTTCCAAACCCTAGATGTTAAGCTTTCCACATTGAATTCTGCACCTAACGTCATATTAGGTGGGAATTGGGTATCTTAACATGAGAGTTTTCAGTTGGAACTTTAACCCTAATCCCACAGCTGATCCTTTCACGAGATCTCTAGTTAATCCTTTGGTTAAGTGATCAGCTAAGTTATGTTGAGTTCTCACATACTCAACCGAAATCGCACCATGCATGATGAGCTCACGAACCATGCTATGTCTCACACTAAGTGTCTTGACTTGCCATTATACACTTGACTATACGCCTTAGCCAGTGTAGCTTCACTATCACACCTTATAGAAATGGGAGCCATTGGTTTTGGCCACAACGGAATCTCATAAATCAAGTTTCTTAGCCACTCAGCTTCTTTGCCAGCTGCGGCTAACGCTACAAACTCAGACTCCATTGTTGAATTAGTTATGCAAGTCTGTTTCTTTGAAGCCCAAGAAATGGCACCTCCCCCAAGTAGGAATACCCAACCACTTGTGGAAGAATGATCTTCCTTATTGTTTATCCAACTTGCATCTGAATATCCTTCAATCACTGAAGGAAATCCAATGTAAGTTAGACCATAACCCATGGTTCCTTTCAAGTATTTGAATACTCGACCTAGTGCTTGCAAGTGATGAGTACTAGGATTGCTAGTAAACCTACTAAGTTTTCCAACAGCATACGCTATATCTGGTCTGGTGCAGATCATAGCGTACATAAGTGATCCAATCGCGCTTGAGTACTCAAGTGGAGAAACTGCAATGCCTTTATTAGGTAATAGCTTCAGACTAGGATCAACAGGAGTACTTGCGGGAGAACAATCCTTGAAATTGAACTTGTTCAAGATCTTCTCAATATAGTGTGATTGAGAGATTGAAATGCCCATGTTCTCATGTTTGATTTTAATACCTAAAATCACCTCAGCCTCCCCCATATCTTTCATAGCAAACATAGATGATAAAAATTCTTTTGTTACATTAACTTGATATTGGTTAGTGCCAAAAATCAACATATCATCTACATACAAACAGATCAAGACTCCGTTTCCAGAAGCATCAAACTTGCTATAAACACATTTATCTGCTTGGTTTAAAGCAAAACCATTAGACAATACAATCTCATCAAACTTTTGATGCCACTGTTTGGGTGCTTGCTTCAAACCATAAAGAGATTTAATTAGTTTACACACCTTGTTTTCACTTTCACGCATAACAAACCCTTCTGGCTGTTTCATGTAAATCTCCTCATCTAATTCACCATTTAGAAATGCAGTTTTCACATCCATTTGGTGAATTACAAGATTATGTATAGCATATGTATCAAAGAAGTCAATACCCTCCTTTTGTCTAAACGCTTGGATTACTAATCTGGCTTTGAACTTATCAATAGTACCATCCACCTTCATCTTCCTCTTGAAGATCCATTTACTTCCCAATGGTTTACAACCAGGAGGTAATCCACCAATTTCCAAGTGTTATTTTGCAAAATAGAATCCATTTCATCTTGGATGGCTTCTTTCCAAAATGAAACATCCCGTGAAGCCATTGCTTCACTATATGTCTTTGGATCCTCATCAACATGAAAGCAATATTGATATTGAAAATCAATATCAATCCTAGATCCCTCAACTAAGTAGAGTTGAAAATCGTCACCATAGACTTGGCCTTTCTTTCTCTTGAACTCTTTCTTGGTTCAGTGCTAGTTGAAGACATGATTTCTTTTTCACTAGAAATCTTAAGAGAAGGATTCATATCCTTTGGCCTAGGTATAGATGTGAATCTTTCTTCATCATATTCTACATTTCCACTTCTTGCCTCAATAACCGTATGTACTGAAACGTGGTCATTTGGTTCTATTACATAGAACCTGTGAGCAAATGAGTGCTCAGCATATCCAATGAAAATGCATTATATACCTCTTTCCCCTAAGTTTCTTATCTTAGGATCATTGAGCCTAACCACGGCTCTACAACCCCAAACTCTTAGTTTTTGCAACTCGGGTGGCTTTTTATACCAAAGCTCAAAAGGAGTTGTTTTGTTCCTTTTATTAGGAACCCGGTTTAACAAATAACAGGCTGTCAACATAGCCTTTCCCCAAAACCCATATTTTAAACCCGAATGGGACAACATGGTATTAACCATCTCTTTTAGCGTCCTATTCTTCCTTTCCGCCACACCATTTTGTTCCGGTGTGTAAGGAGCTGTGGTAAGGTGTATTATTCCAGTTGATTGGAAATATTCCGGATCAAAATACTCACCACCTCTATCCGTATGTAGGGTTTTGATCAATTCACTTCGATGAAGCTCCACTTCTTGTTTATAGATTTTAAACTTTTCCAGAGCTTCATCTTTTGCATGTAATAAGTAAACGTAACAGAATCTAGTAGCATCATCTATAAAGGTTACAACATACTTCTTGTTACCTAATGATGGTGTACCATGAAAATCACATAGATCACTATGTATCAAATCTAATAGTTTACTTTCTCTAGTAACATGTTGCATGAATGGTTTTCTAGTTATTTTATTCAACTTGCAGATATGGCATTTTTCATTTGTTAAATTAATTGCCGGAATTAAGCTCATTTTAGACATTTCCATAAGTCGCTTATAATGTACATGTCCTAGTCTAGCATGCCATAATTCAGATTTTGACGAATTTACACTAAATGAAGAATCAATCATACAAACAGAATTATCACTAAACGGCACTTCTAGATTTAACATAATCATACCATTACATAGATAACCAAATCCGATAAAAGAACCATGTCTTGACAAGATATACTTGTCATATTCTAACACTTGTTTGTACCCGCAATTATTTAATACATACCGGATAACAAGTTTTTCCGAATGCTGGGTACATACAATACATTACTTAAACTTATAGTTTTTCCTGAAGTAAATACTAGTACTACACTTCCAATTTCGTGGATTGGCTCGGTTGCAACATTTCCCATCTTTAAGAACAGATCCATCTTCAATTAAGGTAAGGTCCTTGAGCCATCTTCGATCCTTACAACGTGACTTGTTGCTCCCGAGTCGTACCACCAAGCAACAGAATCATTCTGCACATAAAATGCTTCAGAAATTAGTGACACATAATTCACATCCGAATTATAATTAAAGTTTAATTTCTCACCTTGTTGCTTTGGATCCTTCGAGGATCCACTAGTACCAGCTTCATTCTTAGCTTTACCAACACGACAATCTCTCTTGAAGTGTCCCGGTTTACCACACTTCCAACAACCTTGATCCTTGGTCTATTTTGCATACTTCATAGCCTTGTTCTTCTTGTTAGGCCCACTTTGAAACTTCCTTTTGTTGTTTCCCTTGTTAAAACTTTTAAACTAGGACCACTTTCTTCAACCATGTTAACAGAAGACCCACCAACGTGTTTATCTTTGTTAACATTTTCCATGGCCCAACAAGACTCCTCAATTCGAAAACAACTTCCAAGTTCAACCAGATTCATTTCCTCCTTCTTATATTTTAAAGTATGATTAAAATCTTTCCATGAAGGAAGAGTTTATCAATGTTAGATGGAACAGAAATTGCTTCATCCATCTTCAAACCATGTTGTTCAAATTGACCCAGAATTCTTAGACATTCATTGTATTGTTCCATGATGGGTCTACCATCAACCATTTTATAATTCATAAAATCACTGACGAAGAATTTCTTACTAGATGTGTCTTCAGCCATGTATTTGGCCTCTAGTAATTCCCACAGTTCTTTTGCAGTTTAACATTTTGATAAATATCGAAAAGAGAGTCACACATACCATTCAGAATATGCCCACGACAGATGTAATCAGCATTCAACCACTTTCCACGCTTCCTAGTTTGTTCCAGCGGTTCATCCACCACTTCCTCGGGCATCGGGGTACTCAGAACGTACACCATTTTCAAAGTCGTCAACAGAAAATGCATGTTCTTTTGCCAGCGACGAAAGTCTTGCCCTTCAAACTTGTCCAATTTCGCAAATTTGTTCGTCATAGCCTTCGAAGATTCACCACCGCTTGTCATCTCCACTGAAATTGTTTGATCTTTGTTGGGAAAATTGAAATTTGCTTGGATAAATCTGAATTCGTGTAATCACTTTTAGATCAAACAATTGGAGTGGCTACCAATCTTTATCGGATAAAATCAGATTTGATTCTAGATTTCTGTATGGGATTTTGATTGTGAGATTTTGGGGATTAGTTTCGAATCAAAATTCGTCCAGGGTTTTTTCTCTAAAAAAATTGGGAGGTATTTTCAGTTTTTCACAACTGCTTGCAGTTTCAATTTTGAACAAAGACACCTTTAGTTCCAGCCAGGGGCTACCGCCCCTTGGACCCTGCACCTAGGGGCGCTGCCCCCGGACCCCGCCAAGGGGGCGCTGCCCCCTTGGATCCCCGTTAGTCCCGATGGCATTCAAATAAGCGTGCACTCTTATTTAAACGTCATACGCAATCTCAAATTACACTAAAATATCCAACATATCTTTATGTCTATCGAATATGAGGACCATATTTGCCCTTTCTTCATCTTCATCACTACATTTAACTACAGAAGAAGGAAGAGAGAAATCATGAGAAGCTATAGGCATAGACATTTTGGTTATTTGCATGAAATCAAAACGAGCTTTTCTTATTTATAGACCGAAATGTGGTCTTCCAGTTCAGGGGGGACCTACAGCCTGGGGTGCAGTCGGCCCCCTTAAGAAAATTATTATTAGTGTTATATATTGTTATATATTAGTAAAAATCCGGACCGCCCCCATATAATTTTTCATTCGCATCCCTTAAGCTTTTGAAAGAAGTGAAAACCCAGAGATTTTTTTTTCTAAAAATCGTTTTCCGGCGAATTACCGTGAACTCCGGCAATGGTTAAAACTTGCGTGAAAGAAAAAAAAATGAGATGTGGTTTCAGTTGTGGGGTAGGGGATGAGAAAGAGAGATAATATAGGTACGTGGATATTTAGGATTGTTAGGTGTATTATACTATTTAAATATAGGATTTGTATATTTTCTTTTCTATTTTTAATTGTTTATTGACATGATATCTCCATGATATTTCAATACATAACTAGCATATTTTTCCCCGCGTTGCGCGTGGGAATTTAGTTGGTATCGGTTCAGTTCATTGAGATACTAGTACTTGGGATAGTAACGAAACAGGTAAACCCGAAATAGCGATACAAATACTGATATTAAAAGTTGATGTAAACCCAAACGATGCGACGTGGATGTAGATTTTACTTGAAACACTACGATCTGCTTAACACATCCTGATACACGATGCGAGCCTATATTGGCCTAGACATATATTATGAAAGTTACGGCACGAGTTAAGTGGCCTTTATTTTCTTAGGTAAAGAAATGTGGTTTATTTCGCACTAACATAATGTAAAAGGGCCGATCTAAATACACCCCCTCCTTATTGATTATACCCCTTCTTGTGAGAGAAAAGTGCCGGTCCCAGCAGACTTCACCCGTGAGTATGTGAGAGGAGAGGGTGTATTTCATAATTAGACCACTTGTAGTGGCTGCCCAAGGGGCGTTTTTTTGCCCATTCAAGCCCAAACACGCCGAGGAACCACCCCTGGGCGTGTTTGGTCAATTTTGATATTTTGGCGTGTTTCAAACCACGTTTGGAGAAATTTTGAATGGCCAGTCACATTTAATCTTCATTTTGTAGTCCAATAGCCTTTTTTGTTGGTTTTTTTTAATTTTTATTTAATTCTTTACACTCTTTTAACATAATGTCCACATCACCACTACACCCATTTTAGAAAAAAAAAACGTCCAATAATGCCCTTTGCTGACTGTACTACCATAGACGGAAAAAGCCTAAAGATAGGGGGTATTATTCACTCTTACCACTACGATGGTTCGGGAGGTGTATTTAGTAATAAACGCAGTAAAAAAATTCTCTGATACACATCACGTGCAAAAACCATTACCTTCCCAAAACCATTTAGTACCCAATATTAAAACCTCCATAGTTCTCTTCATTTTTCACAAAGCACCTCCCACCTTCACCCTCTGTTTCTGAATCTTGACCCGTTATCACTGAAAGACGACGTCCAGACTCCAGATACGGTTGCTGTAAACTGGCAAAAACTGATGCTCTGGTCGTAAACCGGGGGCTACGGTAAAGAGTGGTTTTTAGCCAATCCACCGTTACAGCCATCACTTGCCCCATCGAAATGTCACTGCCGTCGTCACCGTTGGCTCGTCGTTGTAAAAAAAACGTGGTTTAGTAACGACGCCGCCATCGTCACCGTTGGCTTCGTTGCAGAAGCCAAACGTCATAGCCATGACTTGCCCCCCACCAAATGTCACCGCTTGATCACTATCGTCACCGCTACCATCATCATAGTTGGCCGCACACCGGAGAACCCGTGAACAACAAAGAAAGTCGAGTAGGGGAGGTCCACCTCGGTGGCAGGTGGCGTCGCATTTTGTCTTCCATATCTATTTATCGACTCTAATTTCTACTAACCAAAGGAACTAAAGTTGTGAAAGCAGAAATTTCGTGTGACGCCGTTACTGTTATATCACTATTTATATCACTATTGTTCTGTTATGTTTCAACTAGCAATACAATAGAACCACGCGTGTTGCGGCGCGGGCACATTGCAAACGTCGAATGTATTAGTCAAAACGTTATGTAATGTGTCACCCATGTAAAAATACGTGTTTCGATGTATTTGATATAACTCAATGTAACCTGTATGAGTATTACGGTTGGATCAAAAAGTGAATTTATATCATATAAAAAAAGCGGAATCAATAACCATTACACCACCTTACCTTTGTATAAAGACTTAGCAACGTCAAATCATACAGTAATTGTTACGTCAAAATGTAAACCAAGTGAAAACGTATAGTATGAAAAGTATTATATTTGACCAAACTCATTTCCGGAAAAAAAATATAAGTCGAAGCGTGAATATATACCATTTACCTCAAAACGTGAATTTATACCGAGTTACCGACATATATAAAAATAAGCACGTAAAGAAATAACACATTTTTATTTAATTTACGTCAAAAGTGACCAAGTTAAACCATACTTAAAAATAAGTATGAAAACGTATTATATCTAACCCGAGTCATTTTGGAATACTTTAGTTACGTACATAAAATAAATACATGTGAAAATAGTGTTATTTTATATTTATGTCAACACGTACACGTAGACCAGCTTAAATTGTAAATAAAAATAAATACGAAAACATATTATATTTAACCCGACGTATATAAAAATAAGCACATAAGGAAATCGTTTCAAAACGTAAGCCAGCTTAAACCATTCATGAAATTGCATACAACGTTATACTGGTCCATCATTTTGAAAACTTTAGGTTTGTACATAAGAATAAACACGTGTTGAATTAGCGTTTTTTTATGTACATCAACACATAGGTCAACTTAAATCATACATAAAAATAAGCATGATATATTTAACATGAATCCTTTCCGAAAACGTTAGGTCAAAACGTGAATTTGTACCGACAGATACATAAAAAACACGTGAGGAAATTGTTCTTGTTTTAAGTAAAAGAATGAAAAATACAGGATGAACTTGAATATTAGAAACTAAAGGCGCATATTATATTTGACCCTATTCATTTCTGAAACTTTAGGTCGAAACATGTATTTATACCGCATATATATAGATAAAAATAATATATAGTTATGAGCAAATCTTTTTTTTCAAGTAATGAAAAACAGGGTGAACTTATAACGTTAGAAAATAAAGGGGTAAAAAACAATATTTCATACAACTTTTGGAAATATAGGAGGTGAAAGTGTGTAATGTTCAAGTATTGAGGTGTTTTAATTTGGTTATTTGTAAAGATGTAAGGGGTAAAATTATGAAAATCAAAGTTTAAACTTGTTTTGTCTTTTATTGTAAGTGAAGGTCTCTTGGCGTAAAAGCCACCGACTTTCATCTTTAAGAATAGTAGATAATATAGGTATACAATTTAATTGCAGCAATGTATTATATTAGGTTTTGCTCCGTTCACGTTGTGGGATACTAAATCGAATATTTCTCTCTTGTAATATTACGTCCGTGTTTCGATTACTTCTACATACTACTCATAATACGATTTAAAAAATATAAAATCAGTCAACAATTAAAACAAAACACTATCGTAATTTTGCTAAAAGAACTATAATGATGGAAATACTATAATTTAAACTGACGAAATAATTGTTTTTTCTAAAGGACAAATGTGTGTGTGTCAGGCAGCCGTATGGCACGAATAAAAATTACACCGAGTCAACCAATTAAAACAAAACACTACCATAATTTTATAAAAAAAAACTAAAACAATCATATAATGTAACTTTACACTAGGTGCAAAATCGTAATTTGACAGGGAAAAAAGCAAAAACGATTGCAAAACTGTAAATTTAAGCTAAGGGCATAATCTTATTTAGCTGGAGGGGAAAAACAATCTAATGGTAAAACTGTAAATTTAAACAGGATAAAATCGTAATTTAGCTTAACCAATGGGAAAGTATCAGTCAACTGTTTGACACTATTACTCGCCCATCTTGACTAATGACAGAAAACATTATTCTCCGCCAAAGCTTTTGTTGTTATATGTAAATGTTACATAATTATAATATAATATAATATAATTGTAGCAATTATACATATGAATTCAATGTCTTCATGAATAGTAACAAAAAAATTAATTTCTTTATTACCATCACTAAAGAAAGCAATAATTTATTCCAGTGAATATGGGCGACATATACGTAATAGATAATGTGATTTTGGTTTCCAATAGTAAATAACTATCAAAAAGATTATATACATTCTCATTACTTAATCGGTAAGTAGTTAATTAATACTTTTATTAACTATAATTATATTGTTATTATTTTATTTCTTATTAGTTAAAATTATATTATTACTATAATTAATTTTAAATCTATTTTTAATAACTTTTAAATAAGATACGATGTTTTATAAATTAATGTTGTTTACCCTTTTTTCGTTATTCTAATAATATAGTATAATGCCTTATAAAACTCTGAATATACGTTGCGACATGCTTATTTTATCTGCATTTTGATAAAAGCTTTGTTTAAAATTGAACAAGTCAATTATAATTTTTTTTTCTTTACCATGAAAAACCAAATCGATATTGTCCGAACACCTTCTGTAGCAGTGTAGAGTACCATTTATATCATAAGCTATAAGCAGTGTCGGTGATGAACAAAACTGATATCATCCGAACATCGGTACCATGTCAGTTTTAACCGAACATCGGTACCGGTGTTTGTACTTTTGTAACCTTTATCGATATTCATTCTTATAGTTTTTTTTATCGATGTAAACATGTGTCGATTTTCCAATGGGTATATCATGACTTTATTTATGGGGTTTATATTTCGGTAGCTATATAAAGTATTATTATGATAAATTACTTTATCTAATCGAACCGATGATACCAACCGACATCCCACCGCAACGCATGGAGGAAAGTCCACTAGTGTATTATATGTTACTCAACTTTGTAAGAGGATATTCAATTATTTTTGTAACATACACGAAATTAATTCTAAACTATATTCACAATGTTAGGATTACTAATTTGATAACCAGTGGTTTGTTTGAGATAAAAGAAAATGAATGTGTCATACTGAACAATTTAAACATTAAATCTCGTAATCTTAGTAGCACTTTAACACAAAATGTTATACATATTTTAACATCAGTTTTTCTTATCAAAATGTCATACATATTTTAACATCATTTTTCTTATAAATGGGCATGGTCAATTTAAAGCTATACATATGTGTTTTTAACACATTACAACAACAAACTGAACTTAAAATGTAGACACATATTTAAACAGAGTAAATTACAATCGGGTACTTTATGTTTGCATCAAATTACAACCAGTGTTCTTTAACTAAATAAATTACAGGCTCTATTCTTTATGTTACCAGTTCTTAGCATGTTATGTCCTTTAGCCCTAACTTAGTTAAGTTTCTTGGTTAAGTTTGACCATGTGCCTCTCACATGAGGGCAACATGGTCTTTTCATCTCAATTTAACATGAATTCGATTTTCCCCTTGCATTTCATTATTGATTTTATATTTCAATTCCAAACCATGCATTTATTTGGATTAACTGAAAAAGGAGCGATCGACTTGAAAAATGGAGGGGAATAAAGAGATTTATTTATTTTATTTTTTAATATAAAATTGAGACGAAAAAGATCATGTTGCTCTCATGTGAGAGGTACATAGTAAGACATAACCAAATAAAACTTAACTAGGTTAGGTTTAAAGGACATAGCGTGTTAAAAACCGATAACATAAAGGATAGGAGACTGTGATTTCTTTATTTAAAGGACACCGGTTATAATTTGATGCAAATGTAAAGGACACCTGTTATAATTTACTCCATTTAAACATTTTTTTTTATAAATGGGTATGGTCAATCTAAAGTTCAAATACATAAAGTTATGATCAAATAACTATTTTCAACATATATGGTTTGGTGACTTTAACAGTCTGATTACCTTTTTCTTAAATGACCCGACCTAACCCGATCTGACCTGACCTTGACTCGACCTGACCCAAACTAGATCGAAGAGAATTATTATCTAGCGATTCCAAAATCACCCCTAAAAGTATTCCGCCCGTCATGAAAAATATTCCTAAATCCGATGCTGTTCCAGTTTATTATTTAAAATTAATTTCAACCTGTTCATACACTAAATTATAGAAGGTAATTTGGTCTTTTAAACACTATTTTTTTTAGCACCTAAACTTATTATACTTAATCCCTGAGTTTTAACAAAATTATAGATAATTAGTTACACTTTTGCCCTCCACAACAAACTTATAATTCTTTTACTTATTCTTGTAATATCTTATAAACTATAATGTTTTGAAAAAAATCCAAAGATAGCATGACAACCCACCCATTTTTGTCACATTTCGGTAGTTGTCAATACTGACCCACATATTAAAAAGTACAAGTAAATGATGCCTTTGTGTAGAACTATTAATAATGAAAATAACAACTAATATCGTCGGCAAACAAGTGGTAGAAGTGTCCATCTTGTTTGAAATTAGACATTGCATATCCAAATCACATATTTATTTCCTTTTTTTTGTGAGTTTTCAGAAAAATCTATACTTCTGTATCGATATCATTTTATAATACATGAGGGATAATCATTTTAAGATACCGGAAAAATAAGAACTTTTTCCCTCTTTATTTATAAATACACCCCTAAAATGAGATAAATTAGTCATTTAAATAATAATTATATTTTAGCCCACCATCATATTACACTTAAATCTTCCTAGTTTTAACAAAATTATGCATAATTAGTTACACTTTTCCCTTTCCACAACAAACTTATATTTTTTTACTATTCTTGTCATATTGTATAAACTAAAATGTTTTAAAATATCCAAAGGCACCATGACGCCTACTCATTCTTGTCGAAGTTTTGATAGTTGTCTTGGTTAGTATTGACGTGCGGATGAAAAATGTATAATAGATGATGCATTAGTGTACACGTGATTAATCAATGCGTCCTATCACATTTCAACATGTTCAAGACTCTCTGTGTTGTTATTATTATCAATTTACTAATATATAAGTACGCAGACTATGGTATATCCAATATTCACCGACTTGCTTCAGCAATTAAGAAAAGTAGAAACGCCTTTTGCATATATTTCAGAGGTACGCAGACTATGGTAATCCAATATTCTTTATCTCCTATCTCAAAATTAAAATAATCAAATAAGTAATATGCAATTAAACATGCACATGTTGTTAATAAATAAGTACTCTAGGGTGATGGATTTTAAACCACTTTTTATTCTATCTCAGATATATATATTTTAATATGTTAACTATTTAAGAAAAAACGACAACAGTTCCCCTCAACTCCCAACTATGTGGATAAACCACAAACCCGAAGGAGTGGGAAACGCTGCTGAATTTTTCTTAATACTTAACACGCTAAAATATATACACGTCCTAATGAGATAAAAATCCCAAACGGGGGCAATCTAAAATTTATCTCTATCAGATAAATTTTAAACGGGTAAGCTCTAAAAGGAATATATATGTATATATATATATATGAATACACATGCATTGATAATAACCATACCAACCTAACCTAGGTGCTATCAATGTTCAATACAATATTAAAAACACTGTCATTATGTTTTCAACCATGTGTCAATTTCCTCTTGTGTGGTGGTAGTTGTATTGGTCCAATTCTAAAAAAAGTCAAATTACCAAAATAACCCAGGCTTGAATAGTAACACAAAACCAAATGATACAACCATAAACTCAATTAACCCTAATAATATGCTTAAGTTAAAATATAATAAAGTCTCAATATAATACTTACACTGTTTGGAAAACGAAATCGCTTCCATAAAAAATTGGAACATATACCAAATCACCATGTCCCCAAGACCCGTCTTGTTGCATACACTACATTATATATAAAAGAAAAAAATGAATTGATAGGATAATTATGTAATTGTATAAAATACAAGAGAATTATTTTCAAACACTAAATTATAGAGGGTAATTTGGTCTTTAAAACTATTTATTTTTAACACCTAAACTTATTACACTTAAATCCCTAAGTTTTAACAAATTATAGATAATTAGTTACACTTTTGCCCTCCGCAACAAACTTATAATTCTTTTACGTATTCTTGTAATATCTTATAAACTATAATGTTTTGAAAAAAAAATCCAAAGATAGCATGACAACCCACACAATTTTTGTCGACATTTCGGTAGTTGTCTTGTTCGATACTGACGTACAGATTAAAAAATACAAGTAAATGATGCCTTTGTGTAAATGATTAATAATGAAAATAACAACTAATATCCTTGGCAAACAAGTGGTAGAAGTGTCCATCTTGTTTGAAATTATACATTGCATATCCACATCACATATTTATTTCACTTTTTGTGAGTTTTCAGAGAAAATCTATACTTCCATAAATATATCATATTATAAAGAGGGAGAATCATTTTAAGATACACGAAAACTAAGACCTCTTTTCTCTTTATTTATAAATACACCCCTAAAATGAGAATAAATTAGTCATTTAAATAGTAATTATATTTTAGCCTTCCATCATATTACACTTAATCACTCAGTTTTAACAAAATTATGGATAATTAGTACATTTTTTTCCTTTCGACAACAAACTTATATTTTTTACGTATTCTTGTCATATTGTATAAACTAAAATGTTTTAAAATATCCAAAGGTACCATGACGACCTACTCATTCTTGTCGAAGTTTTGATAGTTGTCTTGGTTAGTATTGACGTGCGGATAAAAATGTATAAGTAGATGATACATTAGTGTACACATGATTAAAGCAATGTGTCTACACATTTAACATGTTCAATACTCTCTATGTTGTTATTATTATCAATTTAATAATATATAAGTACGCAGACTGTGGTATATCCAATATTCACCAACTAGCTTCAGCAACCTTAAGAAAAGTAGAAACGCCTTTTGCATATATTTCAGAAGTACGCAGACTATGGTACATCCAATATTCTCTATCTCCCATCTCAACATTAAAATAATCAAATAAGTAATATGCAATTAAACGTGCACTGTTGTTAATATAGAAGTACTCTAGGGTGGTGGATTTTAAATCACTTTTTAAATATTCTATCTCATATGTATATATTTTAATATGTTAACTATTTAAGAAAAAACGACAACAGTTCCCCTTAACTCCCAAGTATGTGGATAAACCACACACCCGAAGGAGTGGGGAAACGCTGCTGGATTTTTCTTAATAGTTATCACGCTAAAATATATACACGTCCTAATGAGATAGAATATTTAAAAAACAGTTTCAAACGGGGACAATCTAATTTTTTCTCTATCAGATAAATTTTAAATATGTAAGCTCTAAAAGGTTATATATATATATATATATATGAATACATATGCATTGATAATAACTGTACCAACCTAACCTAGGTGCTATCAATGTTCAATACAATATTAAAAATAGTGTCATTTTCAACCAACGTGTCGATTTCCTCTTGTGTGGTGGTAGTTGTATTGATCCAATTCTAAAAAAATCAGATTACCAAAATAACCCGAGGCTTGAATAGTAAACACAAAACCCAAACGATATCAACTACAAACTCAATTAACCCTAATAATATGCTTAAGTTAAAATATAAAAATGTCTCAATAAAAACTTACACTGTTTGAAAAACGAAATGCTTCCATAAAACAAATTTGAACATATACCAAATCACCATGTCGCCCAAGACCCGTCTTGTTACATACACTACATTAAATATTAAAGAAAAAAATCAACTAGTAGGATAATTACGTAATTGTATAAAATACAAGAGAATTATTTTTAAACCTATTTATTTTTTAGCACATAAACTTATTACATTTAAATCCCTGAGTTTTAACAAAGTTATAGATAATTAGTTACACTTTTGCCCTCCACTAAGACCACAACAAACTTATAATTCTTTAATGTATTCTTGTAATATCTTATAAACTATAATGTTGAAAAAAAATCCATAAGATAGCATGATGACATACACATTTTGTCAACATTTCGGTAGTTGTCTTGTTTAGTACTGATACAGAGATTAAAAAGTACAAGTAGATGATTCCTTAGTGTACAAGTGATTAATAATGAAAATAACAACTAATATCGTCGGCAAAAGAGTGGTAGAAGTGTACATCTCGTTTGGAAGTAGACAATGCATATCCACATCACATATTTATTTCCTTTTTGTGAGTTACAGAGGAAATCTATACTTCTATATCTATACCATATTATATTTCATGAGATAGACGCATTTTAAGATACAAGAAAAATAAGAACTTTTCCCTCTTTATTTATAAATACACCCTCTATAATGAGGGTAAATTAGTTATTTGAATACTAATTATATTTTAGCCCTCCATCTTATTACGCTTAAATCACTCGGTTTTAACAGAATTATAGATAATTAGTTACACTTTTCCTTTCCACAACATACTAATAATTTTTCACGTATGTTTGTCATATCTTATAAACTATATTGTTTAAAAAAACCCAAGGTACCATGACGACCTACTTATTCTTGTCGACGTTTTGATAGTTGTCTTGTCAGTATTGACGTGTAAATAAAAATGTATAAGATATGATGCATTAGTGTACATGTGATTAAAGCAATGTGTCTTGTCACATTAACATTTTCAAAGACTCTCTATGTTGGTATCATTATTATCAATTTAATAATATATATACTATATTATAATGTATGAGTGAGAGACATTTTTAAAAGATAGAAACTTTTAAATAAGAATTATAATTTTAACATACACTGAATAAATAAAAATCTAAACAGATTTTTTTAATTTTAATTACGGCACAAAATTAAGAAATTCTATTTTTAAAAAAATTATAATACTAACAACCTATACTAAAAAAATGGTCTAACCGATTGACTGAGTCAGTTTTGACCTTAAACCCCCTTCTTGTTCAGCCTACACCGTCTATGAGACACTAAAGGTCTAATAAGTGTCTACATGACAAGTTGATCATCTGTCTTGTTAGACTCAATGAGATTGTTTATCTTTATGAAAATTGTGTAATCATGTTGATGATGAATTATTCGAAGTGTTTACCAGTGTGTGTATTATATATAGAGAGAGAGATAGAGAAGAGAGAGAGAGAAAAAAAGTGTATCGTACATTTTGCCTTTGTGTACGAAGCGTACACAATGACAAATTCGCAATGACAAGGTCGCATGTTAAAAAAACTAAAGATCGCATGTTAAAAAGAAAAAAACAAATTGTATGTTTATAAAAAATATAGTTAAGAAAAGAAATATTAAATAAATAAAAAATAAAATATTTATTTAATACTGTTATATCATATGAGGTAGAAGCGGGATGATATGATTTAATATGAGAGCAAGGCCGGCCTGCTTTGTATAAAACCAATTTTTGGGCCTAGGACTCAAAAACCAAAATAACATTTATATATAATAAAATTTATTATTGACAACATTAATCATTAATATATTATGTTTTGTAGCTTAGTGGAAAGAGAACAACTTTTATTTTGTGTGGAAGTTGTTTCGAATCTCCTGCTCGACAAATTTTATTTATTTTATTTTTTTCAAATCGTTAACACTTAATGTTGAATTGCGATGGGTTAAGTGATAGGGTGTGGGGACACTGAAGTCTGAACAAGCCCACCTGTACTCAAATAAGCATATGAGTATTTATTGTATAAAAATACATTTATTCAAATCGTATAATAAATGGGGTTCTATAATTTATATTATACAACCACGTGTAATACGAGGGTCTATAATCTAGTTAAAGATAATAAAATTTTCTATTTTGTAATATAACTCTATGTAATACGAGGGTCTATAATCTAGTTAAAGATTCTCTATTTATAATATAACTCTGATAATATAACATTAAAAAGTTATTGGATTTTAAAGAAATTGTGAACCTAGATTTAACCCACAAAAATCAATATGGAAGTCTATTTCTTATTTGCTCGTCACCCCTATTTTACGTGAGAATTGATTTAAATTTTGCCACCACTTAATCGTAACTAAAATACAATGTTCCTTTTAAACTTCTGTCTTTCAAAAAAGAATTGTTCTTTATTTCAAAAGTTCTTACGGATTTCATCCTTTTCACTATATATGGGTTGTCTCCAAGAATGTCAAATAAACTTTGAGCCCTGGGCGAGATAAAACAAAAGCAGTGTTGCAAAAATGATTAAACCTACTCACTTAAGCAAATTATGAGGCTCTCCAAGCATTTTTAGAAAAATTAAAACTGATTGGGCCATTTAAAACTTGGGACTTTTAATGGTTTATATTTCAAATATTTAAAACTGAGTGGGCCATTAGTTTAGGTTTAAAATTTAGGACTTTTAAAATGGTGTAAGCTTCAAGTATAAAACTAATTGGGCCAAATTATAAATGTGTTCGTGTATGTATATATGTTTTTTTTTTAAATATATACATAATTGTTTTTTTCTAAGAATTTCGGGCCCTGGGTGGTCTCCCACCTGGCCACCGGCGGGATGGCCTCGCTAACATGGGTTAAGTTTTTGTCAAGTCACTTCATGTACCGTACATAAAAGCATTGTAGTCTCTTTACTCTAAAGGACTATTCTTCGCTCCTTTTAGCTATGATCAATTCAAGGATCGAAGGTATAAGAAAAAAGCCTAACATTTTATTAGAAAAGCCCACTATAACATTGTCCGGTCCAATAGTACAAAAAGCTAGAATTACAAAGATTACAAAATTAAATAACCTTCCATTCACCTCTGATTTACCCATAGGCATATCATATCTTGCGGAGCTTTTGATAGTTGAGAGCGTATGTCACTAGAAGTGGGCAGGTCTGGAACAGAAACGGGCGCGACTTTACAAATATGGACCAGCCCAGTTGACTTCTTCGTAGGAACAATCGTCTGGAAAGGGGCGGGAGAGAATGCCAGGCTTTTGATATATTTGTGTAAAGGAGTAATATTTGCTGTTAAAAAAAAAGTAAATATATGTATATATTGAGTTATTAGACTTTTATAAGAAAAATAAGAAAGTAAGTTTATGATCAACCCCATGAATAACAATGAACATAAGTTTTTATTGAACGGTAAATAACAAAGATATAAAGTACCACATAGTTCCACATGAAGAGAAAAAGCATGAAAACATAACGAACAACTTCACTGATAATGAAAATGAACTAATTTGATTTTTTACACTCAATATATTTTTAATACCAAATCTCGGTCGAGTATGGAAACTTATCTTCTTCACCACGATTGGCCCTTACGAGCATTGCTAGAAGGAGATATTCAAACCGTAAAACTTTTCTTCAGTGATTTCATCTAGAATATGACCCATTTCATCGGTTAGATGGTTCATCCAATCTCCGACTATATCAACTCCACTTAAATTTTCAAAACTGCATAATCTAATTATTTCGTCCACCGCACCTTCGGCCTCTTCTTCCTTAGTAAGGGGTAGCCTATGAACTTTGCAAGTCGCTTCACATTGTTCGCGGTATCTATGGTCATGTCCTCGTACATTAAGAATAAAACATTATCGGATGTTCTAAACTGACCTTATGGTACCCTTTCACATGGTACCAATAAGGTCCGGTGGGTATGACACCCTTACTAAATAACTCAAACGCCTCTTCGAATGTTATTGGGTCACGCCCTTTGTCCCTCAACTTATTTTCAAAATGAAACAAAGAGACCAAAACATCTTTAGGGTTTCTACATATGTAAACAACACGGCAACCAGATTCAATAATGGATTGAGGCAATGAAGTGTAAGGTATATGGGTAGCAAAGAGGTGTGGCGAGTGTGCATCTACATAAGTAGGCGTGTTTCTATAAACTTCGGTTTCAATGTAGGGCAAACAAATATGTGGGTTGGAGATAAGTAGAGGGTGAGTTGGAAAACCGTTATTTTTATTATTTTTATGTTGGTTTCTGTTTACCAAAGCAAACATGAGCGCCTTGAGCCATGTGGTGCCAGATTTTGGTAGTGTGGCAAGGTAGATATCAGTTGGACGGCTTTGAAAGTGTCTTGTAAGGCCATGACGGTTTCAATCGATAACATTATACGCTTCGACTGATACCAAAAGCCTTGGTACATGTATAGGTTTTCAGTTGCCCAACTTTTCTCCTTTGGAAGTGTTGCAAGCCTGTCTTTGTATCTATCGAATATGGGGGCCATATTTGCCCTTTCTTCATCTTTATCACTACATTTAACTACAGAAGAAGGAAGAGAGAAATCATAAGAAGCTATAGGCATAGACATTTTGGTTATTTGCATGGAATCAAAACGAGTTTTTCTTATTTATAGACCGAAATGTGGTCTTCCAGATTATTGTTTCTATATGTGCCTTTTAATTTTGCCTTCATTATATACATATATATGCATACATGCACACACGCATTAGCATCATTTGAGATTAAAACATGTGATCCACACTAAAAGTTTGGTGTACTAATTACAATTAGTTTGTACTGTGTTTGTGTTTATGATTTTCGCTAAAGACAATCCTATTTTCGACAAACAGAATAGTAGCGGTTATTTTGCAACAAGAATTAAATTGCGAATGAAATTAGCTACCAAATCCATCGCCCCTTTTGCTAAGGATTGGTGAAAAAAATCATTGGCCTACTCACCCTCTGGGGTGACGGGCGCCCAACTTGAAAAAAATAGTGTTATATATAACCAAAAATCCAGACTAGACCCTCTAAAATGTTTCAACAGCACCCCCTAAATAGAATGTAGAACTAACCTGCTAGAAAAAAAACGACGGTAGAGAAGCACTAGGTCTTGAAAGCGTAATTGATTAAATTCGGAGAAGAAAGTGTTTATTGGAAACTGACAAGAGAAATAAAGACTCCCTTAATTTATAGGGTTAAGATACTAGGAACTTTATTTGGGTAAGAAGATTGAGAAGAAATTTTGACTATCTATTAGGTAATTGAATAAAAAAGGAGATGCGTGAGTTTTTTAAGGGGTATTCTAGTGCATCAAAGATAATTGTTTCTCTCTCCTTCAAATTCTCCCATTTTTGAAACGTTAATAACTGTTTCATTCAACATCATTTTTTTTTATCAAAATTGCACAAAAAGACGAATGTTTTTTTAAACGAGTATACTATTGCTATATCTTTGAAAGAAAATATTCGAAAACCTAGATGCGTAATACACAATGGACAAAAAACACAAAAAATGACTTTTCTAAAACGCAATTGACAAAAAATACAAAAGAAATTTCTTATTTCTAAAACGCAATGGACTAAAAACCCAAAAATGTCTTTATTCTAAAACACATTGGACTAAAAACACAAAGAAACATTTTTTTTTCTAAAACACAATGGACAAAAAACACAAAAATATGTTGTTTCTAAAACGTAATTACTAAAAACACAAAGAAACATTTTTTTATTTCTAAAATACAATGGACGAAACACAAAAAAATGAGTTGTTTCTAAAATGTAATATACTAAAAAACAAAGAAATGTCTTTTTTTTTCTCTAAAACACAGTGGACTAAAAAAACAAAGAAATTCATTCTTTCTAAAACGCAATAGAATAAAAACACAAAGAAATGTGTAGTTTCTAAAAAAAACAATGGACTAAAGACACAAAAATGTGTTTTTCATTTTTTTGTAAAACGCAATGAACTAAAACATAAAAAAATGTGTCTTTTCATTGTTTTAACGTAATTGACCAAACCACAAAAAATGTGTTTTTTCATTTTGTTTTATAAAACGCAATTATAAATTTTACTCATATAATCATAGGTGTGTTTTTAAACTTTTAAAACTACAAATAAAAGATACAAATCATAAATATAAAAACACAAAACCCATTAACTTGCACCAAATAACTTAATTAAAGCAGGTATTTTGCTAATTGTAATAAACAAAACAAAAAATTAGTTAAATAGGTTTTGCATGTTTAGTGGTGTATAATTTGAGAAACATATTAAATATCAAATCGAGCATGATCGAAAAAAAAAGAATAGTGGTATCTGTCCCAAAAAGTCGAAAATACAATCCAAAAAGTAAAAAACGCAATGCATGTATTTGTGTAGGACTAGGAAAGTGTCATTTAAAACACAGTTTTTAAATTCAATCTAATACACTGTCATTCAAAATCAGGTTACTCACAAAACTGAGGTTTGACGTCATCTGGAAGTCCGACAATAAACAACATATGAACTTCCTCTTGAACCGACGTCTACAACGGTTGTGCGTACGAAGTGGAGGCTGGTGGTGGTGGTGGTACGGAGGTACGGTGTCAGGTGGTGGTTGTGCCGCTTCCGATGGTGTAAGGGTGGGTGGTGGAGTGGTGATGGTGGTGTGGAGGTGGGATGAACTATGAGGATCTAGGTATTTTTTTAGATCTAGGGTTATATGAGACTAATATGTTTGACTAAAATGTTCGTCCTTATTTTTTTTCGTCATGTGTCACTCTATTATTGTTTCGTGCACTTCCTACTCAAAATAAACTTCCTATTTGATACCAATCTTTAATTTCTAAATTCCCTTTATGGCATTTACTAAATTTCTTTGATTTCTCACCCGTTTTAACTTAACTAGAGTGCATTTTAAAAAAACTCTTAATTAAAAATCTATTTGTTATTATCTATTATTATATCTAATAAATGAAAATAATGTGGGTTGATAGTGCCATAATATTAGAGCTTCTCCATCTCACCTTTGGCTTCAAAAATTCGGGTCTAGTTTTTTGAGTAATGAAACCCCAAATTTACTAAACCTGACCCAACCAACAAATCAGATACATATAAACTTCTTTTGTTTCTCGCTGCTGACTTCATACGACCAAAACCCTATCTTATCATCTTCTCTCCGTCGAATCCATACCACATTCAGGTATACAATCCTTTGATCTATGTGTTCTTTCGTTCAATCATGTGCTAGGGTTGCGAAACTGGTTTCCTGTGAAATTAATTTCAAAGTGTACGTTACCGATCGTCTTCTTCTGTTAGGGTTCGCTTCTACATCAATTCACACAAAACCTTATTATCACTAACCAGTTTGCCATGTTTTGATGTGCTTAGCGTTCCAGATAGACTTCTATTCAAATCAATATTGTTCCTTCAATTTGCATCCAAATAACTCAAAGTTCTTCACCCATGGTAAAGCAAAATTCATATTTAAGCTTAATATTATGCATTATATATGTGTTACTTTAATATGATCAAACAATATCGATACTGGTAGGAGTGGAACTTTTACTGATATTCGTTTTATGATTTTTGGTCATGTAAAACATGTTTGGATATCATCTTAGACATATCACGACTTCAATTTTTAAGTTTACTCTTCGGACTGGTATTTCGAGTGTTGTACCAATACAATAAGGAATAGAACATATACTAACAAAATCCGCCGCTACACGCGAAGTTATTCTACTAGTTTATTTATTTATATATACATTTTCCAACCTTTATTTGACACTATTCATAGTGTAATTTTCATTGTTTTAAATGGTCCACATAAGTTTTTGGTTTTAAAGTTCTAGCTCAGTTATTGTTTTAACTTGACATTACGATTAGTATATTATTCACTTTTTTTAAAGTTACCACAATTTTTTTTTGGTATTTTGAAGTATATTTGATTTCAGATTTTGATAATTATCATATCACCCCCTCAATTTTAAGTAAATTACTTATTAACTATCTCACTGATTAAGTATTTTCTGTATCGAAACTAACTGGATCATTATCAACTAAAACCAATTCCTTTCGCATCACGTTGAGGAATTTCACTAGTTTATTATGGTAGATAATTTACGCAGTGAAACATTTTTTAAATAAAAAAAGTCTATTCATCAAACAAATGACTAGGTCCTAGCAGCCCACTTGCTTTTTTCTAGAGAAGTAAAAAACACAGAGATACTAAATATATACTGTAGGACCCACATGTTTTTTTGTGTATATATATAGAACATGAAGGTGGCAAACAAAGAAAAAGGCACACATCGATATTCAAAGCATCTCATATCTTTCCTTTTGTTTAAAAAAAACATTACCAAATTTAGTACTTTTTGTTTCATGTAATTTAATCAAATACAATATTATAGCCTAGTGACATCTTGAGATAAGATAAGACTTAGGGACTATAGGATCCTAGGTTTGATTCCCACAAGGGGGTTTTCTCCATACGGTTTTCTTCAAAATTTGTGTATAACCATTATTGCCTAGTGGAGACATACATGATATAATTGGGTGGTTCTGCTGGTGTACGATGACCTCAATAGTCCGTTAGTGTTAAAAAATAAATGACAATCTATTCTCCTAAATTTTGTAACATTTTTTATTCCTTAAGATTATCATTAGTGAGATAGCTGATGAGAAACATAGACATAAAGAATAAAACACACTTAAATCTCACTAATAGAAAAGTTATGGTAAGGTCTATGGGATCTAAGCAATTCGTACTTCTATCACAGAAGATAAAGATTTTGCTTCAGGAAGTCCCCCAACTCTAAAATTATATCTAGACATAAAAGGTAGATTTCTGTTTCAGGGAGACCCCCGACTCTAAAATTATATCTAGACATAAAAGGTAGATTACAGATATAAACTTCCATACATGGCATCTACACAACCTGAGAAGGAAGGAGCTAGAAAAAACTAAAACTAAAAATATAGTATGGAGTATGGTAACTATAAATGTTAAAAATAAAGTACCAAACAGAAAACATCAAAGAGTCTTGCAGACTCGATAGAGGTAACATGCACCAGCCACTAAAAGAATAGGTAAACCTAGACCCTTAAGAGAATGTTAAAACACGGGTAAGTTTTTATATATAGCAATACTATACTTAAATTAAAGAGAATAAAATGCTCATTTTTATGTCTAGTGATAGCATGAAACTCTGAGCTTCGTTGTTTAAGTGCTTTGTTGAGGGTTATGGTTTTTTGTGCATACAATGTTAAACTGTTGTGTTATACATGTGTGATCGCTGTGTCGATTCTCAAAAGTTTGGCCTTTTGGAACACTTAGATGATTCTGAATTTGTTTACATCTTTATATATCATAAGTTTGTACACCTCTTAGCTTCGATGTTTAAATGTTTTGTTGACGGTTACGGTTGTTTGTGCATATAACCTTAAATTGTTGTGTTGTGAATGTGCCATAGTTGTCTCGATTCTTTGTTTGAACATTTTGATGTTTATGTATTTGTTTACTTTAGTATGCAACATAGGTTGGCTCTGTTTTCGTGTGTCTCATGATTTAATGTTTTCTTATATGATTGCAATTTTTGGTTCCCATCGTAATTTGGAAACTATTACTATGTGGGATTGGTAGGCTTTCTACGTTTCAACCTAAATTCAACACCAGGCAATTTCTTGAATCGATTCGGCTTACAATTATTAACGACTACGATGCGATGATCTTTTTAATTAATAGTTTGTATCAATACTAGACGGCACACCTTTCGGATATTCAGTCCATCTAATGTCTAACCACTCTCAGTTCGTTGATTAGAGCCAACCCACTACTTTAAGCTCACGCCTTTCAAATTTTAGTGTGCGCACATTGCTTAATAGAAGTATTGATTATAATTAAACATTCACGCCGTTTGAAATGTTTAATTAGATCGTATGACTCTATAACAATTTTGGGTTCACAGACAAACTCAATATATCATCTGGTCTTTGGATAAATAAAAACTTGATTAGGGTTTAATAAATTGATTAATTTTATTAAAAAATTATTAAGTTAACAATCAAATAAGAAATAAAAATTGATCAATATTAACAAGAAATAAAAATCAAATAGAAATGTACGACACCGGAATTAATTCCCAAAATCCTCAAATGTTGCTTCTGCTATCTTCGAGCCGTAAAAGAGTTCATGTCGAAGTCGTGATCTTTCAATTTAATTTTTTTTTGAATAATTTTCAATTAAATACTCTCAATTTCCCTAATCCAACATTATTTTTTCTATTCAGCCAAGTGGCCAAAGTGATCAAGTCCACCATTCAAATTGGGCCATTAGCAGCCTATCGAACCCAGTTTTTTGTGTCCTCCTCACAAGCTAGTGGCCCAGCGTCTTTTGACGCCCACTAACTATTGTTAAGTTTTTTCTTTAACAACCCAACTAAATTACTAGATAAACATCATGGGATGCCTTCAAACGAGCAAATGTATTCTCTCTTCCATAACGGTCAGAGTTGATGCATATCCGAGCCACCAAGCCATCAGTTCCGGGGAAAACCCGCCTGCCCGAAGGCCCACTGCGGTAAACCCGGTTCGGCTGGCGACCTCCATAGAGGCCTAGTTCTAAACTTCATTGCCACCACCAATGTCCTTTAATGTGATGCTAGTAGGAGTTGAACTTAGACCCTCAAGAAGAGAAACCAAATGACTAACCACTAGACCAACTTGTTAGGACCACTAACTATTGTTGTGATACATGAAATTTAAACTCCAGATCATGTTACCCCATTTAATCAGCATTCATATCAATTGTGATATCCCGGGTTTTTCGGATAACTTACACGTGATATTTGTCGAATAGTATATATGCTGAGTATTCAACGTGCATGAATTAAATACGTGTTGTGTGTTGTGTGGATTTTTAGTTATATATGTATGTACAATAAATATGCACACGAACCGAACCGCAACACAAACACAAACCAAACTCTTGGTGAAACTAGGAAACTTGGAACCCAAGTCTTCGGCCAAAAGAGAACAAGAATCAAAGATCAAACCTAAACTTTAGTTCTCTAACCACTCGGCCGCAAAACCCAAACCAAACCAAATCAGATTTCGACCGAGATCAAACCCAAACCAACCACCCTAGTTCCTCGGCCACAATACTTATCCCAAATCGAAATCCTTATCTCTTGCGCCTATATCTACAAAACTTATGCATGCTTCCTTCTAAAACACAAACTCTAACCGCCTTCTCTTGCTCCATAAATCGCGAACAGCTTTCCTTTCTTTTCTTTCGGTCGCAGCAAGCATCAGCCGAAGCCATCATCATCTCGGTCGCTAACAGCTGGTCATCTCGTCCCGCTCAGTCTAGATCGCAAGATCAGTTGTTCTTTCCTCTCGTCCGCAAGCAGCTTTGATCATCGGATCCTCTAGCTTAATCACGGTTCGTTTACCTTATCATATGATACAAGACCATAATCGGATACGTGTGTGTGACTTTGTTGTGTTCAGATCGTGTGATTGTATTGTCTCGGATAAATATGCATGCTTGAATGATTCATTGTCTCGGATTACATATATGCTTGAATGATTCATTGTCTCGGATTACATATATGCTTGAATGATTCATTGTCTCGGATTATATGTATGCTTGGATGCTTAGTTGTTGCGGATATATGTGTTTGATTGTATTGTTTTCAGAATATGTGAGTGTTAAGTAATCGGCTGAATTGATCATTGTTCATACGCAGAATTGTACTCGGAAATCATAAGTTAGCAAGTGTGTTTTGGTTGTAATAACTAGAAATAAGAACTAGGGTTTGCATGGATAGGTTATTAGTCTCAATCTATGAGTAGAAATCGGATTATAATCACCTAGGTTAACCGTATGAACGAATTGTGCGAATAAATTGTAACAATAATGCTGAAACAGTTTGCTGAGTGAAAGTTTCAGCCGACTTCATCAGGCTGTAACTTGGTCGTTAGTTGTCGAAAAACGGATTTTCTGATGTCTAGAACGTAGAGATTTGAATAAGGAATCTAATGGCGCTGGATTCATAATTTTCTGAAATCGTTTGATATTTTTAAAGGGCTAAACAAGTTCAGTAGGTAAAGCTGTTAAAATTCTGGAATTTTGTTGGTTGTTTATCAAGCTAGATTTTAAAATCAGTAGAGAGTTGAGTCATGATTTTTGTACAGCAACTAGGTATAGAAATTTCCGGGCAACTCCAACTGGAATTTTGTTAATCGGACAATCAGTGATTTTTAAATAAATTCTTCCGTGGACTGCAGTCAGAAAGCGGTAAATCTGACTGCAGCTTAGTGAATTAATATTTATGGTTAATTGGTAAAGATTTAGGAATTGGAAAAATTATATAAATCTCTCTGGTATAAATGTCACCTACTGTAAAAATATGGGAATTTTTGGAATGATAGAACTATTTTATAAAAATCCTAGAAAACAGCTGAATAATTGAGTGTTAAGCAGAAAGTTGATAACTTGTGATTGTATGTATAAAGTGTTGTATGGATTTGGAATATGTTATGATAAGTTGTTTGATTACTATGATCACATGAGAATACTTACATGCATGTTTGAGTGTTAGATATGTTGTTTGTGTGTATCACTTTGTGAGTAAATTGCGTGTGGAATTTGTATTGGTGTGACTACACACTGACGTGGAATTAATTGGTTTGTTAGGACGCAACTAGCGGTCCCATCTCTTATAACATCTATTCCACACTAACCGAGCAATAAAGGTGAGTTCACGGCCCCTAACTTTATCCGGTTTTTAAACAACAGGGGGAGAAACATGTATACACTCTCAAACTCAATCTCTTTACGTTATACGAATTTAACGTCACGCAACTATACGGTAACTAAGTTAATGTTAATGTAATGTTATGGGCACTAAGCAGCTTTATCACTTAAGTCCTCGACAATCTCCTCGGATTGTTAGTATTTGGGTTAAATAGCGGGGGAATTATAAGTAGTACTACTGGGTCTGACGAGCCCCATCCGAGCTAGTCGCGCTAGCCGACCGGGTATGGTCAACTGGTGTATGATTGGCCTAACATCGCCATGGTCATGTGATAGGCCTGGCAAAACAGAGGCACAACTGTCAGCTTCGATCGCGAACACTTATTGACATGACTTTAGGCTAGCTACCTATATACATTAATATTGAACTTAATTACGGAACAACTTAATATTCCGGGTTTGGAATATTGGAACATCAACTTATTATCCCGGGTTGGGGATAATGGAAACAACAACTTAATATTCCGGGTTTGGAATATTGGAACATCAACTTATTATCCCGGGTTGGGGATAATGGAAACAACAACTTAATATTCCGGTTTGGGAATATTGGAAACAACAACTTATTATTCCGGGTTTGGAATAATGGAACTGATATGTTATCCCGGGTTGGGGATAACGGAGTAACAAACTAAAACCGAACAACGAATTTATGAAAACCTGTGAACTCACTCATCTTTAATGTTGACACTTGTTTCTTTACATGTTTCTCAGGACGCTAGGAGCTCTAGGTGCACATACACGCATTGAACAAGACATCATTATCGAGTCCCATTTATTAACATTGTATTGGGATTTTTCCTTTGTTTTGGCGTTCGTGTTGGCGCCCGCATCACTACTTATTTATGCTTCCACTCAAACTTTAAAAACTGATACTCATGCTAAATATTGGTAATCTAAAATTTACAACAAATGATTTTGGAAAACGTATTATCAAATCATATAGAGTCGTTCGACGTACTAGTGTCTTAGATTCTGGTTTGTTCACACGTCTCGCGGTAGAACTCCGCAAGTGGAAATTGAGAGTGGACATCAATTAAATAATATTATTAAATTATACCCCTTATTAAAAAGATGCATTTATCTTACTCTTAAAATAAATGGTCGGTGACAACAACAAGACAAAACAGCTGCTGTTAAGTGGTGGGGAAGGGCACGTGTACATATCAACGTTCACTGGGGAGTTCTAGAAGGATACATGTACATTTTGTGGTTTCTCGTCAAATTAGCCTTCTCTCTTCAATTCTCTCCAACCCTCCTGCTTCTGGATCTGTGGTAAACAATTCTCTATAGTCCAGGCTTGAGGTGAGTTTCTCCTTCTTTCACTCCCTTTATATACTTTCTATGTTAGTTCTCCTCTCAGCTAACAAGTGTATACACCATGTTCTTTTTGTCGGTTACAATCACAAAATAAAACTACATAAGGTATCATCCAGTTTCGCAAACCCAAGAATGAATTCCACAAATGGGTTTTTTTGAAATCGTAATGAGGGCTTAAAAGTTGCAGCGACTTTCAGAGGTAGGAGGTTTAGGGTTTTTCAGGTCAGTCTTTATATGTGTCTTCCTTTTAATTCATGGCCTAGGTTTTTTTCTTTGTTTATTGTCTTCGGGTTTTTTAATTTTGCTGCTTCTTTTTTGCCCGTTGATTTGTGTCTTTTGAGTTTTGAATTCTTTGGATTTCATATGTGGTGGTCTTATGTCCAATTATTATTGAATCAACATCATGCATGAAATGGTTGCTTTTATTTGAATACACGATGATTAGACACATTGGAACATTATTTAACAAATGAATGTTGATGTTTTATGAGTGTTTGCTTTAAAAATAGGGCTTCGATTTGCTGTACATACATGACTTTCAAATTAGGGCTTCAATTTTTCCAACTCGGTTTGATGGTGTTGCGGTGGCATGTCGGAAGAAGACGACGATGTCTAGGTAGTAGTGCCATGGTGGGTTTTGTTGTGGTGGTGGTCCTTTCCCTAAAAATCCAAAAGCATACATCACCTATCTTTATATTTCTTGAATTCACTAATATGATAGTTAGAGATCATTGTTTTTTATATAATGAGTAATCACTATTTTAAAAGATAACTGATTTTATTATGTCGTTAGAGGAGCGTTGTGTGTCTGAGGGTTGATGTACAAACCCATGTCTACTTTTGAAGTAAGGGAATCGTGTTTGTGGTTGCTGGTTTAGAGGGCATGTGTGGCTAGAGGAGCAACCAAATTGGTCTAAATATTCAGGTCACAGTGAGTCAGTGAGATGCATGAGCTAAAGGGTTTAATTAAAGTTGAATAGGTTTGCTGATGTCTAGAATTGTTATTTGAAAGTTGAATGAAGTTGCTGATATGTTCAATCATAGCACATGCACTTCATATAAATTATAAGCATTTTTATTAAAAATTTTCTATATTTTTACAGAAAGCTATCACTACAAGAAGGTGAGTCGGCAAGACGGAGACAATGACAAAATATATGTTGCCATTTCGTTAATGGCAGTGGCGGATCTGGGGCTGCCATGGTCAGAACCAAGAAGAATTAAGTGGGTAAAATAGATAGAGACGGTGTGTGTGCACGGTTAGGTGGCGGTGCTGTGGTGGTGTGGTTTAGGTGGCGGTGTTGTGGTGCTAAATTAGGTGATGGCGAGAGGTTTTGTGGTGGTGATGGATTGTTGGTGTTGCTCTGGCACTTGATTTTGATAGCCAAGTTTTTACTTTTAAATACAACAGCTATAGTAAAAAATATATTGTTTTATAGGACACATTTAAGATATAAGTATTTAACTCATTATATGTTTCGATTTAGATACTGAATATTTATCTTTTCCTTACTAGATTTATTAGGATTGGAAACTTATAATATTATACATTCTAAATTTAAATAATACTCAATTACAGTTTATGTGTAACTATGTTGATTTACTATGCTTGGAAACTTATTATATTTTATATTATAAGATTAAACAACACTGAATCATAGTTTGTGTACCAACTTTAATGCCAACCAACGAATATAATATAACCCCATTTTGTACCTATTAGGTGGAAAACAAAACAAGAAGATCCCCTTTTGTAACAACTTTAATGCCGACTAATGAATATAATACAACCCCAGTTTTTAGTTATCTCACTAAAAATCAAATAAATACCGTAAAAACCATAAATCCGCCGGGCTATAAACAACCTAGAGGCCGCCGCCGCAACGCGCGGCATCCGGCAACATCCTAGTAAGAATAATAATCAATTCAAATATTCATTTGTTTGTCTATAACTTAGTGATGTCGTTTTGGCTTGTTTTGAATTTCTTGTCATCATGAATCCTTCAAGTTCTTTTCAATACCCATCGTGATCCATAGTAATCGGTCTGCACTGCACCTATAAAAACATCAAAACAATCCAAAGTAGATTCTACTCCAGATAAAAACAAGTATTTCACAAAATAATAAGGTATGACTATGACATATACATGATATGTGACAATTTTTTTTATTAATATTAAAGTGCTACAAAACGTACCTAAAAATACAACTAATAAGCACTAGTTGAAAAATAACATTTTTGGATGGTAGAAATGAAAACCCACCAATCAAATATCAACCCAAAAAAGTCATTTATATTTCAGGCTGGTTTAGAAACCGACCAGAATAACACCTTGAAACCGCTTAGAAAAACAAATATAAATAAAAAAATAGTTTTACTTATTCTGCTCCGTGGATACTTGAGCAGATCGAACAAACAAACTTTCAATGATAAGAATGAAAACCATAATTAGACAAAGAGGATGCAAAATAAAAGATAAATACGATTTGATACCTCGGGTTTGCATTAAAGTTTTTGATTTAAGTATCAGAATTAGCTTTGAGTTCATTGATGACGATCTCTTTGATGAGTTCGTACTCGTTGCCGGTTTCTTGTTTGGAAGCTAGGAACGCCGTCTCTGGATCCATATCTTACATGGCTGAGACGAGAGCTTCGAAATCGCAATCCCTAGATTGTCATGCCATGTTCACCATTCTTCCAAGATATGCAACATTTGCTATCAAAATTTGTAGAAACCAAAGATTAACACATAACCTGTGTCAGATAATAACGTTAAGTGAGGAAGCACCCAATCACGACCAACCCGAGGGGGAGGGGGGCTCAGGGCTCAAACCCTCCGAAGCCGAGGTTTTTTAATGAGTTTTACACTATAAAAATTAGAAATATATGGACTGAATTGGAAAGGTGTAACACCCCAAAATATATATATTTAATTAAAGTTCACAATTGTAATGACTAAAACATTTACTTAGTTGGTAACAAGTTATTGGAAATAAAACAAAGAATGGTGAGTTTATAAATAAAAACTCAAGTTGAGGGACTAAAATGGTCAATTGAGATCTAATGTTTTAAAAAGAAAAATTAAAACAAAAACACACACAAGTGTGTGTGCTGAGATCGACCAGAGAAAGAAAGGAGGTGAAACCTTTCACCAACCATAAAATCACAAATTGAAAGCTAATTTGGGTCTAAATTCGTGCATGAGTCGAGATTAACAATTATCCATACGCGATTGACATAAGGTATGTTGAAATTTTCGTTTTTAGATGATAATTAATAAGATGATAATTAATATGTGGGGGAAACTTGGATAATTGAGTTCTTGAAAAATTGTTGCTAGTGTATCCTAAGAAAGGTGTTATACATTCAAGGGCTCTAATCCTAACAAAAATAGTAAATGATTTAGCAAGAATCAAGGGTTAGGGTTAATATGCACATGTATGTATAAGCGGGTTTTGATTAAAAGATTGAATCCATGAAATCTAGATGGTTAAATTTGGGGTATATGAACTCATAATAAACTGAATTTTGATTCTAAAGCGTCTATAGTGAGCAAAGCTACTTGTTATGTTGAGATTATATGGTTAGAAATTTGCTGAATTGGATTAACATAGCTAGTTAAAAGTTATGTACAAAAGGTGTTTGAAAAAACACCTAAATGAGATATCAATTGTGAATAAGTAAACGAATAATGTTGATAAGAACTTACATTTGAAAGTTTGGTAAGTGTACATGCCATGGATGTGGATAATAAGGTTTTAATGATACTTGGGTTGCACTTTTTAGGCAACTCGAGTGGAGCTTCGGACGGTCAAACCGGGGCGAACGCACGTTTAAAGGGAAAACTTTAAGGTATGTGGCTATACGCTTCGTTATTTTTCTTAAATTAGTTATAATGGTTGGTTAGTGTAATGATTGTGAACGAGATATACATGAGTTTGGTTTGCTCATAAGTGATGGTATTCAAAAGAACAAACCAAACGGGTCAAAATAAAGTAAAACGTAAACCGGGTAACGGAAGCGTGAACTACCAAGTGATGAACCCGAGTAATGGGTTGTAATCGAAAGGATGTGGTTCTTGAAATGAACTTGAATCATGTAAGTTCAATCACTAATATGTTAAATGGGTCAAACGAGTGTAAACGCAAACCGGTGAAGGAGCGTAAAACACAAGGCTATTAAGCCCGGGTAAAGGGTAAAGTCCTATGAAATTAATCCTTTCAAAAATATGTGAATAATATAAGCTTAATCGCTTAAACATGAGAACGGTCAAATAATTATGCGCATAATCCGAGCATTGGAAGCGCAAATCATTAAAGTTATGAATCCGGGTTAAGGATTAAAAGGTTAAGAATGCGGGTAAATGACTTACGAGCGTTTAGAAACAAGTTTGAGCCAAATCGGAGGTGTTTTAGCCGAGTTATGCTAAAAATAGTGAAGAAGGGTTATGGCTGGGAAAAATTGTCCAGCTATGGCAACCTGCTGTAAACTGACTCTTCTCGTACCACGCGAGGAGAAAAAGTGACCCGTCGCGTGGTGCGACAAGGACCTGTTTCCAAAAATATTTGTTTAGTTTTGATGCGTGCTTTCAGTTCTATCACTCATTTCTTCTAATTACTAATTGTTTGAAAATGATATGGCATGATAGATGTTCAAAATTGATGCAACGGATGAAGATCAACTCATACGAAGAGCCAAACACAACCCAAGACTTAAGCTTCCGTTTTATTAAACTTATCTAACTTATGAAAAATTCAGTATTTTGTTTTAAGACCTATGTATTGTAACCAAGTTTTAAATGTTTCCATTTTGGGATAACACAACCTTTATAAATTAAGAAAATTTGAATGTTTATTAGTATTGGGTCTTACGAAAGGGCATAATTAAGTGCTTGGTTTGGTGGTTTGCATGTCACTTTAACTACATCAAGACATGTTTTAATCCTAGAGTCCTTTTGTTTTATTGATTTTTGTTTGTTACCTATTCATTAAATGCAGATGACATTAGTTGCTTAATTTTGTCAAGTAACATTAATGATTATGCAATTATTATTAATATTTAGAACCTTTTTGTGAATATTCTTTTTTAAAACGTTTATATTTTTGGGGCCCATATTTTCTATTCGCCATTTGGCTCACATATTTTCGGGGACGCTCTGCACCCAATCATTAAGATGTTATAGAGATTATGTGATCCTTGGAAACTAGTGATGGTGCTAAGGATGGTGATAGTGGTGGTGCTGATGATGGTAGATAATATTGAGGGCATAATGTGGAGGCGATTTGAGGAGAGGGTGATGATGATCGATTTGGGTGAGAGAGGTGGGAATTTTAGGTTAAAGAGGAAGGAAGCGGGCCAGGTTTTTTTTTTCTTTTTTTGGTAAAAATGTGGTGGGAAAATTGAATGTTTCAGAAATTGATGTTTTCAAAATAAAATGTTTTTTTATTTGTTTTTACAAAAACCGCCCAAAATAATGATTTTTTTGGCGATTAATTAGAACTGCCTATAAATGTTTGATTTTAGGCTGTTTATTTTATATAAGGTATATTTCGAATTAATATTTTGGGTGGTTTTAGTATTGACAGTTTAAAATTAACATATAACCCGCCCAAAAAGGTGATTTTTTACTAGTGGACCTTTCAAAATAACAAAATTAGCCAGTTTTAACTGTATGAGATAACGAAATTGACCATTCGAATAATATTAACACACACCTCTTTCTATCTTTCTCTCTCTATATACATAAATATATAGAGAGGAAGGATAGAGTGAAAAGCGTAGGAAGATTTTAATGTGTGAAAATAAGGTGATGGTTAGTGGTGAATTAAGTAGGAGAAAATAACAAAACAAAGGGGACAATGTGACATGCATGTATAAGACTTCTTACTGGTAGTTAAACTTCAAGTAAAGTGGAAGTTGTTATTATGAGAAAGAATAAGTTTAGCAGTCTTGGGATTCAGAAAAGAGTGGGAGTTTGTAGCAAAAACAGCAGATTCACAGTTTGGCTTCATTCACTTGTCAAATCAGATTTCATCATTAACTCATATAGAGCACAAGCATACTAAAAAAATTAATACAAGTATTACATTTAACAACCTTGGGGGACACAAGTGGTGTGTGAATAAGAGAACATAGTTGTAGAAAATAATGTTGTTTTAACCAACACTATTTTATTTTCAACAAAACTATAAGTGTGTTTGGTTGTAATTTCTTTCTATTAATATTTATATCTGCTTTTCTAAAAGTTTTAAATTTTATGACAATTAGTATGTCAATTTTTTGAGTAACACTGAGTGATTAAACATAATTGCACAGAAACGAGATTGATCAAAAAACTAATCGTCACTTTTTAATGATATAAACAAACCACAATATAACGCACTGAACAATTAACCCAGTTAAACTATATAAACAAACCGCAATGTAACGAACCTATTTGGACACAAACACCCAGTGGCGGCATTGATGGTGTGCGGGGAGGACATTCGCACAAGGCCTGTGATTTCGAGGGGCATGCGATTTAAAAAAAAACGATACATATATGTTATTATTATATTTTTTTAAATAGTAAACACATACCAATTCCAATATAGACACATTTACAAATCATTTTTTATGGTTAGAATTTAGCCCACTTGGCATTAAGTTTATTGAGCCAAATACTAATTTGATCTTTTAAATAATAATAATAATAAAACATTATGAAAGTGCACATTTTTCGAGCTCGAACATGGTATGTGAATTCTCAGAGACGTCTCTGCAAACACCGTAAACTGTTATTTAATACTCAAACTAAACAATTATAGCATGACGTACTCAGATACTAAACCAAAACCCATACTTCAATTCGCTCTCGACACAAACATGTCCCTTAGGCAAACTGTGGATATGAAGATTGTCCAACAAAACCATATTTTGAGGTGTTACATATCTATAGTTATAAATAAGAAATCGTGGGGTTTTTTTTGTTAGTAATAATCATTAATGCCTCTTTAAACACAACACACACACACACACAATATTAATATATATATATATATATTATATATATTTGCATTACATAAGTCTGTATTTCTTTGTTCTTTTATTTTTAAAAAAAACACCAAATATTTTATACCATCAAAGTATCAATTTGGTTTTGTTTTGTTAATTCTGAATAAGAAATTGCTAAAATATTATAAGATACATTTGAGATCGTGTGGACTTCATCATGAGTGTCTTAGTCTCATAACCAAGGGGGTTCGTTGGTGTTATAGCTAATAATTACTTATCAAAGAACGTTAATATTTCAATGAATTTCTTCGACTAGTATGGTATATTTATATACTTTCCTTATAAGCATGACCCAAATTAGAGGTAAATAAAATATAACAAAATAATCCCAAATCTCCTACTTATTAAACTACATATACTATAATATATATTAGCATTTGATGTCAAAAACAATTTTTGGTAATGCAGTGGGGGTGACATTGACTCTGTAAGAGTACTGTAATTCTTCTGTCTCTTATTTTGTTTGTGCCTTGGTTATTCCACCAAAAAAAAGGAAGGTTGGGTAAGAAGCTGTGGAAGTGACAGTGGGTTGTCTATCATGCATACATGCATCACACTTCCATCTTACATCAATTTGCATGCATTTGCTGAACTACTACTTCTTTCAATCCTTCTCAAACCACAATCTCTCTCTCTCTCTCTCTCTCTCTCTCATGCATGTTATGTATATGGAAGTGCAAGTGTGTGTATGTATACACAAACATTTTGCGTAAAGGGATGGTAATAAAGGATGAAAGATTACAAATGTGTATATTCGTACTCATGCATCTATGAATGCAAAGGGAGCCAGTCACTCAATCCCACCATACATCTAATAAATTCTTACCTAACCATTTTATTTTATATAATATGTACCAAAAAAAATTATTATATGACAAAAAGATACTAAGTAAGCATATAAGCATCCACAAGCTAGTTGCTAAACTGGTCCAGACATCAATTCTAACCTTTAAACACCACCCTTTTTTCACAACCAAACCTCCACAAAACCCTAATGAGGAGCGGGCCAAGAATTGGCGGATTCTTACATGGAATAATTGACAAGGGAAAATAGAGCAGAATGGACCCAAACATTAAACGAGCATAACGTGGGCTACAATCAGAGCTACGAGGCCTAGGAGCAACCGACAAAAAATTCTCGACGAGACAGATCACATGACAAACGTAGATGGTTTGGCCCAACTAAGAGGCCCGAATCCCATGATTTAAGGCGCTAATTTCTCCGATTAAGATTTTTTTCCCAAATTCATCAATCTTCCGTACTTTCCTTTTTAGGCAACAAAGTGTAAATCAATGATTCACACTTAAATTTATGGTATCAATTTAAGTTGATTATGTCAATTTATAATTTCGAAGATTTGACACACCCGCCAAGCTTAGAAATCCAATAAAAGGGCCCTCACGTAATGCTTGATATATACCAATTCTCCTTAAGAATATTATTCTTGTTAATTTCTATTCCACTTTGCGTGGTATGAGAGCTCATTCATCCTGATAGCCAGCGAATTGAAAGAGTTCAACAACCTAACAACAACCGTGAGATGGGTGGTGTTGAAGGGTTACGGAGGGAAGTGGATGATCTCACTGTTAAGTTCGACAAAACACCCACAACAACACAACTGATGAAATGCGTGCCACGATCGCAGGTGGTTGTAATGGCCCTGAAAATCGCCAGGGTGGTGACTACGTCAGCAATTAGTGACGCCCTAACACTAACGATGCTGGTGGTGACAAGAACTACCACTCTTGTCTTAACAGAAGAACTCATGCTGATGATCACGAGTCTTCTGAAGATGGGGAGGGACTATTTGCTTTCCAGAGGAACGATGGTCGATGGAATAATCATTATGATAGTTGTCACAATCATTACAATGGTGGTGAACTACAAAATGAGGGTTATTGCGTCAAGGCAAGTATTCCCAATTTCCATGGGAGCCTAGACACAAAGGCTATTCTTGACTAGTTGTACGAGGTCGACAAGCTCTTTGACATGATGGATATCCCAGAAGAACAATAAACGAATATTGTCACCTATAAGCTATGTGGCGGGGCTGGAGCTTGGTGAAAACGAGTAAGACATTAGTAGGCGTCAGCGATAAAGGTAAGTTTCAAAGTGGTCCCGAATGAAGAGATGATTAAAGGCATGTTTTTACCCCCTGACTATGAACAACCCTAATACCAATAGTATCATAACTGTGTACAGGGTACTTGGCTAATCACCGATTACACAAGCGAGCTCCTACATAAAAGGCGAGGTATAATATGATGACAGGTAGGTAATCGAGCGAGGTAAATTGTGCAATATAGGAACGTATTGGCCTACAAAGTATATGGTCTATTGATCAGGCTCATAACTTGGCTTTGGAGTTAGGGCGATTGAAGGTTAAGCCAAGTTTCACTAATTACCACATTCTTCAAAATGTTTTTATTTTGGAACTCATGTGTATAGGCCCAATCAAAGCCCAGTTAACGACGTTAGCAATACACTACCACCAAGAAGGCCCCTAAAGCAGGTGGGAGTAGCAGGGGTACAAAGGCCGCACCATGGCCTAGTGTCCGTACTAACCCTAATACTTATGCCAAGACAGGGATGTTTGGACTTCTTAACAACATCTGCAAGGTGGTCTTAAGTAAGTTTCCTCTCCAACCGAATCCAATTTAATTGTTTACGCATCAATGGACTCCTAACATATACGAAGGAATGCGATTCGTTCGATGCATTCATGCATTTGTTAATCGTAACAAGTTTTGTCTAAGCAGGATCTAAAGTATCCGCCTTGTTAATCTTTACCTTAGAATAGGAATAAATGGAAAAGGAGTGTTTGAGAAGGAGTTAGACTCTTGGATGAAGAATATGTTGCGGACGGCAGTGAAGATGTATAGGAGTATGCCGAGGTTGAAAGGGATCTTGTTACGTTTGTGGTTAGGAGGATTCTCTTCAACCCTCGATTGCTAGAAGATTCTCGAGTGCTCTATTAATAAGAAGGTTTGTTCTCTCATTAATTAATAGTGGAAGTTGCGAAAACCTAGTACCAGAGCCCCTTGTCAATGGATTGAACTTGTCAACTAAACCACATCCTATGCCTTATCAAATTGGGTCGATCAATAAGGAGCAATGATTAAGGTCACATAGGTTTGTAGACTTCCTATCTCTATTGGGAAGACATAAGTTCAAGAAGTTGTATATATTGTAGTTGATATGGATACCTCCCATGTCTTGTTCGGTCGACCATGGCAACATGACGTGGACGCGACACATTGAGGCAAACATAATTTATCTATATATATGCATGGGAAGGAAAGCGAATTGTAGTTACTCCTATTGGAACGGAAATCCTTGTTCCATCACCTAAAGGTTAGAGTCTTGTCATTATTGTAGATTCTCATCATGAGTTTTGTGCATAAACAAAGGTGACAAGACTACTTGCCCTAGTATTTAAAGGAGACAAAGAATAGGCATTAGGAGATGTAACAGATTTTATGAAGCCTTTACTATAGATTCAACAAGGAAAGTCTGAATTAACCCTTGATAATTTGCCTCATTTAAGGAACATCGAACACCAGATTGACATGATCGCGGGTGCAAGCATTCCCAATCTTCCTTACTATCATATGAGTCCGAATGAATGTGAAGTGATGAAGGAGAAGGTGAGGAACTGTGGAATAAAGGAACACATCATGGAGAGCATCAATCCTCGTGCTATTCTTACCCTCTTCACACCTAAAAAGATAGAAGTCGGAGCATGTGCATAGATAGTTGAACCATCAACAAGATCACATTGAGGAACATGTTTCCAATCTCTACTCTTGATAATCTATTGGATAACTTATCGGGTGCCAAGTTATTTTCCAAGATAGACCTTCGGAGTGGCTATCATTAGATTCATTTTAAGCCACTGGATGAGTGGAAGACGAACTTAAAGAGGAATGATGGGTTGTATGAATGGTTAGTCATGTCGTTCGATCTTTCAAACACGCTTTTGAGTACTTTCATGAGGCTGATAAGACAAGTACTCTGATCTTATACGAGCAAGTTTGTCGGTGTGTACTTCGATGGCATATTGGTTTATAGCCGTATAGTGAAGGAGTTGTTCATTTACGTCCCATTCTGCCGACTCTTCAAAGAAAAATGGACTATATACTAACTTAGAGAAATTAATTTTTTTTAAATAAGAGGGTAAACTTTCTTGGGTATGTTGTAAGTGATTAGGAATACATGTGGATGATGAGAAGATCAAAGCAGTTCTAGATTGGCTCTCTCCAAAATCCAATACCGAAGTTCGCAGATTTCATGGTCTCGCCACTATTATAGAAGATTCATATGCAACTTTAGTAGTATTGTATCCCAAATCACTAGGAAGCACACGGCGAATTATCAAGGGTTTATTCAGACAATTTACCTTGTTGAAGATTCATATGAAACTTTACCCAAACAACCTCCGACATCCTTAACCCTAGATAACTTCATCAGATCGGATAATCATAATATAAACAAAATACAACATATATACTTAAGTTTTACATACATTTCAAATACTAAATCTAATTATTAACATCATATGCCAAAAACAAGGTTGTTATATCTTATTTCTTGGGCATACAAGTCAAACAATCTATCATTTGCACAAAACTCAAAAATTTATCAACATACAAAGTGAAGGTCAAAGACAAGAAATGAAGAATATATCATGCACATAGATGACGATCCAAATCAATTTCAGTCAAACAACTTATATCCTCAACATAAGTGACAATCTAGCTCGTCATCTTAGAAGACAAAAAATCTACTAAGTCACGCTATGTGACAATTGTATTGCATGGATTATGTTTTCTCATAAAAGCTTTAGCCTGTATGATGTGGTTGCAGCAAACCCAATTTGGTACCAAAATTATCCTACATGGCAAGGAGGGTTACACCGTTCTCTCTAGTTTTGTACCACAACATATATACAAGAGCAGTGGATCATGTTTTCTCACAAAATCTTTAGCCTGTATGATGTGGTTGCAGCAAACCCATTTTGGTACCAAAATTATTCTACATCGCAAGGAGGGTAACACCGTTCTCTCTTGTTTGGTACCACAACATATCAATAAGAGTGTAACGTTTGCCGATCATACTGCTCTCTCTCTCTCTCTTTCTCCCTCTCTCTTCTTTTCTGTTCTCTATCTCTCTCTTCTCGTGGACCATTAATTATTTAAAAAAATTGGTAATTTGGCAAATAAGCATATGTACATCCTCAGTTGTAGTAAGAAAATTAAGAAATTAGTGAAATTTGACGTGATACTAATTTGGAGGATAGAGATGATATAGTAAGAAAGATATGGAGGATATATGTATACCCTCCACTATTACCATTGGAAAGACAAGATAAAAAAAATATTGGAACTTGCACTCAAAATATGATCAAACATATATAATCAGTAAAATCCAAACCAAATAATGTATTCCAAGGTTATTAGAACACCAACTCCTCTTTTAGTCACACGATTTCCATAATCAAGAAAACACCATAAAGTTGCTTATATGTTTCCGTTGTAATTCCACATCATCTCAGGGTCATTCATCATAACCCTATTCCCACAATCATTCTGTTGTGCATTCAATGCGGCAAAATTTTCACCTGCCTGATGAAAGATGTGATTATGGTGATCAGAATACAAAGTTGAGCTTCCTTTTTTTTTCTTGCATTTCAATAGAAAATTAATATGATCCCACTTAGCCTTGCAGATCAATCACTCCTATTGTAACCTAAACCAGCCATTGTTAAAGAAATTTCTTCCCAAAGAACATTTTCCATATGCCCACCTTCCTCAAATCTTGTTTCCATGCCACTTCTTAGTAGTATCAGTTGTGTAATCTCATTTTCTCCCAATCAGTGGCAAATGGGATTTGATCATTACAGTTCTCGGTACACGAAGTCTCAATTGTCGATTCATTCTTAGTTATGTTGTGCAAAGCTTCCATTATAGTCGAATCTCGAGACTGCATCCATGCTAGTTCATTTGATCGAAACGTTTTTTCCATCTCTAACCTTGCAGCCTCTTCTTTCCTCCTTTGTTCCTCTTTTAAAATCCTCTCATTTTCTTTCTCTTCTATGGTATTCATCACCTTTTCCATCCATTTTTCTTGTTTCTCCATAAGTGTATTCATTTTTGTTTCAATATAGTCAGTTATCACGGCCTTCCAACGCTTCTTCCCCAGCATTCTCTTGGTAACTGCTTGGTCATTTTCTTCCATAAATGGAGGCAAAGTTGCATTAGTGACGGAAACATTTCTAGCATTGAGATTGGTACTAGTGCTGCTTGTTTCCCCGTATATAGCTTCTAGTTGGTGAAAGAATCGGTAATGCTTCGGGTCTTGTCTTCCAGCTTTCCCTACTTTCCCCTCTTTAATCTTCTTGTAATACTTGTATAAGTTATCAAATTTCACTCTGCATTTTTTCCCAGTTCTTTTATACCCATGCTCCACATACATTATCCTGAAAATCAAACAACAAAGTGAATTAGTTAGTGAGATGAAAAAGGTAGGAATAAAGCTTTCAAGTAGCAGTCTTTATGACTATTCAAGATTCACAAGAAAGATGAGCCCTTTTTGGCCACTTTTAAGGCTGATGTATTGCTTGATTGAACCCATCAGATGAAAGTGAACAGTTTAAAATAGTTTCCATGAGTAAAAAAACTTAAGAGAACTAATTAAACCCTTCAAGCACAACATCATTTGAAGTGAACCTTGTTATGTGTTCAAGTTATGAAAGAAAAAAAGCTTTGACTTGTAAACTCTACAATGGCATTTAAGAAGGAAAGAAAACAAAGTGAAGTAAAAAGTTTTTCCACTTTATAGTATAGTTTTTCCACTAGTTAAACCCTTCAAGCATCACAGTTTTGTTGTTACTAAGTGAAGCTTGTGTTTACATCAGAGAAGGGTAAAGCTTTGATCTTTAACCATTAAACTAGCATTTATGAAGAAAGAAAAAAAACAGAAATGAAGTGATTATACTACTAAACAAACATGTATTTGATGCGGCAAATCCGTAGCAATTATGTAGCAAATATATTTTTATTAAGTAATAATTAACTTAGTTAGAAAGGTGTGTGAATTTAGGGTTCTATGATCTGGAGAAACCCTATTTGAGTGAACCAAAACTCAGCTTCTGGATCTAAAAACCATAATATAAATAAAAAATGAAGAAAAATTTTAGTGTAAGATGTTGAGATTGAGAAAGATAGACCTGGAAACTTCTTCCCACAAAGAGCCCTTGTGTTTAGCGTCTTTGAACTGAAAATTGAGCCTTGATCTGATGTCAAGAAGTGCTAGGGTTTCTTCCTTTGGCCATCTCCCACCAATCTCCATGTATAAACCACTACCACTACCGCTACCTCTATCGCCGCTAAGACCCGAAGTTGTTGACAATATACCCATGGTTGAATCAGATCTAAAAGACATACCACCACCACCACTAGTACCACCACAATCACCACCTCCTAACATCACCATGGCATAGTGCAGGTCTCGAGGAGATTGAGGTATGGCAGGGAAGACCGGTCTTCCATTTGTGTAGTGGGTAATCTGATCCATCATCCCATACTTTTCCTCCATTCCCATCTTGGTTTTCAAGTTTCTTTTTCTATCTTTTCAATAGTGTTTCAAGTTAGGATAAGGAAGAAGCTGATCATGTTTTCACAAGGAAAGAGATATCAGTAAATTAGAATTTGGTCGGACCCATTTACGTGTTTTTATTAAAGAATACATACTCTAATAAAATAGTAGAGACTATATGTGTAGAGTATATTAATATGTATATCACCTTATAAGAAGGGTGATGGTACCTACACATCTCACAAAATTTTCGTACATCCCTAAATAGGAAATGTATAGTCCAATACGCTTCATATAGGATTTAAAGGATTAAAGATGACACCAATAGGAATCGTATAGGACAATACGATTCCTATTGGTATGCTGAACCACGATATACTCTGGCATGCAAACAGTTCACAACTCAAAAGGCCTGAAAAGTGGCCCTAACAGGAAGCGTATAGGACAATATGATTGCATAGAGTTAATAGGAAGCGTATAGGCAATACGATTCTCATAGGGCTTCGGTTGGTGAACGAGTTAAATCAATAGGAAGCGTATCGGGCAATACAATTCATATTGGTACGATGAACCCATAATACTTCAAATATATTATCTTAAATCTCTCTCTCTCTCTCTCTCCATTTCTTTGAAGAGAGAGGACTTAACTAGAGAGAAGCACAGACTGGTACAATTACAGGTTCTTGTGACATTGATCCCAGATGTTTATACAGCCAAATACTCAATACATGGTTGCTTTAATGAGACGTAAAACCCCACAACTTATTCATCAAAGTGTCAACTTTTCTCTCTTCTAGTAATCCTCAATTTTTGCCCTTCTAAGGTCATATTCCAGTTTATATTTTTCTGTGAAAGTTAGAAAATATATTCAAAAGTGTAAAAACTTTTATTAAATGGCGGTTCGTATGATCAATTAATGTTACAAGACCTGTGAACTCACAGGAAGTGTTCAGTGGTCCGAAATGTTTTACTTAGGGTTTTCCAAAGTCAACAATTTGGATTTCACTTTTTCTACTCTGTTTTGTTTTATACATATCGTTTTAACGCCAAGTCATATCAAAACAAGAATGTCAGCAAATCAGTTTCTATATATGAAGTAAATTATATTATTTCAGATTTTGTTATAAGTTTTGAATCCATTATCTCTTAAAGGAAAAGATTTAGTACATATGGGTAGAGCTCCTAATGTAATTTTTACTCGATCCACTAACATGTCAATGACATGATTCGATATGAACTTAAATGAGTTATTATGGTTTGAGGCAAAAACCGACATGCTATGGGCAAAACTAAAAACATGTTTTAAAGAGTTCAACCCATCTAACCCGTAAAACTAATCATGTTAAATGAGTTAAAAGAATGTTGCGACACACAGTGGCTAAGCTTGAGATTTCCGACCGAGGGGTCGAAAACGTATATACCCAAAAATTTCTTTAAAACCGGCGGGTCGAAAACGTATATACCAAAAAAATTTTATACGAGTGAAAAGTTCGGGTGGGTTGGCCGCCCCCTCCCGCCCCCACTATGTTGCGCCCCTAAGGACACATTTAAGATCCATTTATCAAAACGGCATATAGTTTTATAATTTCATTCCGTCCCATGCGCTAACTTGATCTAAAAGTTTATTATCTCAATATTTGTTCATATGTGAGTAGGCGTGTTCAATCTTCAAATCAGATTTGAAGAAATTTAAAATTTGACTCATTTCGAATTCGAGTTCAGCAATCAAATTCGAATCGAATAAGAATATTTGATCCGATTTGGAATTAGAATTCAAATTCATATTATACGTATATTTTTTATTTTTATATATACATAAAGCTCATAAACTTAGGCCAATATCTAAATTATCCATTTAATTTAAATATGTTAATAATAGAAAAAGGGGAAATAGTGTTTTAATTCATGGTTTCTTCTTATTGCCCTATTTGGCAGTCATCCCCATGCTTGCTACCTGGTATGGCAACTCCGGTTGCAACCGCTGCGCAACTGAGTGGGTTCAACGACGATGATGATCTTTTTGGATCTGAGTCGATTTGTATATTTTTGATGTGTTTTTTCAATCTATTTGTGTATAGTTTTTGCTTATGCAATTTTGAATGATACGGATGTGTGTGGTTGTTACTTGTTACCCTTGAAGAGGACGTTAGGTCAACTTGTGGTTAATTTTTTACTGGACTTCGCTTCTGCGAAGTTTCAATGGTGTATTGGCATTTGTGATGGTTGTGGTGTTAACAGTAGTTGTCAAAATGCAAGCTTTAAAATTTTTGGGGTGAAAAGCAAAGACTTTGTGTATGTCTATTTATTACGGCGATGATGTCGGCTTGCTACTTGGCGTGGCAACTCAGTTTGCAGCCGTAGCAGCACTGAGCCGTATTTTGTTGGTATCGGTGAAGTGTCATTACTGATCATTTTTCATTTGATGCACGTGATCTGGGGAAGTGTCAGAACTCATCAAAAACCAATCGATTGTTAAGATATATAAATACTGAATCCAGTTTGTAGGATTCTTGAATATAAAACATAGTAGGAAATGTTTACATAAAGGTGGTTTATCATTGTACAGAGGACTAAAGTGCAGTTCATGGTTTGGTTGGTTTTGTTGAACAAGAAGGTTGGGACCAAAAGGTTTTTGTTTGTTATAGTGGCATGTTTTTAGTTTTGTGTTTATATGGTTTGAGACATTTATTCTAGCTTTGTTCTTTGTTTTTTTTTTATTTCACAGCAAACAACAACGATACTCATCAAAAAGAGATTTTGTGGTTTCTGTTCCTTTTCAGAGTTTATTTATATATTTTTGTTTTGATGCCATAAATTTTTTAGATTTAACAAACACATTACGGGTTCGTGGCGGTGACGCTTCAAACCGTTACATGGATCTTGAACTGTGGCAGTGGTTGCTTTTTTTTATTAAAGGTCGATTATCCTCGCTGCGGAGTGCAGGTGAAAAAATCCTAGTTGGAAAATAAAAATAAAATAAAAACACTACTTACACATTAATACATCATCTTAATTTCTCATCTTTACTAGTTACAATTTACCTTCTATAAAAATAGTAACTACCTCTGTGATTTTTAAATGCATGTAACTTTTTCGTACGTCAATATTTCTTTTAAATATAATAATAACGAGTATTTCATTCTCTTTAATTTGAGTATAGTATTACTATAGTTTTTTTAAACGCCTGTAGCCAAAACCGAACTGAAAGCAGATGAAACCGAATCGAAATCCACTAAAAAACTGAATTACTTGAAAACTAATTAACTGAAAAACCGAATTAACCAAAAACTAGTTATCAGTTTTTCTTATACCATAATTTCATGTATTTCTATGCAAAAATTTTACCTCGAGTTTGGTTTTGGCTATTGATTTAAATTAAACGAACTAAACTAAAAACTGTTAATCTAACAGAATAAACCGAACTGATTAATCGGTTTCGACTTCGGTCGAGGATAATAACCGAACAGATCGAACTATGCACACCCTGACAGTGTATTTGTTTCCCGCCGCATCGCGCGGATACCCTTCAAGTTATTATTAAATTAAAAATACCATATTAGTAGTTCCAATTTTTTTATATAAATTCAAGATTTGCCAACGGTGTTTTACATATATGATAAGGAATAAAGTTTTATACTCAAATTGTAGGAAGTTAATTATTTGAAATGGTTAAAGAAAAATGAAAATAAAATATAGCATTATGCCAAGCCTCTGCCAAATTACACCACGAAAGTATAATTAAAAATCTATAAAATCCAAAACAATGTAAGATTTGTACATGAATACAACTGAAGCATGTTTACTTCCATGAGTCCTACAGATTTAATTCTTTGATCACACAGTTAATAATTACATCAGGGTACTAATTAATGTACGAGTCGGGATGATGGTTATCTCCTCGCATGCTTTTAAGACTGTTTCTCATTGTTCGTCTTCCTATTCCAGCATTTCCTTTTGTCATCATAGCAACGAATTCCCCATAGTCGATCCTTCCATCCTGGAAGAAAACAAACATAAACTTGCTATCAGGATTGTGTATTTCTGACATGACCCGAAACTAACACGAAATTGTAGTCTAAATGGGTTCCCATCGGTTTTGGGTCGAACTAGCATACATGTTTTAAAAAAAAAATTAAAATGTGTTTTGTCCAAAGTAACTCAAACCAATTTTGTATTTTATTCCAAAATTTAAAAGAGAAATAATGATTTATAGTCTGGAGGTGATTAAAAATATTTTTTTTAAATATATAACAAAAATTTTAAAAATTAAAACAACTTAAAAAATATTTAAACAATTAAAACAAAAAATTTAAAAAGTTAATAGAATTTAAAAAAAAATCAATAAATCAATACATTTTAAAATTTACAATAAAAAAAATGTTTTGAGTTTTTTTATTTTTTTAAATATTTTATTTGTTTTACTGTTTTTTATTTTTATAAATTTTTTCGGCTTTTTAAAATTTTTTGGGTTTTTATTTTTTTAATATTAATTTTTTTAACTTTTTTTTATTTTTAAGTTTCTCTATACGTTTTCATTTTTAAATTTTTTATTTTTTAAATGTGTTTCATTTTTTTTTAATTTTCAAATTTATTATTTTTTTATTTTTTTAATAATTTTTGATTTTCTAATTTTTTTAATTTATTTTTATTAAATTAAAAAAAAACTTTAATCTTAAAAAAATAATTAGTTTATTATTGTTTTTTTTTAGCCTATAATGCAAGCCCATAACCCAAACCTGCCTAACCGACGCCTTTGCCACCCCTACAATTAAATAAAAGAAAACCATTTGAATTTTTAACTCAAGTAATCTATTCTTATCGAAATAAAAGAACTTTGCAATCATTTCTAATACAACTTAAACTTCCCGACAAAAAGTGGTTGGGATCAACTGTTTGGACGTTTAAATAAATCATACGTTTTTACCCAACCCATTAGCCAACCCGCCCATTTTGCGAGCCTTACGCTAAATCATGTCCTTCCTTCATGCATAGAAAAAGAACAACTTCCATCATTTACCTTCTTAAACTTACATTATCTTGATCGACTTCTTTAATGATATCCTCCAGAAGAAAATCAGTCATATTATGATCTATACACGCTTGTTGAAGCTCATCAGCCGTAATATAGCCGCTTCCATCCTTATCAAAATACCGGAATGCGGAAACAAGATGCTCCTCCCGGTCCAATTTGTTCAAATGCTTTGTAGCAGCTACAAACTCTCCATAGTCTATTGTGCCATGGTTATCCACGTTAGCCTAAACTAATAATACATCAGTTAGCAATATTATTTTAATAATAATATATTTTTTTAATAAGACGATTTACAAGGATTTATGTATTAAAAAATACACTTTGGACAATTTGATAAAAGTCAGAATAACACGACACCATGCAATAAAAATAGTCGTACCACATCCATAAGGTCTCGAAGTGTCCTTTAAAGTTGAACCGAACCTTTTTAAACCAGCTTTAAGTTCATCAAACGTTATTGCACCACTTTTATCCGTATCCATCGCCTTAAACATTTCCCTCAAAGCAGCTATCTCTTCTTCAGACAAACTTTCAGCTATTACCTAACACCACACAACAACAAAATACATTATTGGCCTCTCAACACACCTAACTATTGAAAGGATAACAACCAAAATGACAACGAAATTAATTTAGAGGTGCACAGTTTCGACCCATTTATATTTGGGCATGGCTACACCTAACATTTGAAACTACAAAAAAAAGCCTAATGATTAATAGGTTAAACCGGTTGAAAATTGTTGAACGTGTATTTTTAATGCTTAAAGCCACCTCCAAAATCACTCTTGTTTTCAAAAACTAGATGATAACTGTAATGAAGTAGTTTTTGGGTATTAATTTATTAACTATTTACATATAATGCACATAAAATATTTACTAGTCAACCCGACCCAGCACATAGTAAAAACAACTTGTTTTAACCAGAGACCCATTACATCGGTCCATTTTTCCATCTATATGGAATCACAACCCGTCAAACATTGATCGAGTATGGTCACCCCAACAATATCTTCCTTGTTAAGTTAAAATACTAAATCATTCATTACAAAAACCAGGAAAATTCAAGCACATTCATCAAAGAAATATCCACGTACCCGCAAAGCCATTTTCTTTAATTTATTCATTGCAGAAAACTGCTTTAAACGAGAAAGAACAGCAGAATCAAGTGCTCCATCAGGAGCAACACCATTTTCGCATATCCATGGATGACCTGTATATACAAATTTCATCAACACATATAATTCAAATCTCACAAAAAATATTTTTGTAAAAGTATCATATAATTCAAATCTCACAAAAAATATTTTTATAAAAATATCGAAACATACAAAGAACTTGATGAGCAGTTAACCGTTTTGCAGGATGAGAACATAACATCTTCTTAATAAGATCCTTTCCACTATCGGATATAAGGGGCCACGGGTCTGATTCAAAGTCTATATGTGCCTTCAAAACTGCATCAAATATCCGTTGTTGTGTTTCTACATAAAAGAAAAAAAATTCAAACAAGCATTTAGGAAAATCAATATTTTATGCAATATACATGAAAGATAATAGCGTCAACACATACCAGCCCAAAATGGCGGTACACCACTTAGAAGTATATAAAGTATCACCCCTGCGGTCCATACATCTGCTTCTGGCCCGTAATGCTTCAATAGCACCTCGGGGGCAACATAATACGGGCTTCCAACCACATCCGAGAAAATTTGACCTGAAATACGAACCAATAAAAGTTAATATTCCATAATATGCTAATACCGTAAAAAATCAATATATTTATTTTTTCATGATAATGTTGCTCAAACGAATTTGTTAATTTGAAGTCCATCAACTTCTAAAAAACACTAAACTAAAAAGTCACTAAACTAATTTAGTATATTAAAGTATTTAAACTTGTTTATAATGCACATACTTTTGAATTAAATTTAAATTAATTCAAATAAGATGGTATACATTTTTCTATCTTACAAAATTGTTGGATGTCATTTTATCAAATTTTGACCAATTTTAAAAGTTAACAACTCATTAAAAAAATTTAAAATACGTGCATTTTAGACAAGTTTGGACCTTTAGTAGGAAAATATTAGTTTAGTGACCTTTTCATGTATTTTTTTTTACAAGAGGAGGGTCTTTAATGTACTTAGTTTGACAGACTTTTTCACAAAAATAAGAAAGTATAGTGTTTTCTTCATGTTATTAAACCTTATTATCATTATTACAAGTAAGTATTAACCGCGCCCCTTAAATAACAAAGTAGTGGTTAACCTTTGAACCCATTTGTTCCTATTAAGTTCACCTGGCTTGAAGAAAATCGATAGTCCAAAATCAATGGCCTTGACTGAGAAATCATCATCTTTGTTAACCAACAAAAAATTCTCGGGCTTTAGATCTCTATGCATAACTCCAAGAGAATGACACGCCTCAATAACGCTAACAATAATCTTTGTCAATCCGGCAGCCTTCCTCTCACTATATTGGCCTCTTTGAATAATCCTATCAAATAGTTCTCCACCGTTACAAAGCTCCATAACAATATGAACATACAAAGGATCTTCATATGCACCCTTAATTGTTACAATATTCTTATGACCCGTTAAATGGTGCATTATTTGAATCTCCCTTCTAACATCATCGACATCCTCTTTTGAAATCAATTTCCTCTTGGCGATAGATTTACAGGCATATTTTTATAGCCGTTGAATTCTCGGTGCATAAATAAGTTGTACCAAACTGCCCTTGACCAAGCTTTTGACCCAATGTGTAAAGATCACGAATGTTGGCGGTTTTATGACCAAGGACATAATAGGCCTGATTGGCGTTGTGGCGGTTCATGGTGGTTTCTTTATCCGAGGTTTTGATATGGGATTTGAATTTGGTTTTTTTATATTGGAATCTTTTTTCCTGGTCTTTTAGGGTGCACGGTTTTGAGGGTTTAAAGTGGTGGATGGGTAGTTTGAAGGCTTGTTATTTCTCTTGGAAGCAGACTTTTTTCCAGGTTGATTGAAGCCCTCATCGACTCTTACTGCATAAGATCCACGACATGTATTGCCCATAAAACAATCAAGAATCTTAACAGTTTTTAGACTTTCATCCTCTTCCTCATCCCATTATAGAGCATAAAACATAATTTTATACAAATTAGCCACATATAACAATGCAATTCTCATCAAATTTACTGAACACATACATAATTACATACCAATTAGCCACAAAAAAACCATGTTATTATCATCAAATTTACTTAACACAAACATAATTTCATACCAATTGCCAAAAAAAGAACCTAAAATCATAACATGAACAAGAAAAAGACATCATTTTCCCAAATTGCTATCATCTAATAACCCTATATCATATAAGACAACTCAATATATACAACCCAGTGGATCATTGGGTATCTTTTATCAAGCACACTATTACAAGTTCTCTTAATTCCGACAAAAATCCAATTGACTTTCAACAAAGATCATATGAAACCATTCAAAGAAATCAACAAAAGGGCATAAGTTTATGTGAAATGAATGTAAACATATGCATGTTGATGAAAAAAAAAGAAGAAAGAAAAGTACCCGGTTGAATGAAGAAAAAGAGAAACAGCGATCACGTCGGTGGATGTAGGAAACGATGATGAATTTGGTGGTGGGTATATATATGTATGTATATTCGAAGTTGGTTTTATTGTTTGAATAATACCGACCCTCCCCCGCGTTGTCGCCAAAAGATCGGAGGGGGGAAAAAGAATTCAAATGTTTTTACCTAAAAGAATTTTCATCAAAGGTTATCCCGAAAATTATGGTTCATTTACTTTTAGTGAATGACGCTAAAATAGGCGTCTTGTGTTAATTGTTTCTTAAAAGTTATGTGGTAGTGTTAAGTATTAGATAGTTTAATTAAATGTGTCAGGTTAAAAATAACCTGTGTTATACAACATTAGTACGTTATATTTCCTCAAACTTTTAAGTACGTTTATGTTGAATGTTGCGGTTGTTGCTATTATTAGCGGTTTTTATGTCTCTTAGAGAATAACTAGTGGATTCTAACCCTGTTTTCGTGTGGCGGCTCGGTTTTCAATAAAATTCATAGCTAAAGGTAGATAAGTATGTTGTGATAATATATTCAAGATTTAAAAAAAAAAACATTACGTGAAAGAAATTAAAATCATATTATAATTAATTTGTGGGGTTTGGCCGCATCTTGCAGCGAATCAGTTTTGAATTAAAGTTATATTGAGAAACAGGCGGACCGGAACTTACAAAAAAAAATACTTTTTTTGTAAAAATGAAATATATTCTATTTGATCCGGGTCGGTATCGAATAAAACTTATACAGATAAAAATAAGCACATCACAACGTTTACCCACAATTTTATAATATATCATTACAGTTATAAAACAAAAATGAAATATGATTACAAAATAGTCAGAATATGAAAATAGTAGAAGTGGAAAGAATAATGGAAGACAAACGAGGAGCAAACTTTCACTTTGCCAGTTCTTCAATGTGTGATGATGGCCGAGCTAGAAAAGCCACTTGTTTGTCGAATGCATGAAGTATGAATCAAAGTTTCAAGATGACGGGTTTAAGCTGGTCTGATACCAATGCTTTCGGATGTTGTGTTGGTCATGTGGAAGTACACAAACGAAATTCCTTTTTAAGCTTAATGTTGAAATGTATTGGTTAATTAAGTTAAACATAAAGTTAACTAAGAGGTCAATACAGATATGTTTGCTACCAACGAAGTTATCGATACAAATAGTTGTTTGGTTTCGGATTTTGTGTGGGTCATGTACATGTGGAAGTACATAAACAAAATCCCTTTTTAAGCTTAACTAGTAAATTTCCCACGCGCGTTACTACGGCTTCAAACGTAAAGTAATTCGAAGTTATACCGTCTAATGAAAACGTATTATATTTGACCATACTCGTTTTCAAACAAAATTTACATTAAAATGCAGACCAACTTGAATTTATACCAACACTCAAATAAAAGAACACGTAAAATTCGATTATAAAATTTTTAAATGTTGAAAATTGAAAGCTAAAAGTAAATGTTGAAAGTTGAAAGCGAAAAGTAAAAAACAAAACACTAAAAAACAAAAAAGAAAAAAAATTATTCAAAAGTTCCTGTAGATGTCACTTCTTATTGTATCAAAACCAGTTCAATGACACAAATGAAAATAAAAACTTAATAAAGCAAAAAACCCAAAAAGACAAAACACTAAAGTAAAAAAATTATAAAAGAAAAAGAAAAAAAGAAAAAAGAAATAAAATAAAAAAAAGAAAAAAAAACTATTCATTTTATTCATAAGGATAGAAATTTAATATATATACAATACAATGTTGAAATGTTGAAATGTATACCTTTTTAAGCTTAAATGTTGAAATGCATTCCTTTTTAAGAGGTCAATACCGATGTGTTTGCTAATAGTGAAGTCATTGGTAGAAATAGTTGTTTGGTAGCAACTAGAATGTTCGGTAGCATTTGGTGTCCAATGAGGAGCTAGCACCAAGAGGGATTAGGTTAGCCTAAGTCTAATAGATTAGGGGCTAAGTTGCCAATTTTTTATATTAGTTAGAACGAGTTGATAAGGATGAGAAGAGATTGTTTGAAAAATCTTTTATTTTCATATTGTATTCTTCATATTATTTATTTTTTATTAATAAAAGTTAATATTTGGTGGTATATCTTTCAATTCAATTTTTAGTTCTTAATATTAGTTGGTGTTTAGACTGAAATAAACGATGATTCATTTTTAACAATTGTTACCAGAGTGTCTAGTTGTCAAAGAAGGTGAGCGTGAGTGGGATTATAATTGAAGAATGGGTCATGCAAAATTTTATTTGGAGAAGTTTGATGCGAAAAATGAAAAAAGATTTTCGGTTATTGAGGTTGAAAAATGACGGTACATTTGTGATTCACATAAAAACCTAAGACCATGTGTAGTGGGAAAGTAACATAATGGCCCTCCCTTGGATATGAAGTGACATGTGACATATGAATGCATTATGGGGGTGATAGTTAAAAATGAGTGTAGTGGAGATTTATGAAGATGTGAGGAGATCTAATGTTTATTTATTTTTTAAGTTAGATAGGGGTATAGTGGAGATTTGTGAAGATGTGGGGGAATCTATGTAAGTCCTAAATTCTTGGATCTAACAATGATATCAAATAACCACCAAGAGTGGACGGAATCCAAACTAGTTGAGATTCAAGAAATCAAAAAACAAGAACACGAGAACATCGAAAATACTTTCAAACCTTGCACACGATTCTATTGCTATTACTAGCAAAACCGTCTGGTACAAGGATTCTAAACACACCCAATCGCCTCTCCCTCTCTCTAGTAATTCTCTGTAACAATGAGGCTTCTTTAAAGCTTAACCCTAATAATGAATAAACAAAACATTATATAGGGTCCACTAAGAACTTGGCCCACATGGCCTAACGCAAGCCCAAAACACTAATTAGCTCACCTGGCTTATTCTAAACTATCTAACCCACTAGTAAACTAAGTCCAATAGCCTTTAATTGGGTTTGATAAAGATAAGTGTAAACCTACTAAATTATATGGCCTTACAATATCCCCCTAGGTTTATGTTGTCTTTATCAAACTGATGTCTTCAGTATGTCTCTGTGGGAAGATACTTCATGTCTTCTGTTCACAAGCTTGGGTCTTCTATTCTTCTTGATCATGATCAGCTTTGCTTGAAAATCTTGTTGAAAAGAATGTGAGAGGAGGATTCTCAGCAGCTCTTCTCTTCTTCAATCTTTCTCATTCAAGCAGGTTCAGTGGTACTTCTTCACATGTACTTTCACTGTCAGACAATAACTCGTATCTGGTTCTTCTGACTCTTGTACATTTTGTCCTGATGCTTCATACTTTGTCAGCAGCTAACAACATCTCGCTCTTCGTTAATCCCTGTTTCTTGATTGAAATCAAGATCTGCACATGCTCAGAAATTTATAAGCAACATTTCTATTCAAAAGGGGACAATACCATATGAACACTTGGTACATCCGAGTACTTGTACTCGGATCAAAATTCAAATTTCTCTCAACTTTCAATGATCAGTCAAATCTTCAAGAACGATTAATAATTTTTAATTAAACGAATAAACAGGACACTTATTTTTGGATTTTTGAGTTTTCTATTTTTTTTAATTTTTTAATATAAGAATATAAACAGAAACACAAAAACTAACTCACACAGTTACAATATACAATTACAATTGCAATGAGATCAAAATCGTTCTCAGGCAGACCAAGGAACATTTTTCAGCACGAACTTATTCAAACTGGTCTTAATGATTGCCAATATATTTGTCCAGTTAAACTTTAACGCTCAACTTTCAATTTTTTAACTTCGTGATACGCTTAAGGTAATATTATCCTATTATACTCGCGTGTCCCATTCCATGACATACCCCCGAGATCAAGGTAAGCACAACGATTCATCGTAGCAGGTACTGAGATCATCCTTTTGATTTTACAACATCGGACTATTGGTGAACAGGTCAGTACTTCCGTACAGCAGAGTGACCAATAGAATGTCCAATGAGGGTTAGGCAAATACCTTTTCGGTACGAATATTGCTTTATAAGCTTCACCGGAATTCCCTCATATTGAGTTTATCTTCCTTTCAGGTTTTTGGCCTCTTTTGGCTCTTTTAAGATATCCTGACTGTGCCTAGGTCTGCATGTAATCTGGATGCAACAGAAGGACAACCATGATATCCCCGAATGACTCAACAGCATAAAGACCCAAAACTTCATATGTTGGCTATCTATCAACGCATGATTTAAGACCATAAAATCATACGCCGATGGTATGTTACCCACATGGTACATAGTTCATTATGTTTGTATCACTTAGTATCATTTCATCTCTTTGAGCGTCAAGCCTATCGACATACCACATTAGATCCTAGTCTTTTCAGCTATAGCACCTTACATGTGTTGGTCACGCCCTTTAGCACGAATATTCATTTCATTTCCCATTGATGCATTGTTTTAGGATTGATATCTTTTTTTCGTGTATCCTCCTAAAATAATGCCCACTATGAAACAAACTCTTTTGGTATTTTTCTATTTTTCTTCATATATATAGATGACTCTCTATCCCCCTAAATTTGTGCATAAATCTTATGCGCGAATTTACCTTACAAAGAAAATGTATGTACAAGAGAAAAACGAAAGAAAACGAAAATATTTGTTGTTTTTACTTGACCGTTCTATCATTAGATTTAAGACTAATCAATACCAAAATCAAAGCACAAAATTTAAATTGTACCTTTCTTGCTGATCTTATCTTATCATCTTTATTTCCTGCGAGGAAACATATCAACTGTAAAGAAATCAAACTTTTAACAACAGTGAAATGTTACCCGTTATGTCTTTAAAACAACCGCTATCAACATCCAAGGATCGTCAACAACTCCTCCGTGGTTGTCCCTGAAAGTAAGGAGATTAGTTAAACATTGCTACCCAGGCCATCGTGGTCCTGGGATTTCCTGAAGCATCAACGTAAGATACTTCTTGCAAGCACATGTCCTCTTTTGTTTCAAGGACTGGTGATGTTGCTGATTTATGTTTTGCCTTCCAGATTTGTTTTGGCTTTTCAAATTTCTTAGTCGCCTTTGGCAAAACATTTTGCTTTTCAACCTTGTTATTTTTCATAACTTGTTTAGCTTTCAAAGCTTGTTTTTTGTTGGCTTTCGCAGCATTCCAATCCCCATCAGATGGTTTAACCTTGGGATGCTTATTCATCATTACCTTAGGCTTTTCAACCTTCATTGACTTAGAATAAGATCTATCCCTTGATGTAACCCTCTGATGTTGTGTATAGTATGGCACATAGGGACGATGTGTGCAATTTCTTGCAATGTGACCGGGTATGCCACAGTTGTAGCATGTTTGCCTCTTCTCATAAGGAGCATATCCCGATCCATTCGATCCAAATGATGAGTAATTTGAAGTATAAGATCTGTTGGATGATTTGTTTGCAGACTGTGCAAACTTTTTACTCTGCTTCATGTGTCCATGTCTACAACAGTTAGCACATTCATTGTTAGTTTTAACATTTTCATATCTCACTGTTGGTTTTGGAGGCACGTATTTATTTGACAGGCCTCTCAAAACTGGTTCGGAAGCAGCCTTTTTCACATACGGAGGGGCATCAACCGACAAATTTGATGTGTTTGAACGAACATCAGAAGTCTCTTGGTAAACATCATCCCCCTCAACCCAATCCTCTATTTTTACTTCATCTGCACATGAAGTAGAAGCATCAGTATCGTTCACACATTTAAGCTCAGAGCTTGAGTTTCTCTCCTTTTGTAGCAGCTCTGATGAATCATCTGCTGTTGAGTTAGTTGCTCCAGAAGATTCACAACAGGATTCACGAGATTCAACTGATTCTAATTTCTCAGAAACAGTTGCTTCAAGTGATTCACATTTTGAGTCAGATGGTGCAGTTGACTCAGTCAGTTCATTAGCCAGATTTTCATTTTTCTTAAAATCAATGTCTCTGTTTGCTTAGAGAAATCTACCGATTTAACAAAGACAAGTGCAAATGCTGGTTTGGTTGTCTTTGTTTCATTCGTTTTAGGTTTTGAGATTTTAACCTTTGAAGGTTTTGCTGGCTCAACCTTGACATCACCAGCCCGCCCATAGGCCATGTCAGCCATGTTGGCTATCTCCTCTTCAATCATACGAATATAGGTATAATTGTGATTGTATGGTGGAGGAATGGATACATATCCCAAACCCTTATTCCTAACTTCTTTCTTACTAAACTGTAACTGTTGATTTATCATTTTCTCAACTTTTTCACTAGAAACATCAAATTTCTTAAAATTAAACTTTGTATTTTCAAAAGTTGATTTTAGAGAATCAAGTTCGGCAGTTAGTTTTTTAGAAAGATGTTTAAAGTGGAGATACCTACACCTTTCTTGACTCAAATCATTATGCAACTGTCGGATATCACGCTTTTGTGCCTCGACCATATCCTTGTATCCATTAAATTTCTTTTTAATCTGATATAAATCAAATTTGGACACTTGCAGTTGCATAACGAGTGAATCAGCCTGAGCTTTGTAACCATCTACCTTTTCTCTACACGCTTTGGTACATCAAATGTTATCTACACGTACCTCTTTGATCGTGGGAGTGAAACCATAAATCTGAGTACCTGTACAACGACCTGATTCTGATATCGAGGATGAATCAGCAGGAGTGGATGAACCAACTACAGCAGGGAATGGAGCAGCAGTAGTAGGTAAGCAAACTGCATCAGATATGTTGCCTTGAGCCTGCTGCTTGTCAGCTTTATCATATGATTTGATGATTGAGATCAGCTCTTCCGACGTCCTTTTATAACATTCGATTGTCAAGATTATCTGATTCACATTCTTAAACCAGCTACTATTTGGTTGATCTGGAATCCTTTTCAGAACATCTAGAAGCCTCTTATTGCTCATACGATTTGGCACCATGATTTCAGCCTTCTTCATATCAGTGAGCAGTTCAGAGAATCTGTCAATCAAAGCTTCTACAGATTCACCAGGAGAGTAGCGAAAACCTTCAAAATGTCGCGTAATCACATCATTCTCTGTAGAAGACATTTTTAAAACTTTGAACTGTCATCCCCGAAAGTTTGATCCCCGAAAATGTAATCCCCCGGAAATTTGATCCTCCGAAAAGTCTTTGCCGAAACCGAGTGTTAAAATCGTGGCCGCACACTAGTATGTCAAACGCACAGTTCTTTTTGGACCCCACACTATATAAAACTTGGGCTTTACTAGTTTTTTCCTTGCCCGTGATCAGAAACCATGAAACTCAAGACAGTCCAATAACCTGTGCTCTTGCTAACTTGAACACCTCGCAACGAACGAACCCGCTTTCTATACCGTACCTCAAAAACCTGTCAAAACAGTTATCACAAACCAACAATTTTTTTTAATATTTATAAAACACCCCTTTTATTGTGTATAATTTTTTTAATTTTAAATAACAATTATTATATATTTTTATTTTTTAATATATAAAAGTAAACCTAATTATTATTATTATTGCTATTATTATTATTTTATTATTATTATTATTATTATTATTATTATTTATTATAACTAACCTAATGATAAGGCAATGATAATCTAATGATTATTATAATAATAATAATTATTAGTTAATTATTAATAACCATAAAACACATTCAGCCGCAATTCCCGTTTTCTCGACGACGATGTCGGGTGATCGATGGTGATGAAGATGACCGGTGAGGTGGTTCTCGGTGGTGTAAGCGATTATGACGGAGGTGAACGTTCACGATATTAGAAGATGATGGTAACTATAATCAGAAGATGTTGGGTGGCCGGTGATGAACGTATACGATGATAGGATCGTTGACGGTGGTAGCGGTGGTGACCGGAGTTGATGTTGCAGATATATGGCAGCGGTTGGTTCGCGGAGATGATGATGATGATGTAAATGAAGAAAGTGGTGTGCGATTTCGGTGTGAATGTGCGAGGAGTGTGTAGTGTGCGAGGTGGGTGTGCAATGAGCGGTTGCAGGTGATGTCGTTGGTCGCTGGAGGTGATAATGGATGATGGTGTGTTGCAGGTGACCGGTGATCGGAGAGTAGCACAGGTTGAAGATGAGGTGGTACGATGGTGACAGTTGACCCGTGATTGGTATTGCGGTGCCCGAGTTTCGTTACGACGGTGAAAGGTGAGTGCGATGTGATGAATAGGATGGTTGGTAATCGAAAAGATGACTGGGAATGTTTGCAAGTTGGTTGATGAAGGCGGCTGGTTATGTTGATGACCGAAGATGGGTTGCAGGTCGCACGGTGAAGATGATCGGAGAGCGGCGGTGGTCGGCGGTGAACAAAGGTGAACGATGAACGTTGATGATAGTGCGATATCGAAAACCCAAACTCGAACTCGATACCGAAACTGAAGTGATGAACGTCGGTCTACGGTGAACGATGTTCAAGTTGACCGGAGAAGACAATGATGAAAGGTGGTGACGATGAAGGAGTTACGGTGGTGATCGGACGGTTATGTGAGGTAGTGTGCGAATGATGTGGTGTGCGGTTTCGGAGAGGTTAACGGTGTGGTGGAGTGTGCGATCTGGTGGAGTGTGCGATGAATGGCGATATGTCACACCCCAACCGATGGCGGAAACATCGAGGTAGTGGCACTAGGCGAATCAGATTGATCAAGAGATTCCATAACGATCGTTTAAAAGACAATAATCAACATTCAACATCCCATACTATCAAACTCATAAGATCTTTAAACAACCATTACATATCAAACAAATCCCTTAAACATAACATCCGATTTGATCTTCCCTGGGCTTATTACATGATTTTCTAAAGCAAAAACCCTAAACTAAGCATCCAAAGCATAATCCTCAACCTACCACATATGTTAAAATAAAACGTCAATACAATTAAGTAAAGGTGAGCATACAGGTTTGCGTATATAATAGATGTAAAAGCGTTTAGCATACACCGCATGACATACGTAAGAGTTGTGAACTATGTAACTACTAGATTCAAGTAAACCAACAAACCGCGATTGATCGAGGCATGCGAACAAGTGTCCACTCCTAAAAGACAAAATAAATGCCAAATAAAAATGTGAGCCTTAACAACCCCGAGCCTTTGGGTGGCGGGTCAACCTCTAGTATACTATCATGTTAAGGGTGGCGTACAAGCAATTAAGCAATACATACAATTAAGTAGATTTCACGTATAATCATATAACAGCGGGTTTCGAGTGAGCGTTTGAGAGTTGTGTGATGTGTTTTGATATATGAACATATGTGACACCCAAAAGTGCGTTTAAGCGTAAAAGGGTTCAAGTATACTCACTGTGGGTGTGTTATTAGGGAGATTCGGGATCTGAGATTAGTCGGGGAGAGTGCCAGATCAGACTGTAAGCGAACAGAAGTGCATTAGTCTTCCGAATTGCTGAAACGGTTAACGGTTGAAGGAAACAGCAGACAAGTTCGGGCGAACTTGTATGTCTGAACTCACTGTGGGTACAAGTTCGGGCGAACTTGTCATGTTTCCTGAGAAACTAGACAAGTTCGGGTGAACTTGTACTGATTGTTGAGGGATGGTACAAGTTCGGGCGAACTTGTGCCATTTTTGAAGTTCTGGTCAAGTTCAGGCGAACTTGATCACCACTCTAGTGACAAGTTCGAGCGAACTTGATGTAATCCGAGCGAACTTGATCGTTTTGGCATCCAAATGTTGCGTTTTTGCGCCGTTTGCTGAGGAAATCGAGTGTTCATCCCTCCAACCTTAAGCCACTGAGTAAAACTTAGGCTGGAGAGGTCTTTTGGAGCGAGTTTAGCCATTTTACAGAAACTCGGGCTAATCCGGGCGAACTTGATGGTTTGTACAAGTTAGTCCAGCTTGTGTAAAGTGACGATTTCGTCCTTGTGCTTCCGGATCTGAGATCTTGCTTGACAACGCCTCCTTCCACTTCAAATGAACGAAACATACGTCGTTTATGTGACATCTCGAAAAAATCAGGTATCGTTCTGATTCAATTCCCTGTATCTATTCGATTCTATATTTTTTTATTATATATATTAAACTCACGTCGCGAATAATTAACATATTATATGTGTTTGTTTAAAAACCCGAACCTGAAAACCGAGCCCCGTTCCCTTGCGTAAACCAAGCCCAACCCGCCACCCCTTTCCCCTTTGCGGCCCACTCCTCTTGTGGCTCAAATAAACCCAAACCGCCCCACCCCCTATGCGACCCCTTATGTATACGTATACATGCATGTTTGTTTAGAAAACATTCACAAAAACCCTAGCTTTTGGTTTGTGGTGCGACGGCAGTGGAGACCCCCCCTCTCGCGATCTCTCTCCCTCTCGCTACTCTCCTTCTCTCCTGCTATCCTCTCCCTAGTTCATCTACGCAAGGTGAGTTGTTTTAATAGTTGTTTCGGGTGAAAACCCTTGTATACGTGGCTGCGTTTTTGATGTTTCGTGATGATCTTGTTCGTTATAATGTTTCACTTGATTATTAGAATGATATGCGTGTATACGTGAATGATGGCTGCGTTTGTGTTGATGTTAGGATGTTACCTGCTTAGGGTTTGTGTGAATCTTGATGTACTAGATGATAATCGATACGTTAACCTGCTGTAAATCGATAAAACTAAGTGTTATGGTCGTTTAAACTTGTTTTAGTACGATAAAACTGAAAACAGAAAGCTGATTAACATTTACAGCCAACTTCGATTGGCTGTAAACCGACCGTTATTTTTCTGAAGCCTAAAACGTGTATTTTTGAAAAATGCTTCAAATGGCGATGGATTCATATTTTTCTGAGGTCATTTCCTATTTTTAAATGATTATTTAGTGCAGCAGCTCAAGCTGCGTAATTGCTGCAAAATTTGCAGGTTGTTTATTGAGTCGTATCTCATAGTCTGTGTGGGGTTAGTTCATGGAATTTTTATAGTAACTGGAGACGGGAGTTTCCGAAAATATCCCACTAGAATTTCGTTAATTAGATGAACGATGATTTTTAAATGAATTTGCTCGTGGACTACAGTCAGAAAGCGACGAATCTGACTGCAGCCTAGTAATAAATTTTTGTAAATAATTGGTAAAGATTTAGGACTTGAAATTTTTAAATTACATTCTAAGGACTAATTGACACCTTTTGTAAAATTATTGGAATTTTTGGAATATGGGAACTATTTTATAAAAATTCCCGAAAACAGCCTAGTTTCGGGTCTACAAGTTAAAGTCATGATAAGTTGCAGATATGTGTGTTTAAATGTTGCATGTGCTACTTGTGAATGAATGAGCCGTTTATAATCAAGTTAGACCTTATTTGAAATTTCGGTGTGATATCTATGTGCATGTATATGCATGCGAAGTGTATACGAATCGTCAACGTAATTGCCTGAAACGAGTTAAGTTAATTGCATTAATGTATGTATATTTCTTGAACACGCTAATAATTAAGTGGTAATCATAATAGGACGTGATTGAACCACTTTGACTCTATTTTCGTAAAACTCTAACCGAGCAATTTAAGGTGAGTTCACGGCTCCTATTTCCGCAAATGTTTACTAAACACAGGGGGAGAAAACATATACACGTTACAGTGATATATGGGTTGATTATATTACGGTACAGTAACGCCTTTCTATTTAGAGTTATGTTATACGGTTATGGTCACAAGGAAGCATGTATCACTTATTAGTCCCCTTAACACTTACAATGCCGTTAGTATTGATTATAGCGAGGAAGTTTTTAGTAGTACTACTGGGCACGACAAGCCCCACTCGAACTGGTCGCGCCAGTTAGACCGAATGTTGATGGTCACGAGTGTAGAATTTGCCTAACTTTTTAGCCATGGTTGGTGATAGACCTGGCACAACAGGGGCAGCAATGTCAGCTTCGGATCGAACACTTTGTTGAAATGACCTAGGCTAGCTACCTAAACATATAACATGAACTGCTAAATTACTTAATATTAATCTGATTCGGGTTGGATCAGGGAAACTTATGAGACATTGGTTTGGGGTTGAACCAGTGGGGAAAAACTTATGATTAAAATTGTGAACTAAAACTTATGAACTCACTCTTCATTAATTGTTGACACTTGTTCTCTTTTGCATGTTTTTCTCAGGTTGTTAAGGTATCACTTCCGCATAGGAGCACGGCACGAGCATGAAAAACTATTTCTTTTAAACGTTTTGCATTTTTTTAAGTATTTGGTTTGGGCGTTTGTTTTGGCGCACACTTTATTTATATTTACTTACGCTTCCGCATTTATTAAACTGCATGGTTGGATTTGTTTAAATTTATATTGTTACATATAGAGTCATTCTATATGACTAGTGTCTTGGATCCTGGTTTGTCACGCGCCTCGCGGTAAAACCCCGCAAGTGGATTTTTGAGAGTGTGACAGATTGGTATCAGAGCCACTGGTTATAGAGAATTAGGTTTGCATACACTAGTAAACCTACACTATAGCCACAAACTTGACACTAGTATGAAACTAACGCGAATGCTTAAATTTCATGCCTTATTTTATTTACTGTGTTTTGGTATGTGCTGTGTCTTATTCTTTCGCTTTGACAGGCAAGTCTAACTCGCACGACTCATCTGACCCTAGTGAGGAACAAGGCGATGCACCCGCCTTCACCTATGACTCCCATCTTCTCGGGAAGACTCAGGGCCGCTCGCACTCGTCGTCTCACGCAATTCGAGCCCTTCATCGTCAGACCCAGTTCGGGGAATGGCGACTGGAGCTGGTATCCATATCACATTTGGAACTACATAGTGGATGAGAACGTTCCACCTGTGGTTTTGGAGGATTCCTATGATGTTGACATGGAGGTCTATGGTACCTTGCCCCCTCTCGGCTATCCTATAGAGGAGGCTTTTGCTGGATTCGTGGCCGCCACGGAGTGCGAGTTTAAGTACATGCGCGGGGTGGCTGGGGCTATAACAGACCTCATCGCGAGCAATAGCTCATTGAAACGGGAACTGGAATAGGTGAAACAGGAGCTCGCACAGGTCAAGGCAACCCAGCAAACTGAAGCCTCTAAAACAAGTAACCTTAGAGAGATTAGCAGAGTGATGGCCGAACAGGTCGTGGACCTCATAGAGAGGATTGGTTTAGCTAAAGATAGGATCATTGAGATTGGGTTGGCAAATGAGCCGGAGGAAGAAGCACCAGAGGAGATCCCTGAGGAGCCTGAGGAGGCAGCAGCAAATGAAGACGAGGATATGGGGGACGGAGACGTTGATGATTAGATTTATTTTTCGTTTATCATGACGTTTCTTTATTTCCTTGTTTGAACTTAGTAGTTGTTTGAAATTTCCGTTGACATTTGGATTTATATATAATATTTGGTTTAATACATTGTGGTGAATTGCAATATATTTTGATCAAATGTTTGGTTTGAATGCTATATGTGGTGAGTTGTACCAATTCTTATTACATTATTCTTAGAATTCTATGATGAAATATGTGATATTTTCTCATGTATTTGTATATCTGTGGTCGGAAACATAATGTCTGCTCGCGGTGGTGGAGCTCGCAGTGGTGGCGCTCGTGGTGGTGATCATGGCAACATCACAATGACACATGCAGAATTGGCTGCGCTCATCCAGGAGCAGGTTACTGCGGCGTTGGCAGCCCAAAATCCGAATCCAAACAATAATCAGAATCTGGGAGGTAACCCTCATTCGATTCTACATTCATTTCACTCCATGTATGCTAGCGTATTCAACCGTCCTTTAAATCACCTTCTTCTAAATCTCTTACTTGCAAACTTGTGCATGTAGGTATGGCCCCTAACCCGTTCAAGTTGTTCATCGATGCTAAGCACACCAAATTCACTGGCGAGGAAGGGCCAATCGGGCTAGTCAGATGGCTCGAAAAATCAGAATCTGTCTTTGCAATGTGTAACTGCTTACCTGAGAACCGAGTCAACTTTGCAGCTTCGACTCTAGAAGATGCGGCTCTCACCTGGTGGAATGCGCGGGTCCAGGTTCTTGGACTCGATGTGGCCAACGCAATGGGTTGGGATGAGTTCAAGAATCTTATCAAGGAACAATACTGCCCCCGGGATCGTATCCACCAATTAGAGCAAGACCTTTGGGTAATGAAGATGGAAGGGTCGGAAATTGAAGCCTACACCACGAAGCACTATGACCTGGTCTCCTTGTTCCCGATATGGCTAGGCCAGTGTACAAACAGATAGAGCTTTACATCAAGGGATTAGCTCCGGAGATTAAAGGCATGGTTGAGTCAAGCAACCCCGTTACAGTTCAGCAGGCCGTGCGACTAGCGCACAAACTGACAGACACTGCAGTAGAAGAGGGTAAACTGCCGAAGAGGGGTGCAGCTGGGAACGCCCCAGAAAATAAACGCAAGTGGGAGGATGGATCCTCGAAACAAGCCTCAACGCTGCAGGCGCACCAGGGTTCTCAAAAACGTTTCAACAACAGTAACCGCAACTTCAACAACCACAACCAACAGTCAGGTTCAGAGTGGGTATGCTGGAAAGAAACCGCTGTGCAACAAGTGTAACCGTCATCATTTCGGGCAGTGCGGTGGTTGTCAGCGATATGGTAGGGGAGGCCACACCGCTAAAGACTGTAGGGTAAACCTTAACTCGAAGCAAAACACTAATCAGACCCAGCAGCCACCGGGAGTCACCAGGTCATGTTATCAGTGTGGTGGCACTGATCATTTCAAGAAAGATTGCCCACAGCTGAACAAGGGAAACAGTGGTGGAAATCAGAACCAGAATCAGAACAATAATAACAATAATGCTGGTGGAAGTGGTGGAGCTAAGGGTCGTGCATTCACATTGGGGAAAAATGAGGCTCGTAATGATTCTAAAGTGGTTACTGGTAAATTTCCTTTAAACAACAGTTTTGCTCACATTTTATTCGATAGCGGTGCGGATATGAGTTTTATTTCCGAGTCGTTTAGAAAACTATTGGACATTAACCATGTTGAATTAGAGGTCAAATACCTGGTAGAGTTAGCCAATGGAAAATCGATAGATATAACCCACATCGCCTACGGATGTTAGCTACAACTGGCTGGCCATCTATTCACCATCGATCTCATGCCAACCACACTTGGTAGCTTTGACGTTGTAGTTGGCATGGATTGGTTATCTGAAAATCAAGCGAAAATCTTATGTCGCGAAAAGGCTATTCGCATACCTCACTCAAACGGCGAGATCCTTACCATTCATGGCAAGAAGGGTGGTGTAGTAACCAACATCATTTCCTTCATGAAAGCTCAAAAGTACCTACGACAGAAAAACTCGTACGCAATCTTAGCCAATGTTACCGAACAACCAAGCGACGAGAGGAAAATTGAAAATTTTCCTATCGTACGTGAATTTCCCGACGTCTTACCTGAAGACTTGCCTGGTTTACCCCCGCATAGGCAGGTCGAATTCGAAATTCAGCTAGCGAAACACGCAGTACCAATCGCTAAGGCTCCGTACCGATTAGCCCCATCTGAACTGCAAGAACTTTCTACTCAACTTCAGGAGCTCTTAGATAAAGGCTTCATTCACCCGAGTTCATCACCCTGGGGAGCTCCAGTCCTTTTTGTCAAGAAGAAGGATGGAACTTTCCGTATGTGTATTGATTACAGAGAGCTCAACAAAGTTACCATAAAAAACCGATACCCCTTACCTCAAATCGATGACCTGTTTGACCAGCTCCAAGGGTCAAGTTACTATTCTAAGCTCGATCTAAGGAAGACATCTCCAAGACCGCATTTCGCACTCGTTACGGCCACTATGAATTTTTGGTTATGCCATTCGGACTAACAAACGCACCTGCGGTATTCATGGACCTCATGAACCGTGTTTGTAAGCCTTATCTAGACAAATTCGTAACTGTCTTCATTGATGACATACTGGTGTACTCTAAGACTAAGGAGGAACATGAAGAGCATCTGAGTTTAATGTTGGAACTTCTGCGATAGGAACAACTCTATGCCAAGTTTTCAGTGCGACTTCTGGATTCGAGAAGTGCATTCCTTGGGCATATAGTGAACGAAAAAGGTATCCACGTTGACCCGGGAAAGATTGAAGCCATGAAAAGTTGGGAGGCGCCAAAAACTCCAACAGAAGTAAGACAGTTTCTTGGTTTAGCAGGCTACTATCATCGTTTTATTGAGGGTTTTTCAAAGATCGCCCAACCACTTACATCACTAACCCAGAACGGAACCAAGTATATCTGGGGTGACAAACAGGAGGCATTCCAGGTGCTGAAACAAAAGCTTTGTAGTGCACCTATCTTGTCCCTATCTGAGGGACTGAAGACTTTGTGGTGTACGGTGACGCTTCTATTCAAGGACTTGGATGTGTGCTTATGCAACGCGATAAGGTCATTGCGTATGCATCCCAACAGCTGAAGGTACACGAGAACAACTACACAACTCACGACTTAGAGTTAGGATCCGTGGTGTTCGCTTTAAAAATATGGAGGCACTATCTCTATGGAACCAAATGTACCATCTACACCGACCACAAAAGCCTCCAACACATTTTCGATCAAAAAGAGTTAAACATGCGACAGCGTCGTCGGCTCGAACTTTTGAATGACTATGAATGTGCCATCTAGTACCATCCAGGCAAGGCTAATGTAGTAGCTGACGCTCTCAGTAGGAAAGAGCATGAGAAGCCTCGACGAGTTCGGTCCTTACAACTTACGATACACTCTAACCTACCCGAACAAATTCGCAACGCTCAGTTGGAGGCAGTCAAACCCGAAAATCTGGAAGTTGAGAAATTACGCAAGATGGAACGTGATTGGGAAACCAAACCGGATGGAACTCGTTACTTTTTTAGTCGGATATGGGTGCCCCTCTATGGAAACTTGAGGGAACTCATAATGGACGAAGCTCACAAATCAAGGTACTCTGTTCATCCAGGATCGGATAAGATGTACCAAGATCTCAAAACAATTTACTGGTGGCCAAACATGAAGGCTGAAGTAGCCACTTACGTAGGCAAATGCCTAACCTGTGCCAAGGTCAAGGTAGAATACCAAAAGCCCTCAGGGCTACTGCAACAGCCTGAGATTCCCGTTTGGAAATGGGAACAAATCGCCATGGACTTTATTACAGGTCTACCTAAGACACCTAGTGGAAAAGATACAATTTGGGTGATTATCGACCGGCTAACCAAATCGGCTCACTTCTTAGCAATCAAGGAAACCGACAAGTTTGAACACCTTTGCAGTGCTGTACATGAAGGAAATAGTAGCCCGGCACGGAATGCCAATATCCATCATATCCGACCGTGATTCACGTTACTCCTCAGACTGATGGTCAAAGTGAACGTACCATTCAGACTCTCGAAGATATGCTTAAAGCGTGTGTAATCAAGTTTGGTAAGGGCTGGGAGAAGCATCTACCTTTGGTGGAGTTTTCCTATAACAACAATTATCACACGAGTATCCAAGCAGCACCATTCGAGGCTCTGTATGGACGAAAGTGTCGCTCGCCCGTTTGTTGGGCGGAAGTTGGTGATAGTCAAATCACTAGTCCAGAGTTAGTTCTTGAAGCAACTGAAAAGATAGTGCAAATTCGAAACCGTATGGCGGCAGCTCGGGATCGCCAAAAGAGCTATGCCGATCAGCGAGGCAAACCGTTAGCATTTCAAGTAGGCGATCGGGTCCTACTGAAGGTATCACCATGGAAGGGCGTGATTCGTTTTGGCAAAAGAGTTAAACTAAACCCGCGATATGTTGGTCCGTTTGAAATCACAAAGAAAATCGGTCAGGTAGCTTATGAGTTGAACCTTCCTGATGAGCTCAGTGGAGTTCACAACGTTTTTCATGTCTCAAATCTGAAGAAGTGTCTATCAGATGAAACATTAGCCGTTCCACTGGATGAGATTCATGTGGACAAACAATTACGGTTCATTGAAGAACCAATCGAAATTATAGACCGAGAGGTCAAAACACGGAGACATAGTAAAATACCAATTGTCAAGGTTCGTTGGAACTTAAAGCGTGGACCGGAGTACACATGGGAAAGAGAGGATCAAATGAAAGACAAATATCCTCACCTTTTTGCAACCGAACCACGAGAACCAAGTAACGCGAACTGAATTTTGGGGGCGAAATTCTTGTAACAGGGGGAGAATGTGACAACTCAGAAATCCTACAACAACTTTCAAACCCTTGCTCAACTTTCAAACTTTTACTCACTCAATTTTCGGGACGAAAATTCCTTCAACTTGGGGATAATGTGACATCTCGGAAAAATCAGGTATCGTTCTGATTCAATTCCCTGTATCTATTCGATTCTATATTTTTTTATTATATATATTAACCTCACGTCGCGAATAATTAACGTATTATATGTGTTTGTTTAAAAACCAAAACCTGAAAACCGAGCCCCGTTCCCTTGCGCAAACCAAGCCCAACCCGCCACCCCTTCCCCTTTGCGGCCCACTTCTCTTGCGGCCCAAATAAACCCAAACCGCCCCCCTATGCGACCCCTTATGTATACGTATACATGCATGTTTGTTTAGAAAACATTCACAAAAACCCTAGCCTTTGGTGTGTGGTGCGACGGCAGTGGAGAGCACCCCCCCTCTCGCGATCTCTCTCCCTCTCGCTACTCTCCTTCTCTCCCGCTATCCTCTCCCTAGTTCATCTTCACAAGGTGACTTGTTCTAGTAGTTGTTTTGGGTGAAAACCCTTGTATACGTGGCTGCGTTTTTTTATGTTTCGTGATGATCTTGTTCGTTATAATGTTTCACTTGATTATTAGAATGATATGCATGTATACATGAATGATGACTGCGTTTGTGTTGATGTTAGGATGTTACCTGCCTAGGGTTTGTGTGAATCTTGATGTACTAGATGATAATCGATACGTTAACCTGCTGTAAATCGATAAAACTAAGTGTTATGGTCGTTTAAACTTGTTCTAGTACGATAAAACTGAAAACAAAAAGCTGATTAACATTTACAGCCAACTTCGATTGGCTGTAAACCGACCATTATTTTTCTGAAGCCTAAAACGTGTATTTTTGAAAAATGCTTCAAATGGCGCTGGATTCATATTTTTCTGAGGTCATTTACTATTTTTAAATGATTATTTAGTGCAGCAGCTGAAGCTGCGTAATTTCTGCAAAATTTGTAGGTTGTTTATTGAGTCGTATCTCATAGTCTGTATGGGGTTAGTTCACGGAATTTTTACAGTAACTGGAGACGGGAGTTTCCGAAAATATCCCACTAGAATTCGTTAATCAGATGAACGATGATTTTTAAATGATTTTGCTCGTGGACTGCAGTCCGAAAGCGACGAATCTGACTGCAGCCTAGTAAATAAATTTTTGTAAATAATTGGTAAAGATTTAGGACTTGAAAATTTTGCATTAAATTCTACGGACTAATTGACACCTTCTGTAAAGTTATTGGAATTTTTGGAACAGGGGAACTATTTTATAAAAATTCCCGAAAACAGCCTAGTTTTGGGTCTACAAGTTAAGTCATGATAAGTTGCATATATGTGTGTTTAAATGTTGCATGTGCTACTTGTGAATGAATGAGCCGTTTATAATCAAGTTAGACCTTATTTGAAATTTCGGTGTGATATCTATGTGCATGTATATGCATGCGAAGTGTATACGAATCGTCAACGTAATTGCCTGAAACGAGTTAAGTTAATTGCATTAATGTATGTATATTTCTTGAACACGCTAATAATTAAGTGGTAATCATAATAGGACGTGATTGAACCACTTTGACTCTATTTTCGTAAAACTCTAACCGAACAATTTAAGGTGAGTTCACGGCCCCCTATTTCCGCAAATGTAGGGGGAGAAAACATGTACACGTTACAGTGATATATGGGTTGATTATATTACGGTACAGTAACGCCTTTCTATTTAGAGTTATGTTATACGGTTATGGTCACAAGGAAGCATATATCACTTACTAGTCCCCTTAACACTTACGATGCCGTTAGTATTGGATTATAGCGAGGAAGTTTTTAGTAGTACTACTGGGCCCGACAAGCCCCACTCGAAGTGGTCGCGCCAGTTAGACCGAACGTTGATGGTCACGAGTGTAGAATTTGCCTAACTTTTTAGCCATGGTCGGTGATAGACCTGGCACAACAGGGGCATCAACGTCAGCTTCGGATCGAACACTTTGTTAAAATGACCTAGGCTAGCTACCTAAACATATAACATGAACTGCTAAATTACTTAATATTAATCTGATTCGGGTTGGATCAGGGAAACTTATGAGACATTGGTTTGGGGTTGAACCAGTGGGGAAAAACTTATGATTAAAATTGTGAACTAAAACCTGTGAACTCACTCTTCATTAATTGTTGACACTTGTTCTCTTTTGCATGTTTTTCTCAGGTTGTTAAGGTATCACTTCCGCATAGGAGCACGGCACGAGCATGAAAAACTATTTCTTTTAAACGTTTTGCATTTTTATTTTTAAGTATTTGGTTTGGGCGTTTGTTTTGGCGCACACTTTATTTATATTTACTTACGCTTCCGCATTTATTAAACTGCATAGTTGGATTTGTTTAAACTTATATTTTTGCATATAGAGTCATTCTATATGACTAGTGTCTTGGATCTTGGTTTGTCACGCGCCTCGCGGTAAAACCCCGCAAGTGGATTTTTGAGGGTGTGACAGATTGGTATCAGAGCCACTGGTTATAGAGAATTAGGTTTGCATACACTAGTAAACCTACACTATAGCCACAAACTTGACACTAGTATGAAACTAACGCGAATGCTTAAATTTCATGCCTTATTTTATTTACTGTGTTTTGGTATGTGCTATGTCTTATTCTTTCGCTTTGACAGGCAAGTCTAACTCGCACGACTCATCTGACCCTAGTGAGGGACAAGGCGATGCCCCGCCTTCACCTATGACTCCCGTCTTCTCGGATTAGTGATTCAGTCGACTGAAATTTGAATGAAGAAGACGAAGTTAGTTAAGTTATAAGTTTATTTAAAATCAGTAATATGAACGGGTTAGACACACAGTCCAGCGGTGGACTGTGTGCAAAATATACACGCATGTCCCGAGTTCGATCCCTAATACACGCACTCCTTATGTAATAAAATGCCTTTTTGTTTAAAACTGAACCGGGTTAACTCCGTTAGTTGTTAAGTATAATAAAAACCGAGATAATAACCAGGTTAGACACACAGTCCAGCGGTGGACTGTGTGCAACACTAAGTCGCACGTCACGCGTTCGAAACCTGTTACTGGCACCGGTTTGTTGAATTAAAATGTTTTTGAAATTAAAAGAATTTTGGTTAAATCGAATTAGTATATAAATATAATTAAAAACAAGATTATTTCGGGTTAGACACGTAGCTCAGTTGGTAGAGCTGCGTGCACGCGTACGGGAGGTCTCGGGTTCGAGTCTCACCCAGCGCATCCTTGCACCCTGACTGAACCGGTCAACAAGTCAACAAGTCAACGGTCAACGGTCAACGCAAAATAAACAATTTTTTTTATATTTTTATTTATTTAATTTAATTTAAAAATCAATTAAAAGTACTTAAAAATAACATTTTTAAAGATAGAAAATAGCCTTAAACTCACAAAAATATATCTAAAAATTCCATTAAAATCCTTAATAAAATCCACTCATTTACTATATTTTTCCGTTATTATTTAGGTTAGTTATTTCTCGTTGTTCCGCTCATCCAATTCGTGCGCATCTCACCATCTCCAATCCAACGCACCCAATGTGAGTGAATCTTACAAATTCCCCGTTTTAATCACGTTTTGGGGTGTATCATGTGTCATGCTAAATATTATATTTAAATCATTGTGCATACATCATATCATGAACATGTGTATTCAGTTTGTTTCAACTGTTGTGTAGTTATTGTTAGATGTAATTTATTATTTTCAGTACATGCAATTTCATAGGCCGCCGCTCCCCATTACATTATGAGCGTTGAGCATGTTCCCCATTTCATTACGAGCGTGAACCCGGCGTGCCCACATACGATCGGCTCCGTTTGATTGAGCCTTGATCGCACAGACATTTTTATTTTCAGTACATGCAATACGATCGGCTCCGTTTGATTGAGCCTTGATCGCACAGACATTTTTATTTTCAGTACATGCAATACGATCGGCTCCGTTTGATTGAGCCTTGATCGCACAGTTTCATTTATGTTATTTACCGTATGATGTTGTTATGTTAATGTATGCTATCATGTTATGTGTTATGTATATGTTATGCTATTGCTACTGTTTGGTTATTTACATTTGCTCATTTATGATTATGCACAATTTTTCATTGATAAACTAACAAGAAAATCAATAACAAATGTTTATCTAACAAGGTTCACTCGCCAACTTATGTTGACCCAAAAACCCCCATTTTTACACATGATACAGGTGAACCAGCAGCAGCCAGAAACACATAGGATTGGACTAGAAGAATAAAATGATTTAGAGTTTGGGATTGTTATGTTTGGTTTTCTTTGTATTGTATGGACATGTTTGGATATTTGGAAATGTAACTTTGACTTTAATAAATATGAAACATACTAGTAAATATCATGAGCTTTGGTGATAACCCAATTATGCCCCGACTCTTATTCCGCTGCGGGTCGGGGTGTGACAGATTGGTATCAGAGCCATGACTATAGGGATATAGGCCATCATACGCGTTATGTGAAGTGTATTATAACCTTATTTAATTTGCATGAACATGAGTTAACACAAATTCACTTAATTAGTCACCAAGGGGTCCTCGGCTCAACTTATTTAATGTGTGAGTATTATTTGAAAAACCGTACAATAAAATTGTTGAATACAAGGGTTGACCAAACACATGAAACATACACTGATGGAATATCATATTGTAATAGGTTACCGTTAGCGGGTTACCTATTCTGTTTTCTTGGTTGGATTACCATACGCATTCTAAGGTGAGTTCGATACTTCTTTTACATACGCTTTCCTGGTAGGGAACTAAAGCGCTACGCTTTCTTGGAGGGAAACACTTATGCGAATTTTTATATTTTGTAATTCAATTATACACATGTTGACTAAACGCTACACATATCATGAAAGCCCTTACACACCTGAACTGTTAATATAGGCAATTAGCGAGGTAATCTTGAGTAGTACTACTTGGTTTGACAAACCCCACCCGGGCTAGTCGCGCTAGCACGACTGAAGGTCGAATGGGTGTATATTGCCGTTTGATATGAAGTGGTGGAAGGCACAAACTCATTTAGTAAACTTTTGTTCAATACGTTTAGTAACTAGTAACATGCTAGCTACCTAAGATATAATTGGAATTTACTTTATCTGCTACGTTTTTATTATTGTAGAAACTTGTGAACTCACCAACCTTGTGTTGACACTTTAAGCATGTTTGTTTTCAGGTCGCTAAGGTGCACATCACGACTAGGATGCATCATAGGTCGCATTGGTTTCATAAAAAATTTAGACTCAACTTTAGTTACATTAGTTATCTTCAATTTTATATTTTTTTATGCTTCTGCAACTCAAGTTTTTAAACAATATTTTCTCATGAATGAGCAAATAAAGAATTTTTTTTTAACTCATCTAGGGTTGTTTAATATGATTAATGACTGTGGTTCTGTTTTGTTACGTGCCTCGCGGTGAAAGTCCTTGGGGGTAATTTGAGGGTGTGACAAATGCTGACTCAATGACTGTGTTTTTCTGATGCGGTTTTGTTTTAAAGCTAAAATGAATATTAAAATCTACAGACTAATTTAATATACATAATAAATGATTACTCGACCAAATAGAAAAATGAAAGAATTACTATAGAATATACTTATTTATGTGGCCATTATTATCATTTATATAATATAATTTTCAAAATATATTTATTCCTTATTAGATTAGTTAATAATTGTTTGATGGACATAATTACCCTTCCTAACTAATCAAAGGTTTCCTCTGGTATATAACAGAGATAACTACAGAGGTAAATGGTTCCACACATTCACATTCACATTAACATCAGTCATGATATCATCCTCCCTACTCTCTCTCTCAACTCGTGTTCTTGAAAAACACATAACACCATCATAAATTATACACTCCAAACGGGAACTCGACCAAACAAATATGATGACATCTACTTCCCTCTCTATTGCAATTAATGGACTCTCTGTTGTAATCAATATCAATCTTTTATCATGTTTTCCATTACATGCATATAAAACTGATAACAAATCACATTTTGCTGGATTCGTAACCTTGGATTGTGAGCATGGTTATGTGAACTTCAGCCGTCAAAAATTGCATATCATACTTAGGATTAAAGTTTCCACTATTATAGTAAAAGGTTTGTGACTTGCCATGTGATCCTTTTCTTGTGGACTAATTTTTTTTTTGTTCTTGGTTTAACATACAAGGCTGAAGGCTTGAATTCGAACATGTAGGTTTCGATCTTGAATTTCTTCTAGTTTTAAGCATTATCTTATGTTTTATTTAGATGCATCTTGGAATTATATAAGGATCACCTAAAACTTGTACACAAAAAAAAAAAAAATCCAAAACCAGCAAAATTTCAGATATATGTTTGGCTATGAGAATGTGTATAAGATTAGTTATTAAAAGATTTTATAGGTTTGGGACACGTATGATATTATGTGATACTTTGATTACTTGCCGATTACATAAATCCGTTTACCTACATCATACCAAATATATTAATACGTTATATAAGATGAGAAAAAGTAAATTGAATAGTATGATGAAGCATAAAAATGAATTATAAAAAATATGTTTGTTAGAGCATTCACATACATTCCATCAAATGGTGTGAGTGGAGTTTTTATAATATAAAGAGTATAAAAATGATTGTAAGTAGAAGAGATAGAAAATATTATTATTCATCTGTATATTTGAGGGAATACGATGGAGAGGGTGAAACCCGAGCTTTAAAGTGCTTATTTAGTGAGTTTTGTACGCGTTTTATGTGTTTACTTGCCTTGAATGTTAAGCACGTAAATCGTTGTTTTGAAGGTTAAGCACGTAAATCGGTGAAGTTAAAGTGGTTAAAGATGAAGTAGAACGCGTTGGAATGGTCATTGCAGCTTTTGGTTTGGATGCGGAACGTGTTCGGTTGATGAAACGGCTTGAGAGTGCAAGGTACTCCAAAGAATGAAGTCTAGGGACTATTTGGTGCTTAAATGAAAGTTGGATGATTGTCAAATGTGCAAGAATTATAAAGAAATAAGGTTCAGGGGCCTAAGTGGAATTATGTGAAAGTGTTGTTATGTGAGAAAAAAGAACTGCAGGTCGCGACCGTAACTTACGGTCAGAGGAGGACCGTAAGTTACGGTCATGTGTGCATGTGATATGGTTAATAGAAAGTGGGAACTGTAACCTACGGTTCCTTGACCGTAACCGTAGGTACGGCCAGGTTATTAAGTGAAACAGAAACTCCAGACCGTAGGCTACGGTCTGGGACCGTAGCTTACGGTACGATCTGACGGATAGAAAAAAACTTATGGTCGACTTCTAGGGTGTATATTAATTAGGGTTTGAAAAAGTTTTAATCATTACCTCTTCTTTAACAACGAAGTTTGGCACTCCGAGGGCACCAAGTTCAAGGTTTTTCACCTCCGATTATCAAATCTCGCATCCAACTACCGAATCAATCATGAATTCTTCATCCAGTCAAGCTTTCGGTGATTTCATTGGTGAGATGAGCGGCTAAACTCTTATGGTTTAGCCGCTCATCTCGGTTGTATAATCTTCAATAGCTTGGGAAACGGTTGAAATCATGATCTATGCGGTTAATTCGGTAAGAAGGATGATGGTTGCAGATGAAAAGTGCTCAAAATTGAGTCTTTGATCTCCCAAATTCGTCCCCAAAGTGAATTAATTAGATTAGGGTTGAAAAACCCTTTTTATATGTCCAAAATATCATATTTCGCACTGATGACTCCTACCGTAACCTACGGTCTTAGACCGTAGGTTACGGTGGTGACTTGCTGTTCTGTTGTGCGCTGGACCGTAGCTTATGGTCTGAGACCGTAGCTTTATGGTTGGCAGATTCCTTCCAAAACTGTTTTCTTCATAACTTCTTCGTTTTAGCTCCGTTTTATGCACTGTTTTCGCCCACGTCTTCGTAATTCAACCCTCTATCATTCCATCTCTTAAGATCTTTAATTCTAATCCATTTGTTTTCCTCAAAACACATCCAATCTTCGTGTTTAACATTCAAAACACAAATTTCTCGTAGTTATTCAATTCTTCACGTATAAACGATCAAATTGCATAAGATTAGACATTAAACATCTGTAAATCATATTCCTAAACCCATCCATCAGATATTGTTCACCCACTATAACTTTTTAATATATTTTGAAAGTGGTTGTGAGTGAAGCAGAGACGATGTAATGATAAAGGTATAAAAATCATATTTATTGAAATAAGAGAGAAAACATTTGTGTTTTAGTGTAATTTACGGTGAAATATGATGGAATGGATACGAATGCTCTTAGAAATGTAGTTGAGTATTTAATATTTGAAGTTGCTTAGAAATGTAGTAGAGTATTTAATATTTGAAGTTGGTCTTGTAGTTTATTAAGACCAAGTTTCAAGTAATGCCGCAACAAATATCTCAAAGGGTAATCTTCACCCACGTAAATTCATCAACATGATTACCTGATTCCTGTGAATATACCCATGAACTTGATCGCGGTAACCAGTGGTGGACCCAAGATTTTTTTTCACTGGGGTCCCATTTTCGGTGTTAAAATTTTTTTACAACTAAATGTTAGAATTTTCGGATTGGTTGTCGTTTAGGGCGGGGCGGGGCAAGAAACATAATAATATATAATATCAGAAAAACTATGTGATCATACTCATTAGAAAAACACACAATAAAAAAAGATGTCATTGAAATGAAAAAAGAACATTACAAATATTTAAAGTTGTTCTTACAAAATCAAACGGATTTAACTCAGCCAATCTTAAAAAAAAATTCAACATTGGATGCACAAAAAACGTTCACCAAACTTTGTGTTTGCATATTTAACACTGTGGACGATGCAATAAATATTAGTATTTATATACGATATATTAATAACACAAGGTTATAATAATAACATTAATAAGGAATAACTAATATTGTATGTTGTTCCCAATAATGTCAGCCATGATGGCTGCAGTTAATCCTCCTAGAATTATTCAAAAATGAAGTGGTTGCTAAAAATGAAACAAAAGACGCTACAGAAAAGGATTGAACTTGAGACCTATTTGTTTGGTGAGAAGAGATTTACCACAACATCAACTTTCCTTTTAATGCTATGGGGTCCAATGAATTATTTTTATAGGATCCTTAAAAAAATTAACATACCGGTTTTATAATTTTTAAGAAAACATTGCCCGATCTATCCTACGTGGGTCCGCCCCTGGCGGTAACGTGTTACATGTACCCGTTACAATCAAAGATGATAGTAACATAACCAAAACCCTTTTCACCGTCTGACCTAATCCCTGTACTACACTTTCTTTCACACACGCGTTATCTTAAACAAATATCTAGCTATGATATTTTGATGTTAAAAAAAAGTAGTAGCCGTAAAGGTGATTTGGAATATTGTATATTCTATAATAATCTAAGACGAAATCATCAAATCCTTAACCCTATTAATCTTTTTAAAAATATAAAAAAGGTAATTCTTTTTGCCGCACTCGGTAGCGGCAACACGGTTTCACAGTTTGCTGTTAAAACAAAAGGTGATGCATCCGTACAAATAACACAGTGTTGTGAGATGGGGCCACGCCCGCAACTTTTCATTCATCGTCCCCCTTGGTGGCGTGTAACACAAAATCAACTAACACACTCAAACCCCATACCTACCAACTTTCACTTTTCTAGTAATGGAATATAACCTTTTCTAAATGCGTTACAAGTTTAGTGGTATTCCTGTAATGACGGAAAAGACAACTATTTGAATGATTTGGATCAACCAAGTTTGGATTATAAATCCATTCAATCCACTTAAACCCAAGTTTCTACTACTATTTGAAATCCAAAGAAACAAAAACATTTTAAGGCTATTTTGTATAACCACCTACAGTTAGATAGATAAAGTAAATTAGTGAGCGTTTATTACGCTACATATTTGATGAAGATAGGGTTGTTTACGAGCCGTTGCTATCCGAGCTAGCGGTAAGCTCGGGCTTGGCTCGATTATAATCTGGGCTGGCTTCGCTCGAATTTGAAACCGAGCTGGAAATTTAAGCTTGAGCTTGGCTTGGTTTTTAACCGGGCTCGCTCGACTCTGCTTGGTTTTGGCTCGAATTTCAAAAAAATTAATAGATAACTTTTAAAATTTAATATTCTAAAATATATTTCTTCCTAAATAAAAATTATCAAGCCAAAATCAAGTTATACCATCCACCTAAATACTCGCCAAAAAAATAACCAATATTTTTATAATATATTATATGTATATAAAAATAAATATATTAAAGGCAAAATAATCTGAGCCAAACCGAGCCAATTTGGCTCGTTACAAACTGATCTGAGCTAGGCTCACTTTCTAACTGAGGCTCGGCTCAATTTCAAACCGAGCTATATCGAGCGAGCTTTTTCCGAGGTAAATCCAAGCGAGCTCCGAGCCACGAGCTTTTTAGACAGCCCTAGATGAAGATGGCACCGTTATGATTTCTTCGAAAGACCCATATTGTACCTTGTATCACCACATTAAAATGCAGGAATTCTAGCAAAGATATTTGGTGATACTAATTAGTAGGGTGCAAACGAGCTGTAGTCAAGCCTGAGCTCGATTCTATTCGAACTTTGTTTTTAAACTCGAGCTGAGCTCGTAAGTAGTTTTTCAAAATCGAACATGGATGGGTTTACTATTAATTAGTTAATATGTATTAATTATAGATATTATTTTATATATAATTTAGTTGAGCTCGTAAGTCATAAGTTATTTCCAAACTCAATCACAAACACCCTCCACCTATGAAATAGCTTACCATCTTGATAATATCTTCTAAAATCGATCCAAAAATAATTTGGCAACCCTGTAGTCGAGCCATGTTAGAACACGAACATAACGACATTTTCAGTTACAACCCGAGACAGTTGCAAGACTTTCAACCACATCAAAATTCCTCATACCCAAATAATATTATCGGTTTCTTTAGGCGGTTAAAAAAATTAGCGTTACATATTCAAATATTATCCGCATACAAAAATGAGAAAGAGAATACCTATCTCTCTGAATCTGAGCAAGCAAAAGCAACCCACCTTGAATATCATCAAAAAAATGTGAAGACACTCCATGGTTAGGATAAGAAAGAAAAGGTGATACTGCCTTAAACCGGATCTCCATGCCTTGAAACCACGCTGAAGCTTAAATTGATGTGTCGATTGTCATTAATTAAAATGGAAGGTTTGGGAGAATCCAGACAATCGCGAATCCATCTCCAAATCTTAACAAACCCCATGAACACTGTCATTTTTTCCATATATTCCTAGTTAATACTATCATAAGTTTTCTCGAAATCAATCTTTTAAACAATGATATTCTTCTTCTTCTTGTACCAATTAACAATCTCATAATAATCAAAAGACCATCCAGAATCTGATAAACCTTAATAAAAAAACAGATTGTTCTACACTAACCATACTGTCCACTACTGTAGCCAATTGATTAGCTAAAATCTTCTCAATAATCTTATATTACAACCCAATTAATCTAATCTGGCAAAAATCCTTGACTAACAATGGACTACCAACCTTAGGAATTAATGTTATGAAAGAAGAGTTGCTACCCTTAGGAATCACCAAATAATATAAAATTCCTTAACATAAATGAAAATATCATCAGATAAAGTATCCCAATATTGTTTAAGAGAAGCAAAGAGAATCTGTTAGGACCCGGAGATTTATGGCTTCACATAACCAAACCACCTCCTAATTCTCTTGCATAGAAAATTCAGCTTCCATACCAAAGTCTGCTCTACTTTACCTATGATTTTTTAGCCAACTCTAAAATATTATCCCTCTTGAGCTCCGCAATCGTCATCATAATCGATCTTTTTTCCTACTTAGTTGAAGAGGAAACTCCTCCATTGTGCACCTTATGGTCACAATTCACCAACTCCAACATAGTGTTTTAAATATCATCCTCCTTAAAATGCCTTAACAAGTTTGAATTTTTCACTTCTTGTTTGAAAGTCTTCAGTTTCTTCTTGAAATGGATAAATCTATCCTTAGACCAAAACAAGTGTAATCATTCCAAACCTTAATAACAACACAAGAATAACCATCAGTGTCCATCCATGAGTTAAAGAACCTGAACAACTCATTGCAAAAATCCTCGGATTTATTGAAAAAGGATTGGAAAATGATCCAAGAAAGTTCTTTCAAGAGCCACTACCTAAATAGAAGGAAATATATCCATAACATCTTGAAACTAAAAATCTATGAATTTGCATATATTTTATGAATTAACCCCTGAGTAAAATTAAAACCTCCCATAGGCACATCATACTAACCTGGAAGAATTATACAATCTTTAAAAAATGTGTTGGCCTTAATTGCTTGATCAATGTTTGATTAGAAGATACGGGTCAAAAGTGTATATAGTTAAAGTTAGTTTAGATGGCGGTTACAAAGTACATGGACTAAATGTGGCAAACCAGAAGATGATAACCACCACCCCAAGGGTTGCGAAACCCTTGGATCGCACCTGTTGGATCGTTGGCTTCAAGAGAAAAAGGAAAAGGCACATCAGTTTGAACTTATGGACAAGAATCAACATACCTCTTCATATTCAATTACAACCACAAGATCCTAGAGCGCGAGTATTTGTGAAAGGACACGTCTCTACACTCACACCCATTGAAGTCTATAAATAGATTAGGTTTTAAGTTTGTATCTTGTACCTTGAAACAATCAGATTCAATTTTACAGTTTATTAATACAATTGTGTATTAGGGTTTATCCCTTTCTTCTTGTTCTTTGTTCGGTTGTTATTTTGTTCTTGATTGATGGGTTGAATTCATGGTCTCCTAGGATATATATTGGTACCAGAGCCAAGGCTCAACGAATCAAGATCAAGGATTTAATTCTTCAATCAAGGCAAGGGTTTGGCGATTCGGAAGAATCGTCTGAGGGAAGACAGGAAATCATCGGCGAACCGATCATATTGGTGAGGGTCTGAATGGAGGAAAGAGCGGCGGGAGGTGGAAAAGTTAAAGAGTACGCGAGGGGAAGCCATCCTTCGTTCGTGGAAATCACCAATTAACAAGTTTCCCAAGAAGTTGATCCTGGATTTGCATATAGTTAAGACATTGGGTTCAGAGGTTGCCTAAGAAGGAGAAAAAGATACAGGGAAGGAAGGGAGGATAACATCACAAAGGTCAATCGCAAGAAATGGTGTATGACACTGGATTATAGTTTGCCCACAAGAAGCATTCAATGTTCAAGACTCAAACTTGGATCAACAATTAGGGGGGTGAATGTTGGCCTTAATTGCTTGATCAAAGTTTGATTTGAAGATAGGGTCAAACGTGTATATATTAAAGTTAGTTTAGATGGCGGTTACAAAGTACAGGGACTAAAGGTGGCAAACACCCCAAGGGTTGCGAAACCCCTTGGGTCGCACTTGTTGGATCGTCGCTTCAAGGGAAAAAGGAAGAGACACGTCGGTTTGAACTTGTGGAGAAGAATCAACATACCTCTTCAAATTCAATTACAACAACAAGATCCTAGAGACGCGACTATTCGTGAAAGGACACTTCTCTACACTCACACCAATTGAAGTCTATAAATAATTAGGTTTTCAGTTTGTATCTTGTACCTTGAAACAATCAGATTCAATTGTTCAGTTTATTAATACAATTGTGTATTAGGGTTTATCCCTTTCTTCTTGTTCTTTGTTCGATTGTTATTTTGTTCTTGATTGATGGGTTGAATTCATGGTCTCCTTGGATCTATAAACTGAGCATTGATGTGAGAAAAAAATAGTCCACAACCTTTACGAACCCACTCTGAGAACATTAAAATATCCAAAAAGGCACATACGAATCCATTGTTATTTAACTTTAAAATGTACTGGAAAGTGATCAAAATTTAATTTGATAGATTTTGAAACCAACATGCATGTTGGTTGGGTTAGATTAATCTAACATAGTTCAAATCAACGCTAAGGTATTTTTATATTTTCATATGGATGCCTATAACTTAATATGAACTTTTAAATTTGAATCATCAATTAGGTGCATTGATTATTGAATTTGCTCAAGGAAGCACAATAGTCGAATTGGATTGAATTTTTAGGTAGATAAATGTAATCAGAGACAAAGACTTGAAATTTGAAAGTCTGATAGTTAAGATTATCATCCAACTACTGATTTTTAGTTGATGGTTGTGGTTTTCGCATTAAAGATTTGGAGGCGTTTTTATTTGGTATAACGTGTACGATCTACACAGATTACAAAATCCTCAAATATTGTTTTGATCAAAAACTTGAATAGGGTATTAATGAAGTGCTTAGATGGTTAAGTATTATAAATCGCGAAATTCTCTATAACCCCAATAAGACTAATGCGTTGTTGTTTCGCTCAGCCAAATGACTAAGTTATTTTATTCACAAGGAACTCATTAGGATTATGATGATATCCAAGAGATACATAATCATCAAAGCTGCTTAAATGGAAGATCTGAAGGACGAGAATTTGAAATAGGAAAATTCATTATTAAGTGATCAAATGATCTTGATAAAAAAACACATGAAGTAAAGACTTGATTTGGTTAGATCTGGATTTCAGACACTTGTATGAACTTTTACTTCTAGACGAAGCACATAAATAGGTATATTCTATTCACTCGAGTGCTACCAAAATCCGTATCATGACTTAAAGTTCGGCTATTGTTGGCTAAATATGAAGCATGATATGATAAACTATGTTAAAAAGTACTAACTTGTTTAATTACAAGTGAATCGCCGAGCTCAAAATCCATATGAAAAGATACTTCTCGAAATCTTAATGAATAAATGTGAGCATGTGACTATAGATCTAGCGAGGAAATTGCCAAAAATGGCAAGGGGTTTTAGTGCTATACGAGTGATTTTCATTTGATTAACGAAAATGCTCATTTTCACTAATCTGGGAGAGATGTTTCATTAGCAAGAATGGCGCGTTCGCAAGCACTCACACATATATATAGATAGTTAAGATTAAAAATGTGACAATTTCTAAATAATTGAAAGTGAGTAACCACTTGAAGGGTAAATGGGGAAATCGTACATAGTGTTGACTTTTTCCGTTCCGTATTAGTTTCACCATTGCTTTAAAACCGAATAACTTTGGTATGCTTCTTTAATTTAAAAATAATTACACTAAAAATCTAAAAATAATTACACCAAAAATTAAAGAATTTATTTTCTTTAATATGAGTAAATGATTGTTAAAAAGTCAATTTTAACTTTAAAAATAGATGTGTATAAATTAACTCTAAAATAAGCTATAATCGATTTATAACTTTTTTATTAATCTTCATAATTTGTGTGCTTCGTCATTGTAGTCTAATTATATGCATATTTGTGTATTGCATTCGTGTTAACACTTTGAGTTCCATTGCCTTATCTTGTGTGGCCATATTTCTTTTAGATACTAATTAATTGGGTGGCCATAAATGAAATGGAAGCCACTAGGATTTTTTAGAAAGAAAATCTCCTTTAGAAGCACCTCTATTTTACGTGCCCACTAAAATGAACAAAACCACCAACAAAGACATGCTCTTTGATGAGATCCGCTAAAAAAGTGTAAGAGGAAACAAACCGCACATTAGATATTTTCGAATAAAATCCTATTGACCAGCTGCTACAGGATATATGAAAAATGAAAATAAACCATTAGAATTAATTGAAGCTAGAAATCTAATTAAGGGTATGTTTGGTAAATATAGCTGGTGGTTGAAAGTTGGTGGCTGGTGGTTGAAAGCTGGTAGCTGTTATTGTAGCTGGTAACTGATAGCTGTAGCTTTATATATATATATATATATATATATATATATATATATATATATATATATATATATATATATAATATATATATATATATATATTTAGGTATTTGATAGAGTAGCTGGAACTTTTAATAAAATGTATAAAATGACCAAAATAGACATAAGTAAAAAAAACATAATACTAAAATAGAGGTTAAAATAGTCATTTTTCCATTAAGCTTGTAGCTCCTTCTAAACGCTACTAGTAGGAGCGTTCAATCAAAAGCTTCAAACTCCTTCAACCAAAGAAAACTTTTTATTGAGTACGAACTTTTTCTTAAAAGCTTAAAGCGTCTAAAAGCTCCATGCCAAACATACCCTAAATACGTAGTCTAGAACTCATCTAAGGGAGGGAGGGGTGGTAATCATCAATCACTTACTCACAACTTTCAATCAAGTTCCGCCATGTCATCAACCATTATTCCATCACTCACAACCTCTTTTAGTGGAAACGCCCATAACTCATAACACCCAACAATAAACCATCACATCCCCTCATATATCCCCTCACATGCTTCGATTTTTGAAAAGTTTAACGCGTAAAAAATGTAACGCGTGGGGAAGTTGACGCGTGATGTTTGGGGGTGGCGGTGGTCTTTTGCATATTATCACGCGTTGTCTAATTCCATCACAGGCTAAAAGCCCTCCACCCCGGGTCCCCTAACGGAACTAAAAGCAATGTTAACTTAGACACAGTGGATCGCATAAGATGACACAATATCAAACAAAATATAACACAATGCCGAAAAAAATAACACAATGTCAAGGAAAAAAGACACAATATGAGTCGCAAAAAAGACAAAATGACGCAAATATAGAAAAAACACAATAATAAATAAAAGACACAATGGTAATAAACAAAAGAGAAAACTTCCGTTTTGCTCCCTGTGGTATGGCCGTTTTAATGGTTTTGCCCCAAACCTAGAGGTGTACAAAACGGTTTTTTTTTGAAAACCGGTTTCGGTTAAAAACCGAACCGGTTTTTTTTTGCTGAACAAGAACCGTTACTGAGAAACCGGTTACGGTTATAAACCGTTTTTTTATTCAAAAACCATAACCGGTTAGAACCGGTTAGTAATCGGTTTACAAAAAAAACGGTTTTTTTAATTGAACAAAATAACCGGTTATAAAAGCCGGTTAATAAACCGGTTGAAAAAAAAACCGGTAAAAAAACCGGTTCTGCAGTTTTTTTCACAGAATGCATTTTTTTGCTGTTTTTGCTGTTTTTCTACACTTTTGAGGTTGAAATGCTGTTTTTTATATGTAATATTAAAAAAAAATATAAAACGGTTAAAATATAATAATACGATTAAGTCTTGGAACTAACTCTTACATAACAATGAAAATACGAACGCTAAATGTTACAAAAGAAATACGTAAAGTTAAAATATTAATCCGCAAGAACTTCCACTAATATATTTTTTTTAGTTGGACTATAATATATCTTGATGAGCCTGGTTTAATCTTCTTCGCCCGAACCCGAACTCGAACTATTGTGTAGAAATTCATCTAGTTCGGCTTCTTCCTCGGTCATTGGGGTTGTTAATTCGGCTACAACCTCGTCCTCGTACACTTCGCCTTCGTAATCTAATTCTCCCTCGAGTGAGCGTATGTGTAGACATCTCTCCGCCGCATCCAAGTAGTCTTTCAAGCAAATTGACATCTCAACCGCCTTTGGTGTTAGCTTTGCCCTCCGTATAGAAATCACCCTACCACTTATAGAAAAACACTTTCCGAAGCTATGGTTGAAGCTTGGACCGTTAGTAAATCTCGGGCCATTGTGGCTAGGATCGGAAATTGATCTTCCTTTCCTTTCCACCAACCCAACAAATCAAAATTTTTAAATTCTTATGAAGTAATTGTTTGTAGAAAGTTCGACCCACCATACCGACCGAGTTCGCTACCACTAGTGTTACCATGTTGCATTTGACTCGACCCATCTAACAAATTGTTATAAACATACAAATCTTCATCCTCGATACTTGATGAACCTTCACTGAAAGCTGTATTTCTCATTGAATCGTGAATGTGTGACGAGGTTTGACCATATTTTGTTACATAAACATCAAACATTTTTTAAAGTTGTTCGTTAAAACGAATTTTTGCGGCTTCGCCAAAGTTTGGTTCGTCATCGGTGTTTAAATCCAACTCGTTTGTAATTTTTAAAATCAAAGACCCGGTTCCAAAAATATTAAAGCAAGGGTTTAAAGCTGCGGCACAAGTGAAAACCGCGGGTAGTTCTTTAAAATATTTTCTTAGTTTTTCCTTCATCGTAGCTACCATATCACAATATGGTCTACCCTTCCCCGACAACTCGTTTAATCTCCTATACATTTTAAACAAATTGTGAAGTACCAATGAACTAGTTGGATAGTAAACTTCCGATAAAGTCTTTGTTGACGTTTTGAAAACTTGAAGCAATTGTGTAACCGTTTCAATAAGACCCCAATTCGATTGGTGGTAAGACGAAACCTTTCCACGACTCGACAAAAGGTTATGAATGATATTAAACTTTCTTTTGCAAAATTGCATTTTCAAACATGGTGCAAGTCGAGTTCCATCGATGAGCGACGTCCCAATTGGGTCCTAAGCATAATCGACCCGTTTCCTTACACATTTTAATATATTTTGAATGTCTATGCGTGTGACCAATATATGACGTAACATTTTTTTGAAAGCTTCTTTTTGAGTTTCAATAACCTTCAAGACATCTTGAACGGCTAAATTTATGATGTGTGCGACACATCGACTATGGAAAAAAATACCCTCACAAATTGGATTGTATTTTAATCTTAAATGCGTTACCGAAAGCGTATTGTTTGAGGCGTTATCGAAAGCTATTGAAAAAATCTTGTTTTCCAATTTGCACGTTTTAATGCATTTGTTGATTGCTTTATATATAGATTCATCGGTGTGGGGGTAATCAAATAGTTTAAACAAAATCGTGCGTTTCATCATTTTCCACGTCGCCGATTCAATCCAATGGGCGGTGACACAAATATACGAGTCGGGTGAACCGTGCGGTGCGGACCAAACATCGCTAGTCAAGTTAACACCGGTTTCTAATTTTTCAAAATAAGAGATTAATTCTTGTTTAGCATTTTCCACAATCTTAAACAATCTCTCCTAAGAGTAGCACGACTTACATGGGTATATCGTGGTTGGAGAGTTCTTTGAACCATCTTTGTGTAGCGTTGGTTGTCGAAATGGTTGAACGGCAAAGTTTCTTGGATTACAAACTTCGCCATTTCCACTCTAGTCACATCCAAATTGTACGTGAACAAGCTAGCGCCTTCACTCCCCATTGAAGCTTGACCACTAGTGTGTTGTTGTCTCAACGACTTGCAAAATGGTTTTTCAACGTGTTGTCTCAAGGTGGTGTTTGCCCCTACGGCATAAAAACCATTACAATGATGACAACGTGCTTTTTTCGTCCCGTTCGCCATCTCGCACAAATCGAAATGTGACCAAACTTCAGGGTCGTGCTTCGTTGGAAGTATACGAACAACCGTTTCGGTTGTACACTCGCCAACATTGACCGAATCATGAGCACTAGAGCTTGCCATGCTTTTTGTAAGAGTTACCGAACAAGAAAGTGAGCGTAAGTGAGCGTTTTTAAGAGATTTAGGATATTAGAGAATGGTGTGATTCAACCAAAACACCCACCACCTTTTTATACTACTTTGGAGCTGCATTTTAGCCCAAAAAAAAAAACGGCTACTTTGAGGTCCTAACGGTCATATGACCGTTTTTCTGATCCGGGCACAAATAACCGGTTTTTATAACTTTTTATTACCGTTACCGGTTAACCGGTTTTTATAACAGGTTTTTTAATAAACGTAACCGGTTAACCGGTTTTTTAATCGTAACCGGTTTTTGTAATAACCGGTTTTTTTTCGGTTTTACCTTTAACCAGTTTTACAACCGGTTTTTTTTATAACCGGTTTCTAAACCGAACCGGCAACCAAATTATGCAACCGATTAATAACCGGTCAAACCGGTTATAACAACTAAAAAAAACCGGTTTTAAAAATAACCGGTTTCGGTTTTTTTTTCGGTTTCAGTTGCGTAATCAGTTTTTTTGTACACCTCTACCCAAACCTTTAAAAATAGCAATTTTACTCCCCGATGTTTTGATTTTGTCTCCAGTTTGCTCCAAGGCGCTAACTCAGTTAAAACATTCAGTTGAAAGTAAGGGTATTTTAGTAACTTTATCTATGAGTTTTAATTACCTATTACTAATTACTAATTCCTAAAAGAGTTAACTAATAAAAATAAAAAATTAAAATCATTGCTCTTTATTCATATATGTACAGACATATCAAACATCACACACTTTTTATCATCATCAGCTCTCACCTTCAATATCATCATCAGCTCTCACCTTCAAACATCACCCACAACCACCATTACCGTCACCATAATCCGCCGCCGCCATAACCACCACAACTATCTCTCTCTCACACACACACACTCCAATCTGATTATCTTTTTCTCTCTCTACACTCTCTCTGTCTTTTTCATCACCAACAACCACCTCACAACCACCGTGTGCAGCGCCCCACCCGACCACCACCTCGAACCTGCTCCATTAAGGGGAGATCGGCGGAGTGATGGACGAATCGTTGGTCAGCGGCGGCGGATGATGGACGGAAGTCACCGGCGCCGGAGATTCCTTTGGTGTGTCGGTCTTTCCTTTGCTGTGCCAGATCTACATATATATACCCCTTCCCGCCGCCGTCGTGGATCTAGATGAACAGATCCAGATCAGATCCGAAGATAACCAGATCTGAAAATCACCCCTTGCAACTCCGGCCACCGAAAAAGAGAAGCCAAGCAACGAGAGGGCAAATCAGCGATGAGTTAGGGCAAATCGACTGGTGGTTGTTTAGCGGCTGCAAACGGTCTACGTTTCGGATATGATGGTGGCGGCGGCGGTAGTTGGTCGGAGGTTTTGGTGGTATAAGAGGTTGGAGGATGACAATGGAAATTGTTGTGGTGGTAGTCTGGTAGACGTTCAGATGAGGGTGTATATACATACATTATTATATCTATAATGTCTAATATATATTAATAAATAATAATTAATTTATATTTTTATATATTTATAATAATAATATAATAATAATATAATAATAATAATAATAATAATAATAATAATGTATATTAGTTCAAAAATGGATTTAAGGAATTAATAATAAATAAATAAATCCTTATATCTAAAATTACTGAAATACCCTTACTTTCAACTGAATGTTTTAACTGAGTTAGCGCCTTGGAGCAAATTGGAGACAAAATCAAAACATCAGGGAGTAAAATGGTTATTTTTAAAGGTTTGGGGCAAAACCATTAAAACGACCATACCACAGGGAGGAAAACAGAAGTTTTCTCTAAACAAAAATTCAAAAATCTACAACCTATAAATCTAAAAGTGAAAACCTGAAATCTTACATCGTGGAGTTCGATGAGACGGTTCCAATGCCGCTTAAATGAGGTCAATCAGAGTCCATTTAATATCTTTTGTATGACTTCTTATTTTTAGAAGCCTTTGTATTTGATCTAAACCGTTAACATGGTTCAAAATATCTTTGAAGAGTGAAGACATGACATTTTACACCATAAAATCTTTTTATAAAAAGCCGTAAAACATAACATTACAAATAAAATATCAAATCATGAATTTACGTAAGATGTAACACGTTAACCAAACCTTTTGACTAGTCACGCGGTTGGTCCCATGTATTCCAGTTGGCTAGGCTTATATGGTTAAAATAAAATAAGACTAACACTTAAAGTATAAGACACAATAAAATTAGGCAAAACTTAAATGGGTATAATGTAAAATATTTTTGTATTTTATGATTTCTTTGTGTAATTAATTATCACTACAAGAAAGCAAGCATTAGGGTCATTTCTTTGTGTACATATATGTCTCAAGACCAAGAAATACTATTACATAAATACTATACACTTCGATGTGAAAGATATTGCCACAATTCATGATAAAGAGTCACAGCTAGTTACATATTTTTAATAGAAAATATTATATTTTTTTTCAATTTTGGTCGAAGCATGATTATATCCGCTATAATCGTCATTTGTGACATTTAAATTTATGCTCTAAAAAGTGTAAAACTTACTTTTATGTTACCGTCAAATACTTAGTAGCGACTCTCTCTCTATCTCACTTTTTCAATGCATTCCTTCACGCCCGTTAAAAACTTGGTGAAAGCTTCCATGGCGTCATGTCCTGAGGCGTAAAGCCGTGCAATGATGCTTCATTAATGCTACATTAACTATTCCATAACTACCAAATACATGTATACATGTGTCAATTAGTGACTACAATGTTGATCCACATTTGATATTGTTGACTTGTAAAATTACGATGATCTGTAACTGAGGTAGCGTAATCTTCTGTTTTAGACTTAGCCATATTTCAAAGAATCCAAATTCAGTTAACTTTTTTTGTATAAACATGTATCTCACATATGTTAACTTGGACTCTTTTGATGTATTTTCAAAATCGATTACACTAAAACATATTTACAATATCAACAAAGTCAAAAACCAACGGGTGCATTTATACATAAAATCTCATGGTACATTACACATAAAAATTATAAATCAACTTTAACTTTTAGTTTTTGATATAAGATTTTCTTGAGTTTTCTTAACTCGAGTGAATTTTTTTTCTATTCCTCCCCATACTACATATATACATACATACATACATATATATATATATATGTATATATATATAGGGATCTTAAGAGAAGTCCACCCTATTTGAGAATCTTGAGAAGCATTCTGGACCACACATTTTTCTAAGCTTTTCGTAATACACATATGTATAGTTTGAAATTGACTATATACATATATGTATATGAATTATACGCATACGTATATAGTCAATTTTAAACTATACATATGTGTATATTACGAACAACTTTGGAAAAATGTATGGTCCAGATTACTTCTCAAGTTTCTCAATTAGCTAGTGCTTCATATATATATATATATATATATATATATAATATATAAGGTGTAGGATCCTAGGGGAAGGTTCATTTGAGAATAAATTTAATGTGAGAAGAAAATGACATATTGGTAAAATACTAATTCAATTATAACTCATCTCATTAATTTTTCTCTTTTTATTTAATTAGTCAGCTAATCACTAATTATCCTACATATAATCTACAAAACTTACACATATCAAAATTTTTCTACATATACCCTACACATTATAAAATGTTATCATCACACGTCGAAATGTATCCTACACACCTCGAAATATATCATACACAACTCATAATTATCCTACACACCTAGTAATTTATTCTACACTTTAATTAAGTTGTTTTTTAATTTGAAAAAAAATATATTTTGAAAAAAGGAGTTACAAATTTAATTTACAAGAATACAAATTAATGATATATGTACGTTTACCAATATACCTTTATATTAAATTTAAATGCAAATATTAAATGAAGTAAAATGAAGTATTCTTATTGGTTAAAACTTCTTCTTTTTTCTTGTTACAAAAAAATTCTTCTCATTTAAACCCTGCACTAGGATCTGTAATGTATAACTTTAATTGTTACATAAACCCAAATTTATTTATAAAATCTAAACAAACCTTAAGGAGCTAGTTTGTGTAATTTATATTTATTAAGAAAACCACCAAAACAAACCTTAAGCAGGTAGTTTGTATTATTTATATATATAATTGTAAGTGAGCATGAATTGTATATTTTTTTAAGAAATTGTTTGATTTTTAAATAACATTATATTCCTCATTTTATTTGATTTTATTCCTAATAACTTAGCTTTTTTGTTTTTCTTCAACGTTACGATATAAATTTTACTGAAAATGGATACTATGTCGTCATAACAGATGAATCGAAACCAACCAAACAACATCTTTATTGACACAAGTCATTTATTTTTATTGGTATGTTATTTATTTTTATGGTTTTGATTTCGATAGACTAAGAGCGTATCACTATCTTACCGTACTGATCAACATCGGCACCTAGGGGTGTCTTTTAGGTTGTTTTCTCCAGTTTGGGTTTTTCGAGTCAGGTTATTCGGGTTATCAGAACTTAAAATTTTATCTAATAACTGAACCATTCTAGGTTCGGGTTCTTCGGTGTTCGGATTAAATAGTTCCTGTTTTATCGGGTTTGGTTTCGGGTTAGTATAATTTTGTCGGCTTCAGATTTCAACTTCTCAAGAAAATAAATGTAAAACACATTCTTATTTCAATTTAAGAGTAAGAGATCAAAGCTTTTGCGGAGGTGAATACTGGATTTAAACTTGAAATTCATATGGAATTCGATTATGAAACTTGATTACATGGCTGGAACAAGTTTTGGGTCTGATACTTTGATCGCCGATATAGTTTTCGGAGAAGTTGATGTATATAAATATAATATAGTATATGATCAGTATCAGTGTATACTCTGAACTATGAAAGACATCGATAATATAAATATATAAGTTGGAATTTGACTATTTTTTTTTAGCACAGAGGCATATCCATAATATAACTGGGATTTAACTTAAAATTAGTAGTGCATATCACGTAAATTGCTCAGAAATAAAACCTATAAAACAAAAGTCTAAGAGATGCACTGTCAAGTATTGCTCTGAATTATAACTGGGATTCATAGGGATTTGAATACAAGCGTGAAAGTTGTTCAGTTTTTTCGGGTTAACCCGATTCACCAAAATTATACCCATTAGTTAAACCATTTAAGGTCAATCGGCTTCGGTTATGATAGTTTCTCGGGTCGCGTGGCATCGGGTTCGTGTTTCAGGTTTCGGATAAAATGAACACCCCTATCGGCATCGGTACCTGTATTTATAGTTTTTCTTTTGATAAATTTTCATTTATACAACTCTATCTGTAACGATAAATGAATATCGGTGCTAGTACTATGACGATCTGAACTGATCGATACCATTCAAACAACATTAGTGTTGGTATCGGTACCGGTGTCTATTTTTTAATCGTTTTCGGTTGATGTGAAAAACGTGTTGTTTTACCTGCCAGGTATTATACCGAGTACCGAATCATACAACCAAATTTTCCTACATAATGAACCGAAACGTGCAAAGAAATCACAAGTTATATACACTAATAAGTTAAAACGGATATAGTTTAACTAACCATTGCTCATATAAAATACCTATAAATTGAATGAAGCAAGGGCTCAATGAGGCAAAGTTACCAAACTTTGAAGTGGTGAAGTGAAATTTCTAAGTGGCTATCAAGTATCAGCCGTCATTTCATTCCTTTTAAATTCACAAAAAGGACCCATAAACATAGATTTCAACGACTGTACTCGGTTAGACATAGTTGCCTTTCTCTTTTAGAACTACACCCATCAAAACTTTGCCTTACAGGCTTACACCTCTAAACCTCACAAAACGCAGTTCATCTCCTACTGGTGTGCAACTGCAACCTTCTAAACCCTAATCAGTGAGTGAATCTTGATTGATTATATGGCCCCTATATATATTTGCATGGCTGCGGTGGCTATCTTCATCTTCTTCCCCAAATACAGTTCTTTCTTATTCTCATGCAAAAGATCAACCCGCGAAAGAGAAAAATGTCGACAGACGATACGAATACGAATTCTCCTTCTGGTAGTTATTCTGGGAAACACCCGAAATACCGTGGGTGAGGCAAAGAAGAAGCAGTGGAAAATGGGTATCAGAAATCCGAGAGCCCAAATCGCCTAATCGAATTTGGCTTGGTACATTTGCAACTGCTGAAATGGCAGCTGTGGCGTATGATGTTGCGGCATTGGCACTCAGAGGTGTTGATGCTGACCTTAATTTCCCTGACTCAGCTGCTTCATTGCCTGTTCCAGCTTCTTCTGCTCCTCGTGACATTCAAGCGGCTGCGGCTGGTGCGGCTGCAGCTGCAGGAGCAGCAATGGATGCGTTTATGGGCAGTCTTGGTGACAGTCATGCTGCTGGTGGTGGTAGTGTGTTGGTGTTGGTGGTAGTGAAATGGTTACATTTGAGCCACCAATGAATATTGGAGGGGGTGCGTTTGTTGATGAAGATTTGATATTCGATATGCCGAATGTTCTAGCAAATATGGCCGAAGGGATGCTTCTTAGCCCACCGCGGTTTGATTTTGTTAGCGACGAGAACGTGACAACGGGAAACTCTATGGACAACTTGTGGAATCTTTAGGTATAATGATTAATGAGTAATGGACACTCTATATACGTATGTCATGTATTGTAGAGTATGCAAATCGCCTGCTATATATATATATATATATGTATAGTAATTATAAGAATAATATGGCGATTGTTGAAGGCTATAGTTAAAAACTAGAGCTTCAAGGTGTAAAATATATGTGTTGGTGAAGTTTTTTTGATTTGAAATGGTGTTATATAGTGCCACACACATACTGTATATATGTATATGTATATATTAATAGCTTCAAGATTAGAAAATCATAGGGGTTTAGCTTCATCTTCAATTTAAAGATATACCAATAACTTAGGTGTTCATGTTCAATCAAATAAAAGACCAAAAAGTAAGAGCATGTGAAGACTTTAGGCATTTAGTCAATGGGTTAATAACTGACCAAATAGTGGCATGATCTTGGTTTAGGGTTTCTGCTTATTTCTGTCCACACATCTGCAAATCATTAATTAATAGTTGGATCTTGAAGAGAAATAGTACAATTCGTTGGTTTGGCAAAACATAAAAAAACAAAATATAAAGCAATTCATAACACCATGATTTTACAAGGTTTAGTGGATCTATGTAATCAGCCTTCTATTATTCAAGGGACTATTTACCACTCTTGGAACATGCTTTGAATATTTATAACTGAACCAAAAGTGCAATTGGACCCAGGAGTTTGCCTGTTGAATTGAATTGTCAAACCCATTTAAAATTGCGTCGTGTGTTCGTGTGGTGTACCTATTTAATTTTCTTTGTGAATATGAGTAATACCTATTAACTTGGTAAAAAATAAACCCAATTGGAAACTGCTTAAATTACACATTTTTGTAACTAGTTTCCTTTCAATCGTTTATTGTTTCTCTCTTTCTCATTTTCAATTATCAAACTTGATTTTATATATTAAGATCGAGATTAGAAGATGCGAAGAAAAGGATTATGAACCAGTAGTTAGAACTAATGAATAAAGTTATTAGAAATTAAAAGGGATAGATTTCAAAATGTAAAATTAATTTCAATTTGACAGTTTAAAGATAACAAGAAATCAAATTTCATCAATAACCCCTTCCAGAATCTAAATATGAACTAAAAAACCCCTTACACGGGTCATGTAACACGGTTTCACACGTAATGCTCCTATACAAAATAGACAGTCTTATGACGTCGGGCCACGCCCGCAACTTGTTGACAGTTTTATTGGTCATGTTGGTGTTAACCCATTTATTAAAGCGTGTAATGTTTGGGTTGACCTTTTTTTATAAATAAATGTTGTGTTAGCTGACTCAAAACCTATTTTATACGTATGGAGTCTTGTTTCATGTCTTGTAATGAATTGTCCCCCTTAGGCTGACCCTAACAAAAGAAGTCCTAAATTTATCAAGTTGATGTTGTATTTCATGTCTTTTTCCTATAAATTCAGACTGAGTCCAAATCCATTACGAACAGCCAACAATGACATTCAACATTTTGATGTTGGAAAGAAATAGTATGTTTTATGTTCTTATTATGGTCCATACCTTATCATAAGTTGAGATGTCACAGTCTCACCAAGGAGGCCTAGTTGATTTTGTACAACCGAAGAGAAATATGAAGTTAGTAGAAAATAAAGAATATTGTTACTAACCACCATATATAACCTATCATGACAAATAGATATTACGAGCGCGTATGCTATTTCACATATATGGCAACTTACCATGTAACTTCCATACCACTTCAGGGGGATAATGTGTCCAAATATACCAGCTGAATGATGAAGAATTCCCATATGGAACCTATTAGTTTTTTAAACAGTAACATGTATTTGTCGACAATGAATAATGAATGGAACACACACACATAGAGAGATCAAATACAAATAAATATTAACCTAAGAAACGCAAGAAACCAAATCAAACGAATTCTGAGTGAACTCATTAACAACGGCAATGGAACTGGTTCGTCAAACCCTAATCAAGTATATTCATGGTTTAGTTTTTAGGGGTTAGAGCTTAACCTTTGGTATTTGTAGTTTAGATTTTAAGGTTTAAGTTTTTGTTAACAACGACATCTTCTGGAATTCACGCAGCAAAAACAAATGAAACAAGTGGGGACAAGGCAATTAAAAAATGAATAACCACTATTGTTGACTTTAAACCTGGTTTTTTCCATAATATTTAAACGGTTATAACTTTTTATACTTAATATATTTTTTTAAATTACACTATAAAAATGAATATTTTATTTTCTTTAATTTGATTTAGCTATTGCTATAGATTTTTTAATTTATAAAAATATATTTTTTAACATGTTAAGTGATTTCACATCAACACGTGGTTATGTGATTATATCATATTATGTAATTACATAATATGCTTTATATCCGGAACAAATATAACGTTATGTGATTTTATATACACTATGTGATTATATAATATTATGTAATTACGTGATGTTTTGTGATTACGTACTGTTGCTACGTGATTAGATGAACGATTATACTCCTATTTTGTGCATTCGTAGCTTCGCATGAAATTAGGCTCATTTAGGGATGTAGCCCCTATATATTTATAAATGGATTATGGAGTTAGAAGATCACCACACCAATATTTGATTACAATCCATCCATATTTATACTAAACCAAAGGACACCATTAACCAACACATCCTTTCAAGTGGTAGTTACAACTAACTACGTTAATACCAAATTTAATTATAAGACTTTAGAATATAATAAAACATATGTAACGAAAAGACAGTCGGAATGGACCTCCATTTTGAAGTATCAACCCATCCGTAACAATACCATTTATAAAATTTGAAAAGAATGTACACTAACATTGCTTCAGTTCATACGATCAAATATTTAAACTAACAAATATACTGAAAATATAAAGCTTAATACTTCATAGAGGATGTTGGGAAAAAAAAGTATAAAGAAGTAAAAACAACATGGCGAGTGGATTTAAAAAGAGAGTTGAATTTTTCACACTCTGATAAACAACTTTAACTATTATCACGCTTCAATAAATTGTAACATCCTGGGGTGAGATAAGGGTTAGGGACCATTAGTCCTTAGTTCGATTCCTACAAGGGGGTTTTCCTATATTTATTCGGTTTTCTCTTAAATTGGTGTATATACATTATTGACTAGTGAAGATGGATATGATCGGGTAATTCCACTAATGACACGAGTGATGCATCAGTGAATCAAATTTGCTGTTCAAAAAAAATTGTGATCTAAGAATTGTATGTCTTTTATCTTCTGTTACATGGCCCCAGCAGATACCTGCCATATATACTCTTGACTAATGTATGAAACATTTTGACCCAACTTAAATCAGTTTGGCCCACCTACTGACCCAACATATATGTCTATCAGCGTATGCATGTAAGTTAGTTCACTTGTTTTCACACATCTGAAAGATAAAACCTCTCTACGACCCTACTAATCAGTAGGATCCTTTCTGGATATGTTGAACTCTTCATCTTTTGTATGGAGCTTAAATCCCAAGTGTTTGTCAAGATTTTCATGAGGTGAAGAGCAAGGGGTATACATACTTATAAATTATATATGGCATGCTCATTCTTTGTTTATTGGGATCGTTCCTGTTGAGAAATGATCACAAAATTGATTCACCATTAATACCAAAGAACAACACATGAAGAGCTAATACTTGACTTGAACTGAAAATGATTACAAAGAATTTATGAATGAAACTGAAATACAAAAATCAAAATGTATCCTAGAATTCTCTTAACATTACTTATACAGTTTCTTAAAGAAAAAGCCAAACAAAAGTATTTTGTTCCATGTCAGTAATAGCTAATATCAATGATAATGGTATTCCTACGATTGGTACGAACTACTTCATGCTAAGAACTATAACCCCTATGAGGAGTAACTCCTATCAAGGGTAACTTTACTTTTATAAGTACCAACTTCCATCAACGCTAACCATCAATACTAACACACTACTAACAAGTTACCTATACTGATCCCTAGTACTTATATGTTAGTTCATGCTGAGCAACTTCCGATCATGTGGCTTATCAACTAGAACCCAAGTCTCATTCTTGTATAGACAATCAATTCATCCTTCGCTACGCCTACTTCTCTAGATCTTTAGAAGTGACATCCATGAATGACTAAAGCTAAAGAGCATTTTCTTGCCATCCACTACTACAAAGGTGTAAATGAGGGTTATGGGCAGTTTTATGACCGTTAAATAAACATGAGAAAAGGATTTAAATAATCTGGGTGGTTAACAACCCACCCAAAATAAAATTAAATCTGCCAAGAATAATTGAAAAAGGAAACCCAGCCAAATTCATAAAACCTTTTAGTTACATAATAACTTGCAAAGTTTACAAAACTTGTTTAAATAACTAAACTAAACTAACCTTGCAATAAGCTAGCACCCTGAAATACATAACTAAAAAACCACGTCATGATGTTTTCAACCAACTTGTCGATTTCCTCTTGTGTGACGCTTTTTGTGCCGGCCCAAATTTAAAAAAATAAATAACTTTGTCTATCAACTCCAACCGAAAATTACATAGAGATAGAAGGTAAATAGACAACAAGCTGCGCCGCTAACCCTTTTCGAATAGCAAAGTGAGATATATTAGTTAACCCGAAACATGAATAATAAACACAAAACCCAAATAATACAATCATAAACTCGATTAACCCCGCCAACATGCTTAAGTCAAAATATTAAAACTTGGATACTTAAATTGTTGGAAAATGAAATCGCTTCCTTATAACAAACTGGAGCATATACCAAATCACCATGTATCTACACTCCCAAAACCCATCTTCTTGCTTACCCGGCATTGAATTTATAAAAATAAATCAATTAATAAAATAACCAATTGCTTGTATAAAATACAAGAGAACTAATCCTTTATTTTGATAACAAACGTGAACCATGGTCCATGTAAATCAACTGCCAAAAGAAAATTCTATTGCTGGGTAATCATCTTTATTCTTTTTGGCCCTAACCGAAGTCTGATCCAAAATCCAAACACTTTGTTCCTTAAGGGAAACAGTAAACAAAAACCAATGAAAGCTATGAAAAGGAAGTTATAAAGAATAGTAATAAAATAAAGAATTGACTTGAATACATTAACAAACAAAAAACAAAATGGTGCAAGAATATATTTTGTGCCTTTATGAAGTTTGTAGACCCTTAACTGTTCTTTAACACTTGCAGAAATTTTCTCGCACTCTATTTTGTGGTTATTGGAGTAGCTAACTTTAGGTTCTTGTGGAGCTCTTTTGTAAAATACTAGGTCATATAAATATCTGATATCAAGCAAGAAAAATATTACAAGGTTAAAAATTCAATTGTATTTAAAAATAATATTATTGTACGAGATAAAATTAATTAAGAAAACTTACATTTGACACCAATGTAAAAAAAGCTAGCCTCAAGGAACCTGTTCGCCAATAACAATAGCATCCCCTCATATTCATGGATTCAAGTTGGATATCGAATGAGGTCTTGGGGTACATCTCCTCAGGCACATTAACCTCAATGCACATATTGCCATTATAGTGATCTTATAATCTGGAGCCAATAATTTAATGTTTCTAGTCCGCCCAGTTTTATCTTCGACAAGGCATTTTGTATTTCTTATTCGGCCTTTAACAACTTTGGAGCAGGAGGTTCTTCATCAAACTACATAATTAAATTAACGGTTTTCAGAGTGCGTATATATGTATACACACACGTATACAACATATATGAGTTGTTGATTACCATTGCATCCAGAAAGTTGTACATCATGTTGATCAGAGAAAAGTGCACTTGATACTACGTCAATTGAAAAACAAATTAGCTGTACATATTGTTTACACACACACATATATATATATTTGTACATTGCGAAACGTTTTCCTAGCCAAGACTTTACCCCCTTCTACGTATGAATATTCTTTCCAATTATTGTTAGTTTTTGAAGGCTTCAACCACACAAAGAAAACTGCGTAAAAGAATGTGTTTACAAACCCTACCTCTCATTCATTAAGAATACGTACATTATATAGAATAAAACAAAGACCCACTAACCCACTAACTAATAATTAGGGCCACTAACCCACTAACTTAATCTTGCTAAACACTTTAATATAAAAAACACATGACAAATTAATAAAACTTGACCCATTAAAAGTTTACTTCTACCGATCCGACTTGACCCGTCAAGATTAATCCAACACCTTCTACATAGGAATATTCTTTCCAATTATTAGTATGTCATCTACATACAAGATTAAGAAAGTTACACAACTCCCACTTACGATCATGTAAACATATAGTTCATCTTCGTTTTTGATAAAACCAAACTCTTTGATTTTTTTATCAAAATGAAGATTCCAGCTTCTAGATTTTGCTTTAATCCATAAATGGATTTATTTAGCTTGCAAACTTTATCAGGATTTTTTGGATCCTCAAAACCCTCTGGTTGCACCATATAAACAACTTAAGTAAGATGTCAATTCAAGAATGGAGTTTTGACATCAATTTGCTATATTTCATAGTCATAATATGCATCAACACTAGGTAAGATCCTAATAGACTTAAGCATGGCAACATGCGAGAAGGTTTCCTCATAATCATAATCAAGTCCTTGAGTTTTAGTAAATCCCTTCGACACAAGCCTTGCTTTGAAAGTTTTCACCTTCCATCCATGTCAGTTTTCTTCTTGAAAACACATTTGTTTCTTACTGTTCGACATTCGGGAGGAAGAACAACTAAGTCCAGACTTGGTTTGTCATACATGGATTACATCTCAGCATTCATACCTTCAAGCCACTTTCAGATTCTGAATCTTTAACTACAGCTTGGTAAGTTGTAGACTTAGTTTAATCAATGATCAAAATGTCATGGAAACCGATAATCTATCATGTTCATGATCGATCCCTAATACATCTACGAACACTCGTTGTTTCAAGTGTCTCTTGGACCAAACCATAAAGTGGCAAATTGCACTTTACTCTAGTGTATATAAATAATATTATTTTTATTATTGTGTATCTTTTAAATAGAGTAAAATAATAAAATCATCCCTGCGGTTCGAGCACTTTTACCTGCTACATCTAGAATAAGAACTTTTTGTTATCGGACCTATGACATTTAATTTTTATTGTCATTTTCATCCAAATCACTAACTCAAGTAAAATGTATTGTTAACTCGGGGAAGATTTTGGCAATTTGCCCAATTGATTTGCTTTTAAATTTTCTTTTTATCCTTAAAACAATAAAAATAATTATAAATATAAATATATTATATATACATATACACACATATTTATATATAAACACTTATTTTTTAATTTTCTTTTTACCTTAAATAAAAAATAATCAATTAAATATATAAACAAATGTACAATTTTATATATATGCTCTCTCTCTCTTTCTCCACTTCCATCACCACCACAACCGCCGCCACAACCACCCTGTCTGTCTCGTCACTCGTGCCTCATTTTCGCTCGTTGACCCGTCATATCAAACATCAATACCACGCGTCTCTCTCGTCGTACTAAACATCATTAGTCTATAATTATTTTTAATTAAAATTAAAGAAAATTGTGTGTGTATGTGTGTCTCCTCTCTCTCTCTCTCTATATATATATATAATATATATAGTGTAACAATTAAATTAATTAGTTTTCTAGATTAAGGTTATAAAGTTAAATTTAACATTTTTAAATTAAGAAAGTAACATTAATGCACATGTAACTTCCCCCCGTCTTTTTAAACGTTAATAACTTTTTATATGTAACTTTTTTTTAAAATTACACCATAATAACGAACGTTTTTTTATCTTTAATATGAGTACCATAGTGCTTTACTTATATGGAAAAAAAACTTACGTATAGTTCAGCCTACTGAAATGAAGGTGTAAAACACCATGAATGCAAGTGTAAAACACCACACAAAGAACAACTACTGGAATGCAGGTATAAAACATCATGAATGCAGGTGTTAAACACCATAGGAAGAACACCTATTAGAATGCAGGTGTAAAACACCATGAATACAAGTTTAAGACACCATACGAAGAAGATCTACTGGAATTATAGTAGTAAAACACTACACATAATGTGTGATGCAATCATTCCGGATATTAAAAACACATGACTATATTACGATTCGAGTTATGGTGTTTTTAGAATCTGAATGATGTTTTATACTTTCAAAAGACTATATTGGATTCAAGTTGTGGTGTCTTTTAGAATTCGTATGGTGTTTTATACCTGCGAATTAACTAAAATTTTGGTATGAATTTTATACCTGCGAATTAATTTTTACGTATAATCATATATAATTCAAAATTTGAATTCCCTAAAATAACTACCTAAATTCGGTTACACTAATTATATCCTTAATTAGAGTTATAGTACAATTACCATTATATCATTGATCTAATAAAATGGATAGGGAAAGATCTAATGGCTGAGATTCTTTCTTACCTATCTCACACTTTTAGACTTTTTACAGGAACCTCAATTATATATATATATATATGTGTGTGTTGTGTGTGCGTGCGTGTGTGTGTGTGTATGTATATTATATTTGTACTTATTTTAATTTTTTTATCTAAAGATAAAAAATAAAATTTAAAAAATTAAAAAGCAAAAGATATAAACGGGTAAATTGACAAAATCGCCATTGAGTTAACGATACATTTTAACTTAGTTACTGATCTGAATGAAAATGACAACAAAAATGAAACTTTAAGGGTTTAGTTACAATAATTTCTTATTTTGAATGTAACAGGTAAAAGTGAAGATATCTCAGGGACGATTTGTATTTTACCATTTTAAATATAACTTTTATTTAAAGTAACTGAAAACAAGTTTATTTGTATATCATAAATTATATTTGTTGTTCTTATAATAATTTTTATGCGTATTTAATTAGTATTTAGTTATTACGAATTTACAGTCAAAGTTAACGGTTTGTATATGACGAATATAACATTTTCACAATTAATAATTAATGGTTAGCTTACTACTTAACAAATGAGTATAAAAAATAATAAAAACAATTAAGGTATTCTTTCCTATTTTATTAAAGATGTCTTTGTTTAGGGTCGATTGGACGAGTTTTTTTTATCAAATAGGTGTTATTGGAAAATTTATTTACCAAAACGGGTATTTTGAAAAATATTTACTAAAATGAGTATTTTTTTGAAAAGTCATATCTTCTCACTCCTAATTTTATTAGATAATAAAAATTTCCTTTTATAAATATATTATTTTACAAGAGTTAAAAGAAAAATTTATGGTAAACTTAAAAAATGGTCGTGAGATTCTATAAAAGGTTTTTAAATGATTTTTTTAATTCTTTTATTAACATTCTTCTTCAACTTTTTTTAAAACGTACTTTAAAAGATCTTAATTTTAAAACATGTTATTTATAAAGATCTTTGTTTTTTTTTATTTTTTATTGTGTAACTTACATGTATCTTTATTAGAGGTGCTAAATAGCAGTATTTGTGGATTAGCAAGTTCAACCGGACACAACCCGAATACGAAAATTTTTCCAGGCATACAAACCCGGAAACAACACGGATATTCGAGAGCTGACATGGTCATAACCCATTTTGTCCTGAATTTTTTTTTCTTTTTGCATATTAAATCTCTAATTTTACACTTTTATAACAAAACAAAATACAAGTTTAAGTTGTATGTTAATTAGAAAATTTGGTGTCAGTTATTAACAATTCTACATTGTTTTTATTATTCATTAGGATAAATGGGAAAATTTGGCATATAGTTTAAAAGTAAACAATTATATGTTAAACCAAACTAAAATAAACAAATGACTATATGTATATGAGCGAAAATCATATATGCGGATTATATAAAACATAGCTTGATGATGTTATAGGACAGTGGTATAATATGAATGTGATATTATTTGCCGTTAAAAGAATAAAAATATGAATCTGATATTACCATCGACAACTTTCTTCTTTATAATTTATATTGTCATATGTATTATAGATACGTTACATAAAAGAATGAATATCTGTAAATTATTTTAAACTTATATGATCGAAGAAAATGTTTTTTCATTTCGAAAATTACTGAAAAAAGCTAAACGATAATGTTTCTTTTAATTATTAAACAAACCACTTAAAAGATAATTTCCCTTTAACTTTTGTTAATTAATATATTTAAAAAAGGAAACCCTTTCTACCAATAAAATTTGGAGTGAGAAAAGTAAGTTTTTTAAAAATACCCATTTTACATTAAAAGAAATCGCTATTTTTAGTGGCTACTTTTGTCGCTGCTATTAGTCCCTTTTGTCGCCGCTATTGACCTTTAGCGGCGACCCGTGGCCGCTAAAGCGTCGCCGCTATTGCTGGGACGCTATTGCTCTTCGTGTCGCCGCTAAAGGTTATCGTCGCCGCTATTGCCTTATTTTGTCTTTAGTGGTTTTGGCGGCTAAAGGTTACCGTCGCCGCTATTGCCCTATTTTGTCTTTAGTGGTTTTGGCGGACAATCAATAGCGGCGACATGTGTCGCCGCTAAAAGTCATTTTTTTAATACAGCAGCTATATACAGCTACGAACCTGTTTCGGGTTGAAAAAACGCAACCTGTTTCAAAACGCAACCTGAATACAGCTACATTCAAATATATTAAACACCAAAACCATATACAAAACGTAATACAGTTTCAAACAACAGTTACGTCCTACATTATCTTCCTAAATGCGTAAAAACGTTAAAAATAACTACCCATACTTCGAAATCATCCTAATCTTCATCATCCTCTTCTTCGTTATCGAAATAAGGGTTATAACAATCGTCGTCGTCTGCCGGTTCTTTTCCTTTTGAACTTAAGTAGCTGTCAAGTCGATTCAGGAAAGTCGGGCTTTGGAACAAATTGTCAACAAATTCCTACAATAATAAATATCAAAACGTATGTTAGCATATTAGCGGACGCTACCAACATATATTTAACAAGGAAACATATCATTTTATAAATTGTGTAGTTTACCTCAGAAAAGGGTTCTTGAGTCTCAGGTTGGGAAGCCGACAAGTTCGGGGGCGTATTTGAAGGTTTATGCCCCATCCCCCGGTACCATCCTCTCCGCTCTCCCAAGGCTTCCTGAAATGGGGCAAGTGGAGGACCGTCACCGTGCCACTCGTTTGTGGCCTATTGTAAGTTCCGCTGTATATTACAAAGATGATTAAATACATATTATATACATATATACATATATACATATATATGTATATATATGTATCTATATATATATATGTATATATATATATATTTGTTTGTTATAGAAAAATATACTTAAAAGAAATACTTACGAAGTTCTATTCGGCAACCGGGTCAACCCAATGCCCCTCCTTATCCTGGTGGGTTTTTACGTACGTAGGTGCCCAATCTATATCCTGTTGAACATTAAACTTAGATTAGATATTAAATAAACAAAAGCTTACACAAACACATATATAAAACATTACATTTTTGTAGGCTGTGCTACCGTATGACACCGCCCCCCAGTGGAATGGGAATTGTTGTTTCGCGCGGACACCCTTGTTGGCCTCACATTGTTTGATATATTTTTCGTTTAAAAATCCGTCGACGGCTTTCAACCAGTTATCATAGGGCATATCAACGGGATGGTATGCCCTTGCTTGTTCAACATCTTGGTACCCTCCGTGTTGCTCAAATAATTTTTTTGCATCGTGTTTGCGGTCAGAGTACCTCTTCATAAGCAAACTCTTGATTCCACCCTTTTAAGTTTTTTGCTTGTAGATCCTGTTCAACTTCGTCAAAGTTAAACATTTCTTACAAATTCAATAAAAAAGGTAAAATATTATTATAAATTAAGTCTAACGACCCGTGAAACGGCTGCAAACGGCCTTTAAACGACGTCAAATTATAGCATATAACTTATTTACCCTCAAGTTATTCATGAGCGCTTCCTTGTACGGTTGTGCCACATTATCCCATCCAACTTTATCGAACGGGATGGACCGCCACATAAATGAACCGGCCTCTCTTGAAAACATATCTCTTCCTTCGCCAACGGGGGTAAACGTGACATCCCTTTCAAATGTTAGGGATACGGGCCCCCCGCCTTAACCATACGACCGAGTTTTTGGTTTTTGGCTTTCCCCCTAACCCTCTTCGGGGGATCAGCTGCAATTAAAACATAAATAATTAGTAACAACATTTATAATATATGAAACATAACAACTAAAAAATAATTAAAACATAAATAATTAAAAGACTTACCATCAAGCTCGTGCGTGCCTCTAAAAAAATAATTTGGAGGCGGTGGATCACCGGCGCCGTCTCCCCCATGTCCCCATGGGGCCAGATCGACCATCAAATAAGCAAATATCAACAGTACCGAAATCATGATTCCTAAAAAGTTGCAAATGTTACAGCATGTGTATCTAATAGAAATTAATGATAAGTACAACAAGTGTAACTCATATTCAGATAAATATTTCAACAAGTGTTTATCAAAGTTAAATTTTTTTTTCAAACCTACACATAAACATTCAAATTATCAAGTTAAATATTTTTTTTTCTCAAACCTAAACATAAACATAGAAATTATCAAGTTAAACATATTTTTTTCAAACACAACCATAAACATAGAAATCATGAAACTTAAACATAATTTATACTACCAACACATATACATACTTATAAACAAACATTTTGAACAAAAACACAAGATTTATACATACTTACATACACATTTGCATACTTTATATAAACATACATACTAGCATAAACATTTTTCACCAATTGCAAACATTTAGATGCACAATTGTTCATCATTTACATACACCTACATACTAACATACAACTTGATACATTCATTCATAGACTTACATACACACATACATGCTTACATACACCTACATCAACAAATACATAGATTTTCATATACACGTTTTCACCAAACACACTTACATTATACATTTTACATACAAACATTCATCCTTACATACACCTACATCAACAAATACATAGATTTTCATATACACATTTTTTTACCAAACACACCTACATTATACATTTTACATACAAACATTCATCCTTACATACACATTTACGTACCTAAACAAAAAATTATACAATTTCTAAACTTAAAAAACAATACATATAAAACTAACCTTTTTTTAAAGTTTCAAGGATACGAAGACCACGGAGAAGAGGTGGTGCCGGAGAAATGATGGTGGTGACCGGAGAAGAGTGGTGGTGATCTGAGTTATATTCCACAAACACAAAAATACACAAAAACGAGCAAAAAATAAAGCCTATAACATGTATATAACAAATGTAGAGAAGAAATTTAACATAAATAGAGTTAATTTAACCGATTTGGGCAAAAGATGGATGTCTCCAACGGAGCTTAGGCGTTTTTTCGAGGGAAAAATGAAGGAGGAGGGAAGAAAAGTGCTGATACTGGGTCTGTACGTTAAGACCATTACCGACGACACCCTGTCGCAGCTATTGGTACTTCCGTCGCCGCTACTGATTGAACCTGGATAACATTTTTGTGGCTAGGGTTTATTGTGGTTTAGGGACCTTTAGCGGAGACGGCGTCGCCGCTAATGGTCTAACATTTGTTGCCGCTATTGTCTGTTGAATCCCCAACCGTGAGATCTAGAAAATGATCAACAGCTGGGGTTTGGTCTGAGGGGCCGGGACACGGATCGACCAATAGCGGCGACACTTGGCCTGTCGCCGCTAATGGTGTCGCCGCTAAAACCGGTGGTTTCTTGTAGTGTTAGTAAATAATTTTTAAAGTACCCATTTTGGTAAATAAATTTTTCAACAACACCTATTTGGGAAAAAAACTCGGATTTGGACGGATAAAAAATTGGTGAATTAAATATATGTTGATGAAACATGTCCAACTTTGTATTTATTTATTAGGTAGTAGATTAGCGAAGTTGATATACATGCAAGTTTAGTATTAAGTTGGATAAATATACAATAGATGAAGTTTACAAAAGGATATATGTAATTCGTTCTTTTTGAAAATTGAATTAATTATTTGTAACGAAAGTAATTACCAACTAAACCAACAACCGTAAGTAAACTATATAGGCTGATAGTGATTATTGTGGTTAACATGTCAAATTATGTGATGATTAAAGATTAAGCAAAAATTAGGAAATAATTAAAGTGTAATAATGACCATCAACGACTACCAAATAAGAACCATATTCTGTTTGTGGGTCCAATTGACATAAGCATATAACCCTATTTATTTATCTATTATATATGGAAGTGAAACAACCATCATAGATAGCTGTACATCTTCTAATTGCTCCCTGCATTTAGACTCGAATTGCGTATTTTGCCAGCTAATTAATGTTCTAAGGTTTGAGATTACTGAAAAAACGTTTAACGACTCAGTTATCCTAATATATTTATTCTAGTATTTAAATTTCATTTTTCACTATTTACCTTTATTTCAATGACAAATATACACTAAAAAAAGAATACATGAGATACTCGGTTAGAATGAGTCTTGGATATTATAGAACCTTAGTTCAATGACTTGTGGGGTGTCTACGGAAGTTAGGAGGAAGAGAGAGGAGTGTCGGCAAACTTGATAGATTTAGCAAGGAGAGAGAGAGAGCCATCCGTAAGGGAGGTCTCGTCTGTGCACAGGTTTCGACGTCGAGAAAAGAGAGCCATTCGTGTGGATGAGAAAATAAAATTGTTTTCATTGTTATTACTAGTGATGGTGTATTTGTGTTTATACAACCCATCCACAATAGACATACTACGCATGTACTAGGATGAATCCACACATCAAGTCACAATAGATATACTACGCATGTACTAGGATGAATCCACACATCAAGTCAGGTGCTCCTAGAAGCAAATCTGGCAAGATGTGATTTACTAGGATCAATCCATACGTCAAGTCACATGCTCATACTAGCAAATCTGGATAGACGTCATGGTGTCTAATCTCACCATTATAGTTGGTGCTACGCCTCAATGCCAGCTCAGTGACCCACCTATGTGACCCTAGCGAGTACGCACGAACAACAGCTTAGGTTAAGTGATTAGACTGCATGGTGTGGTTAGCCGCCCCCAACCACATCTGCTAAATGGCGCCCCCAACACCACCCTCCCTTTGATTTGGTGGGGCCCATTTGCTACAACCAATCAACTTTTTTTTTCTCTTTTTTCATATTTTTTTAATTAATAGTTAAGAAGTTTATTCCACACCATTAATGTTAAAGGGGAGGCATTATTGTTGCCTTAAAACCTACGTGACGTTAATGTGGGCTAAGGCTTTATCCCACACCATATAGCCTTAGACAAACACAACATATCTATGTGTTAAATCTTGTTATTATACAAGTATCAAAGACTTGTAACTAAAATCTTGTTATTATAAGTATCTAAGACTTGTAACTACGATTACAAATTCAAGTAAATTTGTGGCATCTACATGCGTCAATAATAAGTAACTACCATTACTAAAATCTTGTTATTATAAGTATATATCGCTTTGTTAATGGGCGAAGCTTTTAAGGGGCTGGAGGGGCGGCCGACCCCCGAACTTTTCGCTCAGGAGAGTATGTAGTTCCGTATAGAAATTCTTGGGTATATACGTTTTCGACCCTCCGATTTTATAGAAATTTTAGGTCCGGTGATTTCCGCCCCCGGTCGGAAATCTCAAACTAAGCGACTGGCTTTGTTATTAGTAACCTGCCGATTATTTTAAGCATAATAGTGCATGGTTCTTATTAATAATCGGGTTATATGAATTCGAATACCGTCAGGGGTCCGTACGATACACGGGGCTATATTACATATGGGACCAGAATCATACAACCAAGTTTTATTACTTTTCATTGTTTTTTTTTCTAGTAGAAATTAGATTAACTAAAGATAAAGAAAAGATCAATTTGTTGGGAAACCGAGTAACTGACCTTTTCATCATCAAATACAAAGATAAATATGAAGACTCAACAATGCTTAGGCCAATATTTTTCAATCTAGTTATTCAAGCAATCTCAGGGAGACAATACTTAATGGTGTCATTGCATACGTAAAAGCACCTCGTATGACATCAAGAGGATGCAACTATTTCCTTCGTTGCCTTAATTTCGAAGGTACTTGGTCCACTCTTTATCAAGACTTTATGCTGGTAACCCATACAATATGTCAACACAAGATAATTTCAAAATCTTTACTATTGATGAGGCTCGACATGGTAAGTGAACTTATTTCCTGGTCTTAACAAGAGAAAATGGTTATATTTCTTAAAGTCTTGACATTTGAAAAAGTCTTTCACTCTCAAATTCAGATTTCTTAGATTTGGATCTTTCATTATCTGGAGGAGATGGATAATTGAAACGCTGCCTTTATTCGCAGTTGGGTTCAGTCAGGGCCGGCCCTGAGAATTGAGAATTCAGGTGCCCTGTACGAGTTGGAAAAAATGTGCCCCTTACTCCTTAGTCCTCACTAATCGATAAAATCTCTAACAAATGAACCGTTCAGTGTTGGTAAACTGTTATAAGAAGACCATCTTCAAACTCTATTCTAGATAAAAGGACTAAACTATCAAACTATGGTTATCCTACTACTTAGCCTCATTGATAAACATAGTAATTAAAAATTAAGATAATCATCATCATTACGTAGATACAGAGATTCAGTAAAACTTTTGTTTTCCCTAATTAAGTGCTCATTTTGTAACTTATTTTTGTCATAGTTCTAACTGTATATAAAACTTATTAAACTTATGCATAATACTTCGATTTAAGAAAAAATGGTCTAGGTATTGAATTTGATATCTATATTTGAGCTTATTTGTGAAAATAATGAAACCTTAACAAAAGTTTATACGAAATCAATATTAATTATTTTATAAACACATAAACTAAATCAAAATTTAAGAGGGGCGTGAAATACGAATACTTATAAGTCCTTTCGCAGTGGAAGGTGATATAACACCAGAGGCCAACATAACGCCCTATGGCGCCTCCCCACACTGCCCTGAGGGGCGCTATACCCTTCCAAATTGTTTCTCTTGTGAAAATTATAAGGGGGTGAACAATTTGGCTCTCTCACACACACACATTATATACATACCTATATAACCCCATATCTACATAATTCTCCATTACACACACATGTTATATAACCCATCTATAATCCCCCACATTTTTTTTTTTTTGTCATTTATCATATAACCCCTCACAAAAAGGATTATGCAGTATTACCATTACACATGGCTTAAAAAATAAAAAAATAAACTTAACTGATTGGTATAAAACATACTAATTCCATGTATTATAAAGAAAATTAGCTAGTTGATCACTTGGTTAATAAAAATCATTTAACTATTAAATAGTGACTATTTTTAGCATAAAACTATTGTTATTTATTTGCTTGGTCAAAGACTCAAAAGTAAATCCCCACATAACACAAGAAAAAGTCAAAAGTATTACCCTTTCAAACTCCAATAAAATAATAAGTCAATAACATCCAAGCTTACTTCATTTCCAAAACACTATAAATATACCAAAGCCTCAATCATCTTCAACCATACAATTTGATCTTATTCTTCAATGGAGTTTACAAATTTCCCACAACCCACAAGACCCACATCATATTCAAATCTAACATCATTCAAATATTCAACACCAATCTCACCACATTCAGAAACTAACATCTTACATATTTCTGAACCATCCGCATCAACTTCCAATCATCAACAACCAGATGGCGACACGATGAATTGTTTTGCGAGCTAACTAGAATTCTTTTCGAATGTTTAGAGAAGGCGGATAATGTACCCAAGGGTTTGCTGCTTCGTAAAATATTCATCGAACTCGAAAAAGAAAGTCAAATGGAAAACTTTATTGTTGAAAAGCTCAAGCATTCACATGTGAAAGTGATTTCTGACTTTGTAGAAAGATATCTAGAGAATTCAACTGGTGATTGGTGAAGATGAAGCAAAGTATGATCAACATGAGCTCGTAAGTAGAGAGTTTAAAGAAGATTTTATGGAAGAGGACATAAAACCGGTTTCCTCACACAAACTTGAAAGGTTCAAAGTGAAAACAATAAAGATTGTAGGGGTGTAAGTGTAATCAATAAATAAATGGATTTAAACGGTTGTTATTGTTCAGCATACAGTTACTTAATTAATCATGTAAAAAACCAAAAATGTCGTCAAAGAACAAGTGAACGTAATATAAAATTAGATGTTCAGGTCAGTTACTCAACACGAAAAGTAGGAAATTTATAACCAAATATGTGGTAAACAAAGAAAAATACAACACGCACGATATTTTAGTTATAAAATTGCCCGATCCACAAGATATTTGTTTTGTTATTCAATACTGTATGTTTTAAATGCAATCACATTATATCATGCAATAACAAACAAATAATAAATAAAACACTATTACTGTTGCACAATTTCGTAGAAAATCCAATGGTACTTAAAAGAAAATATATGACTAAAAGAAATGTAGCTACTAGAATGAAGCATTATAGTAGATAAATGTTAAGGAAAAACAAAACTAAAATATTAAAACTTAAAGTATGAGATTCGGGTCTATGGTTCTGGTAAATGCGTATACAGATTCTGAAAATCAGACCAGGTATCATCTAATTGTATAACCGTCCTGTACCCGCGAAAGTTTTTTAATCCCATACCTGTCCCGGGTGTTTTAGTTTATGGTATTACCTTCAAACTTATTTTTTTTGTTTTGCCATCCCTAAGCATAACTGCTAAATCTTATGTTAAACAAGTATCCTAGCATCTGCGCAAGGTAGCACACTAATACAAAATCATGAATAATTATATACAGATTGTTGCTTTTAATTAAAAGATTACCATACCATCACTTGACGTGCCTTCAAGATAAACAAAACCGATGCAAACAACAACTCCTCCCGTCTCTTGACGCCCCTTTTTGGTTGCGTCCCTTGGAAAAGCTTCACGCTAGTGGGATCACGCCCTATCGTCATGACCTACAACAAAAGATTAAACTAGTAGTTCTTAAAACAAAGACAAATGTAGGACCCAAAAAAAACTTACCTTTTTCGCAAAATTGACTCATAAGTTGCTATAAAAAATGTTTTAGGTTAAAGTTATTATAGTAATATGTATCTTGTCGATTATCTTGTGTCAAAATGACTCTAATAGGACAAACAAGGGTTTCCAATGACGTGGTTGTGGCTGATGAATCGAAAACCAACCTTCCGTTGTTGATCAAGAGCTGTCAAATGGCTTCTTGAACCATAGGATTCATGACTGCATTGCACTCACCCATCTCGAACCTTTTCAGAATTTCAAAGCATATTTATGCTGTGAAATGTGAATTCCATACTTGTCTACATGACTTCCAAACCGAGGAAGTATTTCATCCTTCCCAAATCTGACATTTCAAATTCCTTTATCATTGAGCTCTTTAGATCATGCATCATTTCTTCACAGTTTCCGGTGTATAGAAAATCATCAACATATAAGTTCACAAAAAGAGTACTTTTTTTCTTACCTTTTGATGAACAAACTATGATCCTTTTCACTTTTGCTCGATAAATGTTTGAGGGTCATTTTAGAATAGTTGAGGCATGGCATCTCCACTCTATCTAACAATTAATCCACACTATTTAACAAGAATAGTTGGCATACTAGACTAGTGTGTGTCTTTAATTTTAAAAGTTTGAAAACATAATATAAACTATGTAGTACCTTGTTATTTTTAAAGTCTTATGTTGTTTGTGATGAGAAAACTCAAAATAGTAACAGAACATAAGGTTCTCTGAGGTGTTACACATACAACTAAATCAAGTTGGATAACCTTTAACAAATTTACATAACCAAAGATCATCCAAAGACATGCACACACACTAGTTTCACACTGGAGCACTAGTTTACATACTTACACACAAATTGCGATTTACATATATTCTCCAAACACATACTCCAAGTTCGGATTTGTAACAAAATATTCCACGTACCAGTACAATATACCTACAAATATATAAATACATCCATACCAATACAATATGCCTACTCAAATACATACATATATACACAAAATCCATATACAATTTTCTTATAAGCAAGTGTCACTAATATTGTAGCTAAAAATTCATCCCAAAATCCACACAATCAATATAACAAATGGATCGACAATGTGGTGCCACACCAACAATGGTTGTGGTGGTGCTGACTGCTGAGAGAGGTGACCGATTATGATGATGGAGACGACTACATCGAATGTCGTGCCACAAACTAATAGAAGCAATAAATCTATAATAACCATTTAGATTTGGAATATTGGATTTTAATAATCCCAACTATTTGTCATTGGCCGCCAACAGTCTCATCTTGAAAAATAACAACTAGAAGTCCAACTATTGACATATTGGCCACCAATGGACCCTAACTAACAGAACCTTAACATCGTTCTCCTCTGGTCGCCGGAAAACCGTTTTTGGCAAGAAAAAAAGTTTCTAAAGGTCCGATCTGATGTTACAAAGAGGTTTGGGACGAAGATGTTAAGTTTTCCGGCGAAAAAGTTGAGTTTTACAGCAAAACAGAAGTTTCCGGCGAAAAAAAAAAGTTTTCCGGTCGACTTTAATAATTGGGGTTTTTACTAGAAAAAGGTTTTAAAGATCCGTAATAAGGTTACAAGAGGTTTGAAACGAAAATGTTGAATTTTCCAGCCAAAAATGACTTTTCCGGCCAAAAACGTTTTTCCGCGACCAGAGACTAACGGCGTTAGGGTTCTGTTAGTCAGGGTCCATTGGTGGCCAATATGTCAATAGTTGGGACTGCCAATGGTTATCTTTGAAGTTGAGATTGTTAGCGGCTAACAGCGAATAGTTGTGATTATTAAAATCCAATATTCCTTTAGATTTAGAGATTGTGTAAAACTTTGATTTTCATTAACTTATTTTTTGATTATATAATTTTTATTTTTTATCAGTAATAATTTGATTTTCATTAATTTATTTTTTGATTATATAATTTTTATTTTTTATCAGTAATAATTCAATTTCTTATATAATTTTTATTTTTTATCTGTAATAATTCAATTTCTTACAAGAATTGTGGTCTTGGCATTGATTTTGATTTATACTTATAATTAGCGCATGGTTGTAAAGATAATTATAATTTGCGCATGATTGTAAAGATAATTAAAGTTTTAATCAAATGATATATAAGATTTAAGTTTCAAATTCGTATTAAAAAGTAAATCAAATCCAAATAAAATTTAAGTTTACAAACTCGTATTAAAAAGTAAATCACATTCAAGAGGGGCATAAAATACTTCAAAAAAGAAAGGACTTATAGTACGTAATTGATATATAGTTTATTAATCCCATATAAATATAATATTAACACTAGCTAGTTGGTCACTTGTTGAAAAAAGAACATTTTAACTCTTTAATAGTGACTTTTTGTTGCACAAAATATTATTCCTTTGCGTGGTCAAAGACTCAAATGTTTCTCTTATAAAAATTATAACTGGGTGACACATTTGGCGTGCACATATACACATATATATTCATATATTATATATCCCTCATATTTCATCCTTTTATAATTTATCACATAACAAAATAGGTTATATGTTGTTACCACTACAGATGCTTAAAAAGTAGAAAAGTCTTGAGTGATTGGTATAAAACATGGTAATTCCATGTACTATAAAGAAAATTAACTAGTTGATCACTTGGTTAATAAAAATCATTTAACTATTAAATAGTGACTATTTTTTTAGCATAAAACTATTGTTATTTATTTGCTTGGTCAAAGACTCAAAAGTAAATCCCACATAACACAAGAAAAAGTCAAACACATATGAGGTTCAATCCTTTAAAGTATTACCCTTTCAAACTCCAAAGTAATAAGTCAATAACATCGTAGCTTACTTCATCTCCAAAATTCACCATAAATATACAAAGCCTCAATCATCTTCAACCATACAATTTGATCTTATTCTTCATTTCCAAAACGCTATAAATTATACCAAAGCCTCAATCATCTTCAACCATACAATTTTATCTTATTCTTCAATGGAGTTTACAAATTTCCCACAACCCACAAGACCCACATCATATTCAAATCTAACATCATTCAAATATTCAACACCAATCTCACAACATTCAGAACCGATCATCTTACATGATTCTGAACCATCCACATCGATTTCCAATCATCAACAACCAGATTGCGACAACGATGAATTGTTTCGCGAGCTAACTAGAATTCTTTTGGAATGTTTAGAGAGGGCGGATAACGTACCCAAGGGTTTGCTGCTTCGTAAAATATTCATCGAGCTCGAAAAAGAAAGCCAAATGGAAAACTTTATAGTTGAAAAGCTCAAGCATTCACATGTTAAAGTGATTTCTGACTTTGTAGAAAGACATCTAGAGAATTCAACCGGTCAGATTGGTGAAGGTGAAGCAAAGTATGATCAACATGAGACGTTAAGTAGAGGGTTTAAAGAAGATTTGATGGAAGAGGACATAACTGGCGGATCAAAACCGGTTTCCTTACATAAACTTGAAAGGTTCAAAGTGAAAACTATAACGATTGTAGGGGGTGTAAGTGTAATCAAGAAATAAATAGATTTACACGGTTGTTCTTGTTCAGCATACAGTTATTTAATTAATCATGTAAAAAACCAAAAAAGTCGTCAAAGACCAAGTGGATGTAATATAAAATTAGATGTTCAGGTCAGTTAACCAAATCTGTGGAAAACAAAGAAAAATACAACACGCCAGATATTGTAGTTTTAGAATTGCCCGATCCACAAGATTTTTGTTTTGCTATTTAATATTGTAGGTTTAAATGCAATCATATAATATCCATGCAATAATAAACAAATGACAATTACCAACGGACAATTTTATGGAAAATTTAAGGGTTAATAAGAAACTTATAACAAAAAGAATGTAGTTACTAGAATAAAGCATTACAGCAAACATATGTTAAGGAAAAAAAAGCTAAAAATTAAAACTTCAAGTATGTGATTCAGGTCTATGGTTCAGGTAAACTCAAACTCGTATACAGATTCAAAAAATCGGGTCAGCTATCTCCTACTCGCATACCTGTCCTGTCGTGAAAGTTTTTTTAAATCCCATACGTGTCCTTGGTGTTTCAGTTTCAGGGATTACCGTCTAACTCAGTTTTTTTTTTTGTGTGTGTGCCATCCCTAAGCACAACAATTAAATCTAACATTTCCATTAGTATGTTAAACAAGCATATATCCTGGCATTTGCGCAAGGTAGCACACTAATACAAAATCATGAATAATTATATACAGATTATTGGTTTTGATTAAAAAATTACCATACCATCACTTGACGTGCCTTCAAGATACACAAAAACCAATGCAAACAACAACTCATCCCGTCTCTTGACGCCCCTTTTGGATTGCATCCTTTGGAAAAGCTTGGCACTAGTGGGATCACGCCCTATCATCATGACCTACAGGCTACAACAAAAGGTTAAACTGTTAGTTCTTAAAACAAAGACAAATGTTGGACCCAAAAAAAGACCTACCATTTTATTTCGCAACCCACCATCAAAGTGACTGTTACGCAAAAATGACTCATAAGTTGCTATAAGAATGTTTCAGGTTAAAGTTATTACATTAATAAGTATCTTGTCGATTATCTTGTGTCAAATTGACTCTAAAATTCTAGCAGGAGGTTATGTCTAAGGACAAACAAGGGTTTCCAATGACGTGGTGGTGGCTGATGAGTCGAAAACCAAACCTTCTGTTGTTGATCAAGAGCTATCAAACGGCTTCCTGAACCGTATAGGATTCATGATTGCATTGAACTCACCCATGTCGAACCTTTTCAGTATTTCAATAGCATATTTATGTTGTGAAAGTGGATTCCCGTACTTGCCTGCATTGTTAACTGGTACGATGATCAGAGAGAAAGAAACAAAAATTGCAAAATACTTTTTATTACTTCAATTACCAATTACACGTAAATCACATTCTTTAAATAAGAAACAATCCTAATTCCATAAAAATTGGTGATAACAATATTGTTGGTTGACGCTTGCTACACCATGATACCACAATATCTCTCGATAAAGAACACATAAAAAGCTGACGTTGATCTTCGTTCATCTTGATCTCTAGCATAGTCGGCGTCACAAAATCCTGAGTTCGATTTGTGACTCCCTCTCTTAACTCAAGTCCAAACCCAATTGTATACTTGATGTAGCGTAACACACGTCGAACTGCAAACAAATGTGATTTTCTCGGTTCTTGCATTAAATGACCTAACGCCCCAACAGAAAACGCGATATCCGGTCGAGTTAAAGTTAAGTAAATGAGACTTCCAATTATTTGTCGCTATTCTCAACAGTATACGAACTCTCCACTTCTAGAGTGATCGTCTTCATCGTTAAAGTCCTAACGAATATCTACAATCCTCCCCTCAATCTCAATACAAGATGAAGTATAGAATCTTTCTGGATGTTGTAATCAGACAAAGTACGACCGTCTTCAAGTTGTATCCCAACGAAGATTAGCCTTTGTTGGTCTGGTGGGATCCCCTCCTTGTCTTGAATCTTAGCCTTCACGTTGTTGATTATATTTGAACTCTCGACTTCTAGAGTGATCGTCTTTCCGGTCAAGGTCTTCACGAATATCTGCATCTCTCCCCTTAGCCTAAGCACAAGATAAATTGTAGACTCCTTCTTGATGTTATAATCAGCCAAAGTATGACCATCATCCAACTGTATTCCGGCAAAGATCAACCGTTGCTGGTCCGACGGAATGCCCTCTTTATCCTGAATCTTGGCCTTCACGTTCTTGATAGTATCCGAACTTTCAACCTCCAATGTGATAGTCTTTCCAGGCAGCGTCTACACAAATATTTGCATCCCACCCCGGAGACGTAGAACCAAAAAGATGGTAGCATCCTTCTAGATATTGCAATCACCTAGTGTTCTGCCTTCTTCAAGCTGCTTTCCGGAGAAGATAACTTTTTGTTGGTCGGCCGGAACACCTTCCATATCTTGGATCTTGGCCTTGACGTTTTCGACAGTGTCTGAGCTTTCGACTTCTAGATTGATCACCTTTCCAGTCATTGTTTTAACGTAGATACCCATCACCCTTTTGATAATTAAAGTCCTTAATAGGGTTTGAGTATTATTTCATAGAAATCAAAGCCTCTAAAAAAAACCCTATTTTTTCCCACCATCCTCGATACCTGCTGAGTGCTTCTTCCCGTCACCATGGTAGACGAAACCCACCAATGTCAACAAAACCAATACCGAAAACAACCTCTTTATCCAGCATACACTGTCACCAATATCAAAAACAAAATTCGAACCCTAGATGGTAAAACAGTTACCTATTCTTCTTGGGTTAAACTATTCAAGCTCCATGTTCGCGCCTATAAAGTCATTCACCACATAGACGCATCAAATCCACCACTCGAATCTGATCCAACCTACTCCGCCTGGTCCGAAATCGATGGGCTGATTCTTCAGTGGATATACAGTAGACTTTCTGACAACCAGTTAGCCCGTGTTCTCAATACCGACCTCACAGCCCGAGCCACCTGGTTAAAAATACAGGACATATTTATCAATAATAAATGCGCCCGTGCGGCCACTCTTGAAAACAAGTTTACAAACACTAACCTATCCTCTTTCTCTTCATTTGATAATTACTATAAAACTCTAAAGAACGCCGAACAGTTAGGCGACGTGGACCAGCCTGTCACAGAAAGCCGACTTGTTATTCAAATGGTTCATGGTCTACCAACAGAATATGACACAATCGGTGCCACTATTAATCAAAGCAAGCCTTCGTGGGACGCTGCCCGTGGTATGATTGAAGACGAACAGTAATGTCAATCAGCTCACACCAACTTTAACCGGGAGACAATTCTCTTGAACACCAGACAATTCTCTTAAACCTGGTTAGATGTTCAGGTAAGTTACTCAACAGAAAAATAAAAAAATTATAACCAAATATGTGGTAAACAAAGAAAAATACAACACGCCCGATATTTTAGTTTTAAAATTTCCGATCCACAAGATATTTGAATTGTATGTTTTAAATGCAATCACTTAATATTATGCAATAACAAACATACAAATAATAAATAAATCACTTTTACTGTTGCACAATTTCGTAGAAAATCCAATGGTTAAAAAAAATATACCACTATAAAAGAAATGTACCTACTAAAATGAAGCATTAATATAGTAGACAAAGTATGTGATTCGGGTCTATGGTTCTGGCAAAAACGTGGATACAGATTCGGAAAATCAGGTGAGGTATCACCTAATCGTATACTTCTCTTGTACCCGTGAAAGTTTTTTCAATCCCATACCTATCCCGGGTGTTTTAGTTTATGGTATTACCGTCAAACTCATTTTTTTAATTATTTTTGTTTTGCCATCCCTAAGATGCTAAATCTAACAATTCCATTAATATGTTAAACAAGTATCCTAGCTAGCATCTGCGTAAGGTAGCACAATATACAAAATCATGCATAATTATATACAGATTATTGCTTTTGCATCTGCGTAAGGTAGCACATATACAAAATCATGCATAATTATATACAGATTATTGCTTTTGTTTAAAAATTACCATACCATCACTTGACGTGCCTTCTAGATAAACAAAAACCGATTCAAACAACAACTCCTCTCGTCACTTGACGCCCCTTTTGGTTGCATCCTTTGGAAAAGCTTGGCACTTGTGGGATCACGCCCTATCGTCATGACCTACAACGAAAGGTTAAACTGTTAGTTCTTAAAACAAAGACAAATGTAGGACCCAAAAAAAAACTTACCATTTTCTTTCGCCACCCACCATCAAAGTAACTACGTTTCGCAAAAATGACGCATAAGTTGTTATAAAAATGTTTCAGGCTAAAGTTATTACATTAATAAAGTAACTTGTCGATTTTCTTGTGTCAAAATGGCTCTAATATTCTACTAGAAGGTTATCTCTAACGACAAACAAGGGTTTCCAATGGCATGGTGGTGGCTGATGAGTCGAAAACCAACCTTCCATTGTTGATCAAGAGCTGTCAAACGGCCTCCTGAACCGTATAGGATTCATGACTGCATTGCACTCACCCATCTCGAACCTTTTCAGTATTACAATAGCATATTTATGCTGTGAAAGTGGATTCCCATACTTGCCTGCATTATTACTTGGTACGATGATCAAAGAGAGAAGGAACAAATAATTGCAAAATACTTTTTATTACTTCAATTACCAATACACGTAAATCACATTCTTTAAATAAGAAACTATCCTAATTCCATAACAATTCTAAAACATACTGAGATAAATATAAATTGCTAAACTAGATTTATATATAAGCTATTAGATAGGTAACAATTAATAACTAAATCATTAATTATTATTATCTTACGTCTTTAGTCCTTAGACTATGATCTCCTCGGCCATCGCGCCCCTCTGTGATCCAATGAACCGCCCTTAATGCCCTTTGAGATTTACCCATAACCGAAATCAGTATTGTTAGTATTTTCACACTCCCTCTCGATGCCAATTTGTTTCATTCCCATCATCACACAGAAATAAACCATCTTTACTTTAGGTAATTCCTTCGTTAACATATCAGCTACTTGCAAGCTCGTATCAACATGAACTAAATCAATTTCACCACTCAACACTTTTTCACGTACAAAGTGATAGTGCACTTCTATGTGTTTGGTCTACACATGAAAAGTCGGGTTCTCCTTGAGTTTTATGGCCGTTCTTGTTATCACAAAACAACTTGACTCTATAGTTGAAATTCTGATTCAATTCATGCAGCCATCGAACCAGCCAAAGAAGCTCTTGATCTGCTAAAGCCGAAGCCCGGGTACTCGGCCTTGGTTGTCGATAACGATATTGTTGGTTGACGCTTGCTACACCATGATACCACACTATCTTCGATAAAGAACACATAAGCTGACATTGATCTTCGTTCTTCTAGATCTCTAGCATAGCCGGCGTCACAAAATCCCTTGAGTTCGATTCGTGACTCCCTCTTGAACTCAAGTCCAAACCAAATTGTATATTTGATGTACCGTAACACACGTCGAGCTACAAACAAATGTGATTTTTCTCAGTTCTTGCATGAAACGACTTAACGCCCCAATAGAAAACACGATATCTGGTCGAGTTAAAGTTAAGTAAATGAGACTTCCAATTAATTGCTGATATTCTTAATGGTATCCGAACTCTCCACTTCCAGAGTGATCGTCTTCCTCGTTAAAGTCTTAATGAATATCTGCATTCATCCCTTAAATCTCAATACAAGATGAAGTGTAGATTCTTTCTAGATGTTGTAATCAGACAAAGTAGGACCATCTTCAAGTTGTTTCCTGCAAAGATTAGCCGTTGTTGGTCTGGTGGGATCCCCTCCTTGTCTTGAATCTTAGCCTTCACGTTGTTGATTATATCTGAACTCTCGACTTCTAGAGTGATCATCTTTCCGGTCAAGGTTCTTGACGAATATCTGCATCCCTCCCTTTTACCTAAGCACAAGATGAATCGTAGACTCCTTCTGGATGTAATAATCAGCCAAAGTAAGACCATCATCCAACTGCCTTCCGGAAAAGATCAACCACTACTGTTCCGGCGGGAAGCCCTCTTTATCCTGAATCTTGGCCTTCACATTATCGATAGTATTCGAACTTTCCACCTCCAATAGTGATAGTCATTCTGGTCAGCGTCTTCACAAATATTTGCATCCCACCACGGAGACGTAGAACCAAAAAGATGGTAGCATCCTTCTAGATATTGTAATCACCTAGGGTTCTGCCATCTTCAAGCTGTTTTCCGAGAAGATAAGTTTTTGTTGGTCGGCCGAAACGTCTTCCTTGTCTTGGATCTTGGCCTTGACGTTTTCGATAGTGTCTGAGCTTTCGACTTCCAGATTGATCACCTTTCCAGTCATTGTTTTACATAGATACCCATCTCCATTTTGATAATTAGAATCCTTAATAGGGTTTGAGTATTTGTGGAAAATATTAGCATTGATTGTAATCCCTATGTTTGGAGATGATTTTGATGGATTGTGTCTCTATAATGATTCTCAATTATAGGACTTTGTTAGCAAGGATTGTCCATATAATAGGCAATTCTTCTGTATTGCAAGAGACACAAAAATACAATGATTTCCATATTATTTCATGGTAATCAGAGCCTCTCAAAAATCCCTAATTTTTTTCCCACCATCCTCGATCCCTGCTGAGTGCTTCTTCCCGTCACCATGGTAGACGAAACCCCCCAATGTCAACAAAACCAATACCGAAAAACAACCTTTTCATCACGCATACACTGTCACCAATATCAACAACAAAATTCGAACCTAGATGGTAAAACAGTTACCTATTCTTCTTGGGTTAAACTGTTCAAGCTCCATGTTCGCGCCTATAAAGTCCTTCACCACATAAACGGATCGGATCCGCCACTCGAATCTGATCCAACCTACTCCGCCTGGTTCGAACTTATTGCACTGATTCTTGAGTGGATATACAGTACACTTTCTGATGACTAGTTAGCCTGTGTTCTCAATACCGACCTCACAGCCAGAGCCACCTGGTTAAAAATACAGGACATGTTTACCAATAACAAACGCGCCCATGCGGCCACTCTTGAAAACAAGTTTACAAACACTACCCTATCCTCTTTCTCTTCGTTGACTTCGTTTGACGATTACCGTCAAACTCTGAAGAATATCGCCGAACAGTTAGGCGACGTGGACCAACTCGTCACAGAAAGCCGACTTGTTATTCAAATGGTTCATGGTCTTCCAATAGAATATGACACAATCGGTGCCATTATTAATCAAAGCAAGCCTTCGTGGGGCGCTGCTCATGGTATGATTGAAGACGAACAATAACGTCAATCGGCTCGCACCAACTTTAACCGGGAAACAGTTCCCTTGAACTCCAGTCAATCATCCGCACCTGATTTCGTTCGTTCCCCATACCCTAATAGTTATCATGGTAAGAACTATGATCCGGCAAAGGCGGCTAGGGGACGTGGGCAACATGGTCGTGGTGGCCGACAGCAGGGAAGGGGAGATCGGGCCAACACTAGCACCAATTCTGGCCGCGGTTCAGCTCCATGGGGACACGCCCAATACTATCTACCCATTATGGGCTTTTCTCCACAACCCCACAACCAAAACTCCTGGACCCCCCCCCCCCCCCAACTCCATACCAATCCCATCCGGCCCACTTTAACCAACCCCATCAGGCCCATGTCGCTCAACAAGACCCGGTAAACTCATTTCAGCAGGCCCTCGGCAACCCCAGTCAAGCCCACATCGCCAAACAGGCCCAATATTCTCCACCGCCTGGGTTCGGTCCAATTGATGGCAATGCTCTGTGTCCTAGCGATATTGGCATGGCTTTATCAACACTGAGCTTGAACTACAACGACCCCTAATGGTGCATGGACACGGGAGTGTCATCCCACATCACCTCCGATCAAGGTAAAATCACTTCTTCGTGTTTAAAATCTCTTAGGTCCTATTTTTGTTGGTAATGGTCAACGTTTACCCATTAATGGTTCTAATGGTTCTGGTAATGGCCTATATAAACTCCCAAACAAAACATATCAACTTAACAACATTGTTCACTCACCTCGTGTCATTAATGATCTGTTGTATGTGCGAAAATTCACCAGTGATAATCAAGTTTCTATTGAAGTTAATCCTGTTGGTTTTTCTTTGAAGGACCTCAAGGATGGATGCCAGCTTTCCCGCAATAGTAGTCGTGGAGACCTCTATCCTTTCACAAAGCCGGAATTCACCCTGCTATCTACAACAACACCCCCACCATGGCACGATCGTCCTGGGCACCCCGGAGCGAACGTGTTAAACTATCTTTATCGTCATTTTAATAGTCAATGTAATAAAACAATTGGGTCGTCTTTTTTGTTCGTATTGTCATGTTTCCAACAGTAAATGGTTACCTTTTGTTGATTCAGTTTCAAGTACTTTTAAACCTTTTGATATTGTTCACAGCGATCTTTGGACGTCACTCTTTGAGCAATTCCGGCTACAAATTATATGATGTTGATTGTCAATTATACTCACCACGTTTTACAAACAGTTCGACAAAGTGGCGCCAACAATGGTTGCGGTGGTGCTATGAGAGTTGACCGCCTATGATGATGGAGACGACTACAACAAATTTCCATGTCACTAAAACTATTAAAAGCAATAAAGATCTTTTGCTATTATTAACCATTTAGATTTAGAGATTGTGTAAAACTTTGATTTTCGCTAATATATTTTTAATCATATAATTTTTATTTTTATCAGTAATAATTCAATTTCTTACAAGAATTGTGTCTTGGCATTGATTTTGATTTATTATATTTATATTCGAGCATGATTGAATAATTAAATTTTTAATCCAACTAGGTTTATCAACGCCTGCGATGCGGCAAACTTCGTTTGTCATTTAATCTGTGTTTACATGTGTTTTGAAATTACTATGAGTGCGTTGCGCACTAAACCGCTGACAATAATAAAAAGAAAATTTAGAAAAAAACACTAAAAGATAACCGAAAGAAAATCAACCAAAAAAGTTGTATGGTAATGACATTGTTCGTATGAAACCGGTGGTCAGAGATGAGCAAATGGTACTGGGTACCGGTAACGAATTTCCAAACCGAAATAACTTAATTACCAAGTTGTTGTTAATGGTACTACGTTCCTAGTACCCGTTTTTACCTTCATATATCTGTACCATAATTACTTTTTCCGTACCAGTATCGATTCGGTATCGGTTGGCACAAGTTCATCCCTACCCCTGAAACTAAAAGAAAAAAAAATCATTAAAAGTTGAAGAAAACTAACAAAAAAAAAGTTGTACGATACCGTTGTGCTCATACGGTACCCGTGATCAAATATCAGCAAATGGTAAGGGTAGCAGTATTGAATTTCCCGATCTAAAATATTTTCAACATCAATTTGGTACCGATTTTGTTCGTTTTATGTACGAGGCTGGTGTCGGTTTCTACCTTCATTTGACGGATACTGAAAAGCCGTACCGGTATTCTGCTAAAGGTGAATAGATGAAAAAAAAATGATTGCTATGTGACAGCATAGAATGGTGGAGGTACTATTCATTAAGTTTGTTTTTAATATATAGATAAAGATAATATATAGATAATGATATATGATATATAAAATTTAAGTTTACAAACTCGCATTAAAAAATAAATCAAATCCTAGAGAGGCATAAAATACTTCAAAAAAGATAGAATTTATAGTACGTAATTGATATTGAGTTTATTAATTTATATAAATATAATATTAACACTAGCTAGTTGGTCACTTGTTGAACTAGAGGGGCATAAAATACTTCAAAAAAAAGAGAACTTATCGTACGTAATTGATATTGAGTTTATTAATTCCATATAAATATAATATTAACACTAGCTAGTTGGTCACTTGTTGAAAAAAGAACATTTTAACTCTTTAATAGTGACTATTTGTTGCATAAATATATTATTTCTTTTCGTGGTCAAAGACTCAAAATAAATCACCCCCAAAACACAAGAAGAATTAAAACACATACGAGGTCAAATCCTCGTGTACATGAATGTTCCCAAAATCTGACCCAAGACACTTTCAACCTACTAAATCAAAGTATAATAACACGGTACCTTACTTCATTTCTGAAAAACTATAAATACCAAAAGCCATAATATCATCTTCAACCATACAATTTAATCATTTTCTTTGATGGAGTTTACAAATTTCCCACAACCCACAAGACCCTCATTATATTCAAATTTACATCATTCAAATACTCAACACCAATCTCGCAACATTCAGAACCGATCGCCTTTCCTATTTCTGAACCATCGACGTCAACTTCCAATCAACAACAACTAGATGGCGACGAGGACGAACTGTTTGGCGAGCTAACTAGAATTCTTTTCGAATGTTTAGAGAGGGTGGATAACATACCCAAGTGTTTGCTGCTTCGTAAAATATTTTTGGAGCTCGAAAAAGAAAGCGAAATAGAAAGTTTTATAGTGGAAAGGCAGCATTCACAAGTTAAAATGATATCTGTGTTCTTAGAAAGATATGATCTAGAGGGTTCAAAAGGTCAGATTGGTGAAGATGAAGTAAAATATGATCAACATGAGACGGTAAGTAGAGGATTTGAAGAAGATTTGACGGAAGTGGGCACGGCTGGTGGATCGAAATCAGAGTCCTCGCATAAACTGAAAGATTCAAAGTGAAAACCATAAAGATTGCTGGCCGGTCGTTTGATCAAGAAATAAGTTGGATGGACACGGATATGGTTGTGTATCATACTATTACTTCATTTGTTTGTTTCAATTCATATACAAAAAAAATGTTAAAAATCAAGTGTATGTGATATAAATGAAAGAGATAATTAGATTAAAAGTTGTTCAGATTAGATACTCAACACGGAATCAAAAAATGGTAACGAATTATAAGGTAAACAAAGAAGAATGCAATATATACCAAGTATAGTTATTCTACAAAGACATAATGGATCGTAAAATATAATACATAAAAATACACAATGACGCAAATCTAAAAAAACACAATACTAAATAAAAAAGACATAATGATTTAAACAAAAATTCTAAAATCTACAAGCTATAAATCTAAAAGCGAAAACCTAAAATCTCATGTGGTAGAGTTCGATAAGATGTTCCAGTGACGCTTGAATGAGGTTAAACAGAGTCCGTTTGAAATCATTCTTACGACTTCTTATTTTTAAGAGACTTTGTATTTGATCTAACCCCAATATACCAGCATGAGGTGAGGTCCTACTTGTCACCGCCATACTCCAGAAAATATCAACTTACCTTATATTTTATTACATAAAGTCAAAAAAGATTACATTCTGAAACCTGCTTAATATATAATTCAAGTAGTTAAGTCAATCTTAGAGCTTAAGCCAAAATCACCTGCTACACGTCAATTAGTTCGGCACACTTGATTGTTGCGATCAATTTGAAACGCTATTCTACCATTCTGACATTTAAAATGAGTTTACACCACTGTATTCTCTTCCTTTCAGAGGGGAGGATATTGCTAATAAATAGGGGTAGGCCTCCGTTACCCCTTAACGTTCCGACAGTAGTGTAAATTTTGGTAAAATTTGACGTCTTTCGATTTTAGTACCCCTTTTTTTGAAACGTTGCCCATATAAGAAATGTCCTTTAGATTATTTTTCTACGTGTGTTTGAATTTCGTTTCGGTGTTTAAAGTTCTCAGTCAGGGCCTGATTATCAGCAAATCAGTATTGCTGCTTTCGATCATCAAACATCAATGATATTCCGACACTACTTGAAACTTATAACAAAAATAAACTACCCACTTTTCTTAAGAAGAAGTCAACAAGTGCCAGATTGGAATCGGATGTTCCCAAGTCCAAATTTGGGGATAAATGAAGCCCACAAAAGGTCTCAAGTCCAAGAAAAATGGCTTTAGTTCGAATCATATTGTCGAGCCGGGATTTGGCAATTTTCATTGTTTGGGATTGTAGTTTAAAAACACAAAATAATTTGTTGTAATGTTTCAACCGTAAATCACATGAAATCCTAGATTTTTACTATTACATACACATATCATTTTAACTATTACATACACGTATCATGAACTTCATATGAAATCAGATTTTGCATTCAATCCCACAGATGATTCACCATGAAAATAAAGAAATCATTAAAACCTCATCCCGGAATTCTGAACAAGGGCAAAGATGGAATTGAATTTCAGATCATAAAGAAGGAGCCTAATACATTTACCATCTCGTCCCTTAAGTATCTTAAAATTTGAGCAATTTACTATTCTACCCATATCAAATACATTAAACTCTTTTGTACATGTTGCTTGAAATTACATATGTCTATCTGAAGCAGTGATGAGCAAATGGTACCCGGTACCTGTACCGGCTTTTGACATTTTTGGTATCGGTATTTTCCGGTTTTTACCCTCAAATACCTGTACCGTACCGGGTATATTCGGTACCGGTACCCACTACCACTTTTGGGGATTTTCGGTTCTTGGGTACCGGTCAGCACCGAGCTCATCCCAAATCTGAAATGCTTTACATAGTACTGGTGGGAATGTCCGTGCGTTGCCTCGAGTATTTATGTTTGTTGCCACCTGTTGCGTGTTGGGTTTACGTAATTTATTTATTAAATAATTTACTTTAGTGATTTTCAAATTAGCTCCCAAAAATCATGCAAGTTAAACGCGGCTTCGTACTGGGCTCTAAATAGTTTATAGGCTTCTGTATTGACGTTAGTGTTCATTGAACTGCTTGATCTTTTACGATTGTTCAAATAAAATAACAACCCCTTATATTACACATATGATATTCAAAACAAAATAATGACACCCACTTATATTTCGCATTTTTTCCTCGCATGAATCTCATATACCAAATCCGAAATAGCATGGCATATCATCCATATTATGCCAATCACCATATAATCATGAAGAAAATGATAAAAATCAACTTTAATTAAACATTTTTTCCATGATCTTCTAATGTTGTATGATAGCTAGCCATGAATTGATAGATTGCTATTGTAGATGGCAAGAAATAAATAAGATTAAGCTCATGAATTACTTTAATCGGTTAGAATTGAGGTTGAATGTTTTGAAGGGAAGATCAAGAGATCTCTAGAGTGTTTTGATAAAATTGATTGTGAGAATAGTGACAAAACATGTCGAGATTGATCTTGCAATGTTGATTAAAGCTTGTTTTTGGGTTTAAGGCTTCCAATTGATTGAGTCAAAATTGGGTATTAATGCTCTTGAATGAAAGAATTGAATTAGGGGTTACAAGCAGAATTGATTGTAGGAATAAGGTTGGAATATGGTCTAGGTTCATTAGAATTGATTAAAACCGAAGTTGAAGTCTAAATTTGAAGAATTGACGGAGTTAAGGTGGTAGCATGAGACCAGGTCGTTGCTGTTGTTGACTCACGTATAAGACGGTTCCCCTGTGTGTCGCGCTTGGGAAGTCTTAGTCGTCGCGTGGCGCGGGCAAACAAGGAATCCAGAAAATTTTGATTTATCGGCAATTTTAGTCCCTGACTTGTTTAACCACTAATAATGCAAAGCTTAACCAATCTAACGAATGTACCTAGTATGGAAACTTATGTATATCATGTATAAAACTAAATAAGCATGTGTAATGAAAACAAATACAATGACATAGAATTTAAATGATTTATTATATGAATAATCAATAGAATTACACATAATATGAAAATAGATCGGGTTACAAATATGGATAGTTAACGGATGTCACACTCTCCCATTCTTTAAGGAATTTCATCCCAAAAAACTTTTAGAGATAATCAAGTTGTGTGTAATCATGTTTATGGTCGGGAATAGTGCCACACAGCTTCCTGTTACTTCCCCATTGACCATGACTATTTTTGGAAAAAAAAAGTTGTATTTTAGTTTTAAACCTTCAGTTTCGCTAATATACGTCTTTAGCCTGTATATTTTTAAAAAGCTTTCTTTCTATTTGTTAACGTTGTGTAAATGTGTGTTTAGTCTCTCTACTTTAACTTTGACAATAAATATGTTAGTTCCTCCGAATAGTGCTAAGCAATTTATAGCCTATGGATGGGAATAGTGTCAGGCAACTGTCTGGCACTTCCCCATTGGCCATAGCTTTTTTTTTAATATTTTGTATTTTATTAGGAATAATGGATTTTAATAATCCAAACTCTTAGTCATTGGCCGAAAATGGTCCCAATTTCAAAAATAACCGGTGGTGGTCCCAAGTTTTCTATATTGTAAACCAAATGGACTTTTACTAAAAAAAACTTAATTTCTTTTTATCTCCTTATCCTTTTCGGCAACTTTTTCGTATAATGTAAACCAATGGACCTTTACGAAACCGAAAAGGAAAAGAGACAAAAAGAAATTAAGGTTTTTTTAGTAAAAGTCCATTTGTTTACAATATGTGAAAAGTTGGGACCACCACCAGTTATTTTTTAAGTTGGGACGTTGCCGGCCAACGACTAAAAGTTTGGATTATTAAAATCCATTATTCCTTTAATTTAAATCTTCAACTTCGCTAATACGCCTTTAGCCCCTCTATTTTAAAAGCTTTCTTTTTGTTTATTAACTTTGTGTATACCTGTGCTTAGTTCTCCTACTTTAACTTTGTTAGTATATATGTTTAGTCACTCTGAATAGTGTGAGGCAGCTTTCTAACGCTTGCTCATTGACCTCGAAAAATTACGATTTTGTCCCTGGTTAAAAATTACATTCTTACCATCATTTTAGTTTTCTTTTTTTTGGGCAAAACTATGCTATTGTAATGTTTTAATTGGTTAGTTGATGTAATTTTTATTTGTGTCAAGCAGCTGACATGCACCCGCTCATTGATCCTATTAAATGACAGTTTTGTTATAGTTCAAAATTACAATCTTACCATCATTTTATTTTATTTTTATCTTCAAAACTATGGTCGTGTTCAAAACTACATTTGCCATCGTTTAGTTTTGATTTTTTTTTTCAAAACTATAGTAGTGTTTTGTTTTCATTAGTTGATTTTATGTAAATGTACGAGTAACTGAAACACAATCATACATGTTATGAAAGTAAGAAATATTTAGCTTAGTGTCTCCCAACGCGGACGGGATATAAAGTAGTTGATACATTATTCATCGATGACCATAATTTATTTATATTAATTATGTATATTCTTTAAAAGCTGTTGTTAGTGTCTTTTTGGTTAAATACTTAAATATACTGCTAGAAACAGTAATAACCTTGTGTTACTATTAAACCAAATATACTGCTAGAAACAATAAGAGTAAACTGCAGTGTTAACCCCTGGGGTTAGATGCGATTGGCCAACCTTACCCCCTAAAACGAAAATCTTGTTGTCTTACCCCTCAACTATTGAAAAACGCTAAATATTACCCCCGGTGTTAAAAAACTTAACAGTTCTGTTAAGTGGGATGTTAAATGACTATATTACCCTTTCTTATTACCCTATGCTTGGTTGTAAGAAAACGTATTACCCCCTGTGTTAGGAATCCATTCCCGCTTAATGTTTTTGACTTTCGATAGTCAAATTATCAATTTGTTGACTAATCGGAGGTCAACATATCCAATTATTCGAATGTTCTTCAAGATAAATTCCCTACGTAGTTGGAAACAATTGTGCTTATGCATTCCGATAACATATCTAATTATTCAACAAATTACAATTACAATACTGGATTCCAACATGTTTACTAATTAGAATTACATATCTAACTAATCTCTGCAACTTCTACATGATGCCAGTAAGCCAGAGCCAATTTCTAACCTGCTTGATGCATATGGATTAAACTGGTCTAACCTGCTGCAAATAAGTTAAAATGCTAACTTCAAATGGTTAACATGCTGCAAACGGATCAAACACAAATGATTGGCAAATGGATTAAACATGTTGCAAATGGATTAAACATGCTGCAAAGTGGTGATTAAACAGGTTGCAAATGGATTAAACAGGCTGCAAATGGATTTAAAGGCTGTAATGCTATAACTTATCATCATAATTAAGTTATAACTGGATCATTTTATATGAAGACTGTAACATCAACATACAAAATACAAATTTAACATCATAATTAAGTTATCCTACTTTAAAGTACTAGAAACATCATAGTTAAGTTAACCTACAAAATACACATTCTATTCCTACATAACTACTAACTATTATCACTAAAGATCAACTCTCTGGCGGATAATGGAAGTTGATGACAGGGCGACCAAACAAGGAGAACACAAATGGACCACCATCGATGGCTGGATAGACTCATCCTCAGGTCAACTGTCAAAAAACACCAAACAACACAAAATTAACATACAAGTCCGACTACTTATTATCAATACTCTGTTTATAACATCATACAAAATTATTAATAATTGTTTATAAATATACAATCGACCTAATCGAACCTTCTATTAACATCATACAAATCTGACCCTATTCGGGTTCATACCTGCAATGTGGAACCCTGATTAAGTAAGAATGACATTCAAGGTCAACTGTGTTTGACCGATTCAAAATGTGGAACCCTTTAAATGTGGAACCCTGATTATGTAAGAATAACATACACGTGAACTACGATTATACCTGAGGTGTGTCTGTCAGATATCTGATCAACCAACATACAACCGGCATTGTGTTGTCGGAGAGCAGGAAGGGTTGATTTGGGTGTTGTGTTCGCGGAGAGGAGAAGGAGAAAGGGGGAATTGTTGGGGGTAAGGTGATAGTGAATTTTATAATATAGGATGTTGTGTTGAGGAAGCAACCAAAACACAAGTGGAAAAGACTATATTACCCTTTGACCGTTAATAAGTGACGTTGACCATAAACGGTTTTTAACACTGGGGTAATATTGTAGCGTTTTCCAATAGTTGCGGGTAAGACACAAGATTTTTCGTTTTAGGGGGTAAGGTTGCCAATCGCATCTAATCCCATGGGGTAGAATGGAGTTTACTCAAACAATAATAACCTTGTGTTACTGTTAAAACCAAAAAAAAAGGATATGATTTAAGAAGTGAAAAAAAGGAGCAAAGGTATAAAAGTTGGTGAATTAGCATTTAATTTTATATCATGAAAATGCATGACATTCGAAAACAAACTCAAGTTATATGTAAAATGATTTTTTAACGAACCCAGTTAATTAACTTAATTTTGTTTTCATCAAGTAAACTTTTTAAGAGATAATTGTTTCCACAAACATTCTGATCCTCTTTCTAAACGCATTTTTTAACACTCATCGTGCCACCAGCGGAACCACCCAATCATATCCATCTTCACTATAATTCTTATATACACCAATTCAGGAGGAAACCCAATAAATCTGGGAAAACCTCCCTTGTTAGAATCGAACCCAAGACCTAATAGTCCCTAAGCCTATCCCACCTCGAAAATGTCACTAGTTTATAATGTCATGGACACATAACTTCTTGTTGATATGAATTAATACCGCCATAGCGCCATAACATCTTCTTCAGACATAATACTCTTTTACTAAAGAAGATAATAAACAATATCCATTGGTCTTAACATTTATAAATACATCTACAAGTATCTATTGTTAGGCATCGACCGAACGCCCGTTCTCCTCTTTTAGCTACGCATGGCATTGCTTATAATCACATGGATAAGAGTCCCATGTTTCTTCACACGCTTCACCAGTCATCATCGTGCTCCCTAAATTAGATAGACATATAAGGAGCAATAAACAATAAGTAATACATATAAACAATAGTAACATTTATATGGTCAGATTTAAAAACATAAAACGATAAGTACCAACTAATTTGTAGCTTACCAGCAACTGTGAGTATGAGCAAAATTGCAACATAAAACTTGATAGATGACAATATACTTATTTCTTGATATGTTGCAATCAAAAGATTATGATAGAAGATATGGTTCTTTCACTGGTTCAAGCATTGCATATTTATACTAAGGAATTAGTTGAGAACGTCACATATAAATATATATTATTATTGATTATTTATGTTGATATTATTATTGATATTAAATAGCCATATATACGATAATGGTGATATTAAATGCGTCATACACGCAACCTTTTCGCAAACATTATGGAGTGTGTGGAATGCAAGAAACGGAAAGGTTTTCAAGGGTACGGATGTGAACGCGAACAAAGTGGTCGAAGAAATCAAGGAGAAAACGTATGAAGGATTAAACATGATCAAATCTCAAAGGCATAACATGGAGCGTTTGAAGAATTTTAACTTACCATGTTGACTCTATATTAGTGTTTTGTTTTATCTCTTTAGCAGTCTAATGTAGTGCCTGCTACGATTGGTTTTGTTTTGGTGATATAATGTGCTCCGTTTGCCTGTAAAAAATTCGTCATACATTAATGTTTTCGTGTAACAAATAAAGAAAGTTTAAACAAATTAAGAAGATTTACAAATGTAGTCGTCGAATTGAGTGGGAAACATATAAGGTGATATTTTCTGTAGGCATTAAAAAAAGCCGTTGCTATTACAAAGGTCCGAACACGATCAAAACAAAGCTTCCGCATGTCGAATGAAACGTTTATCAAATCGAATTATGTTAATATGCTAAAAGATGTTAAAATACTTTTAAAGTTCAAATTAACATAGGATTACAAATCATTATATATTTGCATTATGCTTACTTTAATGCAATCTTTTGTAGAAGTACGTTATAAGATGTTGGTAATCAGAGCTCAAGGTTAAAGAGTAAAGTGTTCGGTTCGAGACTTGATCGCATAATCCGGTAACTACAAGAAACTGCTACCTTTAGCGGCGACGGTTGTATAGCTGCTGATGCGTTTTAGGGTTTTAGCGGCGACAAGCTGTCGCTGCTATTGCCCCTCCTGTCGCCGCTATTGACCTGGACAAATCCCAGCCGTTGGATCGAGATAAGAAATGAGTGGCTAGGGTTCAACGTGGGACACAAGGTTTTAGGCGCGTCAGTTGTCGCCGCTATTTCCCCTTCAGTTGTCGCCGCTATTGCCCCTTAAATCCCCAACCGTTAGATCAGGATAAGGATCAACGGTTGGGGTTTGGTTTCAGACTCCGGGACGCGGATCAACCAATAGCGGCGACATTTGGCCTGTCGCCGCTACTATTGTCACTGCTAAAAGTGGTTGTTTAGTGGTGGTGCAAGGAAATTAAACAAACGCAATCTTATTCTTTGTAACTATTTATGGAGTTTCCTTTTATTTTTTTCTATTGGTAACAATTTATGTTATTTTAGAAGGGAAAAATTTATAAAATAGTAACCAAGTTTTAAAAGTGTTTTAATTAGGTTATTCGTATTGTTTTTAACCCAATTAAATAACTTCAAATTCAAATCGAGTCATATTCTTTTTTTCCATATGTAAAAAAAAATGGAGCATAAGATGCTAAGGTCTTATTTTAATATATAAGTTATATCTATTAAAAATAAAAACACTTTAGTTACTTAAAAAAACAAGTTTAAATCCACGTTGTCACTCGACGTTAACGTCAAATAAAAGAGAAAAAAGAGACAAAAATCTACATCACTACCTATAAAATGAATGAAAATCCTTAATTTTAATGAAAATGAATGTTGTGTGACCTGATTGGAAACACTTTTGAAACTTGAGTGACCTAATTAGAATGCATTTAAAACTTGATTACTATTTTAAAATATGAAAGTAGTGTATTTTTTCCATTGTTTGAAGATTATTTTCAATGAAGAAAAATATGTGAATAATTTTCAACAATTCTTTTTAAAGTTTTCTTAAGCATTTATGATGCAAATTCTTATATAGTATTTGACCTCATATCATCTAGAAGGCAATTCATATATACGAGGTCAAATACTGTAAACAACTGATCACCATCAAGTATCATGGTGTGTAAATATTTTACCTGTGACACTTTCAAACTGCTAAATCAAAGAAAAAATCGGTATTTCAAATATGCAAACTAACTCTACAAGATATCTGGTGATTCTAGTTTAGGGATGAGCTAGGTACTAGCATCGAATATGCCGGTACTTGGTCTCGAAATTCGCCAAATGTAGATACCGATACTGCTATCGAAAGTGACCAGTACACTACGGTACTTCAAAGTAAAAAGCGGTAAAATACCGGTACCATACCGATGAAACGTCAAATAGTTTGTACCGAATTTTAATCGATACACTATCATTTTGTACCGGTATTTTCTGTACCAGTGCCGAAATGCTCATCCCTATTCTAGTCTACTGGGAGCAGAGCAAAGCTACGAAGAAAAATGGAGTAGAACCTCAAGAACCACCTAAAACCTGCAAATCAACCGTTGGTTAGACGTACCGTAGAGAGGGTCTCTGTAATCACCAATCGACATGAGAATAACTATATGTATGTGAGGAGAGATAAATAGAGAAGAATAGATGATTCGGAGTAGTGTTTTTAGCGCTCGCTTTTTTCCTTTGAGTGGGGTATTTATACCCTTAGGTGTGCACCACGTACGAAAGTGGTCCTAGCCGAACCAGCCACTTTCTTGGTTATTTATTCTTAAAAGAGTCTAGTTAGTTAGGTTTTACCGTACATATATGGTGGTCTGGACCAAAGATTATTCTTTGGTCTGATTTAGTAGTAGTTTGTTTAAAGATGTAGCTTATGAGGAGAAATGGTATGATCTTTTGTGGTTATGTCTGAATAAGTTGTTACCTGTTCTATCATGTTGTTTTTTTCAATGAAGTTCTGTAACATCCGACCTTTCGACTTTGAACACGAAGAGCTAACGCATTTGTTTTTGGTGGCCGGTATGGAGACTTCTCAGAAGGTCACTTGTCTTAATATTACTATCACCTAAGCACGTTTAACTATGGAGTTTTCCTCTAATCCATTAGTATTAAGCTCAAAACGCGCAGATGATATTTGAAGAACAACATTCTTTTTTAACGGCAAATTTGGATCACTGATGCACCATGCCACCAAAGTAACCACCCGATCATACACATCTCCACTAGACAACAATGCCTATACACCAATTCAGGAGAAAACCCTATAAATCTGAGGAAAAACCCCTTTGTGAGAATCGAACCGGAACCTAATGGTCCCTAAGTCCTATCTACCCCTAAAATGTCACTAGGCTATCCATGTTCGATGTACAATATGCCTAGGGTATTAGAATGCACATATTAGTCTTCCCAATATTGTTACAATTTCAAACATCTTTCAGAACCTAGAAGACCCTCAACATATTCATGGCATCATTCAAATATTCAATACGATCTCACAACATTGGTAATATCTTTATATAAGTCAAGTTAGGTGCCACGTTAGCGGCCACCTCAGTTGCCATATCATAAAAAAATCCACGTCAGATGCCACGTCAATACACAAGTGGCACATCAGCGGAAAACTAACTGGGTTAAGGTTCAACTAGTTTGGGAGTGCTATCGGCCAATAAGTTGAAAGTTGAGAGTAAAGTGGTTCAAATCAAAAGTTGGGATGCTATCGGTAGGGCTGTAAAACAGACTGCAGGTTAAGCAAACAGTTTGTGAATAGTTCGACAGGAAATTCGTATACGTTCGTTCGTTTTTAATAAAACGTTTTCTTTAAGTGGTATATTTTTAATAAACACATTTGAATATTTGTTTAGTCTTTTTAAAAAATACAAAAAAAATATACTTCTTTTTATTTAAAGCATTTGGATTTATTAACTAACATAACATAATAGGAATGTGATTTATGAAATATTATGTGAAAAGGTTTCTATCATGTCATTGTCTTGTAGACATTAAGACTTTTACTAACTAAACCACTAAAAGTGTGTGTAGTTTAATGCTCTTTGACGTTCCCTTATCTTGAAACCATCACCCGTCCAATGGCTAGATTGGCTCGTTAAATCCACGACGCCCCTTCCATTGGCAATCAATTAACAATGACTTGGCGCAGTGATTAGCTCCCCATGGGGTGGGAGTGAAGTCAAGTGGCACCTCCAAAGCCTTCTAGACATATTCTAAACGAAAAAAAAGTAGAGAACCTATAAATCTCGGGTTAAATCTTTAGTCTAATAAAAGGTTAAAAACAAACTCGAGCTTCTAAAAACACACAATTTCCACGGTGACTCTATTCCCTTTGTAACCAAGTTTAAAAGTATGATTTTTTTAAGTAAACGTGTTGGCCCGACGACAAGCAAACGCAACATTTCAACTTTTTAAGATAAACCACCTAGGCTGACACATTTAACTTCAAGCCTGAGCCTAAACTGGCTCAACTCGACACGTTTATAGCCAAATATATTCCACTTGAGACATACACTGAAATAATATGTCCAAACATAATTCTTTTAAATAAACGTTATAACACAAATGACCCTTTTATAAGATTAAAATTTAAGGATATTAACAATTATAAGTACACTTATAAAGACACAAATTAGGTGGTACATAAAAAAAATTCTACATGGATACATTAGTTAAAAGAATCAAAAGAACAAGTAATTTTGTATGAAAAACCATGCACATGATGAATTTCACTTGTTATCTTCTTTGACAACCCCTCCAACATTCACGGTCTTTACTTTAAAACGCTCAAGTTTCTGGCTTAATTCATCATCAATACTTAGTTCTCTTTCAGCCACCACAAAATCTTCATCTTTTTGAGCTTTGATCTTGTTGCTTACTTTTGTCACAATCTTTCCCAAAAGGTCCTTGGCTCCAGACTCCCCTATTGCTTCTCGCGCAACTCTTCCTAATGGGATTTCTGCATACCCGTTGGAAACAATTTTGCCGAACAATTCTTTCGCTTTTATATCAATCTCCTCTAAGCATTCCTTAAGGGCGCCAATTATGTGATCGTCCATCTCGTTTTTCTCTTCTTGTTCTTCCAAATATGTGTCATCTTGCGCGGTAAATGAGGGGATTCTTTCAAATGTCGAATCGGGCATAGAAGGCTGAGGGAAATATTGCATGGATTCTGTGTCGTTAACGAGATCGTTTATGGCCATTCCAAGAGTTTAAGAGGATGGATTTTGATTACAAATGAAGCAAGTTTGTTTACTTGATTAGATATTGATGAGATATGTGTGGTTATGGATGATATTTATATCTAAATCTTGGTGTGCCCAGCAAGATTGACTAGAACATTCCACGGGTTACTAATCAAAGTTATACTCGTTTTCAATGTTTTTAATTGATCAAGTCTTGGTTCATTGCTTCTAAACGTACAAGGCTTCCACGCCAAGGTACCCGAAAACATCCTAAAAGAAATATCTATATTAAATCTGTGTGGATTATGTAAGCATAGGTAATGTATGCTCCACACACGTCTGTGTCTAGAAATAATAAGAAAAAAAGTCAAAACGTATACATGAGAAAAGAATTTGAAATTTTGGTAATTGCAAAGACCCACACATGCATGCAGGGCGGCTCGCTCTATCAACTTTCTTGGAGAAATGCAAATCCCTGAATGTATGGTGAAAAAATATTATCTGTTTATGAACGTACGGTAAAAAGAAATTCAACACCTCTAAATTTTTCTTTTAGATCAGATTTGCCTCCGTGATGCATGAAGATCATAAACTTATTATACATATGAAAATAGAGCTCTATGATCATTCAAGGGTCAAAGAAAGTTAAAATAATAATATAAAATAAAGGTAAATTGGAAATAAATAATCCCAACTTTCTCAATTTGGCCGATAATAATCCCAAGTCAGTTATTAGCCGATAATAATCCGAACTGGTCAATTTTTTTTTTGTAAAATAGTGTGCCGTTAAAATAGCTTAACGGAGTTAAGTTTTTTTCGAATTACAAACCTTTGTTTTAGGGCTTTTGATCAGAACGAGAATACGAGTCGATTGATGTAGACCTTACCTCGAAATACTGCCCCCAACCCACAAAACCGTGTTTCAATTCGGGTATTTAAACTTTAATTAACAAAAATCAAGTCATTTCGAGCACAATTTCAGGTAAGTTTTACATTAATCGACTCGTATCCTCATTCTGATCAAAAGCCCTAAAACATCGGTTTGTAATTCGAAAAAAACTTAACTCCGTTAAGTTATTTTAATGGCAGACTATTTTACAAAAAAAATTGACGACTTCGGATTATTATCGGCTAATAACTGACTTGGGATTATTATCGGCCAAAGTTAAAAAGGTGGGATTATTTATTTCCAATTTGCCTAAAATAATAACACAAACACTTAAGTTTTTGAAGTTTGTTGGTGATCGGTCTGTAAATTCTGTAAGATGAAGTTGTCACCCTGACCGGATTTTTGTATGAAATTTCACCTACAAAACGATGGATCTTGTTGTCTGTGAAATTCATGTGATTTGTAGTGTTTAACATCTAAAGTATTTCTTGACACTTCAAAAAAATAAATCTCAACAAATATCTGATGTTTTTAAGTCTGGTCGTTCAACCTGACCACATTTCTAAATGTGGATAGTTTAATTTAATTTCTCACTTAACATATCTGTATGATACGAGTATACTAGAAAATGTGAGTAGATTTGTGGTGACGTTTTGCTTGGTAGTTTTTCTTTTATGGATGCAAGTAAATTAAACAAATATATAGATATTCTACTATGAAGATGCAGCATCAGACTAATGAAAATAATGTTGTATCAAGTTTAAATATGATAATAAAACTCAGCAGACTTTATGGATCAAACAATCAAAAAAGTTTGTTAATGAAAATTTGATAAATCTATACAACTGTTTAACTAATTTGAAGATTGAGTTGGTCAAATTAAGTATGCAGAGCGTTGATCACTTGACTGTTAATCAAAAAGCTTTTGGCCAATGGCTGTCACATCATACTATATAATGTTATCCACCTAATTAATACTTCGACATTTTATGATATATTGTATATTATATATCTATATTAATTCATAAAAAAGAATGAATAGTACACCTTTTGTCTTATGTGGAGTTTTTGTTATTTTTTTTTATAACTATAGGATTTTCTTTTGTAATAAAACTTTGTTTTTTATATAATTTGTCACAAATGTTAAATGAGTTTAGTCTTTTATTAGTTTTTGTTTTATGGTTTTTTTTTCTCAGATTTGGTCGTTGTTTGTTTGTTACTTAACACGGTGTATGGTATTCATATTTGGTCTCTCATGTTTTTTACCCTCTGGACTTTCTAATATATGTCGATATAATTCGACTTTGTCTACAATTTGCTTCATCTGAGTCACTTGATGTTAGAAATTAGTGTTTTGGTTGTCTTTCGGTTGCTACTTAACATAGTTTTATCCTCTCCCGCTCGCGCAATGCAACGATGGTGTCACGGTTTTACGCCCCCGCCCACAACGCGCGGGGCTTAAAACTAGTTAATATAAAGTCTCCATGAACAGTAATCAATATTTTTTAAATATTTTTTTTAGTTTTTTTATACATATTAATATAAAGTCTCCATGAACAGTAATCAATAATTTTTAAATATTCTTTTAAGTTTTTTTATCTATTTTTCTAAATATTAGTGACATAAGTTTTTTATTGTATTATATTAAATTTTTTTTGTTCCAATTTTAATCCATTATACTTAAAATAATATACGTTTTTAACTCATTAGTTTTTATTTAATTTGATTTTCATCGGATAACCCATGTTCATTATCTTTTTTTAAGAAGGATATGCGACTATGTTTAATCTTTTGTTTTCTCACCATTCATATTTTTATTCAAAATGGTACCGTGACGAAGTCGGTATATTGAAAACGCATTCTTTTGAACATGTCATGACATTAAATCAATTGTTGGTACTATATCGATACCGTCACGTACCCAACCAATACCGTCCGAGTTCCCGCCGCAACGCGCGGGGAAATCTTGCTAGTTTTAATTAACTTTAACCCAATTCCACAGCAGCCATAGGCCCATATATGCCAATCTTTTAGTAAAATTAGGTGGAGATTTGAATAAGTTTACTTTTGGTTTGAACACTTTTGAAAAGTAAACATGTTTAAAAGATATTCTTAAGTTATATATTGTTTTGATTTTAAAGTTTAACCGAAAAGTTAGAGACTTTGCGCGTTGCTGGGGTAACTATACACTACTAGAAAAATGCTACTATTTCCACGTCGATTTCTGAGATTTCCCACAAAAATGGGTCATGAGGATTCTACCCATGGGTACTCTTTTTCTGACACATTTTCTACGGATCTTCCTACTCCTATCCCACACAAATGTTCCGTTGGAATTCTCCTACTTATTTCTCACGGAATTCATTTTTTTAACATTCCAACAGATTCACAGAGTTATCTATGAGAGAAACAGATGAGAGTATCTCTCTCTCTTTCTTGCGTGGAAACGAAGAGCTGTGGAAAATCGGTGATAAATAGATATGTGGCGAAAAAGGGAAACATATGTTGCATTTAATTGTACATCAAGCTTTATGATGGGTACTATCAGCTATAGTGAATCCCTCTCACATAGCAAAGTTGGTATTTAATGGATAACATAATTACATACTAGTAAAATATTCTCGTGCGTTGTGGCGGGTATTTGCTCAGTATTGGGTTGATTCATTACGGTATTGATATGGTATTAGCATTTGGGAAATCAACCAAATGATAAAACCCAATAAATAAATTTATTATAGGACCAAAATGATATTGCATGTGTTTTACATCGGTCGAAAACCATAAATACGAAATCAATAACGGTACTGATACCTGTACCAATGTTGTCGGTTGAATCGACAGAGCATCGATGTTGCTAGGACGGTACCACTTTGGTTCGTCACGATACCGACACTCGTAGTAGCTTACAATATATAAAATATACTCTATACTGCTACCAACTTATCGGGTGGTTTTGATTGGTACATCAAAGTAAAGAAAATAAAATCATATTTGACCTGTCCGATTTTAAAACAAAACTTCTACTAAAACAACGAAGACATAAAGAACCACGTTATAATAGTATATTCGGAACTTCATAAAGCATTACACTATATTATGATAATAATGAAAATGGTAGTTTTGATAACATGTACAATTTTACTTTGATTGTGTTACATTACCACTCACAACTTAACATCAAATTATTTTTTTATCGAGATGCAGATAAGTATAGATACATCACAACAACATACTCAAAATTTTATTAAAAAATATATACTTTAAAATTTATAATAAAAAATTTAATAAAATGAAGGGTAAATTACACTTTTCGTCATTTATGTTTGTATCAAATTGCAATGGATAGCCTTTAAGTTCAATAATTACACTCACAATCCTTTATTTGGAAAACTTGTTACACCTTTCGTCCTTTACCACTAACCAAGTTAAATTTTTCAGTTAACTTTAGTCATATAAGGGTAGTTTAGTCTTTTAATTTTAAAATGAATTTTAATAAATAAAACGAAAATAATTTAATCACCACCAACCCCAAATATTTACTAATAAATAATCTAAAAAATAAAATAAAACACATAAACCCTTAAAACATGTAGCGCTACAGCCACCACTGCCAAGAACTTTATATCCATCTCCGGTGAAGCACTACATCTACGCAGCCCTACCCACCAATGTCATCTCCATCTCCGGTGAAGCACCCCATCTACTCAAAAACTACAAACACCACTGCCAAGAACTTCATCTCCAGTGAAGCATCACCATCATTGCATCTGTGATGGGAGGGGATCGTCGAATCTGTTCCCTTTCATCAACACTGCCGTCCGCCGCCACGAACTGCATCTCCGAATAAGCTACAACCACCGCCGCTACGAACTTCATCTTCAGATTTGAGGCTTTTGGAGGTTGAAGAGGTGAGGGGATCGCCGAATCTGCTACCTTCCATCAACACAACTGAACACATCCAATAGTCCTTCATTTATTGTTGCAGGTGTAGAAGAGAGATGAGGAGAAACAGATCTGAGATCGAAGTTATTAGGCTCGATGATGGTGGGTTCTTCATTTGTTGTTGCAGGTATTGTGTCTCTAATTTTTACCTTGTGTGGTATACATCAGTTGGATACGGTGGTGGTGGTTTTTTGTGTGCTTAGAGATGTGTTTGGGGTGGCCAGATCCGGTGGGGGTGGGGTTGGTTGCATACAGCGGCTGGTGGTGGTGGGGCTCGATTCGCCGTGGTGGTGGTTGGGACATGTTGGTGGTGGGGATTAATTTGGCGATGGCTCGATTTGGTGGTGGCTAGATTTGATGGTGGTGAGGTTGGTTGAAGAGACGAGGTAGCTGAGAGGAGACAGGGTTGAATGTGTATATTATATAAATTTTTTTATTTTTTTAAATAAATGAGTAAAATTACCGATCTACCCTCATGTGCAAGTCACATGATCAGACATAACTTAATGTTTAACCTGGCTAGTGGTAAAGGACGAAAGGTGTAACAAGTTTTCTAAATAAAAGATTGTGAGTATAATTATTGAAATTAAAGGCTATTCACTGCAATTCGATACAAACACAAAGGATGAAAAGTGTAATTTACCCTAAAATGAATATATATAATTAAATAACTAAAAGGATTAAAAGATGGAAAAATATCCTATAAAGTAATAAATATTGAAAATAAAATGACTAAAAAAATCAAATGCGTTAGGGACAGAGGGAAAAGAAAGAAAAGGATAAAATAAAAAACTAATAAAACATTAAAGTAGGAACCAAATATTGATTGAAAAGTGTATGTATTAATGAAGTGTTCATTGTGCAAAAGGAGCCAAATATTTGTGGCTGAATAAAGAAATAAAAGGTTTACATTTTCTCAAATGATAAAAAAAATGTAGCACTGACGTGACATTAGCTATAGTGTTTTTTCATAATGTTCTTTAATAATATTTATAATTATAATTATAATACCAGCCAAACTCACATACCAATCTATTATGTACTTTTGCTTTAGATAGACAGTTGGTTTCGGGGTTGATTAAAGTAATAATAAACCGATAATCAAATCTACGACTTATTGTTTCGAGACTTGAAATATATATCCTTATAATAGTTCCGTATTCACAAGAACGATGTGCGTTTAATTAGTTCCGCATTCACAAGAACTTCCTAAAATACAACAAATTAACGGAGAGTATACCAACACTATCCGGATGGTTATAACCGGTCGAACTTATTGAGTTTTTAAGGAATTCAAGAAACTCGAAAGCATTTTAATGTGGTTCCAACCGATAATTGATTGGGCCCTGAAAGAATTTAAGAAAGGAACTAGAAGAAAATAGAAAGATAATTAGTAAGTTTATAACTTTCATTCATATCCCAACTCAAACAATAATAGCCTTTTAAATAGGCATACAATTATATCAGGGAACGTAAATCATGGAATGGATGAACTAAAAAATATAACAATGCATGATACATTAATGAAAGTAGTGAGTAGACTTGGAAAACGCATAAAATAAATCAGAGAAGTAGAACGTTGCTTGTAATCTTGTGCCGGTTCTTCACGGGTGGGTCGGCACATAACACATTCTAACTTCTAAGTATAAAAAAATCAACCTTTTATGCCTCAGTAGGATTTTGTTTTCTAGTTACTATTTTATACGGGCATATTTATGATGTTTTAAATGGTTATCATTTATCGCAGCCCCTTCAAATAAACACTCTTTTTGAAGAGTCTATAGTGGTTCATAGGAAACCACCTACTGAAACGCCATTGGTCTTTGACTTATCACCTTTTGTTGTGGTGATTTTATGTCGTCCAACTATTTGATTTACTTAACACTATGCGTAGTGGGGTTACGTAGATGCGGGATATACAATACGTGACAACTGTGTAAGAAAGTGGGGTTATATAATTTGAATATGTAGTAGGGGGTTATGTAGATGGTAGGATTATACCCCTTCAATTATATATATGTGTGTATATATACGTGTGTGTGAGAGAAACAATGTGTAGCGCCGTTATGCGATGGCCCATCGCAGGGAATGAATTCAACAACCCATAACGCCGAGGAGGCGGTGGTTTATAGGGGCTAAGAGGCGCTATGGCATGGATGGAACCCATATAGCGCTCGACTACGCAAGGGCTTAATGATCAAATGAAAAATCATAATCAAAGATTAAACAACTATGTGTAGCACTTTCATCTTTCACTCATAGTGCCAAGGGCAATCATATTACATAATTCCCTTATAGAATTACATATATGTCTTAAGTAATAACTTCTTTAAATCCAACCTAAGTTGTTTCCAAAAAAAAAAGTGTAACATGAAGCTAGTGTACAATGTTGAAACCCTTAAGCAATAATGGGTAATCATTCTTTGTCAAACTATAAAAGTTGTTTTTTATTACAATGTTGAATAAAAATAGATTTTATAACAAATTTATAGACTATGGTTTAAGTTAAATTTGTTCAACTCCATATCCAGATTTAGGCTTTTAAGACCAAAGATTTATATGCAAAAAAACTCTCAGAAGAAACATATTCACTTGTTATGATCTTCTTTAACAACGCCACCAATATTTAATGTCTTGACTTTAAAACGCTCAAGTTTCAGGCTCACTTTATCGTCAATACATACACCTCTTTCAGCCACCACAAACTCTTCAGCTTTTTGAGCTCTCATCTTGTTACTTTTGTCACAATCTTTCCCAAATAGTGCTTAGCTCCACACTAGGAAACAATTTTCTTGAATAAATATTTCCCTGTGATATCGATTTCTCTATGCATTCCTTTAAATGCACTATTTATATGTGATCGTTCATCTCAACTTTTATATGTACAAGGCTTCCACGCCAAGGTATACCCCAAAAGGTAAGTTTTATGCTCCACACACGTAGGTGTCTAGAAACAATAAGAAAAAGAAAAGTCAATGCTTATATATAGAGAAAAGAATTTGAAATTTTAGTGATTGTAAAGACCTACACATGTATGCTGTGTTGGAACTTTTCAGACTATCATCGATAAAAATTAACGATAAATTATTATCGACGAATCAAACAAACAAAAAAACGTTATGTATTTAGAGTTTGTGGATCGGTTCTAAAAGCATAAGATAGTTTTTACTCATGACCAGATTATCCGATGGAAATTCATCAACGAATGATCGACCCAATCTTGATGTATATGACATTTGTGTGATTTGTAGTGTTTACCTACTTCAAAATTGTAAATTTCAATAGATTTGTGATGTTTTATTAAGTGTGGTAGTTCAACCTGACCACATTCTAAGGGTAGATATTTATTTATTTATTTATTCTCAGGGTGCATGTTTATGGTTCTACATGCTTTTAAACGTATGGTATGAGAATACCAAAAAATGTGATTGGATCTTTTGGTGACGTTTTGCTTGGTATCAGACCAAGTGATATAGTGTAGAGATTAGATTTGTGATATAATGTTCTATATAAAGACCACCTTATGTAATCCAAAACAAACACCATTACTTAAAATAACTTCAAAATTTTGTTAAGTTCTTTTATGAAGTCCACTGTGTATTGAAACTATTATTTGGTATTGAACTATGAAATAAAAGCATTCAATTTATCAATTTAAAGAAGCAAATTAAAGGGTTAGTGAGTAGTTAGGCCATATGTTTGTTTCATTATATTTTGTTGTAAAAACCCTAGTTTTAATTTGGTTGTAAAAAATAAATTAAAAAATGTGACATATGAGCCTCCAACCAGGGAACTCTTTCTAAGTAAAGAAGGGAAATTACCACTACACTAGCATTACTCTTAATGTTACGTGGTCCAACTAATTATTTTTATGAGGTCCTTAAAAAATTTAGTATACCAAATTCTATTAATTCTTAAAAAAATAAAATATTGTGATCGAGGACTCTACCCACCCTATGTGGGTGCGCCGCTGCTAGCACAAGCAACGGACAATCAAGTTGGCACCACTCACACCACCATCGACATCATTTACCTCCTCCGACTATTGCTTTACTTCCACCCCACACACCAAAATCACCAATGTGTGTTGCCGGAACAGGGATCCGCAACCATCATCATTGTTTCCTTCCATATTTATTTCAAACTAATAATCTACAACCAATGTCATCCACCATAACTATCCCTTCCTAGAACTCGCTACCCTGAAACCATCGCAGATCTCTGTCCAACCACTGAAACACCACCACACCCCTCAATCGCACCTAACGAATCACTAACCTTAATTTGTAGTGTCGTAGTGGGTGGTGGGAGGTGGTCGTGATACGAGCTTTGCCAAAGACATGACCAGTTGACGTGTCACCTTTACCATCGTCAGTGAACTCATCGGCTTCCCGATCTAAAGATAGATATAGTAGAATGGTGGAAGAAGAGGTTGCGACTTCCACATGAGAGGTGTTTACAGGAATGGTGGTTTGGAGGCGGTTTTTGTAACATTTATGAAAAACGGGTTCAAAACCCGTTCGTTTAGTAATCAAATGTTCAGTTAAAAATTCGATGCGTGTTGTATTAGAGCTGGTTGATTTAAATATTTCATAAATAATAAATATTGTAGAATTGAAAAATCATAATTAATAAATAGTGATAAAATTTAGTAAATGAAAATAAAATAATTTAGAGGAGTGACCGGGTTTCGAACCCGGGTCTCCCGCGTATGCACCCACAACAAACACACCACTGGACCACACACACTTTGTGTTCAAATTAGATAACATATAAAACTTATAAAGGAACTAGTAACTCTCCCTGCAATACCAAGTCTGTAACCGCCGAAACTGATTCAAGATAATCATCAAAATTTAGCGGTTGACTCCGTAATCAAATGGGTGTAACTGATGATTAACATCAGTTATAACCACAATTCACAACTCAATTGATCCAAAACCGTTTCTTTTAAAGTTTGAAATCATTGACCATGATTTTGGTCTTGAAATTGAAACCGAAATCTTTTTGTTCACCCTATAAATATCCTACCATTTCCTTGTGATCAATTCGCTCAGAATCACTCTCTCCTTCTCGAAATTTTCTTTCAAAGCACGTTGTCAGAAATTCTTGCTCGTCGCCGGAATCCGCCGCCGGAAAACTGGAATCTTGTTTTTGGTTGGTATAACCCCCTAAACCTTTTTATATCTTGTATTTAGTATGTTTTAGATTTCAATCAGGTAACCCAAAACTGTTAAAAAAAGATAACAGCCGGATCTTGTTTCTGGGTTTGATTTGAGGAAGAAGATGAAGTTTCAAAGAGTTTATAAATATAATTAAAAATGGGATTTTAATCGGGTTAGACATACAGTCCAGTGGTGGACTGTGTGCATTTGAAACGCGAAGATCCCGAGTTCGAGTCCCATACATAATGCCGAACTCTTTATATAAACCGAGCATTTCTATAACTTTAATATAAAACAATACATATAATATATAAATATAATTAAAATTCTTTATTCTCCGGGTAGACACCCAGCCCAGTTGGTAGGGCTGGGTGCAAACGTAACACAGGACGCGGGTTCGATTTCAGGGTTGTGCACCATTTTAATATTTTCTAAAACCTTTTTAAATAAATGAATTTCAGAAATTACCTAACTAGTATATAAGAATAATTAAATCAGAGAATATTTCGGTTTAGACACGTAGCTCAGTTGGTAGAGCTGCGTGCACGTATACGGGAGGTCACGAGTTCGAACCTCACACGCTGCCTAAATTACATGTTATCCGACCGGTCAGACCCGACAAGGTCAACTTATTTTTTATTTTTGTTTTTATTTATTTATTATTATATTTAAAAATTATTTAAAAATGCTTAAAAATAAGATTTTTAAGTAAAATATTATATTAATTACCAAAAATAAATCTTAAAACCTAATAAAAGGCATTAATTAGAAATTATTAATTTCAAATAGAAGATATATATTTATCGAATTATTACGTGATTATTTAGGTTTTCCCTCGTCGGTTGAATCATAAATTCGTGCGCATTCATCGTCATCAAGGAACGCACCACGGTGAGTGAATCTCTACAAATTCCCCGTTTTAATCACGTTTTAGGGTGTATCATGTGTCGTACTATTCCTTTATTTTATTTAAACACTTGTGCTTATATCATTTTGTGATCAAATGTGTATTGGTTGTTGTGTGATTTATATGTGGATTAAATTTATCATTTCAGTGCACGCATTTCATTAGGCCCATCAGTTCCCCGTGGGATACGGGTTGAGCATCAGGTGCCTCATTAGATCGGCTCCGTTTGATTGAGCCTTGATCTCAAATACATCATCATTATTCATTCAAAGTGATTTGTGATTGTTTACATTTATATGTATTTGCTCACATGTGATTTATGCACAAATTTTCCTTAATAAATAAAACATGCAATTATAAAAAAATGTTTTATCAAGGTTCACTCGCCAACTTTTGTTGACCCAAAATTCCCCTGTTTTACACATGATACAGGTGATCCAGTTGAGGAAAGAAACACTTAGGATGGCCTAGAAGAATAAACAAGTTATTGCGTTGGAATAAACATTTAGATTTGGTTTCCTTTATATTTGTATGAATTTTATTTATTGGATATTTAAGTTTGTAATTTGAATTTAATAAATATGAAACTTCTTAGTAAATATCATGAGCTTTGGTGATAACCCAATCATGCCCCGACTTTTATTCTGCTGCGGGTTGGGGTGTGACAGATTGGTATCAGAGCTTGTGGCTATAGGGATATAGGATAGGTTATTAGACCCTTAGAGCATATACTATAGTTGATTAAATTTTAATTGTTTATGTGTTACATACAAAATTCATGATGTTTATATGTTTCATGTTTATTTTCACATCCAATATTATGCAAGCACTCTCACAAGTACATGTTAATATGCAATGCTCATCATAGTTCATATCCTCATAACATGTCATATCTATGAAAGCACACACCTCATGATTTCTATGATTTTACAATGATTTCGTATTTTTCAAATCACATCAAAGTGAGTTTTCACGACAGGCATGTAGTAACTGGAAGGGTACGAGTACCGGTAGTCGGAACGTCCTGTCTAGGCTTGGCATTCGTATAAATCCAAAATAAAGGACCAGTTTGCATACCTGGGGACTAATGATGAGAGTACGAAGGACCTATTAGGCCAAAGCATGCTATACCAAACGTCGTGTGTGCTAACCCCACTTTGAGTTGTCATTGTGTCTACACCTGGACACCCTCCTACCATGCATTTCGCAATCATGTTTTACGATTTTCATTCGGGTGGTGCGAGTGTTAACCTGCCGACACCAATGTGAATCCTACCAAGCCCAATAGTCATGGGGGCCCACATGAGTACTCAGGAAATGGTATGGGGGACACTTGGAGGCCCAAACATGAGCAAACCCAAGACATCCTATGGATGTAGTTAAATTATTTTCAGTTATGTTGGTTTCATTTTCTTATTTTACGACATGACACCTAAGAAATCCTTGAACTCACAATCTTCCTACATATGTTCCTGTAGATGTCGGCTAGGCAATTACGTGGAGGTAGAAGGTCAGGAAAGTCAAACGAACGCTTGGCCACGCAAATTGCTAAACAAATGGCCGCAGTACTTCCTGACATCGTGATACAAGTTCAACAAGCCCTCACCGCTAATCCGATCAACCCTCCCAACCAAGAAGACCAAAGCGTCGCCAACCCTCCTCCCAAAACCCCCAAATGCACCTACAAACACTTCAAATCCTGCGATCCCCCAAAATATGAAGGGACTGAAGGTGTCACCGCTCTCCTTCACTGGTTTGAGGAGATGGAAAACACCTTTCTCAATTGCGACTGTCCCGAGGACCGTAAGGTACGTTACGCGACTGGAAGGTTGTTTGGGGTAGCCCTTACCTGGTGGAACACTAGAAAAGGGTAAACGAGGTGTTGAAGATGCCATGGCCTTAACATGGGAAGAGTTAAGAAAAATAATGACGAGACGCTTTTGTCCAAGAAGTGAAATCAAAAAGCTAGAAGACGAGTTTCACGCATTGAAACAAAAGGAAGGAGACCACACTTCATACAATAAGAGATTTCTCGAATTGAACCAGATGATCCCCAATTTGTTCACCCCCTTATACCGCTTAGTCGAACACTACATTCGAGGCCTCCCATCGAAAATCCAAGATTCAGTTTTAAGCACTTCGCCTGCAACACTTGAAGCCGCAATGGAGTTAGCTACGGAACTCACTGAAAATCGCATTCGAAATGGCAAATTCAAATAGGAGAAGAAGAAAACACCCATTGAGCCCCCAATTCCAAACCACCCAGGTTCATCCTCGAAGTTTGCTGGTAAAAGGAAGTGAAATGGCAAGAACTTTGCCGTCACCCAAACCAACCCTCCCATCACTGCCGCACCAATCACTCAAGTTGCCCCTCCAGCCGCACCATTCAAAAGGCCATACACTGGCCCACACCCAAAGTGTAACCGTTGTCAATACCATCATCCTCCTGAAAACCCCTGCCAACATTGCACCAGCTGTGGTCGTGCGGGTCACACCATCCAAACCTGCCGTACCCTTCAGCGATTAAACCGCAGTCAACCTCCAACCCAAACCCAAAATCAAATGGTGGGCCAAGCCCAACAACCCTTACTTCTACCACCTGCACAACACGCAGCCCAACCTTACTATCAACCCAACTACCCCATGATGCAACCCATGCGAGCCTGTTTCAATTGTGGGGACCCAAACCATTTCGGGAACACTTGTCCACGCCTAGTGAACATCATCCATGCCCAAGCTCAAGCAAACCCGGTAAACCAAGCTAACCAAGCTCCTCCACCCGCCAGAGGAAGAGCTTTCAATATCAACGCCAACCAAGCCAGGGCTGACAACAATGTGGTCAACGGTACGTTTCTCATCAATGGTAGCTATGTAACTATATTATTCGATACTGGTGCGGATAAGAGCTTTGTGTCTTTAGAATTCGAATCTATCCTCGATCAACCTCGTGCTGATCTCGATGAATCTCTGACGGTGGAAGTTGCTGACGGAAAACCCGTTTCATTAAATTCTATTATACGCGATTGTACTCTCACTCTAAACAATCACGATTTCTCAATTGACCTCATTCCTATGAAGTTGGGAAGTCTCGATGTTATAATCGGTATGGACTGGCTCAGCCAGCATCACGCTGAAGTGGTGTGTCCAAAAAATTCATTCGTATTCCTCTCGCAGACGGTCAGACACTACGTATCTTTGGGGAAACCCCTTCGAAAGGACTCAAATTGATGCCCTGCCTACAAGCCCGAAGTTATCTTCGCAAGAACTACATCGCATTTCTAGCTCACGTCGTCAAGAAGGGAGACAAGGAGAAGAAGCTCGAAGATATTCCAATTGTGAAGGAATTCCCGCAAGTTTTTCCCGACGACGTTTCAGGACTTCCTCCTGTGAGAAAAGTCGAATTTCGAATCGATCTTGTGCCCGATGCTACACCGGTCGCAAAGTCTCCTTATAGGTTAGCCCCACCCGAGATGCAAGAGTTGGCCAGTCAACTGCAAGAGTTGACTGACAAAGGATTCATACGTCCTAGCCATCGCCTTGGGGTGCGCCTGTTCTTTTTGTGAAGAAGAAAGATGGAACGTTTCGCATGTGCATTGATTATAGAGAACTCAACAAGTTGACGGTTAAGAATCGCTATCCACCAACTTCGAAGTTGGTCTATAAGGTCATCAATACGAGGCGCCACCTGTTTTTCCAAAATAGACCTTCGTTCTGGTTATCATCAGCTTAGAGTGCGCGAAGAAGATATTCCAAAAACTGCCTTCCGAACTCGTTATGGTCATTACGAGTCCATGGTTATGCCCTTCGGTTTAACCAACGCCCCCGCTGTCTTCATGGATTTAATGAATAGGGTATGCAAACCCTACCTAGACCGTTTCGTCATAGTCTTCATCGACGACATTCTTATCTACTCCATGTCAAAATCCGATCATGAGCGACACCTTCGACACATACTTACACTCTTAAGGACTGAAAAGCTTTACGCCAAGTTCTCAAAATGCGAATTCTGGTTAGAAGAAGTACAATTCCTTGGTCATGTCGTCGATAACAAAGGGATTCATGTCGATCCCTCAAAAATCAAGGCAGTACAAGAATGGCAAGCGCCACGTACCCCCACCGAAGTTAGGTCTTTTCTCGGCTTGGCTGGTTATTACCGACGCTTCATTGCCAATTTTTCACGTATCGCCGTACCACTCACGGCCTTGACTCACAAAGGAAAACCCTTCATTTGGGGACCTAAGCAAGAGGAGGCTTTCCAAACTTTAAAGCAAAAGCTTTGTGACGCACCTGTCCTTACACTCCTGAGGGTTGCGATGACTTTGTGGTTTATTGCGACGCATCAGGGCAAGGACTAGGTTGTGTATTGATGCAAAGAGGAAAAGTGATAGCCTATGCCTCTAGGCAACTCAAAGTCCATGAGAAGAATTACACCACCCACGACCTGGAACTTGGAGCCGTTGTGTTCACTCTCAAGATATGGAGACATTACCTCTACGGTACCAAGTGTGAAATATACACTGACCACAAGAGTCTCCAACATATCTTCAACCAGAAAGAGTTGAATATGAGGCAACGAAGATGGGTCGAACTTCTCAACGACTACGACTGTGAAATTCGGTACCATCCTGGCAAGGCAAACGTGGTGGCCGATGCGCTCAGTCGAAAAGGTTATGCGAACTCTATTCGTCTTCTATGTTCGCAAATCATAACCGACATCAAAGATCGAATTCAGGCAGCTCAACGTGTTTCTGTAACAGAAAAAGACGTACGCGATGAGCTGTCATGTGGAGCTGAACTCAAAATTGAAACCAAATCCGACGATATTCTATACTATTTAAACCGCGTATGGATTCCTGATCACGATAACCTTCGTAATTTCCTCATGAATGAGGCACACAAAACACGATACTCTGTACACCCAGGAGCTGACAAGATGTATCAAGACCTACGATACACCTACTGGTGGCCTGGCATGAAAAAGGACATCGCTGTTTTTGTTTCCAAATGCCTTACCTGTTCCAAAGTGAAAGCTGAACATCAAAGACCTTCAGGACTCCTAGTCCAACCCGAAATACCTGTGTGGAAGTGGGAAAACATAACCATGGACTTCATTACCGGGTTACCTCGCACATCTAGTGGGTATGACACCATATGGGTAATAATCGATCGACTTACAAAGTCATCTCATTTCATTCCGATTCGCGAGGACTTCAAGAACGAGAAGTTAGCTCGTATCTACATCAGCGAGATCGTAAGCCGTCATGGTGTACCATTAAGCATCATTTCAGACCGTGATGGTCGTTTCACTTCACGAACATGGCGAGCCGTACAAACCGCTTTGGGTACACGGTTAGACCTCAGTACCGACTTTCACCCTCAAACTGACGGTCAATCTGAACGTACCATCCAAACCCTTGAAGACATGCTACGAGCGTGTGTCATAGACTTCAAGGGGAACTGGGACGCTCACCTACCGTTAGTTGAGTTTTCGTACAACAATAGCTATCATTCAAGTATCGGCATGGCTCCTTTCGAAGCTTTATATGGTTGTAAGTGCCGATCTCCAGTATGTTGGCACGAAATTGGTGAAGCGCAAATCACCGGACCTGAACTAATTCAAGAAACAACCGACAAAATCCTTCAAATTCGAAACAATCTTCTAGCGGCTCAAAGTCGTCAAAAGAGTTATGCTGACAAACGACGAAAGCCTTTGGAGTTTTGTGTTGGTGATCGAGTACTTTTGAAAGTATCACCATGGAAGGGAGTGGTTCGTTTTGGCCAAAAGGGCAAGCTAGCACCATGCTACGTAGGACCTTTCAAGATACTCGAAAGAGTAGGACCTGTAGCCTACTAGCTTGACCTACCAGAAGAACTCAACAGAATTCATCCCACGTTCCACATATCAAATTTGAAAAAAGTGCCTCGCCGACGAAAACCTCCATATCCCTCTAGAAGACATTCAAGTCGATGAATCAATGCACTTCGTTGAAAGACCCGTGGAAATCATGGATTTTGGTGAGAAGAGTGTAAGGCGGAGTCGTATTCCAATTGTCAGGGTACGTTGGGAGTCAAAACGAGGGCCCGAGTTTACTTGGGAACGTGAAGACTCAATGCGCGAAAAGTACCCGCACCTCTTTCCGGTTACCACTACTACTTAAATTTCGGGACGAAATTTATAAAAGTAGGGGATACTGTAACATTTATGAAAAACGGGTTCAAAACCCGTTTGTTTAGTAATCAAATGTTCAGTTAAAAATTCGATGCGTGTTTTATTAGAGCCGGTTGATTTAAATATTTCATAAATAACAAATATTGTAGAATTGAAAATCATAATTAATAAATAATGATAAAATTTAGTAAATGAAAATAAAATAATTTAAGGGAGTGACCGGGTTTCGAACCCGGGTCCCCCGCGTATGCACCCACAACAAACACACCACTGGACCACACACACTTTGTGTTCAAATTAGATAACATATAAAACTTATAAAGGAACCAGTAACTCTCCCTGCAATACCAAGTCTGTAACCGCCGAAACTGATTCAAGATAATCATCAAAATTTAGCGGTTGACTCCGTAATCAAATGGGTGTAACTGATGATTAACATCAGTTATAACCACAATTCAGAACTCAATTGATCCAAAACCGTTTCTTTTAAAGTTTGAAATCATTGACCATGATTTTGGTCTTGAAATTGAAACCGAAATCTTTTTGTTCACCCTATAAATATCCTACCATTTCCTTGTGATCAATTCGCTCAGAATCACTCTCTCCTTCTCGAAATTTTCTTTCAAAGCACGTTGCCAGAAATTCTTGCTCGTCGCCGGAATCCGCCGCCGGAAAACTGGAATCTTGTTTTCGGTTGGTATAACCCCCTAAACCTTTTTATATCTTGTATTTAGTATGTTTTAGATTTCAATCAGGTAACCCAAGATTGTTAAAAAAAGATAACAGCCGGATCTTGTTTCTGGGTTTGATTTGAGGAAGAAGATGAAGTTTCAAAGAGTTTATAAATATAATTAAAAATGGGATTTTAATCGGGTTAGACACACAGTCCAGTGGTGGACTGTGTGCATTTGAAACGCGAAGATCCCGAGTTCGAGTCCCATACATAATGCCGAACTCTTTATATAAACCGAGCATTTTTATAACTTTAATATAAAACAATACATATAATATATAAAAATAATTAAAATTCTTTATTCTCCGGGTAGACACCCAGCCCAGTTGGTAGGGCTGGGTGCAAACGTAACACAGGACGCGGGTTCGATTTCAGGGTTGTGCACCATTTCAATATTTTCTAAAACCTTTTTAAATAAAAGAATTTCAGAAATTACCTAACTAGTATATAAGAATAATTAAATCAAAGAATATTTCAGGTTAGACACGTAGCTCAGTTGGTAGAGCTGCGTGCACGTATACGGGAGGTCACGAGTTCGAACCTCACACGCTGCCTAAATTACATGTTATCCGACCGGTCAGACCCGGTCAGACCTGACAAGGTCAACTTATTTTTTATTTTTTTTATTTCTTTATTATTATTATATTAAAAAATTATTTAAAAATGCTTAAAAATAAGATTTTTAAGGTTAAAAATTATATTAATTACCAAAAATAAATCTTAAAACCTAATAAAAGGCATTAATTAGAAATTATTAATTTCAAATAGAAGATATATATTTATCGAATTATTACATGGTTATTTAGGTTAGTTTTTTTCTCGTCGGTTGAATCATAAATTCGTGCGCATTCATCGTCATCAAGGAACGCACCCACGGTGAGTGAATCTCTACAAATTCCCCGTTTTAATCACGTTTTAGGGTGTATCATGTGTCGTACTATTCCTTTATTTTATCTAAACACTTGTGCTTATATCATTTTGTGATCAAATGTGTATTGGTTGTTGTGTGATTTATATGTGGATTAAATTTATCATTTCAGTGCACGCATTTCATTAGGCCCATCAGTTCCCCGTGGGATACGGGTTGAGCATCAGGTGCCTCATTAGATTGGCTCTGTTTGATTGAGCCTTGATCTCAAATACATTATCATTATTCATTCAAAGTGATTTGTGATTGTTTACATTTATATGTATTTGCTCACATGTGATTTATGCACAAATTTTCCTTAATAAATAAAACATACAATTATAAAAAATGTTTTATCAAGATTCACTCGCCAACTTTTGTTGACCCAAAATCCCCCCTGTTTTACACATGATACATGTGATCCAGTTGAGGAAAGAAACACTTAGGATGGCCTAGAAGAATAAACAAGTTATTGCGTTGGAATAAACATTTAGATTTGGTTTCCTTTGTATTTGTATGAATTTTGTTTATTGGATATTTAAGTTTGTAATTTGAATTTAATAAATATGAAACTTCTTAGTAAATATCATGAGCTTTGGTGATAACCCAATCATGCCCCGACTTTTATTCCGCTGCGGGTTGGGGTGTGACAGTTTTTTCGTTGAGAGTAGTGGTGGGGTAAGTAATAATAGGGGCTTGTTTTTTCGGAGAGGGAGTTTCGGCTGAGCAGATGATACTTGTTTGGGTTGCCATGGAGAACACAAGAGTAGATGGGATGGTGGGAATCCAATAATTTGTCTTTTAGGCGAGTATTTTGCCAGAGAAGAAAATGATGGATACGGTGGGATGGTTGGAATGGGATGGGATGGGATGTGGTGGTTTAAGTTATTATTTAGTTAAAAAAAGTTGAGGCCTACTTAAGTTCTTAAATTATTAGTTATATTTAGAGTAAACTACAATTTGTGTCCCTGAAGAAAGAGCCTGGTGTCAAGTCGCGTCCCCAATTTAAAAATTTTGCTTGTTGAGTCCCTTGTCTTGTAGAAGCGCTACACATTACGTCCCCCAGTCTAACTTTTGTTAGTTTGACTATTTGTTTTGTGTGAAATGTCCATATTGGCTTGTTTAAAATCCTTATGTCATTTAACAAGCCCTAGTTTATCAATAGCTTCTCCTCTGGTTCTTGTTATAGGGGACAACCACTGAGAAAACTATAAATCCCCAAATTGAACTCCACTTCAACGATGTCACAAAAATCAGATGCTATGTCATAAAAAAACAAATCATAGGACCGAGCCATCAGACATTATCTGCTCATGTGGTGCCTCTACTTACTAAGGGAGTATAGCCAATCCAGATCCTCGCTACTTATGTTGTGTAAGTGTTCCTTTATCTTAATTGGTATTAGGATAATGTTTGGTGTTGTTATTTATAGATGAACAATGTTACTACTTTAGATTTGCAAAGTGTAAAATTAACTTGTTTAGGTTAATAGTTGGGAGGATGTGGATTCAAACTATGGGATGGCAAAGTCCCTTGTCCTAGGTGTGACAACGTAATTCCCACATTGTTGAGGTTGATCAAAAAGAAAGATTAAAGGGCAATCAAGAAAGCTGAGGATGTGATGGTTTTGAAAATGCTATTGTTGTTCACTTGGGTGTTATTTGTTTACTGTGTGTTTAAGTAGAGTTATGTAACAGGCTAAGAGTCTTAGTAACGTAGAGTTGATCTATGTGTATGTAATATTGACATTGTAATTTGATAATGAATGAATACGTGTTGGTATTTACTTGTTATTAAATATGTTTTGATGATTCTGATTATGTTGTATTTGACTGTTGTGATAATTTTTATGTATTATGGTAGCCTGCTTGTGACTATAATCATGGTGAAGATGGGTGTACTATTAGCAATGGTAAATCCTCCTCACATACTGCCGTCTCCGAAAATCTGTAGGCCCTGTGCGAAGATAAAATAAGAGCCCTTAAAATATAAACTTTTTAAAAAGAATATACATCACACGCGTATTTGGACAACGAAACGTAGAAAGAAAACACGTTGTAAGGGTAATTAAGCAAATATGGTATAGTTACGTCGTAACTTCCAAAATCGTTATTTACAATCATTTAAAACCATCGTAATCTATCCAAATCTATTTAGAAAAATACACTGAGTTGAAAGAAAAAAAACAAAATAAGACTTTTTTCATAAAAAAATGGAACACAAAATACTAATTGTAGATTGAATAACATTTTGAGGTTTTAAACTATATTTGAGAAATAACTATGACTCCCATTTTGATTTAATATAACGCAAAATTAATTAATTAATGTTATTTGCATTTAAAGCATAGCTAACAAACCTAACAAAAAAAATCAACTAAAAATGATGCTATTGGGATTAGAACCCATGGTTTACTTGCTAATAAAATGACATAGGAACCACTAGACAATGTGCTTCGTTATGTCATTTTCCAATTCAGTATTATATATTCTAAGTTTACAACTTTACTTTATTTAAAAAAAAATATATTCGGGCTCCCGGAGGGTTTGGGCCCTGAGCCGTCACCCATCCCGCACCCCCTCCGGCCCGGCCCTGTGACACATAGAAAAGTTTGCATTTAATGGATAACATAATTACATATAGCGGCCAAACTCACACACCGATCTATTCTGTACTTTTGCTTAAGTTAGACAATTGGTTTCAGGGGTTTAGTTAAAGTAATAATAAACCGATAATCAAACTTATGACTTACTGTTTCGAGACTTGTAATTTGTATCCTTATAATTGTTCTGCATTCACAAGAACACATGGGCGTTTAATTAGTTTGTCACAAACAACTTCCTAAAATACAACAAATTAGCAGAGAAAATACGAACACTAAGTGAATGGTTATAACTGGTTGAACTTATTGGGTTTTTAAGGAATTCAAGGAACTTGAAATCATTCTAACTAAAAGAAAGTACCCTTTTTTCTAGTTACTATTTTATACTGACATATTTCTGACGTTTCAAAGTGGTTATCACAGACAACCCTTCGAGTAAACACTTTTTGGAAGAGTCCATAGTGGTTCATTGGTAACTTCTAACAGAAAGGTCAATATTGTTGGTCTTTGGACGATTATCTTTTGATGTGGTGATTTTATGTGATCTAGCTACTTTACGTAATTGATTTAGTTAATGATCAAATGAAAATCAATCAAATATCAAACAGTTTGAAAGTGTCAACTTCTCTTTCACTTATACTACTAAGGGCAATTATATTACAGAATTCCCTTATCTATATTATTTTATAAAGCATTTCCTATTTACAAAATAGTAAATTGCTAATCAGATTTTAAGATGGCATATTTTAAGATAACATATGAAAAGTCGAGTTAAAATGTCTAACTTTTTGTAATTTCTTCCATTCATACCATCTTTTCCTTTAATTCTATACTATATATTAGATTATTTATAAATAATAAAAAATAAGCTTATGGATAATAAACTCGTCAATTCATCAAAACATATATTCAAAAATACATTCTATTGTATTTGTGTATTTGGACTAAATGACTAATTAGTGAACCAAAATTAATCAAATTACATAATATGTGTTTTGTAATTTTAGAGGAGTTAGTTAAAATTTAGATGTAAATTGTCCACTTCACCGCAACAGCAGGTTTCCCACTAGATAAAAATGTTGCAATGTACTATATATTGTTTATCATAAGTGTTTCCCGTGCGTTTCAGTCGCGAAGCGCGAGTGCTTTTATATATACACACACATAACGTATATACGATTTTTAACGTTTTTAAGTTTGAATTATGTTCTCGGCCCATATTACCGACTCCGCTCTAACGTGCGGGTTTCCCACTAGTAAAAATTAGATGTCTTAACTAGTAAATTCTATAAATCCAACCTAAGTTGTTTAAAAAAAAGGTGTAACATAAAGCTAGTGTACTATAGCCCACCGGAATTGAACAAAAATTAATTTTGAAACCCTTAAGCAATAATGGGTAATCATTCTTTCTCAAAATATGAAAGTTATTTTTTATGACAAGGTTGAATAAATATAGGATTAATATACAAATTTATAGACTATGGTTTAAGTCAAATTTGTCCAACTCCAAATCCAGATTTAGGCTTTTAAGACCAAGATTTATATGTAAAAAACTCACGGAAGAAACATATTTCACTTGTTATGATCTTCTTTAACAACGCCACCGATATTTAGCGTCTTGACTTTAAAATGCTCAAGTTTCTGGCTCACTTTATCGTCAATACCTACACCTCTTTCAGCCACCACAAATTCATCTTTTAGAGCTCTCATCTTGTTACTTACTTCTGTCACAAACTTCCCCAATCATATGTCGTCCTTAGCTCCACACTAACGGAATTTAAGCGTTGGAAACAAGTTTCTTGAACAATTCTTTCCCTGTGATATCGATTTCCTCTTAAGCATTCCGATAAATGCACCATTTATATGTGATCGTCCATCCCGGCTTCTATATGTACAAGGCTTCCACGCCAAGGTACTACCTCAAACATCCAAGATATATATTAAATCCTTATATATGGATTATGTAAGCATAGAAATAATGATTAATTCTCAGCTCCATACACGTAAGTGTCTAGAAACAATAAGAAAAAAGAGAAGTCAAAACTTATATATAGAGAAAAGAATTTGAAATTTTAGTGATTGTAAAGACCCACACAGTATGGTGATCATAAACTTTTCAGACTATTATCGATAAAAGAAATTAACAATAACTTGGTTCTACATGCTTTTAAATGTACGTCATGAGTATACTAAAAAAATGTGAGTGGATCTTTTGGTGAATGTTTTGCTTGGTATCAGACTAATGAAATTAAATAGAAATAAATATAGAACTGGTGATATGGTGTTTTATAAAAATACCACCTTATCTAACTCTAGTTACATTATTAAAATCTAATACAACAATTTCGTGATAAAATTTTGTATCCAAGCTTGGGTTCACCACGACCAAAAATTGTCGGAGACCGGGCGTCCGACTGCCACCCCTATTGCTAAAAAGGTGTTGCCTAATGAACCCCAGCCATAGGATCAAGATAACAAATGAACGGCTAGGGTTTGTTAAGGGACACCGCATCCAGATCAAACCAATAGCGGCGACATATGGTGAGTCGCCGCTATTGGTAGGGTACTCTTGTAGTGACGCTAGTGCCATCGACATACCCTAGTTGTCGTCGCATACAACGTGGCTACCTTCAATATCCTCACATTGTCACCACCAACGGTTTCGCCATTATCAGAGAAAATGCAGAGGTAAATGGCTCAAGCAATTGAGAGAATACGACTCAGCGGAGTGGTGGCGGTACACAACCATCAGGCGAAACATCTCCTTAGTCGACAAATATTGCTTGTGGGTTTAACCCTAATTTCGGTAATGGGTAGAATGGCATAACGATGGGGTGAACAATGGTTATCAACACCTTACGAACACAAGATTAAAAAACCCTAAATTCGTGCCACCTTTGTCTTTGTTCAATTGGATCTGGACCACGTGAACCTAACTTGGGTCATGAAAAACCATGGTCTTCTATATTCTGGCCAAGGAACTTTGTATAACAAAAGGATGTATTATTATTAGTTCAACAAACCAATGACATGGTGGTGGAAAATTAGTCGGTTTTCTTCATACAACGTGGACTGGACTAGTTTAGTTTTATTAGGTTTTTACATTTTAAGTGACAATGCTCTCGTGCTTAGCATGCAAAGGAGTATTAGACCAAGTGATATAGTAGAGAGACTAGATTTGTAATATGGTTTTCTATATAAACACCACCTTATGTAACCCTAATTACATTAGTGAAATCTAATACAACAATTTCTTGATTTAAGTATGTGTATCAAGTTCATATATGATAATAAAACTCAGCAAAATTTGGATTAAACATTCAAGAAAGTTTGTCAATGAAAAACTGATAAATCTATACAATGTTTTAACTAAATAGAAGTTCTAAAGCTAGGACTTTTTTTAGCTATGTTTAGTTGGTCATATTATAAGAGTAAATTACTCGGATGCTCCATAAAGTTATCCCAAATTTTACTTATAGACTCCTCACTTTTCTAAAGTTACATGATTTATCCATATGTTTAATGAGTAACACTGTTTTTCCCCAGAGTACATGATTATTAATTTTTGGGTAAGGTCTATCTAACATGACTAAAATGCCTCTTATTAAATATATATTTTATATATGAAAAACTTAAACAATACCCTTAGCATTCAAAATTATAAAGGGATGGACCTACTTGAATTCTTAAATGACTAATTATAGGTGGAGAAGAAAGGGATGGAGGGGGTGGGGTGGTTTAAGAGATATTATATTTACTTAAAAAATTTTAAAAAGGTGGACATACTTGAATTCTTAAATGATTAATTATATTTCTTTTAGGAATTTTACGTATACTTAATTATAAAGTCAGTGCTCATCCAAGCTAAAAAGTTTCAATGTTACTTATTTGTAAACCATACGGAGATAAGACATGTAATTTTAAAATAAATAAGTACTATAGGTAATATATGAGACAACCTAATATTTTGAGCATGCAAGTAGGGGTGCAAACAAGTCTGAACTCGTGATATTTGGAGCATGCAAGTAGGGTGCAAACAAGCCTGAATTTGCGCTCGTTTAACTTATAAAAGCTCGAGTTCGGCTCGATTCGAGCTTTATTTTTCAAACTCGAGCTCAGCTCATAGGTAGTTTTCAAGATCGAGCTCTGCTCTTGTATTATTTATAAATTAATTTATAATAATTATAATTATTATTTTATGTATAATTTAGTTTAGTTTTTTCATAATTTTTTAAATAGTAATTATTATTGTTTAAAAAATATTCAATATAGTAATTAAAAATTATATAAACAGTGGATTCGTTTAGGCTCGCAAGCCAACTCGAGCCTAAACTCGTTTACTAAACGAGCTTGTTTTGGAGCTCAGGCCTGGACTCAAACTCGAGCTCATTTAACTTGGCTTGTTTTGAGGTTTTTTTCCGAGCCAAGCTTGAGTAGCTCGAATAGCTTGTATCTTACATGCAACTAACTTAATGTTAAGTATAGAGAGCGTTGACACTTCTGTAATCAAAAAGTATATGGCCCATGGCTGTCATACCATACAGTAATGTTGTTATCCACCTAATACTCCGACACTTGTGATATTTTAATTGACTATGATTAACTTCCACAGCAGCCATAGGCCCATATATACCAAACTTGTAACATTGGTGCAGATTTGAATTAGCTTAATTTTAGTTTGAATACTCATAAAAAGTAAACATGTTTCAAAAGATTATTCTTCCCTTATTTATTTTGAACACTCCATAAAAGGATTTTATCTAGTAATATATTATACATTTGGTTCCTAGCTCCGGAAGTAGTGGAATTTCTAAACAGAGTTCATCGGGTCGTGAATAGTAATCTCTCGACTTCTAAGAGTCGATTCGTTTTTAGTAGGATTGGTTTTACAATTCAAAAGGGGGTTGCGGCACAGCTTGTTGCCCGGTTTACCTGCCATTTGCTTGTAATTTGTTGTTTTGGCGTTTTAATGATCAAAATAACACTAATTGAATCACAAAAATTAATTAAAGCACAATGATTAAAACTTTATTTACCAATGATTAAAGAGTTTAGTAAAAATACCAATTTACCCTTATCCCACTAAAAATAAAAACTAATTAATTAAAGTATAATGATTACAACTACTTTATTGTCTTTTAATCTCATCCATTAAAACACTTTTGATCAACGACTTATATTGATTCCTACGGTTCTCACAACTGAAGGTAGTTCTTATTTTACCCATCCCCTATATATTGACCGATAACACTTCAAAATCAGTGCCACGTCAGCATTTGAGAATGTTATTGGCCAATAAGTTGGGAGTGTTGTTGTCCAAACTGAAAGTTCAAAGTGTTATCGGCCAATATGTGAAAGTTTGGATTATTTAAATCCAATATCCCTATATATTATAAAAGAAACAACATTATTTGTCTTTAAAAGGATTTTTTTAGTTACTATTATTCATCAGCATTACTGGAGCAGAGATCAACACTTTATCGCACCTTGTGTGGCTTTACTAGTCTTCTAATGTACATTATATTATAGATACATACAACTATAATTATAATACAGTTATAAAGAAACACCAACAACCCTGCATATATCTACACGCAAATGTATATTTCAAAACCAACAATGTGTTGAAAATTGTAAAAACCATATAGACCGTTACGAAACCACTATACTTTCTCTCTTCCACTACTTTGATTATTATCTATGCACTATATACAAGCTACGGTTTTCGCAGTAGTAAGTATATAATTACAAACAGCTCCTATCAAGAACGATTAACGTAGCTAAGGACCGTGTATATCGTTTGGGCAACAGTTAGCATCAACAGAAGTAAAGCCGCCATCGCAGAGATCAAAGACCATGGTGTCTTAAAATAAGTGTACTTAAAACTCGCTAATTGTACGTGCCACCCGCTATGATAATGCTTGTTTACGTTATCAAATAACCGAGCCAAGTAACACACATCGATATCGAATGTAACATCCTTTCCCATATTGTTAATAAAAGTTGCAACTTCAGCATCCGTACCCAAATAGTTCTCGATAATGTTCCAATCGCATAACAACTCGACGTCTTTAGACGTGTTTATCAAGCAATCGAGTAGTGTAGCGTATGTAGTGACGATTTTTAAACATCCACTATGACATTGTTCAAATGCAACCGCGTTTAATAAAAAAGCGCACATGAAATCGTCGATTGCTATAGTCGGCATGTGTATCACTCCGTGTTTGAAGTTAACCACAAGGAAGCTTTCGGCTTCCCACGGTTTTAGCTTTATTCCCGATCGTCGGAGCTTTGAGATGCTGTGAATTACATGTGGGGGTGGACGATTGTCGGGTTTTGTAGAGTGTTCAAGATCCGATGGAAGGAAACTTGTTCGAAGAAGGTCGAGCAAGTGTTTCGCTTTAACGTTGGAGTATTTCTCCAGAATGGTATCAGGTCGTTGCAGAGCTAAATTGAAAAAGCCCAACGCTAACGTAGCCAGCGTTGGGCTTTCAGGTGTTTTGGTTAACTGAAATAAACATTCCAGAACGAAATACGGGATCTGGTTTTCCAATCTAACCAGATCCCGTAAGAAAAATGAAACGATCCACGACATGGTTACAAGTGGATCAAAATCCTCAACCTCCACCAACCCACCAATCTTTCTAAAAAGCTCTATTATAAAACAACCGTCGAGCACCATCATCTCGATGAACTCGTCGGTTGTATAAGGGATGGTGACAGAGTAACACTCGCGGGCCCTGACCTCTAGAGGTTGCACGGCCCTCAAGCAGTCCTCTAATACTATCCCTTTAGCTTTTGTTCTATTTAACAACTGGCGTAGAAACCGCCACTTGTGCTCCTCGATCATCTCGAGGTGTGGTTGACCGTGGTGGAATGGTCCAACCGAGACTATATGGGGTTGATACGACTTACCGTTGATGTCGATCAGGGTTTGTGGGACTTTGAAAATGGAGCATGTGGTTCGACCTGCGGCGACGCTTAGTAGTTTGGGTGTGTCGGAAAGTTTGTGTTGCATAGCCGTGAGTCGATCTCGGTTGATTTCCCAAATTGTGACCGCATGATGATCTCCACTTCGAGAATCAATATTATCCATCTTTGTATTTTGAGAAAGTAACAGAAGTTTTGAGTTATGATTGATTTGTAAACGCCAATATTTGTGGAGGTTGAGGAAACCAACACGTTATTTAGTTGATTGGTTAGGTAAGTTGAAACGAATAATATAACAACAGCTTGTTTTAATCTTTCGTGGCAACTCTATTTTTTTAAATTTTTTTAGTTTTTGTTAGCCTATTTTATTTGACGAATCTGTTTGGAATGAGTGGAAAGTGGATCAATACTTTATACTTTTATTATATAGTAGAGCTATTTATGTGCCTTAAAAACAAGTTGCTATTGTATAAAAACTAGTTGACTTCCTTCTCACGTCTTAGCGGGAATTCGATCGATATCAGCTAGATTTATTACAGTACTGGTATGGTATCAACGCTCAATAACAACTAAAAAAGAAAACTCAAAAAATAAAGTCGTGATATCCTCGAAAGGATATCAACACGTATATTTTACATTGCTCGAAAATCACAATAATGAATTCAGTAATGGTCCTGATAGTACGGATACCGGTACCGATGTTGTTCGGTCAGAATCGACGTGGTACCCATATAATTGGGCCCAATGGCGATGCTTGAGATTTCCAACTGGGGGGTCGAAAGTCACTGGAACTAAAATTCACTTATAACACTGGGGGGTCGAAAAGGTATATACCTAAAAAATTCTATACGAAAACTACATACCGGACACTATTGAGCAAAAGGTTGCCCCCCCCCCCCCCCCCACTATGCTACACCCATGATTGGGACTATACATATACCGCGCTCGCGATAGCTTATGATATAAACGATACTTACTGCGAATATAATGACGTTTTCAACGAAATTTATACCTGAAAACCATATAAATGTATATTGATACCGCTATCAAAATTGTTTGGATAGTATTTGTTCTTTCGTCACATTAAAAAATAAAAAAGTCAATAACATTTAACCTGATCGATTTTGATCAATACCTTGATCGAAACGTAGATAAAATCTCAAACTACAATCGTACGAATGTAATGAGATTCTTCAATAAACCAAGAAAATATATATATTATCCACTAGACATTTGTTTTCTCATTTGTCAATATGATGATATCCTGTTATAAAGTAAACCAAGAAAAAAATAATCATTAAACTCAAATTAAATAAAGTGTATATTATATTGTATTAACTATTAAATTAAAACATGCGTCACAACTTAAACATAGGTAATTTAATCGAAAGTAACTTTCATGGAAAGTAGAATATATTACAACAAAAAAATAATTAACGTATCAAGTCAAGATAAGGTCAAACAGATACAAAATGTCAAATAGTTATTCCAAAAACTGTTTCTTCTGACAACAAGACGATATACGCAATTTTATTTTAAAACAAATATTTTTATTATTATCATTATTGAAATACAGGAAATCAGTTTAATCAATATAAAACAGCAACATGTTTCAAAAAAAAATCTTGTTAGTAGATGTAAGTTGTAACGTCTATTCTTGTAGTTTTTGTTTTATAGTTTTATTGTATTCAACTTTCGTGGATGACACACAACTTGTTAGTAGATGTAGCATTATTATAGATTTAGGTTTATTTATTTAACTTGCGTGTCACACAACACATGTAGCGTACGAGTGTATGACTTAAAGCATAGTGTTAAAAGTACAAATCACGTACAATGACCGAAGGTGTTAAGCATGGACTACAGATGTAAACTGGTCGAGGACGAAAATGACAGTTTACTCCTAACAAAATTATGAAGAAAACAAGTTTAACTTTACCAACTCCAAATTGAGATTTAGGCTTTTATAAGCAACATTTATATGTAAGAACACATTCAATATGAATACATTCAAAACAATCAAAGAATTAAAGAGCACAAGTGATTTTGTATGAACTTGAAGAGATTCAGTTCTTATCTTCTTTAAACCACCATTAACTATAACTGTCTTGGGGTCCTCCACTGCAGTGTAGTGGTTGTTCTCATCTCGGTGAAAGCTTGGCCCGGGGTTTTACCCGGATTCGAGTCCAAAGGGGGGCGCAGTTTTACCTATTCCATGGGGTTTCTGCGCATCAGGGGTGTGCTACGCTTTCTAGCGGTGGTCGAGTAGTTGGCATTTGGACATAGCTCCGAAACGGTGGGTTTACACGTGGAAAGCAGTTAGCCGTTAAAAAAAAAAACTATAACTGTCTTGACTTTGAAACGTTCAAGCTTCTGGCTCAATTCGTCGTCAAAACTTATACCTCTTTTACCGACTAAAACATCCTCATCTCCTTGAGCTTTCATCATGTTGATTACTTTTGTCACAATCTTTCCCAAAAAGTCCTTAGCTCCAGCTTCCCCGATTGCTTATCGTGCTAGTCTTCCTAAGCATTTCAAAATACTCGTTAACATTTTTTTTTGAACAATTCTTTCACTTTGATATCGCTTTCCTCTAAGCATTCCTTAAGTGCACCAATTATGTTATCGTTCATCTGACTTTGATCGTGTTCTTCATCCAAATATGTGTCATCTTGCATTGTAGATGTGTGTATGGTTTCAAATGTGGAGTTGGGCATGGAAGTTTGAGGGAAACGTTGCACGGAGTCTATGTCGCTAGCGGGATCGCTTATCGCCATTTATAAGTGTTAGAGAGGATGGATTTTGATTTGGAATGTTGAAAGTTTTTTTTTATGATTGATATTGATAAGATGTGCGGGTATGGATGGTATTTTTATCTAAATCTTTGTGTTCCAAACAAGCTTGATTAGAACTTTCCATTGGTTGACTAATCAAATTTTATGATTTTTTTTATTCCTTTTCGTTGTTTCTTGTTGAATAAGTCTTGATCGATTGCTTCTTTTTTAAACAAAGATTTTTAGATTTTCTAGAATGTATATAACAATCTACACCCTGTATGATTTGAAGCTTAACCATTTGATTGTGAGATACACAACTTAACCATTAGATTGTGCCCTTAAGAACAGTGGCGGACCTAGGAATTATTTGCTAAGGGTGCAAATGAGTGGTTCAAGCATATTTTCAAGAGGTGCAGTCGGGTCTTTTGCCTAAAAAATACACTAAACTTTTATTTTCAGGGGGTGTGCCCGCCATGGCGAATCTAGAATTTTTTTTTACGGGGGGCACAAATTGATCGGATAAAAACAAGTCGGGTTATAAGCACTTTCGCTAAATTAAGAAAGCACTTGAGCTAAGTTAAGAAAAAAAATGATTTGAAGGTTATTGTGATTGAATACAAAGAAAAGCCTGATCCATAAGTGTTTACATATAAAAATGGGTGATGGTATCTACACATCCCCTAATTTTTTTTTACATCCCTCAGTAGAAACTGTATTGGCCAATATGCTTCCCATAGGGTTTGAAGCATTAAATGTGACACCAATAGGAAGCGTATTGGGCAATATGGTTCCTACTGATACAATATTCTCTGGCATGCACGTGGTTCAAAACTGTAAAGGTCTGAAAAGTGACCCAATAGGAAGCGTATACCCAATACGATTCACATAAGTTTAATAGGAAGCGTATAGGTCAATACACTTCCCATAGGGCTTTTGTTGGTGAACGAATTAAATCAATAGGATGGACATAAAATGTGTGGGGCAATATGGTTCTCCTAGACCCAAAGGATAGGAAGCGTATAGGGCAATATGATTCCCCTAGATCCAAAGTATAGGAAGTGTATGGGCAATATGGTTCCCCTAGACCCAATGTATAGGAAGCGTATGGGGCAATATGGTTCCCCTAGTCCTCTAATCTGAATCTTTTTTATAAAAACATATTTCTTAAATATTAACGAAAAAATCATTAGTTGACTGGGTCACAATAATAACATTTATTTGTATAACTTAAATTCTTTTCATTTTAAATTTGCAGATATGGCGTCAGATGATGAGATGGAGGGCTCGGGAGATTCTGATCCATGGGCGGGTGACGATTGTTCACAATATCCATATATGATATACCCTTCCCAAACGTATGAAGCGAAACGGTTCAATAAACTTAGGGAGATGAAGGTGGGGTGCATGAGAGGGATACATTAGGCTTCGTTAGAGACATGTGGGGTGGTGGACACTGTGCGACTGGTTATCGGGCAGGATAGCCCGTGGGATCGTTTGTTTCAAACCTTCCATCACCCGAGATCACATTCCGTCTGTTCGGCGAGGTATTTGAGATGTCGCTTCGTCAGTTTGCCGTCGCCACCGGTTTTTACACAGACGAGGAGTTGGTTCAGGACATGTATACCACGGCTATCGATCGTATGCCGAGGATGACTTGAATGCCTGGTGGCCCACCATCGGTGAAGGTCCATACACCAAGGCGGAGGAGGTCCGATCCTCGGAGATTCGTGACCCGTTAATTCGTTACTTGCATCGTTGCTTTAGCACAGGCATCGCGGCCCGTGGCAAGAGTTGCGAGTAGTAACGAAGGCCGATCTTTTCTATCTATATTGTTTATTTACTGGTCGTCTGTCGCCTCCATCTCTGCCTTGTGAATTATTTTGTCACACGTTAAAAAAAGCAGCGTCGTGGTAGTATATATGGAGGATCGTTTATCGGCCGGATAGCCCAGAGTGTTAGTTGGTACTTTGGTTGGGTCGAGGATATGTATCCACCGCCGGCTCCCAACAAATATTTGGGCATGAGGTCAACGACAGGGATGAAAGTGCGGCAAACATTCCTAATGTTGGTTATAGGTTTGTCGGGGCGAACCGTCAGGTTTGAGCATGGCAGTTGTTGGTACATCACCCGCGTTTGGAGGCCGAGGAGGTTCAGATGCCTCAGATGTAGTGACAAAACGGTGACCAAAAATATTATTAGTTACCCAAACCAGAAAAACCCCCAAAACCCTAGATCTCACAATATGTGAGATATGTGATAATACAAAGTACAGAATACAGTGATGATCATCAACTGATGATCACTAACAACAACACAATCTCTCAGATACAGATGAGAGATTGCTGATACAGACTTCAAGATCTACAAGATCTTGATAAGATCTTCAAACCCTAACGATACAGAGAACAACAACCAAGAGAGAGAAAGAGATAATCACAAAATATCTCTAACTCTCTAAATATACAACAACCAAAAACAATTTTACAATAAGAACCCTCAACAATCTCCGGAGACACCATCAGCCCTCCAAACTTTACATATGAGCCCCTGAACTTTAACCATTGCACACTTCAACCAACAATTAGCCCAACAAATATAAACCATGGCAACAAGCCCAATAACAACAATAAACTAGCCCAATAGCACAGGAAAATAACTGAATAGGCCCAGTATAAATTTTAACATCCCCCCATCATTCATTTGTCCTGAACATATCCAACAGGCTAAGTTTTTTACACAAAGCATCATGTTGTACAGCATTAAGACCCTTGGTAAAAACATCAGCAAGTTGACTTTCAGAGTCAACCTTTTTTGGACTAATAATAACATCTGCAACTTTCTCTCTAAGAAAGTGTAAGTCCAGCTCAAAATGCTTAGTACGTTCATGAAATACTGATTTGCTGCTATAGACAAGGCAGCTTGACTATCACAGAACAAGTCTATAGGTAAAGCACACTCAACATTCAACTCAACAAATTTTTAAGCCACATGATTTCACAAGTAGCAGCACACATGGCCCTATATTGGCTTCAGCAGTGGATCTAGACACAGACCCTTGTTTCTTGCTTTTCCAAGAAACAAGGCAACTTCCCAAGAAAATACAGTATCCAGTTACTAATTTCCGAGTGGACAAGCACTTTGCCCGGTCGGAATCAGCATAACCACTTAGACTTAAACTATTGCATTTACTAAAATTTAACCCTTTACCAGGACTCAACTTTAAGTATTTCAACAATCTTAAAGCAATATCAAGATGTATATCTTTAGGGCTATGCATGAACTGACTTAGAAACTGAACAGCATAACTTATATCAGGCCTAGTCAAAGACAAGTATATTAACTTTCCAATAGCTTTGAAAACCAGTGATATCTTTCAACAAATTTTGATTGCTTATCAAATTTTGAGGTAATAACATGGCTTTGTTCTATAGGAGTATTCACAGTTTGCAGCCCAAATATCCATATTCAGTTAGCAATTCTAAGCAGTATTTACGCTGATTCAAACAAACACTATCTTTATTGTACAAGACTTCTATTCCTAAGAAGTATTTTAGCACACCTAAATCTTTGATTTTTAAACTATCACTTAACAAGTGTTTAACATTGTTAATTTCATCAACAGAATTCCCAGTAACAATTATATCATCAATATACACTAACAGGAGAACACAAGACATTTTTCTTTAACAAGATAAACAAAGAATGATCACACTTGCTTTGCACAAACCCAATACCAAGCAAAACAACAGTTAATTTCTCATTCCACTTTCTAGGTGCTTGTTTAAGACCATACAGAGATTTAACTAACTTGCATACCTTCGTTTCATCCTTAGAATAGTAACCTTGAGGAAGTTTCATATAAACATCCTCAGAGATACTGCCATATAGAAAGGCATTGTCAACATCCAATTGAAACAAAGACCAGTTATTTGTAATAGCCAAGGTTATTACACATCTAATAGTAACCATTTTAATAACCAGTGAGAATGTTTCTCCAAAGTCAAGACCTTCTCTTTGATTGAACCCTTTAGCAACAAGTCTGGTCTTAAATCTCTCTATCTCACCACTAGACTTAAAATTTAACACTATACACCCATTTGCAACCTATAGCTTTCCTATTAGAAGGGAGCTCAGTTAAGACCCATGTGTTATTTCTAAACAAGGCCTCCATTTCTTTATTCATAGCTTCAACCCACCTAGGGTCCCTAACAGCCTCCTCATAACAAGAGGGCTCAACAACTTTATTCAAAGTAGAAACAAAAGACATATTCTCAACAGACAAACAAGAATAATTAACCACTTTATTCAAGTCATACTTAGTTTTACTATTTAACACAAAGTTTTCATACCTTTTTGGTAAAACAACATTCCTATTAGATCTTCTAAGTTCAACATTTACTCCCTCAGATGGGTTGGTCTCATCATTTGAGGGACTTGTGTCCTCTGCCCTACCAGATCCTTCACTACTACCACTCTCACTCCTAGCACTAGCTGGTTGATTAACAACCACACCAGAAGGGGCAGATGTAGAGGGGACTGGTTGCTGATCCTCACAAGTACCCTCATGAGATCCAGAAATCCGCTCTTCATCATCGGGTTAACAGAACCATTGGGTGTTAATACTTCAATACTATCAAAGAAATTTAAATGATCTAGATTTTCAACAACATTGTCATTTTGATTATCTAACAGTTTAGACTTAAATGGAAAAAACAGTTTCATAGAATTTAACATCTCTAGAATATAACTCTTTTTTCTTATATATACTCCATAACCTATAACCTTTTTTAACATTTGAATAACCAACTAAAACACATTTTTCAGCATTAGAAGAAAGTTTATCAGAATCATCCAAGATAGTACTAAAACACAACACCCAAAGACTCTAAGATGACTAAAAAAGGGTTTGAAACCAAACATTAATTCATAAGGACTTTTACCTAATAAGACAAAAGATGGCAACCTGTTAATCAGGTACACAACAGTTAATATACAATCAGACCAGAAACAAAGAGGAAGATTACTTTGAAACAACAAAGACCTTGCCAAGTTTAAAAGATGCCTATGCTTTCTCTCAACCACACCATTTTGTTGTGGTGTATATGAACATGATGTCTGATGCATAATACCCTTTGTTTTACAAAAAAACAGACATTTTATTATTTACAAATTCAGTTCCATTGTCACTTCTAAAAACCTTAATCTTTTGCTTAAACTGAGTTAAAATTAGCTCATAAAACCCTTCTATATTTTCAAAAACTTCCATTTTGTTTTTTAACAGATAACACCAAACAGATCTAGAATAATCATCAACAATTGTTAAAAAATATTTATATCCATCCCTGCTGGTGACTTTATAAGGACCCCAACATCTAAATGAACAATATCTCCTACAGCTTTAGTTTTATGATTACTTAAAGGAAATGGAACTCTAACTTGTTTAACTCTATGAAAAATATCACAAGGATATTTAATGACATCAACTACACCTAGATCATCTTTTAAAATTGACAAGACCTGATCAGCAGGATGACCTAATCTATTATGCCAAAGATTACTACTATTCAAACTATTAAAACACAGATTAATAGAATTAACATTCTTATCCATAAAAATAAAGCCAGTATCCTGTTTACCAGTCACCGGGACTCTCTTTGAATTCAAATCATGATGTAAACAACCACTCTCATTAAACACGACTTCAAGTTGACTGTCTTTAGACAACTTGTAAACAGAAATTAGATTAACACTATAATCAGGAACAAAGAAAACATCATACAAGATGACACCATTTGCCAGTTTAATGTTTCCAATTTTAGACACTTTAGCCTTAGTACCATTTGGGTGACAAACTTTTAAGTCATACTCAGACACATCAACACAATTATACAACTCCTTATCTGAGTTAACCATATGTTGGTTAGCCCTAGAATCAACTATCCAACTCAAATCAAAACCAAAATTTATCAAACTTGAACAACTTACAAAGCTACCAAAAGAATTAAACACACAATTAGGCTTACCTCCCATATTAGAACTTTGAGGATCACCACTATTTTTCTCACCAACAAGACTCAACAACTTAGCAACCTGCTCGGGAGAGAAAGGAGACACAGAGGGAACAGACATGTTTGACTTATTAAAACCAGAAGACATTTTTCCAACTTGACCACCAGATTTCCTTTTAAAACCAGGAGGATATCCAACTAACTCATAACATCTATCAACTGTATGACCCAACATATTACAATGTGTACATTTGAGATTGGGGTTGGGTCCTCCAAACACTTTTTTCTTAGGGTCAGCAGATTGATTAGCTTTAGACACAAATGACATATTCTGACCCTTTGCCCCTCCACTAGCATTCCTATGAGACTCTTCCCTAGACACTATTGAAAAAACAACTTTGACAATAGGCAATGGCTCTCTAGTTAGCAAATTAGTCCTTATGGGTTGATAGACATCATCCAACCCCATAAGGAACTGCATCAATTTTATTAAGGTAGAAAAATCATTAAAATCTTTAGCAGCTTGACATGAACAAGTTGGTAATTGAAGAATTGCGCAAACTGCTTCCACATGGTATTAAGTTTATGATAATACTCAGATACAGAACTTCCATTCTGAGATACACAGTTAGTTTTTTTATACAAATCATAAACTATAGAGCCATCAATCTTATCATAAGTCTCTTTCAAATCAGCCCAGATCTCAGAAGCTAAATTAGAAAACACTTGCCCTAAGTATAATTCCTCTGACACAGAATTCAAAAGCCAACTTAATACTACAGAGTTTCATCTATCCCATTGACTACTCAGCACAGGATCCTCAGAATCTTTTTTACATTTATTATCAATGAAACCAAACTTATTTTTAGCTTCTAGAGCTAATTTCATAGCACTAGACTAAACCCTGTAATTTTCAGTTCCTTTTAGTTTAATACTCACAATGGTAAGACTACTAGAGTCACTAGGATGCAAGTAGAGAGGATCACCTATATCTAACTTACTGATTAAGGTCTGAGAAGAACTACTGGTATCAGTCATAATGAAGAAGACAACAATCAACAGACTAATAAAGCAACAAACAATTAATAACAGAAAGAACAGGAAACACCTAAGGCGAAACTGAGTCAGGGAAAGATTCCAGGTTCATCACTCAAAAGGTGTCTGGACAAGCCTTTACTCAGAAGCCACACTTCTAGACAAACTTCAACAAAAAGAAGTAATCACAAATAAGCCGGTCCTTTCTACCCCGGCATCAACTAACCAAGACAAAAAATATCAGAGAATAAGAACAACTTACAGACGGTGCGTATAACTCCTTATAAGAACAGATCTGTAATTTTCAGGAACTACAAGATCTGATGCAACCAAGAACACAACAAACTACCACTGGTTAGTTTACCCTGAACCTTCTAGGGTTCAGAAACCAACGCAGATAGTAGATCTGAGAAGAGAAGAACACCGTAACAAACCCTAAGCTAGGGTTTCGTCCAACACACAATAGATCCAAGCAGATATGCTACACCAAATCGGTTTCCAAGTTTAGAAACCCTAAACAAAAGAAAAAACACAAGTAGATTCACAAGTATACAGCGGAAAAATAACAAAACTATCAGATCGAGCAACGATTGCTCTGATACCATGTAAAAACTTATGAAATAAAGACAGAAATACTCAATAACAATAAGATATAGCGACAAAACGGTGACCAAAAATATTATTAGTTACCCAAACCAGAAAAATCCCCCCAGAAACCCTATATCTCACAATATGTGAGATCTGTGATAATACAAAGTACAGAATACAGAGATGATCATCAACTGATGATCACTAACAGCAACAACACAATCTCTCATATACATGTAACATCCGTCGAAAAACGGGTTTTCAAAACCCGCTTCGTTTATTTAACGAATATCAAGTTATAAAATTTTGTTGCGTATTTATGATTAATTTTAATTTTAAACAATACATAATTAATAAACAAATTAGGATTTAAAAACAAAAATTGTTAAAAAGTGAAAATAAAGAAAATAAAAATAAAACAAGGCTGCCGGGATTCGAACCCGGGTCAGCCGGTCAGCCAAGTCTTAACACACACACATCCAACCACTCCGCCACTTTTGTTATTTGATAACATATCGAAACAATTAATTCAAATAATGAAACACAGAAATCAAATCCAGTCAAAGACGCGCTCATTTCGCAGTCGCCGGAAATCCCGACGACTTCGCCGATAATTGACGGTTTCTATTGATTTAACCGAAGAATTAACCTCAACGTCGGTTATAACCGATGTCTAAACCCGCGACATCAGTCGTAACCACCGGAAATCAGCTGACCATCAATCGAGACTGAAATCAGACCCAATTCGTCTCGATTCTTCCCTATAAATACACCCACAAGTCTCTGGTAGCCTTTTCGCTCAAAATCGCACCTTTTCTCGAAGCAATTTCACTCGCCGGAAATATCTTGCCATCACCGGACTTTCGCCGGAAAACCGAGACTCACCTCAAAACGGTAAATACCTCGACTCTTTCTGTTTCAATCTGTTGTTAGACTGTTACTAACTTCAATCCAACCATCAGAATCAATCCCAGACGACGTAGCCGGAATATTCAGCTCTCGCTGGAAAACCTCTGAAATTTCTGATCTCACGCTGTCAATAACAAATGTTTTTAACAAGGTTCACTCGCCAACTTTTGTTGACCCAAAATCCCCCATTTTTACACATGATACAGGTGATCAAGTTGAAGCAAGAAACATATAGGACGGCCTAGAAGATTAAACCAGTTTAGACTTGGATTGTTTTATTCGAATTTTTCCTTTCCTTGTATTGTATGAATTTGACTTGAACAATTGCAATGTAATTTGAATTGAATAAATATGAAACATATTAGTAAAAATCATGAGCTTTGGTGATAACCCAATTATGCCCCGACTCTTATTCCGCTGCGGGTCGGGGTGTGACAGATTGGTATCAGAGCCATGACTATAGGGATATAGGATAGGTTATTAGAACCTTAGAGCCTATACTATAGTTGATTAGAATTTTTAAATTGTTTGTGTGTTACATGCAAAATTCATGATGTTTATATGCTTTATGTTTATTGTTACATTCAATGTTATGCAAGCATGTTCATAAATACATACTATCATACAATGCTTATCATGAATCATATTCTCATAACATATCATATCCATGGGAGCACACACCTCACAATTCATATGATTTTTACAACGATTTTTGCATTTTCAAATCACATCACAGTGAGTTCTCATGACGGGCATGTAGTAACTGGAAGGGTACGAGTACCGGTAGTCGGAACGTCCTGTCTAGGCTTGGCATTCGTATAAACCCAAAATAAAGGACCAGTTTGCCTACCTGGGGACTAACGATGAGAGTACGAAGGACCTATTAGGCCAAAGCATGCTATACCAAACGTCGTGTGAGCTAACACCACTTTGAGTTGTCATTGTGTCTATACCTGGACACCCTCCGACCATAGATCTCGCAAACATATTTCGTGGTTTTCATTCGGGTGATGCGAGTGTTAAACCGCCAATACCAATGTGAATCCTACTAAGCCAATAGTCATGGGGGCCCACATGACTATATCGGCGATGGTATGGGGGACATTGGAGGCCCAAACATGAGCAAACCCAAGACATCCTATGGATGTAGTTGCATTATTGATGATTATGTTATTTTATTACTTTTAACGACACATGACACCTAAACACTTCTTAAACTCACAATCTTCCTATGTATGTTCCTGTAGATGTCGGCTAGGCAGCTACGTGGAGGACGAAAGTCAGGAAGGTCAAACGAACGCTTGGCCACTCAAATTGCAAAACAAATGGCCACGGTGCTTCCTGATATTGTAATTCAAGTCCAGCAAGCTCTCACCGCGAATCCTGTCAACTCACCCAATCAAGAGGATCAAAACATCGACAACCCTCCCTCCAAGAAGTGCTCCTACAAACACTTTGAGTCTTGCGATCCCCCAAAGTATGAAGGGACCGAAGGTGTCACCGCTCTCCTCCAATGGTTTGAGGAAATGGAAAACACCTTCCTAAATTGCGATTGTCCCGAGGATCGCAAGGTACGTTACGCAACCGGGAGATTATTTGGGGTAGCCCTGACCTGGTGGAACACCGAGAAGGGTAAGAGAGGAGTTGAAGACGCTATGGCCTTAACGTGGGAAGAGTTAAGGGAAATGATGACAAAACGCTTCTGCCCAAGAAGCGAACTCAAGAAGTTGGAAGATGAATTCCACTCGCTGAAGCAAAAGGAAGGAGACCATACTTCATACAACAAAAGATTTATTGAGCTGAACCAGATGGTTCCTAACTTGTTCACCCCAGTGTACCGCTTGGTTGAACACTACATTCGAGGCCTCCCCTCGAAGATTCAAGACTCAGTCCTCAGCACTTCGCCTGCAACTCTCGAAGCTGCTATGGAATTAGTCACCGAACTTACCGAGAACCGCATCAGAAACGGTAAATTCAAGGAGGAGAAAAAGAAAGCCCCCATTGAGGGCCAAACTTCAAACCATTCCACCTCCTCCTCAAAGTTTTCAAACAAGAGGAAACGAAATACTAGAAATTTTGCTGTTACCCAAACCAATTTCCCTATCCCTGCTGCACCCATCACTCAAGTTGCCCCTTCACTCGCACCATACAAAAGGCCATACTCCGGCCCCTACCCAAAATGCACCCGTTGTCAATACCATCACTCCCCCGAACACCCCTGTCAATATTGCACCGGCTGTGGCCGTGCAGGTCACACCATCCAAACCTGCCGCTCACTACATCGAATGAACCGCAACCAACCCACAACCCAAACCCACCATCAAATAATGGGTCAAGCCCAACAATCCCTACTACCACCACCTACACAACATACGGCCCAAACCTACTACCAACCCAACTACCCCATGATGCAACCCATGCGGGCTTGCTACAATTGTGGAGACCCAAACCACTTTAGAAACACTTGCCCACGTTTGGTGAACATTATACATGCTCAAGCTCAAGCAAATCCGGTGAACCAAGCTAACCAAGCTCCTCCACCTGCTAGAAGAAGAGCATTTAACATCAACGCCAACCAAGCTAGGGCCGACAACAACGTGGTTAACGGTACGTTTCTCATCAATGGTAGTTATGCATCCGTGTTATTTGATACTAGCGCGGATAAGAGTTTTGTGTCCTTAGAATTTGAACCCATCCTCAACCAAACTCGTGATAAACTTATGGAATCCATAACGGTAGAAGTTGCTGACGGAAAACCGGTCTCATTAAACTCCATTATCCGAAACTGTACTCTTACTCTAAACGATCACGATTTTCCTGTTGACCTCATTCCTATGAAGTTGGGAAGTTTTGACATTATAATCGGCATGGACTGGCTCAGCCAACATCATGCTGAAGTGGTATGCCGCGAAAAGTTCATTCGCATTCCTCTTGCAGATGGTCAAACCCTACGAATTTTTGGAGAAACCCCTTCGAAAGGACTCAAACTGATGTCCTGTCTTCAAGCCCGAAAATATCTCCGCAAGAATTATGTAGCATTTCTAACCCACGTTGTCAAGAAGGGAAATAAGGAAAAGAAACTCGAAAACATACCTGTAGTGAAAGAATTCCCGCAAGTCTTCCCCGACGACATCTCAGGACTTCCTCCCAAGAGAGAAGTCGAATTCCGCATTGATCTTATACCTGGCGCTACACCCGTCGTGAAATCTCCTTATAGGTTAGCCCCATCCGAAATGCAAGAGCTAGCCAGTCAATTACAAGAATTGACCGACAAAGGATTCATACGTCCTAGCTCATCGCCTTGGGGTGCACCTGTTCTGTTTGTGAAGAAGAAAGATGGAACGTTTCGCATGTGTATCGATTACAGAGAACTCAACAAATTAACGGTCAAGAACCGCTATCCATTACCTCGCATCGATGATCTTCTAGACCAACTCCAGGGTGCCACCTGTTTTTCAAAGATCGACCTTCGTTCTGGCTATCATCAACTCAGAGTACATGAAGAAGACGTCCCAAAGACCGCCTTCCGAACTCGTTATGGTCACTATGAATTCATGGTCATGCCCTTTGGTCTAACCAACGCTCCAGCCGTCTTCATGGATCTAATGAACAGAGTTTGCAAACCCTATCTCGATCGCTTTGTTATAGTCTTCATCGATGATATTCTCATTTACTCAAAGTCTAAGACTGATCATGAACGACACCTTCGACTCATCCTCACGCTCTTAAGAACCGAAAAGCTCTACGCTAATTTCTCCAAATGCGAATTCTGGTTAAAAGAAGTACAATTCCTTGGACATGTCGTCAATGACAAAGGAATACATGTCGACCCCTCAAAGATCAAAGCAGTGTAAGAATGGCAAGCGCCACGTACACCAACCGAAGTAAGATCTTTCCTTGGTTTGGCTGGTTACTATCGCCGGTTCATATCAAATTTCTCTCGTATCGTTGTACCACTCACGGCTTTGACACATAAAGGAAAACCCTTCATATGGGGACTTAAACAAGAAGAAGCCTTCCACACCCTTAAGCAAAAGCTTTCTGACGCACCTATCCTCACACTCCCCGAAGGTTGCGATGACTTTGTAGTATATTGCGACGCATCAGGGCAAGGACTAGGCTGTGTATTAATGCAAAGGGGAAAAGTGATAGCCTATGCTTCTAGGCAACTCAAAACTCATGAGAATAACTACACTACTCACGACCTAGAACTTGGAGCCGTTGTGTTCGCTCTTAAGATATGGAGACATTACCTCTATGGTACCAAGTGTGAAATTTACACTGACCACAAGAGCCTCCAACATATCTTTAACCAAAAGGAGTTGAATATGAGGCAACGAAGATGGGTCGAACTTCTTAATGACTACGACTGCGAAATTCGGTATCATCCTGGCAAGGCAAATGTGGTGGCCGATGCACTCAGTCGAAAGGGTTATGCGAACTCCATTCGTCTTCTATGTTCGCAAATCATAACCGATATCAAAGATCAAATCCGAGAAGCTCAACATGTTTCCATAACAGAATACGACATACGCAATGAGTTATCTTGTGGAGCAGAACTTAAACTCGAAACAAAATCCGACAGTATTCTGTATTATCTAGATCGCATATGGATTCCCGATCACAATAACCTTCGCGATCTCCTTATAAAAGAGGCACACAAAACACGATACTCTGTACACCCAGGAGCCGACAAGATGTATCAAGACCTTCGATACACCTACTGGTGGCCTGGCATGAAAAAGGATATTGCTGTTTTTGTTTCCAAGTGCCTTACCTGTTCTAAAGTAAAATTTGAACATCAAAGACCCTCAGGACTTCTAGTCCAACCTGAAATACCTGTATGGAAGTGGGAAAACATAACCATGGACTTCATTACCGGGTTACCTCGCACTTCCGGTGGGTATGACACTATATGGGTAATCATTGATCGTCTTACAAAATCAGCTCACTTCATTCCGATTCGCGAGGACTTTAAGAATGAGAAACTAGCTCGTATCTATATCAGCGAAATCGTAAGCCGTCATGGTGTACCGTTAAGCATTATTTCAGATCGTGATGGTCGTTTCACTTCACGAACATGGCAAGCCGTACAAGCCGCTTTGGGTACACGATTAGACCTCAGTACCGCTTATCATCCTCAAACTGATGGACAATCTGAACGCACCATTCAAACTCTTGAAGACATGCTTCGAGCATGTGTCATAGACTTCAAAGGGAATTGGGACGCTTACCTACCATTAGTTGAATTTTCGTACAACAACAGCTATCATTCAAGTATCGGCATGGCACCTTTCGAAGCGTTATATGGTCGTAAGTGCCGATCACCAATATGTTGGCACGAAATTGGAGAAGCTCAAATCACCGGTCCGGAATTAATACAAGAAACAACAGAGAAGATTCATCAAATTCGAAACAACCTTCTAGTGGCACAAAGTCGTCAAAAGAGTTACGCAGACAAACGACGAAAGCCCTTGGAGTTTAACATTGGTGACCAAGTACTTTTAAAAGTATCACCGTGGAGGGAGTGGTTCGTTTTGGCCAAAAAGGCAAGCTAGCACCACGCTACGTAGGTTCTTTCAAGATACTCGAAAGAGTAGGACCTGTAGCATACAAGCTTGACCTACCAGAAGAACTCAACAGAATTCATCCCATATTCAACGTATCAAACTTGAAGAAGTGCCTCGCTGATGAAAACCTCCATATTCCTCTAGAAGACATGCAAGTCGATGAATCTATGCATTTCATTGAAAGACCAGTAGAAATTATGGACTTCGGAGAGAAACGTTTAAGACGAAGCCGCATTCCAATTGTCAGGGTACGCTGGGAGTCGAAACGAGGACCTGAGTTTACTTGGGAACGTGAAGACTCAATGCGCGAAAAATACCCACATCTTTTTCCTGCTACCACTACTACTTAAATTTCGGGACGAAATTTCTAAAAGTAGGGGATACTGTAACATCCGTCGAAAAACGGGTTTTCAAAACCCGCTTCGTTTATTTAACGAATATCAAGTTATAAAATTTTGTTGCGTATTTATGATTAATTTTAATTTTAAACAATACATAATTAATAAACAAATTAGGATTTAAAAACAAAAATTGTTAAAAAGTGAAAATAAAGTAAATAAAAATAAAACAAGGCTGCCGGGATTCGAACCCGGGTCAGCCGGTCAGCCAAGTCTTAACACACACACATCCAACCACTCCGCCACTTTTGTTATTTGATAACATATCGAAACAATTAATTCAAATAATGAAACACAGAAATCAAATCCAGTCAAAGACGCGCTCATTTCGCAGTCGTAGGAACTCCCGACGACTTCGCCGATAATTGACGGTTTCTATTGATTTAACCGAAGAATTAACCTCAACGTCGGTTATAACCGATGTCTAAACCCGCGACATCAGTCGTAACCACCGGAAATCAGCTGACCATGAATCGAGACTGAAATCAGACCCAATTCGTCTCGATTCTTCCCTATAAATACACCCACAAGTCTCTGGTAGCCTTTTCGCTCAAAATCGCACCTTTTCTCGAAGCAATTTCACTCGCCGGAAATATCCTGCCATCACCGGACTTTCGCCGGAAAACCGAGACTCACCTCAAAACGGTAAATACCTCGACTCTTTCTGTTTCAATCCGTTGTTAGACTGTTACTAACTTCAATCCAACCATCAGAATCAATCCCAGACGACGTAGCCGGAATATTCAGCTCTCGCCGGAAAACCTCTGAAATTTCTGATCTCACGCTGTGAATCGGTATAATCATTCAAACTTCTGTTAATCCTTGTTTAAGTACCTCAATTTCGTAACTAATCGAACAGAACTGTTAATTGATTCTAACAGCCGAAGTTCACAAACAGAGCCGACGAATCTTTGCCGGAGTTCTGTGAAAGACACTGATCGGTACATCCTTTCCCCAAACTCTCTCCGTTCATTACCTTTCAATTACTTATAATGCTTGTTAATCGAATTAGACATGAATCAGTTGAATTATCATTATCTGTAATCTTGAGCGAAGAAGACGAAGTTCAGTTATATTATAAGATTAATTAAAATTAGTATATTGAACGGGTTAGTCACACAGTCCAGCGGTGGACTGTGTGCAAACAATACACGCACATCTCGAGTTCGATCCCTGTCCCAACCTCACTCTCTTGAAATAAAAATGCCCTTTTTAACCGAACCGGGATAACTCACAGAATCATGTTAAGTATAATAAAAACCGGATTATTAACCAGGTTAGACACACAGTCCAGCGGTGGACTGTGTGCACATTAACCCACAGGTCCCGGGTTCGAGACCTGTTGACAGCACCGGTTTGATACATTTAAAATCATTTTTAAAATAAATAATTTCTGGATAAATCTAAATAGTATATAAGTATAATTAAAAACAGAATTATTTCGGGTTAGACACGTATCTCAGTTGGTAGAGCTGCGTGCACGCGTACGGGAGGTCACGGGTTCGAGTCTCACCCAGCGCACATATATAAGCGACCGGACCGGTCAACGGTCAACGGTCAAAAGTCAACATTTTTTTTATTATTTTTATTTATTTATTTAATTTAAAAATACTTAAAAATAACGTTTTTAAAGTTAGAAAATAGCCTTAAATTCACAAAAATATATCCAAAAATCCTATTAAAATAGTTAATAAAATCCACATACTTACCGTACCTTTTCGTTATTAATTAGGTTAGTTGTTCCTCGTCGATCAATCCTCTAAACTCGTGCGCATTCAACATCTTCAAGCAAACGCACCCAATGTGAGTGAATATCTACCAATTCCCTGTTTTAATCACATTTTGGGGTGTATCGCTATTTATTTATTATAATTAAACACTTGTGCATCCATCATGTTCATGATCAAATGTGTATCCAATATGTATCAGTTGTTTGTGTGGTTGATGTTTAGATTTAATTTATCATTTTCAGTACATACATTTCATAGGCCGCCGCTCCCCATTACCTATGAGCGTGAGCTGTTCCCCATTACCTATGAGCGTGAACCAGGCGTTGCCAACATAAGATCGGCTCCGTTGGATTGAGCCTTGATCTCACATACATTAGCATAGGCCGTCCGTTCCCCATTACCTATGAGCGTGAACGGGACGTTGCCAACATTTACATTGTCATTCTTATTATATACTTAAGCAAGGTGGTTTGTGATCGTTATGTTTACATACATTTGTTCATATATGAGTATTGCACAATTTTCCTATATTAATTACAATAATGAATCAATAACAAATGTTTTTAACAAGGTTCACTCGCCAACTTTTGTTGACCCAAAATCCCTCATTTTTACACATGATACAGGTGATCAAGTTGAAGCAAGAAACATATAGGACGGCCTAGAAGATTAAACCAGTTTAGACTTGGATTGTTTTATTCGAATTTTTCCTTTCCTTGTATTGTATGAATTTGACTTGAACAATTGCAATGTAATTTGAATTGAATAAATATGAAACATATTAGTAAACATCATGAGCTTTGGTGATAACCCAATTATGCCCTGACTCTTATTCCGCTGCGGGTCAGGGTGTGACAATACAGATACAGATGAGAGATTGCTGACAGACTTCAAGATCTACAAGATCTTGATAAGATCTTCAAACCTTAACAATACAGAGAACAACAACCAAGAGAGAGAAAGAGATAATCACAAAATATCTCTAACTCTCTAAATATACAACAACCAAAAACAATTTTACAATAAGAACCCTCAACAATCTCTGGAGACACCATCAGCCCTCCAAACTTTACATATGAGCCCCTGAACTTTAACCACTGCACACTTCAACCAACAATTAGCCCAACAAATATAAACCATGGCAACAAGCCCAATAACAATAATAAACTAGCCCAATAGCACAGGAGAAATGAATGAATATGCCCAGCATAAATTTTAACATTTATATACACGTTTATCTAAAAAGTCAATTTTATATTGTTATGAACTCGGCTCTAGCCCATATAAGAACTAAATAACCTAGTCTAATCCAGCGGCCCAACAAGGTGAATGACACAAGAAAGAACAATTGGAAGATATAAGCAACAAAACATTGAAAGAATAGGGAGGAAGAATGTTAAGTGAATTGTGGTTCTACTCCCATCTCATATTCTAGACTTCTAGTCTAATTTCCTATCTACTTCTTTGTGACTTGTTATATTATTTTCACTATTGTAATCGTTTCCTATCTCACTATTGTCTCGTTTGGGATGGTGGGATAAACTTTATGAAGATGATGAGTCCTTGGTGGTGTTTTGGACATCTTAGGAAAATCTCAAACCCAGATTGAGATTGTGGAGCAAACCTAATCGGGTACGTTATGTAAATGTTCTTTTATGCAACAACAAATTGTTCTAAGCATCACTTGGCACTTATGTTGGAACACTTAAGTTTTTTGTGTGTGAATATTCTTTTATGCAACAACAAATTTCTATCAACATATGTGCATTTGATGGAGAAGAGATGTATTATGGCTATCTAGGTGTCGTTGTCAGGGATTGAACCGGGTCACCCGCGTGACAAGCGGGAATATTTGTTATCAACAACGACCTTTAATTCTAAAGCTATGTTGGCTATGTTGTCTGATGGGCTTGCTAGTGATCAAAATAAACAACAAAATGGACATTTAGTGATGCCATCCTCAATGGAGACACTAGAGGTCGTGAAGATTCGAGCTCAAGAACTTGCACAATTAAAACCAGCCCAAGCTTAGTACCTAATGCTGGGTGGAACGACGATATAAACTGTTTGCTACTAAACTTATTGCACTTGTGCCTTTGGTCCCTGAACTAACACCCTTTGAGGCTCTATGTGGACATAAAGCACCTATTTTAGCATATGATACGGCTACTTGGGATAATAATGTGAGATTGCTTCAATCCTTTACTACCCTACGCCTTGAGGACAAGGTGTATTTGAAATGGGGAGTTATGTTATGAACCCGGCCCTAGCCCATATAATAACTAAACAACCTAGTCCAATCCAGCAGCCCAACAAGGTGAATGACACAAGAAAGAACAATCGCAAGCTATAAGCGAGAAAAGGTTGAAAGAATAGGGCAGGAAGAATGCTAAGTGAATTGTGGTTCTACTCCCATCTCAGATTCTAGTCTGATTTCCCATCCCCTTCTTTGTTACTTAGTCTATTATTTCATTATTGTAATCGTTTCACTGAAAAATCAATAGAAGTGCAGTTGCTTAATTCCTAATTTGTATATCTTTGGTTGTGTCAATTAGAGTACACAACACATATACTATTGTATGTAAAAAGATAATATCATCATTCGTGACTTAATGTAATAGTCTGAGTATTCAATGAAAATTATTCTCTATTATTTGTCTTTGATCTATCTCACATTAGACCAAGCCCTAAAATGCCCCACAAAACACTAATCGTTGGTTTAGTGGCAACCACCGGGTGGTATCACTCTCTAACGAAAATAAGGTTTATTAAGTTTGAATATGATGATAAACTCGGCAAACTTAATTGATCAAAGATGTAACAAAGCTCAAGGAAAAACTGATAGATTTATAAAATTATGCAACTAATTTAAAGATTCCAAGCTAGGACTTCATTGACCAAAATAATGTTGATTTTTTAATTAATAGCAGTGCCTTGATTGTTGATTGTTGATTAAAAATCATGTTATCTACCTAATACTCCGACACTTATAATATTCTAATTCACTGCTATCCGATTCCATAGCAGGAATACGCCCATATATACCAAACTTGTATAATTTAGGTGGAAGATTTCGACTTCCCACAACTTTAGTTTGATTCCTGATCGCATGAGCTTTGATATATTGTGAGTTAAATGTGGCGGTGGATGATTGATAGGTTTCGTAGAGTGTTCGAGATCCACTAGAAGGAAACTTGATTGAAGAAGAGCAAGCAAGTGTTTGGCTTTAATGTTAAAGAGTATTTCTCCATAATAGTTTAGGGATTTAGGGGCTTTCGGATGTTTTAGACTTTTAGTTAACTGGAAAAAGCATTCCAAAACGAATTAAAAATGGGATTCTGGTTTTCGAGCGTAATCAAATCCTGTAAAAAAAAGAAGCAGGTGGTTAGTCTTGCGGCTTTCTAGAGTGGAAAACAAAGTTAGCCGAGTAATGAGTAGTATTTAAGTTATCACAGTAAATCGTATTGTGATCTTTGACATGAAACCCAACTTTGTTCACAAAGACAACCATTGAACATTAATGGTGGTTTAAGCAATGACTCTAAAAATCTTTTCAGTTGATGATCGAGTAGATGTAGGTTGACGTTTAGGACTCCACGAAATATGGTTTCAACCAAACAAAGTATATATCTCGTGGTACTACGCCATGTTTCTCTGTCACCTGTCCAGTCAGCGTCTATAAATGCATGTAGATCTAATGGTGATTTTGATGTAGTAATACGAAAAAAACACCCATGTCATCTCTATTGACCAATGAGCGGTGACTTAGTTTGAAATTCAATCAACAATTTTCACTAATATCAATCTTATTAATAGAACGCCTATGTCGCCTCTATTGACTAACATCTTTCATCCGTTACTCACTTACTCTTTATTTTGTTCCAAAATTAACTTAATTTCATCTCTTGTATCAATCTATATAATCGTACATGGATCGTAGACATGAGTTTTCGGATTGAGATGAAACGAAAATTAAATTAAACTGCAATTGATCAAGAAACTCAAGCAAACACGGAAATACAATATAAAAAAACAAGCGACCACTTTCAGGTTTTGATTTGGCAGCACTATATATAATCTAATAAATTTAACAAGTTGAAAAAACCACATAGACGTAACTTTATCAAAGTATGGATTAAAAAGTTAAATAGAAATAATTTTAATAAAACTTTGCAGTGAAGGATTAACACAAAACAAAGGAATCCGGCCGTATTGACCTAACGATCCGTAACCGAATAGAAACGCTTACTAGGATGAGGTCTCAATGAAAATCGATTTGTAAAATATGAGATCAAGAAACAATTAATGGTAAATAATCAAATAAAATAACAAAATATTCGTGATTGTCAATAGACTTGACAAACACCAATGTTAACCCTAATCACATGAGCATGCTCCAGTTATTTACTTCCAAAATAATTAACATCCATTCAAGTTTTTAACACGGTTCACAAAATAATTTGAACATATTTCCACCGGCCCATGAGACAAATTCTCAGCTCACCAAGCCCAAATAATAGGGCAGCTTCCAATCTTCCTAGCTTGCTGCCATTTTCTCCTTTTAGCCCATTTATGGGCATATCATAATTCAACTCTAGCCCAATATAGCATTAATCCGCAAGCCCATGTCAGTTATTAATTTGGTGAAAGTCCTGCACATTAAAATGATCATGAAAGTAACCGCATTCTATTAAATTAAAAATCAATAACATTATTATTAATTAAAAGCATTTAAAAGACAAGATAATATCATAAAAAAAATTGTATCTTCTGTTCAAATAAAAGTCATTCCATAATTTTTCTCGTAAAAGTCACTTAAAAAACACTAAAAGTCACTTAAAAAACACTAAATGTGATTTTATTATGGGTAATATCATAAAAACACTATACTTTTTGTTAGTTCTCATAATAGTCACTCCGCATTTTTTTTCACATAAAAAACACTATACTTTATGTTTTTTTTCTTGTAAAAGTCACTTAACAATTTTATACGCATAAAAGTCACTTCACATTTCAATTTGAAAACAAAAAAATTGTGATTTTTTTTTATTTTAATAATCTGGAATTTTCATTGATGAATTCAGTCCTTGCACCAAATTTTACCAAATGGCATATCAGCGAAGTCAACTTTTATTTACAACTATACAACTTTTTACCGCATAGCGTATAAAGTGTAAATGATTTACAAAATGTGGATTCATGCTTTTTTTTCACTTTAAGGTCCACTTTCAACTTCCCGAACCTCTGATTTCTAGTGCATTTGTTATAAAGTTGTTCACGCCAACAATGGTATAGCGGTATGGTTGTTCGGATTGGGTTTTGGCTTGCAACTTACCTGTAGATGTAGTGTCAAATTAACTAGAATTTTGACTCGCCGCGCGTTGCGGCGGAGTCGAAACTAAAAATAACTCGAATTTGTACCGTTAAATATCTGATCCGACTCATTTCCAAACAAAACTTAAGCCAAAACGTAGACCAACTAAAACATACATAAAATAAGTACGAAAACGTATTATATTTGACTTGATTCATTGCCGAGAAAAAAATACGTCAAAACACAAACCAACTTAGATTTATACCGAAACATATTTTTTTTAAAAGGAACGTAAGAAAATAGTTTTTTTAAGTTAAGGAATGGTATCGTACGTTACGACAACGTTTGAAACGTAAAGTAACTCGAACTTACATAGCGCCTAGTGAAAACATATTATATTTGACCAGACTCATTTTCGAATAAAATTTATGACAAAACGTAGACCATTTACGTAAAAACGTAAACCATTTACGTAAAAACGTAAACCAACTTGGATCTATACAGACACATAAAACAAAGAAAAAAAATCACTTTGCTATAGTGATTTTTCTTTCTCACGTGATTTTTCTTTTGAGAATTGTCATATATATACAATATGAATGATAAAATAAGCAAAACTAAATTAAGATTAAATAAAAAACTACGAAATCTATTTGTTCTCAACACGAAATGTGAAAAGTCATTAGATAGGTTATGGGGTATGAGGCGGGGATATGGGCTTGGGTTGGGTAGAAACGCCCGCTTCACCATCCTGGGTGTGCTTGAGATTTGGCGTGGCTCCTAGGACGGGGTATTTAGGCCGGGTGTTGGGCGGGGCTAGCGGGCCGAGGTGGCAGTTCCTTAATGGCTGGCCAGGCTAGGCGGTTGACCGGGGTTTGAAATTTAAATAATAACCGTTTGGCTTGGCCAAACGGCTGTCCTTAGCGGTTATAAAACCCCACCGCCTAGCTACTCCACACCGCCAACCATCTTCGCCATCTACACCCAACTCAACAAACCATGGCTTCTTGGACTAACGAGGAAGAGCTAGCGCTTGTAACGAGCGTCGTGGACGCTATGAAGGCCCGCCAACCCGGCGAGACAAAATACTGGTCGGAAGCTTTCGCGACCTACCGGCACAACGTAGGGAACGACCGGCACAACCTTAACGCGTGCCAATACAAGTGGCGCGAGCTACGACCGATTTAAAGCGGTACTACGATAGCGTGCCAACCGGGGAAATAAGTCACGACGACCAGGTGGCGCTGGCCAACATCGAGTTCCGGGGCAAGGAGCGGAACCCGTTCGACAAGTTGGCCCTCTTCGAAATCTATCTTACACTCTAGGGTTTTTTTTACGCTTGTAGGATTATGTAATTTACAAAGTTTTAATATTATTATTAGGTTTGTTATAATTTGTTGTTTTTAATTTAATTAAAAAATAGAAAAAAATAAAAAAAATCCACGTGGCCTAGCCACGCGGGCTAGCCCCGCCCCACCATACTCTTTGATAGTCCACATGACTGGCCGGCCACGTTTCGGCCCATGCCTCAAATCTCCGCCCCACCATACCCAACGGTCTTAGGTGATTAAAAAGAAAAGTAGATAAAAGTGTATGATCAAATTATAAAAATATAAAACTTAACAGTAGTTAGTGTGATGTGTTCTAATATATATAATAATAATTATTGTTCAAGTCATTGTGTGGTGGTCATATTTGGTGGGTCGGGTTTAGTGTTGTCTAAAGTAAATTTAACTTTTTTTTATATTGTTTCAAATTATACCATTTATTTATAAAGCTATAATTTCAAATTGGATCACCAGTGGCACTTGGTCATTGGTTTCTTTTTTTTAATATTTTTAATAATTTTTTATTTTATTTAAACTTTATCTTTTAATATTTAGTATTTGTCTTTCCAACCCTTTAACTGTAACAATTCTGTTTTTCGTTATCTTTTTCAATTGTTTACGTCTTATGTATTCTCGAGATTCGAGTATAATAAAGTTTATGTTAATTAATTATGGTGTATTACGTTATTATCGCATCTAATCGCTTATTAAATCGCATCGTTAATCTCATCGCATCGCAAATCGCAGTTATTTATGTGGTTTTTATATTATATATGTGTTATGTGTGTGTAGTTATGTTACGCTCGCTATCGCATCGCTCTCGCACTCTCGAATCGCTAAATCGCGCTATTATGTCAATTAAAACGTTTAATATAACTATCTAATGTGAACCGAATAACCAAACGAACCCAAAACGCGAAATCAGCAAACGGAACTTGGTCACCAGGCCAAGTTCGGCCGAACTTGACTACCACAAGTTCGCCCGAACTTGCCTGGCAACCAGGAACCCCCCTTGTTTTATCAAGTTCGCGCGAACTTGCATATACTTATGCAAGTTCGCGCCGAACTTACTCATAATTCTTCCCAAATCCATCAAGTTCGCGCAAACTTGCATGTTTTCATGCAAGTTCGGCCGAACTTGGTCTCACCAACTCTCTTTTTGCCTTCGCCTGTAAATACCAAGCTCATTTCTCTCATTTGAACTTGCTGTAAGTTCGCCCAGAGCTCTCAACCCGAAACCTTCGTGTTCTAAGTAAGAATCGACCCGATTTTCACTGCAACAACGTTTATCAACGATCTACAAAGGTTTACAACGATTTTGGCACAAGGCATAGCCTTCGTTTTCATCAAAACCCATTCTTTTACGAAAACCTTCATCTTTTTCTTCAAAACTTCTATCTTTAACTTAGATCTACACAATACGAGTTTGTTTGGTGCTAGCAGAGGCTTCCCAAACACGAGCTCTGCAAGACCTCGGCTTGTAAGTTCTAGATCTGAGAAAACCTTTGATAAATATCGATTTTGACACAAAATACGGACTTTTGAGGATGTTTTGTTCATTTTCTGATATGAAACGAAGCATCTATCATTCAAGATCCCAGATCTGGAAGCACACGGACGTTTGTGACGGTTTACACAAGCCGGACTAACCCGAACGAACCCCGATTTTGTCCGGATTAGCCCACGCTTTTGTAAAACGGCTAAAACTGCTCTTAAAAGACCTCTCTGACCTAAGTTCGCTCAGTAGCACAAGGTCGGAGCGATGAACACTCGATTTACTCAGCAAACGACGCGAAAACGCAAGATTTTGGACTCGGAAACACCAAGTTCGCTCAAGATTTCAGCAGCTTCTGGTCAAGTTCGACCGAACTTGTGCCTAAATAGGCCAAGTTCGACCGAACTTAGGCTAATATTTCAGCAAATCCCCACCAAGTTCGACCGAACTTCCTCAGTTTCTTAAGAAACTGCACAAGTTCGCCCGAACTTGCCTCCTCCGTAAAGGATTCTTACAAGTTCGCCCGAACTTGACAAGATTCTTAAGGAATCTCATCAAGTTCGACCGAACTTGTCTCAATTCTCACCATTTCCATACAAGTTCGCTCGAACTTGTGTGTTTAAACACAAGTTCGCCCAAACTTGCTTACTGCTCAACTCAAAATTCACCGTTTCGGCTTTTCGGAAGCCTGATGCATTTTTGCTCGTTTACAGGCTTATCTGGCGCACTCCGCAACTCCTCGCAGAATCTCTAACTTACCCTAAAACGCACCCACAATGAGTATACTTGACCCATTTTCGCTTTAGCACACTTTTTGGGTGTTACATACGTTCCTATATCAAAATCACTGCACAAATCAAACTATTTATCACACGCGAATAATCTGATTATATATGCTCAATACGTGATACTAGAAACATGTGACTAGGACTTATTTTCGTTAACTTGCCTCCTTAGCTAGTATGGTACTATAGTGTGGCTTACACCCGACAGGGTCTAGTTTGGATGGGCGCGCAAGCCTTCTCACGGTAGTTAGCATGAGAAATAAGCCTATGTTAATCTGTGTGAATTGTTTCGGTGTATCATGATGTGTAGTTAGATTATTTCGTGAACACTTCTCAATTATGTTAGTAGTACTTAAACCTGTATGCTCACCTTTACTTAATTGTATTGACTTGTATTCTAACGTATGTAACAGGTTGAGGATTTTAGCTATGGATGCTTGGATGTTGCATGCTTAGCGTAGTTTAGTTAGTTTGTTGATGTATTTCAGATTTTAAACTTATGTATGAAACCTAGGGGAAATCGAACCGTTTTGTTTTCATGAGAAAACTTTGGATTTTGTAATGATTATTTAAAATATTATGTTCAATAGTATGGGATGTTAAACGTTTAGTAATATTGTGAATAATTGTTATGGAATTTCTCGTGAGAACAATCTGGTCGCCTAGTGCCACTAACCCCGGTGATTCCGCCATCGGTAGGGGTGTGACAGATTGGTATCAGAGCTAATTCCTTAGGATAAGAGGTAGATTTGCCATGTTTGACCTAGTAGCATGTTTAAGTACCGGATTGACCAATCTTTGAATTAAATGCTAATCTACTTGCCCTAAATGCTTAAATGTGCCTTTCCTAAGGCTAATACAGTAATACACGCTTGGAAACGCTCGCATCACACCAACGAGTGATCAAGTCGAGAATAGGTGTGAAAACCGAGAACTCTCGACGAGATCATTCACTCCACGCATTCTCTCTCACGAGATATCTTCGTTGAGTTAGGAGTGACATCCAAAACTCGACGAAAATCTCTATTTCTATCTAGGAATAAAGTTGTTAAGTTAGGGGTGAAACCGGCATCTTAATAACTAATACCGTGCTTTGATTTTCAATCTTACCAAAGTCTCGGTTACGCCGATGGTTTGGAACGCGTATTAACTGGAAGGGTAAGCGTCGTTAGCTGCTCGTCTGTTGACTCCAAGAGTGATGCTTCGAAATCCCACTTCAGCTTCAAGCAGTTCAAGGCTTGCGCACCTCTAACGTTCTTTGGCACGAAGGCCCGAGTGCCATGTTCCATTGGTTTGATTCGATTGAGGTTACCTTCACCAAAGCGGATGCCCCGAGGCACTGCGCACTATCAACGCCACCGGCGTGTTTCATCGAGGGCTCTCGATTGGTGGACAGCCGAGCGCAACAGGCGCGGAAACGACGAAGCCTATGGGCTCTCATGGGAGGAACTTAAGGAGATCATGATCAAGGAGTCTGTCCTTCGTACGAAATTCAGAAATTGGAGAACGAGTTCTGGAAACATCAAACAAGACGGTCCTGGCAATGCCAGTCTTACCGCTCGTTTCAAGCAGTTGAGCATCATTTGTCCCAGTCAGGTTGACACGACCGAAAAGGCAATCAAGAAGTACCTCAATGCTCTCCCGATTGCGTCACTGACTTTGTGTAAGCAGCACGCCCTGCTACCATCGAGGAGACTTGTTAGTTAGCAGCCGAAATCAACGACAAGCGTGTTTAGTCTGGTTACTTCAAGAACACCAAGGTCGCAAATCAAGCAGTTGCCGAATCAGCAGCCCTCCTACCGATCAGCCCCGCGAGTCAAAGAACAGTTGCCGTGGTCGCAAGCTTGAGAACTCCAGCAAGAACTTCGCCCTCGCAGCTCCAGCGAACCCGCAGCCGCTCCAATCCGCAGCACCCAACGCACCTCCTGCCAAGCGTGCGTATCCTAGTCCTCACCCGATGTGCCCTAAGTGCACATATCATCATGTAGTGGGTGGCAACTTGCCGTTTTTGCACAAATTGCAATATCTACGGCCATTTCACAGTGAGCTGCCGTACCGGCCCTCGTCAGCTAGCTCCTCAGGCTTCAGCAGCTCCAGCTTTACCTGCTCTCCTCCAGCCAATAGCAAGCTCCAAAAGCACGTGTGTGCTATGTTTGTGGTGATCCTAACCATTTTGCCAATGCCTGCCCGAATCGTCAGTTAAGCAAGAGCAGCCAGCACCGCCGCCTCAGCAGCAGCCAGCACAGCCACCGCAGCAGCAGACAACCACAAGCTGCGCGGGGTAGGGCTTTCAACCTCAACCATCGCCAGGCTCAGAATGACAACAATGTTGTCAATGGTACGTTTCTTGTTAATGGTATTTATGCTTCGTGTTTGTTTGATACTGGTGCCGATAATTGTTTTGTATCGTTAGAATTCGAAAAAGTTTTAAAACATAAGCGCGCTAAACTCCCAAAGACTTTCGATGTGGAAGTCGCCACCGGAAGAACCTTGCCGTAACCTCTGTTTTACGTGGTTGTAATCTCGATCTCAACAACCACGTCTTCTCGATCAATCTCATACCTATGCAGTTAGGTAGTTTCGATATCATAGTAGGCATGGATTTTCTTCGTGAAAATCATGCTGAAGTTGTATGCTTCGATAAAATGATTCGCCTCCCGCTTCCCAACGGTGGTCAACTTCATGTTTATGGTGAAACTCCCTCAAAGAAGTTGATGCTTTTGTCATGTACTCGAGCACACAAATGCTTGCAAAAGCAATGTGTTGCTTTCCTCGCCTATATCGTGAACCCGGAGAAAGAAAGAAGACTTATAAAGACGTTCCCGTTGTTTGTGAATTTCCTAAAGTCTTTCCCGACGATTTACCCGGTTTACCCCTACTCGAGATGTTGAATTCCGTATCGATTTAGTTCCCGAAGCTATTCCCATTGCTAAAGCTCCTTATCGCCTAGCACCATCCGAAATGCGCGAGCTATCGAGCCAACTTCAAGAGCTTCTTGATAAAGGTTTCATACGCTCGAGCACTTCACCATGGGGCGCTCCTGTCCTTTTCGTGAAAAAGAAGGATGAATCGTTCCGTATGTGCATCATTATCGTGAACTTAACAAACTCACGATAAAGAACCGCTACCCTCTTCCCCGTATTGACGACTTATTTGATCAGCTTCAAGGTGCTACTTGTTTTTCCAAGATCGATCTTCGTTCCGGTTATCATCAATTACGCGTGTTGGTAAAAAGACATTCCTAAAACCGCCTTTCGTACTCGTTATGGCCACTTCGAATTCGTGGTCATGCCTTTTGGTCTAACGAATGCACCCGCGTTTTCATGGATTTGATGAACCGTGTGTGTAAAGCTTTCTTAGATCGTTTGTCATTGTTTTCATTGAGGGATATCCTTATCTATTCGAAGTCGAGAGATGAACACGCCGTCATCTCCGTTTATCCTCGAACTTCTTCAAGGTAATCGCCTTTATGCTAAGTTCTCTAAGTGTGAATTCTGGCTCGAATAAGTCCAATTTCTCGGCCACATCGTTAATAGTCAAGGAATTCACGTCGATCCTGAAAAGATTGAAGCCGTCAAGAGTTGGATTGCACCGAAGAATGCTTCCGAAATCCGTTCATTTCTTGGATTGGCGGGTTATTACCGTCGATTCATCGCCGATTTGAATCGCCGTTCGCTTACCGCTTTAACTCATAAAGATAAACATTTTGTTTGGGATTCCCAGCAAGAGGAAGCTTTTCAAACTCTCAAGCGTATGCTATGCAACGCTCTTATCCTCGCTCTTCCCCACGGAAACAACGATTTCGTTGTTTATTGTGATGCCTCAAACCTTGGTCTTGGTTGTGTTCTCATGCAACGAGACAAGGTTATCGCGTATGCGTCTCGCCAACTCAAGATCCACGAGAAGAATACACAACCCATGATCTCGAACTCGGTGCAGTTGTTTTTGCATTAAAGATATGGCGACACTACCTTTACGGTACTAAGTGTACGGTCTGACCGACCATAAGAGCTTACAACATATCTTTAATAAAAAAGAATTAAACATGATTTCTCAACGACTACGATTGTGAGTCTACCATCCCGGCAAAGCAAACGTCGTTGCCGATGCTCTAAGTCGATGAAGCTATGTATATGGTATTCGTGACTCTCAAGCTTGTGCTAAGCTTGAAACCCTCATCCGTGCCGCTCAATTCGTCTTTTCAACGAGAATACTTTGGAAGACGAAATGAAATGTGGTGCCGAAACTCAGCTTGTATCTAAATCTGATGGTATTTATTACTATCTCAATCGCATTTGGATTCCCAGTCGTGATAATCTTCGTCAGTTGCTAATGGACGAAGCTCATAAATCTCGATATTCCATTCACCCCGTTGCCGACAAGATGTACCAGGACCTTCGTCCTAAGTACTGGTGCCGGGCATGAAAAAGGATATCGCCTTGTACGTCTCAAAGTGCTTAATGTGTTCGAAAGTTAAAGCCGAGCATCAAAGGCCCTCTGGTTTACTCGAACAACCCGAAATCCCGATGTGGAAGTGGGAGAGTATAGCTATGGACTTCGTTACTAAACTCCCGCATAGTTCATCTGGTCACGATAGCATTTGGGTTATCGTTGATCGTCTCACCAAATCCGCGCACTTTATTCTATACGAGAAGACTTTAAGGTCGACGGTTAGCCCGAATCTATACGACGAAGTTATATATCAACACGGGAGCCTCGTGACATCATTTCTGACCGCGACGGTCGTTTTATCTCGCATCTCTGGGAGACTTTTCAATCCGTTCTCGGTACTACTCTCAATCTCAGTAGCACTTTTCATCCTCAAACCGACGTCAGAACTAAGCGTACGATCCGCACCCTCGAAGACATGCTTCGTGCGTGCATCATAGATTTCGTGGTAACTGGGATATGCATTTACCTTTAATCGAATTCTCGTACAATAATAGTTATCATGCCAGCATTCAAATGACTCCTTTTGAGGCACTGTATGGAAGAAAATGTCGATCGCCTATTGCATGGTACGAGATCGGAGAAGCACAAATCACCGGTCCCGAGTTAATTGAAGAAACAACCGACAAGATCCTCCAAATCAGAGACAATCTCTTGAAAGCTCGGAGTCGTCAAAAGAGTTACGCCGATAAACGCCGCAAGCCCCTATAGTTCGAAGTGGGAGGTCACGCTCTCCTAAAGGTTGCACCTTGGAAGGGAGTGGTCCGCTTCGGCAAGAAAGGAAAGCTAGCGCCTCGATACGTTGGTCCCTTTAAGATTCTAGAAATGATCGGTAAAGTAGCCTATCGTCTCGAATTACCGGAGGAACTAAATAACGTACATCCACTTTCCACGTGTCTAACCTCAAGAAATGCCTAGCCGAAGAAAATCTGCATGTCCCTCTCGAAGATCTGCAAATCAACGAGACTCTCCTTTCGTGGAAAAACCCGTTGAAATCATGGATTGGAAACCAAGAAACTCCGACGCTCTCGCATACCTATCGTGAAGGTCTGATGGGAAGACAAACGCGGCGCCGAGTTCACTTGGGAACTCGAAAGTGATATGAAAACAAAATATCCGCATCTCTTTGTTACGACCGCTGTCTAATTTCGGGACGAAATTCCCTAAAGTAGGGGAGACTGTAACAACTCTGTTTTTCGTTATCTTTTTCAATTGTTTTCGTCTTATGTATTCCCGAGATTCGAGTATAATAAAGTTTATGTTAATTACTTATGGTGTAATTACGTTATTATCGCATCTAATCGCTCATTAAATCACATCGCTAATCTCATCGCATCGCAAATCGCAGTTATTTATGTGTTTTTTATATTATTTATGTGTTATGTGTGTGTAGTTATGTTACGCTCGCTATCGCATCGCTCTCGCACTCTCGAATCGCTAAATCGCGCTATTATGTCAATTAAAACGTTTAATATAACTATCTAATGTGAACCGAATAACCAAACGAACCCTTAACGCGAAATCAGCAAACGGAACTTGGTCACCAGGCCAACGTTCGGCCGAACTTGACTACCACAAGTTCGCCCGAACTTGCCTGGCAACCAGGAACCCCCCTTGTTTTATCAAGTTCGCACCAAACTTACTCATAATTCTTCCCAAATCCATCAGTTCGCGCAACTTGCATGTTTTCATGCAAGTTCGGCCGAACTTGATCTCACCAGCTCTCTTTTTGCCTTCGCCTATAAATACCAAGCTCATTTCTCTCATTTGAACTTGCTGTAAGTTCGCCCAGAGCTCTCAACCCGAAACCTTCGTGTTCTAAGTAAGAATCGACCCGATTTTAACTGCAACAACGTTTATCAACGATCTACAAAGGTTTACAACGATTTTGGCACAAGGCATAGCCTTCGTTTTCATCAAAACCCATTCTTTTACGAAAACCTTCATCTTTTTCTTCAAAACTTCTATTTTTAACTTAGATCTACACAATACGAGTTTGTTTGGTGCTAGCAGAGGCTTCCCAAACACGAGATCTGCAAGACCTCGGCTTGTAAGTTCTAGATCTGAGAAAACCTTTGATAAATATCGATTTTGACACAAAATATGGACTTTTGAGGATGTTTTGTTCATTTTCTGATATGAAACGAAGCATCTTCATTCAAGATCCCAGATCTGGAAGCACACGGACATTTGTGACGGTTTACACAAGCCGGACTAACCCGAACGAACCCCGAGTTCGTCCGGATTAGCCCATGCTTTTATAAAAGGCTAAAACTTCTCTTAAAAGACCTCTCTGACCTAAGTTCGCTCAGTAGCACAAGGTCGGAGGGATGAACACTGATTTACTCAGCAAACGACGCGAAAACGCAAGATTTTGGACTCGAAACACCAAGTTCGCTCAAGATTTCAGCAGCTTCTGGTCAAGTTCGACCGAACTTGTGCCTAAATAGGCCAAGTTGACCTAACTTAGGCTAATATTTCAGCAAATCCCCACCAAGTTCGACCGAACTTAGGCTAATATTTTAGCAAATCCCCACCAAGTTCGACCAACTTCCTCAGTTTCTTAAGAAACTGCACAAGTTCGCCCGAACTTGCCTCCTCTGTAAAGGATTCTACAAGTTCGCCCGAACTTGACAAGATTCTTAAGGAATCTCATCAAGTTCTATCGAACTTGTCTTAATTCTCACCATTTCCATACAAGTTCGCTCGAACTTGCTTACTGCTCAACTCAAAGGTCACCGTTTCGGCTTTTCGGAAGACTGATGCACTTCTGCTCGTTTACAGGCTGATCCTCGGCGCACTCCGCAACTCCTCGCAGAATACTTGACCCATTTTCATTTTTAACACACTTTTTGGGTGTTACATACGTTCCTATATCAAAATCACTGCACAAATCAAATATTTATCACACGCGAATAATCTGATTATATATGCTCAATACATGATACTAGAAACATGTGCTAGGACTTATTTTCGTTAACTTGCCTCCTTAGCTAGTATGGTACTATAGTGTGGCTTACACCCAACGGGGTCTAGTTAGGATGGACGTGCAAGCCTTCTCACGGTAGTTAGCATGAGAAATAAGCCTATGTTAATCTGTGTGAATTGTTTTCGGTGTATCATGATTGTAGTTAGATTATTTCGCGAACGCTTTCTCGATTATGCTAGTAGTACTTAAACCTGTATGCTCACCTTTACTTAATTGTATTGACTTGTATTCTAACGTATGTAACAGGTTGAGGCTTTTAGCTATGGATGCTTGGATGTTGCATGCTTAGCGTAGTTTAGTTGTTTAGTTAGTTTGTTGATGTATTTTAGATTTTGAACTTATGTATGAAACCTAGGGGAAATCGAACCGTTTTGTTTTCATGAGAAACCTTTGGATTTTGTAATGATTATTTAAAATATTATGTTCAATAGTATGGGATGCTAAACGTTTAGTAATGTTGTGAATAATTGTTATGGAATTTCTCGTGAGAACAATCTGGTTGCCAGTGCCACTAACCCTGGTGATTCCGCTATCGGTCGGGGTATGACATTAACTATATAAAAACTTTATTATCGTTTTTTTACTTGCTGTTTTTTTTAACTTTACCCTTTAACATTAAGTATTCTCCTTTGCAACCCTTTAACTTACTAAAAACTTTATAATCGTTTTTTACTTGCTTATATTTATGTGTGTGTCCGTATAAATTCAAGCTTATTACGTTTCTTCGAAAATAGGTAGGCTCGGATATGATATGTTTTTTTATGTTTTCGGTTGATCTACTTTTCACATAATTTTTTTAACAACAACTCGGGTCAAATATAATTTGTTTTCATTATACTTTATAAATTCGACTTATCTTACGTTTTGGCACCACTGCAAGTAAGTTTTTGTTTCTTTCAATCTTTACCCTTTAACATATAGCATTGGCACTTGCAACCCTTCAACTTTCTAAAAACTTTATAATCATTTTTTCCTTGCTTATATTTATGTATGTGTTGGTATAAATTCAAGTTGATTACGTTTCTTTGAAAATGGGTTGGCTTTAAATATAATATCTTTTTTTTGCTTCTTTGTATGTTTTCGGTTGATCGACTTTTCGCATAAATTTTGTTTTACAACAAGTCGGGTCAAATATAATATGTTTTCTTTAAGCTTAATAAATTCGGTTACTTTACGTTTCGACGTCACCGCAACGCGCGGTACCGTTTTTTACTTAAAAGACATAAGGTTTTACTTATTTTTATGTACGTATCGGTATAAGTTGAGGTTCGTGTCGAGGTAAATTTCTTTCGCAAATAAGTCAGACCATATATAATACGTTTCCGTGTTTATTTTTATGTACATCTTCAGTTTGTCTATGTTTTGACGTAACTTTTGTTAGAAACTATTGAGGTCTTTACTTTAAAAATCTGAGTTACTTTACATTTGGACCCGTCGCAACGCGCGGGAAAATTTACTAGTTTGTTAACAATATGAAGTTGGCAAACCTTTGATGAACGTCTACAAGTCAATAGTGTCGTTCATATCCTTTAAAAATTTTCATGCTCCAAGTTCTTACGATCTCATAGTATTTTATAAATATAAATTAGTTGTTTAATATTACTATATGTAGTTTTTCTTTGTTACCACCACTTTCTTTGTATCATTTGTTTTGTCCTTTAGTCCCTAACTGAGTTTATTTGTAACGTTAAATGAGATCATGTGTATATCAAATGAGGGTACTTTTCTAATTTTACCTATTCAATTATAAAAAAATACACTAATTCAAAAGTAAAATATTAATATATATAAACACAAAACACTCTCTTTCTCTCTTTTTACACCCTTTCTCTCTCTAAAACAATCTCTCTATCTCTCTCTTTGCTTTAATTCTGTAAATCAAAGCCCATTTAAACACTCTCTCTCTTCTCTCGCTCTGTATCCTAATTCTAAAGAATAAATAGATGATGGAGGGGCGGAAGCTATGGGTGGTTGGTGGTGGAGGTGCGGTTTGTGGGTGTCGGTGGTTTCGGTGCCGGTAGTGAAGGGGGTGGGGTTTTGTTGGGGTCGCAAACTAGATTTGCACAGAATTTGAAGAAGATGAAGCTTGTGAAGATTTGGGGTGGCAAATTTGATTTAGTGTGGATTGTTGTTCTTTGGATTTAGGGTGGCAAATGATTAGGGCTTAGGTTACTTAATTTGGGGGAAATTGGAGAAGATAGTGGAAAAGACGAATCTACCCTCAAGTGACATGCACATGATCCCAATTAATAGAAAAAGTAACTGAATTAGGCTAAAAGGATAAACCGTACAAGATTTTGAAACATTAAAACAAATGTCGTCAATTATAAAGGCAAAGGATACCGTCCGAAATTGGGTATAAAGATAAAGGACAAAACTTGCAATGCACTATAATTGGTGTATAAAAAGATTTTTTTCAATCTTTCAGAGCAAGGTATCGATTAGAGTTTTTTTTTCAAACTAGTCTTGGTAGAAAACGTATTTACCATTTTGGTGTTCTTTGAAAACTATTTAGCAAAATAGTGTTTTACATTTACTTTTTATTTTTTCTATTCAATCAAATCATCATCCATGTTTTTATTCTTTTTGTTATACTTTCATATTTCTTTTGCTATTACAATCAATCCAATACTTCATAAATCATGCACAATGGCATCTTGATTCAGCAAGAATTCAGTGAACGAATTGATTTAGGTGAAGTGGGCTTTTGTCAATCTTCAAACATAGAGATTCTTACGCGAAGAATACCCGACAAGAGATACCAATTACCAATTATTTTATCTAAAAAAATAAATTAGTGAAAAGGGTTAAGAAGCTTCTTTCAATATGTTTGGTCTTCCTTGGACAAAATGTTTATTAAATAATACATGAATTAAGATTGCAAAAAACGAATTCAATAACATGTTGATATATAAAAATAAAAAATTGTAATCTAAACCATTATTTAAGAGAAAAAAAAAATCATTGTATCAACTTCATATTAGATTTCTATTAAAGTGACGGTCTATATGTAATAGAATCTCAACGAAAGATTTAGTTTACTTGTAAAACGATAACCTTTTTTCAATCAAATGTCATTGTTTTCTTTTTTTTACTGAAGTTTTAATTATAAATATAAGTCTGGAACTTATAAAAGGCAGTATAGCTTAGACCGTCGCTGTGGGAATTGGGTTTGGGGCTTTGCATGACACGTGGCGGAGGGGCGTGGTGTGGCGTGCAGCCGTGCCACTAAGTAACCAACCAAAGCCAGCCATGTCACTCAACCACCCCCCCATACCATGCTTAATTGTCACGCCAAAGGGGCAACGCTAGCCCCCACGCCAACCCGGGGAGGAACACCCGGGTTGAAATGCCCCAACGCCCAACACCCCCCCCCCCCCCACACCCACTAGTCTTAGTGGCATGTTGGGTGTAATAAGACTTAGAACTATTAGGTTTTGGGTTTGATTCCTACAAGTAGTTTTTTTCCAGATTTATTGGGTTTTCTTCTGAATTTGTGTACAGATATTATTGACTAGTGGAGATGTATATGGTTTGGTGATTCTAAAAGTGATCCGTTACTGATCTAAATTTACATTTAAAAAAACAAAATAAATAGGTTAAAAATTGGAGAGACAACTAGAGTAAGCCCCCCGCGTTGCGGTGGGGGCTAAAAGCGTGCCATCTTGCTCTGTTTCTCTTTTTAGAAACCACATTGATGTTCCTCTTTCTACAAAATTCGACCGCGTAAGGTCCGTAAATGGTCAGACAAAAACTCTTCGGAAAGTGTCTGCAACTAAGAGAGAGAGAGAGTTTCAGAGAGTAAGATATCTAAGAGAAAGAGATATGAAGAGATGTCTGGGTTTTAAAGAGCCAAAGGAACAAATCTCAAACAAATATAAATACTGGATAGTAATATATACGTGATAATTATTTTAAAAGTTTACAATCAAATCAAACCCATAATGCAAGAAATTGATGTGTTAGATCGTTCCTTAATAGCTCGGGAACCTAAATTGGTTTCTGATGTCCAAATAGGCGGAAACTAAGTGACATGTTAACCATATAACAAGAATTACTCATTAATTGTCTGTTTATTGATCACAATTCAATTACATTCGAGTTCCGGATCCGACAGAGCTTCGCCTCTAAGTGTGCAAAAGTTTCAAATGAGAAACCATGAGGCACCTATATATAGTGAGTCAAGTTCGCTTGGGAGGACTACAAGTTCGGTCGAACTTGTTGAACAAGTTCGGCCGAACTTGTTCATTCATTACAATTCCGGGCAAACTTGATCATCTATTTACATAAATACAACATTTTCTAAGTAATCTCATCTATTCTAAACAGACACGATACAAGACTAAGACATAGACATACTGCACTAACAGACTCCCCCTTTGGGTATCGTCTTCGTCTTGATCAGTCTTCAAAAGCTCTATCTTCAAATTAACTATCTGCAGCGCCCAAAGAAATTCTTATACGGCTTCTTCCTTCTTTCTTGCGCAGGAATCGGCGTTTGGTCAGTAGGCGGCACTTTTTTCATAAACTAAAAACGTCTAAGTCTCGCTGTTCTACCCCTTTCATGTAAACGTTCAAGACGCCGTTCTTCTTTCAAAAACTCTTCGCGTTCAAGCTCTCGCCAACTCGATTCCCACATCCTTCCAGAATTTACGCCATGAGCGTAGCAAACGTTAACGATTCCTTGATACTGTTTCGCCTGAACCTCTTCACGCTTCTCATAACAAATTTTGTTGAAGAATAAACATCGAATATCTTCCCTTGAACAGTTCACTAGCCATATCGGGTCTAATATGTGTATTGTTCTCCAAAGCCCCCACAAACCTTCTTTCTGAAACACTTCAGCTAATCTTTCTTTTGTAATATCCAAGTGTTCTTCAAACTTCAAGACTATTACTGCCTCACACGCCGTTGGATCAACTTGCCACCACTTGAACAACGGATAGAAATCTTGTTCTATTGGCATTAGGGGCATGTTCTTCATTGCACGCGGACGTTTCATTATCAACGTAATGTCTTTCTCACCCGTTTTCTTGTTAGTTTTGATTCGACGCTTCGGTATAAACGGCTTCCAGTATTTGAATCCTTGAGTTGCTTCAAACTTTATCATTTTCCACAGCAACTGATCAATAAACTTCATATGATAACTGACATTCCTCGTCTGCACTAATTCCTCCATACCCCAATAAGGTAGCGTACTGAAATCTGCCAAGTATCAAAAGTATTGTACTCCAAATTCTCATTTAATGGCATAAACGTTCAACTCTTTCAACCATCCCTAACTTAGGATATCACCTATGACTTATCGGCATCTCTGGTAAAGAATGCTAATGGACATCGAAACTTTCTTTCTCTAGGCATTTCTTTAAACCAGGACTTCTTAGCTTCCGCAATCTCAGCTTTAGTCATTGGCTTCGGAATCTTTCCTTCACGTACAGATTCTGCTATCTTTTTTTTTCAACAGATCTTCATTCACTTGTTCGTACATCTCTTCAAACGTAGGAAAACTATCAGTATTCAAACCAACATACTTCTCTGCTTCGTCCTGTTCATCCTCTGATCTATCTTCGATAATAACTTTATCATAATCGTCAGCATCAGATCTTAGTTTGTAGCAGTACTTGTTTGGTTCAAATGTATCAATATTCACAACTTCCTCTTCGAAATCGAAATCAAAAGATTTAGCATCAACATTCAACAGTTTAGCAAGATCTTCTTTCATCATGTTGTGAACAAACTCTCCCTCTTCAACGTTGTGCTCTGACATTAGTTGTCACACCCCAACCGATGGCGGAAACATCGGGATGAGACGAAACGAGATTGCTCGTTGCTCACAACGCTAACAAATGACAATATTTAATTTAATCCAAATTTCATTTCATAACATTGTCAAGTACAACATAAAGCAATACAACAAGTTTAATAAATATAACAAAATTTGATACAACATCTATAAATCTAACGTCTAAAATGTGTGTATCTAAGTCCTTGCTATTTTGATTTCTTAGCATCATCTTCATCAACCTGTAACATGTTTTAAAATAAAGTCAATGCGAAAGCAAAGATGAGTACACAAGTTTAGGCATGGCATACGTATACAAATAAGTTTAAACAATCCTCATGGCAACTAAATCTATACAAGAGTAATATCAAGGCATGCAATACTACTAATCAAACCCTTAACGCAATCACGATGTTTTAACATGACCTCACGAATAACACGATTGAGGTGGATGCGTGAATTCCTATAGCGCTAAGCATGTCAAACGAAGGCTAAAAATAGTTAATGACTAAAGCTTAGTATAACAAATATCCAAGACAAGCATCAAGTATGAGATTCAAGTATTCATGTGTATAATATTGTTTGTGCGTTTCATAAAGTTTAAGTGTTCATGATTTTTGTATATGTAAAACACGTTACACCCAAAAGTGTTATAAACAAAAGTGGGTCGAGTGTACTCACAATATTGCATATGCTTTCCGATTGGTGATTCCGTGAAGAGTTGGAGGTTGGAGCTTCAAAGCTTCTTTTAAAACACTTAGTGTTTTCTTTTAGAACTCTTAGAGCTCTCTTCCTTGCTTGGAAGATTTGAGAGAAGTATAGAAGTTGAGAGAAGAATGGGTGGAACACTTAGTGTCCTTTTAGAATTCTTGATTTAGAGAGATTGAGAGAATTAGAGAGATGGAGAGAAGAATGGTGTGAAGAAAATGGTAGAATGGGGTTGGTATTTATAGGTAGAGAATTTGGAAAAAGGTGAAATATAATTGGTTAAAGAAGGTGGAAGAGGATTGAGAAGGTGATTGGTGGAGAAAGGAGGTGGAAAAAGGTGAAATGTGATTGGTTAAAGAAGGTGAAAGAGGATTGATGAGGTGGAAATATGATTGGTATATTTCTTGGTATTTCTTGAGTATATATTATGTAATTGAGTATATAAAAAGTATAAAAGTATAATTCAAGTATTGAGGATGTGCGTATAAGTATTTATACGTATAAAAGTGTCGGTTTACGTATAAATACGTATTTTAAATAATCGGTTGTGTGAATAAAATAAAAAATATAAAATATGAATTTTATTATGATTAACGCCTCGAATTGTGAGATTGAAATTAAAATACGAATGTAAGGTTTCTAAAATTAGAATACGAATACGAACATTTTTTTAAAATAGAAATACGAAGATACGAGGTGTTAAATTAGTTGTAACAACTCTCCAAAACACCTCAAACCGAGCCGAAACGGCAAACCAGACACGTGAATCGAGACGCAACACGCAAAACAAGACGCAAGAGACCCCAGTCTCTGTCACGAGGCGTGGGGGACGTCCAATGACGTGTCACCATCTCCTGCCATATGGCAAGCCTATACCCGTTACGAGGCTGACCTAGCCATATCTAGGCACCTCAGGCACCACGCGAGAGGGGACCTGGAATCCCGCGCGACGCGCGGGAGAGTTTAAACTGGCCTCTATAAGGCCAGGCCTGGGATCGTTTTCGTTGCTCATTTGCGATTGAAATTGAAATTTTCGTCTGTATACTCCCTCTGTCTCTGTTTCTGTCGAAACCCCTCCCCCTAAACCCCTAAACATGCGAAGCGCTGCCCGCTGTAAGTATCTTAACCCCCGATCACTAATTCGTTACCCTACCCGATTTAGAACCCGCCAACGCATGTCAAGGCTATGCCCTACTCAGTACGTTGTGGTTCTATCTTGTGTTGTATGGTTATCCTACCCGACTGATTTAGGACCCACCGACGCATGTCAAGGCCCTGCCTGACTACGCACGCCGGGGTTCTGTCTCGGTTGTATGGCTAAAAGTGACCTGGGTTAATTTACTAACGCATGTGCATTGTATGTTTTAAATAGAATCAAGAATTTTCACCAGGAACTCCGTAGGAATACCTAAGTTTTCAAAGTGAGTACATTCTCTTTTTGTAAACCTTTTTGTGAGTCAAAATATTTTAATTTATGCTTAACAGTGATTGAGTATATGTATTCTACAATTACTGTCGGTATGTTGGGGTTTTGTATACAAAATTTGAATCCGTTACCGTTGGACAAATGGATTTTTGCCAATGGGTAACTTGACCCACAAGTCAGGAGTGACAGTACTGATTGGGTAATGCTGTAGATATAAACATTGTAAATACGGATGCTCTCAATAACTGTAAAGCTATAAAACTTGTTTTGATTATACTGGGATGTATTCACCAGTATTTTCTTGCTGATAAAATCTTTTTAAAACGCGTTTCAGGTAACTTAATGTGAAGCTAATAGAAGCCAGCTGGAGAGCACTGAAGGCTTAGAAAAGTGGCTATAAAAGTTACCTAAATAAACGGAGTTTATGTTTTCCATAAGCAGGGTTTATCCCTACAAATGTATTGTAATTGAAACTTGGGTTTTATCCCATTTTGTGTAATATAAAAGTTTGGTGTTTTGAAACTCTGATCAATTATTTCCTAACTACGATCCTGATGTTGTAATTCCGCTGCCAAATTAATAAACACCGGTACCGCCTGCTCTGTGTCTCGCGGCTCCCGCTCCCGGGGTAGGGGTCGGGGGTTGCGACATTAGTACCATCGGTTTTGTAGGCATAGCAGCAACAGGCATTGCAACAATCGCTTCTGGCATATCTTCATTAGTTTGCTCTGCTTGCCCTGATGGCTCCCCCTTACTTTGATCTTCCATTATGTTAGCATCATCATTAAGTAGGGAAGTAAAGTCAAACTCATCAGATACTTTAGCATCAACAATCTTCAATCCAACTCCACCCTGACCTCATCATTATCATCATCATTGTCAGAATCATCCTTTGGATTATCAACATGCTCATCATCATTATCATCGTCCTTAGCTTCTTCATCGTCCTTTTGTTCTGTTTCATTCTTTGGAATAATTTCAGACTCAGAAGCTTTAGCATCATCAACAATTTCAATCACATGCTCTGTTGTCTTAAGCATACCTTCAATCACATGTTTACCCTTTCCCTGTTCTGCAAGTTCTTTCTCTGCCTTTTCTTTCGCCTCTTGCAAATCCAATCATTCGTATTCAGCATTGAAGTCACTCCCCAGACTGTTTAATAACACTTTCTGTAGTCTAGTAAACCTTCTGTCATTCAATTCCCTTTCAGATCGTAATTCTGCAATCTCTTTTTGCAATCTTTCGTTGGCATCCTGCATACTTTCAATTAGTGCCTTCAAATAACCACGATCTCCTTCTAAGAATTTCACCTTGTCATTCAGAATTTCCCTTTCGACTTCGCTTTATTTCACTATCTGTTCTAAAGCAGCTTTTTCAGCTTCGTCCTTTGACACCTTTTCTTCCAGAACTCTGACTCTTTTCTCTAGTTCTTCAACATTAGAGTCTGGAAAGAAATCATTCAGATCTTCAAGATTAACTGGTTCATCAGGGATATTTCCAAATAGCTTTGACTTCGTAGTAGTCTTTGGTGTAGACTTTGGTGTACTCTTTGGTGTGTGAACTGGAATCTCTTTTGGAATAGAACTTTCTGGCTGTGTCATCGTTGGAGGATCTTGAGACTCTATACTTGGTATTTCAAGCAAATCAGACTCAGGAGGAGGTTCTTATGTGGCTCCTGGTTGCTCAGTAGTCTCTTGAACAAGAGAAATTTGAACTGTTTCAGCCGCATGAGGTTCTTGTGTAGCTCCTGTTTCTTTTGCACCAGAAGGTTCTTGTGTAACTCCCGTGCTTTTCTTTTTCTGACCAACGTAACCACGGCTTTTTGGCTTTTGTATAGCTTTTCTCCCTTTTGTGCTTGGAGAACCTGTAGTCTTCAAAGTAGCATCTTTTGCAGAAGACTTTACGCATTTAGCTTTTTTATTTGGTCTCTCCTCGTCAGAATCTTTATCAGAACCCGGTTCATAGTCAACATCACCTTCCTTTAGCTTTTCTGACTCTTTTTCTGCAATATCTTTCTTGGTTATTTTTTCAAGCGTATTGTCACTATCTTCGTCTTTGTCACACGTTGCAGAGATCACCTCATCATCTTGAGTCTCTTTTCTATCTCTTGACTCTCAACATTAACGGCAACACTTGAACCAGCTTCTGCTTGAATATTCTCAGGTTCATCTTCATCAATAAGAATTGTTTCAACTTTCTTTGACTTTTTGGATGTTTTCTTTTTCTCTTCAACTACTTTCTTCAAAAACCAATCACTACGCTTTTCTATGAAAGTTGACATCCATTCTTCTTCAGCTTTAATCTCTTTTTCGTCACCACTACCTGCTTTTCTCCATTTGTATTTAGATGGTGCAACATAACAGCAAACACCATGGCACCAAACAGTGGTTTTGCAACTGGCGCTGAAGCTTGCTTTTGAAACGTTATAAGCTTCTTGATTGTAGTATCATCCATATGGCTAAGATAAAGAATGTCATTAGGATCTTTTGCTATCTTCTTGAATTTGTCGTTAATGAGCATCTGAATAAATCTCGGATACATCACAAGTCTGCTCGTTCCCATATTGTTCTTCATATGTGTAAACACCAGCTTCGAGAAGTTAAACTTCTTGTTCAGAACTAACGTTGTGGCCATACACGCCATATAATCTTGAACATCATCTAGACCAGCTTTGCGATGACTGAAGGCATGAATAATCGCGTGCATTAAGAACTTTTAGGGATTAGGAACTCCCCCTTTCTTCAATGTCGATTCATTTACATGGCCTTTGTAACCTATTCTATAGAAGCATCCACGAACCATTCTTTCGTCTAAAAACATATGATCTTCAGTACTGTCGTTGAAGTTCAACACTTTGAGAATATCGGCTTCAGATACTATAAGCTCTTTATTTTCATTTCCAATGCGAACAATCGACCTAATCACTGTGTTATCTTCATTTAATGATGCTACGCTCCAGAATCTGTAAACATGAGATCTATACATTACAGTCTTCTCTGTAATCGCTTTGTGTATCGGTATTCGCGCCATGAAATCCATAATATTGTCGTATGTAGCCAGTGACGGACAGATCATCTTGTCGAGCGTGGCGCACGTGTTGTGAAACTTATTGAAAGAAAGCTGAATATTTTGCAAACACGAAAATCGAGACAAACGCTTAGAAATATTTTTACAATTTTCATACAATTACTCATCAAGTTCGGGCGAACTTTATTAAGCAATTAAACATCATATGCATTAAGTCCGGGCGAACTTATGTTGAACAAATTTTAATTGATTATCAAACAAGTTCGGGCGAACTTGTTAAAAATCAAGAATTTTATAAAAATCAAACAAGTTCAGGCGAACTTGTATGACATACAACATTTTTTACATTTGAGGACAAGTCCGGCCGAACTTGGTTCAAGGAACCAGTTAACAAGTTCGGGCGAACTTGTCTTCTCTTTCAATCAAAACCTGCAACAACTTGTTCAAAGCATTCTGATCCAAATTAAGGATATGTTTAGGGTCGTTTATTGTTGTTTAACATATTTTACCATTCAATTTGTCCTAAAACATCCTAAATCAAGTCGATTAAGCAAGTGCAGATCTGTTCATTCAAAACACGGTCAATTCATGGTCTAATCTTGAATTTTATACATGTGCCATGATTCTTAGTGTGCAAATCACTAAGATCAGGTTCAATTTTGACAGCAATTCGACACAAATGTGACAATTTTTATTTCGCTCAAGATTCGCCCAAGTTCGCTCTGATAGTCCAAGAAACAAGCAATGAAGTTCTGGCGGACTTGTAAGATTATATAATTTAACAAGTGCAGGGGCCTAGTAACCACTTCAACAACAAGTCCAGTACAAGTCCGAGCGAACTTCCTACAGATTAATACTTCAGAACATGTCCGGGCGAACTTGTGATAAGAACAATGTAGTTATGCCCTGATTAAGTTCGGGCGAACTTGACCAAACCCAAAACCAATTTTTTTTTCAAAATTTTCAATTTTAACCCTGAACTTTTCAACTTTTTACCAGTTTTAACAATCCACTCAGTTGATCAAGTCCAAGTTAATGACATTGGTTAACCGATTTGTCTGCCGAGTCAAAGTTAATGACCTCGGTTCGACCCGTTATGAACAAACTGTTGTTTTTTCAAATTCAAGTTTCAAATTAATGAACTTTTAATCATTTTCGCTTATCAGATTTTACAGATTAGCTCCCAGCCCGTTGTCAAATAGATTTCCACCAGTTTAGCACCTTACCAGACTTCGAAGATCCGTTTTCCAACATTGGCTTGTTGAAACTAATGTAGAAACAAAATCTTTTTGTATTTTTGCAAGTTTATGCTAAAACACACTGAAAATCTTTTTGGTTTTAATCTGTAAAACAATTAAACTATGTACAAACATATTTACAGACATATTTTTGTGAATTCGTGTCTAAGGATCATATCAGTTGATTGAGACGTATCACCAGTACCGTTGACCTTTTGATGACTTTAAGTTTTAAACTCGTTTACCTAGATTGTCGATATATTTGCCCACTTAAACTTCGACATATTTCTCAATTTTCCAAGATATCTTAGTTAGAATTATGAAACTTGACTCAACTATGGTTCCCATCTCAGAATATACTCCCGTATCAAGATTCCCTAGATTTCATCTTACAGGTGAATATAGCATAACTGATATCTGTACCTGGGTTAATGCGAAGCCTTGAGAGCTCAGGTTAATACCACCGTATCGACAAAGAGATGAAGGCTAGACTTTAAGGTGTGTTCCAATTAAGGAATCTTTTAAGTACTGCAAATGATTAGATCTTTCGATTCTTTTCAATATTGCATGCAGTTTTAAGGTTTATAGCAAAAGCATTATAGAATTTCTAGGCTATTGCTTCCGCAAAATCAGAAGAACTTGTATAATACCCCAATATCAGCTATCTGTAAAGAACTCGTATCTCAGTATCAGGCAATCTCTCAAACGAAATTTCGGAGTACTAAGTCCATATATCCGAGAGATGTTAATCCACAAGTTTAAGCAGTTGTAAAATTTAGTTTATATCCCGGAAACAATTTACTGAATGTGTAAAGCCTGTCGACACATCCACAGTAAGACTTGTTTATCACTTTTAAAACTTTACAATTTTTTAGCATACTGTGATAGTCCACTGATGTACTATTATTTCCTTTTTGACACTTAATTCTTTTTGTCCTTTTCAATATTTTTGTACTTTTTGATTTTTCAAATGTTTTTGTATTTTCCCGAAACATTTCTCCCCCTAAAATCAAAAACATATTTTTGTATTTTAGTTTTTGTTAAAAAAATACTAATCTAAAAGATAAAACAAACCAATGTGGATCACGTGAACTCGTCGTCCGATCCATATTCAACTTCTGCCTCCGCACCTGTCAACAAATTTTTAATACCGTTAAGTCTCATTAGATATTTAAATCTTGTTAAAGGAAAAGCTTTTGTATAAAAATCAGCTTTTTGTTCATCAGTGTGGATTTTTTCTATTCGCACCAACTTCTTTTCGTAACAGTCACGAATGAAGTGATAACGAATTTCTATGTGTTTAGTTCAGAGTGATAAACTAGATTTTTAGTAATGTCGATTGATGCCTATTGTCTAATATGGCGTATCAAGAAATTGCAATCCATAGTCCCTCATCTATTGTTGAATCCATAGGATTTGTAAACAGTAGCTGGAAGCAGAAATGTATTCTGCCTCACAAGTAGAAAGAGAGACTGTGGTTTGTTTCTTGCATTGCCAGTTACTAATCGAGTTCTGAAGAACTAGCAACCAGCCGTCGTAGACTTTGAATTCAGCTTGTCCACCCCAAAGTCAGAATCAGCAGATCCCGTTCAGATCGAAGTTGTCGTTCTTTGGATACCACAAGTCGATGCTTGGACATCCCTTCAAGTAGCGGAATATTCTCTTCACAATTTGCATATGAGATACTCTGGGACTGGACTGATATCTTGCAAAAAGACAAGTAGGATACATGATATCTGGCGAGATGCCGTCAGATACATAAGAGATCCTATCATCAACCTGTAGAGCGTATCATCCACTTTGGTTCCTGTTTCGTCGATGCAAATTTCGTGATTCAGTGCCAGAGGAGTCGAAAGCGGCTTCGAGCTATCCATTTCAAACTTCTTCAGAATATTATGAACATATTTTGTTTGATGAATGAATATGCCGTCTGGTAACTGGTCAACTTGTAACCCGAGGAAGAATTTCATTTCGCCCACAGAAGACATCTCAAACTTCTTCTTCATTATCTTCTCGATATCTTTGCAAAGAGTATCATCCATTGAACCAAAGATGATATCATCCACATAGATTTGTATGATGATTAGATGACTTCCGACTTCTTTGGTAAACAATGTACTATCCATTGTGCCTCTAGTAATGTCGTTTCCAACGAGATGTTTATGATAGCGTCTCGTACCAAGCTTCGGGGCTTGGTGTAATCCGTATAAGGCTTTCTCTAGGAGATAAGCTTTGTTCTTGTTCAGCGGATCGACAAACCCTGGTGGTTGGCCGACGTACATTGCTCGCGTAGCTTACCGTAGAGAAATGCGGATATCACATCTAACTGGTACACTTTAAAACCTTTCCAAGCAGCGAATGCAAGGAAAATGCGGATTAACTCTAATCGTGCAACCGGTGCATACACTTCGTGTAGTCAATTCCTTCTTGCTGGTGGAAACCTTTGACAACCAACCGAGCTTTGTTCTAAGATCACACCTCGATCATCCCTCTTGCACTTGAAGACCCACTTCGTATCTATCGCTTTTTGTTTTGGTGGTAAGTCGACAAGTCTCCAAACTCCCAGTTTCTCAAACTGTAATAACTCTTCCTGCATCGCAATTACCCAGTTCTCATCACCCAAAGCTTCATTCACAGTCTTCACTCGATTTGAGATATGAAACATGAATAATAGCAATAATCTTGAGTCGGAAGCCACTCGAGTAGTAGAAACAACTTAAAGCTTTGTTGATCTGGCTTCTCGTTCTCACACCAGTCTGTAACTCTCCAATTATGTTGTTCGATGGGTGATATGAATAAGATCGCGACATCTCCTCACTAGGAATATATCAACCGTACTGTTCTGATTTGTAATATTCAGATCAACTATCAAATCAACTTCAGGAGTACTAGATGTTGCTTCATTTTGAGTACTAGGGCCAACAGATTGGTTTAACATATTGGATATCTGCTCGGATTCTTCGTCAGAGGAAGATTCTCCATCATCATCGAAAGCCGGTGCTTCATCAGAGTCGAATTCTGATTCTGAGGAATATTAGGCTCTGTAGAGTACTTCCTGCTTCAGTGGAAACATTTGCTGGAGTTGTAGTAGGTATTGCTTCTGCTTCAGAAACTTGTTCAACTGGAACACCACTATTACTTGGACTTGCACCAGAAGACGATGTACCAACAATAGGTTGATTAACCACTATTGGCCTTAAAATTTGTTCTTGATTAGCCAACTGTTGTAGATAATAAAGAGCTGCAAGTTTCTTCAGAAAGCTCTTCTGGCAAGTCGAATGACTTCCACAAATCTTGGTAATTGAACAACCACGCATCGCCTTTTTTTTGAATAGGAGTTGTGTACCGAAAGCAATCAACGTGTTGTGCTTCAACCACTCTTCTAAAGTAGGAATGTAAACTCTCCTGAGGGACTAGCGTAACCAACAAAGAAACCTTCAGTGTTTTAGCACCAAACTTTCCATCGAATCAATCACTGTGCAAGGTCCGCCAAACGGTTCTAGATACTTTAGATTTGGTTTCCTTCGGTTAATCATTTCGAAGCAAGTCTTTTTGGTCGGTTTCGACCGTTAAGACCTGTTCAATGTGTAGCATGCCTGCTGCAATCGCCTCACTCCAGAAGCTAACAAGAAGTTTGGAATCTGCAAGCATGGTTCTTGCGGTTTCTATTAGAGTTCTATTTTTCCTCTCAGCTACGCCATTTTGTTGCGGAGTGTAAGGTGCACTGAATTCGTGCAAAATTCCTTTGGCGTTGCAAAACTCTTTCATCTTTGTATTTTTGAGCTTCGTGCCATTATCACTTCGAATTCGTCTAACAGGGAGATGATATAGATTTTCAAGCTTCTTGAAGAGAATCACAAGATTATCAAACGTTTCATCTTTAGTTTCTTGAAAGAAAACCCATGAATATCGAGAATAATCATCCGTGACGACCAAACAATACAGATATCCAGATATACTACGAACATTCACTGGACCGAAAAGATCCATATGTAGATGTTCAAGTGGCAGTGTTATAGAGTTAAGAATCTTCTTAGGATGTGACTTCTTTAATCTGCTTCCCTTTCTTGCATTCAAGACAATGATCCGTCATATGGAAGCTTCGAAGATTTACTCCTTTGACTAAATCGTTGTGAACCAGAAAATTCATTTTCCTCAGATGTATATGCCCCATCTTTCTGTGCCATAGAATTGAATCCTTCTTTGTGGCTTTTGATACAAAACATTGAGCCGACTTCGACGATGTTGTAGCAACACTCATGTCTAGCACGTAGAGATCATTTTCGCGTGGAGCGCGCATTAGAATCCACTCATCCGGAATCTTGAAGCCCGGCTTAAGAATCATGCACTCCTTATTGTTGAAATGAACGGTGAACTGCTTATCGCAAATCTGTGAAATACTGAGGAGATTGTTCTCTAGCTCGGCGATATAGTTAACCTGATCAAAAGATACCACACCATTCGAAAGCTTGCCTTCAGCTACTATTCGACCTCCTTGATTTCCAGCGAATCCTACATACCCTCTGTTAATCGCTTTAATATCAAAGAGTAGTGCTTTCTTCCCGATCATGTGCCTCGAAGCTCCGCTATCCAGAATCCACTTCGATAATATGGATCTTTGGAGCCCCTGCACATGTTAACAACTCAGTGAAAAAGTGCAACCCAACCCTTTTTGGTCTTGGTTGGGATAATAATCTTCATAAACATCCTCATAAGCCCTCTGATATTCAAAATCATCATCTGAGATTTCATTGACATTTGAGTTTTCAAACTTGACTTTCTTCTTTTCTTTTGAAGATTTTGGAAAAACTTTGTCAGTTTCAGTTTTACCCTTTGACTCAGACACCTTGTCTTTATCAATCTTGACTAACTTAGTCTTTGCAACTTCAGATGATGTTGTTTTCTTCTTTGCAACCCAGGATTGTGATTAACTCTTGCTTTCTTAATATAGATCTTGAATCTTTGTTTTCGTTCGATTTGGAAGTTTCATCTTTCTCAAAAGTTGAATTTTCAGATTTTGATTCAGTTTTAGGTTTAACTTTGATTTTAGATTCATTGTTTCGTTTTAAGATTTGTGATTGGTTTTACAATCTCTGGTTGCTTAAGTTTCTCAACATCTGAATTTGTCTTTCTTCGATGATACACAGGCTTTGATTTCAGACACTTACGCGCAATATGACCAATTTCATTGCATTTAAAGCATGTCCGAGTATCATGAGAATGTCCACTAGTGGGTTTTACTCCACTTGCAGATTTAGCCTTATCTCGAAGTTACTTTTCCTTTTTAGACTCATCATTTGATTGTTTTCCAATCAAACTCTCTTCTTGAACCGTACTAGTCCCATACACGAATGCCATGTTCTTATTTTTATATTCGCGAAATGGTGACTGTTTCTTTTTCGGTTCATCTTCTACCTCCAAACCCAAACCCGCTCTCCTATGTTCAGGAAAGTCACCACCATTTCTTCGGTAGTTGTTATAAACTTTCTTGGGTTTTGAATAAAATTTTCTCTCATTTCTTTCCAAATCTTCTGATGATACTTCAACGAGTTGAACAATTTATCAATTTGGTCTTCTTTTACATTCCGAATGGGAAAGCTGTCATCGAAATATAGTCTATCAAATTCCTTAACTTTGTACATGACAACGTTAGGATCATCACTTAGGCTATCTTCCAGTGATGTATCGTCATCTTCTCATTGTGATTCAGAATTGTTTGAACTTGCATTGGGCTCTCAAAGCTGCCATTATCAGATTCACTCAACACAAACATTTTCTGCCATTGCTTCACTGTCATCTTTTGTGTGGGTTATGTCAATGTTCTCAGGCAGCTCATTTTTCTTTTTATCAAAAGCTTAATATTAAGCGCCTTTTCCATCCCTTCAGCTTTCTTGCACAATACTTTTCGCACAAGGGTGGTGGAACATTGCTATAATCCCCACGTTTCTTACCTTTTGATTTCTTTCTTCCGATGGAATTATTGGAAGAATATGATCGATGACGTAAGCATTTGTGATATAGCTTTTCAAAAGCTGTCTCACCCTTTCGGTCTCAATTTTCATATCTTGAAGCTCCTTTTTTATTTCAGCAATGGTATTTATGTAAATGTTAATGGCTTTTTGTTTTTCCATTACCATTGCTTTTAAATTCTTACTGTGTCATGTTGTTCAATGTTATTTTTATCAAGCCTGTTATAATCGTCTTTCATTTTATCATAAGCTTCCTTCATTGTGCGATAATCATATTTAATATTGTTGTTATGCACATTGATTCACTTATGATTGAGATTTTTCGGCGCATTGCACACAAGGCTCAGTAAATTCATCAAGGTTCAACCTCAACGATTTGCACTTTTACAACTTCTTTTTCAACAACTTTTACCTCCGGACCTACCTTTGTCAAATTAGCCATCATCGCTTTGTTTGCGATCTCTGTGTGATTTTCCTCATTTATCTCCTTGTTACGTTAATGACTTCTTCAACTTCCGGCTTTTCCTCAGCAACATCCTCAGAAGATATTGCATCACCAAAGCAACCTGCAAAACTAGAAGTAATGTTAGGAGAAAGAACACTCTGCATCCTTGTATGATGATAGATCCCCTCTTCTTCTGTTTGTTACAAGTATTCTTCTAGCATTGTGTTCTCCAGAGCTGCATCCTCAACAGATGTATCTTCCATGATTTCGGCCATTAGAGCGACTCCAGTTTTCTTGGCAATGTATGAGTTCCAATCAAAACCATCATCTTCATTCGAAGCAACCATTGCCTTTTTTGTGTTGTTGGATGATTTCTCTTGGATTTCGACTTGAGTCTTCGTCGGAAATGGCTTATATTGCAACAACTCTTGTAGTAATCATTACCGCCTCCGAAAGGACTTTGGTTGCCACTTGCTTCTGGATTCTTGCACTCTCGTTTGAAATGCCCTTTCTGTCGACATCTAAAGCAAGTAACTTTCGTCTTGTCAAAATGTGACACCTCAAAATTTCGTCTAATAAAATTCCAACACGTGTCCCAAGAATTCTTGGTTACAATGTAGCCGAGAGGGACCAACGACGCCGTCATTTTATTTTAATAACCTCTAAACGATAATCGAGGAAAGTGGGGGACCAAAGTCTTGAAAATGCCAAACTTCAAGAGTCTGAAGGTCTTTACGAACCATAATCACTTCCGGTTACGGACCGTAAGGTTAAATAAACCTTGGTTTCAATAAGGCGGTTACGGACCGCAAGCCTTTATGGTTACAGTCCGTAACCATTTCAAATCTGTGGGCGCCAGAGGTCTTTACGGACCGCAAGGCATAACCCTTACGATCCGTAAGTGGGTGCCAGCGACAGAAACATGGCAGCCTGCTGTGCCTGCCACCTTGCTCTCCATTGCCACCATTCTCCTACTCTTTCCATGATTCTACCCACTTGTACTCATCCTAGATCAGCCCCTAACACCTGGAGTGATCCCATGCTTCCTCCATTGCTATAAATAGCACCCTTGAGTGAAGCTCCAACTTGCTCATTCATCTTGTTCACCTCTTTTGCTCACTTGGAAAGCTCTTGCTTATCTTGGAGCATTCCCCTGAGTTCTAGGTCTTTCTTTGAAGTGTTCCAACTCGGTTCTTTTAATTTTTGTAGGCTTTAAGCCAAAGTCAAAGCGTTAACATAAAAACGCTTTGACTTTGAGCTAAGACCATTACGGTCCAGCCAATGTTCATAATGAACATGGCTACGTGATGGTAATAAGGTAGGTGTTAATCCGTCAAGAGGGTACCTCCTGATTACCATGTTTGCTTGGTCAATTGACGGGTCAAAGTTACGTTAATAAAAGTCAAATGGGTCAGTTTTGAAATAAAATCATAACTAGCAATGTAGTTGTTATTAAAAACCTGTCTTGATATACTAACAACTTGGTAATAATCATAAGAACACGTAGGAACATGTTCGGCTCGTCAATCCCAGGTCTAAGGTCGGTTCGCAAACGAAAGTCGTGAAAGTTGACTTTTGCTTTGACTTTCAGTTCTGACCCGATTTAGCAACATTAAATTATGTCCCTAAGTTGCGTTATGACCATGTTTTAGTATACTAAAACCCTCTGGAGTTTTAGGACATGGTTATATAGTGATTTGAGTTATTATGCAAGTATCCGTTAAATATGCCTAAAACCCTTTTGACGTATAAAATGGTTTAAACATAATTTTGACATCAAAACTCATTACCTACTGATGTAATATCATTATTAGGATTATTTGGGATATCCATTCAGGTTGCAAACTGAGTTTAAACTATAGTTTGCACATTATGTCCTTAAATGACGATATCGCCCTTTCGGCACTTAAAATGGGTTATAGGCATTTTTATGAACCAAACATTTTACTTACTGATATAATATAAATGTTAACATATTTTGGTCATTCAAACCTGGTCACAACAATAGTTTTACTTAAAATACCATTTAATTCGTCATTTAGCGACTTAATCGCCGTTTCGGCCCATAATATGGTTTAAAACCATATTTGAGCATCAAGACTTGACACCTACTGATTTCAAAACATATTTTCAACTTATTAACAGTAGGTACATGTCCCAAACTCAGATTCCCAAATAAGTTATCAAGTTATGCGTAAAATGCCCTAATTGCCCTTTCGGGGCATAGTTTGATCTTAAACTATAAACCATGCATATATTTGATGTCATCCTGATATAACATCATAGAATAAGTATTTTTACAGAATGTTATGTTATTAACATCAGTTTACATATAAGCCCGTTTATTACATTTTAAAAAAGACTAAAATGCCCTTAAAGGCATAATTTACTTTTAAAACCATAACGGGCCATCATATCAATAACCTACTGTTATAATAGCCTATTTTAAAATTAATGGCATATGGAACTTGTATAGGACTCACCCGGTTACCCGGTTTTCGCTTATATACGTACGGTTAAGCCTACATGACTATTTTACGTAATTTAACCGAAACGGGTTTAACCATATCAAAATATTCTCAAATTCCAGAATGTAAAAGGGTAACCCATATTATACAAGTCCTAGTACTTGTCGGGTCCAAAATACATTCTTTTTCGGTCATCGCTTAATCTAGCGTTTTCATACCGTTATCTTTATTTAAGATAGCCGGTCTAAGTCAATGATTAAATAAAGACCCACTAACTAACTAATCGGTTAATAATACCATCCATTCCAGACTAGAGACTTCCGGTAGATTGTCGCCAAGCTACTTTATTTTGTTACGCAGTGATTTGCTTATTTTCTTATTATTTAGAAGATTTTGCAAACGAGGTAAATACTTTAACTAATTTTCCCTTATCGGGCTTGGGATACGGTATATTAATACCGCATGGTTGGATATGGGATCGAAGACCAATGAGTCAGGAATTCTAATAATCCATTTTAATTCGTATTGCTTAATATCAAACATTTGGGGGTTAAAACGATCTTGTCCTGGATATCCACAGCTCATTTAATTGCAAATGGCCACGACCTAAGCACGGGGTGTAGGCATACACCCATCAGATGCTAAAATAAAATATTACCCAATAGGGGTGCACCTATTAAAGGTGTTAAAGTGGTGTGTCGATTAATAATGATCACGGCATAGTTTTCAGGCTCTAAATGTATTATTAGCATGTAAAACTGATAATATGAAAATTATTTATCCCAAGTTATTTATAAAACAAAGTACCATTGTGTACTCAAAATGTTTTCCTAATGTTTTCAAAATGAGTCGGTTAAATGTATTTACCAGTGAAAACTGACGTAATTTCAAAAGACTAAGCGCAGTTGACAAGTATACGTAATTAGGCTGGAAGTGCTCGGTGAAGCTTAAGAGGAATTGCAACCCTTTGCTTAGAAGGCCTTAGTCTGTCAAGTTTCCTTTTGTATTCACATTTCGATCCGCCTGTGGATCTAGTTACAAGCGTTGTATTTATTATTTTGAACTTTGAACATTCAAACGTTTGTAATAATAATTATCCAGACTTCCGCTGTGTATTATTGTATTGCTTGGTAATGATGATATCAACTTACGTCACGATATTCCCCAACTTGGCCCACCGGGTTATACATGGAAATTAGGGGTGTGACAGTTGGTATCAGAGCCAACTCTCGAGTGAATTAAATACTAGCCTTTTGTGTTTAATCTCGGGAATACATAATAACACACATCTCTCAAACCTTCGAGTCTAGACTTTGACCTAAGCTTAATCATTTCCATCTTATTATTCTAGCTTTGTATTTATTTAACTTGTTTTTAAAACAGGAATAATGCCGCCTAAGTTCAGACGAGGAGGAAAAGGCAAAGGACCCATGAGGGGTGGACCCTCAATGACTGGACCATCTTTCACTGGACCATCCTTCAGACCTCCATACCGACCCTCTCTAGCTGGGGCAGCCAACTTACCTGAATACAACCCTTATGAAGGATCCGGAGATTCTTCATCACCCTTTGAACCCTATAGACATTCAATTTCACATGAATATTCTCCACCCCATTCACACTCCCATCATTCCTACCATTCTCACCATTCCCACCAATCTCACCATTCACACTCTCATTTCCATCAGGAATATTTCAACTCTTATTTCGATAACCTTGTCAACCAACCCGTACCAGAAACCCCCCGGTTGACTCAACCACCCATATGGAGGAAGATTCCGATCCGGAGGAATTTCCCCAACCGGATCTTATGGTCACCCTATCGAGCTGTCTAGTGGCTCGAACTCCTTGGCAGGATCTCCGTTCCGAGGTCCTGATGAATATGAGAATATGTGTTTGTCAACACGCCCTCCTACCATAATACCCCTCAACATCAAGCCCCGTCACCCCATCCTCACCAAGAGGATGTAGAGATGCAACAGGTGGAACAACCTCAGCCACCACCCGAATCATCATCACAACCACGCCGGAGGCGTGGGGCACGCATGTTGGTGCGTGCTAGTCAAAGGTCTGGTTCACTACCACCTTTGCCACCCTCTTACCCTATCATCCCTGAGGACCCACAAATGGGTGGACCCTCGAACACATCACCAGTGGTGGAGCCTCCACCACAACCAGCTGTCGAGCCTCTGCCTCAACCATCACTACCACCACAGGATTTTTCTAATCCAATACCCACTTATACGGGGCCATCAGGGTTTAACACTGTCGACCCTCCTGGTCTATATAACTACATCCACCATGGAATGGAGCAGGACCCTTATTATGATGCAGTTATTCATAATAACCTCTACCAATCTTCTTACCCTAGTTACCCACCTCCTTATGCCACTACCGGATATCCGCCTTACGGGTATCCGTATACAGTTGCGCCTCAGCCACAACCACCTCCACCTCAGCCTCAACCACAGGCACCACTTGAGGCTATTAATGAAGCCTTGGATCGGGTCCGAGAAATGCGACAACAAGTCAAGAAGTCGGAGAAGAAAACGACTAAATTTATCAAGAAACTTTACAAGGCTGTGAAGGGAAGGAAGGATGACTAGTTTTGTATTTTCATATATGTAATTTAAATTCCAAAAGTCCCTACGTGGACATTGTTGTTTTCTTTTAAAGTCCCTGCGTGGACATTATTATTTCTGTTAAGTTCCTGCACGAACTACCTTTTTTATTTCCAAGTCCTATATATTAGGCAATTTTGTAACGTTCTATCTAGTAAAATTTCTTTATTTATGAATTTTATTTAATTAGTCATCCCAATTCTATTCAAGTTTTATTGATCTGCTATATATCCCAAGATCTACTAGCCAGTGACTATGATCAATTGGAAATTGGCAAATGAAAATTTTGGAAGTAACCTTTTGTCTAGCAAAGGTGAACAATGTTCGACCTCCAAATTTATCATTTCTCTATAATTAACTCTCAATGTGGAGTTACCCTTAATTCCATGTGACAAATATTGTCACACTAATCAATTGGGTAATGACAATGTTTACACCCTATCGCTTAAATGATCAACCTAGATCCTGGCTAAATTATTCAAACACTCAATAGTAGTGTAAAGCCAGTGTGCAAAATACAGTAGTGTCACTTGATGCAATAACTGATAAATTCTAGACTATGTCCAATCTATAAATGCCTATGATGGTCTTTCAAGACCTAGGTTATGCATGAATATACTACATTTAATATTTAAATCCTATATGGTCATAGAACCATGTCGTGAATAAGGGTATACCATAGCAACTAACTGAATCCATCTCAATACATTGAAGTAAGCTACAGCAGTGGCTGATTCTGATGAAGTAAACAGCAAACGCAATGATAACGATGCCAATGAAAACATTCTTATTAGTAAGAATGACTTGAGAGAACTTATTGCCGCGGAAATTGGCAAAGCTTTTAAGGATATGTCCGAACGACAATCGGAGTCGAGTGCTTCTTGCTCCAAGCCTGTTTCTAAACCCAAATCTCAGCCCAGCCACTCAAAGTCAAAGAAGAGTGAGGCACACTCTTCAAATGTGAAGAGCGATCCGCAATACTTTGCATCTTGTAGACCCCGAGACTTTAATGGGGAGAAAGGAGCAGTGGAATGTTTGAGATGGTTGGACGAGATGGAAACGGTGGTGGATATCAGCGGATGCGCTGATAAGAATGTTGTTAAATATGTATCTCAATCATTCAAGGGCGATGCCCTGATCTGGTGGAAAGCCTTAGTCCAGTCTACGGGCAAGGTTCATCTCTACAACTTGAGTTGGTCCAAGTTTGTAGACCTTGTAAAGGATACCTACTTCCCACCTCATGAGGTGGAGAAAATTGAGTCAGATTTCCTAAATCTGACAATGAAGAACATGGACTGTCGGAAGTTCGTCACCGACTACAACTCTCTCTCCAGGCTAGTGCCCTATTTAGTTACTCCGGAGCCCAAACGTATCGCACGTTTTATCAATGGGCTAACTCCTGAAATCAGGAGTATGGTTAAAGCGGTGCAGCCTGGCACCTATAAATCTGCGGTAGAGCTATCTCTCTCCCTCACACAGGACTATGTGAGGCAAATGTCAGTTAAGACTGACAATGATGGAAAGAGGAAACGGGAGGATGGAAACTCCCAGAAACTTAACAAGAAAGGTAAGTATGAGTTTAGCAAAGGTAATAAGAAGTCGGGCGACAAACCCACGTGCAAAACGTGTGGGAAGCAACACTATGGACAGTGTCGCTTAGAAAAAACCGAAGCAGTGCAATATCTGCCAGAAGACTGGGCATCGGTCACACGAGTGCCGAAACATAAAGATGCTACTTGCTTTGGATGTGGTGAGAAGGGCCACATAAAAACAAGTTACCCAAAGGCAAATACCGAGGGTAAACCCAAAACCTCACAGGCAAAGAAAGCCAATGCCAGAGCCTTTCAAAATAATGCTAAGAAAGCGGTGAAGGATAACAATGTCAGAACGGGTACGTTCCTTATCGATGGCGCTTTTTCAAGAGTTCTTTTCGATTCTGGCGCCGATAAATCCTTTGCAGATCATAAATTTAGTGAACTATTAAACTTGCCCGTAAGAACTCTAGACATAACCTATGAAGTAGAGCTCACTGATGGAACTATAGAAACCACTTCTACCATTCTTGACAGATGCTTCATATCCATCAAGAATCATTCTATCCCTGTCTCTCTTTTAACCATGAAACTAGCGGGATTCGATGTAGTCTTAGGCATGGATTGGTTATCGCATAACCAAGCACGCATTACCTGCGATAAGAAACTCATCGAGATCAAATCCCCATCTGGTAAAATCCTCACCATTCATGAAGATAAACACTTTGGATTGCCGGAATAAAGCAGTTTTGCTTAAAGCATCTAGATGTATGACGAAAGGATGTGTCATCTATATGGCACAAGTCACTGTTGATGGACCTAAATCAAAGATTGAAGATATACCTATCATCTCTGAATACCCAGACGTGTTCCCAGAAGAATTACATGGCCTACCTCCTAATAGGCAGGTAGAGTTTCGAATTGATATCATACCTGGAGCAGCTCCCATAGCTAAAGCTCCGTACCGTTTAGCGCCAACTAAGATGAAAGAATTGAGAACCCAATTAGACGAACTCTTAGAGAAAGGTTTTATTCAACCTAGCTCTTCGCCTTGGTGAGCTCCTATTTTGTTTGTTAAAAAGAAGGATGGATCAATGCGGATGTGCATTGATTACCGTGAACTCAACAAGATAACGATCAAGAATCGTTATCCTTTGCCCAGGATCGACGATTTACTTGATCAACTACAAGGTGCAAGCTACTTCTCGAAGATTGATTTAAGGTCGGGATATCACCAGTTTAAAGTTAGAAATGAAGATGTTCCGAAAACTGCTTTCATAACCAGATATGGACATATTTCGAGTTTCTAGTGATGCCTTTTGGGCTCACAAATGCACCCGCAACATTCATGGATCTCATGAATAGAGTCTGCAAGCCATATTTAGATAAGTTTGTCATTGTCTTCATGGACGACATACTTATCTACTCTCGTAATCAATCGTATCACAAGAAACATTTGAGGTGCATTCTTGAAATTTTGCGTCAAGAAAAGCTATACGCAAAATTTTCTAAATGCGAATTCTGGCTCCGTGAGGTTCAGTTCCTTGGTCATGTAGTAACTGAACGTGGTATCCAAGTAGATCCAGCAAAGATAGAAGCAATAATGAATTGGGAAGCCCCAAAGACGCCTTCCCAGATACGTAGTTTCTTAGGACTGGCTGGTTATTATCGAATGTTCATTGAGAACTTCTCACGAATAGCCACTCCTTTGACAATCCTAACTCGTAAGGATTCTAAATTCAACTGGGGTCCAAAACAACAAGAATCCTTTTAGACGCTAAAGCATAAGTTGAGCAATGCCCTGATGTTAACCCCGCCAGAAGGTGTGGAGGAGTTCGTAGTTTATTGTGATGCATCGCACACAGGCATGGGATGTGTTCTTATGCAGAGAGGCAAAGTGATTGCCTATGCATCACGACAACTGAAAGTGCACGAGAGAAACTACACCACCTATGATTCGGAACTGGGTGCGGTAGTATTTGCACTTAAACTTTGGAGATACTATTTATATGGAACAAAGTGTATCATCTACATTGACCATAAAAGTCTTCAACACTTGTTCAATCAAAAGGATTTGAACATGAGGCAACGTCGTTGGATGGAGACACTCAACGACTACGATTGTGAGATTCGATATCATCCAGGAAAGGGGAATGTAGTCGCTGATGCGCATAGTCGCAAGGAAAAGATCAAACCTCTAAGGATCAATGCCAAAAGCATCGAATTGAAGAATAGTTTAAACGAAAAGCTGCTAAATACATAAAGGCAAGCCATGTCTGAGGATAACATTGCCAAAGAAGGATTAGGTGCAACTATTGATCAGTTAGCACCTGGAAAGGATGGAATGTTTAGGCTTAATACTCGGATCTAGGTCCCGATCTTTGGAGGACTTAGAGATGTAATCCTCCAAGAAGCACATAGTTCTAAATATTCGGTTCACCCAGGAAGTGACAAAATGTATCAAGATCTTAAGCCCAGTTATTGGTGGATGGGTATGAAGAAAGATATAGCCAATCATGTAGCAAAGTGCTTGAGGTGTTCTCAAATTAAGGCAGAACACCGGAAACCGTCAGGACTTCTACAGCAACTTGAAATCCCAGTATGGAAATGGGAAATGGTAACTATGAACTTCATCACTAAGTTACCTAAGACCAAGCGTGTCAATGACACGATTTGGTTTATCGTGGATAGATTAACCAAATCCGCTCATTTCTTACCTATCAAGGAAACATATGATTCCGATAAGCTGGCTAAGCTTTATGTCGATGAGATTCTATCTTTGCACGGTGTGCCGATATCCATTGTATTTGATAGAGATACAAGATACACATCTCACTTTTGGAAAAATTTCCAACAATCTTTACGCACGAGATTAAACTTCAGTACGGCTTACCATCCGCAGACGGACGGACAAAGTGAGCGTACCATTCAAACCTTGGAGGATATCCTTTGAGCTTGTGTGTTTGGCGGAAGTTGGGATGATCACTTACCCCTAATCGAGTTCTCTTATAACAACAGTTACCACACAAGTATTAAGGCCGCTCCTTTTGAAGCCCTATATGGAAGAAAATGTAGGACGCCTGTGTGTTTGGCCGAAGTTGGAGAAGCCCAACTATCTGGACCCAAAATCGTTCTTGAGACTGTAACATTTATCGAAAAACGGGTTTTCCAAACCCGCTTCGTTTATTAATCGAATAATCAGTTTTATATTTTTGTTGCTCATTTAATGCCTATGTTAATTTTAAACAATACATAACTAATAAACATTTTGGATTATAGAAATTAAAATTGTTAAAAAATAAAAATGAAACAGTTAAAAATAAAAATGGGCTGCCGGGTTTCGAACACGGGTCAGCCGGAGAACCTTAACACCAAACACATAACCACTCCGCCACTTGATGTCTTTGTGAATTCTAGGAAACAATTAAAACATAAGTTCAACCGTGAATCAACCTGGTTGCGCCAAACTGAAACCGATATCGGCTTCCAAACGTCCAGGGACTTTTGAGTGATCGCGGATTCCTGAAAATAACCGATAAACCGACATTCTTAATCAATTCAGCCTTGAATGAACTTGAATTCGTATGATGATCGGGTTTAATAACCGAAAGCATTCACTTTCTGAATTACTCCAACAATATCAGTATTTCGCGACTCAATAACATTCACAGAACATCTAATTTCACTTTTACTCTAATTTCTGATCGTCGGAATCGCTTTTTGAACTCGCCGGACTTTCGCCGGAAAACCGTGTCTTTCATCAAAACGGTAAATTTCTCAATTCTTTCATCTTATATCAGTTGTTAGGATTTTGCTAACTCAAACCTTTCAATCAGAATCAATCCCAGACGACGATATCGAATAATCAACAATGGCCGGAAGTTTTCTGAAAATTCCTACATTGCACTGTGAATCGGTATAATCATCTAAACCTTCTGTTAATCATTGTTCAGCAACTCAATTTCACACCCAACCGATCAAAACTGTTAATTTATCCGATCAGACGGAGTTCACGAAACAGAGCCGACGATCCTAGCCGGAGTTCTGAGAAAGACATCTGTTCGGTACATTCATTTCCAAAACTCGCTCTATTTCATCACATTTCAATCATTTATAAGTTCGTTAATCGAATATAACAAGAACAGTTGAATAATTGTTGTCTGTGTTTTTGAACGAAGAAGATGAAGTCGAACTAATGTATAAGTATAATCAAAACAAGATATATAACCGGGTTAGACACACAGTCCAGCGGTGGACTGTGTGCAAACAACTATCACACGTCTCGAGTTCGATCCCTGACCCAACCTCACTCTCTGAAATAAAAATGCTCTTTTTAAAATCGAACCGGGTTAACTCACTGAAAGATGTTAAGTATAATAAAAACTAGAATATTAACCAGGTTAGACACACAGTCCAGCGGTGGACTGTGTGCAACGTTAATCCACAGGTCCCGGGTTCGAGACCTGATATGCACGCCGGTTCGATGGAATAAAAATCTTTTTTAAAATAAATGAATTTTGGAATAAATTAAAATGTATATAAATATAATTAAAAACATAAATATTTCGGGTTAGACACGTAGCTCAGTTGGTAGAGCTGCGTGCACGCGTACGGGAGGTCACAAGTTCGAACCTCACTCAGTGCAAACAATATAAACGACCGAACCGGTCAACAAGTGAAAGTCAAATAGTCAACGGTCAACCCAAAAAGTCAACACTTTTTTAATATATTTTTATTTATTTATTTAATTTAAAAATCAATTAAAAATACTTAAAAATAATGTTTTTAAAGTTAGAAAATAGCCTTAAACTCACAAAAATATATATAAAAATCCTATTAAAATTATTAATAAAATCCACTCATTTACCATACCTTTTCATTATTATTTAGGTTAGTTAATCCTCGTCGATCAATCCTCTAAACTCGTGCGCATTCAACATCTTCAACCGACCGCACCCAATGTGAGTGAATCTCTACAAATTCCCCGTTTTAATCACGTTTTTGGGGTGTATCATGTGTCTTATTATTTATTACATTTAAACAATTGTGCATCCATCATATCCAAGATCAAATGTGTATTCAATATGTATCAACTGTTTGTGTGGTTATTGTTTAGATTAAATTTATCATTTTCAGTACATACATTATCATAGGCCGCCGCTCCCCATTACCTATGAGCGTGAGCCGTTCCCATTACCTATGAGCGTGAACGAGGCGTTGCCAACATACGATCGGCTCCGTTTGATTGCGCCTTGATCGCACATACATTTCATCATAGGCCGTCTGCTCCCCATTACCTATGAGCGTGAGCCGTTCCCCATTACCTATAAGCGTGAACGAGACGTTGCCAACATTTACATTATCATTCGTGTTATATATTCATGCAAAGTGGTTTCGTTATTGTATGTTATTGTTTGTTATTGTTATTGTTATTGTATGTTTATTTACGTTTGCTCACTTATGATTATTGCACAATTTTCCATAATAAATATAACAAGAAATCATTAATAAATGTTTTCTAACAAGGTTCACTCGCCAACTTTTGTTGACCCAAAAATCCCCATTTTTACACATGATACAGGTGATCCAGATGCAGCAAGAAACATATAGGATGGCTTAGAAGAATAAACCGGTTTAGACTTTAGATTGTTTAGTTAGTTATTTTTCTTTGTGATTGTATGAACATGTTTGGAATATTGAGGATGTAAAATATCTTGGTTTTTATTAAACTTAACAACTAACCGGGTTATCCCGGTTTAGTTTTTAAACAAAAAGGCGCGTTATATATATAAGGTGTGCGTATAGCAAGAATCGAACTTGGGACGTGTGTGTGTAATTTGCACACAGTCCACCGCTGGACTGTGTGTCTAACCCGGTTTAATATCTTGTTTTAATTAAACTTATACATAACGTTCGACTTCGTCTTCTTCATTCAAAGACACAGACAAACGATATAATGGTTATGTACCACAAAGACTTACCAAAGTGTTAATCTACATAATCTATCACAGTTATTTACGTCAAGCGAATATAGAATGTACCGACTCAAAACTGTTGAAAATTTGTTCCCATTGTTTTTTTCTTATAGTTTTCTTTGTATAAACACTGTGACCATGCTCATAAGAAAAAACCATTAAGGACTAATTTAAACTCATGATATTAAGAAGCAACTTCATATTATCTTTGCAGGTTGAACATTTGCTTGTCGATCGTTTGTCTTTGTTTTTGTCCGAGGATCTTCAAGCCACAAAGGTGATCTTCTTAACCATGGACTACATGTTGGGTAGGTGGTAGTAGTAAAGGTTGTTGGGCTTGACCCACTATTTGATGGTGGGTTTGGGTTGAGGGCTGATGGCGGTTCGTTCGCTGAAGTACGCTACAGGTTTGAATGGTGTGACCTGTGCGACCACAGCCGGTGCAATGTTGGTAGGGATGATCAGGAAAGTGATTGTATTGGCAACGGTTGCATTTTGGGTATGGGCCGGAGTATGGCTTTTTATATGGTGCAGGTAAGGGGGCAACTTGGGTGATGGGTGCAGCAGGGATAGGGAAATTTGTTTGTGTGACAGCAAAGTTTCTGGTGTTTCGGTTCCTTTTACCAATAAACTTCGAAGAGGAGCCAGAATGGTTTGAAGTTTGAGCCTCAATGGGGGCTTTCTTTTTCTCCTCTTTGAATTTACCGTTTCGTATGCGATTTTCGGTAAGTTCGGTAGCTAGTTCCATTGCGGCTTCAAGTGTCGCAAGCGAAGTGCTTAGAACTGAGTCTTGAATTTTTGAGGGGAGGCCTCGAATATAGTGTTCAACCAAGCGGTACACTGGGGTGAACAAGTTGGGGATCATTTGGTTCAATTCTAGAAACCTTTTGTTGTAGGAAGTATGATCTCCTTCCTTTTGCTTTAACGAGTGGAATTCATCTTCCAACTTCTTGATTTCGCTTCTTGGACAGAAGCGTCTTGTCATTATTTCCCTTAACTCTTCCCATGTTAAGGCTATAGCATCTTCGACTCCTCTCTTACCCTTCTCTGTGTTCCACCAGGTCAGGGCTACTCCAAATAGTCTCCGGTTGCGTAACGTACCTTGCGATCCTCAGGACAATCGCAATTGAGGAAGGTGTTTTCCATTTCCTCAAACCAGTGGAGGAGAGCAGTGACACCTTCGGTCCCTTCGAATTTCGGGGGATCACAAGACTTGAAGTGTTTGTAAGAGCACTTTTTGGAGGGAGGGTTGTCGACGTTCTGGTCCTCTTGATGGGGAGGATTGTTGGGATTTGCGGCGAGAGCTTGTTGGACTTGAACCACGATGTCAGGAAGCACCGCGGCCATTTGTTTTGCGATTTGAGTGGCCAAGCGTTCGTTTGACCTTCCTGACCTTCTACCTCCACGTAGTTGCCTAGTCGACATCTACAGGAACGTACATAGGAGGATTGTGAGTTTAAGAAGTTTTTAGGTGTCATGTGTCGTTAAAAATAATAAAAATAACATAAACATCAATAATGCAACTACATCCATCGGATGTGTTGGGTTTGCTCATGTTTGGGCCTCAAATGTCCCCCATACCTTCACCTGTATAGTCATGTGGGCCCCCATGACTATTGGCTTAGTAGGATTCACATTAGTATTGGCGGTTTAACACTCGCATCACCCGAATGAAAACCATGAAATATGTTTGCGAGATGTATGGTCGGAGAGTGTCCAGGTGTAGACACAATGACAACTCAAAGTGGGTTAGCTCACACGACGTTTGGTATAGCATGCTTTGGCCTAATAGGTCCTTCGTACTCTCATCGTTAGTCCCCAGGTAGGCAAACTTGTCCTTTATTTTGGATTTATACAAATGCCAAGCCTAGACAGGACGTTCCGACTACCGGTACTTGTACCCTTCCAGTTACTACATTCCGTCATGAGAACTCACTTTGATGTGATTTGAAAATACAAAAATCGTTGCAAAAAAATCATGGAAGTGATGTGGTGTGTGCTCTCATGGATATGAAATGTTATGAGAATATGATTTATGATAGGCATTGTATAATAATATGTACTTATGAACATGCTTGCATAACATTGAATGTAACATTAAACATAAAACATATAAACATCATGAATTTTGCATGTAACACACAAAAATTTTAAAAATTCTAATCAACTATAGTATAGGCTCTAAGGGTCTAACAACCTATCCTATATCCCTATAGTCATGGCTCTGATACCAATCTGTCACACCCCGACCCGCAGCGGAATAAGAGTCGGGGCGTAATTGAGTTATCACCAAAAAACCCAACTATCCCATGATACAACCTATGCGGGCTTGTTACAACTGTGGAGACCCAAACCACTTTAGAAACACTTGTCCACACTTGGTGTACATCATTCATACCTAAGCTCAAGCAAATCCGGTGAATCAAGCTAACCAAGCTCCACCACCTGCAAGAGGAAGAGCTTACAACATCAACGCCAATCCTGTTGAAAATAATAGCGGCTCAAACGAATCACCCAACTAGTTTCCCTCACCAAGAATCAAGACTCAACTCTGATCGTCTAGTTTTAATGTTTTCTTTATGTTATCTCAATCTTTCCGTATTTCAGTTGTAAAATTTGGAATTTATGTATTCAAGGATTTTAATGCGAATTGATATTACAGTTTTGTTTTATACTCATTGATTTAACATTCATATCATTATACATCTCGACGTATCTCAAATCTCATCATTTAAAGAAGTTGGGTTGTGTCTCACTTTTACATAAACTGACCCCTTCATCATAACAAATGAGAGAGGTACTGTCATCATTCAGTCATGTATCCTTTCAGAATTGAGACTCAAGCTTTGGTTGTTGTGTTTGTTTATGTTTTAGAGTCACATAGAACTGATCATGATTTACTGATAAAGCCAACGAAAATTTGACAAGAATATGGTGGATACGCCGCTGGTACTTCCTATATATAAGTATTCTTGGCAAAGGATCAAAAGCATTACCAGGAAATTATGAGAAGTTCCATGTAGGTTTAAATATCGTCATGGTTGAAGTTTTTGTTTTATGATATATACCTTATCATGTCAAACGTATCAATTCCCTCAAAACTATTATGCATAAAATCATAACGACATCAAAGATCAAATTCGAGAAGCCCAACGTGTTTCAGTAATCGAAACGACGTACGCAAGGAGCTGTCTTGTGGAGCTGAACTTAAAATCGAAACTAAATCCGACGGTATTCTGTACTGTCTAGATCGCATATGGATTCCTGACCACAATAACCTTCGTGATTTCCTTATGAATGAGGCGCACAAAACACGATATTCTATACACCCAGGAGCCAACAAGATGTATCAAGACCTTCGATACACCTACTGGTGGCCTGGAATGAAAAAGGATATTGTTGTTTTGTTTCCAAGTGCCTTACATGTTCCAAAGTAAAAGCTGAACGTCAAAGACCCTCAGGAGTTCTGGTCCAATCTGAAATACCTGTATGGAAGTGGGAAAACATAACCATGGACTTCATTACCAGGTTACCTCGCACTTCTGGTGGGTATGAAACTATAGGGGTAATCATTGATCGTCTTACAAAATCGGCTCACTTCATTCCGATTCGCGAGAACTTCAAGAACGAGAAGTTAGCTCGTATCTACATCAGCAAGATCGTAAGCCGTCATGGTGTACCGTTAAGCATTATTTCCGATCGTGATGGTCGTTCCACTTCTCGAACATGGCAAGCCGTTCAAGCCGCTTTGGGTACACGATTAGACCTCAGTACCGCTTATCATCCTCAAACTGATGGACAATCTGAACGCACCATCCAAACTCTTGAAGATATACTTCGAGCATGTGTCATAGAGATCAAGGGAAATTGGGACGTTCATCTACCATTAGTTGAATTTTCGTACAACAACAGCTATCATTCAAGAATCGGCATGGCACCTTTCGAAGCTTTATATGGTCGTAAGTGCCGATCCCCAGTATGTTGACATGAAATTGGAGAAGCTCAAATCACCGGTCTAGAATTGATTCAAGAAACCACAGACAAGATCCATCAAATTCGAAACAATCTTCTAGCGGCACAAAGTCGTCAAAAGAGTTATGCAGACAAACGACGAAAGCCTTTGGAGTTTAACATTGGTGATCATGTAATTTTAAAAGTATCACCGTGGAAGGGAGTAGTTCGTTTTGGCCAGAAGGGCAAGCTAGCACCACGCTACGTAGGACCTTTCAAGATACTCGAAAGTGTAGGACCTGTAGCATACAAGCTTGATCTACCAGAAGAACTCAACAGAATTCACCCAACATTCCACGTATCAAACTTGAAGAAGTGCCTTGTCGATGAAAACCTCCGTATTCCCCTGGAAGATATTCAGATCGATGAATCTATGCACTTCATTGAAAGACCAGTAGAGATCATGGACTTCGGAGAAAAACGTTTAAGACGGAGTCGTATTCCAATTGTAAGGGTACGCTGGGAGTCGAAACGGGGACCGGAGTTTACTTGGGAACGTGAAGACTCAATGCGCGAAAAATACCCGCATCTTTTTCCTGCCACTACTACTTAAATTTCGGGACGAAATTTCTAAAGGTAGGGGATACTGTAACATTTGTCGAAAAACGGATTTTCCAAACCCGCTTCGTTTATTAATCGAATAATCAGTTTTATATTTTTGTTGCTCATTTAATGCCTATGTTAATTTTAAACAATACATAACTAATAAACATTTTGGATTATGGAAATTAAAATTGTTAAAAAATAAAAATGAAACAGTTAAAAATAAAAATGGGCTGCCGGGTTTCGAACCCGGGTCAGCCGGAGAACCTTAACACCAAACACATAACCACTCCGCCACTTGATGTCTTTGTGAATTCTAGGAAACAATTAAAACATAAGTTCAACCGTGAATCAACCTGGTTGCGCCAAACTGAAACCGATATCGGCTTCCAAACGTCCAGGGACTTTTGAGTGATCGCGGATTCCTGAAAATAACCGATAAACCGACATTCTTAATCAATTCAGCCTTGAATGAACTTGAATTCGTATGATGATCGGGTTTAATAACCGAAAGCATTCACTTTCTGAATTACTCCAACAATATCAGTATCTCGCGACTCAATAACATTCACAGAACATCTAATTTCACTTTTACTCTAATTTCTGATCATCGGAATCGCTTTTTGAACTCGCCGGACTTTCGCCGGAAAACCGTGTCTTTCATCAAAACGGTAAATTTCTCAATTCTTTCATCTTATATCAGTTGTTAGGCTTTTGCTAACTCAAACCTTTCAATCAGAATCAATCCCAGACGACGATATCGAATAATCAACACTCGCCGGAAGTTTTCTGAAAATTCCTACATTGCACTGTGAATCGGTATAATCATCTAAACCTTCTGTTAATCATTGTTTAGTAACTCAATTTCACACCCAACCGATCAAAACTGTTAATTTATCCGATCAGACGGAGTTCACGAAACAGAGCCGACGATCCTAGCCGGAGTTCTGAGAAAGACATCTGTTCGATAGATTCATTTCCAAAACTCGCTCTATTTCATCACATTTCAATCATTTATAAGTTCGTTAATCGAATATAACAAGAACAGTTGAATAATTGTTGTCTGTGTTTTTGAACGAAGAAGATGAAGTCGAACTAATGTATAAGTATAACTAAAACAAGATATATAACCGGGTTAGACACACAGTCCAGCGGTGGCGGTGGACTGTTGCAAACAACTATCACACGTCTCGAGTTCGATCCCTGACCCAACCTCTCTCTCTGAAATAAAAATGCTCTTTTTAAAACCGAACCGGGTTAACTCACTGAAAGATGTTAAGTATAATAAAAACCAGAATATTAACCAGGTTAGACACACAGTCCAGCGGTGGACTGTGTGCAACGTTAATCCACAGGTCCCGGGTTCGAGACCTGGTATGCACGCCGGTTCGATGGAATAAAAATCTTTTTTAAAATAAATGAATTTTGGAATAAATTAAAATGTATATAAATATAATTAAAAACAGAAATATTTCGGGTTAGACACGTAGCTCAGTTGGTAGAGCTGCGTGCACGCGTACGGGAGGTCACAAGTTCGAACCTCACTCAGTGCAAACAATATAAATGACCGAACCGGTCAACAAGTCAAAGTCAAATAGTCAACGGTCAAACCAAAAAGTCAACACTTTTTTTTTATATTTTTATTTATTTATTTAATTTAAAAATCAATTAAAAATACTTAAAAATAATGTTTTTAAAGTTAGAAAATAGCCTTAAACTCACAAAAATATATCTAAAAATCCTATTAAAATTATTAATAAAATCCACTCATTTACCATACCTTTTCGTTATTATTTAGGTTACTTAATCCTCGTCGATCAATCATCTAAACTCGTGCGCATTCAACATCTTCAACCGAATGCACCCAATGTGAGTGAATCTCTACAAATTCCCCGTTTTAATCACGTTTTTGGGGTGTATCATGTGTCTTATTATTTATTACATTTAAACAATTGTGCATCCATCATATCCATGATCAAATGTGTATTCAATATGTATCAACTGTTTGTATGGTTATTGTTTAGATTAAATTTATCATTTTCAGTACATACATTATCATAGGCCACCGCTCCCCATTACCTATGAGCGGGAGCCGTTCCCCATTACCTATGAGCGTGAACGAGGCGTTGCCAACATACGATCGGCTCCGTTTGATTGAGCCTTGATCGCACACACATTTCATCATAGGCCGTCTGCTCCCCATTACCTATGAGCGTGAACGAGACGTTGCCAACATTTACATTATCATTCATGTTATATATTCATGCAAAGTGGTTTTGTTATTGTATGTTATTGTTTGTTATTGTATGTTTATTTACGTTTGCTCACTTATGATTATTGCACAATTTTCCATAATAAATATAACAAGAAATCAATAATAAATGTTTTCTAACAAGGTTCACTCGCCAACTTTTGTTGACCCAAAAATCCCCATTTTTACACATGATACAGGTGATCCAGATGCAGCAAGAAACATATAGGATGGCTTAGAAGAATAAACCGGTTTAGACTTTGGATTGTTTAGTTAGTTATTTTTCTTTGTAATTGTATGAACATGTTTGGAATATTGAGGATGTAATTTTGAATTTAATAAATATGAAACATATTAGTAAACATCATGAGCTTTGGTGATAACCCAATTATGTCCCGACTCTTATTCCGCTGCGGGTCGGGGTGTGACAGAGACCACGGAAAAGATTGTTCAAATCCGTGATCGACTTAAGGCAGCTCGAGATAGACAAAAGAGCTATGCCGACAAAAGGCGTAAACCTTTACAGTTCCAAGTTGGGGACAATGTTATGCTAAAGGTGTCACCTTGGAAGGGTGTAATGCATTTTGGGAAAAAGGGCAAGTTAAACCCGAGGTACATTGGACCATTCGAAATAATCCAATGTTTCGGACCCGTAGCTTATCGGCTTAAGCTACCGGAAAAGCTCAGTGGAATCCATGATGTTTTCCACATCAGCAATTTAAAGAAATGCCTCGTGGACGAGTCGTTAGCAAAGCCTCATGAAGATATACAGATTGATGAAAACGTGCGACAGGTTCGTTCGCTGAAGTACGCGACAGGTTTGAATCGTAGGTCGAGTCCAATATGCGACAAAAGTACCCTTATCTATTTGAATAAATCTCGAGGTCGAGATTTTTATTAAGGGGGAGAAGATGTGACACCTCGAAAATTCCGTCTAATAAAATTCCGACACGTGTCCCGAGAATTCTTGGTTACAATGTAGCCGAGAGGGACCAACGACGCCGTCATGTTATTTTAATAAACTCTGAACGAGCATCAAGGAAAGTCGGGGGACCAAAGTGGTGAAAATGCCAAACTTCAATAGTCTGAAGGTCCTTACTGACCGTAATCACTTCCGGTTACGGACCGTAAGGTTAAATAAACCTTGGTTTCAATAAAGCGGTTACGGACCGCAAGCCTTTATGGTTACGGTCCATAACCATTTCAAATCTGTGGACGCCAGAGGTCCTTACGGATCGTAAGACATAACCCTTACGGTCCGTAAGTGGGTGCCAACGACAGAAACACGACAGCATGCTGTACCTGCCACCTTGCTCGCCATTGCCACCATTCTCCTGCTCTTGCCAAGATTCTACCCACTTGTACTCATCCTAGATTAGCCCCTAACACCTGGAGTGATCCCATGCTTCCTCCATTGCTATAAATAGCACCCTAGAGTGAAGCTCCAACTTGCTCATTCATCTTGTTCACCTCTCTTGCTCACTTGGAATGCTCCTGCTTATCTTGGAGCATTCCCGTGAGTTCTAGGTCTTTGTTTGGTTCATAGTAAGTGTTCCAACACAGTTCTTTTAATTTTTGTAGGCTTTAAGCCAAAGTCAAAGCGTTGACGTAAAAACGCTTTGACTTTGAGCTAAGACCATTATAGTCCAGCCAATGTTCGTAACGAACATGGATACGTGATCGCAACAAGGTAGGTGTTAATCCCTCAAGAGGGTACCTCCTGATTACCACGTTTGCTTGGTCAATTGACGGGTCAAAGTTACGTTAATAAAAGTCAAACGGGTCAGTTTAGAAATAAAATCATAACTAGCAATGTAGGTCTTATAAAAACCTGTTTTGACATACTAACAAATTGGTAATAATCATAAGAACATGTAGGAACATGTTCGGCTCATCAATCCCAGGTCTAAGGTCTGTTCGCAACCGAAAGTCGTGAAAGTTGACTTTTGCTTTGACTTTCAGATCTGACCCGATTTAGCAACATTAACTTCTATCCCTAGGTTGCATTATGACCATGTTTTAGTATACTAAAACCCTCTGGAGTTTTAGGACATGGTTATATAGTGATTTGAGTTATTATGCAAGTATCCGTTAAATATGCTTAAAACACCCTTTTGACGTATAAAATGGTTTAAACATAATTTTGACATCAAAACTCATTACCTACTGATGTAATATCATTATTAGGATTATTTGGGATATCTATTCAGGTTTTAAACTGAGTTTAAACTATAGTTTGAACATTATGTCTTAAATGATGATATCGCCCTTTCGGCACTTAAAATGGATTATAAGCATTTTTATGAACCAAACATTTTACTTACTGATATAATATAAATATTAACATATTTTGGTCATTCAAACCTGGTCACAACAACAGTTTTACTTAAAATACCATTTAATTCGTCATTTAGCGACTTAATCGCCGTTTCGGCGCATAATATGGTTTAAAACCATAGTTCAGCATCAAGACTTGACACCTACAGATTTCAAAACATATTTTCAACTTCTTAACAGTAGGTACATGTCCCAAACTTATATTACCAAATAAGTTATCAAGTTATGCGTAAAATGCCCCAATTGCCCTTTCGGGGCATAGTTTGATCTTAAACTATAAACCACGCATATATTTGATGTCCTACTGATATAACATCATAAAATAAGCATTTTTACAGAATGTTATGTTATTAACATCATTTACATATAAGCCCGTTTATTACATTTTGAAAATGACTAAAATGCCCTTAAAAGGGATAATTTACTTTTAAAACCATAACGGGCCATCATATCAAATATCTACTGTTATAATAGCCTATTTTAAACTTAATGGCATATGGAACTTGTATAGGACTCACCTGGTTTCCGGGTTTTCGCTTATATACGTACGGTTAAGCATACGTGACTATTATACGTAATTTAACCGAAACGGATTTAACCATATCAAAATATTTTCATATTCCATAATGTAAAATGGTAACCCATATTATAAAATTCCTAGTACTTGTCGTGTCCAAAATACATTCTTTTTCGGTCATCGCTTAATCTAGCGTTTTCATACCGTTATCTTTATTTATGTTAGCCGGTCTAAGTCAATGACTAAATAAAGACCCGCTAACTAACTAATCGATTAATAATACCATCCATTCCATACTAGAGTGGTAGATTGTCGCCAAGTTAGTTTATTTTGATTACGGCTATTCTTTGCTTATTTTCTTATTATTTAGAAGATTTTGCAAACCAGGTAAATACTTTAACATATTTTCCCTTATACGGGCTTAGGATACGGTATATTAATACCGCATGGTTAGATATGGGATCGAAGACCAATGAGTCGGGAATTCTAATAATCCATTTTAATTTGTATTGCTTAATATTAAACATTTAGGGGTTAAAACGACCGTGTCCTGGATATCCACGGCTCATTTAATTGCAAATGGCCACGACCTAAGCATGGCGTGCAGGCATACACCCGTCAGATGCTAAAATAAAATATTACCCAATAGGGGTGCACCTATTAAAGGTGATAAATGTAACATCCGTCAAAAACCGGATTTACCAAACCCGCTTTGTTTATTAACCGAACAATCAGTTTTAAACTTTTGTTGTTTATTTAATGCCCAAATTAATTTTAAACGATACATAATTAATAAGTATATTGGATTATAAAAGTTAGATTTGAAAAAGTATTAAAAATAATGAAATAAAAATAAAACCAGGCTGCCGGGATTCGAACCCGGGTCAGCCGGGTCAACGTAGTCAACAAAGCTTTAACACGCACTCATCCAACCACTCCGCCACTTTGGGTTTTTGTTAAGATACCGAAACAATTAATTGAAATAATGAATCTCGGAAATCAAATCCAGTCAAGTCGCGCCTAATTTTGCAGTCGTCGGAAATCACGACGATTACGTCGATACTTGACGGTTTCTTCCAATGTAACCGAAGAATTAACTTTGACGACGGTTATAAACGACGTCTGAACCCGCGACACCAGTCGTAACCGCCGGAGAACGGCTGACTTTGAATCAAGACTGAAATCCGACCCCATGCGTCTCGATTTTTCCCTATAAATCCACCCACAACTCACTGGTAGCCCTTTCGCTCAAAATCGCACAAATTCTCGACGTATTTTCACTCGCCGGAGAATATCTGCAAGTCGCCGAAAAACCGAGACCCACATCCACACGGTAGTTCCTTCGACTTTTTCTGTTCCAATCAATTGATTAGACTGTTACTAACACAAATCCACCATCAGAATCCATCCCAGGCGACATAGCCGGAATATTCAACCTTCGCCAGAAAATCTCTGAAATTTCTGAAACTCCTGTCAATCCTTGTTTAAGTACCTCAATTTCATAATTAATCGAGCAGAACTATTAATCAATCCTAACAGCCGAAGTTCACTATCGGAGCCGACGAACCTCTGCTGGAGTTCTGTGAAAGACACGGATCGGTACCTCCTTTCCCACAAACTCTCTCCATACATTTCCTTTCAATTACTATTAATGTTTGAAAATCAAATTAGACATAAATCAGTCGAAACATTCGGACTTTGTTTTTCTGGGTAAAGTTAACGAAGAAGACGAAGGCAGGTTATAACATAAGTTTAATTAAAATCAGTTTATGAACGGGTTAGACACACAGTCCAGCGGTGGACTGTGTGCGAACAATTTCACATACGTCGCGCGTTCGATTCTTGTCCCAGCCTTACTCTCTTGTTATAAAAATGCCTTTTTAACTGAACCGGGTTAACTCTCAAAACCATGTTAAGTATAATAAAAACCAGATTATTTACCAAGTTAGATACACAGTCCAGCGGTGGACTGTGTGCACGGTAACCCACAGGTCCCGGGTTCGAGACCTGTGGTCAGCACCGGTTCGATGCATTTAAAATCCTTTTTAAAAAAATAAATAATTTTGGAAAAATCTAAATAGTACATAACTATAATTAAAAACAGAAATATTTCGGGTTAGACACGTAGCTTAGTTGGTAGAGCTGCGTGCACGTGAACGAGAGGTCTCGGGTTCGAGTCCTGCCCGGCGCATACATTTACACAATAAAACCGGTCAACAGGTCAACGGTCAACAAGTCAACGGTCAAAAAGTCAATATTTTTTTATTACTTTTATTTATTTATTTTATTTAAAAATCAATTAAAAATACTTAAAAATAACATTTTCAAAGTTAGAAAATAGCTTTAAACTCACAAAAATATATCCAATAATCCTACTAAAATTGATTAATAAAATCCGCTTATTTACCGAACCATTATGTTATTATCTAGGTTAGTTTCACTCGTGGTTAAATCCAACTTCGTGCGCATTCAACATCATCAACCGAACGCACCCAATGTGAGTGAATCTTACAACTCCCCTTTTTAATTACACGTTTTGGGGTGTGTCATGTGTCACTAAAATTAATTCGTTTATTTAAACTCGTGCCATACCATATTATGACTTAAACATAGAATGTAAATGTTGTTTGTAGTTATGTATTTCATATTGTCAAGTTGTATGCAAATCATTCATTAGGCCCATCAGTTACTCGTGGGAGACGAGTTGAGCAACGCGTGCCTCAAAACAATCATTTATTGTATGTTGTGCATTATTTAATATTAAGTGTTTTGTTAATAAGTTTACATCCATATTTACTCATATGTGGTTACGCACTTTATTTTATCAATTCAATAAACTTGTACAAATGTTTTTCATAGGATTCACTCGCCAACTTTTTGTTGATCCAAAATCCATTTTTACACATGATACAGGTGAACAGGATGAAGCGAGGAAAACATAGGAAATGCCTTAGAAGAAAATAATGAAGTCTAGAATGATGTGTAGGACATGATGTAATTATGATTGTATGTTTCCCTTTAAATTGTAATAATAAATATGAAACGTTATAATAAATGTCATGAGCTTTGATGATAACCCAATCATGCCTCGATCACCTTTTCCGCTGCGGGTCGGGGTGTGACATTAATGTGATGTGTCGATTAATCATGATCCCGGCATAGTTTTCGGGCTCTAAATGTATTATTAGCATGTAAAACTGATAACATGAAAATTACTTATCCCAAGTTATTTATAAAACAAAGTACCATTGTGTACTCAAAATGTTTTCCTAATGTTTTCAAAATGAGTCGGTTAAATGTATTTACCAGTGAAAACTGATGTATTTTCAAAAGACTAAGCGCAGGTGACAAGTATAAATAATTAGGCTGGAAGTGCTCGGCGAAGCTTAAGAGGAATTGCAACCCTTTGCTTAGAAGGCCTTAGTCTGTCAAGTTTCCTTTTGTATTCACATTTCGATCCGCCTGTGGATCTAGTTACAAGCGTTGTGTTTATTATTTTGAACTTTGAACATTCAAACGTTTGTAATAGTAATTATCCAGACTTCTGTTGTGTATTATTGTATTGCTTGGTAATGATGATATCAACTTACGTCACGATATTCCCCAACCGGGCCCACCGGGTTATACGTGGAAATTAGGGGTGTGACACAAAACCTAGTTTATTGCTCGGGTTTCCGATATCTCTTCGGTTAGTGCAACAAATTTGGTTACTCTCCGTATAATCGAAGCTAAGGACCATTTGATGTCCATTAACTCAAGCTCCTCCTCATCCACTTGATCATAATCTTCGGCGGTCATTTCGAGATTACCAATTTTCCCGGCCACTAAACTCACATAAGATTCTAACACTGTGGCAAGTAATGCCATATGTTGTTTGGCTACCTGTTCTGAAACGGCATTGTTTATATTGTCTGCAATGTTGCATCTAAACACATTTGGATCATAATTTGATCGATTATTCTGATTTGAACCCACGCTTGAATATGATGCATTCTGAGGACTCTGATCATGTTAGGATAAGAGTGAGTTTGGCTCTGTGGCGAATGGTTCGAGGAATTCATATTCTCACTGAAAGCAGTTTGGATCTTTGGGCTTGAAATATTTTATTGAGCTCCAGTCTTGTAATAAAACCCTACATCTTGAGCAACATTTGAATTCTTTGACTTGGCAATCTTTAACAGTTCCATCTCGTGCCCCTCCTACTTGTCGATAAAAGTGGATAACTTGAAAAAAATCCTAGCTTAGACTTTCCTTTAGCACCATGAGATAAGTTGTCATTCACCTTCTGGTAATGTGTCTGCCAAGATTCTACCCACTTGTACTCATCCTAGATCAGCCCCTAACACCTGGAGTGATCCCATGCTTCCTCCATTGCTATAAATAGCACCCTTGAGTGAAGCTCCAACTTGCTCATTCATCTTGTTCACCTCTCTTGCTCACTTGGAATGCTCCTGCTTATCTTGGAGCATTCCCGTGAGTTCTAAGTCTTTGTTTGGTTCATAGTAAGTGTTCCAACACAGTTCTTTTAATTTTTGTAGGCTTTAAGCCAAAGTCAAAGCGTTGACGTAAAAACGCTTTGACTTTGAGCTAAGACCATTATGGTCTAGCCAATGTTCGTAACGAACATGGATACGTGATCGCAACAGGGTAGGTGTTAATCCCTCAAGAGAGTACCTCCTGATTACCACGTTTGCTTGGTCAATTGACGGGTCAAATTTACGTTAATAAAAGTCAAACTGGTCAGTTTAGAAATAAAATCATAACTAGCAATGTAGGTCTTATAAAAACCTGTTTTGACATACTAACAAATTGGTAATAATCATAAGAACATGTAGGAACATGTTCGGCTCGTCAATCCCAGGTCTAAGGTCTGTTCGCAACCGAAAGTCGCGAAAGTTGACTTTTGCTTTGACTTTCAGTTCTGACCCGATTTAGCAACATTAACTTCTATCCCTAGGTTGCGTTATGACCATGTTTTAGTATACTAAAACCCTCTGGAGTTTTAGGACATGGTTATATAGTGATTTGAGTTATTATGCAAGTATCCGTTAAATATGCTTAAAACACCCTTTTGACGTATAAAATGGTTTAAACATAATTTTGACATCAAAACTCATTACCTACTGATGTAATATCATTATTAGGATTATTTGGGATATCTATTCAGGTTTTAAACTGAGTTTAAACTATAGTTTGCACATTATGTCCTTAAATGACGATATCGCCCTTTCGGCACTTAAAATGGGTTATAAGCATTTTTATGAACCAAACATTTTACTTACTGATATAATATAAATATTAACATATTTTGGTCATTCAAACCTGGTCACAACAACAGTTTTACTTAAAATACCATTTAATTCGTCATTTAGCGACTTAATCGCCGTTTCGGCGCATAATATGGTTTAAAACCATAGTTCAGCATCAAGACTTGACACCTACAGATTTCAAAACATATTTTCAACTTATTAACAGTAGGTACATGTCCCAAACTCAGATTACCAAATAAGTTATCAAGTTATGCGTAAAATGCCCCAATTGCCCTTTCGGGGCATAGTTTGATCTTAAACTATAAACCACGCATATATTTGATGTCCTACTGATATAACATCATAAAATAAGCATTTTTACAGAATGTTATGTTATTAACATCAGTTTACATATAAGCCCGTTTATTACATTTTGAAAATGACTAAAATGCCCTTAAAGGGATAATTTACTTTTAAACCATAACGGGCCATCATATAAAATATCTACTGTTATAATAGCCTATTTTAAACTTAATGGCATATGGAACTTGTATAGGACTCACCCGGTTTCCGGGTTTTCGCTTATATACGTACGGTTAAGCATACGTGACTATTATACGTAATTTAACCGAAACGGGTTTAACCATATCAAAATATTCTCATATTCCATAATGTAAAATGGTAACCCATATTATAAAATTCCTAGTACTTGTCGTGTCCAAAATACATTCTTTTTCGGTCATCGCTTAATCTAGCGTTTTCATACCGTTATCTTTATTTAAGTTAGCCGGTCTAAGTCAATGACTAAATAAAGACCCGCTAACTAACTAATCGATTAATAATACCATCCATTCCATACTAGAGACTTCTGGTAGATTGTCGCCAAGTTAGTTTATTTTGATTACGGCTGTTCTTTGCTTATTTTCTTATTATTTAGAAGATTTTACAAACCAGGTAAATACTTTAACATATTTTCCCTTATACGGGCTTAGGATACGATATATTAATACCGCATGGTTGGATATGGGATCGAAGACCAATGAGTCGGGAATTCTAATAATCCATTTTAATTCGTATTGCTTAATATTAAACATTTAGGGGTTAAAACGACTGTGTCCTGGATATCCACGGCTCATTTAATTGCAAATGGCCACGACCTAAGCATGGGGTGCAGGCATACACCCGTCAGATGCTAAAATAAAATATTACCCAATAGGGGTGCACCTATTAAAGGTGTTAAATGTAACATCCATCAAAAACCGGATTTACCAAACCTGCTTCGTTTATTAACCGAACAATCAGTTTTAAACTTTTGTTGTTTATTTAATGCCCAAATTAATTTTAAACGATACATAATTAATAAGTGTATTGGATTATAAAAGTTAGATTTGAAAAAGTATTAAAAATAATGAAATAAAAATAAAACCAGGCTGCCGGGATTCGAACCCGGGTCAGCCGGGTCAACATAGTCAACAAAGCTTTAACACACACTCATCCAACCACTCCGCCACTTTGGGTTTTTGTTAAGATACCGAAACAATTAATTGAAATAATGAATCTCGGAAATCAAATCCAGTCAAGTCGCGCCCAATTTTGCAGTCGTCGGAAATCCCGACGATTACGTCGATAATTGACGGTTTCTTCAATGTAACCGAAGAATTAACTTTGACGACGGTTATAACCGACGTCTGAACCCGCGACACCAGTCGTAACCGCCGGAGAATGGCTGACTTTGAATCAAGACTGAAATCCGACCCCATGCGTCTCGATTTTTCCCTATAAATCCACCCACAACTCACTGGTAGCCCTTTCGCTCAAAATCGCACAAATTCTCGACGTATTTTCACTCGCCGGAGAATATCTGCAAGTCGCCGGAAAACTGAGACGCACATCCACACGGTAATTCCTTCGACTTTTTCTGTTCCAATTAATTGATTAGACTGTTACTAACACAAATCCACCATCAGAATCCATCCCAGGCGACATAGCCGGAATATTCAACCTTCGCCGGAAAATCTCTGAAATTTTTGATATCGCACTGTGAATTGGTATAACCCTTCAAACTCCTGTCAATCCTTGTTTAAGTACCTCAATTTCATAATTAATCGAGCAGAACTATTAATCAATCCTAACAGCCGAAGTTCATTATCGGAGCCGACGGACCTCTGCCGGAGTTCTGTGAAAGACACGGATCGGTACCTCCTTTCCCCAAACTCTCTCCATACATTTCCTTTCAATTACTATTAATGTTTGAAAATCAAACTAGACATAAATCAGTCCAAACATTCGGACTTTGTTTTTCTGGGTAAAGTTAACGAAGAAGACGAGGGCAGGTTATAACATAAGTTTAATTAAAATCAGTATATGAACGGGTTAGACACACAGTCCAGCGGTGGACTGTGTGCAAACAATTTCACATACGTCGCGCGTTCGATTTTTGTCCCAGCCTTACTCTCTTGTTATAAAAATGCCTTTTTAACTGAACCGGGTTAACTCTCAAAACCATGTTAAGTATAATAAAAACCAGATTATTTACCAAGTTAGACACACAGTCCAGCGGTGGACTGTGTGCACGGTAACCCACAGGTCCCGGGTTCGAGACTTGTGGTCAGCACCGGTTCGATGCATTTAAAATCCTTTTTAAAAAAATAAATAATTTTGGAAAAATCTAAATAGTACATAAGTATAATTAAAAACAGAAATATTTCGGGTTAGACACGTAGCTCAGTTGGTAGAGCTGCGTGCACGCGAACGGGAGGTCTCGGGTTCGAGTCCTGCCCGGCGCATACATTTACACAATAAAACCAGTCAACAGGTCAACGGTCAACAAGTCAACGGTCAAAAAGTCAATATTTTTTTATTATTTTTATTTATTTATTTTATTTAAAAATCAATTAAAAATACTTAAAAATAGCATTTTCAAAGTTAGAAAATAGCTTTAAACTCACAAAAATATATCCAATAATCCTACTAAAATTGATTAATAAAATCCTTCTTATTTACCGAACCATTATGTTATTATCTAGGTTAGTTTCACTCGTGGTTAAATCCAACTTCGTGCGCATTCAACATCATCAACCGAACGCACCCAATGTGAGTGAATCTTATAACTCCCCTTTTTAATTACACGTTTTGGGGTGTGTCATGTGTTACTAAAATTAATTCGTTTATTTAAACTCGTGCCATACCATATTATGACTTAAACTTAGAATGTAAATGTTGTTTGTAGTTATGTATTTCATATTGTCAAGTTGTATGCAAATCATTCATAGGCCCATCAGTTCTCGTGGGAGACGAGTTGAGCAACGCGTGCCTCAAAACAATCATTTATTGTATGTTGTGCATTATTTAATATTAAGTGTTTTGTTAATAAGTTTACATCCATATTTACTCATATATGGTTACGCACTTTATTTTATCAATTCAATAAACTTGTACAAATGTTTTTCATAGGATTCACTCGCCAACTTTTTGTTGATCCAAAAACCATTTTACACATGATACAGGTGAACAGGATGAAGCGAGGAAAACATAGGAAATGCCTTAGAAGAAAATAATGAAGTCTAGAATGATGTGTAGGACATGATGTAATTATGATTGTATGTTTCCCTTTAAATTGTAATAATAAATATGAAACGTTATAATAAATGTCATGAGCTTTAATGATAACCTAATCATGCCTCGATCACCTTTTCCGCTGCGGGTCGGGGTGTGACAGATTGGTATCAGAGCCATGACTATAGGGATATAGGATAGGTTATTAGACCCTTAAAGCCTATACTATAGTTGACTAGATTTTAATTGTTTATGAGGTTACATGCAAACTTATGATATTTATTTGTTTCATATTTGTTTATACTTACAGTCAAACATACATACTTACATACACATTCATCATACATATTTCAATGTTCATATATTCAAATCATCTTCATACTTTTGTTATTCAAAGATTTTGTCGCATTTTTCATTTTTCAAATCTCATCAAAGTGAGTTCTGCGACGGGCATGTAGTAACTGGAAGGGAACAAGTACTGGTAGTCGGAACGTCCTGTCTAGGTTGGCATTCGTATAAATCCAATATAACGGACCAGTTTGCCTACCTGGGGACTAACGATGAGAGTACAAAAGACCTATTAGGCCAAAGCATGCCACACCAAACGTCGTTTGAACTAACCCCACTTTGAGGTGTCACCGTGTCCATACCTGGATACATTCCAAATATCATACGTTACATACATATTTCTCGATTTTCTCCGGGTTTTAGTGTACGTAACCAGGCTAACACATGCGAACCATATGAAAAACCCGGTATTCATGGGGGCCCACATGATTACGAAGGTGAAGTATGGCGGCATGCAAGGCCCAATTACGAGCAAAGCCCAAGACATCCTATGGATGTAGTAGATTTATTATGTTATATTTATTTTGTGAATGTTCATTCCTAAATACGACCCATGATCCCAAAAGCATCCAACTCATACTCTTGATATGTATTCCTTGTAGATGTCTTCTAATTCCGCTCGTAGGAAGATGAGAGCAGGAAAAGCTCGCGAGCACATGGCTGCCCTAATCGCTCAACAAATGGTTGTCGTAATACCCAACATTGTAGTTCAAATCCAACAAGCCCTTACCGCTAATCCTGTCAACCAAGAAGATCAAAATGTTATCAACCCTCCCCTAAATACCACTAAATGCACCTACAAGCATTTCAAATCCTGCGACCCTCCAAAATACGAAGGGACTGAAGGTGTCACCGCTCTCCTCCATTGGTTTGAAGAAATGGAGAACACTTTTCTAAATTGCGATTGCCCCGATGATCGCAAAGTGCGATATGCTATTGGTCGTTTATATGGAATAGAACTTACTTGGTGGAATACAGAGAAGGCCAAACGAGGTGTTGAATACGCTATGACTTTGACTTGGGAAGAGTTGAAGGAAATCATGACAAGATGGTTTTGCCCAAGGAGCGAAATCAAGAAATTAGAAGATGAGTTCTATTCGTTGAAGCAAAAGGAAGGCGACCACACCACCTACAACAAAAGATTTCTCGAGTTAAATCAAATGGTTCCCAACTTGTTCACTCCTCTTTACCGTTTGATCGAGCACTACATTCGAGGTCTTCCGTCAAAGATTCAAGACTCTGTAATAAGTACCACGCCTGCAACTTTGGAAGCAGCAATGGAGTTAGCTACAGAGCTCACTGAGAACCGAATCCGGAACAAAGACTTCAAGGAGGAGAAGAAGAAGGATAAAGCATCGACTGAAACTTCAAACTCCACCCAAACCGAATATCCTTCTCAACCCATTTCTAAGAGAAAACGAGACGGGCAACTTTTCGCTACCACCCAACGCAACCAACTAGCCTCACAAGCCATACCTATCCAAGCTATCCCAATCACGCAAGTAGCACCCAGCTTAACTTACCCAAATAAGAAACCTTACCTTGGACCTCACCCTCAATGTAACACCTGTTTTTATCACCATCCATCTACCTTACCTTGTCGACTATGTGCGAATTGTGGACGCTATGGTCATTTGAGCAAGGTTTGCCGCACCCCTCAAAACCAAACCACACCCCCTACTCAAAATATGATCCAAACATATCAACAACCTCAATACCCCATGTTACCTTATGTTCGAGCTTGCTTTGATTGTGGCGACCCTACCCATTTCAGAAACACGTGCCCTCGATTGATTAACATCATAAACGCCCAAGCTCAAGCAAACCCGGTCAACCAAGCAAATCAAGGAAACCTAATCCCTAGGCCACCAGCAAGAGGAAGAGTTTTCAACATCAACGCCAATCCTGTTGAAGATAATGACGGCCCAAACGAAACCACCCAACTAGTCCCCTTCACCGAAAATCAAGATTCGACTCCAACCGCTTAGTTTTATGTGTTTCTTTATGTTTTAAAGTCACATAGAACCAATCATAACTTACGGATAAAGCCAATGAAAATTTGACAAGAATATGGTGGATACGCCGCTGGTACTTCCTATATATAAGTATTCTTGTCAAAGGATCAGAGGCATTATCTGGCGGTTATGAGAAGTTCCATGTAGAATTTAGCATTGTCTTGATTGAAGTTTGTTTTCGTACTCATTGATTTAGCATTTATAGCATCTCATCACTTAAAGAAATAGGTTTGTGTTCCATTTCTACATAGACTAACCTCTCCATCATAACAAACGAGAGAGGTATTGTCATCATTCAAACATGTATACTATCAGAATTAAGACTCAAGCTTTGTTTGATTGTGTTTATTTATGTATTAGAGTCACATAGAACTAATCATAACTTGCGGATAAAACCAATGAAAATTTGACAAGAATATGGTGGATACGCCGCTGGTACTTCCTATATATAAGTATTCTTGTCAAAGGATCAGAGGCATTATCAGGCGGTTATGAGAAGTTCCATGTAGGATTTAGTATTGTCTTGGTTGAAATTTGTGTTACATTCACTGATTTAACATTCATATCATATCATCATCTAAAGAAATTGGATTGTGTTCCATTTCTACATAAACTAACCTCTCCATCACAACAAACGAGAGAGGAACTGTCACAAATCAAACATGTATGCTATCAGAATTGAGACTCAAGTTTTGGTTGTTGTGTTTGTTTTAGAGTCACATAGAACTAATCATAACTTGCGGATAAAGTCAATGAAAATTTGACAAGAATACGGTGGATACGCCGCTGGTACTTCCTATAAATAAGTATTCTTGCCAAAGGATCAGAGGCATTATCAGGCGGTTATGAGAAGTTCCATGTAGGATTTAGTATTGTCTTGATTGAAATATGAGTTATACTCACTGATTTAGCATTCATATCATCTCATCATTGGATTATGCCACCATTCAAACATGTATACTATCAGAATTTGGACTCAGATATTGGTTGTGGTGTTTATTTATGCTTTAGAGTCACATAGGACTAATCATAACTTACTGATAAAACCAATGAAAATTTGACGAGAATATGGTGGATACGCCGCTAGTACTTCCTATATATAAGTATTCTTGCCAAAGGATCAGAGGCATTGTCAGGCGGTCATAAGAAGTTCCATGTAGGATTTAGTAATTTCTTGGTTAAAGTTTGTTTTTATATTCACTGATCTAGCATTTATATCATCTCATCATTTAAAGAAATTGGATTATGTCACCAATCAAACATGTATACTATCAGAATTAGGACTCAGACATTGGTTGTTGTGTTTGTTATGTTTAGAGTCGTATCATAGAACCAATCATGACTTACTGATAAAACCAATGAAAATTTGACAAGAATATGGTGGATACTTGGTAATGATGATATCAACTTACGTCACGATATTCCCCAACCGGGCCCACCGGGTTATACGTGGAAATTAGGGGTGTGACACAAAACCTAGTTTGTTGCTCGGGTTTCCGATATCTCTTCCGGTAAGTGCAACAAATTTGGTTACTCTCTGTATAATCGAAGCTAAGGACCATTTGATGTCCATTAACTCAAGCTCCTCCTCATCCACTTGATCATAATCTTCGGCGGTCATTTCGAGATTACCAATTTTCCCGGCCACTAAACTCTCATAAGATTCTAACACTGTGGCAAGTAATGCCATATGTTGTTTGTCTACCTGTTCTGAAACGGCATTGTTTAGATTGACTGCAATGTTGCATCTAAACACATTTGGATCAGAATTTGATTGATTATTCTGATTTGAACCCGTGCTTGAATATGATGCATTCTGAGGACTCTGATCATGTTAGGATAGGATTGAGTTTGGCTCTGTGGCGAATGGTTCGAGGAATTCATATTCTCACTGAAAGCAGTTTGGATCTTTGGGCTTGAAATATTTTATTGAGCTCCAGTTTTGTAATAAAGCCCTACATCTTGAGAAACATTTGAATTCTTTGACTTGGCAATATTTAACAGTTCCATCTCGTGCCCCTCCTACTTGTCGATAAAAGTGGATAACTTGAAAAAATCCCAGCTTAGACTTTCCTTTAGCACCATGAGATAAGTTGTCATTCACCTTCTGGTAATGTGTCAGCCAATTTGTCAATGTATTCTTTTTATGTCTTCTCAAGACTATGCCTTCTCATAATCACCTTCAAATGACAAAATCGTTCTATCACTTGCTTCATTGACTCGCCTTTCAACATTGCAAAGATGTCAAATTCTTTCATGATTAGAGCCTTTTGATCTTCACCATCTCCGCACTCCCCTGATATTTGGTCTTTAGACACTTCCATAACTCTTGTAATAGCACCAAGATATCTTCCTTCACGGACTTTTCAGGACCATGCCTTCTCATAATCACCTTCAAGTGAATTTTTCAGTCAAGTTCGAGCGTACTTGATGTCAAGTTCGAGCGAACTTGATGTCAAGTTCGATCAAACTAATTTTGCAAATCATGATTTTTTTCAACATTTCGACATCAATTCGTTTGAATTAGGTCTTGAAACATTTAGGGATTTATCTGTAGTGGATTTTACGTGACATATTCAAAACTTAGCAAATTTTAACTGTAGGTTCATTGTTTTTCATGAAAAAGTAAAGAAAAATGGTAGAAATGAGTAGAATTAGAGTAGCTCTTGTGATGATTTCACCAAATCAGGTATCCGTAGCTCTGATACCACTTGTTAGATCGCTCCTGAATATCTCGGGAACCTAAATTGGTTTCTAATGTCCAAATAAGCGGAAACTAAGTGACATGTTAACCATATAACAAGAATTACTCATTAATTGTCTGTTTATTGATCACAAATTCAATTACATTCGAGTTCCGGATCCGACAGAGCTTCGCCTCTAAGTGTGCAAAAGTTTCAAATGAGAAACCATGAGGCACCTATATATAGTGAGTCAAGTTCGCTTGGGAGGACTACAAGTTCGGGCGAACTTGTTGAACAAGTTCGGCTGAACTTGTTCACTCATTACAATTTCGGACGAACTTGATCACCTATTTACATAAATACGACATTTTCTAACGTAATCTCATCTATTTTAAACAGACTCGATACAAGACTAAGACATAAACATACTGCACTAACATGATGCAGGAAAAAATACCAAAGTAAGGTGTACAATATCCTTATGCCTTTAAATGTAGGGATGAGCAAATGGTGTCGGGGTACCGACTTTTAACATTTTCGGTACCGGTATTTACCAGTTTTTATCCTCAAATACCGGTATTGTACCGGTACCAAAATGTACCGGGTATATTCGGTAACGGATCCACTTTTGGGGATATTCGGTACCGGTTGGTACCGAGCCCATCCCTATTTAGATGTTGCAAATTATACTACTATATATATAAATATAAATATACATATTTGTTTTAGTGGATACAACTCACCAATGTTTTAAAATTCGGTTTTATACATTACTGGATTTTGATAAAAAACGGTTTAGCCGGGTGTATCGGGCGGTTTAACCGGGTGTACCGGACGGCTCACCCGGTACAACCGGCCGGTTTAAACCGGTTTATAAAACATTGCAACCCAATTAGCATTATATATATATATATATATATACAAGTTTGTCTTTAGTGGGTACAACCCGCTAAGCATTATAGTACAAACCATAATGCATAGGTATGTTGTATATATAAGTTTGTCTTTAGTGGGTACAACCTACTAAGCATTATGATAAAACCATAAAGCATAGGTATGTTGTATAGTACAAACCATAATGCATATGTATATTGTATATATAAATTTATCTTTAGTGGGTACAATCCACTAAGTATTATGATACAAACCACAATGTATAGGTATGTAGAAAATTATGTGTATATATAATTTGTCCAAATTTCTACCATCCAATACATTAATTGTGGTTTTTCTCTCAATCTTGGCCATAGGATGATACTAACCTCATTCCAATTTTAAACAACCATTTTGGCATATTTTTTTTGGTTGACCTATGTCACTCCAACGTGTTCGTAGATTTATGTTTTTCCATTAACAAGTACATATATTCTATCCATATACTATTTATATTTAGTTCATTAACATTAACAAATACATATATTCTATCCATATACTATTTATATTTAGTTCATTAACATTAACAAATACATATATTCTATCCATGGATTAGATCAAGGAAAAATCAACCCGAGTTATGAGAAGTTAGAGAACTCGACCTTTTCGCGTGAGTTTCGACCTCTTTTTTCACACCCATAGATTAAGATGTTAGAAAACATTGCCGTAAAAAAATATAAATAAAAAATTTCGAAGTGGTGTTTTTCAGCCCCTTACAACGGTTGTAAAAAGGTGATAACATAAGCATGACTTCACCTTTTACAACATTTACGCCTGTTGGAAATTAGGATTTTTGATAAAAGAAAAATAAATTTTGAAAAAACTTTTCGTAAGGCCGAGTTCTCTAAGTTTCTCATAACTCGTATGAGTTTTCATTATCCTAACCCTTGTATTTATATAATACTACTTATATTTAGTTCATTAAAATATAACATAAAGTAACTGACAAGAATTCTATTATTCAAATAGAAAAATGATTAGAAGAAAATTTTGATTTTAGAGATTTCTTTTTCCACTCTATCTTTTTTGCCTCCAACATGATCTTTTTTCATTTTTAAGAAGCAGAAACCATAAATACAACCATGTAAAGTTATTTATAAAATGCTTTTAACACTGGTATGTTATTTTACAACAATCACAATTACTAATCAAAGTTGATGAACAAAGCAATGTATCTAATGTGTTGAAGGATTATCTCTTAAAATCAAATCTTTTAATACCATTAAACTTTCCTCTTATGTTGCTTGCACCACATTAACCTTGACCTCTGCCCTGTTTTAACAAAAATAAACATTTCATTGCTCACTGATCAGAGGTGGGTCGACAGACGACAGCTCCATGTTGTCTGTTGATGTTAATGAATGATGAGGTTATGCGTTATCTTGTTTGTGACTTTGTTCCCATTCAAAAATCACATAACCGAACTCATTTAGGCTTTTAACCAATCATGTAGTCTTCACTACAAGAATGTACCACTATTAGCGGCGACAACAATAGCGGCGACAACCTTATTGTTGCCGCTAATGGTCGATCCGCGTCCTGGTGTTTAACCACAATCCCTGGTCGTTGAACTTTATCAAGATCTAACGGTTGGGGTTATTTGGACCAATAGCGGCGACGATAGGTGGGTCAATAGCGGCGACAGCTGTCGTCGCTAAAAGCTAGTGTCCCACATTAAACCCTAGCCACACATTTCTTATCAAGATCCAACGGCTGAGTTTAGGGAAGCTCAGTAGCGGCAATGGGGGAGTCAATACCGGCGACAGGACGTCGCCGCTAAAAGTCTAAAACCTTCTGCAGCTATACAGCCGTGATTTCTACCCTCCTTTTCACATTTTCCCCAAATTTTCTTCTTCCTAACCCGACGAAAAACGCCATTTTTTGCCCAAAATCGGTAAGTTAAGTGTTTTTTTGTTAAATCTCTTCTATAATTTGTTATATACATATTACACCCTTTAATTATTGTTTATTTTTTGTATTTTTGGTGAAGAAATCGGATCACGACCATCACTTCTCCAGTCACCGCCATCAATTCTCCGGTCACCATCCACTTGATACTTTCAATTAAGGTTAGTTTTAGATGTATTTTTTTTCAAAGTTTGGAAATTGTTTATTTTTTTGTTTATGTTGGTATGTAAATGTGTATATGTTAGTGAATGTACGTGAAAATGTATAATGTAGGTTTATTTGGTGAAAATGTGTGTATGAAAATCTTTGTATTTATGTATTTAGTTGTATGTAAGTATGTAAATGTGTATGTAAGGTAGTATGTTTGTATGTAAATGTGTATGTAAGGTTGTATGATGGTATGTAAATGTGTATATGTTAGTGAATGTATGTTAAAATGTATAATGTAGGTGTATTTGGTGAAAATGTGTGTATGAAAATCTCTGTATTGATGTATTTTGTTGTATGTAAGTATGTAAATGTGTATGTAAGGTTGTATGTTTGTATGTAAATGTGTATGTAAGGTTGTATGTTTGTATGTAAATGTGTATATGTTAGTGAATGTATGTGAAAATGTATAATGTAGATGTATTTGGTGAAAATGTGTATGTAAGCATGTATGTGTGTATGTAAGCCTATGAATGAATGTATGTAGGTGTATGTTAGTATGTAGGTGTATGGAAATGGTCAAATTGGTTCTAAATGTGTGCATAAAGTATGTAAATGTGTGTATGTAAGTATGTATAAAGTATGTGTTAATGTGTGTAAATTATGTTTAAGTTGAGAGTTTCTATGTTTATGTGTAGGTTTGAAATTTTTTTTAACTTTGATAATTTCTATGTTTATGTAAGTTTGACAAACATATATTAGTTAGGAAATACCCTCCTTAAATGAAAATCATCATTTAAAACATAAGAACGTAGAAAATACCCAGCAAAATTGAAATTCTCATTTAAAACAAAAGGAGCTAATAAAATACTTGCCCGAAATTTAAACCATTATGAAGAACATTACAAGCTTTAAAAACCGCGCCCGATATTGAATTCATCATTTTAAACATAACGAGCTAAGAAAATACCCGAAAGAAATTGAAATTATGATTTAAAACATAACGCGCCGCCCAAAATGTAAAACAATCATTAAAAACATAACAAGCTTAAAAAACTGCGCCCGAGTTTGAATTCATCATTTTAAACATAACGAGCTTAGAAATACCCGCCCGAAATTAATTTAGAAATTAATTTTGGATTGTCCCCGTTTAACTTGGGACTGCTTTTTGAATATTCTATCTCATTTAGGATGTGAATGTGGATTACACGATTGTTTGTTTAAGAAGGATTCGGTTATCATTTTCTCTTTGCATCTCGGGTATGTATATCATTACATATATAATTGGGAGCTAAGAGGAAATGCTGCCGAATTCTTCTTAAATAAACAATCATGTAATGCACATTCACATATGAGATAAAGGGTTCAAAAAGTGGGTTTAGCAGCCTACAGTTGTCGATCTTAAATTAGATTTTCTTTCAGTTGCATAATGCCTATCGATAAAAGCTGGATTGATTCCCCACGTCATTCACCTCACTACAAGCAAGGACTCGAGTCTTTCATCGAGATGCGTGAAAGCGTGATAAAAACCACGATGAAGTTAGATGTCTGTGTAACTTATCTAAAAATTCCGGCTTAATAAACATGGTACAAATGAAACGCCATTTGCGTATTAGCATTTTTTGGAAGGACTACAAGAAGTGGACCTATTACGGGGAAACGACTCCAGTTGCGGAAGTAGATGATGTTGCGCAACAAGACGGTATGGGAAACGTTATTGAAGACGTTAGGGGGGAGAGTATGGAAGAAGATACATACCTTAACCAACAGAACCTGAATGGAGATAGTAGCAGTGTGAGTGATGATTTTGAAGACCTTGTAAAGGAAGTTGAAACAGAATTATATCCTGGTTGTACTAAGTATTCTTCTATTGACTTTTTAGCAAAGCTTATGAATATAAAAGATATGCACCATTTGACTAATGAAGCGTTTGATCGAATCCTCTGGTTGTTACGAGATTCAATGCCAGAAGGCAACAAGATTCCGCTTTCGTATTATGTAGCTAAGAAGACATTTAAGAAGATTGGTTTGGCATATGAGATGATAGACGTATGCACAAATGATTGTGCTCTCTTTTGGAAAGAAAACGAGTCCTTGCAAAATTGTCCCGTTTGTAAAGAGAGTCGATGGGTCGATAAAGACACAAAAGGCACGAAGGTGGCTCGTAAGGTGTTACGATACTTTCCTTTGACGCCTAGACTACGACGTTTGTATTGTTCAAGGCACACAGCAAAAGATATGATATGGCATAGTACCGGACGATCGGAAGATGGGACTATGCGTCATCCAGTTGATGGATCTTCACGGCAAGACTTTGATAAAAAGTACCCAAACTTCATGATGGAGCCACGAAATGTTCACCTAGGGCTTGCAGCTGACGGTTTTAATCCATTTAACAACGGTAGCAGATCCTCAACTCATAACACATCGCCGGTTATACTCACTACATACAATCTGCCTCCATAGCTATGCATGCGAAAGTCCACATTCATGTTGACCTTGTTGATTCCTGGACCTAAATCATCTGGGAAAGACATGGACGTTTTCCTTAGACCGTTAGTGGATGAGCTTAAGTAATTGTGGCAGTCAGGTATACGTAGTAAAGACGCAGCAACAAACACGTACTTCACAATGAAGGCGGCGTTGTTATGGACCATAATGACTTTCCAGCCCGTAGTAGTCTATCAGGTTGGAGTGGTCAAGGCTACATGGCATGCCCAACTTGCAACCAAGACACTCCTTCAATACGTGTAACTGGTAAATGTGCTTATGTTGGTCATCGCCGGTTCTTAGATGCCAACCATCATTGGAAAACAAGTCTCGAATTTAACGGGAGACCCGAGACACGAGACCCTCCGAGACAGTTTAGTCCAGCTGACATAGAAGCTCAATACAGTCGTTTAATTAAGCGTCTACCTGGCAAGAATCCAGCATTTGGAGGTGGGAGGATAACACGGTCAGATTGCGAGCTGAACTGGTCCAAACGAAGCATATTTTTTGAGCTTGAGTACTAGTCTTCTTTGCATCTGAAACATAACTTAGATGTAATGCATATAGAGAAAAATGTGTGCGACAGCTTACTCGGTACTCTTCTAATGAACGATAAGAGCAAAGACACGCCAAATGAACGATCTGACTTGAAAAACCTAAACATTCGGCCGACACAATGGCTGAAACAATCGGGTGGCAAGTTCTTAAGTCCCCACCCAAAGTACTCATTCAAGTCCGATAATCGGATACTTTTCTGTCAGTTTATAAAAAATGTTAAACTACCAGATGGATTTGGATCTAATACCAGTAAGAGGGTGGCAGATAACAATGCTAACATTACCGGGTTGAAATCTCATGATTGTAATTGAAGAAACCCTAGATCAACTAAACCAGAATCTAAGTAGATCTATGGAATGGGCTCTGCATAAAAGGGTTAACCCTCCGTTTGGTTTCACGATGAATGATGAATAAAACAGTACTCCGGCTGATCCTGCAAAACATAACACCGTTAGCTCGCCACAGGGAGAAGGGGGTTCTCTCCGTGACCACCATCCGGCGTGAGAATAAGTACAGGTAGTCGGAAGTAAAGTATTGAAAGAGAGAGAGTAGTTGAGAGTGAATACTTTTCCTTGAACTCCAAGTTACATATTTATAGCCGGTGTTCGGCGCCAACAGGAGAGATTGTTAACTTTAACGGAATCTTCTGCTATTCCGTTAATGTTTGTTGGCAATCCGTTAGTGCACACGGATCGTGAGCTCATCAGCGGTAAGAGAGGTGCCACGTGTCAACATGAGATCACTACATTTTATAAATGTGAGCATGCCATCACCGTGCTCTTCCTCAGTCGTCCAGATGCTGCCATGTGGCAATTGGTTATAACCGAAAAGATGCTTGCACGATTGGGTGTTAATGGCTTGTAGAAGGTTTCACAGCTGTTACCCATCTGTTATTCGCCACGTGTACATTCTGTTACAACAGAAAAGATTCCCTTTGCTTCTGCACCAAGTCAAGGATTTTGCTAAGGGAAAGTTTCTCAGGATTAACTGTTTCTTTGCGCGAGAAGCGCAAGTTAGTTAACTGGTCTTCTTTCTTCTCCTCGCTGCTTAGCGCCACGTTTGGTGGATACTTTCTTTGATATAAATATCCGCGCAAGGTTTATGCATGAAGCATTATCAAACGAGATTGTTTCAAGGTTAACTTTAAACCTTGCGCGAGCCCGCGCAAGGTGGTTAAATGAAGCATTATCAAACGAGATTGTTCAAGGTTAACTTTGAACCTTGCGCGAGCCCGTGCAAGGTAGTTAAATGAAGCATTTATCCAAAGAGAATGTTTAGGCTTTTAACTTTGAACCTTGCGCGAGCCCACGCAAGGTAGTTATATGATCCTTTCCTTTCTTGGATATTTGGCGCAGATTTCTAATAAATCTTATTTTGGCACAGAAGTCTGCGTGCAGTTTCCTTAGAAGTTATTAATGGGTATGGTTTCCTTGATTGGCGCATGGTTTTTGGGACCATACCCCTTCAAGTCCCCCCAGTCTAGTGTTGCTCCTATGTAAGAATAAAAAGTAGGTGGTGCACTGGACTTAAGATAAATGTGCTGCGCTAGGTAAGTACTAGCTTTTTATTGTTTTATGCATCTTGGTGACGTGTCGTAAGTGAATTTTGAAAAAGTATTTGAATTTAAAATATACTTAGACACGTGTCATTTATCCGGATGGTGTAGTTGGTGAAGATGCACGTTCTTGAGACGTGGTGGTACTGTTGACAGGCTGCCAACAGTACATGCCTTACGGCATTTAATATTATTTTGGCGACAATCGCGCGCGTGGGGCGGTTACTGTTCCCCACTCGCCCCTGCAGTTACTTGGGGATACGTGACTGTCGCAAAAGTCGCTGCAGTCAAATCGTGCATTAATTGCGATTAGCATATAAGGGATCAACGATCCATCTGCTTCCTCACCAGATTTAATCTTGAGAGAAAAACTTGTGTTCTATATTCCGGCGACCTTCAAAGTTTTCTGAGTATTCTTCGAAGTTTGAGTTATGGCCACCGGTGCAAGTTCTGCTGAGATACCATCGACGTCAAGTTTGGCACCGTTAAAGTGGTCGAAGAAAGATTTTGATAATCTTGCTACCAACTTCCTATTTGCTCCGTCCTGGAAAGCATTTTTCCGGTGGCGAATGCCACGGCGGCTGATGCGCCGGCCGGCTACATCACGTTATTCTATGACTATATTTCCGAAGAAAACTTCAGGCTTCCGGTGACCCATTTTCTGTTGGAAATTCTTGGTTTTTATAAGCTCCATATTTCTCAGTTGAGCCCGATGGGAATGGTTAGGATCCGGCATTTTGAGTTTGTTTGCCGGTCGATGCAGATCATACCGACGGTTGAGAAGTTTAGAGTCTTCTATCAGTTGCACTGCTCGTTGGGTTTCTACTCATTCCAACAACGTGTGCAAGCAAAACGATTGTTGTTAGTGCCACCTAAATCTTACCACGACTGGAAACAGAAGTTCTTCTTCATAAAGGCGGCAGTAATCCCGATGAAGATGACTTTCCGAGCCGGTAATGATATCGAGCTGGAGACCCTCCCCATACCTGCCGACGAGGTGTGGTACCAGGATATTAAAGATGTGCCCAACATTATTTTGCCGGAGAGGGCCCTCATCGCTGTTGGGATGAGTATTTTTTGGAAGAAAGAACGCCGGAAAAACCGGTGTATACTGAAGATGGAACTGGTACGTAACCATTTAACTTCCTAGTAATATCTTTAATAGATATGTACTGATGCAAAAATGTTTGTTATGTAGCTGCGCCGCTCTACTTGGTCTCTTTCAAGAGAGAGAAAGGGAAAATGGCCGTCGTGCCCATTGCTGAGGGTGAGGATACTTGTTCTCACAAATCTTGGGGAACTTTGAGCTGCCCAAGAAGAAGATCTGGAGGCGCAACCATCTTCTAAGACTGGTAACTAAATTCTTACAAGGCCTAAGTTGATATTGCAATATTACTCTTGAACATATTTTCTAAGTAATATTGCAATATAACTAATGGCGCAACCTTTGTTCAATATGATTGATTATGTTGGTGATTTGCTAAACTTGGGTGTAGGCCCTGACTCGAAGAAGAAGAAGAAGAAACCAACTGCTGCTGCCGCTGCTGCACCTCCCCCTTCCAAACCAGATAAAACCAAGCCATCAGCTGCTGCGAAAGCTGAGGGTAAGAAAGGTATGCGTCTCGTATCTGACTCTTGGTGTGATTATGTGGTGGTTTTCGGACTCACTGGAGGGTCTTGCGCCTATAGGTTTGAGGAAACCAAAGCCAGAACCCATTGACACCTCCTCTCTTCCAGCTTCGAGCCCAGATGATCCCTTGGAAATACCCTCAAGCCTGGAAGAAGCGTTGAAGCGCACCTCCAAGAAGAGGAAAGAGGCTGAAACTAAACCTCCTGTGCCAACAAAAGTTGCGCGCCCGCGCATTGGCAAGAAGGGCAATCTGGATGCCTTTGCAAAGAAGTTCTCACCTGGTATGTTCAGTTTGTTGCGCATTTCTGTCAGAAAAGTTGCGCAGAATCTTATACTTGGTATTTGTTAATATGCTTTGCAGAGAAAATGGTGAAGGCTGCACCGGCCACATCATCTGCTATACCATCGCCGCGCAGGCATGAAAACGATGAGGAGGGAGATGCGGAGCGAGAAGCACCTGTTTTTGATGCTGACCCCATCGTCCCAGAAAATATTGAGAAGGTGGCTCCGGAAGAAGAGCCTAAAAAAATTAATGCTGAGAATCGTGCTGGCGAGCAGGTTAAAGATACAGCTACAAATGCTGCGGTGAAAGATACTGCTACCACGGAGCAAGAAAAAATATCTTCCCCTATGCCAGAGCCGTCAAAGTTAATATCCAAGGGAGCTGGCCATTCAACACAAACGAAGGCTTTATGTTTGTTAAGGATTCTGATGAGGAGTCGCCCATTCGCCCAGAGGAGACGCCTAGGGATTATTACTATCGTTCTTATTCTTAGAGGCGGGCCTCTGCGATCCATCAACCGTGTGGAAGGTTAAACAGGGTGATGTTTTTAGTGATTGGCACTCCTGCAGGGAGTGGTATAAGGGCATCTTCCCTCCGGCGGAGGTAAGTGCCAAGAAGAGAAAGACCACGAGGCTACTTACGAGTCATATTTGCAAGAGTCTGCCCTTGCCTCTTCCATAATAAACAGGATCGTGCGCGAATGGCGCAGTATGAACAAGGAGTGGGATGAGGTTGAGATTGGTAAGGCGAAAGCCAAACTTAATAAAGAGAAGACGTTAAAGATGCCCGTCGATTTTGAGGCTGAAAAGGCCCAGTTTGAGGAGGAGAAGAAGACCGAGGAGTGGTTCGCGCTGTCTTGGAAGCGCAAATGTGAGGCAACTGTTGTGCAATATGCGGACGAGCGCAAGCGCTTTGTGGAGGCTTGTGATCGTGATAACAAAGAAAAGATATCTCTGTGCAACGAAATTGAGAAGCTTAAGAAAGAGAAAGCTGATGCAGTTGCGGCAGCAGAAGAGGCGCGCTCACATAGAGAAAGGAGCGAGCAGAATGAGGTATCAACCAAAATGACTCTCCTTCTTAAGAATAAAGAAATTGGTGATCTAACTTCTATGCTATTTGACCAGGCACGACTGCAAGATGAGGTTGATAGTTTGAAAAAAGATATCAACCTTCACCGAACAGAGAAAGCCGAGTTGATCCGCCGTTTAACTGAAGGTGAACAAAAACTTAACGACACGGAGGTCGCTCACGCTACAGCAGAAAGCCTGACCGAATCCCTCATGAACCAGCTTACCTGGTTACGGGAATACGGGATTGTGGAGGTAATATTCCCTTTTCTTTATACATGTCTGGTTTGATTATCGTAACATATACTGATTGTATTTGTATACAGATCGCAAATGCCATCCTTAATTCCATGGAGTTGGATGAGAGAGTGGCAGAATTTATGATGGCTGCGCGCAGTGACGAGCATGCCGAGGGCTATAAAGAGTGCACTTTGCACGTGGCACATGCGCTAAAGACCGAATGGGATACAAGCCGGGCTGCCACGCATGGGCTAAATATTGCTGCCATTTATTCTGCTGCTAAGGAAAATATGATTAGTTGCAGATTCCGATTATGGACCTTGTGGATGCCGCGCTGCAGCAAGATGACTTCGTTGATAAACTAAAGGAGATCTCTACAACAGAGAAGCAGGCGGGAACAAAATCCATAGAATAGGAAATTTGTAATTTTTTATTTTGTAATTACTTGTAACGTTGCGCTGCTGCGCAAGTAATGTTGATGTGAATATAATATATTTCAGCTTTACAATGTTTGCATGGGACCAATTACTTGTGTAGGATAGACAAACGAGCAATTTCTTTTCTCATGTGTGAGCGTAAGTATTAAGGTAGCTTGAGGCTCATGAGTTTGTGTTTTTGTTTATCCAAAGGAATTGCATGCATTTGTAAATGAACATATACAAGACTGTAAGTAGTGGCAGAGTATTTTATTCATACTATAAAGCGCAAAGCTATGGCTGCCACTAAGATTACATAAGAAATAAAGTAAGCAGTTTCGTTACGCAACGCTCAGAAGTTGCTTAGAGGACTGAGATTACATATAACATCGGCGTAGTTGTTGGCCGTTTCAGGTTTGAGGAACGTTGGATCCGTCCATACGCTTCAGAGTGTACGCACCTTTTCCCAATACTTCATTTATCACGTACGGACCTTCCCATCCCGGGCTAACTTCCCCGGTTTTTCGGCATTCGACGCTTCATTATCGCGAAGAACAAAGTCACCAGGTAAAAAGGAGCAGATGCGTACCCTTTTGTTGTAATACTTTTCAAGCTGAGACTTGTACTTAGCTTTGCGAATCGCTGCATTTTCTCGTCGTTCTTCCAATAAGTCTAGGTTGATGCGCCTTTGCTCTTCGTTATCTTGTTTTTCAAAAGCTAGCATTCTTGGAGATGGTAACCCAATTTCGGCAGGAATCACAACCTCCATGCCGTACACAAGGCTAAAAGGGGTTTCTCCAGTGCTAGTCTTGGGCATAGTTCGGTGTGCCCACAAGATGCTAGGCGATTCGTGGACCCACCCCCGTCGTGCCGTGCCAAGGCGGGCCTTGATACCGTCGACCAACTGTTTGTTTATGCTTTCAACTTGACCATTTGCTTGTGGGTGCGTAACAGAAGCGAAAACATGCTGGATTCCAATTTCGGTCATCCATGTTTGCAACTCTTCAACCGTTAAATTTGGACCGTTTTCTGTAATAATGTGCATGGGCAGACCAAAACGGCAAATAATGTATTCCCAGATGAATTTGCGAATTACCATCGTTGTAGTAGAAGCTAAAGGTTTGGCTTCAACCCATTTGGTGAAGTAATCGACTGCAACAATGATAAACTTGACTGCGTCGGGCGCATCCGGAAATGGTCCCATTAAATAAATGGCCCATTGTTGAAACGGCCAAGCTGTTGTGACGGGTACCAAAGGATTCTTTGGGCGTAACGCTTTAGGGGCATGCCTTTGGCAGGACATGCATTTACACAAGATTTTTATAGCGTCAACGTACACTCCGGGCCAATAATACCCTACGCTTTGCACTTTGGCTACTACCATGCGCGGCCCAGAATGTATACCACATAGCCCCTCATGAACCTCCCTGATCAGGTATTTTGCGTCATGTTTGTTAACACAGCGGAGCGAAGGACCCATGTAAGAGCGTCGGTACAGAATACCGTCAACCATTTCGTAATTGAGGGCTTTGCATCGTAACTTACGTGCTTATGCTTTATCTTCTGGTAAAGAACCATGTAACAAATACATCATTATTGGAGACATCCATGATGGATCTCCTACTTCGACCATTGTTACTTGTCTGAGAGGGACTGATGGAATACTTAAAACTTCGATGCGAACCTCCTTTGCCAAATGTTTGAAACTAGTTGCTGCGAGTTTACTTAGAGCGTCAGCATGTTTGTTTTCGCTTCGCTTTACGTGTGTGACTTTAAATTGTTGGAACTGTGCTATAAGAGCCTTGGCTTGCGCCAAGTACAAAGCCATGATATCTTCCTTTGCATCGTACATTCCAATTACTTGCTCAGGAACTAGTAACGAATCAACATGGGCTTCTAAATTTGTTGCACCCATTTTGATAGCGAGGCGTAAACCTGCTAGGAAAGCTTCATATTCGGCCTCGTTGTGGGTGCTTTTAAAATCCAACCGAATTGCGTATGTGAATTCTGCTCTTTCTGGACTCATTAATCGAAGACCTGCTCCAGCCCCATCACTGTTTGATGCACCATCTGTAAACAGTGTCCAGGCTCTATTGTCTATGACTGGGACTCGGTTTTGAATTGATTGGCATTCTTCAAGTTTATCAGCAGGAATTTCAGCGATGAAATCTGCCAAAACTTGGCCTTTGATAGCTGGTCTAGGTTTATAACAGATGTTATAACTCCCCAATTCTATTGCCCACTTCGCAAGTCGTCCAGAAACATATGGCTTGGTCAGGACTTGGCCAATGTGAAAATTTGTTAAAATTGTAATAACATGTCCTGAAAAGTATCTTCGCAGCTTGCGCGAAGCGTGGACCAATGCTAAAACTAATTTCTCCATAATTGAATACCTTGTCTCTGGATCGTTCAACATCTTGCTGATATAATAAATTGGAGACTGGACCCCTTCGCGTTCTACCAACAAGACAACACCTACTGCTACCTCAGATGCAGCAAGATATAAGACCATGGGTTCTTTTTCATGAGGAGCAGTAAGTGTGGGAAGTTGAACTAAACAATCTTTCATTTGCTGGAAAGCTTGATCAGCTTCAGGAGTCCATGCGAACTCTTTGCTCTTCATACAATTGCGCAAGGTTCGAATAAATGGATAAGACTTTGCAGCATGATTGGCGAGGAAGCGGTTTAGCGCAGCTAACCTTCCAGCCAAACGTTGCTTCTCTTTGATGGTATTAGGAGAAGACATTTTTTGTATTGCTTCGACCTTCTCAGGATTAACTTTGAAACCGTCCTTGGTGACAATGAAACCCAAAAATTTTCCCTCCTCCATGCCGAAGGAGCATTTGCTTGGATTTAACTTTAGATTTACCTTTCGCAGGGAATCAAAAGTTCGTTGGATGTTGTCTAACATAGTGTCTTCTGAATTACTCATAATGACCAAATCATCAATGTAGACTTCCACAGTTTTCCCGATATCATCTCCAAAAACTGTATCCATCAATCTTTGATAAGTAGCTCCCGCATTGCGGAGACTAAAAGGCATCTTGGTATAACAAAAAATGCCCTTCTCCGTGCGAAAAGCGGTTTTATCTTCATCCTCTTTTTTCATCAAGACTTGATGATAACCTTTATAACAATTTAGAAAACATTTCCAGCGAAAGGAAGCTAATAGGTTAACATTTTTGTCAATCTCAGGAAGAGAATAACAATCTTTCGGACACGCTTTGTTTTGATATTTAAAATCTACGCACATCCGCCATCCGCCATTATGTTTCTTTACCATGACTGGGTTTGCCACCCAGGTCTGGTATTTGACTTCGCGCAGAATACCAGCATTTAATAACTCGGTGACTTGTTCGTTCATCGCCTCTGTCTTTTCTGACCCGAGGCTGCGTTTTTCTGTATAACTGGTGTTGCCGACGGAAATACATTCAGACAATGTTCCGCAATGTTGCGTGGGACACCGACCATGTCGGCAGGTGTCCAGGAGAAAATGTCTTTGTTGCGAAACAACGGTAGTTTAAGTGTGCGCGAATTTCAATACTGACTGCAGGCCCTAACAAGATTGTTTGCTCAGGATACTTATTGTTGAGTACCCATTTTTTTGGTTCGTTACTTGGCAATGTCTTGACAGCCTTCATAACTGGTTCTTCAATTGAAATGATTTCTTTCCGCGCGTAAAGTATAGCTATACCATTTGGTGTTGGAAAACCACAAGTAGCATGTGGAGCGGAGGTAATCATATTAATATCACGTTGCGCGCAGCGTCCCAATAGTACATCGTGACGGGAATTTGCCGGCATCACCATGAAGTTGACATTACTCGTTCGAGAACACCTCCCATCAGATAAAGTAACAGGAAAAGGGATTTGTCCTAGAGGAAAGACAGCCTCATTGCAGAACCCAGTTAATGGAAAATCAACTGGTTCAAAGCGTGCCTTGTCCTCAGGATCTAGCTGCTTGAAGCACTGTTCATACATAATATCCATGGAAGTACCAGGATCTATAAACATATAATCTGTTTGGTAGTGCCCAAAGATACCGGTGATAACTACTGGCCGGTCTTCTTGAGGACCTCCTGGAACGATAGGAAAAATGACTTGTTATTCGCGCCAAGTGTTGTTTTGAAAATGTTGAAGGCTACGCTTGCGCGATGAGCCACCTTGAATCATGGAAATGTGCTGTTTCATTTTTTTGTTGCTAGGCCCTTCGTCTCCGCGCGTAATCTGTTTAATCTCTTTGCGCACATTCTGAAGTAGATGTGTAAGTTTCCCACTCTTTAATGCTTTTTCAATCTCCGTGCGCAGACTGATGCAGCTATCTGTTGTGTGGCCTGCGTCTCTATGATAGTCACAGAACAAATTTGGGTCTTGCCCTTTTTTGTTTTTCATTGGTTGCAGCTGTTTGAACTGATAATTCTCAGTGCTGAGAACTTCAGCCGGAGATTTCGTTAAGGGAGTCCACTGGCGTTCCCTATTCTCTTGCTTAATCGCTTTTTGAGTTGTTATCTTGTTTGGTGAATAAGGAGAGTACGAATTCTGACTTGACTCTTTCCAATTTCTCTTATACTTGCGACTACCTCTACGCAGGTCTTGTGGACGATTCTGAGGTAGAGGTGGCCTGCTAGAATTTAAGTTGCGCTGAGTCTGGGCGTAGACCTTGGCTGCCGCCATGAGTTTATCCCAGCTTTTTGGAAGGCCAGTTGTATCGGACAACACTTTAATCATTTCGTCACACCTTACCGCGTACTTGAACTGCGCGCGTATAAGGTCTTCGTGAACATCTCTAATCTCCAACACCTCTTTATTGTAACGCGTTATAAAATCTTCGAGGTTCTCATCATCCCTCCACCAGATGTTCATTACATCTGAGGAATCGCGCACGTATCGCCGTTGCTGACTGAAGTGTGTAAGAAATTTTTCTTTGAAGTCATTCCAAGAGAAAAGTTTACCTGTCGGAAAATTATCAAACCAAAGGCGCGCAGCGTCTATAAGGGTCTGTACAAATAGGTGACACCACATTGGCAATGTCCAGCACCCAAGTAACCCTACACCGGTAAAGAGGTGCATGTGATCATCAGGATCGGTTAAACCGTTAAACTTTCCAACGTTGGATGGTAATTTCGCTCGCTCCAACGGAGCCACTGCTATCTCTCTGGTAAACTTTGATTGTTCAGCTGCTTCGGTTGGGCGATACACCAAATTGTAATCATGCTTAACTTCTGGATTGCATACTGCACGTACTTTTGGCTTATAACTAGCATGATCTGCAGATATTCGATTGAAAATACTTGCACTCTCCCCTTCCTCATAGGTCTTATCGAGCTCATCATGTTGGGTGTCCCGTTTCTATGAAGACCGGGGGCCCAAACGAGAGCGTACAGATGCATGACGCTGAACGTTGTCTTCTTGCCTTCTATTACCAGAACGAACAGGATCATTCCTGGTTTTAGAATACATTTCTATTCCATCTTCAGGCATGTGCGAAGGGGAAAGAGCATGACTTTGAGTATTATAACTCAAAACTCGAGGTGCCGGCGAAGCACGGACCTGAGGAGCGTTAACCGGAGCTTGAAAAACTGGAGTTCCGGTTTGGGCACATAACTGAGCATACATAGCGTTTAGATCCGCTTGAGATTTGATTAACCACGATAATGAAGTCTCTCCAGGTGGTAAAATCGACGTAACATCAACCTGAGGAGCCGCCGGCGTTACAGGAATACTCGTATGATTAGGATCATACTGAGCATTAGCTTCGCCGGAAGAATCCTCAACTATTTGTTCGTCGATATGAGGTCCGATAACAACGCGTCGAATCCCCGATCGAGGACCTTGGAAAGATGATCCATCAGCCATGATGCTGCAGATCTAAGTGAAACAAAACGAAAGATGAGAAAGAATTGAAATCGGTGGGCGCCAATGAAGAAACCCTAGATCAACTAGATGCATAAAACAACAAGATTTAATCTGGTGAGGAAGCAAATGGATCTTTGATCCCTTTATATACTAATCGCAATTAATGCACGATTTGACTGCAGCAACTTTTGCGACAGTCACGTATCCCCAAGTAACTGCAGGGGCGAGTGGGGAACAGTAACCGGCTCACGCACGCGAGTGTCAAGAAAATAACATTAAAAGCCGTAAGGCATGTACTGTTGACAGCCTATCAACAGTACCACCACGTCTCAAGAACGTGCATCTTCACCAACTAACCATCCAGATAAGTGACACGTGTCTAAGTATATTTGAAATTCAAATACTTTTTCAAAATTCACTTACGACACGTCACCAAGATGCATAAAACAACAAAAACCTAGTACTTACCTAGCGCATCACATTTATCTTAAGTCCAGTGCTCCACCGACTTTTTATTCTTACATAGGAGCAACACTGGACGGGGGACTTGAAGGGGTATGGTCCCAAAAACCTTGCGCCAATCAAGAAAACCATACCCATTAATAACTTCTAAGGAAACTGCGCGCAGACTTCTTTGCCAAAATAAGATTTATTAGAACTCTGCGCCAAATATCCAAGAGAGGAAAGGATCATATAACTACCTTGCGTAGGCTCGCGCAAGGTTCAAAGTTAAAAGCCTAAACATTCTCTTTGGATAAATGCTTCATTTAACTACCTTGCGCGGGCTCGCGCAAGGTTCAAAGTTAACCTTGAACAATCTCATTTGATAATACTTCATTTAACTACCTTGCGCGGGCTCGCGCAAGGTTCAAAGTTAACCTTGAAACAATCTCGTTTGATAATGCTTCATGCACAAACCTTGCGCGGATGTTTATATCAAAGCAAGTATCCACCAAACGTTGCGCTAAGCAGCAAGGAGAAGAAAGAAGATCAGTTAACTAACTTGCGCTTCTCGCACAAGGAAACAATTAATCCTGAGAAACTTTCCCTTAGCAAAATCCTTGACTTGGTGCAGAAGCAAAGGGAATCTTTTCTGATGTAACAGAATGTACACTTGGCGAATAACAGATGGGTAACAGCTGTGAAACCTTCTAGAAGCCATTAACACCCAATCGTGCAAGCATCTTTTCGGTTATAAGCAATTGCCACATGGCAGCATCTGGACGACTAAGGAAGATCATGGTGATGGCATGCTCACATTTATAAAATGTAGTGATCTCATGTTGACACGTGGCACCTCCCTAACCGCTGATGAGCTCATGATCCGTGTGCACTAACGGATTGCCAACAAACATTAACGGAATAGCAGAAGATTCCGTTAAAGTTAACAATCTCTCCTGTTGGTGCCAAACACCGGCTATAAATAAGTAACTTGGATTTCAAGGAAAGGTATTCACTCTCAACTACTCTCTCTCTCTTTCAATACTTTACTTCCGACTACCTGTACTTATTCTCACGCCAGAGGGTGGTCACGGAGAGAACCCCCCTTCTCCCTGCGGCGAGCTAACGGTGTTCTGTTTTGCAGGATCAGCCGGAGTATTGTTTTATTCATCATTCATCGTGAAACCAAACAGAGGGTTAACCCTTTTATGCAGAGCCCATTCCATAGATCTACTTAGATTCCGGTCTAGTTGATCTAGGGTTTCTTCAGTCATATCCTCATGCAACGTTTGATACCGATTGGAGTTAGAGGGCTTTTGACCAAAGACACATCTACGCCGATAGTAGACCTTTGTATGTTCTTTAAGCAACTTTGCTCTAGAACACTATCGGTGGATGATATGAAGAAAGCGAAGGATGACATTGTTACCATCTTATGCAAGTTAGAGATGATCTATCCACCCGCATTCTTTGACATTATGGTTCATTTACTTGTGCATTTACCTGATGAGGTGATTGCGGGGGGTCCAGTAGCTTTTAGATGGATGTATCCATTTGAACGGTACATGAAAAAACTTAAGAACTATGTCAAAAACACGGCAAGGTCGGAAGGTTGTATAGCTGAAGGTTATGTGCTTGAAGAAGCTCTAAGATTTTGTTCAATGTACCTTCAAGATGTTCAGACTAAGTTCAATCGCCCAGATAGAAACGAGGATGTCGTTGTTGAAAAAAGAAAGTTATGGGTGTTTGAGTCCAAATGTCGTCCTGTTGGCGCAATAAAGGACAAACATCTATCATTCATCAAAAAAAGTGAGTTGGAATGGTTTGTCCTCGAAAACTGCGCAGAAGTTTGGGAGTACATGAAGTGAGTATTTCTATCTTTTAACTTTTCATAATTTGTTAATTAGTATTTTTCATTCCCTGCTTATGTTTGTGATCAATGTAGTGAATTCAAACATACACATCCCCAAGATGATCTTAAAACCACATTTCCGGGATGGTTTCTTCATAAGGTATAATACATATATACATGTATAGCATGCATTACTCTACATTTGCTAGGTAATACATATATAACAAACATTATTACTCTCTATTTGTTAGGTCCATTCGATGAAAACACAAAATTCTCCAGAATTCCACCCAGAGTTGTATGCTCTTTCAATTTGTGCGAAAATGAATGCTTATACTTCCGCTGCTTGCGTTGTCAACAGTGTTAGGTTTAAAACACTTGAACGTGATGCAAACTACGCAACGCAAAACTCTGGGGTGGAAGTGGTTGGAGAGAACGGTATCAAATTTTATAGCCAATTAGAAGAAATTATTGAGTTGCGTTATACAAATGATTATTCAACTGTCCTTTTTCGGTGCAAGTGGTTTGATACTCGAAGGGGTGTAAACCATGACAATAATATCACCAGTATAAGCACTGAACATGAATGGGACAAAGACGATCAACTAATATTTGCTTCGCAAGCCAAACAGGTGTTCTTCATCCAAGAACCGTCTCGAAACCAAAGAAATAAACATAGGTGGGTAGTTGAAAACGTTAATCATCGAAAAATTTGGGATCGGCCATTAATTGATGACCATGCCAAGAAGGTTCAAAATGCTAACAAAGGCTTAGAAGATACTAACGTTGTCGACAACAACTCTTCATCTGACTGTCCACTTATCATTGACTTGACCCAATACTTTTAAATTGGATCTTCTTCTCATGTTACTGCGGGTGAGCCTGCAATTGAAGTTGATCCCCCAACGGCTACCGTCGATGAAGTGTTTGAAGTCGAGACTGATTGTGATGAGTACGATCCCAATTATGTGGAGTCTGATTAAAAGAAAAGTTATTATAATTTATATTAATTTGTATTTGATAAACACTTGTTGAAATATTTATCTGAATATGAGTTACACTTGTTGTACTTTTCATTAATTTCTATTAGATACACATGTTGTAACATTTGCAACTTTTTAGGAATCATGATTTCGGTACTGTTGATATTTGCTTATTTGATGGCTGATTTGGCCCCATGGGGACATGGGGGAGACGGCGCCGGTGATCCACCGCCTCCAAATCATTTTTAGAGGCACGCACGAGCTTGATGGTAAGTCTTTTAATATATTATTTTTTAGTTCTTATATTTTATATATTATAAATGTTGTTTCTAATTATTTATGTTTTAATTATTTTTTTTAGTTGTTATGTTTCATATATTATAAATGTTGTTACTAATTATTTATGTTTTAATTGCAGCTGATCCCCCAAAGAGGGTTAGGGGGAAAGCCAAAAACCAAAAACTTCGTCGTATGGTTAATACGGGGGGCCCGTATCCCTAACATTTGAAAGGGATGTCACGTTTACCCCCGTTGGTGAAGGAAGAGATATGTTTTCAAGAGAGGCCGGTTCATTTATCTGGCATTCATCCCGTTCGATAAAGTTGGATGGGATAATGTGGCACAACCGTACAAAGAAGCGCTCATGAACCACTTGAGGGTAAATAAGTTATATGCATATAATTTGCCGCCGTTTAAAGGCCGTTTGCAGCCGTTTCACGGGTCATTAGACTTAATTATAATAATATTTTAACTTTTTTATTGAATCTGTAGAAAATTTTTAACTTTGACAAAGTTGAACAGGATCTACAAGCAAATAACTTAAAGGGTGGAATCAAGAGTTTGCTTATGAAGCAGTACTCTGACCGCAAACACGATGCAAAAAAATTATTTATGCAACACGGAGGGTACCAGGAAGTTGAACGCGCAAGGGCATACCATCCCGTTGATATGCCCTATGAAACTGGTTGAAAGTCGTCGACGGATTTTTAGACGAAAATATATCAAACGATGCGAGGACAACAAGGAGGGTGTTCACGCGAAACAACGATTCCCATTCCGCGGGGGGGGGGGTCATACGGTAACACAGCCTACAAAAATGTAATGTTTTATATATGTGTTTGTGTAAGCTTTTGTTTATTTAATGTCTAATCTAAGTTTAATGTTCAACAGCATATAGATTGGGTACCTACGTATGCAAAAACCCACCAGGATAAGGAGGGGCATTGGGTTGACCCGGTTGCCGAACAGAACTTCGTAAGTATTTCTTTTAAGTATATTTTTCTATAACAAACAAATATATATATAAATATATTTAATCATCTTCGTGATATACAGCGGAACTTACAACAGGCCACAAACTTGTGGCATGGTGACGGTCCTCCACTTTCCCCATTTCAGGAAGCCTTGGGAGAGCGGAGAGGATGGTACCGGGGGATGGGGCATAAACCTTCGTCAAATACGCCCCCGAACTTGTCGGCTTCCCAATCTGAGACTCAAGAACCCTTTTCTGAGGTAAACTACACAATTTATAAAATGATAAACGAACGCGTGTTTCCTTGTTAAATATATGTTGGCAACGTACGCTAATATGCTAATATACGTTTTGATATTTATTATTGTAGGGATTTGTTGACGACTTGTTCCAAAGCCCGGCTTTCCTAAATCGACTTGACACCTACTTAAGTTCAAAAGGAAAAGAACCGGCAAACGACGACGATTGTTATAACCCTTATTTCGATAACGAAGAAGAGGATGATGAATATTAGGATGATTTCGAAGTATGGGTTGTTATTTTTAACGTTTTTACGCATGTAGGATGATAATGTAGGACTTAACTATTGTTTGAAACTTTATTATGTTTTGTATATGTTTTTGGTGTTTGGTATATTTGAATGTAGCTGTATTCAGGTTGCATTTTGAATCAGGTTGCTTTTTTTCGGCCCGAAACAGGTTCGGTAGCTGTATATAGCTGTTGTATTAAAAAAATTGACTTTTAGCGGCGACAGCTGTCGCCGCTATTGATCGTCCGCCAATGCCAGCCACTAAAGACAAAAACGGGCAATAGCGACAACAGGTATCAATAGCGGCGACAGGTGGACCAATAGCGTCCCAGCAATAAAGCGCGACGCATTAGCGGCGACACGTCGCCGTAAAAGCCAATACCGGCAACTTTTTTACCCAATACCGGCGACTTGCCGTCGCCGCTAATAGTGGTACATTCTTGTAGTGCTTTTAATATTTTGTATTTATGTGGGCTATTGAGTTTTAATTACAATGGGTTTTTAACCATATTATTAGGCTTTTGATCATAAATTTGCGGTTGAGTTTTCAATAAAATCCCATTTTTTTAAGGGTAGCCCAAAATAATCTCAGTGGTAACGTAAATTTATTCAGGATAACAAAATAAAAAATTGTACTTCGCCGTAAAAGTTGAGGGGTAGCGGGTGTTACCCCTCCCATTGCTCTATATCCGCCCTTGCGTGTGTAATTCATATCTTCTCTAAAAATCGTTTTAATAAATATATTTTTTTATGCGAGTTAATATTATAGAATGAAAACATTGCTTACTTTAAAATCATACCTTACTATACACACCTATTTTAAATTATTTTCAAATATTTTTGTTAAATCACATCTGTTAAACTTTCTCACAAAATCATCCGTTACTTCAGTTAAATCTTTAATTTATAATTTATAATGATAATAGTATTTTGAATTAAACCCTACAAAAATGGTTTTTTTAAATGTTTTTATATTAGATTTATAAATGATACAACGATAGTGGTATATTTTCATATTTTTTATGTATTTAGATGAAAATTATTTTATTACTTTAATGGCTAACAATGTAAATTTTTTAAAAGTCATCCAAATAATAAAAGATAATATGTAATTTTATAATTATATAAATTAGATAAAAAAGTTTAGGTTACGACGCAGAGAATAATATATATATTTTTTAAACGACAAATTTAATCACTGACACTAAAAGAATAAATAATATATATTTAATAGAATATAAGATGATCGCAACTTATGATATAAAAATACAAGTAACATGTTTGTTTAGCATTCAATTTGAATAGTAAACAAGAGCATTCAATTCGAAGTCAAAACCACCGTCTAATTTATGGCCTTGGGTTAGATGTCATTTCCAAATCCATGCCATTTGTATGGTTCACCTATAACTATTTTTAAATTATAATACAGCTCAAATAAAATTTTTGTTTATTGTACACGTACGGTTATAATACCTTAAAAGCTTATATCATTTTAAAGTTATGTATCAAATATATAAATTCACATACCGATATTTTTAATAGACACTCTATGATACAAGGTCACTAAATATAAAATATTATGAGTATTTAAATATTATATTTAAATGATAGTAGATGATTAAATATGTAATAGATCTTGAAACTTGACACTATTACATAAATGAGCATCACTGATGGTTGCAATCCATTGATAATTTCTAGCGGAATTCAGTAAAAGGAAAAAAATATGAAAAGACCAAGTAAAAGAAACCGTCAGTGATCTGAAATCATTTACTAACGGTTACCAGGACCGTACTCAAGCTAGGTAATCTAGCAATTATCGATGGGCCGGAAACTCAGTTTCATGACGTGTTCATGTTAACACATTTATAAAATTGATCTTAGTCGACTCGGAGTCTGTTTTTCAAGTGTCATTGCGGATAAATGCCGGCATGTAATAGATGATATTAAGGTGGATTTGAAGACTTTAAAATGAAGTTTTAAGTTAAAGTATAATTATGTGAAGCTAAGGGCTTATGATTTTTTTTTCTGAGAAAATACATATCTAATAATTGTAAAAGGTGAAACTAAGGGCTTGTGATGAATTTTTATCATATATAAAGGAGTTAACTACTATTTTCGTCTCTATTGTTTGTTCACTTTCAGTTCAATTTTTAAAAATCCACCAGCTTCTTCCCTGACATACTAGAAACATGTCATTTCAGTCTAAAAATTAAAACCCAGTTAAGTTAGACAGATTTAATGAAGGGTATTATTGTCAATTCATATATCTTTTTTTCACCTTATTTTATGTCTAACAAATGAAAAGACAATAATACCTTTCATTAAACCTGTTTGACTTTACCGGGTTTTAATATTTGGACTGAAGTGACACGTTTCCAGTATGTCCGAGAGAAAACTGATGCATTTTTGAAAATTGACTTAAATAGCAAAAGTGAACAAACCACAGGGATGAAAATGCAGTTAACTCAATAAAAAGATAAAATAGTATAAGATAAGCAAAATTGTAAAATAATTATTACTGTCAAGAGTAGAAATAATTAATATTGCTACTGCTAATCTAATACTATTACCATTTTAATTTATTTTTTTTTCTTTAAGATATACTATTACCACTACTAATAACAGTAATAATAATATCACTAAAAAGGTAGAACAAAAATATACTTACTCATTAAGATCTTTATTTCTCATTTGTGACATATAATTGACTTATAGGTAAAGGAACATAACATCACCATTTCATACCTATAAGTTAACTATATGATTTAAAAGATAATAAAATAAATTTACTGATAGACTTATTGATTATTTTCTAAAGGGTGCATCACTAGACTTGTTATTAAGTTATTGAGCCAATTCTTCCACCAAGAACCCAAAAATGGCCCACTCTATATCCATCACGATATCGTCAATCGTCTCTTTGTCGCATCTCTTCCACCCTTCATTTCTGAAGTCCGTTTCTACCATCATATCGATTGTATTCAGTTCAACCACTTTCCACGAGTGCATCTGCTTGCATACCCTTTGCACAATCACGTTGTGTTCTTCATTCTTGTTTTCCTCTTCAATGAGGTCAAACACGAGTTTTTTCATGTACCAAGGGATTTTACCAACCCCGAGATGGTTTACTATCTTCTTAAAAAGCTTTTCACTCGTCACCTCTTCTCCATTTACTAAAACATCCTTGTCTTCACTGCAACATTGTTCTAGCATGTGATTTTCAAGTTTGATCGGATCTAACCCCGCAAGCCTCTCGAACCTTTGAAGCTTTTGTAATAGTTGATGTTTTGCTCCTATAATTTGCACATGAATTTTTTTAGATACGACAGAAATAAAAATGATCAAAAGAAAACAAAGAGAAATACATCTCATTTGTAACAATAATTTAATGGATTTTTTTTCATTAAAAATAAAAAAGATAAAGATATCTTGATTAGGACTTTAATTAAAAATAAAACTACAAATATAAGTTTTTAGATACAACAGAAATAAAAATGATCAAAAGAAAACAAAGAGAAATACATCTCATTTGTAACAATAATTTAATGGGTTTTTTTTCATTAGAAATAAAAAAGATAAAGATATCTTGATTAGGACTTTAATTAAAAATAAAACTACAAATATAAGTTTTTTTTTGCCGTATATAAATTCTATGGTCCCACCAATAATTTGAGTATCCACTTGTTACAAATCAATAATAGAACTTTATTAAGACTTTAATTAAACTTTTTTTTCTAAGTAATTAGAGTGACCGACAGTCCATCAATGAAGAGATGATTAATTAATAGCCGTGACCCTATTGTGTTTGTAATCTTGTATGCTTATTTTTATTTTTATCTTGCATGCAATGTAAGATTAATGTGCATTGCAGTATGTAATATTAAACAATATATTACACATTTATAATTAACTAGTAATTTGTCCGTGAGTTACGGCACAGAAACTTAGCAAAATCAAATGGATAATTTAAAGTAAAACGTAAACCGATTCGAGTACATAATGCTCATGTTCAGGATCATCATGAATAGTAAATACTAAACGGATGGGTTATCGCTTGCTTTTTTCAGGATCATTGTAAATACTAAAGAGATGGGTTATCACTTGCTTTCTACATATTTATAATTAATGTGAGACAAAGTATGACATAAAGTTAGACAACAAGCAAAATACATACAAATTTTATTGCAAGACGTACAAGTAATTAAACTAAAACCAAATCTAGAGGCAAACAAGCAATGCATGACAACAAGCACAATACATACATAAAAACACCTATAATCATGAAAACGATTCCTTAACTATAGATGTGACATTAATAACACAAATTCTTTTAATAGACGAAATAGGACTTAATCTTTCTATAAATTGTTGTACTCTTAACACGTAGTATCATGTCGCTTTGTGTTTTTATACGTACTTTAGTGGTACTAATATCAAGATTAGCTTTTCATACATCTATCTCTTTTTCATTAATGGGAAATGTATTATGCGTAGGTACTAATATCAAGATTGCTTTTCATACATCTATCTCTTTATTATCATTAATGGGAAATGTATTTATGCGTATGCAATAATTAAAAAAGCGTCACTTACTTTGTACACTCTGATAACTGCATTCGATATCATAGTCATCCTCTGTGACCCCGCCATCACGATCTTTCTCCTCTTCATCATCAAACAAAGTGTCAAGGACCGAAACTGGACTACATTGTTCTTTTTCTTCTTCGTTCTTTTTTCCATTAGTTTCTTGAGAACACTCTACTTCGTAACTTTCTTTGTCCTATAAATTAAAAATTTTAACATTTTGATAGGAAAATGTTAATATATATTAATATATATATATTTATATATGTTTTAAAACACAAGTGTTTGACATATGTTTTTTTTTCTCATGATTTAATCATAAGGTTATAATTGTGGGAATGTTGGAAAGTTGACTTTTGACTTTTCTGAGTATAGACACCCATACTAGTACATGTGTGGTTGATGGTTATTGGATTGTTTGGTGTATATTAACTATTTAAGTAGAAACAAGGATACAAGATGTAAATAAGACAAATTCTGGTTTGTCCACCTGTGGTATATTCAATTCATATTTATAGCTAAAATAGTACCCCATTTAATAAAATAAACAATAAAATAATTAAAGTTTTATATAATACTATAACTTGGTTTTGGACTAGAATCTTAAATATATTAAAAACAATTTTAAAAGACATAAACACCCCCCAACAAAACCCTTTGTCTCCACAAGCTTGGGTTTTCTTTTTCTGTCATTTCACTTGCAATTCGGAGGAGAGTTTCTAAAAACTTCTACCAAAATCCTCAACTGAGTTACAAGTTAACTCGGATTGGCATAAATTAAAGTTTTATGATAACTCACTCTCTCTACAAGAGCAACTCGGATTGGCATAAATTAAAGTTCTATGATAACTCACTCTCTCTACAAGTGCGGACCTAGGTAGAGCCTTGGGTGGGTGGGCGGACGAACCCTATGAAAAGAAAAGTTTAGTGTATTTTATAAGACAAGATCTTACTCATACCCCTTGAAAATTTGGTTAAACCTTCGTTCGCACCCTTAAAAATATTTTTTAGGTCCTCTGCTATATCTCTGGTCTATGATTTTTACTTAATGCATCATTCTACCTTGCTAAATCAGTAACATCGTCTATCTATTTTCTTTTTTCAAAAGGTACGATTAACGGACCTTTTTGATAAAAAAAATGTAGAGAGATATATGACTAATTTTACGTTTAACACAACCGAAATTAAATAATTTTAGGGTGAATGGAGAGTAATAATTGGGTGTAAAATCAAATATAATTGGCCGGGTCTTAACATACAAATTACTTTTAAATGAGATTTTTTTTTAAATTTGTTTTTCCTACTACTTAAGAATAAGTTTCATTGCAAAATGTAAAAAAAAAGTGATTTTGCACCACTAGACTAATTATTATAGAGTAATTATAATTACCTATAATAAGAATTACCCTATAATAATTACTTACTGCTGTAAAATCACGACTTTTTTTTTTATTCAAATACTAAAATACGTGTTTAATAAGTAGAGAAAAAAATTTTAAAAAAAAATCTTCATTCACTTCCTTTGTTATCGCTACTTTGTATGTTAAAACATGTTTATAGAATAACTTAACCCTAATAATTAGTTAATAATAATAATTTATTAAACACAAGATGGGTACAAACTACAAAACCTGTTTGAACCGGCAGCTCGGAGAAGCCGCCGGCGACGAGAACTCTGCTTCCCAGCGAGTCGGCGACGGGCTTCGATGAAGCGAAAACCGAAAGGGCTAGAAGGATTCGAACAAAAACACTCAATAACATCTTCAAACTCATGAACCGATCGTGAACTACATGAAGTCTCCAACTCCGATGATTTCTCCCACCACTCACCACCACTACTAACCATGCTACCATTACACGATCGAGACAATCTTTTCTCATCAAATTTACCCTTCACATTATTATTATAATTATTATTTTTCCGGTTCACATTAACCGGTCCAACGCCACGGTTTTTTACTTTTGTACTCCGGTCTTTCAACCGCCGGAGAAACGATCCAAACAACCCCAACCCGATTTGTTTCGAATCAGGTTTGGGTTTCTGGACACGCCCGGCTGCTTCCACCAGCATGGCGGCGGTCTTCGCCGAAATATGAAACATTCCGGCGGCGGCAGCATTGTTACATGGGCTCTTGTTATTCAACTCCCTCGCCGCAAAGCTCGCCGGAAAATCAAGAAATGGTGATTCTTTATACTCCGGGGAGTCTTGGAGGGAGAAAAGACAGACGTGGTTGATGCAGAAGTTGGGTTTGATGATGGGTTTGTGTTTTTTTATGTTTAGAGATGATTTTCCGGCGACGGTGGTGGTGGGTTTGAGCTGTGAACGGCGGTCGGCGATGAAGTTTTTGAGGTGGAATGGTTCTTGGTCTTCTTTGAGTAACTCGTGTAGGTGTTTTTGACTCATGATTGGATAATGTTTTGAGAGGGGGGGGGGGGGTGGTGTTATGATTGGGAAGAGATGAACATGAGTAAGAGGTATTGGAGATTGATGATGAGTTTGAAAAGGGTTGAGTTTGAGTTAGTTGAAGAGGTTTCAACACCAAAAGGGGAAGATTGAAAATTGTTAAATGGTTTGGTTTTGAGTGTGGGGAAGTAGTGAGGAGGTTTCTGGTTTTTAAGTATCCAAGGACCAACAAGGATGTCCCCACTACCAAAGGGTTGGGTGAAAAGATAATTTTATGATGTTTTTTTAGGGATTTACTTTTATTTACACAATGGATGTGTTTTTACAACATTTTTCGAATGAGATAGATGTCACCTCACCAGAAGTTAGTAACCATTCTTCGATTCATCATCTAATAATATTGTGTCACGTTAATATCTGATACAATATTAAAGAAATACAACTTTGAAAGTTGTGTACATCACCATCCCATACATCCATCTAACAGGGTTCACGAACGCTAAATTATAACCATCAGCGAACCCATGCTGTTGTGGTGTCGTTCCCTTGTTGCCTTGAACCCACGACCGCATCTAGTGGGTGCCTTCACCACCCTTATACGGTTTTTATGTTTTTGTGTATGTAAAGTTAGTTATGTATCAAACATTAACCACACTATTAAGTCATAGACTTGAACCAACAAAGGATTATGGGTTTTATACTCATTTTAAGTTCATCTTATAACTAAACTCATTGTGTATTGTAGGATAATATATATTGAAAGAAAGTGTAAAATTCAAGAGTAATTATCGTGCGAAGCGTACGCGAGTGGGAAGTTGCGTCATGTGTCAATCTTTAACGTGCGTGATTAGGGTAAGTAGGTATTTGTTCATACGTGATTAGGGTTTGAGTTTTATAATATACGTAATTTACTCGTGTATATGTGTGTGTGTTATATATATATATATTAATTTACAACAGAAGTAAATGCTATAAAAGGTGATGTCATGCTTATGTCATCAGTTTTTACAGCTGCTGCAAGGTGCCGAAAACACCACTTCAATTTTTTTACAGCCGGCTTTGAAACATTTTAAACTAGAGGTGTAAAAAATGGGGTCAAAACTCGCATAGAAAGGTCGAGTTCTCTAAATTCTCAAAACTCGTAAGGGTTTTCTCTTTCCCTCTCATATATATGTGTGTGTGTGTATATATATATTAATTTACAACAGTTGTAAATGCTATAAAAGGTGATGTCATGCTTATGTCATCAGTTTTTACAGCTGCTGCAAGGTGTCGAAAACACCACTTCAATTTTTTTACAGCCGGCTTTGAAACATTTTAAACTAGAGGTGTAAAAATTGGGGTCAAAACTCGCATAGAAAGGTCGAGTTCTCTAAATTCTCAAAACTCGTAAGGGTTTTCTTTAATCATGACACCAAATAATTATACACTTAAATCTATATATACTTTTTGTCAGCGGTAGGACTCCAACTCACTAGCCTCATAAGAAATAACACATTTTCATCACACATTAGTAATTCTAGGCTACAAGTAATTTGGTAATAAAATTTATCTAATCAATTAATATCATTGTATATTTTTTTTCATTGAATATGGTTTTCTTGTATATACATTTTACTAAAATGTAATTACCTTTTGAAAATTATTATCATGTGTTTAATTTGGAGACATATATTATTTTATTAATTATCACCTTTTTATAATGTTATTACCATTTAAAATTGATAAAGAAAATCTTTTATAGGCATAAAAAAAGAAAATTAAATATGAACCAGCTAAGTTAACAAAGTGAATATAGATATTTAGCCATTACTAATATATACGTACACAAAACGAGCTAACAAACAGGTGACAAATAGTCAGTCAGTTGAGACTGGGATTGATAGGGCTTAATAGATATAAAAACTCTCGGTAAAGTAAAATAGTTCCACATAGTAGATCATCAGATTGAAACACGTGTAAAACCTCGGATAAATTTAGCCAGCGGCGAGAATCTAACCCCTGCTTTTTTACCGCTAACTGAATTTAGTCCCTAATTCTTTTTCATTCGACCGTTGAATTTAGCTCATGCTTTACAAATGACCTTTTATTAGTTTTTTAGCCCTGTTGTACTTTTTATGAATTTTTGTCTTGACTAAGTTTCTCCGGTCTTAGTTGACGAATCATATTTGACATCTCCTAATTGGCTTTTTGAATTTGTCTATTTTGGTAACGGCTAATTTTACACGTCCATTTCACTGATTTTATGATCAACATGTCTTTTATATGATCTTTTCTCCATAGAAAATTGTTTATATAAAATATGTTTAAAGATTATGGTGAAAACTATAAATAGATTATATTATATTAGTAACATGTAGAAAGAAATAGAATGCCTACTATAAACATGTCTATACATATAATAAGGTAAATCAATATCTGACACGTGTCATTTATTAAAGACATCTATTTTAGGTTTTCCGCCTCTCTTTCCTAAATATTATCCTCAAATTTATATTATTAACTTAATAATAATAATTAATAAGATAAAAAGCCTAAATTAATTTTTTTCCTTTCAAAAAAAAAATTATTAACTTAACAATTAATAAGATTAAACGATATGACATACTTTATTTATTTAAGATTTAGATTTTTACATTTATAAATTATATATTTAATAGTAAAGATAAGTTGATAATTTCAAATTAGAAAAATCAGTTTATAAACGTAACAAAGTTTGGACAATTAATACATGTATTGTTTTACGAGATAAGTTGATAATTTCAAATTAGAAAAATCAGTTTATAAACGTAACAAAGTTTGGACAATATACATGTATTGTTTTACGATCTAATCATAATTCATAATCATAATAAATAAATAGATAATCTACTATTAATATATTTAAATTATTGTAACAAAAAAAATTCCGATAAAGATGATACATCAATAATAATAATCTTTTATTTTTATTATTAAAAAAATATTATATCAATTTTATTACATAATTTATAAATCAAATTGTATATAACTTTCTATATTATCTGATAAGTTTGATTTATTCAAGTCGTGTAATACACATTTTTTTAAAGATATAACGTTTTCATTATTTAATATATAAATTTACATTTATTCAAACGGTGTAATACACGTTGGTTTTTAAAGATATAACTTTTTTTGTTATTTAGTATATAAAACACGGGGTTCTTAAACACACATTTTTTTATTATTTAATATATAAAATTACATTTATTCAACTCATGTGATAAATAAAGTTTTTAAAATATATTATTTATTATTTAGTATGTAAAATTATATTTATTAAACTCGTGTAATACACGAGGTTCTAACCTAGTAAATATATAAACTGGAGACCCTATTTGACACGGCCCCTATAAAATAGATTGGTTTTATTTTTTTTATATGGTAACGATTACAATTAAATAGTCCTCGCTTTTTATTGTATAACAACTGAAACGATTACAATTAAATATAGTTTTCGCTTTTCATTCGCCAACTGAATTTAACTTGTACTTTACACGTGTTTTTCATTGGTTTTTTTGGACTCCATTGTATTTTCATGGCTATTTTTGTACGAGTAAATTCTAGCATCTTATCCGGGGATTCTATTTGGCATCTCGTAATTGACTTTTTTTTTAGTTTATCTATTTTGATAACAGCTAAATATACATGTTTATTTAATTAATTTTCTTGGTCAATATGTCTATTTTGGTGATTTTACCCGTATAAAACTATTTATATAGCATTTGTTTTAAGATTTTGATGAAAAATATTAAAAAAAAGTACTTTTTCTATTAATAACTAGTGGAAAGAAATAGAAAGGCTACCATAAACATAAATATATAAACCAGAGACCCTATTTGACATGGCCCGTATAAAATAGGTTGGTCCTTATTTTGTTTTGAAGGGAATAACGATTGAAACAATTACATTTGAGCAAACTAGGCTATAACATCACCAATCATGGATTGTGGTACACATTGACTTTTGGTGTGTGTCAAATGAATACACGAGGCGTGTATTTGTACTCGAATGATCTATTTCTTAAATAAATACACAATCTTCGTCATTGATACAAAGATCTTTAATACTTCAATTAGTGAAGCAACTCCTTGTCATTGTTGTATTGTTTGAGAATCGTGTGGTACAAATGTAACGGACTTATATAAATTAGTGATATTACATTGTGTTCCGAAAAATGAACGACAACATTTCTCGAAAAAGAAATTTTGTTTTAGCGAACATGGGCATATGCTATCCCGGATGTTTGAAGCTGCATTCATATTCGCAGGTCGCAAGAGTGCATATTGGTGTAAACCTTGGAACCACTTTCCCTGCACCATTAATAGTGTTATCTCTCTCAATTTGTTGGGTTCAAACATTCCCATTATGAACTCCCAAGGATCATAATTTCAAGTCAATGACCTTATATCGCGTTACACTTAACATGTGAAGAATCACTCGTCTAAAAATACGATACGAAGGATATACCGCGTTACACTTAAACTAACAGATGAAGAATCACTCGTCTAAACTAGAATGAAGAATCATTCGTCTAAAAAATATAATATGAAGGACAAAATGCAAACCAAAATGTAACGAACTTAAAATAATCATTTTGAGTAATTAACTTTTTCACTCAACTATTTTTATTTTAGTATTTTAAGCTCGATCTAAACAAATTACTAAATCTATCATAGATGCATAAACATATATTTTCGACGAACATCCGTCAAGAAACTTAGAAAAATATTCAAAGTTGGTTTTGTTTAAATAGAAAACACTCAGATTTTTACCAAAAAATGTAGCACTCTTGACTTTCCTTATGGTTTTTTTTACGTATTTTGTCCCCAAAATACGAGTAAACATTAGTATTCATAAATATCATACGTGAATAAGTTGTCCATAGGACACATTATTTCGAGCATTATATCGAGATATTTGAATTAGAACCCTTTGTTTTAGTCAATTGGTCCAAACCAATGTTTTAAAAACCGGTTTTTAAATCGTACCGGGTTTAGCTTAGAAATGGTTCAACCGGTTATACCGGGTTGTACCGGATAGTTAAACTGGGTTGGCTAATTAACCATATAAATCTATAAAATACAATTTCATCAAAAAATAATGCAAAACTATATCATTCCATAATAAAAAAATATCCCAAAAGTTAATCCTTAATCAAAAAAATAATCCAAAAATTCACTTTTGGTCCCTTTTTGGCGCTAGATTTTACTAAGAAGGTAAAACGTCACCTTTTTGGGTGCATAAAAGATTAAAAGTCCAAATTTAAACCTTTGACCCGGTACCGGTATAACCCAATTTACCGGCGGTACAACTTCTTTGTCGTTCCCTCAGTTTACCGGTATGATTCGTGTCGGCTAAGCTTCTGGCATCCGGTTTAACCGGCCGGTATAAACCGGTTTTTAAAACATTGGTCCAAACCTAATATTTAAATAGAAAATCAAGAAAATAACAATTTTTCATACGTATGGCATACCTTGATCGACACATTAGAACACATTTTAAACATATAACATGAGATATCTGAATCACTCGTCGCTCTACTTTTGATTTAATATAATCATTTACATCCTAAAATAGTACAAAACATCTGTAGAATAAATGTTACTGAATTCATTTCATGTATCATATTTAGGACTCATATATTCTAAAAAAAGTATATTATCATGCACATATATCATGTTATGTGACTCATAGTTAGTGGCGGACTCAGGATTTTTTTTCAATGGGGTCCATTTTTTTCAGTGTTCAAAATTTTTATAACAATACGTTAAAATTTTCGGGTCGGTCCTCATCCGGGTCGGGTCATAGCAAGGTTTGAACTACATTTAAAAAAAATCAAGAAAAATGGGCTATAGAAGGATTGAACCCATGACCTCTTGTTGGGAAAGAGGAGGATTTACCACTACACGAGCTTTCCTTTTCTTTCTATGGTGTCCACCTAATTGTATTTATTGGGTCCTTAGACAATTTAATATACCGAATCTTCTAATTTTTTTAAAAACATTGGGGTCCCTGGACCCCAACCCATTAGACATGGGTCCACCCCTGCTCATAGTCATGCACATACAAATTATTAGAAGATTCATGGAAAAGTATAAGGAGAAGAAACAAGATTTGTATATGGTACGGTGTTCATTGACCTTCAGAAGGCTTACGATAGTGTGCCACGTAGATTGATCTGAAAGAGTTTAGAGAGTAGAGGTGTTTTTGGGAGGTATATAGACATACTTAGGGATATGTGTGTTAGGACTAAAACTAGTGTGCGTGCGCCCGTGGGAGACACTGATTTCTTTCCTGTGGAGATTGGACTCCACCAAGGGTCAGCATTAAGCCCCTTTCTTTCTGCAGTCGTATTGGATGAGTTGTCAAAGTCAATTCAGGAGATCGGCCGTTCCTTGGTGCATGCTTTTTGCAAATGATATCGTGTTAGTGGCAGAGACAAAGCAAAGCCTAAATACGAATTTACAGGAATGGCAAGAAGCTTTAGAGGGCAAAGGTTTACTTCTCTTAGATCTAAGACTGAGTACATGCACTGCGACTTTAGTTGGGTAGGAGATGAAGAAGATACCTGTATCACCATAGAGGGTCAAGAACTTCCGCAGACAACTAAGTTCAAGTATTTAGGATCGTTTGTACAAGGGATAGGGAATTAGATAGTGAAGTAGCCCACCGCATTCAAGTTGGTTGATGTAGGTAGAGAGTAGCCAAGGGAGTATTGTGCGACAAAAGGTTCCTAACTAAATTAAAAGGAAAATTTTGTGGGCTATCAAGAAGACACATGCACGTAAGATGGATGTTGAGGTGGATGTGTGGGAACACAAGGTTCGTCCGAATTCGAAATGAGGTTTTTAGAGAAAGCTTAGGAGTCGCTAGTATTTTGGATGAGATAAAGGAGGGGAGGTTGAGATGGTTTGGAATGTGAAAAGGAGGCAAACACAACACCCGTTAGAGTAGTGGAAACCCTCACTGTGTCACACCCCAACCGATGACGGAAACATCGGTGTTAGTGGCACTAGGCGACCAGATTGATTTCACAAGATGTTCCATAACAATCATTTAACATATCACAACCTGCTTAATATCCCATACTATTAAACGTAACATTTAAACAATTATTACAAAACGGAGATTTCTCATAAAATTCAACCGGGTTCGATTTCCCCTAGATTTCATACATAGGTTCAAAACCTGAAATACATCAACAAACAAACTAACTAAACAAACTAAACTACGCTAAGCATGCAACATCCAAGCATCCATAGCTAAAATCCTCAACCTGTTACATACGTTAAAATACAAGTCAATACAATAAAGTAAAGGTGAGCATACAGGTTTAAGTACTACTAGCATAATCGAGAAAGCGTTCGTGAAATAACCTAACTACATATCATGATACACCGAAACATTTCACACAGATTAACATAGGCTTATTTCTCATGCTAACTACCGTGAGAAGGCTTGCGCGTCCATCCTAACTAGACCGCGTCGGGTGTAAGCCACACTATAGTACCATACTAGCTAAGGAGGCAAGTTAACGAAAATAAGTCCTAGTCACATGTTTCTAGTATCACGTATTGAATATACAACCAGATTATTCGCGTGTGATAAACAGTTTGATTTGTGAAGTGATTTTATTATAGGAACGTATGTAACACCGAAAAAGTGTGTTAAAGCGAAAATGGGTCAAGTATACTCACTGTGGGTGCGTTTTAGTTAGCTTAGAGATTCTGAGGAGAGTCGAGAAGAGCGCCGGGTCAGCCTGCATACGCGAACGGAAGTGCATCAGTCTCCGAAAAGCTGAAACGGTTAAGTCTTGGTTGGGCAGTAGCCAAGTTCGGCGAACTTGTATGAACTTAGTGAGTTTATAACCAAGTTCGGCCGAACTTGATGAGTTTCCTAAGAAACTTGTCAAGTTCGGGCGAACTTGTAGCAAAACCTTACTGACAAGGCAAGTTCGGTCGAACTTGTATGGTTTCCTAAGAAACCAGGCAAGTCCGGGCGAACTTGCAAGGATTTTGGTGAAGAAACACTCAAGTTCGGTCGAACTTGACCCAAATGGGTACAAGTTCGGTCGAACTTGACCTGGTGAGCTGGTGATTCTCGAGCGAACTTGATATTTTCGGGTCCAAAATCTTGCGTTTTCGCGTCGTTTGCTGAGGAAAATCGAGTGTTCATCCCTCCAACCCTGTGCTACTGAGCAAACTTAGGTCGGAGAGGTCTTTTAGATCTGTTTCAGTTGTTTTACAAAAGCGTGGGCTAATCCGGGCAAACTCGGGGTTCGTTCGGATTAGTCCGGCTTGTGTAAACCAACGTAAACGTCCTTGTGCTTCCAGATCTGGGATCTTGAATGATAGATGCTTCGTTTCATACCAGAAAATGAACAAAACATCATCAAAAGTCCGTATCTTGTGTAGAAATTAATGGTTTTCAAAGGTTTTTATCAGATTATCACTACAAGCCGAGATCTTGCAGATCTCGTGTTTGGGAAGTCCCTACTATCGCCAAACGAACTCGTATTGTGTAGATCTAAGCTTAAAACAGAAGTTTTTGAAGAAAAGATGAAGATTTTATAAAAGAATGAGTTTTGATGAAAACGAAGGCTACGCCTTGTGCCAAAATTGTTGTAAATGTTTGTAAATCGTTGATAAACGTTGTTGCAGTGAAATCGGGTTGATTCTTACTTAGAACACGGAGGTTTCGGGTTGAGAGGGCTCTGAGCGAACTTGGTCAGCAAGGGGAGCATGAATGAGGAGCATGGGTATTTATAGGTGAGAAAGAATCTCAAGAGCTGGCAACAAGTTCGGCCGAACTTGTGCAAAAATGTACAAGTTCGCGCGAACTTGGGGAGTTTTCAAGAGGGAAGAGGGTAAGTTCGGCCGAACTTCCTTATGTATATGCAAGTTCGCGCGAACTTGATAGAAACAAGGGATTTCTGGTTATCAGGCAAGTTTGAACGAACTTGTGGTAGGTAAGTTCGGCCAAACTTGGCCTGGTGACCAAGTTTCATTTATCGATTTTGCGTTAAGAGTTCGTTTGGTTATCGGTTCGCATTAGATAGGCGTTAATCGTTATAGTTGATATAATAGTGCGATTTAGCAATTTGAGAGTGCGAGAGCGATGCGATAGCGAGCGTAAACATAACCACAAACACACATAACACATAAATAATATAAACCACATAAATAACTGCGATTTGCGATGCGATCAGATTAGCGATGCGATTTATTAAGCGATTAGATGCGATAATAACGTACAATACCGTAATTAATTAACGTAAACTCTATTATTAACCGAATCTCGGAAGTACAAAGGTAGATAAACATGAAAACAAAATGAAAGATAACAATCGAATTTTCGAGTTGTTATACACTGTGGAGGAGGGGAGGTGTAAAGGCAGGCCCAATTAACTTGGGATGAGCGAATTAGACTTGATTTGTTAGAATTGCACCTCTTTAAGGACATGGATTCAGGATAAGAATTCGTGGAGACGTAGGATTATGGTCGTAGATTTTTAAGGATGGGAAACGTTGTGGCTTAGTGTTGTGTTAGGAGCTTAGATATTCCTACACTTTAGGTGGACGCTTCTTGTGATTCTGTTTGATTACATATGCATATATGTTTTTTATGATGTTATAACGGCTTTCTCTTTTTCTATGTTACCCTTCACCACATCTTTCATTTTTGTTTTGTCATTCACAAATTTGTTGTTTATTTTCCTTAGTTTTGTTTCTTTGTTGTGTTGGAGTTGCAGGTCTCATTGGAAGCAGCGTTTTTATTCCTATGGATTGAGGCAAGGTTTGCCTAGATCCCACCCTCATTTACCCTACGAATAGTTCTGCTATATATTTGTGGGATTTACTGGATACGGATGTTATTGTTGTCATGTATATTTTTATCCTCGTGTGTAACATCTACAAAAAGTCTAAGCAACGTAAGACTAGGTTGGGTAAGGGGTAAAGTTTGTATATCTTCATTTTTTCCTTTCCAAATCTAGTTATTTTGAAAAGTAACATTTATCGTCACTTAGGCTATGGGGTATGGGACGGGGGTTTCAGCGTAGGTTGGGGTAAAACGCCCAAGGCACCACCCCGGGTGGGCTTGAGTTTCAGCGTGGCCCGTTGGGCGGGACTTTCAGACCCGGCATTGGATGGGGCTACAAGATGACATGGTGGCAGGTCATTGGTGGAGAACACTAGCCGTTGGGTTAGCCGTTTGGGGTAGCCGTTGGCTGATTTAAAAAAAAACCTTTTTTTCCTATAAATACCCAAACATATTTAACAATTTTCCCACAAAAATATTAAACACAAAAAACACAATGAGTTCTTCAAGTTCAAGTGAATCCTCTTCTTCTTCTGACGATGGTGCGGAAATACTTCTACAAACGATCGCGACGGTGGTGAAAGCTATCGTGGAAGTCGATGAGGGAGAGCCTTCGCAACCTAAACGGAGGAGCTATATCCCTCATGAACGGCACACCTCTAACGAATTGTTGGTAAGCGATTATTTCTCACCCGAACCTAAGTATGATGAAAAAATGTTTAGGCGTCGTTTTTCGTAAGAGTAGAAACTTATTTTTAAGGATATCTAAGGATCTTGAGGATAAGTATGATTTTTTCAAACAAAAACCGGATGTAACCGGCCAATTAGGATTTAGTACATGGCAAAAGGTCACGGCCGCGCTTAGACAGTTAGCGTACGGCAATAGTTCGGACATTATGGACGACTATTTAAAAATGTCGGCACGTGTAGCTAGAGAAAGTCTTCACAACTTTTGTTCGTGTATTTTAGAAGTTTATAAGAAAAAATATTTTAGAAAGCCGTCGTTCAGCTATGTACAACAAATATTGGAACATCACGCCGATTATCATGGGCTACCCGGGATGCTAGGTAGTTTAGATTGTATGAAATGGCCTTGGGAACTTTGTCCAACCGCATGGCAAGACGCTCACACAAGTGCATATCACGGAATGCCAGCGATCATGCTTGAAGCGGTTGCGTCCCAAGATCTTTGGATATGGCATGCGTTCTTCGGTATGCCAGGTTCACATAACGATATTACTATTATAAACCACTCGCCCCTTTTGAATGATCGGGTAAATGGCATAGGACCCAAAGGAAGTTTCTTTGTAAATAGGGTTGAGTACGTGCACGGCTACTACCTAGTTGATGGGATATACCCAGAGTGGGGGGTTTTCGTAAAATCGTTCACAAAACACGGTACCCTAGATCCAAAGCGATTAAATTTTAATAGGGTCCAAATGGCCGCACGTAAAGACGTCGAGCGAGCGTTCGGTGTTTTGAAGAAGAGGTGGCGATTTTTGGCAATGCCTTGTCGACTATGGGACAAGATCAGATTGGAAAACGTGATGTACACATGCATCATTCTTCACAACATGATTTTGGAGGATGAAGGTAGTGCGGTCGTTGCCTACTATGAAGACGATGATACCCAACTAGATAACGTAATTGTTACAGAAGAAGACAAATCAACAAACGAATTTATGATCAAGTCAAGGGATTACATCACAACCATCGATCTGATTTGGTGGAACATGTTGCAACGATTCCTGGGTTCGACTCAGACGAAGACGACGAGACACGCGAAGAATAATTGTTTTTATTTTGATATATGTTTTTTTATGTTTAAGTATGTTTTTTTTAGATTTGTAATCTTTATTTTTGTAGAATTTTGTAATTTTAATAATATTTTTAGGCTTTTTTAATATTGTGTTTATTTGTAAAAAAATTAAAAAAAAATAAAAAAACACGTGGCCTAGCCACGCGGGCTAGCCACGCCCCACCATACCCACCGAATGGCTGCATGACCGACGGTGCCCCTTCAAATACACGTGTCGGGCCATGCCCCAAACCCCACTCAACCATACCCCATAGTCTTAAGAAACATTATATTACTGACAGTTTAGGTGATTCTGGCTAGATACCAGACGTTAAAGTAAATTTCAAGCTTTTTTTACTAGGGTAGGAAACTCTTCAAAGAGCATTAGATTGACAAACTTCAATACTTGTTTAATTATCATAGAATTGTTCATCATTATCATTGTTATTATTATCTTCTAGCCCTTTTGATTATACATCATGTACAATATATCTTAGTATTTAGATTTCTAATACATGTGATTTTCTAGGGGTTTAGAGCATGTTTCTACCTTTTTAAGGGTTGCCAACTATTTTATTGTACTTACATGTTTGTTTATGTTGGATGTTAGTTATTAAGTATTTTGGGTTGAACATTTGGAGCTTCTAGCTTTTAAATTTTGTGACTCAAACATACCTCCAAGAAGGTCGAAGACACGTTAATTTTTATTTATTTATTTTGTATTTTAGATCATGAAACGAGTTTGGGTGTGGATAGATTTTTCTCATATAGTTTCGATTTGGTCTTAGTGATATGAACGCTAGGAGATACGGTGTATTTGGAGATATATTTTGAGTTAGGATGTTCGATTAACTCAATGATCAAGATGTGAGAATAGGAAACGTTATGTATATGAGCCTAACCCGCTTGATAGAGGTATATGAAATTCTCTTTACATTAACATGAATCTTTGTTTCGTTGAAATATGAAACTCTTTGTATGTACATAATAATATTAATATATATATGAATATAAATTTTTTTGTAATTTCTCAAAAACATTAATTAATCCATGGTAAAAAAAAAAACAGAACTAAGAACAAAAAATAGCTAACTATTTTTTTTAATTTCTTTATTTAAAATTTGTCCAAAACCCAAGAGACAATTCTTGATATCGTAATTTAGCAATTATTTTCTTAAAACTGTAAATATTCGTTTTAAATTCTAAAAAAATGTTACTAAATATAGAATATATAAGTGTGTTTTATAATCATAATATTTGACGTTAAACTAAAATCCAACAAATACCGTTTGACCAAATGTTAATTTATGATTACTATGTGATTTCCCCCAGCTTCTTGCTATGCTGTTTGTTTTTATACATTTTTCGTTGGACGTTTTTTACTCTGGTGTTTGTCACTTTGTTGAATTTTTTTTTATCCATTACCCATTGTTTGTTGATAATTCTTTTTTTTTTAATTTTCAACCATGAAAACCCGGTAAGTGCATTTATAAGAACCCACAAATACCATGGTAAAAGTTTAATTTATTTATCGAGTTGAGTCTTATCAAGGCCGACCCGCGCTTGAGTCTAAAATAAAACTCATTTATTTATCGAGTCCGAGCTCGAGCCAGGCATGTGAAGCTCGTCAGGCTCGTCGAGCCTTAGTGTAAACAAGCCGAGCTTATTTAAAGTTGTTTACGAGCCGACCCCGAACCTAAAAATAAGCTTATTTAGTAAATGAGTCTGAGCCTCACTTATCGAGCTCAGAAGCCAAAAAGTCAATTGGAACTCGAGCTTGCCAACGAGTCGAGCTCGAGCCTGGTCGAGCTCGGGTTCGGCTCGTTTGCACCCTAAATTAAAAACTTTAATTGAAATATGAAATACCCATATGATATTTACTTATTTAGTTACTAATAATTATTTTAGGGCATATTAAATAATATATTTTTTGTATTTGAATAGGGTAAATACGAAATTAATTTTGTGTTAGGTTGATGTGACTCTAAACGACTGGGTTATATATTATTAGATAAAAAGTTTCACAACATTTGTCCATTGCCCCACGCCCCATTTGCGCCCGTGTGTGGTGGTGTGCTGCGCCCGCAGTGCCGACTTGGCTACTTTTAGCGGACTTCTAGCACCCAACAACACATAGTCTGATAGTTAATTTTACCACAACAAAGTTTCAGAGAAGCTTTTTATGGCCACAACAAGAAGTTGATGGGATTCAAAAACTGGACTTTGATAGAAGGACAAAAAGCTTTTTACCAAACCCATGACCAAATTTAACAATGTTTAAACTTTTGGTTGGATTCAGTCCTTAAGGCTATTTTGTCTTTTACATAATTTCAAAATTCAAATCTACCACACATAAAAAATTCTATACATTTTCTCATTGTTTTGGTAAAATATAGTATAATTAATAATTATTATAAGCTTAGCTCCAATTGAATTGACTTGCTATGTTTTGTATACCGTTACATGAATTCGAATTCGTGTTAGTACAATGAGTTTGTGTGTCGATATTTCGCTATAAAAACGAGTTCATGTGGCATGTGCACTTTGATGTTGATCCTTTGCATTTAATTCCAATATGTACTTCTTGTAGTGTTATTCATTGACAACACATTGTCATTTCACTGACTATCTATTTGTTTTTCAGTACTATGTTGTAGTTCATTTTGTATGGACTTTAATTTCATCCAATGATCAATGATAAAGTCATTTAAAACCATTTAAAGAGAGGTAATGGATGGAGGTAAACTAGACAGGTTAAATTGTTTCTTGAGGTTGGTTCGTAATATTTGGATCAGCTACTCATTTATATGGTGACAAATTTGTTTTTATCAACTATTGACATGTTGAGAGATGTGGGGCGCTTATCATTGGTCATCATGTGGTCGTTGTTGGTGTGGGATATGTTAGCGAAAGGTTCTAAGATAGACATATAGTACATCTCGGACGCACACTCGTTATTATGAATTTCTCAAGGCATGTCGTTTTTAGAGTCCTGTAGATGTAAATGTGTCTTGACCTATGATAAGAATGTGTGATGAAGTTAGAGGAACCCTTGATTTCTTTGGCTTAAAAAAAATAAGTATCCTATCATTTTCTTTCCATCATAAGCCAACAACAAATTTTAACTAGTGTGAAGCCTCTTCATGTTGCACCAATTTAACCCTCCAACAATTTGTGAGAGTTTTATGCTTAATAATAGCCATGTTCCTTTTAAAGCATTTTATAAGATATTGAGCACATTGTGCGCCTTTTAAAGTATGGTGTATTTAACTTTTAGAGGTGAAACTAGGGTATTCAGAATTCCTTTAAATTCGAAAAATCGAATTTTGATTTCATCATCAAGAATTTGTTTCGATTATCAATAATTCGAATTCCATTAATTCGAGTCCAATAAATCAAATACGAAATTATAATTTTAAATTCGATTTAAATCATAAAAAATTATACATATTTAATTATATATATATATATAATACATATATAACTTTTATTGGGCTATGATATAAATTAATCGTTAAATTTAATCTAAGTATTAAAATAGTCTATTACCAAACCCATTACTAAAAGGAATTTATTACATATTTTTACTAAATCTGAATTTTTATCCGAATTCGATTCGAATTCAATTTTTTATCGAATTCAAATCGAATACAAATTGGGATTTTGATTCGACTACGAATTCAAATCGAATTGGTTGGTTCTTAATCGAATTCGAATTCAAATCAAAAAAATATTCGAAAATTTTGATTCGAGCAATTTAAAATTCGATATCGATTCGATAAACACCCCTATGTGAAACTACGACAGTTTCATTTAAAATACTTATCAAATGCGATTTTACATGGCCTAAAAGTTAGAAAATAATTACATAAATGAAAATGTTAATAATAAAACCAAAATCTCAAGCCTTACATTTTTTTTCTTGAACAACAAAGGGGGACTTTTATTCAAACTAAAAAACTGGGACCCTACACCAAACAACAACATCGTCAAATCCTTTCATTTGATGGAAAGTGCAAATAATATTTGTTTGGTTGGCCAAATCCGCAAAAGAAGAAAGAGTAGCTGTGAATTCTTATGCAAAAATGGAGCATGTCAACTTTTCCACATGACAAGTAAAAGAAAAAAGGTATTTTTATTGTTTTCATTCATTCAAATCTGAAAAGGGGTCTTTTGCAATATCCTTAGCCATTAAATTAATATGAGATATCGGATTTAATTAACATTAACTTTTATCATTTGGCTGATAACATTTTTAACTTACGAGTTATATCATATCACTTTCAACTTTCAACTTATTTTTCTTAGCACTCCTAAACTAACTTAACCCTAACCCAGTTAGTTTTTTGCTGACGTAACATCTGACATGGCAATTTCTGCATACTTTGGGCAGCTGACATGGCATTTTTTTGTTGGCATGGCATATGATGTGGTATTTTGCTGACGTGGCATCTGATGTGGCACTTGTTTAGTGACATGGCATCTAACGTCAGCTAACTACATCAGGGTTCAGTTAGCTTGGGAGTGTCAGTGGAAAATAAGTTGAAAGTTGGGAATTTATGGTACAAATCGAAAGTTGGGAATGTTATCGGCCAATTAGTGAAAATTGAGATTATTTAAATCTAATATCCTAATAAAATATTCATACTTTTGATAAAAGAGAACATGATTTTCATACAACCTGAAATATTCATACTTTTAAAAAAAGAGAATATGATTTTCATACAACCTGAATCGGCTTTACCAACTATATGAAAATTTGTATTAAGTTGGTCACTATTTGAACTTTATACATAAGTTGAATTCTTGCCTAAACAACTTTAAAGTAAAAAATAAGTGAGAGGATCAAATAGGAAGTTTATTTTGGCTAGGAAGATAGGAAACAATAGGATTATGACATATGACAAAATTTAAAATAGAGAGGAATGGTATTTTAGTCAACCGTATCCAATCTTCTTCTTCTTCTCCCCCAGTAACTTCAAAACCCACCATTTTCAAAACCCACCATCTTCAACCTTTTCTTCACTTTTTATCTCAATAATCACTATATTATAGTGCGATTTTCGTCACCAATCAACGATTCAAACACCCAATCAACGTGTTCTTCAACTTTTTTGAAGAAACCCAGTTTAATTTCATAGAATATCTCATTTTCCCCCCGTGATTTTGAAGCGAATCACTCGATTCGTTCGATTCGGTCGCTGATAGGTGTTTCTAACATTCAAATTTCGTCAATCGGTGAAGAAATCGGCTTCGATCTATGTAAGAAATTTTTGAATTTGCATTTTTACATTTGGGTTTTTGAATTGAGTCATTGCGTTTTACGATCTTGGCGGGGGTCCGGGGGCAGGCCCCTCTAGGAGCAGGGTCCAAGGGGCAGAGCTCCTGGCTGGGGTCGAGCTTGGAAATTTTTTTGTTTGATTAAATTGCTTTAATAAAACTGCATCATAAAATTTAATTTTCTGGAAATTGCCTTATTTTCATAGACAGTTTTTGATCTCTTACTTCCTGGTTTAGTCATTGCGTTTTAGAAAAAAAGATATTTTTAATCGTTTTCTGGCAATTGCGTTTTAGAAATGAGACATTTCTTTGTGTTTTTGGTGCATTGCGTTTTATGTAAAACACATTTTTATGTGTTTTCAGTTCATTGCGTTTTAGGTAAAACACTTTCTTTTGTCTTTTCAGTCCATTGCGTTTTAGAAAAAAAAACATTTTAAGTGTTTTCTGGCCATTGCTTTTAGAAATAAGACATTTTTTGTGTTTTTGGGCATTGCTTTTTAGGTAAAACACATTTTTATGTGTTTTCAGTCCATTGCGTTTTAGAAAGTACACTTTCTTTTGTGTTTTTAGGCTATTGCGTTTTAGAAACAAGACATTTCTTTGTGCTTTCTGGCTATTGCGTTTTATAATTATATCTATCTGGTTTGCTAATAAATTGTCTGATATATTTCTTCAATGCCCACATAAAATAACAGTTATTGAAGTTATTTTTCAGCTTTATCAACAATAGTTTCATGCTTCTGCTTCTGTATGCTGAAGGTGGAGTTTGAAGTTGCAACTGTTGAAGGTTCTTGTGACTGTTTAAACAGCACAAGAAGACAAAATATTATCAGCAGCAGATGATACCCTATGATGATCAACCACTAGATCTCTCACCTTCTGATCATCATAATCAACAAAAGTCTCATGCTTCTGTTTCTGATATAGATCTGTTTGCTGATCTTGATGCCAACAGTAACCCAAAATCCAGTTCCTCTTTGTTTTTTGTGTGCATTGCGTTTTAAAAAAAAATCATTTTTTACATTTTTTTTCATTGCGTTTTACGCAACTGAGTTTTTTTCCATTGGTTTTACGCAACTGGTTTTCGAATTTTTTTTCCGAAAATATAGCAATAGTATACTCGTTTTAAAGATAAAAAATGCTCTTTTTTTGGTGTAATTTTTATAAAAAAATAATGTCGTATGAAAAAGTTATCAACGTTTAAAAAATGGTGGGGAATTGGATGAGAGAGAAACTATTGTCCTGGATTGACTAGAATGCCCTTACACAAACCCCCGCGCCTCTTTTCTTCTATTCAATTTAACTCATTTAATCTTAGCCCTTGATTAAATCAATTGATGGTCAAGATTACATCCTAGCCTTCCTAGCCAAAGAAACTTCCTTATTGTATCCTGACCCATTGATTAAATTTTGTCTAATAACACTAAGGGACTGATTATTTACCTCTTAATGAGGCTATTAATGGTTCAGACCTCTTATTGGTTCAGCACTTAATGGTTCAGACTGTTTGTTTCATGAGCAGATGTCTGAATGGTTAAGACATTTGCCTCTGAATGGTTAAGTATTATACAAAGTCTGAATGGTTAAGACCTCTAATCTGAATTGGTAGACATTTGCCTCTGAACGGTTAAGCATTATACTGGCTCTTAATGGTTCAGACCTCTTACTGGTTCAGCTCTTAATGGTTCAGACCTCTTACTGGTTCAGCACTTAACCATTCAGAAGTTGTCAAACAGCCCCTAACTAGTTTTAAGCCCTCCGCGTTGCGGGCGGGGCGTAAAACCATGTTACCAGCGTTGCATTGCACGAGGGGGAGGGGGTAAAACTATGTTAAGTAGCAACCGAACGACGAAAACATTAATTTCTAACATTAGGTGACTCACATGAAGCAAATTGTAGACGAAGTCGAGTTTATATCGACATATATTAGAAAGTCTAGAGGGTAATAAACATGAGAGACCAAATATGAATACCATACACCGTGCTAAGTAGCAAACAAACAACCACCAAATTGAAAAAAAAAACATAAAACAAAAACTAATAAAAGACTAACCTCATTTAATATTTGTGACAAATTATATAAAATGGACAAAGTTATATTACAAAAGAAAATTCTATAGTACAATGTAAAAAAATAAAAATAAAAAACTTCACAAAAGACAAAACATAAACTATTCATTCCTTTGTTATGAATTAATATAGATATACAATATTACACTAAGACTGGACGAGCTTAACACTAATAATAAATGAAAATTTGTATTTACTAGCGTGTTATCTTAATCTGATACAAAAATCCGAGACCCGATTTGACATCACATAACACATAGTTTTGTACTGTTATAATACGCAAGGATTGGAATGTTACTATACTACAACTAACCATTTAACTATGGATTGGAATGTTACTAAACTAGAAATTAATTTTAGTTATTATTAGATGATGTCTTTTTCCATGCCTGCTACAAAAAAGTGATCCTGAAGTCTTTCAAAGCTACTACAAAAAAAATGTTAACGTTTCAAAGAAAAATTAGTTATTATTTGAACACCTCTAACGCTACCTGTACCACCCAGCCTACTATGATAATGTTTCAAAGGAAATTTAGTAAAATGGCTAGTTATGCATACTTTTCGATTAAAAAAAGTCGATTTATATAATCTTCCCAGCTCTTAAACATTTGAACAAGGGCGCACCTTTTAAGGGGCGGAGGGTGCACCCGTCCCCGTCAACATTTCGGTTAATAGTGTATTTTCCTGACTTTTCGTCCGAAAATTTTTAAAATATATAGGTCCGCCCCCGCCAATAATTTTGCCTAAAAATTCCCTGCCTCTACCAAGTTTATTGTCCAAAAAATTATACGTATTTTCGTATCGGTTAAAAAAATTTAGATCAAGGCTATTAATAATTTTTTATAATGTTTTTAAACTTGAAGTGAGTTTAAATAAAGTTTAATACCGGTTTTTATATAAGTGAAACTTGAGGGTTCATTTTTGTTTGAACTAAAAGATGCTTAAACAAAAAAAGAACAATATATGACTAAGTTGCGCCTCATCTGTGTTTTGACTTCATCAGAAGACAAAAATAGGTTCTGTGTTTGACACTTCGACTTCAATCATCCATCAAATTCGACAGAAACAAGGCTGAAATCCAGCTGCATAGGGGCTTTTAATCATGAATTTAAACAAGGTAATTGTTTATCTGAGTTTCTCACTTTCTCATTCACTATTGTTTAGTTCTTGAAGAATAGGTCGTGAATTAGGGTTAGTATCGAATCGAAATTTTGGGCATTCCTAGTGTTTTAGACCTTAATTGTATCATTTAATATGAGATTAACCTCGCATCATTATGAATATTTTGGTCATTTAATATGAGATTAACCTCGCATCATTATAAATATTTTGGTCTTTTGTTTGTTAAACAAAATTTAGTTTTTTTAATGTGTAAGAACATATTCTTTGAATAAATGAAGATTATTTAGTTTTATGTTGAGTTATTATTGTTTAACCCATCCAAATTGAATAGCGACCCAAACATATAACCCGTGTTGGTGCTTATGTCTGTTGCTACGTCATCATATTAGAACGAGTCTGAATGAATAGAGATACTGAGACTGGTCAAGACGAAGACGATATCCAAGGGGGAGTCTGTTAGTACAATATGTCTATGTCTTAGTCTTGTATCGAGTCTGTTTAGAATAGATGAGATTACGTTAGAAACGTCGTATTTATGGGTAGGAGACCAAGTTCGCCCGGATTAATGTTGTGAGAACAAGTTCGGCCGAACTTGTTCAACAAGTTCGCCCGAACTTGTTCCATCCTCAGCGAACTTGGCTGTCTATAAATAGGAGTCTTGTGATCTCTCATTTAGAACTTTTTGCAGAATAGAGGCGAAGCTCTGTCCGATCTGGAACTCTAATGTACACGAATATTGATCAATAAACAGACAATTAATGAGTAATTCTTGTTATAGATTAACATGTCACTTACTTTCCGCCTAATTGGACATTAGATAACAAATTTAGGTTCCTGTGCTGAAAAGGACGGTCCTATCTAGTGTATCAGAGTCTGGATACCTAAATTTGCTGGAATCAACACAAGAATCACTCTTTTTTCTTAACTTTTTCACACATTTGAAGAACTCATGGTCAAAAATGGCTAAAAATTGAACATGTCATGTAAAATACACTAAAGATAAACCCCTGAAAGTTTTAAGACCTAATTAAAATGAATTGATGTCGAAAAGTTGAAAAAATCATGTTTTGCAAAAACTGTTTGAACGAACTTGTGATCAAGTTCGCTCGAACTTGATTAAAAATTCACAATTTTTAATAAAGCCCGCCCGAACTTGTTGATTTTCAAGGCTTGTAGCACAAGTCCGCTCGAACTTGCCTTATTTCATTCAATTTTTATCAAGTTCGCCCGAACTTGATTAAATTTTGTTGAAAATCTATACAAGTTCGCCCGAACTTGCTTGTTCTCTTGAAATTCTTAACAAGTCCGCTCGAACTTATCTCAGGGTGACATTTTTCAGAATCTAATCATAAGTTCGCCCTACCGTTCGCGAACTTGTTAAAATTGAAATTAAAACCTGTTTTTCTCACAAGTTCAACCGAACTTGTCAGTTGCTAATTGGTTTGCGACTGTTTTTTATTAAGCTTTCAGATTGCCAAAATGGATGATTTCCATAATGCGTTTGCTTCACAAGTGGCTTCTACATCGAACGTTAATGCTAATACTATTGCGGTTAACCATATGAATCTGGATAACGGATGGGTACTACTACAAAACCGCCGAAGCTAATGAGTATGGACGAATTTGAAGGGTGGAAGGAAAAGTTTTAAACCGGGTACAAGCCAATCAGTTCCACAGCTGGGTTGCGGTAGAAAACGGATACAAATGGCCAAAAGATGAACGTGATCAAGATCTCTCTTTGATCAAGTTTACACCTGCTGATAAAGAGGTGTATGTAGCTGAAAAGAAAATGATTAGGCTGATACAACAATCTGTGAAGGAAGATATCTTGATACTTCTACCAGAATGTGAAACTTCACAAGAATTGTGGCAAGCTCTTTGTGATAAATTTAAGGGAAGCGATCGAGATGTAAAGAGCAAAAGGCTTTAATCAAGAAAGAATTCGAGATCTTACAATGATCAAAGGTGAGACTATGAAGCAAATGATTGACAATATTGTCATCTAAGGTCCAGATGTGAAGACATGATATTAAGAGAACTACCGAAGAGCAGATAGAAAAGTTGGCTGATGCACTTCCTGAGGGAGAGTGGTCAACTTAGTCCGGCTTGGATGCATTTAAGTTGTCATCTTTCATTGACAAACTAGGTCATGAAATGGAGTTGTTAAAAATTGCAAAATCAAAAAATGCAAACGTTGTTCAAGATGTGGGTGTGTGTTACGAAGGAGGTGTTCAAGATATCAGATTCAGAGTCCGAAAATTCAAACAGCATTCAGTGCGAATATGAATTCCTCGAATTATTCGTCACATAATCAGAGTTCTCTGAACACAGGATATTCAAGTGGTGGTTCAAATTCTTCGTTTCAAAATCAGAACAATCAGTCGCATCAGACAAACCAATCCAGTTCTGATCCGAATATTTTTCAGTCAACTTCACAGTTAATCTGAAGAAGTCTTTCCTGAAAAAGTGGCTAAACAGCACATAGCACTTCTTGCCACTGTTCTAGAATCTTACGAAAAATTTAGTTGCTGGAAGATCGGAAATCCTGAAATGACTGCTGAGGATTACGATCAGGTGGATGAAGAAGAGTTGGAACGATGTATATCAAGTGCAGTCCAGCATCAATCATCAGAAGAGTTACCAAGTTTGTAGCACTCACTGGAAGAGATATTGGTAATTCAAGCAACAAGCTTGGATTTGACAAGTCAAAAGTCACATGCGTTAAATGTCGGCAAAAAGGGCATTTTAAACGAGAATGCATGAACCAAGAAGCAAGTGGCAACCAAAGTCCTTTCGGCAACAATAACGACTATTAAAGGAAAGCGCTACAATACAAGCCGTACCCGAAAAGAACACAAGTTGAAGTGCAAGATAACTCTTCAAAGCCAACCGAACAAGCTCTAGTCGTGACTCACGAAGACGAAGGGTTTGACTGGAACAAATACATTGGAAAGAAAACTGGTGTTGCTATGATGACAGACTTAGTGAATGAATCGGAATCAACATTTGATGATGTTGTTCTAGAAAATGTGTTTCTAGAAGAATATCTACAGAGAACCGAGGAAGAGGAGATGGTTATATTGAAACTCAGAAGAAGAATGCTATGTTTTATGATTCAGTCCTAATTTTGCAAGTTGCTTTGAGAATACGTCGCCAGAGCAAGTGACCGAAGATCAGAAACCAGAGGTTGAAAAGGTAGGTTCTAAGGTAAAAGTGATTGAAAAAGAAGTTGTGAAAGTTGTGGAGGTTGATAAACCTTGCACAAAGTGCACAAATCCTTGTGAGCAATGTGCTGAGAAAACTAAAATCATAAGTGAAATGATTGTGCATAATGAAAATTTCCGTTATGATTACCAGAACGATGAAAGAAGCTTATGACAAAATGAAAGGCACATATTGCAATGTCGAAAAAAGCTAATCATGAACTAAGTGTAATATAACAATGTCAAATGCCACAGTAATTGATAAACAAAAAGCAATTAACATGTATATTAACACCATTGCCGAAACAAGGCAAGAGCTTCAGATATGAAAATTGAAACAGAAAGGGTGAGACAGCTTTTGAAAAGCTATACCACAAATGCTTATGTCATTGATCACATTCTTCCTACGATCAAGTCGAAGGAAATGATGAAAAACCGAAAGGTACAAAGCGTAAAGAGTGCGAAATGTTCTGCCTCCACTGCTTGCGAGTTACTGCCGCAAGAAAGATGATGGTATTGAAAAAGCAATAAACATAACATTGTTATCAGAAACTAAAGATAAGTTGCCTGAGAACAGTGACGTAGTTTTTACGAAGTCAAACGATGACAGTGAAGCGGTTGTGAAAAATGTGGTAGAAAATGTTTTGGGAAATGATTCTGATAACTGTAGCTTTGAAAGCGCCCACTGAAGTTTGAACAGTTGGAATCACAATCCGAAAATGACGATACTTCATCGGAAAATGATCTAAGTGATGATCCTAACGTTGTGATGTACAAAGTTAAGGAATCTGATAGATTATATTTTGATGATGGTTTTCCGATTCGAAACGTGAAAGAAGATCAAATCGATAAATTGTTCAAACTTGTGGAAGTTTCATCAGATGATCTTGAGATAAATGAAAAGAAGTTTTATTCAAAACCCAAGAAAAATTATAACAACTACCGAAAGAATGGTAGTGATTTTCCTGAGAACAGGAGAGCGGGTTTGGGTTTGGAGGTAAATGAAGATGAACCGAAAAGGAAACAGAAGTCACAATTTCACGAATACAAAGGTAAAAACATGAAGTTTGTGTATGGGATAAACACGGTTCAAGAAGAGGGTTTGATCGGTAAGGAATCAAATGATGAGTTCAAGAAAGAGAAAGAACTTCGGGACAAGGCTAAGTCCACAAGTGGAGTAAAATCAAGAATGGACATACTCATGATACTCGGACTTGCTTCAAATGCAATGAAGTTGGACACATTGCTCGCAAGTGTCCGAAATCAAAGCCTATGTATCCACGAAGAAAGACAGATTCAAATGTTGAGAACCCGAAACAACCATAGATTGTGAAACCAATCAAAATGGTAAAAAGAAACAATGAATCTAAAATCGAAGTGAAACCTAAAACTGAACCAAAGTTTGAAAATTCAACTTTTGAGAAAGGTGAAACTTCAAAATCGAACGAAAACAAGGATTCTAGATTCTACATTAAAAAGGCAAGAAGTAAGTCACAATCCTGGGTTGCAAAGAAGAAAACAACTGAAAATGCAAAGTCTGTTTCAGAAAAAACTGTTAATGTCAAATCAACCAAGTTTGTAATCAAAGATGATAAGAAAGATAAAGTCAAAAAGTTTTCTAAGTTGACACTGGACGAAATGTTTGATGACAATTTTGATTACGATGATGAGTTTGAAACTAATTACGAAGATCTTTATACGTTTTAGCCCAAGACCAAAAAGGCTTGGGTTTCTCTATTCAAGTAGTTACTTTTCATGTGCAGGGGCTCTAAAGATCCATGTTATCAAAGTTGACTCTGGATAGCGGAGCTTTCTGTCACTTAACTTATTTCAAAAGTGTCATAATTTTTGTCATCTTGAGAGGGAGTAGTTGAAAAAGAAGATTTGTGAAGAACAAATTGTGAAAATTGACACCGTTGAACAAAAAGATGATTTTTATATCAAACCATTTATTCTTTCACGTTAATGAAATTAATGGTATATTTGTTGACAGGTGCAGATGCAGATGTTGAAAGAGGATCGGACGACGAGTTCTCGTGATCCACTTTGGTTTGTTATCCTTTAGAATAGATTTCTTAAATCTAAAATCCAAAATATGTTTTTGATTTTAGGGGGAGTAATGAAAGCAGAAAAATAAAAAACATATGAAAAAGTTGAAAATTCAAAAAACATTGAAAAAGACAAAAAGAATTTTGTGTCAAAAAGGAAATTATAGTACATCAGTTGTCACACCCGACCCGCAGCGGAATAAAAGTCGGGGCATAATTGGGTTATCACCAAAGCTCATGATATTTACTAAGATGTTTCATATTTATTAAATTCAAATTACAAACTTAAATATCCAAAACAAAATTCATACAATTACAAAGGAAAATGAAACTATAGATTTATTCCAAAGCATGAACTTATTATTCTTCTAGGCCATCCTAAGTGTTTCCTGTCTCGGCTGGATCACCTGTATCATGTGTAAAACGGGGAGGTTTTGGGTCAACAAAAGTTGGCGAGTGAACCTTGATAAATCATTTTGACTATTTCTTGTTTATTTATTAAAGAAAAGTCGTGCATTAATCACATGTGAGCAAACATATATATATAAACAATCACAAACCATTTGGATGAGTATATGACATGAATGATGATGTATTTGAGATCAAGACTCAATCAAACGGAGCCGATCTAATGAGGCTCCTGATGCTCAACCCGTATCCCACGGGGAACTGGTGGGCCTAATGAAATGCGTGCACTGAAATGATAAAATTCAATCTACATATAATTCACACAACAATTGATACACATTTGATCACGGATACGATGTATGCACAAGTGTTTAAATAAAATAAAAGAATAGTACGACACATGATACACCCCAAAACATGATTAAAACGGGGAATTGGTAGAGATTCACTCACAGTGGATGCGTTTCTTGATGACAATGAATGCGCACGAATTTATGATTCAACCGACGAGGGAAAACTAACCTAAATAATAACGAAATGATTCGATTAAATAAATAAATTTTACTTAAGATTATTATTTTTAATTAGTGCTCTTTAATGAGATTTTTAGATTTATTTTGTGAGTTTAATGCAAATTTTTAACTTTAAAAACCTTATTTTTAATATTTTTAAATAATTTTTCAATTTAATAAATAAATAAAAAGAAATAAAAATAAATAAAAATGGGTTGACTTTGTCAGGTTTGACCGGGTCTGACCGGTCAGACAGCATGTATTCCAGGCGGCGAGTGAGGTTTGAACTCGGGACCTCTCGTATACGTGCACGCAGCTCTACCAACTGAGCTACGTGTCTAACCCGAAATATTATCTGTTTTAATTATATATATACTAACTAACTTTAACCTTATTTAGTTTTTATTAAAAATGATTTAATATGGCCGAACCGGTTACAGAAACCCGAATCGAACTCGGGACCTTCGGTTCGAGTGCACACAGCCCAACCAGTTGGGCTGTGTGTCTAATCTGCTTAAATACTGGATTATATTCCTCTTATATATATATACTGTGAATTGATCTGAATAGGTTTAAAAATGTTGGTTTTATTTCAGAAAGTCGGAAACATGTGTGATTCGAACCCGGGACGTGTTATATTTGCACACAGTCCACCGCTGGACTGTGTGTCTAACCCGGTTAAATACCGATTTTAATTACATTAATATACAACTTAGACTTCGTCTTCTTCACTAAGAAAAACACAGAACAGTGAACCCGACTGTTTTGCTTAATCGACCAACAAACTTATACTCGATTAAAATAGAATAGAAAAAGAAAGATTAAGTAATATGATATACCAAAACAGAGAGTTTTCTTCAGATTTCCGGCAAGTTTCGTCGACCCTGATTTGCGATTTCCGGCTGAATGAACTGATTTAACAGTTTTGATTATTGATTTGAGCAATTAAATTATCAATCAAGAGATAGTAAGGAGGTTTAGACAATTATACCGTCCGAAGAACAACTGCGGTTTTCTGATCAGTGATTCCGGTAATATTCCGGCGAGTGCGAAAATCTCCGGCGACGTGCTTTGGAAGGAATAAAGCTTCGGAAAGAGAGTGCGGTTCTGAGCGAAATGTTTACAAGGAGTTTGAGTGGGTATTTATAAGGGGGACATGCCGATTGGATTCGAATTAGGGGTCAAGATTCGCGGTCAATGATTTCAAACGGTTTTGACTAAAATTGAGTGCTAGGCAACGGTTATAACTGATGTCGAAATCAGTTTATGCGTTTCAGTCAAAGGAAAATAGCCACATTTGCGGAGTTTCGGTTTTTCCGGCGATTGCAAGTTCTGGGCGCGCTGATTTACAGGTTTTGACTTTCGGTTTTTACTATAAGTGTTATTTGTTTCAGTATTTTAACACAAATGATGTGTGTGGCGGAGTGGTGTGGTGTGTGTGTGTCTTCGCGGAGACCCGGGTTCGAGACCCGGCTACCCTGTTTTATTTATTATTTACTTATTATTATTATTTATTAATTATGGTTTTTAAATTATAAAATATTTATTAATTATGTATTATTTAAAATAATCTGAACAATAAATACGCAACGAACTTATAACTGAATACTTGATTATTAAACGAAGCGGGTTTTGAAACCCATTTTTCGACGAATGTTACAGTATCCCCTACTTTTAGAAATTTCATCCCGAAATTTAAGTAGTAGTGGTAACTGGAAAAAGATGCCGGTATTTTTCGCGCGTTGAGTCTTTCGTTCCCAAGTAAACTCGGGTCCTCGCTTTGACTCCCAACGTACCCTGACAATTGGAATACGACTTCGCCTTAAACGCTTCTCTCCGAAATCCATGATTTCTACTGGTCTTTCAACGAAGTGCATCGATTCATCGACTTGAATGTCTTCTAGAGGAATATGGAGGTTTTCATCAGCGAGGCACTTTTTCAAGTTTGATACGTGGAATGTGGGATGAATTCTGTTGAGCTCTTCTGATAGGTCAAGCTTGTATGCCACAGGACCTACTCTTTCGAGTATCTTGAAAGGTCCTACGTAGCGTGGTGCTAGCTTGCCCTTCTGGCCAAAACAAACCACTCCCTTCCACGGTGATACTCTTAAAAGTACTTTATCACCAATGTCAAATTCCAAGGGCTTTTGTCGTTTGTCAGCATAACTCTTTTGACGACTTTGAGCCGCTAGAAGATTGTTTCGAATTTGAAGGATCTTGTCGGTTGTTTCTTGAATTAATTCTGGACCGGTGATTTGTGCTTCCCCAATTGCGTGCCAACATACTGGTGATCGGCACTTACGACCATATAAAGCTTCGAAAGGAGCCATGCCGATACTTGAATGATAGCTATTGTTGTACGAAAACTCGACTAACGGTAGGTGAGTGTCCCAGTTCCCTTTGAAGTCTATGACACATGCTCGAAGCATGTCTTCCAGGGTTTGGATGGTGCGTTCAGATTGACCGTCAGTTTAAGGGTGAAAGGTGGTGCTAAGGTCTAATCGTGTACCCAAAGCGGTTTATACGGCTCGCCATGTTCGTGAAGTGAAACGACCATCACGGTCTGAAATGATGCTTAATGGTACACCATGACTGCTTACGATCTCGCTGATGTAGATACGAGCTAACTTCTCGTTCTTGAAGTCCTCGCGAATCGGAATGAAGTGAGATGACTTTGTAAGACGATCGATTATTACCCATATGGTGTCATACCCACTGGAAGTGCGAGGTAACCCGGTAATGAAATCCATGGTTATGTTTTCCCACTTCCATACAGGTATTTCGGGTTGGACCAGAAGTCCTGAAGGTCTTCGATGTTCAGCTTTTACTTTGGAATAGGTCACGCACTTGGAAACAAAAACAACGATATTCTTTTTCATGCCAGGCCACCAGTAGGTGTATCGTAGGTCTTGATACATCTTGTCGGCTCCTGGGTGTACAGAGTATCGTGTTTTGTGCGCCTCATACATGAGGAAATCACGAAGGTTATCGCGATCAGGAATCCATATGCGGTTTAAATAGTATAGAATACCGTCGGATTCGGTTTCGATTTTGAGTTCAGCTCCACATGACAGCTCATCGCGTACATCATTTTCTGTTGCAGAAACAAGTTGAGCTGCCCGGATTCGATCTTTGATGTCGGTTATGATTTGCGAACATAGAAGGCGAATGGAGTTCGCATAACCTTTTCGACTGAGTGCATCGGCCACCACGTTTGCCTTGCCAGGATGATACCGAATTTCACAGTCGTAGTCGTTGAGAAGTTCGACCCATCTTCGTTGCCTCATATTCAACTCTTTCTGGTTGAAGATATATTGGAGACTCTTGTGGTCAGTGTATATTTCACACTTAGTACCGTAGAGGTAATGTCTCCATATCTTGATTGCGAACACACCGGCTCCAAGTTCCAGGTCGTGGGTGGTGTAATTTTTCTCATGAACTTTGAGTTGCCTAGAGGCATAGGCTATCACTTTTCCTCTTTGCATCAATACACAGCCTAGCCCTTGCCCTGATGCGTCGCAATATACCACAAAGTCATCGCAACCCTCAGGGAGTGTGAGGATAGGTGCGTCACAAAGTTTTCGCTTTAGAGTTTGGAAGGCCTCCTCTTGCTTAGGTCCCCATATGAAGGGTTTTCCTTTATGTGTCAAGGTCGTGAGTGGTACAGCAATACGGGAAAAATTGGCAATGAAGCGTCGATAGTAACCAGCCAAACCAAGAAATGACCTAACTTCGGTAGGGGTACGTGGCGGTTTCCATTCCTGTACTGCCTTGATTTTTGAAGGATCGACATGAATTCCCTTGTCATTGACGACATGTCCAAGGAATTGGACTTATCCTAACCAGAATTCGCATTTTGAGAACTTAGCGTAAAGCTTTTCAGTCCTTAAGAGTGTAAGGATGAGTCGAAGGTGTCGCTCATGATCGGATTTAGACTTGGAGTAGATAAGGATGTCGTCGAAGAAGACTATGACGAAACGGTCGGGGTAGGGTTTGCATACTCTGTTCATTAAATCCATGAAGACAGCGGTGGCGTTGGTTAAACCGAATGGCATGACCATGAACTCGTAATGACCATAACGAGTCCGGAAGGCGGTTTTTGGGATATCTTCTTCGTGCACTCTGAGCTAATGATAACCAGAACGGAGGTCGATTTTTGAAAAGCAGGGGGCACCTTGAAGTTGGTCTAGGAGGTCATCAATGCGAGGCAGTGGATATCGATTTTTAACCGTTAACTTGTTGAGTTCTCTATAATCGATGCACATGCGAAACGTTCCATCTTTCTTCTTCACAAAAAGAACAGGTGCACCCCAAGGTGATGAGCTAGGACGTATGAATCCTTTGTCAGTCAGCTCTTGCAGTTGACTGGCCATCTCTTGCATTTCTGATGGGGCTAACCTATAAGGAGATTTTGCGACTGGTGTAGCGCCAGGTACAAGATCGATGCGAAATTCGACTTCTCGCACAGGAGGAAGTCCTGAGATGTCGTCGGGAAAAACTTGTGGGAATTCCTTCACAATTGGGATATCTTCGAGTTTCCTCTCCTTATTTCCCTTCTTGACGACGTGAGTTAGGAATGCGACATAGTTCTTGCGGAGATATCTTCGGGCTTGAAGGCAGGACATTAATTTGAGTCCTTTCGAAGGGGTTTCTCCAAAAATACGTAGTGTCTGACCGTCTGCAAGAGGAATGCGAATGAATTTTTCGTGGCACACCACTTCAGCGTGATGCTGGCTGAGCCAGTCCATACCGATTATAACATCGAAACTTCCCAACTTCATAGGAATGAGGTCAATTGGAAAATCGTGATCGTTTAGAGTGAGGGTACAATTGCGTATAATAGAATTTAATGAAACGGGCTTTCCGTCAGCAACTTCCACCATTAGATATTCGATGAGATTAACACGAGATTGGTCGAGGATAGATTCAAATTCTAAGACACAAAGCTCTTATCCGCACCAGTATCGAATAATATGGATGCATAACTACCATTGATGAGAAACGTACCGTTGACCACGTTGTTGTCAGCCCTGGTTTGGTTGGCATTGATATTGAAAGCTCTCCCTCTGGCAGGTGGGGGAGCTTGGTTAGCTTGGTTTACCGGGTTTGCATGAGCTTGGGCATGGATGATGTTCACTAGGCGTGGACATGTGTTTCCTGAAGTGGTTTGGGTCCCCACAGTTGAAACAAGCTCGCATGGGTTGCATCATGGGGTAGTTGGGTTGGTAGTAAGGTTGGGCTACGTGTTGTGAAGGTGGTAGAAGTAAGGGTTGTTGGACTTGACCTACTATCTGATTTTGGGTTTGGGTTTGAGGTTGATTGCGGTTCATTCGTTGAAGGGTACGGCAGGTTTGGATGGTGTGACCTGCACGGCCACAGCTTGTGCAATGTTGGCAGGGGTTTTCGGGAGGATGATGGTATTGACAGCGGTTGCACTTTGGTGTGGGCCAGTGTATGGCTTTTTGAATGGTGCAGCTGGAGGAGCAATTTGGGTGATTGGTGCAGCAGTGATAGGAGAGTTGGTTTGAGTGACAGCAAAATTCTTGCCATTTCGCTTCCTCTTACCAGCAAACTTCGAGGATGAGACGAGGTGGTTTGGAGTTGGGGTCTCAATGGGTGCTTTCTTCTTCTCATCTTTGGACTTGCCGTTTCGAATGCGATTTTCAGTGAGTTCTGTAGCTAACTCCATTACGGCTTCAAGTGTTGCAGGCGATGTGCTTAAAACCGAATCTTGAATTTTCGAGGGGAGGCCTCGAATGTAGTGTTCAACTAAGCGGTACAAGGGGGTGAACAAATTTGGGATCATCTGATTCAACTCGAGAAATCTCTTATTATATGAAGTGTGGTCTCCTTCCTTTTGTTTCAGTGCGTGGAATCCGTCTTCCAGCCTTTTGATTTCGCTTCTTGGACAGAAGCGTCTTGTCATGAGTTCCCCTAACTCTTCCCATGTTAAGGCCATGGCATCTTCAACTCCTCACTTACCCTTTTCCGTGTTCCACCAGGTAAGGGCTACCCCAAACAGTCTTCCATGTAACATTCGTCGAAAAAACGGGTTTTCAAAACCCGCTTCGTTTATCAATCAAATATCCATTTATAAATTTCGTTGTGTATTTATGGTTGATATTAATTTTAAACAATACATAATTAATAAATATATTAGAATTTAAAAACCATAATTTATAATTACTAATAAATAATGAATAAAAAAATAAATGGAGACGCCGGGTTTCGAACCCGGGTCACCCACAAATCCAAACACAAAACACACCGCACCGCCACACATTGTTTTTGTAATAAACACAGAAACAAATAGGATTTATAATAAAACCGAAAAGTCAAATCTGCAATCAGCGCGCCCAGAACTCGCACTCACCGGAAAAACCGACGTTCCGCGATTTTGGCTACCTTTCCTTTGACTGAAACGCACAATTTAATCTCGACGCCAGTTATAACCGTTGCCGGCAGTCAATTTCGGTTGTAACCGCCGGAAAACCTTGACCGCGAACCTTGACCTCGATTCAAACCCAATCCAGCCGTTCATCCCTATAAATACTCACTCAAACATCTCGTAAACCTTTCGCTCTCAACTGCACGTTCTTTCCGAAGTTGCATTTCCTCAAAAGCTCGTCGCCGGAGATTTCCAATTTCGCCGGAACATCGCCGGAATCGTTGATCAGAAAACCGTATTCGTTCATCAGACGGTATAACTGTCTAAACTTCTCTACTATCTTTTGATTTATACTTTAATTGTTCAAACCAATGATCAAAACTGTTAAAACTCACTTAGCCGGAATGCGCAAAACAGAACCCACTAATTTTGCCGGAAAATCTGAAGAAGACACTCTGTGATTGGTACATCTTATTCCTTAATTTCCTTTTTCTACTTCAATTCAATCAATCATAAGCGTAGTTGGTCAATTAAACAAACAGTCGGTTTCACTGTTCGGTAATTCGATAAGTGAAGAAGATGAAGTTAAAACTTGTGTATTAGTATAATTAAAAACGAATATTAAACCGGGTTAGACACACAGTCCAGCGGTGGACTGTGTGCAAATACAATATGCACGTCCCGAGTTCGAATCGCACACGTACCGACTTTCATAATTAAAACCAACATTTTTAGAACTGAATCAGAACAAGTCACAGGATGTTTATAAGAGTAATATAATCCATTTGTTAAACAGATTAGACACACAGCCCAACTGGTTGGGCTGTGCGCACTCGAACCGAAGGACCCGAGTTCGACTCCGGGTCCCTGCAACCGGTTCGGCCATAAAAATCATTTTTAATAAAACCAAATAAGTTTAAAATTATTTAGTATATAAATATAATTAAAACAGAGAATATTTCAGGTTAGACACATAGCTCAGTTGGTAGAGCTGCGTGCACGTATACGAGAGGTCCCGAGTTCAAACCTCACTCAGCGCATAGAAAACACAGTCTGACTGGTCAGACCCGGTCAACGGTCAACGGTCAACGGCCAGAAGTCAATTTTTTTTATTTTATTTATTTCTTTTTAGTTATTTATTTAATTAGAAAATTATTTAAAAATACTTAAAAATAAGATTATTAAGGTTAGAAAACTTCCTTAAACTCACAAAAATATTCTAAAAATCCCATTTAAGAAAACTAATTAAAAATATTAATCCCAAGCAAAATTTATTTATTTATCAAATCATTTTGTTATTATCTAGGTTAGTTCTTCCCTCGTTAATCGAATCATAAATTCGTGCGCCTTCATCATCATCAAAGAACGCACCCATTGTGAGTGAATCTCTATCAATTCCCCGTTTTAATCATGTTTTGGGGTGTATCATGTGTCGTTTAATTCTTTATTATATTTAAACACTTGTGCATACATCATATCCGTGATCAAATGTGTATCAATTGTTGTGTGCATTATATGTAGTTTGGATTTATCATTTTCAGTGCACGCATTTCATTAGGCCCATCAGTTCCCCGTGGGAGACGGGTTGAGCATCAGGTGCCTCATAAGATCGGCTCTGTTTGATTGAGCCTTGATCTCACATTCATCATCATTCTTATCATATACTCATCCAAAGTGGTTTGTGTTTGTTTATTTATATATGTTTGTTCACATGTGATTATTGCACAAATTTTCCATATTAAATAAAATAAGAAATTGATAACAATGTTTATTCAAGGTTCACTCGCCAACTTTTGTTGACCCAAAATATCCCCTGTTTTACACATGATACAGGTGATCCAGCTGAGGCAAGAAACACATAGGAAGGCCTAGAAGAATAAACCAGTTTAAGCTTTGGATTATTTACATAGATTCATTTCCTTGTAATTGTATGAATTTTGATTTGGATATTTAAGTTGCAATTTGAATTTAATAAATATGAAACATTTTAGTAAACATCATGAGCTTTGGTGATAACCCAATTATGCCCCGACTCTTATTCCGCTGCGGGCCGGGGTGTGACGTTCCAGTTGCGTAACGTACCTTACGGTCCTCGGGACAATCGCAATTTAGAAAAGTGTTTTCCATTTCTTCAAACCAGTGAAGGAGGGCGGTAACACCTTCGGTCCCTTCATATTTTGGGGGATCGCAGGATTTGAAGTGTTTGTAGGTGCACTTTGGGGTTTTGGAAGGAGGGTTGGCGATGCTCTAGTCTTCTTGATTGGGAGGGTTGATGGGATTTGCGGTGAGAGCTTGTTGAACTTGAAGCACGATGTCAGAAAGTACTGCGGCCATTTGTTTAGCAATTTGTGTGGCCAAGCGTTCACTTGACTTTCCTGACTTTCTACCTCCACGTAGTTGCCTAGCCGACATCTACAGGAACATATATAGGAAGATTGTGAGTTTAAGAATTTTCTAGGTGTCATGTGTCGTAAAAAGAATGAAAAACAACATAACTGGCAATAATTTAACTACATCCATAGGATGTCTTGGGTTTGCTCATGTTTGGGCCTCCAAGTGTCCCCCATACCATTGCCTGTGTAGTCATGTGGGCCCCCATGACTATTGGGCTTGGTAGGATTCACATTGGTGTCGGCGGGTTAACACTTGCACCACCCGAATGAAAATCGTAAAATATGATTGCGAGATGTATGGTAGGAGGGTGTCCAGGTGTAGACACAATGACAACTCAAAGTGGGGTTAGCTCATACGACGTTTGGTATAGCATGCTTTGGCCTAATAGGTCCTTCGTACTCTCATCGTTAGTCCCCAGGTAGGCAAACTGGTCCTTTATTTTGGATTTATACGAATGCCAAGCCTAGACAGGACGTTCCGACTACCGGTACTCGTACCCTTCCAGTTACTACATGCCCGTCATGAGAACCCACTTTGATGTGATTTGAAAAATAAAAAAGTCATTGCAAAAATCATGAAAATCGTGAGGTGTGTGCTCTCATGGATATGATATGTTATGAGGATATGATTTATGATGAGCATTGCATAATAACATGGATTTGTGAGCGTGCTTGCATAACATTGGGTGTGAAAATAAACATGAAACTTATAAAAATCATGAATTTTGCATGTAACGCATAAACAATTAAAATTTAATCAACTATAGTATAGGCTCTAAGGGTCTAATAACCTATCCTATATCCATATAGTCACAAGCTCTGATACCAATCTGTCACACCCCGACCCACAGCGGAATAAAAGTCGGGGCATAATTGGGTTATCACCAAAGCTCATGATATTTACTAAGATGTTTCATATTTATTAAATTCAAATTACAAACTTAAATATCCAAAAACAAAATTCATACAATTACAAAGGAAAATGAAACTATAGATTTATTCCAAAGCATGAACTTGTTTATTCTTCTAGGACATCCTAAGTGTTTCCTGTCTCGGCTAGATCACCTGTATCATGTGTAAAACGGGGGAGGTTGTGGGTCAACAAAAGTTGGCGAGTGAACCTTGATAAATCATTTTGACTAATTTCTTGTTTTATTTATAAAAGAAAAGTCGTGCATTAATCACATGTGAGCAAACATATATATATAAACAATCACAAACCACTTTTGATGAGTATATGACATGAATGATGATGTATTTGAGATCAAGACTCAATCAAACGGAGCCGATCTAATGAGGCTCCTGATGCTCAACCCGTATCCCACGGGGAACTGATGGGCCTAATGAAATGCGTGCACTGAAATGATAAAATTCAATCTACATATAATTCACACAACAATTGATACACATTTGATCACGGATCCGGTGTATGCACAAGTGTTTAAATAAAATAAACGAATAGTACGACACCTGATACACCCCAAAACATGATTAAAACGGGGAATTGGTAGAGATTCACTCACAGTGGATGCGTTTCTTGATGACAATGAATGCGCACGAATTTATGATTCAACCGACGAGGGAAAACTAACCTAAATAATAACGAAATGATTCGATTAAATAAATAAATTTTACTTAAGATTATTATTTTTAATTAGTGCTCTTTAATGAGATTTTTAGATTTATTTTTGTGAGTTTAATGCAAATTTTTAACTTTAAAAACCTTATTTTTAAGTATTTTTAAATAATTTTTCAATTTAATAAATAAATAAAAAGAAATAAAAATAAATAAAAATGGGTTGACTTTGTCAGGTTTGACCGGGTCTGACCGGTCAGACAGCATGTATTCCAGGCGGCGAGTGAGGTTTGAACTCGGGACCTCTCGTATACGTGCACGCAGCTCTACCAACTGAGCTACGTGTCTAACCCGAAATATTATCTGTTTTAATTATATATATATACTAACTAACTTTAACCTTATTTAGTTTTTATTAAAAATGATTTAATATGGCCGAACCGGTTACAGAAACCCGGAATCGAACTCGGGACCTTCGGTTCGAGTGCACACAGCCCAACCAGTTGGGCTGTGTGTCTAATCTGCTTAAATACTGGATTATATTCCTCTTATATATATATACTGTGAATTGATCTAAATAGGTTTAAAAATGTTGGTTTTATTTCAGAAAGTCGGAAACATGTGTGATTCGAACCCGGGACTGTGTGTTTTATATTTGCACACAGTCCACCGCTGGACTGTGTGTCTAACCCGGTTAAATACCCGATTTTAATTACATTAATATACAACTTAGACTTCGTCTTCTTCACTAAGAAAAACACAGAACAGTGAACCCGACTGTTTTGCTTAATCGACCAACAAACTTATACTCGATTGAAATAGAATAGAAAAAGAAAGATTAAGTAATATGATTTACCAAAACAGAGAGTTTTCTTCAGATTTCCGGCAAGTTTCGTCGACCCTGATTTGCGATTTCCGGCTGAATGAACTGATTTAACAGTTTTGATTATTGATTTGAGCAATTAAATTATCAATCAAGAGATAGTAAGGAGGTTTAGACAATTATACCGTCCGAAGAACAACTGCGGTTTTCTGATCAGTGATTCCGGCGATATTCCGGCGAGTGCGAAAATCTCCGGCGACGTGCTTTGGAAGGAATAAAGCTTCGGAAAGAGAGTGCGGTTCTGAGCGAAATGTTTACAAGGAGTTTGAGTGGGTATTTATAAGGGGGACATGCCGATTGGGTTCGAATTAGGGGTCAAGATTCGCGGTCAATGATTTCAAACGGTTTTGACTAAAATTGAGTGCTAGGCAACGGTTATAACTGATGTCGAAATCAGTTTATGCGTTTCAGTCAAAGGAAAATAGCCACATTTGCGGAGTTTCGGTTTTTCCGGCGATTGCGAGTTCTGGGCGCGCTGATTTACAGGTTTTGACTTTCGGTTTTTACTATAAGTGTTATTTGTTTCAGTATTTAACACAAATGATGTGTGTGGCGGAGTGGTGTGGTGTGTGGTGTGTCTTCGCGGGAGACCCGGGTTCGAGACCCGGCTACCCTGTTTTATTTATTATTTACTTATTATTATTATTTATTAATTATGGTTTTTAAATTCTAAAATATTTATTAATTATGTATTATTTAAAATAATCTGAACAATAAATACGCAACGAACTTATAACTGAATACTTGATTATTAAACGAAGCGGGTTTTGAAACCCGTTTTTCGACGAATGTTACATCACTGGACTATCATAGTGTGCTAAAGAATTGTAAAGTTTAAAAAGTGATAAACAAGTCTTACTGTGGATGTGTCGATAGGCTTTATACGTTCAGTAAATTGTTTCCGGGATATAAACTAAATTTTACAACTGCTTTAACTTGTGGATTAACATCTCTCGGATATGTGGACTTAGTACTCCGAAATTTTGTTTGAGAGATTGCCTGATTCTGAGATACGAGGTTTTTATAGATGATTGATATCTGAGGTATTATACAAGTTCTTCTGATTTTGCGTAAGCAATAGCCTAGAACTTCTATAATGCTTTTGCTATAAACCCCAAAACTGCATGCAAAAGTTAAAAGAATCGAAAGATCTAATCATTTGCAGTGCTTAAAAGATTCCTTAATTGGAACATACCTTAAAGTCGAGCCTTCATCTCTCTGTCTATACGGTGGTACTAACCTGAGCTCTCAAGGTCTCGCTTTAACCCAGATACAGATATCAATTACGCTATATTCACATGTAAGATGAAATCTAGGGAATCTTGATACGGGAGTATATTCTGAGATGGGAACCACAGTTAAGTCAAGTTTCTTAATTCTACCTAACGTATCTTGGAACAATTGAGAAATGTGTCCAAGTTTAAATGGACAAACATATCGACAATCTAGGTAAACGAGTTTAAAACTTAGAGTCTACAAAAGGTCAACGGTACTGGTGATACGTCTCAAACAACTGATGTGATCCTTAGACACGAATTCACAAAAATATGTCTGTAAATATGTTTGTACATGGTTTACTTTCCTTACTTACTTTACAAATTAAAACCAAAAAGATTTTCAGTGTGTTTTAGCATAAACTTACAAAAATACACAAAGATTTTGTTTCTACATTAGTTTCAACGAGTCAATGTTGGAGAACGGATCTTCGAAGTCTGGTAAGGTGCTGAATGTTCATTAAAAAGTTCATTAAAGTGAAACTTTAAAATTGAAGAAAACATCAGTTTGTTCATAACGGGTCAAATCGAGGTCATTAGTTTGGACTCGATAGACAAATTGGTTAACCAAGGTCAGTAACTTGGACTTGGTCAACTAAGTGAATTTCAATGATTGGTAATTCATGTGAATGGTCAAGGTTTTAAATGTAAAAATATTTCAAGGTCATTAATTTGAATTTGAATAACTAAAATGGAGATTAAAAATTGAAATGTTGATGTTATAAAATTTCAAAGTTTGAATCTAAAATGTTTATTTGAATGTCTGAGAACTTTGAAACAGGAAGTAAAGTTTTAGGGGGGGCTGGATAAAACGTTGATTAAAGATCACGTAAAGCTCAAAGCAAGGGGGAGCTTGAAGATTAGAGCTTACAGCAAGGGGGAGCATGGTGTTTAAAGTTTTAATCAAGACAAGCTCAAGAAACAGAGAAGGATTGAAGATCAAAGACATTAAAGTTTAATAAAGATCAAGAATATTGAAGACTCAGGAGCTTAATTGAAGTCAATGACTACGGCAACATCCAAGGGGGAGTCTGTTGGTGCATATGTCTGTTGCATACGTCATCATATTAGAACGAGTTTGAATGAATAGAGCTTCTGAAGACTGATCAAGACGAAGACGATATCCAAGGGGGAGTCTGTTAGTACAATATGTTTATGTATTAGTCTTGTATCGAGTCTGTTTAGAATAGATGAGATTACATTAGAAAACGTCGTATTTATGGGTTTAGGAGACCAAGTTCACCCGGATTAGTGTTGTGAGAACAAGTTCGGTCGAACTTGTTCAACAAGTTCGCCCGAACTTGTTCCATCCTCAGCGAACTTAGCTGTCTATAAATAGGAGTCTTGTGATCACTCATTTAGAACTTTTGGCAGAATAGAGGCAAAGCTCTGTCCGATCTGAAACTCGAATGTACACGAATATTGATCAATAAACAGACAATTAATGAGTAATTCTTGTTATACGATTAACATGTCACTTAGTTTCCGCCTAATTGGACATTAGATAACAAATTTAGGTTCCTGTGCTGAAGAGGACGGTCCTATCAACCCGATACATAGCGACACGAAAAAAATTTTTGGGTTTCATGACTTTCCTAACCTGTGGACCTTTTGGTCAAGCTCCGCTACTTCACATGAAACAAAATCTGAATAAGAACATGAACCATTCACGAACAAAATTTGTTTTTCTATACAATAAACGTCAATATTAATGAAAATATAAATTCATACCTATATAAAAGTATATGACCAATTTTTATTTATTTTGAAATTTCTTTGTAAAACTAAAGGAATGGTGTTAAAGAATATGGACAGCTAGATAGTAGTTTGGTGAAAACAAACTCCCACATCCATAAATTTGTCTGAATCGTTGCACGTTGAGAGACGTTCCAATCCGAATCCGTACCCTTTTTTCTGACCGGATCAGTCCACTTCCTCTTAACAGTCCACTTTAATTCAAAACTCTTCTTGGTAATAGTATATATATTTTTTCATTCTACTTTTCTTTTTGAATTTACAATCATTGTGTTTTTTTGATGCATGGTTATTAAAGTTTATTTTAGTGGAAATTGATTAAAAGGCACTTTTTTCCTTATTCATTTAAAGATTTTTTAACATCGTACCATGATTATCAGTACTTTATGCATTTTATTCAGTTTAAAAACATCTACTATTTTTAAAACACTTAATTTATAACATACGGTTTTTATATTATAATATAACTAGCAAGGTGCTTGCGCGATGCAACGAGGACAACATTTTCAATTGCCATATTCGTTTTTGTTAGACCATTGGGCGTGGGGAGGGTAGTCCCTTTGGAGACTATCCGCCACGTAGGCGCCACATCACCGAGGGTGGAGGACCATCCCCTTGGAGACTATCCAAGGGTGTGGAGGATGGTCCTCACACATTCAAGTTATGATCATCCTATATAAACCGAAACCGGAGAAGACCAGCAGATCGCCGGAGAAGGCCAGCAAATTGTCGGAGAAGACCACCTCATTGTTTCCACCCTCACCCTCAACTCACCTTCACACTCTCTCACAAACGCCTCTATTTCACCACCGCCACCATACGCCGGAAAAACAGCAGATCGCCGGAGAAGATTACCACCGCCGGAGAAGACGCCTTAAAAGAACTTAACCCGGTATCCGACGACACCGCCGGAGAAGACGCCGGAATCCGGCGATGGAAATAACTGAAACTTGTGGGGGTGGCCCACATTTACAGCTTTTCAGGCTCGTCTCCAACGGTGTGGAGGAGCCGTTTGCGACGTGACGGACCGAGAGAGGCGGTGTGCGACGGACTAGCTGGAGCGGCGCCAGGGTGGGACGACCCCCACACCCAATGGTCTTAGTTTTGTTATTACTATGATATGAATTGTAGGTTAATTATTGTGGATATACCTCATAAGTATAGGTGCAAACGAGCTCGAGCTTGGTTAACGTATGAAAGCCCGAGGTTGGCTTGAGCTTTGTTTTCAAAGCTCGAGGTTGACTTGTTGGTAGCTCTCGAGCTCGGCTCGTTTTTTATATATTAATTAATATATTAAATAAAAATAATATAAATAATAGACTAGTTTAGGCTCGCGATCTCGATAAGTGGGACTTGGGCTCGGGATCGTTTACTTAACAAGCTTTTTTAGGTTCGGGCTCGGCTCGTAAACAAGTTTAATTAAGTTCGGTCGACCCGTATATTAGACAACTTAAAAAAGGAGTACATGTTATTAGATATTAATAATAAATAATATTACACTAAGGTTTGATAAGGCTCAACGAACTTCATATGTCAGGCTCGGGCTCGATAAATTACAGCTTTATTCTAGGCTCAAGCTTGGCTCGATAAGGCTCGACTCTTCGAGCTTTTTCTCGAGCCGATCTCAAGCAACTCGCGAGTCATTCAGCTCGTTTTCATCCCTAGTCATAAGCGGAGTCATGGGTTAGTCTATCTCATTGTGGTGTGCATGGTTCGTTCGGTTCAGTTTTTATCCTAAACCGAAGTCATCGGTTAGTCTATTTTATTAATCAATTGATTTTCGGTTAATCAGTTCATTTATTAGGTCAAACTGACAGTTTTTTATTCGGCTCGTTTAATTTCTTTTAATAGTTGAAACCAAACTTAAGCTAAACTTTTGCTTAGAAATACATGAATTGAGACGTAAAGACATGAAATGGATATATAAATACATGAAATGATGTATAAAATTTGAAATACATGAGCTTAAGGTATAAAAGTTAGAAATATATAAAAATATGAATAATCGGTTCGGTTATTTTTGGTTAAATAAGGCTACAAAAAACTGATAACCGGATTTTGATTCATTTGGTTTTCGACTAATCGATTTACAATTAATTTAATTTTTGGTTGATTTCAATTCGGTTTCATTTATTATTGGTTAACGATTCAGTTATTGTTCACTTCTAGTCACTACTAATTACGTAATATATCAATTTTTTAACTGAAAAAATTAGATCAATACTATATTCAAATTAAAGAAATTAAAATGTTCGTTTTTATGGTGTACTTTAAAAAAATATATATATTAACGTGCGTCAAAGGTACGGTCATTTAAAAAACATGGGGGTAATTAGTTTTCTATAAGGGGATAAAGTGTAAATACTAATTAATTGTTCATAAATTGGTTAAAGATGAATGGATTAAAATGTAATTATGATGGGGGATTACATTGTAATTAGTGTTTGAAAGATTAATTACCCTCATTTTTGGCTTATACCTTAAGCATTAAACTAAAAAAAGTAGGGTTGTCAATCGTGTCCGGTTTATGGGTTGGCGGGTTGACGGGTTGAGATGTTCAATCCGAACCTGACCCATATTATTATTCGGGTCAACTGTTTCATCCCTAACCCACACATTTAAATTCGGGTTTATCCGACCCCGACCTATTTAACCCGTATTTTTAAATGAGTCATACAAGTTGACGATTTATAAGCGAGTTGTTGAATTTTAAGTGGGTTATCAGTAACATGTTTATGTTGAGTATGAGTGTGACAAGTAAATAATATAATTATTAAAACCAACATTATTATAACTAACCATGTATAGTTGAGAAGGAAAAAAACAAAAATGTAATAGTTCTTTTCTAAATAATTAAACGGGTTAACGGGTCAACCCGAACCCAGCTTTTTTTTAAACGTGTTGTGTTAGTCGATCCAAACTTTTTTTTCATGTTGGGTTCGGATCGAGTTGGCGGGTCGTGTCAAGAATTACCACCCCGAAACACAATTTTTGTGTATCTTAAAATATCATTCACTCATCCATTATATTATAAAATATATATTATTTAAATAAAAATGATTTATAAGTTTGTTAGCATCTTTGTTTGGTCTCAATTAATCGGCTTGTTAGGTTAGAGGCTTATTTTAGCTAAATTGATTGCTTGTTTTAGCCTCAACCAATTTGGTTGTTTGGGGTTTGCATTATTAGTTTTGTCTTAATCAACTTTTGTATTTAGCCTTGGTTGCTTTTATATTTTAGGGTTCCTATCTATTTTGCTTTTGTATTTAGCCTTGTAATCAGCCTTTGCAATTTGTGTGCAACAGATATGATTATGACACATGATGAATGTAGGTGATGGCGAGTGACGGTGGTGTGAGGTGGCGACGATGATTTGGCATTTGTAATAAAATTCGTAATAATAATAACATGAATACAAACAAGTTTAAAATAAAACTAGCTAGTTTTATTGCTTTTTTTTTAATAAAAAATTCTTACCGATCTACTGGCAATGATTGTTATTTTTGTTGTAGATTGATCAATAGGTTGGTTGTTTTTGCAATCGGGTTGAGACGTGGTGCCGGTGATTGTGGTTTTGTAACTAATTTAATAATAATACATTAATTTATAACAAACTTAAATTAAATTTAATAAATAAAGATGGACCGGTTACATCGGTCACATCTTATATCAATTACTAACAAACTGATAGTTTATTACAATAAATATTAAATTTAAAACAATGACATATATGATATATGATGACAGGTGGAGATCCTGTAAAAAAGGCTCAAAGTGTGAGAAAGGTAAGAAAGAATCTAAACCATTAGATCTTTAATCTAATGGTTAAGATTTTGACGACAATCTTGTAAATACTATAATAATTAATTTTCTAGATTAAGGGTATAAAGGTAAAATTAACATTTTTAATTTTTGAAAGTCACATGCAAGTTCCCCTTTTAAACGCCAATAATTTTTTACATGTAACTCGTCTTTTTAAAAAAAATTACACCATAATAACGAGTGTTTTTTAATCTTTAATATGAGTACCATATTACTATACTTATATGCAGAAAAAAAATTACGTTCAATCGAATGTTTCAGTTAATGGTTTTTTGTTTTAGTTCATGGTGTTATATAATTATTGAATGGTGTTATATACTTATTGAATGGTGTTATATGAATGATGTTATATACTTATTGAATGGTATTATATAATTATTGAATGGTGTTATATATGCGCTGAATGGTTGTTGCAGTGTTATTCGTAGTGTTTTTATAGAGATCTTTAAAATTGTGTTATATACTTATTGAATGGTGTTATATATTTATTGAAGGGTGTTATATAATTATTGAATGGTGTTATATACGTGTTGAATGATGTTTGCAGTGTTATTCGGTATTCCTATAAATTATGGTGGCGATTTATGGAAGGTTTTGAATTAATTAAATAAATGAAAAAATTACTTGATTACCCTTTTCAATTAATTTAGATCTAATTTGCTGAGATTATTTTTTACCTTTCTCACACTTTTGGTCTTTTTTACAATAACCTTACCCTTTGATGACAATTCAAGTAGAATTTCGTTACGTTACGCGATAGCACCTGAATAACATAAAACTACACATATTTCTTTTGTATTTAATGCATTTACGAGTAATAATCATTTTAGTAGAATTTAAAATATGATGGTGTTTGTTTTTTAAAAGACTTGCGCAACCTTTTCGGTTTGCGCCGTGCAGACCACACGCAGACATTGTCATCTGTAAACTGTTTGTTTTTCGAATACGTTTCATTAAAAAACGTCTGCGCGAACTCTTCTTGGTGCAGATTTGGCCCAGACACTTTTAAGAATTTCTAAGGTATAGCAGACTGCAATGGTTTAGTTCACCTTTTCTTTTACGGATGTTTATAGATGTGGTCCATATGCCGTAAATATTTTACCTCTTAAAAAACAAAGCGCATGTAAGTAAACCACATTGCATGGTTGCCTTTTTTTTTTAACAAAAGTCAGAAAATAAATATAACCGAACATAAACACAAAAAAGTAAGTATATAAAAAATTAAAACCCCATTATAATCAATCAATTAAATATACCTAAATGAAATATGTAACAACATTAAAGCAATACAAAAGTATATCGAAGCATGAATTATAAAACTTTAGAGTAAACTGTCATTTTGGTCCCTGAGGTTTGGCTACTTTTGCCACTTTAGTCCAAATCTTAAAGTTTTTGCATTTGGGTCCCGGTGGTTTAAGTTTTATTGCCATTTTGGTCTAAAAGTGAAATCAGGTCATATTTTTCAAATTAAATCCTGCTATTTTGTCATTTTCCTCAGGGGCAAAATGGACAAAATAGCGTTTGGCCTAGGATGACAGGGCGAAAAGTAGTGCGTTTGACCATTTTACCCCTAAGGAAAAAGACAAAATAGCATGATTTAATTTGAAAAATATGACCTAATTTCACTTTTGAACCAAAATGACAATAAAACTGAAACCACAGGGACACAGATGCAAAAACTTTGAGATTTGGACTTAAGTGGCAAAACTGTCAAAACCTCAGGGACCAAAATGACAATTTTTTACTCAAAACTTTAATTTGATTTTTATTTCTTTTAAATTATACCATGTGCACGCTTGTTTGGAAAAGTACACATGAATGGTAAGATTTTTTAATATACGACTTTCCAGCGAAAATTGGCCCACTCTTTTTAATAATTTCTTATTCATGATTTCAAATAAAGTGTAATTTGTTCTAATGCATAGCTTAATAACAATGTAATTAAATATCTTAAAGTGTAATTTGGTCTAACGCATAACTTAGGGCTGTTCACGAGCCGAATCAATCGGACTTTTTCTCGTGTTTGGTTCGTTTACAAACCGAATAAAACCGAACCGTGCGTTTTTTTCAACCGAGCCAAAGTCGAACGAGCGCATTTCGATCCGATTATTTTTCGAACGAACATCGAATGAGTATCGAGCGTCACATAACAAATAGAAAAGTCGTTAGTTTTAGAGTAAATTGAGTTTTTGTCCCTAAGGTTTGTCCGATTAGAACACAAGTATAAATTTACCAAATAACAAGGAATAGAAAAAACATTCAACTTATTCTACCGAGATAATCTGAGCGGAAGTCAATCGATTGAAGCAGACCTTTGATCTATAAGAAGTTTGAAATCGAATGAACCAATTGAAGCAAAACCTTAGGAAGTTGGCGTCTTGGTGACCGAGAACTTGAATATTGATGGTTGATGTGGGGTTTTAATTAGGATTATGTACTTCTGAATTAAATGACGGGTTGACACTTGACTACTTGAGTATCGATCGACGCTTCACATTTTGGTATCTTGACATTTTGACTCAATTACTCTGGATTATTAGACAATAGACTATTGGTATCAGCCTTTAATTAAATGGGCTCCAGTTGAATCTTGGACCAAACATTATTAATATGTACATATACATATTAAAATAATTCGAGCCAACCGAGTGTAATTTGGTCTAATGCATAGCTTAATAATAATGTAATTAAATATCTTAAAGTGTAATTTGGTCTAATGCATAGCTTAATAATAATGTAATTAAATCATAAATGTCTTAAAATTGTTGTTAACATAGAGCTTTATTTTGAATTATTATACTAGCGGACACATTCCTAATTAGTTCTATATTATATTCTGTAAATACTATTTGTGTGATAATTCGAAATTAAAGTGTTGGGAGTTTTTAAATAAAGAGGTATCAAACGTTGAAACAAATTAAAGAAATTCAGATCACATGAACTCGATCATTTTTTATATCAAATTTGATTGACTAAACTATACACACGGTTACACTTAAATAGTTATTTAACACCCCTAACTAAAATTTTTACTTTTCTGAAACCTCATTATTCATTTGTTTTTCTCTACATTATTTTAAATACCCTTGTTATTATATTCGTTTTCTTACTTTGAATTTCCTATAAAATGATATTCTACACATAAGAAAATATTCAAATACATACTTTTCTAAAAATAGGAAGTCGTAGCAAAGGTATCAAACAGACTCCGATTGAACTCATTCTAGCGGAATTGGAGCTGTCTCGTTAAACTCCACGATCTTAGATTTTAGGTTTTCACTTTTGGATTTTAAATTTTTAGCTTGTTGCTTTTAGAATTTTTTTTTCGATAATTGTGTCTTTTTATTTGACCTTTTATTTTATTTTATTTTTCGGTATTGTATCTTTTTTAGGCAATTTATTGTGTCTTTTCTCAGCATTATGTTATATTTCTCGATATTGTGTTAAACTTTACGATCAATTGTGTCTTTGTACTATTTCTAGATTTAAGAGACCTTGTAGGATAACTTTACCCTTTATACATCAATGTATGCTTTTTAGAACTGTAAGGGTGGGGTATTTAGTTGAACCAACACTAGATTTAAGAGACTTTGTAGGATAACTTTACCCTTCATACATCAATGTAGCCTTTTAGACCTATAAGGGTGGGATATTTAGTTGAACCTACAAATACTTTCTCTATCATCTAATCATCTAACAATATTGTGCAATATCATGGGAACCCAATTCAACTCTTTTCAACCCTACTATGAGGGCCACTCATAGTTCATACCTTCAAACTCTGAGTTCAATTACGAGTTCATGAACCCTAGCTTGAACCGGTCATGAAAACCAACACGGGTTACAACCCTAGCCAACCAACTTGAATTTTCTCAACCCGGGCCTGGAATCGCATGCCCCCTTCCACCCTTAAAAAATCCGGTTGTCACTGATATAGAAATGTGCACTGGTACTTGCAAGTTTCGGCAATGAATTTTTTTCAATGTGCGTATGAAATATTAAGACTTGGATAACAACCTGGATTTAAACATTTATTTCTTAGATATGGCTTTTAAGGTTCACATTTAGGTTACATTTATAAATATAAAATGATTGGCTTTAGGTTTAATATTAATTTTTCCTATATTAATTAATGATTTTTTTCGACTTGTATGAGTATCATAGACGTGACTCATATGTTTTAGGGCGACGGTATATGCACACGCTGAACAAAAAGTGCTTTAGATGCACCACTATAATGGTTTGGAAGTAGCATTATAATCACACAGTCCATTCACGTGCCATGCATGGATAACTTAGACGCACCATTGTAATTGGTTTAAACTCATAGTTGTAACAACTAGTTAGTTTAGGTCGACAAACAATTAGCGTCGCTTTAAATTATAATATAGTGATAGTATACTTGAAGTATAACAAAATTCTTAATTTTTTATCACTTTTTAAAATTAATAACAAAGTATCTAAAACTTATTTAGATTTAAAATTAACAACTATATATAATAATTACTATATAGCTCATGACAAAATTCTTCTGAATTTAAATCCACTAGAGGGAAATCTAACTGACAAACTGTAGCAAACAACAATATTTGCACCACGCCTATGACTTTGGAGATTTGAAAATTATATTTTACTATTTGGAACTTTATTCTTGTTCGTGTTGGACTATTGGTTGTGTTGGGCACAAACTCTATATATATTTGAATTCTAGTCATTATATATCAGTGTATATAAATCCGTGAATGTTCAGATTTTTAGGCAGCTTTTGACATTTTACTTTTTATTAAGATTGTGTTTAAAACAGAAAAGCGATGTTTGGATGACCAAACATCATATTTTTTTAATGGCAAGGAACGGCGTGTCAATCACTGTGACATCGAGCGCTGTGGCCAAGGTCGATTACTCGACTGCCGCCAGCCCCTTGGCTCTGCCAGATGCGTGGAAACCCGACCTCCACCCGCCCGAAGGCACGACAGTGGAATAACCAGTAAAACCTCGCCTTCCATCTAAGACAAACCGGCGCTACCCGTATTTGCCCTTCACCTGGATGCCGCAGAAAATAATAGAGAGAGTAGGAGTGGAACCTGGGTCACAAGAAACACCAAGTTTTTCCCCAACCTGTAAATCATATTTGATTTACAGAACTAAGGTAAGATAAAAAATTAAGTTTGAAGTCGAGTCTATTGGATTGTATAAATGCTCAAATTTTTAATACCATTTTATATTTTCAGTTACAACTGTAATTGCTTTTTTATACTTTTATACAACTTATGTTTACACCTTACCACTCTTAACTACTTATAATAAAAACTAGAATTGATTTCTTGCGCTGCGACCTCGGTTTTTTTAAACGTGATTTGAGCGTAGTGATTTTTTTTGTAATTGCTTAACGATCAAAAGAAGACCAACAAAAAAGTCCATAAAATAAGCACGAAAACGTATTATATTTGACATGACTCATAAAACATAAAGTAACTAATTTAGAAAGTCTGAAACAAAATGTATCTCAAAATGTAGGCCAACTGAAAACGTAACGTAACTCTAATTGACCCGATTTATTTCCGAACAAAATTTACGTCAAAATACAGGCCAACTAAAACGTCCATAAAAATAAAACAAAATGTATTATAATTGACATAACTCATTTTCGATAAAAGTTACATTGAAACGTAAAATGTTAATTTATACCCGACGTGTACATAAAATAAAGCACGTAAAACTCGAGGGGGTGTCAAAATGACACGTTACAAAGTTTTTATAAGTTTTGGAGCGTTAAATGTCAATATTAAAAGTTGAGAGGTGAAATTCACAAAAAGACAGAACAATCAAATTAAAGTTGAGGGTTGAAATTCACACCAAAAAAAAGACAAAAAAAAAAAAAAATCAAATTTCTGTAGCTAACAACTTGATCTATAATAATAATAATAATAATAATAATAATAATAATAATAATAATAATAATAATAGTACCCATAAATATCAAAATCGATATATTTCATAAATTTTAATCTCTCTACCTTAGTGCCTTTGTCACATTAGGACATCCATGGGTATTTTATTAACTTTATATGATTTTTTTGTTTCCAAGCATGGTTCACACAAGCTTATATATGTGGATTCTTCACATGTTGTGAGGGAAGAATTGTGTTTGTGGATTTTTGACATGTTGTAAGGGAAGAATTGTGTGTAGTTCATCTATATATTCATGGATTGGCGTAGCTTAAGAGGGGCCAGAGGGGGCGCCGATCCCCCGAACTTTTCGCTCAGTAGTGTTATATATGTAGTTTTCGTATAGAAATTTTTGGCTATATACTTTTTTGACCCTCTAGTTCTATAGAAATTTTTGGGTATATACGTTTTCGACCCCCCTTCGAAAACGTCAAGCTTCGCCGAATCATGGCCATTCTTGCGATCCAACGAAGGGAGGTCACGAGCCTTGATAAGGGAACAACAATAATAGAGATTGTGAAAAGGACAACACGTATGAAAATGAGAATTGGTTGAACCTACAACAATCCTTAATGTGTTTAAGAAACATCTTAGTTTGATTCCATTCATCTTCGAATGAAATAAACGAATTACAATTAATGTTACATTTATGTAATTCTCTCTTCTTGTTAAAACGTTTTACTTACAGGCACTATATTATATCAGACATCATAGCACTTACCTATTTGTTCTGTCAAATTATAATTTTGTCCGTTCATATTTACCTATTTGTTCTGTCAAATTATAATTTTGCCCGTTCATATTTATAGTTTTGCCATTGTTTTTGTTTTTTTCCTCCCTGCAAACACTACGGTTTTGCCCCTAATTCAAATTTTCAGTTTTGCTATCGTTTTTCTTAACGGCAAATTTGGATCACTGACGGACCACTGGAGTATCATCGTGCCACCAGTGAAACCACCCGGTCATATCCATCTCCACTATAGGCTATGCACCAATTCAGGAGGAAACCCAATAAATATGGGAAACCCCCTTGTAAGAATCGAACCCAGGACCTATTGGTCCCAAAGTCTTATCACATACCGCAAGATGTCACTAGGCTATAAAGCCATGGGTAAAAATACGGTAGTGTTTTGTTTTAATTGGTTGACTCGATGTAATTTTTATTGAGAAAGTGTTATGAGTAGTATGTACAAGTAAGCGAAACACACGGCTTAACGTACGGGCAAAAACTACTTTATCAAACAAAGAACAAGTGAAAATTCACTTGGAGACAAAATGTATAACGCTCGATCTAACATGCACGCAACCAATATCCGTAGCGTATCATAATCAAACTTTATACAAGTAAGTAGTCATCAACGTAAGAGTACTAGTTGGTGTGGTGTACTTAGCTTCTCAACACATGCAAGCATCACGCCCGTATATTTTAATTTGATTTAAACCCCATATGGTCTTCATATTTGGTATAATATTATTTATAATTATTGAATCTTAACTAAAACAAATTAATCCTTTATTGAGTTTACAAGATAGACAAAAGATCAAATACAAACACCTTTAACTTACAAAACGTATAAACTAAAGATTTTCTAAAAAAAACGCGGTGACATTTTTGTAATTATTTTACTCGTAGAGTAATTATCAAAATTACTTTACAAATGATCTTGTACGGCAATTTTGTAAAATGATTTTGTAGGATAATTTTGATCTTATAAGGTAATTTTGTAGAGTATCATAATTACCTTACAAATGATCTTATAAGGTAATTTTAAATTGTATTGATAAACTTGTAGAGTAATTTTCATAATTACCCCACAAGATCATTTTACAAAATTACTATGCAAGATCAAAATTACCCTAACAGATCATTTGTAGAGTGATTTTTATAATTATCCTACGAGTAAAAATAATTACGAAAATACCACCGTTTTTTTCATTTCTTTCGTATGTTTTGTACGTTAAGCGTATTTGTGCGCGAACTTAACTCTTAAAATTAAGATAACAATTTTCAAAATAATTCCCATATGAATTTTATAAGAACTCACAAGGAAAAAATATAGGAATTTTATGTTAGTTGTTTTGAATATATGTTTGAATTTACACTATTATTACATTCATTTAATATGATTTTAGTAACAACCCGACCCTACTTAAAAAAATATCCATGTTTTTACATGTTAAGTCAACCAACTCATATTATCATTAAGTTGACCCCATCATGTTTGAATCTTGAATCCACCAACGACTCTTGTAGGGTCTTTAAAAGGATTTTCGATTTGCTGTTCAAAAAAAAAAGAAAAAGATTTTCGATTTGTTGCATTCTAAAAGCATAACGGGCACTAAAAAGTATTATTAAATAACCAGAATGTTTTTGAACTTTATATTTTCTAATCCAATTATTTTTATATTTCTTACTTTTGATGAAGTTATCCCTTTCGGGCCTTCGGCAGAACTTTATTTTCATTTTGGTATTTTTATTATTGTATAAAACTAAAAAAAACAATATGCTCAATGTGGTAGCCAAAGGCGTAGCTTAGAAGGGGCCGCGAGGGGGGGGGGTGGGGTTCGCTTAATAATGTTATACATGTAGCTTCATATAGAAATTTTTGAGTATATACGTTTTCGACCTCTGGTTCTATAGAAATTTTTTTGTATATGCTAGTAGCTTAGTACATCTGTAGAGTAGTAGCTAGTGTGTTAACTAAAAGTCAATACTGAGTAATGTTATATATGTAGCTTAGTAATGTTATATATGTAGCTTTCGTATAGAAATTTTTAGGTATATACATTTTCGACCCTTGGTTCTGCAGAAATTTTTAGTATATACTAGTAGCGTAGTACATCTGTAGAGTAGTAACTAGTGTGTTAACTAAAAGTCAATGATACCCAGTATATAAAACTATAAATACAAGCTTTATAGTTAGAACACAAAGTACAAATTCTTTCACTTATTAATTTCTACTCTTTTTTTTTAAAATCTCATGAGAGCTTGCGATCCAGACTTTCTTCAAGGTCTGCAACTTGTTCTTGAAGATTACAACGGGAGGAAACCAATGATATTTTGAGAACCGCGACAACCGCTATACAATTGTACCTATTGATTCGAATGTCATACATATGACACCTATGTAACCGCACCTCTTTAGTTTTGTATCTTCACTACGATTATGATTATCTTGTATACACTATGTGCAATTACATTAAACGGTACCCAATTTATTCCCGCTTCTTAAACGGTAGTTAAAAATATATTGACATTATTACAGTATTCAAAAATTGATTTCTAATATCTGAGTTTATATTGTACAATAATTAACGCATAGTACATTTCAGGACTACAATGATCACAAGTGGTCCGGACGAAATTTCAAACGGATTCATCATATATGGTTTTACATGTCATCATTTTTGAAATAGAAACATTTTAAAATCGTGACATACGTACACATATATACACTGATATACATAAGCAAAGGAATGAACATGTAGCTTAATAATGTTATACATGTAGCTTCATATAGAAATTTTTGAGTATATACGTTTCGACCCCTAGTTCTATAGAATTTTATTAGAATATGCTAGTAGCTTAGTACATCTGTAGAGTAGTAACTAGTGTGTTAACTAAAAGTCAATGATACTCAGTATATAAAACTATACTGAGTAATGTTATATATGTAGCTTTCGTATAGAAATTTTTAGGTATATATATTTTCGACCCCTGGTTCTGTAGAAATTTTTAGTATATACTAGCAGCGTAGTACATCTGTAGAGTAGTAACTAGTGTGTTAACTAAAAGTCAATGATACTCGGTATATAAAACTATAAATACAAGCTTTATAGTTAGAACACAAAGTACAAATTCTTTCACTTATTAATTTCTACTCTTTTTTTTAATCTCATGAGAGCTTGCGATCCAGACTTTCTTCAAGGTCTGCAACTTGTTCTTGAAGATTACAACGGGAGGAAACCAATGATATTTTGAGAACCGCGACAACCGCTATACAATTGTACCTATTGATTCGAATGTCATACACATGACACCTATGTAACCGCACCTCTTTAGTTTTGTATCTTCACTACGATTATGATTATCTTGTATACACTATGTGCAATTACATTAAATGGTATCCAATTTATTCCCGCTTCTTAAACGGTAGTTAAAAATATATCGACATTATTACAGTATTCGAAAATTGATTTCTAATATCTGAGTTTATATTGTACAATAATTAACGCATAGTACATTTCAGGACTACAATGATCACAAGTGGTCCGGACGAAATTTCAAACGGATTCATCATATATGGTTTTACATGTCATCATTTTTGAAATAGAAACATTTTAAAATCATGACATACGTACACATATACACTGATATACATAAGCAAAGGAATGAACAATGTAGAACAACATATAAACGTGAGTGAGGTGAGCAAACTGCAAAGATAAATGCATGCGACATATGCCAAAATAATCGAAATGATGCATATGGAGGGTCCTCGTGCATGACATAAAATTCAAACTATATTTTACATAAAAAAAATCCTTAACTCGTACGTTAGTGTACATTCAGACATCATTTAATGCAATGTAAGATTGCAACACATGCATGTTTGGTAATATATATCATGTTGGACTTAATTTTGATGTTACGGGGTTGTATACAGGTCAAGTCGGTTACCAAATAGCAAATGGGTCACATGTTTAATTCGGGTCAACAGGTGTGTACGTGACTAGTTGAAGATTTGGTCTAGGATTTCACCATGCATATGAACGTTGCATGGTGGTTGCTAGAAAGTTGGAGAATATGGTTTAATTTAGTATGTGTTTATTTTTGTTTTTTATTATAAATAGTAGTATGTGATGTACCCATTTGACAATTCGATAATCAAATCAGTTTTTTCAATTCCTTTTCTCTTTTGCAAACTTACTTTCACCAGAGTTGTGAGTTAGAGTGTGGGGACTGAACCAACAAATAATGTATTATGGTGGACAAGAGAATATTAAGATCTTATTTTAACCGTAAGTTGTTTATGTAAAGAATATCATATTAATATTTATTTTATTCGACTTTTTTGTGCTAGAACTTTAGCTCATAAGTATAAAAGTACTGTAAGTGCTTTTTTTTTTTACAATACAGGCTTACCATGTCTATATTTTATATGTTGTTAAATGAACTCGATTGTTGAATGAGTCCTGTTATATGAATATCCAATCAACAATATAAAATAAGTTTTCTTTCTTAGCAAATTCCACTTTCCAATAATAGTATAAAAAACCATATACAAGAGACTAATATTATTTTCGGGTTTTAATCAATGATCATTTTTATATGTAATTCGATCTCATGCGATATTTGTAATCACGAACACTCAAAATCTCATGTCAACCAGATTTGAGGTCCGGCTTTGTGGACTTGAGCGAACCGAGTGTGTGGGACCCAACCAATATATAAAATGTATGGGGTATGGTGGGGCGGGGGTTGGGGCATGGGTTGACACGTGGGCTGGGTGGGCTCCACTGGCAAAACCCAAAAAAATGGGGGTATGGTGGGGCTTGGGTTTGGGGGTGGCTTGGCCAAATTCCTGTTATTTTTATTTTTTTTTAAATTAATAGATAATATAGGGTATGGTGCACCCAATGACCACCCGCCAGCTCAGATGGGTAGCACCGCCCAACGCTCGGGCTGAAACCCACGCCAAAATGGCCACGCCCAAACCCAAGCCCACCTAGGGTTGTCACATGGGCATTTCTCCCCAACCCACGTCCAAACCCCCGCTCCATACCCATAGCCTTAAAACGATCGCTTGTGTTTGCATTCATGAAAGATATGAGGGAGACGATGGAACACAATGGGGTTTATATATTTTGAAGATTCTAAATGGAAAGTAGTTTTTCTTTTTTCTTATCATGGAAAATAAAAATATTACTAGAAATAAAAGTTTATTAAAAGTAACCATTCTAAATGGAAAGTAGTTTTCTTTTTTCTTTTATCATTAAAAATATTACTAGAAATAAAAGTTTATTAAAAGTAACCATTTGATGGACTATGGTGTGTTGAAAATAACAATGTATTCTTTTTTTTAATGCTCATATTTTATGTTTTGCTTTTATTGAAAAAACAAAAATTAAATTATTATAAAAGTAATTTGATTTATCAATCGTAAACTTAGGTGATGATTTAGAGTGTAAGACTCGAGATTTGATATTGTTAAAATGAGTTTTTAATAAGATTTAAAATCTGAGTGTAAGGTGAGGTGGGGTTTTTTGTTGTAGATGCTCTGAACTAAACCTGCGTAGAAATAACTCGTACCGTGTAACATCCGTCAAAAACTGGATTTACCAAACCCGCTCCGTTTATTAACCGAACAATCAGTTAAAAATTTCGTGACGTATTTAATGCCCAAATTAATTTAAACGATACATAATTAATAAATATATTGGATTATAAAAGTTATATTTGAAAAAGTATTAAAATTAATGAAATAAAAATAAAACAATGCTGCCGGGTTTCGAACCCGGGTCAGCTGGGTAAACTTCAGCGCCTTAACTTCCAGACTTCCAACCACTCCGCCACTTGTGTTTCTTGTTAATTATTAGAAACAATTAATTCAAATACACAAACTCGAATTCAAACTGACGCGCCCAAATTGCAGTCGTCGGAAATCCCGACGATTTCGCCGAGATTGGACGGTTTCTTCTGATTTAACCGACGCATTAACTTTAACATCGGTTATAACCGATGTCCAGTCCGCGACACAAGTCATAACCGCCGGAAAAATCATTGACCGACGAATCAAGACGGTAAATGGACCAAATTCGTCAATGTTCTGCCCTATAAATACACCCTCTAACTTCTGTTAACCTTTTCGCTCACAATCACACCCTTTCTCGACGTAATTTCACTCGCCGGAAAACCGAACCCCTTCACCTCTGTGCCTTACTCTAAAAACAGAACACCTAGAGCCCATACTGAAGCCACCCACACTCACCTCAAGCTTCCTGAAGACCCTCTGCCGCAAAACACACGTCGCCGGAATAACCTGCTATCATCGGAGTTGCGCCGGCGAAACAGAGGAGCTCTGTTCGGTATATCTTACACTTAATCTCTCTCGTTTTTATTAAACTCACATGTAGCTAATCACAACACACTAAAGAAACTGATTATTTTTGTCAAAACAGTCGGACATCGATTCTGGTTAAGCTTAACGAAGAAGATGAAGTTTTCGGTATTATATATGTTTAATTTAAATCAATTATATCTCGGGTTAGACACACAGTCCAGCAGTGGACTGTGTGCAAATAAACACGCATACGTCCCGAGTTCGATTCTTGTCCCACGCACACTCGCTTTAATAAAAATGTTCCTTTTTAAAACTGAACCGGATTCACTTGCAAAAAGATGTTAAGTTTAATAAAAACCGGAATAATAACCAAGATAGACACACAGTCCAGTGGTGGACTGTGTGCGCGTTTAAACCATACGTCGCGGGTTCGAGTCCAGACTACCGCACCGGTTCTGGCAATTATCAAACTTTTTATATAAGGCAGAAATGAAATTATCTAGTTTGTATATAAGTATAATAAAAACCAGATTATTTACCAAGTTAGACACACAGTCCAGCGGTGGACTGTGTGTCAACCTAAACCACAGGTCCCGGGTTCGAGACCTGTGGCGAGCACCGAGTCATGCATTAAAATCGTTTTTAAAATAAATGATTTTTGGATTAATTCAATTAGTATATAAATATAATTAAAAACAGAAATATTTCGGGTTAGACACGTAGCTCAGTTGGTAGAGCTGCGTGCACGCATACGGGAGGTCACGAGTTCGAACCTCACTCAGCGCACATAATAACACAATCAAACCGGCCAACAGGTCAACGGTCAACAAGTCAACGGTCAAAAAGTCAACATTTTTTTATTATTTTTATTTATTTATTTTATTTAAAAATCAATTAAAAATACTTAAAAATAACATTTTTAAAGTTAGAAAATAGCCTTAAACTCACAAAAATATATCCAATAATCCTACTAAAGTTGATTAATAAAATCCGCTTATTTACCAAACCATTATGTTATTATCTAGGTTAGTTTCACTCGTGGTTAAATCAAACTTCGTGCGCATTCAACATCATCAACCGAACGTACCCACTGTGAGTGAATCTTATAATTCCCCTTTTTAATTACACGTTTTGGGGTGTGTCATGTGTCACTAAAATTAACTCGTTTATTTAAACTTGTGCCATACCATATTGTGATCTAAACTTAGAGTGTAAATATTGTTTGTAGTTATGTCTTTCATATTGTCAAGTTGTATGCAAATAATTCATTAGGCCCATCAGTTCGTAGAACAACGCGTGCCTCAAAACTCATTCATTAGGCCCTCGTGAGAGACGGGTTGAGCAACGCGTGCCTCAAAACAATTTATTATTGTATGTGTGTGCATTATCTGATATTAAGTGTTTTATGAATATGTTTACATCTATATTTACTCATATGTGGTTGTGCACTTTATTTTATAATCAATTCAATAAACTTGTTCAAATGCTTTTCATAGGATTCACTCGCCAACTTTTTGTTGATCCAAAAACCATTTTTACACATGATACAGGTGAACAGGATGAAGCAAGGAAAACATAGGAAATGCCTTAGAAGAAAACAATGAAGTCTAGAATGATGTTTAGGACATGATGAAATTAAGATTGTATGTTTCCCTTTAAATTGTAATAATGAATATGAAACGTTATAATAAATGTCATGAGCTTTGATGATAACCCAATCATGCCCCGATCACCTTTTCTGCTGCGGGTCGGGGTGTGACAGATTGGTATCAGAGCCATGACTATAGGGATATAGGATATGTTATTAGACCCTTAGAGCCTATACTATAGTTGACTAGATTTTAATAGTTTATGTGGTTACATGCAAACTTATGATATTTATTTGTTTCATATTTGTTTATACTTACAGTCAAACATACATACTTACATACACATTCATCATACATATTTCAATGTTCACATATTCAAATCATCTTCATACTTTCGTTATTCAAAGATTTTGTCGCATTTTTCATTTTTCAAAATCTCATCAAAGTGAGTTCTGCGACGGGCATGTAGTAACTGTAATGGTACAAGTACCGGTAGTCGGAACGTCCTGTCTAGGTTGGCATTCGTATAAATCCAATATAACGGACCAGTTTGCCTACCTGGGGACTAACGATGAGAGTACAAAGGACCTATTAGGCCAAAGCATGCCACACCAAACGTCGTTCGAACTAACCCCACTTTGAGGTGTCACCGTGTCCACACCTGGACACATTCCGAATATCCTACGTTATATACATATTTCTCGATTTTCTCCGGGTTTTAGTGTACGTAACCAGGTTAACACATGCGAACCATATGAAAAACCCGGTATTCATGGAGGCCCACATGATTACGAAGGTGAAGTATGGCGGCATGCAAGGCCCAATTACGAGCAAAGCCCAAGACATCCTATGGATGTAGTAGATTTATTATTTTATATTTATTTTATAAATGTTCATTCCTAAATACGACACCTGATCCCTAAATCATCCAACTCATACTCTTGATATGTATTCCTTGTAGATGTCTTCTAGCCTCACAAGCCATACCCATCCAAGCTATCCCAATCACGCAAATAGCACTCAACTCAACTTACCCAAATAAGAAACCATACCTTAGACCTCACCCTCAATGTAATACCTTTTTATCACCATCCATCTACCTTACCTTGTCGACTATGTGCGAATTGTGGACGCTATGGTCATTTGAGCAAGGTTTGCCGCACCCCTCAAAACCAAACCACACCCCCTACTCAAAATATGATCCAAACATATCAACAACCTAAATACCCCATGTTACCTTATGTTCGAGCTTGCTTTAATTGTGGCGACCCTACCCATTTCAGAAACACGTGCCCTCGATTGGTTAACATCATAAACGCCCAAGCTGAAGCAAACCCAGTTAACCAAGCAAATCAAGGAAACCTAACCACTAGGCCACCAGCAAGAGGAAGAGTTTTCAACATCAACGCCAATCCTATTGAAGATAATGACGGCCCAAACGAAACCACCCAACTAGTCCCCTTCACCGAAAATCAAGATTCATCTCCAACCGCTTAGTTTTATGTTTTTCTTTATGTTATCTCAAGTTTTGGTTGATTGTGTTTGTTTATGTTTTAAGCCACATAGAACCAATCATAACTTACGGATAAAGCCAATGAAAATTTGACAAGAATATGGTGGATACGCCGCTGGTACTTCCTATATATAAGTATTCTTGTCAAAGGATCAGAGGCATTATCTGACGGTTATGAGAAGTTCCATGTAGGATTTAGTATTGTCTTGATTGAAGTTTGTTTTGTACTCACTGATTTGGCATTTATAGCATCTCATCATTTAAAGAAATTGGATTGTGTTCCATTTCTACATAGACTAACCTCTCCATCATAACAAACGAGAGAGGCACTGTCATTATTCAAACATGTATGCTATTAGAATTAAGACTCAAGCTATGGTTGATTATGTTTATTTATGTATTAGAGTCACATAGAACTAATCATAACTTGCGGATAAAACCAATGAAAATTTGACAAGAATATGGTGGATACGCCGCTGGTACTTCCTATATATAAGTATTCTTGTCAAAGGATCAGAGGCATTATCAGGCGGTTATGAGAAGTTCCATGTAGGATTTAGTAATGTCTTGGTCGTAATTTGTTCATCATACATTTCAACGTATTTCAATTTCATCATTTAAAGAAGTTGAGCTATATCTCACTTCCACAAGGACTAACCTCTCCATCATAACAAACGAGAGAGGTACTGTCATCATTCAAACATGTATGCTATCAGAATTGAGACTCAAGTTTTGGCTGCTGTGTTTGTTTTAGAGTCACATAGAACTAATCATAACTTGCGGATAAAGTCAATGAAAAATTGACAAGAATATGGTGGATACGCCGCTGGTACTTCCTATATATAAGTATTTTTGTCAAAGGATCAGAGGCATTATCAGGCGGTTATGAGAAGTTCCATGTAGGATTTAGTAATGTCTTGGTCGAAGTTTGTTCATCATACAACGTATTTCAATTTCATCATTTAAAGAAGTTGAGCTATGCACTTCCACAAGGACTAACCTCTCCATCATAACAAACGAGAGAGGTACTGTCATCATTCAAACATGTATACTATCAGAATTAAGATTCAAACTTTGGGGTTGTTGTGTTTATTTATGTTCTAGAGTCACATAGGACTAATCATAACTTACTGATAAAACCAATGAAAATTTGACGAGAATATGGTGGATACGCCGCTGGTACTTCCTATATATAAGTATTCTTGCCAAAGGATCAGAGGCATTATCAGGCGGTTATGAGAAGTTCCATGTAGGATTTAGTATTGTCTTGATTGAAATATGAGTTATACTCACTGATTTAGCATTCATATCATCTCATCATTGGATTATGCCACCATTCAAACATGTATACTATCAGAATTTGGACTCAGATATTGATTGTTGTGTTTATTTATGTTCTAGAGTCACATCATAGAACCAATCCTAACTTACTGATAAAACCAATGAAAATTTGACAAGAATATGGTGGATACGCCGCTGGTACTTCCTATATATGAGTATTCTTGCCAAAGGATCAGAGGCATTGTCAGGCGGTTATGAGAAGTTCCATGTAGGATTTAGTAATTTCTTGGTTGAAGTTCGTTTTATACTCACTGATCTAGCATTTATATCATCTCATCATTTAAAATGGGATTATGTCACCAATCAAACATGTATCCTATCAGAATTAGGACTCAGACATTGGTTGTGGTGTTTATTTATGTTCTAGAGTCACATCATAGAACCAATCATAACTTACTAATAAAACCAATGAAAATTTGACAAGAATATGGTGGATACGCCGCTGGTACTTCCTATATATAAGTATTCTTGCCAAAGGATCAGAGACATTGTCAGGCGGTTATGAGAAGTTCCATGTAGGTTGTAGTATTAGAAGTTTTATTTAGGATATAACCTTATCTTTCCAAACATATCAAAACTCTTGCGCAGGAAGTCATGCTTAGTGAATCAACTCCGCTTATCAATATCTTTACCGTAGGCAACAAAAAGCGATTCCTGTAGCAGGGTACTTAACCCTTACAAGGAACGTTACCGCCTCAACCAAAAATTTAAACTCTTACTCTTTTTCTAAGTATTTAATGGTCAATTAAAACACCATCCTTTTGAGACAAATATGTCCCTACTTAAATTTCGGGACGAAATTTCTAAAAAGTAGGGGATACTGTAACATCCGTAAAAAACCGGATTTACCAAACCCGCTCCGTTTATTAACCGAACAATCAGTTAAAAATTTCGTGGCGTATTTAATGCCCAAATTAATTTTAAACGATACATAATTAATAAGTATATTGGATTATAAAAGTTATATTTGAAAAAATATTAAAATTAATGAAATAAAAATAAAACAATGCTGCCGGGTTTCGAACCCGGGTCAGCTGGGTAAACTTCAACGCCTTAACTTCCAGACTTCCAACCACTCCGCCACTTGTGTTTCTTGTTCATTATTAGAAACAATTAATTCAAATACACAAACTTGAATTCAAACTGACGCGCCCAAATCGCAGTCGTCGGAAATCCCGACGATTTCGCCGAGATTGGACGGTTTCTTCTGATTTAACCGACGCATTAACTTTAACATCGGTTATAACCGATGTCCAGTCCGCGACACAAGTCATAACCGCCGGAAAAATCATTGACCGACGAATCAAGACGGTAAATGGACCAAATTCGTCAATGTTCTGCCCTATAAATACACCCTCTAACTTCTGTTAACCTTTTCGCTCACAATCACACCCTTTCTCGACGTAATTTCACTCGTCGGAAATTTTCTGCAACTCGCCGGAAAACCGAACCCCTTCACCTCTGTGCCTTACTCTAAAAACAGAACACATAGAGCCCATACCGAAGCCACCCACACTCACCTCAAGCTTCCTGAAGACCCTCTGCCGCAAAACACACGCCGCCGGAATAACCTGCTATCATCGGAGTTGCGCCGGTGAAACAGAGGAGCTCTGTTCGGTATATCTTACACTTAATCTCTCTCGTTTTTATTAAACTCACATGTAGCTAATCACAACACACTAAAGAAACTGATTATTTTTGTCAAAACAGTCGGACATCGATTCTGTTAAGCTTAACGAAGAAGATGAAGTTTTCGATATTATATATGTTTAATTTAAATCAATTTATATCTCGGGTTAGACACACAGTCCAGCGGTGGACTGTGTGCAAATAAACACGCATACGTCCCGAGTTCGTTTCTTGTCCCACGCACACTCGCTTTAATAAAAATGTTCCTTTTTAAAACTGAACCGGATTCACTTGCAAAAAGATGTTAAGTTTAATAAAAACCGGAATAATAATCAAGATAGACACACAGTCCAGTGGTGGACTGTGTGCGCGTTTAAACCATACGTCGCGGGTTCGAGTCCAGACTACCGCACCGGTTCTGGCAATTATCAAACTTTTTATATAAGGCAGAAATGAAATTATCTAGTTTGTATACAAGTATAATAAAAACCAGATTATTTACCAAGTTAGACACACAGTCCAGCGGTGGACTGTGTGTCAACCTAAACCACAGGTCCCGGGTTCGAGACCTGTGGCGAGCACCGAGTCATGCATTAAAATCGTTTTTAAAATAAATGATTTTCGGATTAATTCAATTAGTATATAAATATAATTAAAAACAGAAATATTTCGGGTTAGACACGTAGCTCAGTTGGTAGAGCTGCGTGCACGCATACGGGAGGTCACGAGTTCGAACCTCACTCAGCGCACATAATAACACAATCAAACCGGTCAACAGGTCAATGGTCAAAAAGTCAACATTTTTTTATTATTTTTATTTATTTATTTTATTTAAAAATCAATTAAAAATACTTAAAAATAACATTTTTAAAGTTAGAAAATAGCTTTAAACTCACAAAAATATATCCAATAATCCTACTAAATTTGATTAATAAAATCCGCTTATTTACCAAACCATTATGTTATTATCTAGGTTAGTTTCACTCGTGGTTAAATCAAACTTCGTGCGCATTCAACATCATCAACCGAACGCACCCACTGTGAGTGAATCTTATAATTCCCCTTTTTAATTACACGTTTTGGGGTGTGTCATGTGTCACTAAAATTAACTCGTTTATTTAAACTTGTGCCATACCATATTGTGATCTAAACTTAGAGTGTAAATATTGTTTGTAGTTATGTCTTTCATATTGTCAAGTTGTATGCAAATAATTCATTAGGCCCATCAGTTCGTAGAACAACGCGTGCCTCAAAACTCATTCATTAGGCCCTCGTGAGAGACGGGTTGAGCAACGCGTGCCTCAAAACAATTTATTATTGTATGTGTGTGCATTATCTGATATTAAGTGTTTTATGAATATGTTTACATCTATATTTACTCATATGTGGTTGTGCACTTTATTTTATAATCAATTCAATAAACTTGTTCAAATGCTTTTCATAGGATTCACTCGCCAACTTTTTGTTGATCTAAAAACCATTTTTACACATGATACAGGTGAACAGGATGAAGCAAGGAAAACATAGGAAATGCCTTAGAAGAAAACAATGAAGTCTAGAATGATGTTTAGGACATGTTGAAATTAAGATTGTATGTTTCCCTTTAAATTGTAATAATGAATATGAAACGTTATAATAAATGTCATGAGCTTTGATGATAACCCAATCATGCCCCGATCACCTTTTCCGCTGCGGGTCGGGGTGTGACATACCGTCATAGAAACTTACAAATAATGCAACTTGTCGTCTAAGTAATGGTTTTTCTTGTCTGTCACCCTTAGATTTTACAGTTTTAAACTTTTAATACATATTTGTTTTCCTGTATATGTTCCTTTACTTTCATGATCTGATAATTTTGTCATCGATGAAAAGGTTTTCATCGTCTTGGCCCACAATAATTTGGAACTTTTATTGTAGTAGTACATGCTATCACTAGCACATAATAAATACACCAAAAGTTATAGAAGTGGTATCACCAACACATAAGAGATATCCAAAAACTGGTTAAAAATATAACAGAAGAAAACTACTTCATAATCTAGTCGGGGCAAATAACTTGTATTTCGTCACTTATGTTGGAAATCAGGTCCTTAATTGAATAAATCAATACGCGATACTTGAACAAACTGTTCAACTCTTTTATTATTTATCAATGAGAAACACACCAAATACATTAAACCTACCATCTATTTATACTAAACTTGTTCTAGTCCTAACCCGACTCAAACACTATTAAATAAATAAATAATCAACTAAATAAACCTATCTAATTAAACTAACAATTATCCCTATAAAGACTTAATCAATAATTCACCATCATTATCTATAACCCGTCTTTATCTTTATCTCCTAATTCAAGATTAAAATCTTCATTCTCCCCCTTAATCTTGACTTGGATCCACTTCATATCCGCATCGTTATCGACAACTCCAATCTCTTGACCAAGTTTGACATCCCTCTTCCCTGTTAGACTTCTCCTTGATATTGCGCCCGCAAATATCAACTACCAACAAAGACAACAACCACCTGTTGTTCCGTCCCTCGGTCGTCAAGCGAATCCCTTAGCCTCCTCGCTCATTCGTTTTATCTACGACACCCCTGTTTGTTTTTCCGCCACAAAAAATCGATTTTCTCGTCGTGATTTTTCTTCTTAGCGAGAAAGAGTCTCCGACAAAATTAAAACACGAACAAACCTGGGTTAAACCTCTCGTTTCTACCCTATCGCCACGAAACCTACTGATTGGTATGCCTCCATACAACACCACACAACCCAAAAAATTAGCCACATGCTATTTCTTTGAACAAGCTGTTGATGAATTGTGGCCACCAAGTAAAACCCAAATATTATATTTCCATCACCGACCTAGTTCCAAAAGAATCCATGTCCGTTCTTTTTTTTTAATGACCCATGCGATTCTTTTCTAACTGAACCAAGTTGCGTACGTGACCACCATGGTATTCCTCCTTGCACACCTTAACTCTGCCAACACCACAGCCATTCAACCATCGTAGCCGATCCTTTGTGTTTCAAACCCAGCTTTGGATGAAAAAACCATGTACCCCATATTTTTATACATGCAAACAAGCACCCAAACAACTCAAACATATAGCAGACTCATTGTTGAATTTAATAATCTCTAGTCATCCATCCAACTTTCAAAGCAACTCATAATTAACTCCATCATGACGTGGACTTCCTATGCCTCCTTTGCCAAAACAAATTCATGTTAATGTTTAGCGACCCAGGGAAACAATTTACTCAGCCTCTTCCACGGAGTTCCGCATCATAGTTCTGTTCTAAAAAAATGACACCTTTTTTTTCTCCGTCTTCAACCACGCCGGTTTCATGGCCGTTGCAGTCCGCGAGGGGCGGCTCTCCCTACTATGAAAACGACTCTCAAAACTGTTAAGTAGCTCTGATACCAATTGTTGGAAATCAGGCCCTTGATCGAATAAACCAATACGCGATACTTGAACAAACCGTTCAACTCTTTTATTAATTATCAATGAGAAGCACACCAAACACATTAAACCTACCATATATTTATTACAAAATTGTTCTGGTCCTAACCCGACTCAGACACTATTAAATAAATAAATAATCAACTAGATAAACCTATCTAATTAAACTAACAATTATCGCAATAAAGACTTAATAAATAATTCACCATAATTATCTATAACCCGTCTTTATCTTTATCTCCTAATTCAAGATTAACATCTTCAACTTACTCATCACTTATTTTGTTAAAAGACCGATAAAAGTTGAGTTGGGTGTGTATGAAATAAAGTAGTAACTTAGGAGTTGTTTATTTCAACTCTTAATGGGGTCTTAATGGTTCAGACATTTTACTGGTTCAACACTTAATGGTTTAAATTGTTTGTTTCGCGAGTAGATGTCTGAGTGGTTCAGACATTTGTCTCTGATTGGTTAAGCATTATACTGAGTCTGAATGGTTAAGACCTATTATCTCAGTTGATCAGACATTTGCCTCAGAATAGTTAAACATTATACTTTGGTTCTTAATAGTTTAGACCACTTACCTCTTACTGATTTAACACTTACAATTCAGAAATATCCTATGGGTATTTATCTATTTTGTAAGGAATCATTCGTGGTATTTATACTTGTACAAAGGTATATAAGCAATGTGCGTTACTGGACTCTATTCATTTTTATTCTCAATTGTAGCATAATCATTTGGATCTAATTTAAAAGAGATGGTTAATTAATCCCTTTCCGACAAGATATATACATTCTTGATGGCCCTTGGTAAGTCTACATGTGAGCTTTGATTAGATGAAGATGTGACCCACACACTCCATCTTTGTTTATAGCTTGTGCACCGAGAGACTAAATACCAATTACCACCTTTAATTAATAACTTGGTCTCTCTAGAAAAGCTTGCTATATAGAAAGATCATTTCTAGAGATAGAAAAGAAACTCATGCAAATGATGTGGACATCTGTAGAATATATAGGAATGTTTAGCCCAACATATAAACGAGATGCCACGTACAAACATAGTTGTTAATAGCGATGATAGCGAGCGTCACAACGAATAGTGTAGCGTACGCTGGATCATTGTTGTTTGATGTTTAGCATTTAATAGCGTGAAATAGCGAGAATTAGGGTTTTTTTTCTTTTTTTCCTTTTTAAAAAGTTATTAAAAACCTTATTTTTTAAACATTTTAATCGACCAAAGAGCTGTAATCTTCACTAATTGCATCTAAAAACCTTAAATTCGTGAATAAAATCCTAACTTTTTTTTGTAAGAAAAAATTTCTAATACGTTATCACTAAACATCAAATAGCACTCGCTATCGCTACGTAGCGTATAGTTAGCTTGTCGCTATTTACCGCTATTAACAACTATGCATACACATATGAGGATTTGAGGACTCTCTACGACTCTACTTACAATTTTATCATGAAATGAACAAAGAGGATACAACACGTGAAAATAGGGAGGTTCGTGGAGACAAACGAAACAAATATGCTATTATGTATTGAACATAAACAAATATTTCCGTTTTTTGTTACTAGTTTTTGGTTTGAATTTGCTGATGTAGTATGGTTGGTTTTCATTGCTATACATATATCTTATTACCGACATAATTAGCGATGGAAACACCCTTCGCAAATAGGCGCATCGACAAACAACTGGAAAGGCTTGTTGGCAATATTATATATCACCGATTAATTATCGAGTAATGGTTCATTGGAACTTTTACACACCTCGACAAACAACTGAAAAGCCTGGACAAGGAAACTTTAACAAAATCTTATCTTCACTATTACCGACATATGGCCGTTTTATTTCGAGTTTATTTTTGGTTTTTTATGACAGGATCTGTCGACGAATTTTATCCGTTGATTACTCGTCGTCGATGTTACATACTCTTCTAATATTGTCACCTTCTCAAATATATATTCTTTCTAATCGTACAAACAAGTACAGCTAAAAAACATAACTTTCAATCATCAAGAAATTGATATGAAGCATGGGGACCCTCAAAGTAGAGTTCACGAGTACACAAGACAAATCTTCCACCGTCTTTAATATGTGGACAAGACATGCATGTCGTGACAACGTGTGGATTAACTACAAGACAGAACATACGTAGACGAAATGGCATTTATACCACATATATGTATACAAAGACTGATCGTCGTTTGTGATGTCTTTTACTCTTTAATGATTTTATATGTTTGCTCATCTAACTTTATATGCTTTCACACTTTTATGTCTGTTACCAAAATGTTCAATCTGGTTTTCTTTCTTGACAACAACTATTACAACGTGTATTAAACATATCCATTGCAACGTGTGGTTAGCCGCCGCTAACGGCTACTTGTCGATTAGCTAAGTTGTCAGGATCTACGGCAACAAATATAAAGACTGTCGTTTGTGTTGTCTTTCTTCTTCGAAGCTTTAAGAAAATATATTTTTTGTTTTATATTAACAAGATGCCTTTTAACCTTTATATGTTTTCATATATTTGGCATATAAATTTTGTAATTACTTTGAGGTGTTAGTGTGAGTTTTGTCATATTCAGTTATTTGTTTTTTATTCGGTTCTGAAAGTATTTGTTTACATAAATTATTTATTACATATGTGGTGTGAAATAATTGAAACGTGAAGAATAGAAATCAAATTATAGAACTACTTGTCAAGAAGACAAATGAAGGATACACACAACATTTTAACCCATTTAAGATGAGTACGAATATGATGGTTGTGGTCGATAGCAAAAAAAAAGTAGGTTTTACAGATTTGATTTCCATGGATGATCATAAAGATATCAAAGATCATCCTTATATAGGTAGCTAGGATGGGAATAGACATAACAATGTTTGGGATTTCAAGGCTTCAATCACACAAAACTCACTCACGTACAAAAGATATGTTTACTGAAAATCCTACTTTCATTCATGCTCAAACTTATATCATATAGACTAAAATAAAACAAAGACCCACTAACTAATAATTAGCCACAAACTCATAAACCTATTAACTTAATCTTACTAAATACTTCACCATAAAAACACTTGACTAATTAATAAAACTTGACCCATTAAAAACCTACTGACCCGTTAAGGAAGGTACTTTTATTGATCTGACTTGACTCGTCAAGATTAATCCAACATTCACCCCTTTAATCTTGACATTTTGACCCGTTTCTTTTTTTTGCTTCTTGCTCCTTGATTGAACCATGTAGGTTCCGGTCTTGCTCTTGCTATACAACTGCTAAGGTTCGATTCTTTCTTTTCTTCGGTTGTCGTTTTTCTTCTTTCCTTTTGATCAACGCCCATTCTTTCTTCTTTCTCATTGATGCAAGCTCTTTCTTTCTTTCTTCGACACTGGTCTCTTTCTTTCATTCCTTCTTCCTTTCTTGCTAAGTGACGTCGATCTCTTTCTTCTTTCTTGTGGCGCCTCTTCTTTCTTTCTAGCTTGTGTTTGTTCTTGCTTTTCTTTCTATAACCAGAAACGGGTTATCTTACAAAACTTGCTACTTGCTGCTATAACACTCGAACAATATCTACTTCTTTTCTAAATCAACACCCTGTTTTGGCTTATCACTTGTTGCCTTTCTAGTCACGGTTTAAACCTAATCAACACCCTTCTTGCTTAAATTAATTCAAGTGCACGCTTGCTTCTTTTATTCCTTTAATAGCGCCGGTTAATTAATCCAGGTGCTTGCTTTCTTGCTTAATTTTGTTTGGCTCTAACTATTTACACACCCTCGGTGCCTATCTGCACACTTTAGGGTTTTAAGCGGCTCGTACATGCGTATAGGGTTGCATCAAATTTTGTGTCAGCATGGAATTTGAGGGTGTATGCACGTCAAGTATAAGGCTGTACGAGGCGTACAAAAGGGGACTGGGGACTGGATTTAGAATGGTGAATTCGGTATTCTATGTTATAAACTAGCTTCCAGTTCGAACAATTGTTTAAAATATTATACCGTTAATTTGTTTGATAAAATTTGGTACGATTCGAACATTATACCGTTTTTATCCTTGTCACACCCCGACCCGCAGCGGAAAAGGTGATCGGGGCATGATTGGGTTATCATCAAAGCTCATGACATTTATTATGCGTTTCATATTCATTAATACAATTTAATGGAAATTTACAATAAATATTACAACATGTTCTAACTATCAATCTAAGCTTCTTTGTTCTCTTCTAAGGCATTTCCTATGTTTTCCTTGCTTCAACCTGTTCACCTGTATCATGTGTAAAAGGGTTTTTGAATCAACATACAGTTGGCGAGTGAATCCTATGGAAAACATTTGAACAAGTTTATTTAAATTGATTATGAAATATGTGCACAACCAAACATGAGTAAAAATAGATGTAAACTTATTCAACAATCATTAGATATTAAATAAAGCACACATGAACAATAATGGAACATTTAGAGGCACGCGTTGCTCAACTCGTCTCTCACGAGGAACTGATGGGCCTAATGAATGAATTTGCATAAACATGATAATATGAATGACTCAACTACAAATAATGTAAACTCAATGATACACACATGAACAATAATGAATTTGATTTGTGGCACGCGTTGTTCAACTCGTCTCCCACGAGGAACTGATGGGCTTAATGAATGAGTTTCATATAATTTGACAAAATGAAATAAGTAATCACAACAATATAAACAATCTATGTTTAGATCATGACATGGTATGGCACAAGTTTAAATAAACGAGTTAATTATTTTGTGACACATGACACACCCCAAAACGTGTAATTAAAAGGGGGAGTTGTAAGATTCACTCACAGTGGGTGCGTTCGGCTGATGATGTTGAATGCACGCGAAGTGGTTTTAACCACGAGTGAGATTAACCTAGATAAATCGCATTATGGTTTGGTAAGTAAACGGATTTTATTAATCCATTTTAGTAGAATTGTTGGGTGTATTTTTTTGAGTTTAAGGCTATTTTCTAGCCTTAAAAATGTTATTTTTAAGTATATTTAATTGATTTTTAAATTAAAATAAATAAATAAAAATAAAAAAAAAAATTGATTTTTTTGCTACAGTTGACCGTTGACTTTGACCGTTGACTGTTGACTTTGACCGGTTCGAATCGTGTAATTGTGCGCTGAGTGAGGCTCGAACCCGAGACCTCCCGTACGCGTGCACGCAGCTCTACCAACTGAGCTACGTGTCTAACCCGTCATATATCTGTTTTTAATTATATTTATATATTAATTAATTTAAACAGAAAATCCTTTTATTTAAAAACGATTTAATTTGAATCGGACCGGTGCGCTCCACAGGTCTCGAACCCGGGACCTGTGGGTTGCGTAACACACAGTCCACCGCTGGACTGTGTGTTTAACATGTTATATAATCCAATTTTTATTATACTTAAATACAAACTATTTGTTTTCATTTCTGACTTAATTAAAAGGTAAAATAATTGTCCGGGTCGATGCAGAAGACCGGACTCGAACTCGTGTGCTTTAATTAAACATACACACAGTCCACCACTGGACTGTGTGTCTAACTTGGTTATTATTCCGGTTATTAATATACTTAACATATAACAGTGTGACTCCGGTTCGGTTAACAAAAAAAAATCATTTTTATTAAGGCAGCGTGTGTGGAACAGGATTCGAACTCGAGACCTTTGTGTGTTTAATGTGCACACAGTCCACCGCTGGACTGTGTGTCTAACCCGAGTAATATCTTGCTTTTAATTAAACTTAAACACTATCGAACATCGTCTTCTTCGTTGAGTTATAACCAGAAATGATGACTGACTGGTTCGAGTTTTTATTCAGGTTTCTTTAGCGTCTTATGATTAATTACAGATGAGATTAAGTAAAAAGAAAGGAAATTAGGCGTGAGGTATACCGACTAGCTTTCCTCTGTTTTCCGGCAGAACTCCGGCGACAGCAACAGGCTCCGGCGTCGGGTGTCTTGCAGCAGAGAGTCTTTAGAAAGCTTACAAAGTATGTGGGTGACTTCGGTATAAGTTCAGAGGGTTTAGTAAGGCTTAGAAGTTAAGAACTCGGTTTTCCGGCGATGAGCAGAAATATTCCGGCGAGTGAGTTTTCGCCGAGAAAGGGTGCGGTTTTGAGCGAAAATGTTTGCAGAGGTTCGAGGGGGTATTTATAGGGCAAGTCGTCGATGGATTTGGTCCGATTTCCGACTTGGTTCGTCGGTTATAAAAACTCCGGCAGTTATAACTTTGGTCGCGGACTCAGACGTCGATTATAACCGATGTAGCGTTTATGTTTTACGTTATAACTGAAAGAAACGTTAAGTTTCGCGAGATTACCGGGATTTCCGACGACTGCAACTTTGGGCGCCGGTTTTTGAATTCGGAAAGACACGTTATCAATTAAGTGATTCCAATATTTAACAAGGAACATCAGTGGCGCAGTGGTTTAGTGCGCGTGTGTTAAGTTTGTTGCTGGACCGTGACTGACCCGGGTTCGAAACCCGGCAGAACCAAAGTATTTTTATTTTGCGATTTTTAACAGTTTTTCAAAAACTAATTATATATTCTCGTATAATAATTGATTATGTATCATTTAAAATTATTTTGGGCATTTAATTCACAACGAAAATTTTAACTGATTGTTCGGTTGATAAACGGAGCGGGTTTGGTAAATCCGTTTTTGACGGATGTTACAATCCTCAACCCATGTAATACATATATAACCTAGTAAACTAATAAACTCGGATAGTAAAAAGTGAAATATTAAATAGTTAAATATGACATCTCTCTTTAAGTATAGGTTTATAAGTGAAATATTAAATAGTTAAATAGTTAAACTCAAAAATATGACATCTCTTTTTAAGTATAGGTTTGTAAGTGAAATATGAAATAGTTCAAAAGTGTTAAACATCAAATATGAAATCTCTCTTTTAAGTAGATAGGTTTTTGTCATTCAAAAAAAGTGTATAGGTTTTTCATAATATAAATTATCGTATTTAAGTTAAAACTTATTTATACGGTTAATTCATGTATTTTATGAAAAGAAAAAATATCACACCCCAACCGATGGCGGAAACATCGGGATGAGACGAAAACGAGATTGCTTATTGCTCACAACATTAATAAGTGACAATAATTAATTAAACCATATTTCATTTCATTAAAATTGTCAAATACATCAATGTAACAAAACAAAGAAACAACATAACATTTGCAAAGTCATAACAAAATTGATACATCAATATTAAACCTAACGTCTAATTTGTGTGTATCTAGTCCTTACTACATTTTCATAGTATCATCTCCTTCAACCTGCAACATGTTTTAAAATAATGTCAATGCGAAGCAAATGCGAGTACACAAGTTTAGACATAGCATATGTATACGAATAAGTTTAAACAATCCTCATGGCAACTAAATCTATATAAGAGCAATATCAAGGCATGCAATACTAATGATCAAACCCTTAATGCATTCATGATGTTTTAACATGACCTCACGAATAACACGATGGAGGTGGATGCGTGAATTCCTATAGCGCTAAGCATGTCAAACGAAGGCTAAAAATAGTTAATGACTAAAGCATAGCATAACGAATATCCAAGACAAGCATCAAGTATGAGATTCAAGTATTCATGTGTATAAGATTGTTTGTGCATTTCATAAAGTTTAAGTATTCATGATTTTTGTATATGTAAAACATGTTACACCCAAAAGTGTTATAAACAAAAGTGGGTCGAGTGTACTCACGGTTTGTTAGTCTTTTCTACACTTGACAATCCGTGAAGACGTTGGTTCGAGAAGGACGCTGAATTATCCTACAAGAGGAAACGAGGCGTATGAGTATAGAGTTTAAACGGAAGATTAGGAGTATTCGAGCATGATTAAATTAAGTGTGATAAAGCACGAAAGTATTATAACTTAAAATAGTTACTAAGATGTAGCACTCGTCAACGACACTATGAAGAATCCGTAAGGATTAAATGTGTTTTCATAGGTTCAAGACCTATTAGAATCGTGACAAGGAACTACATACATTAGTAATAAACTTATTGACTTGATAGATGACTATTAAATCATTATTAAGGGTTCGGTTTTACGGATTTATAATATAGTCTATATATAGTTATTATAATCATGTAGGAGGTGGGAGGATGAACCATCCACTTTGGAACCTCTTAGTATTATGCAAGTCAAGTAGGAGGTGGGAGGATTTAACCATCCACTTTAAACCTCATATGATTGTTCACCACTTCACGTGTCACCATAGGTAACAAGGAGGGTCTTTAGAACAAGATTAATAATAGTAAATAATACACTAAGCTAGTTAAAACACAAGTGGTGTGTGGACTTTGATTTAGGAGAGCCCTAGCTCACCTAGTTAGTCTCACATAAACAAGTTCAAGTCTTGCACCTCTTATGAACTTTAAAGTTCATTCAAAAACAGAATATTTGTGAGGTTTAAACCTCATGTATGAATGTCTCAACCTTGTTTTTAAGCTTAACCAACCACAAGAAGTGTTGTAAGCGTTCGGACATAGGTTTGAGATGAGATTAACTCAAGTTTGAATGAGAAATACAAGTTTAGAAAAATTTTGAAAACAAACAGAAAGTTTGTGGACATTTTGGGGCATTTCCAGGTCTGGATTCTCCATGGAGAACCCTAGGAATTCAACCCGAAGTTTATCCAAGCAAGTAGAAAGAAGAATGAGGTCATTTCGATGAGTATTGAGTGAGTTATGCTCACTTTTGTGAAGGTTACACAATCTGCTCGAAAATTCTGATATTACAAGGATCTTGAGGTGATTTGAGAGTGATTTGAGAGAGATTAGAGAGTTGTTAAAGTGGGAGGGAGGCTGAATTATAAGGTGTATTTACAGGGGAAAGGATTAGGGTTTAATTTGGCCGGTAATTAATATGTTTAGTTGTATGTTAAAGAATTAAATCAAAGCAAAGTATTTCAGCCTATGCTTGCGGCCGTAAAGGTTGTGTTAGCCTTTTATTATTATTACTTTTTTTAACATGGTAATAATATGTTTTGTTGTATTAATTAAACATATACCAACCACTCAATCAAATGTAATCTTATGTGGGGAAAGATTATTAAAACACAACAATTATCATCCAACATTCCGATCGGAACTGTTTAGTTCTTTTATTTTTTTCTTTTATTTTTTTTTGTTGACCAACTAATGGTATAAATTATGTTGTATATTAATTATTTAAGATGTATAAATGTATAACCATTATTTAACACATCATAACATGTCTATAAGGAACAAGAATTTAAGTGTCTTTTACAACTACTTAAGCATGGATTTTATTTAACATCAAGTAAACATGAATCATAGAGTTAAGTTTCGCAATCGAATAACCAAGTGTCTTGTATGTATGGATCGGTTAAGAATTACGAATGCCCAATCAACGTTTACGAGTTTAACTTACGTTTAAGCGGATTACGAATCATGTATCAAACGAATGTATGTAGCAATGTATAAACATGTATAGACAATGAATATTTCACACAAAAGATCAATTTCATTACGATCGAAGTTTCGGATTTACAATGATTACAAAGGAACGAGTTTCCGAAAGTAGAATTACGATACAATCATACTAAAAATGGAAAGCTGCGAAAAGCAAGACGTTACAGTCTCCCCTTCTTTAGGAAATTTCGTCCCGAAATTTTGGAAGATGCAACGAACAGATGTGGATACTTAGTCTTCATATCACTTTCGAGTTCCCAAGTAAACTCAGCGCCGCGTTTTCCTTCCCATCGAACCTTGACGATAGGAATTCGACTGCGCCTTAATTGTTTGACTCCTCGGTCCAAGATTTCGACAGGTTTCTCCAAGAAGTGAAACGTTTCGTTAATTTGAAGATCTTCGAGCGGAACTTGAAGTCCTTCTTCGGCTAGACACTTCTTTAGATTTGAAACGTGAAACACAGGATGAACATTGTTGAGCGTTTGAGGTAGGTCCAGTCGATACGCTACCTTACCAATCCTCTCGAGAATCTTGAAAGGACCTACGTAGCGAGGAGCGAGTTTGCCTTTCTTCCCAAAACGAACAACACCCTTTGTCACACCCCGATTTCCACGTGTAACCCGGTGGGCCCGGATGGGGGTATGGTGACGTATGTTGATATCATCATTACCAAACATTTCAAGCATCACAAAATAGCACAGCGGAAGTCTTAGATTAAATATTATTACAAACCGGAATGTTCAAAATTCAAATACAATGGCTTGTAATAACGATCCACAGGCGGATCGAAATATAATCAAAAGATGATTAACAGACTTGGCACATCTAAGGATTTGCAAGATCCTCTTATGTTGCTACTGAGCAGCTTCCAGGCTATTTACGTATTTGTATCTGTAACTTAATTATTTTGAAAATACGTCAGCTTACACTGGTAAATACTAATAACCGACTCATTTTGAAAATATTTCTGACAATGGTTTTAGGTGCACTTGGCACTTTTTATAAATAACTTGGGATAGTTCAAAATGACCTTGTTTACGGTTTTACATGTTTGTCAATACATATGGGGTCCGGTGCAGAAACCGAATAACCTGATTAACCGACACGCTACTTTAAATAATCCACCAATGGGATTCAATATTTATTATCATTAGCATCTGTCAGGTGTATGCCTACACCCCGCGCTTAAGGTCGTGGCCATTAGTAACTTAAATGAGCCAATGATATCCTAGACATGGTCGAATTAACCCCCAATGTTTAAGTTATCAAACAATACAGAATAAAACGGGTTATAAGGATTTAGTAAATCACAATCCGATAACATGATCACATACCCGACCAAGCAGTATTATTATACCGTATCCCAAGCCCGTATAGGGAAAATAAGTTAAAAGTATTTACCTGAGCTTAGCAATCCTTTTTAAAATAAGAAAGTATAATAAGCACAGCCGTATCCAATTTAAGTAAGCGTAGGTACAACTTACCGGAAGGCTCTAGTCTGGAATGATGTCATAAATAACCAATTAGAATGCTAGCGGATCTTATTTAAGTCGTAGACTTAGACCGGCTAGCTTAAAGTATTAAAAACGATACTTATGCACTTGATTAAGCGATGACAGGAAAGAATGTAGTTTAAACCCGACAAGTACAATGACTTGTATAATATGGGTAAACATATAACTTTCTGGACTTTGAAATAAAAATGATAAGGTTAAACCCGTTTCGGTTAGATTACGTAAACTAGCCTCGTAGGCCTAGCCGTACGCATAAAAGATATACCGGGTAACCGGATGAGTCATGAACGATTTCCATATGCCAATATACTTTAAACAAGTTATAATATCAGTAGGATATCAACTTGTATGCCCGTTATAGTTTTAAAATCAAACTATGCCTCACAAGGGCGTTTTGGTCATTTAGCGAGGTATAAAAGGAACTTGCGTATAATCTGATGTTACGACCATAATTATTCTATTAAAATACTTTATTTATGATATAATATCATTAGAATATCGAATATATGTGTGTTTTATAGTTTAAATCCAATCTATGCTCCGAATGGTCATTTTGGTAATTTCACACATAGTTTCGAAAGTATATTTGGGATTCCGAGTTTATAACGTGTACCCACTATAAAAATATTTTAAATGAGTTACAATATCGGTGGGTAACAAGTCTTGGTTGGTAATTACAGTTTAAAACCAAACTACGCGCCGGAAAGGCGTTAGAGTCGTTAAATGACAATATTTGCGAAATTTTGTGAAAATTGATGTTATGACCAGGTTTAAATAATTTTAATATGTTATTTAGTATAAAATATCAGTAGGGAAAAGTTTCCATATGAAAATCATGATTAAAAACCATTTTAAGTGCCTTAAGAGCGTTATCGTCATTTAAGAGCGTAATACGAGATCTTGTGCATAAACTCAGTTTATAAACTGAAATGATATCCCAAAATATCCTAATTATGATACTATATCAGTAGGCAATAAGTTTGGTTTGAGATATTATATTTAAAACCGTTCTATGCACCGAAAGGGCTTTACGGTCACTTTAAAGCAACTCGTTTTATGATCAGATTTGTAACATCAAAATATGTTAGACATGATATTATATCTGTAACTAATTTATTTGCAAGTTCTTTGGTGTTTAAAACTCATTTTTAAATAAAAGGGTAATATAGTCAAAGTTTGGCATTTTTACCGAAACTCGCATAAAACTCGGATAACCATTAATTATCATGTAATGTAACCTCAGAGGGTTATGCTACATCATAATACGATCATAACGAGACCTTAAATCAGTAGCATACTAATCTAATTCGGTTCATAATCGAAAGTCAACGCAGAAGTCAAACTTCACGACTTTCGGTTGCGAACCCACCCTAAAACTAAAATTGATGAGCCGAACATGTTTACACATGTTCTAATAATTATTACCAAGTTGTTTACATGTTAAAACATATTTTAGAACATCTTTAAACTTAGTTTATGAATATTTCGAAATCTGACCCGTTAACTTTTTTAAACATAATATGTTGACCCGTCAATTGACTAAGTAAACATGGTAATTAGGAGGTACCCACACCTACCTAATTACGATCATGTAGCCACGTTCAATGCGAACAATGGCTGGACCTTTAAGGTCTAAACCAAAAGTCAAAGCGTTCATCGAAAACGCTTGACTTTTAGCTTTAAAAGCTAAATAAAAGAACTTAGCCATGAAAGGAACACTTACCTTTGTCCTAATGACTGAAGAAAACTCAAAGGAAGCTCCCAATTGCTTAGGAACCTCCAGAGGAGAGTTTATAGAAAGAAAGAAGGATAGGTGCAAGTTTGAACTCAAGAATTCAATACCTATTTATAGTAGAAGAGGATCAAGTAGATCATTCCAGGTGTTTAGAGGGTTGCTAGGATGATTACAAGTGTTAATGAGGTTTAGAAGCAGATTTAGTGTGGCAATTTTCGAGCCAGGTGTCAAAATTTGCGAATTGGTGGCAAGGAAATGCAGCTGGAAGCTGCCAGCACATGTTTTTGTCAAAACAGGAGCATCACGCTACGTGACGGGTAGCCCTCTAGAGCTACGCGCTACACCTAGCCCCCATACAGAAGTTTCAAAAATGGCAGAACAGGCCCCTGCACAAGATTTTGATGATTTTTGATGATTTTAACACCCGTTAGCCCAATACCTAGTCTTTATAAGGATGTTAAAGCATAGGGGACTTGGATTATGACCGAAAATATCCTGGATGTCGGTTTGTTCAGTTGTACGGTTGCGCGTTTCGCTAAAAATGCGTAAAACGGTTAAACGGACACAAAAACGGTCGAAATTTCGCAACGATGGACATCCTTACATCCTCATCAATAAAACATAATATTTTATTGTATGTATTTGGATCCATATTTTGGGTCTGTATATCAAAATACGAGAATCGACAAGTTTCCGCAGTTTGTCAAAAATAGTCCTTTGACTACCAAACTTGCGTGAAACGTTATAATTAGTGCGTAAAGCCTTTATTGGCATATAATAAGCACTCATAATAGTATGAATAATATTTTTAGAACTCTTGGTTCATTAAAAGGTCACTCAGAGGCTATGTTGACACTTTTAATCCCTTAACTATTAATTTATCGTTCAGAGGTTATAAAATAACATAACGATGCATTTGGTCCCTCTCGTTTTAGCATGCGGCATACGAGGATCAGTGGGACACGTGTCAGAATTTTACAGGATGGGTTTTTACGAGGTGTTACATCCTCACCCCAATTAAGAAATCTCGCCTCGAGATTTTATTCAAAGATAGAGGTACATTTGTCGCATAGTGGACTTAACCTCCCATGAGTATTTGGGATATCTACAAACATCCCGTTGGGCCTTTATAATAGGTACATGCTTCCTTCAAAGCTTATTATCCTGTCGATCCTTGATCGATACTGGTTTTCCAACGAAACTGCAGGTTTTCATTATTTTGCACATTCTTATGTGACATAGCTAGCGACTCATTGGCTAGACATTTCATTACATTGTAATTGCAGAACACCTTGTGAATTCCACTAAGCTTCTCCAGTAAATTTAACTTATAGGTTAGATACTTGATACATTCGATTATCTCGGATGACCTTCATATAATTATAGGACTTAATTCGTCCTCCTTACCAAGGCATATCACCTTTCCATGGTGATATCTTCTATAGAATCCTTATCCCTTATTGGGAACTTAAGAGATTTGCACCTCTAGTTCGTGTATCTTCTCTGCCTAACAAGGGCAGCTTCAAGGCGATTGCGGATTTGTATCATCTTATCCATCATCTATAGGACAAATCTCAGGTCCCATTAGTGGGGCCTCCCCAACTTTTGTTCAACAACAGTGTTTGACGCTTTCTCCCATACAAGGCCTCCAAAGGACCAGCCTTGATGCTTATATAACTATTATAGGTGAACTTAACTAGGGTAAGATGGTCACTTCCAACACTACCCAAATTGATCTTAAGAAGTACTTAACCCTTGTAATTGGTCGAATGAATTGTCGATCCTGGCTGCGGTTAACGATTCCTGAGCGTTACCTTGTTTGATCTTGCGGTAATCAACGCATAACTGCATTGAACTGTCTTTCTTATCCAACATCGTCGGAACTCCTAAATGACGAGCTAGGCTGTACAAGCCTTTCTTCTAGAAAATTATCAGGATAAACAAAGATTATAGAGGTAGTCTCAACCTTAGCTTTTGGTTCATCTAACGTCACTTGTGTCATGAAAATGACATTTTAGCCTTTCACATACTTGGATGCCTTGAGTAGAGACACCTTCTCAAGCATTTCGATACGGAATATCTCCTTGAATACCGTTTGCTGATTTTAGTACAATATGAAAGTTGGGAGATCCTAGTGGTTCCATGCATTAAACCTTCATGTAGATCAGGCATGAAAGCAATCTATGGAACACACTAAGATACTGCCAATTATCATATGGTGCTTTTATCAAACTGGTTTGGCATTCGTAGTCGATAGAAATCAATGAGATAACTAAATAAAATAAGTTATAAATAATAATAATAATAATAATAATAATAATAAGGATTTGTCGTACTTCAACCGAAGGAATAGCATGACTGATTTTTATGGATAAAAGCATCCATTAAGAAAGTCTTATTATCTAGAGTTCTCATGAATATATATAAAAGTTTTCTAGACTTGCGGTTTATGAAAGTCTTATTAGTGCCTGAATCAAAACAGGACTCTTAGAAAAACATATCCTTGAGTAATGAGAAGGAATGCACCTGATGACACTATGATATTTATTGTTTCGGCATTCCTTAGGCAATTTCAGACATTTCCTTTCTTAGCCTCTCCCGGCTTAGCTGCACCTTCTTTGGCAGCTTTAGGGTAATTAGTACTAATGTGGCATTTCTCGCCACAACTAAAGCAGACTGCATTCTTAATGTCCCTACATTCATGGGACTGATGACTAGTTCTTTTGCAGATACCACACTACTTAGGCTTTTGGTCATTTCGGCATTGTCCCCAGTGTCTTTTATTGCAGGTTTGGCACATAGGCTTTTCATCAGACCCTTGCTGGTTCTTATGGAATCCAGACTTGTCCTTTTTCCTAGATTCTGGGAGTTATCCTCCTCCCTTACTCTTTTTCATTCATTGTTATTCTTGACCGACATTTGTCTCACATAATCTTGTGTGAGGGAAAGAGATAATTCCACCACTGACTTATAAGTACCAGGTCGAACCGCCTTAACCAAGCTTCTTATCTTCGGAGCCAATCCATTAATAAATTGCGCAATGTGTTTGGGTTCAGGGGTAACTAGATATGGAACCAGTCTAGAATATGAGCCGTAGTCGGTTACATACTTTCGACAGTCAAGGTTTTTCATTGACAGAGCTAGGAAATCCATTTCTATATTTCCACCTCATGAGGTGGGCAATAAGTGTCTTTAACTAGATCCACAAACTTGGACCATCCTAAATTATATAAGTGCACCTTCCCCGTTGATTGCATCAAAGCCTTCCACCAGGTTAGGGCATTGCCCTTGAAGGACTGGGACGCGAACTTAACAACATCCTTATCAGCACAGCCGCTGACATCAACCACTGTTTCCATCTCATCTAACCACCTTAGGGTCTTAACAGCCCCTTTTTCTCCATCAAAGTCTTGTGGCTTGCACGAGACGAAGTACTTATATGAACAACCATCCTTGGAAGAATGGTCCTTATCAAGAATTTCCTGCTTCTTAACTTCGTCCCTCATATTAGAGGAGTGCACAGAACTCTCCTTCTTATCAGAGGAAAGTGGTTTCGAGAGTGGTTTAGATACAGATTTAGAGCGAGTAGCACTCGACTCTTTAAACTTTTCAAAGGCTTTTTCCATAGTCTTTCCTACGGCTGCATCTATGCGAGCCTAAAATTCGTCCTCATTGATGACTATGTTCGCTTATTCTTATCGTTATCATTGTCTCGGTGATGACTATTTGCACCATCGGAGTGAGCCATTCTAATGCTTCAATACTATCGAAATACACACACACACACACACACATATATATATATATATATATATATCATATGTTAGCCATGGAATTATCCAACAATTTAGGCTTAAATACTTGGATATATAAATCCTTTGCCTTTTGGGATCAGTGTGCTTGATGTCACAACTGTCAGGCTTTGACATTTTAAATGGATATCTAATAGATATATATATATATATATATATATATATATATATATATATATATATATATATATATATATATATATATAATCTAGGTCTCAAAGGACCATCACAGATATTTTAAAAGATCGGACATAGTCCGGGAATATCAGCCAGTGGATCATAAAGTCACATCTGCCTTTGTCATAATAACAATTTAAGTAGCTCGCAAGCTTGTCACATAGGACTTGATATATGGCACGAAGGCCTTTGTCATATAAGACATACGGTATGGCACTAATGGCCTCGTCACTAATGGACAAAGATATGGCACGAAAGGCCTGGTCACAAAGAACATCAAAATACGACACTAGGCCTTGTCACAAGGACATTTTTAATAATATATAAGCCGCGATCATATTGATCAATTGGGCCTTTAAGGCTTGAACACAGTTCATCGCCTTTTGACAAGGAGTTGTAGACCACAACTGTCGTTGTCATAATTGACGATATTATATGGCCCATAAGCAAATTAATTGACATCTTCAAAGGATGTTAAAAATAATAATCATCATACAGATAATAGTAGTCTCGATCATATTGATCATATTGACTATGAAACTTGGCCATAGCCCATTATTTTGGACAGGGAACCATAAAGGTCACAACTGTCATTATCATAATTGACAGTATAGCCCGTAGGCGAAACACCACTGATGGATGTTAATCATGGCTCGTAAGGAGTACATCACTAACGAATGTTTATTTATGGCCCGTAGGCACTATATCGCTAATGGATGTTTAAATTTATGATCATCATATTGATGATATAAGCTGGGATCAAATTGGTCACATAGGCTATAAAGTTCGGACATTGTCCTTCACCCAGATGACTAGTGTGGTTCCTCAAGTCACACTGTCAGGAGTATTAATATTACTTGAATGTTAACAAAGAATAGTTGTCTTAAAATAGTTTATTAATGTATCCATGATCGCACTGATCATAAAGGATTGGAGGCTTGAACATAGTTCACCACCTCTGGATAGAAGGGATAATCTTCCTTAACTATCATGGTAGAAGGCTTTACTTCTTAACTACCATTTTATTTTGCCAATTAATGTGAACTTGTCACTTGGCAGGGGTAAACCATCAAGAAGATCTTTTAGAATTATTTCGCGGATCGATAATGGTCGAATTAAAATCGAGACAATCGCTTTAAACAAAGAATATAATGAATACATATATAATATTTACAATAATTCCAAGTCTTTCCGTAAATCATTAGGAAATTACAATAGTGCCTTATACAGGACTTTTAATAACTAACTTGTCCACGCAGGGATTTTTAAAAGGAACTCAAGTCCACACAGGGACTAAATAAATATATAAGTCCATATATAGGAAATATAAGTATTAACATGTCCACAAGGGACTTATAATGAGATAATATGTTCAAGAAGGAACTATTTGAAACAAATGTCCACACAGGGACTTAAATCGAAAGATAGGTCCATATAAGGACTATAATAAACAAATGTCCACGCAGGGACTAATCAGAAGAGACATGTCCACATAAGGACTCAAAGGAAAATAAAATACAACTGAAAAAAGATTTTCTAGAATGTCCTTTAATTCATTTCTTGTTGTTTCTCTTCTTGGCTTGCCACATAGTTTTTAACACAAAGGTTTTTAATAGAAAGTGTAATAACTCCGAATCAGGATCTGTTGTAAAACTAGAATTTAAGGATTCAATGATCAAAGAATAAAATGGATCACGGATTGGAATTTGGTAAGCATAATCCAAGTTTAGACTTTCTAAACTCGAATGTAAGAAACATGGATCATAAATATCAACTGGTATCATCTCTGAAGTTGGAGACTCAGGGACCTCAGGTATGGACTCCACGAATACAAAATTTAAAATTTGAGCCTCAGGGACCTCCGGTATGAACTCTGAAGTCTGGTTAAAGGTTTCAATAGGTTTGGGATAAGGAATAGGCTTATAAAGGTCTTTCCTCCAAACCGGTCGCATACTTAACTTAGTCGCGGTACGAAGCATAGCATTCCACGGCTTCAGGTGAGAAGAAATTTCATCAATGGCTTCTTTGCTTAGCGAATTGTTTCTGAATTACATAAAATCAAAGTAAGATTTATTTAACAGGGATGAGAGCATTCCTATGTCAAGTCTAGACTCGGAAGGTATAAGGAATATGCTACTGTGTCATTTGAGATTAAACACAAAAGGCTAGTGTTTAATTCGCTCAAACGTTGGCTCTGATACCAACCTATCACACCCCGATTTCCACGTGTAACCCGGTGGGCCCGGATGGGGGTATGGTGACGTATGTTGATATCATCATTACCAAACATTTCAAGCATCACAAAATAGCACAGCGGAAGTCTTGGATTAAATATTATTACAAACCGAAATGTTCAAAATTCAAATACAATGGCTTGTAATAACGATCCACAGGCGGATCAAAATATAAACAAAAGATGAATAACAGACTTGGCGCATCTAAGGATTTGCAAGTTCATCTTATGTTGCTACTGAGCAGCTTCCAGCCTATTTACGTATTTGTACCTGTAACTTAATTATTTTGAAAATACGTCAGTTTACACTGGTAAATACTAATAACCGACTCATTTTGAAAATATTTCTGAAAATGGTTTTAGGTGCACTTGCACTTTTTATAAATAACTTGGGATTGTTCAAAATGATCTTGTTTACAGTTTTACATGTTTGTCAATACATATGGGGTCCGGTGCAGAAAGCGAATAACCTGATTAACCGACACGCCACTTTAAATAATCCACCAATGGGATTCAATATTTATTATCATTAGCATCTGTCAGGTGTATGCCTACATCACGCGCTTAAGGTCGTGGCTGTAACATCCGTCAAAAAACGGGTTTCCAAACCCGCTTCGTTTATTAATCGAATATCAAGTTATAAAATTTCGTTGCGTATTTATGATTAATTCTAATTTTAAACAATACATAATTAATAAACAATTTAGAATTTAAAAACTATAATTATTAAAAAGGAAAAATAAAGTAAATAAAAAAGAAAATAGGCTGCCGGGTTTCGAACCCGGCTCAGCCGGAAGAAACAACCAACACACATCTCACCACTCCGCCACTTGACTTGTTTGTTGATATAATGAAACAATTAATACTTATATTGAAACTCTAAATCAAACCCAGTGAATCAGCGCGCCCAATTCGCACTCACCGGAAATACCGACGATTTCGCCAATTTTCGACGGTTTCCTTTGACTAAACGCATGTATTAACATCGACGTCAGTTATAACCGATGTCTAATCCCGCGATCTCAGTCATAACCGCCGGAGAAAGTCTTGACCACGAATCAAGAGCAAATTCAGACCCAATTCATCTTGATTCTTCCCTATAAATACACACCCAAGTCTCTGGTAATCTTTTCGCTCAAAATCGCACAATTTCTCGAAGCAATTACACTCGCCGGAGATATTCTGCAATTGCCGGACATTCGCCGGAAAACCGAGACATACATCAAATCGTTAAATTTCTCGACTCTTTCGTTCTCAATCCATTGTTAGACTTATACTAACTTCAATCCATCAACCAGAATTAATCCCAGACGACGTTGCCGGATATTCTGCACTCGCCGGAAAATTTCTAGAAATTTCCGAAATCACACTGTGAATCGGTACAATCATCTAAACCCTCTGATAATCCTTGTTTAGTAACTCAATTTCACAACTCATCGATCAAAACTGTTAATTGATTCATCCAGACGGGATTCACAAATCAGAGCCGACGACCATTGCCGGAGTTCTGAGAAAATCAGTCTGTTCGGTACATTCGATTCCTTAACTCTTTTTATCCATTACAATTCAATCAATAAAATGTTCGACGAACGATTTTAACAAGAACAGTCGAATATCGTTGTTCTGTGTCTTTGAATGAAGAAGACGAAGTCGACGTAGTGTATAAGTATAATATAAATTGAATATTAAACCGGGTTAGACAAACAGTCTAGCGGTGGACTGTGTGCAAACACATAGCGCACGTCACGAGTTCGAACCATACAAACGCACCGACTTTCCGAATTAAAACCATTCTTTTTAAAACTGAATCAGAACAGATTCCAGTTTGTTTATAAGATTAATATAAACCGTAAGTTAAACAGATAAGACACACAGCCCAACTGGTAGGGCTGTGCGCTTACAAACCGAGGGACCCGAGTTCGATCCGGCTCCCTGCAAACCGGTTCGACCATTTAAAAACCTTTTAATATAAACCAAATAAATTAACATTTAATTTGTATATATATATAATTAAAACACAGATTATTTTGGGTTAGACACGTAGCTCAGTTGGTAGAGATGCGTTCACGCGTACGAGAGGTCCCGGGTTCGAACCTCACTCAGCGCACCAATTACCACTGTCCAACCGGTCAACGGACCGGTCAACGGACCGGTCAACGGTCAACAAAAAGTCAACATTTTTTTATATTTTTATTTATTTATTTAATTTAAAAATCAATTAAAAATACTTAAAAATAATATTTTTAAAGTTAGAAAATGACCTTAAACTCACAAAAATAAATCTAAAAATCCTATTAAAATTGTTAATAAAATCCACTTATTTACCGAACCATTTCGTTATTATTTTAGGTTAGTTTTCCCTCGTCGATCAAATCCCAAAACTCGTGCGCATCCAACATCATCAAAAGAACGCACCCAATGTGAGTGAATCTCTACCAATTCCCCGTTTTAATCACATTTTGGGGTGTATCATGTGTCGCTTATTATTTATTACATTTAAACACTTGTGCATCCATCATATCCATGATCGAATGTGTATCCAATATGTATCAATTGTTTGTGAGGTTAATGTTTAGATTAAATTTATCATTTTCAGTACATACAACATCATAGGCTCGTCTGTTCCCCATTACCTATGAGCGGAACTGTTCCCCATTACCTATGAGCGGAACGTGACGTTGCCAACATACGATTGGCTCCGTTTGATTGAGCCTTGATCTCACATACATCATCATAGGCTCGTATGTTTCCCCATTACCTATGAGCGGAACGTGACGTTGCCAATATATACATTATCATTCATGTCATATACTCATGCAAGGTGGTTTGTGATTGTTTGTTTATTTACGTTTGCTCACATATGATTATTGCACAATTTTTCCATATAAATGCAACAAGAAATCAATAACAAAGGTTTTTAACAAGGTTCACTCGCCAACTTTTGTTGACCCAAAATTTCCCATTTTTACACATGATACAGGTGATCCAGTTGAAGCAAGAAACATATAGGACGGCCTAGAAGAATAAATCAGTTTAGATTTTGGATTGTTACTTTAATTTTCCTTTCCTTGTATTGTATGAATTTGGCTTGAACATTTAAGTTGTAATTTGAATTTAATAAATATGAAACATTTTAGTAAACATCATGAGCTTTGGTGATAACCCAATTATGCCCCGACTCTTATTCCGCTGCGGGTCGGGGTGTGACAGATTGGTATCAGAGCCATGACTATAGGGATATAGGACAGGTTATTAGACCCTTAGAGGCTATACTATAGTTGATTAGAATTTTTAAATTGTTTGTGTGCTACATGCAAAATTCATGATGTTTATATGCTTTATGTTTATTGTTACATTCAATGATATGAAAGCATGTTCATAAGTACATATTATTATACAATGCTCATTATGAATCATATCCTCATATCATACCATATCCATGAGAGCACACACCTCACAATTCCTATTATTTTTGCAACGATTTTTGTATTTTCAAATCACATCAAAGTGAGTTCTCATGACGGGCATGTAGTAACTGGAAGGTTACGAGTACCGGTAGTCGAAACGTCCTGTCTAGGCTTGGCATTCGTATAAATCTATAATAAAGGACCAGTTTGCCTACCTGGGGACTAACGATGAGAGTACGAAGGACCTATTAGGCCAAAGCATGCTATACCAAACGTCGTGTGAGCTAACCCCACTTTGAGTTGTCATTGTGTCTATACCTGGACACCCTCCGACCATACATCTCGCAAACATATTTCATGGTTTTAATTCGGATGGTGCGAGTGTTAAACCGCCAACACCAATGTGAATCCTACTAAGCCAATAGTCGTGGGGGCCCACATGACTATACAGGCGATGGTATGGGGGACATTGGAGGCCCAAACATGAGCAAACCCAAGACATCCTATGGATGTAGTTGCATTATTGATGATCATGTTATTTTATTATTTTTGACGACACATGACACCTAAAAACTTCTTAAACTCACAATCTTCATATGTATGTTCCTGTAGATGTTGGCTAGGCAACTACGTGGAGGTAGAAAGTCAGGAAGGTCAAACGAACGCTTGGCCACCCAAATTGCAAAACAAATGGCCGCGGTGCTTCCTGACATCGTAATTCAAGTCCAACAAGCTCTCACCGCGAATCCCATCAACCCTCCCAACCAAGAAGACCAGAACGTCGACAACCCTCCCTCCAAAAAGTGCTCCTACAAACACTTCAAGTCTTGCGATCCCCAAAGTATGAAGGGACCGAAGGTGTCACTGCTCTCCTCCACTGGTTTGAGGAAATGGAGAATACCTCCCTCAATTGCGATTGTCCCGAGGATCGCAATGTACGTTACGCAACCGGGAGACTGTTTGGGGTAGCCCTGACCTGGTGGAACACAGAGAAGGGTAAGAGAGGAGTCGAAGATGCTATGGCCTTAACATGGGAAGAGTTAAGGGAAATAATGACATGACGCTTTTGTCCAAGAAGCGAAATCAAGAAGTTAGAAGACGAATTCCACTCCCTAAAACAAAAGGAAGGAGATCATACTTCCTACAATAAAAGATTTCTCGAGCTGAACCAAATGATCCCCAACTTGTTCACCCCAGTGTACCGCCTGGTTGAACACTACATTCGAGGCCTCCCCTCGAAAATTCAAGACTCGGTTCTAAGCACTTCACCTGCAACACTGGAAGCTGCAATGGAACTAGCTACCAAACTTACCATTCTGGTAAAAGGATTCTGGCTCAAACTTCAAACCATTGAGAATCGCATCCGAAACGGTAAATTCAAGGAGGAGAAAAAGAAAGCCCCCATTGAGGCTCAAACTTCAAACCATTCTAGCTCCTCTTCGAAGTTTACTGGTAAAAGGAAGCGAAACACCAGAAACTTTGCTGTCACTCAAACAAACCCTCCTATCACTGCCGCACCAATCACCCAAGTTCCTCCCTCAGCTGCACCATACAAACAGCCATACTCAGGCCCATACCCAAAATGCAACCGTTGCCAATACCATCACTTTCCCGAACACCCATGCCAACATTGCACCAGCTGTGGCCGTGCAGGTCACACCATCCAAACGTGTCGCACGCTTCAGCAAATGAACCGCAACCAACCCTCAACCCAAACCCACCATCAGATAGTGGGTCAAGCCCAACAACCCTTACTTCTACCACCTACACAACATATGGCCCAATCCTACTACCAACCCCACTACCCCATGATGCAACCCATGCGTATCACACCCCAACCCGCAGCGGAAAAGGTGATCGAGGCATGATTGGGTTATCATCAAAGCTCATGACATTTATTATGACGTTTCATATTCATTAATACATTTTAATGGGAAATATACAATCACAATTACATCATGTCCTAAACATCAATCTAGGCTTCATTGTTTTCTTCTAAGGCATTTCCTATGTTTTCCTTGCTTCATCCTGTTCACCTGTATCATGTGTAAAAATAGTTTTTGGATCAACAAAAAGTTGGCGAGTGAATCCTATGAAAAACATTTGAACAAGTTTATTTAATTGATTATAAACAAAGTGCACAACCACTCATGAGTAAAAATAGATGTAAACTTATTCACATATCATTTAATATTAAATAATGCACACATGAACAATAATGGATCGTTTTGAGGCACGTGTTGCTCAACTCGTCTCCCACGAGGAACTGATGGGCCTAATGAATGATTTGCATATACTTGACAATATGAAATACATAACTACAAACAATATAAACTAAATAATACACACACAAACAATAATGGATTTGTTTTCAGGCACGCATTGCTCAACTCGTCTCCCACGAGGAACTGATGGGCCTAATGAATGAATTGCATATAACTCGACAATATGAAATACATAACTACAAACAATATATACAATCTAAGTTTAGATCACAATATGGTATGGCACAAGTTTAAATAAACGAGTTAAATTTTGGTGACACATGACACACCCCAAAACGTGTAATTAAAAAGGGGAGTTGTAAGATTCACTCACATTGGGTGCGTTCAGTTGATGATGTTGAATACGCACGAAGTTGGATTTAACCACGAGTGAAACTAACCTAGATAATAACATAATGGTTTGGTAAATAAGCGGATTTTATTAATCAATTTTAGTAGGATGATTGGATATATTTTTGTGAGTTTAAGGCTATTTTCTAACCTTAAAAACGTTATTTTGAAGTATTTTTAATTGATTTTTAAATAAAATAAATAAATAAAAATAATAAAAAATGTTGACTTTTTGCGACCGTTGACCGTTGACTTGTTGACCGGTCAGACTGTGTAATTGTGTGCGCCGGGTGAGGCTCGAACCCAGGACCTGTGGTTTAAGTTAACACACAGTCCACCGCTGGACTGTGTGTCTAACTTGGTAAATACTCTGATTTTTATTATACTTATATTCAAACTAAATAATTTCGTTTCTGTTTTAAATAAAAAGTTTGATAATTGTCCGGACCGGTGCGGTACCCCGGACTCGAACTCGTGACCACTGGACTGTGTGTCTATCTTGGTTATTATTTCGGTTTTTATTAAACTTAACATATATAAGCAGTGAATCCGGTTCGGTAAAAAAAAGCATTTTTATTAAAGCGAGTGTGCGTGGGACAAGAATCGAACTCGAGACATAAGCGTGTTTTATTTGCACACAGTCCACCGCTGGACTGTGTGTCTAACCCGAGATATATCTTGATTTTAATTATACTTATATAATACTGAACTTCGTCTTCTTCGTCAGACTTAACCAGAAAACATATTCCGACTGTTTCATCGATTTTAATCAAGTTCGTTAGTGTCTGGTGGTTAATTACATGTGAGATTAATAAAAAGAATAAGAGATTAAGTGTAAGGTATACCGAACTGGACTCCTCTGTTTCGCCGGCGAAACTCCGGTGACAGCAAGCTATTCCGGCGACGTGTGTCTTGCGGTAGAGGGTCTTTAATCAAGTTCGTTAGTGTCTGGTGGTTAATTACATGTGAGATTAATAAAAAGAATAAGAGATTAAGTGTAAGGTATACCGAACTGGACTCCTCTGTTTCGCCGGCGAAACTCCGGTGACAGCAAGCAATTCCGGCGACGTGTGTCTTGCGGTAGAGGGTCTTCAGCGAGCTTGAGGTGAGTGTGGGTGGCTTCGGTATGAGTTCTAGGTGTTCAGTATGGCTCAGAGGTGAAAGGCTCGGTTTTCCGGCGAGTTACAGAAGTTCTCCGGCGAGGGAAATTAAGTCGGGAAAAAGTGTGATTGTGAGCGAAAAAGCTAGCAGAGGTTTGAGGGGGTATTTATAGGGCAGAACATCGACGAATTTGGTCCGATTTCCGTCTTGATTCGTCGGTCAATAAGTTTTCCGGCGGTTATGACTTGCGTCGCGGGTTCAGACGTCGGTTATAACCGATGTAGTAGTTAAAGCTTCGGTGAAAACTGAAGAAACCGTCCAATCTCGGCAAAATCGTCGGATTTCCGACGACTGCGATTGGGCGCGTCGGTTTTGAATTCGAGAATTATAATATGTATTAATTGTTTCCTTTAATTAACAATAAACACAAGTGGCGCAGTGGTTGAGTGTGTGTGTGTTAAGTCATTGCTGAAACTAGTTGACTGACCCGGGTTCGAAACCCGGCAGCAACCTTTTATTTTTAAACCACTATTTTTAATACTTTTTCAAATATAAATTATATATTCCAATATACTTATTGATTATGTATCGTTTAAAATTAATTTGGGCATTAAATACGCAACGAAATTTTTAACTGATTGTTCGGTTAATAAACGGAGCGGGTTTGGGTAAATCCGGTTTTTGACGGATGTTACAATGCGGGCTTGTTACAACTGTGGAGACCCAAACCACTTTAGAAACACTTGTCCACGCTTGGTGAACATCATTCATGCCCAAGCTCAAGCAAATCCGGTGAATCAAGCTAACCAAGCTCCACCACATGTAAGAGGAAGAGCTTACAACATCAACGCCAATCCTGTTGAAAATAATAACGGCCCAAACGAATCACCCAACTAGTTTTCCTCACCAAGAATCAAGACTCAACTCCAATCGTCTAGTTTTAATGTTTTCTTTATGTTATCTCAATCTTTCCGTATCCCAGTTGCAAATTGGGAATTTATGTATCCAAGAATTTTAATGCGAATTGATATTACAGTTTTGTTTTATACTCATTGATTTAACATTCATATCATCATACATCTCGACGTACCTCAATCTCATCATTTAAAGAAGTTGGGTTGTGTCTCACTTTTAAATAGACTAACCCCTTCATCATAACAAACGAGAGAGGTACTGTTGTCACAACCCGACCCGCAGCGGAATAAGAGTCGGGGCATAATTGGGTTATCACCAAAGCTCATGATATTTACTAAAATGTTTCATATTTATTAAATTCAAATTACAACTTCAATATTCCAAACAAGTTCATACAATTACAAGGAAAAAGTAACTAAGTAAACAATCCAAAGCCTAAACTGATTTATTCTTCTAGGCCGTCCTATATGTTTCTTACTGCAACTGGATCACCTGTATCATGTGTAAAAATAGGGGATTTTGGGGTCAACAAAAGTTGGCGAGTGAACCTTGTTAAAAACATTTGATATTGATTTCTTATTGTATTTAATATGGAAAAATTGTGCAATAATCATATGTGAGCAAACGTATATAATCAAACAAACACAAACCACCTTGAATGAGTATATGACATGAATGATAATGTATATGTTGGCAACGTCACGTTCCGCTCATAGGTAATGGGGAACGGACGAGCCTATGATGATGTATGCGAGATCAAGGCTCAATCAAACGGAGCCGATCATATGTTGGCAACGCCACGTTCCGCTCATAGGTAATGGGGAACGGTTCCGCTCATAGGTAATAGGGAACAGACGAGCCTATGATGATGTATGTACCGAAAATGATAAATTTAATCTAAACATTAACCACACAAACAATTGATACATATTGGATACACATTTGATCATGGATATGATGGATGCACAAGTGTTTAATTGTAATAAATAATAAGCGACACATGTTACACCCCAAAAGGTGATTAAAACGGGGAATTTGTAGAGATTCACTCACATTGGGTGCGTTCGTTTGATGATGTTGAATGCGCACGAGTTTGGAGATTTGATCGACGAGGAATAACTAACCTAAAATAATAACGAAATGGTTCGGTAAATAAGTGGATTTTATTAACAATTTTAATAGGATTTTTAGATTTATTTTTGTGAGTTTAAGGTCATTCTCTAACTTTAAAAATATTATTTTTAAGTATTTTTAATTGATTTTTAAATTAAATAAATAAATAAATAAATAAATAATATATAAAAAATGTTGACCGTTGACTTTGACCGTTGACTTTGACTGTTGACCAGTTCGGACTTTGTGTTTGTATGCGCTGAGTGAGGTTCGAACTCGTGACCTCCCGTACGCGTGCACGCAGCTCTACCAACTGAGCTACGTGTCTAACCCGAAATATTTCTGTTTTTAATTATATTTATATACTATTTAAATTATTCGGAATTCGTTTATTTTAAAAAGAATTTTAATTATGTCGAACCGGTGCACATAACAGGTCTCGAACCCAGAACCCGTTGTTTAACGTTGTGTCTAACCTGGTTAAAATACTGGTTTTTATTAAACTTAACATCTTACAGCGAGTTAATATGGTTCGGTTTAAAAAAAAGAACATTTTTATTTCAGAGGATAGGGTCGTGTCAGGGATCGAACTCGAGGCGCATGCTTTGTAATTTGCACACAGTCCACCACTGGAATGTGTGTCTAACCCGGTATATTTACTGATTTTAAATTCCTTTAAACTCATTTCAACTTCATCTTCTTCATTCATGAACACTTCAACCGATTTTTAACAGTTCTTGTTTAAATCATTCGTCTAACATATAACTGACTGAAATGTAATAGATAGAAAGGGTTTTGGAAATGAATGTACCGCAACAGATGTTTTTCTCAGAGCTCCGGCAAAGGTCGTCGCTCTGATTTATGAATTCCGTCTGAGCGGATCAATTAACAGTTTTGATCAACTAATTGTGAAATTGAGTTACTAAACAAAGATTATCAGAGGGTTTAGATATTTGTACCGATTCACAGCGTGATTTCGGAAATTTTCAGAGATTTTCTGGCGAGTGCAGAATATCCGGCAACGTCGTCTGGGACCGATTCTGGTTGAAGGATTTGAGTTAGTAAAAGTCTAACAATGGATTGAAAACGAATGAATCAAGAAATTTACCCGTTTTGATGTATATCTCGGTTTTCCGGCGAAAGTCCGGCAATACAAAATATCTCCGGCGAGTGTAATTGCTTCGAGAAATTGTGCGATTTTGAGCGAAAAGTTTACCAGAGACTTGGGTGTGTATTTATAGGGAAGAATCAGGATGGATTGGGTCTGAATTTAGTCTTGATTCGTGGTCAAGACTTTCTCCGGCGGTTATGACTGAGATCGCGGGATTAGACATCGGTTATAACCGACGTCGATGTTAATACATGCGTTTAGTCAAAGGAAACCGTCGACAATTGGCGAAATCGTGGGTATTTCCGGCGACTGCGAATTGGGCGCGCTGATGACCGTATTTGAGTTTTGAGTTTTGTTATAAGTATTAATTGTTTTATCATATATCACAAGCGAGTCAAGTGGCGGAGTGGTTGAGTGCTGTTTGTTTCATCCGGCTGACCCGGGTTCGAAACCCGGCAGCCTATTTCTTTTTTTATTTACTTTATTTTTACTTTTTAATAATTATAGTTTTTAAATTCTAAAATGTTTATTAATTATGTATTGTTTAAAAATTAAAATTAATCATAAATATGCAACGAAATTTATAACTTGATATTCGATTAATAAACGAAGCGGGTTTTGGAAACCCGTTTTTCGACGGATGTTACAACCGTCATCATTCAGTCATGTATCCTTTCAGAAGTGAGACTCAAGCTTTGGTTGTTGTGTTTGTTTATGTTTTAGAGTCACATAGAACTGATCATGATTTACTGATAAAGACAACGAAAATTTGACAAGAATATGGTGGATACGCCGCTGGTACTTCCTATATATAAGTATTCTTGGCAAAGGATCAAAAGCATTACCAGGAGGTTATGAGAAGTTCCGTGTAGGTTTAAATATCGTCATGGTTGAAGTTTTTGTTTTATGATACATACCTTATCATTTCAAACGTATCAATTCCCTCAAAACTCTTATGCATAAAATCATAACCGACATCAAAGATCAAATCCGAGAAGCTCAACATGTTTCTGTAACAGAAAACGACGTACGCAATGAGCTATCTTGTGGAGCAGAACTTAAAATCGAAACCAAATCCGACGGTATTCTGTACTATCTAGATCGCATATGGATTCCCGATCACAATAACCTTCGTGAATTCCTTATGAATGAGGCGCACAAAACACGGTACTCTGTACACCAAGGAGCCGACAAGATGTATCAAGACCTTCGATACACCTACTGGTGGCCTGGCATGAAAAAGGATATTGCTGTTTTTGTTTCCAAGTGCCTTACCTGTTCTAAAGTAAAAGCTGAACATCAAAGACCTTCAGGACTTCTAACCCAACCTGAAATACCTGTATGGAAGTGGGAAAACATAACCATGGACTTCATTACCGGGTTACCTCGCACCTCCAGTGGGTATGACACTATATGGGTAATCATTGATCGTCTCACAAAATCAGCTCACTTCATTCCGATTCGTGAGGACTTCAAGAACGAGAAGTTAGCTCGTATCTACATCAGCGAGATCGTAAGCCGTCATGGTGTACCTTTAAGCATCATTTCAGACCGCGATGGTCGTTTCACTTCACGAACATGGCAAGCCGTACAAGCCGCTTTGGGTACACGATTAGACCTCAGTACCGCTTTTCATCCTCAAACTGATGGACAATCTGAACGCACCATCCAAACTCTTGAAGACATGCTTCTAGCATGTGTCATAGACTTCAAAGGGAATTGGGACGCTCATCTACCATTAGTTGAATTTTCGTACAACAACAGCTATCATTCGAGTATCGGCACGGCAGCTTTCGAAGCTTTATATGGTCGTAAGTGCCGATCACCAATATGTTGGCACGAAATTGGAGAAGCGCAAATCACCGGTCCAGAATTAATACAAGAAACAACAGACAAGATCCATCAAATTCGAAACAATCTTCTAGCGGCACAAAGTCGTCAAAAGAGTTATGCAGACAAACGACGAAAGCCCTTGGAGTGTAACATTGGTGACCAAGTACTTTTAAAAGTATCACCGTAGAAGGGAGTGGTTCGTTTTGGCCAGAAGGGCAAGCTAGCACCACGCTACGTATGACCTTTCAAGATACTCGAAAGAGTAGGACCTGTAGCATACAAGCTTGACCTACCAGAAGAGCTTAACAGAATTCATCCCACATTCCACGTATCAAACTTGAAGAAGTGCCTCGCCGATGAAAACCTCCATATTCCTCTAGAAGACATTCAAGTCGATGAATCTATGCATTTCATTGAAAGACCAGTAGAAATTATGGACTTCGGAGAGAAACGTTTAAGACGAAGCCGTATTCCAATCGTCAGGGTACGCTGGGAGTCGAAACGAGGACCTGAGTTTACTTGGGAATGTGAAGACTAAATGCGCGAGAAATACCCACATCTTTTTTCTGTTACCACTACTACTTAAATTTCGAGACGAAATTTCAAAAAGTAGGGGATACTGTAACATCCGTCGAAAAACGGGTTTCGAAACCCGCTTCGTTTATTAATCGAATATCAAGTTATAAAATTTCGTTGCGTATTTATGATTAATTCTAATTTTAAACAATACATAATTAATAAACAATTTAGAATTTAAAAACTATAATTATTAAAAAGGAAAAATAAAGTAATTAAAAAAGAAAATAGGCTGCCGGGTTTCGAACCCGGGTCAGCCGGAAGAAACAACCAACACACATCTCACCACTCCGCCACTTGACTTGTTTGTTGATATAATGAAACAATTAATACTTATATTGAAACTCTAAATCAAACCCAGTGAATCAGCGCGCCCAATTCGCACTCACCGGAAATACCGACGATTTCGCCAATTTTCGACGGTTTCCTTTGACTAAACGCATGTATTAACATCGACGTCGGTTATAACCGATGTCTAATCCCGCGATCTCAGTCATAACCGCCGGAGAAAGTCTTGACCACGAATCAAGACCAAATTCAGACCCAATTCATCTTGATTCTTCCCTATAAATACACACCCAAGTCTCTGGTAATCTTTTTGCTCAAAATCACACAATTTCTCGAAGCAATTACACTCGCCGGAGATATTCTGCAATTGCCGGACATTCGCCGGAAAACCGAGACATACATCAAATCGGTAAATTTCTCGACTCTTTCGTTTTCATTCCATTGTTAGACTTATACTAACTTCAATCCATCAACCAGAATCAATCCCAGACGACGTTTCCGGATATTCTGCACTCGCCAGAAAATTTCTGGAAATTTCCGAAATCACACTGTGAATCGGTACAATCATCTAAACCCTCTGATAGCCTTGTTTAGTAACTCAATTTCACAACTCATCGATCAAAACTGTTAATTGATTCATCCAGACGGGATTCACAAATCAGAGCCGACGACCATTGCCGGAGTTCTGAGAAAATCAGTCTGTTCGGTACATTCGATTCCTTAACTCTTTTTGTCCATTACAATTCAATCAATAAAATGTTCGACGAACGATTTTAACAAGAACAGTCGAATATCGTTGTTCTGTGTCTTTGAATGAAGAAGACGAAGTCGACGTAGTGTCTAAGTATAATATAAATTGAATATTACCGGGTTAGACACACAGTCCAGTGGTGGACTGTGTGCAAACACATAGCGCACGTCACGAGTTCGAACCATACAAACGCACCGACTTTCCGAATTAAAACCATTCTTTTTAAAACTGAGTCAGAACAGATTCCAGTTTGTTTATAAGATTAATATAAACCGTAAGTTAAACAGATAAGACACACAGCCCAACTGGTAGGGCTGTGCGCTTACAAACCTGGGGGGACCCGAGTTCGATCCGGCTCCCTGCAAACCGGTTCGACCATTTAAAAACCTTTTAATATAAATCAAATAAATTAACATTTAATTTGTGTATATATATAATTAAAACACAGATTATTTCGGGTTAGACACGTAGCTCAGTTGGTAGAGCTGCGTTCACGCGTACGAGAGGTCCCGGGTTCGAACCTCACTCAGCGCACCAATTACCACTGTCCGACCGGTCAACGGTCCGGTCAACGGTCAACAAAAAGTCAACATTTTTTTTTATATTTTTATTTATTTATTTAATTTAAAAATCAATTAAAAATACTTAAAAATAATATTTTTAAAGTTAGAAAATGACCTTAAACTCACAAAAATAAATCTAAAAATCCTATTAAAATTGTTAATAAAATCCACTTATTTACCGAACCATTTCGTTATTATTTTAGGTTCGTTTTCCCTCGTCGATCAAATCCCAAAACTCGTGCGCATCCAACATCATCAAAAGAACGCACCCAATGTGAGTGAATCTCTACCAATTCCCCGTTTTAATCACATTTTAGGTGTATCATGTGTCGCTTATTATTTATTACATTTAAACACTTGTGCATCCATTATATCCATGATCAAATGTGTATCCAATATGTATCAATTGTTTGTGAGGTTAATGTTTAGATTAAATTTATCATTTTCAGTACATACAACATCATAGGCTCGTCTGTTCCCCATTACCTATGAGCGGAACTGTTCCCCATTACCTATGAGCGGAACGTGACGTTGCCAACATACGATCGGCTCTGTTTGATTGAGCCTTGATCTCACATACATCATCATAGGCTCGTATGTTTCCCCATTACCTATGAGCGGAACGTGACGTTGCCAATATATACATTATCATTCATGTCATATACTCATGCAAGGTGGTTTGTGATTGTTTGTTTATTTACGTTTGCTCACATATGATTATTGCACAATTTTTTCATATAAATACAACAAGAAATCAATAACAAAGGTTTTTAACAAGGTTCACTCGCCAACTTTTGTTGACCCAAAATTTCCCATTTTTACACATGATACAGGTGATCCAGTTGAAGCAAGAAACATATAGGACGGCCTAGAAGAATAAATCAGTTTAGATTTTGGATTGTTTATTTAATTTTCCTTTCCTTGTATTGTATGAATTTGGCTTGAACATTTAAGTTGTAATTTGAATATAATAAATATGAAACATTTTAGTAAACATCATGAGCTTTGGTGATAACCCAATTATGCCCCGACTCTTATTCCGCTGCGGGTCGGGGTGTGACAGTGGCCATTAGTAACTTAAATGAGCCAAGGATATCCCAGACATGGTCGAATAAACCCCCAATGTTTAAGTTATCAAACAATACAGAATAAAACGGGTTATAAGGATTTAGTAAATCACAATCCGATAACATGATCCCATACCCGACCAAGCGGTATTATTATACCGTATCCCAAGCCCGTATACGGAAAATAAGTTAAAAGTATTTACCTGAGCTTAGCAATCCTTTTTAAAATAAGAAAGTACAATAAGCACAGCCGTATCCAATTTAAGTAAGCGTAGGTACAACTTACCGGAAGGCTCTAGTCTGGAATGATGGCATAAATAACCAATTAGAATGCTAGCGGATCTTATTTAAGTCGTAGACTTAGACCGGCTAGCTTAAAGTATTAAAAACGGTACTTATGCGCTTGATTAAGCGATGACCGGAAAGAATGTAGTTTAAAACCGACAAGTACAATGACTTGTATAATATGGGTAAACATATAACATTCTGGAATTTGAAATAAAAATGATAAGGTTAAACCCGTTTCGGTTAGATTACGTAAACTAGCCTCGAAGGCCTAACCGTACGCGTATAAGCGATACCGGGCAACCGGATGAGTCATGAACGAGTTCCATATGCCAATATACTTTAAACAAGTTATAATATCAGTAGGATATCAACTTGTATGCCCGTTATAGTTTTAAAATCAAACTATGCCTCACAAGGGCGTTTTGGTCATTTAGCGAGGTATAAAAGAAACTTGCGTATAATCTGATGTTACGACCATAATTATTCTATGAAAATACTTTATTTATGATATAATATCATTAGGACATCGAATATATGTGTGTTTTATAGTTTAAATCCAATCTATGCTCCGAAGGGGCATTTTGGTAATTTCACACATAGTTTCGAAAGTATATTTGGGATTCCGAGTTTATAACGTGTACCCACTATAAAAGTATTTTAATTGAGTTACAATATCAGTGGGTAACAAGTCTTGGTTGGTAATTACGGTTTAAAACCAAACTACGCGCCGGAAAGGCGTTAGAGTCGTTAAATCATATTTGCGATATTTTGTGAAAACTGATGTTATGACCAGGTTTAAATAATTAGAATATGTTATTTAGTATAACATATCAGTAGGGAAAAGTTTCCATATGAAAATCATGATTAAAAACCATTTTAAGTGCCTTAAGAGCGTTATCGTCATTTAAGAGCGTAATACGAGATCTTGTGCATAAACTCAGTTTATAAACTGAAATGATATCCCAAAATATCCTAATTATGATATTACATCAGTAGGCAATAAGTTTGGTTTGAGATATTATATTTAAAAGCGTTCTATGCGCCGAAAGGGCTTTACAGTCACTTTATACCGATCCTTCCACTCAATTGTACCCGCTCACATCCTCTTCATCGCTTAAATCAAAGGAACTCTCTCTGCGAGAACCCTTTATGTTGCAGTCGCCGGAGATCCCGTTCAACACCGGAAATCAACAGGAGAACTTAACACCCCTTTCGATTCGGTACAAACATCTTTCCTATCTTGCGTATAATGATTCTGTTATAAATTCAGCTTTGAACAAATCAGTTAAGGGTTTAACAGTCGGGCAGAGGTATTAGGAAGAAGATGAAGTTTATGTTGTATATATATATATAATATAAATCGGGTATATAACCGGGTAAGACACACAGTCCAGTGGTGGACTGTGTGCAATTTTAAAGGGTATGACCTGGTTTCGAACCTTGTTTACTCCAGTTTTGGTGGAGATACAAACCGGCTTCTTTTTAATCAAAATACACCAAATAGAAATAGTTGTTAAGTATTATAAGAAATCTATATTTAATGGGATAAACACCCAACCCAGTTGGTTGTGCTGGGTGCAACCTAAACCCAAGATCGCGTGTTCGATACCAGCAAGTAACTCTGGTTCGCTGATTTAAATTCTTTTTAAATAAAAATAAATTCAGATATCACCTAAGAAGCATATAAGGATAATTAAAACTGGTTTCCTTACGGGTTAGACACGTAGCTCAGTTGGAAGAGCTGCGTGCACGTAAGCGAGAGGTCACAAGTTCGAGTCTCATCACACGCATCCAATATCGCACAAGAACCGGTCAGGTCCTGTCAGACCTGACAATATTTTTTTAATATAATTTTATTTTATTTATTTCTATTACTTATATATATTTATTTTAGTTAAAATTCATATAAAAATATTTAAAAATACAAATATGAAGGTTCTAAAAACTCAATAAAAAACTACAAAAACTAGCAAAAGTATTAAAACAAAATATTAACTTAGTTGTATTTATCGAATTATCGTATTATTATTTTAGGTTAGAAATCGTTCGTCGATCAAATCCTCGTTTCGTGGGCATTCATTATCATCAAGGAGTGCACCCACTGTGAGTGAATTCTTACAAATTCCCCTTTTTATTCATGTTTTGGGTGTATCATGTGTCGCCTTATTTATTTCGTTTATTCAAACTTGTGCTATTACCATTATATGATCAAAACGTGTGATGTAAATGTTGTTTGTTGTGATGTGTGTTTACATTTTGTCAAGTTGCGTGCAAATCATTCATTAGGCCCATCAGTTCCTCGTTGGAGACGAGTTGAGCATCGCGTGCCTCATTAGATCGGCTCCGTTTGATTGAGCCTTGATCTCATTGTTCATCATTTGGTGTGTGCGTGTGCATTAATTGATATTATGTGTATTGTGATTAAATTTACATATACGTATACTCATATGTGGTTATGCACCTTTTTATAACCAATATAACAAATTCGTTCAAATGTTTTCATAAGATTCACTCGCCAACTTTTGTTGACCCAAAACCCTATTTTTACACATGATACAGGTGGACAGGTTGAGGCATGGAACACATAGGAAATTGCCTTAGAAAAAAAATAAAGAAGTCATGAAAAATGTATTTGAACATGTTGTGCTTGTATGTTTATTGTAATTTCTTCTTTAAAAAGAAATAATAAATATGAAACTTTATAGTAAATGTCATGAGCTTTGATGAAAACCCAATCATGCCCCGACTACCATTTCCGCTGCGGGTCAGGGTGTGACAGATTGGTATCAGAGCTTTTGACTATAGGGATATAGGATAGGTTATTAGACCCTTAGAGCCTATACTATAGTTGATTAGATTTTAATTGTTTATGTGGTTACATGCAAACTCATGATGTTTATTTGTTTCGTATTTATTACACACACAAATGCATGCAAACACTTCCACTATCATTTTGTGTGATACTTAATGAGTTATACTTGTTGTCAAACATAACATGCTTACATATACATTCATCACGCACATTTCAATGTTCACATATTCAAATCATCCTCATATTTCCTTTATTCAAGATTTTGTGGCATTTTTCGTTTTTCAATCTCATCAAAGTGAGTTCTACGACGGGCATGTAGTAACTGGAAGGGTACAAGTACCGGTAGTCGAAACGTCCTGTCTAGGTAGGCATTCGCATAAATCCAATATAACGGACTAGTTTGCCTACCTGGGGACTAACGATGAGAGTACGAAGGATCTATTAGGCTAAAGCATGCCACACCAAACGTCGTTCGAACTAACCCTACTTTGAGTTGTCATTGTGTCCATACCAGGACACCCTCCGACCTTATACTTTGCTGTCATGTTTTACGATTTTCATTCGGGTGGCGCAAGTGTTAACATGCCAACACCAATATGAACCCTACCCGAGCCCAGTAGTCATGGGGGCCCACATGACTACCAAGGCCAAGTAAGGGGACATATGGGAGCCCAAACATGAGCAAAGCCCAAGACATCCTATGGATGTAGTAAATTTATTTTCTTCATTTGTTTTGTGAATGTTCATTTCTAAATACGACACATGACACCTAAAACGTCAAACTCATACTCTCGATACGTACTCCTTGTAGATGTCTTCTAGTCACTCTCGTAAAAGTAGGAGATCAGGAAAAAATTCCGCGAGCGCATGGCTGCCCAAATCGCTCAACAAATGGCCGCCGAAATACCCAACATCGTAGTTTAAGTCCAACAAGCCCTTGTCGCTAATCCTATCACCCCAACCAATCTATAAGGACAAAATGTCGCCAACCCTCCTCTCAACACCACTAAATGCACCTTCAAGCATTTCAAATCCTGCGATCCTCCAAAATACGAAGGGACTGAAGGTGTCACCGCTCTCCTCCATTGGTTTGAGGAGATGGGCAAAATTTCGTTGTCACCCAAGGCAATCAACCAGCTCCACAAGCCGTACCCCTCCAAGCTATCCCAATCACTCAAGTAGCACCCAACACTACTTACCCAAATAAGAAACCTTACATTGGACCTCACCCTCAATGCAACACCTGTTTTTATCACCATCCATCTACCGTACCTTGTCGATTGCGTGCTAATTGTGGGCGTTATGGTCATTTGAGCAAAACTTGTCGCACCCCTCGAAACCAAGCTTCACCCCTACCCAAAACATGATCCAATCATATCAACAACCCTAATACCCCATATTTCCACATGTTCGAGCTTGCTTTAATTGTGGGGACCCTACCCATTTTAGAAACACGTGCCCTCGATTGGTTAACATCATAAACGCCCAAGTTCAAGCAAACCAGTTAACCAAACAAATCAAGAAAACCCAGCACTACCACCAGCAAGAGGAAGAGCTTACAACATCAACGCCAATCCTGTTGAAGATAATACCTGCCCAAACGAACAACCCAACTAGCCTTCCCTCACCAAGAAGCAAGACTCAACTCCAACCGTCTAGTTCTTAATGTTTTTCTCAATCTTTACGTATCCCAGTTATAAATTGGGAATTTATGTATCCAAGAATTTTAATGCGAATTGATATTACAGTTTTGTTTTATATCTTTATTAATTGATTTAACTTTCATATCATCATACACCACCACTCTCGATCTCATCATTTAAAGAAGTTGGGTTGTGTCTCACTTTTTCATAGACTGGCCCCTTCATCATAACAAACGAGAGAGGTACTGTCGTCATTCAGTCATGTATTCTTTCAGATTTGAGACTCAAGCTTTGGCTGTCGTATTTGTTTTGTAGATTTTAGAATCACATAGAACTAATCATAACTTACTGACAAAGCCAATGAAAATTTGACAAGAATATGGTGGATACGCCGCTGGTACTTCCTATATATAAGTATTCTTGTCAAAGGATCAAAAGCATTGTCAGGCGGTTATGAGAAGTTCCGTGTAGGTTTTAATATCGTCATGGTTGAAGTTTTGTTTTATGATATAACCTTATCTTTTCAAACGTATCAATTCTCTCAAAACTCTTATGCATGAGATCATACCTAGTCAGTCAACTCTGTTTCTCCATGTTCCGCATTTTTATACTTTAGGCATCAAAAAGCGATTCCTGTAGCAGGGTATTCAACCCTTACTAGGAACGTTACCGCCTCAAATAAAATTTAAACTCTCACCCTCTTCTGATTATGTAATTGTCAAATTAAAACACCCTCCCTTCGAGTCAAATAAACCACTACTACTTAAATTTCAGGATGAAATTTCTAAAAGTAGGGATACTGTACCATTCGTCGTAAAACGGGTTTCAAAAACCCGCTCCGTTTAAAAATCAAGTATTCATCTAAATGTTCATTTCGTATTTATTGCGTTAGTTATTGTATATAATATTCATAATTAATAAATAACTCAAAAATAAAAATAATAATAAGTTATAGAAAATAAGCTTTATAATAAAAATAAAACAAAAAAAAATAAAATAAAAAGGAGTAGACGGGTCTCGAACCCGGGTCTCCCGCATGTTCACACACTCACAGCACCACTGCACACTAGATGTGTTGGAATCAAACTAAGTGAATTATAATGCGAGCAAGCTATGACCTGCAACTTCTTTATCTGAGCATTAGTAACCGCCCTTGATCAATCAAGCTTAAATCTTGATTCAGAAACGGACATAACTGTTACACAAGTTACAGTTTCGCAATTAAAGTCCAATCAACTCTGAATCAGTTGTAGAGTTGAAATCATTATCTCATGATTTGAGATGGTAACCGACGAAACCCCCCATGAGTTATCTGCTATATATACCGATCCTTCCACTCAATTGTACCCGCTCACATCCTCTTCATCGCTTAAATCAAAGGAACTCTCTCTGCGAGAACCCTTCATGTTGCAGTCGCCGGAGATCCCGTTCAACACCGGAAATCAACAGGAAAACTTAACACCCCCTTTCGATTCGGTACAAACATCTTTCCTATCTTGCGTATAATGATTCTGTTATAAATTCAGCTTTGAACAAATCAGTTAAGGGTTTAACAGTCGGGCAGAGGTATTGGGAAGAAGATGAAGTTTATGTTGTATATATATATAATATATAAATCGGGTATATAACCGGGTAAGACACACAGTCCAGTGGTGGACTGTGTGCAATTTTAAAGGGTATGACCTGGTTTCGAACCTTGTTTACTCCAGTTTTGGTGGAGATACAAACCGGCTTCTTTTTAATCAAAATACACCAAATAGAAATAGTTGTTAAGTATTATAAGAAATCTATATTTAATGGGATAAACACCCAACCCAGTTGGTTGGGTTGGGTGCAACCTAAACCCAAGATCGCGTGTTCGATACCAGCAAGTGACTCTGGTTCGCTGATTTAAATTCTTTTTAAATAAAAATAAATTCAGATATCACCTAAGAAGCATATAAGGATAATTAAAACTGGTTTCCTTACGGGTTAGACACGTAGCTCAGTTGGAAGAGCTGCGTGCTCGTAAGCGAGAGGTCACAAGTTCGAGTCTCATCACACGCATCCAATATCGCACAAGAACCGGTCAGGTCCTGTCAGACCTAACAATATTTTTTTAATATAATTTTATTTTATTTATTTCTATTACTTATATATATTTATTTTAGTTAAAATTCATATAAAAATATTTAAAAATACAAATATGAAGGTTCTAAAAACTCAATAAAACTACAAAAACTAGCAAAAGTATTAAAACAAAATATTAACTTAGTTGTATTTATCGAATTATCGTATTATTATTTTAGGTTAGAAATCGTTCGTCGATAAAATCCTCGTTTCGTGCGCATTCATTATCATCAAGGAATGCACCCACTGTGAGTGAATTCTTACAAATTCCCTTTTTTATATTCATGTTTTGGGGTGTATCATGTGTCGCCTTATTTATTTCGTTTATTCAAACTTGTGCTATTACCATTATATGATCAAAACATGTGATGTAAATGTTGTTTGTTGTGATGTGTGTTTACATTTTGTCAAGTTGCGTGCAAATCATTCATTAGGCCCATCAGTTCCTCGTTGGAGACGAGTTGAGCATCGCGTGCCTCATTAGATCGGCTCCGTTTGATTGAGCCTTTATCTCATTGTTCATCATTTGGTGTGTGCGTGTGCATTAATTGATATTATGTGTATTGTGATTAAATTTACATATACGTATACTCATATGTGGTTATGCACTTTTTTATAACCAATATAACAAATTCGTTCAAATGTTTTCATAAGATTCACTCGCCAACTTTTGTTGACCCAAAACCCTATTTTTACACATGATACAGGTGGACAGGTTGAGGCAAGGAACACATAGGAAATTGCCTTAGAAGAAAAATAAAGAATTCATGAAAAATGTATTTGAACATGTTGTGCTTGTATGTTTATTGTAATTTCTTCTTTAAAAAAAATAATAAATATGAAACTTTATAGTAAATGTCATGAGCTTTGATGAAAACCCAATCATGCCCCGACTACCATTTCCGCTGTGGGTCAGGGTGTGACAATACTAATCTAATTCGGTTCATAATCAAAAGTCAATGCAGAAGTCAAACTTCACGACTTTCGGTTGCGAACCGACCCTAAAACTAAAATTGATGAGCCGTACATGTTTACACATGTTCTAATAATTTACCAAGTTGTTTACATGTTAAAACATAATATTTTATTGTATGTAATATATTTGGATCCATATTTTGGGTCTGTATATCAAAATACGAGAATCGATAAGTTTCCGCAGTTTGTCAAAAATAGTCCTTTGACTACAAAACTTGCGCGAAACGTTATAATTAGTGCGTAAAGCCTTTATTGGCATATAATAAGCACTCATAAGAGTATGAATAATATTTTTAGAACTCTTTGTTCATTAAAAGGTCACTCAGAGGCTATGTTGACACTTTTAGTCCCCTAACTATTACTTTGTCGTTCAGAGCTTACAAAATAACATAACGATGCATTTGGTCCCTCTCGTTTTAGCATGTGGCATACGAGGATCAGTGGGACACGTGTCGGAATTTTACAGGACATGTTTTTACGAGGTGTTACACCCTTCCTAGGGGATACCTTGAGAAGTACATGGTCACCTACATTAAACTCCAAAGGCTTGCGTCTTTTGTCAGCGTAGCTCTTTTGTCGGCTTCGTGCTTAGAAGAGATTATCACGTATTTGTAAGATCTTTTCCGTTGTCTCTTGTATTAGTTCGGGACCGGTGAGTTGTACGTCTCCGATCTCGTGCCAAAAAATAGGCGAAAGACACTTGCGACCATACAATGCTTCAAATGGAGCCATTTGAATACTAGCGTGATACCTATTGTTGTACGAGAATTCAACCAAGGGTAAGTGCGAATCACAATTGCCGCCAAAATCAATTACGCAAGATCGAAGCATATCTTCCAAAGTTTGGATCGTACGCTCGGTTTGACCATCAGAATTAGGATGAAAAGCGATGCCAAGGTTAAGACGAGTGCCAAGGGCGGACTGAAAGGTTTGCCAAAGGCGAGAGGTGAAACGAGCATCGTGATCAGAGATAATATCGAGAGGAGTACCATGACGACTAATGATTTCATCCATGTAGATACGAGCCACTTTCTCGACTTTGTAATCTTCACGAATGGCAAGGAAGTGAGCGGGTTTCGTCAGACGATCAACGATAACCTAAATGCTATCGTGGCCGGGGTGAGTTGGGTCAAAAAAATTTTACACAAACGTAGATGAATATATAAACACATCTGTAAAACAAATTTAAAAAAAAATTGTCGAGTTGGTATTTTTGACCGTGCAAGTTTTTTTACGCCTGGCGTAAAAATTAAATTTAAAATTTACGTCTGCCGTAAAAAAACTAGTGGTGGTCAAAGCTACCGACTCGACAATTTTCTTTTAATTTTTTTACAGATGTTTTTATAATATTTTCATCTGCGTTTTTGTAAAAATTAATGGCCAAACTCGCATCAGATCAAAAAGTATCACGGTTCTCGCAACTCATGGTGGTTTTCATTATATATATATATATATAAATATATATATATATAGGGAGATGATCATGAGAAAACTAGATATAAATGAGAAAACTAGAAAACTAACTCAAAAGGCCAAAAAAAAACATAAGAAACATACAATTTTTTTTTACAATTTTTTATAAAAATCGCTGCATTTTATGTATAAAAAACATTTTTTTCAAAAAAAAAAACTTGTAGTGCACATGTGCACTATATGTGTACTACACATGTGTATTATATGTTTTTTTTATTTTTTTTTAAAAAGTTTTTTTATATAATATATATAGCGAATTTTAATTAAAAAAATTGGATATGTTTTTTTGGCTTTTTTAGTTAGTTTTTTGGTTTTCTCATTTAAACAAGTTTTCTCATGATCCATCCCTATATATATATATATATATATATATATATATATATATATATATATAAGGTGGGTGATTTTTGTCATTTAATATGTTAAAACTTTCATTTAATGTTGTTTTGGATTCTATAAAAGCACAAGTACCATGTAAACAAACGCTTTCAGTTCATTGTTGGCACAACACTTAACATCAAGCAACAAAACACATCAAGAGCAATGAAACTTAATATTTGCATGCTTTTTGGTCTTTTACTAATTATCACAACATCGTCACAACCAGGTAACTATATGTTTTTTTTCAACTGTTCTTATAGATTAATTCCAATCTGTTAATTGTATCATAATTTTTTATAACATATATGAGTTTTGGAATACTGTTATTGGTTGTCAGGTGATGAGAACGATATGAAGATAAATCTCCGTATCTGTGATGACTATATTCCTTGGCCTGCCCCTAATTGTGATAATGGACAGTGTTTTACGATGTGTAAGAATAGGCATGGGAAGCGGTCTTGGGGAAAATGCAATAATGCAACATCGTGTGATTGCGAATATTTTTGTCCATAGCTTTCGGTTATAGCGTAACTGTGATAATTTTAAATTAAGGGAATAAAATGATAGCTTATTTTTAAATTGCTTTAGTTAATCAATATTTATTTATTTATTTGTGTCCTATATGATTTGAAATGATGATTACTTAGATAAACTAATACTACTAGATTATTACATTTGTGTTACATGAACATATCTAAATAATTATACACAGTTGAATATATTAACTAAGTGGTATATATATATATATATAGGACAAGGATCCGTTAGGAACCACCCTTTATTGCGAGAACCGTGAGAACCAGTGTGAACACAAACAGTAATTCCTAAAAAAATCCAAAAAAAAAATACCAAATTTTTTTTGTGTTCTTTAATATTTCTTTGAAAGTCGTTATATTTACTCAACAATAAAAAAAATTTCAAAAAAAAATAAAAAATTTGAGTACCAACTATCAATGCACATGTGCATTTTCGTCATTTCTTTGACAAATTCCGTAACACATTACAAACATTAGACAATTGTACTTTCATTTACACTACCAAGTGTAACACACTACTTTTTACGTTACCAATATTAGCAATGCACATGTGCATCTATATATATCAACATGAAATAAGGTGTTTTGCTACACTAATTTGAATACATTTTCTCTTTCATCTATCATACCATCCATAATACACTACCATGCACATGTGCATTTTCATCATTTCTTTGACAAATTCCGTAATACATTAAAAACATTAGACAATTGTACTTTCATTTACACTACCATGTGTAATACACTACTTTTTACATTACCAACATAAGAAATGCACATGTGCATCTATATGTATCAACATGAAATAAGATGTTTTGGTACAATACTTTGAATACACTTTCTCTTTCATCTATCATACCATTCATAATACACTTCCATTACCTCTTACTATCCATAATACAATACCATTACCTTCTACCATTTATAATACAATACCAATACCAATATTTTCACTTTATTACATGTATATCAACACCGTTTATACCATCCAATCAACATGTTACATCATAAAGTGACAACTATAATGAACCCATCAATCACTAGATATAACAAACCAAAAAACATATATATGAGCTACTTCATCATTTAAAATCATAAACTTTTTGTACCAAAACACGGTATATAATTGTTATACATAATGATGCACATGTGCATTTAATGTAAAATTGAGTGTATTATGGATGGTATTGTAAATTAAAGTGCAATTGTCTACTAGTGATAACGTATTACTGAATTTGTCAAAGTTATGATACATATGCACATGTGTATGGATAATTGTTACTCGAAAAAAAAAGGTTTTTTTTTTGTAACGAAATACAACGATTTTTATTAAAAAATAGTAAAAAAATAAAAAAATTTTGAGTGCTTTTTTGATTTTTTTAGATTTTATTTTATAATAAAGGTGGTTCTCGCGGTTCTCACAATAAAGATGGTTCTCGCATGAATATTACCCTATATATATATATATATATATATATATATATATAAGGATAAAATGAAAACTCACCTGAGTTGAGAAAACTCAAGAAATCCTATATAACATTTTTATTTTTTTTCTAAAATAAATAGGGAATGTAAGTTACATATTAATGAACGTTTTGTAACAAAAAAATAAAAAGCGTCGAGTGGGTTTTTTTATAAAAAATTACAAAAATTCAGTTTTTAGCATTTTTTTGTAAACACTGAAATTGTTTAAAAAATTTATAAAAAAAAACCATTCGGCGCTTTTTGTTTTTTTGTTACAAAACGTTCATTAACATGTAACTTACATTCCCTATTTTTTTAGAAAAAAATAAAAATGTTACATAGGGTTTTCTTTAGTTTTTTCAACTCAAGTGAGTTTTCTTTTTAAACTTCACCTATATATATATATATATATATATATATATATATATATATATATGGATCGGTTCAAATGAAAACCATCCTCAGTTACGAGAACCGCGATAACCACTCTCTACCAATCAGATCATGCCACCTATAAATTATTATTTTAAATCTTAAAAGTTATTTTGGTAGTTTACTCAAAATGTCATGTATTCTCTCTCTCTTTTTAAAGTCTTATCAGACTTTTCCATCCATCAAAATGTCATATTTACTCTCTCTCTCTCTCTCCCTCTCTTAAAATCTAAAAACAAATTGTTTTTTGGTAAAAAAAATCTTTTATACATAATATTAATATTCTATGTCGGTGCTTCTTTCTAATTGGTCAATTTGACTTTCTTTTTCCAGAGCAAAATTTTGTTAAGTTGCAACGTTTAATTAATCATTATTGTGTATTGTGCAGTAAAAAATGTAAGTTAGTTTGATATGGTTGGTTTTGGTGCGAAGAAAAAATAAATAAATACATTTTTTCTTTTAATTTTCATTTTTATACCCCACACTATATATGTGATACAAGTTTTAAATCGCACGCAGAAAAAAACTTAAAACAGGCGCACAAAAAAAGTTTTTAAACCTCGCGTAAAAAAAGTTTAAAACCACACGTAAAAAAGTTTAAAACCGACGCGTAAAATAAGTTTAAAAAGAGGGCGCGGAAAAAAGTAAAAAACCGTGCGTAAAAAAACTAAAAACTGCTCGTAAAAAAATTAACTGAGAATTAAAATTCATGTTTAAAACAAAATGAATAATTTATGTTTAAAAAATTAATTGAGAATTAAAATAAAAATTTATATGAGAATTAAAAGAAAATCAATAATGCATGTTTAAATTAAAAAAAACAATCTTATTAATTAAAACAAAATCAATAATCATATCAATCATTAAAGCTATACTAAAAATACCGATATGCCACTCACTAAAAAACAAAATGCCATTAATAAAAACACAATTATTACATTGCTTTATTGTCTTTTAATCTTATCTATCAAAATCAACTTGATTAATGGCTAATATTGGATCCTATGGTTCTAATAACTCAAGGTGGTTCTCATTTTACTCATCCCATATATATATATATATACATATATATAATTAATTAATTAATTCTATTTCATTTATCTATTATATGCAACAATTCAAACACAATCATAGGTATTCTAGACATTAAATTAAGACAAACTAATTAATTTTTTTCAAATGGCGTTTTAGATATCATGCCTAGAATACATTTAATTGTGTTTTAAATTGTTGTGTTTGGCGTTTTTCTATGTTGTACCATGTCAAAAAAATTTAAAACATCATGTCCAAATTTCGATATGTTCAAAGACATCTTTCCTATAAAATGTGAGAAGAAGTTTATGTGTAGGAATTGTGTTTTAAGTTTTAGGTATAATGTTTTAGATTCTTTTGGTATCATAATATAGGAAAATATCAAACACAACAATTTAAAATATAATCATATGTATTCTAGACATTTAATTTAAGAGTGATTAACTTTTTCGCATGGTGTTTCAGATTTAATACATAGGATACATTTCATTGTGTTTTAAATTGTTGCATTTGGTGTTTTTTTATATAGTATCATACGAAAAGAATTTAAAACATCATGTTTAAATTTAAAACACAATCCTTACATAGATTTTTTACACTTTACAGAAAAAAATGTTAATTATAAAAAACTCTTAACTATATGTATATATTGTTAAAAAGTAAATGAAAATGCGATAGTTAATTCATTAAATTGCGTTATTCTCAACAAAGTACTCCATATACAAATATATAATCAATTTTTTTTTGAAAAGCAATGCTTTATTTCAAACAACCAAACACTAGCCAGAGGTACAACAGAGGGAGAACAGAACTAAAAAAACAACAAGAAACAACACCTACACAAGCCTATCCGAAGGTATTGCATTCTTTTTTTAGACGTTAAATATGTTTTAGACTTCAAAAAGAAAAGTCAAATACTAATTTTATGTTTGGGTGTTTCTATTTACACATTACTCTAGTAAATTCTACTAACCACCTTTCAATAAATGCAACTATTATTAGTTAAGCATTGATTACCTAATAAACATAGATATATGGCGGAAAACTAAAAAGTAGACGTCTCTCATGTCGACACGTGTCCATCAATTAGTTTCTTTTATTATATGTATAGATTTAACTGTTTTTAATATTTTTTAATATCATACTTTTCATCCTTATTGTTTCATATCGTTATGAAATAACAAAGAGTTATAAGATTAACCACAATGTATGTTTGTAGACTCGTCCGAATACACATGGAAAACTAATCGGAACTCATTATTTTGACACTCGTCCGAAGACGAAGTCTAAATTTTGGTTCGGGGTTGCGGACTCCATCCATACGCATATAGTGGCCCCCTATAAAACAGTTTTATAAAAAGAAAATATATTATAACTTTCAAAAGCTACCCCCCCCCCCCTCCCCCATGTTTTTTTATTCATTAGTAATTTGTATAAATACCCCTTAAATTATATCCCTTTCTTACAAATCTCTCAACCAATTTTCTCTTCACACCCTACCCTTTTCCTTTCAACAACCTAATCCCATCTTTGGCATCTTCTAAAAATGGATGATGACACTTGTTTTCAAGATTTATTAGACAATGGCGGTAACATAAACGCTAGCTAGACCTACCCGAGTTAAACCCATCCTAATCTAAACTTCGGTATTCAATATTCTAGTGAATGTAGGTTTACTTTTTATATAATATTATATATAATATATATATATATATTGTGGTTTTTATATATACTCAGAGTGAAGAGAGTGGTTAAACACTTAAAAGTGACAAACTTTAAAATCAATCAATCAGATGGTGCCATGTCAGCGGACCAAAAAAGTTTAAACTATGGTGAAAAGTGTTAGCAATGGTTAAACACTTGAAAGTGACAAACTTTTTTTGTTTTCATTTTTTTTATTTCATTTATTTTTTGAAATTATGTGTTAAAATAAAACATCAAATTAATTACAAAAAACCATTACACTAAAATCTAACTAAAAAAACATAGAATTCAAAGAAATTACTTTGTCCCACATTAGTGTGGGAATAAACTAAAGAGTTGTTTATAAGATTAAAATCTAACACTCCATCAGAGACAGTCTCTTGAAGGTTCGGAGTCATCAAAAGAGCTACGCCGACAAACGCCGCAAGCCCCTACAGTTTCAAGTGTGAGATCACGTTCTCCTAAAGGTTGCACCTTGGAAGGGAGTGATCCGCTTCGGGAAAAAGGGAAAGCTAGCGCCACGATACGTAGGACCCTTTAGGATTCTGAAAAGAATCGGTAAGGTAGCCTATCGACTCGAACTACCAGCGGAACTTAATAACGTTCATCCGACTTTCCACGTCTCAAACCTCAAGAAATACCTAGCTGAAGAAAATCTTCATTTACCTCTAGAAGATCTGCAAATCAACGAGACTCTCCATTTCGTGGAAAAGCCTATCGAAATCATGGACCAAGAAACGACGACGCTCTCGCATCCCTATCGTGAAGGTCCGATGGGAAGGCAAACGCGGCGCAGAGCTCACTTGGGAATTGGAAAGTGACATGAAGACTAAATATCCGCATCTCTTTGTTACAACCACTACTTAAATTTCGGGACGAAATTAACTAAAGTAGGGGAGACTGTAACAACTCCAATTTTCGTTGTTAATTATTTTCTTCTTTTGTTCCATAGTATCTATCAAATTTTACTCCGAGATTCGGTAATGAAAAAGTTTGTGTTAATTAAATTATGTTGTTACAGCTATATCGCATCTAATCGCTTATTAAAACGCATTGCTAATCTAATCGCAATCACAAGTAGTTATGCTACCATACGAGCCGAGTGTGTTATTGTTTAATAAACACATGTGCCATCGCATCACTTATCTCATCGCATCGCAAATCGAAGATATTTATGTGGAATTATGTTTTATGTGTGTTATGTTTGTTTATGTTATGGTTATAATCGCTATCGCAACGCTCTCGCACGCTCGAATCGCTAAATCGCACTATTGAATCAATTACAACGCTTAATACATCCATCTAATACAATCCGAATCGCCACACGAACTCGTAACACGAAATAATCAAACAAAACTTGACCATTAGGTCAAGTTGGCCGAACTTGAATGCTACAAGTTCGCCCGAACTTGCCTAACCTTCAAAACTCCTCAAAACTGACAAGTCCGCCCGGACTTGTCTGGAATCACTTAAGAAACTACAAGTTTGCTCGAACTTGTAACAAGTTCGCCGGAACTTGGTACAAGTTCGCCCGAACTTGATGTCTGCCCTCCTCATTCTCACCTCACCTATAAATACTCAGCTCCATTATCTCATTTAAACTTGCTGCAAGTTCGCCCGGAGCTCTCCAAAGCCGAAACCCTTTGTTTTCTAAGTAAGATTCAACCCGTTTTCAACTACAACAACGTTCAACAACGTTTTACAACGATTTTACACAAGGCTTTGCCTTCGTTTTCATTAAATCTCTTCTGTTTACAAAATCTTCATCTTTTTATGCAAAACTTTTCTTTTTCACTCAGATCTACTCTTAGATTTGAGTAAAACCTTTTAAAAAACATCGATTTTCACACAATATTCGGACTAATTGTCACACCCCAACCGATGGCGGAATCACCGGGGTTAGTGGCACTAGGCGACCAGATTGTTCTCACGAGAAATTCCATAACAATTATTCACAACATTACTAAACGTTTAACATCCCATACTATTAAACATAATATTCTAAATAATCATTACAAAATCCAAGGTTTTCTCATAAAAACAAAACGGTTCGATTTCCCCTAGATTTCATACATAAGTTCAAAATCTGAAATACACCAACAAACTAACTAAACATCTAAACTACGCTAAGCATGCAACATCCAAGCATCCATAGCTAAAATCCTCAACCTGTTACATACGTTAAAATATAAGTCAATACAATTAAGTAGAGGTGAGCATACAGGTTTGAATACTACTAGCATGGGCGATAAATCGTTCGCGAAATAATCTAACTACACATCATGATACACCGAAACAATTCACACAGATTAACATAGGCTTATTTCTCATCCTAACTACCGTGAGAAGGCTTGCGTGTCCATCCTAACTAGACCCCATCGGGTGTAAGCCACATTATAGTACCATACTAGCTAAGGAGACAAGTTAACGAAAATAAGTCCCAGTCACATGTTTCTAGTATCACGTATTGAGCGTATATAGTCAGATTATTCGCGTGTGATAAACAGTTTGATTTGTGAAGTGATTTTTGATATAGGAACGTATGTAACACCCAAAAAGTGCGTTAAAGCGAAAATGGGTCAAGTATACTCACCGTGGATGCGTTTTAGTTAGCTTAGAGATTCTGAAGAGAGTCGAGAAGAGCGCCGGATCAGCCTGCATACGCGAACGGAAGTGCATCAGTCTCCGAAAAGCTGAAACGGTTAAGTTTGGTTGGGCAGTAGCCAAGTTCGGGCGAACTTGTGTGTAAACACACAAGTTCGAGCAAATTTGTATGAATCTAGTGAGTTTATAGCCAAGTTCGGTCGAACTTGATGAGATTCTTTAGGAATCTTGTCAAGTTCGGGCGAACTTGTGGAGAATCCTTACTGAGGAGACAAGTTCGGGCGAACTTGCGTAGTTTCTTAAGAAACTAAGCAAGTTCGGTAGAACTTGGTAGAAATTTGATGAAATTTAGCCTAAGTTCGGTCGAAATTGACCCATTTGGGTACAAGTTCGGTCGAACATGACCAGAAGCTGCTGACATCTTGAGCGAACTTGGTGTTTCCGAGTCCAAAATCTTGCGTTTTCGCATCGTTTGCTGAGTAAATCGAGTGTTCATCCCTCCAACCTTAAGCCACGGAATACAACTTAGGCTGGAGAGGTCTTTTTGGAGCGAACTTAGCCATTTTACATAAACTTGAGCTAATCCGGGCGAACCGGTGGGTTCGTACGGGTTAGTCCAGCTTGTGTATAGTGACGACTTCGTCCTTGTTCTTCCGGATCTGAGATTGTAGCTTGACGACGCCTCGTTCCACTCATAAGTGAACGAAACATACGTCATTAGTCCGAAAATGATGTAAAAATCAAAGCTTTAAAAGGTTTTTCTTCAGATCTAGAACTTTCAAGCCGAGATCTTGCAGATCCCGTGTTTGGGAAGCCTCTACTATCACCAAACGGACTTGTATCGTGTAGATCCAAGCTTAAAACGGAAGCTTTAGAGAGAAAGATGAAGGTTTTCGTAAAAGAATGGGCTTTGATGAAAACGAAGGCTATGCCTTGTGCCAAAATCGTTGTAAACTTTTGTAGATCGTTGATAAACGTTGTTGCAGTGAAAATCGGGTCGATTCTTACACGAAGGTTTCGGGTTGAGAGCTCTGGGCGAATTTGTAGCAGGTTCAAATGAGAGAAAATGAGCTTGGTATTTATAGGCGAAGGCAAAAAGAGAGCTGGTGAGACCAAGTTTGGCCGAACTTGCATGAAAACATGCAAGTTCGCGCGAACTTGATGGATTTGGGAAGAATTATGAGTAAGTTCGGCCGAACTTGCATATACTTGTGCAAGTTCGCGCGAACTTGATAAAACAAAGGGGGTTCCTCGTTGCCAGGCTTGCTCGGGCGAACTTGTGGTGGTCAAGTTCGGCCGAATTTGGCCTGGTGACCAAGTTCCGCTTGCTGATTTTGCGTTAAGGGTTCGTTTGGTTGTTCGGTTCACATTAGATAGTTATATTAAACGTTTTAATTGATATAATAGCGCGATTTAGCGATTCGAGAGTGCGAGAGTGATGCGATAGCGAGCGTAAACATAACCACAAACACACATAAAATAGTATAAAACCACATAAATAACTGCGACTTGCGATGCGATGAGATCTAATAAGCGATTAGATGCGATAATAACGTAATACACCATAACTAATTAACATAAACTTTATTATTAACCGAATCTCGGGATTACAAAGGGATAGATAAACAGAGAACAAAAGAAGAGATAACAATCGAATTTTCGAGTTGTTACAGTCTCCCCTACTTTAGGGAATTTCGTCCCGAAATTAGGCAGTAGCTGTAACAAAGAGATGCGGATATTTTCTTTTCATATCACTTTCGAGTTCCCAAGTGAACTTGGCGCCGCGTTTGTCTTCCCATCGGACCTTCACGATTGGAATGCGAGAGCGTCGGAGTTTCTTGGTTTCTGGGTCCATGATTTCAATGGGTTTTTCCACGAAATGGAGAGTCTCTTTGATTTGCAAATCTTCGAGAGGGACATGCAGATTTTCTTCGGCGAGGCATTTTTTGAGGTTAGACACGTGGAAAGTCAGATGTACGTTATTGAGTTCCTCCGGTAATTCGAGACGATAGGCTACTTTACCGATCCTTTCCAGAATCTTAAAGGGACCAACGTATCGAGGCGCTAGCTTTCCTTTCTTACTAAAGCGAACCACTCCCTTCCAAGGTGCAACCTTTAGGAGAACGTGATCTCCCACTTTGAACTGTAGGGGCTTGTGGCGTTTATCGGCGTAACTCTTTTGACGACTCCGAGCTTTCAAGAGATTGTCTCTGATTTGGAGGATCTTGTCGGTTGTTTTCTTGAATTAGCTCGGGACCGGTGATTTGTGCTTCTCCGATCTCGTGCCATGCAATAGGCGATCAACATTTTCATCCATACAGTGCCTCAAAAGGAGCCATTTGAATGCTGGCATGATAACTATTATTGTACGAGAATTCAATCAAAGGTAAATGCGTATCCCAGTTACCACCGAAATCTATGATGCACGCACGAAGCATGACTTCGAGGGTGCGGATCGTTCGCTCATTCTGACCGTCAGTTTGAGGGTGAAAAACGGTACCGAGATTGAGAGTAGTACCGAGAGCGGATTGAAAGGTCTCCCAGAGACGCGAGGTAAAGCGACCGTCGCGGTCAGAAATGATGTCACGAGGCGTCCCGTGTCGACATATAACTTCGTCGGTATAGATTCGGGCTAACCGTTCGACCTTAAAGTCTTCTCGTATAGCAATAAAGTGCGCAGATTTGGTGAGACGATTAACGATAACCCAAATGCTATCATGACCGGATGAAGTACGCGGGAGTTTAGTAACGAAGTCCATAGCTATACTCTCCCACTTCCACATCGGGATTTCGGGTTGTTCGAGTAAACCAGAGGGCCTTTAATGTTCGGCTTTAACCTTCGAACAAGTTAAGTACTTAGAGACGTATAAGGCGATATCCTTTTTCATTCCTGGCCACCAATACTTAGGACGAAGGTCCTGGTACATCTTGTCGGCACCGGGGTGAACGGAATATCGAGATTTATGAGCTTCGTCCATTAGAAACTTACGAAGATTATCACGACTGGGAATCCAAATGCGATTGAGATAGTAGTAAATACCATCGGATTTAGATACAAGCTGAGTTTCGGCACCACATTTCATTTCGTCTTCCAAAGTATTCTCGTTGAAACAGGCGAATTGAGCGGCACGGATGAGGGTTTCAAGCTTAGCACAAGCTTGAGAGTCACGAATACCATATACATAGCTTCGTCGACTTAGAGCATCGGCGACGACGTTTGCTTTGCCAGGATGGTAGCGTATTTCACAATCGTAGTCGTTGAGAAGTTCAACCCATCAACGTTGTCGCATGTTTTGTTCTTTTTGATTAAAGATATGTTGTAAGCTCTTATGGTCGGTGAAGACCGTACACTTTGTACCGTAAAGGTAGTGTCGCCAAATCTTCAATGCAAAAACAACTAAACCGAGTTCGAGATCGTGGGTTGTGTAGTTCTTCTCGTGGATCTTGAGTTGGCGAGACGCATACGCGATAACCTTGTCTCATTGCATGAGAACACAACTAAGACCAAGGTTTGAGGCATTACAATAAACAACGAAATTGTCGTTTCCGTCGGGTAAAGCGAGGATGGGAGCGTTGCATAGCATACGCTTGAGAGCTTGAAAAGCTTCCTCTTGTTTAGAATCCCAAACAAAAGGTTGATCCTTATGAGTTAAAGCGGTAAGAGGAACGGCGATTTTCGAGAAGTCGGCGATGAATCGACGGTAATAACCCGCCAATCCAGAAATGAACGGATTTCGGAAGCATTCTTTGGTGTAACCCAACTCTTGACGGCTTCAATCTTTGTAGGGTCGACGTGAATTCCTTGACTATTAACGATGTGGCCGAGAAATTGGACTTCTTTGAGCCAGAATTCGGATTAGAGAACTTCGCATAAAGGCGGTTCCCTTGAAGAAGTTCGAGGACTAAACAGAGATGACGCGCGTGTTCGTCTCTCGACTTCGAATAGATAAGGATGTCATAGATGAAAACAATGACGAAACGATCTAAGAAGGCTTTACACACGCGGTTCATCAAATCCATGAAAACCGCGGGTGCATTGGTTAGACCAAAAGGCATGATCACGAATTCAAAATGGCCATAGCGAGTACGAAAGGCGGTTTTAGGAATGTCTTCTTCCAACACGCGTAACAGATGATAACCGGAACGAAGATCGATCTTGGAAAAACAAGTAGCACCTTGAAGCTGATCAAATAAGTCGTCGATACGGGGAAGAGGGTAGCGGTTCTTTATGGTGAGTTTGTTAAGTTCACGATAATCGATGCACATACGGAACGATCCATCCTTCTTTTTCACGAAAAGGACAGGAGCGCCCCATGGCGAAGTGCTCGGGCGTATGAAACCTTCATCAAGAAGCTCTTGAAGTTGGCTCGATAGCTCGCGCATTTCGGATGATGCGAGGCGATAAGGAGCTTTAGCAACGGGAGTAGCTCCGGGAACTAAATCGATACGGAATCAACATCTCGAGTAATCGTCGGGAAAGACTTTAGGAAATTCACAAACAACGGGAACGTCTTTATAAGTCTTCTTTCCTTTCTCCGGGTTCACGATATGGGCGAGGAAAGCAACACATTGCTTTTGCAAGCATTTGTGTGCTCGAGTACATGACAAGAGCATCAACTTCTTTGAGGGAGTTTCACCGTAAACATGCAGTTGATCACCGTTGGGAAGCGGGAAGCGAATCATTTTATCGAAGCACACAACTTTAGCATGATTTTCACGAAGAAAATCCATGCCTACTATGATATCGAAACTACCTAACTGCATAGGTATGAGATTGATCGAGAAGAAATGGTTGTTGAGATCGAGATTACAACCACGTAAAACGGTGTTAACGGTAACGGTTCTTCCGGTGGCGACTTCCACATCGAAAGTCTTTGGGAGTTTGGTGCACTTACATTTTAAAACCTTTTCGAATTCTAACGATACAAAACAATTATCGGCACTAGTATCAAATAAACATGAAGCATAATACCATTAACGAGAAACGTACCATTGACAACATTGTTGTCATTCTGAGCCTGGCGATGGTTCAGGTTGAAAGCCCTACCCCGCGCAGCTTGTGGTTGCTGCTGCTGCTGTGGTGGCTGTGCTGGCTGCTCTTGCTTAACTGGAAGATTCGGACAGGCATTGGCGAAATGGTTAGGGTCGCCACAAACATAGCACACACATGCTTTTGGAGCTTGCTGATTGGCTGTGGGAGGAGCAGGTAAAGCTGGAGCTGCTGGTGCCTGAGGAGCTAGCTGACGAGGGCCGGTACGGCAGCTCACTGTGAAATGGTCGTAGATATTGCAATTTGTGCAAAAACGGCAGTTTCCACCCACTACATGATGATATGTGCACTTAGGGCACATCGAGTGAGGACCAGTATACGCACGCTTGGCAGGAGGTGCGTTGGGTGCTGAGGATTGGAGCGGCTGCGGGTTCGCTGGAGCTGTGAAGGCGAAGTTCTTGCTGGAGTTCTCACGCTTGCGACCATGACGACTGTTCTTTGACTCGCGGGGCTGATCGGTAGGAGGAGCTGCTAATTCGGTGACTGCTTGATTTGCGACCTTGGCGTTCTTGAAGTAACCAGACTGAACACGCTTGTCGTTGATTTCGGATGCTAACTGATAGGTCTCCTAGATGGTAGCAGGGCGTGCTGCTTGTGTCACACCCCGACCCGCAACGGAAAAGGTGATCGGGGCATGATTGGGTTATCATCAAAGCTCATGACATTTATTATGCGTTTCATATTCATTAATACAATTTAATGGAAATTTACAATAAATGTTACAACATGTTCTAACTAACAATCTAAACTTCTTTGTTCTCTTCTAAGGCATATCCTATGTTTTCCTTGCTTCAACCTGTTCACCTGTATCATGTGTAAAAGGGTTTTTGGATCAACATAAAGTTGGCGAGTGAATCCTATGGAAAACATTTGAACAAGTTTATTTAAATTGATTATGAAATATGTGCACAACCAAACATGAATAAAAATAGATGTAAAACTTATTCAACAATCATAAGATATTAAATAAAACACACATGAACAATAATGGAACATTTAGAGGCACGCGATGCTCAACTCGTCTCTCACGAGGAACTGAGGGGCCTAATGAATGAATTGCATAAACATGATAATATGAATGACACAACTACAAACAATATAAACTCAATGATACAAACATGAACAATAATGAATTTGATTTGAGGCACGCGTTGTTCAACTCGTCTCCCACGAGGAACTGATGGGCTTAATGAATGAGTTTCATATAATTTGACAAAAGGAAATAAGTAATCACATCAATATAACAATCGAAGTTTAGATCATGATGTGGTATGGCACAAGTTTAAATAAACAAGTTAATTATTTTTATAACACATGACACACACCCCAAAACGTGTAATTTAAAAGGGGGAGTTGTAAGATTCACTCACAGTGGGTGCGTTCGGTTGATGACGTTGAATGCACGCGAAGTGGTTTTAACCACGAGTGAGATTAACCTAGATAAATCGCATTATGGTTCGGTAAGTAAACGGATTTTATTAATCTATTTTAGTAGGATTGTGGGGTGTATTTTTGTGAGTTTGAGGCTATTTTCTAACCTTAAAAATGTTATTTTTAAGTATTTTTAATTGATTTTTAATTAAAATAATTAAATAAAAATAATAAAAAAATTTGATTTTTTTCTGACCGTTGACCGGTTCGAATGCGGAATATAAGTGCGCTGGGTGAGGCTCGAACCCGAGACCTCCCGTACGCGTGCACGCAGCTCTACCAACTGAGCTACGTGTCTAACCCGCTATATATCTGTTTTTAATTATATATATATATTAATTAAGTTAAACATAAAATCCTTTATTTTAAAAACACTTTAATTTGAATCAGACGGTGCGCTCCACAGGTCTCGAACCCGGGACCTGTGGCTTAAACTAACACACAGTCCACCGCTGGACTGTGTGTGCAACTTGTTAACTTTACTGATTTTTATTATACTTAAACACAATTTAGTTATTTCCTTTTCTGTCTTATTTAAAAAGAATAGATAATTGTCCGAGTCGGTGCAGTAGCCCGGACTCGAACTCGTGACCTGTGATATAAACATACACACAGTCCACCGCTGGACTGTGTGTCTAACTTGGTTATTATTCCGGTTATTAATATACTTAACATATATCAGTATGACTCCGGTTCGGTTAATCAAAAAAATCATTTTTATTAAGGCAGCGTGTGTGAAACCGGATTCGAACTCGAGACGTTTGTATGTTTAATGTGCACACAGTCCACCGCTGGACTGTGTGTCTAACCCGAGTAATATCCTGATTTTAATTATACATATACGTTCCATGACTTCGTCTTCTTCGCTGAGTTATAACCAGAATCGACAACAGACTGGTTCGAAGTTTAAAACATGATCTTTAGTGTGTTTCAGTTCATTACGGTGTGATATAAGTAAGAAGAAAAAGAAATTAGGCGAAGAGGTATACCGACTATCTTCCTCTGTTTTCCGGCAGAACTCCGGCGACAGCAATAGGCTCCGGCGACGAGTGTCTTGCAGCAGAGAAACTTCAGAAAGCTTACAAATATGTGGGTGACTTCGGTATAAGTTCAAATGGTTTAGTAAGGCTCAGAAATGAGGAAACCGGTTTTCCGGCGACGAACAGAATAATTCCGGCGACTGGAATTATGCCAAGAAAAGGTGTGGTTTTGAGCGAAAAGGTTTGCAGTGGGTTGTGGGTGAATTTATAGGGCAAATCGTCGAAGAACTTGGTCTGATTTCCGACTGGATTCATAAGTTATAAAAAATCCGGCGGTTATAGAAGGTGTCGCGGACTCAAACGTCGGTTATAACCGATGTCCTAATAATAGTTTACGTTATAACTGAAAATGTTGTTAAAAGCTCGCGAGATTACCGGGATTCCGACGACTGAGCTTTTGGGCGCCGGTTTTGAATTCGTAACGTCACTTTATGAATTAAATGATTTCAATATTTAACAAACAATACAAGTGGCGTAGTGGTTTGTGTGTGATGTGTTAAGGTTGATGTTGAATCGGTACAGACCCGGGTTCGAAACCCGGCAGAGACCTTTTATTTTTATTTTGCGATTTTCAACAGTTTTTTAAAAACTAAATATATATTCCCGTATAATAATCGATTATGCATCGTTTAAAATTATTTTGGGCATTTAATTCGCAACGAAATTTTTGACTGACTGTTCGGTTGATAAACGGAGCGGGTTTGGTAAATCCGTTTTTGACGGATGTTACAGCTTGCACAAATCAGCGACGCAATCGGGGAGAGCATTGAGGTACTTCTTGATTGCTTTTTCGGTCGTGTCAACCTGACCGAGACAAATGATGCTCAACTGCTTGAAACGAGCGGTAAGATCACATTGTTAGGACCGTCTTGTTTGATGTTCCAGAACTCGTTCTCCAATTTCTGAATTTCGTACGGAGGACAGAATTCCTTGATCATGATCTCCTTAAGTTCCTCCCATGAGAGCCCATAGGCTTCGTCGTTTCCGCGCCTGTTGCGCTCGGCTATCCACCAATCGAGAGCCCTCGACTGAAACACGCCGGTGGCGTTGATAGTGCGCAGTGCCTCGGGGCATCCGCTTTGGCGGAAGATAACCTCAACCGAATCAAACCAATGGAACATGGCACTTGGTCCTTCGGTGCCAGAGAACGTTAGAGGTGCGCAAGCCTTAAACTGCTTGAAGCTGAAGCGGGATTTCGGAGCATCACTTTTGGAGTCAACAGACGAGTTGCTGCTAACCGCTTGAATTTCGCTAACAATTTGCGGGATCACCTTAGCCATTTCCTTGGCTACGAGAGAGGCGATGCGTTTGTCAATGTTGTTGCGCTGAGCGGTGCGGTGAGTGTGAGATCCCATTGATGCCATCTACATAAAGGATGTAGATTAGACGAGATTCGATTATAATAGAGTTATGTTTAAATATTTATTATTATTATTCAAGCAAGCACAAAACACGTAAGCACGTATCCACGTAGACACATAAGCACGTAAGCACATAAGCACGTAAGCACATATTTGCACGTATTCACCATTCTAATAATAACAATGCGAAGCGCGATACGAGATGCGAGATATAAGCGAGATATATAAGCGATATATAATAGCGAGATAAGCGAGATAATACCGCGTATGGGGCACACGTTCTCGTAGGCGTAAGCGAGTTTAGCGATTAGTTTGGTTGGTGTATTAATTTAGCGTTTTAGATTATGAGAGCTGTGCGAGTTGTGCATACATTCGATGGAGCGTAAATGCGATAAATCGATAAATCGATAATATGATAAATCATCAAAGCGAGAAATCGAATAAAGCGAAATTCTCAAAACTTTAATAATAAATAATACAATAAACCGATGATGCGTAAATCGACGACATAGGCTTAAATCAATTGGAGTGTCGGTTTTGAGACATTTGACACGCCAAAGTGATTCGACTACCTTTGCATTTGGACACACGCTTTGCCTAATAGATAAACGTTCTCACTGCAGCGGCTAACGACGCTTACCCTTCCAGTTATACGTGTTCCAAACCATCGGCGTAACCAAGACTTTTGAGTGAAAACAACACGAACTTTGGGGCACTCTAATAAACTTTATCCAAAGCAAACGGAATTCGTCGATTTGGTTCACCCTAACTTACAACGTGATTCCAGAAACGGATCGCGTAACAGACTTTGTAGATTCAATCAATCACGATATCATTGATCGAAAACCTCTATGGGGGTTCTAGTTTTAGAACCTATATGACTGATCATCTATGGTTTTAGAATCATGCTAGAACATTTAATTGTGTTTTGAATTGTTGCGTTTGGTGTTTTTCTATATTGTACCATGTCAAAAAAAAAAATTAAAACATCATGTCCAAATTTCGATATGTTCAAAGACATCTTTCCTACAAAATGTGAGAAGAAGTTTATGTGTAGGAATTGTGTTTTAAGTTTTAGGTATAATGTTTTAGATTCTTTTGGTATCATAATATAGGAAAATATCAAACACAACAATTTAAAATACAATCATATGTATTCTAGACATTTAATTTAAGAGTGATTAACTTTTTCGCATGGTGTTTCAGATTTAATACCTAGGATACATTTCATTGTGTTTTAAATTGTTGCATTTGGTGTTTTTTATATTGTATCATGCGAAAAGAATTTAAAACATCATGTTTAAATTTAAAACACAATCCCCATATAGATTTTTCACACTTTACAGAAAAAAATGTTAATTATAAAAAACTCTTAACTATATGTATATATTGTTAAAAAGTAAATGAAAATGCGATAGTTAATTCATTAAATTGCATTATTCTCAACAAAGTACTCCATATACAAATATATAATCAAATTTTTTTTTAAAAGCAATGCTTTATTTCAAACAACCAAACACCAGCCAGGTACAACAGAGGGAGAACAGAACTAAAAAAAAACAAGAAACAACACCTACACAAGCCTATCCGAAGGTATTGCATTCTTTTTTTAGACGTTAAATATGTTTTAGACTTCAAAAAGAAAAGTCAAATACAAATTTAATGTTTGGGTGTTTCTATTTACACATTACTCTAGTAAATTCTACTAACCACCTTTCAATAAATGCAACTATTATTACATAAGCATTAATTACCTAATAAACATAGATATATGACGGAAAACTTAAAAGTAGACGTCTCTCATGTCGACACGTGTCCATCAATTGGTTTCTTTTATTATATGTATAGATTTAACTGTTTAAATTTAATATTTTTTAATATCATACTTTTCATCCTTATTGTTTCATATCGTTATGAAATAACAAAGAGTTATAAGATTAACCACAATGTATGTTTGTAGACTCGTCCGAATACACATGGAAAACTATTCGGACCTCATTATTTTGACACTCGTCCGAAGACGAAGTCTAAATTTTGGTTCGGGGTTGCGGACTCCATCCATACGCATATAGTGGCCCCCTATAAAACAGTTTTATAAAAAGAAAATATATTATAACTTTCAAAAGCTACCCCCCCCCCCCCCCCCCATGTTTTTTTATTAATTAGTCATTTATATAAATACCCCTTAAATTATATCCCTTTCTTACAAATCTCTCAACCAATTTTCTCTTCACACCCTACCCTTTTCCTTTCAACAACCTAATCCCATCTTTGGCATCTTCTAAAAATGGATGATGACACTTGTTTTCAAGATTTATTAGACAATGGCGTTAACATAAACGCTAGCTAGACCTACCCGAGTTAAACCCATCCTAATCTAAACTTCGGTATTCAATATTCTAGTGAATGTAGGTTTACTTTTTATATAATATATATATATATATATATATATATATATATATATATATATATATTGTGGTTTTTATATATACTCAGGGTGAAGGGAGTGGTTAAACACTTAAAAGTGACAAACTTTAAAATCAACCAATCAGAGGGTGCCATGTCAGCTGACCAAAAAAGTTTAAACTATGATGAAAAGTGTTAGCAATTGTAAAACACTTGAAAGTGACAAACTTTTTTTGTTTTCATTTTTTTTATTTCATTTATTTTTTGAAATTATGTGTTAAAATAAAAATCAAAATTAATTACAAAAAACCATTACATTAAAATCTAACTAAAAAACATAGAATTCAAAGAAATTACTTTGTCCCACATTGGTGTGAGAATAAACTAAAGAGTTGTTTATAAGATTAAAATCTTACACTCCATCAGAGACAGTCTCTTGAAGGCTCGGAGTCATCAAAAGAGCTACGCCGACAAACGCCGCAAGCCTCTACAGTTTCAAGTGGGAGATCACGTTCTCCTAAAGGTTGCACCTTGGAAGGGAGTGATCCGCTTCGGGAAAAAGGGAAAGCTAGCGCCACGATACGTAGGACCCTTTAGGATTCTGAAAAGAATCGGTAAGGTAGCCTATCGACTCAAACTACCGGCGGAACTTAATAACGTTCATCCGACTTTCCACGTCTCAAACCTCAAGAAATGCTTAGCTGAAGAAAATCTCCATGTACCTCTCGAAGATCTGCAAATCAACGAGACTCTCCATTTCTAAAAAAGCCTGTCGAAATCATGGACCGAGAAACGAACAAACTACGGCGCTCTCGCATCCCTATCGTGAAGGTCCGATGGGAAGGCAAACGCGGCGCAGAGTTCACTCGGGAATTGGAAAGTGACATGAAGGCTAAATATCCACATCTCTTTGTTACAGCCACTACTTAAATTTCGAGACAAAATTTCCTAAAGTAGGGGAGACTGTAACAACTCCAATTTTCGTTGTTAATTATTTTCTTCTTTTGTTCTATAGTATCTATCAAATTTTACTCCGAGATTTGGTAATGAAAAAGTTTGTGTTAATTAAATTATGTTGTTACAGCTATATCGCATCTAATCGCTTATTAAAACACATCGCTAATCTAATCGCAATCACAAGTAGTTATGCTACCATACGAACCGAGTGTGTTATTGTTTAATAAACACTTGTGTCATCGCATCACTTATCTCATCGCATCGCAAATCGCAGTTATTTATGTGGAATTATGTTTTATAGGTGTTATGTTTGTTTATGTTATGGTTATAATCGCTATCGCAACACTCTCGCACGCTCGAATCGCTAAATCGCACTATTGAATCAATTACAACGCTTAATACATCCATCTAATACAATCCGAATCGCCACACGAACTCGTAACACGAAATAATCAAACAAAACTTGACCATTAGGTCAAGTTGGCCGAACTTGTATGCTACAAGTTCGCCCGAACATGCCTAACCTTCAAAAACTCCTCAAAACTGACAAGTCCGCCCGGACTTGTCTGGAATCACTTAAGAAATACAAGTTTGCTCGAACTTGTAACAAGTTCGCCGGAACTTGGTACAAGTTCGCCCGAACTTGATGTCTGCCCTCCTCATTCTCACCTCACCTATAAATACTCAGCTCCATTCTCTCATTTGAACTTGCTACAAGTTCGCCCGGAGCTCTCCAAAGCCGAAACCCTTTGTTTTCTTAGTAAGATTCAACCCGCTTTCAACTACAACAACGTTCAACAACGTTTTACAACGATTTTACACAAGGCTTTGCCTTCGTTTTCATCAAATCTCTTCTGTTTACAAAAATCTTCATCTTTTTATGCAAAACTTTTCTTTTTCACTCAGATCTACTCTTAGATCTGAGTAAAACCTTTTAAAAAACATCGATTTTCACACAATATTCGGACTAATTGTCACACCCCGACCGATGGCGGAATCACCGGGGTTAGTGGCACTAGGCGACCAGATTGTTCTCACGAGAAATTCCATAACAATTATTCACAACATTACTAAGCGTTTAAAAACCCATACTATTAAACATAATATTCTAAATAATCATTACAAAATCCAAGGTTTTCTCATAAAAACAAAACGGTTCGAAATCCTCTAGATTTCATACATAAGTTCAAAATCTGAAATACATCAACAAACTAACTAAACAACTAAACTACGCTAACCATGCAACATCCAAGCATCCATAGCTAAAATCCTCAACCTGTTACATATGTTAAAATACAAGTCAATACAATTAAGTAGAGGTGAGCATAAGTTTGAATACTACTAGCATGGTCGATAAATCATTCACGAAATAATCTAACTACACATCATGATACACCAAAACAATTCACACAGATTAACATAGGCTTATTTCTCATGCTAACTACCGTGAGAAGGCTTGCGCGTCCATCCTAACTAGACCTCGTCGGGTGTAAGCCACACTATAGTACCATACTAGCTAAGGAGACAAGTTAACGAAAATAAGTCCTAGTCACATGTTTCTAGTATCACGTATTGAGCGTATATAATCAGATTATTCGTGTGTGATAAACAGTTTGATTTGTGAAGTGATTTTTGATATAGGAACGTATGTAACACCCAAAAAGTGCGTTAAAGCAAAAATGGGTCAAGTATACTCACCGTGGATGCGTTTTAGTTAGCTTAGAGATTCTGAAGAGAGTCGAGAAGAGCGCCGGATCAGCCTACATACGCGAACGGAAGTGCATCAGTCTCCGAAAAGCTGAAACGGTTAAGTTTGGTTGGGCAGTAGCCAAGTTCGGGCGAACTTGTGTGTAAACACACAAGTTTGAGCAAATTTGTATGAATCTGGTGAGTTTATAGCCAAGTTCGGTCGGACTTGATGAGATTCTTTAGGAATCTTGTCAAGTTCGGGTGAACTTGTGGAGAATCCTTACTGAGGAGACAAGTTCGGGCGAACTTGCGTAGTTTCTTAAGAAACTAAGCAAGTTCGGTCGAACTTGGTAGAAATTTGATGGAATTTAGCCTAAGTTCGGTCGAACTTGACCCATTTGGGCACAAGTTCGGTCGAACATGACCAGAAGCTGCTGACATCTTGAGCGAACTTGGTGTTTCCGAGTCCAAAATCTTGCGTTTTCGCGTCGTTTGCTGAGTAAATCGAGTGTTTATCCCTCCAACCTTAAGCCACGGAATACAACTTAGGCTGGAGAGGTCTTTTTGGAGCGAACTTAGCCATTTTACAGAAACTTGAGCTAATCCGGGCGAACCGGTGGGTTCGTACGGGTTAGTCCAGCTTGTGTATAGTGACGACTTCGTCCTTGTGCTTCCGGATCTAAGATTGTAGCTTGACGATGCCTCGTTCCACTCATAAGTGAACGAAACATACGTCATTAGTCCGAAAATGGTGTAAAAATCAAAGCTTTAAAAGGTTTTTCTTCAGATCTAGAACTTACAAGCCGAGATCTTGCAGATCCCGTGTTTGGGAAGCCTCTACTATCACCAAACGGACTTGTATCGTGTAGATCCAAGCTTAAAACAGAAGCTTTAGATAAAAAGATGAAGGTTTTCGTAAAAGAATGGTTTTGATGAAAACGAAGGCTATGCCTTGTGCCAAAATCGTTGTAAACTTTTGTAGATCATTGATAAACGTTGTTGCAGTGAAAATCGGGTAGATTCTTACACGAAGTTTTCGGGTTGAGAGCTCTGGGCGAACTTGCAGCAGGTTCAAATGAGAGAAAATGAGCTTGGTATTTATAGGCGAAGGCAAAAAGAGAGCTGGTGAGACCAAGTTCGGCCGAACTTGCATGAAAACATGCAAGTTCGCGCGAACTTGATGGATTTGGGAAGAACTATGAGTAAGTTCGGCCGAACTTTCATATACTTGTGCAAGTTCGCGCGAACTTGATAAAACAAAGGGGGTTTCTGGTTGCCAGGCATGTTCGGGCGAACTTGTGGTGGTCAAGTTCGGCCGAACTTGGCCTGGTGACCAAGTTCCGTTTGCTGATTTCGCGTTAAGGGTTCTTTTGGTTATTCGGTTCACATTAGATAGTTATATTAAATGTTTTAATTGATATAATAGCGCGATTTAGCGATTCGAGAGTGCGAGAGCGATGCGATAGCGAGCGTAAACATAACCACAAACACACATAACACATAAATAGTATAAAACCACATAAATAATTGCGACTTGCGATGCAATGAGATTAGCGATGAGATCTAATAAGCGATTAGGTGCGATAATAACGTAATACACCATAACTAATTAACATAAACTTTATTATTAACCGAATCTCGGGATTACAAAAGGATAGATAAACAGAGAACAAAAGAAGAAATAACAATCGAATTTTCGAGTTGTTACACTAATGACGTATGTTTCGTTCACTTTGAAGTGGAACGAGGCGTTGTCAAGCAAGATCTCAGATTCGGAAGCACAAGGACGAAATCGTCATTATACACAAGCTGGACTAACCCGTACGAACCATCAAGTTCACCGGATTAGCCCGAATTTCTGTAACATGGCTAAACTCGCTCCAAAAGACCTCTCCAGCCTAAGTTTTACTCAGTGGCTTAAGGTTGGAGGGATGGACACTCGATTTCCTCAGAAACGACGCAAAAACGCACGATTTGGATACCAAAACCATCAAGTTCGCTCTTAATACACCAAGTTCGCTCGAACTTGTCACCAGGTTGGTGTCTAAGTTCGCCCGAACTTGGTCTCCCACGTCAAATCTGCAAAAATTTCACAAGTTCGCCCGAACTCTGTCCAATTCTCAAGAGAATTAGACAAGTTCGCCCGAACTTGTATAATTTCTTTGGAAATTAGACAAGTTCGCCCGAACTTGCCTCATAACTCAACAGGTTTTCACAAGTTCGCCCGAACTTGTTTGGAAACATACAAGTTCTCCCGAACTTGTCCTCTGCCCAATCCAAACTTAACCATTTCAGCATTTTGAAAGACTGATGCACTTCTGTTCGCTTACAGGCTGATCCGGCGCTCTCCCCGACCTAACTCAGATCTCGCACTTCTCCCAAAACGCACCCACAGTGAGTATACTTGAACCCTTTTACGCTTAAATGCACTTTTGGGTGTCACATATGTTCCTATATCAAATCACATCACACGAATCTCAAATGCTTATTCGCAACCCGCTGTTACATTATTATACGTGAAATCTGCTGAATTGTATGTATTGCTGTATTGCTTGATTGCTTGTACGCCACCCTTAACATGATAGTATACTAGAGGTTGACCCGCCACCCGGAGACCCGGGGTTGTTAAGGCTCGCATTTTTATTTTGCATTTATTTTCTCTTTTAGGATGTGGACACTTGTTCGCATGCCTCGATCAATCGCGGTTTGTTGGTTTGCTTGAATCTAAGTAGTTACATCATTCACATCTATTACGTATGTCATGCGGTGTATGGTAAACGCTTTTATATCTATTATGTATGCAAACATGTATGCTCACATTTACTTAATTGTATTGACGTTTTATTTTAACATATGTGGCAGGTTGAGGATTATGCTTTGGATGCTTAGTTGTTAGGTTTTGTTTTAGAAATCATGTAATAAATCTAGGGGAGATCGAATCAGATTTATGTTTAAGGGATTATTTTGAAATGTAATGGTTATTTGAAGATTATATGAGTTTAATAGTATGGGATGTTAAATGTTGATTATTGTCTTTGAAATGATCGTTATGGAATCTCTTGATCAATCTGATTCGCCTAGTGCCACTACCCCGATGTTTCCGCCATCGGTTGGGGTGTGACATACAACATATAATTTAATTATTAAACAAACAAGGTATTCCATTATGACATCTTTGTCAACTGTATTTTTTGAACGACAAAAATTACACTAAATACATCTCGTTTTAATAATAGATTTTAGTATCTTACTCTTAAATAAAAGTTTAACATATTAAATGGCACACACGCACACACATATATATATAGAAGTGTAGATTCATTGCATAACACTAAATTATTACGGTAACAAAATAAACAAACCTAAATCATTTAATCTATAAACTAATAAATTTTATTTTTTAATTTTGTTTTCTAACTTACATAAAAATGTGTATGTTATATACTAACAGGAACCCACGTATTGCGGCAGGATTGTACGATGTTTGACTATTGCGTTTGGTCAATCTCCTCGTTGGTGTTGTACATTATACAAACATGTATGCATCGCAGTTTGAGTCGTTCCCCATTCTCAAACTATACTGGAATCAGGAGGTTCAACCATTGTCGCCATTAGTAAACACGGCATCTGTTGCCTCGCTGCTTCACTGTCGTTTCGACTAGTGAGGTAATCGTTGATTAAGTAAATTGGCTTGATATCTCTGTTTAAGTGTTTGTGTGCGTACATTGTGTGTGTTCATGGTGTGTTTATGGGTAGGGTAAAGAAAGGTTAACTAGGTCATGGTTGTAGCTTTAGTTACTAATTACCAACAGTTTATCATACAAAATTTTGAATGATAAGATCCTCAGCATCCACGTTGGAAATGAGGTGTTGCCATATGATTAGCCAGAACTATCGATGCAATTTAAATTGGCGATACAAAATCTTCAAAACGCCGAGGCTTTATTGAGTAGAGAGATTAAGGTTTCGTGTAATGTGAATGTAAATATAAATATAAATATGAATACAAACGCTATTACAAAAATTAGTTTAAATTATGTAATGAATGATGTGAATATGAAATCTGAATCAACATATGACTACAACACTGCTCTTATATACAAACTGAGTAAGTCAATGGTCTTTTCCCAGTTTAAAACTTGCAACAAATTCTTCACATGTTGGAGACGAAGTTGGATGATTGAATTAATATTAATACCGTAAATTCAGCTAAGTTTTCTTTTTAGCATTTGTGTGATTAGAACTGAAATGTTCTTCATACTATTGTTTTTCATTTTAATTAATGATTAATATTACATGTAATTAACCCGTGAATAATTATTGTTCACATATATTTTGTTTTTTCAAAATCAATATATCCTTTTCAGTTTTCTTTGTCAGCCATTTGATTACGCTCATTCTATTATTGAATCTCCAAAAGTTTATTCACACATCATTTTCACTCTTTCTCTCTATATATATATATATATTTTGAGAGAGAGAAAAATAGAGAGGATAAGTATGTGAATATTAGCACCCTTTAATTATAGTGAAAGGTGGTGAGTTCTATCTCAAATAAAGATGATAATATGATTTAATTTAGTAGTGAGTAGGAGTTTGTAATATTAGCCCCTTAAAAAAGTTATAAGCCTATTAGTTATTTTAATATCCTTGTAGGGTTCCATTTTATTTATAACAATTACATTATATTATAATATATTACATACATTACATTACACACTAGTACATACATTAAAAATACAAACTAATGAATAGTGAATTTAATATTACACTAATATATATAGTTTTTCCAATATTTTAATTATTTTAGGACTATAATAATAATTATTATTATTTTCTTTACTTTTTAAGTTGAATACATTTTCATATTTTTCTTAACTTTAATGATTTTTTTTAACATGGGTTGGAATTGTAACATCCGTCGAAAAACGGGTTTTCAAAACCCGCTTCATTTATTTAATCGAACAATCAGTTTTTATTTTTGTTGTTATTCATGACTTATTTTAATTTTAAACGATACATAATTAATAAACAAATTAGAAGTTATAAATTATAATTGTTAAAAAAATAAAAATAAATTAGTTAAAAATAAAAACCGGCTGCCGGGAGTCGAACCCGGGTCAGCCGGGAACCACAAAGCCTTAACTCTCACTCACCAAACCACTCCGCCAATTGTGTTCTTTAAGAATATATCAAATCAATTAATTCAAATATCCAAACCTCGATTTCAAATCGGTCAACCGACGCGCCCAATTCGCAGGCGTCGGAAATCCCGACAATTTCGCCGATAATTGACGGTTTCTTCTGATTTAACCGAAGAATTAATCTCAACGTCGGTTATAACCGATGTCTGAACCCGCGACATCAGTCGTAACCGCCGGAGAACGGCTGACCATGAATCGAGACTGAAATCAGACCCCATGCGTCTCGATTCTTCCCTATAAATTCACCCACAAATCTCTGGTAGCCTTTTCGCTCAAAATCGCACATTTTCTCGACGAAATTTCACTCGCCGGAAATATCCTGCCATCACCGGACTTTCGCCGGAAAACCGAGACTCACATCCACACGGTAAATACCTCGACTCTTTCTGTTTCAATCCGTTGTTAGACTGTTACTAACACAAATCCACCATCCAGAATCAATCCCAGACGACGTTGTCGGAATTTCTGCCTTCGCCGGAAAACTTCTGAAACTTCCAGAATCACGCTGAGAGCCGGTATGATCATTCGAACTTCCGTTAATCCTTGTTTAAGTACCTCAATTTCATAACTAATCGAATAGAACTGTTAATTGATTCTAACAGCCGAAGTTCACAAACAGAGCCGACGGACCTTTGCCGGAATTCTGTGAAAGACACGGATCGGTACCTCCTATCCCCAAACTCTCTTCGTTCATTACCTTTCAATTACTTATAATGTTTGATAATCGAATTAGACATAAATCAGTCAAATTATCATTGTCTGTGTTCTTGACCGAAGAAGACGAAGTCTGGTTATGTTATAAGATTAATTAAAATCAGTTTTATGAACGGGTTAGACACACAGTCCAGCGGTGGCTGTGTGCAAACAAATACATATACGTCGCGAGTTCGATTCCTGTCCTAACCTTACTCTCTTGAAATAAAAATGCCTTTTTTTAACCGAACCGGGTTAACTCATAGAATCATTTAAGTATAATAAAAACCGGATTATTAACCAGGTTAGACACACAGTCCAGCGGTGGACTGTGTGCACGTTAACCCACAGGTCCCGGGTTCGAGACCTGTTGTCAGCACCGGTTTTATATATTTAAAATCCTTTTTAAAAATAAATAATTTCTAGATAAATCTAAATAGTATATAAGTATAATTAAAAACAGAATTATTTCGGGTTAGACACGTAGCTCAGTTGGTAGAGCTGCGTGCACGCGTACGGGAGGTCACGGGTTCGAGTCTCACCCAGCGCACATATATAAGCGACCGGACCGGTCAACGGTCAACGGTCAAAAGTCAACATTTTTTTATTATTTTTATTTATTTATTTAATTTAAAAATCAATTAAAAATACTTAAAAATAACGTTTTTAAAGTTAGAAAATAGCCTTAAACTCACAAAAATATATCCAAAAATCCTATTAAAATAGTTAATAAAATCCACATACTTACCGTACCTTTTCGTTATTAATTAGGTTAGTTATCCCACGTCGATCAATCCTCTAAACTCGTGCGCATTCAACATCTTCAAGCAAACGCACCCAATGTGAGTGAATCTCTACCAATTCCCCGTTTTAATCACATTTTGGGGTGTATCATGTGTCGCTATTTACTTATTATAACTAAACACTTGTGCATCCATCATGTTCATGATCAAATGTGTATTCAATATGTATCAGTTGTTTGTGTGGTTGATGTTTAGATTTAATTTATCATTTTCAGTACATACATTTCATAGGCCGCCGCTCCCCATTACCTATGAGCGTGAGCTGTTCCCTATTACCTATGAGCGTGAACCAGGCGTTGCCAACATAAGATCGGCTCCGTTTGATTGAGCCTTGATCTCACATACATTAGCATAGGCCGTCTGTTCCCCATTACCTATGAGCGTGAACGGGACGTTGCCAACAGATACATTGTCATTCTTATTATATACTTAAGCAAGGTGGTTTGTGATCGTTATGTTTACATACATTTGTTCATATATGATTATTGCACAATTTTCCTATATTAATTACAATAATGAATCAATAACAAATGTTTTTAACAAGGTTCACTCGCCAACTTTTATTGACCCAAAATTCCCCATTTTTACACATGATACAGGTGATCAAGTTGAAGCAAGAAACATATAGGGCGGCCTAGAAGAATAAACCAGTTTAGATTTTGGATTGTTTTAGTTAATTTTTCCTTTCCTTGTATTGTATGAATTTGACTTGGAACTTTGACATGTAATTTGAATTTAATAAATATGAAACATATTAGTAAACATCATGAGCTTTGGTGATAACCCAATTATGCCCCGACTCTTATTCCGTTGCGGGTCAGGGTGTGACAGATTGGTATCAGAGTCATGACTATAGGGATATAGGATAGGTTATTAGACCCTTAGAGCCTATACTATAGTTGATTAGAATTTTTAAATTGTTTGTGTGTTACATGCAAAATTCATGATGTTTATATGCTTTATGTTTATTGTTACATTCAATGTTATGCAAGCATGTTCATAAGTACATATTATTATACAATGCCTATCATGAATCATATTCTCATAACATATCATATCCATGGGAGCACACACCTCACAATTTATACGATTTTTACAACGATTTTTGTGTTTTCAAATCACATCAAAGTGAGTTCTCATGACGGGCATGTAGTAACTGGAAGGGTACGAGTACCGGTAGTCGGAACTTCCTGTCTAGGCTTGGCATTCGTATAAATCCAAAATAAAGGACCAGTTTGCCTACCTGGGGACTAACGATGAGAGTACGAAGGACCTATTAGGCCAAAGCATGTTATACCAAACGTCGTGTGAACTAACCCCACTTTGAGTTGTCATTGTGTCTATACCTGGACACCCTCCGACCATACATCTCGCAAACATATTTCGTGGTTTTCATTCGGGTGATGCGAGTGTTAAACCGCCAATACCAATGTGAATCCTATTAAGCCAATAGTCATGGGGGCCCACATGACTATACCGGCGATAGTATGGGGGACATTGGAGGCCCAAACATGAGCAAACCCAAGACATCCTATGGATGTAGTTGCATTATCGATGATTATGTTATTTTATTACTTTTAACGACACATGACACCTAAACACTTCTTAAACTCACAATCTTCCTATGTATGTTCCTGTAGATGTCGGCTAGGCAGCTACGTGGAGGACGAAAGTCAGGAAGGTCAAATGAACGCTTGGCCACTCAAATTGCAAAACAAATGGCCGCGGTGCTTCCTGATATTGTAATTCAAGTCCAGCAAGCTCTCACCGCGAATCCTGTCAACCCACCCAATCAAGAGGATCAAAACATCGACAACCCTCCCTCCAAGAAGTGCTCCTACAAACACTTCAAGTCTTGCGATCCCCCAAAGTATGAAGGGACCGAAGGTGTCACCGCTCTCCTCCACTGGTTTGAGGAAATGGAAAACACCTTCCTAAATTGCGATTGTCCCGAGGATCGCAAGGTACGTTACGCAACCGGGAGACTATTTGGGGTAGCCCTGACCTGGTGGAACACCGAGAAGGGTAAAAGAGGAGTTGAAGACGCGATGGCCTTAACCTGGGAAGAGTTAAGGGAAATAATGACAAAACGCTTTTGCCCAAGAAGCGAACTCAAGAAGTTGGAAGATGAATTCCACTCGCTGAAGCAAAAGGAAGGGGACCATACTTCCTACAACAAAAGATTTCTTGAGCTGAACCAGATGGTTCCTAACTTGTTCACCCCAGTATACCGCTTGGTTGAACACTATACTCAACATTTCGCTCAGAAAGCTTCGCCGGAAGTCGCCGGAATTCTCTGTGAATTGACCGGAAAGTTTCGCCGGAAAACCGAATTCAACCCATCTTTTCTTCTTACCAAAAAATAAGATCATAGAACTCGTACTGACATCACTCCCACTCACCTTAAACCTCTGAAGAACCTCTGTCGCAAGAAATTGCACTCGCCGGAATTCTCTGCAAGTCGCCGGAAAACCGGGACTTTCATCTACACGGTAATTACCTCAATGTTTCTGTTTCATTCCATTATAAGACGAATTCTAACACCATTTCATCGATCAGAATCCATCCCAGGCGACATAGCCGGAATATTCAACCTTCGCCGGAAAATCTCTGAAAGTTCTGATATCGCACTGTGAATCGGTATAACCCTTCAAACTCCTGTCAATCCTTGTTTAAGTACCTCAATTTCATAATTAATCGAGCAGAACTAATAATTAATCCTAACAGCCGAAGTTCACTATCGGAGCCGACGGACCTCTGCCGGAGTTCTGTGAAAGACACGGATTGGTACCTCCTTTCCCCCAAACTCTCTCCATACATTTCCTTTCAATTACTATGGATGTTTGAAAATCAAATTAGACATAAATCAGTCGAAACATTCGGACTTTGTTTTTCTGGGTAAAGTTAACGAAGAAGACGAACGCAGGTTATAATATAAGTTTAATTAAAATCAGATTATAAACGGGTTAGACACACAGTCCAGCGGTGGACTGTGTGCAAATAAACACATACACGTCGCGAGTTCGATTCCTGTCCCAACCTCATTCGCTGTAATAAAATGCCTTTTTTTTTAAACAGAACCGGGTTAACTCCGTTAGATGTTAAGTATAATAAAAATCTGTATTTTAACCAAGTTAGACACACAGTCCAGCGGTGGACTGTGTGTAACATTAAGTCACAGGTCCCGGGTTCGAGACCTGTTGACGACACTGGTCCGATACATTAAAACCCTTTTTTTAAAAATAAATAATTTTCGGATTAATTGAATTAGTGTATAAATATAATTAAAAACAGAAATATTTCGGGTTAGACACGTAGCTCAGTTGGTAGAGCTGCGTGCACGCGTACGGGAGGTCTCGGGTTCGAGTCCTGCCCGGCGCATACATACACACAATAAACCGGTCAACAAGTCAACGGTCAACGGTCAAAAAGTCAACATTTTTTATTATTTTTATTTATTTATTTTATTTAAAAATCAATTAAAAATACTTAAAAATAACATTTTTAAGGTTAGAAACTAGCCTAAAACTCACAAAAATATATCCAAAAATCCTATTAAAGTTGTTAATAAAATCCATTTATTTACCTTACTTTTTCCTTATTAATTAGGTTAGTTATTCCTCGACGATCAATCCTCTAAACTCGTGCGCATTCATCATCATTCACCGAACGCACCCACTGTGAGTGAATCTCTACAAATTCCCCGTTTAAATCACGTTTTTGGGGTGTATCATGTGTCTTACTATTTAGTATATTTAAATCATTGTGCATACATCATATCATGAATAAATATGTATCCAGCCTGTGTAAACTGTTTGTGTGATTATTGTATAGATTTAATTTATTATTTTCAGTACATGCAATTTCATAGGCCGCCGCTCCCCATTACATTATGAGCGTTGAGCATGTTCCCCATTACATTATGAGCGTGAACCTGGCGTGCCAACATACGATCGGCTCCGTTTGATTGAGTCTTGATCGCACAGACATTTTTCATTTTCAGTACATGCAATACGATCGGCTCCGCTTGATTGAGCCTTGATCGCACAGTTTCATTTATGTTATATATTTATGCAAGTTGATATGTTATTGTATGCTGATGGTTTGTTAATGTATGTTATTGTTTGTTGTTGTTTGATATCGTATGCTAATTGTTGTTATGGTATGTTTATTTATGTTTGTTCATATATGAATTTGCACAAATTTTCCATATTAAATACAACCAGAAATAAATAATAAATGTTTTCTAACAAGGTTCACTCGCCAACTTTTTGTTGATCCAAAAACCATTTTTACATATGATACAGGTGAACAGGATGAAGCCAGGAAAACATAGGAATTTGCCTTAGAAGAAAAATAATGAAGTTTAGAAGGATGAATAGAACATGTTGTATTTGTTTGATATGATTGTATGATCTCTTTTAAATTGAAATAATAAATATGAAACATTATAATAAATGTCATGAGCTTTGATGATAACCCAATCATGCCCCGATCACCTTTTCCGCTGCGGGTCGGGGTGTGACAACCTAAACAAGAAGAAGCCTTCCAAACCCTTAAGCAAAAGCTTTGTGACGCACCTATCCTTACAATCCCCGAAGGTTGCGATGACTTTGTAGTTTATTGCGACGTATCAGGGCAGGGACTAGGCTGTGGATTAATGCAAAGGGGAAAAGTGATAGCCTATGCTTCTAGGCAGCTCAAAACTCATGAGAAGAACTACACTACCCACGACCTAGAACTTGGAGCCGTTGTGTTCGCTCTTAAGATATGGAGACATACCTCTATGGTACCAAGTGTGAAATTTACACTGACCACAAGAGCCTCCAACACATCTTTAATCAAAAGGAGTTGAATATGAGGCAACGAAGATGGGTCGAACTTCTTAATGACTATGACTGTGAAATTCGGTATCATCCTGGCAAAGCAAATGTGGTGGCCGATGCACTCAGTCGAAAGGGTTATGCGAACTCCATTCGTCTTCTATGTTCGCAAATCATAACCAACATTAAAGATCAACTCCGAGAAGCTCAACATGTTTCCATAACAGAATACGACATACGAAATGAGTTATCTTGTGGAGCAGAACTTAAACTCGAAACAAAATCTGACGGCATTCTGTATTATCTAGATCGCATATGGATTCCCGATCACAATAACCTTCGCGATACCCTTATGAAAGAGGCGCACAAAACACGATACTCTGTACACCCAGGAGCCGACAAGATGTATCAAGACCTTCGATACACCTACTGGTGGCCTGGCATGAAAAAGGATATTGCTGTTTTTGTTTCCAAGTGCCTTACCTATTCTAAAGTGAAAGCTGAACATCAAAGACCCTCAGGACTTCTAGTCCAACCTGAAATACCTGTATGGAAGTGGGAAAACATAACCATGGACTTCATTACCGGGTTACCTCGCACTTCTGGTGGGTATGACACTATATGGGTAATCGTTGATCGTCTTACAAAATCAGCTCACTTCATTCCGATTCGCGAGGACTAAAAAAATGAGAAGTTAGCTCGTATCTACATCAGCGGAATCATAAGCCGTCATGGTGTACCGTTAAGCATTATTTCAGATCGTGATGGTCGTTTCACTTCACGAACATGGCAAGCCGTACAAGCCGCTTTGGGTACACGATTAGACCTCAGTACCGCTTATCATCCTCAAACTGATGGACAATCTGAACGCACCATCCAAACTCTTGAAGACATGCTTCGAGCATGTGTCATAGATTTCAAAGGGAATTGGGACACTCATCTACCATTAGTTGAATTTTCGTACAACAACAGCTATCATTCAAGTATCGGCATGGCACCTTTCAAAGCGTTATATGGTCGTAAGTGCCGATCACCAATATGTTGGCACGAAATTGGAGAAGCTCAAATCACCGGTCCGGAATTAATACAAGAAACTACAGACAAGATTCATCAAATTCGAAATAACCTTCTAGCGGCACAAAGTCATCAAAAGAGTTACACAGACAAACGACGAAAGCCCTTGGAATTTAACATTGGTGACCAAGTACTTTTAAAAGTATCACCGTGGAAGGGAGTGGTTCGTTTTGGCCAAAAAGGCAAGCTAGCACCACGCTACGTAGGTCCTTTCAAGATACTCGAAAGAGTAGGACCTGTAGCATACAAGCTTGACCTACCAGAAGGACTCAACAGAATTCATCCCACATTCCACGTATCAAACTTGAAGAAGTGCCTCGCTGATGAAAACCTCCATATTCCTCTAGAAGACATCCAAGTCGATGAATCTATGCATTTCATTGAAAGACCTGTAGAAATTATGGACTTCGGAGAAAAACGTTTAAGACGAAGCCGCATCCCAATTGTAAGGGTACGCTGGGAGTCGAAACGAGGACCTGAGTTTACTTGGGAACGTGAAGACTCAATGCGCGAGAAATACCCACATCTTTTTCCTGTTACCACTACTACTTAAATTTCGGGACAAAATTTCTAAAAGTAGGGGATACTGTAACATCCGTCAAAAAACGGGTTTTCAAAACCCGCAACAATCAGTTTTATATTTTTGTTGTTATTCATGACTTATTTTAATTTTAAACGATACATAATTAATAAACAAATTAGAAGTTATAAATTATAATTGTTAAAAAAATAAAAATAAATTAGTTAAAAAGAAAAACCGGCTGCCGAGAGTCGAACCCGGGTCAGCCGGGAACCACAAAGCCTTAATTCTCACTCACCAAACCACTCCGCCACTTGTGTTGTTTAGGAATATATCAAATCAATTAATTCAAATATCCAAACCTCGATTTCAAATCGGTCAACCGACGCGCCCAATTCGCAGTCGTCGGAAATCCCGACGATTTCGCCGATAATTGACGGTTTCTTCTGATTTAACCGAAGAATTAACCTCAACGTCGGTTATAACCGATGTCTGAACCCGCGACATCAGTCGTAACCGCCGGAGAACGGCTGACCATGAATCGAGACTGAAATCAGACCCCATGCGTCTCGATTCTTCCCTATAAATTCACCCACAAATCTCTGGTAGCCTTTTCGCTCAAAATCGCACCTTTTCTAGACGAAATTTCACTCGCCGGAAATATCCTGCCATCACCGGACTTTCGCCGGAAAACCGAGACTCACATCCACACGGTAAATACCTCGACTCTTTCTGTTTCAATCCGTTGTTAGACTGTTACTAACACAAATCCACCATCCAGAATCAATCCCAAACGATGTTGTCGGAATTTCTGCCTTCACCGGAAAACTTCTGAAACTTCCAGAATCACGCTGAGAGCCGGTATGATCATTCAAACTTCCGTTAATCCTTGTTTAAGTACCTCAATTTCATAACTAATCGAACAGAACTGTTAATTGATTCTAACAGCCGAAGTTCACAAACAGAGCCGACGGACCTTTGCCGGAGTTCTGTGAAAGACACGGATCGGTACCTCCTATCCCCAAACTCTCTCCGTTCATTACCTTTCAATTACTTATAATGTTTGATAATCGAATTAGACATAAATCAATCAAATTATCATTGTCTGTGTTCTTGACCGAAGAAGACGAAGTCCGGTTATGTTATAAGATTAATTAAAATCAGTTTTATGAACGGGTTAGACACACAGTCCAGCGGTGGACTGTGTGCAAACAAATACATATACGTCGCGAGTTCGATTCCTGTCCCAACCTTACTCTCTTGAAATAGAAATGCCTTTTTTTAACCGAACCGGGTTAACTCACAGAATCATGTTAAGTATAATAAAAACCGGATTATTAACCAGGTTAGACACACAGTCCAGCGGTGGACTGTGTGCACGTTAACCCACAGGTCCCGGGTTCGAGACCTGTTGTCAGCACCGGTTCGATATATTTAAAATCCTTTTTAAAAATAAATAATTTCTGGATAAATCTAAATAGTATATAAGTATAATTAAAAACAGAATTATTTCGGGTTAGACATGTAGCTCAGTTGGTAGAGCTGCGTGCACGCATAGGGGAGGTCACGGGTTCGAGTCTCACCCAGCGCACATATATAAGCGACCGGACCGGTCAACGGTCAACGATCAACGGTCAAAAGTCAACATTTTTTTATTATTTTTATTTATTTATTTAATTTAAAAATCAATTAAAAATACTTAAAAATAACGTTTTTAAAGTTAGAAAATAGCCTTAAACTCACAAAAATATATCCAAAAATCCTATTAAAATAGTTAATAAAATCCACATACTTACCGTACCTTTTCGTTATTAATTAGGTTAGTTATCCCTCGTCGATCAATCCTCTAAACTCGTGCGCATTCAACATCTTCAAGCAAACGCACCCAATGTGAGTGAATCTCTACCAATTCCCCGTTTTAATCACATTTTGGGGTGTATCATGTGTCGCTATTTACTTATTATAATTAAACACTTGTGCATCCATCATGTTCATGATCAAATGTGTATTCAATATGTATCAGTTGTTTGTGTGGTTGATGTTTAGATTTAATTTATCATTTTCAGTACATACATTTCATAGGCCGCCGCTCCCCATTACCTATGAGCGTGAGCTGTTCCCCATTACCTATGAGCGTGAACCAGGCGTTGCCAACATAAGATCGGCTCCGTTTGATTGAGCCTTGATCTCACATACATTAGCATAGGTCGTCAGTTCCCCATTACCTATGAGCGTGAACGGGACGTTGCCAACATATACATTGTCATTCTTATTATATACTTAAGCAAGGTGGTTTGTGATCGTTATGTTTACATACATTTGTTCATATATGATTATTGCACAATTTTCCTATATTAATTACAATAATGAATCAATAACAAATGTTTTTAACAAGGTTCACTTGCCAACTTTTGTTGACCCAAAATTCCCAATTTTTACACATGATACAGGTGATCAAGTTGAAGCAAGAAACATATAGGGCGGCCTAGAAGAATAAACCAGTTTAGATTTTGGATTGTTTTAGTTAAATTTTCCTTTCCTTGTATTGTATGAATTTGACTTGGAACTTTGAGATGTAATTTGAATTTAATAAATATGAAACATATTAGTAAACATCATGAGCTTTGGTGATAACCCAATTATGCCCCGACTCTTATTCCGCTGCGGTTCGGGGTGTGACAGGAATAAGCTTGGTGTCAACCGGTATCAAAAATAAAGGTACGCTCCTGTTCGGTATCGGTGCACGAAGGTAAAACCGGCACCAGCTTGGTACATAAATGCCAAAAGTTGGTACCGAATTGATATTGAAAATCTTTTAGTTCGGGAAATTCAGTATTGCTACCTGGTACATTTGCTCATCACTGATCTTTTTTTTAGGGTATCGTACGAACAATAACGATATCATACAACTTTTTTTGTTGATTTTCATCAACTTTTAATATTTTTTTTGTTTCAGGAGCGATGAGCTCGGTGCCGGCCAATAACGAATCGGTACTGGTACCGAAAATACCGGTTACAGTACCGGTATATGAAAGTAAGAAAACCGGTAGCGAACTGGTACTAGGAACACCAAAAGTCGGTATCAATTGGTATTTAAGATCTTTCGGTTCAGGAAATTCGGTATTGGTACCCAGTACCATTTGCTCATCTCTGACCACGGGTATCATACGAACAACATCATTACCGTACAACTTTTTTGGTTGATTTTCTTTCGGTTATCTTTTAGTGTTTTTTTATACATTTTCTTTTTATTCTTGTCAGCGGTTCCGTGCGCAACGCGCTCGTAGTGATTTCAAAACACTTGTAAACACAGACTAAATTACAAAAGAAGTTCGTCGCAACGTGGCGACGATGATAAACCTAGTTATATTAAAATTAATTAATGAATGGTTTTAATGGTTAAACATCAAAATCAAAATATTAGAAGCCGTTAAACGCGAATTTGATTATAGGCTATTTTGGTATATAAATTATGGGGCACAACTTTTGAATGGTTAAGTGCTGAACAAAATGTCTGAACTATTAAGTGTTGAACCAGTAAGATGTCTGAACCATTAAGAGCCAGTATATTGCTTAACCGGTTCGAGGCAAATGTCTAACCAATTCAGATTAGAAGTCTTAATCATTCAGCTTTAGTATAATGCTTAACCTTTCAAAGGCAAATATCTAAACCATTTATTGGGTCAATCTTGTAAAGTTAAATAGTTTAGGGATTAAATTGTTAGTTGGGTAATAATATATTTAGAAAGAAGTTTTAGGTTACTTGCTCTCCAAGTTTAGGAGTATTATAAATAAGAGTTATAGGTTAGGATTTATGTACCTTCAACTTTTATATTAATCAAAGTAATTTTTCTTGTTAATTATTGTTTGACTAAGTTGAAGAAGGTCTGGTTTCCAACACCATTCACATATCTGCTCACGAAATAAATAGTCTGAACTGTTAAGTGTTGAATCATTAAGAGTCACATTAAGACCGTGCGTAGTCGTTTAGGTGAATAAAGCCCCATCCTTGGGCGTTGTCCGCCACGTGCCATCCTTGTCAGCAAAGGGGCGTTGTGAAGAAATGGGCGTAGTGGTATAAACCCCCACCTTTGGGCGTTGTCCGCCACGTGTCACCTCCACACTTTCCTATTTTTATTTTGTTTTTATTTTTAAAACAAATTATATTCTATTAACTAAAAAAATTACCTAAATAATAAAACACAATTACATAATATTTTTAAAACTAAGAATTATTTTTTTAATTCTCGTCTTTGCTTTTGTCATTTCCATCATCTTCGTCTTCTTCATCATCTGACTCTAGCTCACCCTCGTTTGGAATATAACGAAACGACCACACATGTTCAACCAAATCAAGCGCTAACTCAGAATGTGCCGCTTTAGACCGCAATTCATGTGAATTCTTCACTCTTTCTTCCATTGTTGCTTGTGGATACTCCTGAACGTCTTCCGGTACATAGTTCTGGCATATCGCTTTTTCTTCGTCCTCTAAAATCATATTATGCATTATTATACATGCGTACATTGCATCTCTCATTTTTTCTTTGCTCCATGCACGAAAAGGATTTCTTAAATAAGGCCACCGTTGTTGAAGAACCCCAAAGCATCTCTCAATATCCTTCCGCGAAGACTCTTGTACCTTTTTAAAAGTGAGCTCTTTTTCATTGTACGTGTCAACGTCTTCACGACAATTGAATACTTTGGATAAATTCCATCGCATAAATAGTATCCATGCGGGTAGTAGTTCCCGTATGCATAAAAAGATGCTTTCGCAACTCGACCAGATATGTAGTCTTTTACCAACGGAGACTGCTCGAAAACGTTAAATCACTGCATGGCCCTGCAACACCAAAGTAAGCCGACCATACCCAAAGGTCCTGTGAGGCTACCACTTGAAGAATAACAGTTGGTCCGTGCTGATCACCTCGTGTGTGTTGACCTCGCCATGCGGTCGAACAATTATACCACTCCCAATGTCGACAATCCAAACTTCCGATCATGCCCGGTAAACCATGGAGCTCAGCATGGACCTCGTAAATTTTTGGAAGGTCGGACCAAGTAGGCCTTCTAAGATAACGGGGACCGTAAAACTCTATAACACCTTTTAAAAATATTGTGTTAACCTAAGTTAAAAAAAATATGAATGCATGTAAATAATAAAAAAATAACCTAATATGAATGTACCTTTACAAAAATGCTTCAAGGTATCTCACGTTTTTTTCTTGGCCATTTTTAAATATTCGTCGTTGATCTCAATCGTGTTACGGTACCCAAGGGTGACAACTCGTAATTTCAAGGTTAGAACCGTTCGTTTTCGTATTTATGGATCGAGTCTTATACTTATTTTAATTGACAAGTTAGTTATACTTAACTAAATTGTATTATAAGCTTATATTATACAAGCGATAAATTAGAAACCGAATCCTTATTCTTTTGAACCGACTCAACCCGTGTAAATCGAAACACATGTTCCGCTTGTCGATTCAACCCACTCGTGTAACTTAAAACTCTTGATGCCCGAACCATAAGTTCATTATTACCTTTCTGATTATAACTTGAGTTTACTAATTGTAATTACATAATTAGTTAAATGTATGTATAATAATAATAATAATAATAATAATAATAATAATAATAATAATAATAATAATAATAATAATAATAATAATAATAATAATAATAATAATAATAATATATGTATGTATGTATGTAACGTGAACCTTGTTGCCATCAAAATTATATTAACCTTTTGTTGAGTGCAGCAATTATCGGCACACACCCAATTTTTGTTACCCCTTATGTATTTTGTTTTGGCAACAACCACCAAACACCCTCTCCACCCAATATTTTTGTATTACTTGCGTGAATTATATAAACAACCTCTTGTATATTATGTTATTCGTTAGATACGTGTAGGACTTGCATGAATTATATAAACAACCACTAGTATTCTTGATAACCATCTAAGGATGTGGTTGACCATACTAGATCGCATAACGTAATCTGTCGAGCTAAACTAAGGTGAGTTCACTACTCTTTCACAGGCATGCGTCCCGGGGGAGACAAACTACTATTCCTTTGAGGAATACTTTTTATAAATGTTGTAGTGTAATTTCAATGTTGGTTAAAAAACTCAAACTCTATCACCAAAGTCCCTACTTACTACCGAACTAGTTGTCTGGGAGGCAACGGGGTATTAGTTGATAGCGCTATTAGGCTTGAAAAAATCACACCGTACCTGGGAGAACGGACGTAAACTAAGGACCTTAAACACATGGCCAATGTTGATAGGCATTGATGAGGGAAAACAAACATATGTCACTCCGGTATCGAGTTATTAACGACTTTTCTTTAAACTAAACATCAACCCGTTTTCGTTACCCAAAACTATGAACTTGACGGCTTAATCGCTGATATACTTTTTCTGCATGCTTGCAGGTTGTTAGATGATTCATGCATGAGAACTTGCAGTCTAGGTATCTTGAAGTGTCATGGGGCGCGTTACTTGATTACGAACAATAATACGTTACGCTATAAGATATTTTGATTTTAATTGTTTGAAATTTTTACACTTGCTTCCGCTGAACAAATACTATTTTGAATTGTTTAATTTATAAGTCACTTTTCATGTTGGTTATGATAACTTGCGTTGTATTATTTACTATTAGTTCGACATGATTAGTGGTTAGATCATGGCAATTCACACGTCTCGCGGTAAAAACTCCGCATGTGGAATTTGAGGGTGTGACACAAGGATCCGTAGCGCTGAAGTACACTTTTGAATACCTGTGAATCCAAGTACCTTTTTCGCATCAGCTTTTTGTTTAAATAATCATATGTGTTTTCCAAGTCTTCAATGATGTGTAGAAATAAACGTTTACTAAACTTCGGGGTTTGGGTAAGTAGGCCCTTTAGCGAAGTAATCTTTTATCAACCGGTCGTTTGCCGCTTGCCGGTCTCGTTGAATATATTTTCTTGGTAAACTCTCACGTTGAGGCTCGTTACAATGTTTAAAATAACGAGCCACTAGTTCGCACGCACTCGTAACCGCCTCTTGCTCGACTCATTATCGGTCGAGTCACCCTCATCCGCTAAGAAATTTTTGTAGTAATAATTTGCAATGGACGATGAGGAAGTGAAGGAATCCATTTTTTTTAAATGGAAGAAGTTTTTATAAAATTTTAGTTGTGGTTTGAATAAAATGGATGAGGAATGGGAGTTTTTTGGTTGTGGTTTGTAAAAAAATGGATGAGAAATGAGAGTATTTATATAAAAAAGGTTTGAAAAAAAAACAAACTAGCCGTTTGTTACCGTTGCAGGTATGTGATTGGTCAAGTTTTCCCCATATGGCATTGAAAATTGGACGCCCCAACAGAATTTTTCAAAAAAAAAACCTGGGCCGAACCGGGCGTGTTTTAGGGCATTATTTGCCCTCAAAACGCCCAAAAATGGAACGACTACAGTTAGTATAAGAGGCAAGCAAACAACCCTATATCTTCTATTTTCGTGACGCTCAAAGTGGACTTGTTGGCGGTATTAATGAGTTCATTTATGTAACTTGGAGTTTAAAAATACAATCAAATAACAATAAAAATAAATGAACAAACAAAAAAAACCCATAATAGAATTAGACAGAAATGATAACTTTAGAATCGAGTTACTAGATTTACATGCAAGGATTTCTATTAATAGAAAACATATCAATATCTGTCAACCTTCTTTATGACTCATGCTTTCATTTTTTTTCAAGTTTTCAACCTTATTTAAATTGTATTATTGTGGTGATATTGATCACTTCGTCATTGCAGGTTACTAATAATACATGTTAGAGAGATAGAATTGTAATGACTTATAATACTCCATGCTACCCCGTAGACAAGACCATACATCCTCCATTCAGATGTCGTTCATCCGACCTTACTATATTAGGCAGTCTAGACATCATGCTAAGTATGTACTTAACCACTACATGCGAGTTTCTCATTTGGAACCCACTTACTGGTGCCTACAAAAAGTTGCTAACTTCTATAACACAAGGCCTTCTCAAAAAACAAAAGAATAAATGTGTAAATTTCCAAAATCGATCATTAGGTTTGTGAATTGCTAATGTCGTCCATGAGAGTTAACAATATGTTTTAACTGAGTTAACAATTTAAACAAAAATAATAACAAAAATGAAATATCATGGATTTAGTAAAAAAAATCTTATATTGGATGGAACAAGCAAATCGTCCGAAACTCGGGGACAATTTAGGTATTTAACTCTTTATTTAATGTTTGAAGTCTATAAAAGGACAACTATGAATACAAAACCTTTTCAATTCATTCTTGGCACTACACTTGAATATAAAACAACAAAACACCAGTCATGAAGCTTATTATTTGCATGTTTTTTGGTCTTTTACTAATCATCACAGCATCGGCACAAGCAGGTAAATATATGTTTTGTTCAAATATTATTACAAATTAGTCACAATTTTTAGTTTTATTTCAAATTTTTTTATAACATATATGAATTTTGGAATACTGTTATTGCTTGTCAGGTGGTGAGAATGATATGAAGATAAATGTCCACATATGTGATCACTATATTGATTGGCCAGCCCCTGCTAATTGTGAAAATGATCAATGCTTATGGACATGTAAGGATCAGCATGGAAAGCGGGCTTGGGGAAAATGTGTGAATGCAAGAGTGTGTCACTGCCAATACTGGTGTAGCCATATTTAGTGTAACTGTAATAATTTTAAATAAAGCGAATAAAATGATGGTTTATTTTTAAATTGCTTCAGTCGATCAATATTTATATATTTGTCTCCAATATGTTTTGAAACGATGATTATTATATAAACTAAATATAATATACTAGTAGATTATTAACAAACATGAACAGATTTATGAAAAAAATGAAATAATCATAAATAAAATATAAATTGTGTGCGTAATCATATATTTATATGTGATAAACAATTTAATCTTAACAAAACTTGAAGAGATTAAGTGTCTATAACAGTCACCATAATTGAAATTATTTGATGGAACAATCATCATAATTGAAATTATTTGATGGAAAATTAACTAGCCTGGTTTCTCAAATCAAACAAGGAAGAAAACGTTGGTTTCCTATGATTATAATATACAACTCATACTTTATAAACATATATTTTTAGATTTGATATAAACCAGGAGTTTACTAATTTCATAACTTTTTAGAAGTAATTCTGCATATTCGAATTTTTAGATTTGATATAAACCAGGAGTATACTAATTTCATAATTTTTAGAAGTAATTCTGCATATTCGAACAGCTTAAAAACTTTATTTTAACTGTAAGTTTTTTTTTTTTTTTTTTTTTTATATAGTTTCATTAAATTTCGTTTAGAGTCAATTAAGCATATTTTATTGACCTAATGGTGTAAATAATATATAAGTCAAAACATTTTAAAATTGATATATACAAAAAATAAATTTTAATTCAAAGTTCTTTATAAAAGTGATTTAAATTTAAATAAAATTAAGTATAAATAACATGCTTAATTAATGGTCGAATCTAAACTAATAAACTTGCATTCCAAAACCACATCCATTCCTTATAATATAATTATATCACTCACATAAATATAGGAACTTCATTGTGAATGCTCTAAATAGCTAGCGGCAACATATGACATATCTCTTTTAAGTATGTAGGTTTCGAATGATGTAATTTAGATATGTTTTATTTAAGTTATAAATTATACAGAGATTCTATGTGATGTAACCAGTAGTAATGACTAATGGATGGTGGTTCATTGAAAAAGGTAAAACCATTAAACATATGAGTTTGAGACGAAGAGTTGCCTTCAAGTCCCACTACAGACGACAAGTATTAAAAAAAAATTTATTTGTTCAAAAACTAATAATAAGATATATATGGCTAAACAAAAACTAATCTATCTATTATACTAAAATAATACAATTTTGCCACGTCAACTGCAGACGTGTTCTCTCTCTCCGATTAAACTCCTTTTGAGTTTCTTCTATACCTATGAAAACCCTAATTGACAGCCGTATTCAATCAAAATTGGAGTGTCTCATACCTATCAAAACCCTAATTGAAACATCAACCATGACAGAGGCAGCGAATCCAGGTAGTGGTTGTATCTAGCGGCGGTAGTGGTGGTCTAATGCTGATGGTGGAGGAGTCGCGGCTACAGTGGTTTTGTGGTACTTGAATCTTCCTCTCAATCTTTCCCTGCGCCATTTTACAGGTTCGATTCGATTTTCTGAGTTGGGTTTGAATTCGAATTGGATAATGAGTTTTATTGATTTTGGTTTACGGGTTCTGTGTATCTTAATAATCAGGGTAATTTCTTGGATGATTTTGATATGTTTAACAGAGATGTTGAAAGAAGATGCAAATAGTGGAGAGGTGTCGTCTGATGTACCTGCGGCACTTAAAGAATTGAATGAAAACGTTGATGATTTGACCTTAGCGGATTCCTCAGGTTATTTTCGATTTGTATGGTATGCTTTTTTTTGTGTTAAGAAGATGATTATGTGTTTAAATTAAAAGAGAAAGGAGTGATACAATTGAATTAGTTTGATCTGGAATTTGAGGAGAGGTTTGTAAGAATTTATTAGGAATGAGATACATCATTTGCTTTTGAATATGTATCGGTTTATATGAAAGTTAGGTTTATATAACAGTGAGTTTGATTGACAAAGGTAATAAAACATAAGTAGAATTTTTAAGTTTAGTGTTTTCTTTAAGCTATTATGAATTTATTAGTTAAACAATGATCAATTTCTGCAATGATTCAACACGACCATTCGATTTCAGCCTAATCATAAGTCCTCTCTATCCTTCCCTCTCGGCACATACATTGGGAATTGATTTCCTGATTTCAGATCTGTTTTTTATGCTTCACCTCCTCGTATTCGAATAACGATTGCGAATTTGATTTTGTGCATTAGGGTATGGTACAGATATAGTGTGATGGAGCATCAACGTGGATACTGTTTTGAGTTAGACTGTTGTTTTAGGTTCGTGAGATGCTATTAGTTCTTCTTTTGGCGTTCGTGGTTACAATGGAAATTCATAAAATCGACAACAATTGGTAGGAGTGATTGTTATTTAGTAAAAGAGGTCGTGGATGAACAGAGCGTAGAGGAGAAATGGGCGGATTTGAGTGGGTTATTGGAGACAGTGCGTTCAAATTAATAAGGGAATGGAAAGGCTCAACGATATTGGAATCTGACTTCTTGATTAAATGTTGTACATAAAAAACTTCATTTTCTTTTCATGCTAGTATAATGCATATTGTTCTTTATTGAAATAGGTGAAAAATCATCCATAAAGTAGGCCAGCTTGCAGGAAAGATGTATGCCATTGAGATTTTGAAGTGCTTTCATCTGTAAGTACTACATTAGTCGTCCTTTTTAAATTAATATTGTTGGTAAAGATGTGTACCAAACAGTTCTCTACAAGCGCTTGGATATGTTTATGGCAATCTCACACAACCATGGAATCTGCATAGTAATTGGTCCGAAGTTTTTTTTTTTGGAAGGTGATCAGATGCAAAACAAGGTTGGAAATCGCTTCATCACGTAATCGCATCTGGGCTAACAAGCTGTAACATATTTAAAGGTATCTATTTGCCCATTTTTCTCATTTTTTAAATTTTGATGTCCTTATTCTTACATAGGGCATATTATATGCGCTCATGAATTAGAGTCGATGAATCTTACATACCAAAGATATGGGAGATCAACATGAGGTTGTTATAATTGAATCTGAATTCCTTGATTTCTATTGATGAAGAAGAGAACAATATATAATACAAGAACCTAACTAACTCCTAACTAATTCAGGGATAATACCTAACTAATTTAGGGATAAAATATAAACCGGATATACATAAGAAATACATAGATATACATAAACTATAAAACGGATATACATCCGCTAATACGCCCCCGCAGTCGTAGCAGTAGGTCTTCCGATGCATAGACTGGACCGAAATCGTTGAAACAACTGGCGTGGAAGACCCTTGGTGAATATGTCAGCGTATTGATAGTCTGCTGGAACATGAAGAACTTTGACAGAACCCATACGAACCTTCTCGCGAACAAAATGAATGTCAATCTCGATATGCTTGGATCGTTGATGTTGGACCGGATTCTGAGATAAGTAGACAGCAGAGATATTGTCACAGTAGACAACTGTGGCCCGGGTAATTGGAAGATGGAGTTCGAGAAGCAGGTTTCTGAGCCATGTTGTTTCTGCAACAGTGTTGGCCACACCTCTGTATTCAGCCTCTGCACTGGAACGTGAGATAATCGCCTGACGTTTTGAGGACCAAGAAACCAGATTATCACCGAGGAAGACACAGTAACCTGAAGTAGACCGTCGTGAGTCAGGGCAGCCTCCCCAATCCGCATCAGAATAGGCTGTGATATGAGCTGATTTGGATGGTAAAATAGAGATTCCATAGTCTAGTGTACCCTTGAGGTATCGAAGGAGCCGTTTCATGAACTGGAAATGAGGATCTCGAGGGAGTGCATAAATAAACATAGTTGTTGCACCGCATATGATATATCAGGTCGTGTGAAGGTTAAATACTGCAGTGCACCAGCAAGGCTACAATATAAGGCACCATCTGAGAAGGGTTCTCCAGCAGTTGCACTTAGTTTAGAATTAGTGTCAGTAGGTGTGGCACATGGTTTACAATTTTCCATTTTAGCACGAGCTAAGATCTCTGCTGCATATGTGGTCTGAGATAAGAACAGGCCACCATTTCGTCGGGTTACCGCAATCCTGAGAAAGTGATGTAGTGGTCCGAGATCAGACATGGCAAATTCCCTGGAAAGAGTGGCAATGAAGTGCTGCAAAAGTGTCGGATTGGAGGCTGTCAAGATGATGTCGTCTACATAGAGAAGTAAATATGCCATTTGATCACCCTGTTTGTAGACGAACAAAGAAGTATCACTCGTGGTAGATCGAAAACCACACTTTTGTATATAGGAAGCAAATCTGAGGTACCACGCACGTGGAGCTTGTTTTAGCCCATATAAAGACTTTTGAAGTCGACAAACATGCTTTGGATTTTTACTGTCAACAAACCCAGGTGGCTGAAACATGTAAACAGTTTCATTAAGGTCCCCGTGTAGGAAAGCGTTCTTGACATCCAGTTGATGAATGGGCCAAGAACGTGAAGTTGCTAAGCTGAGGACAGTACGAATCGTAGTGGGCTTAACCACTGGGCTGAATGTCTCGTCACAATCAACACCCACCTGTTGAGATTTGCCATTTACAACCAAACGCGCTTTGTAGCGCTGTAATGTACCATTGGCATGGTATTTGTGGCGAAATAGCCACATACATCTGATAATATGAGCATCTGCAGGTCTTGGCACAAGCTCCCATGTATTATTAGCTATTAATGCCTGGTATTCGTCGGTCATAGCCGAGTGCCAGTTCTGGTCGGTCAAGGCCTGGGTGTGGGATTTGGGTAGTGGGGAAATATTATGCTCGGAGGTGGCTAAGAGGGTGGGATCTGTTGAGGGTAGGGAACCCGTTTTAGACCGGGTCTGCATAGGGTGGGTAGAGGGTGGCGGTGTCAGGTTAGATTGTGACGGAGCTAGGGTGGTATGTGCATGTTCTGGGAAGAAAACAGGTCTGGATCCAGTAGAATCAGACCTGTTTCTGCGGCTGTAAGTGTGGGTAAGGGGTGGGGAATGTGGCTGTGAGACCGTGGGGGTGGGGGTTGGTGTGGAAGCATGGGCTGGAAAAAAAATGGGTCTGGATGTTGCTGGGTCAGACCTGTTTCGTCGGCTGTAGGTGTGGGTTATGGGTGGTTTAGATGGTTTGGAAGTAGTAGTGGTGTCGGTTGTGGGAGGAGAGGAGGTGAAATGAAACGGGGTACTCATGGGTGAAGGTTCCGAATCAGGGTGAGAGCTTGGGTTGATATGAGGTGTAGGTGGGGTAGAGAAAGGAAAAGTGGATTCGTCAAAGGTGACGTGACGTGATAAATAGACACGTCCAGTTGAGGGGTCTAAGCATCGGTATCCACGATAATTCATTGGATATCCGAGAAAGATGCATGGTGTAGAACGGCGGGCTAGTTTGTGGGGTCGAGTGGCATTGTGATTTGGAAAACAAGCACACCCGAAGGTGCGAAGGTGAGTGTAGGTGGGATGCCGGTGATAGAGTTTGTATGTGGAGGTTAGAAAGTTATGGAGTTTGGTAGGAAGAATGTTATGTAAATAGACGGCAGTGTGAAGTGCTTCAACCCAGAAATGGGAAGGTAGGGAAGCATGGGTAAGGAGGGACATAATGATGTCATTAATTCGTCGGATCATACGTTCCGCCTTACCATTTTGTTGTGAAGTTTGGGGACATGAAAATCGAAATTGAAGGCCGTGAGTGACAGCGAATGATTGAAATTTGGAATTATCAAACTCACCACCCATGTCACACTGAAAAGTTTTGATATATTTATTAAATTGGGTTTGGACAAGGCGGTGAAATTGAGTAAATTTGGTGAAGGTTTCGGATTTATATTTGAGTGGATAAGCCCAAACAAATTGGGTGTGGTCGTCAATGAGGACCATGTAATATTTGTAACCTGTGTTGCTGGGTATAGGTGAAGTTCACAAGTCACAATGTATGATGTCAAAAGGTTGAAAAGTAACGGAATCAGAATCATGAAATGGTAAACGCTTATGTTTAGCAATTTGACAAGAGTTGCAAAAGAAATTGTTCTTAGATTTATTACAAGAAATTAAATTACGAGAAACTAAGAAATCCATAATAAAATTGCCAGGATGGCCAAGGCGATCATGCCAAACATTAGAGAGCGAAGAAGTAAGCAAAGCAGAAGCAGGTTGGTTGGTTTTGGTGTTAAAGGAGTACAATGGGCCGGTACTATTGTGGCGGCTCAGGAGCGTTCCATTCTTGTAGTCCTTCACAGAAAAGCCAAAAGGGTCAAAAGACATGGAAACCATATTGTCAGTAGTGAATTTACGAACTGAAACAAGGTTTCGGATAATATTTGGGGTGTAAAGGACATTTTTAAGGGTGTAGGGGCGGACCCGGGAATTGGGTGATTGAATGGTTGTATGACCGGACCCGTGAATTGGTACACGATTACCATTTCCAACAAATACAGAATTAATAGTAGTAGTACAAGGAGTGTGAATATTACCTGGTTCGTGTGTCAAATGATCAGAGGCACCGGTGTCAGCAACCCAACTGTCATCTCCCGAGTTCAGTGCCATCGCCTGGAAAGCTGCCCCTAATTCTGATGGTTCCAGTGGGTTTACATCTGCCAAGTGGGCCTGAGCAGGTGGAGTGGACCAGGGCTGGTGCTGTCGTGAAGTTGGGCCAGTGGCCTGTGGAGGCTGACCAGGAACAATCGGCCAAGATGGGCCTGCCCAACTGGGCTGAGTTGGGTAGGGACATGGTGGGGCCGCAGCCCACCATGGTGGCCAGTAGGGGGATGGACCTGGGCTCCAGACATTGGGTCGGACCAATTGATGCTGGGCCGAAGACTGAAAAGAACCACGAGGCTGGTTGCGGTTAGAGGGCTGCTGATTACCGCGACCTGTGCGATGTTGCTGTTGACCGAATGACTGCTGAGGCCTGTGAAATTGACGTCTTGGCTGCTGTCGGTTGTTGTTGCGATAATGAGGGGGGTCCCGGCGGGCCGTAGGTGGCTCGCGAGACACTTGGGCAACAACAGCCGGGTTGGAGGCAATAGAGTCCCGTGCTTGTTGGCGACGCAGATCTGAGTCGAGCATGTCGCAGGCATCTTCCCATGAGGGAAGGGTGTTATTGATGATAGAGGCTTGAACATCGAATTCCGGTGGTAAGCCTCGAACCAGCTGCAGGACAAGGCGATCTTCTGTGACTGGTTGCTCAACAGCTTTCAGTTGGTCAGCGAGATACTTAAGACGCTGACAGTAGTCTTGGAGGCTGGGCATGGAGCGCAGGGTAAGATTGACAAACTCTGTTTCAAGGGCTGCTGCACGGGCGCCCTTGTTGTTCAGAAAGATTTTCCGAATCTGGGTCCATGCGCCATAAGCTGTTGTTTCCTCATCAAGAATACGTGCCAGCAGGTCATCTGAAAGTGTCCCATAGATCCACTAAAGCACAAGAGAGTCAATTTTGGCCCAGTTGGCGTAGTCCGGATCTGTTTTGGCAGGCGGTTCAGTGCCATCAATGTGGTGTAGCACCTCGTAACCGCGTGCATGCAGGGTGAACAGCTTGACCCATGATGCATAGGTGACTTTGGAACCATCCAAAACACGAACTTTGTGCTGGATGTTAGTCACCGAATAAGCAGGGTGAAGGCTGTCAGTGTGCTTGGAGGATTCTGGTTTGTCTGACATCGAGATGAACAAAAGAAGGAAAAAGAATCGGCTGCAGGGTCCGTGGACAGGGGCTGCTGCGGATGAACTAAAGAAGGAAAAAGAATCGGCTGCAGGGTCCGTGGACAGGGGCTGCTGCGGATTTGTTTTAGGTCAGAGCAGTAGGTCAGAGCAGTAGGCTCTGATACCATATAATTGAATCTGAATTCCTTGATTTCTATTGATGAAGAAGAGAACAATATATAATACAAGAACCTAACTAACTCCTAACTAATTCAGGGATAATACCTAACTAATTTAGGGATAAAATATAAACCGGATACACATAAGAAATACATAGATATACATAAACTATAAAACGGATATACATCCGCTAATAGTTGTACCATATGGAGATCACTTTGGGTCATTATAAGAAGTGGCCAGTCCTAGATTCACTTCCCCATCTGAAAACATGATTCCGCCTTTACCATGACTGTCACTTCTCGCTTTGTAATATTTTTATTCTTTTCAAGCTTATATATACTAATATCTTCTTAAAAATTATTGTTTTTTTATTACATAAGATTTTCCAACTTTAATAATTCTCTATTTCATTATTTGTAGCGCATTTCAAAAAAGTGTACAAATTGATGAAATCGAAAATAGTGACTCTAAAGATGAAAGTAGTTGATGGATATGCATTTGTGATGGTCGTTCGGACTTAGATGTCCACTTAGGGCCATTTGTGATGGTTGTTTGAACACGCCAAGATTAGCACAAGATTACCACCCAAGAGTCGAGTGTTTAATCGTTGATATGTCACGTAATGGCCATTATTGTTATTTAGCTGTTCTAGAACTTGCATAATTAACTTTTCTTTTGCTTGATTCAGTTGTTACTAAATATTGATATGGTGGCATTCATGCCTTGAAGGAATTACATTCCAGTCTACAAAAGAGAACCGGTCAAAACGGATGATTATACAATGTGATCAAAATGAACTGGATTGGGCTTGGGCTGAGCACCTTTTCTATCTTTTTGGAATTTGAAATAATTTATGGACTATATATTACTATAAACCAAACTTTTTATAGGATTAAGGCAACCACATACAGGCTTAATAGTTTTTAACCGGATGTACTTGAAATAGTAACTTTGGGTTGCATAGTTCGATCCGTCGCATATGCTAACCCGTTTAATAAACTGAAAATGGCTTGACCAGTTTAAACTTAGAATAAAAACTACATGTAATTTAGAAGGTTTAGTTGTAAAGTTGGTTATAACCTGATTACAACTCATAATAATGCGTTTTCAGCTCCCTTGATTCATATGCATAACCCAATTTAATGTATAGTGTTTGTGATTTGAAATCAAGTCCATCACCAAATTTGAAGTTTGAAATTAATAAGTCAATAAACTCGTAGTTGAAACTTTTTTTTGAAGTGTATTGTATTTGTGCGAATTTATCTTCAATTTGATGGCTGCATGGTTCTTAACTTTCAGGTTTAGAGATCAAGAGGTTGGGCAGGAGTTGTCTCCTTATATTTCCAGTTTTGTGCTGGTGATATTGTATTTTGGTTTTAGTTCAACTCATTATGTCATCAATGTGAATGAGGTTCTTAAATTTTTTCTTTTGGATTGTGGGGTTGACTTACCTTTTCCAAGTGTTCGCTCTCTCTTAACTAAAATGTTGAGCCAAAAGTGGAGATGCTCTTCGACTAATATCACTTCAAATATGCCTTTAACATCGGCTCTAACTTTATATTAACGTTTTTTAATACGAGCTTTTTGTCCCAATTCAGGTGGGTCGTGGGTGGTCAATCTGTTTGACTGCATAATTTCCACCAATTTTTCTAAATGTTTTCTTAGATAATCTATTAATCCGGGCACTTAGAGAATTGTCTATAAAGGGTTTTCCTTGCTTGTGTTGCAAGTAGGGCACTTATGAATTCTTACTTGATTGAGCACGTTTGTTTAAGTAGTGTAAGAGATGTGTTATAGCCTGGTACAAATCTAAAGCGATTGATACTTTGTTATTGATAAATAGGAAATTGAAAATGGGTCGAACGGGTCTTTATTGTAAACATACAGTTGCTTAACTACATTTAGCACGTTGATTATTTTTTATAGCTCTAGAAATGAAAAAAAAAGTGTTTATGGGTTAGTCCTTCGACCCATATTAACCAATACCAAAAATTACAACTTTTAACTCTTACCCAACAATCCCAACCCACCTATTTTGATTTTTTATCAGGTTAACCTTCCAAAAGGAGGTTAACCTTCTATAACGATCTGGATATGTCGAGTTCGGGTTACCAAATGATGCTGAAAAGCCTTAATTACATATGGATGATGTGTGTCTAATTACAATGGATACTTGTTAAGAAACTATTATCTTTGTAAACTCATGCTAATGTGGCAATGTTGCAGGCCCAAATTGAAGGCAAGGTTGTTCCAGCAAAGTTGTTCACTTTACCTGAGAGAAAGAAAGCCTCTCCACCTTGCAAGCCTTTGACCACCGGTTCAAGGCGATTTGCCAAAAATGACAATTTAGGTGTGGTTATTGGTAAAGATATACCAAAACGTGCATCTTCAGGTATGCTATCTTTAGTAGTGATCTCATTATCTTATTACCTAATTATCTAATTTGATTTATAAAAACTAAAAAATCACTTAAAAAGGTTATTTATTTGTTTGGGATACATGTAATGGAGAGGATATTATTTTTTCACTTAAAAAGTTATCTACAAACATAGTGGTGTTGTTTGAAATTTTCTGGCAGGCAACGACTGTACACGATAGGGATGAGCTCGGTACCGAACCGGTATTGGTACCGAAAAACAGAGAAAAGTGGTACCGGTACCGAATACACCGGTTCGGTACCGGTACTTACCGGTGTTTTACCCGTAAATATTGGTACCGAACCGGTACCGGTACCGAAAAATGGGAAAAATGGGAACCGGTGCCGGTACCGAATATACCCGGTATGGTTCGGTACGGGTACGGTACCGGTTCGGTACCGGTACCAAATGCTCATCCCTAGTACACGATGGTGTGCGGTGGTGATCATTTACTCGAAGCCGAATGTGTCAAAACCAGAGATAGAGGATGGTAGTGATGGGGTTGCTGATGATTTCGATCACCATCCGCAGTAGTGAGGATATCCCGCAGGCAGGTTCAGGTACTCCTGTTCGGTTCTTGATAAATGGATGAAAGAAAAGAGTGAACTTCATGTTAATCAAGATGCACACTTTGACCCTGATTTTGCACCAAAGAAGGAGAAATCCAGTTTTAAATTCTAAAACATAGAGATAAATTCAACCCAAGAAGCATAGTGGTGATATACAAGTGTCCTAAATCCGTAAGAAAATTCAGAGAGTTTGAAACTCGAGTTATAATATGAGGAGGTATTCAAGATTTAATGAAAATGTGGTGAAAAAAGACAGGTTTTCGAAACAGGTTGACAATGTTAAGTGGTTTGGATGAGTTATCTTCAGGTGATATCATGTGTGCCAAATTCCACAAGCGTTAATCAGCTTGCCCCGATGTTACGGGTTTTCGAAACAGGTTGAGAATGTTAGGGATTTCGTTGAGAATGCTTATTGTGTCATTCTTTGGGTTACTTGGGAAATGTAACACAACCAAAGGAACTTTGGTAGTTAATGGTACATGTTTGTTTTGTAGGAAATTATTGTTATGTTCTCCATGTTTTCTTAAAGAACCAATTTTTAACTTGGATGTTTTAAGTTTATGTATTTGGTATAGATTTGTAATATAAGAACAAGGAGGTTAAGGTGTTTGATGATATTCAAGAATTTTAATGAATTTTAGATTTGTTTTGAAGAAATTGTATTTGAGCTCATAAGTTTTCCTATAGCTTTGTTTGGAACTATATCCATGAAGAATTAGCATAGCCTCGAGCTGATTCTTTGATCACTAACTCGCTTCTGATTACATCATAGTGTTAGCTTTACAGGTATCATGAATTTGGACCAACAATTTTCCACATTTCGACTCCGTTAGAGATTAACCTTGAAACTACTTTATCCGTATTTAATAAAGCGACCAGATTCCCAAATTTGTTCGTTTCACATCAAACAAGATTTTGTTAAGATCATACGAGAAAGATTGAGTTCATGTAATCGATTTCGACGTAAACAAGGGCTACAATGCCTGAGCTTTTTCAAAGTTTAGCTTCTAGAAACAAACTGTGGAGCCATATTTGTATGTCGCTTTATCAATAGTAAAAACCAGATGTATATAAAGTCAGAGTTGGTTTGTACTTGAAACAAGCCGTCTTCTCTCATGGTCAATTGTATGTGTTGCTTTATTAAGGGTAAAAACACAAGGTGGAGTCAAACTACTAATACTTGACAACGGCAAACCTACAGATAAAACAACTAATGTGGTTTATAAAGAGATTTTCAACGAATTGTGATCGTTGCATATTCATGTGTTTCAATTTGTTGTTATACTCTAATATATTCGTTTGCGTTTTAACGTCTATAAAATCATAATATTTATGTCAACGGTGATATGAAGATATTTTCTTTTAGCAACCGTGAAATTCACGGGATCTTAAACTGGTAGATGTATATATCGTTAAACTTTTATGAAGAATGATATACATCTTAAGAATAATTAAAAGATTTAGTTGTAGACAATAAGTTTTGGTTCTCATTAACTATACACCATGCAAATAGAGTAAATAAACATTAGTTTAAGCGATTTACATTCATAGGTAAACCAAAAATAATATAAACACTAATAATATTAAATTTTGGGTTATTTTAAAGGTTGCGCAAAGAACCAACATGTATTTATCCCTTTTGTCTTTGACACATTTGGCTCCCTAGTACTAGAAGATATCCACTTCTTGACGGGGTTCAACGGGTCATCCACAGCAATTGTTCAACCGCAGGGGGGGGGGGGGGTTGTCTTTTGAAAGGTTGGGGTTTGCAATTCAGAAAGGAGTGGCGCGCAGCTTTTTGTTCGTCTACCTTCTGTTTTGATGTAACTTGCCAAGATTTTTAAATATTATTTTATAATTAAAGTTGTAAAGAAAATTTTAAAATTTTCTTTTAAGGTTATCAAGTGAAACTTCTTTAACCAATTTAAGTTAGTATGGTTTTTATATTCATATAAGTTAGGATAAAATAAAAGAATCACTTCTTAATATTTAGGAAAATTGGCCAGTAATAATCCTTATTAGACATCATTAGCCATTAGCAATCTCACTTTTGAATATTCCTCTTGTCAGTCCAACCTTTCACCTATTTTCCTTCCCCGCGTAACACGGGTGGCTACCCACTAGTTTATTAAAAAAGTAAAACATATTGATATTGATGCCACGTGTAATATCCTTAAGCTAAGTAATTGGTTTTGGCGCCTAAACACTTCCACACTTTTCCTCTTTTCTTCTTCTCTAACAGTCTTTCCCTTTTCACACCAAACACCCTGTATTACTTCCACTATCACATATCTGCATTTAGGATGATATAGTAGAGAGAGGGGACGACATAATAAAATTTTGTAACACTATTGACAAGGTGTTTAAGCAATAAATCAAACTTTCACATCTATAACAAATGAAGAAGTCACAAAATAATATGGGTTTACATAAAGGTGCACATGGATCAATTTGTGTCAACTCAAATCATACAACGGGTCTGATTTAATCTCAAAGTGAACAATGGGTTAAACTTGCCACTAAAAAAACCTTGCAAAATCAAGATGGTTCTACTTGAGTTAATGAAAACGTTTGAAACATCACTATCAAGTCGATAGATGATTGTTCAAATTACAATAACAGTTATTAGCAAAAACAAATTGAACAGAATGCAGGTCTCTTAGGACGTAGCCTTCAAAACCATGGCTTCCGCACCCTTCTGCCAACATTTCTCGTTTGATTTTACTTGATTTTTCTTTAAAAAAAACTAAGTAGATAAAGTTATAACTGAAATACCATTTTTAAGGGGAATTGGCCTGTAATAATCCCAACTAGACGTCATTGGCCATTGCCAGTCCCACCTTTCACTTATTTTTTCTCTACCGGTACTCAGTTAAAAAAAATTAACGAAGTTAAGTTTTTTTTTCCGAATTACAAGTTGACGTATTGGGTCTCTTGATCCGAACGAGAATACGAGTCTATTGATGTAAAACTTACGTCGAAACGGTGCTCCAAACAACTTGATTTTTGTTAATTGGAAGTTTAAACACCCGAATTGAAGCATCGTTTTTGTCGTTTGGAGCACAATTTCAAGGTAAGTTTTACATCATTTCAACTCGTATCCTCGATATGATCAAAAGCCTTATAATGTCAGCTTGTAATTCAGAAAAAAAAAATCTAACTCCGTTAAGTTTTTTAACGGATCACCAGTATAGGAAAAATAGGTGATAGGTGGGCTAGCATGGGTAATATTCAAATGTGGGACTGACAATGGCTAATGACTTCTATTTGGGATTATTATAGGTAAATTCCCTTTTTTTTTTTAAATTTGGAATAATGGAATATTTGTCACATATATGAAAAATACGGGAATGAGATATATATAAGTTATTGTTATAAGTTATGTTCATCAAAATACGAGAATGAAAGTAATTTATTGTTAAATCCATTACATCAAACTTTGTAATTAGTATTTCCATAAATTTAAACTTATAACATATATCATTTGATATGTTAAATCGACCATACAACTGTTTTTAATGTTATTACTCCAGCTCATCCTATAAATGCACATAGTTGTAAACCAAATTTTTTCAACTTACTTTTCGCAATACACTTGAACACAAAGCAACAAAACACAAGCCATGAAGCTAATTATTAGCATGCTTATTACCCTTTTACATGTTATCACGACATCTGCACAGAAGAGTGAGTTTAGGTGTGTGTTTCTTTATAATATATGTTATCTTTAAATAAAAATGTGGATTAATCTCATCCTATTATGTGTTTTTACGTATAAGAATTCCGGATATTTTTGTTAACTTTATGGATTGTTTTAGATGTTGGGAATATTAATGAAGGTGGTGAGCGCGATGACATAGATCGACGCACATGTGAGGCTCTTGAGAGTTTGCCAAGCGGTAACTGTGGTAAAGGAGATTGTCACACGCTGTGTACCGATTTGCATGGGAGCGGCGCTTGGGGAGAATGCTCGGGTGCAACAGAGTGTCAATGTCATTTTCATTGTTAAAAGCTTCCACGTTACCATGTTTAAGATTAAAAAAAATTATGGTGTAATAGAGATATTTCTTTTCATAGTGTATGCATCATAATACTGATTAAGTATAAAATTGGTTTATATGATATTTCTTTCTAAATACAAAACATTGTCATGGTGTTGATTATCTATTTTGTGTAAGGTTCAATGTGACTAGAGGAATGAAATTGGTTAGTAAAGAAATTTAACACTAAATAAAAAAAACAAAGTGCTTTGTTTGATGTAAAATATAATAAAATTTTACAGCAATTTTTGAAAGCGTGTTTAGGAAATAAACCTAACTTTAACATCTATAATATAATGAAGTCACAAAAAAATTGGTTGATTTGGGTTAACAAAAAGTTGCACATTGGTCAATTTATATCAACTCAAATCATACAATAGGTATGCTTTGATCTCAAAGTGAACAACGGGTTAAACTGGCCACTATAAAAACTCGATAAATCAAAATGGTTATACTTGATTTAGTGAAGTGTACGACGGGTTGAAACAACATTTTGTCATCTTCGATGGGCACATTTGTATCGATCAAGCATGTTGCATCATGATGACTATCGTTAGTATCATACAAAAAACCTAGATAAACTATGTGGATAGGATAAATAGAGTATCGAACCAGAGAAGTATTGTGAAAAGTGTTATGAAGTAAGTGTTGACTAAATAAATGCAAAAATATAAACTTCGTTAGTTGAGAGTTTGATTAACTAATGATTACTAAGAAAAAGAGTTTGTAAACAGTTGGAGAGAACAATGGTTCCTTCGGATTTTGGATTCAAAGCTAACTTCAATTTACGTGTTTGATTGTTACAACCACAGAGACATGGTTGCAGAGTTTGATTAATTGATTGTGATTATTTATAGACTACTTACTTCGATTGTGAACAATGAAAGGTTAACGTGTAAGCCATCAACTGGATTTTACCAACCCTAAACCCTTATCAAATAGATCCCAATTACTAGAAATCTTGGGAATTGTATGAGTTCGAAACAAAGATTAAACAAAACTAGAAATAACGGATTTTAATAATCTAAACTATTAGCCGTTGGCCGACAAGGGTCCCAACTTCAAAAATAACCAATGGTGGTCCCACCTTTTCACATATTGTAAACTAATGGACCTTTACTTACAAAACCTTAATTTCTTTTTTGTTCCCTTATCCTTTTCGGTTTAGTAAAGGTCGATTAGTGATAAGATCTGAGTTTGGATTGATTGTATTGTTTTAACTAATTTTACACAAGAATGATAAATCATAAAGGAATTTGCAGCGGAATAACAACTAAAACTTTATAACACAATCAATGAGAGAATAGTTTTCATCATAACATGTTTTCATTACTCATAAGATTGAAATGATTAACAGATAACTTACATGTACGAATCACTAACTCCTCCCCAGACCGAGCTTACACAGAAAAGAATGTATAATAAAGTGAAAAATGTGAAAAGCTGAATATAACAGTACATGCACTGTCTATTTATAGTACTAATCTAACCATTGTTAGTTTATGCTGACATTATCTTGACAATGACATCTAACAATACTAACAAACTCTAACCACTGCCTAACCTAAAAACCGTTTGTAAAGCACTAATGACCCTAACGGCTGATAGACATAAACTCTGATGAAGGTGTTGGCAGATGTTTTTCAAAGGATGATCAGACCTTTGATAGAAGAGCAGACCTTTGACCCATCAGTGGTTTGGTGAATCAACAGACTTTATAACTAGCAGAGCTTTGGCATAGGGCAGTTGTTAGAACTATTAGTGGTTTAGAAGCTGGTCTTTGGAAGGAGTGAATCTAAACTCTGTTTATTCTGGATCATATAGAGCAGACCTGTTTTTGGCTTTCCATCATCTGTTCTTTGGTAGGGTTCAATCCCAACAATCTCCCCCTAGAACAGATGATGCCAAAACTCTTCTTTATTCATGATCTTTATGTCTCATCAGTTTTTCTTTGATTTGTTCTTTGAATTTTGTTTCAAAGTTCAAGGAATCTTCATCATCCTCATCCATGCACAGTTGTAGTTCCAAAAGATCTTGAAGGTTAGCTACACTCAGGCTTAGTGCATCCTTCCTTGGCATACTAACAACTTTCCCATTGGACCTGAGTAGAGTCAATACATGGGTCTTTTTATCAGAGAGCCACTTTAGTATTTTTGAGTTCAATGGGTTTCTTGGGAGAGGAGTTATCTGTAATGAGAATTGAAAATATGAACTTTTTGAAATCCTTTGAAAAAGATCTTTAGCATTTGGTAAAGGCTTCAATGGTTTTTTATTCAAGTCAGGAAAAGGTTCCTTAGTGATAGCCTGCTTACTTTTGTTAGCATCCCTTTGCTGATCTTGCATATCCATCTGCAGCTGCCTCTTCTTTTGGTTGAGGGCTTGAATGGTTGTTTCTAAGACCAGATCTGCACTTAGGTTCTTAACATTTTCCAATCTGGTGTATTCTGTCTTATTTGAGGATCTTTCTTCATCCTATCAATTAAAATCTTTTTTATAAATGAATTCTGATTAACTTGTCTTTGACGATCCTTGCCGGAGTTCTGAGAAAGACAATCTGTTCTGGTACATTCTTTCCCCAAACCCTCTCTGTTCATCACATTTCAATCACCTATAAGTTCGTTAACTAAATTTAACAAGAAACAGTTGAATAATCGTTGTCTGTGTTTTGAACGAAGAAGATGAAGTCGGCCTATTGTATAAGATTAATTAAAACAAGACATATAAACGGGTTAGACACACAGTCCAGCAGTGGACTATGTGCAAACAATAAACACACGTCTCGAGTTCGATCCCTATCACGACCCTATCCTCGGAAATAAAAATATTTTTTTAAAAAACCGAACCGGGTTAACTCACTGTAATATGTTAAGTATAATAAAAATCATTATACTAACCAGGTTAGACACACAGTCCAGCGGTGGACTGTGTGCAACACTAAATCACAGGTCCCGGGTTCGAGACCTGTTGACGGCACCGGTTCGATACAATTAAAATCTTTTTTATAAATGAATTCTGATTAACTTAAATAGTGTATAAATATAATTAAAAACAGAAATATTTCGGGTTACACACGTAGCTCAGTTGGTAGAGCTGCGTGCACGCGTACGGGAGGTCACGGGTTCGAGTCTCACCCAGCGCATTCTTATACACGACCGAACCGGTCAACGGTCAACAGTCATGGTCAACGGTCAACGGCCAAAGTCAAAAAGTCAACATTTTTTTATATTTTTATTTATTTATTTAATTTAAAAATCAATTAAAAATACTTAAAAATAATGTTTTTAAAGTTAGAAAATAGCCTTAAACTCACAAAAAAAAACCTAAAAATTCAATTAAAGTTGTTAATAAAATCCACTTATTTACCGTACCTTTTCGTTATTATCTAGGTTAGATCAACTCTCTAAACTCGTGCGCATCTATCATCATCAAGAGAACGCACCCAATGTGAGTGAATCTCTACCAATTCCCCGTTTTAATCACATTTTGGGGTGTATCATGTGTCGCTATTTATTTATTAAACACTTGTGCATCCATCATATTCATGATCAAATGTGTTGCCAATACATATCAATTGTTTGTGTGGTTAATGTTTAGATTAAATTTATCATTTTCAGTACATTCATTATCATAGGCCGCCGCTCCCCATTACCTATGAGCGTGAACGAGGCGTTGCCAATATAAGATCGGCTCCATTTGATTGAGCCTTGATCTCACATACATCATCATAGGCCGTCCGTTCCCCATTACCTATGAGCGTGAACGAGACGTTGCCAACATATACATTGTCATTCATATCATATACTCATGCAAGGTGGTTTGTGATTGTTTGTTTACATACGTTTGTTCATATATGATTTATTGCACAATTTTTCCATATTAAATACAACAAGGAATCAATAACAAATGTTTTTAGCAAGGTTCACTCGCTAACTTTTGTTGACCCAAAATCCCCCATTTTTACACATGATACAGGTGATCAAGTTGAAGCAAGAAACATATAGGGCGGCCTAGAAGAATAAACCAGTTTAGATTTTGGATTGTTTTAGTTAATTTTTCCTTTCCTTGTATTGTATGAATTTGACTTGAACATTTGAGATGTAATTTGAATTTAATAAATATGAAACATATTAGTAAACATCATGAGCTTTGGTGATAACCCAATTATGCCCCGACTCTTATTCCGCTGCGGGTCGGGGTGTGACAGATTGGTATCAGAGCCATGACTATAGGGATATAGGATAGGTTATTAGACCCTTAGAGCCTATACTATAGTTGATTAGAATTTTTAAATTGTTTGTGTGTTACATGCAAAATTCATGATGTTTATATGCTTTATGTTTATTGTTACATTCAATGTTATGCAAGCATGTTCATAAATACATACTATTATACAATGCTCATCATGAATCATATTCTCATAACATACCATATCCATGAGAGCACACACCTCACAATTCTTATGATTTTTAGAACGATTTTTGTATTTTCAAATCACATCAAAGTGAGTTCTTATGACGGGCATGTAGTAACTGGAAGGGTACGAGTACCGGTAGTCGGAACGTCCTGTCTAGGCTTGGCACTCATATAAATCCAAAATAAAGGACCAGTTTGTCTACCTGGGGACTAACGATGAGAGTACGAAGGACCTATTAGGCCAAAGCATGCTATACCAAACGTCGTGTGAACTAACCCCCACTTTGAGTTGTCATTGTGTCTATACCTGGACACCCTCCGACCATACATCTCGCAAACATATTTCATGGTTTTCATTCGGGTGATGCGAGTGTTAAACCGCCAATACAATGTGAATCCTACTAAGCCAATAGTCATGGGGGCCCACATGACTATACGGGCGATGGTATGGGGGACATTGGAGGCCCAAACATGAGCAAACCCAAGACATCCTATGGATGTAGTTGCATTATTGATGATTATGTTATTTTATTATTTTAAACGACACATGACACCTAAATACTCCTTAAACTCACCATCTTCCTATGTATATTCCTGTAGATGTCGGCTGGGCAGCTACGTGGAGGTCGAAAGTCAGGAAGGTCAAACGAATGCTTGGCCACTCAAATTGCAAAACAAATGGCCGCGGTGCTTCCTGATATTGTAATTCAAGTCCAACAAGCTCTCACCGCGAATCCTATCAACCCACCCAATCAAGAGGATCAAAACATCGACAACCCTCCCTCCAAGAAGTGCTCCTACAAACACTTCAAATCTTGCGATCCCCCAAAGTATGAAGGGACCGATGGTGTCACCGCTCTCCTCCATTGGTTTGAGGAAATGGAAAACACCTTCCTCAATTGCGATTGTCCCGAGGATCGCAAGGTACGTTACGCAACCGGGAGACTATTTGGGGTAGCCCTGACCTGGTGGAACACCGAGAAGGGTAAGAAAGGAGTTGAAGACGCTATGGCCTTAACGTGGGAAGAGTTAAGGGAAATAATGACAAGACGCTTCAGCCCAAGAAGCGAACTCAAGAAGTTGGAAGATGAATTCCACTCGCTGAAGCAAAAGGAAGGAGACCATACTTCCTACAACAAAAGATTTCTTGAGCTGAACCAGATGGTTCCTAACTTGTTCACCCCAGTGTACCGCTTGGTTGAACACTACATTCGAGGCCTCCCCTCAAAAATTCAAGACTCAGTCCTCAGCACTTCGTCTGCAACTCTCGAAGCTGCTATGGAATTAGCTACCGAACTTACCGAGAATCGCATCAGAAACGGTAAATTCAAGGAGGAGAAAAAGAAAGCCCCCGTTGAGGGCCAAACTTCAAACCATTCCACCTCCTCCTCAAAGTTTTCTAACAAGAGGAAACGAAATACCAGAAACTTTGCTGTCACCCAAACAAATTTCCCTATCCCTGCTGCACCCATTACTCAAGTTGCCCCCTCACCCGCACCATACAAAAGGCCATACTCCGGCCCATACCCAAAATGCACCCGTTGCCAATACCATCACTCTCCCGAACACCCTTGTCAATATTGTACCAGCTGTGGCCGTGCAGGTCACACCATCCAAACCTGCCGCGCACTGCAGCGAATGAACCGCAACCAACCCACAACCCAAACCCACCATCAAATAATGGGTCAAGCCCAACAACCCCTACTACTACCACCTACACAACATACGGCCCAAACCTACTACCAACCCAACTACCCCATGATGCAATCCATGCGGGCTTGTTACAACTGTGGAGACCCAAACCACTTTAGAAACACTTGTCCACGCTTGGTGAACATCATACATGCTCAAGCTCAGGCAAATCCGGTGAATCAAGCTAACCAAGCTCCTCCACCTGTTAGAGGAAGAGCTTTTAACATCAACGCCAACCAAGCTAGGGCCGACAACAACGTGGTTAACGGTACGTTTCTCATCAATGGTAGTTATGCATCCATGTTATTTGATACTGGCGCGGATAAGAGTTTTGTGTCCTTAGAATTTGAACCCATCCTCAACCAAACCCGTGATAAACTCATGGAATCCATAACGGTAGAAGTTGCTGACGGAAAACCGGTCTCATTAAACTCCATTATCCGAAAACTGTACTCTCACTCTAAATGATCACGATTTTCCAGTTGACCTCATTCCTATGAAGTTGGGAAGTTTTGACATTATAATCGGCATGGACTGGCTCAGCCAACATCATGCTGAAGTAGTATGCCGCGAAAAGTTCATTCGCGTTCCTCTTGCACACGGTCAAACCCTACGAATCTTTGGAGAAACCCCTTCAAAAGGACTCAAATTGATGTCCTGTCTTCAAGCCCGAAAATATCTCCGCAAGAATTATGTCGCATTCCTAACTCACGATTGTCAAGAAGGGAAAAAGGAGAAGAAACTCGAAGATATACCTGTAGTGAAAGAATTCCCACAAGTCTTTCCCGACGACAACTCAGGACTTCCTCCCGTGAGAGAAGTCGAATTCCGCATTGATCTTATACCTGGCGCTACACCCGTCGCGAAATTCCTTATAGGTTAGCCCCATCCGAAATGCAAGAGTTGGCCAGTCAACTACAAGAGCTGACCGACAAAGGATTCATACGTCCTAGCTCATCGCCTTGGGGTGCACCTGTTCTGTTTGTAAAGAAGAAGGATGGAACGTTTCGTATGTGTATTGATTACAGAGAACTCAACAAATTAACGGTCAAGAACCGCTATCCATTACCTCGCATCGATGATCTTCTAGACCAACTCCAGGGTGCCACCTGTTTTTCAAAGATCGACCTTCGTTCTGGCTATCATCAACTCAGAGTACATGAAGAAGACGTCCCAAAGACCGCCTTCCGAACTCGTTATGGTCATTATGAATTCATGGTCATGCCATTTGGTCTAACCATCGCTCCAGCTGTCTTCATGGATCTAATGAACAGAGTCTGCAAACCCTATCTCGATCGTTTTGTTATAGTCTTCATCGACGACATTCTCATTTACTCAAAGTCTAAGACTGATCATGAACGACACCTTCGACTCATCCTCACACTCTTAAGAACCGAAAAGCTCTACTCTAAATTCTCCAAATGCGAATTCTGGTTAAAAGAAGTACAGTTCCTTGGACATGTCGTCAATGAAAAGGGAATACATGTCGACCCCTCAAAGATCAAAGCAGTACAAGAATGGCAAGCGCCACGTACACCAACCGAAGTAAGATCATTCCTTGGTTTGGCTGGTTACTATCGCCGTTTCATTTCAAATTTCTCTCGTATCGCTGTACCACTCACGGCTTTGACACATAAAGGAAAACCCTTCATATGGGGACCTAAATAAGAAGAAGCCTTCCAAACCCTTAAGCAAAAGCTTTGTGACGCACCTATCCTTACACTCCTCGAAGGTTGTGATGACTTTGTAGTATATTGCGACGCATCAGGGCAAGGACTAGGCTGTGTATTAATGCAAAGGGGAAAAGTGATAGCCTATGCTTCTAGGCAACTCAAAGTGCATGAGAAGAACTATACTACCCACGACCTAGAACTTGGAGCCGTTGTGTTCGCTCTTAAGATATGGAGACATTACCTCTATGGTACCAAGTGTGAAATATACACTGACCACAAGAGCCTCCAACATATCTTTAACCAAAAGGAGTTGAATATGAGGCAACGAAGATGGGCCGAACTTCTTAATGACTACGACTGTGAAATTCGGTATCATCCTGGCAAGGCAAATGTGGTGGCCGATGCACTCAGTCGAAAGGGTTATGCGAACTCCATTCGTCTTCTATGTAAATCATAACCGATATCAAAGATGTCACACCCCGACCCGCAGCGGAAAAAGGTGATCGGGGCATGATTGGGTTATCATCAAAGCTCATGACATTTATTATAACGTTTCATATTTATTATTACAATTTAAAGGGAAACATACAATCATAATTACATCATGTCCTACACATCATTCTAGACTTCATTATTTTCTTCTAAGGCATTTCCTATGTTTTCCTTGCTTCATCCTGTTCACCTGTATCATGTGTAAAAATGGTTTTTGGGTCAACAAAAAGTTGTCGAGTGAATCCTATGAAAAACATTTGAACAAGTTTATTGAATTGATTAGAAATAAAGTGCGTACCACATATGAGTAAATATGGATGTAAACTTATTCACAAAACACTTAATATTAAATAATGCACAACATACAATAATAGATTGTTTTGAGGCACGCGTTGCTCAACTCGTCTCCCACGAGGAACTGATGGGCCTAATGAATAATTTGCATACAACTTGACAATATGAAATACATAACTACAAACAATATTTACATTCTAAGTTTAAGTCATAATATGGTATGGCACGAGTTTGAATAAACGAATTAGTTTTAGTGACACATGATACACCCCAAAACGTGTAATTAAAAAGGGGAGTTGTAAGATTCACTCACATTGGGTGCGTTCGGTTGATGATGTTGAATGCGCACGAAGTTGGATTTAACCACGAGTGAAACTAACCTAGATAATAACATAATGGTTCGGTAAATAAGCGGATTTTATTAATCAATTTTAGTAGGATGATTGGATATATTTTTGTGAGTTTAAGGCTATTTTCTAACTTTCAAAATGTTATTTTTAAGTATTTTTAATTTAAATAAATAGATAAAAGAAATAAAAAAAAATGTTGATTTTTTGACTGTTTGACCATTGACTTGTTGACCGTTGACTTGTTGACCGGTTTATTGTTTGTATGTATGCGCCGGGCAGGACTCGAACCCGAGACCTCCCGTACGCGTGCACGCAGTTCTACCAACTGAGCTACGTGTCTAACCCGAAATATTTCTGTTTTTAATTATATTTATATACTAATTAGATTAATCCGAAAATCATTTATTTAAAAACGATTTAATTGCATGACTCGGTGCTCGCCACAGGTCTCGAACCCGGGACCTGTGGTTTAGTTTGACACACAGTCCACCGCTGGACTGTGTGTCTAACTTGGTAAATATTCTGGTTATTATTATATTTAACATTTTACTGAGTTAACCGGTTCAGTTTAATAAGAAAAGGCATTTTATTACAGCGAATGTGTGTGACCAGGATCGAACTCGAGACGTTATGCATATTGTTTGCACACAGTCCACCGCTGGACTGTGTGTCTAACCCGTTCATAATATCGATTTTAATTAATCTTATAACATACCCAACTTCATCTTCTTCGTTAATCTTAACCCAGAACCAAAGTCCGACTGTTTCGACAAATTAATCAATTTCTTCGGTAAGTTGTGATTAAATACATATGAAATTAATAAAAATGAGAGAGATTAGGTATAAGATATACCGACAGAGATCCCCGCCGGCGAGATTCCGATGACAGCGGTTATTCCGGCGACGTGTATCTTGCGGCAGAGGGTCTTCAGGAAGCTTGAGGTGAGTGTGGGTGGCTTCGGTATGAGCTCTAGATGTTCTGTTTTTAGAGTAAGGCACAGAGGTGAAGGGGTTCGGTTTTCCAGCGAGTTGCAGAAAGTTTCCGGCGAGTGAAATTACGTCGAGGATTTGTGTGATTGTGAGCGAAAAAGGTATCAGAAGCTTGTGGGTGTATTTATAGGGAAGAACATCGATGAATTTAGTACGATTACCGTCTTGATTCGTCGGTCAATAATTTTTTCGGCGGTTATGACTGATGTCGTGAACTGCACATCGGTTATAACCGATGCAATAGTTATTATACGCGTTAAGACACAAGAAACCGTCAGTGAAAGGCGAAATCGTCGGAATTTCCGACGACTGCGATTTGGGCGCGTCTTGGACTGGATTTGATTTCTGAGTTTCATTATTTGAATTAATTGTTTCGATATGTTATCAAATAACCAAAGTGGAGGAGTGGTTGGAGGTATGAGAGTTAAATCGTTGTTGACCAGGTTGACACGGCTGACCCGGGTTCGAAACCTGGCAGCCTTGTTTTATTTTTAAACCACTATTTTTAATACTTTTTCAAATATAACTTTTATATTCCAATATACTTATTAATTATGTATCGTTTAAAATTATTTTGAGCATTAAATACGCAACGAAATTTTTAACTGATTGTTCGGTTAATAAACGAAGCGGGTTTGGTAAATCCGTTTTTTGACTGATGTTACAGTATCCCCTACTTTTTAGAAATTTCGTCCCGAAATTTAAGTAGTGACATATTTGTTTAAATAAGGATGGTGTTTTAATTGATCATTAAATACTTAGAAAAAGAGTAAGAGTTTAAATTTTTGTTTGAGGCGGTAACGTTCCTTGTAAGGGTTGAGTACCCTGCTACAGGAATCGCTTTTTGTTGCTACGGTAAAAATATTGATAAGCAGAGTTGATTCACTGAGTATGATTTCATGCAAGAGTTTTGATATGTTTGGAAAGATAAGGTTATATCCTAAAACAAAACTTCTAATACTACAACCTACATGGAACTTCTCATAACCTCCTGACAATGCCTCTGATCCTTTGGCAAGAATACTTATATATAGGAAGTACCAGCGGCGTATCCACCATATTCTCGTCATATTTTCATTGGTTTTATCAGTAAGTCATGATTGGTTCTATGATACGACTCTAAACATAAACAAACACAACAACCAATGTCTGAGTCCTAATTCTGATAGTATACATGTTTGATTGCTGACATAATCCAATTTCTTTAAATGATGAGATGATATAAATGCTAGATCAGTGAGTATAAAACAAACTTTAACCAAGAAATTACTAAATCCTACATGGAACTTCTCATAACCGCCTGACAATGCCTCTGATCCTTTGGCAAGAATACTTATATATAGGAAGTACCAGCGGCGTATCCACCATATTCTCGTCAAATTTTCATTGGTTTTATCAGTAAGTTATGATTAGTTCTATGTGACTCTAAAACATAAACAAACACAACAACCAAAGCTTGAGTCTTAATTCTGATAGTATACATGTTTGTATGATGACAGTACCTCTCTCGTTTGTTATGATGGAGAGGTTAGTCTATGTAGAAATGGAATACAATCCAATTTCTTTAAATGATGAGATGATATGAATGTTAAATCAGTGAATGTAACACAAATTTCAACCAAGACAATACTAAATCTTACATGGAACTTCTCATAACCGCCTGACAATGCCTTTGATCCTTTGTCAAGAACACTTATATATAGGATGTACCAGCGGCGTATCCACCATATTCTTGTCAAATTTCATTGGCTTTATCCGCAAGTTATGATTAGTTCTATGTGACTCTAATAAATAAATAAACACAATCAACCATAGCTTGAGTCTTAAGTCTGATAGCATACATGTTTGAATGATGACAGTACCTCTCTCGTTTGTTATGATGGAGAGGTTAGTCTATGTAGAAATGGAACACAATCCAATTCTTTAAATGATGAGATGTTATAAATGCTAAATCAGTGAGTACAAAACAAACTTCAATCAAGACAATACTAAATTCTACATGGAACTTCTCATAACCGCCTGACAATGCCTTTGATCCTTTGTCAAGAATACTTATATATAGGAAGTACCAGCGGCGTATCCACCATATTCTTGTCAAATTTTCATTGGCTTTATCCGCAAGTTATGATTAGTTCTATGTGACTCTAATACATAAATAAACACAATCAACCATAGCTTGAGTCTTAAGTCTGATAGCATACATGTTTGAATGATGACAGTACCTCTCTCGTTTGTTTTGATGGAGAGGTTAGTCTATGTAGAAATGGAACACAATCCAATTTCTTTAAATGATGAGATGCTATAAATGCTAAATCAGTGAGTACAAAACAAACTTCAATCAAGACAATACTAAATTCTACATGGAACTTCTCACAACCGCCAGATAATGCCTCTGATCCTTTGGCAAGAATACTTATATATAGGAAGTACCAGCGGCGTATCCACCATATTCTTGTCAAATTTTCATTGGCTTTATCCGTAAGTTATGATTGGTTCTATGTGACTCTAAAACATAAACAAACACAATCAACCAAAGCTTGAGATAACATAAAGAAAAACATAAAACTAAGCGGTTGGAGTTGAATCTTGATTTTCGGTGAAGGGACTAGTTGGGTGGTTTCGTTTGGGTCGTCATTATCTTCAACAGGATTGGCGTTGATGTTGAAAACTCTTCCTCTTGCTGGTGCCTAGTGATTAGGTTTCTTGATTTGCTTGGTTAACTGGGTTTGCTTGAGCTTGGGCGTTTATGATGTTAACCAATCGAGGGCACGTGTTTCTAAAGTGGGTAGGGTCGCCACAATTGAAACAAGTTCGAACATATGGGAACATGGGGTATGGGGTTGTTGATATGTTTGGATCATGTTTTGAGTAAGGGGTGAGGTTTGGTTTTGAGAGGTGCGGCAAACCTTGCTCAAATGACTATAGCGTCCAAAATTCGCACATAGTCGACAAGGTAAGGTAGATGGATGGTGATAAAAACAGGTGTTACATCGAGGGTGAGGTCCAAGGTATGGTTTCTTATTTGGGTAAGTTGAGTTGGGTGCTATTTGCGTGATTGGGTAGCTTGGATGGGTATGGCTTGTGAAATTGGTTGATTACGTTGGGTGACAGGAAAAGTTGCCCATCTTGTTTTCTCTTAAAAATGGGTTGAGAAGGGGATTCGGTTTGGGTGGAGTTTGAAGTTTCAGTTGATGCTTTATCCTTCTTCTTCTCCTCCTTGAAGTCTTTATTCCGATGCGGTTCTCGGTGAGCTCTGTAGCTAACTCCATTGCTGCTTCCAAAGTTGCAGATGTGGTACTTATTACAGAGTCCTGAATTTTGAAGGAAGACCTCGAATGTAGTGCTCGATCAAACGGTAAAGAGGAGTGAACAAGTTGGGAACCATTTGATTTAACTCGAGAATCTCTTGTTGTATGTGGTGTGGTCGCCTTCCTTTTGCTTTCAACGAATAGAACTCATCTTCTAATTTCTTGATTTCGCTCCTTGGGCAAAACCGTCTGGTCATGATTTCCTTCAATTCATCCCAAGTTAAAGTCATAGCATCTTCAACACCTCGTTTGGCCTTCTCTGTATTCCACCAAGTAAGTGCTATTCCAAATAAACGACCTGTAGCATATCGCACTTTGCGATCATCGGGGCAATCGCAATTTAGAAAAATGTTCTCCATTTCTTCAAACCAATGGAGGAGAGCGGTGACACCTTCAGTCCCTTCGTATTTTGGAGGGTCGCATGATTTGAAATGCTTGTAGGTGCATTTGGTGGTATTTGGGGGAGGGTTGATATCATTTTGATCTTCTTGGTTGACGGGATTAGCGGTAAGGGCATGTTGGACTTGAATTACAATGTTGGGTATTACAGCAGCCATTTGTTGAGCGATTAGGGCAGCCATGCGCTCGCGGGCTTTTCCTGCTCTCATCTTCCTACGAGCGAGGCTAGAAGACATCTACAAGGAATACATATCAAGAGTATGAGTTGGATGCTTTAGGGATCATGGGTCGTATTTAGGAATGAACATTTATCAAATAAATATAAAATAATAAATCTACTACATCCATAGGATGTCTTGGGCTTTGCTCGTAATTGGGCCTTGCATGCCGCCATACTTCACCTTCGTAATCATGTGGGGCCCCATGAATACCGGGTTTTTCATATGGTTCGCATGTGTTAGCCTGGTTACGTACACTAAAACCCAGAGAAAATCGAGAAATATGTAACGTATGATATTCGGAATGTGTCCAGGTGTGGACACGGTGACACCTCAAAGTGGGGTTAGTTCGAACGACGTTTGGTGTGACATGCTTTGGCCTAATAGGTCCTTCGTACTCTCATCGTTAGTCCCCAGGTAGGCAAACTGGTCCGTTATATTGGATTTATACGAATGCCAACCTAGACAGGACATTCGACTACCGGTACTTGTACCCTTACAGTTACTACATGCCCGTCGCAGAACTCACTTTGATGAGATTTGAAAAATGAAAAATGCGACAAAATCTTTGAATAACGAAAGTATCAAGATGATTTGAATATATGAACATTGAAATATGTATGATGAATGTGTATGTAAGTGTGTATGTTTGACTGTAAGTATAATTCACTATGTATCACAAAATGTAATATTGGAAATGTTTGCATGCATTTGTGTATGTAATAAATATGAAACAAATAAATATCATAAGTTTGCATGTAACCTCATAAACAATTAAAATCTAGTCAACTATAGTATAGGCTCTATGGGTCTAATAACCTATCCTATATCCCTATAGTCATGGCTCTGATACCAATCTGTCACACCCCGACCCGCAGCGGAAAAAGGTGATCGGGGCATGACTGGGTTATCATCAAAGCTCATGACATTTATTATAACGTTTCATATTTATTATTACAATTTAAAGGGAAACATACAATCATAATTACATCATGTCCTACACATCATTCTAGACTTCATTATTTTCTTCTAAGGCATTTCCTATGTTTTCCTTGCTTCATCCTGTTCACCTGTATCATGTGTAAAAATGGTTTTTGGATCAACAAAAGTTGGCGAGTGAATCCTATGAAAAACATTTGAACAAGTTTATTGAATTGATTAGAAATAAAGTGCGTAACCACATATGAGTAAATATGGATGTAAACTTATTCACAAAACACTTAATATTAAATAATGCACAACATACAATAATAGATTTTTTTGAGGCACGCGTTGCTCCACTCGTCTCCCACGAGGAAGTTATGGGCCTAATGAATAATTTGCATACAACTTGACAATATGAAATACATAACTACAAACAATATTTACATTCTAAGTTTAAGTCATAATATGGTATGGCACGAGTTTGAATAAACGAATTAGTTTTAGTGACACATGATACACCCCAAAACATGTAATTAAAAAGGGCAGTTGTAAGATTCACTCACATTGGGTGCGTTCGATTGATGATGTTGAATGCGCACGAAGTTGGATTTAACCACGAGTGAAACTAACCTAGATAATAACATAATGGTTCGGTAAATAAGCGGATTTTATTAATCAATTTTAGTATGATGATTGGATATATTTTTGTGAGTTTAAGGCTATTTTCTAACTTTAAAAATGTTATTTTTAAGTATTTTTAATTTAAATAAATAGATAAAAGAAATAAAAAAAATGTTGATTTTTGACTGTTTGACCATTGACTTGTTGACCGTTGACTTCTTGACCGGTTTATTGTTTGTATGTATGCTCCGGGCAGGACTCGAACCCGAGACCTCCCGTACGCGTGCACGCAGTTCTACCAACTGAGCTACGTGTCTAACCCGAAATATTTCTGTTTTTAATTATATTTATATACTAATTAGATTAATCCGAAAATCATTTATTTAAAAATGATTTAATTGCATGACTCGGTGCTCGCCACAGGTCTCGAACCCGGGACCTGTGGTTTAGTTTGACACACAGTCCACCGCTGGACTGTGTGTCTAACTTGGTAAATATTCTGGTTATTATTATATTTAACATGTTACTGAGTTAACCCGGTTCAGTTTAATAAGAAAAGGCATTTTATTACAGCGAATGTGTGTGACCAGGATCGAACTCGAGACGTTATGCATATTGTTTGCACACAGTCCACCGCTGGACTGTGTGTCTAACCCGTTCATAATATCGATTTTAATTAATCTTATAACATACCCAACTTCATCTTCTTCGTTAATCTTAACCCAGAACCAAAGTCCGACTGTTTCGACAAATTAATCAATTTCTTCGGTAAGTTGTGATTAAATACATATGAAATTAATAAAAAATGAGAGAGATTAGGTATAAGATATATCGACAGAGATCCCCTGTTTCGCCGGCGAGATTCGATGACAGCAGGTTATTCCGGCGACGTGTATCTTGCGGCAGAGGGTCTTCAGGAAGCTTGAGGTGAGTGTGGGTGGCTTCGGTATGAGCTCTAGATGTTCTGTTTTTAGAGTAAGGCACAGAGGTGAAGGGGTTCGGTTTTCCGGCGAGCTGCAGAAAGTTTCCGGCGAGTGAAATTACGTCGAGGATTTGTGTGATTGTGAGCGAAAAAGGTATCAGAAGCTTGTGGGTGTATTTATAGGGAAGAACATCGATGAATTTAGTACGATTACCGTCTTGATTCGTCGGTCAATAATTTTTCCGGCGGTTATGACTGATGTCGTGAACTGGACATCGGTTATAACCGATGCAATAGTTATTATACGCGTTAAGACACAAGAAACCGTCAGTGAAAGGCGAAATCGTCGGAATTTCCGACGACTGCGATTTGGGCGCGTCTTGGACTGGATTTGATTTCTGAGTTTCATTATTTGAATTAATTGTTTCGATATGTTATCAAATAACCAAAGTGGCGGAGTGGTTGGAGGGATGAGAGTTAAATCGTTGTTGACCAGGTTGACCCGGCTGACCCGGGTTCGAAACCTGGCAGCCTTGTTTTATTTTTAAACCACTATTTTTAATACTTTTTCAAATATAACTTTTATACTCCAATATACTTATTAATTATGTATCGTTTAAAATTAATTTGAGCATTAAATACGCAACGAAATTTTTAACTGATTGTTCGGTTAATAAACGAAGCGGGTTTGGTAAATCCGTTTTTTGACGGATGTTACAAAAGATCAAATCCGAGAAGCTCAACATGTTTCCATAACAGAATACGACATACGCAATGAGTTATCTTGTGGAGCAGAACTTAAACTCGAAACAAAATCTGACGGCATTCTGTATTATCTAGATCGCTTATGGATTCCCGATCACAATAACCTTCGCGATTTCCTTATGAAAGAGGCGCACAAAACACGATACTCTGTACACCCAGGAGCCGACAAGATGTATCAAGACCTTCGATACACCTACTGGTGGCCTGGCATGAAAAAGGATATTGTTGTTTTTGTTTCCAAGTGCCTTACCTGTTCTAAAGTAAAAGCTGAACATCAAAGACCCTCAGGACTCCTAGTCCAACCTGAAATACCTGTATGGAAGTGGGAAAACATAACCATGGACTTCATTACCGGGTTACCTCGCACTTCTGGTGGGTATGACACTATATGGGTAATCATTGATCGTCTTACAAAATCAGCTCACTTCATTCCGATTCGCGAGGACTTCAAGAATGAGAAGTTAGCTCGTATCTACATCAGCGAAATCGTAAGCCGTCATGGTGTACCGTTAAGCATTATTTCAGATCGTGATGGTCGTTTCACTTCACGAACATGGCAAGCCGTACAAGCCGCTTTGGGTACACGATTAGACCTCAGTACCGCTTATCATCCTCAAACTGATGGACAATCTGAACGCACCATCCAAACTCTTGAAGACATGCTTTGAGCATGTGTCATAGACTTCAAAGGGAATTGGGACGCTCATCTACCATTAGTTGAATTTTCGTAAACAACAGCTATCATTCAAGTATCGGCATGGCACCTTGCGAAGCGTTATATGGTCGTAAGTGCCGATCACCAATATGTTGGCACGAAATTGGAGAAGCTCAAATCACCGGTCCAGAATTAATACAAGAAACAACAGACAAGATTCATCAAATTCAAAACAACCTTCTAGCGGCACAAAGTCGTCAAAAGAGTTATGCAGATAAACGACGGAAGCCCTTAGAGTTTAACATTGGTGATCATGTGCTTTTAAAAGTATCACCGTGGAAGGGAGTAGTTCGTTTTGGTCAAAAGGGGAAGCTAGCACCTCGTTACGTAGGACCTTTCAAGATACTCGAAAGAGTAGGTCCTGTAGCATACAAGCTTGACCTACCAGAAGAACTCAACAGGATTCATCCCACATTCCACGTGTATAACTTGAAGAAGTGCCTCGCTGATGAGAATCTCCATATTCCGCTGGAAGATATTCAGATTGATGAATCTATGCATTTTATTGAAAGACCAGTGGAGATCATGGACTTCGGAGAGAAACGTTTAAGACGGAGCCGCATTCCAATTGTCAGGGTACGCTGGGAGTCGAAACGAGGACCTGAGTTTACTTGGAACGTGAAGACTCAATGCGCGAGAAATACCCACATTTTTTCCTGTTACCACCACTACTTAAATTTCGGGACGAAATTTCTAAAAGTAGGGGATACTGTAACATCCGTCGAAAAACGGGTTTTCAAAACCCGCTTCGTTTATTAATCGAATAGTCAGTTTTAAATTTTCGATGCTTATTTATGACTTATTTTAATTTTAAACGATACATAATTAATAAACAATTTAGAATTTATAAACTATAATTGTTAAAAAGTAAAAATAAAATAATTAAAAAGAAAAACAGGCTGCCGGGATTCGAACCCGGGTCAGCCGGGTAAATCTCCAAAGTCTTAACTCACACACATCCAACCACTCCGCCACTTGTGTTATTTGATAATATATCGAAACAATTAATACATATAACAAAACTCGAAATCAAACCCAGTCAACAGCTCGCCCATTTCGCAGTCGCCGGAAAACCGACGATTTCGCCAATTATCGACGGTTTCTTTTGACTTAACGTACGCATTAACAACAACATCGGTTATAACCGATGTCTAGTTCCGCGACATCAGTCATAACCGCCGGAGAAAGGCTGACCAATGAATCAAGACAGAAATCGGACCCAATTCATCGATATTCTTTCCTATAAATACACACCCAAGCCTCTGGTAGTCTTTTCGCTCAAAATCGCACCATTTCTCAAAGCAATTTCACTCGCCGGAAATATTCTGCCATCACCGGACTTTCGCCAGAAAACCAAGACTCACCTCAAAACGGTAAATACCTCGACTCTTTCTGTTTCAATCCATTGTTAGACCATTACTAACATCAATCCATCACCCAGAATCAATCACAGACGACGTTGTCGGATATTCTGCTTTCGCCGGAAAACTTCTGAAATTTCCAGAATCACGCTGTGAATCGGTATGATCATCTAAACCTCCTGATAATCGTTGCTCAGTAATTCAATTTCACATCTAATCAATCAAAACTGTTAATTGATCCGAACAGACGGAGTTCACAAAAACAGAGCCGACGATCCTTGCCGGAGTTCTGAGAAAGACAATCTGTTCCGGTACATTCTTTCCCCAAACCCTCTATGTTCATCACATTTCAATCACCTATAAGTTCGTTAACTAAATTTAACAAGAAACAGTTGAATAATCGTTGTCTGTGTTTTGAACGAAGAAGATGAAGTCGGCCTATTGTATAAGATTAATTAAAACAAGACATATAAACGGGTTAGACACACAGTCCAGCGGTGGACTGTGTGCAAACAATAAACACACGTCTCGAGTTCGATCCCTATCACGACCCTATCCTCGGAAATAAAAATGTTTTTTTTTTAAACCGAACCGGGTTAACTCACTGTAATATGTTAAGTATAATAAAAATCATTATACTAACCAGGTTAGACACACAGTCCAGCGGTGGACTGTGTGCAACACTAAATCACAGGTCCCGGGTTCGAGACCTGTTGACGGCACCGGTTCGATACAATTAAAATCTTTTTTATAAATGAATTCTGATTAACTTAAATAGTGTATAAATATAATTAAAAACAGAAATATTTCGGGTTAGACACGTAGCTCAGTTGGTAGAGTTGCGTGCACGCGTACGGGAGGTCACGGGTTCGAGTCTCACCCAGCGCATTCTTATACACGACCGAACCGGTCAACGGTCAACAGTCATGGTCAACGGTCAATGATCAAAGTCAAAAAGTCAACATTTTTTTATATTTTTATTTATTTATTTAATTTAAAAATCAATTAAAAATACTTAAAAATAATGTTTTAAAGTCAGAAAATAGCCTTAAACTCACAAAAATAAACCTAAAAATTCAATTAAAGTTGTTAATAAAATCCACTTATTTACCGTACCTTTTCGTTATTATCTAGGTTAGATATTCCTTGTCGATCAACTCTCTAAACTCGTGCGCATCTATCATCATCAAGAAAACGCACCCAATGTGAGTGAATCTCTACCAATTGTCACACCCCGACCCGCAGCGGAAAAGGTGATCGGGGCATGATTGGGTTATCATCAAAGCTCATGACATTTATTATATCGTTTCATATTCATTAATACATTTTAATGGGAAATATACAATCATAATTACATCATGTCCTAAACATCAATCTAGGCTTCATTGTTTTCTTCTAAGGCATTTCCTATGTTTTCCTTGCTTCATCCTGTTTACCTGTATCATGTGTAAAAATGGTTTTTGGATCAACAAAAAGTTGGCGAGTGAATCCTATGAAAAACATTTGAACAGGTTTATTTAATTGATTATAAAATAAAGTGCACAACCATACATGAGTAAAAATAGATGTAAACTTATTCGCCAATCATTTAATATTATATAATGCACACATGAACAATAATGGATTGTTTTGAGGCACGCGTTGCTCAACTCGTCTCCCACGAGGAACTGATGGGCCTAATGAATGATTTGCATATACTTGACCATATGAAATACGTAACTACAAACAATATAAACTAAATAATACACACACGAACAATAATAGATTTGTTTTGAGGCACGCGTTGCTCAACTCGTCTCTCACGAGGAACTGATGGGCCTAATGAATGAATTGCATATAACTTGACAATATGAAATACATAAGTACAAACAATATATATAATCTAAGTTTAGATCACAATATGGTATGGCACAAGTTTAAATAAACGAGTTAATTTTGGTGACACATGACACACCCCAAAACGTGTAATTAAAAAGGGGAGTTGTAAGATTCACTCACATTGGGTGCGTTCGGTTGATGATGTTGAATGCGCACGAAGTTGGTTTTAACCACGAGTGAAACTAACCTAGATAATAACATAATGGTTTGGTAAATAATGGGATTTTATTAATCAATTTTAGTAGGATGATTGGATATATTTTTGTGAGTTTAAGGCTATTTTCTAACCTTAAAAATGTTATTTTTAAGTATTTTTAATTGATTTTTAAATAAAATAAATAAATAAAAATAATAAAAAAAAGTTGACTTTTTGCGACAGTTGACCGTTGACTTGTTGACCGTTGACCGGTCAGGCTGTGAAATTGTTTGCGCCGGGTGAGGCTCGAACCCGAGACCTCCCGTTCGCGTGCACGCAGCTCTACCAACTGAGCTACGTGTCTAACCCGAAATATTTCTGTTTTTAATTATATTTATATACTAATTGAATTAAACTGAAAATCATTTATTTTTAAAAAGATTTTAATCATAACGACTCGGTGCGCTCCACAGGTCTCGAACCCGGGACATGTGGGTTGAGTTAACACACAGTTCACCGCTGGACTGTGTGTCTAACTTGTTAAATAGTTTGATTTTTATTATACTTATATACAAACTAAATGATTTCGTTTCTGTTTTAAAAAGTTTGATAATTGTCCGGACCGGTGCGGTAGTCCGGACTCGAACTCGTGACCTGTGATTAAACGTTCACACAGTCCACCACTGGACTGTGTGTCTATCTTGGTTATTATTCCGGTTTTTATTATACTTAACAACTATATGAAATGAATCCGGTTCAGTAAGAAAAAAGGAACATTTTTATTAAGGCGAGTATGCGCGGGACATGAATCGAACTCGAGACGTAAGCGTGTTTTATGTGCACACAGTCCACCACTAGACTGTGTGTCTAACCCGAGTTATATCTTGATTTTAATTATACTTATATAATACTGAACTTCGTCTTCCTCGTCAGTTTTAACCAGAAACGGAGTCCGACTGGTTCGTCGATTAAATCATGTTCTTTTAGTGTTTTGCGGATTAATTACAGGTGGGATAAATAAAAGAATGAAAGATTAAGTGTAAAGTATACCGAACTGGACTCCTCTGTTTCTCCGGTGGAACTCCGATGCCAGCAGGTTGTTCCGGCGACGTGTGTCTTGCGGCAGAGAGTCTTCAGGGAGCTTGAGATGGATGTGAGTGGCTTCGGTATGAGTTCTGGGTGTTCAGTAAGGCTCAGAAGTGAAGGGCTCGGTTTTCCGGCGAGGTGCAGAACTTTTCCGGCGAGTGGAATTACGTCTGGTAAAGGTGTGATTGTGAGCGAAAAAGCTAGCAGAGGTTCGAGGAGGTATTTATAGGGCGGGACATCAACGTATTTGGCCCGTTTTCCGACTTGATTCGTCGGTTAGAAACTTTCCGGCGGTTATAACTCGTGTCGCGGACTCAGGCGTCGGTTATAACCGATGTATTGATTAAAGTTTACGTTATAACTGAAGAAACCGTCCAATCTCGCGAGATCGCCAGGATTTCCGACGACTGCGATTGGGCGCGTCGGTTTTTGAATTCGAGACTTATGATATGAATTAATTGTCTCTAATAATAAACAAGAATCACAAGTGGCGCAGTGGTTGAACGCGTGCGTGTTAATGCTTTGTTGACCAGATTGACTCGGCTGACCCGGGTTCGAAACCCGGCAGACTTCTTTTATTTTTAAACCACTAATTTTAATACTTTTTCAAAAATAAATTATATATTCCAATATACTTATTAATTATGTATCGTTTAAAATTAATTTGGGCATTAAATAAGCAACGAAATTTTTAACTGATTGTTGGGTTAATAAACGGAGCGGGTTTGGTAAATCCGGTTTGTGACGGATGTTACACCCATTCCCCGTTTTAATCACATTTTGGGGTGTATCATGTGTCGCTATTTATTTATTAAACACTTGTGCATCCATCATATTCATGATCAAATGTGTTGCCAATACATATCAATTGTTTGTGTGGTTAATGTTTAGATTAAATTTATCATTTTCAGTACATTCATTATCATAGGCCCCGCTCCCCATTACCTATGAGCGTGAGCTGTTCCCCATTACCGATGAGCGTGAACGAGGCGTTGCCAACATAAGATCGGCTCCGTTTGATTGAGCCTTGATCTCACATACATCATCATAGGCGTCCGTTCCCCATTACCTATGAGCGTGAACGAGACGTTGCCAACATATACATTGTCATTCATATCATATACTCATGCAAGGTGGTTTGTGATTGTTTGTTCACATACGTTTGTTCATATATGATTTATTGCACAATTTTTCCATATTAAATACAACAAGGAATCAATAACAAATGTTTTTAGCAAGGTTCACTCGCCAACTTTTGTTGACCCAAAATCCCCCATTTTTACACATGATACAGGTGATCAAGTTGAAGCAAGAAACATATAGGGCGGCCTAGAAGAATAAACCAGTTTAGATTTTGGATTGTTTTAGTTAATCTTTCCTTTCCTTGTATTGTATGAATTTGACTTGAACATTTGAGATGTAATTTGAATTTGATAAATATGAAACATATTAGTAAACATCATGAGCTTTGGTGATAACCCAATTATGCCCCGACTCTTATTCCGCCGCGGGTCGGGGTGTGACAAGATCTGCACTTAGGTTCTTAACATTTTTCCAATCTGGTGTATTCTGTCTTATTTGAGGGTCTTTCTTCATCCTATCAATTCTTTCTGCTTCTTGTTTGAGAGCTTGGATGGACCATTCTTTAAACTGGTTCTCCTCAGCTTGATAGGGTTTTTCTTTCATGATGAATCTGATGAGTTTTACCCTTTGCTTCTGTTTAGGATCATCTTTTGGAGAGTCCAGAATCATTTTCTCATTTATCTCTCTTGCATACTCTTCTAATTTCTTTACCTTGTTAAGCTCAAGCTGTTCCCTTCTTGATAAGTAATCATTACCCTTTCCTTCACTCTCTTCTTTTGCTATGATTTTGGCTTGCCTAGTCTTTAGTTTTAGATAATCCACAATGGTTTTGGGATTTCTAAAGCCAAGAAGATATGGGAAAGTTCTTTTGGATGGGTCAGCTTCTGTATAGAATTGTAGCATTTCTCCTCTTACTGCAGCCAACTCTAAAGGATATGATGTTTCCATAGGAATATTTCTTTTTGGATTTTGACCATTGAGTGACTCAGCAAGGCTAATTTGTAGTGATGATGATTGGGTGATAGCTGGTTTTGGTATTGGATTTGTTTGGACAACAGTTGTAGATGGTATATCATTATTTTCCACTGTAGCATTCTTCTTCTTTTCCTAGCATAAACCAGTTTTGGTGCAGGAACATTTGTGCAAACCACTGCTGTCGTAACATCGACTGTACTTTTGGTAGTATCAACATCTGTTACGTTGACAGGTGGTTGCTGAGATGAGGAAGGCAATATGATTGAACTGTCAGTGGTTTGCCTTTTTGTACCACAGTGGTTTTGGAACTAGGAGTGGCACCCTTCATCTCCTTCTCTTTTATCCTGACATGACTCTGATCAATCCTCATTTGTGTATCTTCTTCATCTGCTTGAATTCTCAAGGTTTCATCACCTCCCTTTTATTTTTCTTTGACAGATGTTTCAGCAGAAGTTACTTAAAGATTTTCCTCAGCGTCATTTTTCTCCCCCTTTTTGGCATCATCAACTCTTTCGAAGATAGGTGCAGGGGTAGTGCCAGGAATGAGAATTTTCTTGATCTCTTTAAGCTCTTCATGTGTGTCTTTATACCGTGCTTCAACTTCTTCTTTGAATGTTTGCACTTTTGAATCATATAACTGATTAGCATGCTGAATGTGTTGTTGGAGCAGAGGAAACACTTGTGTTGCAATTTTGGTGGCTTGAGCAGAGGATTGAGCAGTGTTTTGAGATTTTGCAAAGTGTAACATCTGTTGCAGCACATTTTTTATATCTCCACTGATGCTCAATCTTTGTGTTTTAGCTCATCTCCTAAATGAATAGGATCATCTGAGCTCCTACCTAAGGTGGTAGTTTTATCTAGAGTATCATGAGCATGTGATTTATCACTTGCTTCAACTTTAGATGCCCCTTTTTCTTGGTACTGGGGTCTTCCCACTGAAGCAGAGGTTACCTGGGTATCTCAACAGTGGTTGCCTTCAAGGGAGACTTACATATGAAACTACTGTCCAGATGTAAATCAGTGGATTCAACATCTGTAGTAGCTGCTCCTATTGAACTATCAACAAGGATTTCAGGAAATCCAAGTGATGTAGCCTCCTCAACTGTTTGTGGGATAACCAATTGATTTTTGTCAGACACAGCCATTGTGGAGGTTTTGCTCTCAGTAATGTGTTGGTGAGATTGGCCTTTTTGTGACTGACTATCAAAGGTTTCAAACAGTGATGTGGTGGTTGTTGTAAGTTGAAGTGTGGAGAGTGGTGTGGAAAGCAGATTTGTCCTGGGAGATGGACATTTTAACATACTCTCAAATGAGGGTGATGTTATCAGTTGTGGGTTCCTTATGCTTACAACATGTTCCTTTTGTGAGGAATCATGAGGAGTTATTTGAACTTTGAAGTAAATTATATTATTACCCTTTTTAATTAATTAAATTGAAGGACACATGTCAACACCATATTATTTTCTATACTTCTTATACTATTAACCCTTTTTACAGGATCCTTAATCTAGTTGTACATTCATGAAAAGTTTCATTTTGTGAGTAGGATGAACTTTTAATATAGAGTAAATTGCCAAATCCTCCCTTAGGTTTGATCATGTTTACCATTTTCATCTAAAAGAACTTTTTTGTACAATATAGTCCTTCACTTTTGGGATTTTTTGTCATTATCATCCAAACATCTAATTTGCTTTATTTTTTAGAGTTAATTACGTTTTCCGTCCCTGTGGTTTGTCAAAAATCACTACTTCAGTCAATTAGTTTAAAAATTGTGAAAACAGTCCCTATGGTTTCACTTTCGTAACTATTACACTTCCGACCACACTAACGCCATCCAATTATTCTGTTAGTTTACTTCAAATGACCATAATGCCCTGTTATTAACACTAAAATTAAAATAAATAAAGATTTAGTTACGTTTTTCGTCCTTGTGGTTTGTTAAAAATAACCATTACAGTCCATTAGTTCTAAAAATTGCCAAAACAGTACCGGTATCCTTCACTTTACTTTTCACTCCTCATTTCTTCTGGCCACCTAATTTTCTCCATCACAGTCGACGTCAGTATGCCTCAAGTTTTCCTACTGGCTTCGATTGTGATGGGAAAATTAGGTGGCCGGAAGAAATGGGGAGAGTGAAAAGTAAAATGAATGATACAGGTACTGTTTTGGCAATTTTTAGAACTAATGGACTGTAATGGTTATTTTTAACAAACCACAAGGACGAAAAACGTAACTAACTCTTTATTTATTTTAATTTTAATATTAACAACAAGGGCGTTATGGTCATTTCAAGTAAACTAACGGAATAACTGGATGGCGTTAGTGTGGGTGGACTGTAATAGTTACGAAATGAAACCATAAGGACTGTTTTCGCAATTTTTTAGCTAATGGACTGAACAGTGACTTTTGACAAACCACATGGACGGAAAACGTAATTAACTCTATTTTATATATCAAATATATGGATGAAAATGACAAAAGTCCCAAATCTCAGGGATAATTTTGGTAAAAAAAAGTCAGACATTTGAATTAAAATAAAAAATCCCAAAAGTGAAGGCCTACATGGTACAAAAAAGCTATTTTTGATGAAATGACAAAATGCCTAAACCTAATGGACGATTTTGGCAATTTACTCTTTAATATATAAAATATTAAATATGCATTAAGCAATTCTATGAACATTGTGAACCAAATTAGACAAAGTTAGATTCTTCCCTTGTTTTCAAGTGGATTGGTGTTCGAATCCTATCGAGAGTCTTTGAGTTGTTGTTAATTCATAGTAGTAGAGTCTTTGAGTTGCTGTTAATTCATATTGTGTTTGATGTTATTTAACAACCTCGTCGTAACGCAGGGTTTCATTCTAGTTTGCAATTCATTTCAAAAGTGAGCCCCATTTCCATTTTGCAAATTCCTAGTCGTCCATGTTTTTTTACCATCTGTTTTTCTATCCTCATCCATGGGTTGCCAAGATCCAAAATCCACATTAACAGCCAACGTATCCTCTTTGCAATCCATGAGATTGTGTTTATTGTTGACCCAAAATAATAAACATAAGTCACTAATCCTTTTCTTTTAATGTTATCTCCAATTAGGAGAATTAGGGGTGTGAATTCCTGACATGACACATAATACAATTAAAATGATGCGCATAGTCATATTTTGACATGGACTTTACAACTCAAAACACACACAATCAATATGATCACACTACAGTTCTAGACAACTCAACACACACATATATACACACACAGCAAAATTAACACAATACAGTTCTAGACAACTCAATGCCATTTATCTTTTGATATTAGTTAATGTGTTCTACAAATAAATAACTAGTTGAAGATAACTTATACATAAAAATAACAGTATAATGTTCGTATCATATATTAAAAAAATAAAAGAAGGATGTATAAGTTATGTTCATTAATACATAAGACAATTATTTAATGTTATATATATTACATTAAACTTTGTGTTTACAATTACCATAAAATTAAGCATATATATGAATGCAAACATACAATATCATCGTTTTTAAATATAAATGAATCACACCATTTAATTTGAGAGGCCTAATTGCATATAGCATTTAATATGTTAAAAAGGGCAAAATAATTATTAAATGTTATAACTCTAACGCGCATCCTATAAAAGCTTAGCTTGTAAACAAAACTTTTCAAATCACTGTTTGCACTAAACTTAAACATAAAGCAGCAAAACACAAGCCATGAAGCTTATTATTAATATGCTTATTGCCCTTTTACTAGTTATCATGGTGGTTATATGTGTGATTATGGATAATATATATATGCTATGATGAAAACAATTGCAGATAATTGATTAATATCATTTATAATTTATTTTTTTAGTTGTAAGATTTTTGGAGTTTTGATCATAGTTATGGTTGAGTTAGATATAATTGCAGATAATAGATTAATGTCATTTTATAATAGATTTTTAATTGTTATTGGTTGTGTGTTAGATACTGGGATTAATAATAAAGGTAATCAAGCCACATGTACGGAACTTGAAACTTTGCCAGGCGGTCATTGTGGTAAAGGAGATTATTACAAGTTGTGTACCCGTTTGCACGGGAAAGGCGCTTGGGGTAATTGCTCGGGTCCAACAGAGTGTGAATGTCATTGGCATTGGTAAAAGATTCTACATGATCATGTTTATGAAAAAATATTTGGTCAAATAGAGATATTTCCTTATTGATAATACCAAACCTTGTCTCGCCATGGGTGTTTATTATGTGTTTTGTGTGAAGTATTATGTAATTGGAAGAATAAAATTGGTTAATCAAGAAAATTAACTTCAAATAAAAACATGGAATGTGTTAATTGAATGATAATAAAATAGGAGATGAACGAAACACTCATATCTATAGTAAAATGAAGAAGACTACAAAAAAAATGATCGTTTGGTAACTTTTAATCTGATGATGGATGGGATGTTGAGGATTTGGGTGGATGATTTAGGGTAGAGTGATTGGGAATAATAACATAATAAGGACCGAGGGCAAAAACGACTTTTCACCCACTTAGTAAAGGTCAAACTAATGTTGACTTCACGGAGGGGGTAGATTGATGGGTTTTTGAAAAGCCGGGACTCAACTATACGTTTTTTTTGGAAATAGGGACAAGTTGTGACCTACAACTTACCACAAAGACTCAGATTGTGGTTTATTCTTCAACAAAAGTCGTCAAAGGTTTTAGATTTTAAGACACCGTCGACACCACCACCACTCGCCACCATATTCATTGTTGTTGCCGCCACCTCCACCTATGTGTGAAATGGGGTTGTTTTCGATCGATCAACTCCAGTGTGAAATCGTTTGGCCTGGTTGGCAACTAGGTTATCACCCGGGTGGCAAACCCAGGTAGAAAAAACTAAAAATACCTTAATCATACATGTATTAATAAAAGTAATGCAAAAAAGTGAAATTACATAAATTAGTAACAAAGTGGATTGTATCAATGGGTATAAAGTTTTATTTATAAGTCGTGTACAAAAACATCAAGAAAAAGACAAATAATGTTACATTTACAATTTACTAAAAGTAACATGAGCTCAGTCATGTTGGTGTAGCACGCCCTACCACATCAAACGTTATAGATGTAAGCCTCTTTGATTTAACAGACATCTCAAATTCAATATCCTTGAAGTTACTTAATAAATAAAAAACAACGTGACATTTGCCAAGTGTGATCCGAATTGACAGTGTTGATCGAGTCGGCTTAGTTGACTGAGTTTTGGTTTCTTGACTCGTCATCCTCCAAACACCACAGTTCACAACCAATCTCCATACAACTGAAATAATCAGTTAGATTAATATTATATTATTAATATAAATGAAACAATTTGAGTTTTCTAATCACCAGTTAAATTAATATTATATTATTAATATAACTAAAATAATACAATGATCGGTTTATCTTTGCATTTACCTTTATGTTTAAAATGGTTTTGATAACATATTATCTTATTTTCAAATATTTTCACCTGCTATTTCTTTTTCTATCTGAATCTTCGAGTTAATCCAGGGCACTCTATTTTCGACTTACGGGAGCTCTTAAAAGTCTATATAACCTGCTTAGAGCATTCACATCCTATCCACTATATTCTATTCTATAATTAAACTAAAAATAACTATATTTTATCTATCCTTTCAATTAAATAATAATATTTTATACCTTTATTATGACATTTTCTCTATCCCCTACTCACCAACCACTCTCAGAATATATTAAAAAATTATAAAGGGTGAACAGTGTTCCACCAAATATACAGATAAACAATAAAAATTTTTCTCTCCTCCACTCACAACCACTTAAATCACTTTTTATAATTTGAAAACATCACTCTCTCAGGATATGATGGAGAAGATGTGAATGCTCTAACATGTATGTATCTTTATTCAAAAAAAAATTTCCTACCTTGTAATCCACAAATATTTTTATTTTTCTAATTTCTGTTATATTCTCTTTCTTTTTATATTTATATTGTTTGTTTCTTATATGGCCTTTCTTTATAATTATGCAAATAGTCAAATAGATTAAGGCACTTTATAGGCGTTTGACTTAACCGGCTTGTCCACATTTCACATTATTTATAACATTTTGTCATTTTTATTCTTGTATATTTATGACTTGCCAGTCATTTTAACATTATAAGATGTAAAGGTATTTGGCGAGACTTTGACTACTCAAGGGTATAATGTCTTAATTTATTTTTATATTAACACTGATTTTTTTTAATACCAACAAACCTTTTATTACAAAAAAAGAAACCTTAAGTTAACCCACACCAACATACAGTTCATCAACAACAATACAGCTCACACTACAACATACATATGACAACAAATGTACATCACACCCCGAGTTATACCCCTAAGCAACCCACTTCAAAACATCCCCACTGCTCTGAAGAGAGTACAGCATTTCTGGTTTAACTTTTGACCCACTAATAGCTTAGAATTTTTGCCTCTTCAAAAATACTCCAAAAGCGTGGCTGCTTCCTGTTGAAGACAACATTGTTGCGGCATCGCCGGATGCACCACATAGTCGTTTGCAGTACTGTGTAAATCACCTTCATCCGTTTTCTGGCAAAGTGTAGATGGTAGTTCACTAAATCCCTCCTGTCAAATAGAAACCACGCAGGTAACCTGACCCACCTGGCCACTTGATTCCAAAGCCTTCGCGCTAGCGAACACGAGACAAAGAAGTGGTCCACCGATATCTTCATCCCCACATGTCGGACAACGAACACTCGCCACCTGGATGTTTAGATTGCGTAATGCTACTAAGGTCGGTATCCTGCCCCGTATAATCCTCCATGACAGGAAGTTAACTTTTAATGGAGACCAGGAGTTCCACTAAAAGTTAATGCCTTGGCGAATATGTGTTTACTTGCATAAGAGCACGAAGACTCTTAACTGAGAACGTCCCAAAAGATCCCACTGCCACTGGTCGAAACCTTCGGATAAAGTCGCCGCGATCAGGAAAGCAACCAAGTCTCCAGACTTCTTGAACAAGATTTACCAACAACAGGGTTCTCCAGACTACTTGCATACTAAAATAACTTATTATAAATATAATAAATTAGATAAAGTTATAAATTATAAAACCAAAATAACTGGTTATAAATGTAATAAATTAGGCAACGATTTACTAAAAATAAAGTTGAATAATGTAGTAAATTAGGTAACGATTTACCAACAATAAACTTGAATAAATTAGGTAACGTTTTAGTAACAATAAACTTGAATAAATTTGGTTAGGATTTGACTTTTAATATGTTAAATTGGGAAAAACAAATATTCAAACTTAACCAGACTAAATTACATCTAATTTTAAAACATAAATTTCAATATATCATTAAAAACGACTACCTTGGCATTGTACCCAAGGAGTTTTAATTTACAATTTTGTTTGAAAGTAAATACAAACAAAAAAGCATAGTAATTCACCGAATAATTCATAAATAAATAAATAAGTATTCGAATTTAATCGTGAAAACATGAATCACCACATTGAAGATATGATTAAGTATTTCTTTTTTAAAGGAAAAAAATTTATTCAAGCTGCTAGAACAAACAAACAAACACCAAGATTATATATGAAATGACACAAGCATGCCAATAACATTTCATATTAATCTTATGCTTGAGCCAAAGAAAAAAAATGGATTTAACCTCGTCGAAAACCTTTCCCACGATTTCGTCTTCCCGGAGAAGATCTTAGCTTTCCAGCCAGTCATATGAACCAAAGAGTCGCCATATGTATTGTTTGCATAACTTTCTTGATGACCACCGGCTGCAAGATTTTTAAAGGAACCACAAGCACCTTCTGCATCGAACACGTCGAACGTGAGATCACCCTACACCATCGATTCACCCTAGGCCACAATTCCTTCACCAACCTGCACTCTAACTAAAGATGATCAAAAGTTTATAGTAGCTTTTCAAAACCTACACAACTTAACATCAAAGGGGAATCTGTAAAAGATAACTACACCCACTTTTAACACATATAAAATTAGATAATGTTTGGGTTATGTGGAAGTTCCTGCAATCAAAATAAACCATAAGCATTTCATTAAACACCTTATATGCACAACTAGAACAATAAAAATACACGCAACTTTGTGAAATTGAAGGAAAAAATAATACTCTATTACCTAATGAAAAAAACCAACGAACTATAGATACAAAATCAAATAGATGTGAAAGAAAGCCCTTTCTCTGTCAGTTACCAAGCATATCGAAAATGGCTTCCCTTTTCCAACAATCAGCCATTTTCCAGCAACCAAGCAAATCACCAGCCGACTCTCCTCTCCGGGCATTAAGTAACTTCAAAAGACGGAATAACCCTATTTTGCCAAAATCGAACCAATAACCCACCCGCAATAAAGAAGCGTGAAGGGGAGATACAATCTAGGGTTTAAGAGCAAGAAGAAACAGATAAAGTTATAAAAATCAAGATCAAATACAAAATCGACATACCTGGAAAAACTCAGATGTGAGAGAAATTGCTGAAGAGGCGATATGATCTGAAATGGCTAGCCGAGATGTGAATCTAGAGTTTCAAGTATGGAGTGGTGAAGGAAAAGAATGAGGGTACAGAGAAATTTATGTTTTTTAGATGACTTATATAGACATGTCATAAAACGGGTCAAATGGCTCCGTTCGGGGCTTCATTGTCAAAAAAACAGACCCATGGTTTTGGAGCCAAAACTAACCATTCAGAAGCTCTAATATCACGCCACGTCAGCCAATGTCTTTTATGTAAATAGTCACTGAATCTAGAGTTTCAAGTATGGAGTGGTGAAGGAAAAGAATGAGGGTACAGAGAAATTTATGTTTTTTAGATGACTTATATAGACATGTCATAAAACGGGTCAAATGGCTCCGTTCGGGGCTTCATTGTCAAAAAAAACAGACCCATGGTTTTGGAGCCAAAACTAACCATTCAGAAGCTCTAATATCACGCCACGTCAGTCAGCCAATGTCTTTTATGTTTATTATATATAATAGATCCATTGATCCATTTTTTCTTTATGTATTTTATGTTGTTTAAACATTTCCCCAGCTAAGTTGCTCATCCATTATAAATCCTATGAAATAGTCACTGAATCGTTGGCCGGTTTAAGTTTATATTGTTTTTTTTTTAATATTTTGACCCCATGGTTTGTGATACAGGTGAAAGTGTCGATATAATGACCCTTAGCAAGTTCATATCTACTCAGATTATTTTTTGTTACTTAACGTGAACCTTTTTTTTTTTGGAATTTCTGTCATGATCACCCAACTTTCTAGTATTGCTGCAAAACAAAGATCTTTTATTTTCAAAATATGAAAAATCTATATCAGGTCAAATCAGACAAGCAACTAATAATGATCAGACCCACTAATGAGGTAACTGGACCCGTGCAGTGCATGACGTCGCTTCAAGGATGCTTGAGGTGGCTAGTTTTGAAAGTGGTTTTGGTCAATGGCTAGTTTTGTAATTTTCCCTTTCTTTCCCTTTAACGTCGGCGAATATAAAGGGGTTTAAGGGAGAGTAGGTCGACGGCGAGGGTGGTTGAATCATCACATCAGGCGACAATCTAAAACCCTAGGTGTGGTTAGATGGCTAATGATGGTGAAAATAAGCTGATTACATGTTTTTAGGATGTTCATGGAAATCTTTCTTTTTTTTTCCTTCATATAATGCATAATATAAGAGATCTGTTTGAAAATGAATTGGAATAGATTTATAACTCACATATAAACTAAAATAATGCACGTAATATAAGTTAATGTATATATTCTTTCTCTGCAAATTATGTGTTTTGTATAAATTTAATGACACAAAAAAATTTTAGGGTGTGATTTGTTATATTTCTTTTAAGAAGTCTTGGGTGTCGATTTATATGGTTCTAATGAACCTACATTATATTTTTATAGATCAGTTAGCTGGTTGTATCCTATGACTTTGGAAATAATATTCTACATTGAATAATTTATTTCTTTTGTTGTCAAGATTACAATTATGAAACTGAACAATGGCATAAATTGCAGCTCAAGTTATAGAATTGGAATCCTAGGCAAACTATTTGGCATAACTCAAATCGAGTGTAGTTTCCTAGGATTTCTACCATTCTTCGTTGCTGTCTGAGCCGTATATTTAGCCAAATGGACACTTTATCTAACTGAAGATCCATGGGTTAGTGTTTGTTTTTATCAATTATTCCCTGCTTGCACTTGATTTATATGGGTCTACACACTTATAAACCCATGCATATTAATGGGTCTGCACTGGTGACTTGAAGACACAAAATGATCTATTTAATTTAGTAGTAAAAGCAAATGAGTTTGTGAAACTCGGTGTTGGAAGGCATCAGCAGTGGCCTACCATTCATGTGTTGGTGTTACTTTGCTGATTAGTTCATTAACCAGACATACGTTTCTGATGTTTGGAAGACCGGATTGTGACACGTAAAGGATGATTTTGGTATAAATCTATTGAGAGAATGATGCCAATTGGTACTTGAATTGTTGTATCTGTGTTCCATCTATATCAGTAATGTGGATGCTCTACTTTTGTATGTTAAAATAGATGTAACTTTTAGGGTGCCTTCTCAGGAAAAAAAGGTTACGTTACAATCACATGCTACCCGCCGCAACGCGAGGGGGAAAAATCCTAGTAGAAATAAAATCGTTTTGAGAAAACAATGAATCATATTGCAAAACAAAATGTTCTAAACCCTAGTTCTTTTAAGGAAAATAAAAAGATGTATATTTCAGTAAAAAAATAACTCAAGATTTCTTGTTTCCACCTTCCTTCGTCTTCAGAATTTGTGTATCATGTTCAGTCAAACACAAACACGCACACACATTAGTCAAGTCAAAGTCATCTGAGTGAAAATAAAAAAGTTGAAGTCATCAATGAAGTGAAAAAAAAAGTTAAAGTCATCAATGAGGCATGTGGTTAGATAACTCACAATTTTAAATTGTGATTGTGCAAAAATGTTAATACCAAGAACAATTTGTATTACTATCAAGTAGAAGTAGTTATTCATAAAAGTCCATAGGGTTTTGTTGAAACTCTCCTTGCCAATAAAATCTCATTCGCAGCAGGGCTACTAGAAGGATCCAGGGAGCATGGGATTAGGGCAAACTCAGCCCCTATCCCGGGGGACAGAGAAGCTGCTCTCGTTAAACATTTTGACACATACAATATAGTATTCCTGATAACACAAGATCTGGCTAAGAGAAGAGCCTGCTGCTCTCGTTAAGCATTTTGACACGTACAATATAGTAGTCCTGATAACACAAGATGATATAACACTCAAATTAATGCATATAATAATGGCATGGAGCGGCTACTAAGGGGGAGACCTCGAATTCACCAATCATTAGTACACTAAGATGATATAAACTCAAATTAATGCATACATTATGCCTATACGTGTTTATAAGCCCCAACAGAGTTATCACAAATAGGAGAAATGTATATCTAGCACACAACAACATAACTAACATTTATCATACAAACATAAGAAATATTTTTATTAGTTTTCACCAGACGGAGACACTTATTGATATTATTTCATGTGCTGGTAGCATTTCAAATGCTCCACGAGAGCACCAACATCTTACTCAGAGATTCCAAGTTTTTATAAATAATAATGATTATATTCTAGTCAAGTCATCTTCTCAAGAAAAAAAACTAAGATTTATTTACACGGTCGACCGTGTCTGAAAACCATTAGGTTTTGCTAAAGAGTATATTGTGCAAAATATATTACATGAAACCAAATTTGGAGCACCTGAAGTTACTAAACAAATATATGTTAAACATGACCATATAGGTCATCCAGATAGCATCATGCATCATGATATGCTAAATAATCAAAAGTGCTAACTAGCACCCCCTAAGTAATCTAAAAGGAACACTATCAAAATATTATCATAGATAGTGAGTTTTCTTACAAATAAATTTTATGTCTTGAGAAAAAAAGCTCCTACAAACTATCCCTCTTATATGTGGACCACTAAAGAGCATCAATTTGCAAATAATAGCAAATGAAATACTTGATGCATTCACAAACGCAGACAGAGTGACAAAGTCAAATATACCAACACCAAATCACTTGCTTGAATTGACAAAAAAAAATAAGATACTTGTTTAGAAATGAAAATATATTAAAAGGTGCAACCGCAAGCCATTATTTTAATATTAGAATTTAATTAGAGTGTTAAATGGTGGTGTTCCTTAGTGAAAAATTAGACATGACACGGACAAAAAATATATATATATATATATTTAAACATGACACTAGAAAATTTTACACGTATTTGGACATCACATAATACAATTAAACTGATGAGCATAGTTACATTTTGACTTCGACTTTACAACTCAAATAAAAAATACTTATATACACATAGTCACATTTTGACATGGATTTTTCTGAATTTCTACGTTTTACTCCTTTGAAACTCAACTTTACAACTCAAAACACAAATATTTATATACACATCACTATGAACGCAAAACACTTTCAGACAACTCAACGCCATTTCTCATTTGATATTTAGTTAAAATATTCTTCAAATAAATAACCAGTTGAAGATTTAGCTAATATACCATTTAAAAGGATTTGTAATAATTAACAATATATATGTCGCTTTCACCATATACATGGAAAAAGAATAAAAGAAGGATATACAAGTTTTGTTCATCAAAACATAACACAATTAGCATGCTTATTACCTTTTTACTAGTTATCCTTTATGCTTCCAGTTTGTTTCTTTGTTGCTGGGCTCTATATCTATATATAGAAGTTTTGCCGTTAAAGAAAAAACATAACACAATTATTTATTGTTATATATTACCTTAAATTTTGTGTTTACACTTACCATAAAACTAAGCATGTATAAACACACACACAATAATCATCGTCTTTAAATACGACAGAATCACACCATTTAATTTGAGAGGCCTAATTGTAACATATAGCATTTAATATTTTATAAATTGAATATAATAATTTAATGTTATAACTCTAAAGCACATCCTATAAAAGCATAGCTTTGTAAACAAAAGTTTTCAAATCACTCTTGCCATGAAGGTTGTTATTAGCATGTTTACTACCCTCTTACTAGTTATCATGGTGGCTTCAACACAAACCTGTGAGTTTATGTGTGTGTTTATGTACAATATATGTTGTAATTAAAAAAAAGTTGTAGATAATATATTAATGTCATTTTATAAAAAAAAATTAAGATGTAACATTTTCGGAGTTTTGATTATTGTTATTGGTTGTGTTAGATACTGGGATTAATAATGAAGATGCTGAGAGCAAGGTTGGTATGAATAAAGCCACATGTACGGAACTTGAGAATTTGCCAGGCGGACAATGTGGCAAAGGAGATTGCAAAAGGTTGTGTACCCGTTTGCATGGTAAACGCGCTTGGGGTGAATGTTCAGGTCCACTAGAGTGTGAATGTCATTGGCATTGTTAAAAGTTTACACATGATCATGTTTGTGAAAATATATGGTCTAATAGAGATATTTCCTTATAAATACTACCAAACTTTGTCGTCATAGGTATTTATTATATGTTTTGTGTGAAGTACTACATAATCGGAGGAATAAAGTTCGTTAACGAAGAAAATTAACTTCAAACGAAAACACAGAATGTGATAATTAAATGATAATAAAATAAGATTTTATATATGGAATGTTTAGTATATAAACGAAAATGAAGAAGACAATAAAAAATGAGTTGATTTGGATTAACAAAACGTTGCATGTGGGTCAATTTGGGTCTAATTTTATACGAGTCAATTTTGATCTCAAATTACACAATAGGTTTTAAAACACGACAATAATAAAAATTGGCTAAATTTAGATGGATCTTTGAATGAACGTACAAGTTGGAACGATGGAAATTGGAAATCCGCTTTGGAGTTTGGTCACTAGGTTACAATGGGAAGTTTAAAACTTAATATTGAACATGGGTATAAACTAGTTCATCAGTATGCACCGGTTATATGCACGGTTTTTTGTCGGTTCAAAACTAAACCAGTACCCTAATTAGACCGTTCAAAACTAAACAGTACCCTAATTAGACCAGGTTCTATCGCACTGATGATGTCTTAGGTAGCCCATTCAACCGGTAATACCAACTGGTTTGCCGGTTTTTTTAAAACACTGTATAAAACTAGTTGAAAACTACTTTGTCATCTTTAATGGGTGCATACTTCATTGATCCAGTATGTTGCAAGCCTTTTGTTGTATTAGCCATAAGATATGTGGATCTCTCTAAATATTTCCTGCATAAAATCAACCCCTGTAATGCACGGGCAGGGCTATACAATGAGTCATTCTATGTATGCTTTGTAATTTTTGTTGGTGTAAGAATGTCTTGATTGTACTATTGCGTATAAGGAAGTCTTTAGCGACTTGTGTTTTTTCGTATTTGTTTTTGTGAGTTCATTGTAACTCAATCTTTACATCGGTAATGGAACATTTCGTTCATATAAAAATTTTACGTAAACACTTATAAATAATAATAAAAAAATATGTAAGCACTTATAAATAACGTAATAATAATTGACATTCTATAACCCGTGTAGCACACAGATACTTAAACTAGTACACAATATTTCAAAACAATATGTATCTATTCAACAACATAATTCGTCAAAGTTTTAAGATTTTAAGACACCATTGACACCATCACCACTCGCCAGTCGTCACCGCATTCATTGTTGTTGCCGCCACCTTCACACATGTGAAATGGGCTGTTTTAGGTTGGTCACCTCCAGTGTGAAACTGGTTTGGCCTGGTTGTACCATTTCACTTTTATAAACTTTTATATTTAATTAATTGGATCCATTGATCCATTTTCTCAATATTTATCATGTATTGTTTCCACGAAACACATGCTAAGTAGCTCATCCATTATAAACCTATGAAATAATCACTGAATCCTAGACTAGTTTAAGCTTATATTGTTTTTTTTTAATATTTTTGACCCCATAATTTGTGATATAAGTGGAGGTGTTGATATCATGACCTTAAGGAACCAACAACTTTTAGCAAGTTTATCTACTCATTTTTTTTTGGTTATTTAACGTGAACACTTTTTTTTTTGAATTTCGGTCATGATTACCCAACTTTCTAGCATTGCTGCAAAACAAAGATCTGTTTTTTTTTTCAAATATGAAAAATCTATATCATGTCAAATCGATCAAGCAGCTAATAATTATCAGACGGGTGTTGCTTTTGACACCCCTATCTATAACATCAACTCTATAATTAGTGTAATTATTACCTAGTAATAACATACTTATTACTTAATTAGAATTATTTCCAATACTATAATCAATTTTTTTTAACCACAAATTTTTTCATGTTAATATAATTATTTACCAATACTATAATCTATTTTTTTTAACCATTTCAGATTTTTTCATGTTAAACTTTTAATATTCAATTAGAATATGTTGTTATATTTATTTTTACTCCTCATTTTTTCTATAAATTTTTATATAATAAATTGATTATGTTAAAAAAAGTAGATAAATAAACGAATTAACCAAATCTCGTTTATATAAGAATGAAACAAAATACCAAACTCATCGGTGAAACTAGTCATCCTTTCTGGTTATAAAAACTAGATATTTACCTTAAAAAATCCACATCACATATTATTAACTTGCATTAAAAAAAGCATTAAGAAAAAAACAAACTTACAGTAAAAAATTACTTTCATTAAAAAACAAACTGACGGTAAAAAAAACATAAATTATTAATTTTGAGCTACTAATGAAATGATGTGAATAAAAAAATAGAATTAAAAATTACTTTCATTAAAAAAAACAAACTGACGGTAAAAAAATATTGGCGCCTATATCTCCCCCACGCTGTCAAGTCTTTAATCCATCGTATTGAGCAAACATTGAATCAGATTGCAAAACAAATTGTTCAAAATCCTATTTCTTTTAAGGAAAAAAGGATCTTGTATATTTCAGTAAATAAATTGTGATGGTGCAAAAATGTTAATCACCCTGACAATGTATGGTACTGATCAAGCAAAAGTAACGTTTCATTGAAAATCCATAGGGTTTTGTTGAAACTCTTCTTTAACCTAGCCAATAAAATATCATTCGTATCAGGGCTACTAGAAGGGGACCTCGGGAGCATAGGGCAAACTCAATACTTATTCTGAGAGTTTGCCCTCAAAAAATAAACCTGTTAAGGCTGTTGGGTGTGGGAGGGCTTGGGTTGGGGGTTTTGCACGACACATGACGGAGATGGGCTTCACCGGGCTAACCCAAAAAAAGTAGGATGTGGAGGGGCGTGGCTAGCTTGGCGTGGCCAGCGTAAAGTAGCCAACCACAACCAACCATATTGAACCAACCAATCAAAGCCAGTCAGCTCACCCTGCCCTCCCCCCCCCCCCCCCCCCCCGCCCCACGCCAGAGGGGCAACGCCAAAGTGCCGCCCACACCCTTTGGTCTAAAAGGACCTTCACCCCTATGTTAACCGCTTAAGGTTGCTAAAATCTACTATCTTTGTTATGATATATCCATATAACAATATGCAAGAATATATGATATATTTTCCATCACCCACACTTCATAAGGGCAATCGTTGTTCATCATACTCCATTTAAACACAACAAAAGAATCACGTTAAATATATCCAAATCCACTGGATCAAGAAATGCTAACTTATTTGGGAGGTTTATATCTCCAAATTCTTCACTTAACAAATCAAATGAAATAACAAGTTGAAATCCATTAACAACACCAAACAAAATAAAACCAGCTATCGTTACGTGACGCTATACTAACTTAACCAGTTTATCAGACAGATTACCAAAGGAATCCCCCAGCTTAGAGTAAAAAGCTCAACATGCCAAGTGCAACTACAAGTTCCACTTTTATCATCTTATTCCTAAGAGTATCGTTAACATTTACAATCTTAGAGTCACTAGTTGCAGGACAAACCCCAAAACCAAAAGCAGACTAATCTACATCAGACACAGCAACAACAACCGACTTTGTAAGCTAGGGATTCCAAAGAACAGTCATCTTCGTTCAGATCCATATTCAAATTCACATGTATTCATTTACTTTAGATAGAAGTTATATTTATAAGATAAACAATAATAGAAATAATAATAATATTTATTTTTATATATGATGTAATACATAATTTCACTCATATCAAGAATATATATATATATATATATTTATATGTCCATCCAAATATATATATATATATATAATATATATATATATATATATATATATATATATATATTTATATTTATGTATTACATATTTCATTATTCAATCATGTGTATTTAATACACTGACTATTATGGTATTTTTGTGTTACTTATTAACATATGTCGGTTTTTGTGATAAATTCAAGTGAAACTTGAACCCGCATCATTTGGACATAACATATTACAACTAAAATGAAGTGCGTGGTTGCATTTCGACTTGGGTTAGGCATGTTTAACCTGGATTTTTCTTTTCTTATTTTCAAAAAGTTACTACTCTAGAAAATAACTTTACAACTCATAACACATATATTTATATACTTATCAATATGAACACAACTTAACTAACTAGTTTAAGATTCGACTAAAATAAAATATACAATATTGTATCTTGTATGGAAAAAAATTAAAAGAATGATATACTTAAGTTATGTTCATAAAAAATAAAAGACAAATATTCATATTTCTATATATGTCACATTAAACTTTATTTTTACTGTTACCAATTCAAATATGTAATCAATAATCATAATTATTTTGATATAAATGAAACGTACCATTTTTTAATTTGCCTAATCGTGACATATAGCATTTAATATATATATAACAAATGTTAGACGACTGGTTCGGTTTATACGGCAGGTTTTCGTTCAAACCGGGACGGAATGTCAAAGCGCCAAACCATTTGGATCTTGAACCAACCAACTTGCTTCGGTTTGATCAGTTTCATCATCTGTTCTTTAGCACACTGGACATTTGAGGTGGCTTAAAATGTAAGCCTAACAGATATAAACAATCAATGATTTATTCCACCAATCTTCTAAACACTTATAGAGTTTTACAATATAGGAAATAAAAAGACTTCCCAAACTTACGTTGAAAAACAAGGAAAAGAAAAGTAGATAAATACTAAAAAAAGATATATTAGTAACGGCAAAATGTATCTACATTAATAAGAAAATACCAAAAGGAAAAGGAAAGTAGATAAATACTAAAATAAATTCTAGTAACGGCAGTATGTAGCTACATTAATAAGAAAATACCAAAAAATTACTCTAAGCCTGATTGCTCTTTTAAAGGTTTTCGAATCATGACTTCTCATAATTGGGTGTCTATAACCGACCTTTGATTATGAAAGATTGCTTAACTATAACTATAACCGATGATGGGTTAAGCATGGGTTGTTTAATTGTCGGTTTTGATTAATTTGGTTAATTGTCCAAGGTATAGTGACGGAACTTGAACGTCAAACAATAACAACTTTAAATAAAACTACATAATTTTCATTCATTTCAAATGAGGCGTTCTTACACATAAAAAACGCTAAATATTGTGTAACAAAATTAAAGACCAAGTATTTATAATAATGTGAGATAAATGTTAAGTATCAAGACAAAGAATTGCAACTCAGCCCAACGATACTTAAGATAAATGGTAAGTACCTTTAAGATCATTAAGATAAAAAAAAACCCTCACCTTTGATTTATATATAAAGTAGTAACAGACTTTACTTATTACTTAAAGTTTATAAACAATTATAAAACATACTAATAGCTCGTTCTTCACATTATTTTTAACTTAATACAAAAAATATGTATAAATATTTTGACAATAGACTTGGTAGGGGCACGGGGTTTTTAGACAAAATAATTGGTGGTGGTGAACGTATATAATTTTAAAATTTTCAGATGAAAAATCAGAAATATAACACTTCTAACCGAAACATTGATTAGGACCCCTGTCCCTTAAAAGCTATTGCGCCACTACCAACAATATCTGATTATTTTTAAATAGAACTAGTTATAAAAACCGTCGCCGCGTTGCGGCGAACTTCTTTTGTTATTTAGTCTGTGTTTACATGTGTTTTGAAATCACTATAAGCGTGTTGCCCACGGAACCGCTGAAAAGAATAAAAAGAAAATATAAAAAAAAACTAAAAAAACGGAAAAAAATCAACCAAAAAAGTTGTATGGTGCTGATGATTTCGAATGAAACCCGTGCTCAAAGATGAGCAAATAGTACTGGGTACCGATACCGAATTTCCCGAACGAAAAGATCCTAAGTACCGGTTCGGTACCGACTTTTAGCGTTCCTGGTACCGGTTCACTGTCGGTTTTAACCTATATACCGGTACGTAATCGGCGTTTTCGGTATCAGTTGGCACCAAGCTCATCACTACCCCTGAAACTAAGAACAAAGAAATCATTAAAACTTGAAGAAAATCAACAAAAAAAAAGTTGTACGTTACTGTAGTTGTCCGTACATTACCCGTGACCAGGGATGAGCAAATGGTACCGGGTAGCAGTACCGAATTTCCCGAACTAACAGATTTTCAAACTCAATCCGGTAACGACTTTTGGCGTTTTCTGTAGCAGGCTGTTGCCTATTTTTACCTTCATGTACCGATATAAAAAGTAAAGAAAATAACTATTATTATAGTATCTATCTACTGTAATAAAAAAACCAATTTTTAGACACGTGTCACTTATTTAAGGTATCCTTAAATCTATACTTATCTTATATTAACTAAATAAATAATAAACAAAAATTAAATCTTATCATACTTTAATAAAATATTATTCTCAAATCTAAATTGTTAATTTAATATATTTAAAAAAATACCTCTCTTTCCTACTTATCTTATATTAAATATATAAATAATAAATTAATATTAAATGTTATCCTAATTCATTAAAATAAATAACTTTTTATATTATTTGATATACAAAATTTATTTATTCAACTCGTGTAAAAACGTGGTGTTTTTAAAAAATATAATTTTTTTATTATTTACTATACAAAGTTACATTTATAATACACGAAGTGTTTAAAGATATAACTTTTTATCATTTGCTATGTAAAATTAGAAAAAAAAATTATATCCTTAAAAACCTCGTGTATTACATGTATTGAATAAATCTAATTTTACCTAGCAAATGATAAAAAGTTATATCTTTAAAAACTTCGTGTATTATAAATGTAACTTTCTATAGTAAATAATAAAAAAATATATTTTTAAAAACCCCGCTGTTTTACACGAGTTGAATAAATATGATTTTGTATACCAAATAATATAAAAAGTTATATTTTTAATGAATTAGGATAACATTTTATATTAATTTATTATTTATATATTTAATATAAGATAAGTAGAAAAGATAGGTATTTTTTTAAATATATTAAATTAACAATTTAGATTTGAGGATAATATTTTATAAAGTATGATAATATTTAATTTTAGTTTATTATTTATTTAGTTAATATAAGATAAGTATAGATTTAAGGATACCTTCAATAAGTGACACGTGTCCAAAAGTTGGTTTCTTTTATAGTAGATAGATACTATAATAATAGTATATTTTCGATACTAGTATCGGTGGACACCAAGCTTATCCAACTTAAAAAGTACACGGGGTTTTATATTATTTGGTAGATGTTTCAACCCGACTATACACGGGTTTTTCAAAGATACGACGTTTCTGGTATTTAATATACAAGATTATATGTGTAATACACGTGGTTTTTAAAGATATAACTCTTTTTTAGATCTATTCAACACGTACACGTGTAATATACGAGGTTTTGAAGGATGTAATTTTTTTATTATTTGGTAGATTTATTCAACCTGATTATACACTAGTTTTTTTAAAGATACAACGTTTTTAATATTTAGTATACAAAATTACATTTATTTAATACGTACAATATACGGAGTTCATAAAAGTATAACTTTTTATTATTTAATATATAAATTACATTTATTCAACCCGTGTAATATACGGGGTTTTAACCTAGTTAAAATAATAAAACAATAAAAAAACTTTATATATTGTTATAATATATATTGAAAACACTATTCTTTTTTAAAGATACAACATTTTTAATATTTAGTATACAAAATTATATTTATTTAATCCGTACAATATACGGAGTTCATAAAAGTATAACTTTTTATTATTTAATATATAAATTACATTTATTCTACCCTTGAATACACGATGTTTTAACCTAGTTAAAATAATAAAACAATAAAAAAAACTTTATATATTGAAAACACTATTTGCTGCTTTGTATTTTTAATATATAGGACAATTAAAATAATAAACAATAAAAAAACTTTATATCTTTTTATAATATATATTGAAAACACTATTCTTTGTTAAAGATACAACGTTTTTAATATTTAGTATACAAAATTACATTTATTTAATCCGTACAATATACGGAGTTCATAAAGTATAACTTTTTATTATTTAATATATAAATAACATTTATTCAACCCTTGAATACACGAGGTTTTAACCTAGTTAAAATAATAAAACAATAAAAAAATTTATATATTATTATAATATATATTGAAAATCCTATTCATTGCTTTGTACTTTTAATATTCATAAAAGTATAACTTTTTATTATTTAATATGTAAATTACATTTATTCACCCTTGAATACACGAGGTTTTAACCTAATTAAAATAATAAAAAATAAAAAACTTTATATATTGTTATAATATATATTGAAAACACTATTCATTACTTTGTAATTTTAATATATAGGACAGATTTTAATATATAAAATAATAAAACAATAAAAAAACTTTATATATTGTTATAATATATATTCAAAACACTATTCATTGCTTTGTAATTTTAATATATAGGACAACTAGTTAAAATAATAAAACAATAAAATAACTTTATATATTTTTATAATATATAATGAAAACACTATTCTTTCCTTTGTAATTTTAATATATAAAATAATAAAACAAAAAAAACTTTATATATTGTTATAATACATATTGAAAACACTATTCATTGCTTTGTAATTTTAATATAATATATATTGAAAACACTAATTTTAATATATAGGACAATGAACATCTCATTATTTTTTTAACGTGGGAACGTGATAATATTTTAGCAAAGCTAATGGGCCTAAAGTCCTAAGCCCTTGAATAAAAACAGGGAGGCCTAGACTACGGTTGTAGTCGAACCGAACGAACACGAATAAGGTTATGTTCATGTCCGTTCGTTAAGGAAATTAACATGTTCACGAACGCATACCGAACACAAGTTTGTGTTCGTGTTCGTTCGTTAAGAAAATTCACTTGTTCGCGAATAGTTCATGAACACTGGCCTCGAACACAAACGATCTTAAACGAATAAAAAAGAACGTAAATAAACATTTAACTTGAAAATAAAACATTGTTAACCTTAAACATTGGACATAAGTAGTTAAGTACAACCATCAAATGATAAATCAGCACACAAGAAGTCTACTACAGCCACCAAACGATGAATCAAGTTAAGCTAACTTAGACATTATTATCCAGAATTACTTGGACGTAACTATTCAAAGTTTAACTAACTTAGAAATAACTATCCTAAAAAATGTCTTGATTAATGTCTAATTTTAGTTAACTTAGAAAAAAAAAGGTTTCAAGCTTTCAATATGTTTATATAAAAAGTTTATTAGTTATTATTTTTAACATAATCAAACGAACACAAACGAACGTAAATAAAAAGAGTTAATCGAACATATTACCGAACTTGCACGAACACAATCGGACGAACGAGACATTTGTTCATGTTCGTTCGCTAAGCTAGCCGAACGAATTTTCTAGTTCATGTTTATTCCTTAAGCTAATCAAACGAACATAAATGAACTTTTCGCCGAACGGTTCACAAACTGTTTGATAAACGTTCGATTCAGTTACAGCTCTAGCCCGAACACTTCTGGCATATGCTAAGGTTATGCCTTACCGATGCAATCCTCTGGCCACAGGGCTAGTAAAGGCCGTTAAACCGCGTTACAAGGAGGCGTTATTCAATTTTAAAAAAGGTTTGGGAGCTCTTCAAAAGATGGTGGAGAATTTTAATTAAAAATAAAAAGCCAAAGAAAAAAAAAACTTGTGTCCCACTACCATGTATGTCATCCACTAAATTGTTTACACATCACCCGTTATCTTTTACATTGTATTTATTTATCTAGGTAGTAGGTAATGAAAACTTCCGAAACCCTATAAATAAATGAGAGCTCATATCTACGTGGCATTTAATGAAAAAATATGAGCCCATAACTCATAGCCTAAAACTCCACCCTGATTGTTTCCATTTTTAATAGTGCATATGTGAGTGTTCCTTCTCATTAGAAAAATAAAATAAAAATTCATCAAATTGAACCATGAGTTGCTGTGAGAATGTTTAGCATGATATCTAATTTGTTTTGAGTTTTGTCATCTCTCATATTGAACCAAAATGAGATCACACCTAAAATACACATATGTAGGTGCACTCATATTCCAAAAGGTATCATTTCGGTTAATGTTCGGTTATAGAACACCCTTAACCATAACCGATTTATCGGTTAATCAAAAGACCTTAACCGTAAGCGATGGTTAATCCCGATTATCAGATAACTCGGTTTGGTAGCGGTCTGGTTATCAGTTATAATTTCGATTCATTGTTAATGTTTGCTCACCCCTACTCCTAACCAAGTTCGGAATTGAAGATTTGCTTTGGTGGCTTGATTGGTGAAGATGTTGGAGCTTTGACTGATTTATTTAGGCAGCTAAATATGGTAGACCAACACCCAAAAAAGCTAGAGAAATGGATTATGAGAGTGTGTGACTTGAACTACTGATTGGTCTAGAACTACGTCTTTGATCACAACAACAATAACGTAACCAATATTAGTATAAGTAAAAAAAAGACCATTTGGTTTTTTAACGGAGGGATCCATATGGGTAGAGCTGTAAAAGTTTCATTAACGCCTAATTCATGTTGAGTAGACCTTGTTGTGAGATTCTTAATTCATTAGGGGTTTTTCATTGCTTTGCGAAAGGAACCCAACTTGATATTTTGGTATTATTGCCGCAAAGAATGACTTTCGGGTTTTTTTTTATGAACCCAATCAAAGATTCATACCAGAGCCAGAAAATTAAAAAAACACAACTTTAAAACAGAACCTTGACCAACTTAAAACGGTTCGGTCCCAAATATGACCCTGAAACCAACTTAAGCCGACGCTCAATACTTAAAAAGAACGATCATATTTCAAAAATAAAAAAACGCTTCAGACGACAGAATCAAGTTAAGCTTTTTGGTTTAATATGTCGAGCCAATAGGCCAAAAAACTCGCAGCGGTCGTCATGCAAATACGTCGAAATTTCATTGCAATAACTTACAAAAAAAGCCCTGATTAAATATTTCAAAACTAACAATGACTTGAACAGTTTCTCAGATTAATGTAAGGGCCCTGTCACTAAAACAACTCAAACTCAAGATGCCCATCAGAAGACTCATTGTAATCCAGATACTTTTTCGCTTTCTCTAACGAAGCAGCTTTGGAAACCGTGACGTCATACGGTTCGGGCAGCTCGGGTGGAGATGCACACCGTATCAAAGCCCAATTCAACCCATCGAAAAACGGGTGTTGCTTAATTTCAGCAGCCCCTCTTTGCGACCCCAATCGGTTTTCGGGCTCTTTTACTAATAACCCTTTAATTAAATCCCGCGCTTGAAAACTAACCAAGGGCATTTCGGGAAACCGAAGGTTTTCCAAAATCACGTTCGCTAATGTTTCGTCGTTAGCGGGCCCTTTAAACGGTGTCCTCCCGTATAAAAGCTCGTAAAGAAATATACCGAAAGTCCACCAATCGACCGCACTCCCGTGACCCTCTCCTTTGATGATTTCGGGAGCTAGATACTCATGGGTCCCGACAAACGAGTTCGATCGGGCTTCTGTCGGCTCGGCCACGAGCTGTGGTAATTTACGGTTTAGTGCGGTTAAGTCGGGTTTTGCCTTACGGGATTTGGGTGCGGATAAGATTCGAGACTTGAAGCATGAGACTTGTTGACAGGTGGGTTTGATGCAGAACGGGTCAATGCAGCTTGAACCGGCGCATGGGCCCGACATTCGAGGTGGCTCAAGTGGGCCCGACGAAGACGGTTGAAGTAGAGTTGGGTTTACGGAACACCTAAGGGATAAGTCGAAATCTGTGACCATGATGTGACCGTCTTCTCGAACTAAAATGTTTTCGGGTTTTAAGTCTCGATATACAATTCCGAGCATGTGCAAGTATTCTAGAGCAAGAAGAACTTCTGCAACATAGAACCTGTATGAATAAACAGAAAGAAAAAAAAACAAGATTAGTTATAAGATTGAAAAATTATCAATTAAAGAAAGCATATGTCATAAACCTAAACAGCCTGTGGGCCCGGTAACAAGATGAAACGGGCCAGCCTGTGTTGGGTTGACCCGCATAAACTTTTTGAATTTTTTTTATTTTTTTATAATTGATTAATGAGCTGATTGTGATTACACAAACGATATCTTTACAATAACAGTCCAATTTAAAAAAGATAATAGTAATAATAATAATTTGGCAACTTTCAACGGTTTGACCCGTTTGACATAAAATACAGCCCAAATCAACCCATTAACAAGTAAACGGATCAAAGTTGCCACCTTTACGCTTGACATCATGAACAGAAAAAAAAAACCTAACGGAAGCTGTTGATGAAAAGAACTAAAATAAAGCGAACAAGCGCAATAAATAAACCACCAATCTTATCATGCTAATGTGGCATGTTTACATGGATAAGTCAATTAAAGAAAATAAAAAAAATGACATCCTCTAACATGCCACATTATCATCACATGTCATCAAATCCATCCTGCTTTCTGTTACACTTAACAAATGAAAATATATGTTCTGAAAGGGACCTAAGCACCTAACTTTACATTATTTTCCAATTTATAACCAACTTTATAATAGACACAAATATAGACCAACTTATATTTTATTACCAATTTTAGTTTTAAAAACCGGCACATCAGAAACCGACTAATAAGTTATCGCCAATTTTAGTAACCAAGCTCGTTTTGACTGATTTTACCAGCTAAATGCTTATGTCGCATTGGTTGATGCCATGTCAGTTACCACATAATCAAAAAATGCTTGTAAAATAAAACTCGAAAACAGGTTTTACTTATAAAAATGTTCATTATATGCAACATATCAGACATGATGTGTCATATATATCTACACTAAAATGACAAAAGAAAGTATACCACGATAGCTAATTTATAACCAGCAAAAAACGACCAACTACCGGTCGAAAAGGTCATTTGTTGTTACAGTCTTAGTTTTAAAAAGCGTGAAGTGCACAAAAGCGACAAGGTCTAAAACCGGGCGCGAAGCACCAGGCGCAGCGCTTTGGCGCAAATAATAAAAAAAATTATATGTTTCTATAGCTTTATATATATTTTATAATAGAATTTACATACATGTACAACCTGAAAAGCATATTGCACAATGATATGGGACATACATGAGGCGCATACCTCAGGGTCAACTTTTTGCCAAAAAAATGAGCCTTGTGTGAGCGTTTTGAAAAATAGCTCGCTTTATGCTACTAAAAGCGCAACTAAACTCAGTAGTGATAAGTTGGTTTCTAATTTGTGATTAATCCGAAGTTGGTTGCTAAATCCGACGAAAACGTAAACATCATTTCTATTTCACACACTTTTCCTAACAATAAAACTTGCACAAACATTGACCAGAAGTTTGACTTACCGTGCCGCTTGTTCGTGAAAATATCTGGCAGGCTGCTTCTGCCTAAAAACATGCAAATCACCACCCGGACAATACTCCATAACCAAACACGACAAATTCTCCGAAACAAAATGAGCATAAAGCGTAGGTAAAAACGGGTGATCCAAAATGCTCAAAATCTCTCGTTCCATATACGCCCTAGGCATCTTTTGCCTTCGTTCCAAAAACTCGTTATCCATAACTTTAATGGCAAAAGGGTAATTTGTGCCAACTAATTCCGCAAGATAAACCGTACCGATATCCCCACACCCAAGTTTTTTCAACAGATTGAAATGTCTCAATCCGAGAAATCCGTTTTGTTTCATCGTATGATTAATCGCCTGCCATCGCATATCTTTCGACATATGCGGTCGATTAATAACAATGCATCCACTGAGATTTCGTTCTTCACTAATGCTGGTACTCGTACTGTATTCACATATGCTGCTGTTTGAACTTTGAGTGAATTCGCCTTTATCTCCGTATTTCGAGTTCTTACTGTGTAGAACCGAAATGGTTTTACCATAGTTGACCAAATCGTTGACTTTTCTGTTCATACCATTTTCTGTACTACTTGACGAAAGAGGCGACCGAGAGTCTTTCATGGACTCGGTTTTCGCGTCTTTTATCGCACAATTACATTTTTGGCATATCAGTTGAGATTTCGCTGAAGTAGATGTGTTCGAAGCGGTAGTAGTGGAAGTCAAATCCGGCTTTGATTTCTTCTTCACGACGGTCTTGGTCCGAATCACCGTTTTCACCGTCTTGACTGCACGAGGTGACGTTCTTATCGACTTTCCCTTATAACGTGATCTTGGTGTTGACTTACTCGACGTAACATTACTCTTGTCACGATTGCTTACTGGATTGACTTCAGAGTTGACTTTAGAGTTGACCGACTCCAACGAACCTTCAGGTCGAATCGGTGAACGTATTGAATTTGAAATAATCATCTTCTCTTGCACTGGTTCGTTCGAAGATTGGCTATCTGACTCCAGTGCGCGCAACATCTCCTTCAAAAGCCCAACGCTTTTCGTTGAATTTTCGAGATTCAAACGAGGGGTTGACTGCGGACTATTGCTATACCGCATCGACGATCTTTTACCAGCAGCCATTTCCGAAGCTTGCGAAATACATAATCCCCGTAACGCTTGTTTTAACGAAACAGGTTCCGGATACCCGATTCCCGACGAAGACGATAAACTCATCCTCATCGGCTTCTTTGACGGGTTTTTCCTAGGCATGGCCCCACTCGTTTCGTCGGAGAAACTTGAACCATTAAACGAATGTCGCATACTAATACCTTCAAATAGCTTATTAATGTCGTCTTCCATGTATCGACTACACCCTTTCGCCTTTTTCCCTTGTCGATCGGGAAATCACTCAATGTAGGTTCATCTTTCAATTCGACAATCTCATGGGTACCATAAAGTGAACCCATTTATAATGTTTACCGCAAGTATTAATCGTTCGCTCGATATCACTTTGAGAATCAAAACATGCCCTAATGCCCTAATGCCCAAATCTTCAACCAAAAGTTATAACTTTTGGGCAAATGAAAGTGGAATGAACCCTACAATGACACAATGTAAAGAAAAATCAGCAAGATCACTTTTTTTAATTATTAAGAAGCTCGAAAGTCAAAAGTTAAATTAAGAATCATTTTTTCTCAACTGGGATGAAATGTTTACAATTCTTTTTGAGTTATTTATCAATGGCATACTAACTCACACCATCTATTCTAAAAAATTATAAAAAAATAAATAAATAAAAAAGATTGAAACTTGAAATTGTGAACATTCATATTGAAAACAGATATTGAATCTTCCAAAATTTCTGTAAATCCCCAAATGATTCATGGGAAAAAATCAAGTTAAATGGGACCAGGTGAGTAAATAAATCATTCATCAAGATAATCAATCAAATCAAATATGCAAAAGATTAACAAATAAGCAGATAAACATATGATTCAACTAGCAAAAAAAATAAAACATCTAAATCCCCAAAAAATAATAAATTAATAAACTTTAAAATGTGAATACCCAAAAAAAATAATAAATTAATAAACTTTAAAATGCAAATACCCATAAAGAGATCTAAAGATTTCAAAAAACTCAACCCCTTCATCACCACTAAACTAAATTAACAAAATAAAAAAAAATAAAAAAAAACAGTTAAAACAAGATTCAAGAACACACTTACAGCAGATACAAAGGTGGATACTTTGATGAATATATTGAAGAAAAAGTTGAAAATCTGATTGGAAGTACAGAAATAAGTGAAAGGGGGATCAAGAGGGGAGTGAATGTGAATGGAGATCTATGTTATCTAGGGTTGAAGTGAGAATGGAACCCTAGGTTAGGGGTGGCGGTTGGTGTGTGTGTGTGTGGAGTGTGTGTACAGAGCATCTAGTGTGTGAGGGGAGTGAAAGGCCATGTTTGAGTGTGATGTATGTAGGCGTATAACGACAGTATCTGATTCTGAGAATGGCCCCTCAAATCTCTCTATTTGGATCCCAACTCTACTTGGGTCCCACTCTTTTCCATCAATTTATCATTACATATATACAAGAGTAAATTTGTATATTTTCGAAGAGTAAATTGTAACTTGCGTCTCTCGAGTTCGTTCGGTTAATAGGTTTAGTTTAACTTTAACATCTTGAGTTCTTGTCGTTTGTTTTCTTTACGCGCATTGTCTCCCGCCCTGATGACTGTTAGAGCGAAGCACAGTTTGTGTTAAAATAAACAAACGATAGGGACTCAAGTACGAATGTCAATTGAATCTGAACCTGATAGGTAAACCCGAACCATAACACATTTGGGACGGGTTTGGGTCATTTAATCGGGTTTGGGACTAGTTTTTTTCATGGGTTTGGAATTTTGTGATATGCCCGTGAACCCGACCCGATTACCCAATAACGTGTACTTGTTTACCCGATTGTGTACTCGATATGATCTCTTTTATAGTTTTAAGTATGTATATATATGATACATTCATTTTTTATCTCGTATTCATTGTAGTTATTTGATATATTTTTATAGTGGTAATAGTAAATGTATCTAATTAGTAGTTACCCGATGGGTTTTGAGTCGGGTATACCCAATGGATCATTTTTAAAAATTATTGGGTTTACCCGGAACCCGCGAGTATAACCAATACCTGATGGGTATTTATCGGCTAGAAACCCGACGGGTTTTGGAACGGGTTTGGGACAAACTTATCTAACCGGGTTTGAGTATCATCTAAACTCATCCCAACACGACCCATTGTCATCCGTAGGCTCAAGGGTTGAGGTTGGACTGGACCGGTAAACTGAGGCAAAACTCAATGACATAAACTACAATTTACTCTATTTTTAAATTTATTTGTGTGTGTGAAACCCAAGTATACAACCGTAAGAATTGTTCGTGTTAAGTTAAAGTTAAATAAGCGAACATGACGAGCCCTCATTTGTGTTTGTTTGATTTGTTTACATGCCTACATGCAGCCTCAATTATTCCTCGTATTTTATAAGACATACGATAGTTATATGCAATTACATAGCTGCTCCACTCTCTCGCTCTCTCTATCACTCTTAATATATATGTCATGCATCATGTAATTAGAGCTGTTTATGAACCGTCAAAACTAAAGAAAGTCAGTCGATTTACGATATATATTGTCGGATTCACTATTTGACCTAGTCAAGACATTCCCTTCTTGAAACCTCTATGGTCTAAGGGGACAACCCTAAATGTTCCTTAATACTAAAGTCAATATTGAACGGGTGTATACACGTTCTAACATGTATTAATATTTATTATGATTTCTTGTTTGGTATACAAGTGAATTCAATTACCAAAAGAGTTAGATGGCACTAAAATAACTTATGTAAACGTAACTTTGACGTAGTTAATGTTTTAGTTCATTTTACTTTTACCAAATGCATAATAATTTCATTTATTATTTGTCTACGCTTTTTTAAGAGATAACTTATAGAGAAATTTAACAATTTAGAATGAGTAATATATATTGATTGATCACATATCAAACTTATTTGTAATGAGTAATAAATTTTGATTGATTAACATATCAAACTTATTTGTAACATTTATGAAAGATCATTAAAATATAAAATGGTATGAAATAAATTAATAAAAATCACAATTAATTGTGTTAAATGAAAACGAAGAAAATTGGTACATATGGTTATTTGGTGAATTGTTGTTAGGCCAAAGTTGGTGTAAATTGGTTGAATATGTTGCGTTTCATCAAATTTAATGTCTTAGTTAGAGAAGACTTTTCACTAGGATTTGGTATTTTGGTACATATTGAATTTATACGGAATAAAAGTAGAAATTATGAGAGTATATAAAGTTAGGGGTTGTTTGGCAACTCCCGAATGGTTAAGTGCTGAACCAGTAAGAGGTCTGAATCATTAAGTGCTGAACTACTAAGAGGTCTAAATAGAGGTGTACAAAAAAACCGGTTTTACAACCGAAACTGGAAAAAAAAAACTAAAAACCGTTTTTTTTTGTAACCGGTTTTACAACCGAGCCGAACCGGCGGTTATAGACCGGTTAGTGTTCTTCACCTTCGAAACTGGTTTTTAAAACCGAAACCGGCTATGAAAAAACCAGTTTAAACCGGAAAAACCGGTTTTTTGGATAAACGGTTAAAAACCGATCATAACCGGTTGGAGGGGCTAGTGATTTTAGTAAAAAAAAACGGTTAGTAACCGGAACCGGTTATACAAAAACCGGATTTTTGTTTTGATGAGAAAATCGGTTCGGTTATTAACCGGATCCGGTTTTTGAAAAAACCGATTTGTACACCTCTAGGTCTAAACCATTAAGAGTCAGTATAATGCTTAACCGTTCAAAGAAAAATGTCTGACCAATTCAGATTAGAGGTCTTAATCATTCAGACTCGGTATAATGCTCAGTTATTCAGAGGCAAATGTCTGAACCATTCAGACATTTGCTTGCGAAACAAATAGTCTAAACCATTAAGTGCTGAACCAAGATCTGAACTATTAAGAGTCTCATTAAGAGATAAACAAACAGCCCCTTATACCTTCACCCTTTGGTATTAAGTTGTGTTTTTTTAAATCATAATGAAAATACGAACTGGTTTAAAAAAAGAGTAAACTTATAAACCAAGCAATCATCGAAAAAGGTTTGTTTGTTATATATGTTTAGATTATGTTTCAATGTCACAAAGTAATCAAAATTTTGTTTGTTATACAAGTTTGGATTATGGTTGACTGATGCGTAGATTTTGAAAGCCCTAAATATCTAATAAAATTTGAAAATTAAAATTGAAATTTATATATAAATAGGGGCGAACCCACCTAGGTTCATAGAGTGAAATACACCTTGAAAAAAATTAGTGTACCATTAATGTATAAATCTCAAACTCACCCCTTAAAAATATGATGAAACTCTTCAATCGCTTCTCATAAATAAATCATTTATATTTAATTCGGTATAAAGTTATTACAATTAGTTAAAAAAAAATCAATATTAGATTTATATATAATAAAATGCAAAGTAATGCAATTTAGGTAATCTCATTTATATTTAATTCGGTGTAAAGTTATTACTATATTAGTTAAAAAAATTCAATATATAGATTTATATATAATGTAATGCTAAGTAATGCAATTAGGTAACATTTGGTTTTGAGCTAATAAATTGCATTTGGCGTTAAGAAAAGGAAACATTTTTGGTAAATTAATTTATTGGAATAATGGATTTTAATAATCTTAACTATTAGTCGTTGGCCGGCAATGGTCCTAACTTTAAAAATAACCAGTGATGGTCCAAACTTTTCATATATTGTAAACAAATGGATTTTTACTAAACTGAAAAGGATAAGGAGACACAAAGAAATTAAGGTTCTTTAGTAAAAGTCCATTAGTTTACAGTATGTGAAAATGTGGGACCAACACTGGCTATTTTTTAAGTTGGGACTATTACCGGCCAATGACTAATAGTTTAGATTATTAAAATCAATTATTCCTACTTTATTAATCCTGAAATCAACCGATACATTAGTGTACCATACGTCTATACAACCTACACCTCATAGATCTTTCATAAAAAGAACACAAATAGTATCTAATTTTGTGACTGATCGGATAAAAGTCACTGTTCTTATATTTAAACTATACGGTACAAGGGCGGATCTAATGTATTAAGAGGGATCAGCGAAACCCCGTATTCGTAGTTTTTTTTCACTGTTTTTTTGGTTTTCTACAAATGATACCCCTAAACAAATACGAAGATACCCTTAAATTAATGGACTAGCTCTGCCATTGAAACGGTACAGTCTTTTCTAAAAATATAATAAATGATAGATTCTACTCTTCAAACATGTATAATAAATTATTCATATTTCATATAGTGAAAACAAGTATACACTAAAAATATGTTTCTTCATGTCACTTAACCCCGGTTATTCTAAAGCTTAAGTTCTTCCTTATCTCATTCATGCATTTCCTCTATATTTTTTTAATTTAAACACACATTATCATTATCAATACAATAATTATCAAACGTTTTCAACAGTACTTTTATAATAAAAAAGGAAATAGTGCCAGACAGCTGACCTGACACTCCCACATTTGACCAGCCGTTTCATGGCACACCTCCATTAGACCAGCCGTTTATTATTTGTTTACGCTGTAAAATTACGGGTTTGCCCCCGGAATAGTGTCAGACAGCTGGCATGGCACTCCCCCATTGGACCAAACGTTTATTATTTGTTTATGCAGTAAAATTACGGGTTTGCCCCCACTTTAAAATTACGATGTTCCCCCTGCTCAAAATAAAATTTCGCTTTTGGCCCCGGCCAAAAATTACGACTTCGCCTACGACTCGAAAATAGTGCCAGGCAGCTGACCTGACACTCCCCCATTGGACCAGCCGTTTATTATCTGTAAATTTACGGGTTTGCCTTCGGAATACTGCCAGGCAGCTGGCATGGCACTCCTCCATTGAACCAACCGTTTATTATTTGTTTACGATGTAAAATTACGGGTTTCCCCCAATTTAAAATTACGATTTTTTCCCCTGCTCAAAATAAAATTACGCTTTTGGCCCCAGCCAAAAATAACGATTTCGCCCACGACTTGAAATTACAATTTCGCCTTCAGCTCAAAATTACGTTTTCACTCCTGTTCAAATGAAAAAAAATATGTTCTCGTACCCACCTTAAAATTACGATTTTTCCCCGTTAAAAAAATTATGATTTCGGCCTCAGTTAAAAATTACGTTTTTGCCCCTGTTCAAAATAAAATTACGTTGTTAACTCCAACTCAAAATTACGATTATGCCCTCGATTCAAAACTAAAATATGGTTTCGCATCCCACCTAAAATTACGGTTATGCCTTTAGTATAAATTTATATTATTATGTTGCCCTAGGTTCAAAAGTATGAATTCGCCCTTGTGCTGATTTACACTTTTGCCCTTGGTTTCAATTTCCAGTATTGGCATCACTTTAACTTTTGGCAAATTACGATTTTACACCAGTGAAAAAATATAACTTTCCATTAGTTAAAAATAACAGTAGTGCCATTGTTTTAGTTTTTTAGCAAAACTATAAAATGTTATGTTTTTATTCGTTTACTCGATTTAATTGTTTTCCGTGTCAATGAGATGCCTAACACTCGCTCATTATTCGACCATCGCCCCGCAACGCGGACGGAGCATCTAACTAGTTCTAGATGAATTACATTTCCATTTTTTGATCACATGTGATAAATCTAGTGACAGCACACCTAGTATCCCTAACTTAGGAAACATGTCCTATCAAAAATTGTACTCACAAGTTTTATTCTTTTACGGTATTAGTCGATGTGCACTGGTAATACCACGTAACCCTCTTTATATGGGTTATGTGACAAATGGCAAAAAAATAAAATGTGAGGGTTATAAGGGAGTTAGAGCATTCACATTCTATCCATCAAAATATGTGAGAGGGGATCTTTATATTATAAAGGGTATAAAAAGTGGTTGTGAGTGGAGGAGAGAGAAAATGTTACTGTTCATCTGTATATTTGGGGGGACACTATTCACCCTCTATAGTTTTTTTAATATATATTGAAAATGGTTGTGAGTGAAAAAGAGAGAAAATGTAATGATAAAGGTATAAAAATATTATTTAATTGAAAAGGAGAGAGAAAAATATTTGTTTTTAGTGGAAATATATTGATATAGGAGTTGTGTTTAGTGAAATGTATGTATATTTATATAACATGTGTGTATAGTGGGAGATTATGTAGATATGAGGTTATATATGTATGTATATATATGTGTGTGTGTGAGAGAGAGACAAATGTGTTCACCCTGTTATGATTTTCGCGAGGCAACCGGGTTCAAGTGGTATAGCGCCCCTTGGGCCGGTGTGGGGAGGCGCCATAGGGCGCTATGGTGGCCTCCGACGTTATATCACCTCCGACTACAGAGGGTGTTATACCATAAAAGGTGACTATTAAACTTTCTTGGATAAATATAGCAAAGCTTAGACAAACATAATACGTTTACATGTCTATGATCTAGTTATATCAAAGTGGTTTAACAACCCAATACTCAAAAGTGTGTATTGTGTTTAACAAGGTCAAAGTTAACAAAAAGAAAACAAAGTATCGTTTAGTTACCACTACATTTTTACAAGGGTTGTTATGTCTTGTCGTTTCATATGTTGTTTGATGTTATAACATGTGAATTTGCCCTTTTAAAAATATCGCTATCCCTAACTACAATTCTTGTTGAATTTTCCCAATCCATTATTGTAAAAACAAACAAAAATCAAAAATCAAAGAAAAGCAGTGGTCTGCATTTGAAATGAGGCCCTTGATCTCCATGATTAAAACTAGGGAGCCCCTCTTTGTAAATTGACTTAACAAACACAATCACTTGATCCATTATTACAAGTGTCCAACTAATGCTTTGAACACATAAAAAAGATAGTTCATTGATGCAATTATGTAGAAAACTTTAAGAAACATACAAAAAAAAAAAAAAAAAAAAACACGTAGATGAAGACATAAAAGAGACGAAAAATACTTGGTTGTTGATGTTTTACTATGTTGAACGTAAAAGTAAAATCAATTCAGGTGATGATTCTTATAGGATGCATACTGCATACATATATACACATGATCTAAGCCACAACTGACTAAAGTTTTTTTTTTTGACTGGATGTATTCGACGATGTTTTGATGTGGTTCGTGATGTAATGGGTCCGACATGCATCAATATGGTTTATGATAAAGTTCAATGTGTCATAAAACTCATGCTTAACTTTATGAATGGCTCAGAAAAAAAAAGACGTGTTCAGCTATTTGGAAGTTTAGGAACGATGTTACCTCCCAGGTTCATTGGTAGAAAGGTTGTTTATTTGACGATATTGTTCATCTTTCATTTTATTATTGGTATTCGTTGAGGAACCGTGATGTAGAATAAATCAGACTGAGTGGATGCACTATCTGATTACATACGTAATTGTTTTGTTTCGCCTGGCTAGTTTCTTGCTAGTCGTGGGTTGTTCCTAATAATATAATTGTTGTCATTAAATAAAACACCCTTTTATGTAAACTGTCTTACTTGTCATTCTACCGAATATTGAATTAGGTCAATGGAATACGCTTAGAGTTTACATATATAAGCTTTATTCTTAGATTATTTAGAGATCAATGTAGTCATTGGATTTTAATAGATTTTTTTTGTTTGAATCAATAGACGCAAAAGGTTATCATGTTGTTCTTTGATTAAATATTATTTGATCTTAAACATATTCATATATTTTAGAGAATTTAGATTTTAATAATCTCAACTAGAGATGATTGACCAATAATAATCTCACTTTAAAAGAACCTGTTATTTGCAGTCCCTCCTTAAAATTGTTATTCACAATGGTCCCTCGTCACCAGTTTCAGATTAATGAGAACAACATTTATAAAAGGTGGGACTGCTATTAGCAATTTTTAAAAGTGAAATTATTAAAATCCAATTTTCATAGATTTTCATAGCTAAATTTAATCAACTTCGTGTATTAATCAACTTTATAAACTACTAAATTTAACTTCTCATCAAAGCTAAAACAAGGGTGGTGGGTGTGGTCTCAGCAAGGGAGAAATGGCGAATCAGTTTTAAGACGTAACAGTGAGAGAGGGTAAAGTAGCAGACATATGGTGTCATTGACGTGCTGCTCTAACATGTAACAATATGAGAAAGGTACCTCATCAATTATGATATAATTTCAAATCAAGCAATCATTTAATGTCCCATTGTAAAATGATGTTTCAACGACGTACCATTAGTTACTCGATGATGTTGACGATATTTACGATATGTAATGTGGTAGATCTTCGTTTTTACAATCCAAAAAACAATTGTTCATGATTTCTTGATGTGAACTAATATTATGTAGATCTTCATTTCAACAATAAGTCTAATCAAATTAAGGGGCTGTTTGTCAACATCTGAACCAATAAGTGCTGAATGAATAAAAGGTCTGAATGGATTAGAGGCTCTGAACCAGTAAAATGCTGTTTGATTACACCTCTGAATGACTGTGTAAAATGATATTTTTACCCCTATGAGTATTTACCTTGCCGGAGATTCGGGTTATTTAAAACAAAGGAAAGTTGGGTTAACCAGCAAGCCAACAACCATCAAATATTAGATTATATACATATAATTAATACTATCAAATATAGATTATATACATATAATTAATACAACACTTATCGATATCATTCTTTTAAACCATAAAATTAACACCAACACTTGTATGTGTTATTATCATTCTGTTCAATCTCAGCAACAACAACAACAACCTTTAATACTTTCAAATCCACCTCTCTTCCTACTGAAACATTTTCGTCAACATCTTCGTCACCGTCGGTCACCGCTGCAGAGGTCTCTGATGAGGAGGAGGCGGCGCTGCAGAGGTGTCGGCAGAGGAGGTTGACCGTGGAGCTCCGACTGAGGAGGAAGGCGGCGCTGCAGAGGTACGGAGTGGGGGAGGTCGACGGTCGAGCTCCGACTGAGGAGGAAGGCAGTGCTGCAGAGGTGTCCGCTGTGGAGCTCCGATTGCAGGAGAGGGCGGCGACATGTGGAGGAGAGGAGGGGAAGATGCGGCTGTGGAAGAAGAGGTGGTTTGGTTAGGTCAGAAGGGTAATGCCTCTGACCGATTCAGAGGCTTGCCTCTTAATTAGAGATGGGCATAATCAGGTTTTATTATTACCCGGAACCAGTTTCAATCTGGACCCGGTTCTGCTTGGATGTCATTGGAACCGGGTATGGTGTGGAATCGGGTTCAGTTCCTACCCAGGTTCACACCCAAGAATATGGAACCGTGTAGAACCGGGTACGGGTATTATGGAACCGGGTATGGTATGGAACCGGGTATGGTGCGGAACCGGTTTCTGATAGTGTTGGGAACCGGTTCCTGACAGTCAAAACCCGACTTTTACTGTTCAGAACCAGTTCCTGACAGTCAAACCTGACTTTTACTGTTCAGAACCGGTTCCTGCGGTCAGGAACCGGTTCCAACGGTAACATTTTAACGGCTATAACCGGTTCCAACGGTAACATTATAACGGGTATAACCGGTTCCAACGGTAACATTTTAAAAGGATATAACCGGTTCCTTCTAGAACTGAATTTCCGGGTACTGGTAGGAACCGGGTACGGGTAGGAACCGGTACGACCCGATTCAAATGGTAAAATTGTGGAACCGGGTTGGAACCAACGGGTATTTTGAACCCGAACGGTTCTACTTAATGTCGGGTAGGAACTGGACCAGGTTCCAGTTCGGTTCTACCGGTTCGGGTTCGAAACCGGTTTTTATGCCCATCTCTACTCTTAATGGCTCATTCAGATGCAAACAAACAGGCCCTAAATATCTTAGAGCATTCAAATTCATCTATTTTTTTTACCCTATAATTTTATTAAAAACAACTACATTTTCTATCTTCTTTCAATTAAATAATATTTTTTATATTTTTATTATTATATTTTCTCTCTCATCTGCTCACAACTGCTTTTACACTATGTTCCGAGTCTCATTTAACAGGAGAGGGGAGGGTAAAATCTTTTCTCCTAATCTCTCCAATTTGGGAGGATGAATATCTGGACAAATTTTCTTCCATTTTTACTCATTTTCCCTCCCATCCTATCCTTAAAAAAACTAGAGAACCTGGTTTTTTCATATTTTCTCATCTTTTCTTTCCCATCCCCTGTTAAATGAAACTCGGGAACATAGTGTTAAAATATACTAAAAAATTATAAAGGGTGAACAGTCTCCCCCCAAATTTACAGATGAACAGTAACAGTTTCTATCTTCTCAACTCACAATCACTTTCAACCACCTACAATCACTTTTCAAAATATAAAAAGATCACTCACAGAATATAGGGTATGAATTGTGAACATAACACCTAGTCATCGAACTCTTATCATACATAGTCATGAAACATGTTTTAAATCATAACAAAAAAGAGAAAACTTCCGTTTTGCTCCCTGTAGTTTGATCGTTTTAACGGTTTTGCCCCAATCTTTTAAAAATAGCCGGTTTACTCCCTGATCTTTGGATCCCGTCAAGATTTCACTCCCCGCCCCAAACCGGCGTCCATTTTAGACGTTTAAAAAAGTCACGTGCCAAACACATGATGGGCAATATTGTCTTTTCCCAACCCATATATTTTACCCATCAATTTTAAAACCCTAACTTCCTTTTTAATATACATTTAACCTCATATCGATACATTATCACCCCCATTTCAATACATTATCAAAACCCTAAATACTCTAAAAGCAGTTCATCTCACCCAAATCGAAAAATTGTTCTAACCCTAAACATTATCGAATAGCAAACGATTAGAGTGCAATGTCGCTGTGGTTCGTTCGTCCTAGGGGACAACAGGTGGATGTGGATAATCTATATGGTGAGTTTAGTAAATCATAATGCTAGAAATTTTGTATAAGTTGTTTCTTCATTTTTTCATAGTGTTAAACTGATAATGGTGTTGATTTTGTTATGTTTTTTCAGTTAACCCTACAATGTTCTCACTCAGAATTCATCATGGGGGATCTTTCACAAGGTTTCCAAGTAGGATGTATGTGAATGGTCAGGTAGACTATGTTGACTTTGCTGATAAGGATGAATTTTCAGTTCATGAAGTAAGTTATATGATGTTAGAACTAGGTTACTCAAAAGATGAGTTGATTTTCTACCATTTTAAGTTGTTTGATGAAGATTTGAATTTTGGGTTGAGGGCTTTAGGAAATGATTCTGATGTGATACGTTTTTTGTCTTGTGTGGGTGATCATAAGCTGATGGATATATATACTGAGCATGGGACCACAACTGTTGAAACATATTTTATGTCTCCTAATTGTAAGGTTCGGATAGAGGAGATACATGATGGTGTTGTCAATGATGGGTCTGATAATGGTAAAACACTTAGGAATACACAACAAATATTGGCAAAAGCTTCTAGGAGACTAGCATTAGAGTATAATGTAGGTGATGCTGGGTCAAGTCAGGTAATGGATGTTGTAACCATTCAAACTGAGGTGCTCATTGATCAAATATATGCGGGAATTAGCCAGGGTGAATTAAATCAGAGTCAGGTGGTAAATCCGGGTGAGGATATGTTGATGTTAATGTTGTAGATGCTAAGAATGCAAATGATGTTGTGTATGTGAATTCTCATGATGTTAGTGTTGAAGGAGATGGTGATGGTAGGTATGGAGATAGTGAGGGAGATGGTGAGGGTGGTGATGGTGATAGTGAGGGAGATGGTGAGGATAGTGATTATGTTGATGAGGGAGATGCTGGGGTTATGAGGCTGATGAGGAGTACCTAAATATTGAGCCTGCTGATAGTGTTGAAGAGGAACATGATTTAGATGATTCAGATTACATAGCAGATGAAGATAACACGATTTCTGATGTGGTGGTGGATATGCAGAATTTCAACAATTATGTAGATCGTGACATAGAGGAAAAGCCTTTAGAATACAATGAATTAAGTGACTTAGATGGCATGGGGTTGGATGCACATGTTGATGATTTTGACAGCCTAACTGATGAAGAAAATGACCCACCCATTAAGAAACAATTGAGAAGGGAAAGAAGGAAACAAAAAAGGAGAAAAGATCTTGTGGCTGACCCATTCTATCTTGGCCAAGTTTTTGCACAAAGGAAAGACATAAGGGCATTAGTTAAGAAGTTAGTTGTGTCTAGCAAAAGGCAACTGAAAATTATTAGGAATGATCCAATCAGGTTTAGAGTGATTTGTGAAGGAAATCAACCAGATTTAGTTAAGGGTAAAGATGTAATCTCAAAGACAAGTAAGGGTAAGGATGTCAATTCAAGTGCAAGTGGTTCTAAAGGGGAATCTTCAAGCAAAACTGGTGGTCCCAATGTTGTGGGTCCCAAGGGTAAAGCTGGTCCTTTATTGAACAAACATACCACAAGATCACAAAGTAAATCCAAAAAACATGCAAGCACATGTCCATGGGTACTTTATCTCTCTAATATCAACAGAGAAGGATCTTGGGTTGTGAAGACCTACATAAATGAACACAAATGCTTCCAGACCAGATATGTGAAACTTTGTACAGTTTCATGGTTGGCAAAGGAGATTGAATCTACAGTTGCAGTGAATCCTCGTATTCCACTGAAAGCACTACATGAAACTTTTCAACAAAAGCATCAGATCTCAGTTTCCTTGCAAAAGATGTTTAAGGCAAAGGGCATTGCAAGACAGAAAATAGAAGGGGATTACAGGGCTCAGTATGCAATTTTGAGGGACTATTGTGAAGAACTCTTGAGGTCCAACCCAGGAACAACTGTGAAAATTGATGTAGAGAAAGAATGTAATCCTAACAGTCCAACTGGACAGTTTAAAAGGATCTACATATGTTTAGGTGGGTTGAAGGCAGGCTTTAAGCTTTGTGGTAGGCCACTATTGGGTTTGGATGGAGCCTTCATGAAGGGTCCTTTTCCAGGACAAGTGTTAACTGCAGTGGGCCTAGACTCCAACAGTGGCATATATCATGTGGCCTATGCATTGGTTGAAGCTGAAACCAAAGCTTCTTGGGTTTGGTTCTTGGAATGTCTGGGTCCGGATTTAGATCTCGAGAAAAATTCATACTTCACCTTTATTACCGACAGGCAGAAGGTAACCTCAACTTTGATTATGTTATATTCACTCTACGGATGTTGCATTATCTATCATTATTTAACATTAACTGTTATTGTTTATTATAGGGTCTTGTTCCAGCAATACAAAAGGTGTTTCCCATATGCAGAACACAGGTTTTGTTTGAGGCATGTGCATGAAAACATGAAACCTAGGTGGAGGGGTGAGCTGTATAAGACTTTGCTATGGAAATGTGCATCTTCAACTATTGTACCTTATTTTGAGCAGGCAATGAAGGATGTTCTGGCAACTGGTGAGGCTTTATATCAATGGCTCAGGGGAAATTCCAGCTGTTCACTGGTGCAGAGCCTATTATAGTGGTGTGTCATTTGTTTCTTTCTTATGTAACATCATATCATTTGTAAAAATTGTGAATATTTGTAATTTTTGTTATGCAGGTAGAGCAGTAAGTGATGTGCTTCTTAACAACTTGTGTGAAGTCTTCAACAGACAGTTGGTGGAAGGAAGGGACAAGCCAGTCATAACATGCTTGGAGTATATTAGAGAATACTTGATGAGGAGATGTGTAGTTGTGCATATATTGATCTCAAAGAGTGAAGGGCATCTGACACCAAGGGCTACGGAGATTTTTGAGAAGATAAAGGAGAAGGCTGCAGGGATGAGTGTCCAGTGGAATAGTGTGGACAAGTATCAGGTTAGCGGGGGTTCGTTGGAACAGTATGTTGTTAACATGGCTGAGAAAACCTGCTCTTGCAGAAGGTGGGAACTAACCGGCATGCCTTGTAAGCATGTTGTGGCGGTTATATGGGATATGGAAGCACATGGGATGGCTGTGGAGGTTCCGGAAAAATGGGTGTCAAAAGTCTATTGGTTAGAAACTTGGAAGCAGGTCTATGCCAACACAGTGGACCCAATCAACGGCAGGAACATGTGGTTACCATCAGCCTGTCCAACAACCCTGGTACCACCCAAGCACCATAAGCAGGTTGGCAGGCCAAAAAAGAAACGGAAGAAAAGTGCTGAAGAGTTGAATGAGCAGGCATCTAAGAAAGGGAAACTGACAAGGGTTGGCCAGACTGTGAAATGCAAAAAGTGTGGTGGAAAGAGGCATAATCAAAGGTTTTGCAAGGGAGATGCAGAGGGGTCACGGGCCAATGCTTAAGTTAATGATGTCTTGGGTTTGGTTTTTAGTATTTTAACTATGTATGTCTAAAAGAATGATTCTCTTTTGCTAACTGTTTGACTGTGTTTTGTACGGCCATATATTTTGGGTTTGATGTGGTTTATGGCCCAGTTTAATGATGTTTGACTATGTTTAATGAATTATACTTATGATTATGTTATGGCATGTTATTTTGTTATTGGTTCATTGTTTTGTTTGGGTCTAGTTATGGTCAGGTCTTGTTTAATCAGGTATTGTGTCTGTCTTGTTTAATCAGGTATTGTGTTGTTAGGTGGTTTTATGTTACGGCATGTTTGTTGTCGGATATTTAGTAATTGCAAGTGTCCGGATGGGTGTCAAATGATCATCCTTTTTAGGTATTTGCAAGTGTCATATGGGTGTAAAGCGATCATTGTTACTGCAGATTGTGGTATTGTTATGGTTTGGTCATGTGTGTTGTCGGATAATAGTAATTGCAAGTGTCCGGATGGGTGTCAAATAATCATTGTTTGGTCTGTTTTGGTTATGTCTATTTTGATATAATTTAGCAAACAAAAAGCAATACAAAACCTTATATTCTCAGGTTTACAAAATCGCTACGATTCCAAAAACATCTCCAACATAGATTGTTCATAATAAAGATAGTACGTTATAAACAAACAAACAAGGACAATCTGACCATTTCACTACGATTCCAAAAACAACATCTCCAGCATAGATCGTTCCATAACAGACCTAACATATGGACATTACATTATAGCATACTAGTTATTGACCTTTACAACCTGTCTAGGTCATTTTTTGAAGAAAAAAGAAGAAACAAAACATCCATGTCAACCCTAACACAATTTTCAACTTCCTGTTTTCTATTGCAGCTTCCTTGGCAATGGCTTCATTCCTGTTACACATCTCCAACAAACCAGGTATGATCTCTGTGGAACGTCGACACATCGAAGGATCTGACCATCTCGAACCCACAATTAACACATCTGTAGAACCTTCTTCCTGGATTAGCTCGGGTCCAGGATGTCACATACGAGGTTGGAGCTCCACAAGCACAATTAACATCTACCATTGATGTCGATTTCTTAGGGTTTCTTTTGGAATGGGGATGATAGAGAATGGGGAAGAAGGTATATTGGGGCTGAGGGTAAACTTTTTAGGGTTTTAAAGAGGGAACATAATATCTGGGTTGGGAAAAGACAATATTGCCCATCATGTGTTTGACACGTGACTTAAACGTCTAAAATGGACGCAGTTTGGGGCAGGGAGTAAAATCATAACGGGATCCAAATATCAGGGAGTAAACTGGCTATTTTTAAAGATTAGGGCAAAAACTGTTAAAACTTTCAAACCACATGGAGCAAAACGGAACTTTTCTCTAACAAAATTATCAAGAATCATTGTACTTTATTATTTTTAAATTAAAGAAAAAAGTACAAATGAATTTAAAAAATGTAACTTCAAAATATCCTTTATACTAAGTAACATTTTTATGTAAATAATTTCTCTTGTCATTTTCTCATTTCCATTGTCAATGATGTCGGCACCGTTTTAGCTTATTTTTTATGGACAAATTTGTAATTTTGCACGTCAATGTCTACTTTATCTCCCATTGCATGTCAGTTTTTCAGACATCATTTTGATTATTGACCAATCGTTTTCAAATTTATTTTTATTTTCTTCCAAAATTCGCCTTTTACAATTACTTTACCCATTTTTAGGGAACACGACCATAGTTAAAAATTCAAACAAATATATTTTAATTGGTTATATTACCATTATATTTAAGGCTATCGTAGTGGGCCGTTACTCCATCCACGCTCCTAACAGGGATTAGCTCGAATCAATCGTACCAGTTCGGTATCAGTACTGATAATATCTGGTATTGAGAATTTCAAAATTTAGTTACTGGTATTGAAAATACCTGATACGGTACACTTTATCACCGGTACCAGTTCGGTACCAGTATTTAAAGATAAAAATCAATAAATACTGGTATCGAAAACGCTAATTTCAGTACCGAAAATCAAGTCAGTTCGGAAAATTTGATACCGATATCGGTTTTAAACCGATACCCAGTACCATTTGCTCATCCTATCACTTAATCTTGTTTCTTTTCTTTATTTACTTAAATTACTATACGCTTTATTTTATATTTATCATTTTAGTTTATAATACTAATGTTAATTTTTTATGTGTGTTAACTGTTTAAGTTAATACCTTGTTTCAATTTCTATTGTTTGCTTTAGAAAGAAACTTGCTGATTTGTTTTTATTACTCGGTTGAAAACTTATAATTTAACACGCTTAATTGTAGGGTTCTCCTCTTATACATACATAGTCCATATGCCTCAAACGTGTGGAATCAAACGTAGCATGATATAATTATGAGCTTTCCAATCGTGTTGATTCTACCGGTATTTTAGCTAAGTTAAGGATACGACACTTGGGTTAGCATTGTAAATTCTGTGCCAAAGCTTGTTTCGGTTAACAATAATGGTTATGTCTATATCAATTTAACAAAACGTAATTTCTTGTAAAGAATAATTTAGCATTTTGATCAAACTCGAAATCAAAAGTGATTACTTGCATTTATATTTACAACTACAATAACAACTACTAGTTTTGACTTTTGACAATGTAACATCCGTCAAAAAACCGGGTTAACCAAACCCGCTTCGTTTATTAACCGATCATTCAGTTAAAAATTTCGTTGCGTATTTAATGCTCAAATTAATTTTATACAATACATAATTAATAAATATATTAGAATTTAAAATCTATAATTGAAAATTTATAATAAATAATGAAATAAAAATAATATGCTGATGCCGGGTTTCGAACCCGGGTCAGCCGGGTGAACCTCAAAGACTTAACACACACACATTCCACCACTCCGCCACTTGTGTTACTTGTTGATTTATTGAGACAATTAATACATATAATAAAACTGGAAGTCGAATTCAGTCACTCAGCGCGCCCAAATCCGCAGACGCCGAAAATCCCGACGAATTCGTCAATCATTGACGTTTTCTTTTGACATAGCGGATGCATTTACAGCAACGTCGGTTATAACCGAAAACTCAATCAATTTCACTCTTAAACCGAAAATTTCATAATCGGAAACTTGAAATCTCTTATACTTAAAAAATACCTTCAGTCAGGAAAACCCAACTCACTTATTCACTCGAATCAACTCTCAACACACTCGTAAACCCCTCTACAAGTCCCTATAGCAAAAACAACTCGCCGGAATTCTCTGCAAGTCGCCGGAAAACCGAACCCCTTCATCTATGTTGCCTTACTTTATAAACAGAACATCTAGAGCTCATACCGAAGTCACTCACACTCGCCTCAAACTTTATGAAGATCCTCTGCCGCAAGATACACGTCACCGGAATAACTTGCTGTCATCGGAATCTCGCCGGAGAAACAGGGGATCTCTGTTCGGTATATCATACACCTAATCTCTCTCATTTTTATTAATCTCATATGTAATTAATTACAAATTCACTAAAGAAGTTGATGAATGTGTCGAAACAGTCGGGATTGGTTTCTGGGTAAAGTTTAACGAAGAAGATGAAGCTTCGGTTATATATATATTAATATAAATCGAGTTATATCTCGGTTTAGACACACAGTCCAGCGGTGGACTGTGTGCGATTTTAAAGTATACGTCCCGGGTTCGAATTCTGTTGTGTTCCGATTCACTGAAATATAATGCCTTTTTATAAAAGTCAAATCCTGAAACATGTAATCAATGTATAAGTATAATTAAAACAAGTTATATAAACGGGTTAGACACACAGTCCAGCGGTGGACTGTGTGCAAACGATTAACACACGTCCCGAGTTTGATCCTTGACACAATCACATTCTCTGTAATAAAAATGTTCCCTTTTAAACTGAACCGGATCCACACGCAGTTAGATGTTAAGTTTAATGAAAACCAGAAAAATAACCAAGATAGACACACAGTCCAGTGGTGGACTGTGTGCGATTTTAAATCATACGTCGCGGGTTCGAGTCCAGGCTACCGCACCGGTTCTGGCAAATATCAAAGTTTTTATATAAGGACAGAAATGAATTTATCTAGTTTGTATATAAGTATAATTAAAAACAGAAATATTTCGGGTTAGACACGTAGCTCAGTTGGTAGAGCTGCGTGCACGCGTACGGGAGGTCACCGGTTCGAGTCTCACCAGCGCATATCATATACACGACCGAACCGGTCAACAGTAAAACGGTCAACGGTCAACTGGTCAACGGTCAACTGGTCAAAAAGTCAAAATTTTTATTTTCTTTTATTTATTTATTTTATTTAAAAATCAATTAAAAATACTTAAAAATAATATTTTTAAAGTTAGAAAATTTCATTGAACTCACAAAAATAAACCGAACAATTCCATTGAGAACGCTAATTAAAAATACTAATCTCAAATAAGTGTTTATTTATTTATCGAACTATTATGTTATTATTTGGGTTAGTTCCCTTGCCGATTAAATCCGAATTCGTGCGCATTTATCATCAATCCAAGAAACGCATCCACTGTGAGTGAATTTTACAAATTCCCCTTTTTATTCATGTTTTGGGGTGTATCATGTGTCGCTTAAACTAATTCGTTTATTCAAACTCGTGCTATACCATATTATGATCTAAACCTAGAATGTAAATATTGATTGTTGTTATGTATTACATATTGTCAAATTGTATGCAAATTATTTGTTAGGCCCATCAGTTCCTCGTGAGAGACGAGTTGAACAACGCGTGCCTTAAAACTCATTCATTAGGCCCATCAGTTCGTAGAACAACGCGTGCCTCCAAACTCATTCATTAGGCCCATCAGTTCCTCGTGGGAGACGAGTTGAACAACGCGTGCCTCAAAACAATCTATTGTTGTATGTGTGTGCAATATTTAATATTAAGTGTTTTGTGAATAAATTTACATTTACATTTACTCATATGTGGTTATGCACTTGATTTTATAATCAATTCAATAAACACGTTTAAATGTTTTAAATAGGATTCACTCGCCAACTTTTTGTTGATCCAAAAACCATTTTTACACATGATACATGTGGACAGGATGAAGCAAGGAACACATAGGAAAGTGCCTTAGAAGAAAAATAATGAAGTCTAGAAAGATGTATAGAACATGTTGTACTTGTATGATTTGATTGTATGATCTTCTTTAAAATTGTAATAATAAATATGAAACATTATAATAAATGTCATGAGCTTTGATGAAAACCCAATCATGCCCCGATCACCTTTTCCGCTGCGGGTCGGGGTGTGACAGATTGGTATCAGAGCTTTTGACTATAGGGATATAGGATAGGTTATTAGACCCTTAGAGCCTATACTATAGTTGATTAGATTTTAAATTGTTTATGTGGTTACATGCAAACTCATGATGTTTATTTCTTTCATATTTATTACATATACAAATGCATGCAAACACTTCCAATATTACATTTTGTGATACATAATGAATTATACTTACAGTCAAACATACATACTTACATACATATTCATCATACATATTTCAATGTTCACATATTCAAATCATCTTCATACTTCCGTTATTCAAGATTTTGTCGCATTTTTCATTTTTCAAATCTCATCAAAGTGAGTTCTGCGACGGGCATGTAGTAACTGTAAGGGTACCAGTACCGGTAGTCGGAACGTCCTGTCTAGGTTGGCATTCTATAAATCCAATATAACGGACCAGTTTGTCCTACCTGTGGACTAACGATGAGAGTACGAAGGCCTATTAGGCCAAAGCATGCCACACCAAACGTCGTTCGAACTAACCCCACTTTGAGGTGTCACCGTGTCCACACCTGGATACATTCCGAATATCATACGTTACATACATATTTCTCGATTTTCTCCGGGTTTTAGTGTACGTAACCAGGCTAACACATGCGAACCATATGAAAAACCCGGTAATCATGGGGGCCTACATGATTACGAAGGTGAAGTATTGCGGCATGCAAGGCCCAATTACGAGCAAAGCCCAAGACATCCTATGGATGTAGTAGATTTATTATTCTATATTTATTTTATGATTGTTCATTCCTAAATACGACACATACCCCTAAAACATCCAACTCATACTCTTGATATGTATTCCTTGTAGATGTCTTCTAATTCCGCTCGTAGGAAGATGAGAGCAGGAAAAGCCCGCGAGCGCATGGCTGCCCAAATCGCTCAACAAATGGCTGCCGTAATACTCAACATTGTAGTTCAAGTTCAACAAGCCCTTACCGCTAATCCCGTCAATCAAGAAGATCAAAATGTTGTCAACCCTCCCCCAATTACCACTAAATGCTCCTTCAAGCATTTCAAATCCTGCGACCCTCCAAAATACGAAGGGACTGAAGGTGTCACCGCTCTCCTCCATTGGTTTGAAGAAATGGAAAACATTTTCTAAATTGCGATTGCCCGATGATCGCAAAGTGCGATATGCTACTGGTCGTTTACTTGGAATAGCACTTACATGGTGGAATACAGAGAAGGCCAAACGAGGTGTTGAAGATGCTATGACTTTGACTTGGGAAAAGTTGAAGGAAATCATGACAAGACGGTTTTGCCCAAGAAGCGAAATCAAGAAATTGGAGGATGAGTTCTATTCTTTGAAACAAAAGGAAGGCGACCACACCACATACAACAAGAGATTCTTCGAGTTAAATCAAATGGTTCCCAACTTGTTCACTCCTCTTTACCGTTTGATCGAGCATTACATTCGAGGTCTTCCTTCAAAAATTCAAGACTCTGTAATAAGTACCACATCTGCAACTTTGGAAGCAGCAATGGAGTTAGCTACAGAGCTCACCGAGAACCGCATACGGAATAAAGACTTCAAGGAGGAGAAGAAGAAGGATAAAGCATCAACTGAAACCTCAAACTCCACCCAAACCGAATCCCCTTCTCAACCCCTTTCTAAGAGAAAACGAGATGGGCAACTTTTCGCTGTCACCCAACACAACCAACCAGCTTCACAAGCCATACCCCTTCAAGCTATCCCAATCACTCAAGTAGCACCCAACTCAACTTACCCAAATAAGAAACCTTACCTTGGACCTCACCCTCAATGCAACACCTGTTTTTATCACCATCCAACTACCTTACCTTGTCGACTATGTGCGAATTGTGGACGCTATGGTCATTTGAGCAAGGTTTGCCGCACCTCTCAAAACCAAATCCCACCCCCTACTCAAAACATGATCCAAACATATCAACAACCCCAATATCCCATGTTTCCTTATGTTCGAGCTTGTTTTAATTGTGGCGACCCTACCCATTTTAGAAACACGTGCCCTCGATTGGTTAACGTCATAAACGCCCAAGCTCAAGCAAACCCAGTTAACCAAGCAAATCAAGAAAACCTAACCACTGGGCCACCAGCAAGAGGAAGAGTTTTCAACATCAACTCCAATCCTATTGAAGATAATGACGGCCCAAATGAACCACCCAACTAGTCTCCTTCACCAAAAATCAAGATTCAACTCCAACCGCTTAGTTTTTATGTTTTCTTTATGTTATCTTAATTTTCACGTATCTCAGTTATAAATTGAAAATTTATCCAAGAATCTTAATGCGAACTACTATTTCAGTTTTGTTTTATACTCATTTATTTAACCTTCATATCATCATGTATCTCAACGTATTTCAATCTCATCATTTAAAGAAATTGGATTGTGTTCCATTTCTACATAGACTAACCTCTCCATCATAATAAACGAGAGAGGTACTGTCATCATTCAAACATGTATACTATCAGAATTAGGACTCAGGCTTTGGTTGTTGTGTTTGTTTATGTTCTAGAGTCACATCATAGAACTAATCATAACTTATTGATAAAACCAATGAAAATTTGACAAGAATATGGTGGATACGCCGCTGGTACTTCCTATATATAAGTATTCTTGTCAAAGGATCAGAGCATTGTCAGGCGGTTATGAGAAGTTCCATGTAGGATTTAGTAATGTCATGGTTGAAGTTTGTTTTATACTCACTGATTTAGCATTCATATCATCTCATCATTTAAAGAAATTGGATTGTGTTCCATTTCTACATAGACTAACCTCTCCATCATAACAAACGAGAGAGGCACTGTCACCATTCAAACATGTATACTATCAGAATTAGGACTCAGGCTTTGGTTGTTGTGTTTGTTTATGTTCTAGAGTCACATCATAGAACCAATCATAACTTACTGATAAAACCAATGAAAATTTGACAAGAATATGGTGGATACGCCGCTGGTACTTCCTATATATAAGTATTCTTGCCAAAGGATCAGAGGCATTGTCAGGCGGTTATGAGAAGTTCCATGTAGGTTTTAGTAGTAGAAGTTTTGTTTTAGGATATAACCTTATCTTTCCAAGCGTATCAAAACTCTTGCGCATGAAATCATACTTAGTCAATCAACTCTGTTTATCAATATTCATTATCTTAGGCATCAAAAAGCGATTCCTGTAGCAGGGTACTCAGCCCTTACAAGGAACGTTACCGCCTCAAGCAAAATTTAAACTCTTACTCCCTTCTAAGTATGTAATTGTCAAATTAAAACACCATCCTTTTGAGTCAAACATGCCACTACTTAAATTTCGGGACGAAATTTCTAAAAGTAGGGGATACTGTAACATCCGTAAAAAACCGGGTTAACCAAACCCGCTTCGTTTATTAACCGATCATTCAGTTAAAAATTTCTTTGCGTATTTAATGCTCAAATTAATTTTATACAATACATAATTAATAAATATATCAGAATTTAAAATCTATAATTGAAAATTTATAATAAATAATGAAATAAAAATAATACGCTGATGCCGGGTTTCGAACCCGGGTCAGCCGGGTGAACCTCAAAGACTTAACATACACACATTCCACTACTCCGCCACTCGTGTTACTTGTTGATTTATTGAAACAATTAATACATATAATAAAACTGGAAGTCGAATTCAGGCACTCAGCGCGCCCAAATCCGCAGACGTCGGAAATCCCGACGAATTCGTCAATCATTGACGTTTTCTTTTGACATAACGGATGCATTTACAGCAACGTCGGTTATAACCGAAAACTCAATCAATTTCACTCTTAAACCGAAAATTTCATAATCGGAAACTTGAAATCTCTTATACTTAAAAAATACCTTTAGTCAGGAAAACCCAACTCACTTATTCACTCGAATCAACTCTCAACACACTCGTAAACCCCTCTACAAGTCCCTATTCAGCAAAAACAACTCGCCGGAATTCTCTGCAAGTCGCCGAAAAACCGAACCCCTTCATCTCTGTTGCCTTACTTTATAAACAGAACATCTAGAGCTCATACCGAAGTCACTCACACTCGCCTCAAACTTTCTGAAGATCCTCTGCCGCAAGATACACGTCGCCGGAATAACTTGCTGTCATCGGAATCTCGCTGGAGAAACAGGGGATCTCTGTTCGGTATATCATACACCTAATCTCTCTCATTTTTATTAATCTCATATGTAATTAATTACAAATTCACTAAAGAAGTTGATGAATGTGTCGAAACAGTCGGGATTGGTTTCTGGGTAAAGTTTAACGAAGAAGATGAAGCTTCGGTTATATGTATATTTAATATAAATCGAGTTATATCTCGGGTTAGACACACAGTACAGCGGTGGACTGTGTGCGATTTTAAAGTATACGTCCCGGGTTCGAATTATGTTGTGTTCCGATTCACTGAAATATAATGCCTTTTTATAAAAGCCAAATCCTGAAACATGTAATCACTGTATAAGTATAATTAAAACAAGTTATATAAACGGGTTAGACACACAGTCCAGCGGTGGACTGTGTGCAAACGATTAACACACTTCCCGAGTTCGATCCTTGACACAATCACATTCTCTGTAATAAAAATGTTCCTTTTTAAACTAAAGCGGATCCACACGCAGTTAGATGTTAAGTTTAATGAAAACCGGAATAATAACCAAGATAGACACACAGTCCAGTGGTGGACTGTGTGCGATTTTAAATCATACGTCGCGGGTTCGAGTCCAGGCTACCGCACCAGTTCTGGCAAATATCAAAGTTTTTATATAAGGACAGAAATGAATTTATCCAGTTTGTATATAAGTATAATTAAAAACAGAAATATTTCGGGTTAGACACGTAGCTCAGTTGGTAGAGCTGCGTGCACGCGTACGGGAGGTCACCGTTTCAAGTCTCACCCAGCGCATATCATATACACGACCGAACCGGTCAACAGTCAAACGGTCAACGGTCAACTGGTCAACGGTCAACTGGTCAAAAAGTCAAAATTTTTATTTTCTTTTATTTATTTATTTTATTTAAAAATCAATTAAAAATACTTAAAAATAATATTTTTAAAGTTAGAAAATTTCATTGAACTCACAAAAATAAACCGAACAATTCCATTGAGAACGCCTATTAAAAATACTAATCTCAAATAAGAGTTTATTTATTTATCGAACTATTATGTTATTATTTAGGTTAGTTCCCTTGCCGATTAAATCCGAATTCGTGCGCATTTATCATCAATCCAAGAAACGCATCCACTGTGAGTGAATTCTTACAAATTCCCCTTTTTATTCATATTTTGGGGTGTATCATGTGTCGCTTAAACTAATTCGTTTATTAAAACTCGTGCTATACCATATTATGATCTAAACCTATAATGTAAATATTGATTGTTGTTATGTATCACATATTGTCAAGTTGTATGCAAATTATTTGTTAGGCCCATCAGTTCCTCGTGGGAGACGAGTTGAACAACGCGTGCCTTAAAACTCATTCATTAGGCCCATCAGATCATAGAACAACGCGTGCCTCAAAACTCATTCATTAGGCCCATCAGTTCCTTGTGGGAGACGAGTTGAACAACGCGTGCCTCAAAACAATCTATTGTTGTATGTGTGTGCAATATTTAATATTAAGTGTTTTGTGAATAAATTTACATTTACATTTACTCAGATGTGGTTATGCACTTGATTTTATAATCAATTCAATAAACACGTTTTATATAATGCGATGGGACACGAGATTTCTGTTAAAAGGTACTTTTCTTCTCAAATTTCTTAAACATTTTGTATTCACAGTGAAGATATCTCTGATACTCTTTCTCTTGATTTATTCATGCGTATGGGCAACATCATTAGTTCCAATTTCATTGAGAAATCAATAATAAAAAGTTGCACACAAGGTGTTTGACAAAATGTCTCAAAGAAAAATTACAAAACACCTTTCAGTTTAAACTTTCATTTAAAATTGTGTTTTACAAAAAAATGAAAAAACACACTTTTTTGTTGTTTTTGTCCATTGCGTTTTACAAAATAATGAAAAAAATACTGTTTTTTATCTATTGCGTTTTACAAAATAATGAAAAAACACACTTTTTGTGTGTTTTTTGTCCATTGCGTTTTACAAAATAATGAAAAACACAGTTTTTTGTTTATTGCGTTTTACAAAAGAATGAAAAAACACACTTTTGGTTGTTTTTTGGTCTATTGCGTTTTACAAAATAATGAAAAACACAGTTTTTTATCCATTGCGTTTTACAAAAGAATGAAAAAACACACTTTTTGAGTGTTTTTTTCAATTGCATTTTACAAATAAAATGAAAAAACACTGTTTTTTATCCATTGCGTTTTACAAAAAAATGAAAAAACACATTTTTTTTTTTTTTGTCTATTGCGTTTTACAAAATAATGAAAAAACACAATTTTTTGTCCATTGCGTTTTACAAAAGACACTTTTCTTTTGTGATTTTAATCCATTGCGTTTTAGAAAGTACATTATCTTTTATTTTTTTAGTCAATTACGTTTTAGAAATAAACTTTGTTTTGTGTTTTAATTCATTGCTTTTTAGATTAAAAAAACATTTTCTTTTATGTTTTTGTCCATTGCCTTTTAGAAAAAAAAAAACACTTTATTTTGTGTTTTTAGTCAATTGTGTTTTATAAAAATGAAAAAAATATGTTTTTTTTATTGCGTTTTACGCATCTGGGTCATCGAAAACTTTTTTTCAAAAGTATAGCAATAGTGTGCTCGTTTTAAAGATAAAAAAAACACTCATTTTTATGGTGCAATTTTTATAAAAAAATAATGTCGTACGAATGAGTTATTAACGTTTAAAAAATGTGGGGAATTTGAGGAGAGAGAAACTATTAACTTGGATTAACTACAATGCCCCTCAAGAAACTCACGCGCTTCCTTTTCTTCCTTCAATTCCACTCATTTAATCTTAGCCATTGATTATTAAATAGATGGTCAAGATTACTTCCTATCCTTCCCACCCATAGAAACTTCGTAGTATATCCTGACCCTAAAAATATATACCAAGAAACAAATTATACAAATAGTTTCTACAGTAAATTAAGTGTTTTAGATTTGGTTAGTGTCTTTAGACTTTAGTAATGATATTTATTTATTTTTTTAAAGTGGATAGTCGTTTGTTTTAGACATTACTTGCATATAAATGTATAATGTATAATAATCTTTAAGTAGATTTTGTAATTTAAAAAAAAGTTCTACTTGCCGTTACATTGTATGTCTCTCACTTATATCTTTTTTTTTTCTAGCTCTCCGTGTCCATATATGGTCATATACGAATAAAGCTAGAGTATATACTTAGGGTTTCACAGCCGGATATCCGAAATTGTTTTGGATAATTGGTTTTGCTATCCATATCCGTACCAAAAAAAATCGCGTATCCGAAATTTTAGATGTATCCGAATATCCCATAACTTTTTTTTATTTTTTATTTTTTAATCGGATATCTGAATATAAATTTTCGGTTATATCACAACACACAAATGGAAATGAGTTGTCCAATTTTTTTTTTCTTGTTATGAATTGGTGTTTAGGACGCTTTTTGGAAAACTGATTGATAACATAAATACATAAAAAATGGTTCACTATAGAAATGAAGTTTGCACCAACTCATAAGACTATGCTATGGCTTTTTAGAGTTGTTTTTAGTATTTAAAAGTTGATTGATTATGTGTATTTAGAGTTGAAAACTTAGGTTAAGAGACATGTTGGGAGGTGTAAATAAACTCCTATTAACTTAGTTTTCTCAAATTAATGTATGTAATTATGAAGGTTGCATCGATTGTAGGTGAGAACAAAGACTTTGCGACATGAAGTCAAAGTGTTTGAAGTTAGGTATTTTAGGACAGTGAAACCAATAAGACTAAAGATCGATTTACTTGTTTTTATTAAATGCTGAATGTTACTCTATCACTATTCAGTTTAATATTACACCAAATTAATTATAATCTGTTTTTTTTTCTTTTTTTTTTTCTAAGATTGAACCTAAGTTCTCACCAACCTAAGAGGCTTGCCCCTTTAAACTAAGACTATGGGGTATGGTGGGACAGGAGTTTGGGGCATGGCTTAACACGTGGAGTTGGAGGGGCCCTGCCGTTGAAGCAGCCCAACGGTTGGTATGGTGGGGCGTGGCTAGTCCGCGTGGCTAGACCACGTGTAACTTTTTATTATTATTTTTTTATAAATACACACAATACTAAAAAAACCTAAAAATATTATTAAAAATTCATAAAAATTACAAAAATCTACCAAAAAAAAAGATTACAAATCTAAAAAAACCTAAAGCGTTAGGTAAATCTCGAAGAAGGCGAGCTTGTCGAACGCCTTCCTCTCCTTGCACCGGTACTCGATGTTGGCCACCTCGACCCGGTCGTCGTGGCTTATGTCCCCGCCCGGGACGCTTTCGTAGTAGGCTTTGAACCGATCGAGTTTCGGCCGTAGTTCGCGCCACTTTTGTTGGCACGCATTTAGGTTGTGCCGGTCGTTCCTGACGTTATGCCGATAGCTCGCGAAAGCAGCCGGCCAGTAACGGGTTTCGCCGGGTTGGCGAGCCTTCATAGCGTCCATGACGCTCGTTACAAGGGCAAGCTCTTCTTCGTTTGTCCACAAGGCCATGATCAGCGGTTTGAAGTTGTCGGTTTGGGGTGGCGGTGTTGGGTAGCGAAGGTGACAGGCGGTGGGGTTTTATAGCCGGTGGGGTTAGCCGTTGTAACATTTGTAAAAATCGGGTCTCCAAAACCCGCTCCGTTTTGTAATCAAATACCAAGTTATGAAAGTACATTAATTATTTATGGTTATTTTGGGTTTAAACATTACATAATTAATAAATAAACTAAACCATAAAAATTATATTTGATAAAAAGTTAAAATAAAATAAATAAAAAAACATTTGTAGCTGCCGGGACTCGAACCCGGGTCAGCTGAGGAACTCCAACAACTTATCATCCTATCCCCAAACCACTCCGCCACCAAGTGTTTTCTGTTAACTTTAGGAGAGCATTTGGATCTTATATACAAACTCGAATCAACCGTTGATGCCATCTGAATAACGGAAATCGGTAAACCGATCGCCAAATCACTTCGATTTCATCTGGCCAACTTATAACCGATGTATTTCGGTTTCTAATTAAGACAGAAATGAATGAACTTAAAGTTTTCATCTTTTCGGCTTTTGAAACCGAATGTTTCTGCAAGCTTTGATTTAATTCAAGTTCCAATCATTTGTGCGATTCAGAACTGTCGCAACAACACTCCATTTCCTTTTCGTCGCGTTTTCAAATCATTTGAGCACCTTAAACTGTTCGCCGGAATTCTCTGCAGAAATCGCCGGAAAACCGTGTTCAACACAAACCGGTAAGATATTCCTTCCTTGCGATTTCAATCTATTGATAGAACTTTACTAACATTAATCCATCACTCAAAATCAGCCACAGACGACTTTGCTGGATTTTCTGTGTTCGCCGGAGAAATTCTGAAATTGCCGGAAACTCGCTAGTTAACGGTAAGCACCTTCAAACGTACTAATAATCAATGCACCCTGGTTCAATTTCAAATCTAATTCCTTAATTCTGTTGATAGACCCTCTCAGCCGAAGGTTCAAAAACAGAGCCGTCAGATTCTCGCCGGACTCTCTGAGGAAGACAACCTGTCCGGTATCTTCTTCCCCCAAACTGTTCGGTTTTGTACATTCAAGCTAGCCGTCATGTTTATTAATTAGTTAAATCATGAACTAGATGTTTGAGTAAAGTCTGTAATCGTAATGAAGAAGACGAACTTAAAAACGAGATAAGAGTAATTAAAATTCGGATTATATACGGGTTAGACACACAGTCCAGCGGTGGACTGTGTGCAAAGTTCATATACATGTCCCGAGTTCGATCCTTACTACGCACACGCTTTACGTAATAACATACCTTTTTATTCATGAACTAACCGGGTTAGAGCGGGTAGTTGTTAAGTATAATATAAATCAAGAATATAACCGGATTAGACACACAGTCCAGCGGTGGACTGTGTGCAAAATAAACTTCACGTCGCGCGTTCGAGTCCCGTCACAAGCACCGGTCCATGGAATTAAAACGTTTTTGCCAAATAAAGGAATTTTCGGTAAAATCGAATAAGTATATAAATATAATTAAAACTGAGTTTCTAACGGGTTAGTCACGTAGCTCAGTTGGTAGAGCTACGTGCACTTGAACGGAAGGTCACCGGTTCGAATCCCGCTTGGCGCAGCATTTACCGCTGACCGAACCGGTCAACGGTCAACAGTAAAAATAATATTTTTTTTATATTTTTATTTGTTTATTTTAATTTAAAAATCAATTTAAAATACTTAAAAATAACATTTTTAAAGATAGAAAATAGCCATAAACTCACAAAAATATATCTAAAAATCCCATTAAAATCCTAAATAAAATCCATTCATTTAATATATTTTCCATTATTATTTAGGATAGTATTCCTCGTCGACTCGCTCGTCTAAATCGTGCGCATCTCACTATCTCCAATCCAACGCACCCAATGTGAGTGAACCTTTCAAATTCCCCGTTTTAATCACGTTTTTGGGGTGTATCATGTGTCTTTGTTTATTTACATATTATAACGAAATTATTGTGCATATATCATATCATGACACGTGTATTAGTTTGTTGATGTTAAGTAGTTATTATTGGATGCAAATTATTATTTTCAGTACATGCAATTGCCGAGGCCGCAGCTCCCCATCCATCGAGGTTGAGCTTGATCCCCATTTAATTATGCGGTTGATCTTGGCGTGCCCGCACGATCGGCTCCGTTTGATTGAGCCTTGATCGGTCATTTCATTTTACATTTCAATACATGCAATACGCTCGGCTCCGTTTGATTGAGCCTTGAGTGCACAGTTCAATTTATATTTCCAGTTCATGCAATACGTTCGGCTCCGTTTGATTGAGCCTTGAGCGCACAGTTCAATTTACATTTCCAGTTCATGCAATACGATCGGCTCCGTTTGATTGAGCCTTGATCGCACAGTTCATTTATGTTAGATATCATATGATATTGGTATGTTCATGTATGCTATCAAATGATAATGTATGTTATAATTGTAACAGCTAAATGCCAATGTTTGATTTCTTACATGTGCTCTTTTATGATTATGCACAATATTTTATTGATAAACTAACCAAATAATCATTATCAAATGTTTATCTATGAGGTTCACTCGCCAACTTATGTTGACCCAAAACCTCCCATTTTACACATGATACAGGTGAACCAGCAGCAGCTAGGAACACATAGGACCTGGATTAGAAGAAATAAAATGATTTAGTATCTGGATTATTATGTTTGGTTATTTTCCCTTGTATTGAATGAACATGTTTGGATGTTTGAGAAATGTAACTTTGACTTCATTTAATTATGAAACATAATAGTAAATGTCATGTGCTTTGGTGATAACCCAATTATGCCCCGACTCTTATTTCCGCTGCGGGTCGGGGTGTGACAGCCGTTTGGGTTAGCGAAGGTGAGGCGGTGGGGTTTTTATAACCGCTGGGTTAGCCGTTTGGCTTTGCCAACGGTTATTTTTTAAATTACAAAATACCTCCTAGCCAACCCGCCAATAACCATCCGCCATGTCATTTTGGTAGCCCCGCCCCACGTCCAGTCTGAAAGCCTCGCCCAACGGGCCACGCTGAAACCCAAGCCCACCCGGGTGGTGCCTTGGGCGTTTCCCCCCAACCCACGCCCAACCCCCAACCCATACCCCACAGCCTAAAGGTTGTAGAGAAAGGTAGTCTCTTAAGGATGATCTACCACGTAGGCAACCATGTCATCGGGTGTTGAGATGAACCCAAAGGATGGACCAAGAGTGTGGAGGATGAGCCCCTTTATATATACAAGATGTATGTTTGTATACGTTGTGTTGGATAAGAAAGACGTGGGCCCGTCACGAGCGGCAATGGATGGACGGCGGGGACGGGGACAGACCAAAGAGGGGCGATGTGGATGACCCTTGACGATCCTAGGAGGTCCCCACACCCTTTAGTCTTACCATTTGGGCTAATCCCGCAATGGCAATATATGGGATTTACTAATTTATGATGTGTAAAAATAAATATTTATCTGAACATGCCACGAGAATAATCTGTATTAGAATAGCCAACTCACACAACCATTAATTATACTTCTAAAGCTAAACCATTGTCCACAGCGAGACTAGAACCGTCAAACTCAAGGAAATGAGAATAATATGTATTAGAATGGCTAACTCACACAGCCATTAATCATACTTCGAAAGCTAAATCATTGCCCATTATGAGACTAGAACCGTCAAACTCAAGAATAGAATCACTTTTCTAATATAAAATTTTTATAAAAAAGTTCGTAGTGGTGACTGGTTCAATTTCATGCCCTAGAAAGTTATATCAAAAGATAGTACATATTTTTTAATTGTCCAATTCATAATTCATTTATCAAAGTAAATAATCCTTTTGCTTGTTTAACATGTTTAGTTTACATTGTTTTTTACATTAATTAATGAGTTTGAAAAACAAATACTACACTACACTTAAAAGGAAAACATCAAAACAATAAATCGGACCCACCACATGAAATCATTAATTAATTTCTCAAAACATAGATAACCTTGTGCTTTTGCATATCGTTTTCATCCTAAATGCACGTTTTCATACTTTGCACTAAATACTTAAATTTGCATATTTTAATAGAAAATTAGATTAAGGTAAACGGTATACCCTGTTTTTACGTATACAAATTATATATGTAATTACAGTTTATAAAAAATTAACTTATATTATTAAGTAATTTAAACCTATACCATACACCATACGCAAAAGACTTGTTTGCACTTATAAAGAAAATAATTTTAAGGTGCAAAAAAATCAAATTGAAACTATTGAAGCTGTAACACCCTGTGTTTTTACGTCCTATAAAATTTCAACACATGTCCTGCTGATCCTCATATGCCGTGTGCTTGACGAGAGGGACTAATATCCCAACATGTTATTTTATAACCTCTGATTGGTGGATATCAAAGCTGAGGGGTTAAACGTGTCAACATGCTTAACTGTGCCTCTGAGTGACCTTTTAACGAACCCGGAGCATAATGATGTTCGGTTATACTCCCGAGAGTGCTAAACAAACATGCTTTTATGTCGAAATATGGGAGTTTGGAGAAGTCCGGGGGCCAAAATGGAAATTTTGTAAATTGACATCTCAGCCGCCACGCGCCAGAGACCTAATATCCCCGCGCGACGCGCGGGAGAGGTCGGTTCGCAGAAACAGCAGCCAGCTGCAGTACCTGCATGCTTGCCACCTCCCAACCCACTTCAGCTCCTGAATTCTGAAACCATGGCCTCAATTCTGGTTTTGGACACCTCATATAACACCTGGAGTGATCCTAGGTGAGCTCTCAACACTTGGATTGATCTAAATCCATGTCCTTCAACTATAAATAGAGCTCAATATTGAGCTTCATTCCTTGCTCATTCCTCTTTTATTCTCTACTCTCTCTTGGAGTTGTTTCCTGGCTTAAGGAGACCTCCTCTAAGTTCTAATATTTTCCTTGGTTCACTTGTAAGTGTTCCAATCCTTTCCTTTTATTTTTATTAGGCTTTAAGCCAAAGTCAAAGCGTTGACGTAAAAACGCTTTGACTTTGAGCTAAAACCATTGCGGTCCAGCCATTGTTCGGTACGAGCATGGCTACGTGATCATAATTAGGTAGGTGTTAATCCCCCCAAGAGGGCACCTCCTGATTACCACGTTTGCTTGGTCAATTGGCGGGTCAAAGTTATTGATAAAAAGTCAAACTAGGTCAGTTTTTAAAATAAATTCATATATGATAATGTAGGTGTTATAAATATGTTTTGACACTTTAATAACTTGGTAATAAGTATTAGAACATGTATAAACATGTTCGGCCCGTCAAGTCCAGGTCTAAGGTCGGTTCGCAACCGAAAGTCACAAAGTTGACTTTTACTTTGACTTTCGGTTCTGACCCGAATTAGCAACTTTAGTTATTAATTCTAAGTTTCATTGTGACCATGTTTAGTTGTAGTATAACCCTCTGGAGTTGTATTACATGGTTACATAGTAATCCGAGCTTTTATGCAAGTGTCCGTTAATTATGTCAAACTTTGCTAAAATGCCCTTTTTCTTAAAAACAAGGTTTTAATTACAAATTAGCATAAAAATGAATTATGTACTGATGTATAAAAATGACTAACTTATTTTTATGTCAATAATCTGGTCATAACCTGAGTTTTGTTTGATTATCGCAAATCATGCTTTTAAAGGACCAAAATGCCCTTTCGGCATCTAAAATGGTTTTTAACATAATTCTTCAACAAAACTCAGTACCTACTGATGTAATATCATAAATAGGATTACTTGGGATATCAAATCAGATTGTAAACTGAGTTTACACATAAGTCCTTGTATAATGCCGAAAAATGACGATGTTGCCCTTACGGTGAATAAAGTGGTTTTAAAGATACTTTTTATAACAAGACCATTTACCTACTGTTATAATATATTAAATAACTTATTTTGGTTATATAAACCTGATAATAACATCAGTTTTCCTTAATCATCTTGAATATCGTCATTTAGCGACTTAATCGTCGTTTCGGCGCATAGTATAGTTTATAGAACATCAAGACTTGATACCTATTGATTTCAAAACTTGTTTTATACATATAATTACAGTAAGTACATCAACTAAACCCAGATTCCCAAGTAAATTATCAAGTTATGTGTGAAATGACCAAAATGCCCTTACGGGGCATAGTTTGGTCTTAAACTCTAAACCACACACATACTTGATATCCTACTGATATAACATCATAAATAAACTATTTTTACAGTTAGATTATGACCATTATATCAGTATGCTCATAAGTTCTTTTACAAGTCATAAAATGACCAAAACGCCCTTTTGAGGCGTAACTTGATTTTAAAACCATAACGGGCATACATGTTCATATCCTACTGATATTACAACATGTTTTAAAAATAATGGCATATGGAACTTGTATAAGACTCACCCGGTTACCCGGTTTCGCTTATATGCGTACGGTTCGGCCTACGTCACTAGTTTACGTAATTTAACCGAAACGGGTTTAACCTTATCATTTTATTATCAAAATCCAGAATGTAATATGTTTACCCATATTAAACAAGTCTCCATGCTTGTCGGGTTTAAAGTACATTCTATTCCGGTCACCGCTTAATCTAGCGTCTAGTACCGTTATTATCCTTAAGCTACCCGGTTCGAGTCTACAAAGTGGATAGGACCCGTTAGCCTCGCGGTAGATTGCCATCTAAGCTTACTTTTGAATATTCGGCTGAGTTACTTATCTTATTTGAAGAATTTGCTCAGGTAAATACTTTTAACTTATTTTCCCTATACAGGCTTGGGACACAGTATAATAGTATCGCTTGGTCGGGTATGAGATCATGTTATCGGATTGTGATTTACTAAATCATTATAACCCGTTTTTTTCTGTATTGTTTGATTACTTAAACATTGGGGGTTAATTCGACCATGTTTGGGATATCCTTGGCTCATTTAAGTTACTAATGGCCACGACCTTAAAGCGCGAGGTATAGGCACACACCTGACAGACGCTAATGCTAATAAAAATATTAAATCCCACTGGTGGATTATTTAAGTGGCGTGTTGGTTAATCAGGTTATTCGGTTTCTGCACCGGACCCCATATGTATTGACAAACATGTAAAACTGTAAACAAGGTCATTTTGAACTATCCCAAGTTATTTATAAAATGTGCCAAGTGCACCAAAAATCATTTTAATAAATGTTTTCAAAATGAGTTGGTTATTAGTATTTACCAGTGAAAATTGACGTATTTTCAAAAGATCAAGTTACAGGTGGCAACACGCAATAGATTGGGAGCTGCGCTATAGTGACGATAGAGGATCTTGCAAGTCCCTAGGTTGCTTAAGTCTGTTGAACAAACACCTTGTACATATTTATTCGATCCGCCTGTGGATCTTTTCATATGAACTTTGGACACTCGGTTTGTAATAGTAATTTAAATCCAAGACTTCCGTTGTGCTGTGTTTGTTTGGTTATGATGTTATCAACTACGTCACGATATTCCCCAATCAGGCCCACCGGGTTACACGTGGAAATCGGGGTGTGACAGGTTAGTATCAGAGCCAGGTTCGAGTGAATTAAACACTAGCCTTTTGTGTTTAATCTCGAAAATACACAATAGCACATTCCTTAGACTTCCGATTCTAGGCTTTGACCTAAGAGTACGCATTTCATTATTAAGTTATTATTATTGTTTTGCTTTGTTTTAACTTGTTAGTAAAGCAGGAAACATGCCGCCAAAATTCAGACGTGGAGGCAATGGCAAGGTCCCATGAGGGGCGGACCCTCAATGACTGGACAATCTTTCACTGGACCATTCTTCAGACCATCTCTAGTCGGAGCAGCTAATTTGCCCGATTACAATCCTTACGAGGATCCGATGATTCTTCGTTTCCTTTCGAACCGTATAGACATTCGATTTCAACGAATATTCTCCACCCCAATCATATTCTCAACACTCCTACCATTCTCACCATTCTCATTCCTATTCCCATCAGGAATACTTCAACTCTTATTTCGATAACCTTGTCAACCAACCTTCTCCTGAAACCCCTCCAGTCGACTCGCCAACGCATATGGAGGAAGATTCCGATCCGGAGGAGTTTCCACAAACCGGATCATACAGCTACCCTATCGAGTTGTCTAGTGGCTCGAACTCCTTGGCAGGATCTCCGTTTCGAGGTCCTGATGATTATGAGCAAAGATGGGCGCAATACGTGTTCGTCAACACACCCTCCTACCACATCACTCCCCAACATCATGCCCCATCACCACATCCTCAAATCGAGGGTGAACCTATGCAACCGGTGGAACAACCTCAACCACCTCCGGAGTCATCATCACAATCACACCGAAGGCGTGGAGCGCGTATGTCTGTACGTGCTGGTCAAAGGTCAGGTTCGCTATCACCTTTGCCACCATCTTACCCTATCATCCCCGAGGACCCACAAATGGGTGGGCCCTCAAACACTTCACCTATGGCGGTTCCAACCCCACAACCTGCTGCTGATCCGATGCCCCAACTGGCAGTTCAGCCATCTTCAACGGGTTTGGGTAACCCAATTCCTACCTATCCAGATTTATCTGGATATGGTGCTGATTTTACTGCTCCTTCATACGATTCGTAACTTGAAGCAGCCATGCACAACGCCCTCTATCATTCTCCATATCCTAATTATCCACCTTCTTACCTTTCCTATGCGGCTACCGGGCATCCGCCATATACATACACGCACCCGGGTATGCTTCAACCGCAACCACCTCCGCCTCAGCCTCAACCCCAACCGCAAGTACAACTCGGGCCATTAACGAGGCCTTGGAACAAGTCAGGGAAATGCGGCAACAAGTAAAGAAGTCGGAGAAGAAAACGACCAAATTTATTGAGAAACTTTATAAAGCCGTAAAAGGGAGGAAGGATGAGTAGATCTTGTATTCCTATTTATGTAATTTTAATTTCAAAAAGTCCCTGCGTGGACATTGTATTTCCTTTAAGCCCTGCGTGGGTATGTTTTCCTTATTATAGTCCCTGCGCGGACTAAATTTTTGTATTAAGACCTCCTTAGAGGCAAAATATGTAATCCTTATCGTTTTAGTGAAATTTTAGAATTTTGTTCTAAGCAACATTCTTGTTACTTCTTTTGTTCATTTGAGCATCTCGATTTTAATTCGATTTTATCGCTCCGCTATAAATTCCAAAAGATCTTCTTGATGGTTTACACATGCCAAGTGATTATGTCACGTTAATTGGCAAAATAAATGGCAGTTAAGATGGAATAATCTTCTACCATGATAGTTAAGGAAGATTATCCCTTCTATCGAGAAGTAATAACCTGTTAAACAATTTTAAGACATCATTCTATGTTAATATCCAAGTAATATTAACACTCCTGGCTGTGCGGCGTGAGGAACCACACTAGCTATCAAAATATTTGAACTTTGATTCAAGCATAATAAGTCTAAATAATCGTCGTGATCAAGACGAATGTCATCGTTATGATGATAAACATTCTAACACCCATTAGAGGTGTATTACCTACGGGTTATAATAAACATCCATTAGTGATGTCGTGCCTACAGGTCATCTATATGCTAGTCCATTAGTGATAATGACAGTTGTAGTCTTTGACTCTCTATTCAAATTTTGGTAGTCTACGTGACAAAGGCCTTTTATGCCACATCTTTCGTTCTGATGTCAAGCTTTCGAGCTATCTTAAATTTTCAATATGACAATGATAGATGCGACATTACGATCCGCCATAAAAAATTTCTGGACTATGTCCTCTAAATACCTATGATGGTCTTTTTGTGGCCTAGGTTATATTCTTTCGATTTTGAAAGTCAGAGTGATTTAGCCATACCACGACTAACATACCTAATTTGGTATATAGCACAAGGAGTCTAGAATGGCTAACTCGGGAAATTCAAACAACCACCACAACACCAATGACCATGTTAATGCGAACATCGTCATTAACGAGGACGAATTCCAGGCTCGCATTGATGCAGCCGTGGGTAAGGCTATGGAAAAAGCCTTGGAAAATTTAAGGAGTCAAGTGCTACTCACTCAAAAACCATATCGAAATCTGTTACGAAGCCTCCTCCCTCCGATGAAAAGGAGAGTTCCGTGCATTCCTCCAATGAGAGGACTGAGGGCAAGAAAAAGGAAACTCGCAATGAAGAACATACCTCAAAGGGAGGATGTTCATATAAGTATTTCATCACATGTAAGCCCCGAGACTTCAACGGGGAGAAGGGGGCTGTGGAAACCCTCAGATGGTTGGACGAGATGGAAACTGTAGTGGACATTAGTGTTTGTGCGGAAAAAGACATTGTGAAGTATGTGTCTCAATCTTTCAAGGGCAATGCCCTAATTTGGTGGAAGCATTGATGCACTCGACTGGAAAGGTGCATCTGTACAACTTAGGATGGTCTAAGTTTGTAGACCTGTTAAGGACACTATTGCCCACCACACGAGGTAGAAAGGATAGAGGCGGACTTCATAGCCCTCACCATGAAGAATATGGATTGTCGTAGGTATGTAACGGATTACGAATCCTACTCCAGACTAGTATCCTATCTAGTCACACCGGAGCCTAAGCCATTGCGCGATTTATTAATGGATTGGCCCGGAGATAAAGGGTATGGTAAGGCTGTTCAGGCTGCCACATACGAGTCAGCGATAGAGTTATCTCTCGCCCTCCCCCAGGACTACCTGAGACGCATATCGGTCAAATCTGAAACCGATGGTAAGAGAAAAAGGGAGGGTGACAACTCCCAGAAGTTCAAGAAGAAAGGAAAGTTTGAATCCCAAACAGGTCCGAGGATAGGCCTGTGTGTAAAATCTGCAACAAAAGGCATGGGGGCCAGTGTAGGTATGACCCAAAGGCTAAGCCTTGTGGGATTTGTAAGAAAATGGGACACAAGACCCTGGAGTGCAGGGATATTAAGGATGCCACTTGCTTCAAATGGTGAGAAAGGCCACATAAAATCTAACTGCTCCAAGAATGCAAAGGATGAAAATGCAAAATCTAGTGGAGCTAAGAAAACCAATGCTCGAGCCTTTCAGATGAGTGCTCGAGAAGCTGTCAATGACAACAATGTTATAACAGGTACTTTCCTCATCAACGATACCTTTGCTAGAGTTCTATTTGATTCGGGGGTTGATAAGTCGTTTATTGACCATAAGTTTAGCAAACTATTAAACTTACCCGTAAGAACTCTAGACATAACGTATGAGGTAGAACTTGCCGACGGAACCATAGAAACCGCTTCATCCATTCTGGATGGATCTTTATATCCATCAAGAACCATTTGATTCCTATCTCTCTTCTGCCAATGAAATTGGCGGGGTTCGATATAGTCTTAGGCATGGATTGGTTATCCCATAACCAAGTCCTGCATTGCATGTGATAAGAAACTAATCGAGATCAAAACCCATCCGGTGAAATGTTCACCATCTTTGGAGATATGCACTACGGGTTGCCAGAAAAAGTTGCTATGCTTAAGGCCTCCCGATGCATGAAGAGAGGTTGTGTCATCTATATGGCACAAGTAACCGTCGATGAACCTAAACCAAGGATTGAAGATACACCCGTTATCTCGAACTACCCAGATGTCTTTCCTGAGGAATTACCCGGTCTACCCCCTGATAGACAAGTGGAGTTTAGGATCGACATTCTACCTAGATCTGCACCTATTGCGAGAGCACCATACCGTTTAGCACCAACAGAAATGAAGGAACTAAGAACCCAGCTCAATTAAATTTTGGAAAAAGGCTTTATACAGCCTAGTTCATCACCGTGGGGAGCCCCGATCTTGTTTGTCAAAAAGAAGGACGATTCAATGCGTATGTGCATTGACTACCATGAGCTTAACAAGATAACGATCAAGAATCGTTATCCATTGCCCAGGATCGACGATTTATTCGATCAACTGCAAGGAGCAAGTTATTTCTCCAAGATAGATTTAAGATCGGGATATCATCATTGAAGGTTAGGAGTGAAGATGTCCCAAAGACCGCTTTCAGGACAAGATAAGACATTATGAGTTTTAGTGATGCCTTTTGGGCTCACTAATGCACCAGCAGCATTCATGGATCTCATGAATAGAGTCTGCAAGCCTTACTTAGACAATTTTTCATTGTCTTCATTGATGACTACTTATCTATTCTGTAATCAAACCGATCACAAGAAACATTTAAAGTGCATTTTAGAGTTGTTACAAAAAAGAAGTTGTATGCAAAATTCTCTAAGTGCGAATTTTTGCTTCGCGAAGTCCAATTCCTTGGACACATGGTTAGTGAGCGCGGTATCCAAGTTGATCCCGCCAAGATTGAAGCGATAATGAATTGGGAAGCACCGAAAACACCTTCGGAAGTACGCAGTTTCCTAGGACTGACTGGTTACTATAGAAGATTCATTGAGAATTTCTCAAGATAGCAACTCCCCTGACTGCTTTGACCCGCAAGAATATCAAGTTCCATTGGGGTCCAAAACAGCAGGAATCTTTCGAGATCTTGAAGCAAAAGCTGAGCAATGCTCCAGTTTTGACCTTGCCAGAAGGCATTGAGGAGTTTGTCGTCTATTGTGATGTATCACACATTGGTATGGGATGTGTGCTTATGCAAAGGGGCAAAGTAATCGCCTACCCATCACGACAACTCAAAGTACATGAAAAGAATTACACGACCCACGATTTGGAGTTGGGTGCCGTTGTATTTGCACTTAAACTTTGGAGGCATTATTTATACGGAACTAAGTGTATTATATACATTGATCACAAAAGCCTCCAGCATTTGTTTAATAAGAAGGATTTGAATATGCGACAACGACGTTGGATGGAAACCCTCGATGATTATGATTGTGAAATCCGATACCATCCCGGTAAGGCAAATGTAGACGCCGATGCGCTTAGCCGCAAGGAAAGGATTAAACCTTTGAGGATTAATGCCAAAAGCATTGAAGTCAGAAATAGTTTAAACGAAAAGCTACTTGATGCGCAGAAGCAAGCCCTGATGGTGGCCAATATTGTCAAATGAGGAATTAGGTGGAACTGTCAAACAGTTAATACTTGAAATGATGGAATCCTCAGATTCAATGGACGAATTTGGGTTCCAGTATTTGGAGTGTCACACCCCAACCGATGGCGGAATCATCGGGGTAGTGGCACTAGGCGAATCAGATTGATCAAGAGAATTTCCATAACAGCCATTTCAAAGATAAACATCAACATTTAATATCCATACTATCAAACTCATAAACCTTCAAAATAACCATTACATACAAACAAAATCTCTTAAACACAATCCAATTCGATATCCCCTAGATTTTATTACAACAGTTCTAAAAACAAACTAAATAAAACAAACTAAACTACGCATGCAACATCCAAGGCACCCAAGCTATAAATCCTCAACCTGTTACATACGTTAAAATACAAGTCAATACAATTAAGTAAAGGTGAGCATACAGGTTTAAGTACTACTAGCATAATCGAGAAAGCATTTGCGAAACAATCTAATTACATATCATGATACATCAAAACACCAAACATAACATAGGCTCATTTCTCATGCTAACTACCGTGAGAAGGCTTGCGTGTCCATCCTAACTATACCCGTCGGGTGTAAGCCACACTATAGTACCATACTAGCTAAGGAGGCAAGTTAATGAAAACAAGTCCTAGTTACATGTTTCTAGTATCACGTATTGAGCATACACAATCAGATTATTCGCGTGTGAAAAACAGTTTGATTTGTGATGTGATTTTAATATAGGAACTTATGTAACACCCAAAAGTGAGTTTAATGTAAAAATGGGTCAAGTATACTCACTGTGGGTGCGTTTAGGTAAGACTTAAGATTCGAGGAGAGTTGCGGAGTGCGCCGGATCAGCCTGTAAACGAAAGAAGTGCATCAGTCTTCCGAAAAGCCGAAACGGTGAACTTTGAGTTGAGCAGTGGCCAAGCTCGGGCGAACTTGTGTGTAAACACACAAGTTCGAGCGAACTTGTATGATTTGGATGGGTTTAGAGTCAAGGTCGGTCAAACTTGATGAATTTCCTAAGAAACTTGTCAAGTTCGGGTGAACTTGTAGGAAAACCTTACTGATTTGGCAAGTTCGGTCGAACTTGTATGGTTTCCTAAGAAACCAGGCAAGTTCGGGCGAACTTGCGAGAAACTTGGTGAAGAAACACTCAAGTTCGGTCGAACTTGACCCAAATGGGTACAAGTTCGGTCGAACTTGACCTGATAAGCTGGTGATTCTCGAGCGAACTTGATGTTTTCGAGTCCAAAATCTTGCGTTTTCGCATCGTTTGCTGAGGAAAATCGAGTGTTCATCCCTCCAACCCTGTTCTATTGAGTAAACTTAGGTCGGAGAGGTCTTTTAGAGTGTTTTAGCCGTTTTACAAAGGCGTGGGCTAATCCCAACGAACTCGAGGTTCGTTCGGGTTAGTCCGGCTTGTGTAAACCGACATAAACGTCCTTGTGCTTCCAGATCTGGGATCTTGAATGATAGATGCTTCGTTTCATATCAGAAAATGAACAAAACATCCTCAAAAGTCCGTATTTTGTGTAAAAATCGATATTTATCAAAGGTTTTCTCAGATCTAGAACTTACAAGCCGAGATCTTACAGATCTCGTGTTTGGGAAGTCTCTACTATCGCCAAATGAACTCGTATTGTGTAGGTCTAAGCTTAAAAAGAAGTTTTTGAAGAAAAAGATGAAGATTTCGTAAAAGAATGGGTTTTGATGAAAACGAAGGCTATGCCTTGTGCCAAAATCGTTGTAAACCTTTGTTGGTTGTTGATAAACGTTGTTGCAATAAAATCGGGTCGATTCTTACTTAGAACACAAGGTTTCGGGTTGGGAGAGCTCTGGGCGAACTTGCAGCAAGTTCAAATGAGTGAACGAGCTTGGTATTTATAGGAGAAGGCAAAAAGTGAGGCTGGTGAGACCAAGTTCGGCCGAACTTGCATGAAATTCATGCAAGTTCGCGCGAACTTGTAAGATTTTGAGAGAAGTTGAGCTAAGTTCGGCCGAACTTGTACACTCTTATACAAGTTCGAGCGGAACTTGAGGAAAGAAAGGAGTTCTTTGGCCTGGTCAAGTTCGGCCGAACTTGGGGTTACCCAAGTTCGAGCGAACTTGTTCCAAAACTCAGAATTTCCTTCGTTTTTCGCGTTAAGAGTTCGTTTGGTCTATTCGGTTCGCATTAGATAGTTATATTAAGCGTTAAATTAAAGTGTTAAGCTTATGGTTGATATAATAGTGCGATTTAGCGATTCGAGAGTGCGAGAGCGATGCGATAGCGATTGCAAACATAACCACAAACACACATAACACATAAATAATATAAAACCACATAAATAATTGCGATTGCGATGCGATGAATTGCGATTTCAATAAGCGATTAGATGCGATAATAACGTACAACACCATGATTAATCAACATAAACTTTATTATAAGTCGAATCTCGGAATTACAAAAGATAGGTAAACATGAAAACGAAAAGAAAAGATAACAACCGCATTTTCGAGTTGTTACATGGAGGACTTAGAGATTTGATCCTCCAGGAAGTGTATAACACTAAGTACTCTATTCACCCGAGAGGTGATAAGATGTACCAGGACTTCAAATCTAATTATTGGTGGATGGGTTTGAAGAAATCCATAGCCACCTATGTAGCTAAGTGCTTGACGTGTTCGCAAGTTAAGGCTGAACATCAGAAACCGTCAGGACTTATTCAACAGCTTGAGATTCCCACTTGGAAATGGGAAATGGTAACTATGGATTTGATTACCAAGTTACCTAACACAAGTGTGGTAATGACACGATTTGGGTCATCGTGGACAGGCTGACTAAGTCAGCACATTTCTTGCCAATCAAAGAAAGTTTAGTTCGGACAAGTTGGCCAAGATGTATGTGTACGAGATCGTGTCCCTACATGGAGTGACCGGTGTCTATTGTATCCGATAGAGATACAAGATACACCTCTCATTTTTGGAAAAGCTTCCAACAATCTCTTGGCACTCGATAGAACTTCTGTACCGCTTATCACCCGCAGACTGACGGACAGAGTGAGCGTACCATTCAAACTCTTGAAGACATGCTTCGGGCATGTGTGAATCAACTTAGGAGGTAGTTGGGATGACCACCTACCCTTGATTGAGTTCTCCTATAACACAGTTATCATACAAGTTCAAGGCTGCACCTTTGAGGCCTTTTTGGGAGAAAATGTCGAACGCCCGTTTGTTGGGCAAAAGTTGGGGAAGCCCAACTAACAGGACTTGAGATAGTCCTAGAAACGACAGATAAAATCTTGCAAATCCACGACGTCTCAAAGTTGCCCGAGATAGGCAGAAGAGCTACGCGGATAAGAGGCGCAAACCTCTTCAGTTCCAAATTGAGGACAAAGTGTTACTAAAGGTGTCGCCTTGGAAAGGCGTCATGCGATTCGGTAAAAAGGGCAAGTTGAGCCCAAGTTACCTGAAAAGCTAAGTGGAATTCATGATGTGTTCCACATTTCAAACTTAAAGAAATGTCTAGCGGATGAGTCGCTAGCAATGCCGAAAGAGGATGTGCAAATTGACAAAAACCCGCGTTTCATTGAGAAACCGATAACGATCAAAGATCGTCAGGTTAAGAAGCTTCATAGAAAGCACGTGCCTTTGTAAAGGTCAAGTGGGATGCTCGACGAGGCCCCGAGTATACATGGGAGGTCGAGTCCACTATGCGAAAAAAGTACCCCTATCTTTTTGAATAAATCTCGAGGTCGAGATTTCTTTTAAGGGGGTGAGGATGTAACACCCTGTGTTTTTACGTCCTATAAAATTTCGACACATGTCCCTGCTGATCCTCTTATGCCGTGTGCTTGACGAGAGGGACTAAAATCGCCAACATGTTATTTTATAACCTCTGAGTGGTGGATATTAAAGCTGAGGGGTTAAACGTGTCAACATGCTTAACTGTGCCTCTGAGTGACCTTTTAACGAACCCGGAGCTTAATGATGTTTGGTTATCTCCCGAGAGTGCTAAACATGGGCCATATTGAATAAAACATGCTTTTATGTCGAAATATGGGAGTTTGGAGAAGTCCGGGGGCCAAAATGGAAATTTTGTAATTGACATCTCAGGCGCCACGCGCCAGAGATCTGGTATCCCCGCGCGACGCGCGGAGAGGTCAGTTCGCAGAAACAACAGCCAGCTGCAGTACCTGCATGCTTTCCACCTCCCAACCCACTTCAGCTCCTGAATTCCGAAACCATGGCCTCAATTCTGGTTTTGGACACCTCATATAACACCTGGAGTGATCCTAGGTGAGCTCTCAACACTTGGATTGATCTAAATCCATGCCCTTCAACTATAAATAGAGCTCAATGTTGAGCTTATTTCTTGCTCATTCCTCTTTTCTTCTCTACCCTCTCTTGGAGTTGTTTCCTGACTTAAGGAGACCTCCCCTAAGTTCTAGTATTTTCCTTGGTTCACTTGTAAGTGTTCCAATCTTTTCCTTTTATTTTATTAGGCTTTAAGCCAAAGTCAAAGCGTTGCGTAAAAACGCTTTGACTTTGAGCTAAGACCATTGCGGTCCAGCCATTGTTGGTACGAACTGGCTACGTGATCGTAATTAGTAGGTGTTAATCCCCCAAGAGGGCACCTCCTGATTACCACGTTTTCATGGTCAATTGACGGTCAAAGTTATTGATACAAAGTCAAACTAGGTCAGTTTTTAAAATAAATTCATATATGATAATGTAGGTGTTATAAATACGTTTTGACACTTTAATAACTTGGTAATAAGTATATGTATAAACATGTTCGGCCCGTCAAGTCCAGGTCTAAGGTCGGTTCACAACCGAAAGTCACAAAGTTGACTTTTACTTTGACTTTCGGTTCTGATCCGAATTAGAAACTTTAGTTATTAATTATAGTTGCATTGTGACCATGTTTAGTTGTAGTATAACCTATGGAGTTGTATTACATGGTTACATAGTAATCCGAGCTTTTATGCAAGTGTCCGTTAATTATGTCAAACTTTGCTAAAATGCCATTTTTCTTAAAAACAAGGTTTTAATTACAAATGAGCATACAAATGAATTATGTACTGATGTATAAACATGACTAACTTATTTTGATGTCAATAATCTGGTCATAACCTAAGTTTTGTTTGATTATCACAAATCATGCTTTTAAAGGACCAAAATGCATTTTCGGCATCTAAAATGGTTTTTAACATAATTCTTCAATTAAACTCATTACCTACTGATGTAATATCATAAATTGGATTACTTGGGATATCAAATCAGATTGTAAACTGAGTTTTCACACAAGTCCTTGTATAATGCCGACAAATGACGATGTTGCCCTTACGGTGCATAAAGTGGTTTTAAAGATACTTTTTATAACAAAACCATTTACCTACTGTTATAATATATTAAATAACTTAGTTTGGTTATATAAACCTGTTCATAACATCAGTTTCCTTAATCATCTTGAATATCGTCATTTAGCGACTTAATCGCTGTTTCGGCGCATAGTGTGGTTTAAAACCATATTAGAGCATAAAGACTTGATACCTATTGATTTCAAAACTTGTTTTATACATATAATTACAGTATGTACATTAACTAAACTCAGATTCCCAAGTAAATTATCAAGCTATGTGTGAAATGACCAAAATGCCCTTACGGGGCATAGTTTGGTCTTAAACTCTAAAGCACACACATACTCAATATCCAACTGATATAACATCATAAATAAACTATTTTTTACAGTAAGTATGACCATTACATCAGTTTGCTCATAAGTTCTTTTACAAGTCATAAAATGACCAAAACGCCCTTTTGAAGCGTAACTTGATTTTAAAACCATAACGGGCATACATGTTCATATACTACTGATATTATAACATGTTTAAAAATAATGGCATATGGAACTTGTATAAGACTCATCCGGTTACCCGGTTTCGCTTATATGCATACGGTTCGGCCTACGTAACTAGTTTACGTAATTTAATCGAAACGGGTTTAACCTTATCATTTTGTTATCAAAATCCAGAATGTAATATGTTTACCCATATTAAACAAGTCTCCATGCTTGTAGGGTTTAAACTACATTCTATTCCGGTCACCGCTTAATCTAGCGTCTAGTACCGTTATTATCCTTAAGCTACCCGGTTCGAGTCTACAAAGTGGATAGGACCCGTTAGCATTCTAGTTGGTTATAAAAACCATCATTCCAGACTAAGAGCCTCCCGGTAGATTGCCATCTAAGCTTACTTTTGAATATTCGGCTGAGTTACTTATCTTATTTGAAGAATTTGCTCAGGTAAATACTTTTAACTTATTTTTCTATACGGGCTTGGGACACGGTATAATAATACCGCTTGGTCGGGTATGGATCATGTTATCGGATTGTGATTTACTAAATCCTTATAACCCGTTTTATTCTGTATTGTTTGATTACTTAAACATTGGGGTTAATTCGACCATGTCTAGGATATCCTTGGCTCATTTAAGTTACTAATGGCCACGACCTTAAAGCGCGGGGTGTAGGCATACACCTGACAGACGCTAATGCTAATAAAAATATTAAATCCCGCTGGTGGATTATTTAATTGGCGTGTCGGTTAATCAGCTTATTCGGTTTCTGCACCGGACCCCATATGTATTGACAAACATGTAAAACTGTAAACAAGGTCATTTTGAACTATTCCAAGTAAATGTGCCAAGTGCACCAAAAATCATTTTAATAAATGTTTTCAAAATGAGTTCGGTTATTAGTATTTACCAGTAAAAACTGACGTATTTTCAAAAGATCAAGTTACAGGTGGAACACGCAATAGATTGGGAGCTGCGCTATAGTGACGATAGAGGATCTTGCAAGTCCCTAGGTTGCTTAAGTCTGTTGAACAAATACTTTGTACATATTTATTCGATCCACCTGTGGATCTTTTCATTACAAGCCTTGTAATTTATTTTTGAACTTTGGACACTCGGTTTGTAATAGTAATTTAAATCCAAGACTTCCGTTGTGCTGTGTTTGTTTGGTTATGATGTAATCAACTACGTCACGATATTCCCCAACCGGGCCCACCGGGTTACACGTGGAAATCGGGGTGTGATATGAACAAAATAGATATCTGAATCAAATCACAGGGAGCAAAATAGAACTTTACTCAAAAATGAATTTTAAGGGTGTGAATGTAAAGGAATTGATTGAACCAATAAAGAAACTACAAGGAGCAAAAAAAATTAAATTGAAACTATTGGAGGAAAATAGATATCTGGACCAAACCACAAGAAACAAAATAAAACTTTACTCTTTATAATATTATATAGACACACATAATATCTAGTTTTAAAAAATATTTATAGTACATTATAAATAAACTCATTAAGGCAAAAAGTTACTTTATATCGATTTTAAGACGCTTAAGTGAGTTTAGCATCTTAAAATAAAACTCGTTGAGACAAAAACATATTTAGTCTCATATTACTTGTCTGAAAAAAAAATCATTGCTAAAGAAGACCGTGTAGAAAGAGAAGATTAACTCAACAAATTCCATAGTGGCTTTGTTTTGCTGCGTTGATGGACTCTCTGCCGTGTTTGGTTTAATTTTTTCTTTGGTTCATATGCAGGTTCAAAAGGTTTTTTTTTTTTTTTTTTTTGGGGGTGGGTTAGTTTTTAGCATTTAGCATTTTAGCGTGGGTTAGGGGTAGGTTTTTTTAGGTTTTTGGGGGTTTTTTTAGTGATGTATAGTTTTTTTTTTTGAGGGGGGGGGGGGGGGGTGGGGTGGGGGGTTTAGGTTTTTGGGTTGGGATGGGGGTGAGGGTGGGAGGTTTAAGTTTTCGTGTTTTTGTATGTTTATGTTTTATAAGAACCTATAACACAATATACGACACAATGGAGATGATGTTATATTTGGTTTTTTTTTCTATAAATTGCGTTATTTGTTCAGGTCATTGTGTTTAATTTGTTATCCATTGTATTTTAGTTTCTTCTTAATTATGTTTTAGTTTGTTGTGTATTGTGTTTTTAGTTTGTTTTCCATTGTGTCTTTTATCTGTTATCAATTGTGTCTTTTACCTGTTGTCATCAATTGTGATTTTATTTTATTTGATACTTATTGTGTTATACATTACGGCCATTGTGTTATAAGTCAAGGTCATGATCATTGTGTTTTAATCTGTTGTCCATTGTGTCTTTATCTGTTGTCATTGATTGTGTTTTTATTCTACTTTACATTGTGTTTTATGTCATGTCTATTGTGTCATACACAACTGGGTTTTTGAATTTTTTTTACAAATATAACAATATGGTACTCATATTAAAGATAAAAAAAACGTTTGATTTTATAGTATAATTTTTTTTAAAACAAATGATGTATAAAAAAGTTATGGACGTTTAAAAATTGGAGGGGAAATAGCATGTGACTTGCATGTGCATATTCTCTCTCATCTTGTACACAAAATTACCCTTCTCACTTGAATCCTCCTAGGACACTTGTCACTCTCTGGTGGCTTCTTACACTTCTTACAATCAGAAGTCTTTGTAGAATAACTTATCCCATTATAATAAACTTAATATTTATTTATTTATTTAGGTTAAAAGACGGATGAGCCCATGGCTTTATAGCCTAGTGGCATCTTGGGGGTGAGATAAGATTTTGGGACAGTGATCCATCAGTGAGCTAAATTTGCCGTTAAAAAAAAGACGGATGAAAAAATAGTCACTAAAGTTTTGTAATTTGTCACCACTACCCTAAGTTGAAGGAATGTGGGCCCGATTCAATTTGTTGCAAGGCATTTTTAATAAACCGAACTGAGTTGATCAACTTTGGTCAAAACCGGTTAAAGGAGAAACGGGTTCATGTCATAAACCAGTTTAGGCTAGGTTAAAATCGGTTTGGGTCATAAACCGGTATCCCAAAATCAGTATTTAAAAAGTAATTTTTTTTGGGTCGGGTTGAAAACGGTTTGCTAGTGGAAATCGGTTTGAAAATCCAAACCGGTTTTTTTTCGTCCATCTCAACTTCTAGCAAGCTTTTCATGGGTGGCTGTATCCTATACACCCTGTCCAGCCCAACATATAAAGCCCACATGAGATTCTACTTTAGTGATAGAAAATGTAAAATGGACAGTTGATTCAAAATGGGTTAGAATTAGATTGGGTTGAAATGTTGTATTATTATGGTTATGTATTTTTAGGTCACTAATTTTTTTTGAACAGCTAATTTTTGCCTTAAATACTTACATTTCCTAAGGATGAACCTCTTAGTCTCCCCACAAGAGATAATTCATTTTGACCACTATTTAGGTCACTAATTACTTTACCCTTTTCATTTATGCTAAACTTAACAAAAGAATTAATTGATCCAATGGTAAAACACCCTTAAAATTTTGCAAGACTAGGATTGCAATACTCCAGTCGGGTATGGAATCGGTTTTAAAGTGAAAATGATTTGGTTTTCGGTTCCGGGTTTTGATCGGGTAGGGTCGGTATACGCGGTTTTAAATCATAGGGCATGTGCCTAGTAAATACCAGGCGAGGTAGGTTAGGGATGTAGCACTCGTTTTTTTTTGTGTGCGCCTTCCTTGCTTTCTTAAATATCAGTGACCAAGTATTTTATACAGGGTTGTCAACCCTAAGAATTGCAAGATCACTCTCTCGCCTTACAAATCTTACAACGTCGGATTTATATGGGAATTTAAGGATCCTTGGCGAGCAGAAAATACGTGCCCCTAGCATCGTCTTATGATCTGCAATTAATGTTAGTTCAAAACTTCAAATGGTGAAAAAAGATGAATTTAATTAATTATTTAATAGATGGCACAAAAATTAAGTTGTATTGCTATAAACTAGTTTTGAACTCACAACCTCCTCTGTAAAAGTGTAAGGGTGCAACCAGCTGAGCTAATTTGCAATTGACAGTATAAACCGCTAATTATCGTTATAACACTTTAATTAACTATGAAAATAAAAATAAAAAATTAGGCCCCTATAAAAGTGGGCCGTGGGCCAGGGCGGAGCTAGTGTAGAAGAATGGATAGCACGGGATACCCCTCCACTTGTCTCCGTAGTGTAAAAACACCCCTAAACTCCGTCTACATAGAGTGAATCTTTTTTTTCGGTTTTATACCAATGATACCCCTAATCTTAAAAAAAATAATAATGAAAATAAAATTGGGATACTTCCTGAATTTTTGGGCTAGCTCCGCCACTGCCGTAGGCGGTCACCAACTTTTGCCCCTCCAATGGGAGGTCTCTGATTTTATGCTCTACAAAATTAAATTACTTCAATAATATTTTAATTATTATAACCTGAAATAAATGCAATATGCTCCTTGGATAATTTTGAGGTTAACACAACACTCTCCTATGAACCAAACACTCATACAAGGAATCATACCCATTCTCTTATTCCCATACCCTTCAACCAAACACCACAAACTAACTCTACCAATTCAACACTCAAATTCTAAATCATACAATTTTCTGACACCTTAGGATTCCAGCAGCACCTCCATAACACACCAACCTCTCACTCCCTTTATTCATGTTCCATCTTACACGATGCATCGCGACGATTTTTGGAGGGTAAACGTCGGTTTCCTCCTCTTTAACGTTCGTTTCCTCAACCTTGTTATTGTCGTCGTCTATGCACACTAGTGCTTGACTCGTTTGGTTATCGATCTGGGCTTCCCGTGAGGTGTCGTTATTGTTATTGTTCTTCTGGGCGATCACCAACGGGTCTCCTGAACACAAGTTTTAATGTAACATTAGCATAACAATAATCCGAGCTCGGTGATGACACGTACATGTATGTGATTATAATGTGTAATGTCTTGGGGTGTTTGGATGTGTGTTTTAAAGCTGGCTTTGTGAATTTGAATAATTAGATCTAGATCACCATTAGGGCTGCAAACAAATTGAACGTTCAGTGAACAATTTGTGAACCGTTCGGCGAGAAGTTTGTTTGTGTACGTTCGGAAGTATAAATAAGAGTAAAGTACACGGATGGTCCTTGTGGTTAACCAAAATTTGGGATTTGGTCCCTGGCTTTTCAATAGTACACGGATAGTCCCTATGGTTGCACTTTGTAAGCGCATTTAGTGGACCGAATACATTACAAAGTGCAAACCATAGGGACTATCCACGTACTTTTGAAAAAGGTCTGGGACTAAATAAATTAGAAAGTGCAAACCACATGGACCATCTGTGTACTTTTGGAAATCTAGAGACCGAATCCAAAATTTTGGTCAACCACAGGGACCATCCGTGTACTTAACTCTACAAATAGGGAAAATCACGAATTGCGTCTAAGGTAGACGTAATCCCTGAAATTTATGCAATCTTTGCGCCTGGCAAAGACTCATACTCTTCGCCAATAGAAACTTGGCACGTGTCATCATCCTTTTTTTTAACTTTTCCACCACAATTTTAAACAGTATAACTTTTTCAAACGTTAATATTTTTTTAAAAAGTTTACACCAAATTAAAGAGAATTTTATTATCTTTAATTTGGTACTTCTTTAATTAAAAAAAACTATCGTATGAAAAGATTACGCTCGTTTAAAAATTGTAGTGGAAAAGAAAAAAAGTAGGCGCGGAAACCCTTGGTACAATCTCAGACGCAAACTTTGAATCTCAGACGCAAACTCTACCTTCGACGCAATAGTCAGAGATCGAGGCTATCACAGACGCGAAGCATGTTCATTTTCGTAATTTTGAATTACTGGTCAATGTCCATTTATGTGATTTTCCCCTATAAATAACTAGCATCATATAGTACACCCAAACACCAACTTATGTGTGTGCGTTTGCGTGCGCGTGTATACACAAACAGAGAGAAGTACCTGAGGATGGTTTGGGTGGCGTTTGGAATTTTGAGACTTGGTCCTTGGCTCTCTTTTCTTGATTTGACCTAGACTTAACGCCACGACTCGTTTTGGGGGTATCTCCCCACTCGGTGGAAGATCTCTTCATCGGAATGGGGATGTCTGGCAACGGAGATAAAACCGTAAGACTCGAATCTTCTTCCTCCGTTAGGGACCCACAAAGATAATGCGGTTCACGGTTTCTGTGCGGATCTTTCTCCACTGCTTTTGTTGTAAGCTGATAAATTTTATAAAACATAAGTGTCAATTCTCTTTATCAGAATGAACATATGTATAATAATATGTAAGTGAAAGGATAATAAAATGATAATATAAAATACACACCTGGAAATTAATAACTTTACCATCTGAACAGCAATATACAACCACGCCTGGAATCATTTTAAAAATGATTTAAGTCTACATTATATTATATATATTATATACACTGTAGATATGCTATTTTGTCAACATCAAACACCTTTAGCCGCTCAACTTTAGATAATAAACAATTTAGCTCCGCAACTTTAATAATGACATGTTTAGACCCTTAACTAAAACAACTTTATCCCCTTAGCTTCAATATCACATGTTTAGCCCTTTAACTAAACAACTTTAGCCCCTCAACTTTGATAAAATAAACAACTTTATCCCCTCAACTTAAGTAATTGACATGTTTAGCCCGTCAGCTTTAATAATAACATTTTTACCCCCTTAACTAAAACAAATTTAGCCCCTCAAGTTTAATAATAAACAACTTTGGCCCCTCAGCTTCAACATTCAAATGTTTAGCCCCTCAACTTTAATAATGACATGTTTAGCTCCTTAACTAAACATTAAACAACTTTAACTCTCGCGATTTGCTTATTTTTCTGGGGAGTGCGGGTGGTATCCCACTAGCAAAATATAAATCCATATTGCACTAATGATATAAATTTTAGAGGTTGCAAAACGAGCGGGTAAGATGGGTTGGGTACCAGTTAAAAAGATAAACTTAACCCATTTTTCTAGCAAATTTTTTTTTATAATGTACCTGTTTTGGCTTGTTATCAAACTAATACTACTCAACGCTGTTCTACGTTATATATATATAATATATATCCCATTGAGCATAAAGAAAATTACCAATTAAACTTGACACTTGAACACTCCAAATTGAAGATGACGAACAATAATAACTATAAGATCCATGTAGTTGTTTTTTATCACACGGCATGCCAGTAACAGGGACATCAGATGCAGCTTTTAATAAGCTGATTATTTTTATTTCCCCGTCATCAAAAGATAAAACGACACATCTGCAACCAAAATAAATATATAATTAAAAAATAAAAGAGTATACGGAGAAGTAATAATAATAGCTGAGGTAACATACATAGTTGTCAATAGCGATCGTAAAGATCGTTATAGCGCGCTACGTAGCGTATAGGTCCGGTGTCGCTATCTGGGTCGTAGCGATGGATACCGAGAATAGCGACATTTTATTTATTTATTTATTTTTTCATATAAATAGCAATTAAATATAGCTATAAAATAGCTGGATTTTAGGTTTTTGTTAAATATACATGTAAATTAGCATATATACCAGGATATTTTGATATAATATACATATAATTTTTTTTGAAATTCCTTTCTAGTGTATCGCTATTTATAAAATAGGCGCCCGCTATTTATCGCTAGGTAGCATATAGGTACCTTATCGCTATTCACCATTAACAACTATGGTAACATAAAAGAAATACAAAATTAAAGATACCTTGGATCCGGCAGCCAATCCACACTATTTACGACTTTTTGATACGGTATATCCCAAAGAGGGTGAAATGGATCACTGCATTAAAAAATTCAAAGCTGAAATTAGTCGCTTTTAAAAAGAGTATCAAAATTTTAGTGTGGCATAGCGTGGATATTAAAATGAGTAAAATGCCATTTTCATCCTTGAGGTTTAGCCAGTTTTGCGACTTTCGTCCAATGGTTTGTTTTTCCGCATTTAAATCCAAAAGGTTTGAAATCTTGCCATTTTCATCCGGCTTGTTAACTCCATCCAATTTTCTCCGTTAAGTCCATTCAAAAGGTTTGAAATCTTGCATTTGAATCCGTCTTTTTTGTTAACTAAAAGGGTAATTCAGACTTTTTGGCTTTATGTACAAGCATTTAGCATAATCAAGTATTCAAAACAAAACAAAGTAGGTAAAAGGACGGAAATACCCCTCACAGAGAAAAATGGAGTTAACGGGCCGGATGAAAATGACAAGATTTCAAACCTTTTGGATCCAGATGCGGAAAAACAAACCTTTGGACGAAAGTCACAAAACTAGCTAACCTCAAGGACGAAAATGACATTTTACTCTATTAAAACTAAACATGAGGTTTGAAGAATATATTATGACATTCAGTAGAATATTTGCATGTACTAACCGTATATCCCAAAACTTTAAACCTTTATGACCGCCAGTAGCAATTATATTTGCACTCTCGGGATCACTGCAGATAACAAGAGAATATAAAGTAAAGTGTTAAAAAAACCTTTAGGAATAAATTTATATTCTTTTTTTTTGTTTACTAACCTGGCGAGTGGAGCCCACTTAAGCGCCCTTATAGGAACAGTATCTGCACTGAAGCAAAGCAAAGGTCTAGTATCTGCAAACAAAAAACATGAAATTTAAATCGACTAATCGTAATACGTATGCCAAAATTTGCAAAATAAAAGGTAAAAGCCTAAAATTACCTTTAGATGAACTACTAGCGGAGAACTTCCACAGGGCAACCTAAATGTATACAGATATTTAAGTGAGTGATTTATATACACGTCATTTTGAAATATATATATATATGTATATAAGTTTTTACAATTTATAATTAAATTTACAAGTTTACCACTCCATCATGACAACCAGCCAGAATGAGATCATGAGGAGCTGATGTTGACCACTCCAATGTAAGAGGAATGCTGTATAAAACAAACAAAATATTCCCAAAAACAAAGTTATACGGAAAATACGAATATAAATGAAGAAAATGGTGGTAACAATAATGAACGTTACCTTTGTCTATCACCGCATTTCAACATTGAACATAAGAAAACCGGCTTCAACTTGAGGAAACGAGGATCGTTACCTTCTTTTTGACAAGAAAATATAGCTTTTGTAACACGAGGAAGAGGTACCTCCCACCTGCATATAAAGAAGAGATATATAAAAAAGAGTAAAATGCCATTTTCCTCCCTGAGGTTAGGCCAGTTTTGCGACTTTCGTTCAAAAGTTTGCTTTTCCGTATTTGGATCCAAAAAGTTTAAACTCTTGCCATTTTAATCCAGCTCGTTAACTCCATCTGTTTTTCTCCACTAAGCCAAGGGTATTTTCATCTTTTTTGTAACTTAAAGGGCAATTCGGTTTTTTTTCACTTTATGTACAAGCATTTAGTATAATGTCCAAGTATTCAAAATACCCTTACTAAATAAAAAAGACGAAAATACCCCTGACTTAATGGAGAAAATTGGATTGAGTTAACGGGTGGATAAAAATGCAAGATGTCAAGCCTTTTGGATCCAGATGCGGAAAAACAAACCTTTGGACGAAAGCCGCAAACATAGCCAACCTCAGGGACAAAAATGACATTTTACTCTAAAAATAATAATAATATAACTAATAACAACACACTGATTAATATATAAAGTAATCTCACACTTCAAGAGCCCCATTCCCAAGCAAAACCGCAAGATATCCCATTACGTGTTTTGAAACATAACGGGAATCAGATGGCCGCCATTTTACATCCCACCAACTTTTCCATTATGGGCCAGGCCCATTACAAGTCTCGGCAAAACATCATCTTCGTCGATAGGACTTTCACGACTTTGTGATATTATAGGTGGGTCAACACCCTTTGCTTGACTTTTCACTCTCTGTTTGACAATTTGTTGACTTTGACTTTGACTTTGAGGGTGTCCTTGTTGACTTTGACTTAGTGGGTGTCCTTGTTGACTTTGGTGACTGGTCTTTACGGTGTTTTTTCGGCCTTCGAGTATAGACGTTAGTAACCTCATTGGTGACTTGCGCTTTCGCAAGGATTCCGGGGGTCAAAAGGGTAAAATTGTCAGGAAATTTAACGGCAAGAGGCTCCGGGCTCGTTTTGGGTGAGTTAGACGTAGATTCCGTAAGCAGTTGCATATTATTATTACTATCTCAAGTTGTTCGATGATTCTTTTATCGGTTTCTTTCTAGGTCTTCCTCTTGGCTTCGGTGACTTCTGAGTTTTGAACTTTTCATCGGTTTCCCTTTCGGAAAATAACTGAAGTACATTATTTGACTTTTCGGAGATTGATCACCGTGATCCGTTTCTTTTCGAGGAGTCTTTCTCGGTCTCCCTCTTGGTCTCGTTGACTTCGTGGGGTCAGTAATTGTGGAAGATTTTCGTTTCTTGACTTTGACCAACGGAGTCGCACCTTCTTGACTTTGTCCCGTATTCAACACGCACCATATCTGGATTATACCTCTTCCGGTAAGTGGGGCACCGATCTTGTGATATGTAGACTCTGGAGGATGAGCAGAAACCGCAATGAACTAGAATAAATATACAAAAAAATAAATGAAGAAAATAAATAAATAAGAGTTTTGTTTCATTTTTCTAAAAGGACAGGGTATCTATGTAAATAAGTACCTCAACGTTAGTGTCAAACGTAGAGCTTTGATGAACTCCGGGACACCAATCCAATGCCCAAACGGGCCCGCCAACATACATTACAAAATCTTTGCTGCAACAAGATGTTATAAGATAATATACACGTATATCCATACTATAAGATAATATATATGTGTATATATAATAAGATAATATGCAGTGCATGAAGTTGTTTAATCCTCAAGAAAGAAAAGACTTCTGACTTTTTGGATACTATTTCGAATTAGTAATGAACATAGCAAAATGGAAGTAAAATGCCATTCTCGTCCCCTGAGGTTGGGCCAGTTTTGCAACTTTCGTCCAAAGCTTTGTTTTTCCGCATCTGTGTCCAAAAGGTTGAAATTTTGTCATTTTCATCCGGCTCATTAACTCCATCCATTTTTCTTCGTTAAGTCAGAGGTATTTCCGTCTTTTTTGTTAACTTATAGGGCAGTTCAGTCTTTTTCACATATATAAAAGACCAAATACCCCCTACAAAGACCAAATTGCACTTTAAGTTAACAAAAAAAAAACAGAAGTACCCCTGACTTAACGGAAAAAAATGGATGGAGTTAACGAGCCAAATGAAAATGGCAAGATTTCCAACCTTTTGGATCCAGATGCGGAAAAACAAACCTTTGGACGAAAGTCGCAAAACTGACCAAACCTCAGGGACAAAATGGCATTTTACTCGAAATGGAATAATAACAAACCTCAATGGTGACGAAATATTGTTTCCACTTGGTATATCCTGCATCAATATAAGATACAATCTAATAAGGCATCTTTCGAGTGAAACTTCACATATAAATATATTAACGTTGTGCGAACTAAAACTTCAAATAATTAAATCTACTTGCACCTTCGGAACAGCTGCTGAAGAAAATTGAGGCAGGTTAAACTTCGTTGTGACGTCTTTCTCCTGAGACGTTTCCTTTTCGCACGCGAACCGTATAGCCCGAGGTTGATAACAAAAATATCTCCATTGACTGTAAAAGTTTATTAAACATATTGCTAGTAAAGATATGTTCGTATGAAAGAAAAACTTCACAAGCGTACCTTAAGAAAGTAACGGAAGCGGATAATCGCTGAATCTCGGTTTGTTCATGCTCGAATTCTAATTCTCCGGAGAGCGTAGCAATTTATCCATTGCTTTGAAGTGATTTTCAACGGATTGATCGAACTTTGAAACGCGAATTCCTGGTGGAAGAGCTTCATCGTCATCTACATCACCGTCCAACACTGCAACCAACTATAAATTAGATTGTTGATACTTGACCTATGCTGTTAATATCGGTCCCATGTAAAACATCGGTACCGATATTATCGATGATATTGACTGATATATCACTGAATTGTTAGTGTTAAATTGTTATATACATAAATTCTGCATGATATTAAAGTTACCAATATCCCACCGATGTTCACATGTTAGTGTATTTCTTCATGGAATAAAGAAAAATAAGAGTAAAATTCCATTTTCGTCCCTGAGGTTTGGCCAGTTTTGCGACTTTCATCCAAAAGTTTGTTTTTTGCATCTGAAGTCAAAAGGTTTGAATCTTGCCATTTTCATCAGGCTCGTTAACTCCATCCATTTTTCTCCGTTAAGTTAGGGGTATTTTCATCTTTTTTATAAACCTAAAGGGCAAGTCGGTCTTTTTCACTGTATGTAAAAAAAACGAATACCCCTGAAAAAGACCCAATTGCCCTTTAAGTTTATAAAAAAGATAAAAATACCTCTGACTTAACGGAGAAAAATGGATGGAGTTAATGAGCCGAATGAAAATGGCAAGATCTTAAACCATGCGGTCCAGATGCGAAAAAACAAACCTTTAGACGAAAGTCCCAAAACTGGCCAAACCTCAGGGACGAAAATGACATTTTACTCAAAAAATAAACACTTGAATTATGTCTACCTCGTTTGAAATTTAAAGGCAAGTTCGATGGAGCTTTTCTTTTTCCCTCATTTGCATGTGTTTTTTGCGGGTTCGATGTTTGCACTTTAACCGCTTCATCACCATCCAAGTTACGTACATGCGACCCGCTAGGCTTTTCTTTTGTTTTTTGAGATTTTCCGTCCAGAATCCCTTGCATAAGAAGCTTGACATCCGCCGGTACCTTCACGCAGCTTGCGACGTTACCTTTCACTCCGGCAAGGTGTTGCTTCATTCGGTTGATTCCGCCCACCGCGAAAGCCTTTTTGACAGAAAGAACAAACGACCACCTTTTTTCCGGTTTCATCTTGAGTTTCAGTTACATATTTCCAAGCTGTATCTGTTTTTGAATGGTGATTTGATTGAATGGAAATAGGTGTTTCTGCTTGTGTCGAAACAACAATTTCCATACCCTACAAAAAAGATGAAACAAGAGGCATCAAAGTCAATGAACGGTTAAACAACACATACATGTTTCAACAGAAACCTTATATGGCAACTACAAACTTACAATCAATACAAGTACAAAACAATCAATTTTTTTTCTTCTTTTTTGAACAACAATTTCTAGATTTGAACTCCTAACCTTTCAGTTGTGGAGTACACCACTTAACCACCACGATGTCCCCTTAAGGACAAAAAACAATCAAATGACAATTAAAATTTGAAACTTGTAAGTTCATACATCACCTAAATCTATTTATATACTATACGCCAAAATCAATAAAGCTATACGTTATGGGTTAACACCCCATGCCACATGACCAATTTTTAGCACCAAACACAGCATGAGGGCGCCAAGGCAAGGTTTAAAAAAACAGAAAGACGAGTTTCGAGGCTTCGCCTCACAAGGCGTAAGCCCGAGGCGGAATTTGAAAATTAAAAATAAAGATTATATATGCTATAAAAATAATAATACTAACTAAATTCATCATCAAATTCATCAAAAACACATGTTTTAAAAAAGATATAAATTGCTTAAAATTGATATAAAAGGTCTAAAAGCATCAAAAACAAATATCAAAAACCCCTTAGGCGCAGCCTTTTTAGCGCCTCAGCCCCTCTGAGGCGCACGTACAATAGAAACCCCTGAGGCGCGCCTCATAATCGATTTTTGGGGGTTTCCCCTCGAGGCGCACGCCTCAACCGTTTTTTAAAACCATGCGCCTAGCCCTTAAGTCCTTAACAACCGTGATCTTCAGGTGAGAAAGAGTGAAACTTGTGTTCTTTTTTAAAAAAAATTTTTGAGCCAATCACCACCTAACACATCACCCATATTTTTAGTTAAACCACTACACTCTAGTAAAAGTGTAGTCTTAGTTAGGCTAAACTGTATGGTGGCCGGCATGTGCCCGGCAAGGCCCGTCGCCGGTCCCCCAAACCGCCCCCCTAGGCCCAGCATCATCCTCAGCGGCATTGTGTTGCCGGTCTTGATGTGCCTCACCCCCTCACACACACCTATACATACATACATACATACATACATACATACATACATACATACATACACTATATATAAAGGGGTTCATCCCCAGCCCCTAGGTCCATCCCCTTTAGGCCCATCCTCACACCCGCTTACGTGGCGGCCCATCCCCACGTGACAGTAACTTTTACACTTTTTAGTTCACCCACAACACATAGTCTAATCAGTGTCGGATCTAGAGCTTTTTCTGTAACGGGAACCGAGCACAAGAGGCGGCATTATAAGTGGACTGAGTAACGGGTCAAAACGGGTTCGGGTGAGAAACGGGTCAGATGAAAAATCATATATAGTTCAAATAAATAGCCTCAACTCAACCCTCAAGATTCAAGAATCAAATAATATTATTAACCACACATTCAAGCATTCAACTCATGAACATCACAAGACCCAAGAATTATAAGCAAATCATGTTGATTTTAGTCTTTAAACATCCAATTTGGAGCCCTAAAATCCAATTTATACAAAATTCGGGCTAACTACAAATTAATAATATAGTTTTTTACTGAACACATGTCTATCATCAACAATCAAACAGAAAAATCAAGACTTGAAAATAACAACAAATTTAGGAATTTGGGAATTACCGAATTAGAGTTACCTGTTCCAATTGAGGGTTGAATTACGCTTTTGACCGAGGGTTTGACTGTTTCAGGACTAAAGTGATTGTGGGTCGAAGTTTGAAGTGATTGATCAAGTCGGATCTTGATTTCATGTAAAAAAAAGTTTGGGGTGGGATTCGAACCCTAACACATAAGTGTTTATAGGATTGAGTAAATTACATGAATAACCTTGTGATTTGGGTCAAAGTTCGGATTTTTTTTGTGTGTAAGACTGAAGGGAGTGGGGCGACTCCCTGCCCCGCGTCGCCGTAGGCCGCCTGGAACACCGCCCCCAGAGGCGTCCTTTACGGCGTTTTCCTATATGGCGTCCTCTTTTGGTCGTCATCTCTCACACACAAATCCAAGAAATTTACAGTTGAAAACCCAAACTTTCAAGATTGGTTTTATTTTTAACTCTGTTAAGTATTTTTAACTGAGGATTGGTGGAGGAAAAATAGGTGAAAGGTGGGATTAGCATGAAAATATTCAAAGGTGAGAGTGTCAATGGTCAATGACGTCTAGTTGTGATTATTACAGGCCAATTCCCTTTTTTTTATAATGTTGATTCACAACATTGACGTTACGAATACTTTAATGATGTAGAACTTAACAATTATTTCTCTCTTTTTTTTTAACGGAGATTACCTTATTTCCCTTATAGACTATTACCAGTGCACTGCACTTAAACACCACATTATTTTAATACTAAAATCATTAAAAACAATAGTTTAATTTTGTTACTTGAAAAAAGATTTTATATAAAAGTTATTTATATAAAGTAAATTTAAATGAAATGAGTTAGTTGTAACAATAATTTGAGTATGAAAATACATGTAAAAATGGTGATGACGTAAGGATATAAGTATTTGTAAGAATTTTTGTAGGATTGAAGATAAATTAAGTGTTTTTAAAAGAGTTATGAAAATCTGATGTAGCAGCTGAGACTAAGCGCATTTATGAATACATTTAGGTCCTTGCATTGGTGATGGTCTTAAAACAATTAAATTCGGTCCAAATGTCTATCTGTCACACAGTGTCATCTACCATCATCACAAACCGGTAGCCCACCTGGGCACCTAGTGTGACGCCGGGTGAAAACCGAGAGGTCAAACCAGGCGTTACTAATTTAACATCAAACCTTTGCAAAAGAGAACAAATCACACTTTTTATATCAACAAGTGCTATTTTTCCCAAAACACAATCTATATCTGACTTATAAACCAGATACTTGAAAACGGGGGTTCTCGATATAACACGCCATCTTTTAAACTATCTTAGGGGTTTGAATTCTAAACAATAGGATCCCCAAATGGTCTCCATTCGGCTCATCGCGTTAGGGTGGATACATGTTAAGTTTATGTCTAGAAGGTAGTTAGGATCTTTTCTTGTAGCCAAGAATCATGGAAGATCTTCATAACTAGAAGAATATCCTTGGTTGTTTCTTTGTCTAATAACTTCTTGTACAAATAAACTATTTCTAATATATTGTAACATTCATGTAAAACGGGTGGCAAGACCCGCCCCGTTTAGTATCCAAGTATTTATTAAAAGTTCGTTACGCATTTTTTTTATGGTTGATGAATAAATTTCACAATCAAAATATTAATTAATAAAAGAATAAATGATAAATATATAATAAAACCTTAAAATAATAAAGAAAAAAAAATATAAAATAAAAAAGGGGCGGTCGGGTTTCAAACCCGGGTCCCATCTAATCCACACACTGCCTTCACCGCTACACCACACACAAATATCTTATACAATTCCAAACCAGATAAATTTTATAACGAAACGACACTCGAATCAGATTTTAAACAAGCTTAAATTGCCTTTTGCTGCCAAAACGAAAGTGACGAGTGCACAGCTAAAGTTCCGTTGATTCCTTCCTTTTTCGCATCTATTCCGGACCTTTCGGGATTTCAATCATACGCGGTTACCTTAGATACTCCAATCATGAATTCCGCCGCAATCCCGACTCGATTCGGTTTGCGGAGCGCCTATAAATACTGAACACCGATTCTTGTTTTTCCCACCCTTCATCAAATCTCTCACACAACTCACCTTTTCCAACACTCTCCCTCACCCTCTCACTGTTCTCTACCACCATAACCAGTCGCTAGAGAAAACCTGCAACTCGCCGGAGACAAGAAACTGTCAGGATTCGGAGTTTCTACCGGAGCCAACCGGAGATTTCGACAGGACTCGACTCGAATTGATTGGGTATACCCATACTACTTGTTTCCCTTATTGTTTGCAGATTACTCTCATGACTTAATCAACAAAATAATAAACAAGCAAACAGTGGGTTCATTGTTTTTCTTTATAAAGTTGATTATTACTGGTTATAAGTATATAAGTATAATAAAAACAAAATTTATACACCAACTGGGCTACAGCCCAGTGGTATTGATGCGTGAATGAACACCGCCGGACACAGGCCATGCTTTTCTCGCTGTTGTTACCTGTTGCTGTTACAGGCCATGCTTGGGCCGGCCCGGTTTGGGCCTAAACTTTTTTTATTTTATTTTTAGTTTGGGCCGAGAAAGACTTGGGCCAGGCTATTTAATCTGGGCCTAATCAGTATATCTCTATTTGACAGTTTATTCATATTAATCTAGTATTATTAATTTTTAAGATTACTATTAAATCTGTATATTGTGGTAATTTGTAAAATCAATAACATTATTATAATTTAATTATTATCACTCATTAATTATATAAATCAAGTAATTATTAACATCCAAGGATTCTTTTTTTGACCTATCCTTACTAATAATATTGGTATTAAAACAATTAATCGCATCATCACAAATTAACATTTTTAGACGTCATCACTATTATTCAAAGCACCTCCTAGTTAATAAACTCGCTAAACTATAAACAATACGATACCATCCTTAAATCATAACAAGTTCTTGTATTATCTTCTAGGTTAAACGTATTCGTTTGATCTATCAACTTTACTCGTGCGAATTCCAAGAAACGTATACGCAACCTAAGGTGAGTGAATTCTTACCAATTCCCCTTTTTATTCATGTTTTGGGGTGTATCATGTGTCGCTTTATTTATTTCGTTCATTCAAACTGTGCTATTACCATTATATGATCTAAACATGGGATGTAAATGTTGTTTGTTCTGATGTGTGTTTACATTTTGTCAAGTTGCGTGCAAATCATTCATTAGGCCCATCAGTTCCTCGTTGGAGACGAGTTGAACATCGCGTGCCTCATTAGATCGGCTCCGTTTGATTGAGCCTTGATCTCATTGTTCATCATTTGGTGTGTGCTTGTGCATTAATTGATATTATGTGTATTGTGATTAAATTTACATTTACGTTTACTCATATGTGGTTATGCACCTTTTTATAACCAATATAACAAATTCGTTCAAATGTTTTCATAAGATTCACTTGCCAACTTTTGTTGACCCAAAACCCTATTTTACACATGATACAGGTGGACAGGTTGAAGCAAGGAACACATAGGAAATTGCCTTAGAAGAAAAATAATGAAGTCATGAAAAATGTATTTTGACATGTTGTACTTATATGTTTATTGTAATTTTCTTCTTTAAAAAGAAATAATAAATATGAAATTTTATAGTAAATGTCATAAGCTTTGATGAAAACTCAATCATGCCCCGACTACCATTTCCGCTGCGGGTCAGGGTGTGACATATACCATGAGAACTTAATAAAGTGAATATGTAATGAGCAAATAGTCATTTCCAACTTCTCAGGTCAATGAAATTCAGCTCAAATTCTCATGAAAAACAAGCCATTTTGTTGGATAATATTTCAGATTTGATCTGTACAAACTCGGCTATTAATGCATTGTTCATGAACCAGCTGGTATTGTGTGTTGAAGATCCCATTTTCGGGTTCTTGTAGCCGATCGAGGTTCTTCTCACTGCAAAATCAAACATTGTTGCAAATTCATATATCATTAACAGATATAGTAAAAGAAAGGTTTGGGTTGGTTTGACCCGAAAAAGTTTTGCTTCAAAATTTATTATTTCTTATAAACAAAGAGTTAGGTTAACGTACAATTGCGCTTAACGTACGATGGTACGCGATTGTGTTTTCAACATGCGATTTTGGTGATTTAAAAAATACAACATGCGATTTTGCTGCCTAAAATCAACATGCGAAATTGATTGTTTTTTACAACATGCGATTTCATCAAAAACTTCCAACATGCGATTTCATCAATGCTGTTTTATAACATGCGAAAATGGTATCGCGTGCAGTTCGTACGTTAAGCTATTTTGTGCGATACACTTTATCTATAAACAAATACTGCGAAAATGAGGCTTACGTTTTGGAATATATGAAAAGGCCAACACCAACATCTGAAAACGATACATAGTATAGCCAGTCTACCTGCAACAAAAAGACGTATTTGGTCATGAACGCAAAGAATAAAAAATAAAGTCTTATGAGTTGATACACAAGATTGCACCTGCTCGTGGTAGAAAAATATGCGAATGACAACAACCCACATGTTAGCCGTAAGGAGTGACAGGTTGAACAACGTCGCGCCACTTTTCTGCATATATAGACATAGTTATACGTTAGCAAATATGCTACACAAGTTTACATCTTTATAGTCGTGACTTTATTACACGTGTTCTTATAAACGTCTGGAAATTAAAAACTGCCTAACTTTACAAGAAAATAAAGTAGATACATAAAAGTTATACAAACAAAAATTAGATACGAGAAACTATTAAGCGAGCTAGATATTGTATTTTCTAATGTAATACGACAATACATGAAGATAAAGTAGATGCGTGAAAAAAACAAACCTGTAGAATAAGAGGAGTTAACGTGTAAAACATGAAGAATCCAATCGTGTAACCGACAAATGTTAGTATCTGCAGGGAGAGGATGTATTAAAAAGAAGCATGAACTATATAGTATGAAATATAGGGTGGCAGATATGTTAATAATATACACTTACAAGTTCTGCAGACCATGTCACTGCTTCTAGATTCTTCCTCTCCAATATCGCACCATCGATTTGTTATGGAAGTGGTCATTTTATTATTTAGATTATATGTTACGGGTTTTTTTTTGTCTTTTCTATCATGTTTTCCTTTGTTTAGCTGGTTTAAACTCTTGGATCATCTCCTTATAGAGGGTGTTAGTGTAATTTGGTCCAAAATCTTAAATATAACAAAAGTTTAAAACCTGAAAAGCTCCTGAGAACTATGTGTCAATTACTAAAGACACCCATAAAAGGATACATCTCAATCACACTTATAAGCATTCCAAACAGACCAAGCATTGTTAATACTTCAAGACAACCGTTGTTCTTCACACAAAATTCCTATAAAACAGAATGATGTATAGTAACTATATATATACATACACACACACACCCGGTATATGCCTTAAAACATGATAATTTCAACTCATTTACCTAAATAAGTTAATTCTGAGTATTTTTTTTTATCTTTAACGGGTCAAAATAGGTTAAGGTAACGGATTTAATGGGTCAAACAAGTTTAAAGTCATCCAATTTGAATTTTAACGAATAAAAACTCCTAAATTTCTTTATTAAAAAAGTAAGATTATGCAACCTCACCAACATAGCTCAGTGCGAAGAAAATTTCCGCTCTAGTGACAAGTAGGAAAAAAAAGGGTAAATGCACGGTACCCCTGACAGCGGGAGGGTTCTCCCTCCCCAAGCTAGCTTAGCCCCATAGCTGCCTGGCGGTTACTACCCAGCAGGATTATTCGGGCCGAGCTGGACTCAAACCCGCGTCCTCCCGTTTGGAATGGGTGAGGCTGGCCACTGGGCTGACACCCCGTGGTTAAAATAAATGTAGGAGGTGGGTTTTGAACTCATGACCTCACATAACATACCTAACCTTAACACAAAGAGCTAACCATTGAGTTTGGTTAGTTCTTTCTCCAGTGACAAGTATATCACCCAAAAGTGGATTCGAACCACCTAAAACGCAATGATAATAATAATTATAACATATGTATATACATAATATTAAATCTATAACATACTGTATGAACATTTTTAATCCAAATGTTTATTTGAAATGATCACCTTCACCACTAGCCCCGTCATCGGAAACAAGCACTAAACAAAAGCCTGCAACACATAGGGCGACCCCAAAGAGTTGCCATAGAGAATATTTTGTACCCAAAAATATCCAAGTGAAGAGTATGACCCAAGCAACTGAAGAACTATCTAACAAGGCTACACTTGTACTTGATGTGAAGTAATATGCTGAATTAACTGCAGTCAATGGTCAACAATCAAAAAGTCAATATCTTTAATAATGTCACCTAAAAATTCCAGTTTTGTTGCACAAGATTGAGTTACATTAACACTTCAAAAGTATAGGTGGCAAAATAAGCGGGTCGGGTGGGTAAGTCAAGAGTCGCGTGTCTTGATGACACAGAACACATTTTGTGTAGATAAAAATACTTTTCTTTTATATGTATTTAGTGTGTAAGATGAGATTACCGAAATCATATTGTTCGATGATAATCTAGTTTTTTTTTTTAATAAAATCATTTAGAAGATTTTACGCTTATTATAAATATACGCAATGTTCGACTTGTTGCTTATTAATCTGTTTTACCAGTTAGAGATAAATAATAACCTGAATAGTCCACAGCAAGAGATGAAGAGAAGAAGGCCTACCCAGAAAATTGGCTTGGACATCAAGAAATGCTAACAGAGCATACCAATACCACGGAATCTGCAAGAATTCCCTGAAATATATTATATCATTTCCGCTTTCCATGCAGAGTTTTGGACCATCTGGATGGATAAAGGCAAACGGGCTAGAAAAGGATTTAACTTAAAACAACATAGCTTTTGCTCCGTTTGGAGCATAGTTGTCAATAGTGAGCGTAGCGATCACTATAGCGCGCTACGTAGCGTATAGGTCTAGGCTCGCTATTAGGGTTGTAGCGATAGATAGCGATAACAGCGAAAATTTATTTATTCTTTTGTTTTTTTTTAAATATAAATAGCAATTAAATATAGCTATAGAGTAGCTGGATTTTAGGTTTTTGTTAAATACATGTAAAATAGCAAATATATACCAGGGTATTTTGACATAATATACATATAAAAAAATTTAAATTTTTTTTCTAGTGTCGCTATTTATCACTATTCGCTATGTAGCATATAGGTACCTTATCGCTGTTTGTCGCTATTCGCCGTTAACAACTATGACTTTGGAGTCATGGGCTCATTTAGTTATTTGGTTTTATTTTTATTCAGTTGATCAACTTGAATTCAATTTACAGGTGTAAACAAGCCCAGAGGCTCGAGAGCTACTCGTTATCGGCTCGATCAAAAAGCTCGAACGAGCCGAGCTTTAATGAGCCCGAGCCTGAAATAGAGCTGTTTAGTTATCGAGCCCGAGCTCGAGCTCAAAATACAAAGCTCGCTTAGGCTCGCGAGCCTAAACGTGCCCAAACACAAATTTATTTATTTTATATATAATATAATAATAATGATGATAACATTGGCGAGTCGAGCTCGAGCCGAGCTTTGTCTTGTTTAAGAGATATTGAAGCGAGCTCGAGCCGAGTTTTTAGTTCGTCCGAGGTTGTTCTTAAAATAGCTCGAGCCGAGTCGAGCCGAGCTCGAGCTTTGGGTTTTACTCGCGAGCCAAGCTCGAGCTTCATAAAAAACGTGACGAGCCGAGCTCGGGCTCGGCCCGGCTCGTTTACACCCTAAGCTAAAGCTGAACTGGCACCTAATTATGAAAATGAGTACTTAAAAAGTTGCACAAAGATAGACTAGGAGTGAAGGATGGTTAATTACTATGAGTTTATGGCGTTTGTGCAGCAATATGCTTCCATTGACCACGGTCAAAGCCACATAGCCAAAAAGTCCAAGGGTAACAGGTGAATCAGCACCTACACAGAAATAAACAATGGAAAATTACACAAATAGTCATGTTGACCAAATGATTTCACAAATGGCAAATCATCAAAATAGACAAGTTGACCAAGCAAGTATCAAAATAGATATTGGTTGTCGGCAAAGTCCCCAAATTTTCCGGCTTAGCCAACGTTTAAAAGTCAACGTCTATTTTGTTAAAAAGTGAATCAACTTGTCTATTTTGTTGAATTTCTCTTTTACACAATAGTCATGGAAAATTTAGCCATTACCAAAGTGGTCAATCCGCAATTATGTCAATTAGAAGCTACCACATTCACCGACTGAGATGACTAGGATTTAGTCTACATTTTTGGTTGCCAGCTAAGGCTTAGCCAACGCTTTTTGGGGACCGCTAATTTTAGTGATTATATTTGAAATTTTTTGATCAAACTACGGATGAGATTGGTACTGGAACCGCACCGCATAGTAGTGATACCAAAATTTATCTAAAACCAAAACCGAATACCATATCGTATATGTTCGGTCGGTACCCGTATGGTACGGTACATATAAAAGTCTTGAACCGCCAGTTAACGACTTAACGTACTTAGTGGCAGAGCTTGAACGAAAAATCAGTGGGGCCAGACTCTCAAAATCCAAATCAATGGGGGCGAACTCTTAAAAATCCAATATTTTATACTGTAATTATTTTTTCCAATAAATTTTCGATAAAATTAACATTACGAGCGAAAAACCAGTGTGGACTATAAGAAGACCCGCCCATGAACGTAGTGAATAGCACTTATCACAAAATTGAGTTAAATTCAAAACCAAATACTGTATGTACATGTTCAGTCGATCAATGTTTGGTCAGTACCAGTGTGATATCATGGTAAGATGCCAGGATCCGGTCTGAAATTTTCATCCCTAGGTCAAACAACACTATTTTTGTAATTTCCAAATAAAAAAACCACAAAATAGACTGACAAACTCTGATCTCTATCTCTATCTGTCTCACACACATAAATATGAAAAAGTATACCTCATCATAATCAGTAAATCTCACCCATAGCAAAGCTAAGATAGGTTTAAGAAGAGTAAGATGCAGACAATCTTACCTCTACCCCGTAGGAATAGAGATGATGCTTCCAGTGAGACCCCCGGCTCGATAGTAGTTTTGCATCAAGCCTTGGACATAAGGCACATAACACTCAACAATTGAGACAAATGCCAATTAGTGCATGTACCCCTTTGTCTTTAGGCTATCAACGCCACCGCACCACATGATGCATGATTAACCATCCCCTCTTTTAATGATATTTTCACGAAATTAGTAAAATAACGTTAAAATTAGTGCATTTTCACTTTCTCGTCCCAGTGGGCCGAGACATATATACGTTATATGCGCATACAGCTAGTGGGGCACATCTCTCACACACGTAAAGGTGAAAAAAGTATATACTATATCTATATGTAAACTCTATATGACTATATCTAGCTGTTGTGTGTGAGATCTGGGCTAAGAACTGTTTAGAATGCTTCTTGAATTCACAAGAAATATACCGAGATTGGCTGATAGAGATGAAGTGAAGTTCATAAGTGCCAATATAAAAGAGGCTAACTGTCCCAGTAGCAAAGCCGATATCACATTCAAAATCTCCGATCTCCGCCACCACCGGTGGCGAGTGTCGGAACTCATCGTCTCAGTGGTGATGGCGGGAGATGTGCACGTTTACTCGCCGTTGACTATCTAGTGGGGTTAGGTGCCTTGGGTTTATATTTTACATTTTAATTTTCTTTTTTTTACTTAAAAAATGTGTGAGGTAGGTAACTTCATCTTTATAAAAAAAGATCTTTATTTATAGGTTTTTATGTCTTTTAATTAAAATAAAATAAAAGGGATATAAAATAATCATTATACCCTTTATTTAAATGGAAAAAAACAAAAAGGGAATGGTTAACAAAATTTCTAAGACCATACCGTGTGTGTGGATTAGCGTCGTTTATGCCTTTCCACACCGCACACACCACAAGGCACCCGACGTTGTCCATGGTGTTGAGTTATGGGCTTGGAGAATTCTACCGGCATTGAATTAATAAGTGTGCATATGTGTCATCTTTTCATGGCCCGTGGAAGTAGCCGTTTTACCCAACGACTAGTAAAAAAACACTTTAAGAAATTTTATTTCTTTTTATGTTTAAATAAACCATTACACTATCTCAAAAAATCTCAACATTTTTTTATATATATCTCAACTCTCACTCACAAAATCTCAACTTTCATCCTATTATAATTGCGGTTATTCCTTGGATCCTAGAAGACGACATCACGTTATGCGGAATAGTGGATCGCGGTGGTGAATAACGAAAGGCCTCTGTTACGCACGTCTTCGTTTTGGGAACGAGTTTATCAAAAATTTTGTACGCGTAGGGGCGAGGCCATCCGATTCAAGGATGCACTTTATTCACGATTTCAGATGATTCATATTGATTTGAAGGGATTCTCAACGGCGTGTACAACAACGATGATGAGCTAAACGGAGTCGACATCATCCAAGTCGCTTTCGTCGAGTTCCACAACATGTACCAACGTGACTTTAATTTTTTTAAGTTATATAATGTCTTTAATTTTTAAGTTATATGATTAATTGGTTTTTTATTTAAATTTAATAGATTTTATATAATATTCAAATATGAGTTAATAATAAAAAGTGTCATTTGTCGGGTAACGGCACCTTTTCACGGCCCTTCCCACATCTTCTTCTTTTCTACCAAGCCACTTTTCGGACGTGCGCCGGCCTCCACATATCGAATAACGCCGAAGGTTTAAACACCTCCGCACCGTGTGATCTAACCCAATTTGTTATTTAGATAAAATCGCAACAAAAGTAAGACCTATAGAAGCCGAACTCAAAAGGTTTATCAAAAGGAATAGCGACCCAGCTTGTTGTCTGTCTACCTGTCATAAGTATGTAATCATAACCGTCATTGGTTATAAATTAGCATTTCGAAAAAAAAAAAAACTATCAAAACTGACCTAAACTCAATAACCATTGGCAATTTCTCTTTTCTGTTTGGTATCAAGTATCAACTGAAGTCCGCCCACCGCCTTTGCACCACCGCTTTCCGACGGGTTTCGACGGCGACCATCCTGTCTCATCATCTCCGACCTCTCAATTTGGAGAATCTGGTATGCGTTAGTTTCTAAGTTCGCTGTTAATTTCATAATCTGTAAACCCTAAATTATGAGAAAAATTGTTCATATCATGTACGTGTTAGTTGCTTCGTGCTTGAACCTTTGTATCTATCCCTGATATGGTATTGTCTCTATCTTTCTGTTCTCATGTCATTGTTCTCTATGAAAATTTGATAATGTTGGACATTGGCACACCAGGTGTTCGATATAATGCCTCACATAATTGTTACACCATGTACTAGTTTTAGATCCTATTTTTACATTTTTACTTAGGGTCCTAATAAAGACACACCCCAAAATCTTAATTTCACCTACATGACAAATATTGGGTCGCATAATGTTATACGGCTCGTTGGAGAAAATATTAGGTCGTATAACATTCTAAACGGGCCGTAAACATTATACGGTCGTATATATTATATGAGGTTTGGGTCGCATAATATTATACGGGTCGTATAACATTGTATATGGGTCGTATATACATGGAGACAAAAAAACGTTCTCTGACATTTTTGTGCAACTCTCAGTTATACGGCCCGTATACATGTAGGGGTGTGAAAATATGATTTTACAGGCGTGGGAATAGTGAGAGCCTTTACTTGATATTAGCATTCACTTTTGCAGGCGAAATAAGTGAGTGATTTTGTCAAATTTGCTACTTCTATCGGCTGCTGAAATGGTTATTATTTTAAGACCGGTATAAACCTGCTTTTCATCAAACGATTTCGATCATAGTTGATACCAGCCTTCCCCTCGACAAAAGTCGTAGAAATTTGTACCATAAAATCATAATGTCCGATCACATACCTTTCGAACTTCAAGTGGATATCATTAGAAGGCTTCCTATAAAATTATTGATTCAGGTCAGATCTGTTTCAAAAGCATGGAAATCTCTTATCGATTCGTCTGATTTCATTGCTGATTACACCGTCAACAACCCTGATCAACCGCAACAAAGGTACGAAAATCTGTACTCTTTGGAAACATATGTTTCGTTTGTAGACGATGACAGTTTCCCACAAAACAAGTATTCTCCAACTGTTCAGCGGTCTGTTAACCTACTTAGGGATTCAATTATCATCGGTACCTCTCATGGATTGGTTTGTCTGTTCGGTTTTTATATGAATCCCAGTCATTCTCGAAAGGCGATGGCTGTTATTTGGAATCCGTCGATTAGAAAATCAGTTGCTATCGCTTTGCCTAATCTGGATATGCATGTGGCTCATGCTTTAGGTTTTGGGGTTTGTCCTGTAACTTGTGACCCTAAGATTGTAAAGATTACTGGTACGCGTAGTAGGCATATGAAGATGAAAGGTGAAACTTGTAGCAGTCGTTGGCAGGTTGAGGTTTTTAGTTTAAGGTCAGGGGTTTGGAGAAGCTCATATGGTAATTTGTCTGATAAATTGGTTGATTCGGAATGGCCTCGCTCTCAGGTAACTATAGACGGGTTTATTTACTGGTTTGGCGTTGGAAAACACCATGGTAGTGATACTCAGTTTTGTTTTCTTATTTCATTTGATTTGTTAAGTGAAGAATTTGGAGAGATATACCTCCCTAATGAGTTAGCATTCCGTCATAAAATGGAGTTGCATTTATTCAACTATTGTGATTCTCTTGCTGTGCTTCGGACGTGGATAATGGATGATATGATTCAAGTGTGGAGGATGGGGAATGGTGATTTGAAATCGTTTACAAAGCTTTTCACCATTAAAAAACCGTATAGGTATATGTCAAGTTTGCCATTGGGATTTAGGTGGGATGGTGAGCTTATGATGAGGAAGGCAAATAACGATGGAGATTCAGAAACACTTATAGATTATGAACCCTTCTCGAAACACATCAATGATCTTGGGATTGAAAGCGAGTTTTCTTCATCACTCGTGTGCTCGTATAAAGAATCTTTAATTCTACTTGATCAGTAAGATATATTAGTTGAGGACGATGATGATGAAGAGATGAGTGTTTGAACAGGGAAGAAAGGTATAGAGATCAAAGAGCAATTACTTCTTGATATTTCATACAGATCTCGTTTCATTGTTTAAAAGGTGACTACTCTTTTCTTATCTGTGAGTCTGTTTTTTATTATTATTATTATTATTATTATTATTTTAGCATTCTGAATTCTTAGATGATAAGATTGATGGTTTATTTAGTGGGCTTTTTTACTTGATTTTAACTCATTTAGTTCACAATTCCGTTTAGGTATTTGTGCATGTGTGATGTCGAAAACAACCCACGTCTTCCACTGAAGAGACTTGAAACTAGACCTATTTTTAATCAAATATAACCGAAAGATTTAACACTTTCAATAATATCATTCACCTTGGTCAGTTTACCCTTGAAGACAACATCATTTATGCCACATGTCCGGATCCTGCAAAAAATGGAACCAACTTTAATTGAACTCGCGTGTGCCGCACGTCCTGCGGACACGATGCAGTTCCGAGCTGCGGACACCTCGTTACCTAGCGGTCGCTATATCCGCTATTAACAACTATGGCTTTAATTTATGAATCTTGTTTATTTCACTTACCAGTAACTCAATTTTAATATATTTATCCTTACAGATTCATAGATTTTGACCTTTCACTTTGGTGTTCAGTGAACCCCAACCCTCCCTAGAGCCCGTTGGGCCACCTAGGACGTCGGGCCTGCGGACATGTTTAAGCTTCATCGACCCCGTTGCACTTGTCAACAAGTCTAGAATATTATCCACACCAAAATCCCGGAAAACAAAACTGATCTCGCGACACGGAACTGTCGATTATCACAACTGTGAGAATTACTTAACATTTATGCATTTGCTGTTCTAACTGTAACAACATAACCGATTTTCTTTCTCCCTTTTGTTACATTTGGTCAGTATTATGTTCAATTGCTTACGTGGTTCTCAAGGTTTTCTACTTAAGTTGTTTCCGCATCTAAAGTACCCCTTCAATATCGAGAAACTTGTATGTTAGGAATCCTAGATTTTGGGTTTCATGTGTGGGGATTGATGACAAAGTTTCTTCTAGTGCATGCATGCATGTTCTCGCGTTGACCCGGCTCGTCATTTTCCCAAGTATACCAATGTAAGGGGCTGTTTGGTAACTTCTGAATGGTTAAGTACTTAACCAGTAAGAGTCTGAACCATTAAGAGCCGGTGTAATGCTTAACCGTTCAGAGGCAAATGTCTGACCAATTCAGATTAGAGGTCTTAACCATTCAGACTTAGTATAATGCTTAATCATTCAGAGGAAAATGTTGAACCATTCAGACATTTGCTCGTGAAACAAACACTCTGAACCATTAAGTGCTGAACCAGTAAGAGGTCTGAACCATTAAGAGTCTCATTAAGAGGTAAACAAACAGCCCCTAAGTCTTTGAACATACCTTGATTTTCTAGCAATCTATAGTGGACGTTTGCATCGGACAAGGGGAAACTGCCTGTTAGATTACTTCTCTTATGTGAAGTTTTTGTTGATAGCCTTAGTTGTTTATGCAACTGATTAGTGTTTTGTTTCCTTTTAACTTTTGTTGCACGGTTCATGATTTTTTGATTCTCAAATGCTTTTATTCGGTTGGTTTTATTATTAAAATCTTGTAAACTGGCAAACAAAGTATGAGGTTACTAGATGTGGTGGTCTGGTGGTGTTGATATATAGCCTTCCTTCATAGTTCATAGTGGGCTAAGCTGAATTGGGTTGGAACATGTTGGGTTGGGCCCAATGTGGGGTTATACTCTACAGTTTCATACTTTGATTTCAAAAATGAAAGAAGAAAAGTGGTGAAATTAGACTATCCACAACGCAGCTCTCCTTTTTCTTCAGCCCTTAATCACCTGCCCGGGCCACCTCAGCTGCCCACATTTTATCCCATCTTCTGCAACGGGCGGCAAAACAGAGGGCCCCATCACCTCTCTCACAATCTCTCTCAACTCTGCAACAGGCGTCTCTCTTCCCCGCCTGTAAGTTCAGATTTTTGCACTCTCTCTCATCCATGTCATCTAGCCACATCATCAAGGGCATGGAAGGATTCTTCTTTTTCTCCAGCGTTGGAGATAGCCTTAACAATGGCAAATGATCTGGTGAAGTAGTGAAATAAGAGGTGTAGGTCCTAATGATTATTTTAAACAAGTGAATACTGAATTGCTAATATGATTATGAGTTTAAACCATAAAAAACTGTTGTAGGTTTGTATCTTGAATTGCATATTTAGCAAATTGTAGGATAATGTTTTAAATTTCCCTTTGGTTATTTTTTAACAACTTCTATATATATAAATATAGAACCCAGCAAGGGTTGGACCCGAAACAAGGACTTTGAAATTACAGACCACTTATCCCAAACTAGAGGATTAATTTAGATCTACACTTTAACCAAATGAAAGTGGCCTTTCTTATTAGCTCCACCATCTTCCGAACCGTATAGAATGTTATACGACCTAATATTTTTTCCATTTGTACAGGTTGTATAGCATTATATGACCCAATATTTGTCATGTGAAATTATTCTATACGGGTCACATAACCTTACATGACCCATGTAGAGGGTGTGAAAATAAGATTTTGAGGTGTGGCGTAGTCAGGATACTCAAAAGAGTTCTGAGAAGGCAATTTTGTTAGTTAGAAGCAAGTAGTATGGTAGGCACTTGATAGTGGTTCAATGCATGCATGTGTGAACCCTGAAGTATGCGTATTGACAGCATGTGTGAACTGTCAGGTGAGAAAGGGTCACTACAAAAAAACCTTGCATATTGCGGATATTACACTACAAGAATTTGACCCTATGTCGACGAGGGCTATCGCAAGGACTCCATGTTGCTGGCGCATAAACGCGGTTTGCTAGCTTGATTACATCTCATGCAGCCATAAACGCGGTTCGTTTAGTTTTAGGTTAATTTAAAAGGTTAAAAACAGAAGAAAAAAAAACTAACAATATACTGTTGTTGGGAATGGGATAGGATTAGGTTAATTTAAAAAGTTAAAAAAAAGACCTTGTGGGCTGTGGCCATAACTCTATTTGCAAAGCTCATCAAGGTTCAAACTCTATTTGCAATGCTCAAGATTAATTTGTTTATTATTTATTCAATATTATAGTTATGTTTATATAGAATATGTTTATCTTGAGAACTCTAAATATTGTAGGAATTATAATAACATGCAAAAAGTCTATCAAAATCAATTTTTTTTATACCATCATCATCACATTATTCTTGTGTTGATTATATATTAATTTCAAGTTTGGTTTGTAAGTTACAGTTACTATTTATTTATTATTTTTACACTTTTCACTCTTACACTTTTTTCTTTTTTTACAACTTTGTCAAAAACCTTTGTTCATTTTTTACTCCAATACTTTTTCACTTTCAACTTTGGTCCATTATACGTTTTCACCTTTTACGAATCTGTCGTTTTATATTTTGGTCAAAATTTTTCGAGTTAACATGTTGCAACGCACGTGTGTGGTTCAACATTTTTACGTTATTTTTTTTATCGTTTTACGACCCTGTTGCAGTGTGAGGGTTCTAAGTTGATATAGTTATACTTTTATATGTTTTACGTTTGGGTCTAATTTTTGCAAGTTAACACGCAGTAATACACATAAGTGATTTAACGTTTTTACATCTACTTTTTGTCAACGGTCTCGCCACAAAGAATGGGTCCTAAATACTAGTTATTATTAAAACACAACATTGAAAAAAATTTACTCTACAATTAATTAATCTATCATCTTTAAATTACTCTTATTTTTTTACACATTTAAATGGTAAAAACTTATACATGTGTCATTTTTTTTACCAAAGTATGTAATAAGGTGTTTCTCTTAAGTGGTGCGGGTGCTAGTTTCTCGATAGACGTTAGTATAAATTTTAGGAGTAGATTTAGTAGGGTAGAGTTTTTCATTCTAAAATATAAACAAACATATTTAAATCATAATCAAATGAATTATAATACTCGAATCATATGATGACATAACCTCATTGTGGCAACATCAATATATATCATATAATTTGTTGTGACTTGTGACAAGTGCAGTTAGATGTCGTGCACGTCAATGAGTTATGTAACATACATACATTAATGTTCAACCATCACAAAAAGTGGGCGTAATGGACATTAATGTCGTACTATGTGTTCCCATGGTGTATTCCTGTGTGAATACAAACTAGTGACCCCAATTTCTTATCATCAAAATAGCATATTCCATGCATCATTCTTCCCAATAATCAAACAATGGTCCATAATAATAACAATAACAATAATAATTTATTTGTATATCAAGTGTTTGACTTTTGTTTGGTTATATCTTGAATAAATATAGAGTTATAAAAATGATTGTTTTGTCTACATAGAAAGTTAAAAGTGTTTATTGTTACCAATTAATTTGTACAAATAATTATTCGGATGACCTTTGATTTTATCTAATATTATTAAAAACTCAAGAAGTGTATGATATGTATCGGTATTTGATAGAATGAAATTATACGAGAAACTGTGCCTTGACAACCATGAATCAACATGCGTTTATCCAATTCTCTTGATATTTTTGATTTCCTTGCGCGAGAGACTGTGGACCTACTTAGTCGAGTCCAAAGGGTTGTGGATACTAATGTTACGACCTCGAGATCTATGGATGTAGATTTAGAAGACTTAGTTTTATTATTCAAAAAGGGGCAGCGACGCAAGTTGTTGTCCGTTTACGTTCTATTTCCATGTAATTTATATTTAGAGAGTTGGTGAAAATAATTACGTGAGGGAAGTCATTTATATTTGGAGAGTTAGTGAAAATGATTATGTGAGGGAAAGGCAATAAAAAAAAAACCATGGGATTCACATTATTTTGCTTTTAGCAAATCATAACGTGATACACCATGCATAAGAAGAATCAAAGGTTATTTCGTCTAAAATGTGAATCTCGTCTTGGTATGTCTACTTTCAGTTCGTTTCAAGTCGAAGGAGGTTATTTTCATATAACTAATGCTCATAATGATCGTTTAAATGATTAGTAACAATAATAAGAATATATTTACCTAACTGTTTTTTTTTAAAGCGAAGTTCGTTAACCAACAAATGCAACAACAACCCCACAAAAAAATAACGGGGCCGTCAAGAAATGACTACACTATATAATTACAAAATTACATCAGCTTTACCAATCTATCATCTTGAATTTAGATCTACATTTAAACCAAAGAAAAGATAAAGATTTCACGTCTTTCGTAATGTCCTGAACCTTCACATCTTTACCCAAGAAAAACTTCTCATTTCTAGCTTTCTATATCCTCCAACAAGTAATCATTACTATCCCTTACGAAGATGTATTTCTGACCGCCCCCAAACCACAATATTATGGAAATCCATCAGATTGCTCACGGAGAAGGCAAGATCAGGAAGATTTTGCCCCACGAGCGCACACTTATTGAAACAACTACATCCAATGGAAGATATATAACATTAAGCGAGTTTTAAACATATCCATTATAAACCTTGTATTTATATTTTTTTTGTTAAATACTAATAAATTTACCATAACCTTTTACTAACACTCTAAATTCTTATAACCAAATTCTCCCATATAGAAAGTTCTAGGTTGTTGCTAGCCTTTTTTCTCCATATAGATTTCTACCGTTTAAAAAAAAAGAAAGAAAGAAATCATATCTAGTGTAATATTTTTTTCTATCATGATATGTAAGCCTGATTGTAGTGGGCGTTATCCTACCACCACTCAACCACTCTTGACGCCAAACACTGCTAAAAGGGCATCAAGAAGCTCTTCGCCAATCCTCTAATGGGCGTGAAAGAGATGAGAGATGAGGTCTACAAGTTATCAACCAATCATCTCATTTTTTATTTATTTTTTTCGCTTTTTTTTTCATTTAACTAATTTTTAGTAAAACCATCACTTTGTAAAAGTGTAGTTTAGTGAAAAACCTACTACCTACGTGCCATGGACGTAACAAGATTTTTTAAACTTTTTGGTTAAATCACTATACATAGTATGTCTATAAGAAGAGATTAGACCGTGTAGTGAGGCTTGAAGTTCAACCCCCTCCTTGGGCATTATCCGACATGTGGCGTCCTAGTCAGCAAAAGAGCATTATTAGGCTTGAAGTTAAAAAAGGGTATAGTGGTATAATACCCCATAATGCCAAATTATTCTTTTTAGAAAATAAAACAAAAAATATTATGATAAATGAGTTGGAAATTTCTTATTGGCTATTACAAAGTTAAGGAGACGTGTTTGAGGAAACGCCCAACCCATTTTCTGAAAGAAAACACCCTGGGGGTGATGTGATGGGGAAAAAAACACCCAATTCCCTTATCACTACTCGTGGTCTTACAACATAATTAAATTATATAATTTGTGTATATATATAGAGAGAGATATGGAGGGAGAGAGAGAGATAACATAGTACGACGAAATGAGGAATAAATGTCAAAACAACTAAGCAAAACTATACCACCTCATCATCATCATCATATCTTTGTTTTGTTTCTCAAATTGTTGATATATCATTCACATTCAACAACATATTAAACCTCCATATCTTCTTACCTCATTCCCTCACTCTCCACACATGTCACCCAAGTTATGGTTACCGGTGATCTTAGTCGCCCTCTTCGCCGGAGCTGCGGAAGTTGCCGGTGCATATAACCGGCCACCGCCGCGGGATACCCTCACCGTATCACTCGCCGGAGATTCTGATCCTACCACACCCCAACAAGTAAGTTGTTATGAATAGTTACCAGTTTACCACTCACTTTGCCTTGGTTTCATCGTCTCACATTTTAGATATCTTTTTATTCTAGAAAACAAACAATTTTTGTAAATATTTAGTAAAATATAAAATCCTAAAATGATAAAAAAAAATCATGGTTCTTTTGGGTGGCCAAAGTTTGAAATATAAAGACGTACAATGAAAGCAAAAATTTATAAATATAACTTCTTAGAATGTCTTAATTTGTCATGCAATATATTTTTGGAAGATTGTCCTGTAATAATCCTTAGTTGACGTCATTGGCAGTTGACAATCCTAATTTTGAATATTCTCACTGGCAGTCTAACCTTTCACCTATTTTTCCTTCACCGGTCCCCTGTTAAAAAACTTAACGGAGTTATGTTTTTTTTTTTCGAATTACAAACAGATCTTTTAGGGCCTTTGATCAGAACGACGATACGAGTCAATTGATAGAAAACTTACCTCGAAATGATGCTCCAAACGACGAAAACGGTGTATCAATTCGTGTGTTTAAACTTCCAAATAACAAAAATCAAGTCGTTTTGGACTTGATCGGTAAACACGAACCACTTTGATAGATATAAACACCTGATACTAATAAGTTAAAAGGCTACCGAGTGTACCGACCAGTGTTTAATAAAACATGTGAATTGTTTACATTCATGATTAGCGTGTTTTACAAATCAAGTGAATAGAATCTTTGGGTCCTCCACTATGGCATAGTGGTTGTTCTCATCTCGGTGAAGACTTGGCCTGGGGTTTTACCCAGATTCGAGTCCAAGGGGGGCACAGTTTTACCTATTCTACGGAGTTTCTGCGCATCAGGGGTGTGCTACGCTTTCTAGCGGTGGTCGAGTAGTCGACCTTTGGACATAGCTCCGAAAAGGTGGGTTTACACGTGGAAAGCAGTTAGCCGTTTAAAAAAAAAAGTGAATAGAATCTTTAAACCGGATACCAAATAAATTTCTAGGTGAAAACCAGAATGAAAGACAAAGTACTTTTTCGTAATTTAAACTCCATCCAACTTATTAACACTATTAGGCTATTCCCAAATAGATGCGTATGTTGTTAGGGGTTTTAGTGACTTGCTAGTTCCGGTTGTACCTTTTGCTTCAATCTAATAAAATCCTTATAGCCGTGAAAAAAAATAAAAACAAAATGAATTTGGGTTCAGTATTAACAAACAACCTAAAGGCCTCGTGACTTGTAACATGTTACGTTGGTTTTTTTCTAAACGACAAACATGCACACATGAGTTTTGCTATTGTCTTATTCTCATAGGGTTAGCTCCAGTACAAACGGTGCTAATTATAAGAACCGTAAGAATAAATCTGAGTCATTGATAGTTTAAATTAAGGGTTGATATTGATTACAAATAAAACCATTAAAATTAAAAATTAGTACTAATAACTTAAGGGTAATTTCGTAAAATTGCTAGTCATTTGACCATTTTCCATTAAATACAAATTCCACAAAGGTTTTTTAAACTAAAATAACTTTTATATGCTTCATTATTTTAAAAAAAAATATATACCATAAATCAGTTATTTTTTATCTTTAATATGAGTACCATATTGGTATATTTTTTTATTTATAAAAGTGATTTTTAAAAAAGTTACCAAAGGTGTTTTATAATTGTGCTGCTGATTATGATAATTGTGCTGCTAATGTGCTGATTATGTGTTAATTACAGTATAATATAAACAAACACCAAAAGTAGATACAATCAGCACATCTGATGAGCTGATAATGGATAAAGATTGAGGATGTTGTGCTAATTTGGTAATGTTGATAATGGAGAACGATCGAGCACGATGTGCTGATAACGGAGAACGATTAAGGATGTTATGCTAATTATATAGTGTAGTGTTGATTATATATTTTGGGTGGTTCCTGCATGTTGGTTCGATCATGGATATGTTAAAAAATCAAACTTTGATTTGAATTAAACTTGCATGGATTTAGGGATATTTTAATAATTATTTTTAATTAGTTAATAATAAATATAGTCAAAAGGTCTAAATTACCCTAAACTAATTTTTTTATTGAGGGACACTTCTCAATAATATGTTGGTTCTTATAGTTCTTACAAACATAAGTGTTTGTATTTGATCCCATTCATATTCTCATAAATACTATTTTAATATTAATTAAGTTTAACTAAAGAACAAATATATTTAATATCAAGTTTAATTAATGATATCAATGTGTTTGTTAAAGTGTATTCCATTTATGAGGATGATTTTACTTCCATTGTGAGCAAAATAAAATATTTAAGAGTATCTTACCTTACATTAAAATAAGAAAAGAGATTTTATTGAATAACAAAATGATGCTAAAAGCCTAAAAGTAACAGAAATTGAAAACTTTAATAGGCTAAAAAGTAGACACTTATTATAAGGTATTTCAATTATCTTGAAATTTTTACAAGAACAATGCTTTTTTTTTCTTCTTTTATGTAGACATCACCTATGTTTTGTTTACAAAAAAATTACACATACTTATATATTTAATACGTTTTAATAAACGGGTCTTTAGGTTAGTGGTATCAAGGTGTTAGAATAAGGTGTCCTTTCCAAAGTGATAGACAAAAAGTGTAATTTTCGAGTAAGATTTAGAGACCGTGTGGGTTGTCATTCTAAAAATATATGTTTTAACAGGTTCACATATCTTTGGCTGGTGAAGCTGGAATCCGAATTTCATGGATTACTAACACCCATACTCCACCGACGGTTTACTACGGTATATCTTCAGGGAAATATGATCATTCTGCTAACGGGACCATTTCTTCTTATGAATACCTAACTTACACGTCAGGTGAAATACATACGTAGTAATAGGTCCATTGGACCCGAATACCGTATACTATTATGTTTTGCCCGTGGTACGACTCATGAGTATTCTTTCAAGACTCCTTCGATCAGTTTTCCAATAAAATTTGACGTTTCAGGTAACAATATTGTAATATTTTCCTTTTTATATATAAATAAATAAATATCTCTAAAGCGAAAATGTCCTAAAAATCAATTTAAAAAAAAGGTGACCTTGGACAAACCGGGTGGACCAAATCTACCCTTGACCACATTTCACAAACAAACTATGATGTGCTTCTACTACCCGGAGATTTGTCATATGCCGATATGTTGCAACCACTTTGGGACTCTTACGGATGCCTCGTTGAGCCATTAGCGAGCCAACGACCATGGATGGTGACACAAGGCAACCACGAGGTTGAGAGAATCCCCGCCATCCACCCAACCCCATTCACCGCCTACAATGCAAGGTGGCATATGCCATTTGAAGAGAGTGGTTCAACTTCTAACTTGTACTACTCGTTTGAGGTCTCGGGGGTCCATGTCATATGTTGGGTTCCTACACCGATTTTGACTCTGGCTCTGACCAATACCAATGGTTAGAGGCGGATTTAAAAAAGGTTGATAGGAACAAAACACCATGGCTTGTGGTGCTTATTCACGCGCCATGGTATAATTCTAACACCGCTCATCAAGGCGAGAAAGAATCGGTCGATATGATGGAATCAATGGAGGGTTTGCTTTACAAAACTCGTGTAGATATCGTTTTTGCAGGGCATGTTCACGCCTATGAGCGTTTTGTAAGCTCTGATAATTAAACTTTCAATTATAACAATCACAAGAAAAACATACTAATTTTTCTCGTATTGTAGAATCGCGTTTACAATCAACAAATCGACGATTGTGGGCCCGTGCATATCACAATCGGGGACGGGGGTAACCGAGAAGGTCTTGCAAGCAAGTGAGTTGACTCGGATATAAAACCTTTGTTTTTGTATTTCAATACATGAGTTTGGTACTTTGGTTAGTAACAAGTTTAGAAACCATGTGTTTAGGTACAAGGAACCACAACCGACGATATCAGCATTCAGGGAAGCGAGTTTCGGGCATGGGGAATTCGACGTGGTGAATGCAAGTTATGCTCTATGGTCTTGGCATAGAAACGAAGATGATGAATCGGTTCAATCTGATTCGGTTTGGATTAAGAGTCTTGTTTCTAATCCAGCTTGTAATAAGTTATAGTATAATGAATACAAGAGTTATGTCATTCTATCTTTTAACAACACATGTCAACTGCTTCAAAATTACATAGGAAAACATGATAACTATTAACTACTAGCATTACTAATAGAAAAATGATGAATAGTTATTATTGTTACAAACAACTAACGGTTTTCAAGCATCATAAGTAAGACTAGGGATGTAAACGAGCTTTGATGCACGCTAGGTACTTAAAATCAGCTTGGTAAAAGCTCGAATTTATTCGAACTTAAAAGGGCTTGAGCTTATCGGGGCACATTTTATAATTAGTTGGATCCCGAGCTTCATGTATAATTAATTAAATAATTATATAAAGCACACACACATATATAAGAAATTATAATTATAGTATATGTCACAATAATCGACTGTTTATTTTGTTATATTAAGTTTTATGCGTAGATAACCTTTATATATTTATTAATTTTTTAGAAAAGAAAACTATTCTTTTTAAATCAAGTATAAATTGTATAGCGTTACTTCATTTTTATAAAAAGACCTATATAGAATTGATTCACTGTGCGTATAATTGTTCGTGAGAAACACACACACGATACATCTAAGTTGTCTAAATTGATTTCTAGGTCCGCCAATTCACATGGTGCGTCCACCATTACCTACACGAGATTTAAGTGTTTTTGACGCCAAAGACCTTCAATGCGAGGGGGGGGGGGGGGGGATGCCTCCACATTAGCACTACACTACCCGAGTGACCAACCTTCTCCCTCTTCACCGAGCAACACTCCTCTTTCCTCATCGCTCGCATACTTTGTCTGCATTGGTGGATCCATGATTTTTTACACGGAGTTCCGTTTATTAGTTTTTTCACTGATTCTCACTAATATTTTTCAAATTATAGAAGATTTCCACTATTTTTTCTAAACCAAAGTATTCTTGAAAACCCTCAAAAATTTCCTAAATCCGCCCCTGCTTGTCCGTGCGCTCCCTACTACAGAGAACAATAGTCAAAAAAACATTATCAAATGATCCAAAACAGAGAACAATAGTCAACAAGTCACCCCCTCATTCCAACATGGTGGCTGAAATATATATATGTGTGGTTGGAAAATGTCAAAGTGAAACATATACTATTATTATTTCTATTCATCTTTTCTTTCAACTTTTGTACCTCCAGTTATATAATAATAATCATATGCATTCAACACCAAATCAACAATGAACTTTCACAGCTTCTGGTTACTCCTGGTGGCGTCTGCCACCATCTTCACTGGAGCGGCTGCATATAACCGCCCTCCGCCGCGTAAAAACCTCGTTATCTCACTGGCCGACGACGCTGACCCCACCACTCCACAACAAGTAAGAAATTCTACTTCTAAATATACAAACAAATTGCACGTGAAGCTACTTAGACGAGTTCAATAGGTCATGTAAAGTATTATTACTTCAGGATAGCGGTGTATAGCGGTTCGTGAGTCGTTCGGTGGAAAGTTCGTTTGTTTAGTTAATGAATGAACACGAAGAAGATATTTCATTTGATTAGCTAAACGAACGAACACGAACAAAGGCCTCATTCATTTAATTGCGTTCGTGAATGTTCGATACTATGTTATTTTGTTTATGTTAATTTGTTAAATGTTTTTTTTAATATTTCACTTTTCCCTCTTTTTTACTTTTTCCCATAAACATTAGTTAATAATTATATAAAAAATAGTAAAATGTAAATCCTTTGACCTAAACATATGAAGAAGTTGGACAGTAAAGACATTTTTTTTGGGATATGTCTAAGTTAACTAAACTTTATTTATCGTATTGTTAATAGTGTGTTTTTTTAATTCAAGTTTAGTGTTCGTTTGTGTTCATTTGCGTTTGTTTGAGTTCGTCATGTCATCAGTAAACATACGAACTGTTTGCGAACAACTGGAAAACCTTAACAGAAGAACACGAAATCTGCATTTTATTAATGAACGAACACAAACATGATCCTGTTCGCGTTCGTTCGGTTCGTTTACAGCCCTATTCCACGATCTTTAAATGTAGTTTTTAAATACATGAGACCCGTTTGTGTTCTATTTCGATGTATTAGTTTGCTATCGGAAAATACCCATTTATAATTTTGTTTTAACAGGTTCATATATCTTTAGTTGGCAAAAATAAAATGCGAATTTCATGGATTACCGACGAACATACTCCGGCCACCGTACACTACGGTACATCATCGAAAAAATACGAATATTCCGTCACCGGAACCGTAACTTCTTATCAACATTTAAATTACACATCAGGTCAAATACATGATGTAACAATAGGCCCATTGGAGCCCAATACCAAGTATTATTACCGTTTTGCCCCTGGGTCAACTGTCTACTCTTTCAAGACTCCTCCCGCCAAATTTCCAATCAGATTTGCCGTTTCAGGTTACAAATTGCTGAATTTTTTTTTTTACTTTTTTTTATTATTAGAAAATCTAGAATAAATACACCATAAGATTTGCACGGCCGTCCCTGAGAATTCGTACTCTAAATTCCCGGTTTAAAAGAATAATGAGCATCTAAATTCACGGGTTACAATGGGTTAGGGGCTGTTTGTTTCAGCTCTTAACAGGCTCTTAATGGTTCAGACCTCTTACTGGTCTAACACTTAATGGTTCAGACCATTGGTTTCGGGAGCAGATGTCTTAATGGTTCAAACATTTACCTCTGAATGGTTAAGCATTATATTGAGTCCGAATGGTTAAGACCTCTTATCTGAATTGGTCTGACATTTGCCTCTGAATGGTTAAGCATTATACTGGATCTTAATGGTTTAGACCTCTTACTGGTTCAACACTTAGGGCTTTTTGGCAACTTCTGAATGGGTAAGTGTTGAACTAATAAGAGGTATGAACCAGATGTTAGAACCATTAAGAGCCAGTATAATGCTTAACCATGTAGAGGCACATATTTGACCAATTTAGATAAGAGATCTTAACCATTCAGATTCAGTATGATGCTTAACCATTCAGACATCTGCTCGCGAAACAAACAGTCTGAACCATTAAGTGTTGAACCAGTAAAAAGGTCAGAACCAGTAAAATGTCAGAACCATTAAGAGCTAAAACAAACAATCTCTTACTGGTTTAACACTTACCCATTCAGAAATTGCCAAATAGTCCCTTAGTTAGGTTAAGTGAAAAAGGAGTTTGAATGAGACCAAAACTAAATGGGTTAGTTTTAAAAAAAAACTTTATCATATTGTGTTGTTATTAACTTATTATTATTGTGTTTTAATTTGATAGGCTTTTTTTTAGATATTTTTTATATAAAATATATAAATATAAACTAAAATTTTTGGTTGTTCGGGAAAGTGGGCTTTGATCGTGGTCATGCACTTTGCCGAGCCCATGGTCTGACCATCAGGATTTGAACTCGCAATTTTTTGGTTATGGATCACACTACTAGGATGTCCAGGTGGGTGAGGATTTTTTTAATTTAGTTATATTTCAGTTGCTGATATGAGGGACAAAATGGGAATTTGACAGGTGATCTTGGACAAACTGGATGGACACAATCTACACTTGAACATGTTTCAAAATCTAACTATGATGTGTTTTTACTACCCGGGGATTTGTCTTATGCGGATACGGTGCAGCCGTTATGGGACTCATTCGGCCGCCTGGTTGAGCCGCTTGCTAGCAGGCGGCCGTGGATGGTCACACAAGGGAACCATGATAGCGAGAATATTATCGCTAACCCGGTTACTTTTATCGCATACAATGCCAGGTGGCGTATGCCATTTGAGGAGAGTGGTTCGGGTTCTAACCTATACTACTCGTTTGAGGTCACGGGGGTTCATGTTATCATGTTGGGTTCCTATACTGACTTTTGGCTGGGCTCGAACCAGTACCGATGGTTAGAGTCGGATTTGAAGAAGGTTGATAGGAATAAGACACCGTGGCTCGTGGTGCTTATTCACGCGCCATGGTATAATTCTAACTTTGCACATCAAGGTGAAATACAATCGGTTGGTAGGAGGGTTTGCTTTACAAAGCGCGTGTAGATGTCGTTTTGGCGGTCATGTTCATGCTTACGAGCGTTTTGTAAGTTACTTTCTCGAGAATTCAAATTTGAATGATCGTTTTAACTTTTTTAAAATAACTGTGAGAACCTGTCACTGGAAAAGTAAGAGTGTACTACACAGCTTACGCTGGACATGTGGACTTTAAGGGGTTAAAAACAGAAACGAGTGTTGTTTAAATTTTACGTTTTAACATAACGCAATGAGACGATAAACAAACTAATTTTTCTTACGTTTTGATAGAACCGTGTTTACAATCACGTAGCTGATAATTGCGGCCCGGTGCATATCACAATCGGCGATGGAGGCAACCTCCATGGCCTCGCTAGCAAGTGAGTTGACTCGATCAAACGAATTCTTTACACTCTAATACACGAGTTTGATCATTAACAATATGCGAAAATCATGTTTTGTAGCTACACGGAACCACAACCAACAATATCGGCATTCAGAGAAGCGAGTTTCGGGCATGGGCAATTCGAGGTGGTCAATGCAAGTTACGCTAAGTGGTCGTGGCATAGAAACCAAGACGATGAATCTGTTGAAGCGGATTCGGTGTCTATCATAAGCCTAGCTTCCAATCCGGCTTGTAATAAGCGAGAAATATGAACTTCTTGTCATATGTTTTTTTGCCATTGTTATCCCGAAATGGGCAAGTATCGAATGCAAACCGATTCCTGATTACATGAATGAATAAGTTACTTTCTATAACCAGCTTCTTTGAGCCGGCAAAACGTGTCGTGTTGTGCTCAACACGACTATTGAACTGAAAATGACACGTTTAGTTAAACGGGTCATTTTCTTAAGCACTGACGCATACATATTTGATAAGGGATCAAAGGACATTTAACATTTAACACTATTAAATGTGACCAGTTCAATAACACGAATGACATGACACGTTTAATACGCTTAAAAATAAATAATTCAACAACACGAACGGCATGGTTAACCATCAGTTATAACAGTTCTATTGTATTATTTTAAAATGGTAGTTTAAGACAATACCAAGCTAGAAATTAAGTCCAAAAACAATATTCTGAACTAACTTTGGCCAAGTAGAAGTGCTTTTAAAATGGCATCACTGTTCCCATCAGCAAAAGGGAACATGTGGCCCGCACCCGCGAGCTCGTGATAGTTTATCCATGGAAGTTGTTGGGCTATGTACCGTTGCAGCGTCACCGGCACAAGAATATCTTCATCACCCTGCCATATATGAACGGATCCTTCATTTTCTAGAAACGGGTTCTCAATTTCTGTTGGATCAAATTCCCATGTACCGAATCCGATATTCAAGTCACGATGGAGAGATTCGTATTCTCCTTGTTGTCTTGCTTGTTCCTTTATAACACAAAAAGAGAAAAAAATGGATCCAAAATTTTCAAACATGTCAAATGGGTCAAACAAAAAATAGAGCGTATCAAATGCAACGTATATTTAATGCATTCATATTTGGAGCGCCACACATGAGTACCCATTTTGACCCGTTACAAAGAAAATAGTAGACATGCGAAACCAACTCACTAATGTATGAGTGGGTCAGTTGTATTTATTTATTTTATTTCTACAATGTTTTAACCCCCCCCCCCCCCCCCCCCCAACCATGTACATCTTTTGATCCGCTACCAAACCTGCCCATTTTTCCAAAACCTTAAGCACAATGGTACATCCAAAAAATGCATTTTTAGTACCTCAAATCCAGCTTTGCCAGCTACAAATATCGGCACGAGTTTCTATAACTCTTGGCGTTTTGAGTGTTCCACCAGTAGGTCAATGACGGAAGATAGTGAGCGACCCGCAGACTCCATTGATCTCCAAGAAACAGCTTTGAAAAGGCTTGTTGAGACAAGTTTGATGGCAAGTGCGGCCACCAGAAGTTAACTACCGGAGCTATAAGAGCTGCTCCTGCTAGCCTGTTTAGATAACATATATATGTCTAGTAGCTAAGAATAATGCTTTTATATACATAAAATGATTTAGATAACTAAATCAACATATTCATAAGCAAAATGGGTCGAAATTGCCACCTCTACTGGCATAATATTCCTCTTGGATTCAACAAAAATAAAAGAGTTAACTGCCATTTTCGTCCCTGTGGTTTGTTCACTTTTGCCATTTCAGTCCAATTTTAAAAAATGCACCATTTCCTCTGACATACTGAAAAGTGCCACTTCAGTCGAAAAATTAAATCCCAGTTAAGTCAGACAGATTTAATGAAGGGTACTATTGTCTTTTCATTTGTCAGACATAAAATAAGGTGAAAATAAAAGATATATGAACTAACAATAATACCTTTCATTAAACCTGTCTGACTTAACTGGGTTTTAATTTTTGGACTGAAGTTGCACGTTTCCAGTATGTCAGCGAGGAAACTGGTGCATTTTTGAAAATTGGACTGAAATGGCTAAAATGACAAATCACAGGAACGACAATGGCAGTTAACTCAAAATAAAAATACATTATGGACTCTTTAACTTATAGTACTATGAAAAGAGTAACATTAATGATACTTTAGAATGCTAATTTACACACATACCTGTGAGGAATGTACTTCAAGTAAGACCAAATCGCTTTCCCGCCCATAGAATGCCCGACCACGTAAAATTTGGATCCAAGTTCCAGTTGGTCAGCAAGTTCTTCTGTATCCAAAGCCAAACTTTTGATGTCTGTTTAGGATCCGGATCACTCTCTCCATAACCCGGACGATCAAATGAAACAATACATTCCCCATATCTTCAATCAGAGCCTGCAAGAGTCAGCCAAGTACTTAGTCAACTTTAATACGAAAACTAATAAATGATTAACAAGACACGGAAGAAAAAACCATACGGGAGACGCTGTCGTGGCAATGACTGTGTGATGTTTGACAGAATCAAAGCCATGGACAAAAATTATTTTGTACTTTGCTGATTCTTTTGGGACACCATATTTTTTGTAGGATAAATATCTTCCATCACGAAGCTTGATTCTTGGTGATGTAATGGGAAGCCTGTCTGGAGGCCCGACTTTGTTGGGGGCGGGTGGACAAGCTGCTTGATAAGCCCATGCTAAAAGCCCGGTGCAGAAGACGAGTAGAAGTTTCATGAAAACTCCTGGAAGGTTTCAAGTGCAATATATTGATAAAAAAACAGTCAGATACTCATAATCATCATAAGTTTTGTTAGAGATGGAGTTAAAGTCAAAGCAGGATGATTACAACCAAAAAGTCAACACGGTTTATACGTTTAAGTTCGTTTTAATTAAGTAGTTAACTACAAGGGTCAGTTCTACCAGTTGTGAAATTAGTTTGTTAGAATCGTTAAGAGCCGTTATCAGCTAGGTAGAAGGGGGGAATCATTAATTCAAAATTAGATTTCAATTATTTTGACCAGGCTCGAGCTCGATTAACTTACAAAGCTCGGGCTCGAGCTCGACTTGATTCTAAGGGATTCACACAAAGGTAAATTGTTATCTTGCAAGTGGATATACAAAGCCAATAAAGGAATGTCCAAAGACGAAGTACCAAGATACAAGGCACGATTAGTTGTAATGGATTCACTCAAAGGGAAGGGCTTGATTATATAGAAATATTGTTAAAATTCATTCCGACAAGGAAACTTGGAAGAAGAGATCTATATGCATTGTCTTTAGGCTTTGAAGTTAAAGGGCATGAAGACAAGGTGTGCTTATTGAAAAATCGTTAGCCTTTGGGCTTTGAAGTTAAAGCGATGGAAGACAAGGTGCGCTTATTGAAAAAATCGTTGTATGGGCTCATGGTTGCAAAAGTCGCTAGGCGCTCCCTATCGTTCGACCGGGGAGTTGAGAGTACTCGGTCTAGGCGGAGAGTACTCGGGGAGTACTCGGACATGTTAAATTATAAAGAAATTACTTTTTGGAGGTTAAAATATGTCAAGTAACATAGATTTACCAATATTTATAACAAAATATGTGAAAATGATATTCATTCTTTAATATGATAGGCATAGAAATTATGTTTTATTATTATTTAAGTCAAACTAGGTCCGAGTTGACATGCTAGATCCATTCTGGCCGAGATTGACCACGTTTGACCGACTCCGAGTAATTAGGCGGAGTCGAAGAAAGTCGGCTCGGTAACCTACCTAGTAGCGACTACTCGGGGAATACTCGGCCTTAGAAACCTTGTTTTACAACCATTAATGGGCTCAAGCAGTCTCCAAGGCAATGGTATAAAAGGTTTGATGAATATACGGTAACTCATGAATTCTTTAGAAGTTCATATGATAGATGTGTTTACTATAGAGAATACACTAAAGGTAAATTTGTGTATTTACTCTTATATGTTGATGATATGTTGTTCGCCTATGAAAATAAGAATGAGATTGAAGTTACAAAGAATCAGCTAAAAATGGAGTTTGACATGAAAGTGTAAGGTGTAGCTAAGAAGATTATGCGAATGGAGAGCAAAAGAGACAGGAAAAACAAGCTGCTTAAACTTACTCAAGAATCTTATGTTAAGAAGGTGTTGGATAGTTATGGGATGTCCAAGGGTAAAATGGTCAAAACTCCATTAGCTGCGAATTTCAAGCTTTCAAATGAAGACTCTCCCAAGACTTAGGAAGATCAATCTTATATGGATAAGGTACCTTATGCCCAGTTGTCGGCAGTTTGATGTTCTTAATGATGTGTACAAGCAGGGCCGGCCCTAAGAATTCGTTGTACCATGTTCGAGCTCGAAAATACGTGACCTTAGGCCTTAACGAAATTGGGTATTGGGCTCACTAAAGGTCTCAACCTAATATCAATGGTCTAATAACTAATCTAAACCATAAAAAATAGTTTTGTAAGTGGGCATATGTTGGTGTTTGTATGGGTATACCCTATAAAATTAATTTTTTTAACATATACATTTCAGATTTTTTTAAAATAACGTGCCCTTCGAAATATCGGGCCCTGGCCGTGGTCCTCCCCGCCCACCCTCAAGGCCGGGAAGAATACACTGCATTGACAGAAGGTGTGAAGGAAGCTTTATGGTTGAAAGGATTTGTCACTAAGCTGGGAATTGAATTGGAGGATGTTAAGGTGTGTTGTGACAATCAGGGAGTAGTTAAGTTATCAAGGAATAGCATGTTCCATGAAATAACTAAGCATATCAAAGTGAAGCTACACCTTATAAGAGAAATTGTAAATGCATGGGAAGTCAAAATTGAGAAGGTTGACACAGAAGTCAACTCAGCTGATATGTTCACAAAACCACTACATTGTCTAAGTTTGAGTTTTGTGTGAGACCATTGGGAATTGGATGATTGTTATATAGAAGTTGGTGCTTTGGCTTGATCTCTAAGGTGGAGAATTGTTAGAGATAGAGTTAGAGTCAAAGCAGGATGATTACTTATGTGTTGGTAACAACCGGTGTAAAGGTGTTAGTTCTGTATATTTTTTAGCGTTTTATTTAGTCGTTTTGTGTAGGTTTTATTCTAGTTATGTTATATAGTGTTTGTAGGTTAAAAGTGTGCCAAACGAGGAGAAACAAGCTTTAAGGAAGAAGAGTGGAGTATATGAAGAAGTTCGGAACAAGAATACAAGTCTGCTGTATAACAAGCTCCCCCGAGTCACGCAAGAGAGAAGTGAAGGTCCCCCCAAGTCTCGCAGGGGAAGGGAATTCCTGAAATGACCCTAGGGGGTTCAACGAAATTACCCGTCTTTGCCACTGGCTCCCCTGAGCCACACAACGGGGAGAATAGGCTCTCCCGAGTCAGCGGGGGAGTGGAAAGTCAGGAAAAATGTATTTTAACCTAATTTAAGCTTGGAAGTTAAGGAATTCGATTTTAGACTTCATTGGACGAACATAGGGCTGCAAAAAGGCGATTTTTAGGTTCTTTCATCATTCCACTTTGATTTATTCATGCCAGATCGTTCCGAATTGAAGATTGAAGTTGTGATTGACAACCATGAGCGGCTAAACTCCTCGTGTTTTCCCTGGGTGAAAGATTGTTAGGTTTTTCCACGTATACTTTGTTTTGATTACTTCATAGCTGATATATCTTGATCACTTGTGTTTGGATTTGATAAACGTTTATTTATATTTGAATTACTTGTCTTTTAGCGGTGTTGGTAACTAGCTGGGTAATTGGTATTTGTGAACAGATATTTACGTTATACAGTTATTATAAAAAACTGTCCTTATTTGTTATTCTAGTTCAATAATCCGAAGACCATATATAGTAATTAAAACTGAGTTTTGTATAAAAATCTGGATCTAGGGTGGGGATTGCTTTCTTTAATCTGATAATTTTCTTCTTAATTAGTTACTTGTGCTCTTTTCAAACAAACAAACAAACAACCAAATTTGCTTCACTATTTAGTTTAGGGGTGTGCACGTTTCGGTTCGGTTCGGTTTTTGGGAAAAACCAAAACCGTAACCGAAATGTCGGTTTTGGATTTTTAAAACCGTTCGGTTTCGGTTTTGCGGTTTCGGTTTTTCGTTTTACGTCGGTTCGGTTCAGTTTTTCGGTTATTTCGTTTTTTGGAATAAAATTATGTGAGATTCAAAAATTAATAAGTATAATTTAAAACAAAAAAAATCTTTCTTGTATGTTTACATCTAAATTATTATAGTTAACTTCTTTAACTAATATTATTTATATAAACCTAACATGCTACTCTATTTTTATGTATCTCCAAAGTTTTTATTAAGATCTTTTCGGTTATATTAATTTGAAGATCATTTAATTTTATATATAGGTAATAAATAAATCATTTTAGTTATAAATAAACATGTAATGTTTTGATTATAAACACTTAACTAATAACATTAAGTATAAAATTAATAATTTCTATTAGTATTGGTTTAAACACTTAAACAATTTAAATTTAAATATAAAAATATATGGATTCTAACTTATCGGTTCGGTTCGGTTTTTTTCGGTTATTGAAAATGGTTATCCAAAAACCGAACCGAAATTTTCGGTTATTAAAAATCCGAAAACCGAACCGTCGGTTTTTGTTTCGGTTCGGTTTCTTCGGTTATTCCGGTTACGGTTCGGTTATTTCGATTTTCTGCTCACCCCTAATTTAGTTAATTTAAAACTGAAAACTTAATTGACCACCAATTCCTTATGGAGACGACTTGACTTCCATATATTAAATATTTTTACTAATTGTTTTTTATTAGCCACGACAACTACATCAATTACAATCAAAAGTCAACACAATTGACAAGCTTAATTCGGTTTTAAATAAGTAGTAAACTACATGGGTTAGTTCTACCAATTGTGAAATAAGTTTGTTAGAATCGCTAAGAGCCATTATCAGCTAGATAAAAAGGGGGAATCATTGGTCCAAAATTAGGTTTCCAATTCTTTCGATTGTTCATAATTTCAATTCTGCAATCAAGTGTAGTTGATGAATAAAACGTAATCGTTGGTTTTGATCTTGTTATTGTGTGTATTCTCCGAGTCAATTTTATAGCAAGTTTTAACTCAAAACTTAAAACTAACAAGTTAAACTTAGATCCAAACACCCCTAAAATTTCCAATAATATAGGAAAATTGGATTTAAATAATCCCACCTAAAGGTGGTTGACCAATATTGATCCCACATTTGAATACCCCACTGACACTGTCACACCCCGACCCGCAGCGGATAAGGTGATCGGGGCATGATTGGGTTATCATCAAAGCTCATGACATTTATTAAATGTTTCATATTCATTAATACAAATTAAATGAAAGTTTACAATAGTGATACAACATGATCTAACTAACAATCTAACTCCTTTGTTCTCTTCTAAGGCATATCCTATGTTATCCTTGCTTCAACCTGTTCACCTGTATCATGTGTAAAAAGGTTTTTGGATCAACATAATGTTGGCGAGTGAATCCTATGGAAAACATTTGAGCAATTTATTTAAATTGATTATGAAATATGTGCACAACCAAACATGAGTAAAATTAGATGTAACTTGATCAACAATCATAAGATGTTAAATGAAACACTCATAAATAATAATGGAAACAATTAAAGGCACGCGATGCTCAACTCGTCTCTCACGAGGAACTGAGGGGCCTGATGAATGAATTGCATAAACATGATAATATGAATAACACAACTACAAACAATATAAACTCAATGAAAACACACATGAACAATAATGAATTTGAATTGAAGCACGCGATGTTCTACTCGTTTCCCACGAGGAACTGATGGGCTTAATGTATGAGTTTCATGTAATTTGACAAACGGAATATAAATAAATCACAACAATAAATCAATTTACGTTTAAGTCATGATGTGGTATGGCACAAGTTTAAATAAATAAATTAATTAATTCAAAACACATGACACACCCCAAAACGTGTAATTTAAAAGGGGGGATTGTAAGATTCACTCACAGTGGGTGCGTTCGGTTGATGATGATGAATGCACGCGAAGTGGTTTTAACCACGAGTGAGATTTAACCTAGATAAATCGCATTATGGTTTGGTGAGTAAACGGATTTTATTAAACTAATTTAGTAGGATTGTTGGGTGTATTTTTGTGAGTTTGAAGCTATTTTCTAATCTTAAAAATGTTATTTTTAAGTATTTATAATTGATTTTTAATTAAAATAATTAAATAAAAATAATAAAAATATTTATTTTTTTTTCTGCTACAGTTGACCTTGACCAGTTGACTTTGACTGGTCGTTGACCGGTTTGCGGAATATTGTTGTGCGCTCGGTGAGGCTCGAACCCGAGACCTCCCGTACGCGTGCACGCAGCTCTACCAACTGAGCCACGTGTCTAACCCGTTATATATCCGATTTTAATTTCATATATACATTAATTAGAATTAATAGAAAATCATTTATTTTAAAAACAGTTTAAGGCGAAACGGTCATGCACACCACAGGTCTCGAACTCGGGACCTGTGGTTTAATCTAACACACAGTCCACCGCTGGACTGTGTGTTCAACATGTTATATAACTTGATTTTTATTATACTTAAAGACAATTTAAATATTTCCTTTTCTGCCTTATTTTAAAAAAAGAGTTAATTGTCCGAGTCGGTGCTGAGGACCGGACTCGAACTCGTGACCTGTGATATAAACAAACACACAGTCCACCGCTGGACTGTGTGTCTAACTTGGTTATTATTCCGGTTATTAATATACTTAACATATAACGGTATCGACTCCGGTTCAGTTAAACAAAAACTTGATTTTTATTAAGGCAACGTGTGTGAACCGGGATTCGAACTTGAGACGTTAGCGTTTTATGTGCACACAGTCCACCGCTGGACTGTGTGTCTAACCCGATTAAAATCATGATTTATAATATACTTATATGATATAGAAAAACATCGTCTTCTTCGTCAATGCTTGAACCAGAAATCGGAATTCGACTAGTCCAAGTTTTTTATCAGTTTGTTAGTGTTTCACAGTTTATTTCGGTAAGATGAAAGTGAAAAGGAAAAGAAACTGGGCGGAGAATTATACCGACAAGACTCTCTGTTTTCCGGCAGAACTCCGGCGACAGAATTCACCTCCGGCGATAGGTTCCTTGCAGCAGCAAGTCTCCGGAAATCTTGGAGAGAGTATGGGTAACTTCAGTAAAGGTTTAGGGGATTAGTGAGGTTCAGAAAATCAAAACTCGGTTTTCCGGCGAAAAATAGGACAGTTCCGGCGAGTGAAATTACGCCGTGAAAAGATGTGATTTTTAGCGAAAAGGTTTGCAGACGATTGTGGTTGAATTTATAGGGAATAATCGAAATGCATTTGGTCTGATTTTGGACTGTGTTCGTTATTTAAATTTTTCCGGCGGTTTTGAAAAGTGTCGCGGACTTCAAACATCGGTTATAACCGATATGTAGTTAATGGTTTACGTTATAACGTAAATCGTAGTTAAGACTCGCTAATTTACCGGGATTCCGACGACTGAATCGTTTGGGCGCCGGTTTTTGAATTTGTAAGTCACTTTATGAATTAAATTATTTCATTATTTATCAAACAACTCAGTTGGCGCAGTGGTTTGTGTGTGAGATGTTAAGTCACTAGGTGACTCGGTACAGACCCGGGTTCGAAACCCGGCAGATGTATTTTATTTTTATTTTGCGATTTTTGACGGTTTTTCAAAACTAAATATATATTCCCGTATAATAATTGATTACGGATCGTTTAAAAATATTTTGGGCATTTAATTTGCAACGAAAATTTTGACTGACTGTTCGGTTGCTAAACGGAGCGGGTTTGGTAAATCCGTTTTTGACGGATGTTACAGTATCCCCTGCTTTTTAGAAATTTCGTCCCGAAATTTAAATAATGATATATTTTGACTATAAGAATGATGATGTTTTGTTTGACAGTTGTATGCTTAGCAAAAATGAGGGTTTAAGTTTTTGTTCGAGGCGGTAACGTTCCTTGTAAAGGTTAAGTACCCTATTCAGGAATCGCTTTTTGTTGCCTACTGTATGAATATTGATAAACAGGAAGGATTCTCTAAATAATGATATCATGCATAAGAGTTTAGATACGTTTGGGAAAAATATGGTTATATCCTAAGGCAAAACTTCTAACACTACAATCTACATGGAACATAAATAAAAACACAACAGCTGATATCCAAACATGAATGAACACATCAGCAAATATTTGAACATGAATAAACACAACAGCAAAGATTCGAACATGAATAGACACATCAGCGAATATTTGAACATGAATAAACACAACAGCAAAGATTCGAACATGAATAGACACATCAGCGAATATTTGAACATGAATAAACACAACAGCAAATATTTGAATCCACATTCTGATAACATATATGTTTGAATGATGGAAGTTCCTCTCTCGTTTGTTATGATGGAGAGGTTAATTTATGTAGAAATGGAACACAATCCAATCTCTTTAAATAACATGATGATATAAATGTATCACAAATTCCAACCAAGGCAATAATAAATCCTACATGGAACTTCTCATAACCGTCTGATAATGCCTCTGATCCTTTGGCAAGAATACTTATATATAGGAAGTACCAGCGGCGTATCCACCATATTCTTGCCAAATTTTCATTAGTTTTATCCACAAGTTATGATTGGTTACCAAGAAACTAATAAATCCTACATAGAACTTCTCATAACCGTCCGATAAGGCCTCTGATCCTTTGACAAGAATACTTATATATAGGAAGTACCAGCGGCGTATCCACCATATTCTTGCCAAATTTTCATTAGTTTTAACAGTGAATTATGATTAGTCCTATAACTCTACAATCAATACAACAAACATAAATTACTGAAATGAAATATATCTGTGCGATCAAGGCTCAATCGAACGGAGCCGATCGTATTGCATGTACTGAAATTAAAATGGATGTGCGCTCAAGGCTCAATCAAACGGAGCCGAACGTATTGAATGTACTGAAATTGAAATTGTGTGCTCAAGGCTCAATCAAACGGAGCCGAACATATTGAATGTACTGAAATTGAAATTGTGTGCTCAAGGCTCAATCAAACGGAGCCGAACATATTGCATGTACTGAATATGAATAACTTAACCACACAAACAGCCTATGCATGGAACCTCTCATAACCACCTGATAATGCCTCCGATCATTTGACAAGAATACTTATATATAGGAAGTACCATCGGCGTATCCACCATATCCTTGTCAAATTTTCGTTGACTTTATCCGAAAGTTATGGTTAGTTCGATGCGACTCTACTACAAACACCACAACCACAAGATACTGATAATGAAATTGTATGTACGCTCAAGGCTCAATCAAACGGAGCCGAACGTATTGCATGAACTTGAAATGTAAATTGAACTGTGCACTCAAGGCTCAATCAAACGGAGCCGAGCGTATTGCATGAACTTGAAATGTAAATTGAACTGTGCATTCAAGGCTCAATCAAACGGAGCCGAGCGTATTGCATGAACTTGAAATGTGAATAAATCTGTGTACTCAAGGCTCAATCAAACGGAGCCGAGCATATTGCATGTATTGAAATGTAATATTACGTAACCGATCAAGGCTCAACAAACGGAGCCGATCGTGCGGGCACGCCAAGATCAACCACATAATAAAATGGGGATCCAACTCAACCTCGATGGATGGGGAGCCACGGCCTCGGCAAAAGCATATACCGAAAACAATATATAATATATAATATCCAATAATTTCTCTAACAGTCTACACATGTGATAAAGAAAGACTAAACAATAGGAGTTGAATCTGGATCTTCGGCGAACAGGACTAGCTGAGTATCTTCGTTTGGGCCGTCATTATCTTCGACAGGGTTGGCGTTGATATTGAAGACTCTTCCTCTTGCTGGCGGCATAGTGGTTGGGTTTTCTTGGTTTACTTGGTTAACTGGGTTTGATTGGGCTTGAGTGTTGATAATGTTAACCAATTGAGGGCATGTGTTTCTAAGGTGGGTAGGGTCGCCACAATTGAAGCAAGCTCGAGCATATGGGAACATGGGGTATTGAGGTTGGTGATAAGTTTGGGCCATGTTTTGAGTAGGGGAAAAGGTTTGGTCTTGAAAGGTGCGACAAACATTGCTCAAATGACCATAACGTCCACAAGTTGTACATAGCCGGCAAGGTAAAGTAAGGGGATGGTGATAAAAACAGTGGTTGCATTGAGGGTGAGGTCCAAGATATGGTTTCTTATTTGGGTAAGCTGAGTTGGGTGCCACTTGGGTGATTGGGACAGCTCGGATGGGTATAGCGTGAAAAACTGGTTGATTTCGTTGAGTAGCAGCGAAAAGTCGTCTGACTCTTCTTCTCTTAGGTTTGGGTTGAGAAGGGGATTCGGGTTGAGAAGGGGATTCGGGTTGAGAAGGGGATTCGGGTTGAGAAGGGGATTCGGTTTGAGTGGAGTCGGAGGTTTCAGTTGATTCTTTATCCTTCTTCTTCTCCTCCTTGAAGTCTTTGTTTCGGATTCGGTTCTCGGTGAGCTCTATTGCTAGCTCCATTGCTGCTTCCAAAGTTGCAGGCTTGGTACTTATCACAGGGTCTTGAATCTTTGACGGAAGACCACGAATGTAGTGCTCGATCAAACGGTAGAGGGGAGTAAACATGTTGGGAACCATTTGATGTAATTCGAGGAACCTTTTGTTGTAGGTGATGTGGTCTCCTTCCACTTGCTTCAATGAGTAAAATTCATCTTCTAGCTTCTTGATTTCGCTCCTTGGGCAAAATCGTCTGGTCATGATTTCCTTCAGTTCGTTCCAAGTTAAGGACATAGCATCTTCAACACCTCGTTTGGCCTTCTCTGTATTCCACCAAGTAAGTGCTATCCCATATAGTCGACCGGTAGCATAACGCACTTTGCGATCATCAGGGCAATCGCAATTTAGAAAAGTATTCTCCATTTCTTCAAACCAATGGAGGAGTGCGGTGACACCTTCAGTTCCTTTATATTTCGGAGGGTCGCATGATTTGAAATGCTTGTAGGTGCATTTAGTGGTGTTTGGGGAAGAGTTGAAAATGTTTTGGTTTGCTTGGTTGACAGGATTATTGGTAAGTGCTTGATGAACTTGGATTACAATGTTGGGTATTACAGCAGCCATTTGTTGAGCGATTAAGGTAGCCATGCGTTCGCGGGCTTTTCCTGCTCTCATCTTCCTACGGGCGAGGTTAGAAGACATCTACAATGAATACATGACAAGAGTATGAGTTGGATGCTTTTGAGATCGTGGGTCGCATTCAAGAATGAACATTCATAAAATAATTATACAAAAATACTACATCCATAGGATGTCTTTGGCTTTGCTCGCTGTTAGGCCCGTCATGCCGCCATACTTTACCTTATGTAATCATGTGGGCCCCCATGAATTACCGGTTTTTCATATGGTTCGCACGGTTTCTGCCTGGTTGCGTACACAAAACCCGGTGAAATCGAGAAATATGTATACAACGTGTGATGTTCGGAATGTGTCCAGGTGTAGACACGGTGACACCTCAAAGTAGGGTAGTTCGAACGACGTTTGGTGTGGCATGCTTTGGCCTAATAGGTCCTTCGTACTCTCATCGTTGGTCCCCAGGTAGGCAAACTGGTCCGTTATATTGGATTTATACGAATGCCAGCCTAGACAGGACGTTCCGACTACCGGTACTTGTACCCTTCCAGTTACTACATGCCCGTCGCAGAACTTACTTTGATGAGAATTGAAAATTGCATAAAATCTTTGGATAATGAGAATATGAAAATAAATTGAATACATGAACATCGATATATGTATAATGAATATGTATATATGTATAATGAACATGTATATGAGCATGTATGTTTGACTGAAATGTAAACAAATATGAAACAAATAAATATCACAAGTTTGTATGTAACCACCTAATCAATTTAAAATTTAGGCAGACTATAGTATAGGCTCTAAGGGTCTAATAACCTATCCTATATCCCTATAGTCATGGCTCTGATACCAATCTGTCACACCCCGACCCGCAGCGGATAAGGTGATCGGGGCATGATTGGGTTATCATCAAAGCTCATGACATTTATTAAATGTTTCATATTCATTAATACAAATTAAATGAAAGTTTACAATAGTGATACAACATGATCTAACTAACAATCTAACTCCTTTGTTCTCTTCTAAGGCATATCCTATGTTATCCTTGCTTCAACCTGTTCACCTGTATCATGTGTAAAAAGGTTTTTGGATCAACATAATGTTGGCGAGTGAATCCTATGGAAAACATTTGAGCAATTTATTTAAATTGATTATGAAATATGTGCACAACCAAACATGAGTAAAATTAGATGTAACTTGATCAACAATCATAAGATGTTAAATGAAACACTCATAAATAATAATGGAAACAATTAAAGGCACGCGATGCTCAACTCGTCTCTCACGAGGAACTGAGGGGCCTGATGAATGAATTGCATAAACATGATAATATGAATAACACAACTACAAACAATATAAACTCAATGAAAACACACATGAACAATAATGAATTTGAATTGAAGCACGCGATGTTCTACTCGTTTCCCACGAGGAACTGATGGGCTTAATGTATGAGTTTCATGTAATTTGACAAACGGAATATAAATAAATCACAACAATAAATCAATTTACGTTTAAGTCATGATGTGGTATGGCACAAGTTTAAATAAATAAATTAATTAATTCAAAACACATGACACACCCCAAAACGTGTAATTTAAAAGGGGGATTGTAAGATTCACTCACAGTGGGTGCGTTCGGTTGATGATGATGAATGCACGCGAAGTGGTTTTAACCACGAGTGAGATTTAACCTAGATAAATCGCATTATGGTTTGGTGAGTAAACGGATTTTATTAAACTAATTTAGTAGGATTGTTGGGTGTATTTTTGTGAGTTTGAAGCTATTTTCTAATCTTAAAAATGTTATTTTTAAGTATTTATAATTGATTTTTAATTAAAATAATTAAATAAAAATAATAAAAATATTTATTTTTTTTTCTGCTACAGTTGACCTTGACCAGTTGACTTTGACTGGTCGTTGACCGGTTTGCGGAATATTGTTGTGCGCTCGGTGAGGCTCGAACCCGAGACCTCCCGTACGCGTGCACGCAGCTCTACCAACTGAGCCACGTGTCTAACCCGTTATATATCCGATTTTAATTTCATATATACATTAATTAGAATTAATAGAAAATCATTTATTTTAAAAACAGTTTAAGGCGAAACGGTCATGCACACCACAGGTCTCGAACTCGGGACCTGTGGTTTAATCTAACACACAGTCCACCGCTGGACTGTGTGTTCAACATGTTATATAACTTGATTTTTATTATACTTAAAGACAATTTAAATATTTCCTTTTCTGCCTTATTTTAAAAAAAGAGTTAATTGTCCGAGTCGGTGCTGAGGACCGGACTCGAACTCGTGACCTGTGATATAAACAAACACACAGTCCACCGCTGGACTGTGTGTCTAACTTGGTTATTATTCCGGTTATTAATATACTTAACATATAACGGTATCGACTCCGGTTCAGTTAAACAAAAACTTGATTTTTATTAAGGCAACGTGTGTGAACCGGGATTCGAACTTGAGACGTTAGCGTTTTATGTGCACACAGTCCACCGCTGGACTGTGTGTCTAACCCGATTAAAATCATGATTTATAATATACTTATATGATATAGAAAAACATCGTCTTCTTCGTCAATGCTTGAACCAGAAATCGGAATTCGACTAGTCCAAGTTTTTTATCAGTTTGTTAGTGTTTCACAGTTTATTTCGGTAAGATGAAAGTGAAAAGGAAAAGAAACTGGGCGGAGAATTATACCGACAAGACTCTCTGTTTTCCGGCAGAACTCCGGCGACAGAATTCACCTCCGGCGATAGGTTCCTTGCAGCAGCAAGTCTCCGGAAATCTTGGAGAGTATGGGTAACTTCAGTAAAGGTTTAGGGGATTAGTGAGGTTCAGAAAATCAAAACTCGGTTTTCCGGCGAAAAATAGGACAGTTCCGGCGAGTGAAATTACGCCGTGAAAAGATGTGATTTTTAGCGAAAAGGTTTGCAGACGATTGTGGTTGAATTTATAGGGAATAATCGAAATGCATTTGGTCTGATTTTGGACTGTGTTCGTTATTTAAATTTTTCCGGCGGTTTTGAAAAGTGTCGCGGACTTCAAACATCGGTTATAACCGATATGTAGTTAATGGTTTACGTTATAACGTAAATCGTAGTTAAGACTCGCTAATTTACCGGGATTCCGACGACTGAATCGTTTGGGCGCCGGTTTTTGAATTTGTAAAGTCACTTTATGAATTAAATTATTTCATTATTTATCAAACAACTCAGTTGGCGCAGTGGTTTGTGTGTGAGATGTTAAGTCACTAGGTGACTCGGTACAGACCCGGGTTCGAAACCCGGCAGATGTATTTTATTTTTATTTTGCGATTTTTGACGGTTTTTCAAAAACTAAATATATATTCCCGTATAATAATTGATTACGGATCGTTTAAAAATATTTTGGGCATTTAATTTGCAACGAAAATTTTGACTGACTGTTCGGTTGCTAAACGGAGCGGGTTTGGTAAATCCGTTTTTGACGGATGTTACAGACACTCTCACCTTTTAAGTATTGTGTTTTCATTGGACATTCGTTAAAAAAACTTAACGGAGTTAAGATTTTATCCGAATTTCAAACATTTGTTGTAGGGCTTTTGATCAGAATGATATGATGATATAATTCGATTGATGTAAAACTTACCTCGAAACAGTGCTCCAAATGGTTTGATTTTTGTTAATTATGAGTTTAAACACCAGAATTGAAGCATCATTTTCGTCGTTTGGAGCACCGTTTCGAGGTAAGTTTTACATCAATCGTCTCGTATCATCATTTTATCATTCTGATCAGAAGCCCTGAAATATCGGTTTGAAATTCAGAAAAAACCCTTAGCGGATAACTCTGTTAAGTTTTTTTTAATGGAGGTCTTGTGAGAACGCAATACTTAAAAGGTGGGGCTGCCAGTGTGAATATTCAATGGTGGTACCAATATTGGCCAACCACCTTTAGGTAGGATTATTAAAATCAATTTACCAATAATATATGTTAACTAGAACAGTCAAATTGGTCATCCTTATGAGTCATTATGGACATTCTAATGGTTGATTTGAATGATCACCAAGTTTGTTAATAAATATGATTCATATATTATTTAAGGTGTAAGATGGTTAATGTCAATGATCAACAAGTTTGTTAAGAAGTATGAATCAGATTAATATAATATTTAAGGTTTAAGATGGTTTATTTCAACGATCAACAAGTTTGTTGATAAGTATGATTCACATATTATTTTAAGGTTTAAGATGGTTAATTTCATTGGTCAATAACTTTGTTAATAAGTATGATTTATATACTATTTTAAGGTTTAAGATGGTTAATTTCAATGATCAACAATTTTGTTAATAAGTATGATTCATTTCAATAATCAACAAGTTTGTTAATAAGTATGATTCATATATATATTTTAAGTTTAAGATGGTTAATTTCAATGATCTAACAAATTTGCTAATAACTATGATTCATATATAATTTTAAGGTTTAAGATGGTTGATTTCAATGATCAACAAGTTTGTTAATACGTATGATTCATCTATATATCATTTTAAGTTTAATATCGTTGATTTCGATGATCAACAAGTTCGCTAATAAGTATATTCATATGTTATTGTAAGATTTAAGATGGTTAATTTCGATGAACAACTTTGTTATAAGTATGATTCATATATGAAGAAACACTAAATACGACCCAGTTATCTAGCTCTGTGCTATTTAGTGTTTCTTCAATATATATTATTTTTAAGGTTTAAGATGGTTAATTTCAATGATCAACAAGTTTGTTAATAACTATGATTCATATATAATATTTTTAAGGTTTAAGATGGTTAATTTCAAAGATCAACAAGTTTTTTAATAACTATGATTCATATATAATATTTTTAAGGTTTAAGATGGTTAATTTCATTGATCAACAAGTTTAGAAATTGATGCATACCTGAAGTGAATGTAGCTGATGAAGCTGAAATCTTCCTCTTGACTTCACCAGCCATTGTTATTGTTGTTGGTTCAGTTGATAGAATTCTGGGGTCAAATGTAGCAGGTTTATATAAAGTGAAGAAGGATATTTTTTATATGTTTAGTATGACTTTGAAATTGTGATGTTTATAATTTTATATAGAGTTAATTACTTGGATGGTCCACGTGCTTCAACTATATTACACATGTGTTTCTTAAGTTTGAAAAATTACATGTGTGATCCCTGTGGTTGTTCAAATATAACATGGTTGGTCATTGGAGTGGATGAACGTTAAGTTTTTCGGTTAAATGAGTGTAAAAGGACAGAATTACCCCTCCCCCTCTTCCCTAAGCCAATTGCACGCAACGACAGGTGCACCTTTGAGAAAGGGGAATAAATATGCTTCTGTTTCCGGCGTTGTTCAGATTGCGAAGGTATGGGTATGTCGAAAGCATCAAGAGAAGAATAAAGGAAGGGATAGTTGTTTCTAGCTTGGTTGTAGAACTCGCTAGGCGATAGTCGGTCGGTGGGGTGTGGTCTAGTGATTAATCGGGATTAATCGGATCGGACTTTTTATGTATAATTTTAAGTTTTATACATCTATACACATATTTTTATACATAATTTTTTTAAGTTGACAAGTTTTTACCAGAATATGGTAGGTTCTGGGCGGATTCTGTGATTTTTTTTTATTTTTTTCCGATTTTTCCCGATTTTTGGTTGGCTGAATAGGACCGATTAGCGATTAATGGACTGATTAACGAAAAATTACTCAGTAGAGGGCTGACTAGCGATTAATCGGCGACTAGTCGCGATATCGCGATTTTTACAACACTAGTTTCTAGCGAACACAAGCCGGCAGCCCCTTCCCCCTTGATTTTACAGGTCCGTCACCACGATGAATCCATTCAAGCGGATTTGGTGTCTGTTATAAGCCTTGCTTCTGATCCGGCTTGTAATAAGCTAGTAAAACGTGTCAGGTTAACACGAGTATTGAACCCAGACGTGACACATTTAGTTTAACGTGTCGGTTTCTTAAGCACTAACACGGACATGCTTGCAAGGGGATCACACAACATGATATATTTAACACAGTTACATGTAACCAGTTCAATATCACGAATTTCATGACGCATTTAATACGCTTAAATATAAGTGGTTCAATAACATGAACGAGACGGCAATACGGCATGTTTCATGACTCGCTAAACATGGTTAAGAAATAATAAAAACACAGGTAACGCGACAAAATAAAAGTCGCCAACATAATAACATGAACTCATTAACATATGTTTTAACTAAAAATCGAGTCCAGTAACAATATTATGAACTAACTTTGGCCAAGAAGTGCTTTAAGGATGGCATCACTGTTCCCCTCAGCATAAGGGAACATGTGGCCCGCACCCGTGAGCTCGTGATAGTTTATCCATGGAAGTTGTTGGGCTATATACCGTTGCAGTGTCACGGGCACAAGAATATCCTCATCACCCTGCCATATATGAACGGACCCTTCGTTTTCCTGGAAACGGGTTCTCAATTTCTGTTGGATCAAATTCCCATGTACCGAATCCGATATTCAAGTCACGGTGGAGAGATTCGTATTCTCCTTGCTGTCTTACTTGTTCCTTTATAACACGGAAAGAAAACAATACATTATACAAACAATAGGTCAAACGGGTCAAACAAAAAAAATAGAGCATGTCAAACGCAAAGTATATTTAATGCATACAATCACCTAAAATTTTTTGTTCAAAAGTTGGATGATTACTGGAATAACATACAAGCTTTAGGGGTGCAAACGAGCCGTGCCTAACCCGAGCTCGACCAGGCTCGAGGTTGATTAACTTATGAGAGCTCGAGCTCGGCTCGTTGGTAGTTTCTCAAGCTCGGGCTTGGCTCGTTTATTATCTACTAATTAATATATTAAATAAAAATAATATAAATAATATACTTGTTTAGGCTCGCGAGCTCGATAAGTGAAGCTCGGGCTCTGGCTCGTTTAAAGAAACAAGCTTATTTTTAGGTTCGGGCTCGGCTCGTAAACAAGTTTAAATAAGCTCGGCTCGTTTACTAGACTAGACAACTTTAAATAAGGGGTATATGTTATTAAACGTTAATAGAAACTAATATTACACTATGGCTCGACAAGCCTAACGAGCTCTACATGCCAGGCTCGAGCTCAGGCTCGATAAATAAACGAGCTTTATCTTAGGCTCAAGCTCGCTCGGGCTTGATAAGGCTCGGCTCGTTTCGAGCTTTTTCTTGAGCCGATCTCGAGCTGCTCGGCTCGTTTGCACCCATACATAAAACACCTAAATATTTTTATTACTGAAATAATATAGTTAATGCATTCATATTTGGAGCGCACACACAAGTACCCATTTTGACCCAACGTATGAGTGGGTCAATGTAGTTACTTATTCTATCTCTACCATGTCAAATGGGTCAAAAGTTGCCCACGTATTTCTAAAGCTTAAATCTGCGAAATCATCTTTAGAGTTTATTAATAAAACAAATATACGTATTATCATGTCTGATACTAATTTTTTTTATATGAAAATTAATTTTTTGAAAAAAAAAATCTGTTTTGGGCCCCCATGGGTACACATTTTGATCCGTTACCAAACCCGCCCATTTTGCCAAAACGATACAATGGTCATCCAAAAAATTGCAGTTTTAGTACCTCAACACCTGCTCTGCCAGCTGTAAATATCGGCTTGAGTTCTATATCTTGGCGGGAAAGAATATCAGGGCTGTGAGCAATAACGGTTAGACTTGGAAACCATTTTTGTGTGTTCCACCAGTAGGTCAATGATGGAGAATGGTGAGCGACCCGTAGACTCCATTGATCTCGAAGAAACTGCTTTGAAAATGCTTGTTGAGATAAGTTAGACGGCAAGCCGGGCCACCAATAGTTAACTACTGGAGCTATAAGAGTTGCTCCTGCTAGCCTGTTTTGATCACATATACATATGACAACTATAATTAGATAAACATGAAGTAAACTCAAAGCATGTTAGATATGATTACATAAAGAGTAAAATGCCATTTTCGTCCCAGAATTTTGGCCAGTTTTGCGACTTTCGTCCAAAGGTTTGTTTTTCTGCATCTGGATCCAAAAGATTTGAAATCTTGCCATTTTCATCCGGCTCGTCAACTCCATCCATTTTCCTCCGTTAAGTCAGGGGTATTTCTGTCTTTTTTGCTAACTTAAAGGGCAATTTAATCTTTTTCACTTTATCTAAAAAACCGAATAGGCGAATACCCTTGAAAAAAACCGAATTGTCCTTTAAGTTAACAAAAAGACGGAAATACCCCTGACTTAACCGAGAAAAATGGATGGAGTTAACGAGCCAGATGAAAATCGCAAGATTTTTACCTTTTTGGATCCAGATGCGGAAAAACAAACCTTTGGACGAAAGTCGCAAAACTGACCAAACATCAGGGACGAAAATGGCATTTTACTTTACATAAATTATACAACTTTAAGAAGAAAAAAGATGCAAAGAACGGATACCAAAGATCCAAACATATAATACTATAAAAGAGAAACATTAATGATACTTTAGAATGCTAATTTACACACATACCTGTGAGGAATGTACTTCAAATAAGACCAAACCACTTGTCCGCCCATAGAAAACCCGACCACATAAAATTTGGATCCGAGTTCCAGTTGATCAGCAAGTTCTTCTGTATCTAAAGCCAAACTCTTTAACGTCCGTTTAGGGTCCGGATCACTCTCTCCATAACCCGGTCGATCAAATGAAACAATATATACCCCCAACTCTTCAATTAAAGCCTGCAAAAGTCAACCAAGTATTTACCATTTAGTCAACCTTAGTACCGAAACTAATAAATTATCAACACGACACGGAAGAAAAAACCATACGGGAGACGCTGCCGTGGCAATGACAGCGTAATGCTTGACAGAGTCGAACCCATGGGCATAAATTATTTTATACTTTGCTGATTCTTTTGGGACACCATACTCTTTATAGGATAAGTATCTTCCGTCACGGAGCTTGATTCTTGGTGTTGTGATGGGAAGCCCGTCTGGAGGCCCGACTTTGTTCGGGGCGGGTGGACAAGCTGCTTGATATGCCCATGCTAAAAACCCGGTGAAGAACACCAGTAGAATGAAAATCCCTGAAATGTTTCAAGCACAACATGTTGCAAACAAAATCACGATGTGAGATTATATGGAATGCTTGGTTTAAAAAAGCACGAAGCGCACAACAGCGACAAGGTCTAAATTCAAAGCCCAAATCGCTAAAGCAGGGGGCTTTTCGTACGCGAGGCGCAAAGTGCTTATACATAATTTTTATATATCCTATAGGTTTTTAGCATCCCTTACCCAAAATAGAGTTATAAATAAGGTTTAAATATGATTTATCGTATAAATCACTTAAATGTACAACCATTTTAGCTACATGTATAATAGTTTAAAGCACAAAAACACATTCTGTACAAGAAGTGCACGCCTTAGTGGGATTTTTTTTCCAAAATGGCTCGCTTTTTGTGCGCTTTTTGTACGGAGCTCGCCTTATGTCGCACAAGGCACAATTCTTTGCACCTAGGGTCGCTTTGTGCTCAAAGCGCGCTTAAGGCGCGCTTTTTTGGAGTGTTTGGATGTGAATTTCAAAACTAAACAACATAAATAAATAATAATCACAATCAGATATTCATAATCAGAAGATTTAAGATACTACTCACATAACTAAATCCAAAACCCTAAATCAAGCTGCACATTTAACAACAAACCCGTTGACCAAAAAAAAATCAAGATCAAATCTTTTTTAGGTTTGACTGAATACCCTACAATCTTAACTCAAATTCAACCAAAACCCATATCACAGAAACTCCAAGTTCCTAAATTTCTACAAACATATGTTATGATCAAGAACACAAACCCTAGAAGCAAAATCAGAATGAAATTAACAACGAATGGATTGAAATTGATGGGGAAATTGATGCAAACCTGAAGAGAAAGAAGAAGAGGATTTGGGTTTGGATTGTCTGGTGTGAGACCTAGCTGATGCTGCTGAAATCTTCTTCTTTACTTCAGCAGCCATTGTTGTTGTTGTTGGTTCAGGAAGAAGATGATGGGTTGATTTAGTTGGTAGAGTTTTGGGTCAAACTCGTGACAAATCACAAATGTAGCAGATTTTTATATATTGAAGAACAGTTGGAAAATGACTCTCAAGATTTGACAGAAAAGTTGATGACAAAATAGAGTAACATTTGAATACAATTTTTATTTTATTTTATTTTTTAAGTAAATTTTAAGTAAATTGCCTTAATTTGGACACATTTACTAATTTCATCAAAAACAACTATTTTATATCATGTTGCCCTTTACTTTTGTGTAATTTGTCATTTCCATTCAAACGTCTAACATTTTTGTCAAAATCTTCCCTGAAGTTTGCAATTTTTTGTCATTTGCATCCAAATATTTGTCAGAAAAAATAACTCAAATTAAACGTTTGGATGAAAATGACAAAAAATCTCAAACGTAAAGAATAATATGGTATAAAAAATTGTTCTGAATGAACCTGACAAATATACCCAAACCTCAGAACAGTTTTAGCAATTTACTTTTTTTTTACAGTGTGAGTGTGTGACTTCCAAGTTTACGATGTTTGTATTTTTTAAATACCATTAAATATGAGTTTATGATGTTTGTATATTTTAAATACGATTAAAGATGAGTGAGGCATTTGTAGGTAACCACTCAAGAAATTTATATAAGTATAAGAAGTATAAGATTAGTGGAGAGTTCAAATGAGAAGAAATTACAAATTAAGAATAAAAAGAACAAATGATACAAAGGTAATTTAAACAATTCATTTAATGAGTTCTTATGACAATGTCAATTGGGAGTTCTTAATATCGATTATGCGTCAAATGAATTTTCTTGAAGTGTGGTGTAAATGGATCTTTGGTATTTTATCGTCAGCCCGGTCGTCTATACTTGTTAATGGGTCGCAACTTTCGAATTTAGTTGTGGGAAAGGTATAAGATAAGGGGATCCGATTTCTCCTTTCTTATTTATTATTGTGATGGAAGCATTGTCAAATATGATCCGCAAGGCGTGTGACAGTGGGGCTTTTGACTGGGTTCGTCTTCCTAATGGAGGGCCGTTGGCATCACATCTCCTTTATGCAGACGACGCGATGGTCATGGGGGAATGGTCTCAATTTAATTTCAAGGCGTTGAAGAGAATTTTGTGTATATTCCATCTATGTTCCGGACTTCGAATAAACCTCCAAAAATCAAGTTTAATTGGCGTGGGCAAAAGTACAGAAGAGGTTGATTCTAAGGCGAGTGGTTTGGGATGTAGACGGGTGCGGCTCCGTTTAAATATTTGGGAATCCTAGTGGGTGCTAATATGAACCGAATCAAGAATTGGGAAACCATCACTGACGTTTTTAATAGAAGATTATCTCGTGGAAGGCTAGTATCTTGTCTATGGCCGGAAGGATAACTGTTAAAATATTACAATTTTATATTTTGTGCTTTTATCTTTTCTAATATTTTTCTTTTCTTTTTTCTTTGAGTTTTGCTGGGCTAGTGTTCGGTTGGGCATATATGTTGTTGGGCTCAAGTCTGGTTGCTGATGGGCTGCTCCTGTACGCGTGAACCCTACGGATTTGTCCCTTTATATTTTGCTGCCTTGGGATCCCAGAACACACAACACATTACTCTCTGTTTGCTCTCTGCTACTTCTTTCTGGGTTTCTCTCTAGAACATTCAGATTCGATCCTTGTCTGTTCGACAGTTTTTATATGCAGATTATCTTGTTGATAATCTGCCTTGTCTGAGAGTTGTTTTGTCACGGTGTCTTGTACCGTTTTTCATATTATTCCTGTATTAAAAGACTTTTACATTACTTCAGTAATTTGATAAAGTTTTGGTTGATATCGTGTTGTTCACATGGTATCAGAGCCATAATCGGCCTTTTGGGTTTTACCTTCCGATGCTGTTCCCTGCCGAAGAACAGATCTGTGTAGATCTGTAATTGTGCTGAGGATTTAGGGATCTTGGTGGTACAAGTTGCATCCGCCGATTCCGTTCATTCCTTGGTTCCTTGAATTCGCGGCAAACCAACATAATTCCTTTGGTATTCTTTCTTATAATCAATTCCTTGTAACCCTAAGTGAAGGTTACAAGTCTGATTGCTGGAGTTATACACACCCACTGTGAGATTGTTCTTTCTCTCCTTGCGTTATTTTTAATTTTCATCATAGTGTCTGTGAGTCTAGGCATATTGATACCGGGTTTAGAAAGACCGGATTGATTATTGGGACACAGAGTCTTCTGGTTGGTATTACCTGGCTTGATTGTTTCCCTGTATGACCCTTTATTCTGTTTTTTATTTATATCACCTAGTGTTACTCTTTGACTATTTGCTATGTCTGGTGGTAGTGTGGTCAATACTGATAATGGACTAGTGTACTTTGATTAGTAAAATTGATGCTGGTGATCCATTGTTTCTTCATCCTAGTGATTCTGCAAATCTGTCTATTGTTAGTGTTAAACTTAAAGGATCAGAAAATTATAGAATTTGGTCAAATGCTATGTATCTTGCTCTTCAGGTTAAAAATAAAATAGGCTTTGTTGATGGTACTTGTTCTAGATCTACATCTGATGAGGTTTTGGGTAGGCAATGGGATAGGTGCAACTCTATTGTGCTTACTTGGATTCTTAACTCCGTATCTAAGGAATTATATCTTGGTCTTGTTTATTCTAAAACCGCTTCAGATGTGTGGAAAGACTTAAATGATACTTATGATAAGATAGATGGGTCTGTTGTGTTTAATATGTATCAAGGATTAACTCCTTTAGTCAAAATGGCATGCCTGTTTCTGAATACTATCATAAATTGAATTGTATGTGGAAGCAATTAGACCAGTTACTTGCTTTACCAGCCTGCTCTTGTGATGCATCCAAACAGTTTAATGACTTTAATATCTTATTAAGCTTATGCAGTTCTTAATGGGTCTTGATAGTTCCTACCAGTCTGTAAGAACAAATTTATTAACTAGAGAAACACTTCCCTCTGTGACGGATGCTTTTTCAGTCATCTCTAGAGAAGAATCTCACCTTCTCTCCAAAAATATTTTTGACAAAACTCCTAATAACCCTGTTGGTTTTTCTGTTAAAACTAGTCAAGTTATGGATTCAAGGAAAAAAATAATAATAGAACTCCTAACCCTAATCTCAAATGTTCTCATTGTAATAAGGCTGGACACACTATTGAGAAGTGTTTTGAACTTGTTGGCTATCCTTCTTGGATGAAGTCAAAACCTGGTGGGAACAAGGGTAACAAGGTTAGTAATAACGTTACTGCTGATACTACTGATACAACTTCTGCTATGAGTTCTTTGTCCAATGATCAGATAGCCCAGTTGCTTAGTCTCTTGAATGATAAACGTAAGGGTGATTCCCAGAATAGTGGATTTGCTGGTATGTGCGCTAATCCTGTTTGTCTGAATAGTTTTGTGAATTGTCTTCTAAACCTATTTGTGATTTGAAACCGCTTTTTGTTTTTCGAATTTTATCAACAATGGAAAAAAGGTAGGATGGATAGTTGATTAGGGGCCAATAACACATGGTAATGACGGATGAGTATCTAATTAATCAAAAGATGTAACTGAATTTAATATCAAAGTTAAACATCCCAATGGCACGAGTGCCATGGTAACTAAAATTGGTGATATTAAATTAAGTGACAAGGTCATTCTATATGATGTGTTTGTCGTGCCTGATTATTGTGTAAATTTAATCTCTGGTTCATAAACTTGCTAGAGATTGTAAGTCATTGTTTCTTTTGATGAACAAACTTGCTATATTCAGGACTCTCAACGAAGAAAGTCCAGGTGACTGGTAGCCAGTCTGATGGTCTATACTTCTGTGGTAGTTCTTATGTTTCAAATAAGGTTTGTAACTCTAGTTGTGATATTAATCTTTGGCATGCTAGGTTAGGTCATCCTGCTGAACCTGTCTTGCATATTCTTAAAAATGATCTAAACTTTAAAACTGGTGCTAAATTGGATCCTTGTGAAACATGTCATAGAGCTAAACAACACGGGAACCTTTCCCTTATAATAAATCTAAAGCATTAGGAGATCTTGTTCATCTTGATGTTTGGGGTCCGTATAGAGTCTAAAGTAGGGATGGTTTTCGATACTTTCTTACTGTTGTTGATGATTACTCTAGAGCTGTGTGGGTATATCTCATGAAGTCAAAGGATGAAGTGTTTTACAATATTAAAGGTTTTATATTACTTAAAACTCAGTTTAGTAAATCTATCAAGATCTTTAGGAGTGACAATGGTACGAAATTTATAAATAAACAAATGAGTAGTTTTTGTTATGAAAATGGGATTATACATCAGACTTCATGTGTTCACACTCCACAGCAAAATGGGGTAGTTGAGAGAAAGCATAGGCATTTGTTGAATGTAGCTAGAACTTTACTCTTTCAAGGTGGTTTTCCCATTAAATTTTGGTCCGAGTGTATTCTAACTGCTTCTTATTTAATTAACAGGACACCTTCATCTGTTTTGAGTGGAAAGTCTCCATATGAACTTGTTTGGTTTTACTCCTATTCTAGGTCAACTTTGGGTTATAGGGTGTCTTTGTTTCAGCACTGTGTTAAATAACTCTGATAAGTTTACCACGTATGCAGAAAAATGTGTTTTGGTTGGATATTCAAATGAAAAAAAAGGTACAAACTTTGGAGTTTAGATCAAAACTGATGTTATTTTCTAGGGATGTTAGGTTTTATGAAACGGTGTTCCCTTTTAAAGAAAGAAAACATTTTCAGATCTGGGTATTCCTACTGAAGTTAACACCCTAATTTTTTTTGATTTATCTGATTTAAACTTCACTCAAAGACCCCAGTTGACCCAACTCCGATGATGAGAATACACAAATAAACACTTCAACAGGTCATGGTCTGAGCAGTCTGAAACTGATTCAGAGATTGCTTTAGGCATGGCTGATAATCAGCAACCAAGCAATATAGAATCAAATTCAGACAGGGCTGAGCATGACACTGAACATGAAGACAATATTAATTCTGAGGGAGATATTGGTGAACAAACTAACACGTTTTACGGAGATCCTCTCGAAACATCAAATTTCCTTCTAACTTGATGATTTTATAGTTATGGGAAAGTCAAATATGGTTTAGAAAAAGTCTTAAACTATGCTAATTTGTCTCCTGAAAGTTTTTGTTTTGCTTCTGTGTTAAATAAAAGTTGTGAACCTAAAAATTATTTTGAAGCTAAAAATGATGCTAATTGGGTTGATGCTATGAATGTAGAACTTGAAGCCTTACATAGCAATAAAACTTGGGAGATTGTGGACCTACCACCTAATAGGAAAGCTATTGGGTGTAAGTGGGTTTATGAAATTCAATATAAATCTAACATTGAAATAGAGAGGTATAAGGCTAGGTTGTTGCTAAGGGGTTTAGTCCAAAGGAAGGCATTGACTTTTTTGATACGTTTTCTCCTGTTGTTAAAATGGTTACAGTTAGGTGTGTGTTATCTATGGCTGTTCACTTTAATTGGGAAATATATCAACTTGACATTAACAATGCCTTTTTATATGGTGACCTTATGAAGAAATTTTATGTGCTTGCCTGATGGTTATAATTCTTCGTCCGAGTCTAAAGTTTGTAAATTAAAAAAAATCTTTGTATGGATTGAAACAAGCTCCTCGGATGTGGAATGAGAAAGTTGTGTCCATTCTTGTTGATCTTGGTTTCGAACAAAGCAAGTGTGATCATTCCATGTTTGTTATGACAAAAGACACGGTTTTTATTGTCCTTCTTGTCTATGTGGATGATATTATTATAACCGGTAATTGTTCAAAACAAGTTAATGACATCAAACTTTTACTCAATCAAAGTTTTTTATAAAAGATTTGGGAAAATTACAATATTTTCTGGGTATTGAAGTTGTAAGAAACTCAACTGGCTTATGTTTAACCCAAAGGAAATACTGCTTAGATTTGCTTGCTGAATTTGGAATGACTGGTTGTAAACCAGTCAGTTGTCCAATCGAGGTAAATCATGTTTTATCTCATCTGTGTGAGAAGGATAATCAACCCTTAACAAATATAACAGTTTATCAAAAACTTGTTGGAAAATTGATCTATCTCTCCCACACGAGACCAGATATAGCATACTCTGTGCATTATCTTAGCCAATTTATGCATTCGCCTACGCAAGCTCATTTCAAAATTGCCTACGTCTTTTAAGAAATTTAAAAGGTGCTCCCGGAAAAGGAATTCTGTTTAAAAAAGGAGATTCTTTAAATATAAAAGCTTTTTCTGATTGGACTGGGCTAAATGCCTAAGTTCTCGAAAATCTGTTACTGGTTTTTGTGTGTTTTTAGGAAGTAATATTGTTTCATGGAAAAGTAAAAAGCAATCCACCGTCTCAAGGTCTTCTGCGAGGCAGAATACCGATCCATGTGTGCTGCTACATGCGAGATTGTTTGGATCTCAAACCTTTTAAGGGAATTGAAAGTTGATACTAAGCTTCCAGTCCAGCTGTGTTGTGATAATACGATGGCCATTTCCATTGCCGCCAACCCTGTCTTTCATGAGCGTACCAAACACTTTGAGGTTGACCTTTTCTTTTTACGAGAAAAAATTGCTAAGGGAATTATTCGAAACGTTGGTGTTAAGTCAGAGGATCAAGCTGCTGATGTCCTTACCAAAGGTCTATCTCCTGGCCTTCACGAAAAGGTTTGTCAACTTCTCAACATCTCTGATTGCTTCAAATATTGAATTGAGGGGGGGGGGGGTTAAAATATTACAATTCTATATTTTGTGCTTTTATCTTCTAATATTTTTCCTTTTTTTTTTCTTTTGAGTCTTGCTGGGCTAGTGTTCGGTTGGGCATATATGCTGTTGGGCTCAAGTCTGGTTGCTGATGGGCTGCTCCTGTACGCGTGAACCCTACGGATTTGTCCCTTTATATTCTGCTGCCTTGGGATCCCAAACACACAACACATTACTCTCTGTTTGCTCTCTGCTACTTCTTTCTAGGTTTCTCTCTAGAACATTCAGATTCGATCCTTGTCTGTTCGACAGTTTTTATATGCAGATTATCTTGTTGATAATCTGCCTTGTCTGAGAGTTGTTTTGTCACGGTGTCTTGTACCGTTTTTCATATTATTCCTGTATTAAAAGACTTCTACATTACTTCAGTAATTTGATAAAGTTTTGGTTGATATCGTGTTGTTCACAATAACTCTCATTTCTTCGGTTCTAGAAAGTCTCCCATCTTATTATTTTTCATTATATAAAGCCTCGGTTACGGTGATTAACAAACTCGAGCGATAATGAGAAGATTTCTTTGGGGAGGAAGTGAAAATATAAGTAAGGTGCATTGGGTAGCGTGGGACATCGTCACGAAGCCTAAAAAAGATGGAGGGTTGGGTCTTTAGAGGTTCTTGATCTAAACAATGCGTTGATTTTAAAATGGCTATGGCGATACCGGATAGAACAATAAGTGTTATGGAAAAAGGTGATAGATGTTATTCATGGTTAGTAGCAAAAGGTACTCGGGAACGTGGACAAAATTGTGAAGTTTGGCTCGCACTTGAAGATTCAAGGAATTTCTTTCATTGAGATGATCCGAGGCATCGTGGGCAATGGCAAGATGGTCTGGTTCTGGGTCGACCCTTGGTTAGAAGCCGCGCCGCTAAAATCTTTGTATCTAGCTCTTTTTAGGCTTGAGAAAGATAAGTTATGTATGGTAGACGAGAGATTTGAGATGGACGATCAAAGGAGCATAGTTAGATGGAATTGGAGGTCATACCTGGCTTCACACGAGGAGGTTACTGAATTGATTAATTTGCACAGAAAGATTTCCAATGTAAAATTTAACCGGAACAATGATGGTTGGTCGTGGAACAATGGTGCAAACCAAGATTTTTCGGTACGAGCGATCCGAGAATGGCTTCAAGGGAGATGCTATGACGAATGATAAAAGTGGTGTAAATGGATTCTGAACAAATGTAAGGTATTTATGTGGCGGACGTCAATGGATAGGATTCCGACAATGAATGCCCTACGTAAGAGAAACATTTGCGTGGGGGATGGCTTGTGTGTTTTCTGTGGTGATGTGGACGACGGATCATTTGTTTACAGCATGCAGATTGGCGAAGGAGTTTGGATTAGTATATCATCATGGTGCAAAATATCGCCTTTTTTCGTCTCTGTCACTGATGTTTTAAGTATACCCGATTATATGATGGTTGCGGATTCAAAGAAAGAGGTGGTGTATGGCATTATTGTTTTGACATGTTGGCGAATATGGAAGGCAAGGAACGAGAAGGTTTTCTCTAATATAGATACGGACGTGGTTACTATAGTGTCAGATATCAAATCTTTGGGATATCTTTGGTACAAGAGTCTATTTAAGAAGGATACGGTAAACTGGAATCGTTGGTGTAATTTTTGTTTTCATTTGATGTAACTTGTATCATGGCGGTTTTTCTCTAACTTGGAGATGCCGCCTTTCCTTTAGTGTTAATGAAATTTGCCTTCCAATTTTTTTTTATTTTTTTATTTTTCCTATTCACAACTAATGAACTCTAATCATTTAATGAGTCTATTATTTATCTGTTTCTATTCATAATTATTTAATAAGTCTCATTTTATAAAATATGTGTGCATCTTACACAATAAACTCATTTGCAATATCTTACATATTTAACGTTTCCTACACCATTAAAACAATATATTGGTGTAGGATACAAAATGTGTAGGACTCAAACACTTCTAAATAATTTTTCAACTCATAATAAAATATGTGTAGACACAAATTTTTAAATAATTTGTCCCATTAATAAAATTGGTGTAGGAGCCAACACATTAATGGCGATGAAGGAGGAAATTATGGTTGTATTAATGAGACTTGAGTAACTCTTTAAAATATTTTAATTAATTAAATTGTCTATACTACCTTTAGTAATTAAAACATTAATTAAATAAAGACAAAAATGATCTTTTGATTCACATATTGATTAAAAAATTTAGGGCTAGATTAATTTATTTTTCTTCTTCTAAGAAGATTCTTCTCAAATGAACCTCCCCCTTAAGATTAATGACACAAAGTAGAACAAGATATTCCCTAGTCTTCTAAATCCAGAAAAAGTACAAACGGTGAAGAACTCAGAAAATAATTTTTGTGGGTGCAGACGAGGAGTTTAATCAAATTTTCAAGGGTGGATTGGGATTTTATCCATATAAAATACACTAACTTTTTTTCAAGAGTTGCGCCAGTCCACCCAGCCCTCTACCTAGGTCTGCTCCTGGGTACAAAGACAAATGGATCACAAAATATAATAAAATGCAAGAAATATAACACAATGCCAAGGAAAAAACACATTGGCAAAAAAATACAATGTCAAATAAAAAGACACAATGATCTAAACAAAATTTTTTAAATTTACAAGCTAAAAATCTAAAAGCGAAAACCTAAAATCTAAGATCGTAGAGTTCGACGAGACGGTCTTAATGCCGCTAGAATGAGTTCAATCAGAGTCCGTTTAATACCCTCTCATGATATCCTAGTTTTAGGGAGACTATGTATTTAAACTTTTCCACAACATGTAATAACTTTAATGATAAATAAATCATTTCTGATAACTATAAAAATAGTTATTTTTTTGAAGAGATTATATATTTTCAAGAGAAGTGAGCGATATAAATTCTACGAAGTTATGGTGGTGTATTTTCTTTTACTTGTTTGTCATTTTTTTTCAATAATATCGTCTACAAACGGGGTCTTACATATTTATCATTAACAGAACACACGTTAACCCGATAAAACTCAATATATACACAACAAAGACTCGCGTAGTTCTACTTTTATTCACATATGGATATCTAAAGCATAAGAGCCTTCATACATTTAGTGTGTGAAATATATATACTTGTTGGTCCACATTTTACTTATGCTTGAATGATGAACTTGTTGACTGTTATTTAACAAGGATGCCGTTGTAACCTAAAAACATACTCTCCATCTATTTAGTTGATTAACATAGCACAAACTTTGAGCTTGAATATATTAGACATCCTCACTAAACCTTTCTCGAAAACAATAATAGATGTGTTTAACAAGTTAGGCATGATTCACATGCATGCTCCAACTTCAAGATTAATTTTATTTGAATATATCGCACAACCGGCCTAGAGTAAGTGCCGGGTGGGCGACTACTCTGGGCCCAAATCGAATTAGAGCCTGAAAAAATTTATAAATTATATATACACATATATACTTAAAAAAACATCTGTACGTTTTTAAAGAAAAAAAATAAAGGGTCTTGATTTATGAACCAAAAAATATTAAAGCCCAACTGCTTTTGTAAATCAAATTTAGAAACCCAACTGTTTTATTGTGTAATGGATTAATGACTTGGCACAAATCAATAAACAAACATAATGAATTCATAAATTGGGCCTAAACTTTTTATGTCGCTCACACAGGGCCATTTTTTTTTCTTCTGAAGACAGGCCCTGATATATCGCATTGTGTGTATTGGTCTATTACTTTATTGGTTGGTTTAAGTTCAATGGGCCCGAAATAGGCTTTTCTATGGTTTTATGTTGTATTTTAAAAACCAATGCAAAAAAGTAATAGGCATCCACGTCAGGTACAAAAGTGTGACAATTGAGTGAAGTTGTGAACAGTAGGGACCATATAGACCAAATATAAAATTTTGACATACACATGAACAATGTGTTAAACTTTATTTTTTACATTCATTTAACTTCTTCATCGAACGAATTTTTAAGGGTCAAAACTAAGAAAACGACACTAGATACCTAGATACTGTATTAACAAAAAGATGGTGTGGCGGAGGTTCAACTATCAATTTCAAAACCCAAAAGGGTAATAATAACTATAAACAGTTATACCATATCAGCTTCATACTGGTTAAGACATTAGAAAGCTACACATAGGTCCAAAAAAACAATTTATACCAACTTTGGCCAAGTAGAAGTGCTTTTAGGATGGCAGCACTTCTCCCATCAGCATAAGGGAACATATGGCCCGCACCCGCGAGCTGGTGATAGTTTATCCATGGAAGTTGTTGGGTTATATACCGTTGCAGTGTCACGGGCACATACATATCTTCATCACCCATCCATATATGAACGGACCCTTCGTTTCCGGAAACGGGTTCTCAATTTCTGTTGGATCAAATTCCCATTTACCGAACCTAATGTTTAAGTCACGGTGGATAGACTGTATTCTCCTTGTTGTCTTACTTGTTCCTGCATAACACACGGAAAAGAAACAACAGATCCACATATTTCATAATCAGTTTTGTTACGACTAGTATTAAACTAATTATTTGTCCCCAAATTTTAGATTATTATTGAAATAATATAGCTATTGCATTCATATTTGGTGCACATATGCGGATACCCATTTTGACCCGTTACAAAAATATAGTAGAGGTGCCAAATGCAACCCATTAACTTATGAACGGGTCATTTTCTTAGTTATTTATTTTATCTCTACCGTGTCAAATGCAGGGCCATCTCCAAGAATGTTAAAAAAAGTGGGCCCTTGTCAAGATAAAAAACGAGGCCCTAAATCGATTTGTATATAATATTTAATTTGGGTTTGATTGTTTAAAATTTGGGACTTTGAAAACTGAGTGAGCCATTTTACCCTCAATTATTTAGTTTGAGTTTAAATTTTGGGCCTTTTAAAATGGTTGTAACTCCATGTATTAAAAAAGATTGGCCCTGTTAAAACGAAATATAGAGGTTTTCTTAAATATATAGGGGGAGGTTAACGTACAATAGCCTCTTAACGTGCGACGGTGCTCGAGTAAATTACGCATGTTCCTTTTTAAAATACGCATGTTAATACATAATTACGCATGCTATTTGCATAGTTACACATAGGTTGGGTTAAACCCTAATTACGCACGTTATATTTTCGCTCGCGCACTGTTGCACGTTAAGACCCTTTTTGTATTTAAGATTTTTGAGAGCCCCCTTAGGTTTTTAGCTCTGAGCCGTTGGCCACCTTGCCCATGCTCGTCGAAAGACGCCTGAGTTGTATATCTAAAGCGTATACAAACAGTAGAGGTGGCAATTTGGTGAACAAAGCCTTCCTGAATCATTATTTAAAAAAGATTATTGTTATCGTTATCGTTATAGTTAACACAATAGCAAATTATAAATTGCATTTTTAGTACCTCAACAGCTGCTCTGACAGCTGTAAATATCGGCACGAGTTCTCTATCTTGGCTAGAAAGCATATCTTGATTGTTACTCATCCGGGTTAGAATAGGAAACAATTTTTGAGTGTTCCACCAGTAGGTCAACGGCGGAAGATAGTGAGCAACCTGCAGTCTCCATTGATTTTGAAGAAGCTTCTTTAAAAATGCTTGTTGAGATAAGGTTGACGGTAATTTGGGCCACCACTGGAGCTATAAGAGTCGCTCCTGCTAGTCTGTTTTGATCACATATACATATGACAACTATAGTTAGATAAACCCAACGAAAATCTAAATTTTATAATGCTAACTTACACACATACCTGTGAGGAATGTACTTCCAAATCACTTGCCCGCCCATAGAAAACCCGACCACATAAAATTTGGGTCCGAGTTCCAGTTGATCAGCAAGTTCTTCTATATCTAAAGAAAAAACCTTAAATGTTTCCAGTGCAGATATAATATCAAAAAATATCACGATACAATAATCTAAACAATAATTCTTAAATCTACAAGCTAAAAATTTTATATAAAAAAGGTGAAACAAAAAATTTAATATTGTAGAGTTCAACGAGACAAGAATACCCCTTTGTATATCTCCTTTGTACATTTATTTATTATTAATAAAACACACGTTAGTTAACCCAATAAATCTCAATATATATGGAAAAAATACTCGCGTAGTTCTAGTTTTATTCACATGACTGGATATTCAATGCATAAGAGCCTTTGTATATCATTTAGTGTATAAAATGTGTACACTTGTTGGTCCACATTTTACTTCTGCTTGAATGATGAACTCATTGACTATCAATTAACAAGGATCTCGTTGTGACCCGATCACATACTCTCCATCTATCCAGACAACACTAAGTTTGAGCTTGCGGATATCATCACTAAACCTCTCCTGAAAACAGTAATTGATTTATTTATAATAAGTTAGGCATCTCAGTGTAGGGTATCTCATTTAATAGAGGCACGTGTCTCTTAAAGAGAGATTCTAGGTTCAAACATAAATAAAGAGAGTATTTTATAAAATACAGGGGCGAAAAAATAAAAAAATAAAAAAAGTAAAAAAAATAAGTTAGGCATGATTCACAATCAAATGCATGCTCCAACTTCAATATTAATTTTATTTGACTGTATCGCATTGTGTGTATTAGTTAAATGGGCCCGATATAGGCTTTTCTATGGTTTTATGTTGTATAAGTAATATAGTCATATTTTGAAAATCAGTGCCAAAAACTAACAGGCATCCACAAAAGTGTGACGGTGAAGTAAGACCATACCTCATGCCAAGTAACATAGTCATATTTTGAAAATCAGTGCCAAAAACTAACAGGCATCCACGTCAAGGACAAAAGTGTGACGGTGAAGTAAGACCATACGTCATGCCCATCAAATCATTTAATAGAGGCACGTGTCTCTTAAAGAGAGATTCTAGGTTCAAACATAAATAAAGAGAGTATTTTATAAAATACAGGGGCGAAAAAAATAAAAAAATAAAAAGTAAAAAAATAAGTTAGGCATGATTCACAATCAAATGCATGCTCCAACCTCAATATTAATTTTATTTGACTGTATCGCATTGTGTGTATTAGTTAAATGGGCCCGATATAGGCTTTTCTATGGTTTTATGTTGTATAAGTAATATAGTCATATTTTGAAAATCAGTGCCAAAAACTAACAGGCATCCACGTCAAGGACAAAAGTGTGACGGTGAAGTAAGACCATACGTCATGCCCATCAAATCATTTTGTGCTTGGCGTTTCCCATAGGGTTGTATGTGGGGGGAAGGATTCTTTATCGGCAGGGGGGGGGGCAAATTTGGTTGGTGATGTGGTATAAATTGATTGGTGGCTTGTGATAGGAGGTTTGTGATTGGTTAGTTTTTTGTAGGGCTTTTTCTACGCCCAACACCACCCAATGTTTTTTTTACCACTTACGTGGAGATGACACTTAACACCCCCTTCAAGCCCCCCTCCACACCGTACAGTCAATGGACCATAAGGACCAAATATAAAATTTTACATACCACCACATGTATCGTCTTGTTTTTACCCATTGCATTTCGTGCCGACTTGATATGAGCCGATTCATTTTGTGCCCACCGTGAAAAAATACTCTGGATCCGTCAGTGCATGTGAATGATCTGTTACACTTACTCTAATTATCATTATCAATACATTAAAAACACAACGATTTGAACAGTGATTTTAATATAAAAAAAGAATAGTGCCATGCAGCTGGCCTGACACTCTCCCATTGGACTAGCCGTTTATTATTTGTTAACGCTGTAAATTACGGGATTGCCCTCGGAATAGTGCCAGACAGCTGGCCTGGTACTCCCCCATTGGACCAACCGTTTATTATTTGTTTACGCTGTAAAATTATGGGTTTGCCCCCACTTTAAAATTACGATTTTGCCCCCTCTCAAAATAAAACTACGCTTTTCGCCCCAGCCAAAAATTACGATTTTGCCGACGACTCAAAATTATTTGTTTACAAAAATTTGGTTGGTGATGTGGTACAAATTGATTGGTGGTTTGTGGTAGGAGGTTTGCGATTGGTTAGTTTTTTGTAGGGCTTTTTCTACGCCCAACACCACCCCATGTTTTTTACCACTTACGGGAGATGACACTTAACACCCCATCTTCAAGCCCCATCCACACCGTACAGTCAATGGACCATAAGGACCAAATATAAAATTTTACATACCACCACATGTATCGTCTTGTTTTTACCCAGTGCATTTCGTGCCGACTTGATATGAGCCGATTCATTTTGTGTCCACCGTGAAAAAATACTCTGGATCCGCCACTGCATGTGAATGATCTGTTACACTTACTCTAGTTATCAATACATTAAAAACACAACGATTTGAACAGTGATTTTAATATAAAAAGGAATAGTGCCATGCAGCTGGCCTGACACTCTCCTATTGGACCAGCCGTTTATTATTTGTTAACGCTGTAAAATTACGGGATTGCCCCCGGAATAGTGCCAGGCAGCTGGCCTGGTACTCCCCCATTGGACCAACCGTTTATTATTTGTTTACGCTGTAAAATTATAGGTTTGCCCCCACTTTAAAATTACGATTTTGCCCCTGCTCAAAATAAAACTACGCTTTTCGCCCCAGCAAAAAATTACGATTTTGCCGACGACTCAAAATTAAAATTTCGCCCTCAGCTCAAAATTACGTTTTCACCCATGTTCAAATGAAAAAAATTTGTTTTTGCCCCCACCTTAAAATTACGATTTTTCCCGTTTAAAAAAATTATGATTTCATCTTCAGTTAAAAAATACGTTTTTGCCCCTGTTCAAAATAAAATTACGCTTTTCGCTCCAACTCAAAATTGCGATTATGTCCTTGGTTAAAAAAATATGCTTTTGTCTCAGGCCTAAAATTTAGGGTTGTGCCTTTAGTTTAAATTTATATTATTGTGTTGCCATAAGTTCAAAAGTACGAATTCGCCCTTACGCAGATTACACTTTTGCCCCTGGTTTCAATTTCCAGTACTGCCATCACTTTACAAATGGTATCAAAGCTAGGGGCCGAGCAGATGTGCCAGCAAAGACATTGGCTCCCTAAGAGAGGGCGGAGATGTAAATTCCAAATCGATTTAGGGTGACAATCAAACCATTCTTATAAGAGGATGAAAACCTTCTCTACCTAAATACATTTTGCTTTTTACACTAGTGAAAAAAATATATCTTTCAATAAGTTAAAAATAACAGTATTGCCATTGTTTTAGTTTTTTTAGCAAAACTATAAAAGTGTTATGTTTTTATTGGTTGACTCAATTTAATTGTTTTCCGTGTCAATGAGCTGCCTAACATTCGCTCAGCCATCGCCCCGCAACGCGGACGGGGCATCTAACTAGTTCTTTTTACATTAATTTTCAGCTCCTTCATCAGAATACATGCCCACTTTAACAAAAAGATTGGTGTGACGGAGGTTCAACTATCAATTTCATACCCCAAAAGGGTAATACTAACTATAAATATTCTACTACATGGTTTATGACATTAGGAAGCTACATATCGGGTCCAAGATCCACATTTTAAACTAACTTTGGCCAAGTAGAAGTGCTTTTAGGATGGCATCACTTCTCTCATCAGCATAAGGGAACAAATGGCCCGAACCCGTGAGCTCGTGATAGTTTATCCATGGAAGTTGTTGGGCTATATACCGTTGCAGCGTCACGGGCACATACATATCTTCATCACCCATCCATATATCAACAGACCCTTCGTTTTCTGGAAACGGGTTCTCAATTTCTGTTGGATCAAAGTCCCATGTACCAAACCCAATATTCAAGTCGCGGTGTATAGACTCGTAGTCTCCTTGTTGTCTTACTTGTCCCTTAATAACACACGAAAAAGAAACAATAAATCCACATATTTCAAACCATCCAGAACTTGCACTTTTAGTACCTCAACAGCTGATCTACCAGCTGTAAATATCGGCACGAGTTCTCTATCTTGAAGGGATAGAATATCTTGGCTGTTAGCCATCCAGGTTAGAATAGGAAACGATTTTTGAGTGTGCCACCAGTAGGTCAGTGATGGAAGATAGTGAGTGACCCGCAGACTCAATTGATCTTGAAGAAACAACTTTGAAAATGCTTGTTGAGATAAGTTTGATGGCAATTTGGGCCACCAATAATTTACTGCTGGAGCTATAAGAGCTGCTCCTGCTAGCCTGTTTTCATCACATACACATATGACAACTATAATCAGAAAAACATAATATAAACTCAAATTTTAATATAAGTTGCATGAAATTGGGAATTTCAAATAAACTGAAATTGTCAAAAAAAAAATAAAAATTAATGGATTAGTAGTGTGTTAGATATGATTACAATCCCTGAATTTTGGCTAGTTTTGCGACTTTCGTCCAAACGTTTGTTTTTCTGTATCTGGGTACAAAAATTTGAAATCTTTTCATTTTCACGGATATGATTACATTCTCCATCCATTTTTCTTCGTTAAGTCAGGGATATTTCTGTCTTTTTTGCTAACTTAAAGGGCAATTCGGTCTTTTTCACTTTATGTAAAAAGACTTAATATCCATGAAAAAGAACGAATTTTCCTTTAAGTTAACAAAAAGACGAAATTACTCCTGACTTAATGGAAAAAAAAATGGTTGGAGTTAACGAGCTGGATGAAAATGACAAGATTTTAAAATGTTTGGATCCTAATGCGGAAAAACAAACCTTTGGACGAAAGTCGCTAAACTAGCCAAACATCAGGGACGAAAATGGTACTGTAGAATGCTAACTTACACACACACAGACACCTGTGAGGAATGTACTTTAAGTAAGACCAAATCACTTGCCCGCCCATAGAAAACCCGACCACATAAAATTTGGATCCAAGTTCCAGTTGATCAGCAAGTTCTTCCGTATCTAAAGCCAAATTCTTTAACGTCCGTTTAGGATCCTGATCACTCTCTCCATAACCCGGTCGATCAAATGAAACAATGTATATCCCCAAATCTTCAATTAGAGCCTGCAAAAATCAACCTAATATTTACTATTTAGTCAACCTTAGTACCAAAACTAATAAGTGTTAACAAGACACCGAAGGAAAAACCACACGGGAGATGCTGACGTGGTGATAACAGCATAATGCTTGAAAGAGTCAAAGCCATGGACAAAATTATTTTGTACTTTGCTGATTCTTTTGGGACACCAAATTCTTTATAGGATAAATATCTTACGTCACGAAGCTTGATTCTTGGTGTTGTAATGGGAAGCCCGTCTGGAGGCCCGACTTTGTTGGGGGCGGGTGGACAAGCTGCTTGATAAACCCATGCTAAAAGCGCGGTGAAGAACACCAGTAGAAATTTCAAGAAAATCCCTGAAATGTTTGAAAACAAAATCAAGAGGTGTGACTACCATAGGGAGTGTTTGAATGTGAGTTTTGAAATTTAAATTTTAATACTCATAATCAGATACTCATAAACACTTAAAACAAATAATTTTAACCTAAATTAACTGAAAACTTACAACAAATATTTTTTAATTTACAATACATGAACTCACTATAATAAATATGAGTTAGAACACTAGCTGGCAGTGGAACACACTTGGAATTCTAACAGTCATATTGATAATTCTTATGAATCACAATTAACATTCTGATGGTTAATTTCAACTATCAACAAGTTCTTTAACAAGTATGATTCATATATTATTTAAGATGTTTAAGATGATTTATCATAAATGAATCCAAAAGGCTAAATATTTTAACACCTTTAATAATGAAACCTTTGACATATATCAAATACAAATTTGTTAATTTCAGTAATCAACAAGTAAGTTTGTAAGGTTTAAGATGGTTAATTTTATTAAGGAAAATGCTCAAACTTAGGATCTAAATTATTTAGTCAATGTATAGCTTTAATTGTACCATAATCTTCTCATGTAATTATGCTTCTTCTCTATTGTGTAAAGGCCTACATAAGGGCGTGTACTGCAGCAATGTAAACATAACCTTTGTCTTTCAAAAGCTCTGTATTGCATAGGTATCAGAGCCATAACAAAGGCTCCCCCGATCCACATTTTTTTCTCCGATCAGCCATGGCCACATTTGCGATTACCCTTTCCACTCACACCTTCTTTCCCATCCAACTCACCTCGGACAACTTCACAGCCTGGCGGAAGCAGGTTCTGTCAACACTCACTGGCCTTGAACTAGAGCAATTTGTTAATGGCCTAACCGAACCACCACCAAAAACCCTAGACGGAAAAACTAACCCTGCATATTGGTTGTGGTTCTGACAAGACCAGATTCTTCTGGGTGCTTTACTCGGTAGTTGCTCGGCCACAATTTTACCAATAGTATCCTCTATTGACACCTCCCTCGAGCTATTTTTACGTCTCACTGAAAGCTTTGCCGGAGTATCTCGATCCCAAATCATCTAGCTTCGTTCAAAACTTGCCACAACCACCAAGGGAAACAAACCTGTTGCTGACTATCTTCGAGAAATGAAAGCTATTGCCGATGAGTTGGCACTAACACAAAAACCAATTGATGAAGATGACCTAATAGTTCACATAATCACCCATGGTCATCCCTGCGTTTGATCATATCCACGAATCCCCTTTGGAGTTCTTCCTATTTCAGTCTTTCCCTTTCTTGTCCCCTCCCTCCTTTATTTCTTTTACTAGGTGAGATAATTTCTCAGTCTTAACCGCCTGCGCAATTTCTCTTTTCAATACATGCAATTATCTGCTTTATGACCATAGTCTTTGTGGAACTCACAATATTCGTTAGGATAGGCTTTGGGTCCTGGCATGATGAAGGGGCCTCGAAAAGGAGTTTTTGGCTCTTTCCGTAGCCAGTATTTCACTTGGCGTTTTGGTGAGGGGTGTAAAAATGTCTAATAGGGAGTTGAGTTTCTCCCCCTGGGCTTGTAAGGGGAGAAAGTCGGTCAGACCGGTGATGCTAGGGTTTATCATAATGAGGTTTCTTGGAGTAAGTGTTACCTTTATCTTGGAGCTTAGATGACGTGATGTCGAAGTCCCACGCAAATTTAATCCAATTACAACTAAATACTAGCGGCAAGTGGGTATCAAACTCAAGGAGTTTGTGGAAAATGTGTTTACTATGTAGCCTTCTAGTGAACTAATTAAATTAAACTAAGTTGTAGAAAAGTAATTTCAGAGATTTTGATTGTTTGGTTTTTAAAACTAAAATTAACTAAGTAATTTGCAAAGAAAGAATTTGTAAACAATTTAGAGACAAATGACCATCCTAGATATCCGGTTTCAATTGACATTCATGCTCAAATCCCACTAGAAAGAATCACATAGACATGACTCATGTGTTGTTACTTGTTATGATGAAAGGGAACTAAGTATTCGGATTAAACTAATGCGAGGTTGTTACCCGATGATCAATTAATCCATATCCAACCCTAACCCATCCGTGATATCTCGACTGTCAACGACACTAAGAACGTACGATTTAGGTTATGATCAAACACATCAATTAACAAATTACAAACAAATATCAACACACCATAATAAACCAACAAAGATTGCAAGTCTATTATTTAGAAATAAAAACAAGAACATGAATGTCTCAAACAAACCTTCAACCTAGGATGATCACCAAAAAGTTAGCCACTCATGACTTGGACAATCATCATCACACACATATCAATATTCATAGGAATTAAAAACACTAATCAAATGTTTAGAAATTGTTCCAAGCTTGCAAGAACACCCAAAATTCGTCTCTAGAGTGCTGGTAACCGACTGGGGATGATTTGAGAGGAAAAGACATCATAAAAACACAATAATTTGGGAGTTACAAAACTTCATCACTGACGCCGCCGTAAGCTACCGCAAGCTACGGTGGCCACCAAAATGCTTTACGGTCCCAAGAATCTGGATTATGGCGCCAAATAAAGTCCAGCATCCACCGTAAGCTACAGCTGGACCGTAAGCTACGGTGGCTACTGGAGTTTTCTTCTTTGTTTGTTTGATGCACTCTTACGTCTCCAGTTCGACTCTAACACGTACGAGCATCCATCCCATCATCATAAATCCTCATTGTTATGCCCATTAAACCTGCTGAGTTAAACATCCCATAGTTATCTAATTCAACTAATAAACTCGATTAAATGTGCGAAAGTATATGATGTTAACACATTTAAGGGTCGTCCAAAGGACTACCCGTCATTAGACATGGCCCTGGGTCTTCGGGAACTGGCGTCTAGCTCCTTGGCTTTGCTGCTAGTATCTTTTCCTCTAACGAAGACCCTGACCTTATCCACTAGACCATCAAAAGTCTCGGGAACTCTTCACCCAACTTCTCATATAGCTTCGTGTGCTTTAGCCCGTTTATGAAGCTGCTAATCTTCATGACCTCTGGGACACCTTTTATGTTCATACTTTCTTTAATGAACCTCTCCATATATTGATCTACCAGTACGTTGTCCCTCTGCCTTATGTGTATGATCTCATTTTGGTTTTAATTACTTTCTTCTGTTGATTGAAGTTTCTTGGAACTTATCACAGAGATCTTCATAACTGTCTATGCTGCCAGCTGGGAGACTATTGAACCATAGACGAGCTATTTCTGTCATGGTTTGGACGAACATGTGACACCAAGTGGGCATGGACCCATCTTCCTACCTGGCCGGCTCCTCTGAAGTCGTGTAGGTGGTCTTCTAGATCCTTGGTGCCATCATACCTGTAACATCCGGCCCACCAATATTGTCCGCTTTGCCCCCGATGGGTTGCCATCCAGGAACTCACGACTTTGTTTTTTGTTGCCCCGGTGGAGACTTCTCAGGAGGTCACCCATCCTGGTACTACTCCCACCTGGCACGCTTAACTGTGGAGTTCTCCTCTCATCCACTAGCATTAAGCCCAAAACGCGTTGGTGATTTTAAGAGGCAGGACATTTTTATGAACTAAGATCTCTCCTGGCCACGGCCGATGTGGGATTTGTCTAGGTTGTCACAATGGTCCATGTTAATCATTCGGTAGTCGGTATCGGTAATCGTTACAATCACCCCCCTAAGGGACTCATCGTCCTCGATGAGGTTTGCCCCACCATCCCGAACGGCTCAGGAGTGGCTTTGATACCATTATTGTAACACCCCACCCCGACTAGGGCTGACGTGTCACTTATTCGGTAATCAGAATCAAACATAATTCCAATAAATAAATAAATAAAATAATACATTTTTCAATATTACAATAAGTCAAAACATCTTTTATTTTGCGTTAAATAAAATCTTGGATCTTGATCTGAAAATCCTGTGAGTCCTTTATTCCCCCTAGCCCAAGTGTCTTTAATGTAGCCTAAGTACATAAAAGAAATATGCACGCCTGAGTAAAATTTACTCAGTGGAACAATAACTATAAACAATAAACAATTTTAAACAATAACTATTATATCAGAGAAAAATACGTATAAAACATACGGTTAGTCAGGTTCAGTTTTTCAGGCGTCACATGTTCTGTGCGTCGCAATCACATTCAGTGGGGTTAGTCAGATTCAGTTTTCAGCGCGTCACATGATCTGTGCGTCGCAATCACAAAAAATAACACATTCAGTATCAGCACATTCAGATAGTTCAGTGGTCACCTTTCGGTGTAGTAGTTCGGTGCACATTTCTATAACATCTCATGTAGACCGGTTTAGGATGCTACCGTTTGCCCCTGATGGGTTGCCCATCCAAAAGCTCACGGCTCACCCGACGAGGTGCTCGCCCAGGCGAAACGCATAAAGATAGAAAAGGGTTTCAACATCTTTATAAAGAAGGCTTCGTTTCCCTTTCCCTCGATTTATATTGTGAGACTTACAGGTTCAGTGGTCACCTATAAGTGCGTCATATTCGGTAATTCAGATGGGTTATTTTCATATTTGATCAAAACAATATAACTTATACATATATCATACCACATAATATTGGAGATCATAAAAGCATGTAAAAACGACTTTAAAATTTCCAACAACGAGGTTGTGAAAACTCAAAACCACATAAGTTGTTATAGAGTCTATACCTTTTGTAACATCCGGCCTCTCGCACCACCAATATTGTCCGCTTTGCCCCCGATGGGTTGCCCATCCAGGAGCTCACGGATTTGTTTTTGGTTGCCCCTTGTGGAGACTTCCATTGAGGTCACCCATCCTAGTACTACTCCCACCTGAGCACGCTTAACTGTGGAGTCCTCCTCTCATCCACTAGCATTAAGCCCAAAACGCGTTGGTGATATTAAGAGGCAGGACATTCCTTATAAACCAAGATCTCTCATAGCCACGACCGATGTGGGATTTATCTAGGGTGTCACAATGGTCCATGTTAATATTCTCAATAGCCGGTGTCGGTATCGTTACAATCACCCCCTTAGGGACTCATCGTCCTCGATGAGGTTTGCCCACCATCCCGAACGGCTCAGGAGTGGCTCTGATACCATTTGTAACATCCGGCCCCTCGCACCACCAATATTGTCCGCTTTGCCCCCGATGGGTTGCCCATCCAGGAACTCACGGCTTTGTTTTTGGTTGCCCCGGTGGAGACTTCCCACGAGGTCACCCATCCTGGTACTACTTCTACCTGGGCACGCTTAACTGTGGAGTTCTCCTCTCATCCACTAGCATTAAGCCCAAAACGCGTTGGTGATTTTAAGAGGCAGAACATTCCTTATGAACCAAGATCTCTCCTGACCACGACCGATGTGGGATTTGCCTAGGGTGTCACAATGGTCCATGTTAATCATTCGGTAGTCGGTATCCGTATCGTTACAATACCTGTCTACATTAGTTGGGGGTTTTAGTTTGAGCGGAAGCGGGTCCACGACAATGCGTCTTGTGAACTTTGAGATATCTGCTAGATCCTTGGGAAGGTATGGCTTGTCTAGGGGGTCTTTGCTCTGGTTTTCGCTTTTCTTCTCTCCTTCTTGGTTTGGTTGTCTTTCCCTTCTGCCAGCATGGTGGCTCTTTCTTCCGGCATCATTTGTTTAAACACAACCATGAAGGTTGTTAGAGGGTCTGGGTTATTTTTCCCTCTATTACCTTCTCCGTTATCAGAGGTAGGAGCCTCTCCCTTTTGGGGTGTAACAAAAACGAACCTTGATTGGAGGCTTTCCAACTTCTCCAATTTTTCTAGATGTTCGAGTTGTTTCCGTAGCTTATCTTTGTGAGCCGACTCAAACTCGAGTGTTATATTGATTCCCTTCATACCGAGAGATTCAGATTCTGTGACGTTCTCAAATTCGTTGGTGTCACACCCCAACCGATGGCGGAAACATCGGGATGAGACGAAAACGAGATTGCTCATTGTTCACAACATTAATAAGTGACAATAATTAATTAAACCATATTTCATTTCATAAGAATTGTCAAATACATCAATGTAACAAAACAAAGAAACAACATAACATTTGCAAAGTCATAACAAAATTGATACATCGACATTAAACCTAACGTCTAATTTGTGTGTATCTAGTCCTTGCTATATTGTTTTCATAGCATCATCTCCTTCAACCTGTAACATGTTTTAAAATAATGTCAATGCGAAAGCAAAGGCGAGTACACAAGCTTAGGCATAGCATACGTATACGAATAAGTTTAAACAATCCTCATGGCAACCAAATCTATACAAGAGCAATATCAAGGCATGCAATACTAATAATCAAACCCTTAACGCAATCACGATGTTTTAACATGACCTCACGAATAACACGATGGAGGTGGATGCGTGAATTCCTATAGCGCTAAGCATGTCAAACGAAGGCTAAAAATAGTTAATGACTAAAGCATAGCATAATGAATATCCAAGACAATCATCAAGTATAAGATTCAAGTTTTCATGTATATGGGAACGTTTGTGTGTTTCATAAAGTTTAAGTGTTCGTGATTTTGTATATGGAAACTTGTTACACTCGAAAAGTGTTATAAACAAAAGTGGGTCGAGTGTACTCACGGTTTTGCTGAGTCTTTTCGACACTTGACAATCCGTGAAGACGTTGGTTCGAGGATGACGCCGAATTATCCTACAAGGGGAAACGAGGCGTATGAGTATAGAGTTTCAACGGGAGATTAGGAGTATTCGAGCATGATTAAAAATAAGTTTGATAAAGTATTATGATACGAAAGTATTCACTAAGATGTAACACTCGTTCTTGACACTATAGTAACTCTTACGAGTTGGATGTGATTTCATAGGTTCGGGACCTATTAGAATCGTGACAAGGAATTACATACTTTAGTGTTAAACTTAATAACTTGATAGGTGATTATAAGTTCATTATCAAGGTTTTGGTTTTAGAATTATAATATAGTTATATATATATATACATCATTATAATCATGTAGGAGGTGGGAGGATGAACCATCCACTTTGTATCCTCTAGTGTCATGTATGTCAAGTATGAGGTGGGAGGTTAAACCATCCACTTTGAACCTCGGATTATGTTCACCACTACACAAGTTACCATTGGTAACAAGGAGGGTACAAGAACTATATACTATACAAGAATGTAAAGACAAGAATGATAAGGTGTCATCTAGATACCAAGTAGCCAAGTATTCAACAACCCGACGAGCACACGAGGACAATCGTCAACGGCTTTGTGGGGTTGAGACACTTTAGGTCTAGCAAACTAGTTTGGGATCTTGATGAAAATAATCAAGTGATGTGTGGTCTCAAGTTAGGATAGACCAAGCTTCCTTGTGGACACACATGAACAAGCATAATAGCTTGCATCACTTGTGAGCTTAATGCTCTTCAAAAATAGAAAGTTTAGGGTGTTAAAACAACCCTTAGTTCATGTTAACAAGCTTGGTTAGGCTTTACTAATCATAAGCTTGATTGTAAGCACAAGAACACAAGCTTGTTGAAGTTAAAACACAAGTTTGATAAAAGTTTAGACAAAACAGAAAGTTTGTGGACATTTTGGGGCATTTCCAGGTCTGGATTCTCCATGGAGAACCCTAAGAATTCAACCCAAAGTTTATCCAAGCAAGTAGGAGAAAGAATGGAGTGATTTCGTTAAGAAATGAGTGAGTTACACTCACTTTAGTGAAGATGAGTAATTCTGCTCGAAATTCTGATGTTGCAAGAACTTGAGATGATTTGAGAGTGATTTTGGTGAGATTTGAGAGTGGTTAAGTGGGAAAGTGGCTTAATATAAGTTGTATTTATAAGGGGAAGGATTAAGGTTAGTTGATTGACATTTAATATGATTAGTTGGGGGGTTTAAGTAAATAAAAAAAACAATCTGTGGCTGCCTCAAATCTTGCGGCCGAGAGGGCTGTTCACACCCCATAACCAACCTTCTTTTCTTTTTTTATGTGACATATAATTAGTGGTGCGCATTATCTAATTAAAATATTACAAATTATTTGTGGTTGGACAATAAAAAAGACAACTAAAACAGCATCGTACGGGAGCGATCGAACATTGAGCTGCTCATGTTCCTTTTCTTTTCTTTCTTCTTTTTAACATTCTTGTTGTATATTTTTTTTCCAACTTACGTTCATAGTTAGTGAACTATGATTATATCATTAAAGTTATTACTTTATTATTATTATTATTATTATTATTATTATTATTATTATTATTATTAACCACGTATTTAGTAGTTAACAACCATGTATAAGTTATGAGTACCGGTATGTCGAGTATCGGTCGCGCGTATGCATTCGAGATTGGTAACGTATAACCCGGGTATTGCAATACGTGTAAGCATGTATAAAAAATAGTATTCCGTATAAAAGATCTATTTTATTACGATCAAAGTCTCAGACTTACAACGATTCAAAACACAATACGATTACAGGAACACAAGGTTTCCAAAACCAAAAATACAAACAAGACTTTCTAATTATGGAAAGTACGAAGGAGCAGGATGTTACAGTCTCCCCTCCTTTAGGAAATTTCGTCCCGAAATTTAGGAAGAAGTAACGAAAAGTTACGGATACTTAGTCTTCATATCACTCTTGAGTTCCCAAGTGAATTCGGCGCCACGTTTACCTTCCCATCGAACCTTGACAATAGTAATACGACTGCGCCTCAGTTGCTTGGTTCCTCGGTCCATGATTTCGACCGTTTTCTCCATGAAGTGCAAAGTATCATTGATTTGAAGATCTTCGAGTGGAACTTGGAGTCCTTCTTCAGCTAGACACTTTTTCAAATTTGAAACATGAAACACAGGATGCACGTTGCTGAGCGCTTGAGGTAGATCCAGTCGATACGCTACCTTGCCAATCCTTTCGAGAATCTTGAAAGGACCCACATAGCGAGGAGCGAGTTTGCCTTTCTTACCAAAACGAACAACACCTTTCCAAGGTGCAACCTTGAGAAGTACGTGGTCACCTATGTCGAATTCCAAAGGTTTGCGTCTTCTATCAGCATAGCTCCTTTGTCGGCTTCGAGCTTTGAGCAAGTTGTCACGAATCTGTAGGATCTTGTCCGTCGTCTCTTGTATAAGTTCAGGACCGGTGAGTTGTACGTCTCCGATCTCGTGCCAACAAATAGGCGAACGACACTTGCGACCATACAATGCTTCAAATGGAGCCATTTGAATACTTGCGTGATAGCTGTTGTTTTACGAGAATTCTACCAAGGGTAAGTGCAAATCCCAGTTGCCGCCAAAATCTATTACGCATGATTGAAGCATATCCTCTAGAGTTTGAATAGTACGCTCGGTCTGACCGTCAGATTGAGGATGAAAAGCGGTGCTAAGATTCAAACGAGTGCCAAGGGCGGATTGGAAAGTTTGCCAAAGGCGAGAAGTGAAACGAGCATCACGATCAGAAATAATATCAAGAGGAGTACCGTGACGACTAATGATTTCACTCGTGTAGATACGAGCCAGTTTCTCGACTTTGTAATCTTCACGAATGGCGAGGAAGTGTGCGGATGGTCAAACGATCGATGATAACCCAAATGCTGTCGTGACCAGACGAGGTACGAGGCAATTTCGTGATGAAATCCATGGCTATGCTCTCCCATTTCCAGACAGGAATTTCTGGTTGTTCGAGCAAACCGGAGGGACGTTGATGTTCTGCCTTGACTTTGGAACACGTAAGGCATTTGGAGACGTAGAGAGCGATATCACGTTTCATTCCAGGCCACCAATAGGATGCGCGCAAGTCATGGTACATCTTATCAGCTCCAGGATGAACGGAGTATCGGGATTTGTGAGCTTCGTCCATCAAAGTAGTCCGAAGATTGAGACGATCGGGAATCCAAATGCGACTATGGTAGTAAAAATACCATCAGGCTTAGCTTCGAGTGGGTTTTCAGTTCCACAATTCAACTCGTTATTGAGGTTACCCTCGTTAATGACGGCAAATTGTGCTTGTCGAATCAACTCATTGAGTTTTCCCACATTTGGTATCAACGAGCACTCTTGACATGAGTCTTACGACTAAATGCATCGGCCACGACATTCGCCTTACCAGGGTGGTAGCGGATATCACAGTCGTATCGTTTAACAATTCTACCCAACGACGTTGACGCATGTTGAGTTCCTTTTGATCAAAGATGTGTTGGAGGCTCTTATGGTCGGTAAAGGGCCGTACACTTTGTACCATAAAGGTAGTGTCGCCAAATCTTTAATGCAAAAACAACTGCACCAAGTTCAAGGTCGTGAGTAGTATAGTTTTTCTCATGAATTTTGAGTTGTCTCGACGTGTAAGCGATTACTTTGTCCGTTGCATGAGAACGCAACCAAGACCCTGGTTAGAGGCATCGCAATACACGACGAAATCGTCGTTCCCATCGGGGAGAGTGAGGATAGAGCATTACAAAGCATGTCCTTGAGCGTTTGGAAAGATTCCTCTTGTTCGGGACCCCAAACAAAGGTTTATCTTTTTGAGTCAACGAAGTCAAAGGAACGGCAATCTTCGAGAAGTTTGAGATGAAACGGCGATAATACCCAGCTAGGCCAAGAAACGAACGAATTTCAGAGGGCGATTTAGGTGCAATCCAATTCTTCACAGCTTCTATCTTTGCAGGGTCAACATGAATACCAAGTTCATTGACGGCATACCTAAGAATTGAACCTCTTTTAGCCAAAATTCACACTTGGAGAATTTGGCATAAAGACGTTCGGTTTGCAAAAGCTGAAGAATAAGACGCAAATGTCGTCCATGTTCTTCTTTCGTCTTGGAGTAGATTAGGATATCGTCGATGAATACAATGCCGAAATGATCGAGAAAAGGCTTACACACACGGTTCATGAGATCCATAAACACTGCAGGAGCGTTGGTCAAACCAAAAGGCATGACCACTAACTCGTAGTGTCCATAACGTGTGCGAAATGCGGTTTTGGGTACATCTTCCTCGGAAACCCGAAGTTGATGATAGCCAGAACGGAGGTCAACCTTTGAAAAGACTTTGCGCCTTGCAATTGATCGAAGAGATCGTCAATACGAGGAAGTGGGTATCGGTTTTTGACTGTAAGTTTATTGAGCTCACGATAATCAATGCACATCCGAAAAGACCCATCTTTCTTCTTGAGAACAACACGGGAGCGCCCCAAGGGGAAGTACTAGGGCGTATAAAGCCTTATCAAGAAGCTCTTGAAGTTGGCTTGATAGCTCTTGCATCTCCGAGGGTCCTAAACATAGGGAGCCTTCGCAACAGGAGTTGCGCCAGGAATGAGGTCAATACGAAAATCGACAGCTCGAGGAGGCGGAGGACCAGGGAGATCCTCGGGGAAAACAGAAGGGAACTCACAAACGACAGAAACATCACTTATGCTAGGACCTTTGTCTTTCTTTTCCACAACGTGGGCGAGAAAGGCAAAGTACTCCTTATGCAAGTACTTGTTCACTTTGATGCACGACATAAGCTTGAGACCCTTAGAAGGTTTTCACCAAGACGTGTAAAGAGTCACCTTGAGGTAGGGGAAGACGAATGAATTTCTCAGAACAAACGACTTCAGCACGAACTCGCTTAAGCCAGTCCATGCCTACTATGACGTCAAAGCTACCCATTTGCATAGGTATGAGGTCGATGGAAAACTTATGATCGTTTAAGATTAGGGAGCAACCAGAAAGAACATAGTCAACGGAGATGGTCTTACCATTAGCGACTTCGACAGCAAAAGGATTAGGCATTTTAGTTCGTTCGCACTTAAGCAAGGGTTTAAATTCAACGGATACAAAACTTCTATCCGCGCCAGTATCAAACAAACAAGTAGCATAGATATGGTTCACAAGGAACGTACCAGTGATGACATCATTCGAACTTTGGGCTTGAGCTGAGGTGAGAACGAAAGTTCGTCCTTTCGCAGGTTCGGTTTGGTGTTGCTGCTGGTTGTTGGTGTGTTTCGGGCAAACGTTGGCGAAATGGTTAGGATCGCCACAATTGTAGAAGGTTCGACCAGGTGTAGCTTGGGTTTGGCAGTTTGAGTTAGGATTGGGTAAAAGGGCTTGGTTTGCTGGTTTTGGGGTAGGCGACAGTAGTTGGAGAGGTGTCCCAACCTGTTACAGTTGGCACATTTTTCGGCATGAGGTGCCAACAGGGTGATGGTAGTTGCAAGTGGTACACTTGGCATGAGAGCCAATGTAACCTTGTCCAGGTTGGTTGGTGTTTTGGGTAGGCGGAGTGACGACAACATTGTTTTGAGAAGAAGCCTTCCGCTTCTTGTTCTTGTTGTGGGGCTTTTTGGCTGGAGGGGTAGGTGATTCGGTGGTGTTGGCAATGGCTTGGTGCGCATGCTTCGTAGGGACCTTGTCGTAGGCCCCTGAAGGATCAGTTATGGTTGAGTTGGAGGGTTATGGCATAGGCTTCCTCGAGGGTTTTCGGGTTGGCTGCGGCTACATGGTTCATGATCACCGGTGAGAGGCAACATATGAGCTTGGCGATTAACTTAGGAACAGTATCGACTTGCCCAGGGCAAATGATACTTAACTGTTTGAAGCGCACAATCAATCCTTCAGCGTCGCTCCCCTGTTGTGTGAGATTCCAGAACTCGTTTTCAAGTTTCTGGGTCTCATGGGAGGACAGAATTGCTCCTTCATGAGCTCCTTAAGCTCTTCCCAAGTCATCGCATGGGCTGCTTCGTTGCCACGCGTGTTTCGTTTGGTGGTCCACCACTCGAGGGCTCTCTTGCGGAAGACCCCGGTGGCATTAAGGGTTCGGAGTTCCTCAGGGCAGCCGCCCTGAAGGAAGATAAGCTCCATTGAATCAAACCAATTGATCATGGCGGTAACACCGTCCATGCCAGTGAATTCCACTGGTTTACAAGCCATGAAATGCTTGAATTGGTAAGATGGTTTGGGGGTATCGGTTTTGGAATCAGCGGATGATATAGGTGTGGCTTCGGCGTGTATGGTGTGGATTTGGCTAACAATGTCGGGTATGATCTTAGCCATTTGCCCGGCCATTTGCTCCGAAACGAGCCCAATCAGTTCTTGCTTCGATATCGAGTCCTCGTTGTTGGATTCCTTCTGGGAATCCGTCTTCTTGGACTTCTTGAGGCGGTTCAACGAGTTACGGAAAGGAGGCATCTAGAGGTTGTAAACAAGACAAAAGCATGAGACTTGATTGTAATAAAGAAAATAGGTTTTGCATGCATGAGTATGAATAAGTTCACATAAGTTTCACATAAGAAGCATGTGTTCATCAAGTATGGTTCACATATAAAGAGTATAAATTTAGTTTGTTCACGAGGATTAGTATTGTTTTTGATTGCGATAAACGTGCGAGTGTGTAACGGTTTGAAATGAACGAGGTAACAAGTATTAAAACACATAAAATTTGAGTCACATAAAAAGAATAGGCTCTTAAAACATGGGAATGATTCGGGTAGAGAATCGTCGACAATTCCAAAGTGAATCGAAGATCTTTTCGAATTAGAGAAACGTGCTTTGGCCTATAGGTGAAATGCTCTCATCGAGAAGCGACTAACGACATTTTACCCTTCCAGTTACTACACGTCTCTAAGCGATCGGAAAATCGAGACTTTGGCGAGAGCGAAATCAAGGAATGAGGCTTAATCGACAAGGTGCGGGTTTCACCCCTAACTTGACGATTTCGTACCCTAAGTGCGGTTGGTACTTACCAAACGAAGAGCAAATTCCGATTCGTTGGTAAGGGTCCACTAGAGTTTTGAGTTGGAAATTTTCCATCAAGTTTGGATTTCACTCCTAACTTGATGGCATAATTGCGTGCAAAAAGAATAAGTATAGCGGATTGAGAGTCGTTCACCAAATTACGGTTTTCACACCTATTTTAGTGAAGTCGTCTCGTTTATATTACGAGTGTCTTCAAGCGTCCAAACGTGTATTGTGTAAAAGTATCTTAGGAAGACACCATGTATATGTATTAAGACCAAAAGGAAAGAGAGAAGCAAAGTAGGAAGCATAAGTTTTAAGCATAATCAAGAATGGTCACAACGGGTACTTAGAACTATAGACTAGGTCGAACATGGCAATTCTACCTAATTCCCTATAGTTATGGTTCTGATACCAATTTGTCACACCCCAACCGATGGCGGAAACATCGGGATGAGACGAAAACGAGATTGCTCATTGCTCACAACATTAATAAGTGACAATAATTAATTAAACCATATTTCATTTCATAAGAATTGTCAAATACATCAATGTAACAAAACAAAGAAACAACATAACATTTGCAAAGTCATAACAAAATTGATACATCGACATTAAACCTAATGTCTAATTTGTGTGTATCTAGTCTTTGCTATATTGTTTTCATAGCAGCATCTCCTTCAACGTGTAACATGTTTTAAAATAATGTCAATGCGAAAGCAAAGGCGAGTACACAAGCTTAGGCATAGCATACGTATACGAATAAGTTTAAACAATCCTCATGGCAACCAAATCTATACAAGAGCAATATCAAGGCATGGAATACTAATAATCAAACCCTTAACGCAATCACGATGTTTTAACATGACCTCACGAATAACACGATGGAGGTGGATGCGTGAATTCCTATAGCGCTAAGCATGTCAAACGAAGGCTAAAAATAGTTAATGACTAAAGCATAGCATAACGAATATCCAAGACAAGCATCAAGTATAAGATTCAAGTTTTCATGTATATGGGATCGTTTGTGTGTTTCATAAAGTTTAAGTGTTCGTGATTTTGTATATGGAAACATGTTACACCCGAAAAGTGTTTAAACAAAAGTGGGTCGAGTGTACTCACGGTTTTGCTGAGTCTTTTCTACACTTGACAATCCGTGAAGACATTGGTTCGAGGATGACGCCGAATTATCCTACAAGGGGAAACGAGGCGTATGAGTATAGAGTTTCAACGGGAGATTAGGAGTATTCGAGCATGATTAAAAATAAGTTTGATAAAGTATTATGATACGAAAGTATTCACTAAGATGTAACACTCGTTCTTGACACTATAGTAACTCTTACGAGTTGGATGTGATTTCATAGGTTCGGGACCTATTAGAATCGTGACAAGGAATTACATACTTTAGTGTTAAACTTAATAACTTGATAGGTGATTATAAGTTCATTATCAGGTTTCGGTTTAGAATTATAATATAGTTAATAATATACATCATTATAATCATGTAGGGGTGGAGGATGAACCATCCACTTTGTATCCTCTAGTGTCATGTATGTCAAGTATGAGGTGGGAGGTTAAACCATCCACTTTGAACCTCGGATTATGTTCCCACTACACAAGTTACCATTGGTAACAAGGAGGGTACAAGAACTATATACTATACAAGAATGTAAAGACAAGAATGATAAGGTGTCCTCTAGATACCAAGTAGCCAAGTATTCAACAACCCGACGAGCACACGAGGACAATCGTCAACGGCTTTGTGGGGTTGAGACACTTTAGGTCTAGCAAACTAGTTTGGGATCTTGATGAAAATAATCAAGTGATGTGTGGTCTCAAGTTAGGATAGACCAAGCTTCCTTGTGGACACACATGAACAAGCATAATAGCTTGCATCACTTGTGAGCTTAATGCTCTTCAAAAACAGAAAGTTTAGGGTGTTAAAACAACCCTTAGTTCATGTTAACAAGCTTGGTTAGGCTTTACTAATCATAAGCTTGATTGTAAGCACAAGAACACAAGCTTGTTGAAGTTAAAACATAAGTTTGATAAAAGTTTAGACAAAACAGAAAGTTTGTGGACATTTTGGGGCATTTCCAGGTCTGGATTCTCCATGGAGAACCCTAGGAATTCAACCCAAAGTTTATCCAAGCAAGTAGGAAAAAGAATGGAGTAATTTCGTTAAGAAATGAGTGAGTTACACTCACTTTAGTGAAGATGAGTAATTCTGCTCGAAATTCTGATGTTGCAAGAACTTGAGATGATTTGAGAGTGATTTTGGTGAGATTTGAGAGTGATTAAGTGGGAAAGTGGCTTAATATAAGTTGTATTTATAAGGGGAAGGATTAAGGTTAAGTTGATTGACATTTAATATGATTAGTTGGGGGGTTTAAGTAAATAAAAAAAACAATCTGTGGCTGCCTCAAATCTTGCGGCCGAGAGGGCTGTTCACACCCTATAACCAACCTTCTTTTCTTTTTTTTATGTGACATATAATTAGTGGTGCGCATTATCTAATTAAAATATTACAAATTATTTGTGGTTGGACAATAAAAAAGACAACTAAAACAGCATCGTACGGGAGCGATCGAACATTGAGCTGCTCATGTTCCTTTTCTTTTCTTTCTTCTTTTTAACATTCTTGTTGTATATTTTTTTCCAACTTACGTTCTTAGTTAGTGAACTATGATTATATCATTAAAGTTATTACTTTATTATTATTATTATTTATTATTATTATTAGAATTAACCACGTATTTAGTAGTTAACAACCATGTATAAGTTATGAGTACCGGTATGTCGAGTATCGGTCGCGCGTATGCATTCGAGATTGGTAACGTATAACCCGAGTATTGCAATACGTGTAAGCATGTATAAAAAAATAGTATTCCGTATAAAAGATCTATTTCATTACGATCAAAGTCTCAGACTTACAACGATTCAAACACAATACGATTACAGGAACACAAGGTTTCCAAAACCAGAAATACAAACAAGACTTTCTAATTATGGAAAGTACGAAGGAGCAGGATGTTACAGTTGGTGACATCTTCCACCAGGACAACCTATTTCTCAGTTGTTTAAAGAGGTTCAGAAATGTTATTTTTGGTGGTGAGAGGTGGTGGTGATGTTGCCATCTTGTAAGACTTCCTGGAGAATTTCTTCAGCGTGGGGTGTTATAAAGAAGGACTTTTGTGGTCAAAGGTCCCACGGATGGCACCAATGTCGAATCCCTAAAACCAAATCGCTTGAGTGATGATAGAGATCCGTATATGTCCAAGTCTTCACCGTGTGGGTCACTACTAAAGAGAACACAATTAGCCTCGTCACGGAGGGCCCTGGGGAATCCATGACCAAGCTTCGGCATAAGAATAAGAAAACTTGTCCGGATAATAAATGAAATTCCGACGCAATAAAAGGGTCGAAATTAATGGTGTAGATATGGGACTTGAATGTTTGTATTCAATAAGATTGAGAGAATGTTTTCTTACTATTCAATGTGGCTTTTAGGGTTTGTGAGAGTTACCTTCTCCTCTGGCTTATATGGGGAGGTTGGCTTATCAGATTGGGCCCTCTTCTGTCAAGGTCCGGTGGGTAAACGGTTGGGCAAAAAGAATACCCGCATACAATTCTGTCTCGTTGGTGGGATTCGATAAGATCTTATAATTAAATGACCAGCTCTTAAATCTAAGCAAGGCCACCGGCTATATCGCTTTTCCCATCCATGCATTAAATGTCGGAGATTGGTCACGTAGTTGGTACTCATACCGGAACAGTAAGTTGGTATGCAGGTCTTCATCATGATGTCCTTTTCTCAATCATTCATGCAGAGATATCAAATCGTTGATGGGTTTGGGCCTGATTCTCACGTGGTTTTATTGGGCTGATAGATGGCTGCCCAAACGAGGAGCCCAGTATTGGACCATCGTCGTCATATTGATTTTTATACCTTTCTAGAATATTATATGGTAGCAACAATCATTGTATTTTTAATATTTTCTTCCACTATAATATATAAAAAATTAACAATACTGAAATCAAAAGCAAAATTTGTTTTTCAAAAGTAGATGAAAAACTAAACAATGTAATCATTAGTATTTTTGGTAATTATGAAAAATCCACTACTGTTTTTCCAAAGAAAGTGAGTATTTTACAATAGAAAAAGGTAAAAATAAGAAGAAAGAAAGAAACAGACTATTGTTACCGTTTCTGAAATTGTGACATTGGGAATGTGAGAAATTTTACTCCAGTCTTCTTCACCAATCTCTTTGTAGTACCTTTTAAATACTATTTCGTATCACAAGTGTATTCAGATCCTTGAAACTTTGAATCTCGTTGGGTAGCTCAACTAATTTCCCACAATCTTCTATTTCTAAAACCTTGAGTTTTGGAAGTTTACTTGGCAAGGAAACCAATTTCGGGCAGCTGTGAATGCATAGATCTTGTAAACAAGGAAAGGTATTGGTGGCGTCTCCTGTCGTCTTCATGGAAACACTTCAAAGAATTGATTCTCCACAAGTTAATGACCCTAAGATTGGGAATTTTCCCAAGTGGTGGAATACACACATTTCTTAACCAAATTCCTTAAATTGACCATCCAACTTGGAGAAATAATATTTTCCATGTAATAAGTTATCATGAGTTCTTTAAGAGATGGATTTGGTTCTAGTCCCTCAAGTACCTCTTCATCATATTTAAACCCTTCCAATTCACTTTCCCTGGTATTAATGTCCGACCATTTTAACTCTAAAACTGACAAATTTCTTTTACAATTGAGATTGGCACTTTTGGCATCACTTAAACCTCCAACATTTTCAAGTCTTGATATCTCCAACTCTCCCTTTAGAATATTCAGATCCCCTAGTTCCCCTATTTTTGGCCCACTCTTGTTGCCAACAATAAACTTTGAAAGTATCCGAATACTTTTTAGTTCGTGAATTCCTGATGGAAAATGCTTGAGCTGATCACAATATTTGATGTTCAAACGTTGAAGATTAGTCATGTATTTTAGGCCTTCTGGTAAACCGTCTATTTTTTAGCAGTATAAATCCAAGTCTTTCATTTGTTTAAGTTTGTAAATTGATTCAGGCAACTTACACAAACGCACACAACACCTTAAAATCAACACTTGCAAGTTTTGGAGATACATAATCGACTCGGGTAAACCTAATATAGCTGAATTTGATAAATTCAAGTATCTCATATGTTTGAGTCTGCAAATTGATTCAGGCAATTCTTGAAAGTGAAGATAGGGCACGTATAATACCCTTAGATATACTTGGTTGAAAATTGTGATAAATTTATACTCCTCTACCTCTTCAAACATGGGTATTGGTAACCCTGCGATTATAAATATTGACCTTAATGATTTTAACTTTCCTAAACCCTCAAATGAAAGTAAAACTTTTCATCGAAGCTCAAATGAAGCACATCATTTGGGATTATAACCTCCTTACCAGGCTCTATCACCAAACAATCATCTCCCATCACTTGTCGTGCCGTGTCATGCATCATATCATGAATTTTATATTTCCTGTAGTTGTTGGCCTCCTGGAAGAAGGACCTCCAAACCAAACAATTAAAAATTTCTTCCCCAAGTACATACAAGTCTATTTCTCCACTCAGTGGAATGAAACCGGTTGCCACCCACAAAGGAACCAGTTCATCCATTTCAAGTTCATAGCCTTTCGGAAACAAGCAACAATAAGCAAAGCATCTCTTTACATGCGGAAGTAAGTTGTCATAACTTAACTTCAAAGCAGGCAATACCTTATTTTCTTTCAACTCCCATATGCTGTTGTCTTTCACACGTTGCCAATCACTTGTACTTCTTTTCGACCACATTAAGCTACCCAAGGTCTTCACTGCCAAAGGCAGTCCCTTACATTTCTCAACTATATCTCTTCCAATATTCTCTAGCTCACTTATGTAGCCCCCTCTCTTCCTTCTGCAAATGCGAGGTTCTTGAATAGTAACCATGAGTCCTCTTTTGATAGACATTCCAGATTATGTTGTAACTCGGGAACCTTAGCAAACATTTGACAAGTTGTCTGGGATCGTGTTGTCAGCACAATTATACTTCCTTCTGCCCCACAACTTAGTGTTGTTCTTAATTCTTCCCAGCCTATCTTTCATTTTCACTAGTTTCAATCCAAACATCATCTAGTAGAATTAAAAATTTCTTTCCCCTTAACTTGTTTGAAGGGACTCTTGCAATGTGTCTAGCTGTGTAAGTGTACAACCCGATTTATCTATGGATTCGATGATCTTTTTCATTATCTCTTTAACTTGAAAGTTTTCAGAGACATACACCCGACATCTTAACTGAAATGTTTCTTTCACCTCTTCATGGTTATAGACTAGTTGAGCTAGAGTAGTCTTTCCTAAACCTCCCATACCCCATATGCCATACACCCGAATCTCACCATTCTCATGTATTCCTATATCTTTGTTACATATCTTTTCGGCTACCATCTCCACCTCTTCATCTCTTCCTAAGATAGTTGAAGAGTCATGTATGAGTGAGCTGGTTTCCCTTGTGGCATCTCACCTACAACGTCCACATCTACATGACCTATGTTACCACGGATCAAATTTAGCTCAGATCCCTGGGATTTTATGGCATCTAGTTTCCTTCTTATGTTTTTAACTTTGTGAGCAGCCCTAACATGGAACATAAGTTGGTTATGAGCGGTGGAGAAGAAGGCTTTTACCCAGTATTTGATGCCTAGTTCTTTGTGTAGACTTCGTAGCAAAGCTTCAGTTGAGATATCGTCCAACACATTTTCTACCTCCAAGGATGCAGATTTGAGACTTTTAAGCCATAACTCTACAGCCTTTTCCTTGCCATGTTTCTTTTCTGCATCTTCAAGAACAGCTTGGATTTGCTCGAAATCTTCCTTGAGAGTCAATATATCTTTTTTTAATCCCCAAAGTAGACCAAACTCTTTGATAAGTTGAGAAGTGATTCTCCCCAACACATCCTTCACAAGAGCCGGAACAGCTGCATCTCCCATGATTACTATTTCAAAATGTTAGAATCAGAGAAAGGTCGATGTTGATCCAAGAAGTGTAAGCTTGAAAACCAAAGCAAGAATGTGAAGAAAAAGGTAAAGGCAATTCAACAACTGTACGTAAAGCATATTATTGCAAGAAAAGGATGAGTATCAATCAAACAAAGGATATGCATATTATCATTATTGCAAGGAATGGATGAGTATCCATCAAACAAATGATATAACTGATAGCTTTTGAAAAAGATATGCCGACCACAATTTAGCAAAAGTTAGTTTTGTAAAATAAGTTGCAAGACAATTTTTTTTTTCGAATTTTGCTGCTGCCTATAATATTTTGATCTTTTTTTTATTAATTGAAGTTTTGTATACGCATAAAAAAACTATATATCAATTTGTAGTTATTAACTAATACCTTTTTACCAACGTTTTTTCGTGCTAACTTACTTATGTTACACATTGGTTAGAACTAGTAAATGTACCCTGTGCTTCGCCAAAAAATCAATTGATACACGACAGTAGATTCACGTATGATACATACAATGTAGTTCATGTAGGAAATAACATGCATGTCAATCTTGAACACAAGTGTAACTCATCCTAACAAATACCTCATTTCCTTTCGCTCTATGGAACTCAAGTACAACTCATCCAAACTTCACTATAAAAGATAAATTTAAATATGTCCGGGTGATTCGGGTTTTGAGTATTCCAGTTGGGTTTAGGGCTATAATCAAGCCTGGCCAAACCAAGTTTGGCTCGAGCTTGAAGTTAAACGATGAGCCATCTCGGCTCACGTTTATATTGTGGTTAGTTTATAATTGAAGCTTATCTTTAAAATTCTGTTTTTTCAGCTCTGTTTTGGAAGTTCAATAGTTCATTAAGTTAAAACGTTATGAAAAAGTATTTGTCACCAACAAGATTTGTATCTTTTAATTCATAGGTTCCTCTTACGGAAGGGTTAGTTTTCAGAGGTTATATGATATCATTATTCGTTACTTAACTCATGAAATGGATCTTTTAATTATAATGTTTAATAAAGGTTATTTAAAAAAAAATCTTTTTTTTTCCTTTTTCAGTTACGACTTATGAGATAACACTTCCATTTCTGTGATAAACTTTCTGTATTTGTTTAGTTATAAGTTAAGTTTTGTTATTTTTTACTTAACTTCTTTTACAGCTCACTTGAACCATTTGTTGGAGTACTACATGCAACAAAATTCTTGCTTGCTGAAAGCTTCCATGGTTGTAGGTACGCGTTCGCTTACGCGTTTACTATATTGAGGTTTGACCATGAATACATAATGTGTTGACTTCTGGCTCACCAAAGATTTCTACAATATTTGTCAGGTTTTCAACTTGGGTACGCTGTGATATTTGGGTCATATGCATCATTTCTCTTTGTCCGCACTGGTTCGTGATCATTCTCTTATTCACATGCTTTTCCACTACGCAAAGCATTAAAGCGAGCATGAATTCGTCAGGTAAAAATAATTAGGTTTAAACACGGGCCTCTTTTTGACCCAAACCAATTTTTTTCTCATGGGCTACAAATGGTTTGTTTTATTCGGTTAATTTTTTGGCTATTAGTTAAAATATTTGAACATCTGTTAATCAAATGGGTCAGTTATTTTGGTTTCAGCTCACGTGTAATTTTCTTATTAATTGCAGGACACATAGCAGACCACTTGTGTCACATATGTTAACAGGACATAAGATTATATTAACCGCATGGCATGCGACTTACTGTCTACTATTAAAGGATGATGTTGACTTGAACCATTGTGTAACAGCTGCTGAGCTTAAATGTCATGTTGAATTTAATTACTTTAGTGCTGCTGGTAACTGTTAATTCTGGTTTACAACATAAGGCTATGCACAATGGGAAGCTCAGTCCTTGTATAGCTGATAATTTAACCACAATGGATCAGCGGGAATTGTTGTCAAGCGTACTGGTGTGTGCTTAGTATGGCAAGTCTTAAGTTCATTGCTGCAATCAAAGAAGATGATATGCATTTGATAATGGGAAATCCGATATTGATCAGCTGCAAGTGTAAATTTCGAACTTAACTGAAAGTTTGCATTGGTACAGAAAAGGGAAACCGGAAGGTGGATATTGGTCACTGAAAATTTAGGGTCAACAATCAGAAAGTCAAAGGTATAAAAAGTCAATGCTTGACATATAGTCAAAATTGTCAATAAAATCAGTCAATTATGCTCAGTTGGCTAAAGATTGGATGCTGGTCAACCTTGGTCAAAATTCTGAAAGTCAAAGTTGATTGTAGTTAAAGATGGACAGCGTACAAACTGTTCACACAAACTGTCCAGGAGTTAAAAAACGACGGGCTCGGGCATTTGTGTAAAGCTTAGTTGGATTTTTGTTAGGCTGTTGATTTTCATTTGGGATGGATTCCGTGAGGATCTCTAACCTGTTTTTGTAATCTTTTTGTACTCCTTTATTTTTTGCACTCCTTTAAATTAAATGTTGAGGTATACACTAAGTTAATTTGTTGCTCGTTAAATCTTATTAATCTAGCTATATCAAGGACACTGGACCATCTGGATTTTGACACTTTGTACTTTTGTTGTTACTTAGTACTTACTATTCATGGTAAAAGTTCATGAAATTACTACTAGTAACTAACTAGTTGTTACTTAGTATTTACTATTCATAACCATCTGGGCGTAGCCCAGTGGCCACCGGCACCCGCTTAAACCGGCTCGAGGTCTTCACTGACGCGGGTTCGAATCCTGGCAACCCCAGGCTCTCCGCTCCCCTCGAGTTGGCAGGGTATTCACCGCCAGGCAGCGTTGTCGGGTCGCTTGCTTGGGAAGTGAGATCACTCCGCAGTTAGGGGTACCGTGCAACTACCATTTTTTAGTATTTACTATTCATGGTAAAAGTTCATCAAATTACTATACTAGTAACTAACTAGACATATAACAATAATAATTTGTGTGTTACTCATACTTGCATGAAACACATGTTTAAATTCTTATAGTGCGTAATTATACCCTCGCGTGTTATATTTTCACCGTGTATCATCAATAAAACATATTTTGTAACATTCGGTTCATACGCTAATATCGTTCACGCATGCACTGTAATTTTCATGTATCCGGCTAATTATTATACATAAAGTTTAGACGATACTAAAAATCAGTTACATAACTTGTCTAAACACTTATAGACACAAGCATCAGTATGAGTCGTTAATATTTTTACAGATAAAAATGATCCAAACATATCAGAGCTACGAACAGTCATAAGATCGTAATACGAGTGGTGGTGTACAACGTTATCAAGTTACCAAAAGTCAAAGCACGACTCATGTCGTTTCATATCATCATGTTTAACGACGCGTGTTGGAAAATGTTGAGGTATACTACACCCACTTCTTTGTAACACCTTTAAATTAAATGTTTAGAACCTTCTATATCAAGTTTATCCATATCCTTCAAAGTTTGAATCTCAGCCAGCAGATAAACTAATTCATTGCAATAAGATTATCTTAAATTCTTCAGTTTTGGAAAGCTACTCTTTTTTGAAGAGGCGGTTTATTAATGAAATTATCTTAAGTAAGATGCTATTAGACTATGGGGTGTGGAGGGCTTTGAGTTAGGAGTATTGCTTGACACGTGGCGAGGATGAGATTCACAAGTTAAGACATTAATGAAATTATCTTAAGTAAGATGCTATTAGACTATGGGGTGTGGAGGGCTTTGAGTTAGGAGTATTGCTTAACACGTGGCGAGGATGAGATCCACAAGTTAAGACTAAAAAAATAGGGCTGTGGTGGGGCGTCCCTAACTGGGCGTGGCCAGCCATGTGAAATATGTTTTTTTTAAACTATTTAAAATTTCATCTGATAAAAATAACACATTAATTATATTAAAAGATAACATAGAATATTTTTAAAAATTACAAAGGAAAAAAAAAACCTAAAAAAAACCATAAATTAAAAACTACATAAAAGTTACTGCATGTTATATTTTTTCAATATTTCTTTTTTCATTTTTATTGTCATTGTCAATTGTGGGCTGGTTAGGTGATCGATAGGCATGGTGAGAAATTTCATATCTTCGCGTTTTTCTTTTTGAGATATCTTTTTATCGAATGATGCTTGGATTTCTTCCTGATCTCGATCCTTTTTTGTTGGAGGAAATTAAATGTATTTTGGTATTAAGATCTTCCAACTGATTATACACAATGAACCATCGTCTAGATTTATACACACTTTAGTCATTATCTAATTAAAACCCATTTATTCTTGTATTAATTAGAATATTAAACAAGATCAAATCTTGTAACTACAAGATAGTTAACTTTGTAATAAACAGATTTTAATTGCATTAAACTGAAATTGAAGTGGTCAAAAGAAACTGTCATATCAATTCATGACATTCTAGTAATTAGTGTATAGACCGATTTGACTGACTGAGCCGAATCACGCATGCAGGCGCAAGTTTATATGGAGTCTGTCGTGTGTCTATAACACTACGTGTTTTTACGTCCAATTATGTTTCCGACACGTGTTCCGCGAATACTCGGTATGTCGTAAGATAAGACGAGAGGGACCAAAATTGTCGAAATACTAAATTATGACGAGACGTTCCAGGCCACCTTGAAGCATTCCACTGAGTTCTTAGCATTCCCTGGACCTTGTGTAAGTGCTCCATTTCGTGCTAAGTCATTTTCTTTAGGCCTAAAACCAAAATTAAAGTCTTGTCGTAAAAACGCCTTGACCTTGAGCTAAAACCAAGACGGTCCAGCCATTGATCGTAACGAACATGGCTACTTGACCATAATTAGGTAGGTGTTAATCCCTCTAAAGGGCATCTCCTAATTACCACAAATTCTTGACCAATTGACGGTCAAAATAAAGTCAACAAAAGTCAAACGAGTCAGTTTTATAAATAAATGCATAACTAGTTATTTAGGTGTTATAAAATATGTTTTGTCACTTAAATAACTTGGTAATAATAATTAGAATATGTGTAAACATGTTCGGCTCATCAAGTCCCGGTCTAGAGTCGGTTCGCAACTGAAAGTCGCAACATTTGACTTCTGCTTTGACTTTCGATTCTGACCCGATTTAGCCACTTAGGCTACTGACTTTAGGTCATTTTAGGACTATGTTTAATTATAGTATAATCTCCTAAAGTTATACTACATGGTTTCTTAGCAATCCGAGATTTATATGCAAGTTCCGTTAAAATTACTTAAACTTTGCAAAAAGGGCATTTTTTATATAAATCATGGTTTTCATCATGAACCAATATAAAAAAAATCACATACTGATTGTAAACATAAGTAAAATATATTGATGTCAAAAATCTGACAATGAACCAAATTTTGATAAAAGACGTAATATAAGCTTTTAAATGACTAAAATGCCTTTTCGGGCATTTAGAAAAGTTAAGCATGGTTTTTATCACCAAGATGAAATACCTACTGATGTATATGATATGTAGGACATATTGGGATATTTATTCAGATTATAAACTGAATAATGGCCTAAGATTCGTTAAATGCCAATAAAAGACCAAATTACCCTTTTACGCGTAAAGTGACGTAAACCAAGCTTTTTATAACCAATTCTTTTGTTTACCGCTATAACATGTTAAATAAAATATTTTGGTTATATAAAACAGGTCATAACCTCAGTTCACCTTAAACATCGAATTTAACGGCATTTATTGACTTTTACGCCATCTCGGCGCATAGTATGGTTTAAAACCCTAACTATGAGCCAAGACTTGTTACCTACTGATTTATAAACTTATTTTCAAACTTTACAGTAAATACAAGTCCCGAACTCAGAATCCCAATTATGACTTCAAAACTATGTGTGAAATGACTAAAATACCCCTAAGGGCATAGTTTGGAAAAAAATCGTCAAACACATATATATTCGATATCCTACTAATATGAAATCATAAAAATTATTTTTTACAGAATAATATTGATCTTGACATCGGATTTCTTATAAACATCTTTTATAGATTATAAATGACCAAAATGCCCTTATGAGGCGTAAATTGAGTTAAAAAAAAACAATGGAAAAATGTATTGATATCTTACTGATATCATAACATAATTTAAACATATTAGGATATGGAACTTGTATATGACTCCTTCGGTTACCCGGTTTCGCTTATACGGTTACGGTTAAGCATACGTGACTAGTTTATGTAATCTAACCGAAACGGGTTTAACTTTGTCGTTTCTTTATCAAAATCCAGAATATTATTGGTATGCCCATATTATACAAGTCTTGATACTTGTTAGGTCCAATTAATGTTCTATTCCGGTCACCGCTTAATCTAGCGTTTGATACCATACTTGTTTAAGACTTAACAAAGGACCCGTTAGCATTCTAATTGGTTAATAATACCATCATTCCAGACTAAACGCCTTCCCGGTAGATTGTGCCTGTTCCTGTTTGTTTGATTTGCGGCTGAGTTTGACTTTCCAGAGACTTAACAGGTAAATACTCTTAACCTATTTTCCCTATATGGGCTTGGGATACGGTAAATTATTATTACTGCTTGGTCGGGTATGGGATCATATATGTCCAGTTGTGATAAGTAACTAAATCACATAACCCGTTTTAATCTGTTTTGCCTGATAACTTAAACATTGGGGGTGGGCTTGACTGTGTCTGGGATATCCTTGGCTCACTAAAGTGATAGTGGTCCAGACTTATAGCATGGGGTGTAGGCATACACCAGACAATTGCATTTATTATTATTATTCTGCTTTCTGTGTGAAAGTTCAGAAGTGGTGTGTCATTCGATCATGTCTCGGTTTTCATACTGGGCCTATATGATTTGACAGGCTTATAAATCTGTATACAAGGTCATTTGTATTGTCCCAAGTTATTTATGAAAATGTGCCTAGTGCACCTAAAACCATTTTAAAAAGGATTTCAAATTGAGTCGGTTGATTGTATTTACAAGTGAAAACTGACGTATTTTCAAAAGATTAAGTTACAGGTACAACACGTAATAGGCCGGAAGCTACGAGGCATCAATATTGAGGAATTGCAACCTTATAGTTGTGCTTGTAGTGTCTATTATCATTTTATGTAAATCATATTTCTGATCCGCCTGTGGATCTTATTACAAACCGTGTATATTTGTATTTTGAACTTCGGACACTATGCTTTGTAATAGTTTTATTTTGAATTCCAAGACTTCCGTTGTGTTGCTCTGTGTTTATTGGTTATGATGATATCGGCTATACGTCACAATACTCCCCACGGGGCCCACCAGGATACACGGAAATCGGGGTGTGACAGTGTCCATGCCATGCGCTTTAGCCCTCCGTAACTGAGCTGTGCGCGGTACCTTGGCTAACCTCGCCAAGCTTATGCGCGGACACGTACCCCTCGCGCCACTTCTGCATTAGATGCGCCATAAGCGGACCAGCCATGTTCTTGACAACACGCACATAGACAAAAATACAAAGGCATCTATAAAGCAGCTCGCAACGTTGCTAGTGTGTGAAGTGCACCATCAAGGCGCCCACACCCATCTACACGTTTGTGTGCACAAGTAAATATGCAAGGAGTGCTCCTCCTTATAAACTACCTTAAGTTTTGTCATCCCACCTATGTGGAACACGTGACAAAACTCAATCCAATTTTTCTTATGTTTGTTTGTTCTAGACATACAACTTCAAGCTTCGCTACCTCATTCATCTTAGCTCTGTTTTGGACATAGGTTGGTTTGTTCCAATTTTTCTTATAATGTTCTCACAACAAAGAACACAAACCCACAAATAATTATTTATACAACACATATAAAACATAATTATTATTGTCCAAAATATTTATTTAGTGAAAACCACATTTTCACTAAAATTTCCAACAGTTATATATATTCTTACATTTTCTTCACTTATTCTACATGTTACATGGGTCCAACTATTATAAAACTTCTCTCCTAGCTAGATAAATGTTGTCAACCAAAAGTTTGGCCGTAGAAGGGTTAATAGACTCCCAAGACGCTATTGTTGTTCCGCCGATGTTCTTCCACAAGTAGCTTTATCAAATTCCACTGCACCTTTCTGTCCTCCATCATCTTCACATTTACCCAAATAAAGCAACGATTTAGTGAATTTTTGTTAGCAAATCATATATGATGAAACAAATAGTAAAGTTACATATGTTTGCATGCCATTTCAAAAAGGCGTTGTATGCAGTATCTTTAACGACTATTTGGTGTAAGTGGAAAGCACGAAACGACGCTGTTTTTAACAAGGTTGCACCTTCTGTTCAGAAGAAGACTATTGCTGACATAAAGAGCTTGAGTTTTTTTTTTTTTTTTTTTTTGGGGGGGGGGGGGGGGGGGGGGGGTTAGGCAAAGGTCTAGACAATTGAGTTTGGACTGGAACATTGGAATGAGTTTAAGTTGTATAAGGTGGGATGGTAGTTGGTGGTGCCTACTGTTTTGGGCAGATTGTAATTGTTATGCAGCTGTGTAATGGACTAGTTGCCTGCTAGTCGTGTACCCTTTATATGAATACAATTTGTTGGACGTTTAAAAAAACGTACATTGCTTTTTGTTGGAAGTAAACGTTTAGCAAATAAAAGATTCGGTTACGTCGTTAAAAAAATTCACTACTCTTTTCACCAGTTATTTGGAGGTGCGAATGTGGGTCATTAACCAACATTTTAGGGGGTGCGGTCAGGATTTTTGCCTATAAAATACACTAAATTTTCTTTTCAAGGGGTGCGCCCCCCACCCAGGCTATAACCTAGGTCCGCCCCTGCTTTTCACAAAGAACGTGGGTACGTATTTTGCAATGCAAAAGGTAAAAGAAGGAAAGAGATTGATGGTACCATGATGTTGATACGGGGAATGTGAGAGATTTTAGACCAGTCTGCACCCCACTCTTTACGATACCTTCTATTTAGTTGTTCACAATTGATTATCGTAAGTTCATCCAAATCTTTGAAACTTTGAATCTCATCCGGTAGAGAAACTAATTCATTGCACACACGTAACCTAAAACCTTGAGTTTTGGAAGGTTACTTGGCAAAGAAACCAAACGTGTACACTTGTAAATTGTTAGCATTTGTAAAAAAGAAACATATCGGGGGTGTCTCGTGACATGTTTGTGTTTTCATAATGGAAACACTTCAAAGAATCCATGTACCACAACTGAATGACCTGAAGATTAGGTAATCTCCCAAGTGGTCCAATATGCTGACAGTTGGTACACCGAATAAACACAATTTTAACCAAATTCTTTAATTTGTCCATCCAACTTGGAGAAATACTATTTCCCATGGATCAAATACTTTTAGAGATGGATTTGGCTCTAGTCCTTCAAGAACGTCTTCATCACGTGCAAACATTTCTCCTCTAGAAACATTGGACCAAATTAACAAAGTCGACAGATTTCTTTTGCATTTGAGATTGGTACCCTGGCCTCACCTAAACCTCCAACATTTTCAAGTCTTGATATCTTCAATTTCCCTTCTAGAAGATTTAGATTCCCTAATTCCCCAATTTTGGGCCCACTCTGGTTACCAATAGGAAAAACCGAAAGAATTCGAAGACTGGTTAGTTCTCTAACTCCAACCGGTAAATGCTTGAGGTTATTACAATATTCTATCATCAAACGTTGAAGATTAGTCTGACTTTTTAGCCTTCAGGTAAAAGTTCTATGATTGAGTATGATAAATCCAAACATTTCAGATTTTTGATTTTGCAAATCGATTCATGCAACCTACTCAGTTCCTTACAATAACTTAAATCCAAAACTTCCAAGTTTTGGAGATACATAATCGACTCGGGTAAAACTTTCATGCTTGAATGTGATAACTTCAAGTATTTTAGATGTTTAAGTTTACAAATTGACTCTGGAAATTCCCTTAACCCAAGGTGTGCCAAGTATAACACCCTTAGATGCACGTGGTTACAAATTTTGCTAAAGTCATACTTCTTTGCCTCTTCGAACATGAATAATGACCTTAATGATGTTAATTTTCCTAAATCCTCCGATGAATAAAAAAACATCTCATCAGAGCATGACGAGCTCAAAGAAGCAACTCATTTGGGATTTCAACCTTGTTACATTTAGGCTCTATAACTAAACAGTCATGTCTCATCATATGCCTTACCATGTCATACATCAAATCATGCATATTGTAGATATTCAAGTATTTTTCGACCTTAACAGTGAAAAAGGACCTCCAAACCAAACAATTAAAAATTTCTTCCCCAAGCACATATAAGTCTAATCCTTCTCTCGGCAGAATGAGACCATTTGACATCCACAATTGAATCACCACATCCTTTTCTATATCATGGCCTTTAGGAAACAAACAACAATAAGCAAAACATCTCTTTAAATATGGAAGGAAGTTATCATAGCTTAACCTCAAAGCAGGCAAGACATTAATTTCTTGCAAGTTCCATATGATGCTATCTTTCACTTGTTGCCAGTCTCTGGTACTTCTTTTTGACCACATTAAGCTACCCAAGGTCTTCACTGCCAAAGGCAGTCCTTTACATTTCTCAACTATCTCCTTTCCAATAGGCTCTAGCTCACCTATATCATCCCCATTCTTCCTTGTGCGAAGGCAAGCTTCCTGAATAATAGCCACGAGTCTTCTTCCGATAAACATCCGAGTTCATGTTGTAACTCACGAACCTTAGCCATCATCAAACTAGTTGTACTGGATCGTGTTGTCATACCACTATGCTTTCTTCTGCCCCGCAACTTAATGTTTCACTTAATTGATTCCACTTGGCCTTTTCATCGTCTTCTAGCCCACGTCATCTAGTACAATTACAAAATTTTCTTCCTCTTAATTTGTTTTGAAGGGACTCTTGTAATGTCTCTAGTTGTGTAAGGGTACACTCACTTTTATCTATACACTCAATGATATTTTTTGTTATCTCTTTAACTTGGAAGTTTTGAGACACATGCACCCAACATTTTAATTCGAAATATTGAACAACCCTGTGATGGTTGTAGACTAATTGAGATAAAGTAGTCGTTCCAATACCTCACATACCCCATATACCATACACTCGAATCTCACCATTGTCATATTTTCCTATATCTTTGTTGCATATCGTTCTAGTTACCATCTCCACCTCTTCATTTCTTCCTATTCTTTTTGAGGAATCATGTATAAGCGAGCTAGTTTCCCTATTTGGCATCTCACCTTCAACTCCCACATCTACATGACTTGTGTCACTAGAGGTCAAGTTAAACTTCAGTCTCTTAGATACAATATCGTCCAGTTTTGTTCTTATGGCTTTAACTTTGTGAGCAGCCCTAACACGAAACTTAACTTTGGAGAATAAGGCTTTTACCTTGTATTTGATGCCTCTTTCGATGTTTATTTCTTTGTGTAGACGTTGTAGCAAAGCTTCAGTTTTGACCTCGTCCAGCACATCTTCAACCTTCAAGGATGCAGATCTGAGACCTCGAAGCCATAACTCTACAGCCTTTTCCTTGACTTGTTTCTCTACTGCATCTTCAAGAACAGCTTGGATCAGCTCGAAATCTTCCTTGAGAGCCAAAATATCGCCCTTGAACCCCCGAAATAGAGCAAACTCTTCCATGGCTGCAGCAGTCAATGTCCGCACCACCTCGCTCACAAGGGCCAAAACAAGTGCATCCCATGATTAATGTTTCAAAATCAAAGATCGATCGTGATTCAAGAAGAGTGTGGGGAAATTGAAGAGGCAAGTCAGCTTAAATCAGCAGGATTAACTGAATATTTTATGCATGGTAGTTAAAACGTTGACATTTCCAGTTATGCATGTTAGTTAAAGCGTTGACATTTCCAGGCCACCCCATTGCTTATGTGATCGGATAGTTTAATATTATTATCATGTACGTGGCAGCTATATATTATTGCAACTTGTTGCCCAACTGCACACCAATTTATTTGAAAAACAAATAAACAAAAAGAAATTAATTATGCATGTTGTAATTATATATGATTGTAAGGTGGGTAGATTAGTTACATGTAAATTAACGCGTTGACATCTCCAGGCCAGCTCATTACTTATATGATTAGATAGTTTATTATTATTATTATTATTTTTATATAAATGTTCATTGACAAAGGCAAAAGACAAAAGAATTAAATTTGCCTTTACACAATTTGTGAGAGGCAGGTCTTAGGTTTAAGTTACGACACAACAAGAATAAAAGGAATTTACGTTTAAAAAAAAAGTACCTGACTAGCTATATTATTGCAACTTTAATAACGTTAGTAGTTTTAATTAACCACCTCAAAGCCATATATTATACGACATATCTTAAGGCAATTTGGTCTTAATGTAAATCACAATCACACAAAATAGTCGTTGGCTATAAATTACCAATATTCATCCCCTACTTGATTATCATCTTTGACTCACAAAACAAAACCGGAAACAAAAAGTAAAGAGTTAACTGCCATTTTGGTCCCTAAGTTTTGATTACTTTTGTTACTTTAGTTCAAAATTTAAACCTTTTGCATCTGGGTTCCTGTGGTTTCAGTTTTATTGCCATTTTGGTCTAAAGTGAAATCAGGTCATATTTGTCTTATAAAATCTTGCTATTTTGTCATTTTCTCAGGACAAAATAGTCATTTCTTTTTTATTTATTTAAAGGTTTTATTAAAGGGACTATATGTGTGACTAGGTTCAAGTTTTGGACCAAAATAAAAAATACATATGTTTTTAGAAATAAATAAATAAATAAATATCAGACCTCTCAACCATCCATCTCTCTCTCAAGTCTGCAACCAGTCACCACCATCACAACCACTAAGGCACCAAACCACCACTACCAACCTCTCCACTATTGCTGAAACCACCATTATCCAACCCCCACCACATCCCCTTTTCACTCCGTCAAACAACAACGATGGACAAAAACCGAAGAACAAACAGTACTGTCACCCCGTCACCGTCGAAGAAGATTACCGCACCGTCGTGCAAGACGACGTCTTCAAACGCCTCATCCAAACCCTCATCGATGAGATTAGTTAGCGTATGCTTGATTCATTTAAGTGCAGATTTGTTGCATCGGAGACTGCGGCGGCGAAGGATAAGGATTGTCAAGTTGGTTATTATCATTCTATCTTATCATAACATGATTATTAGGAAAAACTTTGCCGAATAGCAAGTATTTGAATTTCACTACTGCTGAAACCACCACCGTCAGATTAGGGTTCATTTCAGTTTGTTGGCGGTGGTGGCTGATAGTGGTGCGGCGATGGCTGTAGTAGCGCTAGAGAGGGGGGTGGCGGTGGTGGTGGTGGTGGTCGGGTGCAGGTGATGATGATGTTGGTGATGGTTGTGGTGAGGCGGTGGTGAGGCAGTAGTGGTGTTGGTTGTGGTGGTGATGGTGGTAGCAGTGGTGGTGAGGCTATGGTGAAGATAGAGTGTGTTGTAGGTGTGTGTTTAATATATATATATAGGGATCGGTTCAAATGAAAACCATCCCCAGTTGCGAGAACCGCGCAAACCACCCTCCACCAATCAGATCATGCCACATATACACTGTTATTTAAAATCTTAAAGGTTATTTTGGTAATTTACTTAAAATGTCATGTCTTTCTCTCTCTCTCTCTCTCTCTTTAAAGTCTTATCAGACTTTTTCATCAATCAAAATGTCATATCTATTCTCTCTCTCTCTTAAATTCTAAAAAAAAATGTTTTTTGGTTAAAAAATCTATTATACATAATATTAATATGCTATGTCGGTGCTTCTTTCTGATTGGTCAATTTGACTTTCTTTTTCCAGAGCAATATTTTGTTAAGTTGCAACTTTTAATGAGTCATTATTGTGTATTGTGCAGTAAAAAATATAGGTTGGTTTGATATGGTTGGTTTTGGCGTGAAGAAAAATAAATAAATAATTTTTTTCTTTTACTTTTCATTTTTATACCCCACAATATATATGTGATACAAGCTTTTAATAATTTTACTAATTTGGTTTTTCTAATACATTTGTTAGCTATCTTAAAAAAAACGAATACGTAGTTTGCTTAATTTTTTGGTATTGTAAACATACGAGAGTCGGGCCGATACCGTGACGAACCGAATCGAATTCCCTCCACGGAGCGCGGGTAACCCCACTAGTTTTTTTGTAAAAAAGTTTAAAGCCGTAAAAATTTGGCGCAAAAAATGTTTTAAAACCGGGTCATAAAAAAAGTTTTTACACCGGCGCGTAAAAAAAGTTTTTATATCGGCGCGCAAAAAAAGTTTAAATCCGCACGTAAAAAAGTTTAAAAACGCGCGTAAAAAAAGTTCAAAATCGAGGCGTAAAAAAGTTCAAAACCGGCGCGTAAAAAAATTTAAAAACCGGCGCGTAAAAAAGTTTAAAACCGGGGCGCAAAAAGAATTTAAAACCGGGGCGTAAAAAATGTTTTAAAACCGGCATGTATAAAAAGTTTACAACCGTGCGTAAAAAAAATTAAAACCGCGCGTAAAAAAAGTTTTATACCGGCGCGTAAAAAAATTTAAACCGCGCGTAAAAAAAGTTTTATACCGGTGCGCAAAAAAGTTCTAAACCGGCGCATAAAAGAAGTTTTAAACCACGCGCAAAAAAAACTTAAAACCGGCGCGCAAAAAAGTTTTTAAACGCGCGCGTTAACAAAGTTTAAAACCGCGCGTAAAAAGTTTAAAACGGCGCGTAAAAAAAGTTTAAAAAGAGGTGCGAAAAAAAGTAAAAAACGGCGCGTAAAGAAAGATAAAAATCACGCGTAAAAAAATAAGTGAGTATTAAAAATCATGTTTAAAAGAAAATTAATAATTCTTGTTTAAAAAAATTAACTGAGAAATAAAATAAAAATTTTTTATGAGAATTAAAAGAAAATCAATAATGCGTTTTTCATTTTTTTAAAAAACAATCTTATTAATTAAAACAAAATTAATAATCATACTAATCATTAAAGCTATAGTAAATAGAATAATATGCCCCTTTGTCACTAAAAACAAAATATCATTAATAAAAACACAATCATTAAATTGCTTTATTGTCTTTTAATCTTATCCATTAAACCAAGTTGATCAATGGCTAATATTGCTTACTACGGTTCTCACAACTTAAGGTGGTTCTCATTTTACCAATCACACACACACATATTATATATATATATAATGACCATTTTCGCCATAAGAAAAAGGAAAAAATAGTAGTATTTTATAAGACAAATATGACCTGATTTTATTTTTGGACAAAAATAACAATAAAACTGAAACCATAGGTACCCAGATGCAAAAAGTTTGAGTTTTAAACAAAAGTGATTAAACTTTAGAGACCAAAATAACAGTTTAGTCTTTTAATTCACTAGATGATGACGATCAAGAATATTAAGAGCAATATTTAATTATTGGTTATTTTCTTTCCTTAAAAGTTGAGTAATTTTCTTTAATAATTTTTTTTGTAACTTTAAAACTTAACTTTGTAGAATTTAAGGTTTTTGTAAGAATTTTTTAAACTGTAACTTAGAGCATTCACAATAAAATCCCTATATTTATACATATATATATTTATATATTTTCACTAAAAACAACTATTTTTTCTCTTTTCATTTCAATTAAATAATATTTTTTATACCTTTATCAGGTGACGAGCTGGATGGGGGTCACATCTCCCCCGCGAATTTGCAGGATGAGGTGGAGGGTTTCGTGACCCCGCTCCACGCCAGCAGTCAGCACTCCACAAGGCCTCACCGCAAGTATTACACATAGCCTTAGTGAGCATGTTAATGACATACTTTTATTAAGACCGGAGAATTCTTTGTGGACACATTATCCCCGGAAAGTAACAATAACATCTCAAATTCATAAACAACTCCAAATTAAAGTCTAAATAACATTACATAACACAATTCAGTAATATCCAAATTAAAGTCTAAATACTTTTAGATGATAAGAAAACGAAGTAAAATACTAACTTCTGAAATTGCATACGGATACCACGCGTCTTCAATCCCATTATATTGATCTAACAAATCACATCAACCATATTTGAATCCTGAAATGATAAGTAATAACTAACAAATAAATTCAAATGAATACGAAGACAAAACATAAACTAAACACAACAAAAGTTCACGAACAAACGAGGACATGTGTTGATCTCCGTTTGTTTATTTGAATGAAGAAAAGATTTAAATTTTGTTCGTGGAACATGTACAAATGTCCAGTCGAACTGCTCAATGACCGGTTCGTTTACACACCTAATTCATAAACCATCAAAATTTGGATTCCACGACATACACGAAACTTCTAGAAATTAACAATAAACAGATATGAAGAATCAACGTATAGGTTTTTGCTGGAGACTGTGTAGTGTTCTAATTCAAATGGAGAAATGATTGAAGAACTTAGAAAAGTAAAGTAAAATAAAACATAAAATACACGCTTAAGGTTACCTTGTGTATAGAGTGCTAAGCGAAGTCATTCTCGTCAATCTCTTCTTCGTCATCACCATCATCATCAACAACACCATCACCATCACCATCACTCATCGTCGTCATCATGTAGTCTAGATACTTCCCAAGGGCTAAATTGAGAAAAAAAAAAGATTTCACGAACTTTAGCTATATTAATTCAAAAAAAAAAAAAATTAGATGCATAATGAAACAAATAATGAAGTTATGTATGTGTAAATTTTATATATCTTTCTAAAATATTATATGAAACTTAGAAAAAGGTCATCGTATTTTTTAAAATTTTCTTCCACTGTAATGATATTTAAGAAAATAATTAAAAAAAATACTGAAATCAAAAGCAACGTCCAAGCAAAATCAAATACTTTAATTATTTGTTTGAAGAAAAGTACACTATTGTTTTTTAAAGGACGTGAGACTTATGTAGTAAAAAGGTTAGAAAATAAAATGAACAAAGGAGATAGATCTTACAATGGAGCATCAATACTTAGATCGGGAATGTGAGAAATTTTAGACCAATCTTCACCCTTCTTTCTTTTACACCTTTTACTCAGATGTTCACAACTTCTTATCACAAGTTTGTTTAGATTCTTGAAACTCTGGATCTCATCCGGCAGAGAAAGTAATCCATCACAATATTCAATTTTCAACTTTCTGATGCTTGGAAGATTACATGGTAAAGAAATTAGTTTGTCACAGTTATTTAATTTTAGAACCTCGAGTTTTGGAAGATTATCCGGTAAAGAAATTAATTCCTCACCTCCGTCTACTTTTAAAACCTTAAGTTTTGGAAGATACTTGGCAAGGAAACCAACTTCTCACACGAGACGATGTCTAATCTTTGTAAACAAGTAAACATATCGGTGTTGTCTATTGACATGTTTGTATCGTCATCATGGAATAACTTTAAAGAAAACATAAACAACAACCGAATAACCCTAAGACTGGGGAGTCTCCCAAGTGGTGGAATATGATCACAGTTCTTACACCCAGAGAAAACCATCACAGCCAGATTCCTTAAATTGTCCATCCAACTTGGAGAAATGGTCTTTCCCATGTAATCATGCATTTTCAATATCTCTAAAGATGGATTTGGCTCTAATCCCTCGAGAACCTCTTCAATGTATGGAAACATTTCTGGTGTACTTTTGTCCTCGATGGTACTGGTACCCATGTCCAACCACTTTAACACCAAAATTGACATATTTGTTTTGCATAGGAGATTAGCACCCTTGGCCTCACTTAATCCTCCAACATTCATAAGTCCTTCTATCTCCAACTTTCCCTCAAGAAGATTTAAATCGCCCACCTGGAAGAGGGATTTCCAAATCAAACAACTCAAAATTTCTTCTCCAATCACATACAAGTCTCTTTCTTCTCTAGTTGGAATGATACCGTTCGATAACCACAACAAAATCAGTTCATCTTTTTTTATTTTATAGCTTTTAGGAAACAAACAAAAATAAGAAAAACATCTCTTTAAATGTGGAACCAAGTTATCATAACTTAACTTTAAAGCAGGCAAGACGTTAATTATTTTCCTGCAAGTTCCATATGTTATTGTCTTTCACACGTTGCCAATCATTGCTACTACTTTTTGACCACATTAAGCCACCCAAAGTCTTCACCGCCAATGACAGTCCTTTACATTTCACAACTATTTCCCTTCTAATAGGCTCTAGCATATGTACGTCATTCCCCACTCTTCTTTTGCAAATGCATGCTTCTTGAATAATAACCACAAGTCCTCTTCTGGTAAACATCCTAGTTCATGTTGTAACTCGCCAAACCCTTAGCCATCATTCGACAAGTTATCTCTGATCGTGTTGTCATCACAACAATGCTTCCTTCTGCCCCCACAACTTAATGTACCACTTAATGTTTTCCATTTTCCCTCTTCGTTCTCTTCAGCCCAAACATCATCTAGTACGATTAAGAATTTCCTTCCCTTAACTTGTTTTGGAGGGAAGCTTGCAACGTATCCAGTTGTGTAAGTGTACATCCAGATAAATCTACGGACTCGGTGATTTTTTTATTATCTCGTTAACTTGGAAGTTTTTAGAGACATACATCCAACATTTTAAGTCGAAATATTGATCAACTCTTCTATGGTTATAGACTAATTGAGCTAGAGTAGTCTTTCCCAGACCTCCCATACCCCAAATACCATACACCCGAATCTCACCATTGTCATATTTTTCTATATCTTTTTTGCATATCGTTCTAGTTACCATCTCCACCTCTGCATCTCTTCCTAAAATTTTTGAAGAATCAAGTATAAGCGAGCTAGTTTCCCTATTCGGCATCTCACCTTCAATTCCCACATCTACATGACTTGTGTCACTAGAGATCAAGTTTAACTCAAATCTCCTGGATGCGTCATCCAGTTTTGTTCTTATGGCTTTAACTTTGTGAGAAGCCCTGACACGAAACTTAAATTCGGAGAATAAGGCTCTTACCTTGTATTTGTGCCTATTTTGATTCCTCTTTCGATGTCTATCTCTTTGTGTAGACGTTGTAGTAAAGCTTCAGAAGAGATATCATCCAGCACATTTTCTACCTTGAACGATGCGGACCTAAGACGTTGAAGCCATAACTCTACAGCCTTTTTCTGGATGTGTTTCTCTTCTGCATCTTCAAGAACAGCTTCGATCTGCTCGAAATCTTCCTTGAGACGCAAAATATCACCCTTGAATGCCCGAAATAGACCAAACTCTTTTCTAAGTTCAGAAGTCAGTATCCCCAACACTTCCTTCACAAGAGCCGAAACAGCTGCATCTCCCATGATTACTATTTCAAAAAATTAGAATCAAAGAAAGATCGATGGTGATCCAAGAAGTTTAATGATGCGGGCCCAAGTGTGGAGGAGCGGGCCATGTTATATTTGGAGGCCCAAGATCACGTGACAAATGGAGCTTCACTAAAATGGCTCTAACTTGGGCTACGGGGTCCGTTTTGGGCGTGCGACCAGTCAAAACGATCGTGAGGAAAAATCCCATTTTGCTGCAAACAGCCTTTGGTGGTTTGGGTGGACGTTCGGGCCCAAAAAAGGCTTATTTCTATGAGTATTTTTCATTTTTATGTTTTTTGGGCATTTTGCCAACTTTTGTTTTGTTTTAGTTTTTGGCCCGAGTGTATTTTGGGGCCCATTTCGAATTTATAACTCTATTAATATGTTGGTTATGAGGTGATAATGATCAGATTTCAGTTTTGGAAAAAAACAGTTTTTCACTTGAAATTCCATGCCCTTTGGGTTGAATTTGGGGTTGGGACAAGTTCATCACGGGTATTCATAGAATCAACGTGATTGATCTTACTTATCGTTTCTACTCTACATCAGTTGGTATCAGAGCCGAATTCCTGGCTCAAAATTCCTCCGAGAAGAAACAGACTCGATGAAGTTTATGAACGGGAGTTGGAGCAGCGGCTCATGGCCCGAATGGATCAACGATTGGACCAGGTGGTCGATCAGTTGACTAACCGGATGGAAGGCTTGATGAATCGTAGGAGGCAGCAACCCAATGATGGGTATGGTTCGGATTTCAGTAATCCATTTGGCGATGGTTCGGATTCCGGTGGCGATCAGGAGGATCGGCCGAGGGGAAGCCGAGGAGAGGGCAATCGACGTTGAGATTCTGGGATAAGGGTTGATATTCCGGAATTCGATGGGGCTAGTTTGAACCCGGAGGGGTTCATCGATTGGTTGTCCACTGTCGAGGAAGTGTTTGAGTACAAGGAGGTTCCTGAGAATAAGCGGGTGGCTTTGATTGCTACCAGATTGCGTGGTAGGGCTTCTGCCTGGTGGCAGCAATTGAAGCTTACATGAGAAAGGCTCGGGAAGTCGAGAATCGTGACATGGACCAAGATGAGAAAGTGCTTGCGGTCCAACTTCCTGCCACATAACTTTCAACGGTTGATGTACCAGCGTCTGCCGAACTTAAAGCAGGGGGCTAAGTCGGTTGATGATTATACAACCGAGTTTTACCAGTTGATCGCCAGGAACAATATTCAAGAGGCGGAGGAGCAACTTGTTTCTCGTATATTGGAGGTTGAGGGTGCAAATCATGGAGTCAGTGAATCTTTTGATCTATTGACCATTGCAGAGGCACACCAACGGGCGTTGGCCTTTGAGAAGCAAAACCAACGGTCGAGTGGTTCGTATTCTAAGGCCCCTAGTGGGGGAAATGTACAGTCGGGTGGTGGGGCACCTCGCAGGGGGCCTAGCCAACAGAGACCAAGGGGTAACAATACCGGGTCAGCCTCCAAAGGGGCTAGTAGTAGTGGTCCGAGATGTTTCAGTTGTGGTGAAATGGGCCATCGACAAGCTGAATGTAAAAAGGCTGGTAAACGACACCTGTTTGCCGAGTCTGAGGATGAACAACATGAAGAATACGAGAATACCCCGGTGTATGATGAAGAAACTGAATACGAGGAAGAGTTTGTGTCCAGTGATGTTGGGGTAAACCTAGTGGTCAGACGTTCTTGTTATACACCAAAGGCAGATGGGGATGATTGGCTAGCATAATATCTTCCATTCAACATGTACCATTTTGAGGAAGGTATGCACGTTCGTTATTGATTCTGGAAGTTGTGATAATTTGATATCTGAAGCGGCGGTACAGAAGTTGTCTCTGAAGACAGAGAGTTACCCGAAGCCTTACAAGCTTCAGTGGCTCAAGAAGGGTGGAGAGGTCTCGGTGTCTAAGCGAGCCCTTGTTTCCATTTCTATTGGGTCCACATACAAAGATGATGTTGTGTGTGATGTGGTCCCTATGGATGCGTGTCACTTGTTGTTAGGTAGGCCTTGGGAATACGAGCGGAACATAGAGCATAATGGGCGATCTAATACGTATAGTTTTCTGTTTGGCGGTGTGAAGATCACTCTTGTTCCTACCAAGCCTAAACAGTTAACCACAAAACATTCAGGCACTCTGTTGACTATTAGCCAGTTTCAAGATCAACTGGAGGAAGGGGATAGTGTTTTTATGTTGATGGGGAAGCCGGTGCTTAAGGAATTTGAAATTCCTGATGCTATGTTTCCTTTGCTTGAGGAGTTTTCTGATGTTTTCCCTGATGAGTTGCCTGATGGATTGCCACCGTTGCGTGACCACCAACATCAATTGACTTGGAGCCTGGGTCACAGTTGCCTAACAGACCACATTACCGAATGAGCCCTAGTGAGCATGAGGAGTTGCGGAGGCAGGTTGAAGAGTTGATTTCTAAGGGTCATGTTCGCGAAAGTATGAGCCCTTGTGTTGTTCCTGCTTTGTTGACTCCAAAGAAAGATGGCACCTGGCGTATGTGTGTTGACAGCCGAGCAATCAACAAGATTACTGTGAGGTACAGGTTTCCTATTCCTCGACTTGATGATTTGCTTGATCAGATTAGTGGTGCTACTATTTTTACAAAGTTAGATTTGAAGAGTGGGTATTACCAGATTCGTCTTAGGCCGGTGACGAGTGGAAGACTGCCTTCAAGACTCGTGAAGGGTTGTATGAGTGGTTGGTGATGCCATTTGGTTTGTCAAACGCACCTAGTACTTTTATGCGTCTGATGAATCAGTTGCTTAGGCCATTCATTGGGAAATTTGTGGTTGTGTATTTTGATGAAATTCTTATTTATAGTGCTTCTTTCAGTGACCACGTTGTACATGTGAGGCAGGTTTTGACTTTGCTTCGTAGAGACAGTTTCTATGCAGCCATCAAGAAGTGTGTGTTCATGACCCCTAAGGTTTTGTTCTTGGGGTATGTTGTTTCTGGTGATGGGATACAGGTTGATGAATGCAAGGTAGAGGCTGTTAGAAATTGGCCAACTCCTACTACCATTACTGAAGTTCGTAGTTTCCATGGGCTTGCTTCATTCTATAGGCGGTTCATTCCTCATTTCAACTCTATTATGGCCCCGGTGACAGATTGTATAAAGGGGAAGACGTTTTGTATGGACAGAAGAGGCAGAGTTGGCTTTTCAACTTGTGAAAGACAAGCTCACTTCAGCACCGATTCTGGTATTGCCTGATTTTTCTCAAGTTTTTGAACTTCATATGATGCTTCAAATGTTGGAATTGGCGGGGTTCTCAGTCAGGGTGGTAGGCCTGTTGCTTATTTTAGTGAGAAGTTATCTGGGCCAAAGTTGAGGTACAACACTTATGGTCTGGAGTTTTATGCAGTGGTCCAAGCTATAAAGCACTGGCGTCATTATTTGTTTCATAAAGAGTTTGTTTTATTCACTTATCATGATTCCCTAAGGCATATTCGTACTCAAGACAAGGTATCTCATAAGCATGGGCGATGGTTGGCCTTTCTTGAGAAGTTTACTTTTGTGGTCAAGCACAAGACTGGTGTTTCAAATAGGGTTGCTGATGCCCTAAGCAGGAGGAGTACTCTGCTTGTATTCATGAAGGTTGTTGTGCCGGGTCTAGAGGTCATTCGTGAGCAGTTGGCCACTGACTCATTTTTCTCAGTTATTTTGCAGAATGTGGGTGCTGGGAAAAAGTCAGACTTTCTGTTACATGAAGGTTTTCTGTTCAAGGGGAATCAACTATGTATTCCTAATTCTAGTCTTCGCTTGCAGATTATTAGGGAGTTACATGGTGAAGGGCATGTTGGTCGTGATCGTACTTTAAAACTGGTTGCAGGTTCTTATTTTTGGCCTACTATGAGGAAAGAGGTGGACAATTATGTGAAAAGGTGTCGTGTTTGTCAGGTTTCAAAGGGCACAACTACTAATGCAGGTCTTTATATGCCCTTGCCTGTCCCCTCACAACCATGGGTTGATATTAGTATGGATTTCGTGTTGGGGTTACCCCGTACTCAGAAGGGTAATGATTCTATCTTTGTGGTGGTGGATCGGTTTTCTAAGATGGTCCATTTTATTCCTTGCAAGAAGACGACTGATGCTGTTAATGTAGCCCAACTCTTCTTTCGAGATGTGTACCGTTTGCATGGGCTACCCTCTTCTATCGTGTCTGATCGGGATACTCGATTTCTGAGCCATTTCTGGCGTAGTTTGTGGAAAATGGTGGGCACTCAACTCAACTTCAGCAGTGCTTATCACCCCCAAACTGATGGCCAAACTGAAGTTGTTAATCGGTCACTTGGTAATTTGCTGAGGTGTTTGGTTGGTGATCATGTGAAGGCATTGGATCAAAAGTTATGCCAAGCTGAGTTTGCCCATAATCATGCTGTCAATCGAAGCACCAGATTTAGCCCGTTTCAGGTGGTTTATTCATGTCAGCCCCGGGGACCACTTGATTTGATGTCACTTTCTATTTCTGGGCCTGTGCCAAAGAGGGTTCAAGATTTTGTGGAAGGATTACATGAGGTTCATAAGGTTGTTTATGATAATTTGACCCAAGCTAATTCGAAGTATAAACAAGCTGCTGATCAGAGACGTAGGCATGTTGACTTGAGGAAGGTGATTTTGTTTGGGCTGTTTTGACTAAAGATCGTTTTTCCGTTGGAGAATACAACAAGTTATCAGCTAAGAAGATTGGACCAGTTGAAATTGTGGAGAAGATCAACCCGAATGCGTATCGTCTAAAGCTGCCTAGTCACATTCGTTGTTCTGATGTTTTCAATGTGAGACACTTGTTGCCTTCTTATGGGGATTCTTCTGATGATGAACCTGTTGGTAATTCGAGGTCGAATTTTGTCTATCCAGGGGGAATGATGCGGGCCCAAGTGTGGAGGAGCGGGCCATGTTATATTTGGAGGCCCAAGATCGCGTGACAAATGGGGCTTCACTAAAATGGCTCTAACTTGGACTACGGGGGTCCGTTTGGGCGTGCGACCAGTCAAAACGATCGTGAGGAAAAATCCCATTTTGCTGCAAACAGCCTTTGGCGGTTTGGGTGGACGTTCGGGCCCAAAAAAGGCTTATTTCTATGAGTGTTTTTCATTTTTATGTTTTTTTGGGCTTTTTGCCAACTTTTGTTTTGTTTTAGTTTTTGGCCCGAGTGTATTTTGAGGCCATTTCGAATTTATAACTCTATTAATATGTTGGTTATGATGTGATAATATTCAGATTTCAGTTTTGGAAAAAACAGTTTTTCACTTCAAATTCCGTGCCTTTTGGATTGAATTTTAGGGTTGAGACAAATTCATCACGGGTATTCATAGAATCAATGTGATTGATCTTACTTATTGTTTCTACTCTACATGATTTAAGCTTGAAAACCAAAGCCAGAAAGTGAAGAAAAAGTGAAGGCAATTCAACAACTGTAGTCCATATAATTGACAGCGTTTTATAAAGACATGCATACCGACAATTATACACTATTATAAAAGAAGAGAACTTATAGGTCTTAAAATTGAATGCAAAATACCATCTTGTTCCAAACAGTCCAAACCAAACCATGAACTGCCTCCGAAACAGACTAAACCAGTGGCCTTGCTTCGGTTTAAATCATTCAATTGGTTTCAACAAAACCCCACCTTGAAATAGCCTATTTTAGTATTTAGTAAATTTATATCTATATAAAAAAAATTAACTAGCAACGAGAAAAATAGTACTATATCTATTATAATAAATTAAAATATTTATAGTATTATCATAATACCATGACAGAATCATATCTGTTGTAATAAATTTAGTTGATTAGCACTAGCCAACTTGTTTAGATAACAATTAATTAAACACCCCCTTTAATCATTCCTATGGCCCTACCTTTTGACAATTGACCATTGTCACATTTTTATTATGTTTACACCAAAATACACAATCATTTGTCCCACATACACAGTGTCTGGAAGATAGCCTCCGCTAGCATTTGACGCTACTGATGGTAGTGTAATTTTGGAAAAATTTGACCTTTTATTTACGTTTTTTTCGATTTTGTTACCCTTTTTTTAACGTTACCTCTATAAGGATTTTCTAGATCCGCCATTGCACAGTGTCTGATTTCTTGAATCGATAGAAGCTGGGCTGCAACAAATTATTATTGTAACCATGAGTTCAGAACCACAATCTGGTGCAACCATGGCGGGGTTGACACTAGCGGCCGCATGATGGAGTAATAATATTATTGTGTATGTAATAAACAGTTTAACGTCAAAAGCATGGATGCTGCTCAAATCCGAACATTGTCAATGTTGCATGGACTTGTCCCCGATTCTTGGTGCCATATTACCGACTCTTACTTTGGTTCGTTCAAAGTTATTACGGTTTCATCACTTGTTTCCATGGTGGGGATACTAGTATTAACCTTAACATCAAGACTAGACCTATTAAGGCCCATACCATGCGAAAATGACCCGAGTCCTTGCAAGGGACCGTCAAAAGCCCAATTTGGAATCTTGTACACGAGCTTGGTGTTGGGTAATGAAGGATTTGACTCGAGTAGAGGATTATTCCTCAAGTCTGATGATTCTTCCTCTAGGCAGAGGATTGTTCCTATAGGCAGAGGATTGTTTCTTTAGGAACAAGATTAGTCCTTTGTCTGTCTGATGAAGAAATATTATTATTATATTCAGTAACCTAATTGTACCCTATAAATACTTCTTATTCTTGTACCTGTACACTTTGAGCACCTAATACAAAGAAGAACTAGTTGTGGAGAGTGAATGTAGGTCAGATTAGACCGAACAACTATAAATTTTGTGTTCTTGTTATTGTGATTTAGAGTGTGTCCGTGTGTGAGTGTGAGTGCTTGCTGATTATTGTTCTGGTGTTCGTGTGAGTCGTGTTTCTGAACCTAACAACTGGTATCAGAGCTCAGGCTCTTGATCTATTCACATGAACTAGGTAAGAGGTGAAGAAGAAGAACATTTACCCGTTGAAGAACAAGCCGTGGTCTCGGGTCTCAGTCACAATCGTAGATATCGCGTCTTGGGTTTCTGAACCAGCCGACTCTAGCACAGTCGCCGTCACCGCCGTCAATTCCTAACTCCGTATTAGGGTTCCGATTGAAGACTCCTGCTACATATTGCGACTAGGGTTTCGATAACCGTAGCCGCTAGGGTTACAAAATTGAAGACCATTGTTGCTAGATATCGCATCTAGGGTTTCAAAATCAAAGATTAGGGCTTTGATTTTGCATGTTGGTTTCCTGATTTTGTGAAGTGCAGTGCGCAGGAAGAAGAAGAAAACCCAGACCTTGTTTTGTTTCCCTCTTTTCTTTTAAGGGAAAATCAGTTTCCCTTATTTGCAAAAAGACCCCTCAACCTTTGGCAAGGATCTTATCAACCCAATAACTTATAGAAACAGAATCGTTTTTCGATTAGTCGTGTTATTTGTGTTATCATGGCAGAAGACGACGGAAAAATTCAAATCGAAAAGTTTGACGGGAAAAAGTTTGGTTGGTGGAAGACGCATATTGAAGCACTACTTTGTCAGAAAGACTTAGATGTAGTGCTCGAGGATGAAAAGCCAGAAAAAATGTCACAAGCAGATTGGGATAGGTTGGATAAGAAAGCCAAAGCAGTGATAACGCTTTCTCTATCGGAGAATGTTGTATTCAATATCCAGAAGGAGACCTCGGCTAGAGGAATGATGTCAGCATTATTGAACATGTATGAGAAGCCTTCTGCAGCGAACAAGGTTTATCTTATTCGAGAGCTTGTGAATACTAGGATGAGGGAAGGTGATTCAGTCACAGCGCACATCAATACTCTATCTTGTCTCGGTTGGTGCCTGTGAACATCAAGTTTGATGATGAGGTTAAAGCCCTATTGTTATTGTCCTCATTGCCCGATAGTTGGTCCGGAACCGTAACTACTGTTACGAACTCTTCAGATACGAGATACGAGTAAGTTCACATTTGTGAAGATGCGAGATCTTATTCTGGGCGAAGATGCCAGAAGAAGAAATTCAGGTGGATCTTCGGGTGATTTATTGCATGCTAGCAGAGGAAGGAAGAATAACAGAGGTAGTGGCAGTAATAACAGAAGGAGGAGTCAGTCTAGGGCTCGAAATGATGTGACTTGTTGGAACTGTAAAGAAGTTGGAAATTTCAAGAATCAATGTCCAAACGAGAAGAAAGAAGTGAACATTGAAGTAGACCACTCAGACGATGATGTTTTGATCTGTAATGTGGAGAGCAATGTGGATTCCTGGGTTATGGATTCGGGTGCTTCATTTCACGCTACCTACAGCAGTGAAGCACTACAGAATCTTAAAATTGGGGATTTTGGTAAGGTACGACTTGCAAATGATGAAGTCTTAGATGTCGCAGGCATGGGTGATAGATATTGACTTAGTTACTTCAGTTGGATCTACTTGGACTTTGAGAGACGTGAGAGTTATTCCAGGCTTGAAAAAAATGTTTATTTCAGTCGGGCAGCTGGATGATAGGGTCACGAGGTTAAGTTCGGTAGTGGACAGTGGAAGGTAACTAAGGGAAATTTAGTAGTTGCACGTGGAAAGAAGAGGGGCTCATTGTACATGGTCAGTGTACCACCTAAGGGAGAGGTTCTCCCAGTTCAGAAGAAGACCAAGATCGGTTCATAGAATCCCGTGGGCAGAAGAAGGTTTGCTTTGCAGATGGCAAACCCAGAGTCACAGGTCAGATTCAGGTTGAACATGCTAGAAAAGGTTCAGTAAACCCAGTCAGGGGCATTCGTGGCAGTGGGAGCACGGGTCGTGCTTCAGTTAGGGTTACCAGACGACAGTGGGTTAAGAGAACCAGTATTCCAGATGTCAAAGTCTCTCCAGTTGATTATCTGCTTTATTCGAAAAGTGTTAGTTCTCAGATTTTCTTAGTTCTCAGATTTTCTCAGAGTTTGGCAGTTTGTTTAAGTGGGAGCCAGAAGGGATAGAGAACGAGTCACGAGTAGTGACTAATGAGTTGAAGCTCAGTGGGAGCTTCAACGAGCCTTCAGGTTAATTGATGAGAAGGCCACCTACAACTAGTGAAGATGAAGTGTTTACAGAGATACTTATGAATATGAAGTTTCAAGGAGAGCAGTTTGAAGTCGTCAAAGCCTCCAAGTGAGAGATTGTTGGGTTATGGGGGATTTGACTCGAGTAGAGGATTATTCCTCAAGTCTGATGATTCTTCCTCTAGGCAGAGGATTGTTCCTATAGGCAGAGGATTGTTCCTTTAGGAACAGGATTAGTCCTTTGTCTGTCTGATGAAGAAATATTATTATTATATTCAGTAACCTAATTGTACCCTATAAATACTTCTTATTCTTGTACCTGTACACTTTGAGCATCTAATACAAAGAAGAACTAGTTGTGGAGAGTGGATGTGGGTCAGATTAGACCGAACCACTATAAATCTTGTGTTCTTGTTATTGTGATTTAGAGTGTGTCCGTGTGTGAGTGTGAGTGCTTGCTGATTATTGTTCTAGTGTTCGTTTGAGTCGTGTTTCTAAACCTAACACTTGGCTCTTTCGACCATGGGTGTGGCAGGTACAAGGTTCACGTTAGGTTAATATAACTATGAGGTGGTCATGGTTCAGTTCGACAAAACTGCTAAACTGTGATTTCGAGGAACACCAAACCAAATCAGCAGCCCAGCCGATTTGGCAGTTTAACGATTCTGTTTTGACAGTTTAAACCCATTTTTCTTTTAAAAGATGGTGTGGCAGGTACAAGGTTCACATGATAAAAGATGGTTCACTTTTACAACACATATACATAAATAACTACGTATTCCAAAAAAAGTAAAAAATACAATAAGGTTAAACGGCCAGTTCAGGTTGCATGCCCTGTTCCATATTCCAAACCTGACCAAATCGTTAAAACTCCATGGTCGGTTCGGTTTGCATGACTGCCCAGACCGAATCGTTAAACAGCCAAACCGAACTGTGAACAGACCTTTCGGATCTCAAACCAGCCAAACTAGCAGACTCGCTTTAGGTTGGGTAATTAAATGCCACACAATGTACTAAGTAGCCTAAGATGACTTGTGCTTTGTACAATATAAGTTGTTCTTTTTGAAATGGTGGAATTTAGACTAAAATATCGATACAAGAAGATCCACTGTGGACAAAAAACTCTAATGACTGAAAACTATCTTGAATCCGGTTGAAGGATACAGCCTTTGTAGCCACCTGAGATCATTAACCATGTCAAAATCAGCAAATGAAAACAACATTTAAAAAGTGAAAAAAATCGGTTTTGAGGTTTTTTTAAGGTTTACATTTGGTGGGCTGTAAGCAGTGTCATAGTCTCTGAGTCCAATAACAGTATGTGTGCCAGCATTTGCAATCGTTGGTTCTATCATTGTACAACGCTGGAGAAGTGAGTGGAAACAAAAGATATACAAAGCTTATCGCCCCTGCTAGAAATCCCAAGCTCACCAACCCTGAAATTTCCACTCAAAAAGTTGTCAATTTTGTAAAATATTTAGCCACAAATAAACCAATAAAATAAGTTTGTATATGAGTATGCGTTTAGTTACATGTTCTTCGTGAAAAGAAGGCAGGAAGACCCATGATGTTGCAGAACATATGTGACACGAGCGGCGCTGCTATATGTCCTGCAATTAACAATTAACAAGAAAACTACACGTGAGCTGAAACCGAAATAACCAACCCATTCGATTAACCAATTGTTAAATTTTAATTTTTTTAATAACCTAAAATTTCTGTTTGGTGTCAGATTTATATAGTAAACCAAACCATCCTGTTTTACTTTTACGTAGATTTATGTAAATTTTACACGAGACATAATTAGCATGTTTTGCCTGGTGAAAATAAGATAATAGAAAATAACACAATTATCACCAACCAGTTCGAACAAAGAGAAATGATGCATATGACCCAAATATCACTGTGTAGCCAAGCTGAAAACCTGAGAAATATTACAAAAATATTTTACGAGTTAGCAATCAACACATGATGTTTTCAACTTTTCTTGGTCAATATAATTAAAACCTTTCATATTTTGCATCTGCAAAGCAAGAACCAAGAAGTAGGCATTTCGACCCATTTACGTTTGAATGGGTCGATATGTGTAATGTTTCTACCTCTAACGGGTCAAACGAGTAAAACTGAAAAATAGCTAAAAAGTGTCAAATGGGTCAAACATACCTACAACCATGGAAGCTTTGAGCAAGTTGGTATTTTGTTGCATGTAGAACTCCAATAAATGGTTCAAGTGAGCTGTAAATATAAAGTTTACCAAATACTGAAAATTTACTTATACTAAACAAATATAGAAAATTTATCAAAGAAACAGAAATGTTATCTCATAACTGGAAAAGGAAGAAAAAACGTTCAAAAAAATAAAGATAATTTAACGTTAAACATTATAATTACTAGATCCTTTACATGAGTTACGTTTTTAAAATGCTGAAAAATGTTGGGACTCACCTAGGCTAAAAAGAACGGGAGAGAGAAGTATTACGGTATATGGTTTATATCCTCCACATAAAAGTAACGATATCATACAAGCTCTAAAAACTAATTCTTCCGTAAGAGGAGCCTGTGAATTAAATAATACAGGAAAATCACTTGGATGATAAAAAGTAATTACCACTTAAAAAATAACTGAAATAGCAAACTGACCACAATATACATTCTCCAAACTGAAATATTGTAAACCGCTGAAACCATCCAGTTAATGAGGTTTTGAAGACCACTCTTTATACCATGAAATGATACGTCTATCTGGCGGTCCCCACGTTCGGCCCACGAGCTCCAAATTGATAGAATTTCGAGAATAAACGACCCGATATACATCAAAGATGTCAGGCAAAGTGGAAAAACGACAGCTTCCCACTGTTTCATAAACAAAAATTCCATTTTCAGCAGAATATTTTAGCAACTCACTAACCCTTTATAATCTGCAGATAATGAAAATTGCATAAGTTGATGAAAAACATCAACCGCAGCGCGTTATCTATACAAACTAATTGAATACTCACCGTGTGGTGTGAACGAATACCATAAGCACTAAGCAAGTATGACATGTTCCACCTCTTTATCTGAATGTACCAAGAAATATGGTGATGTGTCAGCTTCTCAAAAAGGAAATTATAGAACCAAGAACATAATTTTTTGCAGGATGCACAAGATTTATTATTTCACACCTAATACCTACGAATTTAAACAACAACATAAACATGCAACTAAGTAGTTAATGCGGTAAAATATCAGATATCGATCAAGGACCGATATTTGAGATATCGGTTATCACGATGGGATATCGGTAATTTTTATATCATGCTAAATTTATCTATATAGCAATTTAACACTAACAATACTCTCCTACCCTTAACAAATTAACCTTTTGCAACTTGCAAAACATTAACAATTGTAGCAAGTAAAAACTGACTAATTAAAACACTAACATTTAACAGTAACAACTAACAATTAAGACTTAAAACACTAATAGCAGCAACAAGAAGAAAGACGAATGGTAGAACTAAGAAGAAAGGTACTGATATCGAGAAAATCGGTCAAATATCGATCAATATCGCCGTAATTATGGTACCAATATTTTGCACCGATATCTCGGCAGAGGACGATAACCGATATATCACTGATATTTCGGTGATATATCAGGATATTAACTACATAACTAACTGGTCATGCATGTAGGTCACCTAAAATCCCAAATTATACATACCCTAGTTACAGATTTTAGTTAATTAAAGTATTTACTCATCCGTAATTTCAATCATAACTTATCTCAAAACATCGTTTCACAATTCCCGAATCTTCATTACTAACTATTTAACCCTTCCTTTATTCAACCCGTGTAATACACGTGTTTTCCAACTTAGTTATAGCATCAAGAAAAAACTTTTTAAAGATCACTTCTCTACAACACTCTCAATATTACATTATTACATACATAAATTAACTAACTGGTCATAATTACAAAATACCCAAACCCCCAAATCACAAATAACAAAACCCTAGTAACTAACTCCAACTATCAGCAACTAACCATCCAACAATCAAAATGTAAACACAGAGAATATAATAAACAGTGGATTGAATAAGCAAACTTACAGGGAGGATAAAGGCGCAGACAAGAAGTGAAACGACGGTGGAGATACCGGCGCAAATGAACCGTCGGATCATGAAGGTTTTGAAAGATGAAGGGGGCGGGAGACGGAGGATTAATGTGGGAGCGTAGAGGATTGCGACGTAGAAGATAGTCATGGCGATGCATGAAATGATTGCTAGCGGTGCCGGAACTCCACCGGCGCCGGAGTATGACTCCATTGTTGACGGAATTGGTGGGGCGATGTGGTTCTCCAGATTGGGGGTTTTGAAATGGTTTGGACTGTTGACTTGCAAAAGACTAAACCGGCGTCGTTTCCTTCTCGAGTCGAAGTACCTCTGCAGTTCTTCCCGAACTCTACATTTTGTTTATAAAATAGTCTGAGTTAAATGCGTGGTTGGTCCATGTAGTTTGTAAATATTGCAGATTGGTACTAGTGTTTCAATAATTACAAAGCTGATTTCGTTAGTTGTAATTTGTGCACTCGGTGGTCCTTACCGCTAACCTTGTTAGATTTCTCAGTTAAGTATATGTGAAATTACTATATTACCCTTATATAATTAAAAAATAATAAAAATATAAGAAGAGGGGCCCCTACTCATCTTCTACATCACCTCTCTCTCTTTCAAAAACTCAACCACTATCACTCTCCTCACTATGCAACACACCCATTCAAACCACCACTCCTCTCACCTCAACCCACACCGCTCACCTTCAACCACCACCACCCCCCGTCACCTTCAATGCACCACCTCCGCCGTCACCTTCGACCCACCGCCTCTACCTCCACCGTGTAACCCACCGCTTACTCCACCGTATACCCACCACTACATCACCACCGTCACCTTCAACACACCACCTCCGCTGCACCCATACCACCTCCGCTGTCCTGATCAAAAGCTCAAAAACATACCATTTGTAATTTGGAAAAAAAAACTTAACTCCGTTATGTTTTTTTAACGTTGACTATGTTACATACAAAAAGGAAGAGTTCGGATTGTTGTGGGTAATTATCTGCAAAAAGAGCCAGTTCGGATTATTGAAAATCCAATTTGTATTTAAAAAAAATCATTTGAAATCATATAAGGCTGGGCTATAAAATGGTTCAATCAGACTGTATCGGCCAGTTCATCCGGGTTACTAGTTAGAGCATTCACAATGAAACTTGTATAAATATGTGAAGGAGTTTAGTTTTATTATAAGGAATTGGGTTGTAGTGTTTTTGAGTTGAGAGAGAGAGAAAATATATGGGAAAGTTACTGTTCATCTGTAAATATATGGAAAAAAATTCTGGAGAGAGAAAACGTATATTTTTTTTAATATTTTTAGAAATGGTTGTGAGTGAAAAAGAGAGAAAAGGTAATGATAAAGATATAAAAAATATTATTTAATTAAAAGGAGAGAGAAAAAGTAGTTGTTTTTAGTGAAAATATATAGATATATATATATATGTATAAATATAGGGATTTCATTGTGAATGCTCTTAACCCTATAATTTCTTAAAATACAAATTCATCTAAAAAATAATCTAATCTCAATTAGGATTTATATAACTAATCATGGCTTTATCAGAAAAAACAACTATTTTCTTATAAAATATTAAGCATTTTAAGATAATTTTGATTACTTATAAACAATATTTTATTGGATGAGGTGGGTAAAAATTTCAACTGTGACAGAATATTAGAATCGATTGCACTATGTTAATTACCAAAAAAAATGAAACGTCAATATTACCTTAATATTGTATTTTATTAAAATTAAAAAAAAAATTTTAAGGTAGTGCAAACCGGTTCGACGAGTTGAACTGATTAACCACTGATACATAAACATATCGTATTCAGGTTTTATCGTCCTTTATTGTACGGGTTCATGTCCGATATCCAGTATAATCGACCAGTTCATACAATATTTAAAAGATTGGTTCTACTGCTAATTGTAAACCTATTTCATTTGGGGTATATTGAATATGGGAAACTTGTGAGCATAATATACAAAAAAAATTAATTGCAACTTCGTGTTTTAAGGAGGAAATAACATAGAAATTTCATCAAATTTGAGAGTAACTAAACTTTGATGTAATGTTCTAATATTGTATCATGTAACATTTTTTTCTCTTACTATTTTATTTTTTATATGTCTGGATATTATGTGGATTACCCCATATATCAAATATTAAGTTCTAAACTAATCCATATAAATAACAAACTTAATCATAATTACATGTTAAGTTTCATGATTTACGAAAATTATCTTATTTGTAAGAATCGATCAAACAGTTAAATTATTAGTATTATAAATTTACTATATTACCATTATTGTTGTTGTCGTCATGTATATCTCTGAAAAATCGGTTGTTACAGTAGTTCTTTATAGTTTACCTTTTTTAACTGGCGAATTTCATAGTATAAGGTATGAAGTGTAATTTAGGTATAAAATAAAGGTTGATTTGTGTAATTTACTCTAAAATAATTCAGTTATTGCAAATAAACTAGCATGTGTGAAACAATTACAATAACTTATCTTATTGATTCTGTAATTTTCTTTTTCACAAGCTAACATGTGTCTATGGTATCCGTCTAGGGGCGGATCTACTTAAATTAAACCAAGGGGGAACGCCCGCTACCGCTTGGCGCTTCGGCGGTAGTGTAAAATTAGTGTAAATTTTGAAAAAATTTGACGTTTTTTCGATTTCGTTACCGTTTTTTATAAAACGTTACCGCTTGGCGGATTTTCTAGATGCCACTGTATCCGTCCACACCACACGGTGAGTATTCATTTTGTTTGTATAGATAACACGTCATTGATGATTTTGTGTTCAAAAACGAAGATCAGAAAGGTCTGCTGGTTTGCGATTTGTGTGCTTGATCATTTGTGTAAAAAGGAGGTTTATATAGTTCTAGATTTCGTTGGTTTCAAACAACACTATGACTTTGGTTTAATTAGATCAGTTTTAGTTTGATTAGATTCAAAGACTTTGAACGTTTCATAAACCCCATAATCATGTGTCTTGATATCATTTATTTGCTCTTGATTAAGTGTTTTAATGGTGACAGGCTTTGGATAATGAAGAAAATAAAACATCCATCACTTGTGGTCTAGTGGTTGGAAAAACTTGAGTTCTCCTTGGTGACCCAAGTTTAATTCCCACTAGTGACACATTTGGTGGATAAAGGCAACGAAGGCTAGTTCTTCCAAACCCTAGGTCAAGAGTTCGAGCCCGAGCCTCCCCGGGTTTTAATCCACCGTGCGTTATGCTAGAGAGATTTTCTCCTGTGGCGGCGCAAGTCCCTGCGAAGGGTAGTGAGTGATATGGTTTCCCGGGGACGTGGTTAGCCAAATTTTGACGTCAGCTTGGGCCCGGTTAAGACAACGTAGTCTGGCTAGAGTGGAGTTAGGGCCTTCTGTTTAGGAGGGTGTGAGATCTCTCTCACAACAAGTTATAGATTCTCACCGTTCAAAAAAATGAAGATAAAGAAATTTTCAGTTAACCCCCTTATACTTTCTTAACCCTTATATATCTATATTATATGAAGGGAAGAGAGGTAGGAAATTACATTCTTGCCCATTTAATTTGCTTAATATAGTATTATAGATATAGATATAGTTTTTGACTACTTTTTTCTAATAGCTTTTTCTTAAAGTTATAAGAAGTCATACTAGGTTATAATGAATCATACAAGTATTAATGGGCATATAATATTAAAAGTTAATTTACTTTAGTTTTGTATCTTTTTAACCTTATTTAAATTGTATTATTTTGATTGAGTCGCTGCTATTTAAGTAGGAATATGTTGTTGTCACCATTACGTGGAATTATTGTCATTGTGTTGTGTTGTGTTTGTGCCACATTGCACGGACACCCCTTTATAGTCTATTATATTTATTAATAATGTTTCCGACCCTCCTAATCCCAGAGAGTGGCGTAGTGGGACTATCCAAGCGTCAACCAGTCATCTCTCGATCCAGTGCTAGTGTTGAAGCCGAATACCACGGAGTTGCAAACTCCGTTGCTGAAACAAGCTTCTACACAACCTTCTTTTAGAACTTCATCTACCAACCAAACAGGCTACTATTGTCTATTGTGATAACATTTCAGGCGTGTATTTGACTGAAAACCCGGTCCATCATCAACGCACCAAGCACATTAAGATTGACATTCATTTCGTCCGCAAAAAGGTTCGAATTGGCTCTGTCCGTGTCCTACACGTTCCTGTAGACTACCAATATGGGGGCATCTTCACTAAAGGTCTTCCGTGTCATCTATTCTTACGGTTTAAATTCGGCTTGAGCATTGTTCCAACTGCGGGGGCTATTAGCGTAGCTGATTATTTGCCTTTTAATTAGCAATTCATATTTATTGTATTTAACACTAGTTAGGAGAATTAGTCTTCAATTGTCATTGGAAAAGATAAAGAAGCGGAGACGGTAACAAAAAAGATATGTAACAATGATATAGGAATACACGAGAATGGTGAGATTCGGGTGTATAGTATATGGCTTGTGATTCACTCGAATTGCCTCTGTTGTAAACGAGCTGATTTGGCTAAATTTGTAATCGAGTCGAGCCCGTAATAGGCCTGGCTCGACTCGTAAACTCGTGAACCAAGTCGAATCATAGTATTTTATGTATATCAATTTGATTTAAATGTATTAAAATTAAAAATATGTGGGAAGGGTTAGAAATAATTCATATAATACTTTTAATATTCCTTTATGTCTTTATTTGCAAAGCACACTGACAGTCCAGTTGAATGGTCTTTTAGAACGTAAACAAAACTATACTTGACTCCTAGCATACATCACAATATTTGTGTATGCACATAAGAGTTTAAGAGTTGATTATTCTCTTGAAAATCTCATATACTATTTTGTTAAATATTTGAAAATCTCATATACTATTTTGTTAAATATTATAGGTATAATGGATTTTAATAATCCTAATTATTAGCAGTTGGCCGGTAACGGTCTCAACTTAAAAAATAACCAGTGATCGTCCCATGTTTTCATATATTGTAAAGCAATTTGACTTTTACTAAACCAAAAAGGATAAGAGGATAAAAAGAAATTATGGTTCTCTTAGTAAAGGCCCATTAGTTTACAACATGTGAAAATGTGGGACCATCACCGGTTACTTTTGAAGTTGAGACCGTTGCCGGCCAACAACTAATAGTTTGGATTATTAAAAGAGAAATTGCCATTTTTGTCCCTGAAGTTTGTCCCAAATTGCCATTTTAGTTCAAATAGTTTTTTCTCCTCTGGGTCCCTGAGTTTTCCATTTTATTGCTATTTTGATCACATTGTCTAACTCCGTTAAAAACTTCAGTTTTAACCAGGGTATTGTAACATCCGTAAAAAACCGGGTTAACCAAACCCGCTTCGTTTATTAACCGAACAACCAGTTAAAAATTTCGTTGCGTATTTAATGCCCAAATTAATTTTAAACGATACATAATTAATAAGTATATTAGAATATAAAATTTATATTTGAAAATGTATTAAAAATAGTGAAATAAAAATTAAATGCTGAAGCCGGGTTTCGAACCCGGGTCAGCCGAGAGTATCACAAAGCCTTAACTCACATCCATCCAACCACTCCGCCACTTGTATTGTTTGTTAACTTATTGAAACAATTAATACATATAATAAAACTGGAAAATCAAACCCAGTCAACAGCGCCCCCAAATCCGCAGACGCCGGAAAATCCGACGATTTCGCCAATTATCGTCGGTTACTTTTGACTTAACATAAGAATTAACGACGCCATCGATTATAACCGACGTCCAGTTCCGCGACATCCGTCGTAACCGCCGGAGAACGGCTGGCCAACGAATCAAGACGGTAATCTGACCCAATTCAACTTGATTCTTCCCTATAAATGCACACCCTAGCCTCTGGTAAACTTTTTGCTCAAAATCGCACCGATTCTTCAATCAATTTCACTCGCCGGAAAATCTCTGCAAGTCGCCGGAAAACCGAGACTTTCATCTACACGGTAAATACCTCGACTTTTTATGTTTTAACCCATTGTTAGACTATTACTAACATCACTCCATCACCCAGAATCAATCCCTGACGACGTTGCCGGATTTTTTGTTTTCGCCGGAAAACTTCTGGAATTTCCAGAATCTCGCTGTTAGCCGGTATGATCATTTAAACCTACTGATAATCGTTGCTCAGTAGTTCAATTTCACATCTAATCCATCCAAACTGTTAATTGATCCTAACAGCCGAAGTTCACAAAACAGAGCCGCCCGGAGTTCTGAAAAACTCACCTGTTCGGTACAATCATTCCCCAAACCCTTTCTGTTCAATACATTACAATCGCTTATAAAGTTCGTTAAATTAATTTAACAAGTAACAGCATGGTTAACTGTTGTCTGTGTTTTGCGCGAAGAAGACGAAGTCTCTTAGGTTATAAGATTAATTAAAATCAATATTATGAACGGGTTAGACACACAGTCCAGCGGTGGACTGTGTGCAAATAAATACGCATACGTCCCGAGTTCGATCCTTGACACACGCCACACTCGCTGTAATAAAAATGTTTTTTTAAAACCGAACTGGATCCACACGCAGTAAGATGTTAAGTATAATAAAAACCGGAATATTTACCAAGTTAGACACACAGTCCAGCGGTGGACTGTATGCCAAACTAAACCACAGGTCCCGGGTTCAAGACCTGTGGAGAGCACCGAGTCGATACCATTAAATCCTTTTTAAAATAAATGATTTTCGTATTAACTTAAATAGTGTATAAATATAATTAAAAACAGAAATATTTCGGGTTAGACACGTAGCTCAGTTGGTAGAGCTGCGTGCACGCGTACGGGAGGTCACGGGTTCGAGTCTCACCCACCGCACACATACAAACGACCGAACCGGTCAACAGTAATGGTCAACAGTCATGGTCAACGGTCAAAAAGTCAACATTTTTTATTATTTTTATTTATTTATTTTATTTAAAAATCAATTAAAACTACTTAAAAATAACGTTTTTAAAGTTAGAAAATAGCCTTAAACTCACAAAAAATATATCCAATAATCCTACTAAAATTGATTAATAAAATCCGCTTATTTACCGAACCGTTATGTTATTATCTAGGTTAGTTCCTCTCGTGGTTAAATCCAATTTCGTGCGCATTCATCATCAATCCAAGAAACGCAACCACTGTGAGTGAATCTTACAACTCCCCTTTTTATTACACGTTTTGTGGTGTATCATGTGTCGCTTAAACTAATTCGTTTATTCAAACTCGTGCCATACCATATTATGATTTAAACTTAGAATGTAAATATTATTTGTAGTTATGTATTACATATTGTCAAGTTGTATGCAAATTATTTGTTAGGCCCATCAGTTCCTCGTGGGAGACGAGTTGAACAACGCGTGCCTTAAAACTCATTCATTAGGCCCATCAGTTCGTAGAACAACGCGTGCCTCAAAACAATCTGTTATTGTATGTGTGTGCATTATTTAATATTAAGTGTTTTGTGAATAAGTTTACATCTATATTTACTCATATGTGGTTATGCACTTTATTTTATAATCAATTCAATGAACTTGTTTAAATGTTTTTCATAGGATTCACTCGCCAACTTTTTGTTGATCCAAAAACCATTTTTACACATGATACAGGTGAACAGGATGAAGCAAGGAAAACATAGGAAATGTCTTAGAAGAAAATAATGAAGTCTAGAAAGATGTGTAGAACCTGTTGTAATTATGATTGTATGATCCCCTTTAAATTGTAATAATAAATATGAAACGTTATAATAAATGTCATGAGCTTTGATGAAAACCCAATCATGCCCCGATCACCTTTTCCGCTGCGGGTCGGGGTGTGACAGATTGGTATCAGAGCTTTTGACTATAGGGATATAGGATAGGTTATTAGACCCTTAGAGCCTATACTATAGTTGATTATATTTTAATTGTTTATGTGGTTATATGCAAACTCATGATGTTTATTTCTTTCATATTTATTACATACACAAATACATGCAAACACTTCCAATATTACATTTTGTGATACATAGTGAATTATACTTACAGTCAAACATACATACTTACATACATATTCATCATACATATTTCAATGTTCACATATTCGAATCATCTTCATACTTCCGTTATTCAAGATTTTGTCGCATTTTTCATATTTCAAATCTCATCAAAGTGAGTTCTGCGACGGGCATGTAGTAACTGTAAGGGTACCAGTACCGGTAGTCGGAACGTCCTGTCTAGGTTGGCATTCGTATAAATCCAACATAACGGACCAGTTTACCTACCTGGGGACTAACGATGAGAGTGCGAAGGACCTATTAGGCCAAAGCATGCCACACCAAACGTCGTTCGAACTAACCCCACTTTGAGGTGTCACCGTGTCCACACCTAGATACATTCCGAATATCATACGTTACATACATATTTCTCAATTTTCTCCGGGTTTTAGTGTACGTAATCAGGCTAACACATGCGAACCATATGAAAAACCCGGTAATCATGGGGCCCCACATGATTACGAAGGTGAAGTATGGCGGCATGCAAGGCCCAATTACGAGCAAAGCCCAAGACATCCTATGGATGTAGTAGATTTATTATTCTATATTTATTTTATGAATGTTCATTCCTAAATACGACACATGATCCCAAAAACATCCAACTCATACTCTTGATATGTATTCCTTGTAGATGTCTTCTAGTCTCACTCGTAGGAAGATGAGATCAGGAAAAGCCCGCGAGCGCATGGCTGCCCAAATCGCTCAACAAATGGCTGCTATAATACCCAACATTGTAGTTCAAGTTTAGCAAGCCCTTACCGCTAATCCCGTCAATCAAGAAGATCAAAACATTGTCAATCCTCCCCCAAAAACCACTAAATGCACCTTCAAGCGTTTCAAATCCTGCGACCCTCCAACATACGAAGGGATTGAAGGTGTCACCGCTCTTCTCCATTGGTTTGAAGAAATGGAAAATACATTTCTAAATTGCGATTGCACCGATGATCGCAAAGTGCGATATGCTACTAGTCGTTTACTTGGAATAGCACTTACATGGTGGAATACGGAGAAGGCCAAACGAGGTGTTGAAGATGCTATGACTTTGACTTGGGAAGAGTTGAAGGAAATCATGACAAAACGGTTTTGCCCAAGGAGCGAAATCAAGAAATTAGAGGATAAGTTCTATTCGTTGAAACAAAAGGAAGGCGACCACACCACATACAACAAGAGATTCCTCGAATTAAATCAAATGGTTCCCAACTTGTTCACTCCTCTTTACCGTTTGATCGAGCACTACATTCGAGGTCTTCCTTAAAAAATTCAAGACTCTGTAATAAGTACCACACCTGCAACCTTGGAAGCAGCAATGGAGTTAGCTACAGAGCTCACCGAGAACCGCATACGAAACAAAGACTTCAAGGAGGAGAAGAAGAAGGATAAAGCATCAACTGAAATCTCAAACTCCACCCAAACCGAATCCTCTTCTCAACCCATTTCTAAGAGAAAACGAGATGGGCAACTTTTCGCTGTCACCCAACGCAATCTACCAGCCTCACAAGCCGTACCCCTCCAAGCTATCCCAATCACTCAAGTAGCACCCAACTCAACTTACCCAAATAAGAAACCTTACCTTGGACCTCACCCTCAATGTAACACATGTTTTTATCACCATCCATCTACCTTACCTTGTCGACTATGTGCGAATTGTGGACGATATGGTCATTTGAGCAAGGTTTGCCGCACCCCTCAAAACCAAACCTCACCCCCTACTCAAAACATGATCCAAACATATCAACAACCCCAATACCCCATGTTACCTTATGTTCGAGCTTGTTTTAATTGTGGCGACCCTACCCACTATAGAAACACGTGCCCTCGATTGGTTAACATCATACACGCCCAAGCTCAAGCAAACCCAGTTAACCAAGCAAATCAAGAAAACCCAACCACTAGGCCACAAGCAAGAGGAAGAGTTTTCAACATCAACGCTAATCCTGTTGAAGATAATGACGGCCCAAACGAATCACCCAACTAATCTCCTTCACCAAAAATCAAGATTTAACTCTAACCGCTTAGTTTTTATGTTTTTCTTTATGTTATCTCAATTTTCACGTATCTCAATTATAAATTGGAAATTTATCCAAGGATCTTAATACGAATTACTATTTCAATTTTGTTTTTATACTCATTGATTTAACATTCATATCGTCATACCTCACGACGTATCTCAGTGTCATCATTTAAAGAAGTTGAGCTGTGTCTCACTTCTACATAGACTAACCTCTCCATCATAACAAACGAGAGATGTACTGTCATCATTCAAACATGTATACTATCAGAATTAAGACTCAAGCTTTGGTTGATTGTGTTTGTTTATGTTTTAGAGTCACATAGGACTAATCATAACTTATGGATAAAGCCAATGAAAATTTGACAAGAATATGGTGGATACGCCGCTGGTACTTCCTATATATAAGTATTCTTACCAAAGGATCAGAGGCATTATCAGGCGGTTATGAGAAGTTCCATGTAGGATTTAGTATTGTCTTGGTTGAAGTTTGTTTTATACTCACTGATTTAGCGTTCACATCATCTCATCATTTAAAGAAATTGGATTGTGTTCCATTCTACATAGACTAATCTCTCCATCATAACAAACGAGAGAGGTACTGTCACCATTCAAACCTGTATACTATCAGATTTAGGACTCATACATTGGTTGTTGTGTTTATTTATGTTCTAGAGTCACATCATAGAACCAATCATAACTTACTGATAAAACCAATGAAAATTTGACAAGAATATGGTGGATACGCCGCTGGTACTTCCTATATATAAGTATTCTTGCCAAAGGATCAGAGGCATTGTCAGGCGGTTATGAGAAGTTCCATGTAGGTTTTAGTATTAGAAGTTTTGTTTTAGGATATAACCTTATCTTTCCAAACATATCAAAACTCTTGCGCATGAAATCATATTCAGTCAATCAACTCTGTTTATCAATATTCATTAACTTAGGCATAAAAAAGCGATTCCTGTAGCAGGGTACTCAACCCTTACAAGGAACGTTACCGCCTCAAACAAAAATTTAAACTCTTACTCCTTTCTAAGTATGTAACTGTCAAATTAAACACCATCCTTCTTAGACAAACATGCCACTACTTAAATTTCGGGACGAAATTTCTAAAAGTAGAGGATACTGTAACATCCGTAAAAAACCGGGTTAACCAAACCCGCTTCGTTTATTAACCGAACAACCAGTTAAAAATTTTGTTGCGTATTTAATGCCCAAATTAATTTTAAACGATACATAATTAATAAGTATATTAGAATATAAAATTTATATTTGAAAATTTATTAAAAATAGTGAAATAAAAATTAAATGCTGAAGCCGGGTTTCGAACCCGGGTCAGCCGAGAGTATCACAAAGCCTTAACTCACATCCATCCAACCACTCCGCCACTTGTGTTGTTTGTTAACATATTGAAACAATTAATACATATAATAAAACTGGAAAATCAAACCCAGTCAACAGCGCGCCCAAATCCGCAGACGCCGGAAAATCCGACGATTTTGCCAATTATCGTCGGTTACTTTTGACTTAACGTAAGAATTAACGACGCCATCGGTTATAACCGACGTCCAGTTCCGCGACATCCGTCGTAACCGCCGGAGAACGGCTGACCAACGAATCAAGACGGTAATCTGACCCAATTCAACTTGATTCTTCCCTATAAATGCACACCCTAGCCTCTGGTAAACTTTTCGCTCAAAATCGCACCGACTCTTCAATCAATTTCACTCGCCGGAAAATCTCTGCAAGTCGCCGGAAAACCGAGACTTTCATCTACACGGTAAATACCTCGACTTTTTATGTTTTAACCCATTGTTAGACTATTACTAACATCACTCCATCACCCAGAATCAACCCCTGACGACGTTGCCGGATTTTCTGTTTTCGCCGGAAAACTTCTGGAATTTCCAGAATCTCGCTGTTAGCCGGTATGATCATTTAAACCTACTGATAAGTAGTTCAATTTCACATCTAATCCATCCAAACTGTTAATTGATCCTAACAGCCGAAGTTCACAAAACAGAGCCGCCCGGAATTCTGAAAAACTCACCTGTTCGGTACAATCATTCCCCAAACCCTTTCTGTTCAATACATTACAATCGCTTATAAAGTTCGTTAAATTAATTTAACAAGTAACAGCATGGTTAACCGTTGTCTGTGTTTTGCGCGAAGAAGACGAAGTCGCTTAGGTTATAAGATTAATTAAAATCAATATTATGAACGGGTTAGACACACAGTCCAGCGGTGGACTGTGTGCAAATAAATACGCATACGTCCCGAATTCGATCCTTGACACACGCACACTCGCTGTAATAAAAATGTTTTTTTTAAAACCGAACTGGATCCACACGCAGTAAGATGTTAAGTATAATAAAAACCGAAATATTTACCAAGTTAGACACACAGTCCAGCGGTGGACTGTGTGCCAAACTAAACCACAGGTCCCGGGTTCGAGACCTGTGGAGAGCACCGAGTCGATACCCTTAAATCCTTTTTAAAATAAATGATTTTCGGATTAACTTAAATAGTGTATAAATATAATTAAAAACAGAAATATTTCGGGTTAGACACGTAGCTCAGTTGGTAGAGCTGCGTGCACGCGTACGGGAGGTCACGGGTTCGAGTCTCACCCACCGCACAAATACAAACGACCGAACCGGTCAACAGTAATGGTCAACAGTCATGGTCAACGGTCAAAAAGTCAACATTTTTTATTATTTTTATTTATTTATTTTATTTAAAAATCAATTAAAAATACTTAAAAATAACGTTTTTAAAGTTAGAAAATAGCCTTAAACTCACAAAAAATATATCCAATAATCCTACTAAAATTGATTAATAAAATCCGCTTATTTACCGAACCGTTATGTTATTATCTAGGTTAGTTCCTCTCGTGGTTAAATCCAATTTCGTGCGCATTCATCATCAATCCAAGAAACGCAACCACTGTGAGTGAATCTTACAACTCCCCTTTTTATTACACGTTTTGTGGTGTATCATGTGTCGCTTAAACTAATTCGTTTATTCAAACTCGTGCCATACCATATTATGATTTAAACTTAGAATGTAAATATTATTTGTAGTTATGTATTACATATTGTCAAGTTGTATGCAAATTATTTGTTAGGCCCATCAGTTCCTCGTGGGAGACGAGTTGAACAACGCGTGCCTTAAAACTCATTCATTAGGCCCATCAGTTCGTAGAACAACGCGTGCCTCAAAACTCATTCATTAGGCCCATCAGTTCCTCGTGGTAGACGAGTTGAACAACGCGTGCCTCAAAACAATCTATTATTGTATGTGTGTGCATTATTTAATATTAAGTGTTTTGCGAATAAGTTTACATCTATATTTACTCATATGTGGTTATGCACTTTATTTTATAATCAATTCAATGAACTTGTTTAAATGTTTTTCATAGGATTTATTCGCCAACTTTTTGTTGATCCAAAAACCATTTTTACACATGATACAGGTAAACAAGACGAAGCAAGGAAAACATAGGAAATGCCTTAGAAGAAAATAATGAAGTCTAGAAAGATGTGTAGAACCTGTTGTAATTATGATTGTATGATCCCCTTTAAATTGTAATAATAAATATGAAACGTTATAATAAATGTCATGAGCTTTGATGAAAACCCAATCATGCCCCGATCACCTTTTCCGCTGCGGGTCGGGGTGTGACAGTTATCCTTGGTATTTTCGTAATAATTATAATACTAATATTATAAAACACAAAAAAAACTAACTTTATTTTTTGTTTCTATAAAAATCTGATTAACACCCCCACCCCCACCCCATTCTCTCTCGTTGATTATCCATTTACTTTCTTTCTCTCTACAACCATCGGTGCCAGTGCCAACGCCACCGATCCACAGTCATCACCAACCCCCGACACTCACCTCCGACAACCATCGTCACTGACTTCTACCACCAAAATGTCCACCACAACGTCAGTTAACCTATGGGCACCTCTACCACCGTCACCGACCTCCGCCCCATCACAACGTTAGTTTTTTTTTGTATTTTATATTATAAATATTATTAGTATTATAATTATTACGAAAATACCAAGAATACTCTTGGTTAAAGCTGAGGTTTTTAACGGAGTTATGCAATTTGATCAAAATAGCAATTAACTGGAAAACTTAGGGACACAGAGGAGAAAAAAAACTATTTAGACTAAAATGGTAATTTGAAACAAAACTCCAGGACTAAAATGACAATTTACTCTTGTTAAAATCTATTATTCCAATATTTTAAAATATATAATAGTTAAAAAAAGGATTATAAGAACGATGCTTTTAAAAATTCATAGCCCACATGCTATGTCAGTACAAGTGGATATAAAATAGTTGTTAGATTCAAATAATTTAAATTTCTTCACTTTCATGCTTTAGTTTACAAACATTCAGTTCTTGAATTACGATAACATACACATACTTGTGATTCTAACAGTAATCATGGGAGATGCAGCTGTTTCGGCTCTTGTGAAGGATGTGTTGGGGAGACTCACTTCTCAACTTATCAAAGAGTTTGGTCTACTTTGGGGGTTCAAGGGTGACATTTTGAGGCTCAAGGAAGATTTTGAGCAGATCCAGGCTGTTCTTGAAGATGCAGAAGAGATATACATCAAGGAAAAGGCTGTAGAGTTATGGCTTCGGCGTCTTAGATCTACTCTCCAAAGTTAAGTTTCGTGTTAGGGCTGCTCAACAAAGTTAAAGCCATAAGAACAAAACTGGATGACATAGCATCCAGGAGATTTGAGTTAAACTTGACCTCTAGTGGCACAACTCATGTAGATGTGGGAGTTGAAGGTGAGATGCCGAATAGGGAAACTAGCTCGCTTATACTTGATTCTTCAAATATTTTAGGAAGAGATGAAGAGGTGGAGATGGTAACAAGAACGATATGCAACAAAGATATAGGAAAATATGACAATGGTGAGATTCGAGTGTATGGTATATGGGGTATGGGGGGCCTGGGAAAGACTACTCTAGCTCAATTAGTCTATAACCATACGAGTGTTAATCAATATTTCGACTTACGATGTTGGGTGTATGTCTCTGAAAACTTCCAAGTGAACGAGATAATAAAAAAATCATCGAGTCCCTAGATAAATCTGGGTGTACACTTACACAACTGGATACGTTGCAAGCTTCCCTCCAAAAAAAGTTTAACAGGAAAGAAATTCTTAATCGTACTTGATGATGTTTGGGCCGAAGAGAACGAAGAGGGAAAATGGAAAACATTAAAGGGAAGATTAAGTTGTGGGGCAGAAGGAAGTATTGTTGTGATGACAACACGGTCAGAGAGAACTTGTCGAATGATGACTAAGGTTGGCGAGTTACAACATGAACTAGGATGTTTACCAGAAGAGGACTCGTGGTTATTATTCAAGAAGCATGCGTTTGCACAAGGAAGAGTGGGGAATGACGTACATATGCTAGAGCCTATTGGAAGGGAAATAGTTGTGAAATGTAAAGGACTGTCATTGCCGGTGAAGACTTTGGGTGGCTTAATGTGGTCAAAAAGTAGTAGCAATGATTGGCAACGTGTGAAAGACAATAACATATGGAACTTGCAGGAAAATAATTTACGTCTTGCCTGCTTTAAAGTTAAGTTATGATAACTTGGTTCCACATTTAAAGAGATGTTTTTCTTATTTTTGTTTGTTTCCTAAAGGCTATAAAATAAAAAAAGATGAACTGATTTTGTTGTGGTTATCGAACGGTATCATTCCAACTAGAGAAGAAAGAGACTTGTATGTGATTGGAGAAGAAATTTTGAGTTGTTTGATTTGGAAATCCCTCTTCCAAGTTGAGGACGGTATCGGATATCCGGATGGTATTGATAGATGTAAAATGCATGATCTAGTGCATGACATGGCACAACATATAATGAGACGTGAATGTTTAGTTATGGAGCCTGCTTGTAACAAGGACTATGGAATCCCAAATGAGGTGCTTCATTTGAGCTCATCATGTCCGGATGAAAAGTTAACTTTATCTTTTGAGGATTTAGGGAAGTTAGCATCATTAAGGTCAACATTCATGTTCGGGGAGGGGGATGAAGGTTGCATTAGTCAACTTTTCAACCACATGTATGTATGGGTATTACACTTGGCTCTTACTAAGTTAAGGACATTTCCTGAATCAATTTGTAAACTCAAACATTTGAGGTACTTGAATTTATCAAATTCAAGTATGGAAGTTTTACCCGAGTCGATTATGTATCTCCAAAATTTAAAAGTGTTGATTTTATGTTATTGTAAAAAATTGTGGTGGTTGCCTGAATCGACTTGCAAGCTCAGATATCTGAAATACATGACCTTATTAGGCTCGGGTTTAACAGTTTTACCTAACGGCCTAAAAGACATTATTAGACTTCAACGTTTGGACATCAATGATTGTGATTCCCTTAGACATTTGCCGCCTGGAATCGAGAAACTAACTAGTCTTCGGATACTTCCACGGTTTCCTGTTGGTAAGGAGATAGGGGCCAAAATAAGTGAATTGGGGGATTTAAATCTTCTTGAGGGGAAGTTGGAGATAGAAGGACTAAAGAATGTTGGAGGTTTAAGTGAGGCTAAGAGTGCCAATCTCATACGCAAAACAAAACTGTCGATTTTGGTGTTGGGGTGGCCGTACAGTGGTATCAACTGGGAAGAAAGTACCCAGAAATGTATCCACACTTCGAAGAGATTCTTGAGGAATTAGAGCCAAATCCATCTTTAAAGACATTGAAAATGTTTAATTACATGGAAAAGACCATTTCTCCAAGTTGGATGGGCAATTTAAAGAATTTGGTTGTAATTATTATCTCTAGGTGTAAGAACTGTGAGCATATTCCACGACTTGGGAGACTCCCTAGTCTTAGGGTTATTCGGTTGTGGTACATGGATTCTTTGAAGTATTTTCATGATGACGATATAAACATGTCAGTAGACAACACTGATATGTTTATTTGTTTACAAATATTAGCATCCAATCGTGTCGGAAGTTGGTTTCCTTGCCATGTAACTTTCCAAAACTTAAGGTTTTAACAGTATACGGATGTTGGAAATTAATTTCTTTACCAGATAATCTTCCAAAACTCGAGGGTTTAAAGTTAGTATGTTGTGACAATTAATTTCTTTACCGTGTAATCTTCCAAGCATCAGAAAGTTGAAATTTGAATATTGTAATGGATTACTTTCTCTACCCGATGAGATTCAAAGTTTCAAGGATCTAAACAAACTTGTGATAAGAGGGTGTAAACATCTAACTAAAAGGTGTGAAAGAACGAACGGTGAAGACTGGCCTAAAATTTCTCACATTCCCGATCTCAGTATATTGTAAGATTTTTTTCTTTTATTCTTTTTTTTCCTTACCTTTTTACTACATAAGTCACACGTTCTTAAAAAAACAATAGTGCAATTTTCTTAATTTAGAAAAACAAATAATTAAAGTATTGATTTTGCTTGGACGTTGCTTTTGATTTCACTATTTTTATATTTTCTTGAATACCATTACAGTGGAAGAGAATGTTAAAAAAATACAATGACCTTTGCTATTTTAGAAAGATACATAAAAATTACAGAATAATATTATTAACCTTAGTTTCAACTGACATGCATGCATAACTTCACTATTTGTTTCATTATGCGTGCAATCTGCTAGACCGGATTCTTCTGATGATGATGACGACGACGACATTGATGGTGATGAAGAGGTTGACAAATGATGGTTGGTTTCTTAACTTGGTACTCTATACACAAGGTAACCTAGGTGCGTGTATTGCATCTGTTGCTTACATTTCTTGCAACATGATCATCAATTAGATTATCGTTTCCTATTTGTTTACTATTAGTTTCTAAGTTCGTCTATCATTTCTCCATGTGAATTAGATTATTACACTGTCTCCTGTAAAAACTTTAGGTTGATTCTTCGTTTTATCCAAATAATACAAATAGAATCGATGTAGGTGTTCATGTATGTCATTCAATTAAACAAACGAACGGACATGAACACATGTCTTGTTTGTTCGTGAACATTTGTTATGTTTGTTCAGTTGCGTTTACAATTTATGTGTTTGTTTATGTTTGTCTTCATATTCATTTCAATTTATTTGTTACTACTTATCATTTCAGGATCAAATATGGATGGTGTGACTTGCTCAGTATAGTGACTTGTTGATTAATATAATATAATGGATTGAAGACGTGGTATCCGTATGCAATTTCGAAAGTTAGTATTTTACTTATGTTTTTTTAATCATCTAAAGGTATTTAGACATTAATTTGGATGATGTGATTTGTTGATCAATATAGTGTTAATTTTGATTTCAGTATTTGTTTAGTTTACATCTACCCTCCTCAGACCCTACCTTAGCTCTGCTATTGGTGGGATTTACTGAGTATGATGATGATGATGTTTAGTTTTTTAAAATATCATTACAGTGAAAGACATTGGTTAAAATACAATGCTTTTTATTAGCAAAATATATAAATCTTTTTGGGAACTGATGATACAAAGTGCTGAAGACAATGTAGAACTTGATTGATACTGAACTGATTCATATCGGATCAAGTTGATGTTGAACAGCGTGCTTTGAAGAAGTCGAAGCAGTGTTAAACCCGATGTTTTGTAGAACTTATTAGGTGATGATCTTGCGCCAAATTTACTTTACAGCCGGCAGAGCATCTGTTGATGTATTTGTTTTTTGTTTGGGTAAAGGAAACAATTCCCGACAAAGTTTTACTAATTAAGCTTAAAGAATAAGGCTATACGTTGGGGGTTTGCGGCCCACGCCACATCACTTTCATTAACAAATGTTCAAAATATTTTAACACAATCATCACCAACCAGTTCGGACAAAGAGAAATGAGTCAGCAGTCAACACAAGATGTTTTCATGGTCAAACCTCAATATAGTAAACTCATAAGTGAACAAGTACCTACAACCATGGAAGCTTTCAGCAAGCTGGAATTTTGTTGCATGTACTACTCCAACAAATGGTTCAAAATAACCGGTTAATTAGAAGAACTGGTACTAAAATGGTGAAATAGATGTTTTACATTAATAATCTATATATTTAAACCTAGATGTGCACAATTAACCGTAACCGGTTACTAACCGAAACCGTAACCGGTTACTAACCGATCAAGGAATAACCGGTTAGTGGTTATTTTTAACCGTAAGTTAGTAACTGGTTATTGATATTAACTATAGGAACCGGTTATTGACCGTTTTTTAACCGGTTAACCAAAAAATTCAAAAAAAAGCAAACTGGTTATTAACCGAAAAATAACTGTTTAATTAACCGAACCGATTAAAGTAATTAACCAGACCAGTTAAAAAAAACAAACGGTTAAAGTAATAACCGGTTAAAGTCAAAAAGTCAAATAACCAGTATAACCGATTAATCGAACCGGTTATTAATATTAACCCAGTTTGTGCACCTCTATTTAAACCAATGTTTTTCTTCCATTCGTGAGACAATGATGGATTATTTGAAACAAAAAGTGGTTCAAATGGTTACATTCGTATAACATAAGGTTTATAGACACTAATAGTGTACGTGAGCCCGATAGAATGTTGGGTGAAGTAAGTCGAGGTGAGATTTATTTTCAAAACATTTGAATTATATGTTATTATTTCATTTTTGAAGGTGTATGGCCTCGTCGTTAGTAAGAAACGGCTTTGTTAGGGGTTCTATGACCCAAGGAAATGGTTGTTATGAATAAAGATGTGTAAACAATACATTGGAAGCCTGTTTTTAAGCACGGTTTAATTTTTTTTACATGGATAACGGTTCAAACAAGTACAAGATAACACTTAACTAAAACAAGTGTTAGACGGTAATGGGTCAAACAAATAAAGTACTAAGAGATCAAGTTAGGTATTTTTATGGTAACGGGTCAAACAAATAGAGTAGTAAAAGATCAGCTAAAATAAACAGGTCAGACGCGTTAGATGAATGATCAATCAGAATTCAGAATTCGGCCATTATGTATTCAGATATTAACTTCCTAAAAGTTTCAAAATCAGGATTAACTTTTAAACAAATCATTCTACTTTGAGGTTCACTTAGCTAGCTACCAGTTAATAAAAGTGAACTATTAAGGACTAGATCATTAGAACAATCCTCAATATTACAGATGCAAATCAAGTAACTACGTAAGTAGTTAATGCGATAAATTTGGTAAAATATTGGATACAGATATTTGAGATATCGGTTATCGTGGTGGAATATTGGTAATTTTAATATCATGCTAAATTTATATATATAGCAATTTAACACTAACCATTCGGTATACTCTTCTACCATTAACAAATTAACCTTTTCCAACTTGCAAAACATTAACAATTGTAGCCAGTGTGGCAAAAGTAGCTAGGCGGACCCTAGTCGGCCAACGGGGCAGTTGGGTGTACTCGAGTACTCAGGGAGTACCCGGGAAGTACTCGGAGTACTCAGGGAGTACCCGGGAAGTACTCGGACATGGTAAATATAAAGAAATTAATTATTGGATATTATATATATGTCAAAATAAACATAATTCAAATCAAAATAAACATGATCCATGTCAAAATAAACATAATATAAAAGTCAACAAACGAGGTTGACCGACTAGTCCTGACTTGGCCGACTACTCTCCGACTACTCTCGAAAAAGTCAACAAACGAGGTTGACCGACTAGGCCGACTATGCCCGACTAGTCCCGAATAGACCGACTACTCCCCGATGTTGACCGAGTTTGACCGCCGTCGACTAATTGACTCCGCCTAGGAGAAAATCGCCTCAGAGGGGTTCCGAGGACCGAGTACTCGCCGAGTACAAGGCCTTGGAATCCGATTTTTACAACACTGATTGTAGCAAGTAGGAACTGATTAAGACTTAAAACACTAACGTTTAACACTAAAATCTAACAACTAAGACTTAAAACACTAACGTTTAACACTAAAAACTAACAACTAAGACTTAAACACAAATAGCAGCAATAAGAAGAAAGACAAATGGTAGAACCAAGAAGAAAGGTACCGATATCGGGAAAATTGATGATATATTGGTCCAGTGTCAAATATCGATCAATATTTTGCACCGAGATATCTCGACAGAGAACCGATAATAGATATATCGGAATATTAACTACATAGCTAACTGGTCATGCATCTAGGTTACCTAAAATCCCAAATTATAAATACCCTAGTTATAGAATTTTGTTAATTAAAGTATTTACTCATCCGTAATTTCAATCATAACTTATCTTAAAACATCGTTTCACAATTCCCGAATCTTCATTACTAACTATTTAACCCTTCCTTTATTCAACCCGTGTAATACACATGTTTTCCAACTTGATTATAGCATCAAGAAATAAACTTTTTAAAGATCACTCTACAACACTCTCAATATTACATTATTACTCCATTGTTGACGGAATTGTGAGTCGATGTGGTTCTCCAGATTGGGGGTTTTAAAATGGTTTGGACTGTTGACTTGCAAAAGACTTAAACCGGCGTCGCTTCCTTCTCATGTCGAAGTACTGCTGTAATTGTGTACGGTTCAGTTTGGTTTGGTTCGGACTTTGGGCAAAATTAAAATTGAAATGGAAATGTAAGTTTTCGGTTTTTACACACCAGTTTGGATCGGTTTTTTTGATTTTGAAACTAAATTATTTAAGATTCAAAATATAAAAAGTATAATTTAAAATTAAAAAAATTAAAGTTTTTTTCTTATATGTATACATTAAGTTATTATTTTTAATCTTTTAATTAATATTATTCAAACAAACATAACCTTCTAATCAATTTTTATGTTTCTCTAAAGTTTATATCAGGCATTTTCTTTTATAATACTTTGAAAATTATTTAATTTTTACATTAGTTTTTGTTATTTATTGTTGGCAATTAATAAATTATTTCAATTATAAATAAACATGAAAATGTTTTTATTATAATATATTAAAATTCAAGAATAAAAATAGAGTAAATTGCCATTTTAGTCCCTGGTTTTGACCAAAATTGCCACTTTAGTTCAAAAAGTTTTTCTTCTTGTCGTTTTAGTCCAAATAGTTTTTTTTTTGCCATTTTAGTCCAAATAGTTTTGTTTTCTGCCATTTTAGTCCCTGACTTTTGTCGTTCTTTGCCATTTTCATCAACCACCACCACCACCTCCCACCACCACCCTAACACAACCTTCTATCATCGCTACCACCTGCCTGCAACGTCACCACCCACCCACACCATCACCACCAATTTCCACCACCACCGGCCACTTTTCTACCACCCACATCATTAACCAACACCACCGCCATTATCATAAAACCAACAACCAACGCCATCATCTTTACTGTAAACCGGCACAACACCATCCCCATACCATCGCACTGTAAAAAAATGTGGTTTGACCAAAATTCACCTAAGTTAACTAATTTTTTTAATGAAGTTAGCGAGTTGGATGAAAATGGAAGAAAACAAAACTATTTGGACTAAAATGACAAGAAATAAAAACTATTTGGACTAAAATGACAAAAAAAAACTTTTTGGACTAAAGTGATAATTTTGATTAAACCTCAGGACTAAAATGGCAATTTAATCATAAAAATAATAAAATCTACTAACATGGATTAAACACATAAACAACCAAAACTCAAACATAAAAATATATGGATTAGATGTACTATTATGACTTATCCGTTTGATTTTCTTCGGTTATTGAAAATGATTATCCAAAAACCGAACTAAATTTTCGGTTATTAAAAATCCTAAAACCGAACCGTCGGTTTTTGTTTTGGTTCAGTTATTTCGGTTATGATTTGGTTATTTCGATTTTCTGCTTACCCCTAGTATACGTAATATTGGAAACTAGTGAGCATAATATCTTGTTATTGTTGTAATTGCAACATTATGTTTGAATAAGGGGAGATACCATAGAAATGTAACCAAATTATATATATTATTAAGCCTATATAGCCTAACCAACTTTTAAATCAACCTCTGTCATTGGATTTGACTGAGATTAAATCTCACTCACTTAAAGTCACAAAAATAACTATTGTGATGACGGTTCAGGGTAGTTTCTACGGTTTCCTCAGTTGGTGATTACCATCACTTTTTCCTGCCTATTATATTTACAACTCAACCTCCTATAATCCTAGCTAGTGCTCTGAATTCAGTTAAGGAGGTATTGTTATAATGTACGAGTTCAAACAAAAAAAATCCTATTCTTGAAGAAACTAGAGGACGTGGTATAATTTAAGTATTTTTAACTCTTAATTTAACATTTTTTAGTTATGTTTTATGTATATTTTAGTTGAGAAGCCTACAGCAGATGTTTATGTGTAGAAATTGGTTCTTGAATCAAGTTTATGACGATATGATGCTAGATACTGTGACTAGAAAAGGACAGTTGATGGAAACAACTCGAATGCAGAGGACTTGGGTATAATTTAAGTATTTTTTATTTGTTATTCTTTGTTGTACATATCTTATGATTTATATGATTGTTAGTCACAACTAATAATCATAAGGGACAGATGATGGTGAGGAGGAAAACCGAAGATTGGATTTTTTTTAGAGAGAATCAAAAGTGAATATTGAGAGTCTTAATTCCGAAGGTATTTTTTACAATCAATTAGATATAAACAATAATCACTAACTATGCTAATGATTAAGCTTATGTTGTTTCTTAGGTATAGGATGTGCAACCAAAGTTGTCAAAGGCGCAAGGCGCAAAGGGTGAGCCTTGGGCTCAGACAAGGTGCTTAAAGCAAGGGCTTTTTTAGGCGATCGTTTAGTATAAAAATACAGTTTTAAGGATTTTAGACGTTTTTTAGGCTTCTTTAGCACTAATTTTAAGTTGTTTTAGGTTGTTTCCACGCTTGTTTAAGGTTCTTGTAATTGTTATAAACATGTCTAAACCTGTTCAAACGATTTTTTGACCAGGATTTCATTAGAATTTGGCCTGAAAATGCGCCTAAGGGCCTGAAAGTGGGGCTTTTGAAGCAAGCGAGAAGGCTGGGATGGGTCTGAAAAGTGGGCCTAGGCGCGCTTGGGAGAGCCTTGACAACAGAGGTTGCAACTGGTACAAGGCAACACACTTTTGAAGGTCACTCATGATGCTCCTATCACTCTAGGCTTTCAAGGATCTTTAAAATGGTGAATTCGACCACCACGAGTGTTAATTTCCAGGTCATGTGGAGGCGGCGACGATTGTGGAGGTGGTGGCGGAAGAAGTGAGCAAAGATGGAGGGGCCCCATTTGGCATGCTGAGCTGCTTAGACAGATGATGCAAGGTGATGCTAAATTTGTTTAATTCGTTGTTTCCATTTTACAGGTGAACCTTTCTTTTTAGATTAATTGCAAATAAGTGAACTATACATTGCATTTAATCAAATTTGGATGCTAAACTGGTGTGTAAATTTGAGTTAGTGATTGATATGGAGTGAAATTTCTGCAATTAGACAACCAAATCTAAAATCGAATCGAGGTCTAGGATTCTAGATCAAACACAAACGATGAGGTGGATCAATTAAAAGAGTAATAAGAGTTTCCACAACATTGAAACCTACAAACCTTTACTTTAGCATGTCACATCATACTTCAAATCTTCTTTAAAAACTTTCATTTTTCCACAACACCAAACCTCTGTGAACCTCCACCCCACACTCCACTTTGTATTTAGTAAATATAAAATACATTGTTTTGTCTGTGGAGCCCATGAATTATTTTGGACATGGTTTGCATCCACGAACTTCACCCCTGTTCCATGCTCACCGCTGGGTGAAGGCTTGTGTGGGTTGGTTTGCATTTTTGAACACACCCACATCATAAACCGATATGGATGGTCCAACAATAAATGCACTGATGACCTGTCGTTGGGATGATGCAAAAACCTAATTAAACTAGGTAGCAAAGGTAAGTTAGGTATCGTACCCACGAGGAGCATGTGGTCAACACTACATGTTTTGTTCAATTATTTATTTTAGAACTCGTGTTTTTTTGGTTGGTTTGATTAATTAAAAACTAGTATAAACTGAAATTGACTGAATTGGGAAACAAGAACTAAAAAGGTGATCACACCCGGGTTTTAGGTTTTAGAATCACAATTTATGACCAAGTTAACTTATACAAGGGTAATTATAAAGGGAAAATTACGAAATTGGCCAAAAATAGAGTTGACTTACGAAATTGGCCACCTCAAGCGTCCTTAGAGCGGCGCATCACAGATTCAAAGGCGCGGGATGCATCTGGAAGTCCACGGGATGCGTCTATGGAAATAATTCACTGATGATGCGTCTGGAAGTGCACGAGATGCGTCTTGAAGTGCCGGGATGCGTCTTGAAGTCGGGATGCGTCCGACGACTTGCAAAAGGCAAATTTCATTAACCTGCAACTCAGGTTTGCTTAATAAACACAGGTTTAATGAATTATAAGATTGATAATTCATTAGGGATCCATTCCATACCTCCCAGCCTTAGCTGGTTTTGACATGATCAATGATCTCAGTTGGCTGCAGGAGTTGCATCCTTTAAAAGATTGAAGATAATTTAGGATTTTTTTTGTCCAGCATGGATCTTCTTACTTGCCATGCAAGTTAGTTATTTCGTTATCTATTTGAATCAAAATTTTCGTATGTATTACACCATTTCAGAATGAACAACTAATATTGCACAAATTACGAGTCATCATAGTCTACATAAGTACACGGTTTGGCATTTAAACGGTACAACCCCGTTTGGAACTTGGAACCGGCCATGCAAACAAATCAATCTCTTAACCGCTGTTATTATGTGTTTTTTTATGGAATGTGTAGTTACCTATATGTATTAAATCTTGAACCATCTTTTATCATTTCCAAATTTTAAAGTTAAAGCAATGGTTTTAAAAAAAAATCGGTTCAAACCAAATGACAAACCGAACCATTAAAGTTAATACTGCCACCCGGTCGGCTGAGCGACCCTATCCAGCTTATGTAGTTTGTAGTTCCCTGAAATTGTAGTTAGTTGAACCCTCTACCGGTAGTTATGTTTTCTTAAAAGAGATAACCAATTCGGGTCAAACCCGGACCTCAAATTTGAAAGTTCAGTTTTAGGTAGATTCAATTTTTCGGGTACAAACAGTTTGATTACATATATAGTATTCTACCTAACAACTATCAAGGATTAGGACTATTGTTTTCATCATTTTGATACTTGTACATCCAAGAGCACACCAAAAAATATACCAAGTTACCCAACCCAGCAATAGTCAGCACCCAATAAACATTATCCATCCTTCCATCATTGATACCATCAGGCAACCACCTTGTTGTTTTCCTGATCAAATCAACCATCATGGTCCCCAAATAAAACGCAATCCCAATAATCACTGCCACCATCGCTGCTGCTGTGCTCTTAATCGACTTTGGAAACTCTTGGTAATAAAACATCACTTGTCCCGGGAATATAAACGCCTCTCCAACTCCCACAACTAATAGTTGTGGAACCATCCAAAACACCGACATTGGCACAATCGAGTTGCCGGTTAGGTTGTGGGTTCTAGCCGCTGCGAGCCGTTTTGACTCGACCAGTGCTGAGAGGGCCATGCTAGAAACGGTGAGAACATGACCGATCCCAATTCGTTTTAGAAGTGTGGGTGAGGTGCGGGTTATTTTATGGAATGTGAGAAGGAAACGGTCGATTAAGGCTAAGGAGATAGCGGTTGAGATCGTAAGGTCCCAGCTGAGATTTGGAACCGTGGTCCGAGATGGCGGTCCATGGCTAGAGCTTGGAGGACAACTAAACTCATTTGGATGGCTAATGTGGTGTGCAAGAGTATACCTGTTGACCAAATTGGGGAGATTCTGATTAGGGTTTTGAGATCTTCTACTTGTTGCAATGTGCATAGGTTCCATGGTTTCTTGATGTAGCCGTCTGGGTTCATGTCGCCTTGGGTTACTAGGGCTGCATGGTTCAAGAATCTGTACCATATGTAACCGGTTAAGATTTCTTTTACCAACTTTAAATATATCAAATTTAAAAACAACAATATGCATCGAGTTCGATGCATGTTATATCATGATCATCATACTCACTAAATCACACCAATTGTAAAGCTAAGACAGGGTCTGAGAAGGGTAAAATGTAGACAACTTTACCTCTACCCTGTATGAATAGAGAGACTACTTCCAACGAGAGCCACGGCTCGATAGTACTTTTGCATCAAAACTTGGACATAAGGCACTAACATTTAAATTTTGGGACAAAGCCCGATTACTCGATCAGTGCACGTACCCCTTGCCTTTCTGCTATCAACACCATCACATGATGCATGATTAACCATCTGCCACTTTTAACGTTATTCTCACACATCAGTAAAATAACGTTAAAAGTAGTGTGATTTCACTCTCCCAGGGCTCACACATATATACAATATATTGTACATCGCAAGCGGGACGTGTTATGCGTATATATGCATTAATCACATGCTTTACAAGCATTACTCACTTATCACTAGGCATGGTAATGGGCCTGATTTGGAATGAGTTTGGTATTTCTAGGCTTCTAGCCTCGTGATTGATTGTGAAATTCTATTTTATACATAGTATATGATATATCAATCACTTAAATATATTCTATCAGTTTCATTATTTTAATATATTTAGTTTTTAATAGCTTTAACAAAGGTGAATTTCTCACAGGAAATGAACCTCAATATTGATAGACAAACCTGTAGATGCTTACTTGAAGCTGTTTGTTGTATGCATCAACTTTGTCCCTCCAGGTTGTGGTTCTTGGCAATAATCTTCAATCTTTAATGACAATAAAGCTTTTCTTTTCCGGAAAGCCGCCACTAAAACAAAGCCAGCCCGGTAAATGGGCCCCTTGTGGCTTTAGTAGCAGATAATATCGACTACCCATCACAAAGGCGGCTAATCCAATTAAGTTAGCCGCACCACTTAAACCATACCCCAAACCCCAACTCACGTTGTCTTGGATATAAACGATCCCCACCATACTAACAAGCATCGGGGCATACATAGTAAAGAAATGCCAGTTTAAGAAAATCCGTTGGTGCTTTGGGTTTGCGAATTGATCTGCACCCATCGTGGCTAACGTGAACCTTGTACCTGCCACACCCATGGTCGAAAGGGCCAGGCTCGTGTACAAGATTCCTATTTGGGCTTTTGATGGTCCTTTGCAAGAACTTGGGCCATTTTCGCATGGTGTGGGTCTCAATAGATCTAGTATTGATGTTAAGGTTAATACTAGTATCCCCACCATGGCTACAAGTGATGAAACCATAATAATTTGAACGAGCCAAGATACGAGTCGGCTAATATGGCACCAAGAATTGGGGACAAGGCCATGCAACCTTTGACAATGTTCGCGATTTGAGCAGCATCGATGCTTTTGATGTTAAACTCGCTTATTAGATACACAATAATACTATTACTCCATCCTGCGGCCGCTAGTGTCAGCCCCGCCATGGTTGCTACAAATTAAACATGCGTCGATTCCCATCAGTTTCAGTTCTTATTGAATAAAACAAAAAAAGGAAGATAACATTCTATTAACAAACACTTGAATTTAATATCCAGAAATTATACCTATGAGGAAAGGAAAGGTGACCCAGCCACCTTTTTTGGGTGCACCAGATGATTGTGGCTCTGGATTCATGGCTACAGTATGTTACAGCCCAGCTTCTGTTGATTCAAGAAATCAGGCACTGTGTGTGTGACAAATGAGTGTGTATTTTGGTGTAAATATAAGAAATTTGAAAATGGTCACTTGTCAAAAGGCAGGGCCATAGGATTGATTAAGGGGGTGCTTAATTGTTATCTAAACAACTTGACTAGTGCTAATATAATTTATTACAACAGATATGATTCTGTCATGGTATTAATATGATAATGCTATAATACTCTTGAATTTGTTATAGTAGATATACTATTTTCTTGCTGCTAGCTAGTTAATTTTTTTAATTATAGATATGAATTTACTAGACATTATAAAAAGGCTAGTTCAAGGTGGGGTTTTGTCGAAACCAATTAAAAGATTTAAACCCAAGCAAGGCGGATGATTGGGTTTTTTCAGATGTGGTTCACGGTTATGGTTTGGATTGTTAACTGTTTGCTGGTTTAACCATTTGCTCTAGTTTGAAACCGGTTCTGTGAATCAAAAGGCCATTTAACTTTAAATCCGCACGCATATATAGTATATGTAGTTACATATATATATGTAGGGATAGATCATGAGAAAACTAGTTTAAATGAGAAAACCAAAAAACTAACTAAAAAGCCAAAGAAAACACATCAAAATTTTTTTTTGATTTTTTTTATTAAAATTCGCTATATATATATATATAAAAAAACTTAAAAAAAAATAAAAAAAACATATAATGCACATGTGCAACATAAACATATAATGCACATGTGTAGTACACATATAGTACACATGTGTAGTACAATTTTTTTTTTTTATACAAAAGTCCGCGATTTTTTATAAAAAAAATTGTAAAAAAAAATTGTATGTTTCTATGCTTTTTTTTTGGATTTTTGAGTTAGTTTTCTAGTTTTCTCATGTATATTAGTTTTCTCATGATTATCTCCCTATATATGTATTATACTAATTATGTGATTTTGCTGGTCTCATTTGGTCATAGCGCAAATTCCCGGCCACTACAATTTTGTTAATCTCTTGTTGGTATATTTGGAAGGCTCGGAATTACAAAATTTTTAACAACTGACAGGTCTAGGTCCATATGTCAATTTAAGATATCAAAGCGACGGGTATTTTTGTAAATAAAGAAGAGGGGAACCTCACAATATTGGAACATAAGAGTTGGTGTAATTTCATTTATTTCTAATCAGATGTATTCATGACTATAAGGGGGTAGGGGCGCCTTGCTAGCTAGTGATGGAATTTCATCACTCACAACATTCAATCACCATACGTCATGTCATCGAGGCAAATTCCATCACTAATGATAGATTTTACTAGGGGTACCCATCACCAGTGATGGTTTATATTATATAATACAAAAAAAAATCATCATCACGATCACAAGCAACAACAACAGTCACAGTCACAAGCAACGTTCAAATGGATTTGAAAACGCGTTACATGGAGCACGACGTTACATTGATCACGCGTGGCCAAAAGCAGCGACGGTGGTGTATAACGGCCCACCACGTGTGGTGGTGGCCTCACCACGGGACCCCGCGTCCGCCCTAATGCTCATTTTCTTCTAGCTCCTTGCTAGAGTTCTTTTATATAATATATGAACGCCGTTTAGAGAAAGCAATTCAACAGTGTAGTCTATATTAATATTATAGCAGGGATATCAACCAGAAAAATGAAATAATAATAACTTTTTAAAAAGATATTCCGACTCACAATTCTTCAACCTTACATATATAGTATTGCAAGGAATGGATTCGATACGTTTTTACATGTTGGAAGAAAAATAAATATTGCATTTTGCATAAGAATGAATTAGTTGTGTAAAAGCATGTTGCAAAACATATAAATATTATGGGTATGTTTGGCAAAAGTAGATGGTGGTTGGAAAGCTGTTGGCTGGAGCTTTTTAGAATTTTAGGGGGTAATATTGCACAAAACGTCCTTTAAGTTTCACAATCTTGCTGTTCCAGCCTTAATGTTAAAAGTTGCCAAAAAATCCTTTACGTTTATTTTTGTTACGGGTTTCATCCTTTGTCACTAACCTAGTTATTAATCCTTGTTAAATGGCCTCACATGCATAGCATGTGAGGTAAAACCGTCTTTTGCAAGTGAGTTATAAAACCCACATATAAAACCTCTACCTAACATCATCTCCCAGACGCAACAAGCTCTCCCACCATCTCCACTTTCGCCACCACCTGGTCTGACGCCGCCTTGCTCGACGCCCACGCCTGCTCCTTCTAATCGACCGCCTCAGCCACCCCCTCTCCACGCGACTCCTCCCCACCATCTCCACTTCGCACCGCCTTGCTCGACCTCCGCCGCCTGCTCCTCCTACTCGACGCCTAAGCCGCCCCTGCTCCACCCACTGTTCAACACTGTTCTTCTGTATGTAATGTAATGTTTTTGTAAGTGATTCTTTAGAAGTTGTTTGGTTAGAAGTGGGTTATGTTCTTGCAGAGAAGAACATGGGTCTGGGATTTTATTTGGGTTTTATAACCTCACTAGCAGAAAAGACGGAGGTGGAGGTGATGTGTTGGGGATTTTGTTCTTGCAGGAGGTGATGTGTTGGGGATTTTGGGGGTTTTGTCGAAGAGGTGGTGGCAGAGGAGTGTGGTGTCGGTGGAGGAGGTGGTGGCAGAGGAGGTGGTGTCGGAGGTGGAGGTGGTGGCAGAGGAGGTGGTGTCGGTGGAGGAGGTGGTGCCAGAGGAGGTGGTGTCGGTGGAGGAGGTGATGTGTTGGGGATTTGGGGGTTTTGTCGAAGGTGGAAGTGGTGGCAGAGGAGGTGGAGGTGGTGGCAGAGGAGGTGGTGTCGGCGGAGGAGGTGGTGGCAGAGGAGGTGGTGAGGAGGACAAAGAAGATGGAGAGGAGAGCGATGATCTTGAAGGTTAGTCTGTAATTTTTTGTGGAGATCTTGGAGTCGCCATTAATGGAGGTCTGGATGGGTTTGATCTGAATGAAGAAGAAGAAAGGGGAGTGGTGGATGGTGTGATGGTTACCTGGATTTTATAACCTCACTTGCAGAAAAGACGGTTTTACCCTCACATGCTATGCATGTGAGGCCATTTAACAAGGATTAATAACTAGGTTAGTGACAAAGGATGAAACCCGTAACAAAAATAAACGTAAAGGATGTTTTTGGCAACTTTTAAACATTAAGGCTGGAACCAGCAAGATTGGTGAAACTTAAAGGACGTTTTGTGCAATTTACTCATATTTAGGTGTTTGGTAGAGTAGCTGAATCTTTTAATAAAATGTATAAAATGACCAAGATAGACATTAAAAGGTTGGTACATTAAAAAGTTTATTATCTTTAGATATTAAAATGATCATTTTTTTTCCTAAAAGCTTATAGCTCCTTCTTAACGCTACTAGTAGGAGCGTTTAACCAAAAGCTTCAAGCTTCTAACTTAAAAGCTTCAAGTTCCTTCAACCAAACAAGGTTTTTTTATTGATTATGAGCTTTTTCTTAAAAGTTAAAGTTATAAGATCCTAAAAGCTCTTAAAAGCTCCTTGCCAAACATACCGGGTATGTTTGGCAAAAGTAGCTGTTGGGTGGTAGCTGGAAGATGGTGGCTGGTAGCTGGAGGCTGGAGGCTGTAAGCTGATAGTTGTCGCTGGTAGCTGTAGCTTTTTAAGAATATTTAGGTGTTTGGCAGAGTAGCTGGAGCTTTTAATAAAATGTATAAAATGGACATTAAAAAGTTGGGACATTAAAAAGTTTATTATCCTTAGAGGTTAAAATGGTCATTTTTTTCCCTAAAAGCTTGTAGCTCCTTCTAAACGCTACTAGCAGGAGCGTTTAACCAAAAGATTCAAGCTTCTAACCTAAAAGCTTCAAGCTCCTTCAACAAACAAAACTTTTTATTGATTAGGAGTTTTTTCTTAAAAAATTAAAGCTAGAAGCTATTAAAAGCTTCTTGCCAAACATATCATATGTTATAATGTCGATTTGCTGCTGCCTTTAATAATTTGTTTTCAACAAATAGGATGGTTTATTATCTATTAAAATGCCAAGTAACAAATTACAAACAAGTGGCAGGTAAACGGGCAACAAGCTGCGCCTCAACCCCCTTTTGAATTGCAAAACCAATCCTACTAAAGACGAAACGACCCTTAAAGGTTGAGAGATTACTATCTACAACCCATTGGACACTGCTTAGAAATTCCACGGTCTCTGGGGTTAAGGAACCAAATATACCAAAAGCGAATGAGATAAACACATGTTGAATTAACTTGAAGTACTGTATGTGATTAAAAAAATTATCTTCTGTAACTTCCTAACTTGTAGTTGGTAGATATCACTTTTTGTACCATGGGTTTTTTTTTTGGTCACTCATAGCGCGTGTCCGGTTCTTGTTGACTTTGTCACCGAACCTTGATTATCATCATTCACCTGTGAATTGTTACTTCATATCATATTAGTTTTCATACCCAGTTTATGGTCATTCAAGCTTTCATACCCGATTATCATCATTCACTTGTGAATTGTTGACTTCATATTAGCTTTCATACCCGATCATTAATCATTTGTAGCATGTGTTGGATTGGTACTGTCTTGACACTTCCTTTAGTGTTGATTACGTAGCATACTTGTATGTAGATTATGACTATTTTTATTGAGCAATTTATACCACATATTGTTTACTTTTAACATTATAAAATTAGGGTTTCATAATTATTAATTTAAACCATTGTTATTCCAACAACCCAAACTTGAGAGCGGTGTCGAATTTAGAAAATCCGCCAAGCGGTAACGTTTTATTAAAAAACGGTAACGAAATAAAAAAAACGTTAATTTTTTCTAAAATTTATACTAATTTTACACTACCGGCTGGAGCGTCAAGCCGTAGCGGGGATTGCCCCTAGTTATACACTAGGTCCGCCACTACTTGAGAGCAATCGAGGAAATAACCGAGATCAAAGACTGGTTATGGAGCCTATGTTCTGATACCATGTCAAACTTGAAGCAAAAGATTTAAGAACCGTATGTTCATACAAAAGCAACTAGAAAGAAGACTGTTGGTACAGTTTTGTGTCTGTAGCTTGTTCTTAGTTGACGGTAGTCTGTACGGTCTTTGTTTTGTTGTCTGTAAAGTTTTGGTCGAGTCGGCCAAGTCAAGATATCCTCCTATCTTGGCTTAGCACGACGTTTAGCTTATTGGTGTTGTAAAGCAGCTGCATGTTGCAGTCTGTTAGTTGTTAGTGTTTGTTGTCTTTGTGAACAGTTAGATGATATGTTTCTGATATAGCTGTAACGCCTCGTATCTTCGTATTTCTATTTTAAAAATGTTCGTATTCGTATTCTAATTTTAGAAACCTTACATTCATATTTTAATTTCAATCTCACAATTCGAGGCGTTAATCATAATAAAATTCATATTTTATATTTTTATTTTATTCACACAACCGATCATTTAAAATACGTATTTATACGCAAACCGACACTTTTAAACGCATAAATACTTACACGCACATCTTCAATACTTGAATTATACTTTTATACTTTTTATATACTCAATTACATAATATATACTCAAGAAATACCAAGAAATATACCAATTATATTTCCACCTCATCAATCCTCTTTTACCTTCTTTAACCAATCATATTTCACCCTTTTCCACCTCCTTTCTCCACCAATCACCTTCTCAATCCTCTTCCACCTTCTTTAACCAATCATATTTCATTCTTTTCCACCTCCTTTCTCCACCAATCACCTTCTCAATCCTCTTCCACCTTCTTTAACCAATCATATTTCACCCTTTTCCACATTTTCAACTTATAAATACCAACCCCTTCTACCATTTTCTTCACACCATTCTTCTCTCCATCTCTCTAGTTCTCTCAATCTCTCTAAATCAAGAATTCTAAAAGGACACTAAGTGTTCCACCCATTCTTCTCTCAACTTCTATACTTCTCTCAAATCTTCCAAGCAAGGAAGAGAGCTCTAAGAGTTCTAAAAGAAAACATTAAGTGTTTTAAAAGAAGCTTAGAAGCTCCAACCTCCAACTCTTCGCGGAATCACCAATCGGAAAACATATGCAATATTGTGAGTACACTCGACCCACATTTGTTTTTATCACTTTTTGGGTGTAACATGTTTCCATATACAAAAATCACAAACGCTTAAACTTTATGAAACGCACAAACAATCCTATACACATGACTACTTGAATCGTATACTTGTTGCTTGTCTAGGGATAAACGTTGTGCTATGCTTTAGTCATTAACTATTTTTAGCCTTTGTTTGACATGCTTAGCGCTATAGGAATTTCACGCATCCACCTCCATCGCTTTACACGTGAGGTCATGTTAAAACATCGTGATTGCGTTACTGGTTTGATTATTAGCATTGCATGCCTTGATATTGCTCTTGTATAGATTTAGTTGCCATGAGGATTGTTAAAACTTTATTCGTATACGTATGCTATGCTTAAACTTGTGTACTCGCCTTTGCTTTTGCATTGACTTTATTTTAAAACATGTTACAGGTTGAAGGAGATGACGCTATGAAAACAATATAGCAAGGACTAGATACACACAAATTAGACGTTAGGTTTAATGTCGATGTATCAATTTTGTTATGACTTTGCAAATGTTAGATTGTTCTTTGTTTTGTTACATTGATATATTTGACAATTCTTATGAAATGAAATATGGTTTAATTAATTATTGTCACTTAATAATGTTGTGAGCAATGAGCAATCTCGTTTTCGTCTCATCCCGATGTTTCCGCCATCGGTTGGGGTGTTACAGATTGGTATCAGAGCCATAGCTATAGGGAATTAGGTAGATTGCTACGCTTTTGACCTAGTCTATAGTTAAGTACCATACTTGACCATACGTGATTCGCATGCTAATTTCTTAAAACGTCTCCTATATGTTAAATTTATGCAACGCTTTACGTGTTCTTACTCGTTACATTATTTCAATCATACGCCTTCCCTAATGCATTTTACTCGATTATACTAAACTCGAAAACACTCGTATTACACAAGTGAGACGACTTCACCGAAATAGGCGTGATATCCACAATTTGGTGAACGATTCTCATTACGCTTATTCTTTATATTTTTACGAGGTTACACCATCAAGTTAGGAGTGACATCCACACCTTGATGGAAAACTTCCCATTCAAACTCTAGTGGACTCTCGTCAAAGTGTCGAAATTAATTTTGACCCGAGGAGTGCCAACCACACTTAGGGTACGAAATCGTCAAGTTAGGGGTGAAACCCGCACCTTGTCGATTAAGTCCCATTCCTCGATTTTCAATCTCGCCAAAGTTTCGATTTTCCAATCGATTAGAGACGTGTAATAACTGGAAGGGTAAAATGCCGTTAATCGCTTCTCGACGAGAGCGTTTTACCTATAGGCCAAAGCACGTTTCTCTAATTCGAACGAATCTTCGATTCACTTTGGAATAGTCGACGTTTCTATACCCGAAACAGTCTAATGTTTTCTGAGACTCTCTTTTATACCATTTCAATTTATACATGACTTTTTATATACTTGTTACCCTTTCTTTCAAGTTTCTAATTTATTTTAAGGTTTTCACGCAATTCATATTAAACATTTTCATCCACTTATATATTATTTGCATACATGATTTCAAAACGTCATCAACTAGTCTTATATTTCTCGGAAAGTCCAAAATGGAGACCGTCGTCGAGATAGGAGTGAATTCCTTACCTAGACGATCAAACTTCGTTTCCTTCCTTCCTTAAAACGACCTCACCAACGGATTAGGGGTGATTCCCATACCTCGGTGATCGTTACCAACCCTTCTTCTTGGAGATTTTATTACACAAACCGCATGTTTAAATTGTATACCTAAATCTTTTACCATGTTGTCAAAATTCTTGCTTAGACGAATTTCAAAACGTACTATTTTATCAAACGTATTTCCCATCCGGTAATCTATTTCATATAAATCCCACACGCATATACTTGGTCACCACATGAAACGTTTTGTTTTACGATTTTCAAAGCTCGACATAATGCTACCTACCAACTTAATCGGTCTAACGAATACCTTGCCCACAAGTCTTATGTTTAACTTAATCACTAAAACACGCTCACGCAATAACTTTATGTTAAAAAAAAATTCGTTTGTAAAAAAAAAAAAAAAACAAAAAAACAAAAAAAAAAAAAAAACCAATATCTTATAGGCATTATGGGACCGTTGTACTAAAGGTGTGTTTTGGATTGTTTTTGCAACCTAATATTTTGTTTTGTGTTTGGAGGCGCAAATATTAAATAAATAAATAAATAAAAATCTATTTTAGTGTTTGAAAAAAAATATATATATATATATATAATATAAAAAAACTGATTTGTTTTACTTATTTTAGAGATCAAAGCTCATCTATTTACAACTCTATATGTACATGTATATATATTATTTTTCAAATTTCCTGATTATTGTGATATCAAATAACATAATCAAATCCAAACACTATCTTCCTACAGTATGTTTTGTTACAACTAATTATCTGATTTTGATTATTCAGAACGCATAATCTATTTTCAAAACTCAACCCCAAACACCCTCTAAATCTCTCATCGCGATTAAGAAAACATTTTGCTAAACGTTTTTCAACGGTCATTAAATCAATTAACACGGATTTCCTCTCAAGGGTCAACGTTTCACAAGCACCACTAAATTTCAAATCTCTTATATCCCTTGAAAACAATGCGAACTTACTATTTTAAGACCTTATCATACACCTCCCGAAATGTCACATGAGTTTCAAAACACATGGGCAAGAAAACTTTATGAAGACCAACCATTTTCGACCTACTTAAATTCTTTTAAAACAAAGGGTAGCACTCCCGTCCTTTACAAAATACGTAACGCATAATCAATAAGTACCTTATATTCCTTTATATTCACACACTAGATCCTATATTCTAAGTTAAACTTAAGCCTATTTTAGAAGCGATAACCTCAAAGTTTTGCTCAAACAACAATACATGCGTATCCTCGTACATGGTTTAGTCAACTGTTGCATGACATTTTAAACGTATCATTCGTTTTACATACCCTGATTTCTCGACTATTTTATGTAAATAAATTCGTAGCATTCAATTCATATCATACGCACCATTATCGTCTGTTACACTTGTTGACGTTCATAATTATACACATATTCATGTTCCTGAAAATACGTGATATCTTTCATGCTTGTTATAACACCTAATGGCATACCTCCCAACATCGTCCGTGGACAGGAGAGATTCCTGGCTCGTAAGTAAATGCCCTACCTCTAAAATCACCAACGCGTTTTGGGCGTAATGCTAGTGGATGAGAGGAGAACTCCACAGTTAAGCGTGCTCAAGTGGGAGTAGTACTAGGATGGGTGACCTCCTGGGAAGTCTCCACCAGGGCAACCAAAAACAAAGTCGTGAGTTCCTGAATGGGCCACCCATCAAGGGCAAAGCGGACAATATTGGTGATAACGAGGGGCAGGGGTGTTACAGGGGTATTACACTTATACTTATCATCACATTCATGCATAAACGTCTTATATCCATGCTTATACTTATTTCCATACTTATGCTTATACTCATATACATACCTATACTTGTACTCGTATTCATATTCGTGCCTATGCGCGAGCGAAACCCGAGGGATTCGCTTACGTGGGCCACAAGCTATTTGCACGCAAACATGCCTACGCACTACGTTCTTACACACACGCGAACTTATTTTCAGAATTTATGTACACCTTTATTCATGCGCTGCTAGTACAAGCTATGCGGATCATGTGATGATCGGTATAATCGCGGGTGCACACGGGATTATAGCGATAAGCGCATGAGAACCATAGAGTGTACTACCGCGTATGGTAACACACGGAACGTAACATTGCATCGAGTAACGAAACGGTCGCAACGTGGTCAAAACATCGTGGATACGCCACTGGTACTTCCTATACATAAGTGTTTTCACCATGCTGTCAAACTTTCGTAATACGTGCCATGAGAAATTCGGTGATTTACAGACCATAATACGACCTAACACGCAAATTTTAACAACTCACAAACGCATTGCTAAGCGCGTGATATCCGATTATCCACGAGAGACCCCATTCTTAACTCATCGCTTTCAATACGCATGCCATTCTTATACTCATATCCGTTTATCAAATCAATCGTTCACACTTATGCCTCCATTATTCCCCGACATCCTTGTCTTTTATACAAACCCCGTTTACAATCAATCAGTTTAAACATTCGGACCCTAAAATGCTTTCTTACACTTAAAAACTATTTTCCATTCTTTATTTATGCGCAAACATACTTAGTTGGCAGTTACCTCCAAAACCATTTTTTTATTTCAAATACCTAACTTCCTCGTTTTTTTCACCGATAAAGAATTCTCTACAATACTAAGATTGCCAATGCTCTTTAAATCCAACGAAAATTTTTGTTACAACCAATAGTGCGGTCACACTTTTCATCAAAATACATATTGTTTTATACGAAAGCTTCCTTCTTAGGTATCACATTTTAAAATACCTTGTCATTGAGTTATTCAAACTTGTTTAAACTCGCTTGTCTATACACACACATGCACGTTTTACTTATGCTCAATGCCTCGAATCATTTTAGACAAACGAACCCTTTTTATAAACCTATCTTTTCGTTCCTCAAAACTTCATACTTTTCAACACATTTCAAACATCCAAATCTCGATTTTAGACAATCATTCTTCTAGCCAAAATGTTTTTCCTCCAAGGTCTTCCTCTTGAATAAATTTCGGGACGAAATTTCCTAAAGTATGGGAGACTGTAACGCCTCGTATCTTCGTATTTCTATTTTAAAAAAATGTTCGTATTCGTATTCTAATTTTAGAAACCTTACATTCGTATTTTAATTTCAATCTCACAATTCGAGGCGTTAATCATAATAAAATTCATATTTTATATTTTTATTTTATTCACACAACCGATCATTTAAAATACGTATTTATACGCAAACCGACACTTTTAAACGCATAAATACTTACACGCACATCCTCAATACTTGAATTATACTTTTATACTTTTTATATACTCAATTACATAATATATACTTAAGAAATACCAAGAAATATACCAATTATATTTCCACCTCATCAATCCTCTTTTACCTTTTTTAACCAATCATATTTCACCCTTTTCCACCTCCTTTCTCCCCCAATCACCTTCTCAATCCTCTTCCACCTTCTTTAACCAATCATATTTCATTCTTTTCCACCTCCTTTCTCCACCAATCACCTTCTCAATCCTCTTCCACCTTCTTTAACCAATCATATTTCACCCTTTTCCACATTTTCAACTTATAAATACCAACCCTTCTACCATTTTCTTCACACCATTCTTCTCTCCATCTCTCTAGTTCTCTCAATCTCTCTAAATCAAGAATTCTAAAAGGACACTAAGTGTTCCACCCATTCTTCTCTCAACTTCTATACTTCTCTCAAATCTTCCAAGCAAGGAAGAGAGCTCTAAGAGTTCTAAAAGAAAACATTAAGTGTTTTAAAAGAAGCTTAGAAGCTCCAACCTCCAACTCTTCGCGGAATCACCAATCGGAAAACATATGCAATATTGTGAGTACACTCGACCCACATTTGTTTTTATCACTTTTTGGGTGTAACATGTTTCCATATACAAAAATCACAAACGCTTAAACTTTATGAAACGCACAAACAATCCTATACACATGACTACCTGAATCGTATACTTGTTGCTTGTCTAGGGATAAACGTTGTGCTATACTTTAGTCATTAACTATTTTTAGCCTTTGTTTGACATGCTTAGCGCTATAGGAATTTCACGCATCCACCTCCATCGCTTTACACGTGAGGTCATGTTAAAACATCGTGATTGCGTTACTGGTTTGATTATTAGCATTGCATGCCTTGATATTGCTCTTGTATAGATTTAGTTGCCATGAGGATTGTTAAAACTTTATTCGTATACGTATGCTATGCTTAAACTTGTGTACTCGCCTTTGCTTTTGCATTGACTTTATTTTAAAACATGTTACAGGTTGAAGGAGATGACGCTATGAAAACAATATAGCAAGGACTAGATACACACAAATTAGACGTTAGGTTTAATGTCGATGTATCAATTTTGTTATGACTTTGCAAATGTTTGATTGTTCTTTGTTTTGTTACATTGATATATTTGACAATTCTTATGAAATGAAATATGGTTTAATTAATTATTGTCACTTAATAATGTTGTGAGCAATGAGCAATCTCGTTTTCGTCTCATCCCGATGTTTCCGCCATCGGTTGGGGTGTTACAGTCCCTACGAAGAACCCCTGCTTCTTCGTAGGAATGATCATCAACGAACACTCATGGTTCGTTGTCACTATGAGCCATGAAGAATCATTCTTCGTTGGCTGAGTTGTTCGTAGGTGAGTCCAACGAAGAACCATTCTTCGTTGGACAGTGTTTTGTTCGTTGGACTGCTGGTTCTTCGTAGCCATGCAGTCTTGTAGGCCTATATATACAGAACCTTATCTCATAGTTTCACTAAGAGAGTCCTTAGAGAGTTTACACTGTGTGTATGTGTATGTACTGATTCTCTTCCTGTTAATCAAAGATAGTGAATCTTTTGGTTACCTTGTGTTTGCTTATACATTGTTTGCTACGATTTGCACTCACACTTGGATTCCGCACTTGTGTGTGTGTTAACAAACAAGGAAGTAGGTTATCTTGACCCTCCAAGTGGACCTACAAGTGGTATCAGAGTTTTGGCTCTCTTCCTTGTTCAAAACCTAGGAAAACCTTGTATGTAAGCTTGTTAGTGAAGTTTCTTGACGGTTCTTCAAACTTGAAAGCTAGAAAACATAAATTTTCAGAAAATTGTTCTAAAACTTGTTTTTAACTTGTTGTTTGAGCCTAATCTTTACATAAACTCGACTAAAACAAGTGTATACTTGTGAAGGTTAAGTTTGTGGTAGGATTTTTCGTCAAAATTGTGTTTACGAAAAACTTTCCGGTGATACCTTACCGGAAAACTCGCCGGAAAAGGTTGGTAAGATAACAAACCCACTGTAAAATAGGTTGTTTGAAATCTCCCACTTTTTAACTAAAACTGGAAACAAGATCTTTGCTTTATTCTCTGTCAGAAAAAGAATGTTTCTATTTTAGGAAAAATCTCACAAACCAAATCCCTGCGAAGAATCATTTACAACGAACAATCAATTGCTTGCGAACCATCTCCTGCGAACAACTATTCAACGAAGAATAATCCTTCGTTGATTTCTTTCTGACGAAGAATCCTTATTCTTCGTTGATCAAGTTTCCAACGAAGAATTAGTTCTTCGTTGGACACTGATTCTTCGTAGACAACATTGTTCGTGGACCTTGTTCTTCGTCGATCTGATCCTTCGTGGAAAGTGTGTTATATTTTTCACATAGAGTTCATAACTTGCTCAAATTTAACAACTCTAAATTTTCAAGTTAATAGTTTGTTTTAACTAATCAAATGAGCTCTAATCCTTGGGATTGGGGCAGTGCGACCAGTACAAGTCAAGGTACTTCACAATCAAGCCCTGACATGTCATGGGTCAAAGGACTTATGCCTCAACAAGCCTCAGTGATTACCGCTAGTCAGTGGGCTTGTGTCACAAACCAAAACCAAAGCGTTCAAACTTTATTGATAAGCGAAAGTGAAGCGGGTAGTAACAATCGTCCACCCAAACTGAATCATATGAATGATATACCCGCATGGAAGGGACGTTTTCATACATATATCCTTGGTCAAAACACTGAATTATGGACATGCTTTACCACGCCTTACAATGTCACACTTGAAGAAGCTGGCTCTAACCCAACTACTTTGGCAAGCATGACCGAATTGGACAAGAAGGCTTATGACCTTGAGAAGAAGGCCTTTGCAATTCTCACACAAGCTCTTCACAAGGATATTTATCATCAGTTCATCTATTGTACTTCCACCAAGAATCTGTGGGATACATTGGAAGCAAGAGGTGAGGGAAATGCAACTACACGAAAAGTTCGGCACGACTTGCTGAAGAAGGAGTTTGAAGGTTTCCTGTTTATGGAAAACAAGACGCTAAATGACATGACAACTCGATTCTATCACTTGCTAAGTGAAATGCACTCATATCATGTGAATGCATCTCAACAGGAAATAGTATCAAGGTTTGCTGATGCGTTGCCACCAAAGTGGGGTCAATTCATAGATTTGCTCAAACACACTGGAGTGTTAGATACAATTACAATCTATGAATTCATTCAAAAGTTGGAAAACAAGGATGAAGAGGAAATCCGAAAGGCAAAAAGGGTTCCAGTTCCTCAGAATCCTGAAACGTATTTTGGCGGCATTAACGCAGGTGTTGGTACTTCTTCGCAACCGAAATTACAAACGGCATTTGTATCAAATGCAAATCCGTTCATGCCACCACCACTAAAACCAGATCAATCAACCCAATCATATAGTCAAGGATTTGATCCTAGTGCCTTCTTACCAAAGCCTCAAGATTTTGGTGCTCAACAAGCAACACAACAAGCCTGTTATGGAAATCATTTTCAATCTCAAAGTCCCAACACTATTAGATTTGATACCTCACATCTTTCCAAGGTGAGCGTAGAAGTGGCTAAGGAACACATGGAACTTCTAAACACCATGGTTAGTGCTTATTGTGGTTTGGTGGCTAGTCAAATTGGAAACATTAATTTAACAAATGAGGACTACCAACAAATCGACAAAGACGAGATGGATCTTATGGATATCAAATGGGCTTTTGCAAGTGCAGTTCGAAGAGCAAAGGATTATATGGCTAGAACAGGGAGAACAAGTCTGGAAAGCAAAAGGGATACTAAGTACGGTTTTGATAAGGATGTCGTTACTTGTTTCAATTGTGGTGAGAAAGGCCATTTCAAACGAGAATGCACAAGACCTGGGAAGCAAGGAAACCAAAACCCTTTCAGAAATCAAACTACATCCAACACCACCCAAGTCAATAATGAAAGAGGAATAGTGGCTGTCAACAACCCAAATCAAGCAGGGTCTTCCAATACAAACCGAGCATTGGTGGTACAAGCTGATGAAGGATGTGACTGGTCCGTTCAACTGGGTGATGGTAATCAAGGGGATACTACATGCTATGCCAAAGTCATCAATCATGTGCAATCGGTCCAACGGGATGAAGCTTCCGAAGATGACGACAGCTCAGGTTACAGCGGTACTTCAGATGAAGAAAGTTCAAGTGTTGGAGGGTATAGTTCGGATCTTGAAGTAAAGTTGGATATTGATGCTGAGGTTGAGGGTCTGCTGAAAGAAGCTGAGAAGCTGAACAACCAAAAATCGGTGCTAGTCAAGAAGGCTGAAGTTGCAGCAAGGGAAGTTGAAAAGTGTTCAACAAGGATGGATCGTTCTCTTGCAACACCGCATTTATGGCGAATGTGTCAGTCTCAACAAGTCAGGTACAATCTGATACTACTCAAGTCTGCAATGATTGCTCTGTTCTAAAACAGAAGTTTGAAACAACAAATCTTCATAATCACAATTTAGTAATTGAACTGTCGAAATGCAAATAAGCTAACTTGGCCTTAACAAGAAACGAAAAAGATTTCAAAGATGTAATTGACACTTTAAAAAGAAGCGTTTCTGAGTTAACCAAAACGGTTTTAAACAAACAAAAGGGTATTAATAACTATATTAACATCATTGAAGAAACCAAAAAGGAGTTAGCAATTGCAAAATGTGAATATGAAGCGATCAAGCTCAAACTGGAAAGTTACTAAATTCTCAGTATGTGCTTGATCACATCATTGATGTTCAAAAGCTAAAAGGAAATGTGACATGCATCGGATATCAGTCGTGTCCGCCTACTTTAAGACACAACTATTCCAAGATACCTGATGAAGATGAAATGCCTCGATTTGAACCTTCTGTACCACTCAATCCTGATGAGTTTGCAGCAGGATTAGGGTTCAAATTAGATGAGGTTTCAAGTGAAATCAAGTAGTCTGATAATTCATCCTCTGAACAAAGTCCTCCAGTAGTTGAGGATGCCGAAACATCAGACGATGAATCAGACATGATCGAGCAAGACCAATCTCTTGACAATAAGAAGGGAGTGGAAATTCCAGTTGAGAATCACATCTTATGTGATCCTCCCACTCCAGCTGTTATGCATGTTGTTAAACAAGAGATTGATCCTGCTAAGTTAGTTGAAGCGCTTATTGCTACCTTTGAAAGTAACAATCTGCTCTATACGTTGGTTGATGATGAGAAAGTTTACTCAAACAAGGACTTCCCTATCAGAAATGTCAATCCAGCCTTGATTGATCAAGTTTTTGAAAACTCAACAAATAAGTTTTTGGGAAAGAAAAGTTCGAATGTTATCGTAACTCAATGCGAAAAAATTACCTCTCAAACCTCATCAACCAACGGCTTCCAAAGGAAAGCAACAAAAAAATGGAGTCGATAACTCTAAGGTCTCAAAACCTAAGGGCAATCGGAAATTGACTTGAAACAAGAAGAAGCAAAAGGATGTAAAATTTGTGAGTTCAACGGGTACTGATAAAATCGAGACTTTTGAAAACTTATCTAACACAGATTTTGTTAACAAAGTCAAGATTTTGAAACGAAATGCACAAAACAATTACACCTAACATACCAACGGGTGTGATGGTGAACCAAGTACCTCACGGCCAACAAGTTCTACATCCAGTCAGAAAAATTCATCTCCTAAGTTTGTTGAGAGGAGATCGTGTTTTAGATGTGGTGAGTTTGGACACATCATCAAAAATTGTACAAACTCACCCAAACCAAAGTTTGTGGATAATGCTCCACCTGAGAAAGTAGAACAGCGACGATCGGTATCCCCTAAACTAGATAAACGAGTCGTTAAAGAACAAGAAGCTAAACAAAAACGGAAAAATGTTAAAGCTCTTGAAAAGGCATTAAAACCAGAAATTGTTAAAAGGGAACCAAGTCCATCAAATGTGTCAAAACCAGAATCTTCAAAATCTGTAAATAATACAAATAAATCTGGTAAGTCACAAAAGTCATCTTGGAAACCTAAGTCGGATACAATCTCAGGGGGAGGTATTTCATTTCCGAATCATCGAGAAATTGAAATTACATTTCTTGATGATAAGGGGCGACCCAAGACCACTAAGGCTTGGGTCCCCATCTCCGACTAATTGTGTAACCACATATGCAGGGTGCTTCAGGAGGAACTATTAACAGTCATTGGATCGTTGATAGTGGAGCATCTAGGCACATGACAGGCGATCTTAGACTTCTGTATGATGTGAAAAACATTAGGGGAGGCTATTTCGCTTTTGCTTGAGACAAAGGTGGATACATCACTGGAGAGGGTATGATCTCTAATGGTGTAGTGAGTTTCGACAAGATCAATTATGTGCAACAAATTGATCACAATCTTCTTAGTGTGTCTCAAATTTGCGATAAGAAGTTTACCGTGCATTTTGATGATGCTGGCTGCTATGTGTTGAAACCCGGTTTTAAAATCCCAAAGGAATGGATTCTTCTTTCGGCTCCAAGGATAAATGATTTGTACATCCTTGATATGAGCCAAGCGATTACGACAACTGCACAAGTTACCTGTTTCGTTTCTAAAGCTACCGAGAAGGAGTCTATCTCATGGCACAGAGGGATGGGACATATTCACTTGAGTAAGATGAACCATCTGGTGAAGACCAATCTTGTGAATGGTGTGCCTGTCAAAAACTTTCATCTTCAAGACGTCTGCGTATCATGCCAGAAAGGAAAGCAAGTGAAGCACCCTGTCAAGAAAGTCAATACTGTTAACATGCTACTGGAACGTCTTCATATGGACCTTTTCGGACCTATGAAACACAAGACAACCTTTGGTGATGCTTACTGCTTGGTAGTTACGGATGACTACTCAAGATTTTCATGGATAGCCGTGATGGCACACAAAAGCGAGACTCCAGATATTCTCAAGAATCTCTTTACCCTCAGTGAAAATTTGTACAACTTGAAGATAAGGAGGATTCGAAGCGACAACGACACTGAGTTTAAGAATAGGGTTATGGATGAGTATTGTGTTTCTAAAGGTATTTTGCACGAATACAGTTCTCGCTATACTCCTCAACAGAACGGTGTTGCTGAAAGGAAAAATCGGACGCTTATAGAAACTGCTAGAACTATGTTAATGGAATCACAACTTCCAGTTCAATTTTGGGGCGAGGCTGTGGCAACTGCGTGTTATACACTAAACAGGGTTCTTACAGTGAAGAGACATGGTAAACTTGCTTTGAACTGCTGCATCGACGGAAACCTGATGTATCATATTTGGAACCTTTTGGAGCTCCATGCACTATGATTGAGCCAGATGGTAAGTTTGGGGCAAAGGCGATCGAAGGTTTCTTCCTTGGGTATGCCACTCCAAATTTTAGAGTTTGGAATTTATCTACTCGGAAGATAGAGGAATGCGGTGAAGTTAAGGTTCAATGATACATTGAGTCTGTTAGGGCTCCGGGAGATCCGTGGATGTTTGACTATGATGGTCTTTTTGGTTCCTTTAATCTGCCAACCTTTGATGAAGTTTCTGCAGCTGCACAGATGTTATTAGAAAGTGATACTGCGATTGATTCGTCATTGGTGAGACTGATTATTGTTAATCCTCAAGCTTCGGCATCGGTTAACAATATTGGTCAAAATGAGGTGTTTGAAGATGCGGCTGATTACAACGTTTCGTCTGAAGATGAAGAGTATCACGATGCAAATGAAGCTACATTAGCTCCTGTTCAAGGTGTCTCTGAAGGTGCTTCTGTGGATAACAATGTAGGTACTGGTGAAGGCGATGCTTCAACATCTTCGGCGATCCAGATATTGATCTGGTATTGATTTGAACTTCAACAATTTGGGTATAAATGCTCGTGTTCCTGATGTGCCAGAATCTCGAATTCATAATACTCATCCTCAGCAGAATATTATAGGAAATGTTCAAAGCGGTGTGCAGACACGCAACCAGTTGAGAAACAATCAGAATACTGGATTGTATGCAACTATTAGAGAATCCGGGGAGCAAAACGATTGGTCTTTCGCATGCTATGTTTGCCATTAGAACCAAAGTCTTAGAAAGAAGCTTTGAAGGAAGATTCATGGGTGGAATCCAGGCAGGAAGAACTTCAACAATTCCAGAAATTGGGAGTATGGAAACTGGTTGACAAACCTGAGAACTACAAGAAGATTGGCACAAGATGGGTGTTGTGCAAACGGGATGACCGAGGTGTTGTTGTGCGTAACAAAGCAAGATTGGTTGTTCAGGGCTTTGCACAGGTAGAACGCATTGATTATAATGAAGTTTATGCACCAGTGGCACGTCTTGAGGCAATAAGAATTTTCTTGGCTTATGTGTCCTACAAGAAGTTCACTGTGTATCAAATGGATGTGAAAAGTGCATTTCTTCATGTTGTGGTTGAAGAAGAGGTATATGTTGAACAACCGCCTGGTTTTGAAGATCCAATGCATCCTGATAAGGTTTGGCTTCTAAACAAGGCGTTGTATGGTCTTCATCAAGCTCCGAGGGCTTGGTACGAGACTTTGTCTTCGTATCTTCTCAAGAATGGTTTTCGAAGAGGTTTGATCGACTGCACTCTTTTCATAAAGGAAAGGGGTGAGGATTTGTTGCTGGTTCAAGTGTATGTGGATGATATCATCTTCGGGTCTACAAATGATGATATGTGCAAGAATTCGAACGGTGATGCAAGAGAAATTCGAGATAGCACAATGGTAGCAATGACTTTTCTTAGTTGCAGGTACATAATCTAAGGAAGGATCTTATCATCAGACAAGTAGTCGGAGATATTCTCAGCGATTCCAGATGGAAGATTCAAAGCTCGCTGGAACTCCATTAGCTCAGAATCATGGGATTACGCTGAGGGTCGGGTGATAGTATGGATCTATCTCTTTATCGTGCAATGATCGGATCTTATGTATTCACTGCATCAAGACCTGAATTATGTATTCGACATGCTACTTGCTCGTTATCAATCAAATCAAGTCTTCTCATTCATCGTGTCAAGAGGATTTTCGTTATCTGAAGGGGTCAGACATAGTCTTGGTACCTAAGGGTGATAACTTCGGGTTGATCGCTTTCAGTGATTCGGATCACGGTGGCTGCAAAATTGATGCAAATCAACATCGGCAGGAGTCAATTTCTGGAATCGTTGTCACGTGGCAATGCGAAAGCAAACCTGTGTGGCTACTTCACTTGTGAAGCTGAGTATATTGCAGCTTCTATTGTGTTCCAGTTTATGGATTAGCAGCAGATGGCGACTACGGTTTGATTTCTACTACTCTATTCAGTTGATAATGAAGCTGCCTTACAGATTACCGTAATCCTGTAAGCACTCGAAAACAAACACATCGAATTAAGTATCATTTCATACGAGATTGTTATGAAAAGATACTTACGATGTTGTTAGAATTACATTGATCACCAACGTGCAGGTTATTACAAAATCTTTGATAAATTCGATTTGATTATTGCTTTTGATAAATGGCATTAAGGTGAAACCCGAGTAAGTCATCATCGACTAATCGTTTTTATAAATATTTTCTTCAAAACGTCAAAAAGACAAAAAGATTTCATTTTATTTATCTTTCTGCTTTTTAGGGGGAGAAGATTTCAAGAAAATACAAAAACATTAGAAAATCTCAAAAATACAAAAATATGTCTTTCTTTTATTTTTCTGCATTTAAGGGGAGAAAATTTCAGAAAAACACAAAAACAATAGAAATTTGAAAAAAAAATGAGTTTCTTGGAAAGAAAGAGAAGATGATAATACACCGGTGGTTAGTCAAGTGCGGTAAAAATGTAAAATGAAATGATAAGTAGCTTTACTAACGATGTACCGGTAGACTCACAATCAGACTAAAACGTGCAGGTTGATATAAACTTAACAAACTGAAAGTCAGGTTGGAACCATTCATTGGCATATGGTCTTGGTACTGAAATTTCGTTTGATAGTATGCCAAGGTTCTGAAATGCATGGTGCTTATGCTGTTTATCATCTGGGTATCATGGTTGTCTCTTTTACCGAAAAATAACGGGGACGCAAGTCAAGAACTTCCATGTACCAACGTGTAAATACTGCATACGACCATCAATAAGTGATAATCATATCACATCCACCAAAACAAATAAGTGATAAAATATCACAGTTTATTGCGGGTGTCAAGTTCGTCTCTTTGTCGGTACGATGGTACTAACCTTTTCACGGAATTTGCACCTGTGCCCTGCATACATCCGAAAATCAAGTTCCTCATAAATAAGTGATTCTATCACATAGGGCTTGTTTTCATCCAAAAATAAGTGAGTATCTCACATCATATACATTAAACAGATGATAAGCGGTATACTCGCCGGTAAGACGAATTCTTGTGCATGTCTTGATACGGGAATGTGTCATGAAGTGGATGAACACCGGCTAGTAGGTATAAATCATACATTAAATCATATCTCTCAAACGTGATTACATCTGATAAGTTGAGTTTATGTGGACAACAATATCGGTAATCAAGGTAAAATGCTTATTGAAAGTAAAATGAAGTTAGAAAATCGTGCTTGACCAAACCGTAAGCTGGTATGATTCTCTTACCTTGAAACTCGCAAAAGATGTTTAAGTAGTGTATAGTGTAGTTCATAGTTATTTAACATAGGTTGCTTTATTTTAGATATTTTAGTCCTTTCGTTAATTTCCATTTAGTCGATATTGAAGCTCGAATGGTTTCTACCGTTGAAGTCCTAAAATCAACCTTGCTTAAAAAACACAACTTCATAAAGGTCACAATGCATTTTGACAAACCCAAAGATGTTCAAAATCTGTTCTGTTAAAACAACTTCATAAGATTGGTACTGGTGATCGACGAAGAATTCAGCTCTGCGAAGAATCAGGTTGACAAAGAATTAGATCGACGAAGAATGGGATTCTTCGTTGAAATGAGTTGGGCCCAAGGGTTGAGTCCAGTATCTGATTGTTCGTTGGCCCAAAATGGTTTCTGCGTAGAAACCCTCGACGAAGAATGAGTCTTCGTCGAGCAAATCGATTGTTCGTCGAACAAAGAATGTTGGTCAAAGAGGCAGTGAAACATGGATGGTTAAAAGGCATGGCCATTCACCAAACCCCATCACTTTTCAAAATCACCTTTTTCACTCATACTCTTTTTTCTCTCAAGAAAACACTGTTCATCTACTACCATTTCTGCTGCGGGTCAGGGTGTGACATATTGGTATCAGAGCTTTTAACTATAGGGATATAGGATAGGTTATTAGTCCCTTAGAGCCTATACTATAGTCGATTAGATTTTAAATTGCTTATGTGGTTACATGCAAACTTATGATGTTTATTTGTTTCATATTTTCCATAAAATGCATGCAAGCACTTTCACTATCATTTTCTGTGATACTTAATGAGTTATAAATATTGTCAAACATAACATGCTTACATATACATTCATCACGCACGTATCAATTCTCACATATTTAAAGCATTCTCATATTTCTTTATTCGAGATTTTGTGGTGTTTTTCGTTTTTCAATCTCATCAAAGTGAGTTCTACGACGGGCATGTAGTAACTGGAAGGGTACAAGTACCGGTAGTCGATAGGTCCTGTCTAGGTTGGCATTCGTATAAATCCAATATAACGGACTAGTTTGCCTACCAGGGGACTAACGATGAGAGTACGAAGGACCTATTAGGTCAAAGCATGCCACACCAAACGTCGTTCGAACTAACCCCACTTTGAGTTGTCATTGTGTCCATACCAGGACACCCTCCGACCTTATACTTTGCTGTCATGTTTTACAATTTTCATTCGGGTGCCGCATGTAACATCCGTCAAAAAACTGGGTTAACCAAACCCGCTTCGTTTATTAACCGAACATCCAGTTAAAAATTTCGTTGCGTATTTAATGCTCAAATTAATTTTAAACGATACATAATTAATAAGTATATTAGAATATAAAATTTATAATTGAAAATTTATTAAAAATAATGAAATAAAAATATTATGCTGATGCCGGGTTTCGAACCCGGGTCAGCCAGATAAGCTTAGCGACTTAACACACACACATCCAACCACTCCGCCACTTGTGTTGCTTGATAACATATTGAAACAATTAATACATATAATAAAACTGAAAAATCAAACCCAGTCAACAGCGAGCCCAAATCCGCAGACGCCGGAAAATCCGACGATTTCGCCAATTATCGTCGGTTACTTTTGACTTAACGTACGTATTAACGACGCCATCGGTTATAACTGATGTCCAGTTCCGCGACATCCGTCGTAACCGCCGGAGAACGGCTGACCAATGAATCGAGACTAGAAACAGACCCAATTCAACTTGATTCTTCCCTATAAATGCACACCCTAGCCTCTTGTAAACTTTTCGCTCGAAATCGCACCGATTCTCGAATCAATTTCACTCGCCGGAATTCCCTGCAAGTTGCCGGAAAACCAAGACTTTCATCAACACGGTAAATACCTCGACTTTTTCTATTTAATTCCATTGTGAGACCAATTCTAACATCACTCCATCACCCAGAATCAAACCTCAGACGACGTTGCCGATTTTCTGTTTTCGCCGGAAAACTTCTGGAATTTCCAGAATCTCACTGATAATCGGTATGATCATCTAAACATCCTGATAATCGTTGCTCAGTAATTCAATTTTATATCTAATCAATCAAAACTGTTATTTGACCCGAACAGAGGAAGCTCATAAAACAGAGCCGGCGATCCTTGCCGGAGTTCTGAAAAAGACGACCTGTTCCGGTACTTTCTTTCCTCAAACCCTTTATGTTCAATACCTTTCAATTGCTCATAATATTCGTTAATCGAATTAAACAAGAAACAGTTGGTTTAACGGTTGTCTGTGTTTTGAACGAAGAAGATGAAGTCTATTATGATTATAAGATTAATTAAAATCGGTATTATAAACGGGTTAGACACACAGTCCAGCGGTGGACTGTGTGCAAACAATACGCATACGTCCCGAGTTCGATCCTTGACACACGCACATTCTCGGTAATAAAAATGTTCCTTTTTAAACTGAACCGGATCCACTCGCAGTTAACTGTTAAGTATAATAAAATCCAGAATATTTAACAAGTTAGGCACACAGTGTGGACTGTGTGCCAAACTAAACCACAGGTCCCGGGTTCGAGACCTGTGGAGAACACCGAGTCGATACAATTAAATCCTTTCTAAAATAAATGATTTTCGGATTTACTTAAATAGTGTATAAATATAATTAAAAACAGAAATATTTCGGGTTAGACACGTTGTCACACCCCGACCCGCAGCGGAAAAGGTGATCGGGGCATGATTGGGTTATCATCAAAGCTCATGACATTTATTTTAACGTTTCATATTCATTAATACGATTTAATGGAAATTTACAATCATAATTACATCAATGACCTAAACATCAATCTAAGCTTCTTTGTTTTCTTCTAAGGCATTTCCTATGTTTTCCTTGCTTCACCCTGTCACCTGTATCATGTGTAAAAAGGGTTTTTGGATCAACAAAAAGTTGGCGAGTGAATCCTATGGAAAACATTTGAACAAGTTTATTTAATTGATCATGAAATAAAGTGCACAACCAAACATGAGTAAAAATAGATATAAACCTATTCATCAATCAATTTAATATGAAACAATACACACATGAACAATAATGGATCGTTTAGAGGCACGCGTTGCTCAACTCGTCTCTCACGAGGAACTGATGGGCCTAATGAATGAATTGCATAAACATGATAATATGAAAGACATAACTACAAACAATATAAACTCAATAATACACACACGAACAATAATGGATTGGTTTTGAGGCACGCGTTGCTCAACTCGTCTACCACGAGGAACTGATGGGCTTAATGAATGAATTTCATATAAGTTGACAAAATGAAATACGTAATCACAACAATATAAACAATCTAAGTTTAGATCACGATATGGTATGGCACAAGTTTAAATAAACGAGTTAATTATTTTGTGACACATGACACACCCCAAAACGTGTAATTAAAAAAGGGGAGTTGTAAGATTCACTCACAGTGGGTGCGTTCGGTTGATGATGTTGAATGCACGCGAAGTGGTTTTAACCACGAGTGAAATTAACCTAGATAAATAGCATTATGGTTCGGTAAGTAAACGGATTTTATTAATCTATTTTAGTAGGATTGTTGGGTGTATTTTTGTGAGTTTAAGGCTATTTTCTAACCTTAAAAATGTTATTTTTAAGTATTTTTAATTGATTTTTAATTAAAATAAATAAATAAAAATTATAAAAAAAGTTGACTTTTTTGACCGTTGACCGTTGACCGTTGACCGTTGACCTTGACTGTTTGACCGGTTCGTATGCGTGTAAGTGTGCGCTAAGTGAGGCTCGAACCCGAGACCTCCCGTACGCGTGCACGCAGCTCTACCAACTGAGCTACGTGTCTAACCCGAAATATTTCTGTTTTTAATTATATTTATATATTAATTAGATTAAACAGAAAATCCTTTATTTTTTAAAAACGATTTTAATCCAAGACTCGGTGCGCTCCACAGGTCTCGAACCCGGGACCTGTGGCTTATGCTAACACACAGTCCACCGCTGGACTGTGTGTCCAACTTGTTAACTTAACTGATTTTTATTATACTTAAACACAAACTAAGTATTTTCATTTCTGACTTATTTAAAAAGTTTAATAATTATCCGGGTCGATGCAGAAGACCGGACTCGAACTCGTGTCCTGTGATTAAACATACACACAGTCCACCACTGGACTGTGTGTCTAACTTGGTTATTATTCCGGTTATTAATAAACTTAACATGTAACAGTGTTGACTCTGGTTCGGTTAACAAAAAAGGCATTTTTATTAAGGCAGCATGCGTGGACAAGATTCGAACTCGAGACGTTAGTGAGTTTAATGTGCAAACAGTCCACCGCTAGACTGTGTGTCTAACCCGAGTTATAACTTGATTTTAATTATACTTAAACATTACAGAACTTCGTCTTCTTCGTTGATTTTAACCAGAATCGGGAATCCGACTGGTTCGATGATTAAATCATGTTCGTTAGCGTGTTTCAGTTAATTACAGATGAGATATGTAAAAAGAAGGGAAGATTTAAGCGTGAGGTATACCGACTGGATTCCTCTGTTTCTCCGGCAGGACTCCGGCGACAGCAACTACTTCCGGCGACGTGTGTCTTGCAGCAGCGAGTCTTCAGAAAGCTTGAAAAGGATGTGGGTGACTTCGGTATAAGCTCAGGGGGTTTAGTAAGGCTTAGAAGTGGAGGGTTCGGTTTTCCGGCGATGAGCAGAAGATTTCCGGCGAGTGAGTTTTCGCCGAGAAAGGGTGCGGTTTTGAGCGAAAAAGTTTGCAGAGGTTCGAGGGGTATTTATAAGGTAGGTTATCGATGAACTTGGTCCAATTTCCGACCTGATTCGTCGGTTAAAAAGTCTCCGGCGGTTATAACTTGTGTCGCGGGTTCAGGCGTCGGTTATAACCGATGTCCTAGTAAATGTTTACGTTATAACTGAGTATATCGTAATTTCTTGGCGAGTTAGTCGGGATTTCCGACGACTGCAATTTTGGGTGCCGGTTTTGAATTCGGAACGACATGATATGAATTATATGATTCTAATAATAACAGATAATACAAGTGGCTCAGTGGTTTAAGTGTGTGTGCGATAAGTCTTTGTTGGACCGGTTACTGACCCGGGTTCGAAACTCGGCAGTGCCAAATCATTTTATTTTCTTATTTTTAACAGTTTCTCAAAAACTAAATATATATTCCCATATAATAATTAATTATGTATCGTTTAAAATTATTTTGGCATTAAATTCGCAACAAAATTTTTAACTGATTGTTCGGTTAATAAATGCAGCGGGTTTGGTAAATCCGTTTTTGACGGATGTTGCACACGTAGCTCAGTTGGTAGAGCTGCGTGCACGCGTACGGGAGGTCACGGGTTCGAGTCTCAGTCAGTGCAATAACATTCACAACCGAACTGGTCAACGGTCAACGGTCAACAGTCAACAGTCAACAGTCAAAAAGTCAACATTTTTTTATTATTTTTATTTATTTATATTATTTAAAAATCAATTAAAAATACTCAAAAATAACGTTTTTAAAGTTAGACAATAGCCTTAAACTCACAAAAATATATCCAATAATCCTACTAAAATTGATTAATAAAATCCACTTATTTACCGAACCGTTATGTTATTATTTAGGTTAGTTTCTCTCGTGGTTAAATCCAAATTCTTGCGCTTTCATCATCAATCCAAGAAACGCAACCACTGTGAGTGAATCTCTATAAATTCCCCGTTTTAATCACGTTTTTGGGGTGTATCATGTGTCTTATTATTTATTACATTTAAACACTTGTGCATCCATCATATCCATGATCAAATGTGTATTAAACATGTATCAACTGTTTGTGTGGTTATTGTTTAAATTAAATTTATCATTTTCAGTACATACATTATCATAGGCCGCCGCTCCCCATTACCTATGAGCGTGAGCCATTCCCCATTACCTTTGAGCGTGAACGAGGCGTTGCCAACATACGATCGGCTCCGTTTGATTGAGCCTTGATCGCACATACATTTCATCATAGGCCGTCTGCTCCCCATTACCTATGAGCGTGAGCCGTTCCCCATTACCTATGAGCGTGAACGAGACGTTGCCGACATTTACATTATCATTCATGTTACATATTCATGCAAGGTGGTTTGTTATTGTATGCTATATTGTTTATTATTGTATGTTTATTTACGTTTGTTCATATATGATTCTTGCACAACTTTTCCATATTAAATACAACAAGAAATAAATAATAACTGTTTTCTAACAAGGTTCACTCGCCAACTTTTGTTGATCCAAAAACCATTTTTACACATGATACAGGTGGACAGGATGAAGCAAGGAACACATAGGAAAGTGCCTTAGAAGAAAAATAATGAAGTTTAGAAAGATGTATTGAACATGTTGTATTTGTATGATGTGATTGTATGATCTCTTTTAAATTGTAATAATAAATATGAAACATTATAATAAATGTCATGAGCTTTGATGAAAACCCAATCATGCCCCGATCACCTTTTCCGCTGCGGGTCGGGGTGTGACAGATTGGTATCAGAGCTTTTGACTATAGGGATATAGGATAGGTTATTAGACCCTTAGAGCCTATACTATAGTTGATTAGATTTTAATTGTTTATGTGGTTACATGCAAACTCATGATGTTTATTTCTTTCATATTTATTACATACACAAATACATGCAAACACTTCCAATATTACATTTTGTGATACATAGTGAATTATACTTACAATCAAACATACATACTTACATACATATTCATCATACATATTTCAATGTTCACATATTCAAATCACCTTCATACTTCCGTTATTCAAGATTTTGTCGCATTTTTCATTTTTCAAATCTCATCAAAGTGAGTTCTGCGACGGGCATGTAGTAACTGTAAGGGTACAAGTACCGGTAGTCGGAACGTCCTGTCTAGGTTTGCATTCGTATAAATCCAGTATAACGGACCAGTTTGCCTACCTGGGGACTAACGATGAGAGTACAAAGGACCTATTAGGCCAAAGCATGCCACACCAAACGTCGTTCGAACTAACCCCACTTTGAGGTGTCACCGTGTCCACACCTGGATACATTCCGAATATCATACGTTACATACATATTTCTCGTTTTTCTCCGGGTATTAGTGTACGTAACCAGGCTAACACATGCGAACCATATGAAAAACCCGGTAATCATGGGGGCCCACATGATTATGAAGGTGAAGTATGGCGGCATGCAAAGCCCAATTACGAGCAAAGCCCAAGACATCCTATGGATGTAGTAGATTTATTATTTTATATTTATTTTATGAATGTTCATTCCTAAATACGACACATGATCCCAAAAACATCCAACTCATACTCTTGATATGTATTCCTTGTAGATGTCTTCTAATTCCGCTCGTAGGAAGATGAGAGCAGGAAAAGCTCGCGAGCGCATGGCTGCCCAAATCGCTCAACAAATGGCTGCCGTAATACCCAACATTGTAGTTCAAGTTCAGCAAGCCCTTACCGCTAATCCCGTCAATCAAGAAGATCAAAATGTTATCAACCCTCCCCCAATTACCACTAAATGCACCTTCAAGCATTTCAAATCCTGCGACCCTCCAAAATACGAAGGGACTGAAGGTGTCACCACTCTCCTCCATTGGTTTGAAGAAATGGAAAACACTTTTCAAAATTGCGATTGCCCCGATGATCGCAAAGTGCGATATGCTACTGGTCGTTTACTTGGAATAGCACTTACATGGTGGAATACAGAGAAGGCCAAACGAGGTGTTGAAGATGCTATGACTTTGACTTGGGAAGAGTTGAAGGAAATCATGACAAGACGGTTTTGCCCAAGAAGCGAAATCAAGAAATTGGAGGATGAGTTCTATTCTTTGAAACAAAAGGAAGGCGACCACACCACATACAACAAGAGATTCCTCGAGTTAAATCAAATGGTCCCCAACTTGTTCACTCCTCTTTACCATTTGATCGAGCACTACATTCGAGGTCTTCCTTCAAAAATTCAAGACTCTGTAATAAGTACCACACCTGCAACTTTGGAAGCAGCTGTGGAGTTAGCTACAGAACTCACCGAGAACCGCATAAGAAATAAGGACTTCAAGGAGGAGAAGAAGAAGGATAAAACATCAACTGAAACCTCGAACTCCACCCAAACCGAACCCCCTTCACGATCCATTTCTAAGAGAAAACGAGATGGGCAACTTTTCGCTGTCACCCAACGCAACCAATTTCCCAAGCCATACCCCTCCAAGCTATCCCAATCACTCAAGTAGCACCCAACTCAACTTACCCAAAAAAGAAGCCTTACTTTGGACCTCACCCTCAATGCAATACCTGTTCTTATCACCATCCATTTACCTTACCTTGTCGACTATGTGCAAATTGTGGCCGCTATGGTCATTCGAGCAAGGTTTGCCGCACCTCTCAAAACCAAACCTCACCCCCTACTCAAAACATGATCCAAACATATCAACAACCCCAATACCCCATGTTTCCTTATGTTCGAGCTTGTTTTAATTGTGGCGACCCTACCCATTTTAGAATCAGTGCCCTCGGTTGGTTAACATCATAAACGCCCAAGCTCAAGCAAACCCAGTTAACCAAGCAAATCAAGAAAACCTAACCACTAGGCCACCAGCAAGAGGAAGAGTTTACAACATCAACGCCAATCCTGTTGAAGATAATGACGTTCCAAACGAATCACCCAACTAGTCTCCTTCACCAAAAAAAATCAAGATTCAACTGCAACCGCTTAGTTTTTATGTTTTCTTTATGTTATCTCAATTTTCACGTATCTCAATTTCAAATTGGAAATTTATCCAAGAATCTTAATGCGAATTACTATTTCAGTTTTGTTTTATACTCGTTGATTTAACATTCATATCATCATACTTCACGATGTATCTCAGTCTCATCATTTAAAGAAGTTGAGTTGTGTCTCACTTCTACATAAACAAACCTCTCCATCATGACAAACGAGAGAGGTACTGTCATCATTCAAACATGTATACTATCATAATTAAGACTCAAGCTTTGGTTGTTGTGTTTGTTTATGTTTTAGAGTCACATAGGACTAATCATAACTTACTGATAAAACCAATGAAAATTTGACAAGAATATGGTGGATACGCCGCTGGTACTTCCTATATATAAGTATTCTTGTCAAAGGATCAAAGGCATTGTCAGGCGGTTATGGGAAGTTCCATGAAGGATTTAGTAATGTCTTGGTTGAAGTTTGTTTTATACTCACTGATTTAGCATTTATATCATCTCATCATTTAAAGAAATTGGATTATTTCCTTTTGAAAAATGGCATTAAGGTGAAACCCGAGTAAGTCATCATCAACTAATCGTTTTTATAAATATTTTCTTCAAAACGTCAAAAAGACAAAAAGATTTCATTTTATTTATCTTTCTGCTTTTTAGGGGGAGAAGATTTCAAGAAAATACAAAAACATTAGATAATCTCAAAAATACAAAAATATGTCTTTCTTTTATTTTTCTGCATTTAAAGGGGAGAAATTTCAGAAAAACACAAAAACAATAGAAATTTGAAAAAAAAAATGAGTTTCTTGGAAAGAAAGAGAAGATGATGATACACCGGTGGTTAGTCAAGTGAGGTAAAAATGTAAAATGAAATGATAAGTAGCTTTACTAACGATGTACCGGTAGACTCACAATCAGACTAAAACGTGCAGGTTGATATAAACTTAACAAACTGAAAGTCAGGTGGGAACCATTCATTGGCATATGGTCTTGGTACCGAAATTTCGTTTGATAGTATGCCAAGGTTCTGAAATGCATGGTGCTTATGCTGTTTATCATCTGGGTACCATGGTTGTCTCTTTTACCGAAAAATAACGGGGACACAAGTCAAGAACTTCCATGATACCATACATACGTGTAAATACTGCATACGACCATCAATAAGTGATAATCATATCACATCCACCAAAACGAATAAGTGATAAAATATCACAGTTTATTGCGGGTGTCAAGTTCGTCTCTTTGTCGGTACGATGGTACTAACCTGTTCACGGACTTGCACCTGTGCCCTGCATACATCCGAAAATCAAGTTCCTCATAAATAAGTGATTCTATCACATAGGGCTTGTTTTCATCCAAAAATAAGTGAGTATCTCACATCATATACATTAAACAGATGATAAGCGGTATACTCGCCGGTAAGACGAATTCTTGTGCATGTCTTGATACGGGAATGTGTCATGAAGTGGATGAACACCGGCTAGTAGGTATAAATCATACATTAAATCATATCTCTCAAACGTGATTACATCTGATAAGTTGAGTTTATGTGGACAACAATATCGGTAATCAAGGTAAAATGCTTATTGAAAGTAAAATGAAGTTAGAAAATCGTGCTTGACCAAACCGTAAGCTGGTATGATTCTCTTACCTTGAAACTCGCAAAAGATGTTTAAGTAGTGTATAGTGTAGTTCATAGTTATTTAACATAGGTTGCTTTATTTTAGATATTTTAGTCCTTTCGTTAATTTCCGTTTAGTCGATATTGAAGCTCGAATGGTTTCTACCGTTGAAGTCCTAAAATCAACCTTGCTTAAAAAACACAACTTCATAAAGGTCACAATGCATTTTGACAAACCCAAAGATGTTCAAAATCTGTTCTGTTAAAACAACTTCATAAGATTGGTACTGGTGATCGACGAAGAATTCAGCTCTGCGAAGAATCAGGTTGACAAAGAATTAGATCGACGAAGAATGGGATTCTTCGTTGAAATGAGTTGGGCCCAAGGGTTGAGTCCAGTATCTGATTGTTCGTTGGCCCAAAATGGTTTCTTCGTAGAAACCCTCGACGAAGAATGAGTCTTCGTCGAGCAAATCGATTGTTCGTCGAACAAAGAATGTTGGTCAAAGAGGCAGTGAAACATGGATGGTTAAAAGGCATGGCCATTCACCAAACCCCATCACTTTTCAAAATCACCTTTTTCACTCATACTCTTTTTTCTCTCAAGAAACACTGTTCATCTACTACCATTTCTGCTGCGGGTCAGGGTGTGACATATTGGTATCAGAGCTTTTAACTATAGGGATATAGGATAGGTTATTAGTCCTTTAGAGCCTATACTATAGTCGATTAGATTTTAAATTGCTTATGTGGTTACATGCAAACTTATGATGTTTATTTGTTTCATATTTTCCATAAAATGCATGCAAGCACTTTCACTATCATTTTCTGTGATACTTAATGAGTTATAAATATTGTCAAACATAACATGCTTACATATACATTCATCACGCACGTATCAATTCTCACATATTTAAAGCATTCTCATATTTCTTTATTCGAGATTTTGTGGTGTTTTTCGTTTTTCAATCTCATCAAAGTGAGTTCTACGACGGGCATGTAGTAACTGGAAGGGTACAAGTACCGTTAGTCGAAAGGTCCTGTCTAGGTTGGCATTCGTATAAATCCAATATAACGGACTAGTTTGCCTACCTGGGGACTAACGATGAGAGTACGAATGACCTATTAGGTCAAAGCATGCCACACCAAACGTCGTTCGAACTAACCCCACTTATAGTTGTCATTGTGTCCATACCAGGACACCCTCCGACCTTATACTTTGCTGTCATGTTTTACAATTTTCATTCGGGTGCCGCATGTAACATCCGTCAAAAAACCGGTTAACCAAACCCGCTTCGTTTATTAACCGAACATCCAGTTAAAAATTTCGTTGCGTATTTAATGCTCAAATTAATTTTAAACAATACATAATTAATAAGTATATTAGAATATAAAATTTATAATTGAAAATTTATTAAAAATAATGAAATAAAAATATTATGCTGATGCCGGGTTTCGAACCCGGGTCAGCCAGATAAGCTTAGCGACTTAACACACACACATCCAACCACTCCGCCACTTGTGTTGCTTGATAACATATTGAAACAATTAATACATATAATAAAACTGAAAAATCAAACCCAGTCAACAGCGCGCCCAAATCCGCAGACGCCGGAAAATCCGACGATTTCGCCAATTATCGTCGGTTACTTTTGACTTAACGTACGTATTAACGACGCCATCGGTTATAACCGATGTCTAGTTCCGCGACATCCGTCGTAACCGCCGGAGAACGGCTGACCAATGAATCGAGACTAGAAACAGACCCAATTCAACTTGATTCTTCCCTATAAATGCACACCCTAGCCTCTGGTAAACTTTTCGCTCGAAATCGCACCGATTCTCGAATCAATTTCACTCGCCGGAATTCCCTGCAAGTCGCCGGAAAACCAAGACTTTCATCAACACGGTAAATACCTCGACTTTTTCTATTTAATTCCATTGTGAGACCAATTCTAACATCACTCCATCACCCAGAATCAAACCTCAGACGACGTTGCCGATTTTCTGTTTTCGCCGGAAAACTTCTGGAATTTCCAGAATCTCGCTGATAATCGGTATGATCATCTAAACATCCTGATAATCGTTGCTCAGTAATTCAATTTTATATCTAATCAATCAAAACTGTTATTTGACCCGAACAGAGGAAGCTCACAAAACAGAGCCGGCGATCCTTGCCGGAGTTCTGAAAAAGACGACCTGTTCCGGTACTTTCTTTCCTCAAACCCTTTCTGTTCAATACCTTTCAATTGCCCATAATATTCGTTAATCGAATTAAACAAGAAACAGTTGGTTTAACGGTTGTCTATGTTTTGAACGAAGAAGATGAAGTCTATTATGATTATAAGATTAATTAAAATCGGTATTATAAACGGGTTAGACACACAGTTCAGCGTTGGACTGTGTGCAAAGAATACGCATACGTCCCGAGTTCGATCCTTGACACACGCACATTCTCGGTAATAAAAATGTTCCTTTTTAAACTGAACCGGATCCACTCGCAGTTAACTGTTAAGTATAATAAAAACCGGAATATTTACCAAGTTAGACACACAGTCCAGCGGTGGACTGTGTGCCAAACTAAACCACAGGTCCCGGGTTCGAGACCTATGGAGAACACCGATTCGATACAATTAAATCCTTTTTAAAATAAATGATTTTCGAATTTACTTAAATAGTGTATAAATATAATTAAAAACAGAAATATTTCGGGTTAGACACGTAGCTCAGTTGGTAGAGCTGCGTGCGCACGTACGGGAGGTCACGGATTCGAGTCTCACTCAGTGCAATAACATTCACAACCGAACCGGTCAACGGTCAACGGTCAACAGTCAACAGTCAACAGTCATGGTCAACGGTCAAAAAGTCAACATTTTTTTATTATTTTTAATTATTTATTTTATTTAAAAATCAATTAAAAATACTCAAAAATAACGTTTTTAAAGTTAGACAATAGCCTTAAACTCACAAAAATATATCCAATAATCCTACTAAAATTGATTAATAAAATCCACTTATTTACCGAACCGTTATGTTATTATTTAGGTTAGTTTCTCTCGTGGTTAAATCCAAATTCGTGCGCTTTCATCATCAATCCAAGAAACGCAACCACTGTGAGTGAATCTCTATAAATTCCTCATTTTAATCACGTTTTTGGGGTGTATCTTGTGTCTTATTATTTATTACATTTAAATACTTGTGCATCCATCATATCCATGATCAAATGTGTATTCAACATGTATCAACTGTTTGTGTGGTTATTGTTTAGATTAAATTTATCATTTTCAGTACATACATTATCATAGGCCGCCGCTCCCCATTACCTATGAGCGTGAGCCGTTCCCCATTACCTATGAGCGTGACCGAGGCGTTGCCAATATACGATCGACTCCGTTTGATTGAGCCTTGATCGCACATACATTTCATCATAGGCCGTATGCTCCCCATTACCTATGAGCGTGAGCCGCTCCCCATTACCTTTGAGCGTGAACGAGACGTTTCCGACATTTACATTATCATTCATGTTACATATTCATGCAAGGTGGTTTGTTATTGTATGCTATATTGTTTGTTATTGTATGTTTATTTACGTTTGTTCATATATGATTATTGCACAACTTTTCCATATTAAATACAACAAGAAATAAATAATAACTGTTTTCTAACAAGGTTCACTCGCCAACTTTTGTTGATCCAAAAACCATTTTTACACATGATACAGGTGGACAGGATGAAGCAAGGAACACATAGGAAAGTGCCTTAGAAGAAAAATAATGAAGTTTAGAAAGATGTATAGAACATGTTGTATTTGTATGATTTGATTGTATGATCTCTTTTAAATTGTAATAATAAATATGAAACATTATAATAAATGTCATGAGCTTTGATGAAAACCCAATCATGCCCCGATCACCTTTTCCGCTGCGGGTCGGGGTGTGACAGCGCAAGTGTTTGGCCAACACCAATGTGAACCCTACCAGAGCCTAGTAGTCATGGGGGCCCACATGACCACCAAGGCCAAGTATGGGGACATATGGAGGCCCAAACATGAGCAAAGCCTAAGATATCCTATAGATGTAGCAAATTTATTATCTTCATTTGTTTTGTGAATGTTCATTTCTAAATACGACACATGACACCTAAAACGTCAAACTCATACTCTCGATACGTATTCCTTGTAGATGTCTTCTAGTCACTCTCGTAGAGGTAGGAGATCAGGAAAATTCCGTGAGCGCATGGCTGCCCAAATCGCTCAACAAATGGTCGCCGTAATACCCAACATCGTAGTTCAAGTCAAACAAGCCCTTGTCGCCAATCCTATCACCCCAACCAATCTAGAAGGATAAAATCTCGCCAACCCTCCTCTCAACACCACTAAATGCACCTTCAAGCATTTCAAATCCTGCGATCCTCACTGAAGGTGTCACCGCTCTCCTCCATTGGTTTGAGGAGATGGAAAACACTTTTCTCAATTGCGACTGCCCCGATGATCGCAAGGTGCGATATGCTACCGGTCGTTTGTTCGGAGTAGCACTTACATGGTGGAATACAGAGAAGGGCAAGCGAGGTGCTGAGGATGCTATTGTCACACCCCGACCCGCAGCGAGAAAAGGTGATCGGGGCATGATTGGGTTTCATCAAAGCTCATGACATTTATTATAATGTTTCATATTTATTATTACAATTTAAAGGAGATCATACAATCAAATCATACAAGTACAACATGTTCTATACATCCTTCTAGACTTCATTATTTTTCTTCTAAGGCAATTTCCTATGTGTTCCTTGCTTCATCCTGTCCACCTGTATCATGTGTAAAAATGGTTTTTGGGTCACCAAAAAGTTCGCGAGTGAACCTTGTTAGAAAACATTATATTTAATATGGAAAAATTGTGCAATAATCATATGTGAGCAAACGTAAAGAACCATACAATAACAATAACAATGACAAACCACCTTGCATGAATATATGACATGAATGATAATGTATATGTTGGCAACGTCACGTTCCGCTCATAGGTAATGGGGAACGGACGGCCTATGATGATGTATGTGCGATCAAGGCTCAATCAAACGGAGCCGATCGTATGTTGGCAACGCCTCGTTCACGCTCATAGGTAATGGGGAACGGTTCCGCTCATAGGTAATGGGGAACAGACGGCCTATGATGATGTATGTACTGAAAATGATAAATTTAATCTAAACATTAACCACACAAACAGTTGATACATATTGAATACACATTTGATCATGGGTATGATGGATGCACAAGTGTTTAAATATAATAAATAATATGACACATGATACACCCCAAAATGTGATTAAAACGGGGAATTTGTAGATTCACTCACAGTGGTTGCGTTTCTTGGATTGATGATGAACGCGCACGAATATGGATGTAACCACGAGAGAAACTAACCTAAATAATAACATAATGGGTCGGTAAATAAATGGATTTTATTTGAGATTAATATTTTTTAACTAGCGTTCTTATTGGGATTGTTAGGTTTATTTTTGTGAGTTTAAGGAAATTTTCTAACTTGAAAAATATTATTTTTAAGTATTTTTAAATAATTTTCTGATTAAATAAAAAAAATAAAAAAAAAATGTTGACCGTTGACTTTGACTGTTTGACCGGTCGGACCGTGTTTATTATATGCGCTGAGTGAGGTTCGAACTCGTGACCTCTCGTATACGTGCACGCAGCTCTACCAACTGAGCTACGTGTCTAACCCGAAATATTTCTGTTTTTAATTATATATATATACAAATTAGATTAATTTATTTCTGTCCTTATTTAAAAACTTGATTATTGTCAGAACCGGTGCGGGAGCCTGGACTCGAACCCGCGACGTGCTTAATGTTTTTGCACACAGTCCACCACTGGACTGTGTGTCTAACCTGGTTATTATTCCGGTTTTTATTATAGTTATACACTTATCACATGTTTCAGGATTTGGCTTTTAAATATACTTATTTTCTAGGCAAAAACTTCATCTTCTTCCTAAACATTACCCAGAACCCAAAAATCCGACTGTTATCTTTATCTAATCGATTCTGATTACTGGTTTACGAATTAACAGAATTAAATATGAATGTAAAAAGGTTTTAAAGGTTCATACCCTCTGGAGAACAGCACTTTGACGATTCCAGTGACCAACTCCGGCGAGTTCCAATTTTTTCAGCGAAGCTTGACTTGCGACAGAGGCTTTACAGGGAGTTGAGGTGAGTGTGGTGCTTTCAGTCTGAGCTCTAGATGTCTTATTTTAGAGTAAGGCAGAAGGGATGAAATGGATTCGGTTTTCCGGCGACTTGCAGAGAATCCCGGCGATGTATTTCTTGCGACAGAGACTCTACAGGGAGTTTAAGGTGAGTGTGGGTGATTTCGGTATGAGCTCTAGATGTCCTGTTTATAAAGTAAAGCAACAGTGGGATAGATTCTTTGGTTTTCCGGCGATAACTTCCGGTTAACTTGCAGAGGATTCCAACGACTTGCGGCGAGGTTTTCGGAGCGAGTTTGAGAGAGTAAATTTGATAGACTCGCGAGCTCAAATGGTGAATACATCGATGTAAAGTATAACTCGAATTTAATTGCATTTTGGTTTCGAATTCCAAAATCATACGGTTATGATTTTGACGATTTGAATGAGTGGCTTTAAGGTTTTCGGTTATAACTGACGTCTATCATCAGTTACACACGTTTAATCATAAGGAAAAACGTTAATTGCTTGATTGCTTGGATTGTGTTTTCGACAGTTACTGGTTCTGTAATATTACAGGTTGGCGTTTGTTTCAATATAAAACTTAATTGATTTCAGTTATTTCACAAAGAGTGCAGGTAGCCTGGTGGTGCGTTGTGTGTTTGTTTGAGCGGGAGACCCGGGTTCGAAACCCGGCGTCTCTATTTAATTTTTATCTCTTTATTTATGATAAAATATTAATTATAGTTTTTAAATTCTAATATATTTGTTAATTATGTTTTGTTTAAAATTAAAATAATCAATATATACGCGACGAAAATTTTGACTGACTATTCGGTTAATAAACAAAGCGGGTTTTGGAAAACCCGTTTTTTGACGGATGTTACAGCTATGACTTTGACTTGGGAAGAGTTGAGGGAGATCATGACAAGACGTTTCTGTCCAATAAGCGAAATCAAGAAATTAGAAGATGAGTTCTACTCTTTGAAACAAAAGGAGGGCGACCACACCACATACAACAAGAGATTTCTTGAGTTGAATCAGATGGTCCCCAACTTGTTCACTCCCCTCTACCGTTTGATCGAGCACTGCATTCGAGGTCTTCCTTCAAAAATTCAAGACCCTGTAATAAGTACCACACCTGCAACTTTGGAAGCAGCAATGGAGTTAGCTACAGAGCTCACCGAAAACCACATACGGAATTAAGACTTCAAGGAGGAGAAGAAGAAGGATAAAGCATCAACCGAAACCTCAAACTCAACCCAGATCGAATCCTCTTCTCAACCCACTTCTAAGAGAAAACGAGATGGGCAAAATTTCACTGTCACCCAAGGCAATCAACCAGCTCCACAAGCCGTACCCCTCCAAGCTATCCCAATCACTCAAGTAGCACTCAACCCTACTTACCCAAATAAGAAACCTTACATTGGACCTCACCCTCAATGCAACACCTGTTTTTATCACCATCCATCTACCATACCTTGTCGACTGTGTGCTAATTGTGGGCGTTATGGTCATTTGAGCAAAACTTGTCGTACCCCTCAAAACCAAGCTTCACCCCCTATCCAAAACAGGATTCAACCCTACCAACAACCCCAAAACCCCATAGTTCCATATGTTCGAGCTTGCTTTAATTGTGGCGACCCTACCCATTTTAGAAACGTGTGCCCTAGGTTGGTTAACATCATTAACGCCCAAGCTCAAGCAAACCCAGTTAACCAAGCAAATCAAGCAAACCCAGCTCCACCCCCAGTGAGAGGAAGAGCTTACAACATCAATGCTAATCCAATTGAAGATAATAACGGCGCAAACGAACAACCTAACTAGTCTTCCATCACCAAGAGTCAAGACTCAGCTCCAACCGTCTAGTTCTTAATGTTTTTCTCAATCTTGTACCCCCGTTTAAATTTGGGCATTTATGTATCCAAGAATTTCAAATGCAAATTGATATTACTGTTTTATTTCGTATCTTTACTCATTGATTTAATTTTTATATCATCATACATCACGACGTATCTCGTTCTCATCATTTAAATAAGTTGGGCCGTGTCTCACTTTTTCATAGACTGACCCCTTCATCATAACAAACGAGAAAGGTACCGTCGCCATTTAGTCATGTATTCTTTCAGATTTGAGACTCAAGCTTTGGCTGTTGTGTTAGTTATGTTTTGTAGATTTTAGAGTCACATAAAACTAATCATAACTTACTGACATAGCCAATGAAAATTTGACAAGAATATGGTGGATACGCCGCTGGTACTTCCTATATATAAATATTATTGTCATTTGGATAAAAAGCATTGTCAGGCGGTTATGAGAGGTTCCATGTAGGTTTTAATATCGTCATGGTGGAAGTTTTTGTTTTGTGATATAACCTTATCTTTTCAACGCATCTATTCTCTCGAAACTCTATTGCATGAGATCATACCCAGTCAATCAACTCTGTTTACCAATGTTTCGCATTTTTATACTTTAGGCATCAAAAAGTGATTCCTGTAGCAGGGTATTCAACCCTTACTAGGAACGTTACTGCCCCAAATAAAATTTAAACTTTCACCCTCTTCTGGTTATGTAATTGTCAAATTAAAACACCCTCCCTTCGAGTCAAATATACCATTACTTAAATTTCGGGACGAAATTTCTAAAAGTAGGGTACAGTAACATTTGTGTAAATCGGGTTTCAAAAACCCGCACCGTTTATTAATCAAGTATTGGTTAAAATGTTCGATGTGTACTTAATTAGGGTTGATTATGTTATTTCTTTTCCCAATTAACAATATATAATTAAGGATATTAAATAATATTTATAAAATAATAATAATAATAATAATTAAATAAATAATAATAATAAGAAAGTTAAATTAACCATTAAAATAATAAAACAAAAATTAAAATAAAAAGAAATGGGAAACCGGGAATCGAACCCGGGTTCTCCCGCGTTTGCACACACCCAAAAACACCGCTGCTCTGCACACATCTTTGTGCTTAAACCCAAATCAAATAACCTTATAGTAGTAATGTCAAATAAATTGACAGAAACAGAGCTTCATCTTCAAAAACGGTCGCTGATGTCAAATGCGCGAAATCTTAGGAATAACGTTTCCTGATTATTGCAAACGGACATAATCAATGGCAATTATCGGTTATAACCGAAAAACACTAAACTATTTAATTCATAGCCGTGATTTATGTAACCGAGCAATTTAACCAAGATTGAAATCACCTATAAATACCCACTCTGCAAATCATTCCAGCTCACACCTTCGAATCTCATTTGATATCACTCTGCTCTCACTATCAATCCTATCTGTTCATCGGAAATTTTATCTGTGGTTTCGCCGGAGTCGTTTCGCCGTCGGAATTCTTGTTATACTCACCGGAGAGTCCGTCACCACCGTTTTCGGTACAGTTCAACCTTCTTAATCTAAATAGAATAATCTGCATATAATCTAGCATTTTCAATTCAATCGGTGTCTTTGGGTCAGTGAGTTTTCTTTTGGTAAAGAAGATGAAGTTCGGGTAAAGTATAAACCTAATTAGAATCGGGTTTTAGCCGGGTTAGACACACAGTCCAGTGGTGGACTGTGTGCAAACACGAGGCCTAAGTCCCCGGTTCGAGTCGGGTCTTCATCTGTATCGCAGAAATAAAACAGTTTATTTTTTAAGCAAAATATGTCCACCATCTGTAAGATGATAAATGTAAAAAAAATCTTGTTTTAAATGGGTTAGTCACCAGCCCAGTTGGTTGGTTGGGTGCGAGTTAGCTTCAGGTCCGGGTTCGAATCTAGTACATTGCACCGGTCGATGATTTAAACTTCTTTTTAAAAATAAGCAATTTATGAAATTATGTAAGAAGTGTATAAGAGAAATTAAAATGGGAGTTTAAACGGGTTAGACACGTAGCTCAGCCGAAGAGCTGCGTGCACACAACCGAGAGGTCACGAGTTCGAATCCTAAACACACACTGCCAATACCACTTAAAAACCGGTCAGACCCCTCCTTGTCAGGTCTGACCTGTTCTTTTTTTATTATTATTTCATTTTTTTATTTATTTTTATTATCATTTACTTTATTTAAATATTAACGATTGTGTATGTATAAAAAAATCCCATAAAAATAACCTAAAAACATAACAAAAAAATATATTAAATCACAATATTAAATGATTTATATTTATCGAATTATCGCGTTATTATTTTAGGTTAGTATGGTTCGTTGTTCAAATACTCAATCCGTTCGTATCTCTCACTAATCGAGAAAAGCATCCACTTGTGAGTGAATCCTTACAAATTCCCTTTTTATTCATGTTTTGGGGTGTATCATGTGTCGCCTTATTTATTTTCGTTTATTCAAACTCTTGTGCTATTACCATTATATGATCTAAACGTGTGATGTAAATGTTGTTTGTTGTGTTGCGTGTTTACATTTTGTCAAGTTGCGTGCAAATCATTCATTAGGCCCATCAGTTCCTCGTTGGAGACGAGTTGAGCATCAGGTGCCTCATTAGATCGGCTCCTTTTGATTGAGCCTTGATCTCATTGTTCATCATTTGGTGTGTGTTGTGTGCATTGATTGATATTATGTGGATTGTGAGTAAATTTAATATGCGTTTACTCATATTTGGTTTATGCATATTTTTTTTAAAATAATCAATATAACTAAGTCATTCAAATGTTTAAATAAGATTCACTTCGCCAACTTTTGTTGACCCAAAACCCTATTTTTACACATGATAAAGGTGGACAGGTTGAAACAAGGGACACATAGGAAATTGCCTTGAAGAAAAATAATAAGTCATGAATGTTGTGTTTAAAACATATTGTGCTTGTATGTATACGTGATTGTTGTAATTTATCCTTGAAATAATAAATATGAAACTTTATAGTAAATGTCATGAGCTTTGATGAAAACCCAATCATGCCCCGACTACCATTTCCGTGCGGGTCAGGGTGTGACACATCTTACTGGTTCACACTTAATGGTTCAGACTATTTGTTACGCAAGCAGATGTCTGAATGGTTCAGACATTTTTCCACAATTTGCCATTTTCTCTGAATGGTTAAGTATTATCAAGAGTCTGAATGGTTAAGACCTCTAATCTGAATTAATTCATTTGCCTGTAAACAGTTAAACATTATACTGGCTCTTAATGGTTCAGAGCTATTACTGATTTAGCACTTAATGATGCAGGCCTCTTACTGGTTCAGCACTTAACCATTCAGAAGTTGCCAAACGGCCCCTAAAACTCCTAAAAACTGTAAAATATAAAACACCATAATGTCAACCATATAACACACCTAAAACCCACAAATAACAAAGTGAAGATTAATAAAGCACTCAAATCCATGTGTTTTGTTTTGTGTTTTGAATGATAAACTCTGATTATCAAATGACAAAAATTTTGGTGTTTTATGTTTATGGTCATGTTATGTTTTATATTCATAGTTCTATAATACTGTGTTTGGAGTTTTTATGGATTGTTAGGGTTTGAATATGATGTATTAGTAATCTTCGGACTATTATATGTGGATTCTGGGTGTGTTTTAAGGCTAACAATATGGTGTTTTATGACTTTGTAACTGAACCCCACCCGTACGAGTTTTCATTTTACCCTATATATATATAGAGGCAGGGTTTAGAGAAAATGCTGAAAAGTGTGAAAACGATGAGAACGGCCATCAGCCGTTGGATCAAAACAATCAGTGGATTAGATTGGCGCGGTGACGTTTCCGTAAATAACGTAAACTTTTTACTTGAACGTGCCTCATTAAGGGTAAAAGGGTCTTTCTACAGCTCTAAAACAAAACGCCACAATAATTATAAAACGCCTCATTAAGGGTAAATATTATTTTCTGTAATTTATGCTTTGTTTGATATAAAACGCCAAAACGCCAACAAATGAAAAAAAAATAACGCCAAATATGGAAGATGAGACGTTTTGCAGCCATCAACAGATAAAAGGGGCTGACCAACACAGTAACTGAAGAGACGTATATTTTATTACTACCATTTTACAAAAATAAAATCCCGCCTAAACTACGCGCCAAAAAACTATTGTATAAACAAACATCTCAGTATCCATTTAGTCACAACCAAAAACACAAAAAAAAAACCATTATATCTCAGCAAACTATTCACTATTCACGCTCATGTTCTCTTGTCAACTCCTCACTTAAAACGCCATGCTCTCTTGCAAAAACATTCACTTAAAAACCCGGGTTCTCTTTGTCACACCCATAAACTTTTGCTGAATGAGATGGACAAATCCTCTAGAAAACGGCTCTAGTGAGGATGATCTCACTTTGTAGCCTTGTACACAAGGAACGTTTGGATGAGAAGAAGAGACCTATGCCAGTGTAAATAATATTTTTGACTCCATTATTAAATGCTGTAGAGTGTGATGAGCTTCAAGATGATAGCATGTATAAACGCTATTTTGGACATCAAGCGAGAAAGCCCACACACAAATCACCCCACTAATAGCATTGACAGTATACGACATCGGTGTATCTTTGCAACATCCAAAAGAAACACCCCAACAAAACAACAATATGTCAAACACACAAAACCAAAACACCATATTTTACTAATCGATCGGCTTCGTCTAGAGCTTGGCGTTTTAACTGTGTAGGACAAAAAAAAAGATTAAGGAATACAACGAAGGTTCAGGGACCAAAAGGTTCATGGAGAAGAGATTTGATAGTAGTGAAGATTATATTAGCATTTTTAATTATTTTTTTATTTGGTGTCATTTTCTATGTTTTGTTGTCTACTTTTGAGCAAATAAAAACTTCTATATTAATAGCAAAAAACGCCAAACAACATAATGCCAAACAAAAAAGGGTTCCATATAAAAGGCCATTAATAAAAAAAACTTAAAAATATGAGAAATTTTACAGCCTTAGCAGTCTGAAAAAACAGTAACTTGAAGCGACGGATACTTGATTACTACCATTTATTATATTAAAAACCACACAATGGCGCACAAATCAAAATTTTTATATTTTCTAAATGTCATAATCACCTGTTACACTATAGGTCTGCATCCTACATCAAAACGAAAAAAAAATACAAAAATACATCATCAAAAAAACATATAAAAACGCCATTAAAAATATAAAACGCCAAACTTGAAAATATGGGGGAGGAGGGTGTTACAGAATTAACAGATAAAGCTGGAAAAAAACAGTTAAACTAAAACGACAGATACTTTTCTAATTGCATTAATTATAATAATATCCCGCCAAACTACACGCCAAATAAAGAGAGACGTCTCAGCACCTTCCGTTTATCACTCAAAAAATAGAAACGCCATGTTTCCTAAACACCACCCCCTATAAAAACACCAAAAAAGTTTTAAAAAAAACAAAGATGGACACAACTTCTCTTGGTTATTCAGTATTGATTTCAATGAAGTTACGGTGGATGTATTCTTAGGTGAGGGAAATGACTCAAAAAGCTTTTGCCGAATGAGATGAACAGATCTTCAAGAAAAAGAGACTGATGACAGCGATATGTCATTTTGTGTGCTTTTTTCTTGATGAATATTGGCATGTGGAGAAGGAGACCGACACCAGTGCAAATGCTATTTTAACTCCATGATGATAAAGAAGATTGAGAGCAAATAGCATCCACCCACACAACGTCGATCTATGTCTCTAAAACAACCACAACAAGCCACTTCAAAAACGACCATGAAAATCACGCGAAGCCAAAACGCCATTGATTTGGAACAAATATTAGATCCAGATTTTTAGAATGTAAAACGCTAAGTTGGAATAAATATTTTTTCTGTAGTCTGTTATCTAATTCTTTTCTGTGGAATGTAAAACGCCAAGTCTATGATTTAATAAAATGCCAAGTTGGCAAGAACACCAGCCTATAAAAAAGACTAAGATCTAAATAATGAAACGCCTAATATTGATTCAAATTTGAACTAAATTAAAACGCCATCTATTTAAGCGGGGCGGATAGTGACAATCGTGCCCCGTATATCATTTAGCCTCCTCTGCACGTGTTGGGCCAGGATCGTCCTCTAAAACAACCACAACAAGCCACTTCAAAAACTACCATGAAATCACGCGAAGCCAAAACGCCATTGATTTTGAACAAATATTAGATCCAGATTTTTAGAATGTAAAACGCTAAGTTGGAATAAATATTTTTTCTGTAGTTTGTTATCTAATTCTTTTCTGTGGAAGTAAAACGCCAAGTCTATGATTTATAAAATGCCAAGTTGGCAAGAACACCAGCCTATAAAAAAAGACTAAGATCTAAATAATGAAAACGCCTAATATTGATTCAAAGTTGAACTGAATTAAAATGCCATCTATTTAAGCGGGGGCGGATAGTGACAATCGTGCCCCCGTATATCATTTAGCCTCCTCTGCCACGTGTTGGGCCAAGATCCGTTCTCACACTTCAAAACGTTTTCTCCGGATCCCGTTTCTATATATATATATATATATGGATCCGCTAAAATGAAAACCACCACGAGTTGCGAGAACCGTGAGAACTTTTTGATCCGGGCGAGTTGGGCGAAACAAATTTTTATAAACGTAGATAAATATATTATAAACACATCTGTAAAAAAAATTGTCGTGTATGTAGTTTTGACCACCACAAGTTTTTTTACGCTAAGTGTAACATTAAATTTAAAATTTACGGTAGGCATAAAAAAACTCGTGTTGGTCAAAACTACATACACGACAAATTTTTTACAGATGTGTTTATAATATATTCATCTATGTTTATGAAAAAAAATTTAGCCCAACTCGCCCCGGATCAAAAAGTTCTCACAGTTCTCGTAACGCGTGGTAGTTTTCATTTTAGCGACCCTATATAATATATATATATATATATATATATATATATATAGGAGATGGGTAAAATGAGAACCACCTTGAGTTGGGAGAACTGTAAGAACCATTATAAGACATTGATCAAAAACGTTTTAATGGATGAGAATAAAAGACAATAAAGTAGTTGTAATTATTGTGCTTTAATTAATAAGTATTTGTTTTTAGTGGGATAAGGGTAAATTGGTATTTTTACTAAGCTCTTTAATGATTGGTAATTAAAGTTGTAATCATTGTGCTTTAATTAATGTTTGTGATTTAATTAATTTGATTTTTTAATCATGCAGTAAGAAACTTATTTTACGTAGCGGTTCAAACTTTTTTTGCACGCCGGTTTTAAAAATTTTTACGCGCGAGTTCAGACTTGTTTTACGCCCGGTTTTATACTTTTTACGCGCCGGTTTAAACTTTTTTTACGCGCCTTTTAAACTTTTTTTACGCGCCGGTTTAGACATTTTTTTATGCGCCGGTATATAACTTTTTTTACCCGCGGTTTTAAACTTTTTGAACGTGCTGGTTTAAAATTCTCTTTGCGTGCCGATTTTAAACTTTTTTTACGCGCGGTTTCAAACTTTTTTACGCGCCGGTTTTCAACTTTTTTACGCACCGGTTTTCAAGTTTTTTTATACGCGGTTTTAAACTTTTTTACGCGATGGTTTAAAACTTTTTTTACGCGCCGGTTTATAACTTTTTTTACGAGCCGGTTTAAACTCTTTTTACGCACGCTTTTAAATTTTTTTACGCACCGGTATAAAAGTTTTTACGCGCGGTTTTGAACTTTTTTTAAACGCTGGTTTTAAACTTTTTTTACGCGCGGGTTTAAACTTTTTTATGCATGGTTTTAAACTTTAAAACAATTATTTTTTACAAAAATCATTTTTTTACAGGTTTAAACTTTTTTACAAAAACAAAAAGTATTTTTTACACCTAACAAAAATATTTTATTTTTACAAAAAACTTTTTTACAATTTTTTTAAAACTTTTTTACAAAAAAATTTTTTACGCCAAACATCTTTTTCCGCCCCCGACACCCCGATTTCGGAGTTTACGAAATTTGAGGATCTTACCAAACGAACTAACGCAAAAATCACGAGTCAATAGATGTTTCATGTTGAATTTTAAAATAGAAGAGAGAGAAATGATGTGATATATTGATTTTTAAATAGAAGATAAAGAAATGATGTGACATGTAAACTTTTAAATTGAAGAAAGAGAAAAGATGTGACATGTGAAGTAAAAGACTAAAATACCCTTTTTATTTAATTTGGTTATGGGTGATATGTAAATATGCTATTGGATGATACGAGTTCTCATGGTTCTCGCAACTGGGATTGGTTCTCTCTTGAACCGAATCAATATATATATATATATATATAGGGAGTGGATCATGAGAAAACTAGAAAACTAACTAAAAAAGCCACAAAAAAGCATAAAAAACATACAATTTTTTTTAAAAAATTTTTATAAAAAATCGCTGCATTTTATGTATAAAAAATCTTTTTTACAAAAAAAAAACTTGTACTGCATATGTGCACTATATGTGTATTACACATGTGCATTATATGTATATGTTGCACATGTGCATTATATGCTTTTTTTTAATTTTTTTAAAGTTTTTTTTATATAATATATATAACGATTTTTAATAAAAAAATTTTGATTTGTTTTTTTGGCTTTTTTAGTTAATTTTTTTTTTTCTTCTATGATCTATCCCCTATATATATATATATATATATATATATATATATATATATATATGTGGGATGGGTAAAATGAGAACCACCTCCAGTTGAGAGAACCATGAGAACCACGTTCTAACCATTGGATCTTTGGAGATTGATGGATGAGATTAAAAGTAATTAAAACTAATATTAAATCCTTTTTGTCTTATTATGTTTTTAATATTTTAATGTTAAAAGGGTAGTTTAGTAAATTTGTTTTTTTGTCTTTGTGCATTTATTGTTTTTTTTTGCTTTTATTTTTTATTATATTAATTGTTTTTTATTAAATCAGATTTTTTATTAAAAACATTTTAAAATCAGATTTTTTAACAAAAAAAACAATTTTTTTTCAAGATTTTTCTTTACAAAAAAACATTTTTACATGCTCTTTTTACGTCAAGTTTTTTACGCGCCGTTTTTTACGCCACGTTTTTATTTACGAGCTGTTTTTTACATCCAGTTTTTTTACGCCACCGGTTTTTTTTACGCGCCGTACTCTCCGTTTTTACGCGCCGTTTTTACACCGTTTTTATACGCCCCATTTTTACGCGCCTTTTTTACACCCCGCTTTTTTTACGGGTTGTTTTTTATGGCCCGATTTTTACGTTCCGTTTTTGCGCGCCGTTTTTTACGCCCCCGTTTTATTTACCCGCGTTTTTTACATCCAGTTTTTTATGCCCCGGTTTTTTTATGCGCCGTTTTTACGCCTGTTTTTTCCACGGTTTTTTTACGCGCCACTTTTATACGCCCCGCTTTTACGCGCCGTTTTTTACGCCCCGCTTTTTTTACGCGTTGTTTTTTACGGCTCGTTTTTAGCTCCGTATTTACACGCCGTTTTTTTACACCCCGTTTTTTACAAGTTTTTTTTTTGCACAAGTTTTTTTTACGAAAAAAAAAATTTTGAAAATCTCTGTTTCCTTTTATAAATGTAAAAATAAGAAAAAGAAAAATATAAGAAAAAATAAGAATATTCTATTGTAAAAGAAAAGGGAAGAGAAAAAGAAAGAAAAAAAATTGATGTGACATTTAAAAAATAAGAGAGAGAAATGATATGAACTCAAGAGTAAAAGACTATATTGCTCTTTTGATTTAATTTGAATATAGGTAATGTGTTAAAATTCTATAGGATGGGAGGGTTCTCATGGTTCTCGTAACTGGGGTGGTTTTCTCTTGAACCATATATATATATATATATATATATAAAGAAAGAGTGGGGTGGTTTGTTAGAAATAACATGTTTATAGCACATATTATTCCAATTGTTAGATCATATGTTATGTCTTATTATACTAAAACATAGTACTTTTGTTTGATCTTGTCCTCTCATTATACTAAAACATAGTACTTTTGTTTTTAACTTTATTTATTATGATCTTGCTCACTCAAAAACATTATTTATTGAATAGTTTAGGGTAATCTTGCATGCTAATTTGTCCCTATCAATATATGTCTTCCATTTCCAGCATATATTACTTTTGAGAAGACAAAACTTGACCTTTAAATACCATTTAATTAATCACAAATAAACACACCAACGTACTTTCTATTAATCTTATATTTGAAAAAGAAAATATTAATTCTATAATACTTTGCTTCATGGTCATAAAAAAACTATTTCATTTTCAAAACTTTTATAGTTATTAACTATGGATTACATAAAACTTGTAGATACTTACTTGAAGCCTTTTGTTGTATTTATCAACTTTGTTCCTCCAGGTGTTTGTTCTTGACAATAATCTTGTCATTGGTGACAATAAAAGTTTTCTTTTACGGATAGCGGCCACTAAAACACAACACAGTCCGGTAAATGGGCGGCCTTGTGGCTTTAGTAGCAAATAGTATCGAGACCCGGTTACAGTGGTTGACGCGAAACACGTTTATAAAACCGGTTAAAAACCAGATGAAACAAAAAACCGGTTAACCGCTAACGTCTATAAAAAAACCGGTTTTTAACTAAAGAAAAAAGAAACATTAATATTATAAGCCTATAATTTAAACAAAACTAATAAAGTAAAATATAATAAAACAATAATAGTAAAATTGATTTAAAACTGTTCACATTCATAAATGTTAGTATATACCATCACAAAAGCAACTAACCCAATTAAATTAGCCGCACCACTTAAACCATACCCTAAACCCCAACTCACGTTGTCTTGGATGTAAACAATTCCTACCATACTAACAAGTACCGCGACTTTAAGAGTAAAGTAATACCAGCTAAAGTAAACTTGTTGGTGCTTCTGGTTTCCGAATTGATCTGCACCCATTGAGCCTAATGTGAACCTTGTACCCGCCACGCACATGGTTGAAAGAGCCAGGCTTGTGTACAAGATTCCAATTTGGGCTTTAGACGGTCCTATACAAGGACTCTGACCGTTTTCACATGGTTTAGGCTTTAATGGATCTAGTGTTGATGTTAAGGTTAATACTAGTATCCCCACCATGGACACAAGTGATGAAACCCAAATGACTATGAACGAGCCAAGATACGAGTCGGCTAATATGGCACCAATAATCAGGGACAAGGCCATACAGCCATTGAGAATGTTCCCGATCTGAGCAGCATCAATGATTTTGATGTTAAATTCGTTTATTAAATACACAATAATATTACTACTCCATCCTCCAGCCGCTAGTGTCAACCCCTCCATGGTCACTACAAATTAAACAAGTTCAATTCTGGGTGTTCAACCCCTCCATGGTCACTACAAATTAAACAAGTTAAATGAGTTGTTTTTAGTATGGGTGTGGTTCAGTTGTAAACAAAATTTTTATAAAGTTTCCGAAAGTAACTATTGAACTGTTTTTTTCTTATTATATACAAAATAATAAAAGATATTTTTTAGTGGGTAGCTATGAAAGATTGTGATTACATGAGGGTTTTTCTTGAACCATTTCTAGAAATGGTGTTAATGGTGTTGTCATGGAAACAGAGTTTCAGAAAGGGCTACCGAACAGGACTCATTCATTGATAATTGTGTGTTATATTCTTTTGATTACAAGTGCAGGAATTTATAATCTTTACAAAGGAATGGAAAAAGGAAATAGTGCATAAGATCAGCATAAGATCGGCTGCTGATTTGCTAGCAATTGGCTGTTGATTTGCTGTGATCCGGCTGTTGATCAGCTGTCAATTTGCAGCTGTCAACGCCCGTTTCGCTAAGTATCTTCTCCGAGGTTTGACTTCCTTTTTTGACACTCCCCCTCAAGTTGAGTAGTGGGGTTTCCAATACACAACTTGTCTAAGCATTCGCCTAAGCATTCGCCTAAGACTCTCCCACTGACAGCCTTTGTTAGTATGTCTGCTAATTGATCTTTTGATCGGACAAACGGTAGTTTAATTGTACCATCTTCCAATTTTTCTTTAATGAAGTTCCTATCAACTTCTACGTGTTTAGTTCGATCATGTTGTACTGGATTTTCTGAAATCTGAATTGCAGCTTTATTATCACACATAATCTCACTTGTTTCTCTTGAGGGAAAGCCAATCTCAGCTAAGAGTCTTCGCATCCATATGGCTTCTGTTAGTCCTCGAGCTATACCTCTAAATTCAGCCTCTGCACTTGAGAGAGCAACCACCTTTTGTTTTTTACTTCTCCAAGTGACAAGATTCCCACCAACTAGAGCGAAGTAGCCTGCTGTTGACCTCCGACTTCCCTTATCTCCTGCCCAGTCTGCATCAGTATAGATTTGAACATTTAGGTGTCCATGTGATTGAAACAGGACTCCATGACCCACTGTTCCTTTGAGGTATCTGATAATTCTCCAAACTGCTTCCATATGTGATTCTTGAGGTTGGTGCATGAACTGACTTACCACCCCTACAGCATATGCAATGTCTGGGCGAGTATGTGAGAGGTATATTAGTTTTCCCACCAGCCGTTGATATCTCTCTTTATTTGCTAACTTTGCTCCTTCCTCCATATAGAGTTTTTGATTTACACTCATAGGAGTGTCTGCTGGTTTGCAATCTATCATTCCAATCTCTGCCAATAAGTCTAAGATATACTTCTTTTGACTAATGAAAATTCCTTGTTTTGACCTTAGTACTTCAATTCCGAGGAAATACTTCAGCCTGCCCAAGTCTTTCATTTCAAATTCGGCAAATAAGTTCTCTTTTAGTTTTCCCATTTCTTCTTTATCATTCCCTGTAATGATCATATCATCTACATAGATAATTAGACAGGTTACTAATTTTCCCCTTTTTTTGAGAAACAAAGTATGATCGGCGTTACTTTGTTTATATCCAAATTTTTTCATAGCTATGGTAAATCTGCCAAACCAAGCCCGGGGAGATTGCTTCAAACCATAAAGAGATTTCTTCAAACGGCAAACTTCTCCTGACCTGAAATCTTTTGTGAATCCTGGAGGAGCATCCATGAATACCTCTTCATCTAGATCCCCGTGTAGAAATGCATTTTTTACATCAAACTGTTGAAGTGGCCACCCTTCATTTGCGGCTATCGAGAAAAGGACCCTAATTGTGTTCATTTTTGCAACTGGGGAAAAAGTTTCAGCGTAATCAATCCCATGTGTCTGGGTATACCCTTTTGCTACCAGTCGGGCTTTATATCTCTCAATTGTACCGTCTGGTTTATACTTAATCGTATAGACCCAACGGCACCCCACGGATTTCTTTCCCGACGGAAGAGTACACTTTTCCCAAGTGTTGTTCCTGATTAAGGCTTCCATTTCTGTTTCCATTGCTTCCTTCCAATGTTTAGACTTTAAGGCTTGATCTACGTTTGTAGGAGTTTCCTCAGAATAAACAGATGAGACAAACGCTTTGGCTTCCTTAGTGAGATTTCCATTAGCTACATTAGCTATAGGATAACTAGACCTTCTTGGCTCTTTTCCAGGAGAATACCGTTTCGGAGGAACCCCTCTGTTTGTTCTAGGGGGTAACACATATCTTGATGGTGTTTCTTCGTACGTGGATTCTTCTTGTATGGATTCATCTGCCTGTACACTTTCAGCTTGTTCTGTGACAGTTGCATGGTTAGAAGTATTGGCATCTTCGGAGTCATTAGAAACTCCAAAAGTATCACCAGACTGAATAGGGTGAGTATTACTTACCTCGGATACCAGGTTAGGAGGAACATTAGGGCCTTCAGTGGCACTGAAATTGTATTCTGGTGACTCTGTAGTTGGTACATACGGAACATATTTCAACCAACTTAGTGTGTCTGAGCATTCCTTCTCCCCCTGACCACTGAGTTGGGAATAGTAATACTCGGTTTCAAGAAAGTCACAGTTTATTGTGGTGAACATATGACGTGTCTTTGGGTTATAACATCTGTATCCCTTTTGATTCATACCATACCCAACAAAGACACATTTTTCAGCACAAGGATCAAGTTTGGTTCGATCTGATTTAGGTATGTGAACAAAAGCGGTACATCCAAAGATTCGTGGTTGAAGGGTAAGGACTGAGGGAAGTTTAAAAAAAATTGAAAGGGTGTGTAACGGGGTGTTAAGTTTTAGGATTTTTGTTGGGAGTCGGTTAAGAAGATAGGTAGCAGTAGCAAGGGCTTCAGGCCAAAAAAGTTTTGGGACCTGGGATTCAATTAGAAGGGCTCGTGTCATTTCCAGCAAAATGCGATTTTTCCTTTCAGCGACACCGTTTTGTTCTGGGGTGTTTGGGCATGTGGTTTGGTGGATTATTCCTTTGTTTTGAAAAAACAATTTAAAGGAGGTATTTACAAACTCACCGCCATTATCGGATCGGAAGATTTGGATGTTTGTTTGAAATTGGGTTTGGATCATGGCGTAAAACATAGTGAATTTTTCAAAGACTTCGGATTTGGTTTTTAAAAAATAAACCCAGGTCATTCGGGTACAATCATCAACGAACATCACAAAGTAACGAAAGTTTTGCCCCCCAAGAACAGGGGCAGGACCCCATACATCAGAATGGATTAATGAAAATGGCAAAGCAACCTTAGTATTACTGGGTTTAAAAGTTTTCCTGTGGCTTTTTGCTAAGGTGCATGTTTCACAATGTGACATAGAATTAACTGGAAATAGTTTTGGAAACAAAATATGTAAATAACTTGTAGAGGGATGACCTAATCTCCGGTGCCATAGCCATGCTTCTCGTTCTGACGTACCATGGGTTAACATCACAGCACCATTTTGAGTTACTTCGTCCACATAATATAGCCCTTGACTTTCAGTGCCACGCCCAATGATCGCTCCCGTCCTGATATCCTGTAAAATACAAAACGTAGGGTACATTAGGACAATACAGTTGAGTTCTTTAGTGACGTGGCTAATGGAAAGCAGTTTATGTGATAATGAGGGAACATAAAGACAATTAGAGATTTTTATTGTGGGTGAAATCTCAATAGTCCCTCCCGATTTTACATCCATTATCCCTCCATTCGCCGTTTGAATATGTGTTTTTTCTGGTTTAGTTGTTAAAATAATATCCGATGACTCATAAGTCATTGTGTCGGTTGCGCCACAATCGAAAATCCAACGTTTTTGTTTTCCATGATGTTTTTGGGCCATATTAGCATTCCCATTATTTTCAGGGACCAAATGTGACATATTCACATTGTTATATATTTGATGTTTATCCGGCCCAAACCCATCCGCCCCAAACCCGCCTTCTCCTTCTTCTCCGTCTTTACCTAACCACTCTTCTCCTTCCCTTGTTGCGTCGGCTATTCCGCCGAAGCCTACCCTTTCTCCTTCGCCTGTTGCGTCGGCTATTCCGCCGAAGCCCACCCTACTCCGGCTTCCATCTCCTGGAACCTCTCGGTTGCCGGTGCTGGGTGATCTGCCTTTCTCGTGAGCAGTGGCCTTTGTGCCCTTTTTTGTCGGACCACCAATCGGGATATCCGACGAGCTTGAAACATTGTTCCTTTGTATGCTTAGTCATGCCGCAGTGGTCGCATTTCAGATGAGTTTTATCATCTCTGTTTACTGATCCAGTTCTTTTTTCCGTCAAACCGTCGGAGCCCTTTCGATGCAAGCCCTGCTCCTTCCACTTCTGAGGCTATTAGACCTGCTGCGATGCCCTGTGCGTCATTGAGAGGTGTTCCGAGAAGTTTTTGGTGAGCGGCCTCCTTGCGAACAGTGGCATACGCGGCTTCTACAGTCGGAAGAGGTTCTGACCGGAGTATTTCCCTTTTTATAGGGTCATACTTCCGATCAAGGGCATTTAAGAACTGGAAGAGCTTCTGCTCTGTTCGGATTCTGGAATATGTTTGAATATCCGTTGAACAAGTCATCGGATTTGGGTCAACGCGGTCGATTTCTCCCCATACACCTTGGAGGGTTATCCACAATTCTTCGAGAGAAGTATTGTTCTGTTTGATGTCATTTGCTTTGACATGAAGATTAAATGTTTGGAGTTTGTCCCGTCCACTGCTGTATGTAACTACCAAGGCATCCCACAGCGATTTTGCTGTGGGAAATTCGGTGAGGTTACCCGCAAGGACATGTTCAATATTCTGAATTAACCATGAAAATACGATCAGATCATCTTGCTCCCACTGTTCGTAGGTTTCATGATTTGGGTCTGGGGCATTTGAGGTTAAATGTTGCAGCAAGATTTTTGATTTTCCGCCTATGGCGACTCGGATCATTCGGGTCCATAGGGGGTAATTCTGGCCATTTAGTTTCAGATTTATCTGTAAACTATCGGACATTTTGGGGTTTTTTGATTGGGAATTTCTGAGAAGGTTGGCTAGTTGTAAGGTGAGATCACTACTCGAGTTACCGTCTCCGGACATGGTGACTCGATTGTGGCTCGGTTGTGTTTTGGGTAGATGATGAGCAGTCTAAATAACCCGCTCTGATACCATGTTAAAACAGAGTTTCAGAAAGGGCTACCGAACAGGACTCATTCATTGATAATTGTGTGTTATATTCTTTTGATTACAAGTGCAGGAATTTATAATCTTTACAAAGGAATGGAAAAAGGAAATAGTGCATAAGATCAGCATAAGATCGGCTGTTGATTTGCTGTGATCCGGCTGTTGATCAGCTGTCAATTTGCAGCTGTCAACGCCCGTTTCGCTAAGTATCTTCTCCGAGGTTTGACTTCCTTTTTTGACAGGAGGCACCCCATTCAACTACTTCGTTGCCTCCAATCTTGCACTGTCATATCATGTCCACGTTAAACGACCCTAGAACCTTTTTATTTATTTTTAAATAAAAAACAAATTCAACAAATTAAAATAACTGAATTATAATTTCATTAAAAAATAAAAATAATACATAAGTTAGAAATAACAAATAACTTAACTTAAATTCATAAAATACGTAAAATTTAAACTAAAGAAATTATAAGAAATTATTTCCATTGCGGATGGGTTTGCGCAATCTTTCAAGCCTCAAGGTGAGAATCAAATTCTTTGGGCTCGTATGTGCGCTTACTTTCACTTATTGCAACCTGAATGGCGTACTTCTTGTTTAACATTTATTGGTTGCTCTTCGCCTCTTTATGCAATTTGTCTAACTTGTCACCATTGATTTGGATAATATATCCAATGCCACCTATTAAATTAAGCCCGTACACTTTGCGAATTTGTTACCCATTTTTCGTGAAATACGTCGAGAATTTGTAGCCATATCTCACAAAACCTTCGAACCTTGTTCGTGGCTATCGTAACCCAAACACTCGCCAACATCATTTCTTCGTTTTCAGTCCACTCAACCATTTGAAAGCACCAAACTGGCTGGTCTGGTCAATTAACCCAACCTGGCCGATTTTGTTTGTCTTTCCCTAAACCATAGTTAGTAGTTTGGCACCAAAATTTCTTTAAAACCACACCGTGAACACCCTATAAGTATATTTCTCGCAATATATAGATGAGCAAGTTTGGGACAAACCCGAACAAAAAACAGAACTCAGAATTTCAACTTCCATTCCAGTCTGATTCGATTATTCCAGTACAAACGTAACATTGAACACCATAAGTTTTTTTCATTCCAAACGGATAATTGTTCACACAAAAAAACCATGTGTGTATATCTCCTAAGGATGAGAACTAATGACTAATGAGCTCCTTATTTTCAATGTTTTCGAACTTGTACATCCATGAGCATACCAAATAATATCCAAAGTTGATCAACCCAACAATTGCCAATACCCAATAAACATTATCCATCCTCCCATCATTTATCCCATCAGGCAACCACCCTGTTGTTTTCCTGATCAAATCAACCACCGCGGTACCCAAATAATACGCAGTCCCACTAACCACTGCCACCATCGCTGCTGATGTGCTCTTAATCGACTTAGGAAACTCTTGGTAATAAAACATCACTTGACCCGGGAACATAAACGATATTCCAACACCCACAACTACTAGTTGTGGGACCAACCAAAACACCGACATTGGCACCATCGAGTTGCCAGTTAGGTTATGGGTTCGAGCAGTTGTGAGTCGCTTTGACTCAACCAGTGCCGAGAGGGCCATGCTTGAAATGGAGAGAATGTGACCGATCCCGATTCATTTTAGAAGTGTGGGTGTGGTGCGGGTTAGTTTACGGAACATAGGAAGAAGGAAACAGTTCATCAGGGCTAGGTGTTGGATATTTAGGTCTGGTTCGATAAGTCAACGCTACCGACCGGGTCTTGACCCGTAAGAGTTATGACAACGAGGTAATTTATTTAATTAGATTAAATGTCATATTTTACCGGAACAATTAGTAATAGTTTATTTTATAAAGTTATAAAATAAATGTTATATTAATCTTAATCTTGTTGGGTTTTTATAATTGGACTATTGCTAATGGGCCGAAAGAAAGACAAAAGGAAAGGGTGTGGGCTTGTGGGTCTTAGGGTTTTCTAATTTTAACCTAATCCTTAGCTATATAAGCATAAGCATAGGTTAAGACATGAGACACAAGTGCAAAGCAAAAACCCTAGTTGCCACACTCCATAGCCGCCACCCCTTTTCCAGCCGCCACCCTCCTCTTGCCGCCACTTGCCACCGCCGACAGCCGCTACTCCGGCCGTCGCTGTCGCCGTTGTCCGCCCGCTGCCGTCGCCGTTTTTTCGGCCACCGCCGCCGCTAACCGGCTGAAAAGGAGCCGCGGTTTTTCAGCTTGTTCCCGTCTTGTTCTAGCTCACCTCGTTGCACCTCGGTGTCTCACGCGGTTATTACTAACCAAAGGTATATCTAAAACCCCCTATGGACATTTCGTACTTGCATGTCGGTGACCTTGTTCCATCACAAGGTGTTCCTTGGTATAAAAGGTATTCATGTTTTGTTACATACGCTTCCGTTGTTTAAAAATGTATATATGATTTGTGACTAGTTAAAGTTTATTTTAACTAACATATATATACATGTACTCTTACTTGTCAAAAGTGTTTTGACTAATCTTTATCGAAAATAAATACATACTTATATGAACCGGGTTCATAAAATAAAAGTAAAATTATACAATGGATTCCCTTCAGTGGTATCAGAGCTGATGCTCACCACATGCAAATCGAAACCGGTTTTTATTTTTCACCGGAATAATAAGTCACAAACTTTAAAGTTTAAAGTTTTTGATTTATTTTAATTTAGGCAACATATATTTTGGTCATTTTTAATTGTTAATATTTGTTGACCAAAATTGCCTCAAGAAACCTTTGGTTATGTTGAATATGTAAATCAGGCCCGACCTTGTGGTTGTGTTTTATGTTTGGTTTTGTTTATGGTTTTGGCCCATTTTGCGGCTCAAAGTTGTAGTAGATTAGTTTATGGTTTTGGCCCGGTTTGTGGTTCAAAGTTGTAATAGATAGGGTTTTTTGTATATATTATGTTTACTTGTTAAATGTTGTTGATACGAAGACCCGAAGAAAAACCGAATGCCAAGAGGAGTCTTGGAGTTAGTGGGAGTCGCTCAAGACAACAAGATGCACTCAAGTCTACCTTGTGGTTGTTTTATGTGTTGTGACCGTGACCCCTTTGATCTTGCTACTTGGCTCTAGCAAGATCATAACCATGCCCATATGATTTACGTATTCATTTTTGCTATTATGGTTGCCTTTAATAAATGTTATTACAAATCAACCTAATACCAATACGCATTTTTTAAAAGGGGTTTTTTAAATGAAATCGAGAAAAGCAAGTTCTAGCAACTTGTAAATTTTTATAACCACTAGAGTTTTAAAACATTTTTTCTCACATCTTTAAAACTCATGAACTTAATAGTCTCCACTATTAACTTTAATTGGTTATTTCAAGTTGCGACAAACTTAGTTTTATAAGTTATCTAAAACTAATGTCCCGAGAGGTGAAGGGTCCTTTTGGTATAGTCGCAAATTTAATATCTAAATTAAAACCGACTATAACGACCATATTTGGTAAAATTAAAATCAATGGTCTATGTCATCCTACTATTAGTAACACTTGGGGCATAATGCGAACCATCAGTGTTGGAGCCACAGCACGACACTTGGTGTCTAGTTTATCCTTCCAAGGTGCAAGGCTTCGTCGACACATCCAACCCTTCCACATGTGACCGTTTTAGGACGACTATTACTTTTCTTCGTGTGTTACGTGCTACAACTGTCTCGATAATAAAAGTGGCATAGATAGGCCAAACGTATCAATGCAAGGCAAAGGTGTCCTCGCAGCCTCATAAACCCTGGAGTTGTGCTTTCTCACAAATGACAATCGCTGTCAGTCCGCTTGAACTTCTTGCTAATGTTGTGTGCTACAGCTGCCTTTAGAAAGAATTTCTAACCGGATTCTCGTTCCTTATCGTCTCACCTCACTAAATAAGGAAAATACATTAAAAATACTAATTAAATAAATTTTTGCTTAACATATGTCATCTGAAAACAACTCCTCTTTTGCTCTCAAGTCCATACTTGAGAAAGATAAACTAAATAACACCAATTTTCTTGAGTCGCACCGCAACTTGAGAATCGTTCTCAAAATGGCAAAAAGGCTCTATGTTTTGGAAACCCCGATCCTAGCAGCACCCGAAAACAATACTGGGGCTGCGAAGAAGGCTTTCGATAAACATAAAGAAGATGCCATTGAAGTTGCTTGCCTCATGCAAGCCACCATGTCCCCGGATCTCCAGAAGAATATGGAAGACATGAGTGCCTTTGAAATGATTGAGGAACTGAAAGGCATGTTTCAGAAACAAGCCTGTCAGGAATGCGATGACACCATGAAACAGCTCATAAGTTGTAGAATGCAAGAGGGTTCCTCAGTTAGTGCTCATGTCCTTAATATGAAAGGCTACATCGACCAATTAAACAAACTTGGTTATCCTCTCCAAGATGAGATGGCTGTTGACTTCATTCTCAACTCTCTTTCCAGTCACTATGATCAATTTGTTATGAACTTTAACATGAATGACTGGGTAAAGACAGTGCTGGAGCTACATGGAATGCTCAAAACAGCAGAGATGAACATTTCCAACAAAACAAACCAAATGTTAATGGTTCGATCTGGTGGTGTTAGGAAGCCCAGAACAAAGAAAAGTCACAACAGCAAAAACAAAGGAAAGGCTCCTGTTGCTGCCAAACCTGCCACCAACAAGAGCAAACAAGCTGTGAAAGCCCCTCATTCAGAAGAGCGGCAATGCTATGAGTGTAACAAGATGGGGCACTGGAAACGTAACTGCCCCGAGTATCTTTCTAAGCTCAAAGCAAAGAAGACCAATGGAGAAGGCACTTCTTCAGGTATTCTGATATATGTTATTGAGCTTTTCACTGTTTCTAGTAACACATGGGTATTTGATACCGGATGTGGTTATCACATCGTTAATGTCTTGCAGGAGCCTGAAAAGTGGAAGAAACTGAAACCAAGGAACATGGAGCTCATTGTTGGCGATGGGAAGAAAGTCCCAGTTCTAGCAACTGGCACATTTAATCTTACATGTCCTTCTGGTCTTGTTGTTGTTTTGAACAATTGTCTTTTTGCACCTGGTTTGACCAGGAACATCATTTCAGTTTCGTTGTTGTTTGAACAAGGATTTAGATATGTTTTTAATAATGTTGCTATTTCTGCTTATCTAAATGGTACTTACTATTTTGAGGCTAAACCTCGAAACGGTATTTATGAAATTGATCTTCAACCTAGCAATAACATATATCACCTTTCTAAACGTCAGAAAAATGGTACAAGTGATTCATTCCTATGGCATTGTAGACTTGGCCACATAAGCAAGGCACGCATAAAATGACTCCAATCTGAGGGGATTCTTGAATCCACCGGAGCGGACACATTTGATGATTGCGAATCATGCTTAGCTGGCAAACTCACCAAGGATCCCTTCACCCATGTTGGTGAACGAGCTAGTGGTCTATTAGGAATCATACACTCATATGTATGTGGTCCTTTTAGAACCATGACTAGGAATCATGAAAGATACTTCGTTACATTCATCAACAATTATAGTCGATATGCTTATGTTTATCTTATGAAGCATAAGCATGAAACCTTTGAAAAGTTCAAAGAGTTTCAAAACGAAGTTGAAAACCAACTTAATAGAAAGATTAAAATGCTTCGCTCAGATCGAGGCGGTGAATACCTCAGCTTAGAATTTCTCGATCATCTAAAGGAACGTGGAATAGTTTCACAACCCACTCCATGTGGCACGCCCCAACTTAATGGCGTGTGTGAAAGGAAAAATCGAACCCTACTGAATATGGTTCGATCGATGATGTGTAGAACAAATTTGCCTCACTCCTTTTGGGGTTTTGCTCTTATGACTGCTGCATGACTCGTAAATCTAGCGCCAACCAAAAAGGTGAACAAGACTCCATATGAGATATGGTATGGGCGTAAGCCAAACTTAAGTTACCTTAGAATATGGGGGTGTGATGCGTACATCACAAGTGATTCTGATGACTAGCTCGACCCTCGAGGCGAAAAGGTTTTTTCGTCGGATACTATAACCAAAGCGGTTATTACTTCTACCATCCTGATGCAAATACGATTTCCATCAAAAGGAAGGCTAAAAGATTCCTTGAAGATGAGCTTCTTAGTCGAGGAACTGGAAGTAACCTAGTGGATCTTGAAGAAGTTCAAGGACCACAAACAACCGTTGAGGAGGTCAAAACGTCTGAACCACAACAAATTGTTGACATTGATTCAGACTTGAACACAAGCCTTCACAGGAGCATCAGGACTCGTAAAGAACCCGATAGATACCTTTGGCATATTGAGGGTTCTGAAGTCCTGACGGTAGCCAAGTCTGATGACGAGCCTACTAGTTACAAATCTGCTATTTCTAATTCAGATTTTGAGAAATGGCTAGAGGCCATGGATGTCACACCCCGACCCGCAGCGGAAATAAGAGTCGGGGCATAATTGGGTTATCACCAAAGCACATGACATTTACTATTATGTTTCATAATTAATGCAGTCAAAGTTACATTTTCAAACATCCAAACATGTTCATTCAATACAAAGGAAATAATCAAAAGGTAACAATCCCAAAACTAAATCGATTTATTCTTCTAATCCAGGTCCTATGTGTTCCTAGCTGCTGCTGGTTCACCTGTATCATGTGTAAAATGGTAGTTTTTGGGTCAACATAAGTTGGCGAGTGAACCTTATTAGAATAACATTTGATAATGATTTTATGGTTAGTTTATCAATAAAATATTGTGCATAATCATAAAAGAGCAAATGTAAGTAATCAAGCATTGGCAAATAGCAGTTACAATTATAACATACAATAACACTTGATAGCATACATGAACATACCAATATCATACGATAACTAACATAAATGAACTGTGCGATCAAGGCTCAATCCGGAGCCGATCGTATTGCATGAACTGGAAATGTAAATTGAACTGTGCGATCAAGGCTCAATCAAACGGAGCCGATCGTATTGCATGAACTGGAAATGTAAATTGAACTGTGCGATCAAGGCTCAATCAACGGAGCCGATCGTATTGCATGTATTGAAATGTAAAATGAAATGACCGATCAAGGCTCAATCAAACGGAGCCGATCGTTGCGGGCACGCCACAGTTCAACCGCATAATAAAATGGTGAACAAGCTCAACCTCATGGATGGGGAGCTGCGGCCTCGGCAAATGCATGTACTGTAATAATAATTTGCATCCAATAATACTACTTAACAGCAACAAACTAATACACATGTCATGATATGATGTATGCACAATAGTTTCGTTTTAATATGTCAATAAACAAAGACACATGATACACCCCAAAAACGTGATTAAAACGGGGAGTTTGAAAGGTTCACTCACATTGGGTGCGTTGAATTGGAGATGGTGAGATGCGCACGATTTAGATAAGCGAGTCGACGAGGAATATTAACCTAAATAATAATGGAAAAATATATATTAAGTGGATGGATGTTATTAAGGATTTTAATGAAATTTTTTTAGATATATTTTTATGAGTTTATGGCTATTTTCTATCTTTAAAAATGTTATTTTTAAGTATTTTTAATTGATTTTTAAATTAAATTAAATAAATAAATATATAAAAAAATATTATTTTTTTTACTGTTGACCGTTGACCGTTGACCGGTTCGGTCAGCGGTTATTTCTGCGCCGGGTGGGATTCGAACCGGCGACCTTCCGTTCACGTGCACGTAGCTCTACCAACTGAGCTACGTGACTAACCCGTTATAAACTCGGTTTTAATTATATTTATATACTTATTTGAATTAACCGAAAATTCCTTTATTTGCAAAAACGTTTTAATTCCATTGGACCGGTGCTTGTGACAGGATTCGAACGCGCGACGTGAAGTTTATGTTGCACACAGTCCACCGCTGGACTGTGTGTCTAACCCGGTTATATTCTTGGTTTTTATTATACTTAACAACTATCTGTTTTAAACCCGGTTTAGTTCTGGATCAAAAAGGCATGTTATTACACAAGGCGTGTGCGTAGCAAGGATCGAACTCGGGACGTGTGTGTGAAACTTGCACACAGTCTACCGCTGGACTGTGTGTCTAACCCGTTTAAAATACCGTTTTTAATTAAACTTATGTCCTGTTATAACTTCATCTTCTTCGTCGGATTACCCGGACAGCATAAATCGACTGGTTAGGATTGATTTGTGATTTACAAAGTTCTCAGACATTAACAGTAAATCAAAAATAGAGAATGGAGAGAGTTTAAGGAACAGAATATACCGACTGATGTTATTCACTGAATTCCGGCGGAGGTTCGTCGGTACTGGAAATGAACTCCGACTGTTGAAACCAATTAACAGCGTTGATCGATTATTCGTAAAGTTGAGTCACTTAAACAAGGTTTAAAAGAAGTTTTGGATATCATACCAGTTCACAGTGTGATTCCGGCAGTCTCAGAAACTTTCCGGCGAAGATAAGATTTCTGATAAACGTTGGGTAGGATCGATTCTGATGATAGAGTTGTGTTAGAGACTGACTAATCACATGTTTTAAACAAAAAGAGTCGGAGGAATTACCGTGAGAATGTGAGTCCCGGTTTTCCTATGACTTGCAGAAATTTTCCGGCGAACTGATTCAGAAAATCTATGGTTCAGAAATGCGACGAAAATGAAATTGAGTATTGTTGTGATGGTTCTGAATTGCGAGATTGATCTGAAGCTTGAGTTAAATCAGAGCTTTGATGAGTTTTCGGTTTTAAAAGCCGAAATGATAAAACTTAAAGTTTCAATCAATTCTAACTTAATTATAAACCGTAATACATCGGTTATAAGCTGGACAAGCGAATTCACAACGATTTGGCGATTGGTTTGCCGATTGCCGTTATTCAGATGGTATCAACGGTTAAATTGAGTTTGTGTTTAAGATCCAATTGTTTTCCTAGAGTTAACAGAAAACACATTGTGGCGAAGTGGTTTAGAGAATGAAAGTTAAGTCGTTGAACGACTCAGCTGACCCGGGTTCGAGTCCCGGCAGCTTCAAATATTTTTTATTTGTTTTATTTTAACTTTTTATCAAATATAATTTTTATAGTTTAGTTTATTTATTAATTATGTATCGTTTTAACTCAAAATAACCATAAATAATTAATGCACTTTCATAACTTGGTACTTGATTACAAAACGGAGCGGAGCGGGTTTTGGAGACCCGATTTTTACAAATGTTACAATGGAAGCCGAGATGCAATCCATGTGTGACAATCAAGTCTGGGACTTGGTTGAGCTACCACCCAAATCTCGGACAGTAGGGAGTAAATGGGTTTTCAAAAGAAAAACCGACATGCATGGAAATATACAAACCTATAAGGCACGGCTAGTAGCGAAAGGTTTCACTCAAACTCAAGGTGTTGACTATGATGAAACTTTCTCGCCCGTTGCTATGATCAAATCGATCAGGATATTACTTGCCATAGCTGCGTACTATGATTACGAAATCTAGCAAATGGATGTTAAAACGGCCTTTCTTAATGGACATCTTTCTGAAGATGTTTATATGGTTCAACCCGACGATTTTATCGATCCAAAATATCCCAATAGGGTATGTAAGCTAAACAAATCCATTTATGGACTCAAGCAAGCATCTCGGAGCTGGAATCTTCTTTTTGACCAAAAAGTCAAAGAGTTTGGTTTTGTCAAGAACGAAGATGAACCTTGTGTTTACAGAAAGGCTAGTGGGAGTGCTATATCATTTCTCATCTTGTATGTAAATGATATATTGATCATTGGAAACAACATCCCCATGCTTAAGGAAGTTAAACATTGGTTGGGATCTTGTTTCGCAATGAAGGATCTTGGAGAACCCACTTACATTCTGGGAATCAAGATCTATAGGAATAGATCTAAGCGACTTCTTGGGCTAACCCAGAGCACATACATAGATCAAGTGATAAGACGCTTTAAGATGGAAATTCCAAGAAATGAGGTGTTCCAATGACTAAAGGAACCGTCTTGAACAAATCACAATCTCCCTCTAAGGACCGTGAGATAAAGCAAATGGAAGCAGTTCCATATGCTTCCGCGATTGGTTCTATCATGTATGCTATGGTATGTACTCGATCAGACGTCTCGTATGCTTTGAGCATGACGAGCCGTTACCAGCAGAGCCCTGGGATTGCCCATTGGACTGCAGTTAAGAACATCTTTAAGTACTTGAGAAGGACAAAAGATATGTTCTTGATATTTGGAGGAGTCAATGAGGAGCTCACTGTAAAATGTTACACTGATGCTAGTTTTCAAACTGACCGAGATACCTCTCGCTCACAAACAGGTTTCGTGTTCACTCTCAACGAAGGAGCAGTATCATGGAAAAGCTCCAAGCAGAGTGTTGTGGCTGATTCCACCACGGAATGTGAGTACATTGCCGCATCGGATGCCGCAAAGGAAGTTGCTTGGATGAAGAAGCTCATAACAGATCTCGATGTGGTTCCAAGTATCATGAAACCCATCCAGATATTTTGTGATAACACAGGTGCTATTGCTCAAGCCAAGGAGCCTAGATCACATCACAAAGCCAAGCACATTTTGAGAAAGCTCCATACATACGTGAGATTGTGGAACGTGGAGACATCGTTATAATTAAAATTGACACAGATCAAAACCTAGCTGACCTGTTTACTAAGCCAATGACTCAAGAAAAACATGATCGTCACATGGACTCTATTGGGCTTAGATTAGCTAGTGATATGTGTTGATTTAGTATTTGGATGTACGAACATCAAACTGTTGTACTCTTGCATTCGTTTTGATTTACTAGTTAAATGCAATTCTTGAATCCTACAACGTGTCGATTTTTTTGTGTCACATTGATTATGCTTCTGTATAGGTTCTCCATGTACTACCTAATAATTGTGTGTGTGTTGGGGAGGGGAGGAGGGGGATGGTTATTTGGTGACAACTTACAACTAACATGGTTGCAACACATTATTCCATCATTCAAATTGATAGATCATATGTTATATTTTATTATAATAAAAAAACAGTACTGTGTTTTTTTAGCTTTATGATCTTGTCCTCTCTAAAACATTATTTATTGGTACGTGATTAACTATTATAGTAATCATGCATTCTAATTTGTTTCCATCGATATATTTCTTCATTTTCCACCATAAATTACTTTGAAAATACAAAACTTGACTTTTAAATATTATATTTACTCCCAAATAAACAAACCAATGTACTTTTACTAAATTTGTATTTAAATAAAAAATATTGATTATATAATACTTTTCATAATCATAAAAGAATTATATTATTTTTATTTTATTTTTCAAAACTTTTATAGTTATTAACTATGGATGACATAAAACTTGTAGATACTTACTTGAAGCTATTTGTTGTATTCGTCAACTTTGTTCCTTCAGTTATTGTTCTTGGCAATAATCTTCTATCATTGGAGACAATAAAGATTTCCTTTTTCGGAAAGCCGCCACTAAAACACAAGTTAGCCTGGTAAATGGGCTGCCTTTGTACATCCGTCAAAAACCGGATTTACCAAACTCGCTCCGTTTATTAACCGAACAATCAGTTAAAAATTTCGTTGCGTATTTAATGCCCAAAATAATTTTAAACGATACATAATTAATAAGTATATTGGAATATATAATTTATATTTGAAAAAGTATTGAAAATAAGAAAATAAAAATAAAAAGTTGTTGCCGGGTTTCGAACCCGGGTCAGCAGCGGATTCAAACAAAGCCTTAACACCCTTCCATCCAACCACTGCGCCACTTGTATTTCTTGTTCAACATTGAAGACAATTAATTCATAACATGAATATCGAATTCAAAATCGACGCGCCCAAATCCGTTGACGCCGGAAAATCCGACGTTTTCGTCAAACAGCGTCGGTTATCAATGACTTAACGTAAACATTAACTATTACATCGGTTATAACCGATGTCCAGTCCGCGACACAAGTTATAACCCCGGAAAATCTTTAACCGACGAATCAAGACGGAAATCGGACTAAATACGTCGATGTTCTGCCCTATAAATACCCCCTCAAACCTCTGCAAGCTTTTTCGCTCACAATCACACCTTTACCCGACGTAATTCCACTCGCCGGAAAAGTTCTGCAACTCGCCGGAAAACCGAGCCTTTCACCTTTGAGCCTTACTGAACCCCAGAGCTCATACTGAAGCCACCTACACTCACCTCAAGCTCGCTGAAGACCCTCTGCCGCAAGACACACGTCGCCGGAATAGTTTGCTGTCACCGGAGTTTCGCCGGCGAAACAGAGGAGCCACTGTTCGGTATATCTAACACTTAATCTTTCATTCTTTTTATTAATCTCACATGTAATTAACCACCAGACACTAACGAACTTGATTAAAACTTCGAACCGTCGGACTTCCGATTCTGGTTAAGATTAACGAAGAAGATGAAGTTTCAGTAGTATATATGTTTAATTAAAATCAAGATATATCTCGGGTTAGACACACAGTCCAGCGGTGGACTGTGTGCACATAAACACGCAAACGTCTCGAGTTCGATTCTTGTCCCACGCACACTCGCCTTAATAAAAATGTTCCTTTTTTAACCGAACCGGAGTCACGCTTATAGATGTTAAGTTTAATAAAAACCGGAATAATAACCAAGATAGACACACAGTCCAGTGGTGGACTGTGTGAACTTTTAATCACACGTCACGAGTTCGAGTCCGGACTTCCTCACCGATCCGGACAATTATCAAACTTTTTATATAAGACAGAAATGAAATAATGAAGTTTGTATATAAGTATAATAAAAATCAGATTATATAACAAGTTAGAACACAGTCCAACGGTGGAGTGTGTGTTAACCCAAACCACAGGTCCCGGGTTCGAGACCTGTGGAGAACACCGGTTCGATGCATTAAAATCTTTTTTAAAAATGAATGATTTTCTGTTTAAATCTAATTAGTATATAAATTTAATTAAAAAAGAAATATTTCGGGTTAGACACGTAGCTCAGTTGGTAGAGCTGCGTGCACGCGTACGGGAGGTCTCGGGTTCGAGCCTCACCCAGCGCATACATACACACATACGAACCGGCAACAGTCAAAGTCAATGGTCAACAAGTCAACGGTCAAAAAGTCAACATTTTTTATTATTTTTATTTATTTATTTTATTTAAAAATCAATTAAAAATACTTAAAATAACATTTTTTAAGGTTAGAAAATAGCCTTAAACTCACAAAAATACACCCAATATGTTGCTAAAATGGATTAATAAAATCCGTTTACTTACCGAACCATTATGCCATTATCTAGGTTAGTTTCACTCGTGGTTAAAACCAACTTCGTGCGCATTCAACATCATCAACCGAACGCACCCAATGTGAGTGAATCTTACAACTCCCCTTTTTAATTACACGTTTTGGGGTTGTCATGTGTCACCAAAATTAACTCGTTTATTTAAACTTGTGCCATACCATATTGTGATCTAAACTTAGATTGTATATATTGTTTGTAGTTATGTATTTCATATTGTCAAGTTATATGCAATTCATTCATTAGGCCCATCAGTTCCTCGTGGGAGACGAGTTGAGCAACGCGTGCCTCAAAACGATCCATTATTGTTCATGTGTGCATTATTTAATATTAAATGATTGGTGAATAAGTTTACATCTATTTTTACTCATGTGTGGTTGTGCACTTTATTTTATAATCAATTAAATAAACTTGTTCAAATGTTTTTCATAGGATTCACTCGCCAACTTTTTGTTGATCCAAAAACCATTTTTACACATGATACAGGTGAACAGGATGAAGCAAGGAAAACATAGGAAATGCCTTAGAAGAAAACATTGAAGCCTAGATTGATGTTTAGGACATGATGTAATTATGATTGTAAATTTCCCATTAAATTGTATTAATGAATATGAAACGTTATAATAAATGTCATGAGCTTTGATGATAACCCAATCATGCCCCAATCACCTTTTTCTGCTGCGGGTCGGGGTGTGATAGATTGGTATCAGAGCCATGACTATAGGGATATAGGATAGGTTATTAGACCCTTAGAGCCTATACTATAGTTTGCCTAAAATTTTAATTGATTAGGTGGTTACATACAAACTTATGATATTTATTTGTTTCATATTTGTTTATACTTACTGTCAAACATACATACTTACATACACATTCATTATACATATTTCAATTTCATATATTCAAATCATCTTCATACTTTTGTTATTCAAAATTTTGTCACAATTTTCAAATCTCATCAAAGTAAGTTCTGCGACGGGCATGTAGTAACTGGAAGGGTACAAGTACCGGTAGTCGGAACGTCTTGTCTAGGTTGGCATTCGTATAAATCCAATATAACCGACCAGTTTGCCTACCTGGGGAGTAACGATGAGAGTACGAAGGACCTATTAGGCCAAAGCATGCCACACCAAACGTCGTTCGAACTAACCCCACTTTGAGGTGTCACCGTGTCTACACCTGGACACATTCCGAATATCATACGTTATATACATATTTCTCGAATTTCTCCGGGTTTTAGTGTATGTAACCAGGCTAACACATGCGAACCATATGAAAAACCCGGTATTCATGGGGGCCCACATGATTACGAAGGTGAAGTATGGCGGCATGCAAGGCCCAATGACGAGCAAAGCCCAAGACATCCTATGGATGTAGTAGATTTATTTTTCTATATTTATTTTATGAATGTTCATTCCTAGTGCGACCCATGATCCCAAAAACATCCAACTCATACTCATGATGCGTATTCCTTGTAGATGTCTTCTAACCTCGCCCGTAGGAAGATGAGAGCAGGAAAAGCCCCGAGCGCATGGCTGCCCTAATCGCTCAACAAATGGCTGCCGTAATACCCAACATTGTAATCCAGGTCCAACAAGCACTTACCGCTAATCCTGTCAACCAAGAAGATCAAAATGTTATCAACCCTCCCCCAAATACCACTAAATGCACCTACAAGCATTTCAAATCCTGCGACCCTCCAAAATACGAAGGGACTGAAGGTGTCACCGCTCTCCTCCATTGGTTTGAAGAAATGGAGAACACTTTTCTAAATTGCGATTGCCCCGGTGATCGCAAGGTGCGATATGCTACTGGTCGTTTATATGGAATAGCCCTTACTTGGTGGAATACAGAGAAGGCCAAACGAGGCGTTGAAGATGCTATGACTTTGACTTGGGAAGAATTGAAGGAAATCATGACAAGACGGTTTTGCCCTAGGAGCGAAATCAAGAAATTAGAAGATGAGTTCTATTCGTTGAAGCAAAAGGAAGGCGACCTCATCACTTACAACAAAAGATTTCTCGAGTTAAATCAAATGGTTCCCAACTTGTTCACTCCCCTCTACCGGTTGATCGAGCACTACATTCGAGGTCTTCCGTCAAAAAATTCAAGACTCTGTAATAAGTACCACGCCTGCAACTTTGGAAGCAGCAATGGAGTTAGCTACAGAGCTCACGAAAACCGAATCCGGAACAAAGACTTCAAGGAGGAGAAGAAGAAGGATAAGGCATCGACTGAAACTTCAAACTCCACCCAAACCGAATCCCCTTCTCAACCCATTTCTAAGAGAAAAAGAGACGGGCAACTTTTCGCTACTACCCAACGTAATCAACCAGTTTTACAAGCCATACCCATCCAAGCTATCCCAATCACTCAAGTAGCACCCAACTCAACTTACCCAAATAAGAAACCATACCTTGGACCTCACCCTCGATGTAACACCTGTTTTTATCACCATCCCCTTACCTTACCTTGTCGACTATGTGCAAATTGTGGACGCTATGGTCATTTGAGCAAGGTTTGCCGCACCCCTCAAAACCAAATCTCTTCCCCTACTCAAAACATGATCCAAACCTATCAACAACCCCAATACCCCATGTTCCCATATATTCGAGCTTGTTTCAATTGTGGACGACCCTACCCACTTTAGAAACACGCGCCCTCGATTGGTTAACATCATAAACGCTCAAGCTCAATCAAACCCAGTTAACCAAGTAAATCAAGAAAACCCAATCGCTAAGCCACCAGCAAGAGGAAGAGTTTTCAACATCAACGCCAATCCTGTTGAAGATAATGACGGCCCAAACGAAACCACCTAACTAGTCCTCTTCACCGAAAATCAAGATTCAACTCCAATCGTTTAGTTTTATGTTTTTCTTTATGTTTTAGAATCACATAGAACCAATCATAACTTAAGGATAACGCCAATGAAATTTTGACAAGAATATGGTGGATACGCCGCTGGTACTTCCTATATATAAGTATTCTTGTCAAAGGATCGGAGGCATTATCTGGCGGTTATGAGAGGTTCCATGTATAAACTGTTTGAGTGATTATTGTTTATTATTTTCAGTACATGCAATACGATCGGCTCCGTTTGATTGAGCCTTGATCGCACAGAATTCATTTTCATTTCAGTTACTATGCAATTACGATCTTGTGGTTGTTGTGTTTGTTGTAGAGTCACATAGAACTAATCGTAACTTGCGGATAAAGTCAATGAAAATTTGACAAGAATATGGTGGATACGCCGCCGGTACTTCCTATATACAAGTATTCTTGTCAAAGGATCGGAGGCATTATCAGGCGGTTATGAGAGGTTCCATGTATAAACTGTTTGTGTGATAATTGTTTAGATTAAATTTATTATTTTCAGTACATGCAATACGATCGGCTCCGTTTGATTGAGCCTTGATCGCACAGACATTTTTCATTTTCAGTACATACAATACGATCGGCTCCGTTTGATTGAGCCTTGATCGCACAGACATTTTTCATTTTCAGTACATGCATACGATCTTTTGGTTGTTGTGTTTGTTGTAGAGTCACATAGAACTAATCATAACTTGCGGATAAAGTCAATGAAAATTTGACAAGAATATGGTGGATACGCCGCTGGTACTTCCTATATATAAGTATTCTTGTCAAAGGATCGGAGGCATTATCAGGCGGTTATGAGAGGTTCCATGTAGGATTTAGTATGTTTTGGTTGAAGTTTGTTCATCATACATTTCAGTGTATTCAATTTCATCATTTATAGAAGTTGAGCTATGTCTCACTTCCACAATGACTAACCTCTCCATCATAACAAACGAGAGAGGTACTGTCATCATTCAAACATGTATACTATCAGAATTTAGACTCAAGCTGTGGTTGTTGTGTTGTTTATGTCTTAGAGTTACATCATAGAACCAATCATAACTCACTGATAAAACCAATGAAAATTTGACAAGAATATGGTGGATACGCCGCTGGTACTTCCTATATATAAGTATTCTTGTCAAAGGATCAGAGACATTGTCAGGCGGTTATGAGAAGTTCTATGTAGGATATAGTAATTTCTTGGTAACTAATCATAACTTGCGGATAAAACCAACGAAAATTTGACAAGAATATGGTGGATACGCCGCTGGTACTTCCTATATATAAGTATTCTTGCCAAAGGATCAGAGGCATTATCAGGCGGTTATGAGAAGTTCCATGTAGGATTTAGTATTGTCTTGGTTAAAATTTGTGTTACATTCATATCATATCGCCATTTAAAGAGATTGGATTATGTTCTATTTCTACATAAACTAACCTCTCCATCATAACAAACGAGAGAGGAACTGTCACAAATCAAACATGTATGCTATCAGAATTGAGACTCAAGTATTAGTTGTTGTGTTTATTTATGTTCTAGAGTTACATCATAGGACTAATCATAACTTACTGATAAAACCAATGAAAATTTGACAAGAATATGGTGGATACGCCACTGGTACTTCCTATATATAAGTATTCTTGTCAAAGGATCAGAGGCATTGTCAGGCGGTTATGAGAAGTTCTATGAAGGATTTAGTAATTTCTTGGTACAATGGTTGTGGCGTTTATTTATGTTCTAGAGTCATATCATAGAACCAATCATAACTTACTGATAAAACCAATGAAAATTTGACAAGAATATGGTGGATACGTCGCTGGTACTTCCTATATATAAGTATTCTTGTCAAAGGATCAGAGGTATTGTTAGACGGTTATGAGAAGTTCCATGTAGGTTGTAGTATTAGAAGTTTTGCTTTAGGATATAACCATATCCTTCCAAACATATCAAAACTCTTACGCATGATATCATAGTTAGCGATAACTCTGCTTATCAATATTTTTACCATAAGCAACAAAAAGCGATTCCTGTAACAGGGTACTTAACCCTTACAAGGGACGTTACCGCCTCAAACAAAAACTTAAACTCTTACTCTTTTTCTAAGCATGTAACTGTCAAACTAAACACCATCATTTTTAGTCAAATATATCACTACTTAAATTTCGGGACGAAATTTCTAAAAAGCAGGGGATACTGTAACATCCGTCAAAAACCGGATTTACCAAACCCGCTCCGTTTATTAACCGAACAATCAGTTAAAAATTTCGTTGCGTATTTAATGCCCAAAATAATTTTAAACGATACATAATTAATAAGTATATTGGAATATATAATTTATATTTAAAAAAGTATTGAAAATAAGAAAATAAAAATAAAAAGTTGCTGCCGGGTTTCGAACCCGGGTCAGCAGCGGATTCAAACAAAGCCTTAACACCCTTCCATCCAACCACTGCGCCACTTGTATTTCTTGTTCAATATTGAAGACAATTAATTCATAACATGAATATCGAATTCAAAATCGACGCGCCCAAATCCGTTGACGCCGGAAAATCCGACGTTTTCGTCAAACAGCGTCGGTTATCAATGACTTAACGTAAACATTAACTATTACATCGGTTATAACCGGTGTCCAGTCCGCGACACAAGTTATAACCGCCGGAAAATCTTTAACCGACGAATCAAGACGGAAATCGGACTAAATACGTCGATGTTCTACCCTATAAATACCCCCTCAAACCTCTGCTAGCTTTTTCGCTCACAATCACACCTTTACCCGACGTAATTCCACTCGCCGGAAAAGTTCTGCAACTCGCCGGAAAACCGAGCCTTTCACCTTTGAGCCTTACTGAACCCCCAGAGCTCATACTGAAGCCACCTACACTCACCTCAAGCTCGCTGAAGACCCTCTGCCGCAAGACACACGTCGCCGGAATAGTTTGCTGTCACCGGAGTTTCGCCGGCGAAACAGAGGAGCCACTGTTCGGTATATCTAACACTTAATCTTTCATTCTTTTTATTAATCTCACATGTAATTAACCACCAGACACTAACGAACTTGATTAAAACTTCGAACCAGTCGGACTTCCGATTCTGGTTAAGATTAACGAAAAAGGTTTCAGTAGTATATATGTTTAATTAAAATCAAGATATATCTCGGGTTAGACACACAGTCCAGCGGTGGACTGTGTGCACATAAACACGCAAACGTCTCGAGTTCGATTCTTGTCCCACGCACACTCGCCTTAATAAAATTGTTCCTTTTTTAACCGAACCGGAGTCACTGCTTATAGATGTTAAGTTTAATAAAAACCGGAATAATAACCAAGATAGACACACAGTCCAGTGGTGGACTGTGTGAACTTTTAATCACACGTCACGAGTTCGAGTCCGGACTTCCGCACCGATCCGGACAATTATCAAACATTTTATATAAGACAGAAATGAAATAATGAAGTTTGTATATAAGTATAATAAAAATCAGATTATATAACAAGTTAGACACACAGTCCAGCGGTGGACTGTGTGTTAACCCAAACCATAGGTCCCGGGTTCGAGACCTGTGGAGAACACCGGTTCGATGCGTTAAAATCGTTTTTAAAAATGAATGATTTTCTGTTTAAATCTAATTAGTATATAAATTTATTTAAAAACAGAAATATTTCAGGTTAGACACGTAGCTCAGTTGATAGAGCTGCGTGCACGCGTACGGGAGGTCTCGGGTTCGAGCCTCACCCAGCGCATACATACACACATACGAACCGGTCAACAGTCAAAGTCAATGGTCAACAAGTCAACGGTCAACGGTCAAAAGTCAACATTTTTATTATTTTTATTTATTTATTTTATTTAAAAATCAATTAAAAATACTTAAAAATAACATTTTTTAAGGTTAGAAAATAGCCTTAAACTCACAAAAATACATCCAACAATCCTACTAAAATGGATTAATAAAATCCGTTTACTTACCGAACCATTATGCCATTATCTAGGTTAGTTTCACTCGTGGTTAAATCCAACTTCGTGCGCATTCAACATCATCAACCGAACGCACCCAATGTGAGTGAATCTTACAACTCCCCTTTTTAATTACACGTTTTGGGGGTGTCATGTGTCACCAAAATTAACTCGTTTATTTAAACTTGTGCCATACCATATTGTGATCTAAACTTAGATTGTATATATTGTCTGTAGTTATGTATTTCATATTGTCAAGTTATATGCAATTCGTTCATTAGGCCCATCAGTTCCTCGTGGGAGACGAGTTGAGCAACGCGTGCCTCAAAACGATCCATTATTGTTCATGTGTGCATTATTTAATATTAAATGATTGGTGAATAAGTTTACATCTATTTTTACTCATGTGTGGTTGTGCACTTTATTTTATAATCAATTAATAAACTTGTTCAAATGTTTTTCATAGGATTCACTCGCCAACTTTTTGTTGATCCAAAAACCATTTTTACACATGATACAGGTGAACAGGATGAAGCAAGGAAAATATGGGAAATGCCTTAGAAGAAAACAATGAAGCCTAGATTGATGTTTAGGACATGATGTAATTATGATTGTAAATTTTCCATTAAATTGTATTAATGAATATGAAACGTTATAATAAATGTCATGAGCTTTGATGATAACCCAATCATGCCCCGATCACCTTTTCCGCTGCGGGTCGGGGTGTGATAGCCTTGTGGCTTTAGTAGCAAATAGTATCGACTACCCAACGCAAAAGCGGCTAGCCCACTTACGTTAGCCGCACCACTTAAACCTACTCTAAACCCCAACTCATGTTGTCTTGGATATAAACAATCCCTACTATACTAACAAGCGTCGCAGCATATAGAGTAAAGTAATACCAGTTAAAGTAAACTCGTTGGTGCTTTTCGAATTGATCTGCACCCATCGTGGCTAAGGTGAACCTTGTACCTGCCACGCCATGAACCAAGCTCGTGTACAAGATTCCAATTTGGGCTTTTGACGGGCCTTTACAAGGACTCAGGCTGTTTTTACATGGTATGGGCTTTAGTATATCTAGTGTTGATGTTAAGGTTAATACTAGTATCCCCACCATGGACACGAGTGATGAAACCGAAATGACTATGAACGAGCCAAGATATGAGTCGGCTAATATGGCACCAAGAATCGGGACCAAGGCCATACAACCATTGACGATGTTCGTGATCTGAACCGCATCAATGCTTTTGATGTTAAACTCGCTTATTAGGTACACTATAAGATTATTACTCCATCCTCCGGCCGCTAGTGTCAACCCCACCATGGTTGCTACAAATTAAACAAGTTCGATTCCCATTGGGTTCAATTCTTGGAGTTAAAAAACCAAACAAAAGTTATGAAAAGACACTTGAATTTACTATGAAGAAATAATACTATCCCAACCACTTTTTTGGGTGCATTGGATGATTGTGGTTCTGCATCCATGGCTACAAGATGTTGCAGCCTAGCTTCTAGTGATTCAAGAAATCAGACTCTTGGTGTGTGACATATGAGTTTGTATCTTGGTGTGAATAGAAGAAATGTGAGAATGGTCAAAAGTGGGGCCAAATGAATGATTAAGGGGTGTTTAATTGTTAACACAACTTGATTATTGGTATTTAAGTTTATAATAATAGATATGGTTCTGTCATGATATTAAGATATTAATATTTTAAATCTTTAGGATTGATAGAGCTATATTATATATCATGATATTAATTTATATCTTTAGGATTGATAGAGCTATATATATATATATATATATGTAGAAATTGACTAAACGAGACCATAGCTTTCGTTATTAAATTTTCAGAAAAGGCTACTTCAAGGCTCGATAATATAACATTTAATTATTATTATATTTATAAACTATAACATTCTACTTCAAGGCTCGATAATATAACAAAAGGCTACTTCAAGACTACTTCAAGTTTCCACTCTCTCTCTCCTCTCTCTCTCTCCCCGACCGACTAACCTCCACCGCTTATTTGACGATGTACACCGGTGATGGCCGGTATCGCTCCGATTGTTGACCTACGAGATGTTCATACGTAGATTCTTGTTATCTTCATTTACGTGTTTTGACGTCCTTAGAAACTACGTAATACACTTTAGAGTTTCTGTTTAGGGTTTATTATTCGGGTTTTGTGTTGTCTTTAACGATTTGTTGCCGCATGGTCTTTTCTTGAGGTTGTTCTTCTGTCGTTCAAGACAACAGCTTACGGTGCATCGTTTGATTTTTCGACTTTCTGGTCTGGGTTTTGTACATCTGTGAAAAGTCTATTGGTGCATGTGTTTTTTTATGTGAATTGGGATCTCATTATTGAACATCTGATATTGTTGTTTAACCTTGATTTTGAGTTAGAGTTGTTTTTGGATGTCAGTTGGAGACCTTTTTCAGTTGTTTGGTTCAATGATGATGTTCACCGGCTATCCTTTGTGGTTTTAAAGTTGTTGTTTGTCTTTGAGACGTTTGTTTGTCGGGTCGATGAAGATGGTCTATGGATCATTGGAGACCATATGCTATGAGGTTGCCTCAGGCTTAGCTTGGTAGCTTATGTTGCAGTCGTCTATTGCTTAGGTATATTGGTTCATGCGTTTTTTAATCTGAATCGGGTCTCATTATTAAACATATGATACTGTTTTTAGATATTTGACCGGATCCTTTTCTGGTTTTAAAGTTGTTATTTGTCTTTGTGACGTTTGTTTGTTTCTTGATACGATAAAGATGGTCTATGGATCATCTGAGACCATTGGCTATGATGTTTTGGGCTTGACTTGGTAACTTATGTTGCAGCCGTCTATTGCTTATGAGCTGTGTTTTATGGCAGTTTTGATGTTGATTATGGGCATTTGGGTTTTGTTGTTGTTGGCTGATGAACAAATCGCTAAGACTAAATGGATTGAAACAGTCTATCATGTGCCTTTGGCCTTGGCTTGGTGACCTAAACTACAAGCTTCATAGCTGTTGTTAGTCTTTGTGATGTTTGTTCGTTGGGTCGATGAAGATGACTTATGGTTCATCCGAGACCATTAGCTGATGTTGCTTTCAACTTGCCTTGGTACGTTAAAGTGCAGTCATCTATTTCTTATGACCTTTGTTTTATAGATATTTTCACATTCATTATGGCCATTTGGGTGTGCAACGTTATTTGCATGTTATTTATTGGTCCTATTATGTTGTTGTTAGCTGTTGTACCAGTTGGTTCGCCTAAATGGTTAACAACAATCTTTTTCCAAGAGCCAAAGTTGTTATGTTGGTGAGGATTTGACTTGGTATTGTGTGCTACCCCATCCTACACCTCTGAGCATACCAAATAATATCCAAAGTTGATCAACCCAACAATTGCCAATACCCAATAAACATTATCCATCCTTCCATCATTTATACCATCAAGGAACCACCCTGTTGTTTTTTCTAATCAAATCAACCACCGTGGTTCCCAAATAATACGCGGTCCCGCTAACCATTGCCACCATCACTTGACCCGGGAACATAAATGCTATTCCAGCACCCACAACTACTAGTTGTGGGACCATCCAAAACACCGACATTTGCATGACCGAGTTGCCAGTTAGGTTGTGGGTTCGAGCGGTTGTGAGCCGCTTTGACTCAACCATTGCTGAGAGGGCCATGCTTGAAATGGAGAGAATGTGACCAACCCAATTCGTTTTAGAAGTGTAGGTGAGGCGCGGGTTAAGTTATGGAATAGAGGAAAATGGAAACAATTCATCAGGGCTAGGGAGATAGAACTCGAGATTGTAACGAAGACTATCATGGTGTCGGCTGAGATTTGGAACTGTGGTCCGAGATGGCAGTCCATGGCTAGAGCTTGGGGGACAACTAGGCTCATTTGGGTGGCTATTAGGGTGTGCAAGAGGATACCAGTTGACCAAATTTGGGAGATTTTGATTAGAGTTTTGAGATCTTCTACTTGTTGCTATGTGCATAGGTTCCATGGGTTGTTAATGGAGTCGTCTGGGTTCATGTCGCCTTCGGTCACTAGGGCTGCATGTTCAAGGAACCTGTACCATATTTAACCAGTTAAATTTTCTTTTATAACTTGAGCATGTAGAAAACCTGTAAAAACTCTATCAAACAATATATTTGTAGTATACGTGTTACTTGTAACAAACTCATTTTTATAGTGTAGTTTTTTTTAAATATATAAACATATGAAAAAATTGTGGTTATTTAAAATTACGGGGATAGTTAGTTTAAAAGTAACCAATAATTAAGGAAACAATATTTTTATCTTCCTGTTATGCACTTTTGAATAAAAAAGAAAAGGTGATCAAGACTAGGACCAGATTGATTTTCATAATTCTCAATTACACTAGTGGTTCTCAAATAATCTTTATCATACACAAACAAATTAAAGGGGTGCACGTGTGATATGACGGATAACACAACACTACAACCGTGATTCCACATAATGGTGACGACGGCAGCGGTTTCTGACATAAATAACAGTGGCTGAGAGCAAAAAAAAATTGTGATGTTGGTTGGAGATTGGCTAGCGACATGTTTAATTCGAAGAACAAAGAATGTGGTTTATTTTTGTGTGTATTTGAAAATCAGTCAAGCTAGTTAGATGTTATATCATGGAATTAAGATTTTTATATTAGGGGCATTGATGGCGGATTTTAGAGTTTTGCAGATTGTTATGAAGATCTCGTTGGTTATGGTAAAGGAAGTTGAAATGGAGTTGTTGATGTGTAATAACGTAATGATAGGTAATACGTAGCATATATTTATTTTAAAATTAACAAAAAGTGTGTCAATACCACACTCACGTTGTAGACAACAAAATGGTCATTTTTTTGTAATTTTTTAAAGATGAAAAGTTATGTCCCTTTGAAAATCATGTAAGAAAGTTTGTTTAATTATCTAATAATATATTTAGTGTATTGTACCATATGTTTCAAAAACGTAACTACTTAACCTCTCTAAATTATATAAAATTATGTTTTTGCTCTTCATATGTATTATAATACATATATCAATGTTATAAAACAAGGTCTAGTCGGCCGAGTAAACATCCAGTTCATAATAATGTTACAATGAAAAAAACACCATAAAATGTCCATTTCTAAAACGACTAGAAAGATAAAACACGCCCGATTTTATAATGTACTTAAAAAATCACGTATAAAAAGGTACGGGCATTTAAATATTTGGAGGAAAAAGAAAAGTTAAATGTGACTTGTATGTGCATATTTTTTTATATTTTTTTAACACGACTAATTGGTGCAAAAATGATAATACTTTGGGATTTCTTTTGTGTAACATCACAATATGAACTTTATTGGGTCATTATGTTGAAAACTGAATGACCAGGGCAAAGCCTCGTATAGTAGTACCTACCTGGCTACCTACAAAGTACAAACTACAAAGGGTGTTGGTTAGAAATGTGAAATAAATGAACCGGCCCAAGTGATTAAAGTCTAGCCCATTTTGTGAATCGAGCCTAAAGCCCTAAACATGGAGACATTTCTTGTGTCCGTTTTTTTTACCTTAACACATCCTGTGTCCATTTTTTTTTAATTATGTGAGACATTTCTTTCTTTGAGAGGCCTTCACTTGTCAAAAAGACGCTGAAAAAGAGAACTTGTGTTCTGACTTAGAATCTTGCGATCTCGTTTATAAAAGACGAGATCGCAAAAGACGTAACTAATTACCATGTTAAAGACCTAAAGGAGTCTATATTTTTAGTCTGGGTTTATCATTAAGCATTTAAATCAAGGAAAATTAGTGTCAGTCTAATTGATAAAATAGAAACTATAATTATTAAAAATCTATGACAAAGATTGGGATGAATTTAAATTAAAATGGCGGCTTGAAAAGGATTAATATTATGATGTGTAACATATATTACATCCGATACAAACATGTTACTACATGTAACATCTTTTTTAAGGTGCATGTAGATGTCACAATCACAGCCAATTCTTTGAGAATGAGTTGATTTGGGTAATAACATGTGCATATGGTTTCGCTTTAGTCAAATTGAATTACAACAAGTTAAACGAGTTACAAAAACTAACTTAAAACATATCTAAATGAATGAGCATCACACACGACTATTATTGCTCGTCCCCTCCTACTCGTCTCGCCGTCACCATCGCCTTTTCCACCACCAACGTTGGGACCACCACCTTCGACACTGTACCACTGTTGGCCCAGACGGTTCAAACAATCATATCAACAAACAAGAACACGATATATTGGGGGGACAAACCCGCGACTCTTTATATTCAATCAAACGAACAAACGAACTTATAAAGAAGAGGGACAAATAAAAACAATAACCTAGACCCCTATTTGTAGTACTACTAAACTTGCTCTCCAAGACTATCAAACCTTTCCTAAACCAATTACAATATAATTACCTAAATAAACCAAACTTTAATAAAACTAATTATATCAATATTTCACTTTGACCCTTCAACTTTCAACTCATACGAGTTTTAGGATTAACTTTCAACATTCCCCCTTAATCCAAAAACTCGACTCGGACTTTCTTGACTTTGTACCACCAAGGTCTTGAATCCCAAATAGCACCCTTAACTCTTCAACTTCTATCATTAGTCCGCCTTTATTCTTTCTCTTCATTTGTTTGTAACATACATGTTTAAGAGGTTCTTCACGCTCATCATTCAAACCATCCACATTCATCTCAGATCCAACTTCATTGAATACTTTCTTTTCTTGACCTTTTCTATCTTCGCATATTTGTTGCATCACTTGTTTATTGACAAGTTCTTTTTCCTCACTTTTCGTTTCTTTCTTTGCTTATCCTAACATTCTTGGTCATCTGACTTTAACCCAAAACTCGCAGTTGGGTTAGCCTTTCTTTCTTTATCAAACCCTGTTGGTCTTTTCTTTCTGACTATTCCTTTGAACTTTTCATTCGGTTCTGATTTTTCTTGACAGATGCTCAACTGTTTACTTTCACATATGGTTCTACATGTGCAGATTTCTTAGCTGCATCTTTCCTTTCATACGGTTCTAAATCTTTTCTCTCATCATCATGATCAGTAGCAGGCTCCTTGCTTCGTTGCTGCTCACAGATCTTAACAGTTTCTTCAACTTCAAGGTTGTTTGAGTCAGGAAAACATATCTGAAGATTCACTCTTTTCTCTTCTTCTTCGAAAGCAATTCTGTTCTTTTCTTTATCTAATCTTTCCTTTTCACTTTCCAAAACCGCTTGTAAGGCTTCTTCTTTCTCTATAGCTTCTTGAGCTTTTTTCTTACGTGCTTGTTCTTCTTGAACAATTGCATCCAATCTTTCTTTCTCAGCGATCATATCCAGTCTTTCTTTCGCAGCTGCTTCTTGAGCTGCTTTTTCCTGTTCTTCCTTTCGTACATGATCAATTCCAAGATGCCGAATCTTCAAAGCACGCCATACTTCCTTAGCATTCATGAGTATGCCAACTTGTACCAAGATGTCTTCCGATAGAGTTTGACATATATACCCCAATGCTGTGTACATCTTCCTTTCATCTACAGCTACACCGACTGTAGGTTCAATAACGTCCCAAAAGCCATAATCTTTTAGAAATCCCTCCATCTTGATCGACCATACTTTGTAGTTCGATTTCGTCAATACTGGAAGTCCCCCAATCACCATCGTGTCTTTTCTATTTTCGTTTCTTTTCTGGTTTGCTATTTTTCGTTAGAATTGATTCCCGATCTCGAAACCAATCTCTAATAAATAACCAAACACCATAAACTTTTCTTTCTTTATTTCTTCAAGAAACGTTCTTGATTACTTTCTTTTCAAGAACGCTCTCGATTTCTTTCCTATTTGCCTACTTCCTTCAAACCATCAAGAACAACATTCTTGATTACCTACTCGACCTGGAAAACCGGTTGCTACATTTTTCTTTCAAACTACTACTAATCGTAGCACAACAACCACGGTAATCAAAATTTGCTTTTGATTTTTTTTCTATACCTAAACCAGATTTGATCTCAGAGAAAATACCTTGCAACCAAGGCCACTAAAAAGGATATTTGATTATTTTCCATGTTCTCTAGCATCAACAACAAAAAAATTATACTTTCTTTTTTCTTTTGGTTTGGTACGAGTTCCAAAGAATGCAACAACCTTTTTAGTGTAAATAAAACATGCCGTATATTATATGATTTTGATATACCTGATAACTTCCTTAATTGCAGTCGGCGAGACAAAGCAAAGATAAATCTGGGCTAAGTTTTCTTCAATCGATGGCCAGGTTATAGATATGTACGACTAATCTCCAATCATCTACCTTTTATCTTTCTATCGTGTTCTTTCGTGCCGTGTAGCTCTGATATCAATTGTTGGCCTAAATCATATCAACAAACAAGAACACGATATATTGGGGGACAAACCCGCGACTCTTTATATTCAATCAAACGAACTTACAAAGAAGATGGACAAATAAAAACAATAACCTAGACCCTTATTTGTAGTACTACTAAACTTGTTCTCCAAGACTATCAAACCTTTCCGAAACCAATTACAATATAATTACCTAAAATAAACCAAACTTTAATAAAACTAACTATATCAATCTTTCACTTTGACCCTTCAACTTTCAACTCATACGAGTTTTAGGATTAACTTTCAACAACCACCACCGTCATTACCGTCCTCGCCACCGCCATTACTGCCTCCACCCGTCACCACTAGCCTCCAAATACATGAATGTACCAATTTTATTTAATTTTTTTTTTCCTGAAACAACTTTATTGATTGTACCATGCATATTTTGGTTAGAACTCATTTTGATCCAAACCAAATTAATACATTATAATGGTGCGGTAACTCAGTTTGCGCATAACACTTTTTAACCCGTTATCCGACCTGTTATTTTACTATGCTTACGTGCACAATAATTTTTAATGATGTACTATCACACAGGGGCGGACATAGCCTTAGAATAGGGGTAGTTCCGCTGCCCCTTAACGATCCACCGGTAGTGTAAATTTTGGAAAAAATTAACATTTTTCGATTTCGATACCCTTTTTTAAAAATGTTGCCCTTTGCCGTTTTTTCTAGATTCGCCTCTGCTATCACATCTTTTTTTAGAGATATTTTCTAAACCGTAAGAAAGGAAAACAATAATAAATTAAAATCTTATTCCACCAAGTTTATTATTTACATATACTTTGGCTATATGAAGATATTTTTCAGTCAATTCAGCTTTCATTTTCAACACAAACATTGATTATTATTTATCAGTAGTCCTATTTATTTAAATTTAAACTTAACGACAATGAACATATGACACGTCACATTTTTTAATTCAACACAAATTGTCACATTCCCCTCCATCTTCTCATTTTCCCACTCACACCACAAACCCATTTTCGTCATTTAACACCAACATGTTTCATACTTTCATCTTTGGACTCTTCCCTCCCACCTCACCATTCAACTCAACACTTATATAAAAACCACCCAAAACACAAACAAATTCTAGAGAGAGAAACATATACTTTTAGAGAGAGAGAGAGGGTATAACCATGAGGACAACCAATCATCTAATCGGTATGTTGAACCTCTTCACTTTCTTGCTATCAATCCCAATTCTTGGCGGTGGAATATGGCTTAGCACGCGTGCAAACAACACCGACTGCATGAGGTTATGTTAGCCGAGTTTAACATCTAGTAAACTTATTACTATTATTTGTTTTATCATTTATCTTTAAGTTTGTTTTTTAGTTATTACTTTTATCTATAGTTATATTAGGATAATAATTAACGTTTTACCCATTTGCTTTTGATACATATGGTTTTGTAGACTCGAAGGCTGTGGAATTCCTCAACACAGTCCAGCGGGTCGTGAATAGTAATTTAACAACCCTTAAGAGTTGCTTTGTCTTTAGTAGGATCGGTTTTGAAATTCAAAAGGGGGTTGCGGTGCAGCTTGTTGCCCGTTTACATGTCATTTGTTTTTAATTTGTTGTTTTGGTATTTTTAGTGATAAAAAAGTAATCTCGTTTTCAAAAAAAATTATCAAAACGACCTCTAGTTTAAGGGCATGTTAACGACATATTAGATATAATATAATATATTAGTTAGAATTTATCGTAATTTTCTTTACGATAGAGAAATAACTTGATTAACTTCTCTTTATGATTTATATATAGTTGATTAATAATATGTAATACCTAATAGAGATTTTATTATTTTCTCTGTGATTTATATATAGTTGATTAACAATACATAATACCTGATAGAGATTTATTATTTTCTTTGTGATTTATATATAGTTGATTAACAATACATAATACCTTATAGAGATTTTCTTATTTTATTATTTTCTTTGTGATTTATATATAGTTGATTAACAATACATAATACCTGATAGAGATTTTATTATTTTCTTTGTGATTTATATATAGTTGACTAATAATACGTAATACCTGAAAGAGATTTTAATGTTTTACAGGTTTCTCCAATGGCCGGTGATTGTCATCGGAGTCGCAATCATGATAGTTTCACTAGCCGGGTTTGCGGGCGCGTGTTACCGGAACACTTTCCTAATGTACCTATACCTTTGGGTCATGTTTCTCATCATTGTTGTGCTAATCGGGTTTGTGATATTTGCCTATGTGGTAACGGACAAAGGGTCGGGTCGGGCCGTCCCAAACCGGGCTTACGAGGACTATTATTTACCCGACTATTCGGGTTGGTTGAAGGATCGGGTCGCGAGTGATGAATACTGGAGGAAGATAAGTTCTTGTATCCGTGATTCGGGTGCTTGTAGGAAATCGGGTCGGGTCGTTGGTGGGTATCCGGAGTCTGCTGAGATGTATTACTTGCGGAAGCTTAGTCCTATTGAGGTTAGTGGCTTTTAATTTGACACGTGGCAAAGTATAATTGGAACAACAAATTGGTTAAAACTATAATATAACAAGTTTTAACTTTTTAATGACACTCAATTGGTGACACACGTTTTAGTGACCCTTGGATGTTAACAAGAGATTTTTTAGTTATATTATGCAAATAAAAAATAATTTTAAGTCGTTGTCCATGCTTAGAAGTGGTTGGGTGAAAATGTTGAGATATTTCCAAAACCTCTAAGCACGGTATGGAGTCTGGAAGGAAACAATGCGGTGTTTCCAATAGTGTGGGAGCACCGCCCTCTCCCATTCCGTGTTGTTAAAAAGTTTAAGATTAAGGAGTACTCCGTATTTGGGGAATATGGGGAAAATTGATGTGATATTTGAGAAGTTTGAGGAAATTTTGGTGGATACATTTTATCCGTATAGAATGAATGAGGACACTTAGACTTGAACACGAACCCAAATCCAAACCCAATGGAGCCACACTGACACTCATAGAATATGTTTTCACTTTTTGTAGGTGTCCGATCAGTTTAGGGTTTTTGGGTTTACGGGTATCCCAACTAAATTTTCCAGATTTCGTGTTTGGGGATCGGGTTTCGATCCGATAGTGGTGACACGATGGTTAAAATTCGACTATAGAATAAACTTACAATAATGATTTTACTTGGCATATTAAAAACTCAATGTAATATCGTACATGAGAGTGTGTAAATGAGAAAAAATATAAAGTGAATCATATTTAATGATTTTTAGAAGTTTTCATATCAAAGTATTTATTACATAAAAACTATTTATTTTATTATGTACGATAAAACTCCAATTCATTATTCTTTAAATAAGGTATATTGCGACGATGAGTGTTTACATAGTCATGGGTGATGGTGATGAGGGTTAGAAATAGTATGTACGTGTTGACTATATGAAGTAGGATGACATGAAATGTCTAAAATAGACATTCTCGGAGATGCTATAACTTATTGTAACTAAAACTCTATTTATTGTGAGTATTTAGATAGATTTTTGGTGGTGTATAATTATGTCATTCTAAACAACTATATATTTTAAAATTGTTGGCTTTTGTTTTGTTGTTATTTTTAAATGTGTAATTAGAAACATGCCTTGTAAATTGTAAGGTGTTTGTTGTGAAATTTCTTGTGGGCGGGTGTGGGTGTTGACTATAGAAGATAACTCATGATAGGGATCACTAATAACAAAGAAAAATCGTTTTTAAAAGGAAAATAAAGAATATAAATAATGATATATATTTTAAAGGGTTAATATAACATATTTTTTTACAATATTGTTTAAGTAAATAGGTGTAATTTATTAAAGGGTTAATATAACATATTTTTTTACAAGATTGTTTAAGTAAATAGGTGTAATTTATTTATGATTAATTGATTATTATTAATTTATTAAAGGGTGAAGCAGATAAGTTTAAATAAAAAGCTTGGAATTGTTTATTCAAACCTTTTTTTATGATTAATAGGTGAAATTAATAAACATTTCTAACTTCTTTATATTTGATAAACAGAACTAAAAGAAGTAATTCAAACGCTATCTTATGCGTCCCATTTTGTTTCAAAACTTTAAATAATTTTGATTCTATAAAGAAAAAAAAGTTTGTGGTTTATATAAGCAACCCCAAACACCCGTAAATTGCTAAAAAAAACTTTGGTTGGAGGATCGGGTTAGTGTCACCCTATCCCAACATGACTCATGTAGTTATTTGTGTACAAAATTTAAGTCAAGCGCGCTTGAACAATGTAATCTCTATACAACCTCTATAACCCGATTTTGTAAGCAACTAAATTGTTTATTTATTTATATTAAATGCTCTCTTTTATAATTATTTTTATCTTTTGGCCTGCTTTGTGCCTCTTTCCAATTTCAAGCCACAACCTCACAATGATATCATTTTGATATCAATTATGATAGGGATGATGTTGAAATATTTTGTTTAATCTAGTTCGTAAATGGGTCCATGGACCCTTATAGCATCATCCAGAGCCCGAGAGTTTTTTAGTGGTTGGGTAAGAGAAGGGTAATGGGTCCATGTTAGGCACCATACATTATTTAGTAGGCAAATGATAGCTATGCAATTCAAATCCATGATAATGAATATTAAATATGTCAATTTATATATAGTGTTAAATATGTACAATTATATATGCGGTATTAAATATGTGTACACCCACACACACATTAATAGTACAATTATATATATGCGGTGTTAAATATGTACACACCCACACACAGATTAATACTGGAGGGTATGGTTGAAGCTCTTTAGGGGCTTAATTGTGACACCTCATCGTCACGTCATCAGTAGCGCCCCCTTTAACTTAGAGGGTATGAGATAAAGCCTCATTCTCATTAATGTTGCCCCCTCCTTCACACGCAGATGTGTTTTTATTGCTCGCTATTGCATTTACATCCTCTCAATAGCGCCCCTTGATGGCGCCCATGGTATGGTAGGGGGGGCGCTATTGTGTCTTTTTGGCTGAGGTGGCAAGGGCGTAGCGCCCCATACCTCACAGCCTAAACGAAGCAAACGTTCAGTTAGCTGGTTAGCTGTCTGGAGGGAAGTTTGTTTCCGTTCATGTATTTATTAAATATATATTTATCTAGTTAACTGAACGAACATAAACAAGCTTGTTGGTTCGTTTACGTTTAGTAAATTGACCTTTCATGTACGTTTGCTTTTGTACAAATCAATATAAATACACGATAAACTACTTTTTCGGATAGTCTATTTATTACATGTAAGTTTGTTCTTTATGTTTGTTTGTCTAATAAATGAACGAGCACATGTCTATCTTAGCTTTTTTTTTATTTGTCTAATAAATGAACGAGCACGCGTATATCTTAGCTAACAAACATGAACAAATATAATAGCTTAAATAAACGGACTTTCTTGTGCTAGTTCACTTAAAAGTTAATGAAATCGTATTCGTGTTTATTCGACTCGTTTACGGCCCACAGTAACCAGAAAAATCACTTAAATGAGCAAATCTCAAACTATAAATAATTCCATCTACTTCTCTGATTTTTTATTTTGTGTTATTGCAGTCAGGATGTTGTAAGCCACCATCAGAATGTGGGTTCACGTATGCGAACGAAACCACATGGAACCCGGTAAGTTCAGGTATGGTGGTGAACAACCGAGACTGCCTCAGATGGAGCAACGACCAAGATCAAGTGTGCTACAACTGTAACTCGTGCAAGGCCGGGGTGCTAGCTAGTTTAAGGAAGAGTTGGAGAAAGGTTTCTGTTATCAACATTGTTGTTCTCATCATCCTTGTCATCGTCTATGTTGTTGCCTATGCGGCTTTTAGGAACAACAAGAGGATGGATAACGATGAACCATATGGACAGACCCGTATGGAGAAAGCTCGGCCCAGTTGGATAAAGTTTTAGTTTCAAATGTTTTCTTAGCTCAGGTTTTGGTTTAGTTTTGGTTTTTGAAAGCGGTTGTGTTCGAGTTGGTGAAGGGCTGTGAAGGATCGAAACTCGGATGTACATACGATACATATATTGTTTGGATATTTCTTTGTAATGTTTCATGTTTGTCTGAAAATTGAAGTCCATTTATAAGATTTGCAAAGTAACAGTAACAAGAAATGCCAGATTTTGGAAGGAACAATGTCTTGAAGTCCATTTATAAAATTTGCAAAGTAACAGTGATAAGTAATGCCAGATTTTGGAAGGAACAATGTCGACTTTCTTCAAAGTTCAAGGTAGTGGTGTGTATGATCCGGTTCGGTTATTAGCATTATGCAAAACCGTAACGAGGTCATTGGTAAATCGGTTGGATCCATTCGAATAATTTGTTTGTTTTTGGTTCGGTTAATAACCAAATCAAACAAAGGTTAAAATTTTTGCTTAGAAATACATGTAATGGAGGTATAAATACATGAAATGAGGGTATAGATACATAAGTGTATTAATACATGAAATGAAAGTATAAAACATGAGTTAAATGAAATGGAGAAATTAAGCTAAAAACATATGAAAATATAATCGATTAAGTTCGATTAATTTCAATTAATCGACGGTAGAAAAAAATGATAACCAATTTTTGGTTAATTCAGTTTTAGTTGATTTCGGTACGGTTTTAGTTAACGGCTTGGTTATTGCTAACCCCCAGACTTCAAGAAGTAAAAAACTCTAAAAAAAAAGCAGTTAATTAACCGAAAGATTGATCAGTTATACCTTATATTTTTTGTAAACCAACAGCTTTACCCTTTTTTGGGTTTATATTAATTGAAATAAACAAAGTATCGGCACTAAATGAGACATACAACAAAGTGACAAACAGAAGCTTCTTTTAGCGTAAAGAATGAACCATCCATCGAACCGTTAATACCTGATCGTATATGTTTCAAACCAGGCGAATTTTTGGTTTAGGCAGTTCGGTTGGTTTTGACAGTTTATAACACCCCTATACATAACTGTGGCGCATTATTGATTGAAACGGATTGACCAAAAAACAACAGTTGTATTCAACATGACAGCATTTTGTGTCATGCTCAAGACTTGCATGTTCAAATAAGATTTTGCCATCATGACGGAGTACACAACTCCGTGATATTTTCCTCAAAACACACAAACAAATAAAATTTAAAGCATTTTTGTTCCTCTTGCTTTATTTAAGCATGCTAAAAGAAATTGATTCACCTGAGAAAATCAATAACCCCAGTAATCATTTCGGATTTCATCGTCAAACTTCTGCTTCAACTCTGGGTGCTTCTCAAAGTACTCATCAGCAGTCATTGTGCTAAGCTTTTTCTGTTAATGTAACATAACAGTCAGTTTCATCACAGGTCAACAGGTCAAACAAAAATATCTACTTAAATAAACAGATCAAACAAATTGAAAGTTGACCCGGTGAATTTTTTAATGTATACAACCTCCGAGATCTCTTTTTCAAACTAGTGTAATAATATAACTTTGTAATTTTATTTAGAGACTTGCAAGTAGACCTTTAAACGAACCAAACATTCATGAACTTGTTCGGCGGGAAGTTTGTTTATGTTCGTTTAATTAAATGAACGAACATGAACACACGTTTTGTTCGTTAATTTATGTTCGTGAACGTCCATTTATGCTGGTTCATTTATGTTCGTGAACGTCCATTAATGTTTCGTTTATGTTTGTTTCAATTTAAATACACTAGTTATATTTATATAAATAGCAAACATAAAATGAACTTTCTAACTACTTATATAAATATAACTAATTGGTAATTGTGCTTTTTAGTCATAAAAATGGGTTTTCAATGAAATTTATTGTAACTAATCACTAATTTATATAAAAAAATACTTTGTGTTTGTTTATGTTTAGTTAACTATGTTCATTTGAGTTCATTTATGTTAAGTATGTTCATTTGTGTTGTATTATTGTTTGTTTATTTATCTTCGTTTACGTTTGTGAACTGTTCATTTAGGTTTTAAACGAACCAACATAGACGAACACGAACATGCCCATTTCCTTAATAAACAACACGAACAAAAAAAAAACGTGTTTGATTATATGTTCGTGTTCGTTCAGTTCATTTACAGGCCTACTTGTAAGTATTCAGAATACTGAAAAGGTGTCCCGGGTCAACCCAATCGGCCCATCTCACATGGACACGTGAGTATCATTGTTACCTTCAGCTCTTGGACTTCGGCAATTTCTTTCTCTAATCTTTCAGATTCCTTAAGAGATTTCTGCTCAGCCTCTTTCAGCTCCACCAACTGTTATTTCAAGAATACGAAATATTTACAGGAAAAAATAGATAAAAGGTGAAACTAGTACTACGTGTCTTATACGATTTTATACCAGTGCATCAAACTTGGGTTTGTACTCTGGAGTAGTCTTATCAACAAACTTTGGGATTTCAACACCTGTAAAAAAAGTGATCATGAATGTAATTATTAGATATAAAATCAGTTTACATAAAAAAAAATACAACAGCAAATTCTCGACTGCTAGCAAACTGCAAACCAATTGTATAAATGTATTCTGCCATTTTATTTGCCTAATCGTCAATCATCACATTCATTGAAGCCACTGGTGACCTACATGGTGTCATCGTCTATGCAATATGCAATAAAGTATACATGTTATATTACGATAAAGAAAGACGTACTATCGTAATATTCTTTGTAAGAATCAACTATGCGAGATCCAAGTCCTTTTCTGTAGTATTCCCAGTCAATAGGTTCTGGTTCCTGTATTATACAATAAAAAAAACCATTTCGATTAATATATATAGAAGCTAATCATAAGAATAACAATTTTATGGGATGTCAAAACATGTATTCTGGGCAGTAGACTCCAATAGCTTAATGACTTTTTCAGTTTTTCTGTTATGGGTCTGAACAAAAGTTTTTCTAACCAAATACGTATCGTACCACTCAACACATTTTAACCAATGCTTTTGGCAGTCCGAGACAACAAATTTGCGAGTTCTAAAAGAAAGAGTCCAGGATCTTAGTCTTAAACACTTATACATAATAATAAATAGATGAAAACTCCATATAAAAATTCTCATCCCATTACTACTTACGAATTAATGGTGTACAAATTTAAACAAATAAATTATCATTTCAGTATCAAACCTAACCCAAACTATTGTTATTCACAAAAGCCCTAACTACGTAACCGAGCGTAGACACGTTTCGCTCACGGCTCAACACACCAACAGTCCAACACGGAAACATCAATACATTCAACCTAAAAATATCATTTCAATGCGAAACCTAATCCGAATGTTTTAGCATCACAATAAAACCCTAACCATCCAATCAAACGTAAATACGCATCGTTCAACGCATTAACATCAACAGATTCAAACCTAAAAGAATCATTTCGGTACATAACCTCATCCGAATGTTTTGGATTCACAAAAATCCCTAACTATCCAATCAAATGTATATCCGCATCATTTAACGCATTAACAACAGATTCAATATGTCCACAAACATATCCATAGACTCGAAGAAATGTGAACAATTACGTACCTATACGTAGAGAAAAACCTAAACATCATCAATTCAGTATGAAACTTAATCCGAATGTTCTAGATCCACAACAAAACCCTAACCATCCAATCAAACGTAGATCCGAATCGCTCAAACGCATCAGCATCAATATATTCATTACATACACATAAATATCAATAGAATCGGAGGGATATGAGCGAATGATTACAATACCTGACTAAATTTGGTCTGGAGAGTTGAATTGACCTCCTCAAACGCACGACGGAGTGAAGAAAACTCCTTGCGAGCCTCATCGGAGACGATCATCTTCGCCATACCATCCCAATCGATTGATTTTGATGCCTTGAATGCAACATCCACTACTTTCTTACCTGCACCGCTCATTTTCGATCGATTGGATGAATATCGCCGATTGCAAACCCTGCAACTTGTTCTATTCAATTTGGGGGATGCCTGATCTAGGGTTTCAATGTGTGATTATTGATACGGTAAAAAGAAAAGAAAAAGATAATTAATTTGAGAAAGCATATACCATCAGATTTTTGTCACTCAGGTACTAAAAATATAATAACTATAATTTTGAACCTGGCACGCTACGGAGTGACGTCGTGTTTGTGACTTCATTATATGCGTAATGATGATAACATTAACGTGTGTTGCGTGTACGTGACATTAAATGTGTTTTACCTTGTTATACATGTTACGTTACGTTCATGACACTAATGTCATTATGCGTAGTTTAAAAAAAGAGCATGGCTTGTACGTTGGGTGTAAAGTCGTAAAAGTAATTCAGATATTAATGTGGTCAGGGATAGATTAAAAATATATATAATAGTCGTATGTTGCAGTGTAAAATTATAAAAGTAATTTAAACAAATGAGGTGTTAAGTTATTAAGACATGACGCGTTTTTTACTTTGAGACATTAACGTCGTTAGACATAGATAAAAAAAAAAGAGTACGTCTTGGACGTTGCAGTGTAAAGTCGTAAAAGCAATTTAGACAGTGGTGTAAAGTCGTAAAAGTAATTTAGACATTAACGTGGTTATGCTACCCGTGCTTCGCAATGGACTTTTGATTGGTATCAGTACGGAACATTAGGCACTTGGTATAGCAACTGAAAGAGATATGCCAAATAGATATTGTCACGTGTTTTACATTGATTGAAAAGCATAAACCGAATATTGGTACCAATATTGATGTTGTTCGGTCTGGTATTGGATCAATTCATCAGGTAATCAATCGTTATCGTAAGACACTTGCTATAGCTTACAATACAAAAATATTCTACCGTAAATATAACCCTGCTTGCCAAGTTTTATACTGGCATGTCGAGAAAACAAACATAAAGACAAATACGGTACCAACAACGATGTTAAGATGATATTGATTCGGTTCCTCACAATTTTATAATTGTTTCAGTTTAAACAAACACAAAAATGCAAAGGGGTCTTTGGGTAACAGTAATCGCAATAAAACTTTAAACAGCGTTGAGAGTTACAAATACAAAGATAAACATCAAACTAAAAGTTTTCAGGAAAAAAGAAAAGATGAACAATCACAACCGTCCAATATAAGCAAAACTCGAGGTTTGAATCCGATGGCCCTGATTATAATCTGAGAAGGGTTGCATTTAAATCTTGTTGAATGCAACAATATCACAGCTCTGCACGTACTCATTAATCGGCTCGGCTGTAAGACGCTCTTCAATAAGATCATCAACGGAAACAAGGTCATCAACGATCGTCAACATGATCGTCATTTTCTTTATCCCGTAACCAACTGGAACAAGTTTTGCTACAAATTCAAACCACAACACGGTTAGTCGTGTCATATATATTAATATATATATATATATATATATATATATATAGAGGGGAAGGTTCATTTGAGAAGAAAATTTTATTGAGAAGAAAAAGAACAAAAGGGTACAATTGTAAAACATTAAATAGTTTTTTTCTATCTCATTTATTATTATGTTTGACTAATTAATTAGTCATAAGACTATCATCCTCCATACTTCAAATTATTGCCTACACACATCAAAAGTTATCCTACACATTTCAAAATCTATCCTACACATATTAAAATTTATCCTACACACCTCGTAATTTATCCTACACACCTCGTATTTATCCTACACTATAAATCATTTTTTTTTATCTTTTTAGAAAAATATATATCTTAAAAATAGGTTACAAATTTAATATAACTAGAATTACCACCCGCCGCAATGCGGCGGGGATTCATTAGTTATTTATCATATTAGATGAAAGCCAAATGTTTCTTTTATGACCGCGAACCTGTGTGTAAAACATAGAAAAAAATAACTAAGTCAATCTATCACCCGCCCGTTGCGACAGACCTATCAAACGGGAAAATAGACACGCTACGACGGGCCTGTTAAATGGAAAAAAGTAGATGAAAAAACGTTTAACCCTACACGCACGTTGTGGCGTGTTAACTCGTAAAATCTAGAACGAAACATTAAAAAAAAACTTGCGAAAGATGAAAAGTATAAGGGACCAAAGTTGCAAAAGATGAAAAAATTTGGGTTAAAAGTAAAAAAAATCAAAAGGGTTAAATTGTAAAAGATGGAACTTTAACAAAAATTGAAACTTTAGACTTAAATTGTCAAAGATTAAAACTTTAGAGTTAAAAATAAAAATTTCAACTTTTTTTTAAAAACTCCCAAAAGCAAGAGTACAACAACCATATGCATAAATTTGTTGCTTATTTATAGGGTTATAATTAGGTATTAAATATGAAACTACCAATTAGTGATGTATGTAATTTTACCCATATACCCTTATAGTTACATCAAGTGCAAATATATAATGAAGTCTAATAAAACATTTCTATTGGTTGAAATTTCTTCTTATAAAGAATTTCTTCTCATTTGAACCCTCCACTATATATATATATATATATATATATATATATATATATATGGGGTAGGGATCCTAAGAGAAGTCCACCCTATTTGAGAAACTTGAGAAGCATTCTGGACCACACATTTCTCTAAGTTTTCCTTAATATACACATACGTATAGTTTAAAATTCACTATATACATATATGTATATTGAATTACACATATATGTATATAGTAAATTTTAAACTATACGTATGTGTATATTACGAAAAGCTTAGAGAAAATGTGTGGTCCAGAATGCTTCTTAAGTTTCTCAATTAGCATAGTGCTTCTCACATGATCCTAACCCTATATATATAATATATATATAACAAGTGATACTTCTATTTATAAAATAAATGCAAAACGAAAATAGCAAACCATACATGCTCCCCATAGAAGCCCAGGTATCTCGACACTACGAACAGCCTCCTCTAGCTTCTTCATGTCAGTCTCATCATCCCATGGCTTTACATCCATCAAAACCGATGATTTCCCACCTGTAAAACAAAGATTTATACATGTTTGAAGCAGCTAATTCAATGATACAATGGTGTTATCATTTATTCAGTATCCAGCAAACTCACTTTCTTTCTTCTTTGCGGATGCTTTTGCTTGATCCCTCTCTTCAGCTGCTTTCTTTTCCTCTTCTGTCTCGTCACCGAACAAATCAAGATCATCGTCATCTTCATCAGCCGCAGCTGCAGGTGCGGCTTCCTGAAACATACACATGCACCAAAACCGTTTAGTTTAAAGACGATAAGAAAGATGACAAAGCTGAACCAAAAGTATAGTTTTGCCGGTTTTATGCATGTTTAAATACGAAACAAATGAATGCTTATAATTGTGTTTAAAGACGAAACAAATGAATGCTTGTAGTTGTGTAACTCTAAAATTTTAAACAGTTCCATTAAAAACATCATGATATCACAAAATGAGTAAAACGTACCTTGACGGGAGCAGCTTCTGCAGATGGAGCTTGAGCAGAGATTCCGACACCAGCAGCTTTACCGGGGAAACTGCATAAAGTAATTGGGTGAAGTAAGTAACAAATGTAACTTTAAGCAGTTGAAAAACATCTAATGAAAGCCATGATCTTTTCTCGTTTTCGAAGAGATGATAGATAGGAAAAAGGTGTACATGTTCTTAAGTTAAAAATAAAAACAAAAAGAGAATTTGCTTTTTTACGCCATTGAGATATCGAGATACGATTGAAAAGAAAAAAAGTTGAAGATTTTACGATTATATCCTTCCTATGTATCGTAAATTCTTTAGGTAAACGGTAGTTGTAATCATAAAAAGTTTATAAAGCATTGTAGGATCCTTTCTCGGCCAACGCCGCCAACTATCCAAAATTTATGTCAAATCCAATCTGATCACTATTGAAGTATTAAGTTTGAGCATCACTTTTAGAATGTAGCTTCTATTGAGTACATATTCAAAATTAAGGAAAAAAAAAACCTTACATCTCAAAGAAAAATATATATTTCTATGAATAGGCCCAAACACGACTCTTGTACAATCCTATTAGTCTTTTACAAAGAACCATTGACCATGTAAATCACTAAGGGTGACAAAACAGACAAATAACCAAAAATACTAAACCAGAAAAACCCCAACAAATAGCCAGCTGAGAAACCCGGTTGTTTTTATTTTTCTGCTATGATTATATGTGTATAAATAACCGAATTACCGAACCGATACTAAAACCAATCTTCATATTTTTTTTATTTATACAAAAATATGTTCTATGTGAAAAGTTTTGGTATAACTTCTATAACTTTTTATAATTAACATGTTAACTGACTTTCCTTATCATTTATAAATTACAAATGATAATTATAATTTATTGACCCGAGATAGTATTAAACTTAATAACAGTGTGGTAAAAATCGGTAATAGGCGATTAATCACTAATAGGTAGTATACTGATTGAAGTTCACCTAGCCAGACCAAAGATCGGTAGGCGGTCAACATCCACATCAAGCGATGAAATTTCAGTCAAAACTGACCAAAAATTTGTCAAAATCATTGAATTTTTGAACAATTATACTTACTAATCCAATCCAATTAATATATTTGATAGATTATATGTAAAATTTTAAAAAGTTGTGTATGTATATTTATACAAGTTTAGAAAATTACATATAAGATTCCAATCCAATTAATACCTATTAGTCCGGATTAATCGCTAGTCGATACCCCTCAGTCCCGATTAACCACCAACTAACACACATAATTACAAAACCAAACCAAAACAAAACACAACATTAACTTAAAATAACACAATTCAAACGAACCTTGCAGCAAGCTTTGAAGCAACACACTCGTACCACTGACTAGCAGTAGGGTACAAATCAGCACTGGGTTTATCCAACACAGCGGCGTAAACTTTCACATCATCCTTACTGATCTGATCACTGAACAATAATAATAATAATCATTCAAATTCAAACACAACAATTAGCAATTAAACAAAATCTGTAAAAAAAAACAGAACAAAGAGATGTGATCAAGTGATACTTACCCGGAGATGTAGGTTTTTCCAGATAGGAAAGATTCGAGCGATTTGAGGCCGGCTTCGGTGTGCAGATCGGAGAATGTGACCGCCATTGTAATGGAGTTTGAGTTGTGGATGATCGTTGAGATGAGAGGAGTGACGGCCGGAAGAGTTGTGTGGATGCTTATATATCTATATTTATATGGTGTGACAAAAACCCTAGATCCAATGAAGCATAATTCCTAGATGACTTTTGTTATATATCAATTCTTTTAAATAAAACTATACCCGCGCTTCGCAGCGACTCAACAAGACTCCTACTTTAACAAATTTTTACGGGTATTCATTCATTAGTTTCAGCATCGGCACTCGCTGTAACAAACGAAATAGAAACAAAAACCAATCGATCAACAACAATAACAACGAATATCGATAAAAACAATAAATAAAATACCGAATCAGTTTTTTTTCGTTACATATACGGTACCGATAATTGATATTATTAATGGATGCAGGTTATTTAAAGTATAAGGGCGTGATTAAGGTTAGATTAAAATAAATAAAAGTTATATTATAAATATAATATATATATGGTACTCAGTATAAAAATGGAAAGAGAAAAAAAAACAATCAATCGACAACAATAAAACTAATATAGATCAAAAACACTAAAAAGGAATACCGAACCTGTACCGACATTATTCGGTTGGTATCGGTTTAGTTTGTTTCGTAGCCTGTATGGTACAGACAATCAATATAGTGAACGAAGATAAGTTATTTAAAATATAAGGTATGATTAAGGTTATATTAAAACAATTAGAAGTTACATGTTGGATATTAGATAATTAATTAGTATAATACAAAGTAAAAGAAAAAGATAGTTGAAACTTAAAAAAAATGTTTTCTAGTTAAACAAAATCTTGCCTGGAAAATACTTTGTAGTTTTTAGTGGTCAACAAAGGTTAAAAATAACCAAAATTCTCATGAAAAAATTGTAACAACCCAGCGTAACCGTATATGTTCGTTTTGCCTGCCAGCACACCCTTAGCGTCCGCCCCTCACGGTTTTTAAAACGCGTCATGATGGTGAAGGTATCAAGCCCCCTATAAAGAAACTTTTGTTCCCCTTCACAACCAATGTGGGATGTCTGACAATATAATATAACTAATCAATAACAATGAAACTTTAAGTATCAAACAATTTGTAACGTGACTCCCGACGTTTCCGCTGCGGGTTGTTTTAAACGCAGTCTGGGTGTTACACGTTTACCATAAAAAGAAAAAATACGACACTTTGGTTGAAGACTTATAAATCTTACAGGATATCTGATTTTGATGAGTTTTCAACGCACTCTGTGCGGCAATTCCGAGAATATATAGCATTTTAATAAGTATCGGGGTTCGCAGATGGCCAAGAGCACATTGTCCTGGAAATAGATATCACATGACATATAACAGTGCAGAGTCCATTAACGCTTTATCTAAACATCCTAGGAAAATGCTAATTACGCAAGCTATTGAATTCTTCCGGCAATCCATTCAAAAATGGTATTATGAACGTCGACTGCAAGGTATTCTAAGAAACATTTTCTAACTAAATGGGCACAAAATAAAATTGAAAAAAATAGAATGGGTTTTGTTGATTTTTTAAATCGGACATGCAGCTGTCGTGTTTGGCAGGTCTCTAGTTTACCATGTGGGCACGTGATTGCAATTTGTGAGTTTTAGGTGAAACAGATTGCAATCATTATGCATACATGTTATTCCAAAGAAGTATACAAAAAAACTTATGAAGAAGCAATAAATCCACTTCCTCGTAAGTCTGAATGGGAGATACGAAAAGGGCTTATTACTTTAGAACCGCCTCATATTACAAAACGACAGGTTGGACATCTTCGAGAAAACAACCGAACTTATCCCGAGGGAAGACCCACTCCTCTATATTGTTCTCTGTGTAAACCATATGCCCATCATCGTGACTTTGGTCAGCCCCATGCCCTCACAAATTTACTCCGGCGTGATTCACGACAAAAAACCATGGACGAGCACATATACTTCCGTCGAAGCTGATCCAATAGAATTTGGAGAATATGTATTTAATACTCTTCCGTCTCATAACTTAGGTGATTTTTAATTGCTGTGTTGTTTTAGAAAATTATGTAACAAATGTTTGTAATTGAAATACTATAATTTATTATTTAATTATACATTGCTTAACATCAAGTCCATCAAACATTTTTAGGTGTGAAACAACTGACATAGATTTCATCCGGCATGTAACGTTTGAATCTGACATAAACATCTTGTAGGTTTCCTCCTTCCCACGTTGTTGAATGGTTTTATATGAGATTTTGCAATAGCATACAAATGATCACACCTGAATTCCATCCAATATGACCAACGTTATAAGGCCACATAACATCCCCTGCAAACTCCAACGCCTCACACTTGTTTATTCCAGTGTTCCCAATACGATATACGTCCTAGAAACCATAAAAATGGAGACTCAAACTCTATAATGATTTGGTACATCTTTTTGTGGACGCAAAATGGATCACCGGAATTAATTGTGTTACAATTATTGGGAAAAATATAGCGACTTCTAGTGATTGCATATTTATCTTTAAAATTAACCAGTTATGTTCATTGTAGGATATTGGTATGTATACCTGAAAAATTATAAATTTTAATCTTTATATACGATATTGAAAAATTTAAAATAATATTCAAACATATTTTTTAAACTGTACCATATCAATATCCCAAAAAGGAGGAAATGTCCCTGTAGGCCCATTTGCATATCCGTAAGCATCATGATTTGTTCAAATATCATGTTGTACAAATCAACAGGAGAACGGTCCAACGATGACCATTTGATGACGAACTCCTTCTACGACTTTATTTCCTCTTATAGTCATTAGCTTGTTACACCATATATGGACATGCTATAATGTAAGTTTTTCAAGTAGAGAAAATAATATATATTTTTAAAAATATGTTACTTTTTTAGTTACTGTTTGTTGCATAAAATCGTTTCCACAATATCCTAGAAGTCCACCCTACCACTGTTTCTGCAGGGGTGTTAGCCCCAATATATTACGTATATTAAATTACATCATAAGCTAGAGTACACAAAAAGTCTCTTCTTTTGAGTTTATTTACAAGAATGCCATAATGCTCTTTAATCAATAAATATTTACTATTTGAGCAAGTGTTTTGTTAGTGTTAGTTTTCACCCCTCACATGCTTTGACTTTTATAAAATTCATATTTAATGATGAATAATAATATTACAATATGCATAAGTTATATTTATATAATTTAATAAAAAATAATTCATAGTATAATAATAAATTACATTAAATAACATCAATTGTAGTCGCTACAGCAGCTTTATTTAAAGTTTCGAACTAATCCTTACGCTATAAATAATATACATCTTTCTCCTAATAGTTTTATTTTCATCTTAAAACTTCCGTTCATTAATTATTTTTAGAAACACCAAATAATTAATATAATATATATATATATATATATATATATATATATATAGGGTGAGGTTCGGCTACAAAGTCTATTTTTCCTACAAAGTGTACAAAGTTATAAAACACTACAATTTCAACCATAAAACACACTCAAAACCCACAAATAACATAGTGAAGATCACACAACACAATATTCAAACCCTAACAACCTTAAAAACTTCAAACACACCATGGTACAACTATGGATATAAAACACAACATGATAATCAACATAAAACACTCTAATGTTAGTCATTCGATAATCAAAGCCTTATCATCAAAACACAACACAAAACCCACAAATATGGTGTTTTAGTAATATCCAATATGTTATTTGTGGGTTTTGAGTGTGTTTTATGGTTGACATTATGGTGTTTTATAACTTTTTACACTTTGTAGGAAAAATATACTTTGTAGCCAACTCCCACACTATATATATATTTTATAAAATATATATATATATATATATATATAATATATATATAAAATAATACACTTGGAAACGATGCCACACCACGTCACCACCACCATTTTTTCGTTTGCTTAGGTCGCTACACCACGTCAATATTTTTCTTTTATTTGCTACATTTTATTTCATTTTTTGTTGTTTTACATGTTTATATTTTGCAGTTTCATATTGATCTTTATTGTTGGTTTGTACGAAGATTCCCCGCCGCAACGCGTGGTGGGGAAATCCTAGTATATTATGGTATTACATTATAAGAGTAGGGTTCATGCGCAAAGTGTGTTTTTCCTACAAAGTGTAGGAAGCGATCTGGGTCATCCGATGGGTGTATTTAATGGTTGAGATTAAGTCAATGGCAATCTTGTAATATTTGTGTTTCTTTAATTAATTGTTTTAGTAAGATAGGGCTATTTTGGTCATTTGACGTGTTTTAAATCAAGCATATAACCATCAGAAATTACACATTTTTCTCTTTTCACGCGATTTTCCCTCTCTCTCTCAACACTTTTTGAAACCCGTGTTCATACCAAATATAGCGAGAATCATGAATGAAGATAACAGCTTTGTTTTGAAATATAAGCGTAAGAAGCAATCTAAGTTGTTATATGTGTTTTAAGGCTCGTGGGAACTTGATTGGTGTGTTTATTTGACACATTTCTTAGTTTCAGGCAAGAGATTTAGGAACACTAACAATCCGGAGGTTATGGAAACTACGATCAAAAAAGAAAGAAACCCTAAGAAGTATTATGTAGTAACAGGTATGTGTTTTAACATAAACATTTAGTTCGGGTTTTGTAAACAACGATTCAGGGGGTTTGGTTGATGGTGTTTTGGCTAATGTATTTTACGATCATGATGATCGCCGTTGTGTCGGAATATAAAAAAAGTAAAGATCTTTTTCACCATAACCATAGTTGGATGTTAGTTGGGTTTCAATAAACAAATGGTATGTATAGCTATGTGCTTCAGATGGTATGGATATGATGTCCGACGTTTGTATTCCATTGTGTTTTACACAATGGAGTTAGGGAAAAAAGTTGCTGCAACCCTAAAGATTTTTTGTAACCCTAACACAAACATAAGGCAAAATAATATGTTATCCGAAAAATAGAATGCTGATTTTTTTGCTTGATTCTAATCTGTTTGGTGATACTATGTAATACAGGTGCATGCAGGTATATTAGACGTGTTTTTTAATCAGTTTGAAGAATGTGTTCAGAGAATAAACAACACTTTCGCTTATGGGTTTGCGTTGTACCCCGAAAGTGAACAAATTAAAGGTAAACATACGCAATGGAAGGAATTGCTGAAGAAACAGTTGTCAGTCGACACGACAACCGGCCAAGCGTGAACTCCTGAAGCTTAAACACCGGAAAATAACAAAGACAATGAGAACATGGGTATGACCAACTGTCGCAATGGATGTATTCAATGGTACACATATAAATCACAATTTGAGCATTAAACACAGTCAACTAAATCTGAACAAATACTGCATAATTGTTTTGCACGCAGAGGAATGCTTTTTCAGCTTTTTTTTGGAGAAGGTTACACACCCAGTAGGCAAAAAGATGAAACAAGTGGATGCCGTCCGATTGGAGATGTCGTGGCATACAAATCATAATAAAATGCGCCCTGGGAAGAGTTGGGACTGTGGATTGTCAAATGAGTGTACTGATATAGGTGAGATCTCGTAAAAACAGCGCAAAGAACTTGATGAGCTAAGGCATAAATATGTCGCAGAATTGGTTCTGAGTGACGCAAACACATTAAGAACATTTGTTGAAGCTGACATTGCACATTATAAGAAGTTAATGGCCGACCAGAAAAGGAGGCTCGAAGCGGCAGCCTTTGACACAATCCATGCAAGGTTGGATAGCTGAAGTAACATAGGGTGTCTTACAAACAAACATTATTATCATTTGGATGGTTGTGTTTTTTGAATTTTATAACGCTATGGGTATCTTTTTGTTAACATGTCATCGGAAACATAATTACGCTTGTTTTATATCTATTTAACGTGGTTTATGATTAGCTTGTTTGCATACACCAAATATGTGGTAAAACAACACCGTGATGTAAAACAGATGTGCAAATAACACACAACAAGTTACAATACGGAGGTTTATGGCATGTGGGTTGCTTAAAACACACTACACCAGAACCCAAAAAACAAACAAACAACATACACGTAAACCATCGTTAAAAAGACTCCGGTACGGGCACATAATAAAAAAATGTTGACCCCAACGACGACACAACAAAAGGAATATAAGATACAAGCATGACAGTTATCATTATCAACATGTGTTGATTAAAACACAGTACAACAGACTGCAAACCATTCCCAGATATTAAAATCATTTAAAACACACTATGGAATTCAAAACCAACCCATACAAACTGAATAGATCAATATAAGGGAAGACAAAAACCGTTTATATAAAAAGGAATAAACCAATCCAAAGAACAAAAACCACAGGATAAAAAATGAAAATCCAATCCCCACAACAAGAAAAATTAAAAAAACAAAACTGAACGTTCAACAAAACACTTAAATGTTTTTTTTAAGTGTACTACTCTGACATGTCTTCATCACACCTGCATCTATTCCCGATGTGTAAAACAAATCATCCCCATTAGCTGAGCTAGGTCCATCCCTTTCAACAATAGTAGCAGCCTCATCTTCAACAATTGTAGCCGCATCACCTTCAGCATTCCTCGAACTTCCTGCCTGTGGCACGACCACATTGTATTTTCCACATGTACGATTATTATGACCAAATTCTTTACACGTTGAACATCTACAGCGTTTACTACCAGCCTGACTTATAGCTCGCTGCTTTTGAGATTTCATGCATTTATGAGACCCGCATCACTTGAACCTGGTACCAACTGGAACTCGGATGGTCGCCATGTTCAGCGGAGCAACACCCAGTAGTTCAGCAAATCTATTGTGTCGTGTCTTGGGAGGTGCGTTGATCTGAGCCTCATCAGCAATTGCTTGATGTGTTCACGAAAAAAATACACAGTTGGTCAAAGTTTGAAACCAATTTGTTTACAACATACTTAGTTACGTGACTAAACACGACAGAAAATACTCACACTAAGCTGAAAACAATATTATTCTTAGACAAAAAACTTAAAACACATCATATTATTCTTGTAACGCTTCCAACATAACAAATTATTCTTGTCAAAACTTAAAACACAATTTTTAATGCCTTTAAAACAAATTACGAGAAAACTTTAAAAATAAATAGTTTAAAACAAAGTAAACACATCATATTATTCTTATAACACTCACAACACATCATATTATTCTTATACAAAACTTAAAACACAAATATCTTTTTATACCTTTAAAACACATTGGATGAAAACTTAAAAATCAAATAGTTTACAACAATGTAGACGAAAACTAAAAATCAAATACCTTCAAAACACATTACATAAAAACTTTAAAATTAAATAGTTTAAACACAGTGAACACATCATATTATTCTTACACACAACTTAAAACACAAATTATTTTTTTTATACCTTTAAAACACATTAGATGAAAACTTAAAGTTCAAATAGCTTAAAAACGGTAAAACACATCTAAAAGATAACTGATTTAAATAAAAAAAACATTCTGATGAACTACAATCATGCTATCTAAATACTAAACACATCACAAAAAAATCTCATTTAACAATTATGATCATTCTAACTAATTCAGACAAAAAAAATCATTTAAACGAAACAGAATGACTTAAAACCGTTGAAACTGGTCAAAACACAACGTGAAGAACATCCAAATTATTACCAGCAAACTATAAAAACATTGCTAAAACGGAAACGGATAAAATTTAAAACAACAAGAATTGTAATTACCATCGTCGCAATCAACAATTGGGTTTGAAGCCATCAGTTTCACTCACGTAAGATGAATGATATTAACCAAATGATGAAGATTTTAAAAACCGTATGTGAGAATTACGTATTGATATAGATCGTAACCACCAATTCGAAAATAATGGGAGATTACAGTTACCATAATATTCTGAACGTTAATTATTGAGAAAATGGATTCCAAAATTAAAAAAAAATGTCAAATTACCTAATTGCCATTTTTATTAAAAACTCTAAATGCCACATGTCATCTCCAATGACTTCCTACACTTTGTAGAAAACTTAGGCTTTTTAGTCAACCCTCATTATGATTGTTGTTTATTATTAAAAAAGCTTTATATTTATTTATTTTACCAGAAGATGATTTTATATAATAGAAAGATAAATAAATAAGAATGAGATTTATTTTACCAGAAGATGTTTTTACATAATAGAAAGATAAAATAAATAAGAATGGGACAAACCAGGAACACGATTTGAAAATTGTAAATATGTATATATAAATTAATTAACTCCAACTTCGTCAAAGAGAACCGAGAGGAAATACAATAATTTTTTTTACATGTAACATATGTTTAAACACTTCAATTCCATGTTAAACTCGTCAAAGAGAACCGAGAGGAAATACAATAAGAGAATTTTCATCGTACAACCGTTTTTTTTTTTAATATTTAAATTTCCCGTTTAAATTTTGTGAACATTCATGTAATTTATAATGTAACCGAAATAAATTTTGTGAAATTCATGTTAATTTATAATGTAACCGAAATATCTTGTTTACAAATAATACATGCATAAATACCCAACCAACACAATCAAATATCGAAAAATTATAATTACCCTAAACCAAAGTCAAGTATAAATATCCAACCAACGCAATCAAATATTTCATAACCAAAACAACATGTCTGATTGGACAAACGAAGAGGTTGAAACACTAATTCAGGCTTGGGTTGGTGTAGCAATTAGGAGGCGCGGGGTCAGTCGATTTATGGGAATCAATCGAAGGTGTGTTTCATCAGTTCAGGGGGTGACAACACTCGTTCCGTAGGCGAGCTTTATCGTAAGTGGGCAGAGGTCCGTCGAACGGGTAAAGACTTGGAGCCTCTTTACCAAGAGGCGTAGAACTCAAACGAAGTTCGGCGGGGAGGAGGAAGCGTTGAGGGTGGTTCTATGTGCTTACAACAGAATTTACGGAAGGCCTTTTATGCATGTTGAGGCTTGGAAAATTATGAAAACACATCCGATGTGGTTGGACTTTGTTTAATGGTTTGTCGACACAAGCTAAGTAGTATCCATGTTTGTATAATTTTAATATTATATATATATATATATATATATATATAATATATATTTATGTTTAATGTTATTTATGGTTTATGTAATAATGTTTTATTTTCTCATTTCTGCTTTTTTATGTATTAAGGAAACGTTTGTCTTAAAGTTTAAATAGAGGAATACAATAACAAAATATAATGTTATTAAAAGAAAAAAAAATTGACAGAAAATAAATAGTCTTTTATTTCCATCTTTGTCAAACTGAACCGAGAGCGAACAATACGGAGGAGAATATCTCTCTACCCGTGTAGCCTCGTCTAATGATACCTTGAGTTTTAAAATTTTGAAAAAAAACATCATTTGCATATAATTTTTTATAATAAACTAATATAAAGTTAATAAGACATAAATAAACTTAAAGATTAGCATTGCATCTTTATCAAAGAGGACTGGGAGGTAAAACTAGGGAGGAAAACTTCAATCCAAGGATCAAATTTAAAAAACTGTTGCCAAATACAACCAATTTTTCTTTAATTCGAACCTTCTAGAAAGAAAGGGTAGATCGGCATTTAAAGCTAAGAAAAACGTCATGTTGTAACAATATAGAGGATGTGGAAAAAAAATAAACTTATATAAAAAAGGGAAAGTCGGATCGTAACCTAAGAAAAATGTCATGTTTTTCTTAGCTTTAAACGTCAAACAAGGATCCAATGTTAAAAATGGCATTTGAGCCGTTTTAGGCACCGCTTTTTTGCTGAAGCGGCTTAGGCGAGAGCTAGCGTGAGCCATTTAGAGACGTTTCAGAAGCTGGCTACATGGCACGCCCTGATTGGTTCATCTTCACACGTCTTTAGGGACGCTACCACAACCTTCGGCGGCGCCTGAAACGGCTAGGGAAGCCGCTACAGCCGGCTAATTTTGCAAAGTGGAAACGACTTCGGCCATTTTCGTGATTTTCCCAAAAAATAAATAAACATACTTTTGTGAATATAAAAATTACATTGCGACCCCAATCATAAAAGTCTAGTTCGTCATTGTATATATAAACCTCTATATTTATTTTTAACTTCAATCTATTTAAATACTTAGAGTTACAACCATTTTAAAAGGCTCAAAACTTAAACCCAAACTAAATATAACTAATGTTAAAATGAACCATTTAGTTTTAAAATGTCCAAATTTCAAACATTTAAACCCAAATTAATTATTATATACCAATCAATTTTTTTATCTCGCCCAGGGCCAAAGTTAAAAAAAAATAACATTTCCGAAAGACAGCCCTATCCTACATATCTAGGAGAATAGATGTAATGAAAAAACACTACGCTTAGCGAAGTGAAGAAGTAAAACGCTCACCTTGCTCGCCGAATATATCACTCTTGTACTCCTGCTAGAGTGTAGTGGCAAATATAAAAGGTGAACCAAGAGCAACTGACCATGCAAGTGCCATATCAGTGGCTCTTCCGTCAGCAGTCCTGCATACATATATATTAATTTAATCATTATATATTTACAAACTATATGTCACAACATATGTATAAGGAATAAAGAAGATGACCAACATGATGGACAACGGAACCTGCGTTGAGGGAGGTTTAGATGGTGTGTGGGGAGGACTTTCGCACAGGGCGCATGATTTCGCGGGGCATATGTTTTAAAAAAAATCCGATATATATATATATATATATATATATATATATATAATATATATATAGGTAAGGTTCATGCGAGAATCACCTTTATTGTGAGAACCGCGAGAACCACCTTTATTGCAAAATAAAATCTAAAAAAATAAAAAAAGCACTCAAATTTTTTTTTTAAATATTTTTAATAAAAATCGTTATATTTTGTTACCTAAAAAAATAAAACTTTTTTTTCGAGTAACTGTTATCCATGCACATGTCCATATGTATCATAACTTCGACAAATTCAGTAATACATTATCACTAGTAGACAATTGCACTTTATTTACAATACCATCCATAATATACTCAATTTTACATTAAATGCACATGTGCATTATTATGTATAACAATTATATACCGTCTTGGTACAAAGTTTGTGATTTTGAATGATGAAGTAGCTCATATATATGTTTTTTGGTTAGTTATATCTAGTGGTTGATGGGTTCATTAAAATTGTCACTTTATGATTAATATGTTGATTGAATGGTATAAACGGTGTTGATATACATGTAATAAAGTGAAAATATTGGTATTGGTATTGTATTATAAATGGTAGGAGGTAATGGTATTGTATTATGGATGGAAGGAGGTAATGGAAGTGTATTATGGATGGTATGATAGATGAAAGGGAAAGTGTATTCAAAGTAGTATACCAAAACACGTTATATCATGTTCATACATATAGATGCACATATGCATTTCTAATATTGTTAATGTAAAAAATAGTGTATTATGGATGGTAGTGTAAATGAAAGTAAAATTGTCTAATGTTTGTAATATATTACGGAATTTGTAAAATAAATGATGAAAATGCACATGTGCATGGTAGTGTATTATGGATGGTATGATAGATGAAAAGAAAATGTATTCAAATTAGTGTACCAAAACACCTTATTTCATGTTGATATATATAGATACACATGTGCATTGCTAATATTGGTAACGTAAAAAGTAGTGTGTTACACATGGTAGTGTAACTGAAAGTACAATTGTCTAATGTTTGTAATATATTATGGAATTTGTCAAAGAAATGACGAAAATGCACATGTGCATGGATAGTTGGTACTCAAAAATATTTTTTTTTGATTTTTTTATTGTTGGTAAATATAGCGACTTTTTCAAAAAAAAATTAAAAAAACAAAAAAAAATTGGTATTTTTTTTGGATTTTTTAGGTATTACTGTTTGTGTTCACACTGGTTCTCGCGGTTCTCGCAATAAAGGGTGGTTCCTAACGGATACTTGTCTATATATATATATGTATATATATATATATGTTAATTTTTTTAAAATAGTAAACCCATACCAATTTCAAGTAAGGCTCATTTACAAATAATTTTTTTTATATTATAGATTTAGAATTTAGCCCACTAGGTTAATTGGGCCCATTACTAATTGAAAACGAACTCAGATATAGAAACTGATTAAAGTTGATCTACCAATTTGCTATGAAGAGTGTAAGGACGCTGCACGAATCATTGGTTAGCTATTAGCTTATTAGTTAGATGTGTAACTCATTCGAATACTATAATTTTCTCATTTTTCGTAATTGCATCGTTTATCTAATACTACGATTTTGTCATTTTCGTAATTGCATTGTTTATCGTTAAGGCATAAGGGCACGTTTTCAAGCTCGAACAGGGTACATAAATTCTCAGAGATGCCACTGCTTGCGTTGATTCCGGCTTCGTTAATCTCATTGATTCCGACTCCATTAATCTCTTTTCCTTGAACATATAGTCTCGTAAATATCCCGAAGGGTTCCACTTTCTTCAGAGAAGCCAGCGGCCCAACCCTCGTTAAAGGAGCTTGAACCCTTCGTACCCTGATCTATTTCATACCATTTAACATACTAAATGACTATAAATAAAGCCTTTAAATCTAGCTTCACTGCAATATCAGATTTTGCTTCTACCGATATAATTCATAAAACAAAACACAAAAACAGATTTTGCTTCTACCGATCTAATTCATAAAACAAAACACAAAAACAGTCAACACTTATATCTACACCTACCATTAACATACTAAAAGCCTACAAAAAAGAAGCCTTAAAATCTACATTAACTACATTCTCAAATTTTGCTTCTTCAAGAGAATCCCTAAGGTTTTGAGCTTGAGCAGGACCCTACAAAATTAATCCCATATATAATTAATAACATTAACACTAAATTGGCACAAAAAATATAAAAATAATTAACCAAAACAATAAAATTACAAACCTCCAAAACTATAAGGATCAGCATCAATCCCATTCTATGAACCTCACATCAATCAGACCAGTCACCTGACAAACCTCCTGACAAACCTGGCCAATGGAACCGATGCCAGTGAACTCATTAGTGATTAAACAATATGGGAATTATAAAAAAGATAATCATTGTTTTATGTTTTAGATTTTAAAATACTAAGATACGATTCAGGGAGTTTGATTTATACCAAAATCGTAACAAAGAATCAATAGATTGAGGAATGGCAATTGATAAAGGGCTGTAAATAACGAAGAACGATTTATTCTTAACAATGGCGAACAGAGAATGGGATCGAAAATTATATTAGGGTTTCTTCAATGTAAAAATTAATTAATAGAAGCAATAAAATTACAAACCTGAGACAGGCTTGAAGATCAAATGGCAACGATAGTTGATCGAGATCCACACAATTAAAAGAATACAATGGGAAGGTTTTTCTTCATTCAGCGACAGAAGGTAGGAGAAGGGTGGGGAGGGTTGTCTATAAAATGAGATGAGATTATGGGAGGAGAAGACAAAAACACGTAGAATGACGAAAATAGGAAGTGTGTACAAAAGTCCTACGCGCAATAAGGAATATATCAAGTTAGGAGAAAAATTAAATGAATGGACTAAAATCTAGTCAAGTGTATCATGATTTCGATTTATAAGTATAGAGATACTACCTTTTTTGTTTTAATGCATAAGGTAAAAAAAATAAGAGTAATTAGTCTTTCAAATATAAGTACATTTTAATTCATGATCTTTAACATACTATGTATAATGCATAACACAAGAACATTTTAAGATATCCAAAATTTAAGGATTTTTTTGTTTAATACATAACTTACAACATAAAATGAGGATAAATTCGCCTTTCAAACACTAATTACACTTTCAAAATCTCTCATCTTTAACAAATTTATACATAATTATTTAGTAGTTACACTTTATCCTCTTATAAAAAATAACTGCCCCCATGATTTTAAATGGTCATAATTTTTTTGTACGTTATTTTTTTAAATACACCATAAAAACAACTATTTTATTTTCTTTTATTTAATATCGTATTGTTATAGTTCATTTAATTAAAAAAATTGCTATGTTACGTGATTAATAACAGTGTCTAAGGGTGAGAAATAACTAAGCCATTAATTAACGAAAATAACAAAAATTGAATCAACTGAAAATTGTTTATCCGAAACCTAAATTAACCAAAACCGGTTATTGATTATTGTCTACTCTCGTTTAACAATAATTAAACAAACTGAATCGAACCATTCACATTCTCATATAATTTTAGCTTTTATAACTTCAGTTCATGTATTTCATATATATACCTCCATTTTATGTATTTATAGTTTCCTTTCGTGTATTTTTACTTTAACTTCATATATTTCTAAGTAAAAGTTTTAGTCCAAATTTAGTTTTGACTATTAACCGAAATTAAACGAATGAAACAAAAAACCGTCTATATAAGTGAATAAACAAACGATTAGTTAATAAAATAAATTAATTGATGACTTCGGTTAAGGATAATTACCAAACCAATCAAACAATGCACCCTCTTACGGTGTTTGTGTTTTCTGCCGAATCACGCCGACACCTTTTAAGTATTATATATGGATCTAATTTTAGTATTATATATGGATTTAGTTATCTTTGTAAAATCTTTTTAGTATTATATATGGATTTAATTATCTTTGTAAAATATTATCGTGGTAGTAAAAATAATTGTATTTGAATTTTGAATATTTTCTTCCACTCTTATGAGTACATCGAAAATTAATGAAATAAGCAAGTAAATTGCCAAAAGAAAAAGAAGAAGAAGAAGAATTAGATGAAATAAAGAGTCTAGTGTTACCTTTATGAAACATTCGGACGGAATCATGAATGTGAGAAATTTTAGGCCAATCTACACCCATCTCCTTATTATACCTTTTAAATAGATGCCAACAATCAATTATAGAAAGTTCATCCAGATCCTTAAAATTCTGAATCTTTTCCGGTAGAGAACGTAATCTGGGACACTGTTCGAAATCTAAAACCTTGAGTTTTGGAAAGTTACTCGGCAACGAAACCAAATTGGAACAACCACGTATAATTAATTCTTCTAAACAACGAAACATATCGGTGGTATCTCCTAACATGTTTTTGTGATCATCGTGGAAAGACTTCAAAGATTCCATGTGGTGCAAGTTAATGACCCTAAGATTGGGAAGTCTCCCAAGTGGTGGAATGTACTGACAGTGCCTACAATAATCAAACCTGATTTCAACCAAATTCCTTAAATTGGCCATCCAACTTGGAGATATAATATTTCCCATGTATTGTCAATATCTTAAGACAATGATTTGGTTCTAGTCCCTCTAGAACGTTTTCATCATATTTAAACCAGCTTACTTTTCTGTAAGACCAGCTTAACTTCAAAACCGATATATTTGCTTTGCATTTGAGATTGGCACTCTTGGCCTCATTTATTCCTCGAACATTCCGAAGATTTTCTATCTCCAGCTCCCCCTCAAGAAGATTTAAATCCCTCAATTCCCTGATTTTGGCCCCACACTTGTTACCAACAGGAAACTTAGGAACTATTCGTAGATTAGTTAGTTCTTTGATTCCTATTGGAAAATGTCGCAAAGAACCGCACCTAGTGATATCCAACTGCTGAAGATTCCTCATGCATCTTAGGCCTTCAGGCAACTTATGCAGGAATAAACAAGATTCCAAAAGTAGCACTTGCAATTTTTGGAGATAACCAATCGACTCGGGTAAACTTGTACAAGTGAGTTTGATAAATTCAAGTATGGTAAGTTTTGGAGATAAACAATCGAATCGGGTACAACTTGTATACGTGAGTTTGATAAATTCAAGTATTGCAAGTTTTGGAGATAAACAATCGAATCGGGTACAACTTGTATACGTGAGTTTGATAAATTCAAGTATTGGGAGATATAAAATCGACTCAGATAAAACTTTTATCACTGAGCCTGTCAACTTCAAGTATCTTAGATGTTTGAGTTTGCAAATTGAGTCAGGAAATGTACTCAACGGAATATCATACATATGCAATACCCTTAGATACACGTGCTCACAAATTCGGCTCATACTACTTCTTCTTAACATTAATATTGACCTTAATGATGATAAGTTTCTTAAATCATGAGGTGAAAAATGACGATATGGACTTGCTAAGCTTAAATGAATCACCTCATTTGGTATGTTTACCTTACCCGCATGCTCTATAACTAAACAATCATCTCTCGCCACATAATATGCCATGTCATGCATCAAATCATGCATTTTATATTTATGAGTATCATTCCTGTGGTATTTGTTGTCCTTGACAACCTTTCTATATTTAGGGGCATCATTCCTGCGGTATTTGTTGTCCTTAACAACCTGGAAGAAGGACCTCCAAACCAAACAATTAAAAATTTCTTCTCCAAGCACATACAAGTCCCTTCCTCCTCTCGGTGGAATGAAACCGTTTGCTACCCACAAAGGAACCAGTTCATCCTTTCCCAGTTCATAGCCTTTCGGAAACAAACAACAGTAAGCAAAACATCTCTTTACATGTGGAACCAAGTTATCATAACTTAACTTCAAAGCAGCCAACACTTTATTTTCTTGCAGCTCCCATATATTGCTGCGTTTCACATGCTCCCAATCTCTTCTACTTCTTTTCGACCACATTAAGCTACCCAAAGTCTTCAGTGCCAAAGGCAGTCCTTTACATTTATCGACTATCTCCTTTCCAACACACTCTAGCTCACTTATGTCATCCCCCTCTCTTCCCGCAAATGCAAACTTCTTGAATAGTAACCATGAGTCATCTTCTGATAGACATCCCAGTTTATGTTGTAACTCGGCAACCTTAGCCATCATCTCACTAGATCTCTCGGATCGTGTGGTCATCACAACAATACTTCCTTCCATCCCACAACTTAATGTTTCACTTAACAAATCCCACTTGGCCTTATCTTCCTCTTCAATCCAAACATCATCTAGTACGATTAAATTATTTTTCCCTATTAACTTGTCTTGAAGGTAACGTTGCAAGAGATCTAGTTGTTCAAGTTTACACTCACATTTATCTAAAGATTCGATGATTTTTTTATTATCTCTTTAACTTGAAAATTTTCAGAGACATACACCCAACATTTCAACTCAAAATATCGAATAACCCTTTCATGGTTATAGATTAACTGAGCTAAAGTAGTCTTTCCTACACCTCCCATACCACATATACCATACACCGGAATCTCACCATCATCGCATTTTCCTATATCTTTGTTGCATATCTTTTCAGTTGCCTTCTCCACCTCTTCATCTCTTCCGAAAATATTTGAAGAATGTATAAGCGAGCTAGTTTCCCTATCTGGCATCTCACTTGCAACTCCTAAATCATCTACATGACTTATGGAAGCTGAAGGGGTCAAATTCAACTCAAATCTCTTAGATGCAATCTCATCTAGTTTCCTTCTTATGTCTTTAACTTTGTGAGCAATCCTAACACGGGACATAAATTGATTATGATTGGAGGAGAAAAAAGCTCTTATCCTATATTTGACGCGTATTTTGTGTAGATTTTGTAGCAAAGCTCCAGTTGAAATCTCGTCCAACACATTTTCAGCCATCATGGATGCTGATCTGAGATCCCTAAGCCATAACTCCACAGCCCTTTCCTTGATGTGTTTCTCTTCTGCATCTTCAATAACAGCTTCAATCAGCTCGAAATCCTTCTTGAGTCTCGAAATATCGTCTTTGAGTCCCCGAAGTAGACTAAACTCCTGTATAGCTAAAGAAGTCAGTCTCCCCACCACCTCCTTCACTAGGGCCGAAACAGCTGCATCTCCCATGATTGCAATTTCAAAATATTAGAATAAAAATATGTGCATCCCACTGGAAGAACGACTGTGATCTAAGAAGTAAGAAGTGTGAGTGGAAAACGAAAACAAGAAATTAGTGAAGACATAGAAAATGCAATCTAACAACTGCATGATTATCCAGTTGCACTGTGTAGTAGTAACATGTGGTTTGTGTTAAAAGAGAACTTTTTTAAAAGTGTAATAATGCAGCTAGTTCTTTTTAATATTTTAATATCAATTATTAAAGGTAATAAAGTGTATTTTACAGAAGAGGTCAGACCATTTGAAATTAACTGATAATATATGCTTGATTGCTTTCAGTGTGACTCCATACTGATTAATTATTATTATTATTATTATTATTTAACTAGGTTAATATTGTGATAATATTTAACTGGAAAAGAATTAATCATTGTAAACTGTAAATGCAGCTGGTTTATTACCTAATTATTTTGTTTGATCAACTAGTTAAATTTCCTCACGCTTTGAGCAAGAATTTTATCGGTATTGGTCTATTTCGTAATGGTATTGCTACGGTACCGACAACTGGGTATAGCAACTGAATGAAAAAATTTAAAAAGAAAAGGTTGTGACATACCTAAAAGGATGTCTACATATGTTTTACACGTCATCGTTTGAAACGAATATTGATGACGTTATAAATATGTTACAAGAAAGATACTATTTATTATCTTATATCGATCGAAAACTATATAAACAGATATAGTTAAAATTTTAAGATTTGGTATAAAAAGGTATTTCATTGTGTTTGAGTTGAAGGAACAAGTTGAAATTTTCCTATACTCTTTCAAGTTATTAACTCATTACAAAAATATATCTTATTAGAATCACTAATTGATTGAGAACAACGAATATATCATTGAACCACATAAAGAATGATAGTATTGTAAAGAGTTGAATGTCATTTAGTCCCTCTGGTTTTGGGTCATTTTACCCGTTTAGTCTAAAGGTTTCATTTTTCACTTGTGGGTCCAAAAAGATTTCATCATTGCCATTTTAATCCATTAGCTTAACTTCATCATTTTTCTGTTAACGATAAGGGCAATTCGATCATTTTATATGTATATGTTAACTAGAAGGGCAATTCGGCCGTATAAATGACCGAATTGCCCTTCTCATTAATACAAAAAATGGATGAAGTTAACCCAGTAGGCTAAAATGGCAACACAGAAACAATTTTGGACCATAGACGAAAAATAAAACATTTGGACTAAACTGGCAAAATGACCAGAACTCTATTATAAATAACATTGAAACTTTGGACAATTGTTTTACTGTTCATAAAACTCTACCCAATTTGTTATATATACTAATGATACACAAAACAATATATTTAAATATGATATTATAATTACATTTTTTTTATAATTATATGTTATTGTATATGACCACATAATTCTGCATTAGTAACACTCAACCTTATAACAATAGGGTATAGAATGGAAGAGACCTGGCACGACGTTTCCGAGCCGCCGAAAGTACGTCGGCGAGAAGAAGCAGGAGGGGAGAAAGACACAGCGAAATTTTACGTGGCGAATCTCCCGGAAGGTGCACACCGTGGGAGGTTTCGAACTTCCTAGGTGCTTTCGGGGAGGTCGTCGGTACATATATCGCTAGGAAACGAGACAAGGATGGTTATAGATTTGGGTTTGTTTCTTTCAGGAACGCTAGTCAGGCTTTGGTGATCGAAAACAAACTTAGGGTTAACATAACAAGTTTTGCGGCTGAGAACCCAGGTATCCGTGATATCTCCCTCCTTGAGAAGACAACTCGAGTGAGCAATCAGGGTGATAAGCAACAAAGGCCGTCTGAGATCCCTAAGAGTTATAAATTGTCATTCATTGGAGGAGGTTTGAGCTACAGTCAGATAGTCGGGAAGGGGGTAGAACAAGCTTCTGGAGGGCATATCTCAGCTTGTTATGAGGAAAAGAATATTGAACTGGAAATTCAAGAAGAGACGATAGCCTTTCAGGACGTGCTTAGGAGAGCTCTGGTTGGGAGAGCTTTGGACATAACTTCTTTAAGGAAGCTCAGGGAGGCTTGCATCGAAGAAGGGCTAGGGGGCTTTGAAGTTATATATATAGGAGGTCTTTCGGTGCTTCTTAAATTTCAGAACAGAGATGAGGCTGCTACTTTTCTGGCTCTGCAGAAGGCTTGGACAAAATGGTTCTCTAGATTGGAGGTGTGGGAAGGGCAAGTTCTCCCTTCGAGAGAGTAGCGTGGATTAAAATCCAAGGGGTTCCTATTCACTTGGCGGAAAATTGGGTTTTCGATTACATGTCAGGACAATTCGGTTCGATTATTCACCACGCTCAGCTCGATGCCAGTGATATTGATTGGTCGCTGGTCCAGGTCAGTGTGCTAGTCGGTGAGGGTAAGAAGATTGATCAATCGGTAACTCTAAAATGGAAGGATAGGAAATTCAAAGTCTGGATTCAAGAGGAGAGTGGAGACTGGGTTATTGACAGTCTGGGGTGGGTGCCAGTGAGTGTGCATGAAAGTGTGTCGGATTCAGAAAAGGCAACGTAGAAACCGGTTGACTTGGAGGTGTGTGGCAATTTTCCAGTCACCGGAGTCATCGAACAGTCGGAGGAAAGAGAAGAGGGTGAATTTATTGCTCCTTCTTTCGAGGAGGTGCATGTCGTGCATATAGGAACTTTCTCTAGAGGAGACGAACCGGTTATTTCTGTTAACAAGGTTCCCAACCTCGAGGGAGTTAAATCTAACGTGCATGTGGGTAGGTCATATGGACCCCACAATGAGGTGTACAGATTTGGGTCCACTAAAGGGCCTGTTAGGATGGTTAAAAAGCCCACCATTTTGAAAGTTGACAAAAACAAAAGCCAAAAGGCCTGTTTGAGCCCAAATACTTCCAGAGCTAAGAAAAGGCCCAGAACGGATATGGAGTTGTTTCCAACCGTCTGTTTTGGGTTGAACAGGAAGGTCTCAGAAGAGGAAGGTAGCGTTAGGCCCGCTGCGGAGGCTGGTTGTGGAGATCAAGTCGGAAGGAGCAGTGATCAGGATGAGAACAGTGCTAGGTCGGAAGAGAATGAGCTTCAAGAGGCGGCAGGTGATGTAGGGTTCTCGGTGGACAAGCAGAAATTAGAGTTTGAAGCTCGTGCCACAATTGAGTTAGGTAACATATTGGGAGTTAATTTGGCTGGGTTTTCGAATTTGATGGAAGTGAGCATTCAAGAAGAAGGTAACAATGGGGGTTCTAAATGAATTTTCTCTCCTTGAATATCAGAGGTTTGAGAGGGGGAGAAAAAGAGGCTTGGATTAAGGACATCAGTTCCAATGCAGGTATGAATTTCATTACCCTCAGAGAAACCAAGGTTGAGAACACGACAGGTATGAGTTTTTTTAAATTTTGGGGAGGTTGCAATTTCGAGTCTGACTTTGTCAACTCGGTAGGGCAATCGGGAGGGTTGGTTTGTTTGTGGGATCCTGGGGTCTTCACTCGTGTGGGGTCGGTTAAAAACAAGAACTTCTTATTAATAAATGGGAAGATCAAAGGCAATGGGGAGGCTGTTAACATGATGAACATTTATGCTCCACAAGTGGTGGCAGCTAAAAAATATCTTTGGGAGGTAATTGAGGCTGAGATTGGCAGGCATGTGGGTATGTGGGTTTTACTGGGGGATTTTAACACCGTGCATTTTTCCAAAGAAAGGAGAAACTCGACGTTTAAAACCTCTTGTGCCGTAATTTCAATACTATTATTCACAATGTGGGTTTTGTTGAGTACAATATGATAGGAAATCAGTTCACTTGCAGCCGGGAAGGGGGTAAAAAGCTGAGTAAAATTGACATAGTGCTTGTTTGTCCTAGTTTCTTCAATAAATGGCCTTCAGCCTGTCTTAGAGTTCTTCCGAGATTCTTTTCGGATCATAGCCCGTTGGCCTTAACTACGGCAGACAAGAATTTCGGACCAAAGCCATTTAGAGTCTTCAACTCTTGGATTGGGAGAGAAGGCTTTGAGGAAGTGGTGAAGAATGCGGTCAAAAATTTTTAGGGTTCAGCGCCAACTGACACGGTTTTTACTAATAAGTTGGCTTTCAACAGAAATCATATCAAAATTTGGAGAAACGATATGAAATCTAAAGAGGTCGAGATCGAGTTAAAGGCTAGAGAGGAGATTGAACAATTCAAAGAAATCATGGAAATAAGAGAGCTCGAGGAGGCAGAAGAGTGGGCGTTATGTGAGAACAAGAGATCCTTAAGGAGGCGGAAGTCAGGAAAGCCAGTGACTTGAAGCAACTTGCTAGGATCCGGTGGGCGATAGTAGGAGACAGAAATTCTAAATATTTTCACGATATGATTAATAACAGGAAGGCGAAGAATTCGATGTCACACCCCGACCCACAGCGGAAAAGGTGATCGGGGCATGATTGGGTTATCATCAAAGCTCATGACATTTATTATAACGTTTCATATTTATTATTACAATTTAAAGGGAAACATACAATCATAATTACATCATGTCCTACACATCATTCTAGACTTCATTATTTTCTTCTAAGGCATTTCCTATGTTTTCCTTGCTTCATCCTGTTCACCTGTATCATGTGTAAAAATGGTTTTTGGATCAACAAAAAGTTGGCGAGTGAATCCTATGAAAACATTTGAACAAGTTTATTGAATTGATTATAAAATAAGGTGCATAACCACATATGAGTAAATATAGATGTAAACATATTCACAAAACACTTAATATCAGATAATGCACACACATACAATAATAAATTGTTTTGAGGCACGCGTTGCTCAACCCGTCTCTCACGAGGAACTGATGGGCCTAATGAATGAGTTTTAAGGCACGCGTTGTTCTACGAACTGATGGGCCTAATGAATGATTTGCATACAACTTGACAATATGTAATACATAACTACAAACAATATTTCCCATTCTAAGTTTTAATCATGATATGGTATGGCACGAGTTTGAATAAACGAATTAGTTTAAGTGACACAAGATACACCCCAAAACGTGTAATTAAAAAGGGGAGTTGTAAGATTCACTCACATTGGGTGCGTTCGGTTGATGATGTTGAATGCGCACGAAGTTGGATTTAACCACGAGTGAAACTAACCTAGATAATAACATAATGGTTCGGTAAATAAGCGGATTTTATTAATCAATTTTTAGTAGGATTATTAGATATATTTTTGTGAGTTTAAGGCTATTTTCTAACTTTAAAAATGTTATTTTTAAGTATTTTTAATTGATTTTTAAATAAAATAAATAAATAAAAATAATTAAAAAATGTTGACTTTTGACCGTTGACTTGTTGACCGGTTTTATTGTGTAAATGTATGCGCCGGGCAGGACTCGAACCCGAGACCTCCCGTTCGCGTGCACGCAGCTCTACCAACTGAGCTACGTGTCTAACTCGAAATATTTCTGTTTTTAATTATATTTATATACTAATTGAATTCATCCGAAAATCATTTATTTTAAAAACGATTTTAATGTATCGCTCGGTGCTCTCCACAGGTTCGAACCCGGGACCTGTGGGTTAGTTTGGCACACAGTCTACCGCTGGACTGTGTGCCTAACTTGGTAATTATTCTGGTTTTTATTATACTTAACATCTTACAGAGTTAACCCGGTTCAGTTTAAAAAAAAACATTTTATTACTGCGAAGGTGCGTTTGACAAGAATCGAACTCGGGACGTATGCGTGTTTATTTGCACACAGTCCACCGCTGGACTGTGTGTCTAACCCGAGATATAACTTGATTTAAATTAAATATATATGTAACCGAAGGCTTCATCTGTTGAACTTAACCCAGAACCAATGTCCGACTGTTTCGACAATTTAATCAATTTCTTTAGTAAGTTGTGATTAGCTACATATGAGATTAATAAAAACGAGAGAGATTAGGTGTACGATATACCGAACAGAGATCCCCTGTTTCGCCGGCGAGTTTCCGATGACAGCAGGTTATTCCGGCGACGTGTATCTTGCCGCAAAGGTTCTTCAAGAAGTTTGAGGTGAGTGTGGGTGACTTCGGTATGAGCTCTAGGTGTTCTGTTTTTAGAGTAAGGCACAGAGGTGAAAGGCTTCGGTTTTCCGGCGAGTTGCAGAAAGTTTCCGGCGAGTGAATTTACGTCGAGAATGGGTGTGATTGTGAGCGAAAAGGTTATCAGAGGTTAGAGGGTGTATTTATAGGGAAGAACATCGACGAATTTGGTCTGATTACCGTCTTGATTCGCCGGTCAATAATTTCTCCGGTGGTTATGACGGATGTCGCGGACTGGATATCGGTTATAACTGATGTTAAGGTTAATGCTTCGGTTAATCAGAAGAAACCGTCCATTATCGGCGAAATCGTCGGGATTTCCGACGACTGCGATTTGGGCGCGTCAGTTTGAATTCGAGATTTATGTTATGTATTAATTGTTTCAATATGTACACAAACAACACAAGTGGTGGAGTGGTTGAGCGTGTGGGAGTTAAGACTTTGCTGACCTGGTTGACCCGACTGGCCCGGGTTCGAATCTAGGCTTCAGCACTTTATTTTTAATTTGCTATTTTTTAATATATTTTCAAATATAAATTATATATTCTAATATACTTATTAATTATGTATCGTTTAAAATTAATTTGAGCAATAAATGCGCAACGGAATTTTTAACTGATTGTTCGGTTAATAAACGAAGCGGGTTTGGTAAATCCGGTTTTTGACGGATGTTACAGTATCCCCTACTTTTTAGAAATTTCGTCCCGAAATTTAAGTAGTGACATATTTGTCTAAAAAGGATGGTGTTTAGTTTGACAGTTACATATTTAGAAAAAGAGTAAGAGTTTAAATTTTTTGTTTGAGGCGGTAACATTCCTTGTAAGGGTTGAGTACCCTGCTACAGGAATTGTTTTTTGTTGCCTACGGTAAACATATTGATAAGTGGAGTTGATTCACTAAGTATGATTTCATGCGCAAGAGTTTTGATATGTTTGGAAAGATAAAGTTATATCCTAAAACAAAACTTCTAATACTACAACCTACATGGAACTTCTCATAACCGCCTGACAATGCCTCTGATCCTTTGGCAAGAATACTTATATATAGCAAGTACCAGCGGCGTATCCACCATATTCTTGTCAAATTTTCATTGGTTTTATCAGTAAGTTATGATTGGTTCTATGATGTGACTCTAGAACATAAATAAACACCACAACCAATGTCTGAGTCCTAATTCTGATAGTATACATGTTTGATTGGTGACATAATCCCATTTCTTTAAATGATGAGATGATATAAATGCTAGATCAGTGATTGTAACACAAATTTCAACCAAGACAATACTAAATCCTACATAGAACTTCTCATAACCGCCTGACAATGTCTCTGATCCTTTAGCAAGAATACTTATATATAGGAAGTACCAGCGGCGTATCCACCATATTCTTGTCAAATTTTCATTGGTTTTATCAGTAAGTTATGATTGGTTCTATGATGTGACTCTAGAACATAAATAAACACAACAACCAATATCTGAGTCCAAATTCTGATAGCATACATGTTTGAATGGTGACAGTTCCTCTCTCGTTTGTTATGATGGAGAGGTTAGTTTATGTAGAAATAGAACACAATCCAATTTCTTTAGATGATGAGATGATATGAATGTTAAATCAGTGAATGTAACACAAATTTCAACCAAGACAATACTAAATCCTACATGGAACTTCTCATAACCGCCTGATAATGCCTCTGATCCTTTGGCAAGAATACTTATATATAGGAAGTACCAGCGGCGTATCCACCATATTCTCGTCAAATTTTCATTGGTTTTATCAGTAAGTTATGATTAGTCCTATGTGAATCTAAAACATAAACAAACACAACAACCAAAGCTTGAGTCTTAATTATGATAGTATACATGTTTGAATGATGACAGTACCTCTCTCGTTTGTTATGATGGAGAGGTTAGTCTATGTAGAAAATGGAACACAATCCAATTTCTTTAAATAATGAGATGATATGAATGCTAAATCAGTGAGTATAACACAAACTTCAACCAAAACAATACTAAATCCTACATGGAGCTTCTCATAACCGCCTGACAATGCCTCTGATCCTTTAGCAAGAATACTTATATATAGGAAGTACCAGCGGCGTATCCACCATATTCTTGTCAAATTTTCATTGGCTTTATCCGCAAGTTATGATTAGTTCTATGTGACTCTAATACATAAATAAACACAATCAACCAAAGCTTGAGTCTTAATTCTGATAGTATACATGTTTGAATGGTGATAGTACCTCTCTCGTTTGTTATGATGGAGAGGTTAGTCCTTGTGGAAATGAGACATAGCTCAACTTCTTTAAATGATGAAATTGAAATACGTTGAAATGTATGATGAACAAACTTCGACCAAGACATTACTAAATCCTACATGGAACTTCTCATAACCGCCTGATAATGCCTCTGATCCTTTGACAAGAATACTTATATATAGGAAGTACCAGCGGCGTATCCACCATATTCTTGTCAAATTTTCATTGACTTTATCCGCAAGTTATGATTAGTTCTATGTGACTCTAAAACAAACACAACAACCAAAACTTGAGTCTTAATTCTGATAGTATACATGTTTGAATGATGACAATACCTCTCTCGTTTGTTATGATAGAGAGGTTAGTCTATGTAGAAATGGAACACAATCCAATTTCTTTAAATGATGAGATGCTATAAATGCTAAATCAGTGAGTACAAAACAAACTTCAATCAAGACAATACTAAATTCTACATGGAACTTCTCATAACCGCCTGATAATGCCTCTGATCCTTTGGCAAGAATACTTATATATAGGAAGTACCAGCGGCGTATCCACCATATTCTTGTCAAATTTTCATTGGCTTTATCCGCAAGTTATGATTAGTTCTATGTGACTCTAATACATAAATAAACACTATCAACCAAAGCTTGAGATAACATAAAGAAAAACATATAAACTAAGCGGTTGGAGTTGAATCTTGATTTTTGGTGAAGGGGACTAGTTGGGTGGTTTCGTTTGGGCCGTCATTATCTTCAACAGGATTGGCGTTGATGTTGAAAACTCTTCCTCTTGCTGGTGGCCTAGTGATTAGGTTTCCTTGATTTGCTTGGTTAACTGGGTTTGCTTGAGCTTGGGCGTTTATGATGTTAACCAATCGGGGGCACGTGTTTCTAAAGTGGGTAGGGTCGCCACAATTGAAACAAGTTCGAACATATGGGAACATGGGGTATTGGGGTTGTTGATAGGTTTGGATCATGTTTTGAGTAGGGGGAGAGATTTGGTTTTGAGAGGTGCGGCAAGCCTTGCTCAAATGACCATAGCGTCCACAATTCGCACATAGTCGACAAGGTAAGGTAGATGGATGGTTATAAAAACAGGTGTTACATCGAGGGTGAGGTCCAAGGTATGGTTTCTTATTTGGGTAAGTTGAGTTGGGTGCTACTTGAGTGATTGGGATAGCTTGGATGGGTATGGCTTGTGAAATTGGTTGATTACGTTGGGTGACAGCGAAAAGTTGCCCATCTCGTTTTCTCTTAAAAATGGGTTGAGAAGGGGATTCGGTTTGGGTGGAGTTTGAAGTTTCAGTTGATGCTTTATCCTTCTTCTTCTCCTCCTTGAAGTCTTTATTCCGGATGCGGTTCTCGGTGAGCTCTGTAGCTAACTCCATTGCGGCTTCCAAGGTTACAGGTGTGGTACTTATTACAGAGTCTTGAATTTTTGACGGAAGACCTCGAATGTAGTGCTCGATCAAACGGTAGAGGGGAGTGAATAAGTTGGGAACCATTTGATTTAACTCGAGGAATCTTTTGTTGTATGTGGTGTGGTCGCCTTCCTTTTGCTTCAACGAATAGAACTCATCCTCTAATTTCTTGATTTCGCTCCTTGGGCAAAACCGTCTGGTCATGATTTCCTTCAATTCATCCCAAGTTAAAGTCATAGCATCTTCAACACCTCGTTTGGCCTTCTCTGTATTCCACCAAGTAAGTGCTATTCCAAATAAACGACCAGTAGCATATCGCACTTTGCGATCATCGGGGCAATCGCAATTTAGAAAAGTGTTCTTCATTTCTTCAAACTAATGGAGGAGAGCGGTGACACCTTCAGTCCCTTCGTATTTTGGAGGGTCGCAGGATTTGAAATGCTTGTAGGTGCATTTAGTGGTATTTGGGGAGGGTTGATAACATTTTGATCTTCTTGGTTGACAGGATTAGCGGTAAGGGCTTGTTGGATTTGAATTACAATGTTGGGTATTACGACAACCATTTGTTGAGCGATTTGGGCAGCCATGCGCTCGCGGGCTTTTCCTGCTCTCATCTTCCTACGAGCGAGTCTAGAAGACATCTACAAGGAATACATATCAAGAGTATGAGTTGGATGTTTTTGGGATCATGGGTCGTTTTTAGGAATGAACATTCATAAAATAAATATAACATAATAAATCTATTACATCCATAGGATGTCTTGGGCTTTGCTCGTAATTGGGCATTGCATGCTGTAACGCCTCGGTTGGGGTGTTACACATGCCGCCATACTTCACCTTCGTAATCATGTGGGCCCCCATGAATACCGGGTTTTTCATATGGTTCGCATGTGTTAGCCTGGTTACGTACACTAAAACCCGGAGAAAATCGAGAAATATGTAACGTATGATATTCGGAATGTGTCCAGGTGTGGACACGGTGACACCTCAAAGTGGGGTTAGTTCGAACGACGTTTGGTGTGGCATGCTTTGGCCTAATAGGTCCTTTGTACTCTCATCGTTAGTCCCAGGTAGGCAAACTGGTCCGTTATATTGGATTTATACGAATGCCAACCTACACAGGACGTTCCGACTACCGGTACTTGTACCCTTACAGTTACTACATGCCCGTCGCAGAACTCACTTTGATGAGATTTGAAAAATGAAAAATGCGACAAAATCTTTGAATAACGAAAGTATGAAGATGATTTGAATATGTGAACATTGAAATATGTATGATGAATGTATATGTAAGTATGTATGTTTGACTGTAAGTATAATTCACTATGTATCACAAAATGTAATATTGGAAATGTTTGCATGCATTTGTGCATGTAATAAATATGAAACAAATAAATATCATAAGTTTGCATGTAACCACATAAACAATTAAAATCTAGTCAACTATAGTATAGGCTCTAAGGGTCTAATAACCTATCCTATATCCCTATAGTCATGGCTCTGATACCAATCTGTCACACCCCCACCCGCAGCGGAAAAGGTGATCGGGGCATGATTGGGTTATCATCAAAGCTCATGACATTTATTATAACGTTTCATATTTATTATTACAATTTAAAGGGAAACATACAATCATAATTACATTATGTCCTACACATCATTCTAGACTTCATTATTTTCTTCTAAGGCATTTCCTATGTTTTCCTTGCTTCATCTTGTTCACCTGTATCATGTGTAAAAATGGTTTTTGGATCAACAAAAAGTTGGCGAGTGAATCCTATGAAAACATTTGAACAAGTTTATTGAATTGATTATAAAATAAGGTGCATAACCACATATGAGTAAATATAGATGTAAACATATTCACAAAACACTTAATATCAGATAATGCACACACATACAATAATAAATTGTTTTGAGGCACGCGTTGCTCAACCCGTCTCTCACGAGGAACTGATGGGCCTAATGAATGAGTTTTAAGGCACGCGTTGTTCTACGAACTGATGGGCCTAATGAATGATTTGCATACAACTTGACAATATGTAATACATAACTACAAATAATATTTCCCATTCTAAGTTTTAATCATGATATGGTATGGCACAAGTTTGAATAAACGAATTAGTTTAAGTGACACATGATACACCCCAAAACGTGTAATTAAAAGGGGAGTTGTAAGATTCACTCACATTGGGTGCGTTCGGTTGATGATGTTGAATGCGCACGAAGTTGGATTTAACCACGAGTGAAACTAACCTAGATAATAACATAATGGTTCGGTAAATAAGCGGATTTTATTAATCAATTTTTAGTAGGATTATTGGATATATTTTTGTGAGTTTAAGGCTATTTTCTAACTTTAAAAATGTTATTTTTAAGTATTTTTAATTGATTTTTAAATGAAATAAATAAATAAAAATAATAAAAAAATGTTGACTTTTGACCGTTGACTTGTTGACCGGTTTTATTGTGTAAATGTATGCGCCGGGCAGGACTCGAACCCGAGACCTCCCGTTCACGTGCACGCAGCTCTACCAACTGTGCTACGTGTCTAACCCGAAATATTTCTGTTTTTAATTATATTTATATACTAATTGAATTAATCCGAAAATCATTTATTTTAAAACGATTTTAATGTATCGCTCGGTGCTCTCCACAGGTCTCGAACCCGGGACCTGTGGGTTAGTTTGGCACACAGTCCACCGCTGGACTGTGTGCCTAACTTGGTAATTATTCTGGTTTTTATTATACTTAACATCTTACAGAGTTAATGTCACACCCTCAATTTCCACTTGCGGAGTTTTACCGCGAGGCGTGTGAATAAACCAGAATCTGAGACACTAGTAACGTCGAACGACTCTATATGATTTGTTAATACGTTTTCCAAAAATCATTTGTTTAACCATTTATAGTTAATTTTAGATTGCCTTAGTTTGGTTTCAATGTTTAGCGGAAGCATAAAAATAAAGTAAAGGAACGGGCGCCAACACAAACGCCAAAACTAAAGAAAAACCCAAAACAGTGTTTGTAAATGAGACTCGATTAAAAGATGTCTTGATCAATGCAAGTGAGTGCACCTAGAGCTCCTAGCGTCCTGAGAAACATGTAAAGAAACAAGTGTCAACATTAAAGAAGAGTGAGTTCACAGGTTTTCATAAATTCGTTTGTTCGGTTATAAGTTTGTTTCCCCCGTTATCCCTAACCCGGGATAACGATTTAGTTCCATTATTCCCAACCCGGAATAATACTGATAGTCCCATTATTCCTTACCCGGAATAATAATGAGGTTCCATTATTCCTAACCCGGAATAATAACGTTGTTGGTTCCATTTCCCTAACCCGGGATAATATTGTTGATTCGTAATTAAGTTCAATGTTAACATGTAGGTAGCTAGCCTAAAGTTATGTCACGTAAGTGTTCGCGATCGAAGCTGACTGTTGTGTCTCCGTGTTGCCAGGCCTATCACTGACCATGGCGAAAGTTAGGCCAAATTATTCATCCGTTGACCATACCCGGTCGGCTAGCGCGACTAGCTCGGATGGGGCTTGTCGGGCCCAGTAGTACTACTTATAATTTCCCCGCTATCTAACCCAATACTAACGATCCGAGAGATTGTCGAGGACTTATGTGATATAGCTGCTTAGTGACCATAACGTACATTAACATTAACTTAGTTACCGAATAGTTTAATGACGTTAATTTCGTATAACGTAAAGAGATAGAGTTGTCGAGTGTATACATGTTTCTCCCCCTGTTGTTTTAAAACCGGATAAAATTAGGGGCCGTGAACTCACCTTTAGTTGCTCGGTTAGTGTAACACAGAAGTTGCAAATGATGGGACCGTTAGTTGCGTCCTAACAAGTCAATTGATTTAGAGTTAGTGTGTGAACACACTGATACAAACCCCACACATACTAACACACAATGCGGTACTTACAATGACAATTCCTAAGACTCAAATCATGCATGCAAGTATCATCATACCAATATAGTGATCAAAACAATTTATCATGAACACAATCAATCCATACAACACTTTGGTACACACATTCGCAAGTTATCAAGTTTCAGCTTATATACTCATAATTAGGCTGTTTTCGAGGATTTTTATAAAATAGTTCCATTGTTCCAAAAATTCCAATTATTTTACAGAAGGTGACAACTATACTGTAGAATTTTATATAAATTTTTCAAGTCCTAACAATTTACCAATTATTCATAAATATTAATATACTAGGCTGTAGTCAGATTCGTCGCTTTCTGACTGCAGTCCACGGAAGAATTTATTTAAAAATCACCGTTCGTCCAATTAACAAAATTCCAGTGAGAGTTTCCCAGAAATTTCCATATCTAGTTTCTGTACAAATTTCATGATTCGACTCTCTACAGATTATTAGATCCGACTCGATAAACAACTAACAATTTTTCAGAATTTTCACAGCTTCAGTTACTGAACTTAATTGGCCACTTAAAAATAACAAACGACTTCAGAAAAATATGAATCTAGCGCCATTAGAAGCGTTTTTCAAAACTCTACGTTTTAGACTTCAGAAAATCCGTTTTTCCATAAATAATAACCAAGTTACAGCCAGTTGAAGTTGGCTGTAAACACCATTCAGCATCCTGATTTCAGCACTTTATCACAATCTAACCCGCTTAAACCATCGATACATTGAACATAAGCGATCAAGAACAGAATTACCAATCGTATATCATCATATATATCATACCCATGCAAACCCTAATCATACATATAGTTTTTATTACACAAAACGCAGCCTAATGTTTTCTGGATTCCGCTAATCATCTTAACCGCAACTAGCATAAATAAATCGGCTAACAACATAACACTACATTCAAACATGATCAAGAGTTTATAAATCCAAATATGATTTTGCAAACAATGATAAATCCTAACCTTTAACAATAAGATCAATGAGCCGAGACTTGGATGGGAGCCGATTCGGATATGATGAAGATCGCGACCGAGAAGGAGAATGGAGAGGGGCTGCCGCGATCAAAGGAAGTGCAAGAAAGCTGTTTGCGATCGAGAGGGAGGGTAGGAAGGGCTGCCGTTGGTTGCTAGGGTTTGTGTGTTTTGTTTGTGAAGCAATGCACATGCATGTATGTGTATATATAGCGCAAGAGGTAAAGGGAAAAGGGATGGGTTTGCGGTTTGGGGAGCTCGTGGCCGCAAGTGGTTCGGGTGGGTTGGTTTGGGTTTAAAACTTGGTCCTCAAGTTTCGATTAACTACTTGAGTCGCAAGGAAGTGAGGTCTATTCGTTTCGCGGCTCGGTTCGATTCATTTATCTATTTATTATATCTACATTTTTCAATTAAAACAAAACACTAAATCGGAACATCACATAATAACGCACCAACTTATAAACGTTTAAGACGTAGCACGTAATTCATTTGACAAGTACACGAAATTATGGTAATTATTTTGAGGGTGCAATTTAAGTCTCCGAATCAATTTAGCGTAGGAACGAATAACCGTGAAGTAGTGCGTTTAAGATATCTGAAAAACCGGGATGTCACATTATCCCCATGTTGAAAGAATTTTTGTCCCGAAAATTGAGTAAACGCGGTTTAGAATGCAGCGTACATGTTTAGAGTGCCACGCACAAAGATTTAGTTCGTTAACAATGGTACGCGAAATTACAAGAAATTTCCAGGTTGTCACATCATCCCCATGTTAAAAGAATTTTTCGTCCCGAAAATTTTAGTTGGTAGCATCGTTAACTTGTTGCTCAGTTTCAAAAAGCTGTGGGTATTTGCTTTTCATTTGGTCCTCTCTTTCCCACGTGAACTCCGGTCCACGCTTAGAGTCCCAACGAACCTTAACGATCGGAATCTTGCTGTGCCTTCGAGTCTTGATCTCACGATCCATGATCTCGATAGGTTGTTCCACAAAGTGCAGTTGTTCATCCACTTGAATCTCTTCCAATGGAATGACTAGGGTTTCATCTGATAGACACTTCTTCAGATTTGACACGTGAAAAACGTTGTGAACTCCACTGAGTTCGGCAGGAAGGTCTAATTGATAAGCTACGGGTCCAATACGTTTCAAGATCACAAACGGGCCTACGTACCGTGGGTTTAGTTTGCCTCGTTTTCCAAAGCGGATTACACCCTTCCAGGGTGACACCTTCAGTAGGACCGGTCGCCTACTTGAAATTCGAGCGGTTTGCGTCGTTGATCAGTGTAGCTTTTCTGTCGATCTCGTGCCGCCGCCATGCGATTTCTGATTTGTACAATCTTTTCAGTAGCCTCAAGTATCAACTCAGGGCCTGTGAGTTGACTGTCACCGACTTCTGCCCAACAGACCGGTGATCTACATTTACGACCGTATAATGCCTCAAACGGTGCTGCCGATATACTCGTATGGTAACTGTTGTTATACGAGAATTCCACTAAAGGCAGGTGGATTTCCCAACTATTCCTGAAGTCTACTACGCATGCCCTAAGCATGTCTTCCAAGGTCTGTATGGTCCTTTCGCTTTGACCATCAGTCTGAGGGTGATAAGCTGTGCTCATATCTAAGCGTGTACCCAACGCTTTCTGAAGTGACTGCCAAAAGTTGGACGTGAAGCGGGCATCTCTGTCTGAGATGATGGACGTTGGCACTCCGTGCCGAAGAAACTACTTCCTTGATGTAGATGCGAGTCAACTTCTCCATCTTATCTGTTTCTTTAATAGCTAGGAAGTGTGCAGACTTAGTTAAACGATCCACAATCACCCAGATGGTATCGCAACCACCCAAAGTTTGCGGGAGTTTAGTGATGAAGTCCATCGAGATCTGATCCCATTTCCACACTGGGATCTCAGGTTGTTGAAGTAACCCCGATGGTTTCTGATACTCCACCTTGACTTTTGCACAAGTCAAACACTTGCTCACGTAGGTGGCTATATCAGCTGGGTCATGTTGGGCCACCAATACGCAGCTTTAAGGTCTTGATACATCTTATCCGAACCAGGATGGACAGAGTATCGAGATTTGTGAGCTTCGTCCATGACTAGCTTTCTAAGGTCTCCGTAGAGAGGTACCCATATACGATTCATGAAATACCGGGCTCCATTGGGTTTTACTTCCCAATCGCGTTCCATCTTTCCCACCGATTCGGCCTTGATGTTTTCTTCCTTAACTGCTTCTAGCTGCGCGTCGCGTATCTGTTCGGGTAACCCCGAATGAATGGTGAGCTGTAATGCTCGTACCCGACGAGGTTTCAAGTGTTCCTTCCTACTGAGGGCATCAGCTACCACGTTAGCTTTACCCGGGTGATATCGAATGGCACACTCATAATCGTTTAAGAGTTCGATCCAGCGACGCTGTCGCATGTTCAACTCCTTCTGGTCAAAGATGTGTTGGAGGCTCTTGTGATCTGTATAGATTGTGCACTTCGTTCCATATAGGTAGTGTCTCCAAATCTTAAGTGCAAACACTACTGCTCCCAATTCCAGGTCATGTGTTGTGTAGTTTTTCTCGTGAACCTTCAATTGTCGGGACGCATACGCGATGACCTTATCGCGTTGCATGAGTACGCATCCCAACCCCTGAATGGAAGCATCACAATATACTACAAAATCATCTGTCCCTTCCGGCAAGGACAGAATGGGTGCACTGCAGAGTTTCTGTTTCAGCAATTGAAATGCCGCTTCCTGCTTGTCACCCCAAGCATACTTGATGCCTTTCTGGGTGAGGGTAGTAAGCGGTTGCGCGATCTTTGAAAATCCCTCGATGAAACGTCTGTAGTAACCAGCCAAACCCAAAAATTGGCGGATCTCCGTCGGTGTCTTGGGTGCTTCCCAGTTTTTGATAGCTTCACTCTTGGCGGGGTCGACGTGGATACCCTTTCCATTTACGATGTGCCCGAGGAACTGAACTTCCCGAATCCAGAAATCACACTTTGAAAGCTTGGCATATAGTTTCTCCTGTTGAAGTAATCCCAGCAGTAATCGTAGATGTTCAGCATGTTCTTCTTCACCTTTAGAGTAGATGAGTATGTCATCGATGAACACAATGACAAACTTGTCGAGATACGGTTTACACACGCGGTTCATGAGATCCATGAACACTGCGGGTGCGTTGGTGAGACCGAAGGGCATGACCAGGAACTCATAATGGCCATACCGAGTACGAAATGCCGTCTTAGCAATATCCTCCCTGACGCGTAACTGGTGATAACCGGACCGTAGATCAATCTTGGAGTAGTAGCTTGACCCTTGAAGTTGGTCGAAGAGATCGTCAATGCGAGGTAATGGGTATCGGTTCTTGACAGTAACCTTATTGAGTTCCTTGTAGTCGATGCACATGCGGAAGGTCCCGTCCTTCTTCTTGACAAAAAGGACTGGAGTTCCCCATGGCGAAGTGCTAGGTCGGATAAATCCTTTTTCTAACAGTTCCTGAAGTTGGGTAGACAGCTCTTGCAGCTCGGCTGGAGCTAGGCGGTATGGGGCCTTGGCGATGGGAGTTGCATGGTTCGCCAATTCAATTTCAAACTCCAATTGTCGATGTGGTGGAAGACCAGGTAACTCCTCTGGGAATACATCGGAAAAATCACGGACGACGGGATGTCTTCTATACGTTTCTCGTCCTTAGGCTGTTCGGTAACCAGTGCGAGTAAAGCGAAAGAGTTCTTTCTCCGAAGATACTTCTGTGCTTGCATGTAAGAGATGATGTTTGTGACGGCGCCTGCTTTCTCGCCTTGCACCGTCAAGATTTCGTCGTTAGAGAGCGGAATACGGATAGATTTTTCGAAGCAGAGAACTTCAGCTTGGACGTCGGATAGCCAGTCCATTCCGACTACCACGTCAAAACTACCCAGGGTAATTGTCATCAGATCAATGGTAAAGGTGTGGCCCACGAGTTTGAGTTGACAGCCGGATACTATATGGGTCACATCTACAGAATTACCATCGGCTAGTTCTATGACATAAGGGGTCTCTAAGGGTTTAGACGTGAGATTTAGGTTCTTCCTAAAAGACTCAGATATAAAACTCCTATCCGCACCCGTATCAAAAAGCACAGTAGCAAAATGTTCATTAAGGGGAAACTTACCGGTGACCACGTTCGAGTCGTTTTTGGCCTCTCCGCGGCCCAGCGTAAATGCGCGACCTTTGGCACCTCCTGTGCCACCATTTCCATTATTGTTGTTGTTATTGTTGTTGTTGTGGTTATTGTGGTTGTGGTTGTTCCCACCATTGTTGTTGTTACGTAGCTGTGGGCAGTCTCTTTTGAAGTGGGCAGTGCTACCACACTGATAGCATCCCCGGTTAAAACCCTGCTGCTGACCTTGGGGTTGATTTTGGTTTTGTCGGGACATGATTTCCCCGCGACAATCCTTTGCTGCATGTCCCACTTTGCCACATCGTTGGCAGCGATTTCCGGCACAAGGGCCGTGATGATGAAGATTACAGCGATTGCACTGCGGCTTTCGACCTACATAGCGCTTGCGTTCTGGTTGTTGTTGGCGGGCTGATTATTGTGACCCCGGTGGCTGTTGTAATTATTGAACCATTTCTGGTTCCCCTGTTGTGGCTTGGATGACGAAGACTGTCAAGTAGACGAGTCTTCAAACTTTCTTTTATTATCAGGGGCAACTTCAGTCGTACCCCGAGTTGGCAACTTCTTTTGTTCCACTGCCTTATCGGTGAGTTTGTGCGCCAACCTGATTGCTTGATGTTCAGTTGCAGGGTTGCTAGCCATTACCATACCCTGAATCTCAGGGACCAGACCCCCAAGGTAGAACTCGAGTCGTTTCTCCATAGTGTTGGCCAGATCGGGACATAGAAATACCAGGTCGTGATGTTTTGCTGTGTATACTTCGATTTCAGATCCCACCATCTTGTGGTTCCATAATGTTTGCTCCAACTGTTGAACTCTGTCTCGCGGACAGTACTCTTCTTTGATTAGGGCCTTAAACTCGGCCCAGGCCATTGCATTTGCAGCAATAAGTTCACGCGTTTGGACTTGTGCATTCCACCAAGTTAGTGCCCCATCTTCCAATGTTGAGGCTGCATACTTGACCTTGTTGGCTTCCAGACAGTTGCACATTTCAAACACTGATTCGGATTTTTCGATCCAGCGGACCAGTCCTATGGGTCCTTCTGCCCCCGTGAATTTGCTCGGCTTCGCGTCGAGAAACATCTTGTAGGGGTTAAGACCCCCTCCTGCTGACAGAGGACAGGTAGTCAGCGAGGAATTCTACTAGCCCAACTATTAGATTTTCACATGAAAATTTAATAATGGTTACCTGCCGGTTGGTTCTGAACACCCACTAGAGCTGCATTCACGTGCTCTTGGATCATTGCAGCTAATTCTTCGGGCGTTATGTTAAGGTTTCCGCGACGTCTAGTTGCCATTTAGATCTTCGTAAGACAACATAAACACACACCGATAAGTCTATATATCCAATATAGTTATCCTATTCCATACTTAATAATTTCTCAGATTATGTCAACCCAAATAAATTAAACAATCAAAAGAAATATTCAATTAAATAAAGTTTCAACGTCTTACAAAGTGCCAACCAAACATATCAGTTTACTATAAAGTCTCAAGTTTAAACATAAGTAGGAAAATAAATAGACTGAAGGAAAGTAAATAAAATAAGCGAGACGTGTCAGTCTTCTACGTCTCCATCCCCCAAATCACTATCGTTACCGTCATCCTTCGTGGCGTTTCCAGCTTCTACAGCTAGGTCTTCCTCCGGATCCTCCTCTGGATCCTCTTCTGGATCCTCCTCTGGATCCTCTTCCGGATCCTCCTCTACCGGCACTGGAGGGGCCGGTGCTGGTGCGGGTACTGGTGCAGGTGCCTGATTCTGTTCTAGTTCTTGAATTCTCCAGCTAGATTCAAGGACTCTGTCTTCGAGCCAGTCAGCCCTTATCTGCTCAGCACGAAGATCTCTAGCTAAAGTGTTACGAGCTATCTTACTCGTATGTTGCTCTTCCTCGAGTGATCCAGTCTTACCTGTTAATTGTCGTATCATCCATCCCTGTGCTAGGATGGTTTCATGCATTCTTTCTAATTGTTCTTGTTGTTTCCGTATCATATCTCTAAGTAGGTCGTTCCCTACTTCTACCGAGTTAACCGGTTCGACCGGCACAGCGATGGTCGGGCGTGAGGACGACTCTTCCCGTAGAGCGAGCCTTTTTCTCGTAGCTGAGCGTGTCTCCACGCCATAAGATGGTGAGGGTTCCACCATAGGTGCCTTTCTCGGCGCCCTTGATTGCGAAAGTTTGTCGGATGATGATGATGATGACATTGCCTGTTAGGTTGTGTAGTTAGTTACGAGTTGCATTCATTTCTATTTCGCATTCACATTTTACATAGCACAGTTGTGGTACATCACATAACAAGATATAACAATTCGGTGCCAAACTAAGTCTAGTGTCGTGTAATCAGCTATAATTTAGGTCTACTTTTAATGCAAACCTGGTTCTCTATAGCTAGAGGCTCTGATACCAATCTGTCACACCCTCAATTTCCACTTGCGGAGTTTTACCGCGAGGCGTGTGAACAAACCAGAATCTGAGACACTAGTAACGTCGAACGACTCTATATGATTTGTTAATACGTTTTCCAAAAATCATTTGTTTAACCATTAATAGTTAATTTTAGATTGCCTTAGTTTGGTTTCAATGTTTAGCGGAAGCATTATTTCTTAAAGTTGAGCGGAAGCATAAAAATAAAGTAAAGGAACGGGCGCCAACACAAACGCCAAAACTAAAGAAAAACCCAAAACAATGTTTGTAAATGAGACTCGATTAAAAGATGTCTTGATCAATGCAAGTGAGTGCACCTAGAGCTCCTAGCGTCCTGAGAAACATGTAAAGAAACAAGTGTCAACATTAAAGAAGAGTGAGTTCACAGGTTTTCATAAATTCGTTTGTTCGGTTATAAGTTTGTTTCCCCCGTTATCCCTAACCCGGGATAACGATTTAGTTCCATTATTCCCAACCCGGAATAATACTGATAGTCCCATTATTCCTTACCCGGAATAATAATGAGGTTCCATTATTCCTAACCCGGAATAATAACGTTGTTGGTTCCATTATCCCTAACCCGGGATAATATTATTGATTCGTAATTAAGTTCAATGTTAACATGTAGGTAGCTAGCCTAAAGTTATGTCACGTAAGTGTTCGCAATCGAAGCTGACTGTTGTGCCTCCGTGTTGCCAGGCCTATCACTGACCATGGCGAAAGTTAGGCCAAATTATTCATCCGTTGACCATACCCGGTCGGCTAGCGCGACTAGCTCGGATGGGGCTTGTCGGGCCCAGTAGTACTACTTATAATTTCCCCGCTATCTAACCCAATACTAACGATCCGAGAGATTGTCGAGGACTTATGTGATATAGCTGCTTAGTGACCATAACGTACATTAACATTAACTTAGTTACCGAATAGTTTAATGACGTTAATTTCGTATAACGTAAAGAGATAGAGTTGTCGAGTGTATACATGTTTCTCCCCCTGTTGTTTTAAAACCGGATAAAATTAGGGGCCGTGAACTCACCTTTAGTTGCTCGGTTAGTGTAACACAGAAGTTGCAAATGATGGGACCGTTAGTTGCGTCCTAACAAGTCAATTGATTTAGAGTTAGTGTGTGAACACACTGATACAAACCCCACACATACTAACACACAATGCGGTACTTACAATGACAATTCCTAAGACTCAAATCATTCATGCAAGTATCATCATACCAATATAGTGATCAAAACAATTTATCATGAACACAATCAATCCATACAACATTTTGGTAATCACATTCGCAAGTTATCAAGTTTCAGCTTATATACTCATAATTAGGCTGTTTTCGAGGATTTTTATAAAATAGTTCCAACGTTCCAAAAATTCCAATTATTTTACAGAAGGTGACAACTATACTGTAGAATTTTATATAAATTTTTCAAGTCCTAACACTTTACCAATTATTCATAAATATTAATATACTAGGCTGCAGTCAGATTTGTCGCTTTCTGACTGCAGTCCACGGAAGAATTTATTTAAAAATCACCGTTCGTCCAATTAACAAAATTCCAGTGAGAGTTTCCCGGAAATTTCCATATCTAGTTGCTGTACAAATTTCATGATTCGACTCTCTACAGATTATTAGATCCGACTCGATAAACAACTAACAATTTTTCAGAATTTTCACAGCTTCAGTTACTGAACTTAATTGGCCACTTAAAAATAACAAACGACTTCAGAAAAATATGAATCCAGCTCCATTAGAAGCGTTTTTCAAAACTCTACGTTTTAGACTTCAGAAAATCCGTTTTTCGATAAATAATAACCAAGTTACAGCCAGTTGAAGTTGGCTGTAAACACCATTCAGCATCCTGATTTCAGCACTTTATCACAATCTAACCCGCTTAAACCATCGATACATTGAACATAAGCGATCAAGAACAGAATTACCAATCGTATATCATCATATATATCATACCCATGCAAACCCTAATCATAACATATAGTTTTTATTACACAAAACGCAGCCTAATGTTTTCTGGATTCCGCTAATCATCTTAACCGCAACTAGCATAAATAAATCGGCTAACAACATAACACTACATTCAAACATGATCAAGAGTTTATAAATCCAAATATGATTTTGCAAACAATGATAAATCCTAACCTTTAACAATAAGATCAATGAGCCAAGACTTGGATGGGAGCCGATTCGGATATGATGAAGATCGCGACCGAGAAGGAGAATGGAGAGGGGCTGCCGCGATCAAAGGAAGTGCAAGAAAGCTGTTTGCGATCGAGAGGGAGGGTAGGAAGGCTGCCGTCGGTTGCTAGGGTTTGTGTGTTTTGTTTGTGAAGCAATGTACATGCATGTATGTGTATATATAGCGCAAGAGGTAAAGGGAAAAGGGATGGGTTTGCGGTTTGGGGTGCTCGCGGCCGCAAGTGGTTCGGGTGGGTTGGTTTGGGTTTAAAACTTGGTCCTCAAGTTTCGATTAACTACTTGAGTCGCAAGAAAGTGAGGTCTATTCGTTTCGCGGCTCGGTTCGATTCATTTATCTATTTATTATATCTACATTTTTCAATTAAAACAAAACACGAAATCAGAACATCACTAACGCACCAACTTATAAACGTTTAAGACGTAGCACGTAATTCATTTGACAAGTACACGAAATTATCGTAATTATTTCGAGCGTGCAATTTAAGTCTCCGAATCAATTTAGCGTAGGAACGAATAACCGTGAAGTAGTGCGTTTAAGATATCTGAAAAACCGGGATGTCACAGTTAACCCGGTTCAGTTTAAAAAAAAACATTTTATTACTGCGAAGGTGCGTTTGACAAGAATCGAACTCGGGACGTATGCGTGTTTATTTGCACACAGTCCACTGCTGGACTGTGTGTCTAACCCGAGATATAACTTGATTTAAATTAAATATATATGTAACCGAAGGCTTCATCTTCTTCGTTGAACTTAACCCAGAACCAATGTCCGACTGTTTCGACAAGTTGTGATTAGCTACATATGAGATTAATAAAAACGAGAGAGATTAGGTGTAAGATATACCGAACAGAGATCCCCTGTTTCGCCGGCGAGTTTCCGATGACAGCAGGTTATTCCGGCGACGTGTATCTTGCGGCAGAGGTTCTTCAAGAAGTTTGAGGTGAGTGTGGGTGACTTCGGTATGAGCTCCAGGTGTTCTGTTTTTAGAGTAAGGCACAGAGGTGAAGGGGTTCGGTTTTCCGGCGAGTTGCAGAAAGTTTCCGGCGAGTGAATTTACGTCGAGAATGGGTGTGATTGTGAGCGAAAAGGTTATCAGAGGGTAGAGGGTGTATTTATTGGGAAGAACATCGACGAATTTGGTCTGATTACCGTCTTGATTCGTCGGTCAATAATTTCTCCGGCGGTTATGACGGATGTCGCAGACTGGACATCGGTTATAACTGATGTTAAGGTTAATGCTTCGGTTAAATCAGAAGAAACCGTCCATTATCGGCGAAATCGTCGGGATTTCCGACGACTGCGATTTGGGCACGTCAGTTTGAATTCGAGATTTATGTTATGTATTAATTGTTTCAATATGTACACAAACAACACAAGTGGCGGAGTGGTTGAGCATGTGGGAGTTAAGACTTTGCTGACCTGGTTGACCCGACTGGCCCGGGTTCGAATCCAGGCTTCAGCACTTTATTTTTAATTTGCTATTTTTAATACATTTTCAAATATAAATTATATATTCCAATATACTTATTAATTATGTATCGTTTAAAATTAATTTGAGCAATAAATACGCAACGAAATTTTTAATTGATTGTTCGGTTAATAAACGAAGCGGGTTTGGTAAATCCGGTTTTTGACGGATGTTACATTCGATCCCGGGCCTTATTATCGGGGGTAGGTGGGTTAATAAACCTGCGTTAGTTAAGAAGGAGGGTATGTTATTTTTTAGGAGGCGTTTTATTGAGAAGGTTCCGATCAGACCGGGGGTTGATTGTGATATCATAAAGAAATTGTCGTTGGAAAGTAGAGATAAACTAGTGGAACTGTTCTCGTTAAGTGAGATAAAAGAAGCGGTGTTCGGGTGTGGCGGGGATAAAGCTCCGGGTCCGGACGGGTTTTATTTTAGTTTTATCAAGCATTTTTGGAACATGTTTGAAAATGAGTTTTTCAATATAATGCTACATTTTCACAAGGAAGGGAAGATAAGTTGCGGAAGTGGGTCCTCGTTTATTTCTCTTATCCCTAAAGTCAAGGATCCAGTGGAGTTGAACAACTATCGGCCTATTAATCTCGTGGGAATTATAAGTAAAGTGATCTCGAAAGTTCTGGAAAATAGGCTTAAGATGGTCCTGGGAGAAGTTGTGTCGGATTTTGTCACACCCCGACCCGCAGCGGAAAAGGTGATCGGGGCATAATTGGGTTATCATCAAAGCTCATGACATTTATTATATGTTTCATATTCATTAATACAATTTAATGGAAATTTACAATAAATGATACAACATGTTCTAACTATCAGTCTAAGCTTCTTGGTTCTCTTCTAAGGCATATCCTATGTTTTCCTTGCTTCAACCTGTCCACCTGTATCATGTGTAAAAAGGTTTTTTGGATCAACATAATGTTGGCGAGTGAATCCTATGGAAAAACATTTGAAAAAGTTTATCCAATTGATTATAATTACTGTGCATACCACATATGAGTAAATGTAGATGTAAATTTATTCACACAACACATAATATTGAATATTGAACATACAAACACCAAATGATTGTTTTGAGGCACGCGTTGTTCGACTCGTCTCCCACGAGGAACTGATGGGCCTAATGAATGAGTTTTGAGTCACGCGTTGTTCTTACGAACTGATGGGCCTAATGTATGAGTTTTGAGGCACGCGTTGTTCTCGTCTCCCACGAGGAACTGATGGGCCTAATAAATGAGTTTTGAGGCACGCGTTGTTCTTACGAACTGAGTGTGAGTTTTGCGGCACGCGTTGTTCTCGTCTCACACGAGGAACTGATGGGCCTAATAAATGAGTTTTAAGGCACGCGTTGTTCTCGTCTCCCACGAAGAACTGATGGGCCTAAATAATTTGCATACAACTTTGACAATATGTAATATATCACAACCAATAATAGTTACATTCTAGTTTAGTTCATATAATGGTATAGCACAAATTTGCATAAGAGAATTAGTTTAAACGACACATGATACACCCCAAAACATGAATAAAAAGGGGAGTTTGAAAGAATTCACTCACATTGGGTGCGTTCGGTTGATGACGTTGATTGCACGCGAAGTGGTTTTAACCACAAGTGAGATTAAACCTAGATAGATCGCATTACGGTTTGGTAAGTAAACGGGTTTTATTAATCTATTTTAGTAGGTTTGTTGGGTGTATTTTTGTGAGTTTGAGGCTATTTTCTAACCTTAAAAATGTTATTTTTAAGTATTTATAATTGATTTTTAATTAAAATAATTAAATAAAAATAATAAAAAAAATATTTTATTTTTGCTACAGTTGACTTTTGACCGTTGACTTTGACTAACGTTGACCGGTTCGTAGGCATATTGTTGTGCGCCGGGTGAGGCTCGAACCCGAGACCTCCCGTACGCATGCACGCAGCTCTACCAACTGAGCTACGTGTACCCGTCATATATCCGATTTTGATTACATATATACCTTAATTAGAATTTAAACAGAAATCCCTTTATTTAAAAATGGATTAAATCCGGCGAACCGGTGCGCTCCACAGGTCTCGAACCCGGGACCTGTGGGTTAACGGACACACACTCCACCGCTGGACTGTGTGTCTCACTTGGTTATAAACTCAGTTATCAATATATTTAACATATACTTAAATCAACCCGGTTCAATTTGCTGAAAAAAAGAATTTTTATTAAGGCAGCGTGTGAGGAACAATACTCGAACTCGTGACCTTAGCGTTAAAAGTGCACACAGTCCACCGCTGGACTGTGTGTCTAACCCGGTAATTATCTTGATTTTAATTATACTTAACCATTACTGTAACGTCGTCTTCTTCATTGGTTTTCACCGGGAGTGACGACTGACGGATTCGAATGTTGATTCAAGTTTCTTTAGTGTTTTATGATCAATTACAGTCGAGATAAAAGTAAAGAGGGAAGAAATTAGGCGTGAGATGTACCGGCTGTTTCTCCTCTGTTTTCCGGCAGAACTCCGGTGGTAGCAAGTTATTCCGGCGACGAGTCTCTTGCAGCAGAGAGTCTTCCGAAAGGTTACAAAGGTTGTGGGTGACTTCGGTGAAAGTTTAGGGGTTCCAGTAAGCTCAGAGATTACTGATATGGTTTTCCGGCGAAGTATCAAGTATTTCCGGCGAGTGATTTTTCGCCGAGAAAAGGTGCGATTTGAGTGTGAAAGGTTTCTGGCGATTTGAGGGTGTATTTATAGGGTAGTATTGAGATGAATGGGGTCTGAATTCGGTCTCAATTCGAAGTCAGCCGTTCTCCGGCGGTTACAGCTGATGTCGCGGGTTCATATGTCGGTTATAACCGTCGTAATAGTTAAGTCATCGGTTGAATTGAGCGTAAACGTAATTAAACGGCGAAGTCGTCGGGATTTCCGACGACTGCTAATTGGGCGGAAAAATTGATTGAATTCAACTTCGGAACTTGAATATTTGAATTAAATGTTTCCTTGTGTTAACAGAAAAACAAAGTGGCGGAGTGGTTGTTTGGCTGAGTGATAGTTGTTTGGTTGAACCGGATACAGACCCGAGTTCGAAACCCGGCATGATTAAAACATTTTTATTTTGTTATTTTTATCAGTTTTTCAAAAACTAAATATATATCCACGCATAATAATTGATTACGGATCGTTTAAAATTATTTTGGGCATTTAATTCGCAACGAAAAATTTGACTGACTGTTCGGTTGATAAACGGAGCGGGTTTGGTAAATCCGTTTTTGACGGATGTTACAGATTTTCAGTCGGCCTTCGTTAAAGGGAAGTACATTCTGGATGGTCCGCTCGTGATAAACGAACTTTGTGGTGGAGACTCTGAAGCAAATGGGCTTCCCAGAGATTTGGTGTAAATGGATTCATGGCGTGCTGGTGTCAGCTAGGTCATCGGTTCTAGTCAATGGAGCGCCTACATTCGAGTTCCAATGCGGTAAAGGTATGAGACAAGGTGATTCGCTTTCTCCCTTTTTATTTTTAATTGTTATGGAAATGTTTTCGTGTCTACTTGTGAAAGCTAGGACATGTGGCGCGGTTCAAGGTATCCAAACTCCTAATAACGACCCTATTGTTTCGCATCTATTATACGCGGACGATGCGATCATTATCGGGAATGGAATGCTGAGAACATCATAAACGTCGTGAGGATTCTGCGTGTTTTCTACATGTGTTCTGGGCTGAAAATAAACCTCAACAAATCCAATCTTTATGGCATCAGGGTGGATTTAGCGGAAGTGAAGGTGAAGGCTGAAGTGGTGGGATGTCTCGCGGGGGAAACCCCGTTCAAGTACCTAGGGCTTATGGTGGGAGCTAATATGAATTGGTTTGTTAGTACATAATGTCTATGTCTTAGGCTTGGATCGAGTCTGTTTAGAATAGATGATATTACAGTAGAAAAGGTCATATTTATGTAAAGAGACGAACAAGTTCGCTCGGAATCATCATGTTAGAACAAGTTCGGCCGAACTTGTTCAAGACAAGTTCGCTCGAACTTGTCTATTCACCAGCGAACTTGTTCAACTATAAATAGTGGCCCTTAGATTGTCATTTGTAACTTTTGTAATTTTGGAAGAATAGAGACGAAGCTCTGTCGGATTCGGAACTCGAATGTATTGAACTTTATGATCAATAACAAACAACTAATGAGTAATTCTTGTTATACGGTTAACACGTCACTTAGTTTCCGCCTAATTGAACGTTAGATACCAAATTTAGGTTCCTGTGCTATAAAGGACGGTCCTTACATGGTTTAACAATTGGAAACCAGTTTTTGATGTTTTATAATCCAGGTTGTCGGCTTGGAAGGCGAACAGTCTATCTATGGGAGGGCGAGTAGTGATCATTAGATCGGTTGTTGAAAGCTTGCCAAATTTCTATTTCTCATTATACAGGGCTCCTTCAAAAGTTATCAACGAACTGGAAAAGTTAATAAGAAGATTTTTATGGGGCGGGTCGAATGAGATTAGCAAGATGCATTGGGTTTCGTGTGATCGGGTTGCTAGTCCTAAAGAAGACGATGGTACCGGTATTTGCAAGTTAAAAAGAAATAATATTGCTCTTTGTAACATTTGTATAAATCGGGTCTCCAAAACCCGCTCCGTTTTGTAATCAAATATCAAGTTACGAAATTTCATTAAGTATTTATGAGTATTTTGAGTTTAAACGTTACATAATTAATATATAAGCTAAACTATAAAGGTTATATTTGATAAAAAGTTAAAATAAAATAAATAAAAAATGTTTGGAGCTGACCGGACTCGAACCCGGGTCAACTGCTCCAATGACTTAACTTTCCGGCTCCAAACCACTCCGCCACCAATTGTTTTCTGTTAGTATTATGAAAACAATTGAATTTTATACGCAAACTCGGATGAACGGTTACTGGTATTTGAATAACGGAAATCGGTAAGCCAAATCGCCAAATCAGTTTTCGTTCGTTTAATTAACTTATAACCGACGCATATCGGTTTCTAATTAAAGTTTAGATTTAATGAACTTCAAGTGTTGAGTTTTGAAACCGAAAGACATTCAAGTTTCAAATAATTCCGTCTCCAATCATTTATACGATTCAGAACTGTTTCAAATACACTCAAATCCATTTTCGTCGCGTTTTCAAGTCATTTGAGCACAAGAAAACTGTCGCCGGAATTTTCTGCAATTCTCGCCGGAAAACCGTATTCAACATAAACCAGTAAGAATTTCTTCTCTTGCTGTTTCAATCTATTGCTAGGACACTATTAACATTATTCCGTCACTCAAAGTCAGTCACAGAAGATTTTGCTGGATTTCTGGTTTCGCCGGAGAAATTCTGGAATTTGCCGGAACCACGCTAGTTGACGGTAAACACATTCAATCGTGCTAATAACCCATGTACTCTGGTTCAATTTCAAATCTAACTCTTAAATTCTATTGATTAGCCCTCTCAGCCGAAGTTTCAAAAACAGAGTTGTCTGTTCTCGCCGGACTTCCTGAAGAAGACGACCTGTCCGGTATTCCTTTCCCCCAAACTGTTCGGTTTGTTCATTCAAACTAGTAATCATGTTATTTAAGTAGTAGAACCCTGAACCAGTGATCTGTGTAAAACCGGTGAAGAAGACGAGCATAACAACGGGTTAAGAATAAATAAAATTCGGATAGTTAACGGGTTAGACACACAGTCCAGCGGTGGACTGTGTGCAAAGTTTATATACGAGACCCGAGTTCGATCCTTGCTTCACACACGCTGCGTAATAACATTCCTTTTTATTCATAAAACTAACCGGGTTAGATTGAGTAGTTGTTAAGTATAATATAATTCAAGAATATACCCGGGTTAGACACACAGTCCAGCGGTGGACTGTGTGCAACACAAACTGCACGTCACGCGATCGAGTCTCGACACCAACACCGGTTCAATGAGAATAAAACGTTTTGTAAAATAAAGGAATTTTCGGTAAATTCGAATAAGTGTATTAATATAATTAAAACTAGTTTTCTAACGGGTTAGTCACGTAGCTCAGTTGGTAGAGCTACGTGCGCGTGAACGGAAGGTCACAGGTTCGAATCCCGCTCGGCGCAAGAATTACCGCTGACCGAACCGGTCAACGGTCAACGGTCAACGGTCAAACAGTAAAAAAATATTATTTTTTTTAAATAATTATTTGTTTTATTTAAATTAAAAATCAATTAAAAATACTTAAAAATAACATTTTTAAGGATGGAAAATAGCCATAAACTCACAAAAAATATATCCAAAAATTTCATTAAAAATCTTTAATAAAATCCATCCATTTAATATATTTTTCCTATTATTATTTAGGTCAGTGATTCCTCGTTAACTCGTTTCATCTAAATCGTGCGCATCTCACCAATTCAAATCCAACGCACCCAATGTGAGTGAACCCTTCAAATTCCCCGTTTTAATCACATTTTTGGGGTGTATCATGTGTCTTATTCATTTACTTATTATAACTAAGTTATTGTGCATATATCATATCATGACATGTGTGTTAGTTGTTGCTGTTCAGTAGTTAGAATTGTTTGCAAGTTATTATTTCAGTACATGCAATTGCTGAGGCCGTAGCTCCCCATCCCTCGAGTTGAGTTTGATCCCCATTTTATTATGCGGTTGATCAGGGCGTGCCCGCACGATCGGCTCCGTTTGATTGAGCCTTGATCGGTTATTTACATTTCAAGTTCATGCAATACGCTCGGCTCCGTTTGATTGAGCCTTGAGTGCACAGTTCAATTTACATTTCAAGTTCATGCAATACGCTCGGCTCCGTTTGATTGAGCCTTGAGCACACAGTTCAATTTACATTTTCAGTTCATGCAATACGATCGGCTCCGTTTGATTGAGCCTTGATCTCACAGTTCATTTATGTTAATTATCATATGATGTTGGTATGATCATGTATGTTATCAATTGTTAATGTATGTTATAATTGTAACCGATGTTGCCATTGCTTGATTTCATACGTATGCTCTTTTATGATTATGCACAATATTTTATTGATAAACTAACCAGAAAATCATTATTAAATGTTTATCTATAAGGTTCACTCGCCAACTTATGTTGACCCAAAAACCTCCATTTTTACACATGATACAGGTGAACCAGCAGCAGCTAGGAACACGTAGGGCCTGGATTAGAAGAAATAAAACGATTTAGTGTTTGGATTATTATATTTGGTTATTTTCCTTTGTAATGAATGAACATGTTTGAAGGTTTGAGAAATGTAACTTTGACTTCATTTAATTATGAAACATAATAGTAAATGTCATGTGCTTTGGTGATAACCCAATTATGCCCCGACTCTTATTTCCGCTGCGGGTCGGGGGTGTGACAGATTGGTATCAGAGCCATGACTATAGGGATATAGGATAGGTTATTAGACCCTTAGAGCCTATACTATAGTCGATTAGAAACTTATAGGAATTTTGTGTGTTATATGCCAAATTTCATGATGTTTATATGTTTATGTTAAAATGTTACATTTGATATTGTTCAAGCATGTTCATAAGTATGTATTATCAAATAATGCTCATCATGAAATCGTATGATCATAACATATCACATCCATGCAAGCACACACCACATCATGATTGATTTTACAACGATTTTCGTGTTTTCAAATCTCATCAAAGTGAGTTCTCATGACGGGCATGTAGTAACTGGAAGGGTACTAGTACCGGTAGTCGGAACGTCCTGTCTAGGCTGGCATTCGTATAAATCCAAAATAAAGGACCAGTTTGCCTACCTGGGGACCAACGATGAGAGTACGAAATACCTATTAGGCCAAAGCATGCTATACCAAACGTCGTGAGAGCTAATCCCACTTTGAGTTGTCATTGTGTCTACACCTGGACACGTTCCGACCAAACATCTCATGAACATGTTTTGTGGTTAGCATTCGGGGGATGCGAGTGTTAAATTGCCAATACTAATGTGAATCCTACCAAACCAATAGCCATGGGGGCCCACATGACTATATAGGTGAAGGTATGGGGGACATTTGAGGCCCAACATGAGCGAACCCAAGACATCCTTCGGATGTAGTTGCATTATTGATATTTATGTTATTTTCATTTTTTTTTAAGACACATGACACCTAAAATATACCATAAACTCACAATCTTCTCATTTTATGATCCTGTAGATGTCGTATAGATCGCATCGAAGGAGTAGGAAATCGGAAAAGTCTCAGGAACGATTGGCCACTCATATCGCCAACCAAATGGCCACGATATTACCTGACATCGTAGTACAAGTACAACAAGCTCTTGCTGCAAATCCTACTAACCCTCCTCAACAACAGGACCAGATCATCAACGACCCTCCTACCGGCAAATGCACCTACAAACATTTTAAGTCTTGCGATCCCCCAAAATTCGAAGGGACTGAGGGAGTCACTGCTCTCCAGCGTTGGTTCGAGGAGATGGAAAACGTTTTCTTAAACTGCGATTGTCCTGAGGATCGCAAAGTTCGTTATGCCACCGGGAGACTACTTGGGGTAGCTCTCACTTGGTGGAATACTGAGAAGGGAAAGAGGGGAATGGAAGATGCGATGTCCTTAACTTGGGAGGAGTTAATGGAAATCATGACTAGGCGATTCTGTCCTAGGAGTGAGATTAAGAAATTGGAAGATGAATTTCATGCCCTGAAACAAAAAGATGGTGATCACTCTACTTACAACAAACGGTTCTTGGAGTTGAACCAGATGGTACCAAACTTATTCACTCCAACCTACCGTCTGATCGAACATTACATTCGAGGACTTCCCTCGAAAATCCAGGATTCGGTCCTCAGCGTTTCACCAGTAACACTCGAAGCTGCCATGGTGTTGGCAACAGAACTGACCGAAAACCGAATTCGCAATGGGAAGTTCAAGGAGGAAAAGAAGAAAACCCCTGCTGAGGGACAAACCTCAAACCACCACACTCCTTCCTCCAAATTTGCTAACAAGAGGAAGCGTAACAACAGGAACTTTGCAGTCACCCACACCAACACCCCTGTTCCTGCTGCACCCATCACTCAAGCCACTCCTCCACCCGCGCCATACAAAAGACCATACACAGGACCACTACCAAAATGTAACCGTTGTCAGTATCACCACTTCCCTGACTATCCTTGCCAGTACTGTACCAGCTGCGGTCGCGCTGGACACCTTGTACAACAATGCCGCGCACCTCAACGAACAAATCGCCATCAACCTATAACCCAAACCCACCAACAATTTATGGGTCAAGCCCAACAACAACAACCATTTCCACCCACTCAACATTTAGCCCAAACATACTATCAACCCAACTACCCTATGGGTCAACCAATGCGGGCATGTTTCAATTGTGGAGATCCAAGTCATTTCAGGAACTCATGTCCAAGGCTGGTCAATATTATTCATGCTCAGGCCCAAGCCAACCCTGTGAACCAAGCAAACCAAGCTCCTCCACCTGCTAGAGGAAGGGCTTTCAATATTAACGCAAACCAGGCCAGAGCTGACGGCAATGTGGTCAACGGTACGTTTCTTATAAATGGTAGATATGCCTCTATGTTATTTGATACTGGTGCGGATAGAAGTTTCGTGTCATTAGAGTTTGAACCTATCTTAAGTAAAAATCGAGATAAGCTCGTGGAATCCATAACAGTGGAAGTTGCAGATGGAAAACCAGTTTCGTTAGATTCTATTTTACGCAACTGTACGCTCACCCTAAACGATCACGATTTCTCAGTCGATCTTATTCCTATGAAGCTGGGAAGTTTCGACATCATAGTCGGAATGGATTGGCTTAGTCAGCATAATGCGGAAGTTGTATGTCGTGAGAAATTTATTCGTATTCCACTTTCAAACGGTCAGACTCTTCGAATTATTGGAGAAACCTCGGCGAAAGAACTCAACTTAATGTCTTGCCTTCAAGCTCAGAAATACCTTCGTAAGAATTATGTCGCGTTCTTAGCCCATATCATCAAGAAGGGGACCGCAGAAAAGAAACTTGAAGATATTCCTGTTGTAAAAGATTTTCCACAAGTTTTTCCTGACGACATTTCAGGACTTCCTCCAATCAGAGATGTCGAGTTTCGTATCGATCTTACACCTGGTGCTACACCAGTGGCAAAATCTCCATATAGGTTAGCCCCCTCTGAAATGCAAGAGCTAGCCAGTCAATTGCAAGAGTTGACTGACAAGGGATTTATACGCCCCAGCTCATCGCCTTGGGGTGCACCTGTACTTTTCGTAAAGAAGAAGGATGGATCTTTTCGCATGTGCATCGATTACAGAGAGCTCAACAAGTTAACTATCAAAAATCGATATCCTTTACCTCGTATAGATGACCTTCTTGACCAGCTACAAGGTGCCAATTGCTTTTCGAAAATCGACCTTCGATCGGGCTATCATCAGCTTAGGGTGCATGAAGAAGACGTCCCTAAAACTGCTTTTCGAACTCGTTATGGTCACTATGAATTCATGGTTATGCCGTTTGGATTAACCAACGCACCAGCTGTTTTCATGGACCTAATGAATAGAGTCTGCAAACCTTACCTTGATCGATTTGTTATTGTGTTCATTGACGATATTCTTATCTATTCAAAATCTAAAGCTGATCATGAGCGTCATCTGCGACTTGTTCTTGCACTTCTAGAAAAGGAACAGCTTTATGCCAAGTTCTCTAAATGTGAATTCTGGTTAAAAGAGGTGCAATTTCTTGGGCATGTAGTCAATGACAAAGGAATACATGTGGACCCATCAAAGATCAAAGCAGTTCAAGAATGGCAAGCTCCACGTACGCCAACTGAAGTAAGGTCTTTTCTTGGACTTGCTGGTTACTATCGTCGATTCATTTCAAACTTCTCTCGCATTGCGGTGCCACTCACGGCTTTAACCCATAAAGGGAAACCATTTGTATGGGGGCCCAAGCAAGAAGAAGCTTTTCAAACCCTCAAGCAAAGACTTTGTGATGCACCAATCCTCACTCTTCCTGAAGGTTGTGATGATTTCGTAGTCTATTGCGACGCGTCAGGGCAAGGATTGGGATGCGTTCTCATGCAAAGAGGAAAAGTCATAGCTTATGCCTCAAGGCAACTCAAGACTCACGAAAAGAACTACACCACTCATGACCTTGAACTTGGAGCTGTTGTATTCGCTCTTAAGATATGGAGACATTATCTTTATGGCACGAAGTGTGAAATATACACTGACCATAAGAGTCTTCAACACATCTTCAATCAGAAAGAGTTAAATATGAGGCAACGGAGATGGGTCGAACTTCTAAATGATTACGACTGTGAAATCAAATACCACCCTGGTAAAGCAAATGTGGTGGCTGATGCACTTAGTCGAAAGGGGTATGCGAACTCCATTCATATTCTATGTTCGCAAATTATAACCAATATTAAGGATCAAATTCGAGAAGCTCAACACGTTTCAATAACAGAGGAAGATGTACAAAAGGAGATGTCCTGTGGAGCCGAGCTAAAGCTGGAAACTAAATCTGATGGTATTTTGTATTACCTAGATCGTATATGGATTCCTAACCATATCAATCTTCGTGAAACACTCATGCATGAAGCCCATAAGTCGCGATATTCTATACACCCAGGAGCCGATAAGATGTATCAAGACCTACGGTACACCTATTGGTGGCCTGGAATGAAGAAAGATATTGCCGTTTTTGTCTCCAAGTGTCTCACTTGTTCTAAAGTAAAGGCTGAACACCAAAGACCCTCAGGACTTCTGGTCCAACCAGAAATACCTGTCTGGAAGTGGGAAAATATAACCATGGATTTCATTACCGGGTTACCTCGCACTTCTAGTGGGTATGACACTATATGGGTGATTATAGACCGACTCACAAAATCAGCTCACTTTATTCCTATTCGAGAAGATTTTAAGAACGAAAAGCTTGCTCGTATTTATATCAGCGAAATCGTCAGCCGTCATGGAGTTCCATTAAGTATTATTTCTGATCGTGATGGTCGTTTCACCTCACGGACATGGCAGGCAGTACAATCCGCAATGGGCACTCGACTAGATCTCAGTACCGCCTATCATCCCCAAACTGATGGACAGTCTGAGCGCACCATTCAAACCCTTGAGGATATGCTTAGAGCATGTGTCATAGACTTCAAGGGAAATTGGGACGCCCACCTACCGTTAGTCGAATTTTCGTACAACAACAGTTATCATTCTAGTATCGGCATGGCACCTTTTGAAGCTTTATATGGTCGAAAGTGTCGATCTCCTGTTTGTTGGCACGAAATTGGGGAAGCTCAAATTACTGGTCCGGAATTGATCCAAGAAACAACAGATAAAATTCATCAGATCAGAAACAATCTTCTAGCGGCTCAAAGTCGTCAAAAGAGTTACGCAGATAAACGACGGAAGCCCTTGGAGTTTAGCGTTGGTGATCATGTGCTTTTAAAAGTGTCACCATGGAAGGGAGTAGTTCGTTTTGGGCAAAAGGGAAAGCTAGCACCACGTTACGTAGGACCTTTCAAAATACTCGAAAGAGTAGGTCCTGTAGCTTACAAGCTTGACCTACCGGAAGAACTCGACAGAATTCATCCCACTTTCCACGTGTCAAACTTGAAGAAGTGCCTCGCTGATGAGAATCTTCATATTCCACTAGAGGATATTCAGATTGATGAATCCATGCATTTTATTGAAAGACCAGTAGAGATTATGGACTATGGAGAAAAGCGTCTGCGTCGAAGTCGCATTCCTATTGTTAGGGTACGCTGGGAGTCGAAACGGGGACCTGAGTTTACTTGGGAACGTGAAGACTCAATGCGTGAAAAATACCCTCATCTTTTCCCTACTACATCAACTGTTTGAATTTCGGGACGAAATTCCTAAAAGTAGGGGATACTGTAACATTTGTATAAATCGGGTCTCCAAAACCCGCTCCGTTTTGTAATCAAATATCAAGTTACGAAATTTCATTAAGTATTTATGAGTATTTTGAGTTTAAACGTTACATAATTAATATATAAGCTAAACTATAAAGGTTATATTTGATAAAAAGTTAAAATAAAATAAATAAAAAATGTTTGGAGCTGACCGGACTCGAACCCGGGTCAACTGCTCCAATGACTTAACTTTCCGGCTCCAAACCACTCCGCCACCAATTGTTTTCTGTTAGTATTATGAAAACAATTGAATTTTATACGCAAACTCGGATGAACGGTTACTGGTATTTGAATAACGGAAATCGGTAAGCCAAATCGCCAAATCAGTTTTCGTTCGTTTAATTAACTTATAACCGACGCATATCGGTTTCTAATTAAAGTTTAGATTTAATGAACTTCAAGTGTTGAGTTTTGAAACCGAAAGACATTCAAGTTTCAAATAATTCCGTCTCCAATCATTTATACGATTCAGAACTGTTTCAAATACACTCAAATCCATTTTCGTCGCGTTTTCAAGTCATTTGAGCACAAGAAAACTGTCGCCGGAATTTTCTGCAATTCTCGCCGGAAAACCGTATTCAACATAAACCAGTAAGAATTTCTTCTCTTGCTGTTTCAATCTATTGCTAGGACACTATTAACATTATTCCGTCACTCAAAGTCAGTCACAGAAGATTTTGCTGGATTTCTGGTTTCGCCGGAGAAATTCTGGAATTTGCCGGAACCACGCTAGTTGACGGTAAACACATTCAATCGTGCTAATAACCCATGTACTCTGGTTCAATTTCAAATCTAACTCTTAAATTCTATTGATTAGCCCTCTCAGCCGAAGTTTCAAAAACAGAGTTGTCTGTTCTCGCCGGACTTCCTGAAGAAGACGACCTGTCCGGTATTCCTTTCCCCCAAACTGTTCGGTTTGTTCATTCAAACTAGTAATCATGTTATTTAAGTAGTAGAACCCTGAACCAGTGATCTGTGTAAAACCGGTGAAGAAGACGAGCATAACAACGGGTTAAGAATAAATAAAATTCGGATAGTTAACGGGTTAGACACACAGTCCAGCGGTGGACTGTGTGCAAAGTTTATATACGAGACCCGAGTTCGATCCTTGCTTCACACACGCTGCGTAATAACATTCCTTTTTATTCATAAAACTAACCGGGTTAGATTGAGTAGTTGTTAAGTATAATATAATTCAAGAATATACCCGGGTTAGACACACAGTCCAGCGGTGGACTGTGTGCAACACAAACTGCACGTCACGCGATCGAGTCTCGACACCAACACCGGTTCAATGAGAATAAAACGTTTTGTAAAATAAAGGAATTTTCGGTAAATTCGAATAAGTGTATTAATATAATTAAAACTAGTTTTCTAACGGGTTAGTCACGTAGCTCAGTTGGTAGAGCTACGTGCGCGTGAACGGAAGGTCACAGGTTCGAATCCCGCTCGGCGCAAGAATTACCGCTGACCGAACCGGTCAACGGTCAACGGTCAACGGTCAAACAGTAAAAAAATATTATTTTTTTTTAAATAATTATTTGTTTTATTTAAATTAAAAATCAATTAAAAATACTTAAAAATAACATTTTTAAGGATGGAAAATAGCCATAAACTCACAAAAAATATATCCAAAAATTTCATTAAAAATCTTTAATAAAATCCATCCATTTAATATATTTTTCCTATTATTATTTAGGTCAGTGATTCCTCGTTAACTCGTTTCATCTAAATCGTGCGCATCTCACCAATTCAAATCCAACGCACCCAATGTGAGTGAACCCTTCAAATTCCCCGTTTTAATCACATTTTTGGGGTGTATCATGTGTCTTATTCATTTACTTATTATAACTAAGTTATTGTGCATATATCATATCATGACATGTGTGTTAGTTGTTGCTGTTCAGTAGTTAGAATTGTTTGCAAGTTATTATTTCAGTACATGCAATTGCTGAGGCCGTAGCTCCCCATCCCTCGAGGTTGAGTTTGATCCCCATTTTATTATGCGGTTGATCAGGGCGTGCCCGCACGATCGGCTCCGTTTGATTGAGCCTTGATCGGTTATTTACATTTCAAGTTCATGCAATACGCTCGGCTCCGTTTGATTGAGCCTTGAGTGCACAGTTCAATTTACATTTCAAGTTCATGCAATACGCTCGGCTCCGTTTGATTGAGCCTTGAGCACACAGTTCAATTTACATTTTCAGTTCATGCAATACGATCGGCTCCGTTTGATTGAGCCTTGATCTCACAGTTCATTTATGTTAATTATCATATGATGTTGGTATGATCATGTATGTTATCAATTGTTAATGTATGTTATAATTGTAACCGATGTTGCCATTGCTTGATTTCATACGTATGCTCTTTTATGATTATGCACAATATTTTATTGATAAACTAACCAGAAAATCATTATTAAATGTTTATCTATAAGGTTCACTCGCCAACTTATGTTGACCCCAAAACCTCCATTTTTACACATGATACAGGTGAACCAGCAGCAGCTAGGAACACGTAGGGCCTGGATTAGAAGAAATAAAACGATTTAGTGTTTGGATTATTATATTTGGTTATTTTCCTTTGTAATGAATGAACATGTTTGAAGGTTTGAGAAATGTAACTTTGACTTCATTTAATTATGAAACATAATAGTAAATGTCATGTGCTTTGGTGATAACCCAATTATGCCCCGACTCTTATTTCCGCTGCGGGTCGGGGTGTGACACTCTTCTAGCTAAGTCGGCGTGGCGCTTCAAAACGGAGAATGATCAACTTTGGAGGAATGTCGTTGAAGCTATTCATTCGAGTAGAAGAAAGTGGGACTTTCTCTCGTCTAAAAAGGGTGGGGTGTGGAACGATATTGTTAAAATTTACAACAGAACGATGATCGAAGGGACTCCGATTAGAAGATTTTTTAAAGGAGAGGTGGGTTGCGGTCGAGACATATTATTCTGGATCGATCCGTGGCTGGAAAACGAACCCTTACAAGATATTTTCCCCAACATTTTTCTATTAGAAGCTGAAAAGAGATGCAATATGGCGAGCAGAATCGGTATTCAAGTAGGAAGACAAGTGGTGAATCGGAAATGGAAAACTGGGCCAAGCAACTTCATTCAAATATCTGAGTATAATTGGCTGATGAGGCTGCTAGACCCGGTCGTCATTAAGAATCATTGTGACAAATGGGAGTGGGGCGCGGAGGAGTCTAGTACCTTTTCGGTTAGAGATGTTAAGCGGATGTTATCCAAAGATGAAGAGGGTACCGGTCAGTATGTAATGGAATGGAATAAATTAGTTCCAGCTAAGTGCAATCTATTTGTGTGGAATGCTGAGATGGGTAAATCCCATCTTTAGGTGCTCTTCATAGTCGTGGTCTGGATATCAAGGATACAACATGCTTGATTGTAATTCCAACGGAGAAAATGCCGACCATTTACTCGCCAGATGTGCGGTTGCTGGCCGGGTTTGGTACGCGGTGTCAAGGTGGTGCAGGATTGCTCCGCTCGTTTCCGGTACGGTCAAGGAATTGTTGGAAGTTCACAAGGGGGTTGGATTAGAGTGTTAAGTCTAATTAATTGAGACTCTTAACTCTCCTTCAAGTATTGTATAATTAGTAGGCTATGTGCCTTATTTGTTACTAGAAGAAAAATACATGATGTATACATGAAGAATAATTGAAAAGAAGGATGCTTGAGGACTAACTATAGAGAGGAGTACTCTCAACTCGATTCCACCACCATTGCCTGCTTATCCTTTCCACAAGTTTAAATACTACTATTTTACCCGGTGTAACCTCGGGCGCGTGGCCATTTCTGGCAGTACAGACTGCTTCGGCTGTTGTACCCTGTGAGACAAACGTGTCGTCTTTGGTAGAGGCACGAAATCTGTTTTAAGGGAAGCGTGTTGAACACGTGCCACAGCCACAACCGTCAACACTTGTTTGTTTTTTTGTAGGAAATTATTGTACAAGAAGACGTGGTTCAAGACTTCGTTGAAGCGTACACAACGAAGACTTCGTTGTAAAATTGATTATACAAAACTTTCTTCCGATTTTGGCCATGTGTTAAATGAGTTCAAACCTGTTAATGAAAATTTCTAGGCATGAATAAGAGCTTGAACCATGGTGATGAGAGCTGATCACGTATCATCTCCGTCATACACACTGGTTATATAGTTATGCATCTCTATAACATCCTGAACATAAAGTTTTATTCATCAACGACTTTTTGAAATCAATAAAATATTTGAATGTTACTTTAATAAGTATACTTGATGATCAAGCTTATCAACTTCATTCATGACCCCTTTGAACCAATCAAACAAACCCTGTTCTCTAGTCACCCGGTAAAAGTAAGCATTGTTGGTCCCCAAAGTTGTCTTCTTTCTTGGAGATACTTTACCTTGAGAGCATAAGCCACCACTCCAAGAACTATGATATGAACGCTTATTGTGGCCTGATTTTGGATCCTAAATTAAAATCATACAGCATTAAGTTACTGCCATTAAAAATGCATAGCTATCTAAATTAGAAAAAAAATACTAACTATTAATTCTTCTGTGAAGGGCTCTTTTAGTCTTGATCTTGTGCATGATAGCTTCAAACAAAACAAATCAAACATTAGCCATAACTGCAAACATTGTAGGACATCGGTCACAATTATAATAAAAATTATATGAATAAAAGAGTAGTAAAGATACTCTCTTTACATATTTGGGAAATTAAAAAATCTAAACGAAATATAATATAATACAACACATGTATTAAACTGATTCAAACAATAGCCTTTAAAAAATGCATTAACCGTGTCTTTTTCTAAAGTCCGTTGTGTAGTATTCAACGAACTCTTGAATCACGTCTTCTTGTACAATCCGTTGTGTACGCTTCAACGAAGTCTTGAACCACGTCTTCTTGTACAATAATTTCCTACAAAAAAAACAAACAAGTGTTGACGGTTGTGGCTGTGGCACGTGTTCAACACGCTTCCCTTAAAACAGATTTCGTGCCTCTACCAAAGACGACACGTTTGTCTCACAGGGTACAACAGCCGAAGCAGTCTGTACTGCCAGAAATGGCCACGCGCCCGAGGTTACACCGGGTAAAATAGTAGTATTTAAACTTGTGGAAAGGATAAGCAGGCAATGGTGGTGGAATCGAGTTGAGAGTACTCCTCTCTATAATTAGTCCTCAAGCATCCTTCTTTTCAATTATTCTTCATGTATACATCATGTATTTTTTTTCTAGTAACAAATAAGGCACATAGCCTACTAATTATACAATACTTGAAGGAGAGGTAAGAGTCTCAATTAATTAGACTTAACACTCTAATGAAAACTCATCAAATGTCATCAATAAAACTCTACTCAAGAGTTTTAACTTATGAAGAGTTTAATATTATTAATTTCAATGAATTAATTTCCATTCACCGCATTCTAATTTTCTAACAATCCCCCACATGAATGGAGATTTATCAAAATACACAAAATTGCCAATGCAACATCGACAGTTGAGTATTGTCGGATAAGTAGGTATTCCCTTTGAACTTTCCGTTATGAAGCATACTTAGCCTACTAGTGGTTTGTAGACGCGATATCCTTGAACAAACCACCGTTTGTGTAGACAACAATACATTTCACACAATAATCTTCTGAGCCGGGTCATCCCCTCATAGTTGTGTATAATAATGGTCGTGGAACACTTTCCTGGTTCTGTGAGAGCTCTAGGAATTGTGCCCCCAATTCCATTCGAAGCGACCCCACTTCTCTCTAACATAGGTGATTCTCCTTCAATCATTAAAAGCATCGTGGTTACCATGATTACGCAAAATCATTTACCACATAAAATGCTTAGCCTCACAATTTGTCACTGAATTTCATAGGAATGGACTAGGACGTATTTAAACACCCTTTTATCATTTAGGGGTATATATAACCATATATATACTAGCTTATGTATATCAACTATGCCCCCACAATGACCACCCTTTAGCATATGAATTCGTTGTCCTATTGAACTTAGATCTTGGGATCTCCAGTCAACTAAGTTAGGTTTTCTTCACACATCCTTTTTCCATGGGCTTTAGTCTCATTCCACAACTTGATCTCTAGTAAACCCTCAGGTTGTTGGATCCATAACATTATCTTTGTCTAGTCACTACAAATAACTTTATGTATTTGAGATCAGTTGTCATGATGTGTTCTTAACCCGCAAGTTAATTTTGCCTATTATCAACTTCTAAGACTATAACCTCAGTGGCCATCTGAATTTGGTTATAATATATGTCTTTGTAAGATTCGCGTATCATTTAAGGCAAACACATCTCCATTATGCACTACGACCTTTGTGTCCTCCACTTAGTCATCTGTTTGCAATGTTAGATTGGATTACAAAATACTTATCGCTAAACTTTTATGATACAAATGCAAGACACCCCCACATTTAAGTGTTATTGGATAACATCCAGACGAGGTAATGGAAACCATTTCTACACACCCTTAGAGGGTTGTTTCTTAAATGGCTCCCCCCCCATTTCTTTTCATTTGATCAACACTTTCGTAACTTCACTTATGACGACATTCAGTGGTGGATCTTGCCCGTTGAAAGTCCCAGGGCCGAAAGACACAGGCACTAAAAAATGCCCGGGCCGAACATAGTATATATAAAAAATTTCGATCGAAATGCGGAAAATTAGCACTACGGCCGAAAAACTTGCCAGGGCCGTGGCCCTAGCACGGGCCTTCTAAGAACCGCCCCTGTTTATACATATGATTGAATAAGATCAACCTCATCGTATCAATGAATTCAACTTATATTGAATTAGCTTACATAAGCTTCCAAGCTGACCAAAACAATGCATGCCATTGTCATAAGTTTGTCACCAACTTTGAATAATTCTTATTTAACATCTAAGATAAGCCTAGATGATGAGTTCTCCTCATTAGCTTTTCGAACAAACTCTTCAAAAGTTACATGTCTTTTCCTTATAATGAATGAAAATTCTCCCTCAACTTTGTCTATACACAATTTTTTTTGTTCATACATGTTTGAATGTTTAGAGTTAATTAGTCTCTGTCAAGACCCATAATTAACCAAGTACTAGTCTAGCATGCTTTCGACTACAATACTCTAGCATGTAAAAAGAAGGTACATCATTCTGATTCTTCACAGTCCTAAGGATATCATAATATAACTTTGCAACATCCATCCCTTGTTAAGACAAAATAATGAGACTTATTCATAATCCTAAAACAACAATATTTAGGAAGGTCTCACCAATTATTGTATATAGCACATAGCTAAATTTTATCATTCAATTAAGGAACATAACTTGTTTACCTTTGATCTCCAACGCTTTACCATTGACTTATAAAGACTTAAACATAAGTCTTAATCCAAGTCACTTGGTGAATGCATTCATTACCAACAAGATAAATGTTCCTCATCTACAATCACTATTATGTGTTAAATAGAGTCAACTAGAATGACACTCAACAACATAGCATTCATAATTACATCTATTGTTATTCATTAAGAGATATGTATATTTAGGATGCTCTCCCAAACGAAGGTAAAATCTCCATATAGTTCTAACAACAATCAAGTGGTAGATGCATCTACATATAGATCACTTGGAACAGATCTTGCAAGATTTATTAAAGGTACACAATAACATATAGCACTTTTACTTTCATATGATATAATTCACACTTGTGAATTTCCAATGACTTCTAACGAAGTATGTCGACATGAATCTCGTTTGTGTATTTCATCTCAATACACTCACTACGTTCTTTCATTACTCATTCATGATGTAGTTACACATTTGATTTCTCGTCTTTAACTTTTAGTCAATGAAACAACTCTTATGTTGTTTATGTCCAAGTATTTTCATGTACAATCCGTTTAAAACCATATTCTTTTAAACAATGTATAATTGACGTTATAATTATTTTCCACAAAATAATTAATACGTCACAAACATTATTGATTTATTTCTTTGTAAAAAATTGTATGTGTTATCCGAAGATATTGAACACAAAACAATGAAATACATTTGAGATTAAATCATAAGTGCCAAACACTTTTGAAATTTAAACATAAGCATAGACGATATGTAGTCATCAAATACCAAAGTGATTTTTTCTTCAACACTTTATAATCTAACCGAAATCTTTTCAACGATATCGTCCCATGGCATGTCTTGAGGTACTTCCTCAATAAGACTCCATGCACCCCGAAGTACAAGTTTCCCATTTCATCTTGAAACTATAAACTTGAACAATCAGGCTTAAAACAACACCAAGTTGGTACAAAGGCTACATTTAAGTAGTAAACTTGAACAACTAAATTTGTTCACAACAATACCAATTTATTTTCCACCAAATAATATCCACGAGATTGTTGTTTTGTTCAACAAATTCTACCATGAGTAGCAAACCATTTGAATTCTAAAAACTATTAGTTTTTAAAAATCATTTTATAATATTTCCTTAGTTTACAATGTACACTATTAATAATATCAATAAGAGTATATGATAACATAGATCAAAACCCAAAATATCAAACGGTTTTATATTGTTTAGTCTTACTACGCATGCACTAAACGTTTTCTAACACGTATGTTAGAAATTTTTTTATTACATGCACATTATAGAATCGAACGTTTACATAAAACGTTTTCTAAAGATATAGTTTATAAAATAAACTATTTCCCATTGTTTTTAATGTACACATAGACAACTAAATGTTTACATAAATAATTTCCCATTATGGCGTATAAAACAAACAATCTCTAACCTTGTATTCGTGATACACATTTTCTAACACACATGTTAGAAAATCTAAGTCATTTATATATTCAAAACATGACCATTGGATTTAGATATCACAAATTAAATTTTGTGATAAATCCCACACAACTATACCATCATTTTATGGTGATTTAATTCTTGAAGCCAATCAAATATCAAAAGAGGCACATAGCCTTCTAAGTATGCAAGGACCATGGGTGGTGAAAAGTCCACATAATTAGAGATTTAATTTTGCCATAAAATCTCTAATCAACTGTCATAAAACACCATCACTTTATGGTGATTTAATCCTTGAAGTCAGAGACGGACCCACGTATTGTGGGTCGGGGTCCATGGACCCCAATGTTTTTTAAAAAACTAGTAGATTCGGTATATTAAATTGTATAAGGACCCCATAAATAGAATTAGTTGGACACCATAGAATGAAAAGGAAAGCTGGTGTGCTGGTAAATCCCTCTCTTTTTCCAACAAGAGGTCATGGGTTCAATCCTTGTCTAGCACATTTTCCTGTTTTTTTATAAATCTAGTTCAAACCTTGCTATGACCCGACCCGAAAATTTTAATGTTTTTTATAAAAATTTTGAACACCGAAAAAAATGGACCACATCGAAAAAAAATCCTGGGTCCGCCACTTCTTGAAGTTAATCAAACATCAACTTTAATGTATGACCTTTTATTTCTAAACCATACAAAACATAATATAATGTATTTATATTCATTAAAATCAATGTTACAACAAATTATTTATATAAGATGTTTACATAAAATGTAATATTTGTCTAAAACGGGTTTTGAAAAACCCGCATTTTTATCAATCAAAGAATATTTATTTTCGTCATTTATTTGTCTTTTATATTTTTGATGAGAATTAATGTTTGAAAATAAATTAATAAAGTGATAATATAATATAATCTATTAACTAATAAAAATAAATCAACTAATTGATAATTACTTATAATAATTCAAAAAAAATTTAATAAAAAAAATAGAAAGGTGGAACCGGGAATCGAACTCGGGTTCCCCCGGTCACACACACACTGCAAACACCACTGGACTACACACACTTCTTGTGTTTAACCTCGCAAAACAAAATATATGCATACACCCTCAGACCAGGCGGGAAAAAATCCTGCAACTACCCAGAACTATACAGCACGCGCTTTCCTTTTCGGCTTAAACCCTCCGACAACTCGCTCGACGCTATTTTTGGCAAACTCCAATCTATTAGCTGTCATCTCCGCAGCAGATTGGAAATCGTAGAATTCGGTTTCCTAAATCGAACCCCTAAAGCACCGCTATATATACCGAATACCCACCCTCTTTCAGAAATCGTTCACTCCCAACTTCTTTACGCGCATTCTTCCTCTGCCTGCTCACCGGAAAACACCGGCTGTTACCGGAATTTAATCGCCGGAAGTTGCGGTTCATCGTCCTGTTTTACGGTAGACCCCTATGTGTCCTTTCTTTTTTTTAATTCATTTAAGCATCTGCCCATAAACAATTGGATCAGAATGAATCGGTTTTGATTCAGGCGGGAATAATGTTTGGGGAAATTTCTAAATGAAGAAGACGAAATGGGGTAGTATTCTTATGTAATTAAATCCTAAGTTATAACCGGGTTAGACACACGGTCCAGCGGTGGAATGTGTGCACATTCAAACACACGTCCTGAGTTTGAAACTTGCAACTGGCACCGTTTTCTGTAAAATTTTTAAACCAAACCAGACTAAGATCCACGGAGGTGTTAAGTACCATACAATTTCTATATCTTACGGGTTAAGCACCCAGCCCAACTGGTTTGGGCCGGGTGCAATCTAACCCCAGGTCACAGGTTCGAATCCATGCTATCACCTTAGTCTGATCACCTTAAACTCTTTTTAAACAAGTAACCATTTCTGTATAAACTTAAGGTGTGTATAAGAATAATTAAAATCCAGAATATGTCGGGTTAGACACGTAGCTCAGTTGGAAGAGCTGCGTGCACGTGAACGTGAGATCTCAAGTTCGAATCTATACACACGCATGCCTACAACACATCGAGCCGGTCTGACAGTGACCTTGTCAGACTGACAAGATTTTTATTATTATTTTTTTTATTTTATTTATATATTATTTATTTCCTTTATTTTATTGTATTTAGTTCAATTCTATTGTTTTTGTTATTATTTTAATAAAAAAATCTAATGGAAGGTTAAAAATATATTTCTTTTAAGGGTTTAAAACATTAATACAACCCACGAAAATAACCTAAACACCGAAACAAAGGATCTTAACCGAAATATTAAATTATTTATTTATCAAGATATCGTGTTCTTATTTTTAGGTTAGTACTCTTTGATCGGTTAAATTCCTAACCCGTGCGCTCTCATCTTCAATCAAGATTACGCACCCACGGTGAGTGAATCTCTACAAATTCCCCGTTTTAATCACGTTTTGGGGTGTATCATGTGTCGTATCATTTCTTTATTTTATTTAACACTTGTGCTTATATCATTTCGTGATCAAATGTGTATTTCTTGTAGTGTGGTTTATATGTGGATACATTTTATCATTTCAGTGCACTCATTTCATTAGGCCCATCAGTTCCTCGTGGGATACGGGTTGAGCATCAGGTGCCTCATTAGATCGGCTCCGTTCGATTGAGCCTCGATCTCAGATACATCATCATTCATGTCATATATTCATTCAATGTGGTTTGTAATTTGTTACATTATATATTTGTTCACATGTGATTATGCACAATCTTATTTAAACAACGATAAAATTGATTTACTTAAATGTTTTATCAAGGTTCACTCGTCAACTTTTGTTGACCCAAAATTTCCTCTGTTTTACGCATGATACATGTGATCAAGTTGAGGAAAGAAACACTTAGGATGGCCTAGAAGAATAAACATGTTATTTCGTTGGAACAAGCATTTAGATTATTATTTGTGTTTGTATGAACTTTTGTTGGATATTTGAATTTTAATTTGAATTTAATAAATATGAAACTTCTTAGTAAACATCATGAGCTTTGGTGATAACCCAATCATGCCCGACTTCTATTCTGCTGCGGGTCGGGTGTGACATAAAACATTTCAAAGCATTTATAATATAACCATTTTTAACAATCATGTTAAAATGAAACAAATTCTAATGCACATGTTAGAAATATTAACATTTCCACAAAATGTTAATTCGACTTGTTATATAAACACATACAGGTTCGAAAATAAGTCATTTCTAATACACATGTTAGAAATAAACAATTAAAAAATTGCTTTCAGACTAACTTTTTTTATGAACCATTTCAAACACGCATGTTAGAAGATAAATTATTACAAAAATCAATAGTTAATGGTTTTAAAAACATTTCTAACACTTTTGCTAGAAGTAAACAACTACAAAAATTGTTATAAAGCTTATCAATAAATACGTTCTAACAAGCTCGTTGGAATAAATGATTATATAAATCGTTATAAAACGTATCAATTTATATTAAGTTATTTTAACACGCTCTTTAAAATAAGTGATTACAAAAATCATTATAAGATATTTGTTCATGTAAGCTCTTTGAAATAAGTGATTACAAAAATCATTATAAGATATTTGTTCATATCAATCCACGGGTGGATGAAAAGTCGACTTTAAATAGAGATTTAATTAGAGACATAAAACTCTAATCAAGTAACATAAAACTCTTATATAAAGACATAAAAACTCTACTTAAGAAATTTTAGCGTTTACATAAAAAAGTATGGTTTACACCAATAATTCCGCTCTAACACACATGTTAGAGAATTTAATGTTTACAAAAAACGTATGGTTTACACTAATAAACCCGATCCAACACAAAAGTTAGAAAAATTAACGATTGCAAAATCGTTTCAAAACCAAACGTTTGAACCATAAGTCATTCGTTATTGTATCACGGTATAGGATTTAAGAATGTACCACAATCTCAACAAAATCCAAAAACCACAAGTTATACTACATACATATTTCCCAAAAACAATATTTATAAGATCATAATCTCAAAATTTTTTTTATTAAAATCTTTTCGTGAACCCAAAATCCTTATAAATAAGGTTTTAAGATTGTAACAACAATCTCACGAAATCTGTTTTAAGTTTGTAGGACATGGGTCACAATTATAATAAAAATTATATGAATAAAAAATAGTAAAGATACTCTCTTTACATATTTGGGAAATTATAGTACACGTACCATGAAAAATCTAAACGAAATATAATATAATACAACACATGTATTAAATTGATTCAAACAATAGCCTTTAAAAAGAGCATTAATTTTCATCTAAAGTCCGTTGTGTAGCCTTCAACGAACTCTTGAATCACGTCTTCTTGTACCGTCCCTTGTGTACGCTTCAACGAAGTCTTGAACCACGTCTTCTTGTATAATAATTTCCTAAAAAACAAACAAGTATAGACGGTTGTGGCTGAGGCACGTGTTCAACACGCTTCCCTTAAAACAGAGTTCGCGCCTCTACCAAAGACGACACGTCTGTCTCCTACGGTACAACAACCGAAACAGTCTGTACTGCTGGAAATGGCTACGAGCCCGATGTTACACCGGGTAAAATAGTAGTATTTAAACCTGTGGAAATGATAAGCAGACAATGGTGGTGGAATCAAGTTGAGAGTACTCCTCTCTATAGTCGGTCTTCAAGCATCCTTCTTTTCAAGTATTCTTCATGTATACATCATGTATTTTTCTTCTATTAACAAATAAGCACATAACCTACTAATTATACAATAGTTGAAGGAGAGTTAAGAGTCTCAATTAATTATGCTTAACACTTTAATGAAAACTCATCAAATGTCATCATTAAAACTCTACTCAAGAGTTTTAACTTATGAAGAGTTTAATGTTATTAATTTCATTGAATTAATTTCCATTCACCATATTCTAATTTTCCAAAAACATCTCTAAGATGGACCAAGTAATTAACATTAACTGTATAAATTTATCATAGCCAGTAACTCTTGACAAACAATAGTTCAAACACCAAAGCTAATAAGCATTTGTTGTCTAGATTGATCAGTAGTAGGGTTATTCTCTTCTGCAATTGATTGAAAGTTTCATTCGAAATGACAATGGTACCCTTTCGAGTCGTTGTAAGTTTCAAATATAATTAAGTTGCAAAATAAATGGTTCGTGTTGGTTGAGTAACTGGTAATGGGACATGAGGAGCGTGTATGTACATGCACTAAATATAGAATTATAAAAGATATATAACTTTAGTGTATATCAGCATACTGAGTAAATCCCACCAATAGCAAAGTTAAAGTAGTATCTGAGGAGGGAAAGATGTAGACAACCTTACCTCTACTTCGTAGAAATAAAGAAGTTGTTTCCAATGAGACACCCGGCTCCATAGTAGTTTTGCATCAAGCGGGCACATAACACTCAACAATTGGGACAATTGCCGATGTCTTTCGGCTATCAACGCCACCACATAATCATGCGTATGATTTAACCATCACCCTCTTTTAACGATATTTTCACGAAATTAGTAAAATAACTTTAGTGTGTATGTGTGTGTGCATATTACATAGGCCTGACAAAGTGGGTAGGTTGGGCGAGTTTAGGGCAGGGGTCAAGATGAGTTTTGGTTAGAATGGGCAGGTTAAAGTGGTCGATGGGGTTTGGGTTATGATAGGCTAAAAAAAAAAAAAAAAAAGGCTAATACTAAAATGTAAAATATACAAAATATTAAAATAAAATATATAAAAAGATTAAAAAAAAGTTAAGAAAATGAAAAATAAAAAAAACCAATAATAATAATAATAATAATAAGCAAAACATAGGCTAAATTAGGAAAACAAATGATCGAATGATTCAAACAATTCACAGGACCAAGTATGCTTCCATCATGAATCCAACAATAAACTATCCAAACACTAATCAATCAGAAATTTCAACCTTGAAATCTAATATACACAATATAGAAAGTAATTTAGGATTTTATTGAGGTTAATACATCTTAGATTGCATAAATAGAATAAAGGATAATACAATTGACATTATTATGTCTGAACTGTCTCACTGTTTCAAAGTTTATCGGATCCATTTCCTTTAATTTTTGCACATGCCCTTTACTTTCTGGATAAAAAGTACTTCCAATGAGTCTATAAACTTCATCTGGTATGCCTGAAAAATATTAAGGATGATAACTGTAAAATTGGATTACTCAGAACATAATCAAGTGGTGTGGGTTGGCAATTCAAATTTCCACCGTCGTGTCCGAGTCTGCGTTTAGTACGAGCAGTCGTGTCATAGACGCATACGGAACAAGATTGTCAAGTAATATTGTGGAAGCTTTGGTTTGCACTCAAGATTGGGTGAGACAATCGAGAAAGCCAATTATTGATGACATAGATGATATTTTAAAGTACGACGATCTTGCCATAGGTAAAGTAATTCTTATTTATTCAATGGTTTTGTTGTCAAATAATTTGTATCAACTTTAGTTCTTGGTTTTCTACAGAGAGAGGACGGACTAAAAAACGAAAAAGGAAAAGGGAAAATGCAAAGCGATTAGCGATATCAACTTTCTTTTGTTTAGTTCTTTTTAATCAATTATGAATTATGATGCTTTTTTAGACATGTCGGAATTTGGATGTTAAAAGTCGACTCATGTATGCTTTCCTTTTGATATTTTACTACGTGCATTTGTCTAGTTTTCTCACTGTATATAACTCCAATTCAGTTAAATAATGAATGGATGGATTGGACATGATATTTTTAGGTAAAACAATAGAAAACACCCAAGCGGTACCAATGCGCTAAAATGCCGAAAAACCGGTACGTACGTTTACCTAACCAATAAACTCGGTACGGTATTCGGTATCCACTTTTCCTCAATTTAGGGGTCTTTTCGGTATTGTACTATCATACTGGTATGGTACCAATCTCATCCCTAGTTACATCTATCCCTATGTTGCTTCCAGAGAAGCCCTGAGCTCCAAAACAAACAAAATGAATTAAAAGGATAGAAATAGAAAGCTGCTTATAAGAAGTGTTGAGAGAGTGGCACTATAACACAGTGAAACAGAAACATATATATCATTATGTAACCACCCGTAAATTAAGATAGATACATGAAGATAATCACAAACAAAGTCCATCTAAGGTGTAGAATAATTAGGGATGAGCTTGGTACCAAACCGGTACCGGAACCGAAAGTACCAGTACCATTTTCATTCAAAGTCGGTACCGAAGACTGTACCGAAAATACCGTTTCGGTACCTGTTTTTTGATATGGTACAGAATTGAACAAAAGTTTTGGATACGGTGGAATCACGAATGGGAATGTCTATTTCATCTGATTCCTAACAATTCAAAACCAAATTGGTCAAAGTTCACTAACCCATGTGTTTTCATCGTCATCATGTGTTCTCATGCTTCACCCTCTACAAATTAATTAGGGAGAGTGGAGCATCTTCGAGGCTTCCAAGGATCCCTCCCTTTTTATCTGAGTATTCTTTTTTTTGTTTATAAATTTACTATTTATGTTAGATATACAACTGGTGTACATATAATTAGCAAATGTGTACATATAGTACTTAGATAAATGCATGATATTATGTAGTTATGAGGGTGTGAATGAGATTGAACATGTGTAGCTTTTTTACTATATTGAACAAATTGTCACTTAAAGTAATAGCTGGTAACTGGTTCATACCAAACAAAGCAAACACATAAGATTTCATTAGGAAATGGTTCATACCAAAACACATAATTTGTTACAAATGTTTCAAGCACAAACCATACCAAACATGGGTATCACTATGAGTTTGAGACTCATCTCATACATAAAAACCCGACCTCGCTTTAGGAGATTTAAAAGACGGTAAGGTCAAATGAACAAAACAAAAGTCTAACACCATGTGAGCAAAAGTCTAAACTTCACCACGCTCAAACTCCATTTCCTTGGGTTTGCTTAAGCCTTTTCATGCACCACCCCTTTTCCTTTGTTATTTTGTTTTTGTATCGCATCTTCAATCTCTATAGAAAAATAACAACCAAATAAAGTTAACATCCCAATATATATTATATGATAATAAAGAAATCAATCAAGAACTAGTAGTCTACTATTACCTATGGCAACGTCGTCATCCTTCAATATATCGTTTATGTCATCCATAATTGATTTTCTTGACTTTCTCACCCAATCTTGCATGCAAATCAAAGCTTCAACAATGCTAGTTGACAACCTTGTTCTGTAAGCGTCTAGTACACGACCGCCGGTGCTAAACGCCCATTCAGATGCAACCGTGGAAATTTGAATTGCCAATATATCTAACAATTATACAAATTAAATAACAATAATATAACCAAGTAATGATAAAAAGAACATGATAAAATTAAATCCATTTACCTCTAGCTAGGGGTGTTCATGAGCCGATCCGATCCGAGCGAGGGTCTGCTCGTGCTCGGATTGAATTACAACCAATCCAATCCGATCGGATCGAATTTGCAAAACCGAGTATAAAAGTGATGCTCGTGCTCGGATTGAATTTGAATCGAGCGGATCATTTTCGCTCGGCACCGAAATTAAAAAATGTGTAGCAGCACAAAAGAAAACAAAAATCAAGACTATTACAAGGCTGCATTCAACAATTTTTTTTAACTTAATTAAAACATGTCCAACACCTTACTAACAAAAGCAGTACATAACTAAAATCAAGATTCTAAAAATGTTCTTAATAAATGAATATATTATTTGTGCATCAAACAATTCCGAATTTACTATTCTAATTATACATCAATTGTTCAATATCGGTATCAACTTGAAGTAAAATCGATATTAGTAGCAGCTTGAGAAAAGATTGTTTGAGGTAGGAGATTGTACCGCGAGAAAAGATTGGATCCTCAACAATCGAACATGAGCAGCAGCGAGGTTTGTGGCAAGAGGTAGGAGAGTGTACCTCCGCTGATTTGAAGTAGTCGGCGAGGTAGGAGATTGTAACGTATGCGTATGATTTGAACTTGAGCAGCAACGAGGTATGGGGCAGGAGGTATGTAGCAGAAGATTAGGTGATGATTTGAATTTTAAGGAATTAGGGTTAGGTTTTGGTATTTAGTTGGGCTGGTATGTTTCTTGGGCTACTTATATATATATATATATATATATATATATATATATATATATATATATATATATATATATTTTAATAATAATAATAATTCGATCAAAACCGAGTGATCGACGAGCGAGCGGATCTTTGCTCATGCTTGGCTCGTTTTCAAATTGAACCGAACTGAGCGGCTCATTTATAAACTGAGCGGGAATCGAACGAGCATTTTTCGGGCATTTTTCGAGCGATCCTCGATCGTCGAGCACTTTGGACAGCCCTACCTCTACCCATCCGAGATACGGTTGGGAATCAAATTGCATTTTATTTCCACCACTTAAGTATATCAAATTTGGTACTAAAATTCTCTTTTGACTCATTTAAGTACCTCTTTAACTCAGTTTCCATACCAACTGATTTACTTTCTTCCTTATTTAGAAATTCCATGAGGAAGTCATTGCCATCACATTCAATAACATCGTTGTTACATGCTTCTTGCGATGCCGAATTGTAATCTACGTTGTCAAATCGATCCTTGTATGTTTCAAACAGATCATATAACCTACTTCAAGATCAAACGACTTCATCTGTAACACCCCAGCCTGAATAGGGCTGACGTGTCACACAATACAGTAATCAGAGATAAAATTTAAAATTTAATTAAAATACTTACCATCAATTAAAAAGCGAATTTATACAAACGGTCTTACAAGAAAACATACTTTCTTAAATGTTCAACCGCTCAAAATATTTATTACACTCTTCGTCTTCCAATGCCTAGACTTTTTTTTATCTTTCTTTACATGTTTCCCCTTATCCAAAGAGTACCTGCTTAACAAAATACGGCTGAGCCAAAAATTGCTTAGTAATGGAGGAAACAATAGCAATAACAATATAACGATATAATACCATAAAATGAACAATGACGGTCAACGATGACAATAACAGTGTACGATACGATCAATATCACATGGTGATCAATCAATGATGAGCAAATACGATAACAATGACACTTTAGCGGAACAGTCAAAGCTATACGGTGATCAATCAATGGTGAGTCAATACGATAACTTCTATGTGGAAATACCCATGTGAGCCAATGACAATAAACAATAAACAATGTGTACATTAACTGCAGACTAATGCACCAATATGTAAAGGGGATGTGGGCACACACACCTATCCCCATACCGATACAGTAACAATAATATCCTAGGATCGATCCATACGCCTCCCAATAATCCATAAACCAATATTAACTTCCAATATAGAGACGCCGTGAACTAATCGCACAGTCACGGATGGTGCACGTCCGATAAAATTGGAACGATACAAAGAAGATTAGCATGGGCCTGCGCAAGGATGACACGCACAAATCGAGAAATGGTCCAAATTTTGTAATAGAATGTAAACAGATAAAATAAAACAAGACTCATTACTGCAGGATTCGTGACGCATGATCGAAGTTAGGATTTATTGATGTGATTCTCTTTCACTACGAAAATGAAGGTATGGATTCTATGGTCTCTTACTTATAGCGTTTTATATTATTGTCGTCTTCGTAATGTCTTTTCATCGAAAGTGTTATCATTGCTTTCTATAAGTTATAAGTATTGAAATGAATTATTGTCATTGATTCACATGTGAAGGATTAATTTCTTAAGCTCATTATCACATGTTCCTATCGATCGTCGATTATCGTCATATGAATGCATTATTGCACGATTTGCCTTGATTAAGTGTATCGTTTTATTTACATCAATACCCGAGCACATCCACCTATGGGGACATAGGGCGTCATCACCGACACCGATGACTTGCACCATCCGTGACAGTGCGATTAGTTCACGGCGTCTCTATATTGGAAGTTAATATTGGTTTATGGATTATTGGGAGGCGTATGGATCGATCCTAGGATATTATTGTTACTGTATCGGTATTGGGATAGGTGTGTGTGCCGACATCCCCTTTACATATTGGTGCATTAGTCTGCAGTTAATGTACACATTGTTTATTGTTTATTGTCATAGGCTCACATGGGTATTTCCACATAGAAGTTATCGTATTGACTCACCATTGATTGATCACCTCATAGCTTTGACTGTTCCGCTAAAGTGTCATTGTTATCGTATTGGCTCATCATTGATTGATCACCATGTGATATTGATCGTATCGTACACTGTTATTGTCATCGTTGACCGTTCATTGTTCATTTTATGGTATTACATCGTTATATTGTTATTGCTGTTGTTTCCTCCGTTACTGAGCAATTTTTGGCTCAGCCGTATTTTGTTAAGCAGGTACTCTTGGGATAAGGGGAAACATGTAAAGAGATAAAAAAAGTCTAGGCATTGGAAGACGAAGAGTGTAATAAATATTTTGAGCGGTTGAACATTTAAGAAAGTATGTTTTCTTGTAAGACCGTTTGTATAATTTCGCTTTTTAATTGATGGTAAGTATTTTAATTAAATTTTAAATTTTATCTCCGATTATTGTATTGTGTGACACGTCGGCCCTATTCGGGCCGAGGTGTTACCTCATCGATACCATCTGTTTAATGTCTTCTTTTGTCACATGATCATCCTCGGTTATGTTAGAGATAATCATCTCTGTGAAACAATGTTCAACAAAACATAATTTCATGGTGGGATCCAAGATAACCGCAAAATACATGTTGTCTTTAAGTTTGTCAAGCTTCCCCCAATACTTTTTATATTTCTCACGCATCCAACTAACCATTGTAGAAAAAATTGGATCGTAATCCCACACCTGTAGATGTTTGTCTACATCTAGGATTTTTCTAAAAAATATACATCTAGGATTTTTCTAAAAAATAGGTGAGCTAACGGCTTTTATGTGGATGACACAATTTCTGTCTTAGTTTTAAACTTCTCTAGAAATTTAACCAACTTTCCACAAGCACCAAAGTCTGAATGTTCAGGTAGTCTTTCCCAATCATAATTATAGCCGCTATCTTCTAGTTCATAAGAAAAAAAATAGGACCGCCATTTTCAACATCTCATAGGTAGAATTCCACCTAGTAGGCATATCTCCACACAAAAACTTAGTTGATTCAACATCTGAAGCCTCCATGCACTTTTTGAACTTGGTTATTCTTTGTGTTGAGTTTCGAATATATCTAACCGCTTTTTGTAAACAATCAACATGATAATTGTTTTCCGTAAAACCATCTTTGACAATCAGGTTTAGTATGTGTGCCATACACCTAATATGAAAGTGTTTCCCTCGGCATACAAATTAGTCAATTTTCTCAAAAAGTAATCAACTGCCTTGTCATTACTAGATGCGTTGTCAACCGTCATGGTCATAACATTTTTAATACCCCAACCGTGAATACAATGTAATAACTCTTGACCAATATCTTCCCCCTTATGGCTATGAATGGGTCGAAAATTAATAATGCGGTTATGCATTACCCAGTCATCATCGATGAAACGTGCCGTTACATCTATATAATTAACCCGTTGACATGAGGATGTCCAAGTGTCAGTAGTCAAGTGAACGGTGTTGGTAGGTTTACTTACATATGCTAAAAGTTTATTCCTTTCCTCAATATAATACTTTCCAATATCTCTAGGCACTTTATGTGGTGATGGCAAAGTGAATTTTCCATTCAAAGCATTGGTGTACTCGATAAAAGCCGGATTTTCCACAAGCTTAAAAGGTAATTCAGCAACAATGATCAAATCTAGTAAAGCTTTCTTGATTCTAGCATCATCATGTTTCCAAATGCTCACACTACCTTCCCTGCCAGCTTCCTTTTGAAACACTAAATTACATTGACTTTTATCTACATCAGGATTTTCATCACAAGCAGTGACATGTTTCTAAGACCAGAAGTACCGTTTTTTATTTGAATAGACTGCAATGTGATGTTTACAATACTTGCACCTTCCATACTTCCGACTCACTCCATCCTCGTCTTCTAGAAAAACATCATAATGTTTCCAACATTCAGCCCTCTCCTTGCCTCCTTTTTGCTCCTTTTTTGGCTTTCTTTCGGGGAGCTTGTTTCTTGGTTGTTTTTTTCTCTTACGGCTTGATTCCAACCCATTACCCGATCCCGAATCATTACCAAGTTGGTCATCACGAGGGGTCTCATCAACAAACATTTCATCTTCATCATCCTACAAACCGCACACAACAATAAGTTTTATATAAAAAAAGTTACTAAGGTAACTTGAAAAAAACAACAAACTTACTTGACTAAGATCGGGTTCATTCAAAGAACGAGATGCCATTTATGAGAAGCTACTGAAGTGGCCTACAATAACTGCCAAAAGAAATAACTAATTAACCTTCAATTTTTTTCAAAATAAAGGTTCTGTTGAATTGCAATTAGTATTGAGGTCTTGCTGAAATGTAATTCAATATATAATGCAAAATGAGAGGCCACATAGGTTAAATCGAAATATATATCAACTAATATGGAACTTGACGCAAATAAAATGCAATTTTCTGGCATTAGCTCCATGTACTAGAAACATACGTAATTAAAAAATGCAGAACAATAAAGAAAATAATCATCTTGTAATAAATGCTATAAAACACTAACAATGGAAGGACACCATCATCGTACATACATCATGCAAGAACCAATTTTAGGGTGAAATAAACTAAACAAAACATTAATCATCTTCTTTGTGAAAATCCCTAAAAACCCTAAAAGTATGAGTACCTTGTCTCACCAGAGTCAAAATTAGCCCAGATACGGTACAGGTGGAGGCCGACGGTACCGGAATATACGAAGACACAATTTAATCTTAGGAATTTTTGATGTAGAGAATGTAAGTAGGAGGCGGATGAGCACCTTTTTACCCTAGGAGGGAAGTTGGAGCGATGAATTTTTTTTACATTTTGGGGGAGAGATCTTCTGACTCCTGAAGATTTTTGGTAGACCTAGGTGTACGTGAGTACTTACTGGGTAGGGGGTTGATAAATTGTAGTACAGGTCACCACCATTTTATATTCACTTGATATATTCCATTTAAAAAGGCTCAAACTATTAGCACACTCACTGTGTCTATTTGCACACTTTAGGGTTTATATACGCTACGTATAGGTTTATACGCATACGCAGCGTATATGATTTCATAAAAAATAGTGTCTGACTGATGTCACTTCTGGTCTGGTTGCTCCTATACGCCGCATTTAGACCTATACGCAGCGTATATAAGGGTTTAAAAAGACAATTTTACCCATGTTTTAGGCTGCGTATAGCCCTCAATCCAGGAGTAAAATTGTGCTTTTTAGTTGATTAGCACCAAATCAAAGTTTTACAACTTGGGGACAGGCGCAACCATATACCCTATCTAAGTCCATATAGATGTACCTTGTTAAGGTTTTCAATACAAATCATCTATGTACGCCAAGTTAAAATACTGATTATCAACTTGTAGTTTTACTGATAGGTGTTGTCGAAACAAAATGACAGACCAATAGAAAGAAAATAATTTAATTTCATTGTTTTAATATGCGACGTGTTCGTTTAAGATGACTACCGGAGAAAATATGCAGGCCGATGCGAAGAAAGGGCAATACTCATGGACAACTTAATCAACGAAATACTAAAAAAATTGCTTAAAGAAGAAAGTTCAACCCGGTTCCTGTTGGATAAACATAAAGAAGATAGTGAAATAGTTACTAGGATCCGTAGCATTGTCGTTTTTGTAATGCGATGAGTAGTTTAAATATAAGATTTTATAAAACAATAAATTTTATAGCATTAATCAATCATACCGTTAGATATGGCCTTGAATAATCAAGACAGCTTAAAACTCTAGTGTGGAAAAATTGACTCAACGAACATCAAGACAGCTTAAAAGTCTAGAGTGGAAAAATTTATAACTTGTTTCACGGGTTAGCTTACATAAAAATATCACCTTTTCATATATTAAATAATACAAAATTCATTATTATATTATAGTAATTAAGGTTGATTCGTGGATGTTGTCCACTATATATATGGTTAGCTCTCAAAAGAAATATTTCATACACTCGAAGTTATGGCGTCCAAGCTTTTACTACTTGGTCTATTCCTAAATCTTCTCATGCTCACAGGTTTCTCTCTATTCATTTTATCTATAGTTTATTGTATAATATGTAAAATAAGAGATTTTGTGTTTATAAGAATGTCTTGTCTCAAATATTTTTTACGAGTTTCAGAAGTTTCTGCCGTAAACTCTCCTCTACTGTCAAACAAAAATGAGGCATGTCATCTGTTATTTACAAAAATGTGTAACAAAACTTCATGCCATATAATGTGTTATTTATAGAATAACTTATAAAATTAATAATGTTGGTGTATTACGGTCAGTTCAATTATTTTGGTATTATATACACATATATAATTATCACTAAACCATAAAAATGGTTATAAAAAACATATCTGAACCATCATTTTATTCATCAAACCATAAAAATGATTATAAAATCATATCTGAACCATCATTTTATTAATCGATTCCGTGCGTATTTTTTGTTATGATTTGATTATCCAAATTTTCTAATCATGTATAGTTTTAACTTTATATATATATATATATATATATATATATATATATATATAGTGAAAGTATATCGTACAATTGGTGTTAACGTACAATTGTACGCTGGACCAAATTCGTATGTTATATAAAAAGCGCATGTATGACAATCGCAATTTCGCATGTTGAAATGTTTTGCATGAAATCGCATAGATATCTTCAAATTCGCATGGAGTTGTCATGAATTTGCATGGCTAATAAACGAATTCGCATGTTATAAAAAACCAGCGTACAATTGTACGTTAACCGCTCCCTATATATATATATATTCCTATTAGTGCTATTTTGACGATCAAAGACCATACTAATAATAATAATAATAATAATAATAATAATAATAATAATAATAATAATATATGGTTTAATGGTATTATTTATTTGGTGCAAAACAGATGCCCAATCGGTAGGCGTATGCAAGCCGAATCGGTGACAATTTACCATCAGAACAAGGCGTGGTAACCCTTTTCCGAAACAACGGCATATCAAGGATGCGAATCTATGATCCAAATCAAGCCACACTTGAAGCACTTGGTGGAACCGATATTGAACTCATGATCGGTGTTCCTAACGAAGCTCTTCCATCGCTCACTAATCAAAACGCCGCAAACACATGGGTTAGCGACAACATCCTAAGGTATACAAACGTCAAGTTCACATACATCGCAGTCGGAAATGAAGTTGATCCAAATAATAAGAACAGTGGGTACGTAGATGTTTTACTCCCCGCCATGCAAAATATATACAATGCTATTAAAGGTGCGGGCCTCGACCGGATTAAGGTGTCGACCGCAACCTACACGGGTCTTTTGGAAACCGCATATCCACCAAGTAGTGGTGCATTTAAAGGCAATGTGCAAGGGTTTATTGAGCCAATTGTTAAATTTCTAGCACAAAATAACTTGCCAATGCTAGCCAATATCTACCCCTACTTTGGTTACCTTGGTGACCCTAACAAAAATCTCCAATACGCATTGTTTACCCACAAGAAACAGTGGTGACTGATCCTAATAATGGCCTACAATATTCCAACCTTTTTGATGCCATGTTAGACGCGCAATACGCGGCTCAAGCGCGTGTAGGTGGGGAGAATGTGGAGATTGTTGTGTCGGAGAGTGGATGGCCTTCAGAAGGGGTGAGGAAGCGACGTTAGACAACGCTGGAACTTACTATAAGAATTTGGTCGAGCACCTTAGAGCGGCGACTAGTACGCTGGCAAATCATGGAATATCTAAAGACACGTATTTGTTTGCGATGTTTGATGAGAACCAGAAAGATGGAGACGAGATCGAGAAGCATTTCGGAATTTTCGACCAGATGAATCAACAACTTAAGTATGATGGGTTAACCTTCAATTAGGAAGGGTTGCCGTTTGTGAAAAATAAAGTTATTTATCACTACTTGATAAATAAATATTAAACAAGCAATGTTTAGTCATCTATTAACGGAGTTTATGTAACACTTCGATTTTCAGAAATATAAATAATAATAATTGTTATATTAAATAAACATGATCACTAAGGGTTCATATATATATATAACAATCATAAATGTGCATACTCAGCTGATACATCATATATTCACTAATTCTTCTAAAAGATATTTGATTATTACATAACGAATGATACATTTGCGGATCTTCGCATTCGATTTTCTTTTTTGAATATTAGCATGGACACGATTTTCTTTTTTGAATATTAGCATGGACACTTAATTGCGCGCCCGGTAAGTTAAAAAGGAGGTATGCTTGCATGTACTTTGATCTATGATCGATGAATTTGTGGCTAAGTAGGCGTAGCTATGAACATGCTTCGCTAAAATACTTTAATCTACATATCTATTGGCGACTACATCATGTTATGCAATCGGCAGACTCAAGATTTTTTTTTCTTTCGACACAGGTTTTTTCGGTGCTCTGTCAACATTTAACTTGACATCCGAATTTTCAGTTTGAATCAAGTCGGGCTACATAAATAATGATACTTTGCCGTTGTAACTGATAAAAGTAAATACCAGAATGAGGTTTTGAGATAATCATGATCACGAGAAACAATTTAGAAAAATAACTGAAGTACTTAATTGAAATTCACATATTTATGCTTTTCATTATCAATAATTAGTGATTTTATTTATTGATTTCAAGAACATACAAAATTTCCTAATCACTCACATGAAACAAACTAAAACCAAAAAAAATAAAAAAAATAAAATAGAACAATCAAATGAATACGGTCGGCCGACATTCAAAACCAGAATTAATACCTGGACCAAGACATATAATTGGACAAGCGAAAACGATTGAACAATAAGCTTAAAGTAGCATGAATTACATTCAAAAGTGATCGCTCGTTTAATCATTTACATTCATATATTATGAATTTAAGGCCCTGTAATATTAAATGAATCGAAGTTATGTCTTTTTTAAGTTGAATTTCTTTCTAGTTCTTTTATCGCGTCTCTAATTCATCTGTATAAAAGGTTTCTAATTAGGAGATCTTTTTCGTTGAATATACAATAGAACCAACGATATAATTCCTTGACATTGAGCATTTTTAGTAAATACGTTTAATGAACCAATATATTTCATAGCATTAATACTTTTCAATGAGAAAGTGATTCAATGAATAATGAGGCAACTTAGAACTTTAGACATAAAATCAAATACAAATAGGCAAATTGGAAATAAATAATCTCATCTAACTCAGTTTGGCCGATAATAATCCCAAGTCAATTATTGGGTAATATAATCCAAACTGGTCAAGTTTTCGCCAAAAATAGTCCACCGTTAAAAAAAGTTCAACGGAGTTAAGTTTTTTTTTCGAATTACAAACCGATGTTATAGGGTTTTTGAGCATAACGAGGATACGAATCGATTGATGTAAAAATTACCTCGAAATACTGCCCCAACCCACGAAAACGGTGCTTCAATCTGGGTGTTTAAACTTCCACTTTACAAAAATCAAGCTATTTCGAGCACAATTTCAAAGTAATTTTTACATCAATCGACTCGTATCCTCGTTCTGATCAAAAGCCCTAAAACATCGGTTTGTAATTCGGAAAGAAACTTAACTCCGTTAAACTATTTTTAACGGCGGACTATTTTTGGCCAAACTTGACTAGTTCGGATTATATTGGCCAATAACTGACTTGGGATTATTATCGGCCAAACTGAATTAGGTGGGATTATTTATTTCCAATTTGCCTTGCCATACAAATAAGCTTATCTTACAAAACATACCAATATTGTGAAAAAGTAAAAAAAAATGCGGTTTCATTTTCGTAATTTTTGATTCGTAGAGTATTATTTTATTCATAGAGTAATTATTTTATTCGTTAGTAGAGTAATTATGATCATGGTTGCAAAAGTCACTAGGCGCTCCCTAGTCGGATTTAGGAGCACTCAGGAAGTACTCGGCCTAGGCGGAGATTACTCGTGGAGTAATTGGCCTAGGCGAACAGCAGTCTACTTTGTAGCGAATACTCGGGGAGTACTCGAAGCCTAGGTGGGACTTTTACAACCATGATTATGATACGCTTGTAGAGTGATTTTGAATTTTATGTTGTTTGATGCACCTGTAGAGTAATTTTGAAATTTATGTTGTTTGATGAACTTGTAGAGTAAATGTGTCTGTTATTTATTTATTTATTTTTTTGATGAACTGGTAGGGTACTTACGATGCACTTGTAGAGTAATAATGATGAACTGGTAGAGTAATTATAATACACTTGTAGAGTAATTTTGAATTGTATGTTGTTTGATGAACTTTGTAGAGTAATTGTGTATGTTATGTTATTTTGATAAGCTAATAAAGTAATTGTGATGCACTTTTAGAGAAATTTTAAATACTAGTTGTTTGACACACTTGTAGAGTAATTTTGAATGAATAGTAGTGTATTAATGATGAATCGGTAGAGTAATTATGATACACTTGTAGAGTAATTTTGAATTATATATGGTTTGATGAACTTTGTAAAGTAATTGTGTATGTTATGTTATTTTGATGAACTAGTAGAGTAATTATGATACATTTGTAGAATATTTTTTAATTTTATGTTGTTTGATATATTGGTGGAGTAATTACTCTACAAATAGATGCACTTTTAGAGTAATTTTGATTATTACGAAATGCCACCGTATTTTTTGCCTTTTCACTCTATTCGTATATTTTACATGATAAGCTTATTTGTAAAGGATCTTTCCTCTCGGACTTTAAACTTCCTTGTGTGTGGAAATATTTGTAAAGGATCTTTCCTCTCGACTTTAAACTTACTTGTGTGTGGAAATATCCCAAAACTTGTTTGACGGGTTACTTTATATAAGTCTTTCTATCCTTTTCTTATATTAAAATAATAAAAATAAATATTATTATTATATCATAGAAATTCGACTATATATAGTTACATCTCAATAGAATAATTCATAAATCCGAAGTTATGGCATCAATGCTTCTACTACTCGGTCTCCTTGTGAATCTTCTCATGCTCACAGGTTTATCTCTTTTCGTCTTTAGTTAATCGAGTAACATAAGAATTTTATGTTTATAAGAATGTGTTGTTTTAAATAATAATAATGAGTTTTAGACGTTTTTGCTCTTTCGTTCAAAAGTACTTATAAATGTTAAATATAAGTACATCAAAGCCGTTTTGAAAATTCAAATACCTGGTCTGAGTCTGAAAAACATATCCCTTATACATTAACGAAACAGATAATACAAACTATTTTTTGCCGCTTATCGTTGTTGTTGTTATTATTATTATTGTAACGAAATGGGTATTTAGCTAATACTAATGGGCTTAAGCTATAAATTTTGGGTTTTATTTGGGTTTTTCTATTATATATATATATAGGGTGGGGTTCTCGGGATATATATTAGTGTATCTGTGTACTGAGTGAACAAATCCTAGCAATTGATTTACACTTGTGTATTGATAATCAAGGGCTAGGATTAAATCACTAGTGTTCACAATTAAGGGGTTGTTCACAAATGAACCCAACTGTATATATATATATATATATATATATATAGGTGAGATGCCTTAGTGAACCATAGTGGTTTTGTAAACAAAACAATAAATCTGGACCTTTGCTTGTTTGGATCTTGACACTTTATAATAACGGCAGTTTAGTAATTATTTATACACTAAAATGACTAAATGGCGTAGGATTTTTTTTAAATGTGAACCCAATAAAATGTGTTCTTGCCGGGAGTCCTCCCTATTCACCCCTAGGCCTTGCATATACAATATATAAAACTTAGTTACTAATAATTTCGGTTGATGTTTAATTGTGATGAAAAAAATCATTTAATGATAAGCATGTTTCGTAATTGTTCAATTTAAATTAATCTGAACATTTTCAAATGTTTTACAATAAAAACATTAGAATTCGAGTAGTTTTAAAACCGTGGTGTATGGTGGGGCGGGGGTTGAGGGCGTGGGTCGACACGTGTCAAAGGAGGGGCACCGCCGGTCACACCACAATTTGGTGGGTATGGTGGGGCGTGGCTAGGCCGCGTGGCTAGGCCACGTGTATATTTATTTATTTTTCTTTTTTTTTTATAAACAAACCTAAAAATATTATTAATAACTCTTAAAATTAGAAAATACATAAAAAAAACATTAATATTAAACATAAACATACTAAAATTAAAAAAAAAACCCACATAAAAAAAACCATTACAAATATTAAACATAAACATACTAAAACTTAAAAAAACATAAAGGGTTAAATAAATCTCGAAGATGGCGAGCTTTTTGAACGGGCGCCTCTCCTTAGATCGGTACTCGATATTTCCCACCGCCACCCGGTCGTCGTGGCTAATGTCCCCGCCCGGGACGCTTTCGTAGTAGGCCTTGAAGCGATCTAGTTTCGGGAGTAGTTCACCCCACTTGTGTTGGCACGCGTTGAGGTTGTGGCGGTTGTTACCAACATTATGTTGATAACTTGCGAAAGCCGCTGGCCAGTACCGGGTTTCGCCGGGTTGTCGAGCTTTCATGGCGTCCACGACGCCAGTTACGAGTGTGATCTCTTCTTTGTTAGTCCAGGAAGCCATGGGTCGGTTGTGAAGGATGGCGGTTTGGGTAGCGAAGAGGACAGTCGGGGTGGAGTGTCGGTTGTGAAGGATGGCGGTTTGGGGTGGCGAAGGGGGACCAGTGGGCTTTAAATAACCGCTGGGCTTGGCCAACCCAACGGTTGGTTTTTAAAATTCAACCGGTCAACCGCTTGGTCAACCCGCCTATAATGTTGGCCAATTAAAACCCGCCACCTCAGCTGGGTAGCCCCGCTCAACGCCGGGTGCCGAAGCCCCGCCCAAGGGGCCACGCCATAAGCCATGCCCACCCAGGGTGGTAACACCGACATTACCCTCCGACCCATGCCCCAACCCCCGGCCCATGCCCCACGGCCTAATAGTTAGAAAAATTATGTGCGGGCGTTATACTTTATTTATTTCTGTATAGATAAAGATGTTCATTTTAGGGACAAAAAAGAGTATAGTAATAACTACGATAATCGCATAATATATGTGTTCATAGTACAAAACATAATTTGAAATAGTGGAAGGGAGAAATATAGACGATTACCGTCATGTGTACGTATTTAAAATAATAATTGCAAATATATTATGCAATCCTCGACATATTCTTGGTTTCGAAACAAACAACAAGTATGTTTTAATAATTATATTTTTATTTGGTGCAAAACAGATGCAAATGTAGGCGTGTGCAACGGCCGACAGGGCGATTTGCCATCACAAGAAAATGTGGTAACCCTTTTCATAAACAACGGCATATCCAAGATGCGAATATATGATCCAAATGAAGCTCAAGACACACTTAAAGCACTCGGCGGAACCAATATCGAAGTCATGATTGGTGTTCCTAATGAAGCTCTTCCATCACTCACTGATCAAAATGCCGCAAACACATGGGTTAACGACAACATCGTAAAGTACCCAAATGTCAAATTCACATACATAGCGGTTGGAAATGAAGTTGATCCTGATCCAAATTAAACAAGTCATATATACGTGAGTAATCTACTGCCATGCAAAATGTCTACAACGCCATTATAGCTGCAAACCTACATAACCAAATTAAGGTGTCAACCGCAACCTATGACGGTCTTTTGACGAACACCTCCCCACCAAGCAATGCGGAATTTAAAGATAATAGTTTTGCTGAGCCAATAGTTAGATTTCTAGCAGATAATAAGTTGCCAATGCTAGCCAATATCTACCCTACTTCGGTTACATTTATACAAACGACCGTGACAAAAATCTCCAATATGCATTGTTCACCGCACAAGGACCAGTGGTGCCTGATGTGAATGATCGGCAGTATTCCAACCTTTTTGATGCCATGTTAGATGCGCATTACGAGCTAAAGCGCGTTTTGTCGGTGGGGAGAATGTGGAGATTGTCGTGTCGGAGAGTGGATGGCCTTCAGAAGGGGGTGAGGAAGCGAACATAGACAATGCTGGTACTTACTATAGGAATTTGGTCGAGCACCTGAAGGGGGACGGGTACGCCTGCAAAGCCGAGAATATCTATAGAGACGTATTTGTTTGCGATGTTTGATGAGAACGGGAAACATGGAGACGAGACCGAGAAGCATTTTGGGATTTTCGACCCGATGAATCAACAACTTAAGTATGATGGGTTAACCTTCAATTAGGAAGGGTTGGCATTTGTGAAAAATAAAGTTATTATCAGTACTTGATAAATAAAATTGAAACAATCAATGTTTGGTCATCTATTAAGGGAGTTTATGTAACACTTCTTTTTTTAGAAATATAAATAATAATTGTTATATTAAATATGATCACTAAGGGTTAATATATATAACACTCATAAATGTGCATACTCAGCTCATACATCATATTTTCACTAATTCTTCTAAAACATACGAATGATTAACACTGGCGGATCATCGCGCTCATGAATTTTCTTTTATGAGTATTAACATAGACACTTAATTGCGCGCTTGATAAGTTAAAAAGGAGGTATGCTTGCATGTACTTTCTGTGATCAATGAATTTGTGGTGAGTACATCATGATATGCAATCAGCAGACTGAAGATTTTTTTTTTCTTTCGGGTCTGGTTTTTTCGATGCTCGGTCATTTAGCTCGGCATCTGAATTTTCAGTTTGAATCAAGTCAGGTCACATATATAATGATACTTTGTGGTTGTAACTAATAAAAGTAAATACTAGAATGAGGTTTTGAGATAATCATGATCACGAAAACAATTTAGAAAAATAACTTAAGAACTTAATGGAATTTGAAAGTCACATATTTTGGCTTTTCACTATAAAAAAGTAGTGATTTTATTTTGATTTCAATAATATACAAAATATCCTAATCAGTCAAACAAATACCAAAAATAAGAAAAAATACAAAATAGAACAATCAAATGAATACAGTTCTCCGACGATTCTAAACCAGAATTAATACCTAGACTAACACATAATTGTACAAGCGAAAACGATTGAACACTAAGCTTTAAGTAGCATGAATCATCAAGTCTCTTTTCTTGATTGTATTAAAACTATTAGTATAAGTCGATTGAAATTTGTAGTTTGAGTGTTACAACCCTATAGAGACTAAATTTAGTCTCTATAGGTGAAAGCGTTAAAAATTGTAAAAGACCTATACCGAGGAAATTTAGCCGCTAAATGATTTATTTTTAAATTATTATTTTTTAATTATGTGAAATAGTTTTAGTGATACCAGTGACTAAAGATTGTCGCTATGGGTCAACCTATAGCGACGCCATGTAGCGATGAAACTAACAACCTAATACGACGGAGCACTAGGATCGACCCTATAGCGACTAAATGTGTTTTTTTCCTTCGTCGATTTGTGGTGGAGGAAGGTTCCGTTATAAATCCTCAATAAAGTCTTGTATGCAAGTTGGCACAAAGTCTTCAATCTAGCCCCTTCAACTCTTTTATTTCAGCTACCAGCACCCAGAAGTTTTATTCTGTCGACCTAATAAAACAAAAAAAACGTGAACTCTGTTAGAAAATAAAACATGTTTGCGACTGAAATGACTTATCTTTAACATTTGATCACTTTTTTTTTCAAAGCCAGCATGTATATATTGATATTTTGTAAGGAACTCTATAAACCTGGGAAGTACGCATTCAAAAATCTTTGATCAGTTGAAAACTATAATATATGTTACATAAAAGTTAAAAATAAAATTTGCAGAGACGGTTGACCCAGTTCCCGTATAGTGAGTCCATCTACGATGGTGTGTGGTTGAGCCACTGCGTTATAGTGTCAAAGACCTATCAACTAAGATGAAAGATATCGAATCGTGTATTCTTCGCATGGATAGTAATGTTGTACATGTGTGATTGTAAGTTGTTTTGAGTTACAAATAAATAATAGAGCTACACTTGCGTATCTGTTATGGTGCAAGGTATACTTGCGGCGATCCTTTTTCTACTCCATGTCAGCATCACGTCAGCTTTTTTAATTATTTATCTTTTACTTGCTGAATCCGAGTAAATACGCTTCATATGATTCTCATATTACAACTAATATTTAAACTAAATATAAAATAGATATAACCAACTCAAAAACCCTATTTGATAAAAACTGTTAAATTAAATAAAAGGTACATAACTAAAATGTAAAGTACTTAATTAGAATTTCTCAATTGGGGACTGTTTCTTAAAACTTGTCATGCCGAAATGTGATCAAATTTCTGGGTGGCGTAGCGTATTTGGTACTCGTGATGAGCCGCCTCAACCGCTTTCTCTCCCGTCTCCTCGCCATTCATCGCGTCACTGAAGACTTGGTCAAATCTTCTAGACTTTGGTTGGGTTATCCTTAACCTTGAATAAGTCTCATACACCTTGCAGTGGGTATCACCCAATTGTTGGAAATCGTTCAAGGACTGCATCCCAATACAACAATGATGCGGTAGGAGTTTCCTCGACGATACTCACCAAGACTATAGCCAACATTATTTCCGCTTCTTCGGTCCAACGTGTCTTTGCCATTTGATAGAGATGAGAAAATTTATGTGAGAGGAATGGGAGTGGCGTGGGTTTAGCTTTTGTGTGAAAGTTTTGGGTAGAAATGTGAGGTATATACATAAAAGGTTAACTTTTTAAAGTTTCAATGGCTATTTTGGGTGGGAGGGGCCAACCCCAACAATCCAAGTCCTATCAGTTTCATCGACACACACATGCCACTACACACACTAAACATAACAACGAATACTTAGGATTATTAAAATCCAATATTTCTATTTATTTTTGTTTTATGTTAATTTATCATTGCTCAAAAGCGCATGTTTCATTGAATTTCTTTATAAAACCCTAAAGTAAAAAACCAAATCCTCTTTTATTCATGCATACCAAAAAATTATCATTGCTAGCATGTTTCATTTTAAAGAAAACTAAAAATATTATATTTTTTCTTCTAAATCATTTACACCATAAAATAAGGATAGAAATGAGAAATCACCCCTGATAAACTAAGCCAAATTCCCTCTCTTATAAAAGGGATAAACCAGAAGCTTTTCACCTCTAGGCCCAGAATAAAATCCTCAAAGAAGCATCAAGTGAGAAACAATATATGCTAACGCCTAATAGATGGTGATGCAAAAATTGTTCCGATAAGCGTTCTCAATCGGTTAACGATATGATTTTTTCCTTAACATGTGTACAGTGTGCAGTTGTGTTTTAATTCCTTTTTTTGTTTCCACTGTCATATAGACATCATACCAGCACAGGTGTTCTTGTATATGATTTTAGGTATTCGTTGCCTTCAGTTTCCTAATTTTTAGTCTTTTTTTTTTATTTTGCTTTGAGGTATTATAACTATGAACTCAAACCTCTTGCAGTTACATTTGATGTAGAATTTCAGTCATGCGCATAAAAATTCTTTTCAAATTCATTGTTTGCCATGCATCAAGGATCTTGGATTCTAACAACCAGGGTCGGCCCTAAGAATTCAAGTGCCCTGTTCAAACCCGAAAAACATGCCCCAATCTACTTGGAGTGGAACAGGCCCAATCTGTTTCAAGTTTCAACCACCTTAAAATTGATATAACAGAGTAAGGGTTGAAACCAGCTGAGCCACCTCAATATTTTGAAATAACATGGGTTTTATAGTCTTTTATATACATATATGTAGTATTTATTCAAAGAAAACGTGGCTCTCAAAATCACGGGCCCTGATCGGTGGTCCTCCTCACACACCCCCAGGGCCGCCCGTGCTAATAACCCTTTGAAGAAATTCATATGATACTGAAAAAAGATAAACCTTTTAAATTTAAAAATTGCAAATGACTGATCATATGCTTTACTTAGGGTGAGAAACTGAGAATAATCATTAATAGATTGTAAAAACCTGATTAAATGAATATGTGCATGTGTAAAGACTCTCTTATGATTAGATTCTATCAGGACTTTAAAGAAATTCATATCTTTTTGAAAAAAAAGTTAGTACGTTCTTCTTTTTTAGCCAGGATTTCAAATGATTTTGGGTAAGGTTATACTTATACCATATACTATTATGGGGAATTGGCATGTAATAATCCCAACTAGACTTCTTGGTCATTGTCAGTCCCACCTTTTTTACTCCCTTTGACAGTCCCACCTTTCAACTAATTTTCCTCCACTAGTCCTCAGTTAAAAAAACTTAACGGAGTTAATGTAGGACAACCGTTCACAAACAAATAAAATTAAAATTTATTAATCAATATTATGATTACAATACATAAAGAAGAACTACATCAAATGAAAGGAATTACAATACAAAAAATATAAACTTAACCAAGAACAGATTACAAAGAAAAGTAAATGGAAAACATAAACAATGGTGACTGAGGCACGTGAAGATCACGCTTCCCTTAAAACAGATTTCGGACCACCCAGGTGAACCCGTCTGTTTCCCAGGGTACAACAGCCTAAGCAGATTGTACTGCCGGGATTAGCCTAGCACCCGAAAGTATACCTGAAACAAGAGTGCGCAAAGATGCAAAGTTAGGGAACTCGTTTGATGTGTGTGTTGTATGAACCATACGATTTCTGTGTTCTGTATATCAAAACAAAGCACAAAGCTTTGTATTTATACTCATTAGAATTCGAAATGATTAGTCTCTATTGAATACACAATTCAATAAAATTAAACTCTAGAATTCAATAGCACAATGAATTCTAAAACTTATAAAACTGAATTCTAGAATTCAATGGCACAATGAATTCAGTAACTTAATCATTTGACTGTTAGAAACTTGAAAAGTCTCTAGCTGACAACCCAAGCCAAGACACATCTAAAAAATACTAAAGGCGGCTCCAAGCGGCTCGCGGCGATGCGAGCGTGCGAAGTGCAAAGTGCGCCATCAAAGCGCCATATTGTGCCCATCGCCCTCGTCCGGGTCCCGGTCCCGTGCCCGTGCCCGTGCCCGGACGCGGGCGCGTGCGCGTGTCGAGTTCTTCGCACCCTCCTGGATGCCACTGGGTGTGAGTTGTCACACAAGAATACATTCGTGTAGAGAATTCTAATTATAAATCTACAAAAGATTTATCTCTCCAGCAATGTGGGACAAGCACAATTCCCCACACATTAAGGTTCTAACACATAATTAAAGCTTATGATCTCTCATTCAATTGCTTTAATCACTAAATAATTATTATATTAATTATTAATATAATATTATTTTTCATTAATTTCCAACAATCCCCCACATAAATGGAGATCATCCCACACACTCAAGTGTCACGATAAAATTTCAGCGGTCAAGTAATGCAGGATAGATAGGTTTCCCTTTGAACCCTCCTTTGTGACGTATACTTAGTCTCCTAGCGATTAGTAGACGCGATGTCCTTGAACCAACCCCTTTTTACGTAGACGTTATTACACATCACGCATTACTCTTCCTGGTCTGGCTAACCCCTCATAGTTGTGTCCGTTATGGTCATGGAACACCATCCTGGTTCTGCGAGAGCTCTAGGAATTGTACCCCCAATTCCATTCGAAGCGACCTTACTTCTCTCTAACATAGGTGATTTACAAATCATTAAAAGCCATATGCTTAACCTCTCTTGATATCACTGATTTCATGTAGGAATGGACTAGGAAGTTTGTAACTCCCTTTTGTAAATTGAGGTACTCCCCCACAGTGACCTTAGCTTGTACAGTTAGGTGGTCCTATTGAGCCTAGATCATGGGATCTCCAATATTCTAGGATAGGTTTTCCGTTGTACAAACTTACTCCAAGGGCTTTAGTCTCGTTCCCATCGACGACTTATGTACTACTTCTCTGCTTAAGCCTTTTGTAAGCGGATCTGCAATGTTATCCTTTGACTTCACATAGTCAATCGTGATAACTCCAGTTGAGAGTAGTTGTCGTATCGTGTTATGCCGACGTCGTATGTGCCTTGATCTGCCATTATACATTGCATTTTGAGCTCTATCAATAGCTGATTGGCAATCACAATGTATGCAGATGGCCGTCACAGGCTTAGGCCATCTTGGAACATATTCCAAGAATTGACGTAACCATTATGCCTCTTCTCCAGCTTTATCTAAACTCGTGCGCATTCATCATCTCCAACCGAATGCACCCAATGTGAGTGAATCTCTACAAATTCCCTGTTTTAATCATTTTTTTTGGTGTATCATGTGTCTTATTATTTATTACATTTAAACTATTGTGCATCCATCATATTCATGATCAAATGTGTATTCAATATGTATCAACTGTTTGTGTGGTTAATGTTTAAATTAAATTTATCATTTTCAGTACATACATTATCATAGGCCGCCGCTCCCCATTACATATGAGTGTTGAGCTGTTCCCCATTACATATGAGCGTGAACGAGGCGTTGCCAACATACGATCGGCTCCGTTTGATTGAGCCTTGATCGCACAGACATTTATCATAGGCTGTCCGTTCCCCATTACCTATGAGCGTGAACGTGACGTTGCCAACATATACAGTATCATTCATGTTATATATTCATGCAAGTTGGTTTGTTGTTGTATGTTATTGTTTGTTATTGTTATTGTTATTGTATGATTATTCAAGTTTGCTCACATATGATTATTGCACAATTTTCCATAATAAATATAACAAGAATCAATAATAAATGTTTTCTAACAAGGTTCACTCGCCAACTTATGTTGACCCAAAAACCCCCATTTTTACACATGATACAGGTGATCCAGCTGCAGCAAGAAACATATAGGATGGCTTAGAAGAATAAACCGGATTAGACTTTGGATTGTTTAGTTGATTATCTTCTTTGTAATTGTATGAACATGTTTGGAATATTGAGGATGTAATTTTTAATTTTATAAATATGAAACATATTAGTAAATATCATGAGCTTTGGTGATAACCCAATTATGCCCCGACTCTTATTCCGCTGCGGGTCGGGGTGTGACAGATTGGTATCAGAGCCATAACTATAAGGATATAGGATAGGTTATTAGACCATTAGAGCCTATACTATAGTTGATTAGAATTTTTTAAAATTTTTGTGTGTTACATGCAAAACTCATGATGTTTATATGTTTAATGTTACATTCAATGTTATGCAAGCATGTTCATAAGTACATATTATTATATAATGCCTATCATGAATCATATTCTCATAACATATCATATCCATGAGAGACACCACCACATCATTTCCATGATTTTTTTTTTTGCAATGATTTTTGTATTTTCAAATCACATCAAAGTGAGTTCTCATGACGGGCATGTAGTAACTGGAAGGGTACAAGTACCGGTAGTCGGAACGTCCTGTCTAGGTTTGGCATTCGTATAAATCCAAAATAAAGGACCAGTTTGCCTACCTGGGGACTAACGATGAGAGTACGAAGGACCTATTAGGCCAAAGCATGCTATACCAAACGTCGTGTGAGCTAACCCCACTTTGAGTTGTCATTGTGTCTACACCTGGACACTTTCCGACCATACATCTCGTAAACATATTTCATGGTTTTCATTCGGGTGATGCGAGTGTTAAACCGCCAATACTAATGTGAATCCTACTAAGCCAATAGTCATGGGGGCCCATATGACTATACAGGTGAAGGTATGGGGGACATTTGAGGCCCAACATGAGCAAACCCAAGACATCCTATGGATGTAGTTGCATTATTGATGTTTATGTTATTTTTATTATTTTTAACGACACATGACACCTAAAATAAACTTCTTGAACTCACAATCTTCCTATGTACGTTCCTGTAGATGTCGACTAGGCAACTACGTGGAGGTAGAAGGTTAGGAAGGTCAAACGAACGCTTGGCCACTCAAATCGCAAAACAAATGGCCGTGGTGCTTCCTGACATCGTAATTCCAGTCCAACAAGCTCTCGCCGCAAATCCCAACAATCCTCCCCATCAAGAGGACCAGAACGTAGACAACCCTCCCTCCAAAAAGTGCTCTTACAAACACTTCAAGTCTTGTGATCCCCCGAAATTCGAAGGGACAGAAGTTGTCACTGCTCTCCTCCACTGGTTTGAGGAAATGTAAAACACCTTCCTCAATTGCGATTGTCCCGAGGATCGCAAGGTACGTTACTCAACCGGGAGACTATTTGGAGTAGCCCTGACCTGGTGGAACACAGAGAAGGGTAAGAGAGGAGTCGAAGATGCTATGGCCTTAACATGGGAAGAGTTAAGGGAAATAATGACAAGACGCTTCTGTCCAAGAAGCGAAATCAAGAAGTTGGAAGATGAATTCCACTCGTTAAAACAAAAGGAAGGAGATCATACTTCCTACAACAAAAGGTTTCTAGAGTTGAATCAAATGATCCCCAACTTGTTCACCCCACTATATTCGAGGCCTCCCCTCGAAAATTCAAGACTCAGTTCTAAGCACTTCGCCTGCGACACTTGAAGCCGCGATGGAACTAGCTACCAAACTCACCGAAAATCGCATTCGAAACGGTAAATTCAAAGAGGAGAAAAAGAAAGCCCCCATTGAGGCTCAAACTTCAAACCATTCTGGTTCCTCTTCGAAGTTTACTGGTAAAAGGAATTGAAACACCAGAAACTTTGCTGTCACACAAACAAATTTCCCTATCCCTGTTGCACCCATCACTCAAGTTGCCCCCTCACCTGCACCACATAAAAGGCCATACTCCGGCCCATACCCAAATGCAACCGTTACCAATACCATCACTTTCCTGATCATCCCTGCCAACATTGTACAGGCTGTGGTCGCGCAGGTCACACCATTCAAACCTGTCGCATACCTCAGCGAACGAACCGCCATCAGCCCTTAACCCAAGCCCACCATCAGATAGTGGGTCAAGCCCAACAACCTTTACTACCACCTGCCCAACATGTAGCCCAATCCTACTACCAACCCAACTATCCCATGATACAACCTGTGCGGGCTTGTTACAACTGTGGAGACCCAAACCACTTTAGAAACACTTGTCCACGCTTAGTGAACATCATTCATACCCAAGCTCAAGCAAATCCGGTGAATCAAGCTAACCAAGCTCCACCACCTGCAAGAGGAAGAACTTACAACATCAACGCCAATCATGTTGAAAATAATAACGGCTCAAACGAATCACCCAACTAGTTTTCCTCACCAAGAATCAAGACTCAACTCCGATCGTCTAGTTTTAATGTTTTCTTTATGTTATCTCAATCTTTCCGTATTTCAGTTGTAAAATTGGGAATTTATGTATACAAGAATTTTAATGTGAATTGATATTACAGTTTTGTTTTATACTCATTGATTTAACATTCATATCACCATACATCTCGAAGTATCTCAATCTCATCATTTAAAGAAGTTGGGTTGTGTCACACTTTTACATAAACTGACCCCTTCATCATAACAAATGAGAGAGGTACTGTCATCATTCAGTCATGTATCCTGTCATAATTGAGACTCAAGCTTTGGTTATTGTGTTTGTTTATGTTTTAGAGTCACATAGAACTGATCATGATTTACTGATAAAGCCAATGAAAATTTGACAAGAATATGGTGGATACGCCGCTGGTACTTCCTATATATAAGTATTCTTGGCAAAGGATCAAAAGCATTACCAGGAGGTTATGAGAAGTTCCATGTAGGTTTAAATATCGTCATGGTTGAAGTTTTTGTTTTATGATACATACCTTATCATGTCAAACGTATCAATTCCCTCAAAACTATTATGCATAAAATCATAACCGACATCAAAGATCAAATTCGAGAAGCCCAACATGTTTCAGTAACGGAAGACGACGTACGAAAGGAGCTGTCCTGTGGAGCTGAACTTAAAATTAAAACTAAATCCGACGGTATTCTGTACTATCTAGATCGCATATGGATTCCTGACCACAACAACCTCCGTGAATTCCTTATGAATGAGGCACACAAAACACGATATTCTATACACCCAGGAGCCAACAAGATGTATCAAGACTTTCGATACACCTACTGGTGGCCTGGAATGAAAAAGGATATTGCTGTTTGTGTTTCCAAGTGCTTTACATGTTCCAAAGTAAAAGCTGAACGTCAAAGACCCTCAGGACTTCTGGTCCAACCTGAAATACCTGTATGGAAGTGGGAAAAATATAACCATGGACTTCATTACCGGGTTACCTCGCACTTCTGGTTGGTATGACACTATATGGGTAATCATTGATCGTCTTACAAAATCAGCTCACTTTATTCCGATCCGCGAAGATTTCAAGAACGAGAAGTTAGCTCGTATCTACATCAGCGAAATCGTAAGCCGTCATGGTGTACCGTTAAGCATTATTTCAGATCGTGATGATCGTTTCACTTCACGAACATGGCAAGCCGTACAAGCCGCTTTGAGTACACGATTAGACCTCAGTACCGCTTATCATCCTCAAACTGATGGACAATCTGAACGCACCATTCAAACTCTTGAAGATATGCTTCGAGCATGTGACATAGACTTCAAGGGAAATTGGGACGCTCATCTACCATTAGTTGAATTTTCGTACAAGAACAGCTATCATTCAAGTATCGGCATGGCACCTTTCGAAGCCTTATATGGTCGTAAGTGCCGATCTCCAGTATGTTGGCACGAAATTGGGGAAGCTCAAATCACCGGTCCAGAATTGATTCAAGAAACCACAGACAAGATCCATCAAATTCGAAACAATCTTCTAGCGGCTCAAAGTCGTCAAAAGAGTTATGCAGATAAACGACAAAAGCCTTTGGAGTTTAACATTGGTGATCATGTACTTTTAAAAGTATCACCGTGGAAGGGAGTAGTTCGTTTTGGCCAGAAGGGCAAGCTAGCACCACGTTACGTAGGACCTTTCAAGATACTCGAAAGAGTAGGACCTGTAGCATACAAGCTTGATCTACCAGAAGAAACTCAACATAATTCACCCCACATTCCACGTATCAAACTTGAAGAAGTGACTCGCCGATGAAAACCTCCATATTCCCCTGGAAGATATTTCAGTCGATGAATCTATGCATTTTATTGAAAGACCAGTAAAAATTATGGACTTCGGAGAGAAACGTTTAAGACGAAGCCGTATTCCAATCGTCAGGGTACGCTGGGAGTCAAAACGAGGACCTGAGTTTACTTGGGAACGTGAACACTCAATGCGCGAGAAATACCCACAACTTTTTCCTGTTACCACTACTACTTAAATATCGGGACGAAATTTCTAAAAGTAGGGGATACTGTAACATCCGTCGAAAAACGGGTTTTCCAAACCCGCTTCGTTTGTAATCGGATATCAAGTTATAAAAATTTCGTTGCGTATTTATGACTTATTTTAATTTTAAACGATACATAATTAATAAACAATTTAGAATTTATAAACTATATTTGATAAAAAGTGAAAATAAAATAAATAAAAAAAGAAACCGGCTGCCGGGTTTCGAACCCGGGTCAGCCGGGTAAAATCCTCAAAGTCTTAACTCGCGCACATCCTACCACTCCGCCACTTGATGTCTTTGTGAATTCTAGGAATCAATTAAAACATAAGTTCAACCGTGAATCAACCTGGTTGCGTCAAACTGAAATCGATATCGGCTTCCAACCGTCCAAGACGTTTGAGTGATCGCGGATTTCTGAAAATAACCGATAAACTGACATTCTTAATCAATTCAGTCTTGAATGAACTTAAATTCATGTGATGTTCGGTTTTTATAACCGAAAACATTCACTTTCTGAATTACTCCATTAATAGCATCATCTCGCGACTCAATAACATTCACAGAACTCTCAAGTTCACTTTTGCTCTATTTTCAGTTCGTCGGAAATGCTTTTTGAACTCGCCGGACTTTCGCCGGAAAACCTTGTCTTTCATCAAAACGGTAAGTTTCTCAATTCTTCTATCTTCTATCAGTTGTTAGGCTTTTACTAACTCAAACCCTTCAATCAGAATCAGTTCCAGGCGACGATCTCGGATAATCAACACTCGCCGGAAAACTTCTGAAAATTTCTAGATTGCGCTGTGAAACGGTATAATCTTTTAAACCTTCTGCTAACTCTTGTTCAGTACTTCAATTCCACAACTAGCTAATCAAAACTGTTAATTGGTCCACTCAGACGAAGTTCATAAAAACAGAGCCGACGACCTCGCCGGAGTTCTGAGAAAGATCATTTTTCCGGTATGTTTACTCCCAAAATCTTCCCTGTCCATTTCATTTTAATCAATTAAATGTTTGTCAATCAAATTAAACAAGAAACAGTTGATTAATCGTTGTCTGTGTTCTTGAGAAAAGAAGACGAAGTCGATTATGTTTATAAGATTAATTAAAATCAGTATAATAAACGGGTTAGACACGCAGTCCAGCGGTGGACTGTGTGCAAACAATAAACATACGTCTCGAGTTCGATCCCTATCACGACCCTATTCTCGGAAATAAAAATGTTTTTCTTTAAGAACCGAACCGGGTTAACTCACTGAAGATGTGAAGTATAATAAAAATCAGTATATTAACCAGGTTAGACACACAGTCCAGCGGTGGACTGTGTGCAACACTAAACCACAGGTCCCGGGTTCGAGACTTGTTACGCACGCCGGTTCGATGATTAAAATCCTTTTTAAAAATAAATGAATTTTGAATAAATTAAAATAGTATATAAATATAATTAAAAAAAGAAATATTTCGGTTTAGACACGTAGCTCAGTTGGTAGAGCTGCGTGCACGCGTACGGGAGGTCACAAGTTCGAACCTCACTCAGTGCAACAATATAAACGACCGAACCGGTCAACAGTCATGGTCAACGGTCAAAGTAAATAAAAAGTCAACATTTTTTATATTTTTATTTATTTATTTAATTTAAAAATCAATTAAAAATACTTAAAAATAATGTTTTTAAAGTTAGAAAATAGCTTTAAACTCACAAAAATATATCTAAAAATCCTATTAAAATTATTAATAAAATTCACTTATTTACCATACCTTTTCGTTATTATTTAGGTTAGTTAATTCTCGTCGATCAACCCTTTAAACTCGTGCGCATTCATCATCTTCAACCGAACGCACCCAATGTGAGTGACTCTCTACAAATTCCCCGTTTTAATCATGTTTTTTTTTTGTGTATCATGTGTCTTATTATTTATTACATTTAAACTATTGTGGATCCATCATATTCATGATCAAATGTGTATTCAATATGTATCAACTGTTTGTGTGGTTAATGTTTAGATTAAATTTATCATTTTCAGTACATACATTATCATAGGCCGCCGCTCCCCATTACATATGAGCGTTGAGCTGTTCCCCATTACATATGAGCGTGAACGAGGCGTTGCCAACATACGGTCGGCTCCGTTTGATTGAGCCTTGATCGCACAGACATTTATCATAGGCCGTCCGTTCCCCATTACCTATGAGCGTGAACGTGACGTTGCCAACATATACAGTATCATTCATGTTATATATTCATGCAAGTTGGTTTGTTGTTGTATGTTATTGTTTGTTATTGTTATTGTATGATTATTCACGTTTGTTCACATATGATTATTGCACAATTTTCCATAATAAATATAACAAGAATCAATAATAAATGTTTTCTAACAAGGTTCACTCGCCAACTTATGTTGACCCAAAAACCCCCAGTTTTACACATGATACAGGTGATCCAGCTGCAGCAAGAAACATATAGGATGGCTTAGAAGAATAAACCGGATTAGACTTTGGATTGTTTAGTTGATTATCTTTCTTTGTAATTGTATGAACATGTTTGGAATATTGAGGATGTAATTTTTAATTTAATAAATATGAAACATATTAGTAAATATCATGAGCTTTGGTGATAACCCAATTATGCCCCGACTCTTATTCCGCTGCGGGTCGGGGTGTGACAGAAGATCTACTAACTTCCAAGTATGGTTCTGCAAGATAGAATCAATTTCACTCTTGATGGCTTCTTTCCATTGAGGTCCATCTGAAGAGGTGACTGCTTCTCGATAGGTTTAAGGCTCACTCTCAACAATGTGTGTAAGAAAGTCAGGTCCAAAGGATTTCTCAATCCTTTGCCTTTTACTTCTTCTTTGCTCATCCTCTTCAACCTCTGATCGTTCTTGAGTTTCCTCTCGAACAATCTCATCAACCATTGTTGATGAACTTGCATGATTTGAAGAACTTGTATGAGTTTGTACTAACATAGGAAACTCTTCTTCAAATTAACTCACATTTCCTGGCCTTGTCTCTATGATAGAGTCCTTGTGCACATCAGGATTCTTAGATTCATATACATGAAAACGATGTGAACTACCGTTTTTGGCATATCCAATGAAAATGCAATCAACAGTTTTGGGCCATATTCTAAGTGCCTTAGGGGGTGTAACAATCACCTTGGCCAAGCACCCCCACACTTTCAAGTATTTATAGGATGATTTATGTCCCCACCACAACTCATGAGGTGTTACATCCTTATTCTTGAAAGGTATTTTATTCAATTAAAAATTGGCCGATAAAATGGCCTCCCCCCACATGTCCTGGCTCATCCCAGAACTTATCAACATGGCATTCATCATTTCTTTTAATGTACGATTCTTTTGTTCCACAATACCATTTGATTGGGGTGTATAAGGAGGGGTACATTCGTGTATAATGCCACTTTGTGCACATACTTCGCCAAATGGTGAAACATGTTCACCTCCTCTATCACTTCTCACACGCTTTATTTTCTTGTTGAGTTGATTCTCAACTTCAGCTTTATACAAGTTAAACTTGTCAATTGCTTCATCCTTACTCTTAAGTAAGTAAACATAACAATATCTTGTATTGTCATCGATAAAAGTAATAAAATATTTATTACCGCCTCTTATGGGAATTGATTTTAAGTCACACACATCAATGTGAATCAGATCAAGGGGTTCAGTTATTCTTTCAACTGATTTGAAGGATGATCTTGTTTGTTTGGCTTCAACACATGTTTTACATTTTGTTTTAGAGTCAATGGCAAAATTTGGTATGTAATCTAATTTAATTAAACGACGCATCGAATTAAAATTCACAAGACCAAGACGTCCATGCCAAACATTAGGAGACTCAACCAAGTAAGCTGAAGTACTAGCATTTTTATTTATGTTTTTCTTAACAGCCATTACATTAAGTTTAAACATGCCATTTTGGGCATATCCCTTTCCAACAAACATACCACGCTTACTTAAAACAAACTGGTCACTCTCAAAAACCAAACGAAAACCAAACTTGTTAAGCATCCAACCCAACACAAGACTCTTGCGCAGGTCAGGAACATAAAGCACATTCTTCAAAGTGAGCTCTTTCCCAGAAGCCCACTTTAAGATCACATCACCTTCTCCCTTGATATCAGCTGTAGCAGCATTTCCCATGTACAACTTCTCTTCTCCCACCACCTCTTTAAACGTATTAAAGAGGCTCTTGTCTGGGCACACATGGCGGGTTGCCCCAGTATCAACCCACCACCCTTTTGGCTCATTAGCCACCAAATTTACCTCCTCCATCATGGCAGTGAGGTCTGAAATCATGGCTACTAAAGGCATACCATCATCTTCAACCATAAGAGTCGTGTCACGCTTGGGCTCTTTGCATTGGTCAGCACGGTGACCAGTTTGTCCACAGTTGTAACACTTCCCTTTAAAAGGGCCAACCTTCTTCTTCACACCACCTTTCTTTGGCCCAAGGTCAACACCTTTGTTCTTTCCCTTGCCATTGAACTTGTGGCCTTTGTTACCCTTGTGACCCTTGTGACCCCTTGAGGTTGACCATGTTCCACAAGGTTTGCTTTTGCTGAAGCTTCAACTTGACTTCCTTTGTGTGACAGCCTATTGTCTTCCTCAATACGAAGACGAACAACAAGGTCTTCAATTGTCATTTCCTTTCGCTTATGCTTAAGGTAATTCTTGAAGTCCACCCAACTAGGAGGCAACTTTTCAATAATTGCTGCCACTTGGAATGTTTCACTAAGATTCATTCCTTCAGACAAAATGTCACTAAGAATAATCTGCAATTCTTGAACTTGACTCATAACAGTTTTTGAGTCAATCATTTTATAGTCCAAAAATCTTGCCACAACAAACTTCTTTGTACCCGCATCCTCGGTCTTGTATTTGTGTTCCAATGACTCCCATAATTCTTTGGCAGTTGGAACCTTGAAATACACATTATACAATGCATCCGAGAGGCGTCGTTGTGCCTGGGCTGTGATGTCACACCCCGACCCGCTGCGGAATAAGAGTCAGGGCATAATTGGGTTATCACCAAAGCTCATGATGTTTACTAATATGTTTCATATTTATTAAATTCAAAATTTCATCCTCAATATTCCAAACATGTTCATACAATTACAAAGAAAAATAACTAACTAAACAATCCAAAGTCTAAACCGGTTTATTCTTCTAAGCCATCCTATATGTTTCTTGCTGCATCTGGATCACCTGTATCATGTGTAAAAATGGGGATTTTTGGGTCAACAAAAGTTGGCGAGTGAACCTTGTTAGAAAACATTTATTATTGATTTCTTGTTATATTTATTATGGAAAATTTGTGCAATAATCATATGTGAGCAAACGTAAATAAACATACAATAACAATAACAATAAATAACAATAACATACAATAACAAACCACCTTGCATGAATATGTAACACGAATGATAATGTAAATGTTGGCAACGTCTCGTTCACGCTCATAGGTAATGGGGAACGGCTCACGCTCATAGGTAATAGGGAGCAGACGGCCTATGATGAAATGTATGTGCGATCAAGGCTCAATCCAACGGAGCCGATCGTATGTTGGCAACGCCTCGTTCACACTCATAGGTAATGGGGAACGGCTCACGCTCATAGGTAATGGGGAGCGGCGGCCTATGATAATGTATGTACTGAAAATGATAAATTTAATCTAAACAATAACCACACAAACAGTTGATACATATTGAATACACATTTGATCATGGATATGATGGATGCACAATTGTTTAAATGTAATAAATAATAAGACACATGATACACCCCAAAAAAGTGATTAAAACGGGGAATTTGTAGAGTGTCACTCACATTGGGTGCGTTCGGTTGAAGATGTTGGATGCGCACGAGTTTAGAGGATTGATCGACGAGGAATAACTAACCTAAATAATAACGAAAATGTACGGTAAATAAGTGGATTTTATTAACAATTTTAATAGGATTTTTGGATATATTTTTGTGAGTTTAAGGCTATTTTCTAACTTTAAAAACATTATTTTTAAGTATTTTTAACTGATTTTTAAACTAAATAAATAAATAAAAATATAAAAAAAAAATGTTGACTTTTTTTGGGTTGACCGTTGACTATTGACTTTGACTTGTTGACCGGTTTGGTCGTGTATATTGTTTGCACTGAGTGAGGTTCGAACTTGTGACCTCCCGTACGCGTGCACGCAGCTCTACCAACTGAGCTACGTGTCTAACCCGAAATATTTTTGTTTTTAATTATATTTATATACTATTTAATTTATTCCAAAATTCATTTATTTTAAAAGGATTTTAATTCTATCGAACCGGCGTGCGTAACAGGTCTCGAACCCGGGACCTGTTGATTAACGTTGCACACAGTCCACCGCTGCACTGTGTGTCTAACCTGGTTAAAACACTTGTTTTTAAAAGGAATTTTCAGAAAACTTACGGCGAGTGTTGATTATCCGATATCGTCGTCCGGGAATGATTCTGATTGAAATGTTTGAGTTAGCAAAAGCCTAACAACTGATAGAAGATGAAAGAATTGAGAAACTTACCGTTTTGATGAAAGACACGGTTTTCCGGCGAAAGTCCGGCGAGTTCAGAAAGCTTTTCCGACGAGCTGAAAATAGAGCGAAAGTGAAATTGGAGGTTCTGTGGATGATTTTGAGTCGCGAGATGATGATATTGTTGGAGTAATTCAGGAAGTGAATGATTTCGGTTATTAAACCCGAAATCATATGAATTCAAGATCAATAAAAGCTGAATTGATTGAGATCGTGCGTCGTAATGTTTTCGTCGGTTATAACCAGTAATTATCAACACTCAAACGTCTGGAAAACTGAAAGCCGATTACCGGTTTCAGTTTTGGCGCAAACAGGTGATTCACGGGTGAACTTATGTTTTAATTGTTTCCTAGATTTCACAAAGTCAGCTAGTGGCGGAGTGGTTATGTGTTTGATGTTTAAGGTTTCCGGCTGACCCGGGTTCGAAACCCGGCAGCCCCTTTTCATTTTTAATTGTTTTAATTTTATTTTTTAACAATTTTAATTTCCATAATCTAAAATGTTTATTAGTTATGTATTGTTTAAAATTAAAATAAGCATTAAATGAACAACGAAAATATGAAACTGATTATTCGATTAATAAACGAAGCGGGTTTGGAAAACCCATTTTTCGACGGATGTTACAGTAGTAGTGGTAACAGGAAAAAGATGCGGGTATTTTTCGCGCATTGAGTCTTCACGTTCCCAAATAAACTTAGGTCCCCTTTTCAACTCCCAGCGTACCCTAACAATTGGAATACGACTCCGTCTTAAACGTTTTTCTCCGAAGTCCATGATCTCTACTGGTCTTTCAATGAAATGCATAGATTCATCGATCTGAATATCTTCCAGGGGAATATGGAGGTTTTCATCGGCGAGACACTTCTTTAAGTTTGATACGTGGAATGTGGGGTGAATTCTGTTGAGTTCTTCTGGTAGATCAAGCTTGTATGCTACAGGTCCTACTCTTTCGAGTATCTTGAAAGGTCCTACGTAGCATGGTGCTAGCTTGCCCTTCTGGCCAAAACGAACTACTCCCTTCCACGGTGATACTTTTAAAAGTACATGATCACCAATGTTAAACTCCAAAGGCTTTCGTCATTTGTCTGCATAACTCTTTTTACGACTTTGTGCTGCTAGAAGATTGTTTCGAATTTGATGGATCTTGTCTGTGGTTTCTTGAATCAATTCTGGACCGGTGATTTGAGCTTCTCCAATTTCGTGCCAACATACTGGAGATCGGCACTTACGACCATATAAAGTTTCGAAAGGTGCCATGCCGATACTTGAATGGTAGCTGTTATTGTACGAAAATTCAACTAATGGTAGATGAGCGTCCCAATTTCCCTTGAAGTCTATGACACATGCTCGAAACATATCTTCAAGAGTTTGGATGGTGCGTTCAGATTGTCCATCAGTTTGAGGATGATAAGCGGTACTGAGGTCTAATCGTGTACCCAAAGCGGCTTGTACGGCTTGCCATGTTCGTGAAGTGAAACGACCATCATGATCGGAAATAATGCTTAACGGTACACCATGACGGCTTACGATTTCGCTGATGTAGATACGAGCTAACTTCTCATTCTTGAAGTCCTCGCGAATCGGAATGAAGTGAGCTGATTTTGTAAGACGATCAATGATTACCCATATAGTGTCATACCCACCAGACGTGCGAGGTAACCCGGTAATGAAGTCCATGGTTAGGTTTTCCCACTTCCATACAGGTATTTCAGGTTGGACCAGAAGTCCTGAGGGTCTTTGATGTTCAGCTTTTACCTTGGAACATGTAAGGCACTTGGAAACAAAAACAGCAATATCCTTTTTCATTCCAGGCCAACAGTAGGTGTATCGAAGGTCTTGATACATCTTGTCGGCTCCTGGGTGTGTAGAGTATTGTGTTTTGTGTGCCTCATTCATAAGTAATTCACGAAGGTTATTGTGGTCATGAATCCATATGCGATCTAGACAGTACAGAATACCGTCGGATTTAGTTTCGATTTTAAGTTCAGCTCCACAAGACAGCTCCTTGCGTACGTCGTTTTCCGTTACTGAAACATGTTGGGCTTCTCGAATTTGATCTTTGATGTCGGTTATGATTTTATGCATAATAGTTTTAAGGGAATTGATACGTTTGACATGATAAGGTATGTATCATAAAACAAAAACTTCAACCATGACGATATTTAAACCTACATGGAACTTCTCATAACCTCCTGGTAATGCTTTTGATCCTTTGTCAAGAATACTTATATATAGGAAGTACCAGCGGCGTATCCACCATATTCTTGTCAAATTTTCGTTGGCTTTATCAGTAAATCATGATCAGTTCGATGTGACTCTAAAACATAAACAAACACAACAACCAAATCTTGAGTCTCAATTCTGAAAGGATACATGACTGAATGATGACAGTACCTCTCTCATTTGTTATGATGAAGGGGTCAGTTTATGTAAAAGTGAGACACAACCCAAATTCTTTTAATGATGAGATTGAGATACGTCGAGATGTATGATGATATGAATGTTAAATCAATGAGTATAAAACAAAACTGTAATATCAATTCGCATTAAAATTCTTGGATACATAAATTCCCAATTTTACAACTGGGATACGGAAAGATTGAGATAACATAAAGAAAACATTAAAACTACACGATCGGAGTTGAGTCTTGATTATTGGTGAGGAAAACTAGTTGGGTGATTCGTTTGGGCCGTTATTATTTTCAACAGGATTGGCGTTGATGTTGTAAGCTCTTCCTCTTGCAGGTGGTGGAGCTTGGTTAGCTTGATTCACCGGATTTGCTTGAGCTTGGGCATGAATGATGTTCACCAAGCGTGGACAAGTGTTTCTAAAGTGGTTTGGGTCTCCACAGTTGTAACAAGCCCGCATAGGTTGTATCATGGGATAGTTGGGTTAGTAGTAGGATTGGGCTACATATTGGGTAGGTGGTAGTAGTAAAGGTTGTTGGGCTTGAACCACTATCTGATGGTGGGTTTGGGTTGAGGGCTGATGGCGGTTCGTTCGCTAAAGTAAGCGACAGGTTTGAATGGTGTGACCTGCGCGACCTCAGCCGGTGCAATGTTGGCAGGGATGATCAGGAAAGTGATGGTATTGGCAACGGTTGCATTTTGGGTATGGGCCGGAGTATGGCTTTTTATATGGTGCAGGTGAGGGGCAACTTGGGTGATGGGTGCAGCAGGGATAGGGAAATTTGTTTGTGTGACAGCAAAGTTTCTGATGTTTCGATTCCTTTTACCAGTAAACTTCGAAGATGAGCCAGAATGGTTTGAAGTTTGAGCCTCAATGGGGGCTTTCTTTTTCTCCTCTTTGAATTTACCGTTTCGAATGCGATTTTCGGTAAGTTCGGTAGCTAGTTCCATTGCGGCTTCAAGTGTCGCAGGCGAAGTGCTTAGAACTGAGTCTTGAATTTTTGAGGGGAGGCCTCGAATGTAGTGTTCAACCAAGCGGTACACTGGGGTGAACAAGTTGGGGATCATTTGGTTCAAATCTAGAAACCTTTTGTTGTAGGAAGTATGATCTCCTTCCTTTTGTTTTAACGAGTGGAATTCATCTTCCAACTTCTTGATTTCGCTTCTTGGACAGAAGCGTCTTGTCATTATTTCCCTTAACTCTTCCCATGTTAAGGCCATAACATCTTCGACTCCTCTCTTACCCTTCTCTGTGTTCCACCAGGTCAGGGCTACTCCAAATAGTCTCCCGGTTGCGTAACGTACCTTGCGATCCTTGGGACAATCGCAATTGAGGAAGGTGTTTTCCATTTCCTCAAACTAGTGGAGGAGAGCAGTGACACCTTCGGTCCCTTCAAATTTCGGGGGATCGCAGGACTTGAAATGTTTGTATGAGCACTTTTTGGGGGGAGGGTTATCGACGTTCTGGTCTTCTTGATGGGGAGGATTGATGGGATTTGCGGCGAGAGCTTGTTGGACTTGAATTACGATGTCAAGAAGCACCACGGCCATTTGTTTTGCGATTTGAGTGGCCAAGCGTTCGTTTGACCTTCCTGACCTTCTACCTCCACGTAGTTGCCTAGTCGACATCTACAGGAACGTACATAGGAAGATTGTGAGTTTAAGAAGTTTTTAGGTGTCATGTGTCGTTAAAAATAATAAAAATAACATAAACATCAATAATGCAACTACATCCATAGGATGTCTTGGGTTTGCTCATGTTTGGGCCTCAAATGTCCCCCATACCTTCACCTGTATAGTCATGTGGGCCCCCATGGCTATTGGCTTAGTAGGATTCACATTGGTATTGGCGGTTTAACACTCGCATCACCCGAATGAAAACCATGAAATATGTTTGGGAGATGTATGGTCGGAGGGTGTCCAGGTGTAGACACAATGACAACTCAAAGTGGGGTTAGCTCACACGACGTTTGGTATAGCATGCTTTGGCCTAATAGGTCCTTCGTACTCTCATCGTTAGTCCCCAGGTAGGCAAACTGGTCCTTTATTTAGGATTTATACGAATGCCAAGCCTAGACAGGACGTTCCGACTACCGGTACTTGTACCCTTCCAGTTACTACATGCCCGTCATGAGAACTCACTTTGATGTGATTTGAAAATACAAAAATCGTTGCAAAAGTCATGGAAATTGTGTGGTGTGTGCTCTCATGGATATGATATGTTATGAGAATATGATTCATGATAGGCATTGTATAATAATATGTACTTATGAACATGCTTGGATAACATTGAATGTAACAATAAACATAAAGCATATAAACATCATGAATTTTGCATGTAACACACAAACAATTTAAAAATTCTAATCAACTATAGTATAGGCTCTAAGGGTCTAATAACCTATCCTATATCCCTATAGTCATGGCTCTGATACCAATCTGTCACACCCTGACCCGCATCGGAATAAGAGTCGGGGCATAATTGGGTTATCACCAAAGCTCATGATGTTTACTAATATGTTTCATATTTATTAAATTCAAAATTTCATCCTAATATTCCAAACATGTTCATACAATTACAAAGAAAAATAACTAACTAAACAATCCAAAGTCTAAACCGGTTTATTCTTCTAAGCCATCCTATATGTTTCTTGCTGCATCTGGATCACATGTATCATGTGTAAAAATGGGGATTTTTGGGTCAACAAAAGTTGGCGAGTGAACCTTGTTAGAAAACATTTATTATTGATTTCTTGTTATATTTATTATGGAAAATTTGTGCAATAATCATATGTGAGCAAACGTAAATAAACATACAATAACAATAACAATAAATAACAATAACATACAATAACAAACCACCTTGCATGAATATATAACATGAATGATAATGTAAATGTTGGCAACGTCTCGTTCACGCTCATAGGTAATGGGGAACGGCTCACGCTCATAGGTAATGGGGAGCAGACGGCCTATGATGAAATGTATGTGCAATCAAGGCTAAATCCAACGGAGCCGATCGTATGTGGCAACGCCTCGTTCACGCTCATAGGTAATGGGGAACGGCTCACGCTCATAGGTAATGGGGAGCGGCGGCCTATCATAATGTATGTACTGAAAATGATAAATTTAATCTAAACAATAACCACACAAACAGTTGATACATATTGAATACACATTTGATCATGGATATGATGGATGCACAATTGTTTAAATGTAATAAATAATAAGACACATGATACACCCCAAAAACGTGATTAAAACGGGGAATTTGTAGAGATTCACTCACATTGGGTGCGTTCGGTTGAAGATGTTGAATGCGCACGAGTTTAGAGGATTGATCGACGAGGAATAACTAACCTAAATAATAACGAAAAGGTACGGTAAATAAGTGGATTTTATTAACAATTTTAATAGGATTTTTGGATATATTTTTGTGAGTTTAAGGCTATTTTCTAACTTTAAAAACATTATTTTTAAGTATTTTTAATTGATTTTTAAATTAAATAAATAAACAAAAATATAAAAAAAATGTTGACTTTTTTTGGGTTGACCGTTGACTATTGACTTTGACTTGTTGACCAGTTTGGTCGTGTATATTGTTTGCACTGAGTGAGGTTCGAACTTGTGACCTCCCGTACGCGTGCACGCAGCTCTACCAACTGAGCTACGTGTCTAACCCGAAATATTTCTGTTTTTAATTATATTTATATACTATTTAATTTATTCCAAAATTCATTTATTTTAAAAAGGATTTTAATTCTATCGAACCGGCGTGCGTAACAGGTCTCGAACCCGGGACCTGTTGATTAACGTTGCACATAGTCCACCGCTGGACTGTGTGTCTAACCTGGTTAAAACACTTGTTTTTATTTCTCTTATATACTAACTGGAAGTTTTCATATTTGGGTTTTATAAAAAAATCTGAATATTGTGACGAATCGGAACAAGGACGGACTCGAACCCGGTATCGCTATGTTTCAATTGCACACAGTCCACCGCTGGACTGTGTGTCTAACCCGAGATATAACCCGATTTATATTAAATTTATACACTAACTATACTTCATCTTCTCCGTTAATCAACACAGACAATGATTACTCTACTGATCTTGTTTAATTCGATTGACGAACATATAATTGATTAAAATGAAATGGACAGGGAAGGTTTTGGGAATGAACATACCGGAAGATGATCTTTCTCAGAACTCCGGCGAAGTCGTCGGCTCTGTTTTATGAACTCCGTCTGAACGGGCCAGTTAATAGTTTTGATTAACCAAATTGTGAAATTGAATGACTAAACAAAAGTTATCAGCAGGTTTGAATGATTATACCGTTTCACAGCGAAGTCTAGGAATTTTCAGAAAACTATCTGATATCGTCGTTTGGGATTGATTCTGATTGAAAGATTTGAGTTAGCAAAAGCCTAACAACTGATAGAAGATGAAAGAATTGAGAAACTTACCGTTTTGATGAAAGACACGGTTTTCCGGCGAAAGTCCAGCGAGTTCAGAAAGCTTTTCCGACGAGCTGAAAATAGAGCGAAAGTGAAATTGGAGGTTCTGTGGATGATTTTGAGTCGCGAGATGATGATATTGTTGGAGTAATTCAGGAAGTGAATGATTTCGGTTATTAAACCCGAAATCATATGAATTCAAGTTCAATAAAAGCTGAATTGATTGAGATCGTGCGTCGTAATGTTTTCGTCGGTTATAACCAGTAATTATCAACACTCAAACGTCTGGAAAACTGAAAGCCGATTACCGGTTTCAGTTTTGGTGCAAACAGGTGATTCACGGGTGAACTTATGTTTTAGTCGTTTCCTAGATTTCACAAAGTCAGCTAGTGGCGGAGTGGTTATGTGTTTGATGTTTAAGGTTTCCGGCTGAACCGGGTTCGAAACCCGGCAGCCCCTTTTCATTTTTAATTGTTTTAATTTTATTTTTTAACAATTTTACTTTCCATAATCTAAAATGTTTATTAGTTATGTATTGTTTAAAATTAAAATAAGCATTAAATGAACAACGAAAATATGAAACTGATTATTCGATTAATAAATGAAGCGGGTTTGGAAAGCCCGTTTTTCGACGGATGTTACATGTGAGGGCTCTCAGCCACATGGATAGTTCAACGTGCTCATCGAGTCACCATTGATATCGACACATCTGACAGGGTCAGAAGGATAAAAAACTGCTAATTCATACAGGGCCATCGAACCGGCCCAACTAGCAACCAATCAACACATAGTTGCGGCATATGTACTCAGAATGTTTCCATGGATCAACTGCACTCACAGATTGGGCATCACTAGTCCCTTCTGCAAGAACAGGAGGGGTCTCAGTTAAGAACCTCGCAAGGTTCAAGGTGGTCAGATAAAACAACATTTTCTGTTGCCACCTCTTAAAGTTCAAGCCAGTGAACTTTTCTGGCTTCTCAGCAAGATTAGCCACAGCTTGGGCTGCTTGGGTACCAACTAATGGTCCCATGGTGGTGGATGTGGATCCAACAGTGGTTGATGTGGTTGCTGAAACAGTAGCCATTTCTGAAACAAGAGACAAAAAATTAGTGAAGGCAGAAATAATTTGGTTTACATAAAACCAATGCAAACTACAAAAGTTTGCTAAAAAAATTATAAAAACTTTTAAAAAAAACCAAAATAGTGAACGGGTTTTTAAAGTCTTTTTTAAGCTTGTAGGACAACCGTTCACAAACATATAAAATAAAAATTTATTAATCAATATTATGATTATACTACATAAAGAAGAACTACATCAAACTGAAAGGAATTATAATCCCAAAAATATAAACTTAACCAAGAACAGATTACAAAGAAAAGTAAATGAAAAACATAAACAATGGTGACTGAGGCACGTGAAGATCACGCTTCCCTTAAAACAGATTTCGGATCACCCAGGTGAACCCGTCTGTTTCCCAGGGTACAACAGCCTAAGCAGATTGTACTGCCGGGATTAGCCTAGCACCCGAAAGTATACCTGAAACAAGAGTGCGCAAAGATGCAAAGTTAGGGAACTCGTTTGATGTGTGTGTTGTATGAACCATACGATTTCTGTGTTCTGTATATCAAAACAAAGCACAAAGCTTTATATTTATACTGATTAGAATTCGAAATGATTAGTCTCTATTGAATACACAATTCAATAAAATTAAAGTCTTGAATTCAATAGCACAATGAATTCTAAAACTTATAAAACTGAATTCTAGAATTCAATGGCACAATGAATTCAGTAACTTAATCATTTGACCATCAAAGCGCCACATTGCGCCCATCGCCCTCGTCTGGGTCTTGGTCCTGGTCCCGGTCCCGTGCCCGTGCCCGGGCGCGGGCACGTGCGCGTGTCGGGTGCTTCGCACCCTCCTGGATGCCACTGGGTGTGAGTTGTTACACAAGAATACATTCGTGTAGAGAATTCTAATTATAAATGTACAAAAGATTTGTCTCTCCACCATTGTGGGGCAAGCACAATTCCCCACACATTAAGGTTCCAACACGTAATTAAAGCTTATGATCTCTCATTCAATTGCTTTAATCACTAAATAATTATTATATTAATTATTAATATAATATTATTTTTCATTAATTTCCAACAGTTAACTTTTTCTCCGAATTACAAACTGGCGTTTTGAGGCTTTTGATCAGAGCGAGGATACAAGTCTATTGATGTAAAACTTACCTCGAAACGGTGCTCTAAATGACTTGATTTTTGTTAATGGGAAGTTCAAACACACAATTGAAGCACCGTTTTCGTCGTTTGGAGCACAATCTCAAGGTAAGTTTTACATCATTTGCCTCGTATCCTTGTTCTGATTAAAAGCCCTAAAATGCCAGTTTGTGATTTGGAAAAAAAACTTAACTCCGTTAAGTATTTTTAACTGAGGACTAGTGAAAGAAAAATAGTTGAAATGTGGGACTGTCAGGGGGAATAAAAAAATGTGGGACTGGCAATGGCCAATAACGTCTAGTTAGGATTATTACAGGCCAATACCCTACTATTATTGTAGGTAATGTTATACTAATAACATGTTACTTCGTGCATTTTTACTTGCAAATTATGGTTACACTATATTTCTAAAATGTATTCATATTGCTATTCCTACATTGAGTAAAGAAGATAAGAAAATGTAAGTTACAAGGTAAGGTTATGATATTAACGTGCAACTTTGTGTCTTCTCTACTTGCAAAAATATGATTTCTTTAAAAGTATACAGAATTTTTGATGATGTGCAGGTGTACAAGTCTATTGATGTAAAACTTACCTCGAAACGGTGCTCTAAATGACTTGATTTTTGTTAATCGGAAGTTTAAACACACAATTGAAGCACCGTTTTCGTCGTTTGGAGCACAATCTCAAGGTAAGTTTTACATTATTTGCCTCGTATCCTTGTTCTGATTAAAAGCCCTAAAATGCCAGTAACTTTGGAAAATAACTTAACTCCGTTAAGTATTTTTAACTGAGGACTAGTGAAAGAAAAATAGTTGAAATGTGGGACTCTCAGGGGGAATAAAAAAATGTGGGACTGGCAATGGCCAATGACGTCTAGTTAGGATTATTACAGGCCAATACCCCTACTATTATTGTAGGTAATGTTATACTATTAACATGTTACTTCGTGCGTTTTTACTTGCAAATTATGGTTACACTATATTTCTAAAATGTATTCATATTGCTATTCCTACATTGAGTAAAGAAGATAAGAAAATGTAAGTTACAAGGTAAGGTTACGATATTAACGTGCAACTTTGTGTCTTCTCTACTTGCAAAAATATGATTTCTTTAAAAGTAAACTTAATTTTTGATGATGTGCAGGTGTGACCTTTCATGCATAAATTCTCACCTTCATATATGTTGTCAATTCAAGTAGCCAACTGGTGAAGGTAGTGCAATATGTGCGCCTATATATGCATCAAATTGAAGATGGATGATACCTTAAGGCCAAATAAATTGTACTATAGATCGATAGTAAATCCCAACCTTTGTCAGCAAGTTAGTCCTCATGTCATACTTCTGGCCATTTAATATATTTATATACCAAATGTGAGTTTTATTCTAATGATATTGAATATATAAAAGCGTTTCTTTGTCCAGCTACGGGTGCTCTTCGTCACTCATTAGTCATTACAAGACAGGATTAGTAAAAGTTCAACCAAGAGTCGCGATGAATTAAAACATGTACATGTGACTATTAATAAAGTATTCATATTATAGAGTAACTTATCCCGGGAAAATGTCACAGAATAGTAACCAAGTTTTAAAAGTGTTCTAATTAGGTCACTCGTATTTTACAGCTCCCCCTTTGAATAACAGATCAGGCGTCTTCAAATCCCAATATTTTGGCTGCTGTTTTCAGCCACTTCTTTTCAGTCAAGCACCAAGAAGTGCGGCTGATATCCCATAGGTTGCTCTAATTGGTCAATCAGTTTCTATCGCTTCAGCACAATCTGAAAATGTTGGGTTCGATAGTAAGATTTTAAAATCTATATTGACCAGGTCCCTTAGACCAAGCTTGGTAACCTGCCCTATATGTTGTTCATTCTCTCATGTACTGCTGCTAACATAGAGTATCTCAAGTGACATTTTTGTTGTATTTGTGATGTGAATCATCATTACAAGCTATTCAACTAGCATGTTTATATTGCATTTGTAACATAAACTTCATGGAACGTTTTAGTGTTTGATCTAATATATGTTCTATCTATTGCGTTTAAGGGGCTTGTGCATGCTATCACTTGTAGTTGGATAAGAAATAAATGATGCATCATGGTTTATGAGTTGGTAAGTTGTGTTGGAATCGATATGATTTGCTTTAGGGTTTTGATATTGAAAGAGAATGAATATACTTGTTCTTGATTAGAATTGGTAAATTCAAATGTGTGATAATACATGATATATATATATACGAGTTATGAAGATGCCTTCATAATTGTCGCTACCTATGATATATATGTTACATAATTATGAAATAATATTAAGCATATAATATGTCTAATCTAATATAAGATCTAACTTACATCTCTTCTTCTAATACCCTCCATTAAGTTAGATCTTCCCAACATTCATTAGGTTCTTTATCCGCATGAAGTCTTTGGGCTGCAGGGCTTTAGTAAGGATATTTGTTACCTATTCCTTTGTTGTGTAGAAGCGTATTTCAACTTCATCATTCTTGAGCAAATCACGTATGAAGTGATACTTTACTCGTATGTGCTTGCTCTTTCCATGATAGACTGGGTCTTTCGCCAAACATATAGTTGATTTGTTATCACAATGAATTGTTAGTGGACAATTCATGTTTATTTGAAGATCATTGAGAACTCCCTTTAACCATAGATCTTGACATCCCGCCATTGACAAAGCGATGTATTCTGCCTTCGTTGACGACAACACTACCACCTTTTGCTTCTTTGGCTGCCATGCAATTGTACTCTTGCTATCATCTATATCACTTGCATAATCACTATCACTATAACCTGTAAGTTTCCCTTTGCTTCCTTTTGAGTATGTTATTCCATGATCCACTGTCCCTTTTATGTCACACCCCGACCCGCAGCGGAATAAAAGTCGGGGCATAATTGGGTTATCACCAAAGCTCATGATATTTACTAAGATGTTTCATATTTATTAAATTCAAATTACAAACTTAAATATCCAAAACAAAAGTCATACAATTACAAAGAAAATGAAACTATATATTTATTCCAAAGCATAAACTTGTTTATTCTTCTAGGCCTTCCTAAGTGTTTCCTGTCTCAGCTGGATCACCTGTATCATGTGTAAAACGGGGGAGATTTTGGGTCAACAAAAGTTGGCGAGTGAACCTTGATAAAACATTTTAACTAATTTCTTGTTTTATTTAATAAAGAAAATTCGTGCATTAATCACATGTGAGCAAACATATATGTAAACAATCACAAACCACTTTGGATGAGTATATGACATGAAATGATGATGTATTTGAGATCAAGGCTCAATCAAACGGAGCCGATCTAATGAGGCTCCTGATGCTCAACCCGTATCCCACGGGGAACTGATGGGCCTAATGAAATGCGTGCACTGAAATGATGAAATTCAATCTTCATATAATTCACACAATAATTGATACACATTTGATCACGGATATGATGTATGCATAAGTGTTTAAATAAAATAAAAGAATAGTACGACACATGATACACCCCAAAATATGATTAAAACGGGGAATTGGTAGAGATTCACTCACAGTGGATGCGTTTCTTGATGACGATGAATGCGCACGAATATTATGATTCGACCGGCGAGGGAAAACTAACCTAAATAATAACGACATGATTCGATTAAATAAATAAATTTTATTTGAGATTATTATTTTTAATTAGTGCACTTTAATGAGATTTTTAGATTTAATTTTATGAGTTTAATGCAAATTTCTAACTTTAAAAACCTTATTTTTAAGTATTTTTAATTAGTTTTTCAATTAAATAAATAAATAAAAAGAAAACAGAAAATAAAAATTTGGGTTGACTTGTCAGGTTTAACCGGGTCTGACCGGTCAGACTGTATGTATTCTATGCGGTGAGTGAGGTTCGAACTCGGGACCTCTCGTATACGTGCACGCAGCTCTACCAACTGAGCTACGTGTCTAACCCGAAATATTCTCTGTTTTAAATATATATATATACTAACTAACTTTAACCTTATTTAGTTTTTATTAAAAATGTTTTAATATGGCCGAACCGGTTACAGAAACCCGGAATCGAACTCGGGACCTTCGGTTCGAGTGCACACAGCCCAACCAGTTGGGCTGTGTGTCTAATCTGCTTAACTACTGGATTATATTCCTCTTATATACATACTGTGAATTGATCTGAATAGGTTTTAAAAATGTTGGTTTTATTTCAGAAAGTCGGAAACATGCGTGATTCGAACCCGGGACGTGTGTTTTACATTTGCACATAGTCCACCGCTGGACTGTGTGTCTAACCCGGTTAAATACCCGATTTTAATTACATTAATATACAACTTAAACTTCGTCTTCTTCATTAAGAAGAACACAGAACCGTGAACCCGACTGTTTTGCTTAATCGACCAACAAACTTATACTCGATTGAAATAGAATAGAAAAAGAAGATTAAGTAATATGATATACCAAAACATAGAGTTTTCTTCAGATTTCCGGCAAGTTTTTGTCGGCTCTTATTTGAGATTTTCGGCTGGAGTTTCCGGTAATATCTTCTGGCGACTATCAGACAATTCCGGCGAGGTTTGGAGAGAGCAGAAATGTTTGAATTTGAGGAGCAACTGGGCTACGGTATGGGTTAACTGGTATTTATAATCACCCAATGTCTCGATTATAACTCCTCGGTCTTTAACTTCAAAATCGGTTATAATCATTACACATGATTACCGATTTGAAACTTATCAAATGATCAGTTATACATGAACATATAACCGAAAGCATTGATTGATTTTGATGAAGATGATTGGCGGTTTTACTGACTTCGGATCTTGAATTTCGGATTGATGAATTTCAATTTTTGAACGGTTTGAAGTTTTAATCCGATTTTGATTTCGAGAATCGTAACTTTTTCCGTTCTAAAAAAAAACAAACATTTGCTTGATTGAAGTTGGCTTGATTGGTTGGCGGTTCAGTCGCGATTCAAACAGGTGATGTGCGAATCTTAACATAAAACTTAATTGATTTCAATTTCAATCACAAATGTGTGTGTAGTGTAGTGGTGAAGGCTGTGTGTGTTCATTCGGGGAGACCCGGGTTCGAGACCCGGCTACCCCATTTTGTTTTATTATTTAATTTTTTGGTTATTATTATTTACTAATTGTGGTTTTTTAAACTCTACAATATTTATTAATTATATATTATTTTAAATAACCGGCACAATACGCAACGAACTTTTAACCGACTGTTTGATTATTAAACGAAGCAGGTTTTGAAACTCGTTTTACGACGAATGTTACATTTTACGTATCTTAGAATTCTTTTCCCTGCTTCCCATTGACTTCTCTTGGGTCTTTCCATAAAACGACTTATCTTGCTAACAGCAAACATGATATCTGGTCTTGTATTTGTTAGGTACATTAAACACCCAACCAGACTTCTATACATATTCTGATCAACATCTTCTTCTGGATCCTCCTTTGTTAGACGTAGTCCATATTCCATTGGTGTTGAGATTGCATTGCAGCTTCCCATATTGAATTTGTCCAGTAAATTTCTTGCATACTTTTGCTGAGATAGAGCAATGTTTCCTTCGTTATAATTGACTTCCATTCCCAAGAAGTAGTGTAACACTCCAAGATCTGTCATCTCAAATTCATTTTCCATTGACTCCTTTAATTGTCTAATTTGATCTAGCGAGTCACTTGCTATGATAAGGTCATCCACATACAAGCATATTATGACTCTTGTATTCTTGGAGTGTTTGAAATACAAAGTATGTTCATACACACACTTATCATATCCATGTGACATGAAATACCCGTTTATCCTACTATACCATGCCCTTGGGGCTTGTTTTAATCCATATAATGCTTTCTTAAGGTGACACACTTTATGTTCTTCTCCCCTTTAGATATATCCATTTGGCTGTTCTGTATACAAATTCTCATTCAGTTTTCCATTCAGGAAGGCAGTCTTTATATCCATTTGATGTAAGTGCCATCTGAAATGTGCTGCTAGAGCAAGTACAAGTCTTACAGTATCAAATCTAACCACAGGAGCGAACACATCTTGTTAATCGATTCCATACTTCTGGTTATATCCTTTCGCTACTAAACGTGCTTTGTACTTGCTCACATTTCCATGTTCATCATATTTAGTTTTAAAATCCATTTTACTCTAATAGGCTTTTGATCTTTTGGAGGTTCTACTAATACCCATGTCTCATTTTTCTTGATGGATTCGATTTCCTTGTCCATTGCATCTTTCCACTTCATGTCCTTACATGCTTCATCGTAGGAAGTAGGGTCGGCATCTGCATAAAAAACGAAGTTTGCAACAGTTTTATTGTACAGTGTTTGATTTCTTTCGTATAGATCGTCTACTTGGGCTTTTGTAAGTGGCTGTGATTCTTGATAGATATCTGTGACACTCCTAGTTCTTAACTCTTCATTTTCTGATGAGGATGTGTATTCTTCATCTCCTTGTTCATTTACAGTTGCATCATTGTTTGTAACATTTGTTTGATTGCTATCTTCGGGTGTTGTCTCACCATAATGTCTCGGATCATCTTGATTAACATGATCTTCATCATTCAACTAGATGTATGTTCCCTGTTTGTATGACTCGGTTCCATTCCATACTTGGTTCTCATCAAATACAACATCTTGCTAATAATGACTTTATTCGTTATTGGATTATATAGTTTGTAAGCCTTACTTTGTTCACTGTACCCAACGAAGATTGTTTTTTCAGTCTTGTCATCTAACTTATTGTTTGGAATTTGGGCATATGCAGTGCATCCAAATATTCTGAGATGACTTATGTTTGGTTTCTTTCCACTCCAAGCTTCTTCAGGCGTTATGTTTGGAATTTTCTTTGTCGCTGTTCGGTTTAAAAGATAGGTTGCACATGCTACTGCTTTGGCCCATAGATCATTGGATATGTTCATCATTTTCATCATACTTCTCCCAAGTTCCATAATTGTTCTATTTTTTCGTTCGGCTACCCCATTTTGTTAGGGGGTATAGCTTGTAGTGAGTTAATGCTGGATTCCACTTTCTTTAAGGAATTCTTGAAATTCATTACTACAATATTCACCTCCCCTATCTGTTCTTAAGCACCTTATTTTATGATCCGTTTGAATTTCGGCAAATCTTTTGAATGTTTTGAAATAATTTATTGCTTCGGACTTGAGTTTTAAGAAGTATACCCATGTTTTTCTTGAAAAATCATCAATGAAAGTAAAAAAGTACCTACACCCTCCAATTGATAATGTCTGCATGGGGCCGCAAATATCATGAGTTGCAGTAGCTTGATGGCATGCCATGTAGACTGTTTTGGAAACGACTTTCTTGCATGCTTCCCGAGCATGCAACCTTCACATAGTTTGTGTTGCTGCTTCGGTATCCTGGGTAACCCTTTGACTACTTCGTATGTTCCCATATCATATAAAGTATCAAAACTAATGTGTCCATATCTGCGATGCCACAATGTAGACATATCTTGTGTGATCATGCTATATGCTAGTGGTATCATATCTTGACTCAGGTTAAATGGAAACACCTTGTTTCCTGTCATTCTAACGACACCTATAGTTTCTCATGTTGAGTCTTTGATCCTGCATTCTTGGTTACTGAACTTTACTTCGTATCCTTTCTGAACTAGTTGTCCTACACTCAACAAGTTATGCTTTAGTCCTTCCAGATAAAACACATTTGGAACCTGCTTCTCGGTTCCCTTTATTGATATGGCTACTACACCACATCCTAGTACTTCGAGTTTTTTGTTATCTCCAGTTCTCACTTCTCTTCTCTCGGACTCATTGAGAGTAATAAACAGACTTTTGTCTCCTGTCATATGATTGCTGCAACCGCTGTCTAAATACCAGCAATCATTCTTTGTTACTTCTTCTACATTAAAGATCATAAACATTGTATCATCATTTCTGTCACTTGTTTCTTCTTCTTTGTGCAGGAGTGCCTTCCCCATTTTATCATATTCATCCTTTCTTTGATTGCAGAAACGTGCAGTATGCCCTAGTTTCTAACAATTGTAACATCTAATCTGACCATTAAACCTTCCTTTTCCTCTACCACATCCTCTTCCTGCATTTTGTGATCTGAATTGTCTTGCACGTTCATAATTATTACTCTGTACTTGAAACGCTTGTTCCATCGACACATCATCATATTGTTTTAAACGTAATTCATACGATTGAAGAATACCGAGTAGTTCTTCAATGGACATATTGCTTAAATCTTTAGATTCTTCGACGACAACAACTACAGATTCATATTTTCGTGTCAGGGTTCTTAGAATTTTTTTTACGATTCTTTGTTCACTTATGTTTTCTTCGTTTTGACGTAACTGGTTCACTATGATTGTCGTTCTATTAATAAAATCTTCTATTGATTCATTTTCTTTCATACGTAGGGCATCGAATTCACATCTTAAGGTTTGAAGTTTTACCATTTTTACTCTTTGTTCTCCTTTGTACGCTTTGTGTAAAACATTCCATGCTTCTTTGGATGTTAGACATGTTGCGATTCATTCAAACACCATATCATTCGTCGCCTGAAAGATAATATGCAGTGCCTTTTTATCTTTCTTAACGTTCTCTTTGTATGCATTCTGATCACTTTCGGATGCCCTAGAGGCCGGTTGATTGTATCCCTATTCGACGATTGACCACAGATCTTGTGATTCTAACAAAACTTTCATTTGTATATGCCAGTGAAAATAATTCTGTCCCAGTAATTTTGGAATTTGAGTCTGTATTCCACCATTTGATGCCATATTTTGTATCTTCTGTATTTAGAGATTGTGTGTTTGTTTGTATGATTTGAACGAATATGGAATGTGGATCGGTGAAGGCTCTGATACCACTTGTTGGAATCGATATGATTTGCTTTAGGGTTTTGATATTGAAAGAGAATGAATATACTTGTTCTTGATTAGAATTGGTAAATTCAAATGTGTGATAATACATGATATATATACGAGTTATGAAGATGCCTTCATAATCGTCGCTACCTATGATATATATGTTACATAATTATGAAATAATATTAAGCATATAATATGTCTAATCTATTATAAGATCTAACTTATATCTCTTCTTCTAATGTAACACCTCGTAAAAACCCGTCCCGTAAAATTCCGACACGTGTCTCGCTGATCCTCGTATCCACGTGCTAAACAAGAAGGAACGAGTAGATCGTCATGTAATTTTAATAACCTCTGAACGACATACGACAAGTTTAAGGGTTAAAAGTGACAACATGTTTAATTATACCTCTGAATGACCTTTTAACGACGCTGGAGCTTAACGGTGATTGGTTATACTTTCAAGTATACTTAGAACCAAACTTGAGGGGCCAAAAGCGCTTAAATCAAAAGTTATTTTGAAATTATGAAGTTTGGGGACTAATAGTACCAAGCTAAAATTTGGTTTGCTGAGATTTAAGGGGGTCACAGGCCGCGACCGGCCCCCTTGTTTCTACTCGCGCCCCGCGAGTGGATGTCCATCACAGACAAGTGCTCGCAGCTTGCATGTTTAGCCTTGTTGCCCACACAAACCGCCATACATTCTCAAAACTCGAAACCAGGGACTCTTGGATGTTTTTAAAACCTATAGGACACTTGGAATTGATCAGGATGATCCCTAACACCTGGCTTCATCCTAAGAGATCATGAATTAGTATAAATAGAGCCCTTAGGGTGCCATTCAACTTGCACCTCTTCTCATTTCCTTTCTTCTTGCTCATTCAAGAGATTCCCATCTGAAGGGAGCTTCCATTTAAGTTGTTTTTCATCAGAGGTTCACTAGTAAGTGATCCTTTCCCTTGCATTTTCGTTTATTAGGCTTTCAAGCCAAAAGTCAAGCGTTATCGTAATAACGCTTTGACTTTCGGCTAAGACCATTACGTTCCAGCCATCGTTCGGTACGAAAATGGTTACGTGATCGTAATTAGGTAGGTATTAATCTCTTAAAAGGGCACCTCCTAATTACCACGTTTTCTTGGTCAATTGACGGGTCAAAGTTATTAATAAAAAGTCAAACTGAGTCAGATTTGAAAATAAATTCATATATGATAATGTTGGTGTTATAAAATATGTTTTAACACTTAAACAACTTGGTAATAATTATTAGAACATGTGTAAACATGTTCGGCTCGTCAATTCCAGGTTTAAGGTCGGTTCGCAACCGAAAGTCGTGAAGTTTGACTTCTACTTTGACTTTCAGTTCAGACCCGATTTAGCAACTCTAGCTACTGAAATTAAGTTGCATTGTTACCATGTTTAGTTAGTATAATCCTCTGGAGTTATATCACATGGTTACATAGTAATCCGAGCATTTATGCAAGTTTCTGTATGTCAAACTTTGCTAAAATGCCCTTCATACTTAAAAATAAGGTTTTAAATACAAATGAGCATACAAATAAGTTATGTACTGATATATAAACATGACTAACTTATTTTGATGTAATAATCTGGTCATAACATGAGTTTTGTTTGATTGCCGCAAATTATGCTTTTAAAGGACCAAAATGCCCTTTCGGCATCCAAAATGGTTTTTAACATAATTTTTCAACAAAACTCATTACCTATTGATGTAATATCATAATTAGGATTACTTGAGATATTAAATCAGATTGTAAACTGAGTTATGCACAAGTCTTTGTATAATGCCGATAAATGTCGATATTACCCTTATGATGCATAAAATGATTTTAAAGATACTTTTTATAACAAAACCATTTACCTAATGTTATAATATATTAAATAGCTTATTTTAGTTATATAAACCTGATCATAACCTCAGTTTTCCTTAAATCATCTTGAATATCGTCATTTAGCGACTTTGTCGCCATTTAGGCACATAGTATGATTTAAAACCATATTAAAGCACCAAGACTTGATACCTATTGATTTCAAAACTTATTTTCCATATAACTACAGTAAGTACATCAACTAAACTCAGATTCCCAAGTAAATTATCAAGCTATGTGTGAAATGACCAAAATGCCCTTACGAGGCATAGTTTGGTCATAAACTCTAAACCACACACATACTCGATATCCTACTGATATAACATCATAAATAAACTATTTTTTACAGTAAAATTATGACCATTACATTAGTTTGCTCATAAGTTCTTTTACAAGTCATAAAATGACGAAAACGCCATTTTGAGGCGTAACTTGATTTTAAAACCATAACGGGCATACATGTTCATATCCTACTGATATTATAACTTGTTTTAAATATAATAGCATATGGAACTTGTATAAGACTCACCCGGTTACCCGGTTTCGCTTATATGCGCACGGTTCGGCCTACGTAACTAGTTTACATAATTTAACCGAAACGGGTTTAACCTTATCATTTTATTTTCAAAATCCAGAATGTAACATGTTTACCCATATTAAACAAGTCTCCATGCTTGTCGGGTTTAAACTACATTCTATTCCGGTCACCGCTTAATCTAGCGTCTAGAACCGTTATTATCCTTAAGCTACCCGGTTCGAGTCTACAAAGTAGATAGGATCCGTTAGCATTCTAATTGGTTATAAACACCATCATTTCCAGACTAAGAGCCTCCCAGTAGATTGCCATCTAATTTTAATTTTGAATATTCGGCTGAGTTACTTATCTTATTTGAAAATTTTGCCCAGGTAAATACTTTTAACTTATTTTCCCTATACGGGCTTGGGATACGGTATAATAATACCGCTTGGTCGGGCATGGGATCAAGTTATCGGATTGTGATTTACTAAATCTTCATAACCCGTTTTATTCTGTATTGTTTGATAACTTAAACATTGGGGGTTAACACGACCATGTCTGGGATATCCTTAGCTCATTTAAGTTATTAATGGCCACGACCTTAAGCGCGGGGTGTAGACATACACCTGACAGACGCTAATGCTAATGAAATGATTAAATCCCACTGGTGGATAATTTAAAGTGGCGTGTCGGTTAATCAGGCTATTCGGTTTCTGCACCGGACCCCATATGTATTGACAAACATGTAAAACTGTAAACAAGGTCATTTTGAACTATCCCAAGTTATTTATAAAATGTGCCAAGTGCACCGAAAATCATTTTAATAAATGCTTACAAAATGAGTCGGTTACTAGTATTTACCAGTGAAAACTGACGTATTTTCAAAAGACCAAGTTAAAGGTGGCAACCCGGAATAGATTGAGAGCTGCGTAGTAGCTAAATAAGGATCTTGCAAGTCCATAAGCTACCAAAGTCTGTTGAACAATTTCCTTTGTAAATATTTATTCGATCCGCCTCTGGATTCGTTACTTCAAGCTTGTAATTATTATTTTCGAACATTTGGACATTTGGTTTGTAATAGTAATTTAAACTCCAAGACTTCCGCTGTGTTGTGTGTTTGTTTGGTTATGATGATATCAACTTATGTCACGATATTCCCCAACCGGGCCCACCGGGTTACATGTGGAAATCGGGGTGTGATAGGTTGGTATCAGAGCCAACATTCGAGTGAATTAAAAACTAGCCTTTTTTGTGTTTAATCTCGAATAAACACGAATAGCACATTCCTTATACTTCCGAGTCTAGGCTTTGACCTAAGAGTATTCATTTCATTGTTAAGTTATTATTATTGTTTTTCTTTGTTTTAACTTGTTATTGAAGCAGGAATTATGCCGCCTAAATTCAGACGAGGAGGAAAAGGTAAAGGACCCATGAGGGGAGGACCCTCAATGACCGGACCATCTTTCACTAGACCATCTTTCAGACCACCTTATAGATCATCTCTAGCCGGAGCAGCTAATTTGCCCGATTACAATCCTTACGAGGGATCCGGAGATTCCTCGTCTCCTTTTGAACCTTACAGACATTCGATATCACACGAATATTCTCCACCCCAATCACACTCCCAGCATTCTTACCATTCTCACCACACCCACCAATCCCACCATTCACATTCACATTCCCATCAGGAATACTTCAACTCTTACTTTGATGACCCCATTAACCAACCCTCACCTAAGACCCCTCTAGTCGACTCGCCAACGCATATGGAGGAAGATTCCGATCCGGAGGAGTTTCCACAAACCGGATCGTATGGTCATCCCATCGAGCTGTCTAGTGGCTCGAAATCTTTGGCAGGATCTCCATTTCGATTTCCCGATGAATTTGACCAAAGATGGGCACAATATTTGTTCGTCAACACACCCTCATACCATTGCACTCCCCGTCATCAAGCCCCGTCACCACATCCTCAAATCGAGGATATACATATGCAACAGGTGGATCAACCTCAGCCACCACCTGAATCATCATCACGCCGAAGGCGTGGCGCACGCATGTCGGTGCACGCCGGTCAAAGGTCGGGTTCGCTACCACCTTTGCCGCCATCATATCCAGTCATCCCCGAGGACCCGCAAATGGGTGGGCCCTCCAACACATCGCCAGTGGTAGAACCCCCGCCACAACTAGCTGTTGAATCTCAACCTCAACCACCACCACCACTGCAGGATTTTGCTAACCCAATACCTGCCTATGAACGGCCGCCTGGGTTTAACCCTGTCGACCCTCCAGGTTTATATAACTACATCCACCATGGGCTGGAGCAGGATCCCTATTTTGACGCGGTAATTCATAATAACCTTTACCATCCCTCTTACCCTAACTATCCACCTCCCTATGCTGCTAGTGGGTATCCACCTTATGGATATCCGTATCCAGTTGCGCCTCAGCGCAACCTCCTCCACCTCAGCCTCAACCCAACCACAAGTACGACTTGAGGCCATTAATGGGGCCTTAGATCAAGTAAGGGAAATGCGGCAACAGGTCAAGAAATCGGAGAAGAAAACAACCAGATTTATCACGAAGCTTTATAAAGCCGTAAAGGGGAGGAAGGATGAGTAGAATTTGTATTCCTGTTTATGTAATTTTAATTTCAAAAAGTCCCTGCGTGGACATTGTTATTTCTTTTAACCCCTGCGTGGGTATGTTTTTCTTATTATAGTCCCTGCGCAGACTAAATTTTGTACTAAGACCTCTTTAGAGGCAATCATGAAATCCCTACCGTTTTAATGAAATTTTCACATTTGGATTTGCTTATACAATCTTGTTACCTCTTTTAGCGAGCCTCGATTTTAGATTCGAATTTTATCGCTCCGCTATAAATTCCAAAAGATCTTTCTTGATGGTTTACGCATGCCAGGTGATTATGTCACGTAAATTGGCAAAATAAATGGTAGTTAAGATGGAATAATCTTCTACCATGATAGTTAAGGAGGATTATCCCTTCTATCGAGAGGTAGTACCTATGTTTCAGCCTCCAAGCCTCTATGGTCAATGCGATCATGGCTAACCTGTTAAACCATTTTAAGACATCATTCTATGTTAATATTCAAGTAATATTAACACTCCTGGTAGTGTGGCGTGAGGAACCACACTAGCCATCAAAATATTTGAACTTTGATTCAAACATAATAAGTCTAAGCGATCATTGTGATCAAGACGAATGTCATCGTTATGATGTTAAACATTCTAACACCCACTAGAGGTGTATTACCTACGGGGTTATAATATAACATCCATTGGTGATGTAGTACCTACGGGCCATCCATATACTATGTCCATTTGGTGATAGTAGCGGTTGTAGTCTTTGACTCTCTGCTCAAATCTTATTAGTCTACGTGACAAAGGCTCTTGTGCCATCTCTTTCGTCCTTGTGACAAACTCTCAAGTAAACCTTATACGACAATAATAGATGTGACATTACGATCCACTATCTAAAATTTCTGGACTATGTCCAATAATCTAAATACCTATGATGGTCCCTTTGAGGCCTAGGTTATATACATTTGGTTTCACTGAAAAGTCTGAATGGTTTAGCCATACCATGACTAACATATAAAATACCTATTTCGGTATATAGCACAAAGAATCTAGAATGGCTAACTCGGGAAATTCAAGCAGCCATCACAACAACAATGACCATGTTAATGCAAATATCGTCATTAACGAGGACGAGTTCCAGGCTCGCATTGAGGCGGCCGTAGGTAAGGCTATGGAAAAAGCCTTCGAAAAATTTAAGGAGTCAAGTGCTACCCGCTCAAAAACCATATCAAAATCTGTCACGAAGCCTCCTCCCTCCGAAAAAAATGAAAGTTCCGTGCATTCCTCAAATGTGAGGAATGAGGGGAAGAAAAAGGAAACTCGTGATGAAGAACATACCTCGAAGGGAGGATGTTCGTACAAATATTTCATCACATGTAAGCCCCGAGATTTCAACGGGGAGAAGGGGGCTGTGGAAACCCTCAGATGGTTGGATGAAATGGAAACTGTGGTGGATATTAGTGGTTGTGCGGAAAAAGACATTGTGAAGTATGTGTCTCAATCTTTCAAGGGCAATGCCCTGATATGGTGGAAGGCATGATGCACTCGACTGGAAAGGTGCATCTGTACAACTTGGGATGGTCTAAATTCGTAGACCTAGTTAAGGACATGTACTGCCCCCCTCACGAGGTAGAAAGGATAGATGCAGACTTCATAGCCCTCACCATGAAGAACATGGAGTGTCGTAAGTATGTAACGGATTACGAATCCTACTCCAGACTATTATCCTATCTAGTCACACCGGAGCCCAAGTGCATTGCGCGATTTATTAATGGGTTGGCTTCGGAAATAAGAGGTATGGTTAAGGCTGTACAACCTGCCACTTATAAGTCTGTGGTAGAACTGTCTCTCGCCCTCACTCAGGAATACGTGAGGCGCATGTCAGTCAAATCTGAAACCGATAGTAAGAGGAAAAGGGAGGATGATAACTCCCAGTGGTTTAAGAAGAAGGGGAAATTTGGATCCCACAGGAACCAGAACAGGTCCGAAGATAGACCTGTGTGTAAAATATGCAACAAAAGGCATGGAGGCCAGTGCAGGTACGACCCAAAGGCCAAGCCTTGTGGGATTTGTAAGAAAATGGGCCACAAGACCCCGGAGTGCAGGGACATTAAGGATGCTACTTGCTTCAAATGTGGTGAGAAAGGCCACATAAAAACAAATTGCTCCAAGAATGGAAAAGATGATAATGCAAAGTCTAGTGGAGCTAAGAAAACAAATGCTCGAGCCTTTCAAATGAGTGCTCGAGAAGCTGTCAATGACAACAACGTCATAAAGGTACTTTCCTCATCAATGATACCTTTGCTAGAGTTCTATTCGATTTGGGGGCTGATAAGTCGTTTGTTGACCATAAGTTTAGCAAACTATTAAACTTACCTGTAAGAACTCTAGACATAACATATGAGGTAGAACTCGATGTTGGATCCATAGAAACCGCTTCCTCCGTTCTAGATGGATTTTATATCCATCAAGAATCATTCAATCCCTATATCTTTTTTGCCAATGAAATTGGCGGGGTTCGATGTAGTTTTAGGCATGGATTGGTTATCTCGCAACCGAGCCTGTATTGCCTGCGATAAAAAGCTAACCGGGATTAAAACCCCATCCGGTGATGTACCTACCATTCGCGGAGATACGCATTACGGGTTGCCCGAAAAAGCTTCTATGCTTAAGGCCTCTTGATGTTTAAAAAGAGGTTGTGTTGTCTACATGGCGCAAGTAACCGTTGATGAACCTAAGCCAAAGATTGAGGACATACCTGTTATTTCGAATTACCCAGATGTCTTTCCTCAGGAATTACCCGGTCTACCCCTGATAGGCAAGTCAAGTTTAGGATCGACATCCTTCCTGGGTCAGCACCTATTGCGAGAGCACCCTACCGTTTAGCCCCAACTGAGATGAAGGAATTAAGAACCCAGCTTGACGAACTCTTGGAAAAGGGTTTTATTCAGCCTAGTTCGTCACCATGGGGAGCTCCGATCTTGTTTGTCAAAAAGAAGGACGGTTCAATGCGTATGTGCATTGACTACCGTGAGCTCAATAAAATAACGATCAAGAATAGTTATCCAATACCCAGGATCGACGATTTGTTCGATCAACTTCAAGGAGCAAGTTACTTCTCAAAGATAGACTTAAGATTAGGGTACCATCAATTGAAAGTCAGAAGTGAAGATGTCCCAAAGACTGCGTTCAGAATGAGATATGGACATTATGAATTCCTAGTGATGCTTTTGGGCTCACAAATGCACCGGCAGCATTCATGGACCTCATGAATAGAGTCTGCAAGCCTTACTTAGATAAGTTTGCCATAGTCTTCATTCACGACATACTTATCTATTCTCGTAATCAATCCAACCACGATAAACATCTTAGGTACATTCTGGAATTACTACAAAAAGAGAAGTTGTATGCTAAACTCTCTAAATGCGAATTCTGGCTTCGCGAGGTCCAATTTCTTGGGCATGTAGTTAGTGAGCGTGGTATTCAGGTGGATCCCGCTAAAATAGAAGCTATTATGAACTGGGAAGCGCCAAAGACCCCTTCTGAGGTCCGCAGTTTCTTAGGATTGGCTGGCTATTATAGGAGGTTTATCGAAATGTTTTCGAGAATAGCCACTCCTCTAACTGCTCTGACTCGTAAGAATATCAAATTTGATTGGGGCCCAAAACAACAAGAATCTTTCGAGACCTTGAAGCAGAAATTAAGCAATGCTCCGGTATTAACTTTACCAGAAGGCATTGAGGAATTTGTAGTGTACTGCGATGCGTCACACACGGGCTTAGGATGTGTAACATCCGTCGAAAAACGGGTTTCCAAACCCGCTTCGTTTATTAATCGAATATCAAGTTATAAAATTTCGTTGCGTATTATATATTTTAATTTTAAACAATACATAATTAATAAACAATTTAGAATTTAAAACTATAATTATTAAAAAGTGAAAATAAAGTAAAGAAAAAAGAAAACCGGCTGCCGGGTTTCGAACCCGGGTCAGCCGGAAGACATAACTAACACATATCTCACAACTCCGCCACTTGAGTTGTTTGTTGATATAACGAAACAATTAATACATATAATGAAACTCGAAATCAAATTAGCTCATCAGCGCGCCCAAATCGCTCTCGCCGGAAATACCGACGATTTCGCCAATTATCGACGGTTTCCTTTGACTTAACGTATGTATTAACATCGACATCAGTTATAACCGATGTCTAATCCCGCGACATCAGTCATAATCGCCGGAGAAAGGCTGACCACGAAGCAAGACTAAAACAGACCCAATTCATCGTGATTCTTCCCTATAAATACACACCCAAGTTTCTGGAAATCATTTCGCTCAAAATCGCACCATTTCTCAAATCAATTTCACTCACCAGAGATATTCTGAAATCGCCGGACTTTCGCCGGAAAACCGAGACTTACATCAAAACGGTAAATACCTCGACTCTTTCGGTTTCAATCCAATTATTAGACTATTACTAACTTCAATCCATCAACCAGAATCAGTCCCAGACGACGTTGCCGGATATTCTGCACTCGCCGGAAAACCTCTGGAATTTCCAAAAATCTCGCTGTGAATCGGTATAATCATTTAAACCTTCTGATAATCATTGTTTAGTAACTCAATTTCGCAACTAATCGATCAAAACTGTTAATTGATTCAATCAGACGAAATCCACAAATCAGAGCCGACGACCATTGCCGGAATTCTGAGAAATACAGTCTGATCGGTACATTCGATTCCTTAACTCTTTTTATCCATTACATTTCAATTAGTAATATGTTCGACGAACGATTTAAACAAGAACAGAAGAATATCTGTCGTCTGAGACTTTGAATGAAGAAGACGAAGTCGACGATGTTTATAAGAATAATTAAAACAAGTTATTAAACCGGGTTAGACACACAGTCCAGCGGTGGACTGTGTGCAAACACACAGCGCACGTCTCGAGTTCGATCCCTGACACGACCCTATCCTCTGAAATAAAAATGTTCTTTTTTTAAACCGAACCGTATTAACTCGCTGTAAGATGTTAAGTTTAATAAAAACCAGTATTTTAACCAGGTTAGACACACAATCCAGCGGTGGACTGTGTGCAATGTTAAACAACGGGTCCCGGGTTCGAGACCTGTTATGAGCACTGGTTCGACATAATTAAAATTCTTTTTAAAATAATGAATTCTGAATAAATTAAATAGTATATAAATATAATTAAAAACAGAAATATTTCGGGTTAGACACGTAGCTCAGTTGGTAGAGCTGCGTGCACGCGTACGGGAGGTCATGAGTTCGAACCTCACTCAGCGCATACATACACAAGGTCCGAACCGGTCAACAGTCAAAGTCAACGGTCAACGGTCAACCCAAAAAGTCAACATTTTTTTAATATTTTTATTTATTTATTTAATTTAAAAATCAATTAAAAATACTTAAAAATAATATTTTTAAAGTTAGAAAATGACCTAAAACTCACAAAAATAAATCTAAAAACCCTATTAAAATTGTTAATAAAATCCACTTATTTACCGTACCTTTCCGTTATTATTTAGGTTAGTTATTCCTCGTCGATCAACTCTCTAAACTCGTGCGCATTCAACATCATCAAACGAACGCACCCAATGTGAGTGAATTCTTACAAATTCCCCTTTTTATTCATGTTTTGGGGTGTATCATGTGTCGCTTAAATTAATTCGCTTATTCAAACTCGTGCTATACCATTATATGATCTAATCTTAGAATGTAAATATTGATTGTTGTGATGTATTACATATTGTCAAGTTGTATGCAAATTATTTATTAGGCCCATCAGTTCCTCGTGGGAGACGAGTTGAACAACGCGTGCCTCAAAACTCATTCATTAGGCCCATCAGTTCGTTGAACAACGTGTGCCTCAAAACTCATTCATTAGGCCCATCAGTTCCTCGTGGGAGACGAGTTGAACAACGCGTGCCTCAAAACAATCAATTGTTGTATGTGTGTAATATTTAATATTATGTGTTTTGTGAATAAATTTACATCTACATTTACTCATATGTGGTTATGCACTTTATTTTATAATCAATACAATAAACACGTTTAAATGTTTTCATAGGATTCACTCGCCAACTTTTTGTTGACCTAAAAACCATTTTTACACATGATACAGGTGGACAGGATGAAGCAAGGAACACATAGGAAAAGTGCCTTAGAAGAAAAATAATGAAGTCTAGAAAGATGTATAGAACATGTTGTACTAGTATGATTGTATGATCTTCTTTAAAATTGTAATGATAAATATGAAACATTATAATAAATGTCATGAGCTTTGATGAAAACCCAATCATGCCCCGATTACCTTTTCCGCTGCGGGTCGGGGTGTGACAGGATGTGTGCTTATGCAAAGAGGCAAGGTGATCGCCTACGCATCACGACAACTTAAGGTGCACGAAAAAAATTTCACCACCCACGATTTGGAATTGGGTGCCGTTGTATTTGCACTTAAACTTTGGAGGCATTATTTAAATAGAACAAAGTGTATTATATACACCGATCACAAAAGCCTCCAACATTTGTTCAATCAAAAGGATTTGAATATGCGACAACGCCGTTGGATGGAAACCCTTAATGATTATGATTGTGAAATCCGATACCATCCCGGCAAGGCAAATGTTGTCGCCGATGCGCTTAGTCGCAAAGAAAGGATTAAACCTTTAAGGATTAACGCCAAAAGCATTGAAGTCAGAAACAGTTTGAACGAAAAGCTACTTGATGCGCAGAAGCAAGCCCTGATGGAGAAATATTGCAAATGAGGAATTAGGTGGAACTGTCGAACAGTTAATACCTGGAAATGATGGAATCCTCAGATTCAATGGACGAATTTGGGTTCCAGTATTTAAGGGACTTAGAGATTTGATCCTCCAAGAGGCGCATAACACTAAGTACTCTATTCACCCGGGAGGTAATAAGATGTACCAGGACTTAAAATCTAATTAATGGTGGATGGGTTTGAAGAAATCCATAGCCACCTATGTAGCAAAGTGCTTGACGTGTTCGCAAGTTAAAGCTGAACATCAGAAACCGTCAGGACTTCTACAACAACTCGAGACTCCCACTTGGAAATGGGAAATGGTAACTATGGATTTGATTACCAAGTTACCTAAGACCAAGCGTGGTAATGACACGATTTGGGTCATAGTGGATAGGCTGACTAAGTCAGCACATTTCTTGCTAATCAAATAAACGTTTAGTTCGGACAAATTGGCCAAGATGTACGTGGACGAGATCGTGTCCCTACATGGAGTGCCGGTGTCTATTGTATCCGATAGAGATACAAGATACACCCCCATTTTTGGAAAAGCTTCCAACAATCTCTTGGCACTCGATTGAACTTCAGTACAGCTTATCATCCGCAGACTGACGGTCAGAGTGAGCGAACTATTCAAACTCTTGAGGACATGCTTCGTGCATGTGTGATCGACTTAGGTGGCAGTTGGGATGACCACCTACCCTTGATTGAATTCTCCTATAATAACAGTTACCATACAAGCATCAAGGCTGCACCTTTTGAGGCCTTGTATGGGAGAAAGTGTCGAACGCCCGTCTGTTGGGCGGAAGTTGGGGAGGCCCAACTATCAGGACCAGAGATTGTTCGGAAAAGGTTGGACAAATCCTTGACCATTTAAAAGCTGCACGAGATCGACAGAAAAGTCACGCTGACAAGAGGCGCAAACCTTTGAAGTTCCAAGTAGGGGACAAAGTCATGATAAAGGTATCACCTTGGAAAGGTGTAATGCGTTTTGGTAAAAAGGGTAAGATAAACCCAAGATATATAGGGCCATTCGAGATCATCAAAAGTATCGGTTCAGTGGCTTACAAGCTTAAGCTGCCTCAAAAGCTAAGTGGAATACATGATGTGCTCCACATTTCCAACTTAAAGAAATGTCTAGCGAGTAGTCGCTAGCAATGCCGCACGAGGATGTGCAAATTGACGAAAACCTGCGTTTCATTGAAAAACCGATAGCGATCGAAGATCGACAGGTTAAGAAGCTTCGAAGAAAGCACGTGCCTATTGTGAAAGTTAAATGGGATGCCCGTCGAGGCCCTGAGTACACTTGGGAGGTCGAGTCCACTATGCGACAAAAGTATCCCTATCTATTTGAATAAATCTCGAGGTCGAGATTTCTTTTAAGGGGTGAGGATGTAACACCTCATAAAAACCCGTCCCGTAAAATTCTGACACGTGTCTCGCTGATCCTCGTATGCCACGTGCTAAACAAGAAGGACCGAGTAGATCGTCATGTTATTTTAATAACCTCTGAACGACATACGACAAGTTTAAGGGTTAAAAATGACAACATGTTTAATTATACCTCTGAATGACCTTTTAACGAGGCTGGAGCTTAACGGTGATTGGTTATACTTTCAAGTATACTTAGAACCAAACTTGAGGGGCCAAGAGCGCTTAAATCAAAAGTTATTTTGAAATTATGAAGTTCGGGGACTAATAGTGCCAAGTTAAAACTTGGTTTGCTGAGATTTAAGCGGGTCGCGGGCCGCGACCGGCCCCCTTGTTTCTACTCGCGCCCCGCGAGTGGATGTCCAGCACAGACAAGTGCTGGCAGCTTGCATGTTTAGCCTTGTTGCCCACACAAACCGCCATACATGCTCAAAACTCGAAACCAGGGACTCTTGGATGGTTTTTAAAACCTCTAGGACACTTGGAATTGATCAGGGATGATCCCTAACACCTGGCTTCATCCTAAGAGATCATGAATTAGTATAAATAGAGCCCTTGAGGTGCCATTCAACTTGCACCTCTTCTTATTTCCTTTTTTCTTGCTCATTCTAGAGATTCCCATCTGAAGGGAGCTTCCATTTAAGTTGTTTTTCATCAAAGGTTCACTAAGTGATCCTTTCCCTTGCTATTTTCGTTTATTAGGCTTTTAAGCCAAAAGTCAAGCGTTATCGTAATAACGCTTTGACTTTTGGCTAAGACCATTACGGTCCAGCCATTTTTCGGTACGAACATGGCTACGTGATCGTAATTAGGTAGGTATTAATCCTAGGGGTGTGAATTTTTGACACGACCCGGAAACCCGACACGAACCTAACACGAAATTTGCGGGTTTAGGTTTCATCTAAACGGGTTCGGGTCAGTTTCGGGTTGAACACGCGAACCCGTTTAGGTTTACGGGTCAGGTTCGGGTCAACCTGGTCGGGTTGGCGGGTTGACCCGTTTAACACATTTATACTATATTATATTTTTTACAATATATTTTATCTCATAAATTAAATGGGGCGTGTATTTTATGCCATGATTATAACTTAAAAAGAGAAATTAACATAGCTTTTATAATTTAAATATGATATTATTATATACATTTGTGTTTTTTAAGTAATTTTTAATTTTAATATATTAGTTTTAGAAAAAAAATTAAAAAATTCGGGTTAAACGGGTCATGTTCGGGTCAACCCACAAAACTTCGGGTCGTGTTCGGGTTCATATATATGATACGATTTTCGGGTTCGGGTCGGGTTCGGGTTCGTGTAAAATTTTCGGGTTCGGGTCGGGTTGAACCCGCCAACCCGCGAACACGACCCGTTTAGCACCCCTAATTAATCCCTTAAAAGGGCACCTCCTAATTACCACGTTTGCTTGGTCAATTGACGGGTCAAAGTTATTAATAAAAAGTCAAACTGGGTCAGATTTGAAAATAAATTCATATATTATAACGTAGGTGTTATAAAATATGTTTTAACACTTAAACAACTTGTTAATAATTATTAGAACATGTGTAAAAATGTTTGGCTCGTCAATTTCAGGTTTAAGGTTTGTTCGCAACCGAAAGTCGTGAAGTTTGACTTCTACTTTGACTTTCAGTTCTGACCCGATTTAGAAACTCTAGCTACTGAAATTAAGTTGCATTGTGAACATGTTTAGTTAGTATAACCCTCTGGAGTTATATCACATGGTTACATAGTAATCCGAGCATTTATGCAAGTTTCCGTTAATTTTGTCAAACTTTGCTAAAATGCCCTTCATACTTAGAAATAAGGTTTTAAATACAAATGAGCATACAAATAAGTTACGTAATGATATATAAACATGACTAACTTATTTTTATGTCAATAATCTGGTCATAACCTGAGTTTTGTTTAATTACCGTAAATTATGCTTTTAAAGGACCAAAATGCCCTTTCGGCATCCAAAATGGTTTTTAACATAATTTTTCAACAAAACTCATTACCTATTGATGTAATATCATAATTAGGATTACTTGGGATATTAAATCAGATTGTAAACTGAGTTATGCACAAGTCTTTGTATAATGCCGATAAATGTCGATATTACCCTTATGATACATAAAATGATTTTAAAGATACTTTTTATAACAAAACCATTTACCTACTGTTATAATATATTAAATAGCTTATTTTGGTTATATAAACCTGATCATAACATCAGTGTTCCTTAAATCATCTGGAATATCGTCATTTAGCGACTTTATCGCCATTTAGGCGCATAGTATGATTTAAAACCATATTAAAGCACCAAGACTTGATACCTATTGATTTCAAAACTTATTTTCCATATAATTATAGTAAGTACATCAACTAAACTCAGATTCTCAAGTAAATTATCAAGCTATGTTTGAAATGACCAAAATGCCCTTACGGGGCATAGTTTGGTTATAAAATCTAAACCACACACATACTCGATATCCTACTGATATCACATCATAAATAAACTATTTTTACAGTAAGATTATGACCATTACATCAGTTTGCTCATAAGTTCTTTTACAAGTCATAAAATGACCAAAACGCCATTTTGAGGCGTAACTTGATTTTAAAATCATAACGGGCATACATGTTCATATCCTACTGATAGTAAAATGTGTTTTAAATATAATGGCATATGGAACTTGTATAAGACTCACCTGGTTACCCGGTTTCGCTTATATGCGTACGGTTCGGCCTACGTAACTAGTTTACGTAATTTAACCGAAACGGGTTTAACCTTATCATTTTATTTTCAAAATCCATAATGTAACATGTTTACCCATATTAAACAAGTCTCCATGCTTGTCGGGTTTAAACTACATTCTATTCCGGTCATCGCTTAATCTAGCGTCTAGTACCGTTATTATCCTTAAGCTATCCGGTTCGAGTCTACAAAGTAGATAGGACCCGTTAGCATTCTAATTGGTTATAAACACCATCATTTCCAGGCTAAGAGCCTCCCGGTAGATTGCCATCTAAGCTTACTTTTGAATATTCGGCTGAGTTACTTATCTTATTTGAAGAATTTGCTCAGATAAATACTTTTAACTTATTTTCCTCATACGGGCTTGGGATACGGTATAATAATACCGTTTGGTCGGGTATCAGATCATGTTATCGGATTGTGATTTACTAAATCTTCATAACCCGTTTTATTTTGTATTGTTTGATAACTTAAACATTGGGGGTTAACACGACCATGTCTGGGATATCATTGGCTCATTTTAGTTATTAATGGCCACGACCTTAAGCGCGGGTGTAGGCATACACCTGACAGACGCTAATGCTAATGAAATGATTAAATTCCACTGGTGGATAATTTAAAGTGGCGTGTCGGTTAATCAGGCTATTCGGTTTCTGCACCGGACCCCATATGTATTGACAAACATGTAAAACTGTAAACAAGGTCATTTTGAACTATCCCAAGTTATTTATAAAATGTGCCAAGTTCACTGAAAATCATTTTAATAAATGTTTACAAAATGAGTCGGTTACTAGTATTTACCAGTGAAAACTGATGTATTTTTAAAAGACCAAGTTACAGGTGGCAACGCGGAATAGATTGGGAGCTGCGTAGTAGCTAAATAAGGATCTTGCAAGTCCATAAGCTGCCAAAGTCTATAGAACAATTTCCTTTGTAAATATTTATTCGATCCGCCTGCGGATTCGTTATTACAAGCCTGTAATTATTATTTTTGAACATTTGGACATTTGGTTTGCAATAGTAATTTAAACTCCAAGACTTCCGTTGTGTTGTGTGTTTGTTTGGTTATGATGATATCAACTTACGTCACGATATTCCCCAACCGGGCCCACCAGATTACACGTGGAAATCGGGGTGTGACATCTAATAAGTTGTACTTGTTTGTTTTTTATTATCATTGTTATTTTTGGGAATATATGTTCGTGCGTTTATAGGCCATGTGGAGTTGTGACAAGTTGTAAGAGAGAAGCTTTACGGGGCTTCATATGACTTGAGCGTGTAGTGGGGTTATATATGTATGGGGCTTTATATATGTATGTATGTATATGTGTGTGAGTGTGGAAGGAATGGTCTTTCCGTGATATTCATCGCGGAAGAGCAAAAAAATTACCCCATACCGCTGGCCGTAACGGTGTAGCCGGGCGCTATGGGGTGTTATGACGGGTTCCAGCGTGATATGCAGCTCCACTACGGAGGGCCTTATAGCATGGTCGATAACTATTCATTCATAATGTTGTTCATTAATGGCAGGTTTAGCATAAGTGTCGATGATTTACATAATTACATTGTTGTATTGGATGCTTGATCCCGCTGCAACATACGGGTAAATGAAGTACTTCAAATCAAAATGTCCTACGGTTGATCTGCCGCGAAACGCATTGAATCAATCTTGTACTTATTATAATGAATTTATTTATTACCTCTCTTCAAATGACCAATCTCTTTGGTCTATAAATAATCTATTGTAATAGATTGATGGTAAATTATCTTATCTTCTTGTACTAATAAATGAAAATCTTTATTAGACACGTGTCATTTTCTAGTTCTTTCTTGTCTTATTTTTTGATTTATCTCTCATATTAAATAATAATAATTTTAAACAAAAAATTAAATAAGAATAAATATTTATTTTTCTATAAATAATTTAAATTTTAAAAAATATTTAGATAAGGATAAACTTTTGTTTTTTATATAATTATAAAGTTATATCCTAAGTATTATGAGTAAATATATATACTTTGGAGTTCGGTGATTGAAATTATGGTAAATTAGGAATCAAAAGTTCATGTTTGATATATATACTTAATAATTGTATTAATTTTTTTACTACAATAAATAATTATTCTAGGTCCGGGCATATGCTTCTATCAAATTATGCGTAGTTCATTTCTTAAAGAAAAATTTGACAACTGTATGTATTAACATATGACATTTATGTACCATGTGTAATACACGGGGTTCCAACCTAGTATATTAATTTACGAAGGCATATGAAGAGTGATTTTATTATTTATTATTACAATATTTTATTATCCTATATATTCATTTATTAAGGCATATTACAATATTTTATCAATATAATTGCTTTTATATCCTTTATATTAATTTACAAACGCATATGAATAGTGAGTTTATTATTTATTATTATAATATTTTATTAATATAATGCTTTTAAGTATATTTTGTTTTCGCTTATAACTTTTAAAACGCGATATCTTATCAAATTATGAGTATGTTGATGTGATGTGCGTATTTTTTTCTACGTCTAGATATAACTTTTACTTAAAATCGAGTTGTGAAGAAGTTATTGAATGACAAACGTATAGGTCATCAAAACTGGCATATAGTTTAGTTTTTTTATATATAAAATAACGCGGTTTACATTCTCCTTATTTTCATTTATGATTGCGACGTGCTTATCTGTATCAACGACTTGATAAAAGTTCAAAATCGAATGCGTCAAATACACCTGACTCTTTTGTTCTTCGTCGTAACAAACAAAACCGATGCCATTCAAACAACACTGATACGAGTAGCATATTGGTTTTTATGGTTTTCTAGACTTGGCAGTATAAAATTTAAAACAAAGTTGTACGTGTTCGCAGTGAGGTTCTTTTTTTTGTATCATAAGCTATGGCGAGTGCCGATATGGTAAAGGTACCATGAGGAACCGAACAATACTGGCTGAACAACAACGGCACATTTATTCATTTGTAGAGTTTTCATCCAATGTAAAACATGTGTTGATATCTTTCTTATATATCTCTTTTGGTTGCTATACCGAATGTTGGTATCATACCATGCCTGTAACCAAATGAACTGATGTCGATTGAATGCATGTTATTTTTTCTTTTTTGTAGATCCCAAAGATATTTTAGCCAAAGAAAACACATGTTTGGCTTTTGGGTTATTTTTTCTTACGATTGCTATAGCGAATGTTGGTACCGTGACAAACTAAACCGATACCGACCGAATTCCAGTACCATTACATGCCAAAGCGATATAGATAATCATTTTACCACGTGAACTTATGAAATGATAAATTTAATTTATTAAAAGGTTACATCATTACTTGTGACAAGAATTTTTTTGGCCGCGTTTCACGGCGAGGCTTTCATCATTTTCCTCACATTACGGGGCTTGACTTTGATCGTTATGATTTACCTAGTCGCAAAACACAAAAGTGAATACAAATACCGGTTTCTATAATAACAATACCGACAACGAAGATGTTCGCTCATAATCAGTTTGGTTTGTCACGACACCGCAAGAATAACTACACTCGATAAAGCCTTCGATACCAGAGAAATACTCGTGTTTGAATATAACTTTGTTTTATAAAAATTATTATATCAGAAGGTCAACAAAAAACCTAAATTCGGACACGCATTTCACTTTAAAAAAGTGAACGAAAAAAAGTTATTCACCTGCACGACACGGTGGGAGTTTAGTTGTTTTTCCCCGTATTAACGTGTACACAAACTAAAAAAACTTAAGTTGCCAAAACCAAAACATTACAAACTATTGTAACTAAGGTGTTCAAAACACAAACTGAAAACCTTATCTCACGAAAATCTAAACTTTACAAACGTTACGATCATTAAAACTTAGGTGGCCAAAATCAAAACTTCTCAAACTATTGTAACTAAGGTGTTCAAAACACATACTTAAGTTACCAAAATCAAAAAAAAAGATCATAAACTTTCTTGTGTCAATTTTCAAAGACCATAAACTTTTGTGACCAACTTGAAAAATCCAAAATTTCCATGCACCAATCAAACTCATGAAAATATCTCATTTAAAAACAAAGAAAAAATGTGGCCATAGTACACATATGGAAGGTTCATCGTAGCTAACTTGATGTTTTTTTTTTATAATAATAAAAAAGAATATGTAAATTTATCATATGTTTAGGACTAGAATTCCACGCAAATTTTCCATGAACTTTCTCCAAAAAGAACAAAAGAATATTCAAACTTTGGGTATTACTATATTTGGAAACTCCCCAATCATTCTTACAAGTTGCAACTCAACAACAAAGCTTTACTATATCTTAAAAGTCAATATTTGGAGCAACATGGCTATAATTGAATCATTCTAGCCAGTTGCAACTCAACAACAAAACTTAACTATATCTTAGAAGTCAATATTTGGAGCAACATGGCTATAATTCACACATTCTAGCAAGTTGCAACTCAACAACAAAACTTGACTATATCTTAAATTTCAATATTTGGAGCCAGATGACTATAATTCAATGCTTTGTGACTTTTTAAAACAACACTAATAAAGCCATCACCAATTTGCAATTGTAGAAGAAAATTTATTTTGCAATTGTAGAAGAACATTTATTTAAGATATTAAAAGCACCAAACACACGTTGAAAAGCACCAAATAGTTGAAATATTTAGTAAAAATGTGTTTTTACATTAGTAAGATGATTGAGAAATCGAATGATTGGAATAAACAATGTTTTGTCATTAATCATGTCATGATCTATAGTTTTTTAGAATAACGATATTCTTGTATTAGGCTATCTCACCCTTAAATTGGAGAGCCCCGTTGCTTCACTCCGGCCAGACTATGTTGTCTTAACCGGGCTCACGTTGACTTCAATATTTGGCTTGGGCGTTCCTCGGGAAACCATACCGCCGACTGTCACTTGAAAAACGTCGTGCCACTACAAGAGCTGAGCACTCTCTGACGTAACACATGGTGGGACGAAAAATGGGTGGGCTCAAGATAGAACCTAATACCTCTACAAGGAGGTTGGGTTCGATCCATTATTGTCTAATCCACCAAAGTGATACAAATAAGAACTGAACTTGGGTCTCCAATAGTAACTTGTTTTCAGTAAATTGGATGGTTCATATCACCTCTTAAGAATGTTTCTTGAGATCCCAAAAGTTTATTTTTATAAATAGTATATCACTTAACTCTTGATTATTGCATAATTAATGAGCATGTTATGGTTTGTGTGATTATATAAAGAAGAAAGAAAAACCATAAGTATGACTATAAATCACATAAAACAATATGCCACAATATGCCATAGATTTTTTCTTTATCCAAGGTTAATTAGAGAGGACTACTTTATAAACTTCATCTTTATCTTTTCAAATTTTAATACTCAAATAATCTGTTAATACATACTACTTCAGCCGGTGTACATTAGGGACAACCGCATTGTCTAAGTAATGGTGTGAGAATCCTCAACCACTACCATGAACATCGATTTGTTCATTATTGTAGCCAATGAGACTACAGAAGGCCTTTTAAAAAATAAAGTTGAAGACTCTACCTTTTAAAAATTTTGGTTTAAATCATTTCATGTAGTTTTAATCCTTATTTCATAGTTTTCAGATTTGTATTCATTTTATATCACGGTATGTACTAGTACTCGTTTCCCCATGTTAATAACAAGAGTATCTTTATTATTGTAGTATTTTTTTATATAAAAAGTGATCTATCTTCTACAATAATGTGTAATTATATACATATTAGTGCATTATTAAAAGGTGACCTATCTTCTAAAATAGTGTGTATTTCTATTACCATATGGCCCAACTCCTACAATAATGTATAATTATATACATATTAGATCACTAATGGACCACTAGAGTATTATCATGTCATCAGCAGAATCATCCGATCATATCCATCTCCTATATACAATAATACATATACATCAATTTAAGAAAAAACCCAATAAATCTAGAAAAACCCCCTAATAAAAATCAAATCGACAACCTAATGGTCCTTAAATTTTATCCCATCCGAAGATGTACTATAATACCATGGGCAGTTCCCACCATTCTATAATTGCATCTTTTTCACCCAGCATAACACATATAGTTCGTTATTAGAGTTCGTGCAGGTTAACTAATATGTTAAGTTTTAACGAATAGACAATAGTATCCTTAAATTAAACAAAGACCAACTTTTCACTTTATATAAAAAGTTAAAAAAAATGTGATAAATAAATACAAAGTTTGACATGTATCACCACAAGATTTCACCATATCAATTTTTCTCCACCCAAGTCTCTCTATTGCCTTAAATGAATATTAAAGAAAAAAAAACAGAAAAGAGTACGATAGTCCTATTTTTATATTATTAAGTTAATTAATCATTTCTTATATGAAAAAAATTTATTTATCATATATAAACCTTTTATTTATCACTTATTTTATAATAACTAATTATTGATAAAATTCATATGACAATTTTAATAAGAATAACATATCAATAAAATTATTTTCATTTACTTTAAAAAAATTATATTTAAATATACATAATAATAAAAATAGTATCTATACTTATACTTTATACTATATAATAAAAGAAACTATTTGTGAGACATTTGTCATCATATTAAGCCATTTACTTATTATTTAGTTTAATCTCTCTTATTTGTTCCTATTTAATTTCGCAAATTCAAATAAATATGATTAGTAAAAATTTTAATTATAAAAGTAATTTAAATTTATATTCCACTTTGAAATATTTTGGGATAATGATGGATATTGAACGATTTTGTTTGAAGTTGGTTTTTTAGGGATTATACCCACAATTTTATTCATTTTTGGTGTTAATCTTTATAAGTACTGATAGAAGTTTAAAATTATATTAACTAGTCACTAGCCCCCGCGTTGCGGGGAGATGGTGTAAAACCACGTAATCAGCATTGCAGAGAGGGTACGTAAAACAATGCTAAGTAGCAATCGAACGAAAATTAACATAATATAAAAATATGAATTCTAACACCAAGTGACTCACGTAATGTGACACGTAGACGAAGTAAAATTTATACGACACATATTAGAAAATCGAGGGGGTAAAAAACCCTGACGGATCAAATGTGACCACTAAACACCATACCAAGTAACAACCGAACGACGATCATATCCGAGAAAAAGCCTAAGAAAAAACTAATAAAAAAGACTAAAACTCATTTACACTTTTGTGGAAAAGTTATAAAAATCTAAGGTTTATAATAAAAGTGAAAAACATTAAAAAAAATTCTAAACTCTATAATAAAAATGAAAAACATTAAAGTTCACAAAAAAAGAAAACAAACAAACTCACATTCCTCATACATGTTATGAACTAATACATATATATGAATATTAAATAACAATTATAGTATTATACTCTTAAAACTATACTATATTATATAAGATACATAAGAACGTTAATACAAGTTTTATTTGTTACACCCTTGTGTCATACGGGAATAACCTAGTTATTTATATACATTATCTCGTGTATTTAAGTCCATACATTCTTATAAACATAAAATTCTTTAGAGTAAACCTCAATTTTCATCCTGTGTTTTGTTGAATTTAACACTTCAGTCCAATAGTTTAAAAATTATATTTATCATCCATTAGTTTGTTGATTTTTACAGTTTCAGTCCATTAGTTTGCTGATTTTAAACTGTTAAAATCAGCAAACTAATGGACGATTAATGCAACTTTTAAACTATTGAACTTAGAGTGTTAAAATTAGCAAATCACAGGGACAAAAATTGAAGATTGCTCATATATATATACTAGGTTATCATCCGGGATTGCATCCCGGACTCAAGAAAGTTACTAATATTATTATTATCATTTTTTTGTTAATACATAAAGTTGTGACCAAGAGTAAAATAAGTTAAAAACTTGAATTGTGAAATCTCATGCGTCTTAAGAATTCTTGAATTCCCATTAACCTCCAACAATTGATTTAATGGTTATATTGGAATTGTTATGTAAATGAACAAAATTTGTCCTATGTTGAAGGAGGCAGAGTGTTGTATTTGGATTGTGATCATAAGTTTAGTTTGTTATGGTATTTAGCCAAAGTGTTGACATCCGGAGTGATGATAAAAGATAAGGTCTTTTGAATAAGTCTTTTGAAAGGGGGATTGAAGTTGTATGATAAAAAAATGATTTTGTATAATTATGGTAAATATGTATAAAACGAATTAAAGTATTTATGATTTAGTTATAAAAATTGAGTTAACTTTCGTCAATTAAAAAATTAAAGAAAAAATATGAAAATGGAGATTAGAATAAGTATCTATTGTCAGAGAAAATATTGTTATCAATTACATCTGACAATGAAACTTACATTTCCCAAATTAAATATTATCTCTAAAATTTATGCATATAAAATAATTTTCTTTTATCAATATCATATTATCACATTCCTAAGTGGTATTGTTAAACGCATACATTGTAACAAATATAAGACATGACTACAACATGTATATATTTTAAAGTTCCAGAAATAACAATTAAACAATAAAGTGTAAACCAAATAGAAATTAAAAATCTATATAAATCTATATTGCATATTAATATTTTGTAATTAAATCTAGTTATTAAAAACGAAGAAATGATCGTTTAAAAATATTGAATCAATTAACTCTTCGAAATTTAAAAATATAGAAAATATTAAGAACATATTTTTGTAAACTTTAAAGCATGTAAATCTTTGAATCAGTTACAAAAATATGATACATAATTTATTGAAATTTAAAACGTCTTTTAATTAGTGAATAACACCTAAATAATATATATATATATATATATATATATATATATATATATATATATATATATAAAAGATTAATAGACAATAAAAATATGTAATTTTATAAATTTGAAATATATAAAAATCTATTGAATGACATGAGTTAAATAATTTAATTGAAAAAACGTATACCAAATTTTTTTTTTAAAGTGTCACATATGTTAGATACTTAGTAAAAGGTTTTCAGTTATTCATTCAAGCACCGTTTAATTGAAATCTATAATAGATAGCCAAACATTAGCATTGAGATAATAATTAGTAAATTAAATTATATAACAAAAGGAATGTGGTCGCTTATGTAGGAAACGAAATTTCAAAACTTTAGTGGACATTCACAATGCAAAAAAGCAATAAAGCTCAACCACATCAACTCATAATCATATTAGATGATAAGATTACAAATGTTTAACGAAGAAACTTGTTGTTTTTTAATTAATATTGTAACCGATCGCGTAAAAACAACAAACCTGTCAGAAAGTCACGTTAACAGATTGTTTCAACAACACGTGATAATTAAAGTTATGTTTTATTGAATAATAACATGATTACATTGTTATATTGTCTTGAGGTTTACACAACTAAACAAACATAGTAATTATCTTTCCAGTTTTAAAGCACTAAAGTCCATGTCCATTCCTACGTGAGCATGCATCGGTATCATCAAGTATTGTTCCCTGAAACATATGTGAAAAAGAGTCAGCATAAAAGCCGGCGAGTACATAGGTTTTGTGAGTATGTTAAGTTCATGGCTTTGTATATATTGCAATATGTAATCTGACTACTAGAGTCATAAGTGAAAACCTTGTTTTAAAAGTATTTGATATTGCAATAGAGTTAACCGATTAAAACATGTGGTTTAAAATTTATATAATCCAGTAGCCATGAACCCTGACTCAAAACATTTGTTTTGTAAATCCGAGTTGTAAATCGTATTGAAATAACTTGTATGGTTTATATCTTAATTTGAAATCATTGTGTGTCATCGTTTGAAAACATATGTTCAAGTGATGCAAATAACGCCACGAATGTAATACGATAAAAGCACTTATGTCACACCCCAACCGATGGCGGAAACATCGGGATGAGACAAAAACGAGATTGCTCATTGCTCACAACATTAATAAGTGACAATAATTAAGTAAACCATATTTCATTTCATAAGAATTGTCAAATACATCAACGTAACAAAACAAAGAAACAACATAACATTTGCAAGGTCATAACAAAATTGATACATCGACATTAAACCTAACGTCTAATTTGTGTGTATCTAGTCCTTGCTATATTGTTTTCATAGCATCATATCCTTCAACCTGTAACATGTTTTAAAATAATGTTAATGCGAAAGCAAAGGCGAGTACACAAGTCTAGGCATAGCATACGTATACGAATAAGTTTAAACAATCCTCATGGCAACCAAATCTATACAAGAGCAATATCAAGGCATGCAATACTAATAATCAAACCCTTAACGCAATCACGATGTTTTAACATGACCTCACGAATAACACGATGGAGGTGGATGCGTGAATTCCTATAGCGCTAAGCATGTCAAACAAAGGCTAAAAATAGTTAATGACTAAAGCATAGCATAACGAATATCCAAGACAAGCATCAAGTATAAGATTCAAGTTTTCATGTATATGGGATCGTTTGTGTGTTTCATAAAGTTGAAGTGTTCGTGATTTTGTATATGGAAACATGTTACACCCGAAAAGTGTTATAAACAAAAGTGGGTCGAGTGTACTCACGGTTTTGCTAAGTCTTTTCTACACTTGACAACCCGTGAAGACGTTGGTTCGAGGATGACGCCGAATTATCCTACAAGAGGAAAAGAGGCGTATGAGTATAGAGTTTCAACGGGAGATTAGGAGTATTCAAGCTTGATTAAAAATAAGTTTGATAAAGTATTATGATACGAAAGTATTCACTAAGATGTAACACTCGTTCTTGACACTATAGTAACTCTTACGGGTTGGATGTGATTTCATAGGTTCGGGACCTATTAGAATCGTGACAAGGAATTACATACTTTAGTGTTAAACTTAATAACTTGATAGGTGATTATAAGTTCATTATCAAGGTTTCGGTTTTAGAATTATAATATAGTTATATATATATATCATTATAATGATGTAGGAGGTGGGAGGATGAACCATCCTCTTTGTAACCTCTAGTGTCATGTATGTCAAGTATGATGTGGGAGGTTAAACCATCCACTTTGAACCTCGGATTATGTTCACCACTACACAAGTTACCATTGGTAACAAGGAGGGTACAAGAACTATATACTATACAAGAATGTAAAGACAAGAATGATAAGGTGTCATCTAGATACCAAGTAGCCAAGTATTCAACAACCCGACGAGCACACGAGGACAATCGTCAACGGCTTTGTGGGGTTGAGACACTTTAGGTCTAGCAAACTAGTTTGGGATCTTGATGAAAATAATCAAGTGATGTGTGGTCTCAAGTTAAGATAGCCCAAGCTTCCTTGTGGACACACATGAACAAGCATAATAGCTTGCATCACTTGTGAGCTTAATGCTCTTCAAAAATAGAAAGTTTAGGGTGTTAAAACAGCCCTTAGTTCATGTTAACAAGCTTGGTTAGGCTTTACTAATCATAAGATTGATTGTAAGCACAAGAACACAAGTTTGTTGAAGTTAAAACACAAGTTTGATAAAAGTTTAGACAAAACAGAAAGTTTGTGGACATTTTGGGGCATTTCCAGGTCTGGATTCTCCATGGAGAACCCTTGGAATTCAACCCAAAGTTTATCCAAGCAAGTAGGAAAAAGAATGAAGTGATTTCGTTAAGAAATGAGTGAGTTACACTCACTTTAGTGAAGATGAGTAATTCTGCTCGAAAATTCTGATTTTGCAAGGATCTTAAGGTGATTTGAGAGTGATTTAAGAGAGATTAAAGTGTAAAAATGTTTGGATTAGAGGTGAGTTTTATAGGGGAAGGATTAGGTTAAGTTAGGTGAGTTTTAGGTGGGTTATTAAGTGTTAAAAGTTGATAAAAAACTTAAAAACCAACCCAATCCCGCCCAAAACCCGCTGCTGTCGCCCTCCTTTACGATCAGGTCTGACCCGGAAACAAAGCTTATATGCTTTGTGTTTCCGGGTTCTTCAGATGTGTGGCAAGTGGTGGATTGGTGGAGCGCTTGGCTGTTGAACCGGAGGTCCCGGGTTCGAAACCCGCGGATCCCGGTTTTGGTATATTATTTATATATATTACTTTTTCTTTAATTAAAACCCTTTAAACAATTTACCAAAAATGGCAAGATTTGTCCCTGAAGTTAAGAATTCAAGAATTACAACTTAGACCTTGGACTTTATAAAATATATAAATATATATATGTATTTATTAACCTTTAATCCTAAATGTTAATATATTTATAAAATAACATTTTAATTTTTGTAAAAATAAATTAATTAATTTTATTAACTAATTTAATTAATTAATTAAATTAATTAATTAATTAATTTGAATTAATTAACTTAATAAATGAATAGGTAATTGTTTTTTTTTTTTGCAAGAATTAAGTTTAACGATTAAAAGTTTCACATTTGAGTCTCGTTTACGCAATACAAACCAAGTTTGCGAGTTATCACACGTTTACGAATAAGAGTATCACATGTATGTTTATATGTTTAAGGTATGAACAAGTATAAGTGTAACAAGATTATGATTAATACAACATGAATAAAATACGAGTTTCTCATTACGATCCAAGTCTCGGTTTACAACGTTTACAACAAAAGACGAATACAAGATACAACGATTACAGAAAATAGAAGTACGGCACAAGATTTCCAAATATAGAAAGTATAGAAACGCGGGGCGTTACAGTCTCCCCTCCTTTAGGAAATTTCGTCTCGAAATTTAGGAAGATGTAACGAAGAGATATGGATACTTAGTCTTCATATCACTTTCAAGTTCCCAAGTGAATTCGGCGCCACGTTTACCTTCCCATCGAACCTTGACAATAGGAATACGACTGCGCCTCAGTTGCTTGGTTCCTCGGTCAATGATTTCGACCGGTTTCTCCACGAAGTGCAAAGTATCATTGATTTGAAGATCTTCGAGTGGAACTTGGAGTCCTTCTTCAGCTAGACACTTTTTCAAATTTGAAACATGAACCACAGGATGCACGTTGCTGAGCGCTTGAGGTAGATCCAGTCGATACGCTACCTTGCCAATCCTTTCGAGAATCTTGAAAGGACCCACATAGCGAGGAGCGAGTTTGCCTTTCTTACCAAAACGAACAACACCTTTCTAAGGTGCAACCTTGAGAAGTACGTGGTCACCTATGTCGAATTCCAAAGGTTTGCGTCTTCTATCAGCATAGCTCTTTTGTCAGCTTCGAGGTTTGAGCAAGTTGTCACGAATCTGTAGGATCTTGTCTGTCGTCTCTTGTATAAGTTCGGGACCGGTGAGTTGTACGTCTCCGATCTCGTGCCAACAAAAAGGCGAACGGCACTTGCGACCATACAGTGCTTCAAATGGAGCCATTTGAATACTTGCGTGATAGTTGTTGTTGTACGAGAATTCTACCAAGGGTAAGTGCAAATCCCAGTTCCCGCCAAAATCGATTACGCATGATCGAAACATATCCTCTAGAGTTTGAATAGTACGCTCGGTCTGACCGTCAGATTGAGGATGAAAAGCGGTGCTAAGATTCAAACGAGTGCCAAGGGCGGATTGGAAAGTTTGCCAAAGGCGAGAAGTGAAACGAGCATCGCGATCAGAAATAATATCAAGAGGAGTACCGTGACGACTAATGATTTCACTCGTGTAGATACGAGCCAATTTCTCGACTTTGTAATCTTCACGAATGGCGAGGAAGTGTGCGGATTTGGTCAAACGATCGATGATAACCCAAATGTTGTCGTGACCAGACGAGGTACGAGGCAATTTCGTGATGAAATCCATGGCTATGCTCTCCCATTTCCAGACAGGAATTTCTGGTTGTTTGAGCAAACCGGAGGGACGTTGATGTTCTGCCTTGACTTTGGAACACGTAAGGCATTTGGAGACGTAAAGAGCGATATCACGTTTCATTCCAGGCCACCAATAGGATGCATGCAAGTCATGGTACATCTTATCAGCTCCAGGATGAACGGAGTATCGGGATTTGTGAGCTTTGTCCATCAAAGTAGTCAGAATATTGAGACGATCGGGAATCCAAATGCGACTATGGTAGTAAAGAATACCATCAGGCTTAGCTTCGAGTGGGTTTTTGACTCCACAATTCAACTCGTTATCGAGGTTACCCTCGTTAATGACGGCAAATTGTGCTTGTCGAATCAACTCGTTGAGTTTTCCCACGATTTGGTAGCAACGAGCACTCTTGACATGAGTCTTACGACTAAGTGCATCGGCCACGACATTCGCCTTACCAGGGTGGTAGCGGATATCACAGTCGTAGTCGTTTAACAATTCTACCCAACGACGTTGACGCATGTTGAGTTCCTTTTGATCAAAGATGTGTTGGAGGCTCTTATGGTCGGTAAAGACCGTACACTTTGTACCATAAAGGTAGTGTCGCCAAATCTTTAATGCAAAAACAACTGCACCAAGTTCAAGGTCGTGAGTAGTATAGTTTTTTCTCATGAATTTTGAGTTGTCTCGGCGCGTAAGCGATTACTTTGTCCCGTTGCATGAGAACGCAACCAAGACCCTGGTTAGAGGCATCGCAATACACGACGAAATCGTCGTTCCCATCGGGGAGAGTGAGGATAGGAGCATTACAAAGCATGTCCTTGAGCGTTTGGAAAGATTCCTCTTGTTCGGGACCCCAAACAAAAGGTTTATCTTTTTGAGTCAATGAAGTCAAAGGAACGACAATCTTCGAGAAGTTCGAGATGATACGGCGATAATACCCAGTTAGGCCAAGAAACGAACGAATTTCAGAGGGCGACTTAGGTGCAATCCAATTCTTCACAGCTTCTATCTTTGCAGGGTCAACATGAATACCAAGTTTATTGACGGTGTGACCTAAGAATTGAACCTCTTTTAGCCAAAATTCACACATGGAGAATTTGGCATAAAGACGTTCGGTTTGCAAAAGCTGAAGAATAAGACGCAAATGTCGTCCATGTTCTTCTTTCGTCTTGTAGTAGATTAGGATATCGTCGATGAATACAATGACGAAATGATCGAGAAAAGGCTTACACACACGGTTCATGAGATCCATAAACACTGCAGGAGCGTTGGTCAAACTAAAAGGCATGACCACGAACTCGTAGTGTCCATAACGTGTGCGAAATGCGGTTTTGGGTACATCTTCCTCGGAAACACGAAGTTGATGATAGCCAGAACGGAGGTCAACCTTTGAAAAGCACTTCGCCCCTTACAATTGATCGAAGAGATCGTCAATACGAGGAAGTGGGTATCGGTTTTTGACTGTAAGTTTATTGAGCTCATGATAATCAATGCACATCCGAAAAGACCCATCTTTCTTCTTGACGAACAAGACGGGAGCGCCCCAAGGGGAAGTACTAGGGCGTATAAAGCCTTTATCAAGAAGCTTTTGAAGTTGGCTTGATAGCTCTTGCATCTCCGAGGGTGCTAAACGATAGGTAGCTTTCGCAATAGGAGTTGCGCCAGGGATCAGATCAATACGAAAATCGACAGCTCGAGGAGGCGGAGGATAGGGAGATCCTCAGGGGAAAACAGAAGGGAACTCACAAACGACAGGAACATCACTTATGCTAGGACCTTTGTCTTTCTTTTCCACAACGTGGGCGAGAAAGGCAAAGTACTCCTTACGCAAGTACTTGTTCGCTTTGATGCACGACATAAGCTTGAGACCCTTAGAAGGTTTCTCACCATAGACGTGTAAAGAGTCACCTTGAGGTAGGGAAGATGAATGAATTTCTCAGAACAAACGACTTCAGCACGAACTCGCTTAAGCCAGTCCATGCCTACTATGACGTCAAAGCTACCCATTTGCATAGGTATGAGGTCGATGGAAAACTTATGATCATTTAAGATTAAGGAGCAACCAGAAAGAACAGAGTCAACGGAGATGGTCTTACCATTAGCGACTTCGACAGCAAAAGGATTAGGCATTTTAGTTCGCTCGCACTTAAGCAAGGGTTCAAATTCAACGGATACAAAACTTCTATCCGCGCCAGTATCAAACAGATACGGTTCACAAGGAACGTACCAGTGATGACATCATTCGAACTTTGGGCTTGAGCTGAGGTGAGAACGAAAGCTCGTCCTTTCGCAGGTTCGGTTTGTTGTTGCTGCTGGTTGTTGGTGCGTTTCGGGCAAACGTTGGCGAAATGGTTAGGATCGCCACAATTGTAGCAGGTTCGACCAGGTGTAGCTTGGGTTTGGCAGTTTGGGTTAGGATTGGGTAAAAGGGCTTGGGTTTGCTGGCTCTGGGGTAGGCGACAAAAGTTGGAGAGGTGTCCCAACCTATTACAATTGGCACATTTTCGACATGAGGTACCGACGGGATGGTGGTAGTTGCAAGTAGTACACTGAGGATGAGGGCCAGTGTAACCACGTGCGGGTTGGTTGCTGTTTTGGGTAGTGGCGAAGGCATTTAGGGGTGCAGGGTTAGGCGGAGTGACGACCGCATTGTTTTGAGAAGAAGCCTTCCGCTTCTTGTTCTTATTGTGGGGCTTTTTGGCTGGAGAGGTAGGTGATTCTGTGGTGTTGGCAACGGATTGGTGCGCATGCTTCGCAGGGACCTTGTCGTAGGCCCCCTGAAGGATGCAGTTATGGTTGAGTTGGAGGGTTATTGCATAGGCTTCCTCGAGGGTTTTCGGGTTGGCTGCGGCTACATGGTTCATGATCACCGGTGAGAGGCAACGGATGAGCTTGGCGATTGACTTGGGAACAATATCGACTTGCCCAGGGCAAATGATACCTAACTGTTTGAAGCGTGCGATCAATCCTTCAGCGTCGCTCCCCTGTTGTGTGAGATTCCAGAACTCGTTTTCAAGTTTCTGGGTCTCGTGGGGAGGACAGAATTGCTCCTTCATGAGCTCCTTAAGCTCTTCCCAAGGCATCGTGTGGGCCGCTTCGTTGCCACGCGTGTTTCGCTCGGTGGTCCACCACTCGGCTTTGGAATCAGCGGATGATTTAGGTGTGGCTTCGGCGTGTATGGTGTGGATTTGGCTAACAATGTCGGGTATGATCTTAGCCATTTGCCCGGCCATTTGCTCCGAAAGGAGCCCAATCAGTTCTTGCTTCGATATCAAGTCCTCGTTGTTGGATTCCTTCTGGGAATCCGTCTTCTTGGACTTCTTGAGGCGGTTCAACGAGTTACGGAAAGGAGGCATCTAGAGGTTGTAAACAAGACAAAAGCATGAGACTTGATTGTAATAAAGAAAATAGGTTTTGCATGCATGAGTATGAATAAAGTTCACATAAGTTTCACATAAGAAGCATGTGTTCATCAAGTAAGGTTCACATAGTTTGCATGCGTTCAACAAGTATAACACGTATACTCACGTATGAATACAAATAAAGAGTATAAATTTAGTTTGTTCATGAGGATTAGTATTGTTCTTGATTGTGATAAACGTGCGAGTGTGTAACGGTTTGAAATAAATGAGGTAACAAGTATAAAATCACACAAATTGAGATAACATAAAAGATAGGCTCATTAAAACATAGGATTGTTTCGGGTAGAGAAACGTCAACTATTCCAAAGTGAATCGAAGATCCTTTCAAATTAGAGAAACGTGCTTTGACATATAGGTAAAACGCTCTCGTCGAGAAGCGATTAACGGCATTTTACCCTTCCAGTTACTACACGTCTCTAACCGAACGAAAAGTCGAGACTTTGGCGAGATTGAAAATCGAGGAACAGGACTAGTTGACAAGGTGCGGGTTTCACCCCTAACTTGACAACATCGTACCTAGGTCTGGTTTGTTTCTTACTTAACGAGGAACAACTTCCGAATCGCTTGTAAGACCACTAGAGTATGAAACGGAAGTTTTCCATCAAGATGTGGATATCACTCCTAGCTTGATGGCGTAACTTCGTGAAAAATCGAATACGCGGAATGAGGGATTTCACCAAAATTGTTGAGCATTGGGTCTATCTTGGTGCAAATCGTCTCGTTTGCATTACGAGTGTCTTCAAGTGTATATTGGGTAAAATGCCTTAGGAAAGGCATGTTATAAACATTATGGCCAAAAATATAAGGAAGAAGCAAGTAGGAAGAATAAAATTTTAAGCATGATATAGGAATGGTCAAAATGGGACACTTAAACTATAGACTAGGTCGAACATGGCATTTATACCTAATTCCCTATAGTTATGGCTCTGATACCAATCTGTCACACCCCAACCGATGGCGGAAACATCGGGATGAGACGAAAACGAGATTGCTCATTGCTCACAACATTAATAAGTGACAATAATTAATTAAACCATATTTCATTTCATAAGAATTGTCAAATACATCAACGTAACAAAACAAAGAAACAACATAACATTTGCAAGGTCATAACAAAATTGATACATCAACATTAAACCTAACGTCTAATTTGTGTGTATCTAGTCCTTGCTATATTGTTTTCATAGCATCACATCCTTCAACCTGTAACATGTTTTAAAATAATATCAATGCGAAAGCAAAGGCGAGTACACTAGTTTAGGCATAGCATACGTATACGAATAAGTTTAAACAATCCTCATGGCAACCAAATCTATACAAGAGCAATATTAAGGCATGCAATACTAATAATCAAACCCTTAACGCAATCACGATGTTTTAACATGACCTCACGAATAACACGATGGAGGTGGATGCGTGAATTCCTATAGCGCTAAGCATGTCAAATAAAGGCTAAAAATAGTTAATGCTAAAGCATAGCATAACGAATGTCCACGACAAGCATCAAGTATAAGATGCAAGTTTTCATGTATATGGGATCGTTTGTGTGTTTCATAAAGTTTAAGTGTTTGTGATTTTGTATATGGAAACATGTTACACCCGAAAAGTGTTATAAACAAAAGTGGGTCGAGTGTACTCACGGTTTTGCTAAGTCTTTTCTACACTTGACAATCCGTGAAGACGTTGGTTCGAGGATGACGCCGAATTATCCTACAAGAGGAAACGAGGCGTATGAGTATAGAGTTTCAACGGGAGATTAGGAGTATTCAAGCATGATTAAAAATAAGTTTGATAAAGTATTATGATACGAAAGTATTCACTAAAATGTAACACTCGTTCTTGACACTATAGTAACTCTTACGAGTTGGATGTGATTTCATAGGTTCGGGACCTATTAGAATCGTGACAAGGAATTACATACTTTAGTGTTAAACTTAATAACTTGATAGGTGATTATAAGTTCATTATCAAGGTTTCGGTTTTAGAATTATAATATAGTTATATATATATATCATTATAATCATGTAGGAGGTGGGAGGATGAACCATCCACTTTGTAACCTCTAGTGTCATGTATGTCAAGTATGAGGTGGGAGGTTAAACCTTCCACTTTGAACCTCGGATTATGTTCACCACTACACAAGTTACCATTGGTAACAAGGAGGGTACAAGAACTATATACTATACAAGAATGTAAAGACAAGAATGATAAGGTGTCATCTAGATACCAAGTAGCCAAGTATTCAACAACCCGACGAGCACACGAGGACAATCGTCAACGGCTTTGTGGGGTTGAGACACTTTAGGTCTAGCAAACTAGTTTGGGATCTTGATGAAAATAATCAAGTGATGTGTGGTCTCAAGTTAGGATAGCCCAAGCTTCCTTATGGACACACATGAACAAGCATAATAGCTTGCATCACTTGTGAGCTTAATGCTCTTCAAAAATGAAAGTTTAGGGTGTTAAAACAGCCCTTAGTTCATGTTAACAAGCTTGGTTAGGCTTTACTAATCATAAGATTGATTGTAAGCACAAGAACACAAGTTTGTTGAAGTTAAAACACAAGTTTGATAAAAGTTTAGACAAAACAGAAAGTTTGTGGACATTTTGAGGCATTTCCATATCTGGATTCTCAATGGAGAACCCTTGGAATTCAACCCAAAGTTTATCCAAGCAAGTAGGAAAAAGAATGGAGTGATTTTGTTAAGAAATGAGTGAGTTACACTCACTTTAGTGAAGATGAGTAATTCTGCTCGAAAATTCTGATTTTGCAAGGATCTTGAGATGATTTGAGAGTGATTTAAGAGAGATTAAAGTGTAAAAATGTTTGGATTAGAGGTGGGTTTTATAGGGGAATGATTAGGTTAAGTTAGGTGAGTTTTAGGTGGGTTATTAAGTGTTAAAGTTGATAAAAAACTCAAAAAACCAACCCAATCCCGCCCAAAACCCGCTGTTGCCGCACTCCTTTGCGATCAGGTCTGACCCGGAAACAAAGCTTATATGCTTTGTGTTTCCGGGTTCTTCAGATGTGTGGCAAGTGGTGGAGTGGTGGAGCGCTTGGCTGTTGAACCGGAGGTCCCGGGTTCGAAACCCGCGGATCCCGGTTTTGGTATATTATTTATATATATTAATTTTTTAATTAAAACCCTTTAAACAATTTACCAAAAATGGCAAGATTAGTCCCTGAAGTTTAGAATTCAAGAATTACAACTTAGACTTTGGACTTTATAAAAAATATATATATATGTATTTATTAACCTTTAATCCTAAATGTTAATATATTTATAAAATTGCATTTTATTTTTTGTAAAAATAAATTAATTAATTTTATTAACTAATTTAATTAATTAATTAATTAATTAATTAATTTGAATTAATTAACTTAATAAATGAATTGGTAATTGTATTTTTATTTTACAACGAATTAAGTTTAACGATTAAAAGTTTCACGTTTGAGTCTCGTTTACGCAATACAAACCAAGTTTGCGAGTTATCACACGTTTACGAATAAGAGTATCACGAGTATGTTTATATGTTTAAGGTATGAACAAGTATAAGTGTAACAAGATTATGATTAACACAACATGAATAAAATACGAGTTTCTCATTACGATCCAAGTCTCGGTTTACAACGTTTACAACAAAAGACGAATACAAGATACAACGATTACAGAAAATAGAAGTACGGAACAAGGTTTCCAAATATAGAAAGTATAGAAACGCGGGGCGTTACAACTTAAATATAGGAAGTACCAGTGGCGTATCCACCATGCTTTTATTACATTACACACGTTCCGTTATCTAAATCACTTACCATAAACCAATCGTCCATTGTTCGTGTCATAAACCATTCGTCCATTGTTTGTGTCATAAACCAAATCGTTCATTGTCCTTGTCATAAACCAAATTGTTTATTGTTTTTAATTGTGAAAAACTTTTGGTCATTTCGGTGAATACATTCAAACCTGCGTTGACTCGTCTATACCACTAAAGAGTATTAAATTGCAATAACAAACCACCAAAGGGTTTGTTAAAGTAATCAGTTACGGTCGTTCCCCAAACTACCCACCAAATTCCAGTGAATAGCCTAGTAACGGGATTGTCAGTCTTATGGTACCATAACTTACTACTGGTCGGCTTGGCCATAGCTAATGATTGTCATTCGTGTCATGTATACAACGCACCAACAAGTTCGTTCAAATTATTAAAATCGTATTGTTATATAAACCATAGCATTTGTAATTTGAAAGCTTGAAAACAACTTGCACATATGAGTCACCCCAAAATATTTGCAAAACATAAAAGAGGGGAACTATGTACTCACTTGTGATTGCAAAGTATTCTTGAATCAAAGATCAAACAAGCTCAAAAGTCTGAGAAATCAAGCGTGTCCTAAAATCGGATAACTATGTAAATGTCGAGACTTTAATCGGCGGATCGGATAGAATGAGGTCTTGTAAACCAAATGAGTGTTGGGACTCATATGAAATGGTTTAACAAGGTCTACATTCTGATTTGAAAAGGTTCCTAAGTGTTTTTTACCCATAAAGGCTCGTTAAGGTAGTTTACGCTACTTTAACGTGTCATTTGTGTAAATACGTGTTCGGATGGTTAGATATGTGTTATGATAAGTCTAATATGCCAAAACATGTTTGATTAAGTTGTAACATCAGTTTACATGTCAAAATTTATGTTACATATGCTTGAAGTTGATTTATTCGCAAAGGGCATTTCGGTCATTTATAAAGGCATAACTAGTGACATAGCAAAACACTAACCAAACAACGTGACCATAAGGTATAAACTCAGAGGGTTATTACCTATACAACTATGGTCACAAATATGTGTTTGGTCGGATCCTATACAACTATGGTCACAAATATGTGTTTGGTTGGAATTCAAGTTTTGTTTGATATTCAATATTAACTATTGATAGGTTATTGAAGTTTCTAAATGACAAGCGAAAGTGAGAGATGGAAGCGGGAATCCTGAGCTGTTTTCGAGACTTGAAGCAGTGGAAGCGAAATTACAAGATCTAAAGTCGAACATGGCAGCCTTTGGAAAGGAAGCTGCATCGGCAATGGCTGCAGTTGCAGCTCAACAGCAAAACATGACCTTGCAAAGACTTATTTCCATGGTAAACTTTTCCACTTAATGGTTTACATAATTTTCACATGTTAATATGTTATGATATGTTATCTGAAACAAGAATTTTGATAGATTGAATCGGGACGTGCCTACCACCAGAAGGTTATTCAGAGTCATCTTAAGGAAAAATGGTCATTTCATTCATGGATAGATAGATATTTGTGGTGTGAACTGCTATTGTTTTTTTTAGATATATTGAATTCAGTTGAGATGAAATGATGGGTGTTTGGGTGGAGTATGGTGTAAATGTTAAACATCAGGAGAATTTTGCTGATAACCCTTCAGCTGGACTAGAATTTGCTTCAAAAGACGAGTACGTCCGCTTGCTGTTATGGTTTTAACATTTTTAGTTAGATAAAACTGAATGCTTGAGTAATTAAGGAACTGCTGATGTATTTAAGCATGCATGGATCATGTTAATACTCCTTTGATGGAAAAATGTATTTGAAAAGTGTTTAGTTATTGTGCAAAAGTGTGTTAAATACATTTTTCTTGTTTTCTTTACAGTTTTTGATATAATTTGTTTTATAACCATAGTAATTAATGAGAGTGAGCAAATGAGACAAACCAGACCAACCCAGGTTAAACCTAAATCGCCCCGTGTCGACGCACGGGTTTACTACTAGTATTTTGTTTATATTCCATTATGTACAAAGTTTTGAAATCCTTTGGTTAAAGCCCAACAAACTGCAAACCCCTGTATTTTTTTATTTTTCTAACATCACAAATGCATACATTATCTAATTTTTTTTAACGCTAAAATCTCTCATATGTAATTTGATCAAACAAGAACCTCATTTTTATTGGGAGTGTTCTAGTTTGTAATAGTTACAAACTCTTGAAATTCTTGATTTAAAACATGAACTTTGGAAATGGAGTAGGGCCTCCGATAATTAGTTCGCTTTGGGCCTCTAAAACGGTTGAGTCGGCCCTGGATTATGCCTAAATAGTTTAAAAAAATAGCTTGTTTCCTCCCGATGGTCACTACTTCTTTTCCAATTAGCTCCACGACACTAACTCCATTAGAAATGTTTGTTAACAATAAGGGTATTATAGTAATTTTCATATAACGAACTAATTATTCTTTATAAATTCCTTAATTTTATATATGCATCAGATTTTTTATAGTATTTTGTTTTTAATATCTGATCAAATCACATGGAGCAAAATATAAGTTAACTCTTTGAATAATAAACAAACCACAGCCATCGCCGTCGTGGAAACCCTCATCTTCGTTGTACACAGTTCACTCCAATGGCGAACACTGCTCATGTGGACACACTTGATTTCGAGCCAGATGATGACGATCTCATGGACAAAGACGCCACCGTTGACATGAATGCATCTTCACTTAGGATTTCTACTCACATTCCAAAACTTAAATCCGCCATAACCGGTGCACCGAAGAAAACTAAAGGTCGTGGATTTCGTGAAGACACTGATGCTGATCGTAATGGTCATATGTTCGGCCGTTTTGATTCGCTTGATTCCGGTGGCATTCCTGGTCCTGAACGATGTAAGTTGTGTATATATAATAATATATGATCATATATGCTTCTGTTGTGTTTTGTTGTTAGTTTGAGTTGATTTTGTACTTTTAGGGTTGTGTTTAGATAGCTTTTAAGTGGCATAGTTTAGTAACCCTAAGCTTTGCTAAACATTGGGCATGTTTTGGGTTTCCTTTTCAAAAATACTTATTAACTTCTTTGAAAAGTTAATAAGTAAAAAATTCTGACTTATTAACTTCTTCCCTCACAAACATCTAATCCCAAACACTATAAAAGTTCTTTTTAACTTTTCAAGAAGTTAATAAGTTAATAAGTTGTGAAAATAAGAAATCCCAAACACCCACATTGTTCTTAACATCTAAGAGAACATATTAGCCGAGTTTATTATGTATTATGAGTAAGGATCAAATACAAAGAGTTAAATAAGTAAGAAGGGTAAGAAGGATATTAGTCTATTGATCTTAGATTTTAAGGGTTGAGATTAATTGTAGAGAAAAAAGATAATACAATGGCATAAAGGGAATCTTATATTTACAGATTTTCTCTCTCCACATGCAAGGCACATGCCAATTCTCCCATCGATTTAAAACATCCATAATTTTTTCATGCGTCTTTTTTTTTAAAAAAATTCACCATAATAATGAGCGTTTTTTATCTTTAATATGAGCACCATATTGTCATATAAAAATTAAATAAAAAAATTTATTTTTTTACTGGTTTTTTTTTTCATTGTGTTAAAGGTTCAGGTTATTGTAACTGGGTCTTGGTCATTACGTTTTAGTAGGGTTTCTATACATTGTCTTATTATCAAAACCTATAACACAATGTTACTTTGGATTCTACCCATTGCGTTTTTATAAGAACCTATTAATTTCTTGTTCATTGTGTTTTAATTTGTTGTGTATTGTGTTTTTAGTTTATTTTCTATTGTGTCTTTATCTGCTCTTCATTGTGACTTTTATCTGTTGTTATCAATTATATCTTTTATCTGTTGTCATCAATGGTGTTTTTATTTAGTTTGATATTTATTGTGTTGTACATTATGGCCATTGTGTTATACATCAAGGTATGGTCATTGTGTTTTAGTCTGTTGGTCATTGTGACTTTATCTGTTGTCATTGATTTTGTTTTTGATCTACTTTTCATTGTGTTTTACGTCATGTTCATTATGTCATACACAAGTGGGTTTTTGAAATTTTTTTTTTTTAACAATGTAACAATATGGTACTCATATTAAAGATAAGAAACGCTTGATTTTATGATATAATTTTTTTTAAAACAAATGATGTATAAAAAAGTTACGGACATTTAAAAATTGGTGGAGAAATGGCATGCGACTTGCATATGCATATTCTATTTCCTCTTGTAGACAAAATTAACCGTACCACCTGAATCATTTGGGACACTTGTCACTCTCTAATAGCTTCTTACGCTTCTTATTTTTATATTTTTTTAGAATAACTCAACTCTATGTATTATATATACTGTTAGTTGATATGTCATTTATTTTTTAGTTTGTTAGACATTATTCTATTTTTAAGAGTGTTGGAAAAATCGGGATTAAATAGTGGCTAGTCTACTACTAATTGCTAGTCGGGCGCCACTAATTATTTTTTAGATAATCGGTGAATTAATTGCTAGTTGGCCGGAAATAGGCCATGCCTGCGAGTTTGTGGCCATATTATGGCCGAAACCTGTAAATTCTAGCGATTAATCTTGTATAGGGTAGGGGGAGTTCAAACCTGTCTACTTAAAAAAAATACATATAAAAGTGTGTGTGTGTCTATATATAACTAAAAATCACATATAAAAATCCAATCCGATTAATCGCTAGTCGGTACCCCACCGGCCAACTAACGTCTAGCAATTCTTACAACCATGATTTCTAGTTTGAAGTTTGAATATTACAATAGTTATTAACATTTTATAACTTTCATTCATGGTTAGATTTATCATTATGGTTTTTATCGTAATCTCTCTATAAAGAGATTTAGTTAAATACACAGGGATATGCACTTATTGAATATGAAAACTCCGGCTATCAATGTTACTGGGCATTCAGCAAAGGTCCTTTTAGAAATAGAAATAATTATAGGAAAAGGTATGTTTTTTATTGTTGTATCCAACATTCCGACTCCAATAAGGATTTTTAAATATGGTTTACATTAATTAATAACTATTCCAATCTGAACACAACAAAACAGCCTACCTGTTCTCACTCTCTGGGTCAATCTGGGCCATAAAAAAAAGTCTTACGGGCTGAAATGGTCACCAACTTAAATGGTACTTGAAATCAAACGGGTCCAATGGGCTACAATAACGCTCAAGAGGGTGGTTGGACACTTGGACTTGAGAGTCCCACTTTGTACACACCTAAGGTTATCCGCCGTTCGCGTTGCAAGACGCTAAACCGAATATTTCTTAGTATAATAACATATACACCTTTATTTCGGTTACTTATACATGCTACTTATAACACGATCTCAAAAAAAGATTAATCGAGTCAACCAATTAAATCAAAACACTACCATAGTTTTGCTTATAAAACGATAGCAAGTATGTAATTTAGAGCTGGGGGCAAAACAATAATTTGTCAGGAACAATTAGCGAGTGCTAGGCAACTGTTTGGCATGGGTAAAAACTACATTGAGTGAACCAAGTAAAATAAACACTACCATAGTTTTGCCAAAAAAAAAAACCAATGGCAAAATTGCAATTTTGAACTGGGTAAAATCGTAATTTTGAAATGAATGCAAAATCATATTTTCAACTGAGGGCACAATTGTAATTGTTAACTGAGGGCAAAATCATAACTTTTAGTTGGGGCCAAAATTGTAATTGTTAACTGAGGGCAAAACCAAAATTTTGTTTTAAACTGATGGCGAAATCGTAATTTTAAACCGAAGATAAAATCGCAATTTAACAGGACTATGGGGCCAAAAGCATAATTTTATTTTGAACTGTGGGCAAAATCACAATTTGTAACTGAGCAAAACCAAAAATTTATTTGATTTGGGCAAAATCATAATTTTAAACGGAAGATAAAATTGTAATTTAGCAGGACTTATAGACAACTATTATATATATATATATATATATATATATATATATATATATATATATATATATATATATATATATATATATATATATATATATATATATATATATGGTTAGAATCATGTGAGAAACACTAAGCTAATTGAGAAACTTGAGAAGCATTCTAGACCACACATTTTCCCTAAGCCTTTCTAATATACACATATTTATAGTTTAAAATTGACTATTAGAAAGGCTTAGGGAAAATATGTGGTCCAGAATGCTTCTCAAGTTTCTTAAGTAGGGTGGAGTTCTCTTAGGATCCCTACCCTATATATATATATATATATATATATATATATACAGGGCGGTTATTGTACAATATGGGTTATCATACGACCGTACGCGATTGATTTCCAACGTGCGATTTTGACTATCCACGCCATGCGATTTCATCACACAAACAATCTGTGCGATTTCATCATACAGAACCTATGCGAATTCATCACATCCATGCGATTTCATCACAATTTTACTATACAACGTGCGAATTCTGGTGGTCGTACGGTCATACGATAAGCACTCTTGTATGTTACACTTTCTATATATATATATATGTATATATATATAAATATAAGAAAAAAACTAGGTTAGTTGCCGCCACTGACACTTTTGGTCATTGAAAAACAAAACTATTCCCCTTCACAAGGGAAATGTATACGTAGTAATAATAATAAATAAATTACACATTGCACTTGTGGTTTGAAATGGGTGCCCACTTGATTCATAGATGTAATCAAAACGGGTTGAATATTCAATATTATGTTTTTCTATGAAAACTTAATTTATATATATATTTTTTAAATTTGTAACTGTATTTTGGTGACTTATTAAGTTTATAATTGTGTTATCTATTATGCATGGCACATGTCAAGAAGTTACGTTGAAGATCTTCTAGTGATAATTACATCGTACATCATTTAATTTGAATCTGACTGATATGTTGAAGACCATTCCATGTATTTTTTTGACATCCAAACACGCTTCCACATATATTATGTAAGTGTCTTGTTGTGTTTGTTGGTGCCCGGTCTGGTTTTCGGGTTTGGGTGGTTTTTTAATGAAGTTCTCGTTTCAAAAAAAAAAACAAAAAAAAAAGACAAAACACAAAACACAAAACAAAACGCTTCCACATGTATTAGAAGACGATTAGGTATCTTTCAACATTAATTTTCATCGAATTGTATGGAAAAAATACTATATAATGTTATTATTTGTTAATGTAGACTAAGGATTCACTTAATGATGGAAAGAATAAGAAATACGTTTTCTACTGTTATCTTTACAATTAATTTGTTTAGTTTTTTTTTTTTTTTGGTTTAAGTAATATTTTTAAATGTATTTAATGCCATCAATAAGAGAGACGATGAGAATGCGGCTAGTAGGTAATGTGATGAAGACGTATGAATTTACGATTACTTGACATCTCTTAAGGTCTATTATAATTTTTTCATACGTTGAACTAGAATTCACATTAAAATGTGCTCTAACTTTTATTTATTTGTCTATTAAAGATGTTTAACAATGCTATGTCCCTTTGTCGAGATGAAACATACAACATATGAACTTGTAGATATATATGTTCTTATAAGGTATGAATTATCTTCCTTTCATGTTATCTTAATGTTTATACCTACTTGCAATGTTAATTCGCATTAATCTTTACATTGAAATGTTTGCTTTTCATGGTAGTGCACTTGCAGGACGATATTGTTGGGAAACAAGCGGTCTCAAGGATACCCAACAACCCTCCCAAAGCTAACAATAGAGAAATATAACTGAACACAAGAATATACGTGGAAACTCCAAAACCGGAGAAAAACTACGGGCCTCCAGAGAGAAAGATCCTCTATGCGACAAATTGTTACAATCACATAGACTAATCTCTCAAGCCTCCCCCCGCCCAATTACACCCACACTCTCCAAAGTGTTTAACTAAAACATTTCTACACTTTAAGACAAAAGAACTAGAAAAGAAAGAACCAAACACTTCAAGTGTATTTTTTGTTGGGGTACTTTGAAACCAAAGCCTTGGACTTCTTTTATAGGCTTGGAGTCCTCCCAAGCTTTCATCCTTGCACCAATGTGGGATGGGAACATTTTTCACATAGCCAAAAAACCCAACAGATATCTTATTATTCAAGCAGTGGAGTCCTCCCAAGCTTTCATCCTTGCACAAATACAGACTTCAAAATTTGAGTCTCAGGGACCTCCGGTATGGACTCTGAAGTCTGGTTAAAGGTTTCAATAGGTTGGGTTTAGGAATAGGCTTATAAAGGTCTTTCCTCCAAACCGGTCGCACGCTTATCCTAACCGTGGTACGAAGCATAGCATTCTACGGCTTCGATTGGGAAGAATCTCCATTAACAGCTTCCTTGCTTGGCGACTTGTTTCAGAAATACATAAAATCGAAAGCAAGATTTATAATACAGGGATGAGAGCATTCCTATGTCAAGTCTAGACTCGGAAATTCTAAGGAATATGCTATTGTGTCATTTGAGACTAAACACAGAAGGCTAGTGTTTAATTCACTCAAACGTTGGCTCTGATACCAACCTGTCACACCCCGATTTCCACGTGTAACCCAGTGGGTCCGGTGGGAAATATCGTGACGTACGTTGATATCATCATAACCAAACAACACAGAATTGCACAGCGGAAGTCTTGGATTAAATATTATTATCATTACAAACCGAAATATTCAAAGTTCAAAATATACTAACAATGGTTTGTAACGAAGATCCACAGGCGGATCAAAAATATATACAAAGAAGATTAACAGAATTGGCACATCTAAGGACTTGCAAGATCCTCTTATTGCTACTGAGCGGCTTCCAGCCTATTTACGTATTTGTACCTGTAACTTAATTATTTTGAAAATACGTCAGTTTACACTGGTAAATACAATCAACCAACACATTTTGAAAACATTTCAAAATCATTTTATGTACACATTGGTACATTTGTTTAATATTTAACTTGGGACAAACTATATCTCATGTTATCAGTATTACATAACTCGACAATACATACGGGGACCGGAAACTATGCAGGTTCATGATTAACCGACACACCACTTATTCCCTTATTGGGAAAACCCATATTGGGTTATAAATTTATAATTTGTTCCCTTATTGGGAAAACCCATATTGGGCAAACCCGTATTGGGTTATAAATTATTTTATTTAAACCATTTAGCATCTGTCAGGTGTATGCCTACACCCCACGCTTAGGTCGTGGCCACTTACAATTAAATGAGTCAAGGATATCCAGGACACGGTCGCATTAACCCCCAATGTTTAAGTCAAGCAATACGAATCAAAACGGGTTGTTTGAATTTCCCGACACATAGGTCTTCGAATCCCATACCCAACCATGCGGTAAATATTTGACCGTATCCCAAGCCCGTATAGGGAAAATAGGTTAAGAGTATTTACCTGAGCTTAGCAATCCTTTTAAAATAAGAAATATAATAAGCACAGTCGTATCCAATTAAGTAAGCGTGGGTACAATTTACCGGAAGGCTCTAGTCTGGAATGATGGTATAAATAACCAATTAGAATGCTAACGGACCTTATTTAAGTCATAGACTTAGATCGGCTAGCTTAAAGTATCAAAAACGGTACGACGCGCTTGATTAAGCGATGATCAGAAAGAATGTAGTTTAAACCCGACAAGTACAATGACTTGAATAATATGGGTAAACATATAACATTCTGTATTTTGAAATAAAAATGATAAGGTTAAACCCGTGTCGGTTAAATTACGTAAACTAGCCTCGTAGGCTTAACCGTACGCATATAAGCGATACCGGGTAACCGGATGAGTCATGAACGAGTTCCATACGCCAATATACCTTTAACAAGTTAAAATATCCGTAGGATATGAACTTGTATGCCAGTTATAGTTTTAAAATCAAACAATGCCTCAAAAGTGCGTTTTGGTCATTTGTTGACATATAAAAGGAACTTGTGTATAATCTGATGTTACGGCCATAGTTATTCTGTGAAAATACTTTATTTATGATATATTATCGGTAGGATATCGAATATATGTGTGTTTTATAGTTAAAATCCAATCTATGCTCCGATGGTGCATTTTTGTAATTTCACACATAGTTTCGAAAGTATATTTGGGATTCTGAGTTTATCACATTTACTCACTGTAAAAATATTTTAAATGAGTTATAATATCAGTGGGTAATAAGTATTGGTTGGTAATTATGGTTTAAAACCATACTACGCGCCGGAAAGGCGTTAAAGTCGTTAAATGACGATATTTGCGCTATTTTGTCAAAATGGATGTTATGACCAGGTTTAAATAATTAAAATATTTTAATTAGTATAACATATCAGTAGGAAAAAGGTTCCATGTGAAAATCATGATTAAAAACCATTTTAAGTGTCGTAAGGACGTTATCGTCATTTAAGAGCGTAATACAAGATCTTGTGCATAAAATCAGTTTATAAACTGAAATGATATCCCAAAATATCATAATTATGATATTACATCAGTAGGCAATAAGTTTGGTATAAGAAATTATATTTAAAACCGTTCTATGCGCCGAAAGGGCCTTTCGGTCGCTTTAAAGCATATTTTACGACATTATACGAAAACTCAGTTTATGGTCAGATTTGTAACACCAAAATATGTTAAACATAATATTATATCAGTAACTAATTTATTTGCAAGTTCATTGGTGTTTAAAACCTCATGTTTAAATAAAATAGCAATATAGTCAAAGTTTGGCATTTTTACGGAAACTCGCATAAAACTCGGATAACTTTTATGATCATGTAATATAACCTCAGAGGGTTATGCTACATCATAATATGATCATAATGGGACCTTAAATCAGTAGCATACTAATCTAATTCAGTTCATAATCGAAAGTCAACGCAGAAGTCAAACTTTGCGACTTTCGGTTGCAAACCGATCCTAAACCTGAAATTGACGAGCCGAACCTGTTTACACATGTTCTACGAACTATTACCAAGTTGTTTATGTATTAAAACATATTTTAGAAAGCCTTTAGACTCAGTTTATGAATATTTCTAAAATTTGACCCGTTGACTTTTAAAAATATATATATTGACTCGTCAATTGATCTAGCAAACGTGGTAATTAGGATGTGCCCTTTTGAGGGATTGACACCTACCTAATTACGATCACATAACCACATTCGGATTGATCCATGGCTGGACCATAATGATTTAAACCGGTAGTCAAAGTGTTTATCGAAAACGTTTGACTTTTGGCTTGAAAAGCCTAAACAAAAGAACAAATCAAGGAAGGAACACTTACATGTGGTCCTATGGACTGAAGAAACTCAAAGAAAAGTTTCTAAGTAATCAGGATCCTCCATAATTGATTATAGATGAAAGGATTAGAAAAATGCAAACTTGAACCCATATGTTCATCACATAATTATAATGATTGAGGATTGCTAGAATCATTTCAGGTGTTAACAAGTGTTAGAGGATCAACAAGTGTTGGGAGGTGTTAAAACTAGGTCAATAGTGGCAAAAACGAGATAGGTGTCGAGTTGTGAGCTTATACATGGTGAATCAGCATTTTTCTGTATGCAGACCTGCTTACGGACCGTAAGGGTCTTCCTATACAATCCGTAAGGACCCAGCTCAGCAGCCAAAGTTTCATCTTTTGACAGTTTTGGCCCTTGGACTTGTTTCGTCGCGTTTTGTAACCCGTAACCCCTTTTGACCTAATTTCAAGGTTCAATAAAGGTGTTAAGGCATATGTGACTTGGATTATGTCCGGAAATATCCCATATGTCAGTTCGTTCGGTTGTACGATTGCGCGTTTAGTGAAAATGCGTAAAACGCTTAAACGGACACAAAAACGATCGAAATTTCACAACGATGGAGATCATTGTATTCTTATCAATAAAACACAAGATATTATTGAATATACATATTTGGATTTACATATAGGTTGTATTAAAAAATACGAGAATTCGGTAAGTTTTCCCAGTTTGTCAGGAATAGTCCCTAGACTTTCAAACTTGCGTGAAATGTTATAATTAGTGCGTAAAGCCTTCATTGGCATATAATAGACTCCCATAAGAGTATGAATAATATTATACGACTCTCGGCTCGTTAAAAGGTCACTCGGGGGCTTAGTTTGAGCATTTTGACATTTTTAGTCCCTTAACTATTAATTTATTGTTCAGAGGTTATAAAATAACATAACGATGCATTTGGTCCCTCTCGTTTTAGCACATGGCATACGAGTATCATTATGACACGTGTCGGAATTTTACAGGATGTGTTTTTACGTGGTGTTACATGTATCTAAAGGATCTCTCCTCTTCGGTTTTGAAAGCTTGAAACCGGGCCATGACATCCTCTTATTTTACTTTACAAAAACTTTCTTTTTCGCCCGCCCAAATTAGAGCGTTGTTCAAATACTCATCACCCATTTGATTGCGTAAATCTGTCTTGATAAGTTTCATTTTAGAAAAACATCTTTCAACGGTTGCGGTTGCAACCGATAAAATCAGTGCTAGCTTCAATGTTCGATAAACCAAAGGAAAAGTTCCATTTTTTCCGATTTCCACAATTACACGAGCAAGGCCACTCAATCTAGTCAAAGTTGCAAATTTATCATCTTCCTTTGAAGTGTGATAAAAGGTCGAAAGATCACCCGCAAGACACCCTCCTTTTTCTTTATTAAAGTCATTCGGATACATCTCAGAAAGCTTCACTATCTTTAATATGTCAAATTTAGCAAACGAAGTACAAGGATTTAAACCCGACATATTTTCTATCAAACTAGTTGAGACCTCACTTAATCGGCTTCCAAGTTCTTGAAGTTGCATATCCAAAACCGTATTAAAAACCTCAACTTCAAAATGATGTCGGTAAGTAATGACATACTTTCGGTTTCTTTGATTACCATAACTTTCCGCCATATCTAACATCTTAATGTTGTTTTTTTCACAAAAAGTTGTTATGTTTGCCAAGATCTTTTCAAACCCATTTTGTCTTAGATGATTCAAAGCTTGTTTTGTGCCACTTATCAAATGAGATGCTTCTAACAAGTCTTGACTCTTTTTTTGAAGATGTTTTGATAGAGCATTTGTGAGGCCTAAGATATCGTTCAACAAGTGTATGTAAAACACAAATTCAAGACTCTCAAAATATGATAAAATACCTGACGCATTGGATCATTGTTGAAAGGTCTCTCCATCTTGTTCAATAAAAGTAAGTACCTCAACAACTTCCGAAATAATTTCAACAAACTTATGATGGTTCTATGATGAAACTTTTAAAACCGAAACCGAAATATACCTTTATAAAGAGACTTTTCATATTCGTCATGACCACGAAACGCTAAACTATTTTCTAAATAAAATCCAGCACTACGAACAGAACCCATTAATCGATACCGGTTTCCAATCCTTCTTTCCTTGTTACGCCTTTTTTCATTCGCATCGTAGGATCGCTTTTGGTTCAAGTGAATTTCACATTTTTGTGTTGCCTTATTATGTATACTATTAACTAATCCAGCATGTTCTTTTAAGACACCCGGTTTACTCCAATTACAAAAGCCTCCACTTACAAAAGTCTCTCTTCCACCTTTATTACCAACACTGTCATTAAACAAGTAACAACATAAACAATATGTTTTTTTCTTGTTTAGTGCTATACTCCAACCAATGATATTTATCAAACCATTTAACATTAAAACGCCTTCGGCCACTAGAATAGTTTGTCCATTTAAAGTCATGACCTCATGGTTGAAAAGCCTTTTTAACAAGATACGCTCTTCTTATGCCGTCTATTTGATTTGGATGATAACTAGTAATAGGCGGTCTATCGGAGGGATCTGGAGGAAGATCATTCAAACCGATTTTGTTTTGTGTTGAAGGACTTGAAGCCGAAGTAATAATTGGACTTGGAGTTGGTCTGATATCTTCATTTTCTTGCATATCAATATCATTCTTTGAACTTCGACCAATTTCTTCATTTTCTTGCTTATCAATATCATTGTTTGAACTTGAACCAATATCTTCATTTTATTGCTTATCGTCAATAATATTTGAACTACGAGTTGCACCCAAATTATCATTTTCTTGGAATTTTCGTTTAAAAAGACTACTAATGAGAGTTTATTTTTTCATCTTTCAACTTCCAAATTCCCTAATTTTATAAGACAAATAAAATTAAACAATAAGCCCTAAATCAATTTCACATAAACCCTAAAAGGCTATAACAATTGCACATAACTATAACTAAAATACTAAATGGAAACATTGTAATTTGTAATTAAACAATCACAAATTATTTAATTTTTCATAAGGAATAAAGCACTAACTAAAATACCCAATTGAAATTTAGAAAAATACTTACTTGAGGATGGACTGGAGACTGGAGTGGCGGACGATGATGATAATGGACCTAGGCAGCGGCGACAAAGGGCGGAGGGAGGGAGAGCTGAGGTCGGCGCTGAACAGGTGTTGCTCCTGCTCGTTCAATTATGTGGAAGTGGGGATGTGAATGTTCGTTTCTGTTGCTGCTTCTTTTCTTTTTTGCTGCTTCTTTTCTTCTTTGTTCAAATATTGGGTATGGACTTTGGCTATAATAATTGGGCTTATAAGTATTGGGTAATTAGTTGGGTAGTATAAATTTTCTTAGGCTTTCAAAAGGGGTAACATAATATTTATTAAGGGGCAACAAAATCCGAAAAACACAAAAAAAAATTACACTATCACGGCCGAGCCAAGGGGCAACGCGGGCTACCCCTTGACATAGGGTATGTCCGCCCCTGGTTGTTTGGAATTTTATCATGTACATATATAACACTAAAAGAGAATTTTGGAGGCCGCTAAAACGATATAATTCCTTAACATTGCGATTAATTTTGTAGTGAAAGTTTAAATTACAAAGGACTGTTAACGTGCGACGGTACCGCAACCACCCAATATAATGTGCGTAATTATGAAAATATAACGTACGTAATTATGGTTAACCCAACCTATGCGTAATTCTACAATAACGTGCATAATCTTAACCCAAATCATGCGTAATTATTATGTATTACGATGTGCGTAATTATGTATTATAACATGTGTAATTATGTGAATGAAGTCGTGTGCCATAGCATGTTAACGGACTATTGTATGTTAACCTTCCTCTATTTTGTAATGTGATGTGTATTCTTCCTAAATAGAATTTATAAAACAATATATTTCACAGCATTGATCAATCTTACGGTTTGATACGGCTTAACTTAATTCATCAAGACCAAAATACTATTCAACAAGAAAGTTGACTCAAAGAATAATGAGACAACTTAGAACGTTAAACTGATGTGTGGAAAATATCCATAACTTGTTTGAGGGGTTATTTTATATATAAAATCTTTCTTTCCTTTTCTTATATTAAAATAATAAAATAAATATATTATTATTAGTAGTATTATTATTATTATGTGCGTAATTATGAAAATAACGTACGTAATTATGGTTAACCCAACCTATGCGTAATTCTACAATAACGTGCATAATCTTAACCCAAATCATGCGTAATTATTATGTATTACGATGTGCGTAATTATGTATTATAACATGTCTAATTATGTGAATGAAGTCGTGTGCCATAGCATGTTAACGGACTATTGTATGTTAACCTTCCTCTATTTTGTAATGTGATGTGTATTCTTCCTAATAGAATTTATAAAACAATATATTTCACAGCATTGATCAATCTTACGGTTTGATACGCATAACTTAATTCATCAAGACCAAAATACTATTCAACAAGAAATTGACTCAAAGAATAATGAGACAACTTAGAACGTTAAAACTGATGTGTGGAAAATATCCATAACTTGTTTGACGGGTTATTTTATATATAAAATCTTTCTTTCCTTTTCTTATATTAAAATAATAAAATAAAATTATTATTATTATATTATTATTATTTGTGCGTAATTATGAAAATAACGTACGTAATTATGGTTAACCAACCTATGCGTAATTCTACAATAACGTGCATAATCTTAACCCAAATCATGCGTAATTATTATGTATTACGATGTGCGTAATTATGTATTATAACATGTTAATATGTGAATGAAGTCGTGTGCCATAGCATGTTAACGGACTATTGTATGTTAACCTTCCTCTATTTTGTAATGTGATGTGTATTCTTCCTAAATAGAATTTATAAAACAATATTTCACAGCATTGATCAACTTACGGTTTCATACGGCATAACTTAATTCATCAAGACCAAAATACTATTCAACAAGAAAGTTGACTCAAAGAATAATGAGACAACTTAGAACGTTAAACTGATGTGTGGAAAATATCCATAACTTGTTTGACGGGTTATTTTATATATAAAATCTTTCTTTCCTTTTCTTATATTAAAATAATAAATAAATATTATTATTATTAGTATTATTATTATTATTATGTGCGTAATTATGAAAATAACGTACGTAATTATGGTTAACCCAACCTATGCGTAATTCTACAATAACGTGCATAATCTTAACCCAAATCATGCGTAATTATTATGTATTACGATGTGCGTAATTATGTATTATAACATGTTAATTATGTGAATTGAAGTCGTGTGCCATAGCATGTTAACGGACTATTGTATGTTAACCTTCCTCTATTTTGTAATGTGATGTGTATTCTTCCTAAATAGAATTTATAAAACAATATATTTCACAGCATTGATCAATCTTACGTTTATACGGCATAACTTAATTCATCAAGACCAAAATACTATTCAACAAGAAAGTTGACTCAAAGAATAATGAGACAACTTAGAACGTTAAACTGATGTGTGGAAAATATCCATAACTTGTTTGACGGGTTATTTTATATATAAAATCTTTCTTTCCTTTCTTATATTAAAATAATAAAATAAATATTATTATTATTATTATATTATTATTATTATTATATATATGTGCGTATTATGAAAATAACGTACGTAATTATGGTTACCAACCTATGCGATTCTAACATAACGTGCATAATCTTAACCAATCATGCGAATTATTATGTATTACGATGTGCGTAATTATGTATTATAACATGTGTAATTATGTGAATGAAGTCGTGTGCATAGCTGTTAACGATATGTATGTTAACCTTCCTCTATTTTGTAATGTGATGTGTATTCTTCCTAAATAGAATTTATAAAACAATATATTTCACAGCATTGATCATCTTACGGTTTGATACGGCTAAACTTAATTCATCAAGACCAAAATACTATTCAACAAGAAAGTTGACTCAAGAATAATGAGACACTTAGAACGTTAAACTGATGTGTGGAAAATATCCATAACTGTTTGACGGTATTTTATATATAAAATCTTTCTTTCCTTTTCTTATATTAAAATAATAAAATAAATATATATTATTATTTTTATTATTATTATTAGTGGGTGTTATGAAAATAACGTACGTAATTATGTAACCCAACCTATGCGTAATTCTACAATAAGTGCATAATCTTAACCCAATCATGCGTAATTATTAGTATTACGATGTGCTATTAGTATTATAACTGTTAATTATGTGAATGAGTCGTGTGCATAGCATGTTAACGACTATTGTATGTTAACTTCTCTATTTGTAATGTGATGTGATTCTCCTAATAATTTATAAAACAATATATTCACAGCATTGATCAATCTTCGTTTGATACGGCTATAACTTATTCATCAAGCAAAATACTATTCAACAAAAGTTGACTCAAAGAATAATGAGACAACTAGAACGTTAAACTGTGTTGGAAAATACCATAATGTTTGACGGGTTATTTAATATAAAATCTTTCTTTCTTCTTATATTAAAATAATAAAATAATAATTATTATTATTATTTTATTATGTGCTAATTATGAAAATAACGTACGTATTTGTTAACCAACCTATGCGTAATTCTACAATAACGTGCATAATCTTAACCCAATCATGCGTAATTATTATGTATTACGATGTGCGTAATTATGTATTATAACATGTGTAATTATGTGAATGAAGTCGTGTGCCATAGCATGTTAACGGACTATTGTATGTTAACCTTCCTCTATTTTGTAATGTGATGTGTATTCTTCTAAATAGAATTTATAAAACAATATATTTCACAGCATTGATCAATCTTACGGTTTGATACGGCTATAACTTAATTCATCAAGACCAAAATACTATTCAACAAGAAAGTTGACTCAAAGAATAATGAGACAACTTAGAACGTTAAACTGATGTGTGGAAAATATCCATAACTTGTTTGACGGGTTATTTTATATATAAAATCTTTCTTTCCTTTTCTTATATTAAAATAATAAAATAAATATTATTGTTATTATTATTATTAATATTATTTTATTTTTATTTATGTGCGTAATTATGAAAATAACGTACGTAATTATGGTTAACCCAACCTATGCGTAATTCTACAATAACGTGCATAATCTTAACCCAAATCATGCGTAATTATTATGTATTACGATGTGCGTAATTATGTATTATAACATGTGTAATTATGTGAATGAAGTCGTGTGCCATAGCATGTTAACGGACTATTGTATGTTAACCTTCCTCTATTTTGTAATGTGATGTGTATTCTTCCTAAATAGAATTTATAAAACAATATATTTCACAGCATTGATCAATCTTACGGTTTGATACGGCTATAACTTAATTCATCAAGACCAAAATACTATTCAACAAGAAAGTTGACTCAAAGAATAATGAGACAACTAAAGAACGTTAAACTGATGTGTGGAAAATATCCATAACTTGTTTGACGGGTTATTTTATATATAAAATCTTTTTTCCTTTTCTTATATTAAAATAATAAAATAAATATATTGTATTATTATTATTATTATTATTATGTGCGTAATTATGAAAATAACGTACGTAATTATGGTTAACCCAACCTATGCGTAATTCTACAATAACGTGCATAATCTTAACCCAAATCATGCGTAATTATTATGTATTACGATGTGCGTAATTATGTATTATAACATGTGTAATTATGTGAATGAAGTCGTGTGCCATAGCATGTTAACGGACTATTGTATGTTAACCTTCCTCTATTTTGTAATGTGATGTGTATTCTTCCTAAATAGAATTTATAAAACAATATATTTCACAGCATTGATCAATCTTACGGTTTGATACGGCTATAACTTAATTCATCAAGACCAAAATACTATTCAACAAGAAAGTTGACTCAAAGAATAATGAGACAACTAAGAACGTTAAACTGATGTGTGGAAAATATCCATAACTTGTTTGACGGGTTATTTTATATATAAAATCTTTCTTTCCTTTTCTTATATTAAAATAATAAAATAAATATTATTATTATTATTATTATTATGTGCGTAATTATGAAAATAACGTACGTAATTATGGTTAACCCAACCTATGCTAATTCTACAATAACGTGCATAATCTTAACCCAAATCATGCGTAATTATTATGTATTACGATGTGCGTAATTATGTATTATAAAATGTGTAATTATGTGAATGAAGTCGTGTGCCATAGCATGTTAACGGACTATTGTATGTTAACATTCCTCTATTTTGTAATGTGATGTGTATTCTTCCTAAATAGAATTTATAAAACAATATATTTCACAGCATTGATCAATTTACAGTTTGATACGGCTATAACTTAATTCATCAAGACCAAAATACTATTCAACAAGAAAGTTGACTCAAAGAATAATGAGACAACTAAGAACGTTAAACTAATGTGTGGAAAATATCCATAACTTGTTTGACGGGTTATTTATATATAAAATCTTTCTTTCCTTTTCTTATATTAAAATAATAAAATAAATATTATTATTATTATATTATTATTATTATGTGCGTAATTATGAAAATAACGTACGTAATTATGGTTAACCCAACCTATGGTAATTCTACAATAACGTGCATAATCTTAACCCAATCATGCGTAATTATTATGTATTACGATGTGCGTAATGTGTAATATGTGAAGTGTTGCATACTTAAGCTATTGTATGTAACTCCATTGTATGATATTTTCAAATAATTAAAAACATATTCACATTATATCTACGTTGATACGATATAATTATAAGACAATTCAAGAAATGATCAAATAATAGAATGAATTAATATGGAATATCTAACTTGTGAGGTATTTATAATTTTCTTTCATTAAATAATAAATTTTATTTTATTTATTTATGTGATATGAATAACGAATTAGGTAACCAAATGGTATTACATAGCTAACAACCCAATATGTAATTATTATGTATAATTCGTATTATTAACATGGATAGTGAGAAGTCGGTCTATGTTAGATATGTATGACTCTATTGTATGATGTTTTCTAATAGATTATAAACATATATTTCACGCTGTATCTTGTTTGATAGGCATAACTTAATTCACAAGACAAATTCAACAAGAGTTGACTCAAAGAATAACAGAAGTAAATGTTTGGAAAATCCATATTGTGAGGTTTATTAAAAATCTTCTTTTTTATATAATATAATAATATTATATTTTTATATTTATTATTATTATATTACATAAATTAAAATGTAATTAAGTTATAAAGATATGAATTCCATGGCATTGGATCTTTGTAGTTACTCTTTTTTGTTATCGATATCAAGATATTAAATTTGCAATAATTATAATAGTTATTATAATTTTTTTATAAAAATTTATATTATTTTATATTATTTATTGGTAAGTAGAAAAAATTTAAAATTATTTTACATTAATTATGTATTATAACATGTGTAATTATGTGAATGAAGTCGTGTGCCATAGCATGTTAACGGAATATTGTATGTTAACCTTCCTCTATTTTGTAATGTGATGTGTATTCTTCCTAAATAGAATTTATAAAACAATATATTTCACAGCATTGATCAATCTTACGGTTTGATATGGCTATAACTTAATTCATCAAGACCAAAATACTATTCAACAAGAAAGTTGACTCAAAGAATAATGATATAACTTAGAACGTTAAACTGATGTGTGGAAAATATCCATAACTTGTTTGACGGGTTATTTTATATATAAAATCTTTCTTTCCTTTTCTTATATTAAAATAATAAAATAAATATTATTATTATTATTATTATTATTATTATTATTATTATTATTATTATTATTATATCATAGAAATTCTACTATATATATGGTTACATCTCAAAAGAATTATTCATAAACCCGAAGTTATGGCATCAATACTACTACCACTCGGTCTACTTGTGAATCTTCTCATGCTCACAGGTTTATCTCTTTTTATTTTTAGTTTATCGAATATCATAAGAATTTATGTTTATAAGAATGTGTTGTTTCAAATTAAATATTATTAATGAGTTTTAGAAGTTTTTGCTGTGATCTTTCATAAAAATGTTTGGTGTCTAATATTATACTCAAGTTTAAATATTGTTTGTTCAATTGAAAGTTTTTATAAATGTTAAATATAAATACATATATAAAACTTAGGTACTGTTTAGTAAACTTTTTGTGATGTTTAGTTGTGAAGAAAAAAAAACATTAAGTAATAAGCAAGTTTCATAATTGTAATTGTTGAACAATTATGAAATATTTAACAACAATAAAACAATATTAAAATTTGAGTGGTTTTTTAATTTAGAAAAAATATGTGTGGTTTTCTTGAAAGAATACTAAAATTTGTTTATTATATATTTCACGACTTTATTTATATATATATATACTAATAACTACGAGAACTATATAATCCACGTGTACATAGTACATATAATATAATCAGAAGTAGTTGAAGGGAGAAACAAAGATGATTACCTCACCATGATGTTTTTATTTAAAATAATAATTACAAATATATTATGCAGTTCTAGACATACACAAAGTATGTTTTAATAGTAATATTTTTATTGGTGCAAAACAGATGCAAATATAGGCGTGTGCAACGGCCGAAATGGTAACCATTTGCCATCAGCAAAAGAAACGGTAACCCTTTACCAGAACAACGGCATATCCCGGATGCGAATCTATGATCCAGATAATAATCATGACACGCTTGACGCACTTCGTGATACTGGCATCGAACTCATGATCGGTGTTCCTAACGACCATCTTGAAGGTCTCACTGATCAAAATGCTGCAAGAGCATGGGTTAGAGACAACATCCAACGTTATCCCAATGTCAAGTTTAAATACATAGCGGTCGGAAATGAAGTTGATCCAGATCCACGTCAATTTACTAGTCGATATAAGAATTATGTACTCCCCGCGATGCAAAATGTTCACAACGCCCTTAGAGAAGTGGGTCTAGAAAACGAAATTAAGGTGTCAACCGCAACCTACACCAGTCTTTTAAGAGACACCTCTCCACCAAGCCATGCTGCATTTAAAGATAATAGTTTTGCTGAGCCAATAGTTAGATTTCTAGCAGAAAATAAGTTGCCAATGCTAGCTAATATCTACCCCTACTTCGGTTACCTTTATACTGAGGCCCGTTACCAAAATCTCCCATATGCATTGTTTACCGCGGGAGGAACAGTGGTGACTGATGACAATGGTAGGCAGTATTCCAACCTTTTCGATGCCATGTTAGACGCGCATTATGTGGCTCAAGCGCGTGTTGGTGGAGAGAATGTGGAGATTGTCAGAGAGTGGATGGCCGTCGGATAAGGGTCCAGAAGCGACAGTAGAGAATGCGGGAACGTACTATAGGAACTTGATCAACCACGTCAGTGGGACATCCGGTGGGAGATCTGTCGAGACTTATTTGTTTGCGATGTTCGATGAGAACACTAAAGATGGAGCAGAGTCGGAGAAACATTTTGGGGTTTTCTCCCCGAAAAAAGATTCGAAGTATGGTTTGAGCTTCAATTAGAAAGACAAGAGATTTGAGAAAATAAAGTGATTTGTTGTTACTTGAAATATAAATTCATAAACGTTTGGTTATGTAATAAAAGTATTTTATACATATATATGTCACCTTCCAAAAATTGTTGTTTGTTAGGGTGTTCATTTGTTTAGTTTTGCATTAGCAAAGCTATTACACTTATCTAACACGGGATTTGCATGTTTGGTTTAGTATAACCTTCAACATATTGTCTGTGATCACGAGTGTGGGTAACCTTTTGCCGAAGAATATATCTGGGTGGCTGGGCTTTGTTGAACATTAAAAAGTGAACTAAATTAAAACCATAAAATTGAAGGTTAACTTTATAGTCAAACCTAGAGATACAAGTGGTCGAATTAGAGTCCTAAATTTGGTGGAAACGTGTGGCTTTTCATAGTGCCTACTTATTAAATCCTCTCCATCCATATTTTATTGGCCCTATAATAAAAGGGAATGTGACTTTTATAACAGATTCGAAGTTAGACTGGGAGGTGTGGGGTCGGCACAAACCCGGCAAGCCACGACGTCGTCCCAACACCATTGCGTCCCCCATCGTCGTCTTGGCCAGCATAACCAGGCCGTTCAAGCCGCGCACAAAATGACAAAAAAAATATCTGTTGGTCAAAGGTTACCGTTGGAATAAAAAAAATCAAAACAAATTCAAATCCAATTTTTTATAAATCTAACATTTTTACCCCCATTTCCTACCCACTTCAACCTCATCTTTCTCTCTATTTTTTTTATAAAATCTCTACATTTTTATAAAATACTCTTCTATTATTTTCAATGGATAGATACAACCCGAAAGGCGAAGGTGAAGGAACGCGTTGCGGAAGAAAAGGTTCGGGTGTACAATGAAAAAAACCAACTAAAAGAATAGGATATATAGACGACCGACGTTAAATCTTAACCCGAAGAAAAAAGAGCTGCTTTAAAAAAATGCAAGAAAAAATCGTGAGAAAGTATGAATAGGATTTTTATTTTTTTTATTTTTAACTTTTGTAATGTTTGGTTGTTTAATATTAATGAATTTAGTTTTTTATCTTGTTTATATAAATAAAGTTAAAAAAATGTAGTTAAAAAAAATAAATAAAGTTTGTGAGGTAGGCTCATCATCCATTTCCATTGATTATATCTTGGAGGGGTATCATCCTAAGACTATGACGTGACGCCCACGTGGAGAATCATCATCAAGGTAGGCTCATCACCACATCCACCAGCCTTATAGCCATTTTAAGGTTTTAAGGTGAATCTTTTCTATTCTTTTTGTCGGTATTTAATTGCTCTGTATTAAAGTCTTGTAACTATGGGATCTAAATCCAAAAATAAAAAGATTAGTTGATCACATAAGCCATCTTTTCGTTTGAATATACAATAGAACTAATCAGTGGCGAGACTCATGAACTTTTTTATTGGGGTCGAGTATTTTTAAGGTTGTCCATCGCTATGTATTAATTTTGTTTTGGTTCGGTTCAGTTTGGGGCAAGTTCGGTCATTTAATAAGAGTTTAAAGGTTAAATAGATTAAAATATAAAAAACAAAACATAATTGAAAAAAATAATCAATATCCGAATAGACCTGATCTAGCAAAAGTAATTAACTAATAAAGTAGAATTTAGAGAAAAAGTTTAAAAAAATTACCTCAATATTGGAAGAAAATCTTATTTATTCGAAAGAAAAATTAGATAAGAATTACATAAAAATTTTAATTTTTAAAATCTGGTTTTTATATCATACTGGATTTGGCTTAGAAGCAGTCTAACTGAGTGTATCAGATGATTTAACCATGTGTACTGGACGGTTCAATCGACCGGTTTGAACGTGTTTTTAAAGCATTGAGAATCATGTAATAAAGTAATAAGGTAAAGTTTGAAGAAAGTTTTTAAAAAATATATTATAATTGAGGTGAAGAGGTGAAGATGGTTTGATTCTTAATGGGCTTAGTTGTTTTTTTTAGAATGAGCTAAATTATCTGAGCAATGAAGTATATGTTTAAAACTAGAAGTTATAACCGCGTTTCACGGCGTGATAACGTTTTTTTAAAGTTGCGCGTTACGCGTGGTTGTTATAAAATTTAAACGTAGGAAAACGCACTTAACAACTATATATTTGAAAAGCACAAAAATGTATGTCATTGTAAAAGTGTATGTATACAATACCAAAAAAAAAAATTCATAGTAAGTCGTTTATCATTTAATTTGACCCGACTGGTTTCAAAAAAAAATATTACGTCAAAACGTAAACCCACTGAAAACGTGCATAAAAATAAGCATGAAAACGTATTATATTTGATTTGACATATTTTCGAATAAAATTTACTCGAAACATACCGACACGTACATAAAAATAAGCACGTAAGAAAATAGTGTTTTTTAATTGCGGCAGTGTCGAAACGTAAAGTGGCTCGGATTTATATCGTCTAATGAAAATGTATTAAATTTTGACCCAACTCGTTTCCGAACAAAATTTATGTCAAAACGTAGAACAACTGAAAACTTAATGTATCTAACCAGACTCATTTCCGGGGAAAATAAAATAAAATTTACGTCAAAACGTAACTTGAATTTATACCACATGTAACTAAAGCTAAACACATAACGTCAAAACGTAACTTGAATTTATACCACATGTAACTAAAGCTAAACACATAAAACTCGATTACAAAAATATTTAGAAAGTTAAAGGGTTGTTAGTGTCAATGTTGAAAGTTGAGAAAACACAAAAAAAAAAATTATGTCGAAATGTAAATGAACTTAATTTATATCGACACGTAAATAAAAATAAAAACGTAAAACTCAATTAAAAAGTATTTAGAAAGTTAAGGGGTTGTAAGAGTCAATACTGAAAACTAAAAATTAAAATTAAAAAAAAACAATCACAAAAGGACAAAAAAATGTTCATCCAACTTGCAAATGTATATATATGTATAATGTATAATGTATAATAAGGTTAAATTATCTAAACCAGCTTTTTCATATTTGTTATTTAAATTATATTATAAAAAAATTAAAAATTTCATATTTTTTTTCTTAAGGGTCGATGGCAACATTTTATAAAGGTGGTTTTCTCGTTTTCAAAATTTCTAAAAGAGAATTTTGGAGGCCCGATGACCCCGTATCCAAGGCATAGGTATTGCTATTACTTTTGTATGTCTTTTATTCAATCAATCATCGTTTTTTAGTATGTATTTTATTCAAGTTTTAATTGATCCGTCATATTATCCAAAGATCTATCAGTCAATGACTATGATTAAATACATTGGCTAATGAAAATTTTGGAAGTAACCTTCTGTCTAGCAAAGGTGAACAATGTTTAACTTTCAAATTTATCATTTCTCTGTGTCGAACTCACAATATGGAATTAACTCTTAAATCCTCGTGATAAGTATCGTGGATGGCCTCAAGCAACGATATGATTCCTTAACATTGCCATTACTTTTGTAAGATGATGTGTATTCTAAATATAAATAGAATTTATAAAACAATATATTTCATAGCATTAATCAATCATGCGTTTGATACGGCTTAATTCATCAAGACCAAAATACTTTTCAACAAGAATTTGACTCAAAAGGATTCTAGACAAGTTAGAACTATAAACTGACAAATTGTGTTTAAACTGACTAGTTTTGTGGAAATATACCAAAACTTGTTTGACGGGTTATTTTATATATAAAATAATATTTCCAAACTATAAATTAGAAACAATGTTGTGCTTTGTATAGTTGTAACACATGCTTTGGGAACTTTTCAAAAAAAATTGGTATTTTTCACTTTTAAACCAAAGGTTTTTATCTTTCACATTTTAACCCCTTTGATTTTTTTTAGTTTTAGCCCAAGGCTTTTCAACTTTTTTGTTTAATCCCAATACTTTTTTATTTTTAAATTTGCCCCCCCCCCCCCCCCCCCCCCAAGACTTCTCATCTTTTGCAAGTTTTTTTGTTTCGGTGTAAATTTGATATGCTTTATATTTGATCAAATTACAATGCTTACAAAGGTTACATTGAGTTCAATCAGATACGTCGGATCGCGTGATTTCGTATGGTTAACACATCACATAATGTTTGGACTAATGCAATTGATGTTTGCGATGTACCGCGCCGCAACGCGCGCAGGTGTTATTTCTAGTTATTGTTATATATCACAGAAATTAAAGTTGACTTATGGATTTTGTGCACTATATATATGGTTATATCTCAAAAGAAATATTCATAAATCCGAAGTTATGGCATCAATGCTTCTACTACTCGTTCTAGTAATTGTGAATCTTCTCTTGCTCACAGGTTTATCTCATTTCATTTTTAGTTTATAAACATACCGGTAATAAAATAATGGATAAATTACTTTTTGAGTTCCTGTGTTTTATTGGTTTTAACTAGTTGAGTCCAAAAGCAAAAAGTTTAATGCCATGAGTCCCCATAAGCATTTTCATTAACCTTTTGAGTCCAAAATTTGGATGTCTGTTAAGTCAGCTGTTAAGTCCCCCCACGTGCAGTCCACGTGAGGGGTAGTTTCGTCCATTAAATTCTATTAACCCTTAAATGATCCTGTATTTATCTCCCCAACCACCATAAAACCCTATTTTTACCCCCAAATTTCTTACACTCGTAATTCCAAAGTCAAAATTCAATCCATCTCGTTGATCATCATCTACAAGCGAATGGAGAGCAATGGAGAATCTTCACGACCTCTCAATGTGGTGTGTTCGTGGTTCTGCACAACACTTTGATCCGTATGTGGAGTATGGTAAGCAATTGAGAACCCAAATGTCATTTCTGTTTTAACATGAAAACTTTTACAGTAACTCCACCTCTGTTTTACTTCATTTCAGATGGTGAGCCTACAATGTTCAGCATTCACATTTTCCATGGTGGGGAGTTTAAGCTTAAGCCTGTGTTGAAGTATGTAAAAGGTAAAAGCAACCATATTGATTACATAGATGCTGATGAATTCTCAGTTATTGAGTTTAACACGATGTTTAAGATGTTGCATTATCCGGAGGATGAAGTTGTGTATTACCATTATAGGATTCCGGATAAAAGTTTGGATGAAGGTATTAGGGCTTTAGGCACTGATCAGGATGTGATAGAGATGTGTCAATATGTTGGTAGGTTTAGAGAGATTGAGGTGTATGTTGAACATTGGACAACAATACTTAGACACATATTTGTTTCTCCTAAACCTACATCAAATGTAGTAATTGAAGAACTTGATGAAGATGCCCTACCGTCAGTTGGGAATGTTCTTGTTTGTGCTAGAGCTAAACCTAGAGCATGTGTTAGAAGACTTGCACTAGGTGGTATTGACATAGAAGGTGGCATTGACTTAGGTGTGAATGGTGTAAATGCAAAAGATAGTGAACAAGTAGGCGAGCAGGATATTGAAAATGCAACAGATATAGTGTTCAATAAGATGAGCAGCCTAATGAAAATGCAAAAGATGGTGAACAAGAAGATGGTACTGGGAATCATCTTTGCAGTTTACTGATGATGAAGAGGATTCTGATGATCCGGATTACAAGATGGAACATGAGGCACCTAATACGGATGAGGATGATGAGCAAAGAGCACATGAAGGTAACAAGCTTAGGAAAAATTATAATAATGATGATGAGTTAGATTACAATATTGATAAACACAATGAGATACAAGAACTTGAAGTGGATATGGAGACATTTACAACAGTTGTTGAAACAAAAGTTAAGGGTCTAGAAAACCAAAATGATGAAGAACAAAATGAAGAGGAACCCATTGAGATAGACCTAGAAGATTTTGAAAGTGCTGATGAAAATGACCCTCCATTAAAGAAGGGTCTGAAGAAGATGAGAAAGAGGATGAAGGTGCCAGGGGTGGAAGAGGGTCATTCTATGTTGGGCAGTTGTTTAGTAATAAAGAAGATATGAAGGTGATAGTTAAAAAATATGCATTGGAATCAAGAAGGCAGTTGGTTATTAGAAGGAATGACAAAAGAAGATTTAGGGTGGTTTGTCAAGGTGTGAATCCTGATTTAGAAGGCATGCAACCAAAAGGGCAGTTTGGGGATTTTGCAGATTTTAGCGGGCCCACCCAAAAAGTTGGGGAATCTTTAACAGGGGATGTTGATGCATTAAATAATTCTAACCCTACTTCCCAACCAACAAAAAAGATTAGGTTTCCATAGCCCACATGTGAATGGGCTCTTCATGTTGCCAGATCTCGAGATGAGCATCCATGGTGTGTAAAAACTTTTCTTGATAACCATAATTGTTTAACCACAAGGAAGGTTAGGTTGTATACTGCATCGGTTGTAGCAAGAGAAGTGGAGAGCATATTAGCTTCCAACCCAGGAATTCCACTCCTGGCACTTCAAGACCAGTTGGAGAAGAAACACCAGATTCAATTAAGTTTGCAGAAGACATTCAGGGCAAAGGTAATGGCTTTACACATATTAGAAGGTGATTTTAAAGCTCAGTATTCTGTTTTAAGGGAATATTGTGAAGAGCTCCTTAGATCCAATCCTGGCACAATTGTTAAGATAGATGTGGAAAGACAGTGCAACCCTTCTAGTCCAATAAGACAGTTTAAGCGAATTTACATATGTTTGGGTGCTCTTAAAGAAGGGTTCAAGGTCAATGGGAGACAGATTTTAGGGTTAGATAGGTGTTTCATGAAGGGCCCATTCCCTGAGCAAGTTTTGACAGGTGTTGGAATTGATTCAAATAACGGGATATATCTTGTTGCGTACTCAATAGTCGAGGCAGAAACTAAAAGCTCCTGGGAATGGTTCTTAATGAATCTTGGAGATGACTTAGATCTTGATCAACACTCCCATTTCACATTCATATCCGATAAACAAAAGGTAATTTGTTTATTTTGTAGTCTTATTGGTTGAATCAAAAGTTAAGTTGTTTATTTTGCATTATAAGGTTTAATACCAGCACTGGCAAAGATATTTCCATTGGCAGAGCATAGGTACTGTTTACGACACATCCACGAGAATATGAAACCAAGATGGAGTGGCAATTTATTCAAGGAGATGTTATGGGATGTTGCGTGTGCTACTACAAAACCACAGTTCAACAGAAACATGGAAGCCATAAGAAGGCTTAACAGTGATCTGTTTGACTGGTTAAGCCAGATTCCACCAAAAAGCTGGGCAAGATCACATTTCACAGGTTTGTTAACAGTGGGTTAGGTTTAAACAGTTTGTTTTTTTTATGTATTAACAGTTCACTGTTCTGTTTGACAGGTAGGGCCAAGACTGATGTCTTATTGAATAACATGTGTGAATCTTTCAACAACCATCTTGTAAAGGGGAGGGACAAACCCATTATCACTTGTCTTGAGTATATCAGAGAATATCTGATGAAAAAAATTGTTGTGGTTCACAAAGTCATAGCTAATTGTAATGGACCTTTGACTCCATATGCTACAAGTGTGTTCAATGAAATCAAGGCTGATGCATGTCAGTATTCAGTGTTGATGGCTGGTAGGGGTAAATTTCAGGTTAGTGGTGGATATGCTGACCAGTGTAAGGTAGATGTTAATGAGAGAACATGTACATGCAGAAAATGGCAGTTAACAGGTATGCCACATAAACATGGTGTAGCTGCCATATGGAATATGGCAAGGAATGGTACGAGTGTGGGTGTTATAGAGTCATGGGTTGATAAGGTTTACTGGCTTCAAACCTAGAAAGATGTTTACATGCATACAATTGAGCCTATCAGTGGGAGAGACTACTGGCCACCTTCAGAATGCCCAACAACCCTAACCCCTCCCATTCATCATACTCCAGTGGGAAGGCCCAAGAAGAAAAGAAAGAAGTCAGAGGTGGAGATTTTAGAGCTTATGCTTAACAAGCAGGGAAAGATGACAAGGCAAGGAATGCCTAAGACTTGCAAGAAGTGTGGGAATGTTGGCCACAATAGGAGGAGCTGCAAGGGGCAGGGTGCAACTCAAGGTCAGAGGCAAAAAGAGAAAGTTGGAACAAGTACCAGTGCTGGAAGAGGTGGTAGGGGTGGAAGAGGAGCCAAGGCTGGTAGAGGTGGGAGTGGTGGAAGAGGTGCCAAGGGTCAATGTAGTCAGACTGCGTCACAAAGTGCCCCACAATCCAGTCAAACTGCTGATGTTTGAACCTTTTTACTTATGTAAACTGCTGATCTTGGAAACTGTTTTTGTTAACTTTCTTAGGTTTCTATCTACTTTGTTTTGAAACAGGTAATTTGTAATGTAAACTTGTGATCTTTGAACTGCTGATCCTTGTACTTTTGGATGCTTTGTTAACCATATTAGGTTTCTATCTACTGTCTTTTGTTTGAACCACTTGTACAAGGTTTGAAGTGTGTTAAGTATATTGTGTTATGTTGCAGGTTGTTGGTTTAATTGGTACACATTTGGTAATGTCTTTTGGTAATGGTTTTGGTAATGTATTTTGGTAATGATTTTGGTCATGTATTTTGGTACGGACTTGGTAATGCCTTTTGGTAATAGTTTTGGTATCGTCTTTTGGTAAAGGTCAATGGTCATGTATTTTGGTTCGGGTTTTGCCGATACACAAAACGTAAGTTGTCCGATAGACAAACATAATACCAGGTCATTGGTTTGTTAAACGCAACAATTGCCATTGTTTTCATTGTCCAGTGCATAAACACAATAAATAACATAATATGTCCGATAGACAAAACGCAAGTCGTTTTCATTAGCATCATATTAACTACAAAAGACATCCATTGACCATTTACTACAAAAGACTTCCACTTTCATTAGCATCATCTGAAGGCTACAACTTTCATGCCAACAACATATACATTACACACAAAACCCAAGTAACCCCTAACACAATCTTCAACCTTTTCACTTCGCGGTCCCTTTTCCTTGCCATTTCTTCGTGACTGTTGATGGATCTTAGTAATCCAGGTATGATTTCCGTTGCTCGTTCACAAAGTGGGGGTTCAGCCCAGCTTACAAACCCACAGTTAGTTCCCTGCAAGCCATACAACACAACAATTAGGGTTGTGTACCTGTCGATCTTTAAATCAAATTATCAATTACCTCTCTTGCACAACAATGGAATCGCCTCCCTTGATTTGTTGCAGGCCACGAGGTACGTATGATTGTTGCAGACCCACATGCGCAGACGACTTGATTCATCATCATGGTGATTTAGGGTTTTTAATTTTGTGGAAGAAGATGAAAGGGAAAGCTTTTATAAAGGGTTTATCAGCATTTATGGACGAAACTACCCCTCACGTGGACTGCACGTGGGGGGACTTAACAGCTGACTTAACAGACATCCAAATTTTGGACTCAAAAGGTTAATGAAAATGCTTAGGGGACTCAGGGCGTTAAACTTTTTGCTTTTGGCCTCAACTAGTTAAAACCAATAAAACACAGAGACTCAAAAGTAATTTACCCTAAAATAATTTACACCGCTAATAAAATAATTATGCTTATAAGAATGTGTGGTCTCAAATACTATTAACGTGTTTTCGACTTTTTTGCTTTCATAAGAGTGTTTGTCATCAAATATTCTACTCAAGTTTCAATATTGTTTGTTCATTTAGAAGTTTTTCTTTTATAAATGTTAAATACAAGTACATATATAAAACTTATGTACTATTTAGTAATTTCTTTTTCATGTATAAAATGTTAAATACAAATGTATATATAAAACTTGTGTACTATTTAGTGAGTTCTTTTTCATGTTTGATTGTGAAGAAAAAAACATTAAGTATAACTGTTCAATTTAAATCAGTTTGAACAATTATGAAATGTTTAACAACACAAAAACAATATTACAATTTGAGTCGTTTTAATAGTTAGAAAAAATGTGTGACTTTATTGAAACGATACTAGAGTTTGGTTACTATGTATTTCATAAGTTTATTTCTATATATACAAAGACATGTTCATTTTAGGAAAATAAAAAATAGTATACTAATAACTACAACAACTGCATAATCCATGTGTACATTGTACATAAAACATAATTAGAAGTAGGGGAAGGGAAAAACAAAGATGATTATCATTGTATTTAAAATAATAAGTACAAATACATAATTCTCAACATATTATTGGTTTGGAAACGAACACCACATATATTTTACTAACAAGATTTTTATTTGGTGCAAAAAAAAGATGCAAATGTAGGCGTGTGCAACGGCCGACTTGGTAACAATTTGCCTTTCGAACAAGAAATGGTAGCCCTTTACCGAAGCAACGACATATCTAGGATGCGAATCTATGATCCAAATTCAGCCACGCTTGACGCACTTCGTGATACTGGTATTTAACTCATGATGGATGTTCCTAACCGCGATCTTGAAGGTCTCACTGATCCAAATGCTGCAAGAGCATGGGTTAGAGACAACATCCAATGTTACCCCAATGTCAAGTTTAAATACATAGCGGTCAGAAATGAAGTTGATCCTGAAAAAGAAAGTAGTCGATACAAGAGTTATGTACTCCCTGCGATGCAAAACGTTCATAACGCCCTTAGAGAAGTGGGTCTAGATAACCAAATTAAGGTGTCCACCGCAACCTACACCGGTCTTTTAAAAGACACTTATCCACCAAGCCAAGCTGCATTTAAAGATAATAGTTTTGCTGAGCCAATAGTTAGATTTCTAGCCGAAAATAAGTTGCCAATGCTAGCCAATATCTACCCTTACTTTGGTTACCTTGGTGACCCTAATAAAAATCTCCAATATGCATTATTTACCGCACAAGGAACAGTGGTGACTGATCCTAATAATGGCTTACAATATTCCAACCTTTTTGATGCCATGTTAGACGCGCATTATGCGGCGCAAGCGCGTGTTCGTGGGGGGATGTGGAGATTGTTGTGTCAGAGAGTGGATGGCCGTCAAATGAGGGTCAGGAAGCGACGACGGTAGATAATGCGGGGACATAATATTATAGGAACTTGATCGAGCACGTCAAAGGGTCAAGTGGTACACCGTTGAAGCATGGAAGATCTATCGAGACGTATTTGTTCGCGATGTTTGATGAGAACAATAAAGATGGAGAGGCGACAGAGAAACATTTTGGGGTTTTCTCCCCGAATAAAGATTCGAAGTATGGTTTGAGCTTCAATTAGAAAGACAAGAGATTTGAGAAAATAAAGTGATTTTTTGTTACTTGATATTTAAATTCATAAACTTATGTTTGAAAGTGTTTTATATGTTGTTACTTTGATATGAAATTCATAAAAGTGTTTTATATATACGTCACCTTCCACGAATTGTTTGTTATGGTGTTTATGGTTTAGTTTTCCATTAGTTTGGGTTCTTCAACTATATATATTTTGGTCTAAACCGAAACTAAAACTATTAAATTCAAGACTCAAGACCAACCTGATTTATTCGGTTATAATAAAAAAAAATTATTAAAATTATTGAACTAAAAACTAGTTTTGGGTTAACATAGGTAACAAGTTTGATAAACAATGTGTTGTTCGATTTGACCTATTCAACCTTTATAATTCAAACTACATATTATGTTTAAGTTAATTTGTTTATTCATAGCTAGAACACGTTAAGGATATTGTTGAAGTGCTGAGAAGTAGCCCGAGTTCAAAAAGATGGAGAAGACTTGTAACTACAATTTCCATGACGAAGGTATGGAGATATGGCATGCGAGAAACGAGGTCGAAGGAAAGTTTATTCAAGTGCGTGAAGTTGATCCAGGAAGACGTTTTCTTGTGGGTTAATCATCTGTCTAAACTCACTTCTCCGACATGGGAAAATTAGATCGATTTTAGTGTAACAGACTTGTTATAAATTTTGTTGTTTTGTTTTTGTTGCGGTTGTAAACTTAAACCTTCCAACCATTTGCTGACTCTCTCTATACATATAGATATATAATGGTTTGTCGTTCAAAAAAATTGTTTAATCATAACAAACTGCTTATGATTATAAGTTATAACAAAGATAAAAAAGTATAGTCAATAAGATCAACCCTTCTACCTATCTATTACAACAAACTTTACCAACCGTTTTTAACAGCGTATGAAGCTTACCCCGAATACCCGAATGAGTCTTCCTAAGACGAAACGTCAATCGTCCATACTGATTTTGACGCTCGGGGTCCTAACTCACCCAAAAACACTATAAGGAGGAAGTCACTCTATTTAACCAGATACAACTTGATTATACAGGTTCGTGTTCGGGTTTACCTGTTTACCGTTTATAATCAAACAAAACTTTTGTTAACCTAACCCTATTTTACCACCTAAAAAAGCCAATCTTCAAAAACTTGACTCTATTCAAAATCTAACAAATTCTCAGCCCATCGCCGCCGTAGAAACCCTAAGCTCCGTCGTATCAGCTTTCAACAACCTCAACAATCACACAACTCACTACAATGGCGAACGCTGCTGACGTGGACACACTCGATTTCGAGCCAGATGACGACGATCTCATGGACGAAGACGCCGCCGTTGACGTAGACGCATCTTCACCTAGGGTTTCAGCTCACATTCCTAAACTTAAATCCGCCATCACGGTGCACCGAAGAAAACTAAAGGCCGTGGCTTCCGTGAAGAAACCAGTGCTGAACGTGACGGCCGTATGTCCGGCCGGTTCGACTCGCTTGATTCCGGTGGCGGTCCCGGTCCTGAACGATGTAAGTTGTATATAAATAATTATATATAATTATATATGCTTCTGTTGTGTGTTGTAGTTAATTTGAGTTGATTTGGTAGTTTTAGGGTTAGGTTTGTGTAGATTATAAGTGACATAGTTCCGTAATCCTAAGGTTTAGAGAAATAAGTTGATTCTTGTGACATTAGGATTGCCTTTATGTAGTTTTGTGAAACACTTGATTGATACTTATGTTATGCCTCTAATCGGAATACTCGAATTGCTACACTTTGTATGAAGCTCATAGTTGTCAATAGCGGTCGCCATGGTCGCTATAGTGAATAGCGTAGGGTATAGGTTGAAGGTCGCTACAGGGCGTGTAGCATAACTAGGGGTATATCAGTTTTTTTTAAATACATATAACGATTAAATATAGCTATAAAATAGCTGGATTTTAGGAATTTGTTAAATATACATGTAAAATAGCTTATATAACAGGATATTTTGATATATTATACATATAAAAACTTTTAATTTTTTTTCTAGTGTATCACTATTTATAAGTTAGGTCCCGCTATTCGCTATGTGGCATATAGCCATATAGGTACCTTATCGCTATTCACCATTAACAACTATGATTAAGCTACATGTTGCTCCGAATGTCTAGCTTAAGAGGAGATGTTAGCCGAGTTTATTATCTGTTATACTATATACTGTTATTATATATCTCGTTTATTTTGAAGTTCCTTTGTTAGTGTCATTTTTTTATCTCTGTTTTGTATTTTATGACAGTTGTTAACGTTTTTATTATTATTATTATCATTGATGGTTAGCAATTTATCAACACTGTTGTATTGAGTGTTCATGACAATTTATCAAATACCAACAAGCATTTACCTTCTCTATATAAACTGTAAAAGAAGATTATATCTTTGCGGATTGTGATGGATCTTTGAAAATGTTGAGCTTGCGCAGCAATTGAAGGGTGGATTATTCTGGTAACCGGGTACATGAAGAAGCCCAAGAAGATGACTTACAAAATGCATTTGGGGAGTTTGGCGAAATCAAGAACTTACATTTGAATCTTGATCGTCGGACTGGTTTTGTGAAGGTAAATTGTTCTCGTTAGTTAGGTTTTGTTGTTGTATTATAGACGGTATTTTTTACGTGATTTACACATTTCTCCCTTCTCAAATTGTATGGATTATGGTTATGATGGGCTTCATGTCTTAATGGCCATAGGCCCATAGTGATGTTTTAGAAAGCTGAACTAGTTAGTAAAAATTTAAAGTTAAGGAAATTGGAAAGGATAAACTAGAAGAGAGACTTCATTTAATCACAAAGATGTCATGTCATTTTTATTTCATTTATGATGCTAATATATGTATTATACAGGGGTATGCACTTATTGAATATGAAAACTATGAGGAAGCAGAGAAAGCTATAACTTCAATGGACGGAGGTGAACTGCTGACTCAGACAGTCAATGTTGACTGGGCATTCAGCAAAGGTCCTTTTAGAAGGAGAAATAATAGGAGAAGGTATGTTTACTGTTGTTGTTTCCAAAACATTCCGACCCCAATAAGAATTATTGCTATCAATGCTTTAATTTCTGCTATTTACCTGGAATTTTTAAGAATTCCAATCTGAACGCAATAAAACAGCCTACCTACCTGCTGTCACTCTCTGGGTCAATCTGGGCCATAAAAAGTCTTACGGGTTGAATTGGTCACCAACTTAAATGATCCATGAAATCGGGTTACATAAACCTTTAATGCGTGGTTGGACTTGAGAGTCCCACTTTATACACAGTTACACATTGCACTTGTGGTTTAAAATGGTCACCCACTCAAATGATGCATGAAATTGAACGGTCAAATGGGTTACAAACAGGTTCACATGGGTGGTTGGACTGAAGTTGTTTGGAACTTTCAACTCCCATCTTGTACACAGTTACACATTGGACCTGTGGTTTGAAATGGGAGCCCACTTAATTCATAGATGTAATCAACGGGTTGAATATTCATTGTTATGTTTTTTTTCATTTTTGTATAAAAACTTAATTTATTTATTTTGTTTACGGTTCTGTAACCTTTAAGTTCAGTTTTTACCCATAGAATTAAATTTTAAATCGAGTAAAATGCCACTTTCGTTCCTGAGGTTTGGTCAGTTTTGCGATTTTCGTCCAAAGGTTTGTTTTTTCACATTTGGATCCAAATGGTTTGAAATCTTGCGATTTTCATCCGTCTCGTTAACTCCATCCATTTTCTCCGTTGAGTTAGGGATATTTTCGTCTTTTTTGTTAACTTAAAAGGCAATTCGGTCTAACGGATTCAATCAGGGGTATTTTAAATGTTTGTACATAAAGTGAAAAAGACTGAATTGCCCTTTAAGCTAACAAACAAGGCGAAAGTATCCCCGACTTGACAGAGAAAAATGGATGGAGTTAACGAGCTGAATTAAAATGGCAAGATTTCAAACCTTTTGGATCCAGATGCGGAAAAACACACCTTTGGGCGAAAATTGCAAAACTGGCCAAACCTCAAAGACGAAAATGCCATTTTACTCTTTTAAATTTATATATGTATTTTAAGTGACTTGTAAAGTTTATAATTACGTTATCTATGCATGGGCACAGGTCAAGAAGTCCGAGGAAGAGGTTTTGATTTGGTGTGTCGCTGAAGCAACATTGTGCGGGATTTGTTTTTGTTCTATTTTAGGTTGAGTGGAGTGAGTTTAACATTTCTAATTTGTCTTCAGTCACATTTGATCTGGTGTTGTGTATTCGAATAATTTAGTTCTCACAAGGTGTGAAGACACTGCATCTTTCCGCGCTTTGTAACGTCGTTTGATATTTGTACAATTTGCAACAAAATTATTAGAAATATGGATGCATTTGATGTGTTGTTTTCTACTGTTTTATTAAGTCTTTTTAATGAAATATTTACGGCACATTACAAGTGGAAACCGATACAAGCAGTTTTAAGCTGGATCGTATTTCTCTCAGTGAACAAATCGCGTTACGGGTCAAGAAGTGTACAAGTTGCGATAGAAACAAAAACAAATACAGCGTGTGAACTCGCTTTTACACAGCGTGTTTTGACCCCATTTTATTTGACCTGTTTTGTTTATTTGGTTTGATCTGTTTTGTAACCGACCCATTCATAATAGCCGATGAGAAAAACAGATCTTACAGAAAAAGCGAGTAGCGCAATACTAGCTAATAACACAAGGGTAATAAGACAGTAGTGACGTGACAAAAAAACTTACATCGTCATTCATAAACCCGACACATTACAATCACGGGCTGAAACTATCGCAATCTATCAAGTAACACAACTTTAAACTATTCACAAAATGCAGAAGTTCATCTCCAAAATTTCACAACAGGTATGTTATACACCAATGGAAATCGACGCCTTTGTTCTTTCATCTATAAAAGAAAGAGTTTGTTCATCTTCCTCAGCAAAGTCATCGCCGTCTTCATCTTCATCGTCAAAAGCTTCATCGTCATCATCATCATCAAAACGAGTATTCTCATTAATAACGGTTTGTTGATCATTAAAAGAATCAGTATGTCCAACTAACTCACTAGCTTCCGCTTTTTCTTCAACTGTATTAGCTAACGACAAAAGAATATTCTTCGCTTTCTGGTCAGGAACAACCCCACAAGATTCCATCTCTTTGAACCAAATCACCGCATCCCCGAAATCCCTATTCTTTCCAAACGCGTCCATAATTGTAGTGTAAATAGTTTGATTAGCTTTGATACCATGTAACTGCATTTCCTCGTATTTCCGCATCATAGTTTCAAGATCATTTGTTTTGGCATAGCCTTTGATTAAAGTACCATATGTGACGACGTTAGGTTCAAGTCCGTCATGTTTTATTCTTTTAAAGAACTTCTCGGCTCCTTCCATGTCGGATGCATTCACATACGATGATAACATTGTTGTGTATGAACATAGATCGGGGTACATCTGTCCCTCCGCATGCTCTTAAAGACGATCTTCGCCTGCTCCACCATTCCAGATATCGCAAATGCATCAAGCAAGATGTTATACGCCTTTTGTGTTGGCCTAAAATAATAGAGATATGTATAAGAACATGATAAAAAAGTTGTCTTATGTTAATAAAATGATAAGTTTGCAGGTGGCAATTTCTACCCATTTACTTGTGAACGGGTCAATATTGGGTTGTCTTTGACCTAAAATAGATCAAGTGGTTCGAACAAAAAAATTATATATACTATAACAAATATGCTATTTGTCACATCAATCAACTTTGCCCCCTCAACTTTGGCATTAACCAACTTTAGCCCCTCAACTTTAATAGTGACATACTTAGCCCCTTAACTTTAATAATGACATATTTAGCCCCTCAACTTTGGTAATGACATGTTTAGCTCCTTAACTAAAATCACCTTAGCCCCTCAACTTTCATAATAAACAACTTTAGCCTCACATTAATACTGTCATGTTACCCCTCAACTTTAATACTGAAATGTTTAGCCCCTTAACTAAAACATTGAACAACTTTAACATTGTAGGTAAAACATTGAACAGCTTTAACTAAAACCCTCAACCCCTTTTATTCAAAGGCTTAGATTATTCTTGTAATAGTATTTTTTTTTGTAATAATATGTAATACATTTATAACTTAAAAAAGAGTCTAAAAAATAGACGAACTTTTTTTAAGATGAAACACACCTCACACCAGCATCCAACATCTCTTCAAAAACCGCCAAAGCCTCTTCTTCTCTTCGAGCTTTCCCATACGCACTAATTAGTAAAGCATAGCTCACAACGTCAGGCTTCACCTTAGCTCTTTGCATCTACATAATCAATTAAATTACATAAATGCCATTAATACAAACAACTTTTAAAAACACATATCACTTTGTTTTAGCTTACCTGATCATAGATTTTTGCAACCTCTTTATAATTAGTTTCAAACGACATCAAACTATTATACGTTACGGAGGTTTGTTGAAGTCCTCTTTCGTTCATCATTGAAAATAGCTTCCGGGCCTTATCACTCTTCCCTGCTTTTTTGTACATGTAAATCATCATATGAAACATTTGTTGGTCAGGTTTTAAAGATGACATGTCATCAGTCAAAATTGTTTCGAATACTTCTTCGGCTTCTTCATATTTGTCTGCCTGCAATACCATAATCCCGTCAATGTGGTTGAAGATCCAAGTATACAATCGGAAAAAAAAGTAGAGTAAAATGCCATTTTCATCCCTCTGAGGTTTGGCCAGTTTTGCGACTTTCGTCCAAAGGTTTGTTTTTCCGAATCTGGATCCAAAAGGATTGAAAGTTTGCCATTTTCATCCGCTCGTTAACTCCATCAATTTTTCTCTGTTATGTCAGGGGTATTTCCGTCCTTTTTGTTAACTTAAAAGGGCAATTTGGTCTTTTTCAGCAGTATTCAGACTTTTTACATAAAGTGAAAAAGTCCAAATTGCCCTTTAAGTTAACAAAAAAAACAGAAATACCCTTGATTTAAAGGAGAAAAATGGATGGAGTAAACGAGCCAGATGAAAATGGCAAGATTTCAAACGTTTTAGATCCAGATGCGGAAAAACAAACCTTTGGACGAAAGTCCCAAAACTGGCCAAGCCTCAGGGACAAAAATATCATTTTACTCAAAAAAGTATAACTATTACCTCAACAAATATTTTAAGAATTATTTGATATGTTATAGCAGATGGTTCGGGTCCTGAAGATTGCATTCTTCTGAATATCGCTTCTGCTTTGTTGTATTGACCACCTTTTCCGTATGCTTCCATTAAAGCAGTATGAGATACGACACTTGGTGGATAACCCTTTTTGTTTATATAACTAAAAACCCTTTCGGCTTTGTTAAAATCCCCTTGTTTGCCATAAGCAGTAATTAGCATCAAAACATCCATTTCGTTAAAGTTCCACCAGTGTTGAGTTCTAAGCCACTCAAGAATCTACAAAAGTAATAAACGTTCGACCTAATAATTAATCCAATGGCTTAAATGCTTAATTATCCCGTTTACTTATGAATGGGTTGAATCAGGTAGTGTTTTATCTCCAATGGGTCAAATGGGTAAAATCAATTAAATTAGCATGAAAGAAAAATGGGTCGAAAGTCACCAAAAGTGTAATTTTAATGCAAAAAAAAATAAAAAAATCTGCCATTTTATTAAGTGTGTGTGTATATATAGAGAGAGAGACAGTTGTAATCATATTTGACATACTAATTATTCCTAAGAAAACAAAAATTACGGACAACATTGTTTTGGGTCCACCCAACTAAGGTTGCAAACGAATTGAACGTTCAGTGTACTCCTCGTGAATCGGCGGGAAGTTCGTTCATTTAGTTAAATGAATGAACATGAACGGAGATCACGTTCGCTGGTTCGTTTATGTTCATGAACGTTCCGTAACATGTTCGCTTATGTTCAATAGTTCCTTAGTGTTTTTACTTTTTAGCTTATATATTGTATCTAAATACTTAAAAAATCCGACAAATAAAATGTTTAATAAGTATCAACATATTATATATTTTGTTCAATGAACGCTTGTTTGGGTTCATCTGTTTCTATTTGTGTTCGTGAACATTAGTTTGAGTTCATTTGTGTTCATGAATGTTTGTTGCCTAAAATTAACAAACGAAGACGAACACATTCATTTGCTTAACAAACAAACGCAGACATTAAATCTCGTTCGGTAAGTGTTCATGAACAGTTCGTGAACAAATACATTTCCTTAACAAACGAACACGAACAAGTCGTTCGGTTCGTTTGCAACCCTAAACCCAACCCATACCAAAAGGTTAACCATTTTGACCTGAAAAAAGGAAAATGTACGAAATGACTACATTTAATGTGCAACATACCTCAGCAACAATATTCCATTTCTTTTGCTGTTTAAATCTAACTAAGGTTCCCAAAACAAGGTCTTTTGGAAGAGGCTGGTTCTTAGTTCTTCGTGTTCTGAGCACGGAAACCGCGGACCCCACCTCATCAATTTCATTCATCATCTTCCTCCAGTTCTTTTGATCCCCTCGTCGGCCTCATCCTTAAAAACTTCAACTTTTTTCCTTTTCTGCATGAACTTTCTGGGTGCCAACATACCTTGACAGACCACTTTTGCGTGTTTTTGCCTATTGAAGTTGACATCAAAGCGATATCCACCAAGAATCTGCTCACTAGAGAATTAAAAGTGTGTTATACATTGTATTAGCCCTTTTCCAAAAACAAACACATCCCATTTTCTAACTAAAGGTTTGTGTATTTCACATCATAAAAAAAACTTGACAACTATGCTGCGCCGCCACTCCCATTTTCTATATATACATGTTAATTTTTCTTGAATTTTTATCTTTGTATGGATATTTGAGGTCAAAAGCATTGGTGATACTTGAGTTCCAGGCTTCCAGCATAGTTGTTAATGGTGAATAGCGACAAATAGCGATAAGGTACCTATATACTACATAGCGAAAAGATATAAATAGTAGGCGCTATTTTAAAAATAGCGATACACTAGAAAAAATTTTAAATTTTTGTTATATGTATATTATATCAATATACCCTGGCATATATGCTATTTTACATGTATATTTAACAAAACTCTAAAATCCAACTATTTTATAGAATTATAGCTATGTTATATCGCTATTATATTTAAAAAAACTGAAATCCCGCTATTTATAGCTACATACCCTGTAGCGACCTATACACGTTACTCTATTCGCTATAGCGACCATAACGATCGCTATTGACAACCATGAGTTCCGGTATTCTTTATGAACCCCACATCTCTCCTGTCCACCACCGACATCATATTTGCGTTTGATGCCACAAAAACTGATATACTCGATTTCAAAAGTCAGCTTGTATCTCATTTCTTAAAATGCGGATATCCATTTTGTTTCAAATGGTTGTATCTTATTCATCGAAATTCGGATATCCATTTTGTTTAGCAAGACTACAATAACTCACCTTAATTAGGGCTTTTCCGTCCAATAAACCAAAAAATCATAAATCAATAAAAAAATATGAACTTCCATAGCACCTAATCACATAATTAAATAACATATATCACTTTTATCATTTTTTTTATTTCACATAGACTACAAAACCTGCTAATAGAAGAAGCCAGCTAAACCCTAGCAACTAAATTGAATCACTATTAACTTTAACCAAAAACATGAAATTATACAATTGACTATGAATAATGATAATAATAATAATAATAAAGCTAAATTTGCTTAATATTGTAATAGTGTAAATGAGAATGTAATTACTGACTTGAAGGTTGAAATTGAAGAATGACGCCGGCGAGGAATGGGGAGAGTGTGAGGGAGCGAAGCGGCCATATCGGTTGTCACACGGAGTACGACGGTTGATTACGGCGGTGAGGCGGTGGTTGTGGTGGACGGAAGGAAGCGGAGACACCGTGTGACGGCGTCGCCGGAGGGATTGAATTGAGAGGAAGGGGAAGTAAGAGGATAGGATATGTCCAGCACAAGATTTAGACAGGGGTTTATCAGATCAATATTATATTACATTTTTTAATAATATAAATAATAATAATAATAAAAAATAATACTTTGATGATAAAAATCTGAAATAACTAAAATCAAACTTGAACTAATTTTTTTAATAAAAAATCTGAAATAACTCAAATCAAATTTGAACTAATTTTTTCTTACAAATACATGGATATGAATATGAATGAAGGTATAAACGTATGGAATTTATGCATAAATATATGAAATATATGTATAAATACATTAAATAAACATATAAAATATGAAATACATAAAACAGAGGTATAAAACTAGAAATTTTTAAGAGTATGAATGGTTTGGTTTGGTTCAATTAACCAAAGGTACAAAAAACCAATAATTGATTCCTCGTTAATTCCAGTTCGGTTTGTTTGGTTAACGGTTCGTTACTAGCTTTTGGACATTTTGGTTTGCTTGACGTGGTTTCTTTTTAACTAAAGGAAAATCGCGAGAGTATAAATTCTAACGTTTTAAAAATAGACATATCCATAAACTCAATATGAAAAACGACAAATACGAAAAGTCGGCTAAGGTGGCTGAATTTAGTTGACACTAAAAATGGTAAAAAAAAAGTACATGTCAAGATAACATCCAATCTAATAACTACACATGTGAAGTGTCGAGTATATTTTACCGGCCACAACATTTAAGGGGACTAAATCTAGCTGTTGGCTAAGGGGGCTAAATTTAGCCGCCGACCAAGATACAACCCATCTTTTAGGTACCGGTAAAAATTTAGCCAATCTTTCTTTTTTGTGATGGCTAAGATATAGTTGACTCCTTAGTTGTTGAGCCTTAGTTGCTGGCTAAGATATAGCCTGCTTATTTAACTATCTTTTAAGATTTAGCTGATACTTTACACATGTAATTATTATATTGACAATTTTGCGGGCCAATTTGTGACGCTAACGAGCTGTTTGTTTTTTCAGAAAAGCTCTGCACAGGCTCTTCTGTCTACGCGGCGCAGACATTGCCACGCGCAGACTTTTGTTTTACCGAAGACGTTTCATTAAAAAATGTCTGCGCGAGGTCTTCTTGGTGCAGACTTGGCCCGACCACTTATAAGATCTTCTATGGTCTGCAGATGGTTAAAAACCACCACCACTGTCCACCATCCACCACCTTCCATCACCACCACCACCGTCCACCGTCCACCACCGTCCATCACCACCACCACCGTCTACCACCATCACCGTCCATCACCACCACCACCGTCTACCACCATCACCGTCCACCACCACCGTCCGTACACCACCACCAGTTTAATTTAGAAGTCTACATACGTTAAAAAACAAACAGCCTTATTCTTGCAGACTGCAGAGGTTTGGTCCACCTTTTCTTCTACAGATGTTTGCAGACAGACAATTTACCTCTTAAAAAACAAACATCACCTAAATCTAGCCTCTGAGATACTTTTTGGTTTCTTGGTTTTGGATATGTCTCTTTGAAATGGAAAAAAAAATTAATATTTATTTTGTTAATTTAATTGGCTCAAATATTTTAGTGATTTTTACTTTAAATAAATCTTTTGGTTTAAGTTATTTGACATGCTAAGGACAAATCATAGGTTAATCTTCCCTTCAAATCAATCTTTTAGTTTATGTTATTTAACAGCTAAGTATGAATCATAGTTTAATGAGTTGAGATTGATACATCACTACAAAAAGAAAACAAAAGTTAGATACATTGTTCCAATCTTTTTGTGTATATACATTGATGCTGCAACAAGGGACTTTGTAGTGTTTGTCCAAAACTTCTTTAAGGTCCAACATTGTCTAACCTGGGACACACGGAACAACAACACTAGCGTCGTGAAGATGAAAGAGTAAGAGTTCTAGAGAAGAATGTACGTTGTTAAACCGAATTGTCCAATGCAACATCAACCTCAGTGTGTGTACATGGGAGGAGCCACGACTCAAAGACAAATTTGGGAGCAATAAAACACACGCTGACGTACTGTTAAAAAATAACATGCTGATGCACCATTACACAATTTAAGAAGTTACCATTAATTTTTTTTTATTTTTTTTTACATTTTTTAGACAAAGTATCCTTTTTCATAATTCTTCAATATATATATGTGTGTGTCTAGACATGCTACTGGGGATGATATGATCTTGCTGGAACTAAACATTAATTAAACATACACATATAAGGCTGTTTTATTTAGTTACATATACTAATACACCCAAACATAAGGATGACTGAAATAACCAACCACACTACTTAGCCTTACAGATTCTTAAACACACAGATAGATTCGTCGAAATATATCCAAACCGGTTGGATATTTTAGTATCGAACCCAAAGAACAAGATCTTCAGGAAGAAAATGGCAAATCGGAGTTCCTGGTGTCACATTAAGTAACTTAAATGCCAAATGGTCTTCTGCCCAAAGCACTGTATCCGAATGACAAACCGCCACGGATTTCACTTTGGTACCATCCTCACCCACCAAAGAAACCGCATACGATCGAGTGCCAACGTTTATATGACAATAAAACACAGCATACGCGTAGTTTTGCCTATGGCAAACCACAGCTTCATTCGCGGGGAGCTTTTTATCCCACTCAACTTTGTACTTTTGTGACGGGGTGCTTTCTTTAGCCTTCACCTCTGTTGAAAGCGCTTTCACCTTTTCACCTAGTTTCGCAGTACTAAAATCGACCATGGATTCTAATGAAGTCACACAATATATCTCCTCGCCTTGGATTGGTTCTAGCTCGCAAAAGTGAAGTGTTTGTTTCAAGATTTTGGCTTCAACCGAGTTGGGTTTAACCGAGAACTTGTTGTAGATCTCAGGAAGATCTTTTGACGAAAAGGGTATTGAATTAGCGATTTCTTTTGGTAAAAACGCGGTTTTTTGGTTGTCTTTCGTGAAGTGCAACTTCAGTTATTCGCCTTGATGCAAGTTGTGTTCCACGAACAATAACTTTGCTTCCGGGTAATCGTTTATCCGATTCTTGGATGATGGATATGAATGAAGTTGTTGTGGATGATCTTTTGGATTATTTTTGGACTTACCATACCAGAAAAATGGCACTGGATGATCTTTGACCTCAGCATTGGATGCAACATATGAGTATTGATGATCTTTCAGTTGTATATATGTGGATTCAGAGTCAGTGTTGTAACTGTTTTGTTTTCCATCATCCCATGCTGCATGTATGTAGGTTAACAAGCTAGATCATTCATACAAGATAGCAACAATCAATTAAGAATAAGAACTAGGGCTGTTAAAAAGAACTCGTGGCTCTTTACTTGTTTGAAATCGGCTCGTTTGTAAACAAGCTGAGCCTAAGCAATGATAAACTCGACTCACTCGCCATGCTCATTTGCTGGCTCGTTAGCTCGTTTAAATTAAAACCCAGTTTTTCATATACATAAATTATAACCCAAAAGTATAACCTAAATTTTATATATAATATATATATATATATATATATAAATTATAAGTTATGTATTTTATTAGTTTTGAATTATGTGTATGTTGAAAGTATTATTTGTTTTCTTTATATATATCAATATGTGTAAAAAACTATAAATATAAAACTAGTTTTTAATAAGCTAGCTTTTCATAGCTCGAGCTTATCATTTCAACTTGTTAACAATCCTAAGAGGGACGAGTTCATTTCAGAAACAATAACCTGTTGCTAAGTGTGAGAAGTGCATAATGATGTGGGACGTAACTTTTAAGGGACGGGGTCGTCTCCTCGAATGTTTCGGTTAGAAGTGTAATATTTCTGGTTTTTTGTCCGAAAAAATTAAAATTATATAGGTCCTCCTCTGCCAATTATTTTGCCTAAAAATCTCATGCATCTACCAAGTTTATTGTCCAAAATATTTATACATATTTTGGTATTGAGTTAAAAAATATGAAGAATAAGCTATTAGTAAGTTTTTATAATTGTTTAAAAACTTTAACTAAATTTTGTTACTAATTTATATATAAATCAAAGTTGAGGGTTCCTTTTTATCTTAAAGGTCTTAAAGGTACTTACCAATTATCTTAAAGATCGTCGGTTGAGTTATAATTCTTCGTCTAGGTACTTACAATTTATCTCGCATCATTATAAATATTTTGGTCTTAATCTTTGTTAAACAATATTAATGCGTCATTTGAATGAATGGAGATTATGTAGTTTTATTTGGAGTTATTATTGTTTGACCCGATCCGAACCGAATATCCGACTAGAACATACAACCCGAAACATAGCAATAGGAACAAAAAAATTGGTCCCATGACTCCCTCCCCCCGGAACTTTTGATCATACTCCGTCACTGCTTGTACATAGTGCATAGAAGATAATCAAAGTAGTGGTGGAGAGAAAGTAGGGCGGTTACGTAACCATCTTATATATCACATTAATGCACTATGTACACTTGCATTATATGGTTTTCGAAATTTCATAATATTCTTGGTATTGATATGACCCCCCCCCCCCCTCTTAAGAAATAACATACGAAAGAAAGATGGATCAATCAACCTTCGGTTGGGTGTAAAAGATCCTTGATTGCTTTTGGCATTGGGCTGTTTGGCACTAGAGACTTCCAGTACACTTCAGGACTCACTGCATGACTTCCCACAAAGTGCTACCTGATCATAACCAAATCATACACAAAAGTGTGTATTAGCTTAGCTAGCTAGTTTTGAGTTTTGACATTAAACTTAACCATCTTAGCTCTTTATAGAATTCTTAAACCGGCTAGCCGAATGATGATGTGTCGAATCATATATATAGCTTAGCTTATATCATTTCAATAAATGTAAGATCCAACAAAAGTTAGATTTATGTGTTGTTAGTGATCAAAGATGTACTTACAGAAAGGAGTGTGTAAACGTGGAGAAGCTTGAACTCCATTTTAAAGTAGATTTTGATGATGTTTGAAGTGAGATTGGGTTTGATGGGGTATTTATAGACTGGAAAAATAGAGTTCATAAACACTCATTAAATAATTCTTCACGTATGCCACGTAAGGTAACGGTAAGAAAAATATGGGCTCATCTTATTCTCACGTCCTTGCCACTTTATCTCTCTCTATATATATATCTATATATATATAGAGAGAGAGATAGGGGAGGGTGTGTGAATATTAACACCTAAAATATAAGGTCGGTAATTTCTTAGAGTATAGGTGTCAGTGAGGTACCAAATCGTCCTGTCTAACTTCCATTTCAACAATTTATCCAAGCATATATAAAAAAACAAGTTTGTTATTCATTACAAATATCCTTACATTTTTCACCGTATAGTTACATTTGTTTTTGATTAAAAATGTTTATTATAACAAAACTATTTATTTTTCATTTTTTCTTAATTAAAATATAATAATTTCTGTATTTACATTTGGTTAAAATGTTTATTATAACAAAACGATTTATTTTTCATTTATTATTAATTAAAATAATAATAATAATTTGAATATTTACAAATCTAATAGTAAACTATTAGATTTTCCATAAATTCGTTGACAAGTTATATATATATATATATACACACACACACAAATGGTAGGGTTCAAGAGTGAACCATAATGTTTTTAAGAACAAAATGAACAATCTTGTCCATTGATTTAGGAGATCTTAGATTTAATATAAGTGGCAGTTTTGTAATTCTTATATGTTATAATTTTTTTAATTAATTGATGCAAGGGCTAATTAGTAATTTTCATTATTTTCAACCTCAAATCCCAGGAAAGATAATCATTCCATATCTTGAAAATTTGGAATCTCTCGTTCAATAGAAAAAACCCTCATCTCGTTCTCTCTCGAAGATCAAAAACGACGAGCTACTGTTTTTCTTCCGGCCAATCATTCAACATCACCATCTTTTACGCATATTACGTCTTAAGGCTACATATCAAGGTACAACCCTATAGTTAATTTCTAATTTTTATAATTCTCTATTTCATCCGATTGTCTATATTTCTGGGTTTTTCCTGTGTTTTGCATGTAGAAAGCTAATGTTATAGTTGAATTTTCATATAAAAAGCTTTATTTGTTTAGCGAGGTTTGTTTAAGATGCTTGATTTAACTTTGATTTGTTATTTTTTGTGGTAGTTTTATTCCGATTGTGACAATTTTGTTCTTTAATTTAGTGTTCATCCAATTGAACAAGAGGTCTGTATTTTAAAACCTATGTTGTTTAAGTGTACTTTACGGATACAAATGTGTATTGACTGTCATATACTTCAAAATTGTTGTTATATAAATGGCTTGTACATAAGTGTACTTTACGGATACACATGTGTATTGACTGTCATATACTTCAGAATTGTCGTTATATAGACGTATTGTACATAAGTGTACTTTACGGACACACGTGTATTTTACATGTCTTGTAAACAAGTGTACTTTATGGATACACATGTGTATTGTTTGTCATATACTTAAAAATTGTCGTTATATAGATGTCTTATACATAAGTGTACTTTGTCTAGAAACGTGTATAATGATATGGCTACTGATACAATATACCGAATTATTTGTGTGTAGAAAGATGTGGTGGTAAAGTACCTAAAGCGTGTGGGACATCCTCGTTGCTATGAGATCGAAGTTGTCCAACATGTACGTTTGGATATTAGTTGGGCAAGTGTATGAAATTATGTTGAATGCGATGCGCCACATGGAAACCTGGATGGGATCGTTGAAGGGCGTTTGGACGCTCGATTCCCAACTAATGAGCCCAAAACGAAAACCAAAATAGCACAACTTAGGAAGAAGTTTGTGAACTATTTGGTTTGGCGTTTAAACTTCCGATTTGCCTTTTTAATTTCGGTGGAAATCGTTTTTACGGTAGGTTTGGGATGCTTCATTCAGATATTTAATGTAGTATGATTACAATTATTATTTTGGTGGTTAACTTTATGTATTGTGTTATTTTCGGTTGTTGCCTATAACTTGAATACAACTTACCGGATTTTATGACAGGTTTGGATGTTTCTCGTTTATGAACTTGTGTGGATGATAAAAGCACATTTTATACATATGTGTATGGCAAGAATAATATATAAGTGTGATGTCCAGAAAAAAAAAAAAGACAATTTAGAATGGGTACATATGTGTAGCGCACAATGTACTACCAAAGTTACAATTTATCTCATATAATGGCATGTTTGGATAGTACACTTTTATGAAGTTCTGTGATGAAAGCACACATTATACATATATGTATTACAAAAAAATAATAACATTGAATGTCCAGAACAATAAACTGGTAAACTTTAAAGCTACGTAACTGGTTAAGCTTTATGAAAATAAAATACCTTTAGAGCTTATTATTGTGACAAATTTTGAATTCAAAATTTTGATTATGCGTTCCTTTAACTGAATTGCAAGAAAGTGGGAAGCGGTTACCTAAAAAAATGGAAAACTGATCATGTTAAATTAAACTCAAATTTGGATTATAACTAAATAAAAAATCAAATTTAAATTTCTAATTACAATCCTACCCTTATAATCTTAAAAGTAAATCAAGGGTCAAGATATGTTCATTAAGTTCACAAATAAAGGAAGGTTAACAAATGAACCTAACCCTATACACAAAACCTTTAAAGGTTAGGTTCATTTGTTAACACTTCCCTATTTGTGAACAAAACGAACAAATCCTGGCCATAGATCTTCTTCACTAAATATAAGGGTGGGATTATTATTTAACTTAATTTTTTAATTGTAAACAAATTTTAAAATTGATTAATCAAAATCAGTTACCATGTTTGGTAACCGTTTCCTATTTTCATATGATTTTAATTTATTGATCCAATGTTATCAAGATTACAAAATTCAATATTCGAACAAAAAAATATTCGCCAGTTTCTGATATCTTTTCATCAGTCTATTCATTGTGATTATGGTTTTTCTAGAGTATTCTACACATTCATATATTATTTTTTCTTGTTCACGCAGTACACAAATGTATTATTTTAAGTAATACGCATACATATAACAGGGGTTCTAATATATGGATGTATTGTTTCATGATACACATATGTACACATCCTCCAACTCAGTTAAAGACACTGCTTAAAAAGTTTAAAAAGTTGTTTGTAATTTGATTAAATAATTATTATATTACTATATTTTACAAAACAATATGTCTTTTCTAGCAATGCATAAATGTATACGTATGAGTTTTTATACATCTAGCATATAAACTCTGATTGCCAATCTCCAATTAATACTAAACCTTAATTTTTATTAGCAAATTTATCCTTGGTGATCATATTTTACTTAATAAGTTTATTGTTATTTATAAAAATGCCATTAATATAACTTCCAAAGATCTACCAAATTAATGGCCAGGATTTATTCATTTTGTTCACAAAAACACTTATGTTCACTCATGAACCCCACCTAAACCTTTAAACGTTATAAATTTTTAAAAATTATTTTTCAAATTAATTTATAAAGAAAATAGAAATAAAGTAAAACAATAAAAATATAAACTAAAAACAGATGAAAACCAATAGGCTTCTTAGACTATATGTCTCGCATCACCTCTTTCACAACTCAAATACCATTACACCATTGTTAAAGGGGGCATTAAGGAGCACATCTTACCATGTTAATGGGCGTTAAAGCGAAGGGATGTGGGGCCAACTCAAAACCAACTAATCACGCATTTAATTTTTTTATATCTTTTATCTTTAATTTAATTTTTAGTTAAAGTCGTTACACCATTGTGAAAGTGTAGTTTAGTAAAAGACTGCCTACGTAACATTGAATTAACACTTTCTATTACACATAATCTTAGCGTTAAAAGTGACTTTAATTTTATAACTTGATTGTCTCCATAAAGAAGTTTGCAGCATTAAGTGTTGAAGGGTTTGCAACACCTTATCTAGACACGTTTGCTTTGTTGATGATTAGTCTAACACTTCTTTAATCATTATAGTCAACTAATGTATTATTTATGGAAATAAACGATAAACTATTCAAAGGTTACAAACATCATAGGTACATTGTGACCAACTATCACATGCAAAAAATAGAATGTATGCTGTCACATATTTGTTGTACGGATAATAATATTATCAAGAGTGCACATGGTTCTCTAGCATCTTTATAATTGCATAGTGTTGATACCTAACCTTTGTGAAATTATGACATGGTCTCATTTTTCAACAAACCCTACCATATTTGATAATTGTCACCAATAAAAATGATAAATTTATGTGAAATCAGCATTAGAAAATCCAGTATTAGTGACGACCACAAAATCCCTCGCTAAAATTGAGAAGGATTTACAACCGAAGGCACATTCGGTGAAATTACGACGAATGTACATGATAATTCCAATGTCAAGGGCATCATTGCAAACGAAAATAATAATGAGAAATAATATATAAATTGAATAAATCCGTCAAAAATAATAATAAAAAGTAAAAATATAAAATTAATAGAATCTGTTGCTACTACCTCGCAAACATAAACAATAAGAAATGAATGAATTTGTTGCAAACTAAGAATTAGAGAAAACAAATTTGCTGCTATTATTTCGCAAGGTAATAATCTAAAAAATATAAGGTCAAGATAAACTTGGTCAATCAAAGTCAAATGAAACTTGTTATTGTAAAGCCAATACGCCTTCTTCCCCTACCGATGTTTTAATGCCCCTCCCCCTCCTACGACAGTGCGGCGTCACACGTCCTTACTCGACCTTAGATACACAAGAAGAAAGCAAACTACCATGAGCGAGATGAGTGGATCACGACCAACAACACATACCCTACTCGAAGACTTCATGTCCAGGTGTTCACATTGGTCTCACTATCCACATCCATATATTTAGCTAAAACACACAATATTGGTCTCTAATTTTCTTTTTATCTTTTAAAAACCTTCTACATCTCATTTCTCGTATATGTCTTTACTAATTAAATAATACTTGTTTTTCACATTTTTCCTTTTCTCCGCTTACAAAATACAATATTGAGATGCTGTTTAGTTAAAAACTATGAAACAAGTCCGTGATGGCTCAAATCTGGAATTGGCAGAGACATATGGAATGAATAATGAGTCTCCCAATATATAGAGAATGAGAAATGAGTCTAATTTTCGTTCATACTTTGGGGAATGGGATAGAGTGTAAATATGGGTAAAAATAGAGGTGGAAGTTGTATTATGAGATATATAAAGGTCACATATAGAGGTGGAAGTTATATTTTGAAATATATAGAGGTAACATACGGTTGTGGCAAAGTGGCCACACTATCACATGCAACCACTTGAAGTGTCTAGCCTCTAGGCCACATATTTGTGGTACGAGAATTAGAAACACCCATTTTTCATACCCTATTCAACATTTTTAGGTATAATAACCATACAGAAAGTGTAGAATACAATACTGTAACATCCGTAAAAAACGGATTTACCAAACCCACTCCGTTTATCAACCGAACAGTCAGTCAAAAATTTCGTTGCGAATTAAATGCCCAAAATAATTTTAAACGATGCATAATCGGTTATTATACGGGAATATATATTTAGTTTTTGAAAAACTGTTGAAAATAGCAAAATAAAAATAAAAGTCCTCTGCCGGGTTTCGAACCCGGGTCAGTGACCGGTTCAGCAAACGAATTAACACTTAACACACAAACCACTGCGCCACTTGTTTTGTTTGTTATATATTGAAATCATTTAATTCATAAAGTGACGTTACGAATTCAAAATCGGCGCCCAATAGTTCAGTCGTCGGAATCCCGGAAATCTCGCGAGTATTTAACGACAACTTACGTTATAACGTAAACCATTACTAAGACATCGGTTATAACCGACGTCTGAGTCCGCGACCAAAGTTATAACCGCCGGAGTTTTTATAATTTACGAATACAGTCGGAAATCAGACCAGGTTCTTCGACGATTTGCCCTATAAATTCACCCACAACCCACTGCAAACCTTTTCGCTCAAAACCACACCTTTTCTCGGCGTAATTCCACTCGCCGGAATTTTTCTGTTTGTCGCCGGATAACCGGGTTCCCCATTGCCGAGCCTTATTGAACCTCCTAAGCTTATACCGAAGTCACCCACACCTTTTGTAAACTTTCTGAAGGCTCGCTGCTGCAAGACACACGTCGCCGGAGTTCTGCCGGAAAACAGAGGAAAGCGAGTCGGTATACCTCACGCTTATTTTCCCTTCTTTTTACTTATATCTCATCTATAATTACCTAAAAAACTAAAGAAAACGATTAAGACTTTGAACCAGTCGGATTTTCCGATTCTGGTCAAAATCTGACGGAGAAGACGATGACCGCTGTAACGTATAAGTATAATATAAATCAAGAAATTACTCGGGTAAGACACACAGTCCAGCGGTGGACTGTGTGCACATAAAACGCAAAGGTCTCGAGTTCGAATCCCGTTTCACACACGCCGCCTTAATATAATGCCTTTTTGTTTTGTTAACCGAACCGGAGTCGCCACAGGTATATGTTAAGTATATTAATAATCGGAATAAAAACCAAGTTAGACACACAGTCCAGCGGTGGACTGTGTGTATGTTTAATCAAAGTGCACGAGTTCGAGTCTGTTTTCTGCATCGACCCGGTCAATTGTTTACCTTTTTAAAATAAGTCAGAAATGAAAACAAATAGTTTGTATTTAAGTATAATAAAAGTTGGATTATATAACATGTTAAACACACAGTCCAGCGGTGGACTGTGTGTTAGTTTAAGCCACAGGTCCCGGGTTCGAGACCTGTGGAGCGCATCGTCCGAGTAAATTAAACTGTTTTTAAAATAAAATGATTTTCGGTTTAAACTAATTAATGTATAAATATAATTAAAATCAGATATATAACGGGTTAGACACGTAGCTCAGTTGGTAGAGCTGCGTGCACGCGTACGAGAGGTCTCGGGTTCGAGCCTCACTCAGCGCACTTGTATACATGAATCGAACCGGTCAACGGTCAGGTCAACGGTCAGTCAACGGTCAACGGTCAGAAAAAAATCAAAATTTTTTATTATTTTTATTTAATTATTTTAATTAAAAATCAATTAAAAATACTTAAAAATAACATTTTTAAGGTGGATACGTAGCCTTAAACTCACAAAAATACACCCAACAATCCTACTAAAATAGATTAGTAAAACCCGTTTACTTACAAAACCATAATGCGATTTATCTAGGTTAATCTCACTCGTGGTTAAAACCACTTCGCGTGCGTTCAACGTCATCAACCGAACGCACCCACTGTGAGTGAATCTTACAACTCCCCCTTTTAAATTACACGTTTTGGGGTGTGTCATGTGTTATGAAAATAATTAACGTATTTATTTAAACTTGTGCCATACCACATCATGACCTAAACTTAGATTGTTTACATTGTTGTGATTCCTTAATTCATTTGTCAAATTATATGAAATTCATTCATTAAGCCCATCAGTTCCTCGTGGGAGACGAGTTGAACAACGCGTGCCACAAATCAAATTCATTATTGTTTATGTGTGTATCATTGAGTTTACATTGTTTGTAGTTGTGTCATTTATATTATCATGTTTATGCAATTCATTCATTAGGCCCCTCAGTTCCTCGTGAGAAACGAGTTAAGCATCGCGTGCCTCTAAATGTTCCATCATTGTTCATGTGTGTTTCATTTAATATCTTATGATTGTTGATTAAGTTTACATCTATTTTTACTCATGTATGGTTGTGCACATATTTCATAATCAATTTAAATGAATTTGTTCAAATGTTTTCCATAGGATTCACTCGCCAACATTATGTTGATCCAAAAACCCTTTTACACATGATACAGGTGAACAGGTTGAAGCAAGGAAAACATAGGATATGCCTTAGAAGAGAACAAAGAAGTTTAGATTGTTAGTTAGAACATGTTGTAACATTTATTGTAAATTTCAAATTTAATTTGTATTAAAGAATATGAAACGCATAATAAATGTCATGAGCTTTGATGATAACCCAATCATGCCCCGATCACCTTTTCCGCTGCGGGTCGGGGTGTGACAGATTGGTATCAGAGCCATGACTATAGGGATATAGGATAGGTTATTAGACCCTTAGAGCCTATACTATAGTCTGCCTAAATTTTAATTGATTAGATGGTTACATACAAACTTGTGATATTTATTTGTTTCATATTTGTTTACATTTACAGTCAAACATACATGCTTATATACATATTCATTATACATATATACATATTCATTATACATATATCGATGTTCATGTATTCAATTTATTTTTCATACTCTCATTATCCAAAGATTTTGTGCAATTTTCAAATCTCATCAAAGTAAGTTCTGCGACGGGCATGTAGTAACTGGAAGGGTACAAGTACCGGTAGTCGGAACGTCCTGTCTAGGCTGGCATTCGTATAAATCCAATATAACGGACCAGTTTGCCTACCTGGGGACCAACGATGAGAGTACAAAGGACCTATTAGGCCAAAGCATGCCACACCAAACGTCGTTCGAACTAACCCTACTTTGAGGTGTCACCGTGTCTACACCTGGACACATTCCGAATATCACACGTTGTATACATATTTCTCGATTTTCTCCGGGTTTTGTGTACGCAACCTGGCAAACCCGTGCGAACCATATGAAAAACCGGTATTCATGGGGGCCCACATGATTACACAGGTAAAGTATGGCGGCATGTAGGGCCTAACAGCGAGCAAAACCCAAGACATCCTATGGATGTAGTAGATTTATTTATCTATAATTATTTTATGAATGTTCATTCCTAAATGCGACCCATGATCTCAAAAGCATCCAACTCATACTCTTGTCATGTATTCCTTGTAGATGTCTTCTAACCTCGCCCGTAGGAAGACGAGAGCAAGTAAAGCCCGCGAACGCATGGCTGCCTTAATCGCTCACAAAATGGCTGCCGTAATACCCAACATTGTAATCCAAGTTCAGCAAGCACTTACCGCTAATCCTGTCAATCAAGCAAACCAAAACATTATCAACTCTCCCCCAAATACCACTAATGCACCTACAAGCATTTCAAATCATGCGACCCTCCGAAATACAAAGGAACTGAAGGTGTCACCGCACTCCTCCATTGGTTTGAAGAGATGGAGAACACTTTCCTAAATTGCGATTGCCCTGATGATCGCAAAGTGCGTTATGCTACCGGTCGATTATATGGGATAGCACTTACTTGGTGGAATACAGAGAAGGCCAAACGAGGCGTCGACGATGCTATGACTTTAACTTGGAATGAATTGAAGGAAATCATGACCAGACGATTTTGCCCGAGGAGCGAAATCAAGAAATTAGAAGATGAATTTTACTCATTGAAGTAAATGGAAGGAGACCACATCACATACAACAAAAGGTTCCTCGAATTACATCAAATGGTTCCCAACATGTTCACTCCCCTCTACCGTTTGATCGAGCACTACATTCGTGGTCTTCCGTCAAAGATTCAAGACCCTGTAATAAGTACCAAGCCTGCAACTTTGGAAGCAGCAATGGAGCTAGCAACAGAGCTCACCGAGAACCGAATCCGAAACAAAGACTTCAAGGAGGAGAAGAAGAAGGATAAAGAAATGACTGAAACCTCCGACTCCACCCAAACCGAATCCCCTTCTCAACCCAATCCTAAGAGAAGAAGAGACGGGCAACTTTTCGCTGCTACCCAACGAAATCAACCAGTTTTACACGCTATACCCATCCGAGCTATCCCAATCACCCAAGTGGCACCCAACTCAGCTTACCCAAATAAGAAACCATATCTTGGACCTCACCCTCGATGCAACAACCGTTTTTATCACCATCCCCATACCCTACCTTGTTGTCTATGTGCAACTTGTGGACGCTATGGTCATTTGAGCAATGTTTGTCGCACCTTTCAAAACCAAACCTTTTCCCCTACTCAAAACATGGCCCAAACTTATCACCAACCCCAATACCCCATGTTCCCATATGCTCGAGCTTGTTTCAATTGTGGCGACCCTACCCACTTTAGAAACACATGCCCTCAATTGGTTAACGTTATCAACACTCAAGCCCAATCAAACCCAGTTAACCAAGTAAACCAAGAAAACCCAACCACTATGCCACTAGCAAGAGGAAGAGTCTTCAATATCAACGCCAATCCTGTCGAAGATAATGACGGCCCAAACGAAGATACTCAACTAGTCCTCTTCGCCGAAGATCCAGATTCAACTCCTATCGTTTAGTTTTATTTTTCTTTTCTTTATCACATAGAACCAAACATAACTTAAGGATAAAGCCAATGAAACTTTGACGAGAATACGGTAGATACGCCACTGGTACTTCCTATATATAAGTATTCTTGTCAAAGGATCAGAAGCATTATCTGGCGGTTATGAGAGGTTCCATGTGTAGACTATTAGGGTAATTATTGTATATTGTTTTCAGTATATGCTTTTGCCGAGGCCGCAGCTCCCCATCCATGAGGTTGAGTTGGATCCCCATTTTATTATGCGGTTGATCTTGGCGTGCCTGCACGATCGGCTCCGTTTGTTTGAGCCTTGATCGGTCATTTCATTTTCTATTTCAAAACATGCAATACGATCGGCTCCGTTTGTTTGAGCCTTGATCGGTCATTTCATTTTACATTTCAATACATGCAATACGCTTGGCTCCGTTTGATTGAGCCTTGAGCGCACAGTTCAATTTACATTTCCAGTTCATGCAATACGTTCGGCTCCGTTTGATTGAGCCTTGAGCGCACATACAATTTCATTATCAGTATCTTGTGGTTGTGGTGTTGTTGTAGAGTCGCATAGAACTAATCATAATTTGCGGATAAAGTCAATGAGAATTTGACAAGAATATGGTGGATACGCCGCTGGTACTTCCTATATATAAGTATTCTTGTCAAATGATCGGAGGCATTATCAGGCGGTTATGAGAGGTTCCATGCATAGGCTGTTGTGTGATTGTTGTTTAGATTAAGTTGCTCATTTTCAGTACATGCAATACGTTCGGCTCTGTTTGATTGAGCCTTGAGCGCACAGTTCAATTTACATTTCTAGTTCATGCAATACGTTCGGCTCCGTTTGATTGAGCCTTGAGCGCACATACATTTTCATTATCAGTATCTTGTGGTTGTGGTGTTTGTTGTAGAGTCGCATAGAACTAATCATAACTGGCGGATAAAGTCAATGAGAATGTGACAAGAATATGGTGGATACGCCGCAGGTACTTCCTATATATAAGTATTCTTGTCAAATGATCGGAGGCATTATCAGGCGGTTATGAGAGGTTCCATGCATAGGCTGTTTGTGTGATTAAGTTATTCAATTTCAGTACATGCAATACGCTCGGCTCCGTTTGATTGAGCCTTGAGCACACAGACAATTTCATTTTCAGTACATCCAATACGTTCGGCTCGGTTTGGTTGAGCCTTGAGCGCACAGACATTTCATTTTCAGTACATGCAATACGATCGGCTCCGTTTGATTGAGCCTTGATCGCATAGATATATTTCATTTCAGTAATTTATGTTTGTTGTATTGGTTGTAGAGTTATAGGACTAATCATAATTCACTGATAAAACCAATGAAAATTTGACAAGAATATGGTGGATACGCCGCTGGTACTTCCTATATATAAGTATTCTTGTCAAAGGATCAGAGGCATTATCGGACGGTTATGAGAAGTTCTATGTAGGATTTATTAGTTTCTTGGTAACCAATCATAACTTGTGGATAAAAATAATGAAAATTTGGCAAGAATATGGTGGATACGCCGCTGGTACTTCCTATATATAAGTATTCTTGCCAAAGGATCAGAGGCATTATCAGGCGGTTATGAGAAGTTCCATGTAGGATTTAGTATTGCCTTGGTTGGAATTTGTGTTACATTTATATCATCATGCTATTTAAAGAGATTGGATTGTGTTCCATTTCTACATAAACTAACCTCTTCATCATAATAAACGAGAGAGGAACTCCCACCATTCAAACATATATGCTATCAGAATGTGAATTCAAATATTTGCTGTTGTGTTTATTCATGTTCAAATATTAGCTGTTGTGTTTATTTATGTTCAAACATCAGCTGTTGTCTTTTTATTTATGTTCCATGTAGGTTGTAGTGTTAGAAGTTTTGCTTTAGGATATAACCATACTTTCCCAAACGTATCTAAACTTTTATGCATGATATCATTTTTAGCAAATCATTTCTGCTTATCAATACTTATACAGTAGGCAACAAAAAGCGATTCCTGAATAGGGTACTTAACCCTTACAAGGAACGTTACCGCCTCGAACAAAAACTTAAACCCTTATTTTTCTAAGCATACAACTGTCAAACTAAACATCATCATCCTTTTAGTCAAAATATCTCATTATTTAAATTTCGGGACGAAATTTCTAAAAAGCAGGGGATACTGTAACATCCGTAAAAAACGGATTTACCAAACCCGCTCCGTTTATCAACCGAACAGTCAGTCAAAAATTTCGTTGCGAATTAAATGCCCAAAATAATTTTAAACGATGCATAATCGGTTATTATACGGGAATATATATTTAGTTTTTGAAAAACTGTTGAAAATCGCAAAATAAAAATAAAAGTCCTCTGCCGGGTTTCGAACCCGGGTCAGTGACCGGTTCAGCAAACGAATTAACACTTAACACACAAACCACTGCGCCACTTGTTTTGTTTGTTATATATTGAAATCATTTAATTCATAAAGTGACGTTACGAATTCAAAATCGGCGCCCAATAGTTCAGTCGTCGGAATCCCGGAAATCTCGCGAGTATTTAACGACAACTTACGTTATAACGTAAACCATTACTAAGACATCGGTTATAACCGACGTCTGAGTCCGCGACCAAAGTTATAACCGCCGGAGTTTTTATAATTTACGAATACAGTCGGAAATCAGACCAGGTTCTTCGACGATTTGCCCTATAAATTCACCCACAACCCACTGCAAACCTTTTCGCTCAAAACCACACCTTTTCTCGGCGTAATTCCACTCGCCGGAATTTTTCTGTTTGTCGCCGGATAACCGGGTTCCCCATTGCCGAGCCTTATTGAACCTCCTAAGCTTATACCGAAGTCACCCACACCTTTTGTAAACTTTCTGAAGGCTCGCTGCTGCAAGACACACGTCGCCGGAGTTCTGCCGGAAAACAGAGGAAAGCGAGTCGGTATACCTCACGCTTATTTTCCCTTCTTTTTACTTATATCTCATCTATAATTACCTAAAAAACTAAAGAAAACGATTAAGACTTTGAACCAGTCGGATTTTCCGATTCTGGTCAAAATCGGACGGAGAAGACGATGACCGCTGTAACGTATAAGTATAATATAAATCAAGAAATTACTCGGGTAAGACACACAGTCCAGCGGTGGACTGTGTGCACATAAAACGCAAAGGTCTCGAGTTCGAATCCCGTTTCACACACGCCGCCTTAATATAATGCCTTTTTGTTTTGTTAACCGAACCGGAGTCGCCACAGGTATATGTTAAGTATATTAATAATCGGAATAAAAACCAAGTTAGACACACAGTCCAGCGGTGGACTGTGTGTATGTTTAATCAAAGTGCACGAGTTCGAGTCTGTTTTCTGCATCGACCCGGTCAATTGTTTACCTTTTTAAAATAAGTCAGAAATGAAAACAAATAGTTTGTATTTAAGTATAATAAAAGTTGGATTATATAACATGTTAAACACACAGTCCAGCGGTGGACTGTGTGTTAGTTTAAGCCACAGGTCCCGGGTTCGAGACCTGTGGAGCGCATCGTCCGAGTAAATTAAACTGTTTTTAAAATAAAATGATTTTCGGTTTAAACTAATTAATGTATAAATATAATTAAAATCAGATATATAACGGGTTAGACACGTAGCTCAGTTGGTAGAGCTGCGTGCACGCGTACGAGAGGTCTCGGGTTCGAGCCTCACTCAGCGCACTTGTATACATGAATCGAACCGGTCAACGGTCAGTCAACGGTCAACGGTCAGAAAAAAAAATCAAATTTTTTTATTATTTTTATTTAATTATTTTAATTAAAAATCAATTAAAAATACTTAAAAATAACATTTTTAAGGTTTGAAAATAGCCTTAAACTCACAAAAATACACCCAACAATCCTACTAAAATAGATTAATAAAACCCGTTTACTTACAAAACCATAATGCGATTTATCTAGGTTAATCTCACTCGTGGTTAAAACCACTTCGCGTGCGTTCAACGTCATCAACCGAACGCACCCACTGTGAGTGAATCTTACAACTCCCCCTTTTAAATTACACGTTTTGGGGTGTGTCATGTGTTATGAAAATAATTAACGTATTTATTTAAACTTGTGCCATACAACATCATGACCTAAACTTAGATTGTTTACATTGTTGTGATTCCTTAATTCATTTGTCAAATTATATGAAATTCATTCATTAAGCCCATCAGTTCCTCGTGGGAGACGAGTTGAACAACGCGTGCCACAAATCAAATTCATTATTGTTTATGTGTGTATCATTGAGTTTACATTGTTTGTAGTTGTGTCATTTATATTATCATGTTTATGCAATTCATTCATTAGGCCCCTCAGTTCCTCGTGAGAGACGAGTTGAGCATCGCGTGCCTCTAAATGTTCCATCATTGTTCATGTGTGTTTCATTTAATATCTTATGATTGTTGATTAAGTTTACATCTATTTTTACTCATGTATGGTTGTGCACATATTTCATAATCAATTTAAATGAATTTGTTCAAATGTTTTCCATAGGATTCACTCGCCAACATTATGTTGATCCAAAAACCCTTTTACACATGATACAGGTGAACAGGTTGAAGCAAGGAAAACATAGGATATGCCTTAGAAGAGAACAAAGAAGTTTAGATTGTTAGTTAGAACATGTTGTAACATTTATTGTAAATTTCAAATTTAATTTGTATTAAAGAATATGAAACGCATAATAAATGTCATGAGCTTTGATGATAACCCAATCATGCCCCGATCACCTTTTCCGCTGCGGGTCGGGGTGTGACAAATAGTATCTTATCGTGCAAAGATACGCGAGCAGGAGATTTAGACGCGTGTCATTCATTATTTTTTTAATAGCGTTCATGATTATGTATATAACATGTGTAATTAGGGTTTTGAAACAATACATGCGTAATTTTCATGTTTGGTGGCATGCAGGCTTTGATTTTTTTAAACAAGTGTAATTAGGGTTTAACCCAACCCATGCGTAATTATGCATTATAACGTGCGTAATTATGTCTAGGGTAGACTAGATGTGCGGTTGAGATGCTTGCGTACGCTTCACATAATAAGGTGCAGGTCTTGTACGTTAACCGACCTCTATAAGTATATATCTGGTAATGAGAATTACTACAAAGCTCAAAACTTATAAATTGCTTCCCAAAATCATTTACAAAATGTTATGGTTACAAGTCATGATTAAATCCATGGTGTAAAATATATAGCTAGTGTAATAAGCAAACCTGTACTGAATATTTTAAAGCATGACATCTAACCAAATAACTCAAGCATAGCTTTCATTATTGGTTTGCATAATTGTATACATGAGATTATGCATCATTAACACCACTATTACACTAATGAATACATAAATGTATTAGAATTTAGAACCAAAAACACTTAAAGCAGATTTGCAATCAGGGGCGGAGTTAGTGTGTTAGCAGGGGAAGCACGGGCTACCCTCAACCCTATCTCGACCGTAGTGTAAAAATACCCTTCAACTTCATCTTCGTTATACAAAGAATACCTCTGATCCAAAATTTTGTTTTTGAAATAGCCCTAAACTTTTGAACTAGATCCGTCACGTTTTACGATACTATGTCTAGTCTAGACACGTTTGGCTTGTTGACGATCAATCAACATTTCTTAAATCATTATATATTTCTTGCTATTTTCTTTAGAGATTTACCCACTCAACGGGTTATTTATCCCAAATCCGATTGGTTCATATCAATTGGTATCAGAGCGGTCTTGATCCTCTCCTATGGATGCTCGTGAATGGAAGGCTTCAATGGATCAGATTGAGTCAACTCTTTTGGAGATAATCAATCTTCTAAAAATGGAGTCCCAAAGATGGGCAACCTCACCCATTTTTTCTACACCACCACCCGCTTCCGTCATCGCACCGTCAACCTTGTCAACCGTTGCCACCTCACCACCACCAACTTCTGTTCCCGTACCATCACCTCCACCAGCCTGCGTTTCCACCATGAAACCGAAACAAGCTTCCGCCACCACACCATCAAAAACGACAACTATGATTTCAGCTACGAAAAAGATGAAATTCTCATCGTTCAACACGACAAGGGGAAGACGCGAATGGCATCCACCATGGCGCCCCGTTGAGACGGCTCCTAATGCTACTAACCGAATCGAGTGGCGACCACCGTGGTCCTTATTTTTGTCCTTGAGGACAAGGACGATTTCAACCAGGCGGGAATGTTATGTGCCCACTAACTCATCCCATGTTCAAGTAGTTGTCAAGTTTTATTTTAGTATGTAGTGTATTTATTAATTAAGCATATTTTAAATTATAGATAGTGAGTCAAGATATTAGGATAGTGGGTAGTTATTTAGCTTAGTATTTATAATGTAAGTCATTTGATGTTTTAAAGATATGAATGACATTAGGAAATTACTCTGATTATCTTTCTATAATTCTAGTCTGGTTTCCGTCTATTTTCTTGGCCAATCGATTACCGGTTGGAACTACAACAGCGGACTCCACCCTCACACGCTGCTCGTCTAAAACTTTTTGTTTGGAAAATCCAGACTCGACCACTTGTGCTGCACTGGGGATGCTCTAACTTATCATGTGCATGAATTAAGAAAACTTATAAATCTTGGTAACTATATTTGTTTAGTTGAAGAGGACATTATACTGCGGTGAAGGTTCAATCTCCGTGACTCCAATAGTGAACAAAAATGTGTAGTTTAGTAGTACAACTAGAGAGTTTCTGAGTTGCGTTTCTAAAATAAAAGTAAACGTAACAATCAACACTATCTAATCTTTCTAATAAAGTTAATATAATCAATGGCTATTTTGAGCAACTTGAAACTGCCAAACTAATGAAATATATTTTCTTTTTTATTAGTAAGCTAAATGTATGTAGAATTATTTTTAATTGAATAAGTCATCTCATAGTAGTGGCTGATCTAGTTTTAAAATTCAGGGGTATTAAAAAAAAAATTGAGATCAGGAGTATCCTTTGTATAAAAAAATAAAAATTTTATATTATGTAGACGGATTTGAAAAGTATATATACTACGGAGACGGAGTTGAGGCTCCTTATACATTATATCCGCCCCTTTCTCGTAGTTGAGTTACTTTTAGCTTAGATGATCTTGCTAGAAATAATGTTATGCATATATACATATATAAGTAATTAAGAAGACAATCTCATTTCTTAAATTACAAACTATACAGTACCTAAACATAACGAAAGTAGCAATACATAGCATCTTCACTCAACCTTCAATATATATGGTGTGTAGTATGGAACCCAAAGAACATGGTCTTTTGGTAAGAAGTGGCAAATTGGAACAGTTCCTGGAGTCACATTAAGCAATTGATGCCAAATGTTTCGGGTTCCATTTCGAGGTATTAGTCTGGCAAACCGCCACGGATTTCACTTTGGAACCATCCACTCCCTCCAAAGAAACTACATATGATCGAGTACCAATGCTTATGTGGCAATAAAAGACAGCATACACGTAGTTTTGCCTATGAAAAACCACAGCTTTAGTTGCCGCGAGCTTTCTGACCAACTCAATTTTGCAGTTTACATGACGGGGTAGCATTCGCCTCTGTTGAACTGCTTTCACCTTTTCACCTAGTTTGGTGGTACTAAAATCGACCATGGATTCTAATGATGTTGCACAAAAGATTTCTTCACCTTCCATGCCACCGTCCTCACATATGCTAAGTGTTTGCTTCATGATTTTGGCTTCCAACGAGTCAGGTTTGATTGGAAACTTATTGTAGATTTCGGGAAGATATTTTAATGAAAAGGGTATCAAATCAGATATTTTTTTGGGTAGAAATGTAGTTTTTGGCTGTTTTTCATGAAATGCAAATTCATTTCTTCGCCTTGATGCAAGTTGTTTTCCAAGAATAATAACGTTGCCATCAGGTTATCTTTTACCAGATTCTTGATGCACAATACTTGAAAAGTACTCCTTGTTCGGGTTCATCTTTTACATCATCCTTGGATGCACTGTACTTTAAAAGAACTTGTTGTTGGGGTTCATCTTTTACCTCATCTTTGGATGCACCATACTTGAAAAGAACTTGTTGTTGGGGTTCATCTTGTTGGGGTTCTTCTTTTACCTCATTCTTGGATGCACCGTCCTTAAAAAGAACTTGTTATTTTACCTCATCCTTTGATGCACCGTACTTGAAAAGAACTTGTTGTTGGGGTTCATATTTTTCCTCATCCTTGGATGCACCGTACTTGAAAAGAACTTGTTGTTGGGGTTCATATTTTTCCTCATCCTTGGATGCACCGTACTTGAAAAGAACTTGTTGTTAGGGTTCATCTTTTACCTCATCCTTGGATGCACCGTACTTGAAAAAAAAAGCTAGTTGTTGGGGTTCATCTTTTACTTCATCCTTTGGATGCACCGTACTTGAAAAAAAAAACTAGTTGTTGGGGTTCATCTTTTACTTCATCCTTTGGATGCACCGTACTTGAAAAGTAGTCGCTGTTGAGGATGATCTATCAGCTGGATATCCTTTTCTTTTCCGTCATCCCATGCTGCATGGATGTAAATCAACGCAATATCAATCATTAATACTAAATGTCAACAAGCGGTTAAGAAATGCCGTACAAATTTAGAAATAATCGATCAACCTTCAGCTGTGCGTAAAAGATCCTTGACTGCTTTTGGCATGGGGCTGTTTGGCAACACATGCTTCCAATATACTTCATGACTCACTACTGCATGACTTCCCACAAGTGCTAGCTGATCATAACCAAATCACATATAAAATAGCTAGTTTTGACATTGAAATTAACCATGTAAAAGTTTATTGAATAATTAACCATATATACCTTAGCTAATATATGTCATATTAAAACATGCCAGATCCCTCAAAAATTATATAAATGTTAATGTAAAACATACTTACAGAAATTAGTGTGAAATAAGTGTACAAATGTGGAGAAGCTTGAACTGCATTGGAGAGAAGCTGAAACTGAAAGTGAGTCTATTGATGAGGTATTTATAAACTGAAATATAGAGTTATCCATTAATTTTATTGGATTGGTTGGCTTCCACATCTGCAATTCATCCATTAATATTATCCTCACTCCTTAGATTTTTTTGACTAGGTACTTGATAAATAAGTCCTATCATACAAATTGGTTTGACGTGAGAAAGAAGAAGAGTTTTTTTTTTTGAATTTTTTCCTATCATATTAAACACGTATTTTAGTTACAGAATCTAAAAAATTAGGTATTTACCCTAGTAGAGTAGAGTAATTACAAAATTACTATACTAGTGTAAAATTATGAATTTTCTTTTTTACATTTTGCAATTAAAATCATATTTAAGTAGATAAAATAAATCAAATACAAAAGTTTTTTTCATTTATCATGTTAAGGTCATTTTGTTGTTAAAATCCACTTGTATTTAATCTTTACACTATTTTTCATAACCAAATTTTGTTTTTTTATGATAAATCTTTACTTTTCAGTTTTGTATTATTTATTACTATGAATTATCCAATTATAGTTTACAAATTTTATTATGCATATATACAAAATCTTTGCAACTTCTTTAAACATTTTAAACTTAATTTACAAATTATTAAAAAATGTAGTGAAGTGAAAAAACACAAACAAATGTACAACCTTGTGGCCACACTCCCAACTTGTTTGTACCCGTCTTTCACCACGGATGGCATCCGCATGATTTGCCAATGATGCCATCACGCTATTGGAAATGATCTTGATGAGTAGTTCAGTCCATCTTCATACGTATGAGTGTGGTGCGCCGTGCACGCAAATAATAACACGCTAATGTACAAATATTTGCAAAATATGATCAGAGCAAGATAATTTTGTGTCACAATACTAATTGGGTTTTCAAAACTAGTACACAGAGGCGTAGCTTAGTGTAACCCCCACCCCCACCCCAATGTTTCGGTTACAAGTGTAAATTTCCGATTTTTCGTCTGAAAATTTAAAATTATATACGATCGTCCCTCTAATTATTTTTTCTAAACATTTATATCATATATAAATTGGGTCCCATGACTTTCCGCCCCACAGAACTTTTAGTTAAACTCCGCCACTGCTAGTACATAAGCTCGACTACTTAGTGTTAATGTGACTTTATTTCTATACCTTCGGACTTCAGTACCACCGTAAAGCAGTCATCATAGTACAATATTGTAACCAACTAGCACTAGCACTAGCACATGCCATCATCTTGTGTGGTGGGATTAAAAAATTATCATATGCGACCACAAGAGTAAATTACACAAATGATTCTATGTGGGTTATGTCCTGCCATTTTGGCTACTAACATATGAAAAACTATGATATAATCTCATTATATGACCAATTGTAACACGTTAATTGTTACTAGGCAACACGCTTTAAGAACAGAAAAATAAATGTGAAATCATCATTACACAACCCAATATTTAGCGTTGACCGCAAATCCCTTGCTAAGATTGCGAAGGATGCTTACGTAGATGGAGAAAAAAAACAAACGCTGACTGCATGTTGTGGACCGCGAGCAGGGTGGCGTGAGCCACGTTGTCGTCTATGTGGCTAGCGAGCACCACAATGGGGTGCCGCGAGCGGGGGCGGATGTATGTGTACTTTAAGGGTAGTGCGTGTCAACTTTGTTGACGGAGTGTAAAACTTGTGCAAATTTTTTTCTTCTTCTCTGTTTTATGTATTAGGATACTCTAGGTCAAAATATTTTTTTGGCTACCTCTAAACTTTTTCTCTAGATCCGCCACTAGGCCCGAGCGATGAAGGGGGAGCATGGTCGCTTGGGCGAGCGGCTGTTTTGGGGGTGTGGTGGCTTAGGCGAGCAGAGGTTAACCATAACACGCTCAAGTGAAGGGATACGCGAGTGAGCAAGGTGATAAGTAAGCATCTAGTTAGCACTATTTTTTTTGAATGGTGACTTTCATTTTAAGAGCGATGTCACACCGCATAACTTGCGGCCCTAGCCAAAATCTGCCTAGACTTATGTTGTCTTTACCGGATCCGCACTGGGTTAGTCAGACTTAGTTACGGCGTTATTAGAGGATGAATCCGGATTGTTAAATGAGCCGCAAGACACTGCTAATAACGGGTGGGTAGCAGGTAAGGAAATGTGTTTTGACACATCATAACTGACTTGCGGTTGCGGCCCATACTCTTTAACCGCGGTAATGGCGACGAACGGTGGAACCGCCAGGGATGCTGCCGCCGCTCGACGGCGGCGTATAGCGGAGAAAGGAGCGGAGCGTTTAGCTCTCATCACCGGCCGTCTTCAGTCTATCTCATCATCACCTGCATTACCTCCTCCTGTAGCTCAATCGGAACCCTCATCTACACCTCCGTGCCCTACTTCCGTTTCCGATCAACTACCGATCTCCGGTATGTGTTTCTTCGTTCTGTAATTATTGTTAATTTGCTTCTGCGATTCGTTCTGTTGTAGTAGTGTATCTGTTTGTGTTTTCTGATATTTTTGTGAAATTATGATTGGAGATAGTAGTTCTATTTTATTGAAGTTCTGTTCTCGATTGTGGTTGATTCATTGAAGTTATGAACTGATTTTGTGTTTTTGAGCTGATTCGGTAGTTGATATTCATCAAATCTGTTACATCTCTGATTCATTCAGCCGTAATTGTTCTCAATTTGCACATACAATTAATATTCCGGAGGCGTTCTGCTGTATCTGTGTATCCGATATTGTTTTCTGATATTTTGATCGTTGATAGTAGTTCGATTTTATTGAAGTCCTGTTAGATCTCGATTTAGGTTGATTCATTGCCGTAATGAACTGAGTTTGTGTTGATTACGTAGTTGACATTCATCAAATCTGCGACATCTCTGATTGATCGAGCCGTAATTGTTCTTAATTTGCTTAGATGATCAATTTTCTCGAGGTGTTTGTTCTGCTGTATCTGTGTATCTGTTAGGATATTTTGTGAAATTTTGATCGGAGATAGCAAATTTGTTCTATCGAAAGCCTGTTAGATCTCAATTTGTTTGATTCATTGAAGTTATGAACTGATTTTGTATTGCTTGTGTTGATTCTGTAGCTCTAATCTGTTGCATATCTGATTCATTGAGCCGTAATTGTTTTTAATTTGCTTATGCGTTCAGTTTTCTGGATGTGTTTGTTACTTTGTTCTGCTATATTTGTGTATCCGTTAGTGCTTTCAGATATATTGTGAAAATTCTGATTGGAGATAGTAAATTGATTCTATTGAAAGCCTGTTAGACCTAGGTTTAGGTCGATTCATTGCAGTTTTGAACTGATTTTGTGTTGATTCCGTATAAAATATTCATCAAAGCAGTTACATCTCTGATTCAATGGGCAATAATTGTTCTTTTCTGGAGGTGTTATGTAGGTGTGTTCTTCGGGTTATTTTTTCGGATTTCGGGTTTTTCGGGTTGGGTTTTTGGCTAGGAACAAGTGACCCGATAACCGACCCATTTATAGTTCGGGTTGTTCAAGTATGGGTTATTCGGGTTCGGATTAGTTCAGGTCGGGTTGTTCGGTTTTCCTGTTTAAATGTAAAATGAAAAAAAGAAAGTTTTTTCACAAAATATCATCAAATATATCATGTTAAAAAATTATTATCACAATTCAAACATCATTTAACAATATGGTAATGATAAAATTTAAAAGTCTCAAAATTTAATGTTTCAAATTCAAAACACTCCAAATCAAATCGGATCTATAAAAAAGACAATTAATGTTCGAGTTTCGGGTTTTTGGTTGGAAAAAAGTGACCCGATAACCGACCCATTTAAGGTTCAGGTTTGGGTTATTCTGGTTCCGGTTTTTGGGTTATTCTTTAATTCGGGTTCGGGTGACTTCGAATTGTATCGGTTTTCGGGTTTTGGATAAAAAAGGATAGCCCTAGTGTTATGCTGTATTTGTGTATCTGTTACAGTTTTCTGATTGATGATGTAATTGTATGTTGTGATATGTGGATTTAACTTCAGAGTAATTAGTTAACTCAGTTCTGCGAGATTGTAAGAAGCAATCAGTTGGAAGTTATGAACTGAGTTGTTTAATTTTTGTTGATTCATTAGTTGATATTGTTTAAATCTGTTAGATCTCTTATTGATTGATGCGGTAACTGAATGTTGTTATATGTGAATTAAACTTCAATTTGATTACTTAACTCAGTTATGTGAGATTGTAAGAGGCAATTGGTTGGACGTTTATCTAAATTTTACAATGCGGTGAACTTGAATAAACCAAACATATTTACTTTTCTCCGATCTGCAAAGAGTTCATTTGAACATGTAGATTTCATGCTGATTAATTAATTTTTGCAGATGAAAACACAGATCCCCTTTTAAACACAGAAACTGCTGGCGATGATGTGGCGAGTGATGTCCGATCAGTAACCGACAACTCTGAGACAATAACCGAAACCTCTACACAAACATCTTCCAAACCAGAAACATCAGCAGAACAAACTCCACTAATATCCACCTCAAACAAATCAAAAAACCCCGTGTCACAAACCCAAACTCAAACTCGTCATCATAAAACATTCAGCCCTAAACAGTTACGACCCGCCATAACAGCTTCAGAAAACATCCGAATAATCTGTTCTATTACATTTGCACTGTTAGTTATACTGGCAGATGCAGGATTCCCTATACTTGACAGTATGAAGAGTATAATACTTTTCAGGCCGCTTTTGCTACTTTTAGTGACCAATGTAACAATTGTGGCTGCACATTTTCTCTTGCAAAAAGTCAAACACAGGTCAACAGGCGACGCGGGTTTTGCTGATCATATAGGTATGGCTTTGGAGTGGGGTTTGTTGGTGAAAACGGGTTCGAGTGCTTTGTTCATGGACTGTAGCGTTTACTCGGTAGTTCTCATTTGTGGCATGGGATTTTTGCAGTTATTTGGGCGATAGAATCTGTGTTCTGTCATTGTGCTCTACTTTTGAACCTTGAATGTTTATTGTATTTGTAGACATACAACTAGTTAAATCGTGATTACAAGAAAGAAAGGTGTGTCGGTTCTTTTTATTTTTTTGTTTAAATGGATTCGTAGCGATAATTATTATTACAGGTTAAAAATTTGGCGGGCCTGGCAGTTGTCGGGTTACAAGTCAAGTTGACATGTTTAGCCGATAAAGAAGGACGATACATCACCAACAGTGGCGAAGATTGAGATTTCCGACCGGGGGGTCGGAAGTCACCGGACCTAAAATTTTACATTAAAAATTATAAAACCGGGGGTCGAAAACGTATATACCTAAAAAATTCTATACGAAAACTACATACCGCGCACTACTGAGTGAAAAGTTCGGGGGTCGGCGCCCCCGGGCCCCCCACTAAGCTACGCCCTTGATCACCAAGGCATCCATCATTTTGATGTGTTTACCAGATGATCAACGAAAAATTAGGACTGGTGAAACGTGTCATGTTGTGTTAAATGATTCAACATGACATGTTTAAAACAACTATTGAACCTGAACACGAGTTGTTTAAGTACACTTGTCAGTTTCTTAAACATTAATACGGACAAGTTTAATAAGTGAGTTGCATGGCATGTTGAACGAGTTCAGTCTCGTACATAAACATGAACGACACCACACTTATCAAGATTATGGACGTGACGCATTAAACACGACTGTTTTATATATAAAACTGCATCCTTTCGATAAAAAGTTGTAAATACGTTGTGTCAACCTATTAACCCATTTAACATGGTAAGTTAAACGTGTTATGAATGTCATACATGGATTAAACAGGTTGAACAAGTAGTAAATATGTCATGTAAACCTATTCACTTATTTAACACGATAAGTCACACGTGTCATGTAAGCCACAGATTAAGCAGGTCGAACTTGTTTCACGTGTCATGTAAGCCACGGATTAAGCAGGTCGAACTTGTTTCGGCACATTTTGTCATGTCGTGTTGGTCCGTTTACACAGAACACCAACCTATTTAACTTCATACTGAGTCATTTTAGTATCATGAAACAAAAGATATCATCTTTTAATGACACAAGGTACAAAAATTAGCATTCAAGTTAAAAAAAAAAAAAAACATAAAAAGATAGCAGAAGAAAACAAGTTCACCTTAAAAGTTCTCATAAACTCGTATCTGCTACTAATACAAAAGCTTATTACACCGCTGAGTCGTAAACAAATTCAAAACACAACCCGAAACCTAACCCTACTCAAAATCCCGGGTCAACCCAACTCAGAACCATGACTAACAACTGTTTATGAATTAGCAACGAGTTCTTCATGATGATTTGCTTCACCATCTTCACTCGCCTCCTCGATTTGCGCAACTTTTGGACTCCAACCATACGCGATCCTTCTTGCATCCCTACGCGCCACGCGTTGTTCGATTCTCATCTCTTTAAATTCTTCTGCAAGCTTGTTTTCTTCTTCTTGTGGAAAGAAAACAACTTCCATGTTTCCGAGCTCTTGATACATTTTCTCGATTTTTGATTTCCATAAAAGCCCCATTTCAGTGTCCATTTTCTTGTACGGCGTCTTTAGTAGATACTCATCGATGCCGCCTGCTTTGTCTATGCAACGAAGTGCGTGTGTTGTAACTTTTACGCGAATGTGGCGGTCGAGAATGTAACTGAAGAGGCGTTTTTCTTGTACGTTTGGCTTCCAGTTTCTTCGAGTCCTGTTTAATTACAATATTACACAAGTAACACATCATAGTTCATATTCTGTTGCAAGAAGAAAACGAGCCGTATGCTAAAAGAATAGCAATGCCTTATTCCTTTTTTGAGGCAATTTATAAATATTCCAGTGACGCATTCAAGTTTAGTCATCGACATTTTAGTCATTGAAGTTTGTAGAACTGTTCTAGTTTAGTCATTTGACTGCTGTGCAAGCATTTTTTAAATTTTCTTTAACATGACATGTCAGAAACTTTTAAGAGAAAATACACATCTGCCGACAAGTCATCAAAGAAACCGGTTTAACAAGTTACCTGGAAACCACATGTCCAAATTGGCATAATTTTACAAACTTGAATGACTAAAAACAAATGGCGTTGTCTTACAAACTTGAATGACTAAAATAAGTGGCATGGTCTTACGAACTTTAATGACTAAAATAAGCGCCATGCTTTTACAAACTTAAATGACTAAAAACGCACAAAAAATAGAACTAGCATTCTTGGTTTTAAAAAGCGAGAACGTACCAAGGCGACATGGTCTAAAACCGAGGTGCAAAGCGCAAAAGCCGTGAGCTTTACGTACGCGAGGTGCAAAGTGATTATATAATTTTTTTTATATATCTCATAGGCTTTTAGCATCCCCTACCCAAAAGTTAGATATAAATAAGCTTAATGTCACCCAAAGCGAAGCCCTTTGCGCCTGAGTTCACGCCTAGGGGGGCCTCAAGCACGCTTTTTTTTAAACCAAGCTAGCAGATCAAATTCACTCTATTCGCTAATTACACGTTTGAAGCAGATAACTATGAGAACCATATAATGCACACCATCATACTTTTTGCTTTAACTGTGTTACATAAAGCAGTTATTGGTTATGTATTGAACATGGCCCCATATATATACACATATACATTCTTGGTTTTCTTTATTCTATAGCAGAGTAATGTTTTTTCTTTTAAACAATTAACATGTGCAGGTATACCCTCTGTTATCAAGGCTCACCCAGGCGCGCGCCTAGGCCCACTGCAGCCTTCCCGCTTTGCGTCAAATGCAACACTTTCAGGCCCTCAGGCACAAATTCAAGCCAAGTTCCAGCGAAATTCCGGCCAAAATCGTCTGAACAGGTTTGAACATAAATTCATTGACTGGTGTCATTAGTCCACTCCTAATTATCTATTGTCATAACTATTATATACCAAATGTATGGCACTAATCAGGCATAGAATGTTCAATTCACCAAGAGTTGGCATCATCACACTGCTAGACTCCATAGATCATCATGAATAATGGAGCCTTTTCTTCCCGTATATAATCCAATTCATATAATCTGACATAAGATTTCCACCTAATCTACTAGAAAAATATTTGAACAATTCATCAAAACTCGAGTATCATCCTCCGTTGTCAAGGCTCACCCAAAAGCGTGCATATGCCCACTTCGCTTTAAAAGCCCCACTTTTAAGCACTCGAGCGCATTTTTCATGCCGAGTTTCGACGAAATTCCGGTCAAAAACGTTTGAACAAGTCTAAAACAATTATACCAACCCTAAAAAACCTAGAATCAACCTAAACTAGCCCTAAAGAAACCTAACACATGTCTAAAACCCCTAAAAACTGTAATTCTATACTATATACCTCACCAAAAAAGGCCCTCGCTTTTTAATCGCTTGCAACGAGTCCCAAGGCTCACCTTTTGCGACTTGAGTGTGCCTTGAGCCTTCGACAACTATCGGTATACCAATATTAACATCAATACTCTAAAAAAACATATCACTTTTTTTTAGCATAATTCACCCTACAACATACAATAACATAAAAAAAATATATATTTTTCTTCTATTTCTACTCTTCTACAAATACACACATAACTGCACTAACCATTCTCCATCGTTAGATCCAACTTAAACAAATTAAAATCAAAATAAATTATATCTAATATTATTATGTAACAAATCAGAGATTTAGAATATGTACTAACTTGTTTCCACCTTTCTCGCTTACTTGATTACCGAACTGAATATGCCGGCCGCGTAAATTCCACGGTGAGCTCTGCTCATCACCACCTTACTCTCCGGCAAACTCTTCTTCAACGATTCTTTCACTCCGGGATTCAAATTCTTCTCGCCGCCGATCTTTTTCATTATCTTCTTCACCATTTCCTTCGATCTGAACGCCATTCGATTCGATTTGTTTGTTCAATTGTGTGTTCTGATCAGAGATGATTTGATTGAAATATATTTGGGGGTTTAGGGTTTTGTTGAATGTTAGAAATTTCACTACTTGTATGTATAATGAAAGTACATGAATTGCCCCTGGTTTAGTAGTTGTATACACATTATGCCCTTTAAATTGCTACGAGCATTCCCGATTTCACAATCTACCGTGTAAATTGCATTTTAAGTCATTTAAGTTTTAGAACGGATATCTTTTATGTTTTAATTGTTATACAAGTGGTTCTTGCTCGAACTGGTTAATTTTTAACGTTAAGTCTGACTATATCCCTCTCATGTGAGGGCATTTTAGTTCTTTTACCACTTTTAGAGGTGTTCACGGTTCGGTTTCAAACCGTGAAACCGCCCAAACCGGTCATCGGTTCGGTTTCACGGTCGGTTTTTTTTGGTTATCTTTCGGTCAGTCGGTTTCAATGTTTGTAAACCTTAGAAACGGTTTGGTTTACGGTCTGTAGCAAAAACCAACCGTAATAACCGAACCAGACCATAAGAATATATTTATTTTATTTTTAATATTTCATATTATTATATATATATATATAAATAAATTTACATCTAAATTTAATCCAAGTAAACTAATATTGTTAGCTATAAAATGGGTCCTTTCGATTTCATTAATTAACAGTCATATCGGCCCCTATTTGAACATTAAAAGTCCATATTTTCATATAGGCCACTTTCAATTTCATTATAATACAATCATATCGACCCATATTTTTAATTCTTTTATTTATTTTTTCATTTTTAGCAAATAAGGCTAATAGCCCAAACCGTGAAACCAAACCGTTAATAATGGTTTGGTTTGGTTCGGTTTAAGAAATCAACGGTTCGGTTTCGGTTTTCAGTTACCAAAAACCATAACTAGCGATTTGGTTCACGGTTTGATCGAAAAATCGACCAAACCGGACCATGAACACCCCTAACCACTTTTCTTTAAAAAGAATATGATTTAAATTAAAAACAAAGAATCGATCCATCTCTTATTCTCTTCTCTCTTTACTAGGGCTGTTCACGAGCCGAGCCAAGGGCAAGCTCGGGCTTAGCTTGGTTTCGCTCGATTTTAAAAAGAAAAATTGAATTAAATCATAGTGTCCCGACAAGTTGGTCTAGTGGTTAGTCACTTGGTTTCTCTTCTTGAGGTCCTAAGTTCAACTCTCACTAGCATTACTTTGAAGGACATTGGTGGTGGCAATGAAGTTTAGAACTAGGCCTCTCTGGAGGTCGCCAGTTCGAAACAGAGCCGAACCGGCTTTTATCGTAGTGGGCCTTTGAGCGGGCGGGTTTTCCCGGAATGGTGGCTTGGTGGCTCGGGTATGCATCCAACTCTAACCGTTATGGAGAAGGGGATGCATTTTCTCGATTGAGGGAATCCCAGGATGCTTATCCGGGGATTTAGTTGGCCATTCAAAAAAAATCATAGCTGTCAAAATTCAATAGTCGAAAATACTTTTCAATAGTTAAAAAAAACATATCCAAACTAAGGGGATGCATTTTCTGACCGAGTATGCATTTTCTCGGGTATGCATCCAACTCTGACCGTTATGGAGAAGGAGATGCATTTTCTCGATTGAGGGAATCCCAGGATGCTTATCCGGGGATTTAGTTGGCCGTTCAAAAAAAATCATAGCTGTCAAAATTCAATAGTCGAAAATATTTTTCAATAGTTCAAAAAAACATATCCAAACTAAGTTCAACCTAATACATTACAAGTCAAAATCAAGTTCAAAAACATAAAATAAGTTTTAAATGTAACGGAATACAATATTAGTTCATTAGCATGGTAATCAACCTTCATATATGCCATATATATCAAATTACACTCATAAACACATGTAAATAATAATCAGTTTTTTGTACTATATTATAATGTATATAAAAATATAATATATTATAAGTATAATAATCCGAGCTAAGCCGAGCAACCAAGCAAACCAATCTGTCTCGTTACAAGTCGAGCCGAGCTAGGCTCACTTTCTAACTCAGCTGATCCGGCTCGGCTGAGTTTAAAACTAAGCTGTACCAAACGAGCTCTGAGCCCCAAGCCTTTTAGACAGTCGTACTCTCTACACCCATTCTTTCTCTATCATCACCATCATCATCTTCCAAACAAAACTCAAAACGTCACACATTACTCCATTATAGAGTTCAAAAAATTTACCCCCCTTAATCTCTCCCCGTTCTCTGTCTCTGTATGGTACCAAGCCAGCACCGGAACACCATCACTACGAATCACAACCTTAACGAACTACCAAACATGGCTACCAAAGGCAGTCGTGATTGCTGGAGACTCAGGGGCGGACCTACCCACAATCGTGGGTGGGCAGCCACACCCATTGAAAAAAAAAATTAGTTTATATATTAGGAAAAAAACCCGACCGCACCCCTTGACAATTTGATTGAACGTCTCATCCGCACCTGTTGAAAAAACCCATGGGTCCAGCACTGGCTGGAGTGCTAGTAACTATTACAACCGTCGCTGTGACAAACCCAAATAAGTAGCTAGGATCCGTTTGTTTGGGTCTCCTAGTCACCGGATGTTTGAAACTTCAACAAAAACCATATTTGTTATGTATCTAGACATACAACTAGGAAAGTGATGAAAAATCAAGTTAGATGGAGTTCTAGATCTGAATAATTTTGTTTTTAACTTAATAAGATCTTTTTAATAAAAAAGGTAAAAAGAGAAAACTACCCTTACGTGAGAGGCACATGTCAGACTTAGCATTAAAAGTTAACCAGATTAGGGTAAAAGGACATCGTCTTTATATAAATTAAAATATAAAGAATATCCGTTGTGATTTCATTAATTAAAGGACAACGTCAGAAATTTAACTAAATTTTGAAGGACGTAAAATGCAATTTACTCTATTATTTACGTAGAACTCATTGCTTCTTATATATAAATCTCATTTTCATAAAACTAAGAAACTACTATACACAGAAATACGATAAAGTTTACGTTAAAAAAAAAATAAAGATTACTTAAAATACTGAGATAAAAGAGTGATTTAGAGTTTTTTTTTTTTTTTAATCTATACACGTACTAATAAACTAAACTCATTTAGGAACACATGACACCCTCTTTTTCTTTCCCGCTCTTTCTCCCACTTGTGTTTTCTTAACGTTTTATCATACGGTCCTTCGTTCATTACACAAAACCCTAGCTGAGCTGAGATCAATTGCCATCTCCACCTTGGAACCATTTTAATCCCCAAATTAATCATCAGGTCATCCATCTTGTAACAAAAAACCTATTCTCCTATTAGATTTGCGATTCAACTATCGATCTTCAATCAACAAGTAAGAATCGTTTTTTGTTTTTCTTTTTGAAGAATGATCAATCTTCTCTTGATCTGGCAGTGTTTGACTTGATCTTTGTAAGTTTTCGATTCACTTGAGATATCGGGTTTGTTTTTGTAGACATGTAGGATAAAGATCAAGCAGATTCATGGTTTATCGGCTTAAAAGTCGTGATTCAACCCCGCTTTCGTAATCTCTCTATTTTCAACGATTTCTATGTCCTTTGCAATCGCTAATCATCCTAACACAATCGATTGGTAAAATTTTTCTGTTGATAAGTTGATGTTTTCTCAAACTATACGTTTAATTTGTTTTAAGTTTTTTAATCCATTGTAACTAGCATTAACTTCTACCACCACCATAAATGCTTAAAGGTCTCCCAAAATCCAAACTACCTAACCTTATTTCAAACCATCATCATTTCAACCTTCACTTTTTCCTCTAATACTAAACCATTCCAAATCTTCACGTCACATCCCACTTTTTACACTAAAAACAAAAAAAAAAGGTTCGTGAATGTATGGGGGCCACCATATCAGACCAGTCCGGTGGAACAAGCCGGACGTGGTGGGTCAAACTCCCACAACAAGGCTGGTCCGGAATTAGGTGGTCCGAAGAGTGGACGGGCCGGGGTAACGGACGTCCCCCCCGCTAGATGCTCTAATTAAGGATCAAATTAAATTTGTCATCGTGTTTGAATATAAGTAGTTCGGTTGCTTAGTTTAGAGGGGATAAATGTCAAATTTGTTATTCTTACTTCGTTTTCTGAACGGCAAATGTCTTTTAAATTCTTTCGTCAGTGGGACTTAAACCGAAGACCTCCCCTCCTAAACCAGAGTTTTGTCTTTGTCAATGGACCACCACCCCGACCAGCATATTCCTGTTATTCTTACTTCGTTGATGACTAAAGGTCTAGTCAAGTTTGAATATAAATTATTATAGAATTTTAAACTTTGTAATCCAGAAGAAATATATACTTACAGAAAGAAGTGTATAAACGTGGAGAAGCTTGAACTGCATATCGGAGACTGAACTAGAATCCGAGAGTTAGATCGATTTTGATGATGTTTCAAGTTCCAGATTATTGTACTCTTTAATTCTTAAGGAGATAATTTAGAAATAATAAAAAAATATGTATGTTTTTTTCTGTTATGAAAAAATAGTAACCAAAGATTTCATCTTATAGGTTAGGAACCAGCATAACATATAGTTCAAAATATACACTGCTTCTTGAAAAAGTTCGTAAGTTTGAAGTTTTTTTTAACGGCTAATAGAATCGATCTCGAGTACTCTCAGGGCACCCACCGGACCAAACGAAGTACTCCGAGAGTAACCCGAGTCCACCACCAATTTCGAGGAAAACCCGGTAACCCACCCGGCCGTAGGCACGACGCTAAAATTACCTGTAAAACCCGTTTGGCTCAAGGATCAAACCCAGGTTTTCCTGGGTCTCCTATCATTGCCCACCAGTGTCTCACTCTGCACCAAGTGAGAGTTGAACCTGCATTTCTCTTGAGAAATGCAAGTCTTCCACCACTTGATCTAGAGATCATTGGCATAAGTTTGCCGCTTAAAACAATAGCTAGTTAATTTTATTAATCGTTACTTTTAGCATTCACATGTATGTAGATACCTTTTGTCCTCAAGGATAGATGTAATGTATGCCTATTCCAGACCCTAATACTAGCTTTGCTATTTACGGGATTTACATTGTACGGTTATTGTTGTTGGTTGTTGTATGCATGCAACTATCTAGGTACCTAGTGGTATGGCGTTTGCCCCCTATAAAAGTGATAAGCGTTCAAATCATTGCAACGCGCCCTTATACAAACATCACGGACACACTATCCAGACACCATTGTCGTATCATACGGCCACATGCTTGTACGGACCTTTTTTTGGCCCCTGTCCATATGACTTAAAGTTGGTTGAATACATGCATGATAATTGAATACTTGATGGGAATCTTGGCACCTTACATTCATTTAATTGCATTATGTAGGAATCTTGGCAGATTTATTCATCTTTTATGTCACTCACACATGATAATCGATTGCATTTTGCAGAATGGTAGGTCTCCGGGTGAATTATTTTGATGGTTCTTAAATAATTTTGACACAAAGGCGCAAAGTATGTCGCAAAACTTTATTGGTAAGTGGGTCAAAACATTGATGATAATTGAAAAGTGATGCAGGTTGTCTGCGATAATTGAAGCCAGGGTCTTCTAACAAAAGTTGCGTTAAACAAACATTTTCATTTCTTGAAATAATATGTTAAAATTAGGAAAATTACATTAGAATGACAGGTATACGGCAAGACGTTGCACCGTAACTCTTTTTTGAATAGCAAATCTAATTATTGAAAAGCAAAACTTAAGTTTCCCGAGGTTGAGAAATTGTTGTGCATGACCTTTTGCACTCTGTCCAGGAAATCAACAACTCCTGGAGCAATGAAACCAAAGGTATCAAAGAAAAAGGGAATGATGACATGTTGATTCTCGATGCAGGTTTTTCATGCTTAGTAACGTTCCCTGATTTTGCCTTCAACACAGTCTGGCCATCCACAAACAATTTTCCCTAAGCACAACAAGGGAGAGACCCTGGTAAGATCCACACAAGCAAATTTCCACCAACTCAACCGAATACAAGAACAACCGTTGACGGAAGAATAGACCTTGCTTCAAGCATGTCCGTCCCGTCAGGAAATTCAAAGGTGCTTCTTTTTCGGCAAAGATTCATGCCCGTTTAAGTACATCAATTGGGCATCCCTGACCAAGTCATGTTTGTATTTAAAGCCCGGTAGCTCCTTGCAATGGTCTACATACTCCCTAAAGTTACCTAAACAAACTTACGAAAAACTGGGCAAGGCTCATCAATCGAAAACAAAGGGATCATTAACCTGTATTTAAGGATGGCTGATAGTCCACCGCTGACATGTGTTGGCCTAGCCCTTCTATGGTCAAACTTCTCTCCCAAACTTTGAGCGGATTTATGCCTTTAGTATATAGAGCACTCGCCAAAGTATTTTGGCCTTTGGAGGGGTTGTGTCCTTATTAGCAAACCCGCCAATATCAAGATCAGGAAAGGACCTGTGCAAGCTACCCATCGCACACCCATAATCAACTCCAACCCATCAACACCAGTGTCCCCAGAATGTGCTCCTGTAAACTCCAAGATTGTGCTCTCGAAGACACGAAAATGTATGTTGATCCATCTTCCGCCGAATATAGGCCTAAACCCCCTAAACGGATCGGCAAGAATGCCAACCTCGATTGAAAATCCCCAAAAACCGACCCCCAAAAACCACAATGTCTTTGAGAGGCTCTTGTTGAAAACAAATACAACGTCTTTAACAAACATGGGATGGTAGTTCGTAGGGGAACAACAACTTAGCAAGCATAAGAAGCTTGCATTGAGGGTCTTGCAAGCTCTCTTAAGGTCCACACTGGGAAACAAACCTTCCTCTGCCTTTATCCCATTGCACAACGACCACAAGAACTTAGTTTTGTTGATGTTAAGGTCAATCCCCAAACATGGTCCCTTAGACTTGTTGATATCCAAAGCTTTAGCCACTTCAACAATGTCTGCTATAATCATTCCATCATCCCAATTACCACCCATGGAAAAGTAAGTTGTAAACAATCCTCCACCCAATGAACGCGGGGTGGTAGGGGGAACTAAGGCAAAAAGGAGGTCCATAGAGGGTTTCCTTGTTGAACCCTAGCAGTGGACCCAAGTAATCATCACCTTTTTTAACAACTTAGAAGATGTTAAGGAGAAAACCATTATGTAAAACGTATAAGGTTAAAGTGCTAAAACGATGAAACTATATTGATTTTCAAATAAATCCTCTTAAGTAAACTCGCTTGATTTAGTTATACTAACATTTTGCTGGAATCAAATGTACGTTGAATTATTTTAATAGATTATGTCATTGTTCAGCTAAATTACTCTTAACTGAGATGACCATGTTGATATGTGGTCGAAAGTCCGATATAATACGTATTTAACTTTGTGTTTTGCAGGTCTAACAGAGTTTAAGGAACATCTTGGGAGCTTTATGGAACATTAGGATAAGGCTAGGCCAATTGAGTGCGAAAAACGAGGAAGACGAGCGAATAAGTCAGCTAGCCACGTCGCCGACATTGCCTGCAACAAGTAGATCCACATGCCGCGTTGCCAACGAGGTGATGTAAAATCTGACGCAAAACTCTTATTAATTGACCTGGGATTATGATATATCATTAGGGGGGACGACTTGAGGAGTGACACAACCATTCTTGGAGCCTAAAAACACTTTGAAAACACACACACAAATATCATCAATCATAATCATCAATCCATCCACCATTTAAACCTACAACCATCTCCATCATTCATCCTATTCCAAGATTCTTGGAACACACATCTCACCACTCCAAAACCCTAACTAGTTCTCCAAGTATTCGTTCAAGATCAAGATCTCAAGACTCATGGCTCGTGTTTCGCGTTCATCATCTAGTGTTCGACTCTCATACACCATGAGTGGCTAGTCTCCTCGGTTTCACCCGGTGTAGATTTGTAAGATTTTAGGGTTTTAACAATTGTTTTGCGATTTGATTTGTGACAAGATGTGATTTAATATCTGAAGCTTATATCAATTGTCCTGCATTTGTATTGAATTCATAAATTGACAGGTGAGTTATGAAATTTAATTTTATGAAATGAATATAGGAAATTATGCTTTGTTGTAGCCTAGGGTTTACATGTTCTTCATAACGAAGTGCATTTTTGTCTGTTCTTTGTGACGTCGATAGCTATCGTCACCTAAGCCACGTAACACTAAACCCGTTAATAACTAAGTGCAACTAAATTGAATCTAGAATGTGTAGGAACCCTAGGTCTTGCAATTTCGAACCGTGTGTGAACCTTGTTCCAAATTACTGTTTTTAATAAAAATCTCAAAGTTTGTGTTTATAATCAACAACAGTTTTCATAGTTAATAGTAAATTGTCAGTTCAACCCGATCTTTTTTCAACCCAATCAAACAAAAAAAAGAACTACAAAATAGCGAGCTTCATAATTTGTTCTATTTTAATAATCATCCGAATCTTGGCACATACCACATAATCTTCGTGGTACGACACCCTGACTGCCATTAACTATTTTTTTAATGTAATCAAGAGTTACAGATTTTAACTTTGACCGGACCGCGACAATCCAATTACCGTGTCGGAATTTAACCTTAAGCATATATAGAAAAAATAGATACATAAGTAATCACGAGGACAATTGTATTTTATTTTCAATACAAACTTATACAACATACAAACATAACGGAAGTTACAATACTTAGCATCGCCACTCAACCATATGCATAGTTAAAGCACACACCATCACACTATATATATAGTGTGTCGTTTTTGTTAGTAAGGAACCCAAAGAACATGATCTTCAGGTAGAAAATGGCAAACTGTAGCAGTTCCTGGAGTAACTTTAAGCAATTGAAATGTTATGTGTTTCGGGTCCCATTTTGAGGTATCGGTATGGCAAACCACCAAGGATTTCACTTTGGTACCATCAGCACCCTCCAAAGAAGCCATATAAGACTCAGTACCAACACTTTTGTGGCAATAAAAGACAGCATAGGTGTAGTTTAGCCTATGGCAAACCACAAAGTTATTTGCTTCAAGCTTTTTGACCAACTCAATCTTGTAGTTTTGTGATGGGGTAGGTTCTTTAGCGTATACCTCTGTTGAAAGAGCTTTGACCCTTTTACCTAATTTTGTGGTAGTGAAATCGATCATGGATTCTTATGAAGTTGCACAAAATATTACTTCACCTTCAACGCCTTTGTGCTCACATATATCGATTGTTTGCTTCATAATTTTGGCTTCCTTTGAGTCATGTTTAACTGAGAACTTATTATAGATTTCGGGAAGTTCTTTTGATGAAAAAGGTATCAAATCAGAGATGTTTTTAGGTAGAAAGGCCGTTTTTTGGTCATTTTTCATGAAATGCAACTTCATTTCTTCGCCTTCATGCAAATCTTTTTCTAAGAAAGGTTTTGCAAGTGAATTATCTTTTAGCTGATTTTGGGATGCATCATGATGGGGATGATGTTTTACCTCATCCTTGCATGCACTATTAAAGACAAGAATGTTTTGGTTTTGGAGATGTTCTTTCACCTCATCCTTGGATGCGACGTAAAAGAAAGCAGCATTCGGTAGATCATCTTCCACCTCATCCTTGGATGCGACGTAAAAGAAAGCAGCATTCTGTAGATCGTCTTCTACCTCATCATTGGATGTGGTACTCGTGGAAACTTTTTCCAATCCATCATCCCATTCTGTAAATCAACAAGATCGTTTCAAAATGGTGATCCAAGTGACTAAATGTAAGAAGAAATTAAGAAAAATAAAACAAAGATCAACCTTCAGTGTATAAAAGATCATTGATTGCTTTTGGGATAGGACTGTTTGGCAATACAGATTTCAAGTACACCTCAGGACTCACTGCATGACTTCTACAAGTGCTAGCTGAAAATGAAATCACAAATAAGACAAATTAACTTCAAATTTTAAATAAAAATGTTTATAGCTTTTACATGATTTTTTAGCACAACACATTATACACTTCATGGCACCCAAACTATAACTATATACATTAACGCTTCAATTCAAATACCATGTGAGTGTTGCTGAAACACTTTCATGCATTATTATTTAGACTTTTAAATTCTAATTTTTCTAATCTACTAGACTTTTAAATTCTAATTTTTCTAATCTACATTGTGATAATTACGTGTTCAGTCAAATGTTGTAAGTTTGCAATATATCTCTCAAATTTCGGATCAAATGCTCAAAATTTAGAAAATAAAAATTGTTAGCAAACAAAATATTTAAAAGTAAATCGTACTATAGGGTGAAACAAAATTTATGTCACCAATCACACATACAAAACTTTAAATTTTAAATACATATTTACAACACTTGATCAAAAATAATATAACCTTGATCTTTTTATATACGTTATTAGTTTATACATATTGTGTGTCAGGTTTATAGTTAAAACCATAAAAAGTGAGAAACTGAGAACCATGTAAAAACTCATAAAAACTTATTTTTACATTTAAAAGTTGACTTTAACTATTTTATGTGAAGCTTTTGTAAATATTAACACATGTGGAGGTTGTTTTAGTAAAAAAAATTGAAAAGTAAAAAATAAAAAAAGTTTAGAAAACATTTTAAAAAATAATCATTTTTACAAAAAAAAAGTTAATTTTTTTTTTCTTTAAACGGCTTCTACATGTGTTTGTATGAAAAACTTTGAAGAAATTATATAAAATAATTTTCTTTTTTATTTAAAAATGATTTTTAATGATTTTTTACATATAAAAATCAGTGATTCACTGGTTTCCTACATTTTTTGTGTTCCCCGTTAAACCGAACCCTATATACAGGGTTGGCTAAATCCGCCAATGGTTAGCGGTGTATAAGGTACGGTTAGCAACTAAATATATCTTCTGCGACTCTAATTTAAAATTTCACCAAACTCAAACCAGTCTGGTCTCTTTCTTCAAAAACAAACCAACCAAAACGGTTTGATTCTCACTAGTGTATGATTTGGAATTTGTTCTCAACTTAGAAAGGTCTATAATGAACAACATAATAAGTAATAATATTTATAGTTGTGGATTACTAAACAAGTCAGCCAACATTATTTGTATATAAAACTCCATTCAGCTAAACAAGATTTAACACAAATGCAAGAATACCACTTTTTGTAACATAATCGAAATAGAAAAAACATACATTGGATTATAAGAAAAAAAATCCAATGTCATAAAAATTGAAACTAGTGAGACCAGTGTCTCGTATAATATATACTCCTCATATACAGAGGCAGATCTGGCCATTTTTGTGGGTTCCAGGAACCCATTCGTTTGGAAAAAATTAGTGAGAACCTCGTATGATGTGAAAAAAATAGTGAGAATCTAGCAAAAGAAACCAAGTGAAAAAAGTTCTTAGATCCGTGACTGCTCGTATATACCCTACTTACTCTAGATATCTAAATTAATTAGGTTTCTTAAATCACCAAATGGACTATTAGGCCATCAATAATTCTTATATACATGTTCTAATAAAAATTGGCGCCACACATTTGATACAGCCACAAACACGTTACTAAGCTATGTGAATAATGAGAACACTTGAAATATTATTTTCTTAATTATTATAAACTTATTAATTTTTTATTACAGTGAAAGATATGAAATAGTATATTTGTATTTGAAATTCGTTTTGTAAAATCGAAAAATCTGAAATAAATGAATAATTAGCCAAATAAAGTAATAACACCCCCATGTATTAAAAATCTAAATATTAAAAATAAAGTATTAACTTCATATTCATTAAAATCATTATAAGCCATCTTAGCATTATATTAGTGTGAGAACAAAGTCGAAATTTTACCATCTTATTAGAAACAACTAAAAAACTAATGACGATGGTGATGGACTGATGATGGTGGAGAAAGATATACTTACAGAAAGAAGTGTATAAATGTAAAGAAGCTCGAACTTCATTGGAAAGGATTGGAGCTGAACCAGTTTAATTTTTTTTTTATCAGAATCAAATAGATTTTGATGGTGTTGAAGTGGAGTGGATTTGATGATGTATTTATATGGAACAAAAGGAGTTGGTCGATGCATAAAACAACACTTATCAATCAATTAAGCACATGTTTTAGTAAGTTAGTTATGGCCTACAACCACCTGTACTTTCCAATTTTAAAGCACGACAGAGAACATTGATATCTTTTTTTTGAGTGTTAAATTTCTTTTGATTCTTGTCGTATGTGAGATTTAGACTCTGGGGTGTGGGGGACTTGGGTTGGAGGCTGTGTCGGAGGTGGGCTCCAATGACATTTTAATCTAACTATACACTGCTACAATTATTCATATCCCAATATACTTGCAGCTAAACAACACTATAAAAAAATAATATTTCTTCAATCATTAATTATATTACAGCTATCTTTACAAAGTTACTGAGAGATTTTTAACTTTTCAATTGGAGACCTAAAATAATACTTCTTACCTTAAACATTTGACAATTACCACACACAAATCCTAATCGTACCATGTCTCTTTTCATTGATCTTCAAACACCTAACTTAAAAAATAAAGAAACTCTACTCACAAACCTAATATAGGGAACACTTAATTTTCTTACATCTTGACTCGAGCAAATCAAAACCAGAGACTCCGTTGTCATTGGAGAAATAAAGTTGCGGCTTGCTTCCACAATTAATTTTCTTACATCTTGACTCGAGCAAATCAAAATTCTGTACACCATCTTGATTCTACATAACTCTCAGCACAAAGTGGTTCGATTTGGTTAAGCTTTTAGCGGATCGAACACATCAAATCAAATAAAAGGCACTTTATTCTTTCTTTTTTTCTATTTTTAAACACAAAGTTTTGGTTCTTACACTTTCCTCTTCAAATTTTATTAAGTTTTTTAAACCAATTTTCATTCTTACCCCCTAAGTTTTAATATTTTTATCACACGTCCAATGAACTTTGATAAAGTAAATTTTACTCTTTTAAAAACACATTACACTACAACCCCCAAACTTTGAAATTACCGCTTTAAGTTTGAATGAATTTTCGTTATGACGTCATGTTTTGTTTTACATATTTCATCTTTTTATATATAGTTTCAAATAATATTAATTTATGTTATTGTGCTGGAAATTTGTAACCGAAACCTAAATCGTTATCAATAACTAGGCTTTTAATTAGTATGATTATTTTTTCGTGTAATCAAGTCATCGATATTGAGAGGTAAAAATAATCTGTATTTTACTGGTACCATACCGAACCGGTACCAAAAAATTAGTACCGGTACCAAAAATTTGGTACTGGTACCGGTGCCTAGTACCAAATGTTCATCCCTAAGTAACACCCAATTCTAATAATTTATTAGTGTACAATATTTCAATATTCTAAACATTTTTAGGTTTTAATAATAAATAAACTAGTTTCTATTCATATAGAAGATAATAATAACATCCATTAACAAGATCTTTTGTAGAACATTTCAATTAATAAACTTTATGTTTAACAACTTATATAATTTTTTATTTCTTAAAAAGGGTTATAAAACATGGCTACGAATGAGACCTTTTGCTGGTTATAAAACATCGCCTTGGAGGGGTCTGGAACAGTGGCCTCTTATGGGGTCCAATAGGCGTTGCCTCTGGCTGGGATCACATTGACCTTGATTTTTCCTCAAATATGTTTCATTAAAATGCATAGATTTGCATGAATGTTTGATCTTGAAAATGATCAAAGTTCCGTAGCAAGTTGCTACTACATATTAATAGTAACTGAAGATCAATGACAACTTAGTCCTTAGCAGTGGCTAAATGGTTGTTAGTTATTTTAATAGCGAAATATTCTATGATTATAGAACAAAGGCAAGCAAGAGATGTAGAGACTCGAGATGTAAAACCCGAAAAAGTACAAGGCAGCAAAAACATAATAAAAACGGAAAGACAAACTACAATAGCAAACCTATTACGTTACCAGTGGCGGACCACAAATTATTTACTGGCGGTGCGAACGTGGGTCTTAACCAACATTTCAAGGGGTGCGGTCGGGATTTTTGCTTATAAAACTACACTAAATTTTTCTTTTCAAGGGGTGCGCCCGCCCACCCAGGCTATATCCTAGGTCCGCCCCTGTACGTTACCACATCTCTCACGTTGAACTGTCGCCATCTCTCCCAGTTTAGGTCCTTCGCATTAGATCTTTCTTTAATCCATATAAACAAGTTTTCTTTTATTTCTTCTACCCTCTCCTGGACTTATACATTGAAGTTATTAAATTCTTTATTATTTCTTGACTTCCAAATATGCCAAATTGTTGTCATGAGAATTGCACTTATAATCTGTTTCCAATTTTTTGACCCTTTATATGCTTCCACTGCCTTAAAAAAATCTTCACATGAGCCTGGTTCCTTTAGGTTTGGTAGCTTCATCCATTCGAATACATTCCACCAGGTTGTCCTAGCCAATCAAACACTAAACTAATAAATGTTCTGCCGACTCCTCCTCATTTCCACATTTCGAGCATAATAGGCTGTCTAACGCAATACCTCTCCGACCCAGCTCCAATTTTACAGGAATTCAGTTTTTGGCAGCCCTCCATACAAACAAATTAACTTTTGGTGGAACCCATTTATTCGAGTAACTCCATCCCCTCGGTCGTTAAAAATCATTTGGTAATTTCCATCTTCGCTCATCCACTTCAAGACTTAGCTTTACCCCTTTCACGACATCCATTAGTTCCCAAAACTGAGCCATTCCGGTTCATTTCTCGGCTCATGGATCCACTCCCAAGCCCATGCTTCCCTATCCCTCACTAATGCTACACAATTACTCACCCATGCATTTTTGTCTTTTGCGATTGAATATATTGTTGGGAATCTTTCTCGCAGTGAGATTTCCCCAACCAAGCATCAACCCAAAATTTTATTTTGCAGCCATTCCCAATTTATTCACATTTAACTTAATTATAATATATAAGAGCATTCACATCCAAGGAACCAAAATATGTGTGTATGGTTTTTAAAATATTAAAATTATAAAAAGTGATTGTGAGTGGAGGAGAAAGAAAATGTTACTGTTCATCTGTATATTTGGGGGACACTGTTCACCTCCTATACTTTTTTAATATATATTGAAAGTGGTTGTGAGTGAATGAGAGAGAAAATGTAATAATAAAGGTATAAAAATATTATTTATGTGAAAAAAGAGAGAAAAATATTTGTTTTTAGTGGAAATATATTGATATAGGGGTTGTTTTTTAGTGGAATGTATATATAATTTTAGGGTGCTGGATGTGAATGCTCTAAGTATTGACTATATATTTGTCATTGGAACTTGAGACCGGCTTAACAAATAACTTAGAACGTTCAGATTTGATCACCGGTCCGGCTTAAAAACATTAGTAAAATAACTATCACTACGTACACAAGTATATACAAAAGTATATCACACGTTAATATGGTTAGAAGTCCAAAACATTTGGAATTTTTTTTTTCAAAAATCTTCACTCTGGAAGTATGCAGGCTTAATTTTGTCCTACATGATTTTAAAACTCACATGCAATTGGTCAACTAATGTACCGTACGTGTGGCCTATAACACTTTGATCGTTGCATGTGATAATTGGTCACAACATTAATTAATGTACTACAAGTAACGTTAAAAAATATAGTACATCTTATACGATAAAGTACAAAGATCATTTATTATCATTATCATTATAATTAAGGGTAAAGAGAGTGGTTACCTAATAGTATTAGGTAAACTCTTAATTCACCCAATCACATAGCGTCATTTCAAATCACTTAATTAACTTACATAATGCTCAAAAACGTTGGCGGTGATTTACCTAATGGTGTTTAGGTAAACTATTTTTTAAAAAAGGAAAAATGTGTGATTGGTTGAGAATGAATAGAGCCCACCACACACCCATCTCTCTCCCCCTTCCCTCCCTCTCACCGACTCGGTAAAGGTTCACCGATTTCAACAAAACCCGATCGGTAAACACCTTCGCCGACGGTGTTACCGATCGGTAAAACCGACTGGTTCACTGATTCCACTCCGTTCACACTAATACACTATCACATGCAAGCATTAGAAGTGTCTAGCCACATATATGTGGTAGGAGAATTAGAAACACCCATTTTTCATAACTTATTATAGCAGAAGATTTTTAATATATAGTCAACACTTTTGGGTATTATAAGTATTTGTTAACGAGAATTATTGGAAAATGGAAAATTCAAAACTTATTAACTTTATATCATAATTCATAACAACTTTACTTCCCAAAATCATTTACAAAATGTTATGGTTACAGATCATTATTCAATCCATGCTGTACAGAATATCTTGGACTAAGAGCATGAATCTAGGGTTCTATGTTCGCACAAGTGATCCAAGGATCTAACCTCATATCTAAAGTATGTTCACCATACATGGAGAGTCTAATATATAAGTGTAGTCAAAATATTACCATGCAAGCGATTTTTATAAGTTTTCAAAGCATATCATACACGATATTTTCAAAAGTTTTTCAAGATATTTCATTAGTTTAGCTCAACATAAGGATGCAAATCATACGAATGACTCATAGATTAGCGGATCAAATTTTGTGAAAAGATCATAGTATTTTGCAAATATATTGTTTTGGGTTGGTTGTTTGGGTACGTTTTGGGCCAAAACCATAACCATAAACAAGATGTTGGTTAAACAAATATGATAACCCATAAATGATCATTATGACTGTTATGGTTAATTAATAGGTTATGAAGGTTAGTGGGTCGGTTAACCATTAACTCGGCATGGCTAAAATCGCTTAAAAAATACATGTTCCATAATATTAATACCAAATATTCAAACAAAATAAAATGCTATAATCCATTAATTTAAACAAACGTCAACCAAAACGTTAAGATATAACACGCAAATTAAGACAAACATTCAACTAAAAACATCAAATAATGAAAAATGATAAAAAGTCTAAAATCTCACAAGAAAATAGCTTCCGTGAATGTTTAATTCTAATCTTCATCTTCAATAAAAGAATCTTTACTTGTTCTCTTTTACGATAACAATTATAATATATATATATATATATATAGGTAAGGTTCATGTGAGAACCACTTTATTGTGAGAACCAATGGTTAACACAAAAGTAACCTACTACATCACCATCCAAAACCTAACCCCCCCCCAACCTAAAAAAACCTACCCCAAAGCTAAATGCTATAACTACACCCTCAAAAAACCTTTAAAAATCATAAAAAACCACTCAATTTTTTAACATTTTTTAAGAAAAAACAGTTAAATTTTTTTTTGGATGTAGCGATTTTTTTGTAAAAAAATGTTAAATTTTTTTTATGGTTTTTAGATTTTTTAGGTATTTTTGGTTGTGTTCACATTGTTCTCGCGGTTCTCGCAACAACAATCATTCTCCTATATATATATATATATGTAGGAAAAGGGTAAAATGAGAACCACCTTAAGTTGCGAGAAGCGCGAGAACTTTTTGATCCGGCCGAGTTGGTCTAATTTTTTTTACACAAACGTAGATGAAAAAATAATAAACACATCTGTAAAAAAAGTAAAAAAAATGCCGAGTCCGTAGTTTTGACTGATGCAAGTTTTTTTACGGCAGGTGTAAATTTTGGAAAAATATAAATATTTTTTTACACCTCATGTAAATGTAGGTATGCGACATTTTTTGCATTTTTTTTTGCTGAAACAAGTGATTGTTTTTACGACTTTTAAGAAAAAAAATCGGAAAAACCTTTTGGATGGTCTAGTTATCGTGTTTCTTGCAACTCGTGTTGGTTCTCATTTGAACTGAATCCTAATATATATATATATATATATATATATATATATTTATTTATGATTCTGTAAAAAGTGACAAGTGTGTGAGAATGTAAAATAATATGCGAGAACATGTGTCTTTAATTAAAATTAGAGATTAAAGGTAATAGAATAATTTCAATAACAATCATTTTAATTAACACTCTTTCCATAACTATTTTGAGAGATTTTAGGAAACAATATATTTGGTATCTTTCTATTATTTGAATTCTGGTCTCAACCATTGTTTAATCCATAAAATTCATAACAACATTTGCTTTATTCGCAAACACTACACGAATTCCAGAAAACACCACAACTTGAATCCAATACAGTCATAGTGTTTTAACATCTAGAATGATTTTAATTATTTTGGAAGTATAAAACACTATTCAGATTCCAAAAACACCACAACTTGAATCGTAATAAAGTCATGGTATTTTAACATCTAGAATGATTGCATTGTACATTATGTGTGGTGTTTTAAACTGCATTTATGGTGTTTTAAACCTGCAGTCCAGTATGTGTTCTTCGTATGTTTTTCGTATGGTGTTTTACACCTGCATTCATGGTGTTTTAAACATGCAGTCCAGTATGTATTCTTCGTATGGTGTTTTAAACCTGCAGTCCATGTATTGAAAGAACCACCCGCCTTCAAAGCACCAATAGTTTCGTCTTATGCCGCCACTACCATTTAGATAGGAGAGGCGTATTGGCATCCTGGAAAGGAGCCAGACTAAGCCTCCCTTATCCATTGACATAGTCACCTTATACCATTTTATCCAATTCAACTTCTTTCTCTAATCATTGTCTCCCAAAAAAATCAACAACCGACCCCCTTAGACAAGCAAGACGAGTTCCAAAGGTAAGGCATTTGATGAATTCCTCCACCACCGGGCCCCAGCTTGAAATCCGGTTCTTGTTGGCCCTAGGATCAAACCCAAATACTAATAGGGGAGAGAACCAAGGTTGCATCTTATGGAATTTTCCAAAGATAACCCATCGTTGGAATTAGACCCTATAAAGTTATGTATTTTTATGAACTACCGAAGCTAGAATCATCAAACATGAAAGTTCATTATTATCGTTGTATCGAAATTATTAGACCACATGGTGTGGGTGTGGAAATCCGACATGGATGCCATCTACCCCAAGCTAACCACCACGTGTCTAGTGTGGAGCATGGCGTTGTGGTTGGGGCTTGAGGATCTCCACCAGCGTGGAGGAAAATATGCGAGTGAGGTGGCGGTGTTTCATTGGTGGGTGGATTTTGCGTTAGTTTGGGATTGGTTTTTTAATTTTTTTTTATAAAAACACCACTTTCCACACCCCATCCCACTTCTCCCTTTTTGCACCATGCCATTTTTCTAACGTTTCCTGACGTGGTGTCCACATGTCGCATAACGCCCCCTTTTCAAGCCTCTCCACACCATATAGTCTTAGTGTTGTGATTCATCTTCTTTATTCTGGTTATAATCGAATTATAATTTATAAAAACTTTAGTCGTTGGAACAAGTGCGACGAAACCATACTTCCTGTTACTTATAATTGAGAATCAGAAGACAGTTTGATTTTGTACCTTAACTAGAAATTCAAGGAGACATGTAGATGAACCAAGGGAAAAAGCAAGTGAACCTTTTATACATGTTACTTATGTTGTATCATAGAAGACCTAGTCAAACTAACCCATAAATGAACTTTGTGTCAATGAGAATTCGTTGGGAGAACTAACATAATTTTACAAGGTACTGACAATGTGCAGAAGATCATGATATCTTTAAGGGCTACATTTGAAAGAAGTCACGTCACTCTGCATTTGAATGTAAAGCCCCACGTACTCCTACTACATATCCCATTACTTATGCTGAGATATAAGAGCTTTATAACTTGTGAAGCTTATTCTTGGAGCTTCATGAAATAAGAAGGAACGCTAATTGCCCTGATGGAAAACAAAACAGATGTAATTATCATCCCTTGGTCTCCTGAATGTAATGAAAGAATGTTAAGTAAATGACGTCCGATAATCAAGATCAATCGAGTTTGAGAAAAGCCACAAATTCATACAAGATGTTTACGTTTTTTAGTTAATGGGTCAGACATATGTTTTTATTTTATTTGTTTCGATTTGGGCAGAGGCCAACAAACTTTGGGTTATTAGTTAGAGTCCATTAGGTTAAACATGTTAAGTTTGGGCTTGTTTATGAAACGGTGTGTGTTTGAGGATATACCCGTACGAACAGTTATCCCGGTATCGGCACAACGTTTCCAGGCGACACATCCCTCCACCAACGCAACGCTTCATCAAGTATTTACAGGGGTTTAAGTTCTTGTAATCGTACAGTTTCAAGTTCGAAGTTATCAAGTTCAGTTTGTGTATTATGGTTAGTTTTACAAGTTCGTTTCAGTTTCTTTATCAATTTTTACGATCATGTATTGGTGCGATGAATGTTGTGATTACGTCGACGATTGTTGTCATCTCTCGAGTCCGAAATCTTGGACTTGGGAACCCTGCGACCATGATACTAACATTGGTATCAGAGCCTAAGGTTCTTCCAAGATTAAGGAGGAGAGAAACCTAGACCGTTTGAAGGATACCCGGTTTATGTCAACCACAATTTTATGGTGTGACACTAGTTTGAATCCTAGAAAGAGCGTCTAGGGTTGCAACAAAGGGAAGGCTGTTGCGTAGGGGAAGCCATTTATGCGTTCGTGGAAGTCACCCATCAATAGGTTCCTAAGAAAAAAGTACCAAAGAAGTTTTTCAAGACATTGAATTTGAAGGGCAGTGCTCCGGTTGGTGGACCGCGAAAAGAAGGAATTTGATGCTTTACATGCAAGCAGTTTGGTCATATCACGTCCACCTATCTAAGTAAGTACGTAAATCTTAGTCCCTTACCAATTAAAGACGATTATAAGGACATTTGCGGAGGACAGTGGGATTCGATATGTGTAGTCGATCTGTCGTTTAAAACACATATGATCGAAAACCGAAACGTATTTAAAGTGTTCAAAAGACACTTCGGGGTGTTGACGAATGAAAAATGCAAGGAGTTTGCATTTGTGCACCGTGTTGGAGAAGTAAAGATTCCAATAGACAGGAAAGACAAGACGATTTCCTGCGTAAGTTACGTTCCTAGTATGAAAAGGATTGTTCTTAGTTCGGAACAAGTCTTGTATCAAAGGATTGAGATGGTTATTACATACAATTCGTGTGTTCTAAAGAACATGTTTGGCAATCGCGCCAAAGGTATTGATACTTTTGAATACAAATCTGAAGAAGATCTAGAGCATGAGTATCTAGATAAATTTTATGAAAATAGAGATGTTGAAAATGGTTTTTTGATGAGAAAGCCAAGTTGTAAGAATATGTGGAGGAATATTATTTCTTGATGAGAAAGCCAAGTTGCAAGAATATGTGGAGGAATATTATGAGAAGAAATTTGAGATCGAGAGACAACGACAAAAAAAGAAGCATGAAGAAGGCACTTCGGGTGCAAAGAAACATCAGACTGTCTATTCCAAAAAGGGTAAGTTAGGATTTATAGCTTACATGTATGGTTTAGAAGAAAATCCGTTAGAATGACGGGATGTGATACGGAAGAAAGCAATGTTGATTGCTCAAGACGAGGAGGATGTGATAGAGAAAGATATGATCATTGAAAGTTGTCTAGATTGGGTTGATTTGATCTTATTATACGAAGAGTTGGTAGGGCATGAGTTAGTTTATAATGCTAGTATGGAAGAGATTATAAATTGGTTTACACCATGCTTTCTTGGCATATACAAAGAAAGTGAAATGCCACCGACGCTTCTAAACGGGAAGCCCGTTAACTTGATTATGCTTTACCAAGTTGTTAGAGACCACGGGGTTTCAAGAAAGTGATGGAAGATAGCGCGTGGAACAAGATTGCACTTCAATGTGGTTTCAATTACGATGAAGATCAAGAAGTAAAGATTGCATACGTAAGGTACATTGATTTGATAGAGTGTCACTTTGAAGTGATGAAGATCAAGCACAAGAAGAATGGAAGCAAGGAACATGAAGCGGGTCAAAGCGGCTTAAGATGACGAAGGAATGAAGGTGGTTGAAAGCGAAGACGAACCAGATTTCGTGATTATACTCCAAGTCACCGGCAAGAAAAACGAATAGCATGAAGAACGAACTGCGGTTGATTGATTAAGGGGGAAATGATGTCCGATAATCATGATCAACCGAGTTCGAGCCAAGCTACAAAATGCAGTATGATGTTTACATTTTTTAGTTAATTAGTTTATAGTCAGACTTATGTTTATATTTTATTTGTTTCGATTTGGCCAGAGGCCAACAAACTTTGGGTCATTTGTTAGAGTCCATTAGGTTAAACATGTTTAGTTTGGGCTTGTTTATGAAACAAGTGTGTTTGAGGATTTAAATGTACGAACAGTTATCATGAAATCAGCAATGAGGCTATTCAATGTTTCATTCCTTATGGCCTTAGGCTATAGGTGTGGGAGCATGGTTGGGTCATTAATTGCCACGTAGGATCATTAAAAGATTGTTATACCATCCCCTTGTCTCATCCACCATGATTCCCATGGATTAAACCATGGCAACCATGGGTCTCATTTCCTAATTAAACATGTTCTTTCCTTTTCACAATAATAAATTAAAATAAGAAAATAGTGGTTTGGGTAATGACCACACCCTTAGAATAGTGGTTTTAGATGGTAGATTAGAATTAGGTGATATGACGTTGATGTGGAGGGTCATGGTGATCATGAAGGCCATGACCACACCATATAGCCTTAGAAACCTTTTCACATATGAGATAAATAAAATATCTAATCCAAATCCAAAATGAAGACCATATTTTTGTTAGAAATTTAGGAGTTTTACATTCACCTTATTCTTCATGTTACATATATATCTATCATCCTTTTCAACTTATTATTTATGTTACATATATATGTATTAATCATCCTTTTCAACTTATTCTCCATTGCTTTGATTCATGTAAATTTATTCATAGTTTTGTTTTTTTGGTTATACAATATCGCCCAACATGCATTCTTGTGTTACAATCAAGTCAAGGGTTACACGTTTTCATCAATGTTTTAAAAACCGGTTTTTTATTCATACCGGGTTAGGCTCTGAAATGGTTCAACCGGTTGAACCGAGTTTAACCGGCGGTTCAACTGGATTACTAGTTAACACTATAATTCCATAAAATACAAATTTCATCTAAAAAAATAATCCAATCTCAATTAAGATTTATATAACTGATTATGGTTTAATCAAAAAACAACTATTTTCATGTAAAATGTTATGTATTTTAAGAGAATTTTTTATTACTTATAAACAATATTGCATTAGACGATATGGGTAATAGTTTTAATAGCCATAAAATATTGGAATGGAACGCACTGGGTTAATTACCAGAAGGTCGGTATTACCTTAATATCGTATTTTATTATAATTAAAAAATAAAATTTTAAGATAATGCAAACCGTTCAATGGTTTGAACCAGTAGAACCGGATTTACCGGCGGTACATAAGACATGCCGTATTTAGATTTTACCGGCCTTTATCGTACCGGGCCCGTGTCCGGTACCCGTTTAACCGGCCGGTTCATACCGGTATTTAAAACATTGGTTTTCGTAGTATAAGATCAAACTCTAACGCTTGTATGAAATTATGAATACACTTTTTGAGTGTTTTTTCCCTTGAATCTGCTTAAAACTACTTCAACAAACTTCTTTGAAAGCTTTTTAATTGAATTCGGCTTGAAATCCGATGGACAACAAAATTGGAATCGCATTAGAACAAATAGAATTGCATTCAAACAGTGGCGAAGCTTGAGATTTCCGACCGGGAGGTCGAAAACGTATTGACCTAAAAAATTCTATACGAAAACGACATACCGAGCAATACTGAGCGAAAAGTTCGGAGGGTCGGGCGCCCCGGTCTCCCTCTATGCTACGCCCCTGCATTCAAATAATTTAAGAGTAGATCAGATGGTGTATGAGCTATCATTCTATTAAAAAAAAACACTACAAGGTAAGTAGCAGACAAACATGAGGTAGTTATTGGAGAATATCACTTTATATATTCCAGTTCATTACTATTTGATCAAAACTAAAAATACCAGTTCCATGAATTAAATGGAGAAGAAGACTAGAGAATACCTGCAATTAACTGATCAACATTCCGATCGAGTCACCCGAATCAACACCTCTCCCAGGCGACCAGAACTCTCCTACTGCTTCTACGACGACTTCGCACTCAAAGGCATTCGAGTTGACCAATTACAATCTGGTTCCATCTCCTGCTCCTTCATCGTCCCCCCTCGACTCACTGTAATTCACTTTCACCTTTGATTGGTTTCATATTTAGTAGTATCAGGTTGTTTTGGCATGATATTTAAAACCTTTTAAGTATATTTATAAAGTCAAATATTTACAGTTCCTTAAAAAATTCGGTTAACTTTTTAGTTAAGTTTCAGTTGATTGTTACGGTTTGTTAACAGGATCGGAATGGAGATCTGGCGAATGGTGCGATTGCCACCTATATAGATCTGGTAGGTGGAGCTTTGTTGCGTGAGAAGGATGTGCCTATGAAGGTTTCTGTGGATATGTCTATATCGTATCTGTCTACAGCGAAAGTTAATGTAAGTTTTTTACCAGTTTGAGTTTGAGTGTTTATGAAACAATATATATGTTTTTGAATAGTATCTTGGTTAGTAGGGGTGTGAATTTCTTACAGGCCACCTGGAAACTCGACATGAAACTAACAAGAAATTCGTGGGTTTGGCTTTAGTGTAATTAGGTTGGGGTCAGTTTCAGGCTGAACCCGCAAACCCATTTAGCTATATGGGTCGGGTTCCTGTCAAAAGGATTTTTTTTTGGCTAAATGGGTCGTGTTCGGGTCAACCCTCGAACATCCGTGTCGTGCTCGGGTTTCATGTGTCTTCCACAACTTTGGGTTTAGGTCGTGTTCGAGTTCGTGTAAAATTTTATGTTTGGGTCGGGTAATTGAACCAGCAAACCTGTGAACACGACCCATTTGGCACCCCTGTTGGTTATGGAATGATTGCTTTGTGAGTGTGTGTATTTACTTCACACTTGATTCCTCCATTGTTAACCTTGCAATGGAACATAGTTTGCAAGGTGAACAATGGAGGAATCACAGTTACATATTCAGTTTTTTGGCTGTAAGTTAAGGCCATCACTGTTTAATGTGATCAAATAAAGAAGTGCTAAAATCGGTTGTCGAGGAGTGGATTATGGATGTCACTTTTGTTATTCCAAATCACACGCTAAGTGTTAGATCGGGCACAATTGTTACACTAGTGTGTGCCAAAAATAAACGTCCAATATAAACCAGCACATTAGATGTAGTTTTGAAGACCTTTAGCCGCATTTTATGAGTAGTTTTTTTAATACCATACTATTAGCATACATGAGGGTCGTGCCTTGGCTTTTGGGACCTAAACGGCTCTGAGAGCCTTACGCTTTTGTAACAAAACCACCACCTTAGCCATGAAAGCTCAGTAACATCTTAGACTAAGTGCCAAATTTGCAGAATAAGCTGCTATAATGTGGTTTCCTGACAAGTTCACTTCACTCTGGCAACGTGGTCAGTAAGGACATGCACGAGATCCTACGGATGGTTTCAGGTCTGCGAGTTGACTCATTAAACCCAAGCACACTTATAAATATGTGGGTCGTGTTTCGGTTTAGTTTAATGATTCAACCCGTGAGCCTGAAACTTGTCATCCCGACATGATTGCCTCATGCCCTTGTCAACTAAAATAGTATTAAGACATTAAGTCTCTCTCTCTATATATATATAGTTATAGGGTTGCTATATATATACAGCTTTGTTATACTAATTATTACAGTTATGGTAGTTAGGAGGCTTTGCTAAAGTTATAGGGTTGCTATATTTTATGCTATATAAATATATGTTTTGCCTATATTCAAATGAAGGATGTTACAAAGTTTTAACGGTCAGCAAGTTGGGGGCAGGGGGGACTCACATCACATAGCAAAGCAAGCGCCCTATCACTCGGTTGCCCCTCCTTTGGGTTATATTCTCTATCCACATACATTTAACAAAAACCTGGCCAGATGGAAATCGAAAAAAAGGGCAAGCCGAGTCTGCCATGTGGCAGGCTCGGATTGGTCAAAAGTGTTATTGTTCATAACACTCAGAAAACTCACACATTATATTATTAAAATTTAATGTAATAGAGGGTGCAAGTATCCCTACCGGCCTAGCCCACAAATGGAATTTTACCTCCATGAGACACCCATAGAAAACTTGCAAAGGTGGCCGCCCGTTTGACTTCTTATTGGCCAGTAGAGTTGGCCGGGGGGGGGGGGGGGTGCAATGGTCCGGGACGAGTTAAGAGAAGACGTATGATGGGGTTTTGTTTGTTTATATGCTTATGTTCGACAATGTACCTTGTTGGCAGGATGAACTCGAGATTAGTGCAAAGCTTCTGGGTGGAAAAGGAGCCTATAATGGAACTCTTGTTCTTGTAAAGAACAAAGCTTCAGGTGTGATAATTGCTGAAGGACGACATTCTTTGTTTAGTAAACCAGTTAGCAAAATTTAATTTGATTTTATTTGATTTGTGATCTTAATGTATTGTTAATTTAGGAAAGTGAATACGTCATTGTACACTTGTACTTGTGTTATCTTAAATTCGAAACCCATCAGAACAAAGTCATTTTGATTAAATCTAACTAGAAGATCATCCAAGTCCATTTCAGCGGAAAAGTAATTCACGTTGGATGATCCAGAACCTAATGACCATCTCCAATCCAAGATCAAAATTCTTTTTCTTCATTTAAGACGTCATTACTCACAAACCTCATTCTTTCTCTACAAATGCATGCATTTAGCTAAAAACATTTTTATCCTCTCTACTCGCTACTCTCTACTCTCTCTCCTCCAACTCATCATCCATGTCACAGATTCACTTCAAATGCATTTCAATTTGTGTTTTGTGTTTGAGTTAATTGGTTGTTCTCTTCATCTACTTTATCACCAAATGAATGTATTTGGTTACTACTTGTATTATGTTTAACCAATTGACCTAATTTTGACCTGGGGATATTAAGTTTAACTTGGTTGCTTAATGTAGTAAGACTTTGATAATTTAATTAAATTGTGTTTTGACTAGAATGATACTATGTTTTGACTGATAATTTAGTTAAATTGTGTTTTGACTAGAAAGAAACTATGTTTTGACAAGAACGAATGGTTAAGCATTATATTGAGTCATGAATGGTTAAGGCCTATAATCTGAATTGGTCAGACATTTGTCTCTGAACGGTTAAGCATTATACTGGCTCCTAATGGTTCAGACCTCTTACTGGTTGAGCACTTGACAATTAAGAAGTTGTCAAATAGCTCCTTTGTGTGCTAAAACAACTTGCTTGACCAAACAAGCATTAGAAAACCGACCAGTTGTTGTGATGCGACTGGTCCGGTTCATGAAGGCAAGGTGGTGCGGCTGTAACGAAATTTGTGCAGCGGGCGAACGTGTGCGACTGCGTTACGTTGGTCTCCTGTGGAATTTTGCAAGGCTCGATCTGTTTTAAGGAACAACTTGGATTATCAGTTCCAAAAACGAAGGAATCATGGGAGCGTTCATTAGCATCGGTTACAGAACGCGAACGGACGGAAATTGTATGCCGAGAAGCTGATGAAAATTGAAGGAATACACAAGTTGTAGTACTTGATTTTTTGTTGCTAGATTTTTTTTTTTTTTTGTAATAGAATTTTTGTGATAAATCTTTTTAGTAGATTTTTTTGTTGTATTTTGAGAAAACAAAAGGGTAAGAGTTTATGTTTTAGGACCAAAATCTCTGTTCAACTGCCACATGTTATGTCCACAATCTTTCTTATATAGTTAGGCGAACCCACTTTTTAGTGGTTTTTTCTCCTAATGTTATTATCCTATAAGATGAAATAGTAATCTTGTATAAGAACTTAAGAAGTACATTTTGTAAACTCGAAAAGGCTGAAACACGTGAATGAGCCAAATAGACACCATGTATTCAAAACCTAATATTACAAAATAAAATATTGATTTCACATTCATTGAAATCATTAAAAGCCAACGTCTTCACTGGGGAGAACTGAAGATGAAACTGTATAAATTAATTATAATTAATATTAATGTTAATTATCATTAATTATAATTAATATTAATGTTAACTATCATTATAACTGATACTAACCAGGGTCGTGGTAAGCCCACTCTTCGTAGTAGACAACGTTTGTTATGCTAAAATGTGCGACAATAAAATGCTTAGTATTACGGTGGGTTGCACATGTCACGGGGATGCGACGGTCCAATCAGTATTGGTTAGTTAGGATGGTGTTGATCCATGCATTTATCATTTATAAAAAAAAAACAATCTAACCATAACTCCAGTTACAATAATATAATTGGTTATTCAAATTTAATATAAAAAATAACTAATCTAATCATAACTCCAATTATAATAATTATAATAACTCCAATTATAAAAATTATAATCACAATAGGTATTATCTGCCTATAAATCATAACTAATAGCCTTTCAAATTATATAACTCATATAATCTATTTTATATACCTTGGTTTAGCGGTTAACTGGGCCACCCTCCCTAGTTGAGACGCAGGTTCGATATTTTCAATGGACATCTGGGTGAAGGGAAAATCGGGTCTTTAATCCTAGGTTCGAACCTGACAGGGGGGGGTGAGGGTTTACGGATTCTATCCGGTCCCCGCGCATTAGGGGATACGGTCGAGGATCGGATCTTGGACATGGCCCCGAGTAGGATAGGTTTACCCGCGAGATTCTTTACCATTAAAAAAAATAGTATACCTCGTAAGTCATCGACGACCATTTCATTCTTAGTGAAGTCCTTTCATGGGCCAAGGTCATGAAAAAACGGTTTCCTATTTTCAAGGTGGACTTTCAAAAGGATTATGATTCGTCGGTGAATTGTAATTACCTTTTGGATATTTTGAAGGGTACGGACTTCCTTAATCTTTGGAGATATTGGACAGTGGAGTCGGGGTTATTTCGGGGGGTTGTGTTGCAAACAGAGGTACTATGTTAACGCATATATCTATGCCGATGATGTGTACTTATTTGGTGAATTGTCTGGTGACAACATTAGAAACATTAATCGTTTATTTGTCTATCTTTGTTCGGGTTTGACGGTTAATTAGGAGAAAGATGCTCAAACAAGTTCTCACATCCACTGTTTTGAATAATAAAAAGGACATTTAGGCTTGGAAAGGGGCGGCCCAAGTAATCATTTTTATGGTTGAGGTTCGTACCATAATCATGAGGCAACCAAAAGTGAAAGTGCTCCTTGGCCTTATTGGAATGATTGGGTACCAACCAAAATTAATATTTTAAGAGGTGTGCAAGTTAGGGACCAGCTATGCTCTCGTTGCGGGTTAAGAGGAGTCGGACGAACATATTCTTTGGGATTCTTGGGTGGCTAAGTCGTTTTGCTGGACAATTTTAGCTTAGCTCAAGCTCTCGTTTCGTTCTAGCGACCTATCCATTCATCAGATACTTGTCTTGGCTAAAGACGTATGGGGGAGGGGGGGGGGTTTCAAAGGAGTGGAATTTTAATGATGACGGCATGGGAGATTTGAAAGGCCAGAAACGATAAGACTTTCAACAAAAATCATATTCACTTCAACAGAACGGCGGACTTCATCAAAGAAAACGTGATTTTTGGATTACATCTAGATCTGAGTATCGTAATATAGAGTGGACATATGGGTTGATTTTAATATTGTGGTGTAATTCTGTAACATTCGGGTTCAAGATTCTTGCTAACCCGGTTTCATATATATATATATAAGTTTTACCGTTCAAAAAACATCTGTCCAATTGATATGGTCCAATGACATCTTCCTAATTGTATGTACGTAGCTCGATGTTTTAGATCTATACAAAAGCGAAAGTATGAAAATTTGAATCCGGCTCACGGTTGATGTGGTATTCATTATTCAACCTCGTGTATGAACATTGTGTTCTTCCAACTTTTTGAAAACTTCACTCACACATACATTCAAACAACTTTGTTTTCAATATTACTCACATATCCTTTAAAAATTACTGAGTAATTATTTGTTCTTAACTATCTTCAAATTAAAATCTTAAGATAATTAAGTAAATGACAAGATAATTGAAGAACTAGTGACTTTTTTTTTTAATTTGGTAAACATTCATCAAAAGTTAATTTTTTTTTAGATAATCATTTATGAGAATAGTGAAACGTATGGTGATCCCTGTCAAAGTCTGACATCCCAATCAATATACGGATTCGGATAGTGAAATCTACTGTCCGAAATGTTCGGATATCCGAAATTCGGGATATCCGGTTTTAAACACCCCTAGACCAAGGGGGTGGAGGATGGGTTTCCTCCTAATTTTTTTTAAGTTCAACATACTTTTTAACATTTAATTGCTTATAAAATAAAATCAGTAATATAAAAAAGACATTACATAACTTAAAAAATACTAGATTGTTAAAAATTAAAAATCCCAAGAATTCCATTTTTAGCGATCTTTTCTTTCATTTTACACAAAACTGGACGGTCTTCTTCCCAATACGAGTTGATATCGACTGTTATTATCTCCCATTCCTTTAGTTCTACCGCCTCTTGCTTCAACCGAACCCGTCGTCTACTTCACGTTGCTTCACTTGTGCCTTTTGGACTGTGACCTCGGTGTATGTTTTGAATTGGGCCATCTAGTCATCCATCTTCGAAATGCCCCCCGATGAGGCTTTTTTTTTTTTTTGCAGCAGCTGCCTTTTTTGGCTTTGTCCTTTCCCAGAGGACGTGCCTCCTCTCGAACTACGTTCTCTTCGTCGTCAAATTCCGGCTCGTCGTTTATATTATATGGCATCGTGCGTCCTAGCCCCCTGCACTATAACTTCCAGTCTCCGAGGTTTTCGTCCGTTTAGTGCTTGCAACCTCGTTTGGAACTGGCGTCCACTTCATATTGGCTCGCATACTCTCCCATGCCCAGAAGTGTGGGAAAACCTTCCGATGCTCATCCTCGTATCTACGCCTCGTCTTTTTAAAAACTCTTTCATCACTCCACCCACTTGGACGATTAACATATAAATTATTATAATACCCACAAAATCGGTTCACGACCGGATGCATCTTTCGCCATTTCGAAGCGACAGAATGCGATACGGACCTTGTTCCATAATCGCAAGGACTTTTGCTAGTATTTCTTTCCAAAAACCATCGCCGGTTTGGTTGTTACCTATATTTTTAAAATAACAAAATTTATATATTAAAAAGTTAAAGTTTATATATTTATGTTTAAAATTTATATATTTTTACATACCAACAATGGGGCATTTAGACGTGCTAATCTATGCCTTACCTAATGCCTCCTCCTCGATCTTTAACCAAGGTCGTGCCTTCGCTCTCATAGGTTGATCACCGGCTAGACGCGCCACTTGCTTCTCTTTTTTCCGTTTTGAGGTTTGGGGTTGCGTCTCCGGAACATATTCTTCAACTTCATCTTCTATGGGTTGAGACGATTCTACCGGTGGCGGTGAAGGTTGTAGTTGCGATTGAAATTGTGAGTTGAACGGGTTTCACATTGTCATTTGTTGTATGGATTGCATTTGGTTCATTTGAGCGAAAGCATTAGGGTTTGTTGGAAACCCGATAAAGAAAATTGCGATGCCGATCAACTCGGATCCATCGTTAGATAGTAGCCAGGTACCGAGAAAACGTTTGGGTTTGGGTTTGGGTTGTTTAGTTTGTATGGATCCATGGCCAAATTTATAAAAAGATGAAGAATTTTATAGAGTTGAGTGGTTTGAAAATGGGTGAAAGATGTGTATTTATAAATAAAATAATTAATTATTATTTTTTTAAATATAGCCGTTTGAAAGCATTTATTTCAAATAATAATTATTTAAAAAAAAACTAGCCGGCATTTGTTTGAAAACATTAGGCCGGCAAGGGCGTCGGGTGAAGGACACTGAAGACGGGGCGTGCCCTAGGGAGCGGTGTTCAGGCCCGTCGCCGGAGCCTGCCGGTCCTAGGCCGGTACCCATACGGACTAGTCTAAAAGCCCAAAATGATGAAAATATATTGATTTCCAGTATTATTATTATTTTTAATCAGTTAAGCTTATAACATTTTTCTTGGGTTAATGTATATTTAATTTTTTTTATTGAATATGTCAATTACAAAGCGGAATTACTTTTAGTTTAGAGGATCTTGCAAGAATTTGACATTAATATCATACAGGTAAATAAGTAATTTAAAAGACAATTTTATTTCTTTAACTACATAAACTGATACAGTACCCAAACATAAGGAAAGTTGCAATAGTAGTAGTTACACCACTCAAGCTTATAGATCTTAAAGCACACACTACATATATGGCCTGTGTGTTTCTATTAGTATGGAACCCAAAGAATATGATCTTCAGGTATGAAATGACAAACTGGAACAGTTCCTGGAGTTAATTTAAGTAATTGAAAAGCCCGATGTTTTGGGCTCCAGTTTGAGGTATCGGTATGGCAAACCGCCACGGATTTCACTTTGGTACCATCCTGACCCTCTAAAGAAACCACATACGATTGAGTACCAACACTTATGTGACAGTAAAAGACAGCATAGGCGTAATCTAACTTATGGCAAACCACAACTTTATTTGCTATGAGCTTTTTGATCAACTTGATCTTGTGTTTTTGTAATAAGGTACTTTGGTTAGCGTTTACCTCTGTTGAAAGAGCTTTCACCTTTTCACCTAATTTTGTAGTGCTGAAGTCGATCGTGGATTCTAATGAAGTAGCGCAATGTATTTCCTCACCTTTGATGCCTTTGTGCTCACATAAGCTAAGTGTTTGCTTCATGATTTCGGCTTCCATTGAGTCAGATTTAACAGAAAACTTATAATAGATTTCAAGAAGATCTTTTGACGAAAAGGGTATTGATTCAGAGATGTTTTTTGGTAGAAATGCAGTTTTTGGTAGTTTTTCATGAACCGCAACTTCATTTCTTTGCCATGGTGCAAGTCATTTTCCAAGAAAAAATTTGCGATCACATTATCTTTTCCCTCACCCTTGGATGCACCGTTGTTGGTTCAGGCCCCTCTCAACACTTTCAATATACACACAAAACTCACGTGAATGTACAATAAAAATGGAGAAACAACTTTCTACTGTTATTTCAAAGAGGGTACAAAATAAACCTACTGACTACTCATATATGGCTATATTTATAATATTTAAAACAAACACACGCATAAAAGAAACCGGTTCACAATCTCCTAAGAAACAACATATTCCAACGTTTACTTCCCATAAACTCGGTCAACCTAGACCACATCAACAACCATTCTGACTCATATCCGCTTCATGACCCGATTTGACCCGTACTCGACCCGTAACATCAAGATTAACCCAACCATTCACCCCCTTTATCTTGATCTTAGTTCTCGCTACTTGCTCGCACTCGATCTTGCTCTTCTCGTTAACCCGCATCTGTTCTTGCTCTTCTCGCTACTTGTTAAATGAACGCACGAGTTCGGTTGCTTGCTCACTCGCCTTTAGCAGCCTCATTCCACTGCAACTTGGTAGTGTTTCATTACTGTTTCAGCCCCGAAAATAGAACCGGTAACTACCCGAACATGCTGCTACTTGCAATTTGCTTCCATTATTGCTTCAACAATTATCCCACCTGGATGCTTGTTTGCTTTCAATTTTTTTCTTCAATCCACCATAATAGCCTCCGTTTATTTTGAGTTGATAATCCTCACAAGTTAAAAGTTGCACCGACCCATTATGGAACCACCATCTTCAGCTTTGATTTTTTATTCATATTTATCACAAATAAATCTGAATCTATATCTCTCTTCTTATCTGCTTACTTCTTTAAAAAGAATTCAATCATCAACACCCATCTTTCAATCGACCTTCTTTATGTTTCTTCGTTCACTTTTTCTTATCCTTTTTTGTTCACACAGAACATAATATATCACACAGATTCACCTTCTCTTTTCCTTGCATGACCCCACAGCTAATATATTTTATCTTGAGTACAAACTACGAACTTGGTCTCAACCAATCACAATCACACAGATTCTTTTCGATCACACAGATTCGTTGGTCTTTCTCTAAACCGTACAATTTCCATCCTTCGATCACACAGATCTTCACCACTTATCAATTTCACACAAAAAAAATTTCTTTAGATCACACAGATCTCTTCAGTTTTCTCACACAAATACTTGAATCACTAAGATTCTCCTTTTTTTTCTTGATCGATTCACACAGCACCACTAAGGTTTTCGATCCTTTTGATCACAAAGATCTGGTCCTCCTTTCTCACGCCTGCGACACACAGAGCAGATACGTTTGATCACACAAATCGTCTTCTTCCTCGTCTTCTCCGGCTCACTAAGAACCAATCGGCTCACTCAGAACTCGTTTCAGTTCTCGATTTTGTTTCCACATGGCTCACTTAGAACCATGTTCGGTTCACACGTAACCTTCTCATCTCTGCGGCTCACTCAGAACCTTCATTCTTTTTTCTTCCCCACTTCAACAACAATCTCTACGTCTCATCTTAGCCCTGCAGTTTAAAAGGGTCTGCTCCCTTCCTCTCTAACAATCGACTTTCAAACCGGCAAACACCGCCGTCTTCAACCGCTGTCGTTTCTCGACCCTCGTTTCGACCTTGCTCTGATAGCAAATGTTGGTTCAGGCCCCTCTCAACACTTTCAATATACACACAAAACTCACGTGAATGTGCAGAAGATAAAAATGGAGAAACAACTTTCTACTATTATTTCAAAGAGGGTACAAAATAAACCTACTGACTACTCCTATATGGCTATATTTATAATATTTAAAACAAACACATGCATAAAAGAAACCGGTTCACAATCTCCTAAGAAACAACATATTCCAACGTTTACTTCCCATAAATTCGGTCAACCTAGACCACTTCATCAACAACCATTCTGATTCATATCCGCTTCATGAACCGATTTGACCCGTACTCGACCCATAACATCAAGATTAACCCAACAACCGTAACAGGAAGGTATTTGTTGGGGATGATCTTTTACCTCATCATTCGACGCATCATGACAAAAAGGTAACCATCTAAGTGGTTGTAGGGGATGTTCTTTTAACTTGATATACGTAGATGCAGCATTTGTGGAAACTTTTTCCAATCCATCATCCCATGCTAAAAATGAACAAGATTATTTAATATGTTGATACAAGTTACAAAGTTCAAAAAACAATTAAGAAATAGCAACACAAACTTCAACCTTTAGAGTGTAAAAGATCCTTGATTGCTTTTGGCATGGGATTGTTTGGCAATACACACTTCCAGTACTCTTCAGGACTCAAAGCATCACTTCCTACAAGAGTTAGCTGATAACCCAATCACAAGTAAAAGAAATTAACTTTTAATAAATAAATATATTTGTAGCTTCTATTGGAATTCTTTTATTTTTTATACTTCATTGAAATTAACCGAAGTATAACTAAATACTTAAACTTCTATTCATATGACCATTTGTCTGTTGCACAAACACTTTCATGCATGATGATTCAGATTTTCAAATTCCAATTTTGGATTTTGGGGGTCCATTGAACATTCTTCAGTAATTAACGCGGATGATGAGAATTTTTTTTTTATTTCATGGGATCCATGAGTATATTTTCCAACGAAAAAAAAATTCAAAACTTCATTTTTGGATTTCATGCGATCTGAGGGTAGATTTTCCAACCGGTGTCGAAAATTTTCCAATGGTGAAAGATTTTATTTCTTTCTAGCTAATCTTATGTTTCTAATTATCTAAGATATAAGGTTTTCTGTCTCATTGTAAATAATTGCATATGTTCCCAGATATAAATTACCATACAAACTAAGCAAGATAGGAATATATTCTAAGTTACATATATATGAAAGGAGCAAAACTGATAACACCATATTCGAATTGAAAGCAATGATTATTCTAAGTTAGTGGATTTTTCTCCTATGTTATTATCCTATAAGATGAAATAGTAAAATTGTATAAGAAGTACATTTTGTAAAATCGAAAAGGCTGAAACACGTGAATAAGCCAAATAGACACCATGTATTCAAAACCTGAAGTTACAAAATAAAATATTGATTTCACATTCATTGGAATCATTAAAAGCAAACTAATAGTATAAAAGCAAATGAGATAGATTGTAATGATGTTTTAAGCAGGTTGTATTGTAATGACGGTGGTGGTGATGATGAATGATATACTTACAAAAAGAAGTGTATAAACTTGGAAAAGTTTAAACTTCATTGGGGAGAACTGAAGATGAAATGAGATGATGATGTTATAAGTTGGCCGGTTGGATTTGTTGAAGCATTTATAGAGTGCGAAAGAGTCAATCGATCCATAACTAACACTTAAGGGGGTAGGGGCGCCCATCACTCACCACCCACTCATCACTCACAACATCCAATCACGTTCCGCCACCTCATCGAGCATTATTTCCTCACTAGTGATGGATTTTAGTGGAAATGCTCATCACTCACCACACCCAACAATACCCAATAATTTCCCTCACATTCTCACTTTCAACACGCGTTGTCCTGGCCACGAGTTTTCCAGTACACGCGTGATGGTCGGGACCGGCGGTCGTGTTTAACACGTAATCACACGTGATCATTTGGCCACAATGGACCGCCCCGTCCCCCCTTATGATGGTGGTGGTGATGATGAATGATAAACCCTTAATTGGTAATGATTATTAGTTCATGCATAATGGTTAATGCTTTGATATTTTCCGTCACATCAACATCATATAAACCCCATAGAGATGGTGTTAGAGGCATTATCAAGTCACTTCATGCCCCTTATCCATTACTTATGTTCTTATTGTTATTATCATTAATTATCATTATTATAATTAATATTAATAATAATTATAGCTAATACTAACCAATGTCGTGGTAAGCCCACCCTTCGTAGTAGACAGTGTTGGTTATGCTAAAATGCGAGACAATAAAAATGTTTAGTATTACGGTAGGTTGCACATTGTCTTGGGATGTGACGCGACGATCCAATCGGTATTGGTTAGTTATGGTGATGTTGGGACATATGCATTTATCATTTATAAAAAAGAACTAAACTAATCATAATTCCAATTATAATAATTATAATTTGTTATAAAATTAATTAAAAAAACTAATCTAATCATAACTCAAGTTATAACAATTATAAAAACTCCAGTTATAATAAATGTAATTACAATAGCTATTATCTACGGTATAAAAAAAATCGTAACTATTACATTCTCTCAAATTATAACTAATATATATCTATTTAATATACCTCGTAAATACTAGTTTAACTATTTAAACATTTTAATACAATACATTTTGTTAATATAAACTAGTAATATGACCCGCGGGCCCGGTGCAAACATCGTATGGATTAGCCCAAGCATTAGGTGATGCGTTAACCATGTGAAAATGCGCGTTTCAACGTATTTGGTTTTACTCAATGTAACATATATAAGCAGTGCGGTTCAATCAAAGTTGTGGCGAACCGCATGTTGCGTCGCGTTTGCAAATTTTGTCACAGTCGTTGCGACAGTGACATAAACGTGTTTAATTACATATAAGAAAACATATTAAAACCATATGCCTCGCACATTACGCCTTTATGAAATTTAAAAAGTATTTTAAAAGAAACACCATAATTACCTCTCACCGTTGCGACGATGCCTTACAATGACACTAACATGTTAAAGGGCACATTAACATCAAAATGCTATTGCAAACCCGATTACGGCTGTGAAATGGATGTGGCTAGACAATTAAAGAGAAGCGTATGTTGAGTAAGTTCTATTATGGAAATCTAAACGTAGGATAAAAAATGAAAGTCACAAAAAATTAGTTGCTTATTATGAAACATGAATTTGCTTTTTTTAGATGAACGTTACGACCTAATCATCATCATCATAGTCAGTAAATCTCATCAATAGCAAAGCTAAGGTAGGGTCTGAGGAGGGTAGATGTAGACAACCTTACCTCTACCCCGTAGAAATAGAAAGGTTACTTTCAGTGAGATCCCGGCTCGAGACTAATAATTTAATAAATTAATTTAAACTAAAAAGTATAAGAAAAATTAAAGGAAATAAAGTACATGGATGAACCCTTGTGAGTTGAATTCAAAAATCAAGTAACCACCTTGGTCTAAGAAAGTGTTTTGTATGGGTCACAACATGCAGCATATATAATGGAGTGGTGGTCGGTGGCTTTTGCCACCGACATTTAAGTTTAAGATAGTATAGAATAGTTGGATCAAACCTCCGTGTTATACCGGAAGGAATCTCGCTCGAATACGATGCAATCTCTATAGCAAACCAAATATAAAACCCAATAAGTATAGTTGTAAGTGAAGTGTTCAAACCAGAAGAAATATTTTTGTAAGAATAGATTAAACAAATTTTAAAACAATAGAAATGCTCAAATTAATATGTGTATTAAATGTTATTGTAACGGCAAATAGGTAAATTTCATTTTTAATTAATACATGTATTCCCTTAAATTAGCAAATTTATTAAACTTGTAACTAATTTCTAAATTCTAAATATACTATTTCAAGACAACTTAATTTATGGTGTAAAAGAAATTTTGATATGTGTCGAATAAATGTAGGATATACTTTGATTTATATAGGATTAAGTGTAAGATAATTTTGATATATTTTGTACGGAAAATTTTGATGTGTAAGAAATTTTTTTGAAATAAATAGGATAAAGTATCTTTGACTAATTAATGAGAGGAAAATAAGTAATGAGAGAATTTATAAAGTACTTATTATTCTACCATAATATCCATTCTTCTTTTTTTTTTTTTCCTCGTATTATGTTTCTTCTTAAATAATCATTTCATATGCACAAAACTAACAAAATAGTTTAACTAATAAAAGTATTTAAAACACAAATAAAAAATAAGAATTATTGAAATAAATGAAATAACCAAAGCTAAAAGTTAAAATAAATGAAGTTAAATAGATGAAGTAAAGAAATGAAAATGTATGAAAAGTAACCCCAAAGCTGAACAACTTTGTTGGTTTTTCTGATTGAATAAAATACTAATTGATCCAAAACTGTAAAAAAATTGGAATTGGCAGGTGCATTAGAGCAACTTGACGTTCTCTTCGTTTTGGATCAGTATTCAGTGTTTTGGATCTATCCTTGAGTGCATTGGTGTTCATTTTTTCCGCTCCTCCATTTTTCTTTCAAATTGTACAAAAGTGGTAGATGTTGCTAGCCTCCATGAATTATCTTTGTATGTCTTCCCTTCGGTAACAGATATATGATTTATTTTCTGAGGGTAATTGTGAGGTTTAACCAAATTTTTAATTGGGCAATTGAGATTTTAACCTACAAGATACACTAATTTTTTTAAGAAAAAATCAGAATATTTACATGTTGTCAATTGGAAGCAGAATATTTAATGTGAAGATTCCAAAAGCTTCAAAAGTCAGGTATGCATAAACAAATATAAAATATTTGTTTATTCCAGTCCATTTTTTCTCTATTAATAGAGAGCCCAATCAACGAAAATTAAATATGCTAAACCATATCGATATACGAAAAAACCTCCAATACCTTTTATTGATCATACAAAATTCTTAGAATACAAATTTGTAGTAGTTAATAACTTTTCAATTACCATGTAAACTTTTCATAAAATGATATAAACTCAAAATTCTGTATTTGTGTTTATGAAAATCGATTTCTTTTTATATTTTGTTGATATCACTTTCCATTTATGTTCAAGATTGTTATCTATGAACAATTGGTATTAAAGCAGCTTCCATAACTAATTTTCAAAAAGATAAAATTTGCTTCAATATCTTCTATAAACATACTTTGTTTTACAAATTATCTTTAAATCTTTTATAAACAAATAGCAAACTTTCAAAATAGGAACAATGCATTTCACATGAGTTCTATATGTCGCTAGACTGATACAAAGCATGATCATGCCTGAAAAGCCTAGGTGGTAAGTTTATCCTAAATCCAATCATCAATTATTGGCAGGGCTTCTCTCCAAAACCAACAAAATCATATCTTGGTTGTGAGCGGGACTTTTTTCTTAGGGATATTGGATTTAAATAACCTCAATTTTCATCAATTGGCCGATAACACTCTCACTTTCGATTTGTACACCAGCACTCTCAACTTTCAACTTATTGGACGATAACACTCCCTCACTAACTGAACCGTAATCCAGTTAGCTGATATCAGCTGCCACGTCATCAAAAATTCTATATCAGCTGCCACATCAGTTGTCACGTCATCAAAAATGCCACGTCAGCTGCCACACCAGCTGCCATGACATCAAAAATGCCACATCACCTACCATATCATATGCCACGTCAGCAAATAGGGCCACATCAGATGCCACATCAGCAAAACTAACTGGGTTAGGGTTCAGTTAGTTTGGGAGTGTTATCGGCCTATAACTTGAAAGTTGGGAGTGCTGGTGCACAAATCAAAAGTTGAGAGTGTTATCGGCCAACCGATGAAAATTTGGGTTATTTAAATCCAATATCCCTTTTTCTTAATAGAATTTAATATGTTATGTTGTGATTGTCAATAGATTTTTGTCGTTTGTCATTGGTCGTTGGTGATACCTCTTTGTTTAGTACGGTTATTTTTTAGTATGGTATGAGTAATAAAAGAGAAGGTAACTTACATGGATGCTCCCTATGATTTTCTCAAATGTCATCTTTAGTCCTGACTTTTCTAAAATTGCATGTAGTTTTTTTAATGAAAGGATATTTTAGTCACTTTACATTCATTTAAATAGAAAACATTAGGTCCGTTCGTCCATCCATCCACCATGGGGAGCATCCGTATTAAAATTTTGTAAACTATAGAGAACAAACATGTAATTTTAAAAAAGGGAGAACTAAAGATGAAATTCGGTAAAACCTCCAAAAAATAAGTAAACAATGAGCTTTATCTCCATATTAAACAAGAGCACCAAACTCGGATATATATATATATATATATATATAATATATATTATATATATATATATATATATATATTATATATATATATATATAGGGTAAGGTTATTGTAGAAAAGACCAAAAGTGTGAGAAATGTAAGAAAGAATCTCAGCCATTAGATCTAAATTAATTGAAAAGGGTAATCAAGTAATTTTATCATTGATTTAATTAATTCAAAACCTTCCATAAACCGCCACCCTAATTTATAGGAATACTGAATAACACTGCAAACACCATTCAGCACGTATATAACACCATTCAATAATTATATAACACATTCAATAAGTATATAACACCATTCAATAAGTATATAACACTATTTTAAATATCTCTATAAAAACACTACGAATAACACTACAACAACCATTCAGCGCATATATAACACCATTCAATAATTATATAACACCATTCACTAATTATATAACACCATTCAACACATATATAACACCATTCAATAATTATATAACACCATGAACTGAAACAAAAAACCATTAACTGAAACATTCGATTGAACGTATTTTTTTCCAGTATATAAGTATAGCAATATGGTACTCATATTAAATATTTAAAAAACACTCGTTATTATGGTGTAATTTAAAAAAAAAAACAAGTTACGTGTAAAAAGTTATTGGCGTTTAAAAATAAAAGGGAAATTGCATGTGACTTTCTAAAATTAAAAATGTTAATTTTACCTTTATACCCTTAATCTAGAAAATTAATTATTTTAATTGTTATACTATTTACCATATTGTTTTCAAGATCTCAACCATTAGATTAAAGATCTAATGGTTTAGATTCTTTCTTACCCTTCTCACACTTTGGGCCTTTTTTACAGGATCCTCTACCTATATATATATATATATATATAGGTTTAGGTTCATTTGTGAACAGCCTCCTTGATTGTGAACACTAGTGAACTAATTCTAGCCCTTGATTATCAATACACAGGGGTAAATCAATGGTCAGGATTCGATAATTAAAATACACTAGTGTATTTTATGATTTGATACTATAAATCAATGGCCATGATTTTTTCACCCAGTTCACAAATACACTAGTGTTCACTCTAGAACCCCACCTTATATATATGTATGGTTAGGGTAAAATGAAAACTCATACGAGTTGTGAGAACTTAGAGAACTCAGCCTTACGAAAGATTTTTTCAAATTTATTCACCAAAAATCCTAAAAAAAGTCAACTTTACCAAAAAAAAAAACACTTGTTTTTTTTTTCATACGTCAGTCGTATATGTTGTTAAAGGTGATGTCATGCTTATGTCATCACCTTTTGCAGCAGCTGTAAGGGGCCGAAAAACACCACTTTGAAATGTATTTTTAGATTTTTTTACGACAGTATTTTCTAACATTTTAATCTAGGTGTGTTAAAAAAATTGGGTCGAAAATCGTTGGGGAAGGCCGAGTTCTCTAAGTTCTCACAACTCGTAAGGGTTTTCCCTTGATCCTAATCCTCTATATATATATATATATATATATACATATATATATATAGGATTCGGTTCAAGAGAGAACAATCCCAGTTGCGAGAACCATGAAAACTCCTATCATGCAATAGCACATTTACACATCACCCATGACCAAATTAAATCAAAAGTGTATTTTATTCTTATATTTTTCATGTCACATCTTTTCTCTCTCTTATATTTAAAAAGCAACATGTCACATTTTTTCTCTCTCTTATATTTAAAAATCAACATATCAGATCTTTTCACTCTCATCTATTTAAAATTAAACATGAGACATCTATTGAGTCGTGATTTTCGGGTGAGTTCATTTGGTAAGATCCTCAAATTTCGTAAACCCAAAATCAGGGTGTCGGGGGCGTAAAAAGATGTTTGGCGTAAAAAAAATTTGTTAAAAAGTTTTTGAAAAAGAAAATTGTACAAAAAGTTTTTGTAAAAAAGTTTTTTGTAAAAATAAAATATTTTTGTTTGGCATAAAATATTTTTTGTTTTTTGTAAAAAGTTTAAACCCGTAAAAAATATTTTTTTGTAAAAAAAATTGTTTTAAATTTAAAACCACGCGTAAAAAAAGTTTAAACCCGCGCATAAAAAAATTTTAAAACCGGCGCGTAAAAAAAGTTAAAAACCTCGCGTAAAAAAACTTTTATACCGGCGCGTAAAAAAGTTAAAAACGCGCGTAAAAAACTTCTATACCGGCGCGTAAAAAAAGTTTTAAAACCGGCGCATAAAAAAGTTTAAACAATCGCGTAAAATAAGTTTAAATCACGTTGGTAGCAAAAAGTTAATAAACCGAGGTAAAAATATTTTATGCCTGTACATTCACGCCAAAAACGTTAATATAAATTAAAGGCGGGTTAGAAAGATTCACCACAGTGGTCGCTAGATTGATGATTTTGAATGTCACGTTAAAAATGGTTTTAAACGTGTAGAAAATTTAAACCAGATAAAAATCATATATGGGTCGGTAAGAAACGGTTTAATTAATCCATTAGTAAGAATGTTGGGTGTCATAATGTTGAGTTATGGCATTCAACTAAAAATGTTTATTTAAAGTATTTTTAATTGTTGTTTAAAAATAAATAATTAAAAATAATAAAAAAATGATTTAGACGTTACTTGACCATGACGGTTGATGCTTTAATTGGCGCATGAGTAGGCTAGAAACACAAGTCGTACGCTGTGACGCAGCTTAAACAAACTTGATTATATTAAACCTGATAATATTTTTGTTTTTAATTATCATTAAAACATTTAATAGATTATAAGGATTCCTGTATTTAAATAAAGTGTTTATCCAAAAAAATCGAGCCACTAAGGTACGAACCGTGGAACCTTGGTGGTTTATGTAATAACAAGCATCAACGTGGACATGTGTGTTCTATTGTTATATATAAATTGATTTTTATTAATTCTTAATATATAAACTAATCATTGTGCTTTATTATGGTATTTAATAATAGTTTAATTAATGGTTCAATTTGATGCAAGTAGACGACTCGAAACTTTTTTGCTGTGATTTAAACTTACTACAGTCCCGGACATGTGTTTTAAACTGGTTATTACTTATTTTATAGCGTTTTAAACATTTTTGTTAGCGTTCGGTTTAAAAAGCTTTTTATTAACTTTTACGTGGGTGTACAAGATTCTACTTCGAGCGTTTAATTTTTATGCGTTTAAATTTGCCTTAATTCTACCGCGGGACTTTTTTACGGTGTATTAACTTTTTGCTTTTAATTTATTTTAGGTTTTAACTTTTTTCCTTTTTAAGTTTTACGTCGGCGGTCTTTTTTCCTGGTTTTTTAATCGTTTTTTAGCATTTTTTAGGTTTAACACTGTGTATTAAATAAAAAGACAGAAGAAAAAATTCAGGCTGTGAGAGTTTTAAACGACTTGTTTCTCTGTTTTTTCGGCAAAACTCCGCGACAGCAACAGGCTCCGCGTCGGTTGTTTCATGCTTCCAACGAAGTCTTCAGAAATGCAACTAAAGGATGTGTGTTGACTTCGTTAAAGCTAGGGGTTAGGTAGGTTAGAAAGTGGAGGGTTGGTTTTCCATAGAGAGAGAAGATTTGCATGTGAGTTTTTGACGAGAAGAAGATGTGCGAAAGTTTGATAAAAATGTTTTGATTGGTTGAGGGGTATTTATATGTTAGGATGATAGGATTTGGTCATTTCCGCTAACTGATATTGATTTCTCTGACCGTTATATATATCATATATATTTCGGTGATAAAATGAACTTTAAGTTTTAGTTAAACCCCTGAAATTGAAAATCTCCAATCCCGACTTTCGACACTGAATATACGGTTTTTAATTGGCGAAAAAAATGTTATGAATAATATTTAATAAATAAACAAATTATCAGTACCAGTGGTGTTAAAAAGTGTGAATGTTAATTTTTACGGATCGGTATTGAGGGTTTTGAAACCCTAAAAATGTATAATGTTTATTTATTTTCAAAATGTTTAAAGTTATTTCAAAAAGCTAATTATTAAAATTCCCATATAATAATTATTATATGTATCGTTATAAAATTAATTTAAGGTGACAATTTAATTGAACGAAACTTTTGTAATATTTTTGTTAATAACGGAGCGGGTTTGTAAATCCGTAATTTTACGAACTTCTACAGTTCCCCTGCTTTTTAAATATTTCGTCCGAATTTTAAATAGGATTAGTTTAACTTAAAAGAATGATGGTTGTTTACATTTATATCGTTAGATAAAATAAGTTATATGTTTTGTCAACTATTTTATAAGGGTTCAATACTATTGACAAAAAATCTTCTGATGATTGAATGTTATAAATATTATAGCAAATTTATTGTTAAATATGATCTGATAATTTGATTATGCATATGAAGGGTATTGTTATATCCTAAGCATAACTTTATATAACTACAACTACAATAACATAAATACACAACATGTAACATTTTGAATCATAAAAACACAACAGCTTAAAATCAGTAATATTGTTAATCCACATTGTGTATCTTGTATAAACTGGATGGTAATGGAGATTTCTGTACCATTGTATGATGAAAGGTTTATGTATGTAAAAAGAATAGCGAATTCAAATGTGTTTAAATAGAAGATTGTTATAATTTGTAGAAATTTCAACAGGCAATTATAATCTACATGGATACACTATAAGTCTGATATCTTGATATATGGTAAGAAAACATATTTTAGGAATTTGTTAATGCTGTCGTAATATCACATATTTTGCAAATGCTTTCTTATTTTTACCACAGGTATATTGTTACCAGACAATACTTAAATCTTCCATGTTTAAACTTCTATAAATCCGTTGACAATAGTTCCTCTGACCGTTTACTAGAATACTTATATATATAATTACAGCGGTTCAAGAAATACGACCATAGTTCTTGAAACTTTTTCATTCGGGTGTATCAAATAATATTTACGATCGTAGTGTAAATATTTAAACCACATTAAAAACAAATTTAAGTACGGAATGAAAAATGTCTGTGCGATCAAGGCTCAATCAAACGAGCCGATCGTATTGCATGTATTGAAATTAAAATTTTTGTCTTACGTCAAAGGCTCAATCAAGCGGAGCGATCGTATTGCATGTACTGAAAATAATAAAACTTAATCTAAACAACAATCACACAACAGCCTTTATACATGGAACTCTCATAACCGCTGATAATGCCTCGATCATTTGACAAGAATACTTATATATAGGAAGTACCAGCAGCGTATCCACCGTTTTTGTCAAATTTCATTGACTTTATCCGCAAGTTATGATTAGTTCTATGTGACTTATACAAACAACAACAACCACAAATATGATAATGAAAATGTCTGTGCGATCAAGGCTCAATCAAACGGAGCGATCGTATTGCATGTACTGAAAATAAAAATGTTGTGCGATCAAGGCTCAATCAAACGGAGCCGATCGTATTGCATGTACTGAAAATGATAAACTTAATCTAAACAACAATCACACAACCAGCCTTATGCATGGAACCTTCATAACGCTGATATGCTCTGATCATTTGACAAGAAATACTTTATAAATAGGAAGTACAGCGGCGTATCCACCATATTCTTGTCAAATTCTCATTGACTTTATCCGCAAGTTATGATTAGTTCTACGCGACTCTACAACAAACACAACAACCACAACCCAAGATATGATAATGAAAATTGTCTGTGCGATCAAGGCTCAATCAAACAGAGCCGATCGTATTGCATGTATGAAAATGAAAAAAATGTATGTGCGATCAAGGCTATTCAATACGAGCCGATCGTATTGCATGTACTGAAATGAAAAAAAAATTGTGGCACGCAGGTTCAACCTCATAATGAAATGGGGAACATGCTCAACGCTCATTAAATTGGGGAGCGGCGGCTATGAAATTGCAATGTATGAAATAATAAACAATAATTACTCTAACAGTCTACACATGGAACCTCTCATAACCGCCAGATAATGCCTCTGATCCTTTGACAAGAATACTTATATATAGGTAAGTTACCAGCGGGTATCCACGTTATTCTTGTCAAATTCCCATTGGCTTTATCTTAAGTTATGATTGGTTTGATGTGATAAAGAAAAACATAAAACTAAACGATAGAAGTTGAATCTGGATTTTTCGGTTGAAGGGACTAGTTGGGATTTCTTCGTTCTGGGCCGTCATTAATTCTCGACAGGATTGGCGTTGATGTTGAAGACTCTTCCTCTTGCTGGTAGGCCTAGCGGTTGGGTTTTCTTGGTTTACTTGGTTAAACTGGGTTTGATTGAGCTTGAGTGTTGATGACGTTAACCAATTGAGGGCATGTGTTTCTAAAGTGGTAGGGTGCCACAATTGAAACAAGCCGAACATATGGAACATGGGGTATTTGGGTTGTTGATAGGTTTGGTTCATGGTTTGAGTAGGGGAAGAGGTTTGGTTTTGAAAGGTGCGGCAAACTTGTCAAAATGACCATAGCGTCCACAAGTTGCACTAAGTCGACAAGGTAAGGTAAGGGGATGGTGATTAAAAACAGTTGTTGCATTGAGGGTGAGGTCCCAAGATATGGTTTCTTATTTGGGTAGGTTGAGTTGGGTGCCATTTGAGTGATTGGGATAGCTTGGATGGGTATGGCGTGTGAAATTGGTTGATTTCGTTGGATAGCAGCGAAAAAGTTGCCCGTCTCTTAATTTTCTCATCTCTTAACTCTCTCTCTCTTTCTCTCTTTCTCTCTCATTTTAATTATTTCTCCATCATTTCTTATCCATAGATTTTGTTTTAATTTTAACTTGAATATTGTTTTTTCTTTTATTATCCGTATATATAAATATCATAATATATTGTTTTAACTTTTTATAATTTTCAATAAATATTGAAAAAAATCTCTGAGATTGAAATTTTAATTACTTTTGGGCATTAACTTTTTTAACATTTGATGAAGTTATTTACTTTTACATACATGTGAGTAGTTTCGTTTTCCTAATTTCATAATTTTTATATGAATCTACTCATGTGCATACAAAATATACTATGTGTTGTTAATATACACATATGTAACCATTTCTGAATATAATACACAAATGTATAAAAGTCTGTACACATGTGTATAAACTAACAGTTGTGTATCTTGTATAAACTGATAGTTAACGAGACTGTACACATGTGTATAAACTAACAGCTGTGTATGTTGTAAAACAGATAGTTAGCGAGACTGTACACATGTGTATAAATTAACATTTGTGTATCTTGTATAAACTGATACTAGCGAGATTATACACATGTGTATACACTAACAGCTGTGTATCTTGTATATACGGAAAACAACAGATTTTAGGGATTTTGATTATATTGTCTAATAAATACAATTTACAAAAGAAACAAATGCCCTTCTCTTAATTAATTTAAAAGGAAGTTACAACATTATAATTACAATCTTGCCATTGTTTAAAAATCTCTAGATGATGTAATCCAATGGTCCAGATTAGTTCACTCCGAACCTAGTGTTCACTCTAGAGCCATATATATATATATATATATTGATTCGGTTCAAATGAAAACGACCACGAGTTGCGAGAACCTTGAGAACTTTTTGATTCGGGGCGAGTTGGGCCAAAAAAATTTTGCACGAACGTAGATGAAAATATTATAAACACATCTGAGAAAAAAATTGTCAAGTCGGTAATTTTGACAACCACAAGTTTTTTTTTACGCCAGGCGTAAATTTTAAATTTAAATTTACGCTTTTACGCCAGGCGTAAAAAATTGCATCAGTCAAAACTACCGACTCGACAATTTTTTTAATTTTTTTACAGATGGGTCTATAATATATTCATCTACGTTTGTGCAAAAAAAATTTAGCCCAACTCGCCTAGGATCAAAAAGTTTTCGCGGTTCTCGCAACTCGTGGTGGCTTCATTTTAACCCATCCCTATATATATTTCCCACCAAACTCGGATACTTGCAGATGAGTTGTCACCTCATCGGTCTTTCCTTCGCACATTAGAACGTTTGGTGCGGATTATCGATTGCATGGCTTTTATTTGTTGGAGATATACATTAGGTGGAGAAGTGTTTATTTACAGGTGTGCAAGTTTGGTGGGGAATATTGGTTTGTTTGTATCGACATTTTTGGGTGCTGCTAAATCTACTACTCCCTAACACTCTTGGTGGCCCCTCCTCTGTTGATGCATTTTGTGTTCGTCACTTGTCGAATAGGCTATATTGAGCGTGTGTTGAATATTGTATAGGTTAGAATTGAACACACGGCCAAAATACGGAGCGAATAGTGAAACTGGGAACAAGTTCGCCCGAACTTGACCTGTGAAGGTTAAGTTCGCCCTAACTTGACATGTGATGGTCAAGTTCGCCCGAACTTGTCCATGCACACTCCAGGCAAACTTGTTACCCTATATATAGGTGTGTTGTTCATTTGTCATTTAAGTTTTTGTCATCCCTACGGGGAGATGCTGTCGGATTCTCTCCAGGACCTCCGGCAGCTGGACTTAAAGATGTATACTCTTTCGGTATGAATGAAGACTTCCGCTGCATTCTGTTTCGACTCCATTCTTAATAACATTCTACCGAATCGGTTACGTTAAGTTTACGCACTAACTTCCGTCTAGAACCGCCTGATCACGGACCTTCATCCTCGACCATTAAAAAGTAATACAAATCTCACATAGGGTTATGCATATACCGTACATCATGTGTGGATCTTGTTAATGTGAGTGTTAGTGGAAGTGCGTACATATTAATGTATATTAATGAAAGTGCACGTATTTGAAAATAAAATGTACGCACATATGACGAATACCAACTGTAAAATGATTATGTGTTAAGTGCACATTGTATATACTTTTTGCCATTTCTTATATCATAATGATAAAAGCACATAATTGGTATAAAAACAAAAAGGATACGATATTAATTTGTATTTGGTGCTGGAAAACAAAAAGGATAAGATATTAATTTGTATTTAATTTGGTGCTTTCCAAGAGTCACATTTTATATATTCATTTTGATTTACTGGTTAAATTCATTATAAATAAATTCTTTAATGTTTGATTTGTGTACGTTTAAGCAATCCATGAATAAGGTGTTATAATAAATGTCCATCGTCAATCAGATTCATGGGAATCAATCTAAAGGAAGACTATTATAAATGATTGGTTGTTTCATGAGATGGAAGGCTCACGGTATTGAGATCTAGTATTCATAGATATTCATCGGATAATGATATCGAACGTAACTCGCTTCAATACAATCTTCATGGATCATAGTTATAAGATGTTTTAAAACCCGTATTATCCTTATATTCTTAGACCTAAAATCATATTAGAACTAACTTTAGATAAAGATTGTTCTTTGACCTTATCTAATGTTGTCCTTGTGTAAGGTAGTAATAAGGACATTTGATTGGGAATAAATTTGAAGTTTAGTGGGAGTTGTATTTTGAAAAAGGAATTTTGTTCCACTTTTTCGAAAGGAAGTTGAACATTCTAGAGCCCTCAATGATGCGAACCGGTGTAAACATGGGGCCACGCTCAAACTAGGAGTAGTTTGTTAGACCACTTCAAATCAAAGAACGAGAACAATAATGGTTAAACAACATATAAGAATGAATGTGAATCCATGTTTCGTATTTAACAGATTTTCTAAACAGAAATGATAATAGATAAGGTTACCATGGCTTTAGTACTTGGTTAAGTAAGGAGTTACTTGAACACAAGGAACCAATTGACGAATATGATACGTTATACCTATTAGGATCGATCCTTCCACTTGTCACGGAACCTAAGTTTGTGTCTATGTCATCGTAAGCAGAAATAACGTGATTAGTGACAAATACACAAGAATTACTGTTTAAACGTCAGTTTATTAGTCCAAATATGTTTACAATCCAAGAAACCAAACTAACAGAGCTTCGCCTCCAAAGTTGCAAAATTACAAACGAAGACCCAAGGCTACCTATATATAGATAACAACAAGTTCAGTTGAAACTGGCATGACCAAGTTCGCCCGAACACAACTTCGGCCGAACTTGTCCTGCCCTATAAACTTCGGGCGAACTTGTTGTTCCGATTACATAAATACATCAAATCTAACATATTCACACCCTATTCAAACAGACTCGATCCAAGACCTAGACGATAGACATTATGCACCATGTGTTGTTTGGCTGCTTGCTCAGAGAATACATTCTTTAGATTGACTGCAATGTTGCAGTGAATCACATTTGGATCGGAACTGTAATGATTAGGCTGATTGGCTTGATTCTGAATGGAAAATTTGAGCTTGAACTGGAATATGATGTGTTTGGTGTCTGATCATAGCTTGGATATGATGTTTGAAATGAATGATTCGAAGAATTAGCATTCGCACTAAAAGCAGTTTGTATCTTCGGACTTGAAGTATCCGAAATCCCACTTTTATAATACAATCTGACATCTTGCACAACCTGTGCATTCTTCGATTTAGCGATCTTTTGCAGTTCCATCTCATGTCCCTCCAACTTGTCTATGAAATCAGCTAAACGATAATTAGCATAACCAGGACCATTCTTCAGTACCATCAAGTATGTAGACCACTCCCCCTCAGGTAGTGCGTCCGCCAACTTGTCTACCGACTCTTCATCTGTCTTTTGCAGCTCGTTCCTCTTAGTTGAACAACCAAATGATAGTAACGCTCTATCATTTGCTTCATCATTTCACCTTTCATCATCGTAAAAATATCCAACTCCTTCTTGATGAGAGCTTTCTTGCTTTTTCGCATATCCGTACTACCATGATATTTTGCACGTAAGGCATTCCACAACTCATGTGCCTTGTCGCATTTTGGTAGCAAGATCAAAATATCATCTTTCACCGATTGTTGTAACAAGCTCATCATCTTTTTCTCATATGCGTACAAATCTTTATCTCCAGGTGTAAACTTTGATAAAGCAATCTCAATACCACGCTCATCAACTGGCCATTTGTATCCAGTTTGTATTGCAACCCAGTTATGGAAGAAATTCGCTTGAACCCAATTCTCGAACTTCTCACGCCAACTTTCATAATCGTCAATACTCATCAACTTGGGTGGCTTTACAGAAGTTCCCATTTCATTGTCCAAGTTGGTCTGGTGTAACACCCCAACCAATGACGGCGGAAACGTCCGGGCGTTACGTAAATAGACTGCTCAATAGCTCATGTTCGACTAAAAATTTAAATATTACATTAATCAATTTAAAGATCATACATACAAGAAAAACCGATTTGTTCAAACAACATAACTAGCTCAAGTTAAAACTAATCTAAGTCCCATAGCATCCTAGATGTGATATCTTGGCAATCATCATGCATTGTTTCCTGAAACATGTGGAAAATAAAAGTGTCAACTTTGAAAAGTTGGCGAGTATACATAGGTTTGCTAAAATAAGTAAGTAGCATGTCAAGTTTTATCTAGAACTATCTTGCGAAAACAAGACTTAGGAACAAATGGGGCGCACAATCAAACCTTGTGACTGAAGGAACTGCGAAAAGTTAACCTTTGTGTATGTTGCTATTTCGATCATCCCTAGATCCATACGGGGATGGGTTTGTCGGACCTATAGCGCTATAATCTACTACAGTTGGCTTGTATGGAGTTAATGATTGTACTAAGTTATAAGCTCCAAAAGTTATGTTTATGACAAGAAGTATAGAGATAAAAGTTCATATAGATAATTGATAAGTTTAAGTAACATGTTTCACCCAAAAGTTTAAATGAAAAAGAGCTATGTAAACTTACGTGAATTAGCAAAGCAATCACACACAGCTGTGGTATTTGAAAATGTTAGGAACGTCTCAAAGTGCTAGCCTAGCATATGCAAATAGTAGGATTTAGTGAGTATGTTCTATTACTAGATTTAAGGCATATTAGGATTATAGTTTTGGGGATTTTAGATAAAGTTTGAGATTATAAGAATTTTAAATAATTAATTAATTATTCAAATTAGTTTAAAAAAAATTATGTAAAATGTGCAGCTTATCAAGTTGGATTAATTAGGTAAAAGTGAAATATATATATATATTTATATATTTATTATTTAACCGCTTCGAGAAAAAGAGAGTTGCAAGAGTCGTACTCGCGCCTCTAGCCGATTCAGACTCGATATGCACATTGAAGACCAGTGAAATATGCTCACAATTTCTGAAAATTTTGGTTGGCTTTTATATTTAAAAGCAAAAACTAATGTTCTGTTGATCCCCAAAATTACATGTATATGTTGTTGAATCTAGGAATTTATTTAGAGCTTATGTTTATTGGATAAAAAGAACATAAATCATGTTAAGAACTTACGTTTCAAGCTCGGTACGATCAGAATAGAGCATTGGTCGGAGAATAAAGATTCCGTCGAAGATAGAAAACGAACGCAGAACAGTATTGGAGTGTGGCGAGTGTAATGGTTTAGGAGAAGGTATTTATATTAAATCGAGTCGGTTTATGGTTCAGAAGCGTAAAGGAATCGGTGGAAGTTGTTTGGTTAACGGATAAACACCAAATTGAACGATTTACGTGATAAATTCGCGGTATAGGATATGTATAAGATGGAGATAGAGGTTGACTCGAAAAGAACCGAGTTAAAACGAAGCGGTTCCGGGTCACCGGAATTCTCGCCGGATCTATCGGAGAGGATGACCAGAATGACGGTCTTTCAAATCTGAATGATTCTCAATGTTTTGCTTATTTACAACAATGGTCCCTATGGTTTCAACCTTTTTAAAATCGATTTTGAACTTTGCTGTTGTGAATTGTTTAGTATCAGATTCAAAAAAAAATATTAAGATTACATCAGATTCATCATTCATGCATTTGTAGTCGATTAATGTTCTTTTGTTTTTGTTGAAAAAATCATATAAGAGTCTAGATAACTAAAGTTCAATTATAACAAATCCATTAACAGAATTAAAGTTCTTAGGTTAATTAATATTATATTAGACAAATTATTCTCTTTGAGTTACGAGAATTTAGTTTGAAAAATTATTTTTTTTTCTTATAGACTTTAAACTTTTAAAAGATTATAAATGATTAAACCATTAATAAAATGTAAAAATAAAATAAAAATTTATTTCCAGTTTTATTTAACACAAAGTTAAATAACAATAAAAGCTCGGAACGTTTTCTGGACGAATGATCAGTTACAAGTACGATGGGAAATAAAATAAAACTGCAAAAATAGCGGATGTTACATCTGGGTAACTGCATTTGTGTTCGATGTCTGAGCCGCTGCTCTAGCGAAGGCATTATGAAACTCTGTATCCATTTTCTCAAATTAAAAACTGTATCTAAAACACACTCACAAACACTTGAAATTTGATTTATTGCAAGACAAGTTCGGGCGAACTTGTATAACCAACAATTTCAATTTCACTTTCAACAAGTTCGGACGAACTTGTTACAAATCTCAGAAGTATCACTTTTAACAAGTTCGGGCGAACTTGTATCAAGTTTATAATCAGATTCTTGACAACTTCGTCCTAAGTTCTTTGAAAAACCCTTGTAAAACTCTGCACAACTTCGTGCGAAGTTGTTAAAATACTCAAAAAGTATGATTTCGGACAACTTCGGCCGAAGTTATACTTCAAGTTCGGACAAAATGTTGTTACAAAACATGATTTTTTGTGAATTTTGATATGAAATCGGTTGAATTTTGATCTGAAACTTTCAATGGTTTATTATTAGGTGATTATGTATATATTCAAAAATTAGCCATTTTTAACCGTAGGTTCATCATTTTTGTGAAAAAGTATGAAAAATAAGAAGAAATTGGTAGAAATAGAGAATGTCTTGTGTAGATATCAACAAACTAGGTATCCATGGCTCTGATACCACTTGTTAGGATCGATCCGTCCACTTGTCACGGAACCTAAGTTTGTATCTATGTCATCGTAAGCGGAAATTACGTGATTAGTGACAAATACATAAGAATTACTGTTTAAACGTCAGTTTATTAGTCAAAATATGTTTACAATCCAAGAAACCAAACTGACAGAGCTTCGCCTCCAATTTTCAAAATTACAAATGAGGGCCCAAGGCTACCTATATATAGACAACAACAAGTTCGCTTGAAACTGGCATGACCAAGTTCGTCTGAACACAACTTCGGCCGAACTTGTCCTGCCCTATACAACTTCGGGCGAACTGGTTGTTCCCATTACATAAAATACATCAAATCTAACATATTCACACCCTATTCAAACAGACTCGATCCAATACCTAGACGATAGACATTATGCACCCACAATACCAAGTTAGGGGCTGTGAGATGTAGTTAGGTGACTACCACTATCTACGTTAAGTCAATTAATCGCTGAATCCTCCAAGCAGGAGATTGTTGGATACGGGATGCCCATTAATTAACATTGCTAACGAGGTATGATTCAAAGTTTTATACTTTAGATCTTTAGATGACAAACTAGGAATAATATTTATTTGATAAGTATTGTAGTTCACAATGCGTGGTATTTAATGGTAATGAGGATTAAACATGTTTATGAAATTAATCATTTACGAAATGATCAATTATATTAGTTGTTTTTAAGTTAAGAGTTAATTACTTAATAATAATTAAATGCGGTGGATGAATATTATTTATGAGATAAATAACATTATTTATTTATTAGATAAATAAAATACAGGAGATAAATACGTATTATATATTCGATGTATAATATGTATTTAATATTTAATTGATAATATGAGGTAGTAGCATTTGAGTGCAAAAACTAGGAAGAGTAATTATTGATGTTGAAGAACACTTTCAGTACTCAAGATAGTAGGCTTCCAAAAAATGTAAATAAGCTCCAAAGATATGGGACAAAGAATTTGTGAAATAAGCAAGTTGAAATGATGGATGAATAAGGCTATTTATAGTAATTTTGGATTCATGAGTACTTGACAAGTGTTTGATAAGGTGTTATGGAGTTGATTAATGTCCCAACATGTGTAATCACCATATTAAGTGTGGCAAAACGAGTGCAATGTGTCAAAAATTAGAGATAGGTGTCCAAACTTGGTGATCAAGCAAAATATATAATATATTATATATATCATAATAATATAATATATATATATTATATATATATATATATATATATTGACAATTTTGGCTCTCGGACTTGTATTTTCACTTGTTTGTCATTTTTAACCCATTTAACCTAATATTTAGGTTATATAAGGGTGTTAAGGCATGTGTAACTTGGATTTTGTCCGAAAATGTCGTGAACGTCGGTTCGTTCGATCATACGGTTACGCGTTTCACAAATAAAGTATAAAACTTTATCGAACACGAAAATGACCGAATTTGTGCAACGATTGAAATTATGCATTCTCGTAAATAAAATACAAGATTTTATTGAATACGAAAATGTCTCGGAATTGTTCAATGACTGAAAATGTACAAATGTCACATCATAAATGAACCAAACTATATATATATATATGATCAAGATCATTTCAGAACCAAAAAAATTTACGAAATCTGCAGAACTCTTTACAGCCACTCATTTTATTTCATTTAATTTCCTATTTTATTTTATTAATAAAGGCTATGTAAGTAAATTTACATATTTCAAACTATCACATGTTTTATCTCTGAGTTTTTTCCCAAACTAGTGTAGATGTAAAAAGTATTTACCTATTTGGGTACTTTGAAAAATATTTACCTATTTGGGCACTTTTCTATATTCCTTTAATTTTTTTACCTAATTTATACTTTTCTTTTTTATTTTTCTACACAACGTAAAATCATATTACTCACAGAATACGAATTAGCAAAAATATGGTTTTTTTATAAAAATATTTTTTTTTGCAAATATTCAAAAAGAAATCTGTAAAAATTCTACAAAAAATATGCAAAAATATATTAAAAGCATTAACCATAATTCTGCAAAATTAATATATATATATATATATATATATATATATGCTAACAATCATTATAAAACAATAACTTTCCAATAATTTCAACCACAAACTTAATTAAAATCATTGTCTTTTCAATCAATCAAATACAAATAAAATAACAAATAAAGTCATTTCATTCATAATATCAATATCAAATACAAATTAGAATATTAAAAAGACTCGACATGTTTAGGCGTCCATTCTTCTAGGCTTTGAGGGGCACGTTGCTCGATTATGACCACGTTGTTTACAAATTCCACAAAGGTTCCCCTTTTCCTTTCCTTAATGTCCATTCCATTTCGTAAACTTGTTGAGCGAGGGTGGCCCTTTTTATCCTGTTTTAGCTCTGAATTGAGAAGTAATTCTCTAATAGATGATGAGTTAGGCCAATATGCTTCATGAGGAAGTGGACTAAACTCAGATGACCAAGTAGCACAATAATCAAGAATTGAGTAACATTTGTCAATATATTGCCAACTGTTCAAAGACAGGTTGGCACATGCACTCAAAACATGAGAACAAGGATACTTATATATCTGCCACTTACCACACGTACAAGTTTTTTTTATCCAAATCAACTACTTGCACATTTTTCCCTTTTGAGTTATCACCTTAAATATACCTTTCTGACGGTTAAAAGACCTCAAAGAATGTGCACTAGCTTTTGACATTGAAGTTGCTTGTTCGGTCAAAATATGGGGAGTATACATATCTCCGTTAGCTTGAGCATTTGATCCCATGGGATGTCTCACATCAAAATAGTGTACTAGTATATAAAATGTAAGTTGAACACATGATGTGATCGGTAAGAAACGAGCACCTTTAAGTACACTATTAAAATTCTCTGACAAATTTGTTGTGAGTAGCCCATAACGCTTTCCACCATCATGTGCAAGTGTCCATTTGTCAAATGCATGTTGCTCGAGCCACTGGCGAGCTTTTCGGTTTATTTTTCCAATTTCCTCCGCAATAGAGTTAAACTTTCTAATCTGATTCTGACTCCCAGCACGGTAAGCTAAAGCTTTCAATTGAGAGTTGTGAAACTTATCATTAAAATTGTTGATAAAATGCCTTAAGCAATACCTATGACAAAATGATGAATGTTATTGACATGAAAAGAAAAAAAAAATCAACGTGAATTTTATAAACAATACCTATGAAAACCATGTGGCTCTAACCAAGGAGATCCTTGTTCATTAACTGCCTTTAGAATTCCAGCATGACGATCAGAGATTAGACATATCCCTTTAGTATCTTTCACCACATGTTTCTTTACATGAGAAAGAAACCAACTCCAACTAGCGTAAGATTCATTTTCAACAATAGCAAATGCAAGTGGCAATATCTGATTATTACCATCAACTCCCATTGCAATCATCAACTTCCCTTTATATTTGCCATACAAATGTGTGGCATTAATGCTAATCACTGGCCAAAAATGCTTAAATCCATTGATAGAAATATCAAATGCCCAAAACACACGTCTAAATTCAACTTGCTCTACACCAGTCTGTCTCAAAACACACCATTCAACTATGGTCCCTGGATTGAACTTTTTAAGTGCCTCCATAAACTTAGGTAAGATAAATATAAGATTCATCCCAATCCCCAAAGACACGTTCAATTGCCTTTTGTTTTCCTAACCAAACCTTCTTGTATGAAGGAGTATAACCCAACTTATCAATTACTTCGGCTCTCAAAGCACTAATGCTAATAGAAGGTTGCTCTTTTATAAGGTGTTGTATATCTTGGGCGATCAAGCTTGCATCTAGGTTTGGATGGTCTTGGGTAATCTTAGAATGCAAACAAGTATGTGGACCAGTATATTTTGTGATGTCAAAACATCCACTACGTTTACGTTTACATGCACGAAGTTTCCATTTACAACCTTGTTTATGTAACTTACATTTGACAGACCAGATGTCTAGACGTGATTCAACAACCTCAAAATGTTTGTGTGTTTTGATATTGTAGAGCTTGACAGCTCTAACAAATTCTTCCTTGTCATTGAAAGAATCAACTCCCAACTCGCGCATAAAATCATTTTTACTATTAGAATGTGGTGTCATCCAATTGTCATCAACTGTTATATTAGTTTCCTCTAAATTGGTATATGTTGAAGGTACTTGAACATTACCATATGAAGTTCCATCCATCTGTTTGAGTTTCATCTCCAATTCCATCTTCTAACTCATCATCCGTTTCACTTTCAATGCAGTCTGCAGGCTCTTCTTCTAACACATCTTCCACATCTTCATTGTTTACAATAGCAATATGAGACATCGCGTTAAAATCCTCATTTTGAATCATGTCTGGTATTGCATTAACCCTATTCATCCTGAATAATAACGCAACAACTTTAGAGATGATACACATGATAAATCATAAATATGATAATTCAAAGATTTATATTAATAAATATGACCTGCTACAAATTATAAGTAAAACCCTAATCATCTCGTTGATTAAAAAACCAATCCAAATACAAAATCAAAGAATATAGCTATCAATTATTTAATATTACTATCAATTCTTTAATTTTTGTCTTATTTGTCTAGCCTACTTCATCAAATGCACCACCATTGTCTTGGATGACTAAATATCATAATAAAAACTACAGTTATCAATTATTTTATTGGGTAATAATATGGAATCGTAGAACTAGAAATCAAAATATGGTGGTAACCAATACTTTATTATTTGAGATGAACCAAACCTGAGGAAGGTAGCTCGCCGCCTGGTTGTTTTATTATGAGGAACGCCGTCTTGCGTGATTGTGGGAGATGGATATTTTTTAATTAAAAAAATAAGAATAGTTTAAATCTATCTAAATAGGTAGATATTTTTTAAAGTACCTAAATAGCTAAATATTTTAGTATCTACACTAGTTTGGGAAAAAAACTCTTTTATCTCTATCCATGTGTCCCTCATTTCCAAAAGTTAAGTCTTTGACTCATTTCCTAATTTTTCTCAATTTTATATCTGCAACGGAAAGCATGTATTTATTACAAATACACATGTTAAAATTTACCATCACATATGTAATTGATTTTCACGTATATATAATTACTAATGTCATATATGGAATTACGTAGTTACATATATCTAACCAACACATTTGTTATTTACATATACATAAATCTTTTCATTACACATATACTAATTATAATATATAATGATTAAACTTTGTTTCGTAGATTTCTGATGCTAGTAGATTTATAATGTTTCACTAAAATATATTACACTTTAATGATTTGAAATTTATTTGTAATATTATAATACTTGAAAAAATAAATTTTAATATTATGTAAGTAGCTGTTTGTGTATTTATGTAAATGTGAATCTTCAAATTTTTTATCTATAATGTTTAGCTAAAATAAATTACATTGAAATTTATTTGTAATATTAAATAGTTTAAAAAATAAATTTTAGTATTACATATACGAAAATTTTATCACAACATACGTAAATCGTTGTTTGTGTATTTAATTACCAACACGTATGTATTTATGCATGTGTGAATCTTCAAATTGGTTATCTTTTTTTGAACTGCAACTATCATTTATATAATAAAATTTATATAAATTAGTAACATGTGTAGGTTATGTGTAGTTGTACTTGATGCTTAAACTATGTTTTGTGCAGTTATGTCAAGTATCATACGTTAACTTGGTTGTAACTTTTGACCCTTTAAATACTCAGTATATCCCAACAAAACACGTGCGTAGATAGAGAGTTCCAGAGAGAGAATGGAGAGCATGGCTGCCAGCCACCATCTGGGGTGGCGGAGCCACGGCGGAGAGGTGGTGGAGCGGTGGTTGAGCGGCGACGGAGCTGTGATGGAGCGGCAACAGAGCTGTGGGGAGCGGCGACGGAGCTGTGGCGGCGCCTCCTCATTACCGGATAATCCGGTGATGGGGGCCAAGAGAGGGATGTTGGTGTGTTTTCAGAGGTACAACAAGCTCTCCGACGAAGGGTCATAATGTTGATGCCGGTAGGTCTGCTTACGGTTAAAAGATTGATCTAGGGTTGTGACGGGACTCAGATTAACTCCGTCAAGAATCCGGTAAGTCTCGATTCAGTTGTATGTTTATTTTTCAGTTAGATTGGTTTACATTTATCCTATTTTCATTGTTACAGAAATACGGTGATTTCCGGTGACCGATCTGGTTCATCATCCAACTGCGACTCCTCCCTCCGATGGCACCCAGGTATATCTACTCTCTGTACAATTCTCTTGAATCATGATTTTGATTTTGAAATGAAATTAATTTGTTTTCTTTAGGGTTCTATGGATCAAATTAGGGCTATTTATTACACTAAACCCCATGGGGAAAGGTAACATAAACCCCACAGTGAGTTTGTATCAAGTTCTATGCTATTAATTATAGATGAAAATGTATATAATTAGAGCTCATGTATAATTCTAGGTTTTACTTTGGGTGTTTAGTAGTGAGAGTGAAGATGAGCAACACCAACAACTGGAGCGGACGGCCTTAGCAGCAACTAGGTAATGAATCAATTTTTTTAATTTGTTTATGACATGTAAATTTTTCGAAAACAAGTGCGCTTCTTGACTATATTATTCGTGTGTGCTTCATGTTTAGTTTTGTGGTGCTAGAGAGGTATCTCTACTTATTTATATTTCCAGTATTTGTGATGTAGTAAAATTTCGATGTATGTATGTTGTATAGTTGAGAGACGAGGGGCAGTGTTTGCCAAATATTACAGGTAAGGGACCATCGTTTTTCCGACCACTAGAATGAGAGACGAGGGCAGGGATCCATCAGATGCAGCTTTTCGATGATACTTGACCGAGTCAACCCAGGTCAGACCCGGTCAATTGTGGAAACAGAAAATTCGGGGAGGTATACACACACATCGGACCTAATTAATTTTTTACATTCATTAATGTTGTTGGTGGGATTTACAGAGTGTGATGATGATGATGATGATGATGATGATTAATCAATGTTGTTGGGTTCGATTTTTTCTAATAATTCAACAAATTTGTGGCAGGTTTTCCGACCTCACATTTGTGTATGTGAATCCAGAACACCAAACCTTCCTTTCAGGTTTGCTAAAGATACATATTTGAAATTTAGCTATTTTCTATACACAATGGGATTTTGTTAAATTAAATGGCTAAAGATGAAGAAACCCAATTTTGGCATAATAATTGTTTATTTGAATTGTTCAGATAATCAAGAAACCTGACATTATAAACAAGATTAAGGGTTTGATACTTTGTGTATAAAATATGATCAAATCCGAATAAATTTAGGATTTTTTTAAAGGGTGTGTGTGAAAGATCGTCTGTGGAAGATGAATATTATGATGGTTGGTCATGTGAAGAAGCCACCTCCACTCGAAAAAGAAGCAACCAAACCAACCCATGATTCATTAAGATTTTTCATTGATCATTTATGTTGTTTTTTGTTGTTATCTTAGCATGCTTTATTGCTAAATTCAGTGACTTTGGGCCACAACACTTAATCTTTACGTGAAATGAGAACAAAAAATATTATTTGTGTTGCAGGTGTCGAAAAACCTCGAATAATGAAGGCCCTGAACTTGAAAAAAGAAGACATGAAGTAGAAGGACAAGACATGAAGTAGGAGACATAGGGATGAAAGAAAGGCATAAAGTATGAACTGACACTAGACAGATATTACATTTCCATGTCAAAATAAGAGCCTTAATCATTTAGATGTTATGATTCCAAGCCATTTGTTTATCAAAGTATCATGTCAAAATCATATAAACTGTTATTTGGTTGCAGGTTAAACCCATAATTGTGGACGACTCGTTGAACCCTCGTCAAGAAGTGGATAGCTTCTGGCGCTAGGGAGCCAAAAGTATCAAAGGCAAAAGGGACAAAGACATGCTGGTTCTTTGCGCAAGCTTTAGCGTGCTTATCCACTTTCTTTGATTCTGCCCTTTCTTGCCGCTTGTCCAGCTACAAACCCGTTTTCCTTTAAACCAACCAAAGGGGAACCCCCGTGAGGTATACCAAGCATGTTTCCCCCAGCCCAGCCAAAGACGAGCAGATTCGCTGGTCGCAAAGTAATCTCCCTTCCATAGGGTCGGTGAGGAAATTCACAGGGCCTCTTTCTTAGCCGAAATCCCAGCTCTTCTTAAGATGTCCCACAAAGCATCACGCACCCAGTCGTGCCGATATTTGAACCCAGGAGCTCTTTATAGTGAACTGCATGCTCCCGTATTTATCCATACAAGCTTTACGACATATCGGGCAAGTTTCATCTTTCGGGTACATAGGGATCATCAACCGGTATTTGAGAATGACTCTATATTCTACTGCAGACATACATTGTCCCAACCCCTCAATTGGTATAACGGTCAAAAATTCCTGAGCATGGGGACCTTTCAGGCACTCAAACACCGCCTTCTGGCGGGATGACAAATTAAAAGCTTCTCCCAGGCTTTGAGCGATTTTGCTAAACAGAGCATTCGCCAAATTTTTTTTGGCTTCGAGGGGGCGGTGTCCTTATTAGAAAAACCGCCAATATCCAAGTCTGGGAGAGAGACATTTAAGGCGTTCAAGCGCCTGCTGATAGTCCGGGTCAAGCCCAAGACCTCACAGTTTCAAAGGATATGATCTTGTAGTTCCCAAGACTGAGCTCTAGACGCCACAAAGGCATAAGCCCCAACATCTCGAGCTGAGAAGAGGCCCAAACCACTAGACGCATTGGCAAAGATGCCAGACGCCACTAGAGGTCACCAAAGAAGGGGCCGCCACCCACTACTATGTCTTCTATAGCCTCTCTAAGGCCATCATCAAACTGAGATACCGCATCCTCCATAAAATGTGGTTGACATGTCCGCAACCCAAAAAGTAACTTAGCGACCCCCATGCACGACCTTAGCAGAAGGAGTTCACATTGGGGATCTCTCAGGCAGGATAAGAGTTTCATGAGGTCAACCGCCCACGAGGCTCGCCGCCCTGCCACTCCTCAATAAAGCTACGATCCCGACTAACACCTCCACCAAGGAGCTTAATCCCCTTCTCTGGTCTACCGATCCCTCTCGGGAAAAACCCATCTTGAACTTTCCGCCCGTCGCATTCGGCCAAAAAACCTCAGTTTTCTTAATGTTGAGATAAAGCCCTAGAGATGGCCCTCCTCGTTGATGATGTCTAAGGCCTTAGCAACCTCAGAGGCGTTGCCGATAATCGTCCCATCATCCAAGTACCAAGCATGAAACGGGAGTTTACAGCGGTCCTGAACCGGGGAATAAGGGGATATAAGGCAAGGGCAAAGAAAGGGGCCCCAAGGGATCTCCTTTTGAACTCCGGTAGTAGCCCCAATACACTCGTTACCAACATACAACCTAGCAGGCTCGGCGTAAAGAAATTGGACCCACCGATAGATTGACGGGCAACGCTGATGAACCTCGTGCAGAAAAGCAATACGGTCGACCGTGTTGAAAGCATTGGAGAAATCTACAGTAAGCAAGGCTAAGGAACCATCTGCATGAAATGAGTTGAGAAACCTGTTTGCACTGTGAAGCACCGCCTCTGCCCCATTTGGCACCCCCACCCCAAATTGATAGTCACCCAAGTACTGGGTCATTTCTTTCCCGACCTTCTTCATCGCCACCTTTGAAACCAACCTTCGCCAAATACCCCCCACAACAATAGGTCGAATTCCTTTATCAGGCTTCAATAAGGGGTTGAGGGGGCCGAGGCAACAAACTCAGCAAGCACCTTAGGGCAGGATCCCCCAAGCCATAAGTTAACAACTTCAATAATGCTCGTAAGCAAACTTGAGGAAGTCACCGAGCCCTCGCCACCAATAGCATCTAGCAGGTGTTGGGCTCGTATCCCGTCTCTGCCACATGACGTCCCTTTAGGAAAGGATCGAATACATTTGAGTACACACTCCCCATCAACAACAAGAGTGGGTTGGGCCAAAGGTTGGAAGGCAAGGACGGGGGCGGCACCACTGGGTGTTTATCAATAAGAGCTTTCAATGTCGAATCACCTAGAGGGGCAACTCCACTAGAGCATAGGACCGTAACCGAAACTGTGAAATGTCCATCCCTGACTTTCCGAAGACATTGCTTAATATTAGGGTTCCTTTCTTTGTCTTCCTCTCTCCTGCATTCTCCCTTGAAGCCCCCGTCTCCCCCACGCTATCCAATAGGGAAGAGACCAAATCATCAAACCCAGACCCATCTTTCCAAATTGTAAGCGCGTGTAAGATGTTACTACACTGTAGAGATTTCCTGTTCCCTGACCTTCGCTCTTGTCTGGAGGATGGTCTAACCACCCGCAAGGTGCAACGCGGTAGTAAAAACAATTGGACCCAATTGTCAACCGATCCTGGCGATGCTACCACTTTGCGCAAAGCACCTGTTAGAACCTGAGCAAACAACAGCCGGCAACTGGGGGGAATGCTTTTAACAGTCTGAATAGGGAGGGAGAAAACACGCTCGAGTAGGTTAACATCACCCCCGAGCCCTGCTGGGTGACGTGGGTTTGTGTCAACCACCACTTGACATGGTTTCCGGATCCCAACATTGAAATCTTCAACATCCCCCGAGATCATGGCAAACGCACGACCTCATTATCATGCTTGCATCCCCTACTGAGTAATGCATCACCATGCACTTTCCACATAACCATTCATCCTCTTTCCTAAGAACTTCCGCAACATCAAAAAAAGGTCCAAGTCCTTCGAGATAGCCTCCTTCAAAGATAGCTTTCGGTTTTCTGTCTTGAGGTGTGTGCAATTCAGAAAGGATTGGCGGCGCAGCTTGTTGCCGCTACCTTTGTTTTGATGTAACTTGGCAAGTTTTCTGAATTTAAAATAATATTATATAATAAAAAAAACCCATAATGTATTGTTGTAGCAGTTAGGAACAGAGATTGATGTGTTGTAGTAAGAAAGGCGGCGGAAAATGGCAGTGGTGAATACGATTCGTTATCCATTTTTAATGAGGTTATTTTGTAAATTTTCAAGAGCAAACGATTCGGTGAACGGTTTTACAAGCACAAGCGATGGGAAATACAATAACATAAACCACTTTTTGAGGATTCAAACTCAAACATGAAAACAAAGCTCAAAGGCTCAGGAAATGTCTTCATTTCGTATTTATCTTTTCCTTTGTCATTTAGTTGCGTGCAAAAGTTAAAAAGTGAGTTCAAATATCTATCTTTATAGATGTTGATAATGAAAGTAATGCACCAGTTTGAAGAGAGCAAGAAGATGCCAGTTCTTCTCTTGAGAGGCTGAAAGTTGCCGAATCAAGGTAACAATACTTTGTGATTATAGTATATTAATTTGGCCATAACCAACGGTGAAGAGGTTTTTGAATCTACTCAGCTCCCGGCAACAGGAATCAAACCAGTTAAGAATTGGGTCAACAGGTCAAAGATAGTCCAATAGCAGAATTGGTAGCTCGAGAGATAAACTCGAGAAGTCGAGTGAATTAGCTATTATAATATATTAGTTAATATAGATATCCTGTTAAACCATGCATCGTGCTTTCCATGTGTTACTATATGATCAGGCTACCCTGCATTCATGTCTTTACCAATAATAGTTGCACTCATTGGGATGTTTGGACATTATGTGTTCTTAATAACATATATAAGACACAAATACATTTTAATGTTTTCCTTAGGAAACACGTTTGTAATTTCAGTTTACTGATGTTTCTAAATTATGTGTTGTAGGCTTTACATGCTTAATATTTGATGTTATTTAACCTTCACCGCCGTAATGTTTTGGCCTTCCATCTAGCGTTTGTACACGTTGCACCTTAAATTGTAAGCCTCCGGCCGCAACGCGGCGGGGTTCCATCTAGTTAAGCAAAAAACGCAACTAGCAAGGAGCTAGAGCAAAACAAACAACAAACACAGAGGCATTACAACGCAAATTTACACCAATCCTTCCATTCCAAATTCTTGAGTGGCGATCGATTTTTTTCCAAAGGTACCCCAACGCTTTTATGTCTTCCTTTATTCTTTTGATGTTGACCGTTCTATTCTTGAAAATGGCTTCATTCCGCGCACGCCAAATACTCCAAACTGCGATAAGCATTACCGCTTGGTTATCTATTTGCATATATGTAAATGCTAATTTACATGTGCAAGTAAAGCATATATATATATATATATATAATATATATACATAGGGGATGGTAAAATGAGAACTATCTTGAGTTGTGAGAACCGTAGAAACCAATATAAGTCATTGATCAAAGGTGTTTTAATGGATAAGATTAAAAGAAATAAAGTAGTTGTAATCATTGTCTTTAATTAATAAGTTTTTGTTTTTAGTAGGATAAGGGTAAATTGTTATTTTTACTAAACTCTTTAATGATTGTTAATTAAAGTTGTAATCATTGTGTTTTAATTAATATTATTGATTTAATTAATGTTATTTTTAAATCATGCAGTAAGAAAATTATTTTACGTGGAGGTTCAAACTTTTTTTGCGCGCCGGTTTGAAACATTTTTACGCGCAGGTTCAGACTTTTTTACGTGCGAGTTCAAACTTTTGTACGTCCGATTTTAAACTTTTTTCACGCGCCGGTTTGAAACATTTTTACGCGCAGGTTCAGACTTTTTTTACGCGCGGGTTCAAACTTTTTATACGTCCGATTTTAAACTTTATTTACGCGCCGGTTTTAAATTTTTTTTACGCGCATTTTTAAACTTTTTTACGCGCGATTTTAAACTTTTTTTACGCGCCAGTTTTAAACTTTTTTACGTGCAGTTTTAAACTTTTTTACGCACCGGTTTAGAACTTCTCTTTGCGCGCCGGTTTTAAACTTTTTTTACGCGCGGTTTTAAACATTTTTTACGCACGGGTTCAGACTTTTTACGCGCCATTTTAAAAACTTTTTTACGCGCGGTTTTAAACTTTTTTTACGCATCGGTTTTAAACTTTTTTTACGCGCCAGTTTTCAACTTTTTTTACGCGGCGGTTTTCAACTTTTTTACGCGCGGTTTTAAATTTTTTACGCACCGGTATAAAAGTTTTTTTCGCGCGGTTTTAAACTTTTTTACGTGCCGGTGTTAAACGTTTTTTACGCGCGGGTTTAAACTTTTTTTACGCGTGGTTTTAAACTTTAAAAAGAAAATTTACAAAAAAAACAATTTTTTTACGGGTTTAAACTTTTCTTTACAAAAAACAAAAAATATTTTACGCCAAATAAAAATATTTTATTTTTACAAAAACTTTTTTACAATTTTTTACGCCAAGCATCTTTTTACGCTCTCAACACCCCGATTTTTGAAGACTTTACCAAACGAACTCACCCAAAAATCATGACTCAATAGATTTTTCATGTTAAATTTTAAATAAAAGAGAGAAAAGATGTGACATGTTGAGTTCTAAATAGAATAGAGAGAAAATCTGTGACATGGGAAGTAAAAGACTAAAATACTCTTTTGATTTAATTTGGTTATGGGTGATATGTAAATATGCTATTGGATGATAGGAGTTCTCATGATTTTTGCAACTGTGACTGGGATTGATTCTCTCTTGAACCGAATCCTATATATATATATATATATATATAGTTGTATCCTCATGTAAAAGTACACCCTTAATCTTCGTCCATATAAATAAATTATTGGAAACAAAATTTACAAAAATAAAAACTTAAAATTCGCATGACCCACGTATAAAATTAAAACATACTTTCTATTTCTACCCATATTCAAGATAAAGAAACTTGATAACAAAATAAAATAAAGTAATATACAATTAACCTATGTAAAAAAGCTTCATGTGAAGTGATGTTAAAAGTGGGTTCGTCTAACTGAGGGCGATCCTTTGAACGGGTTGACCCCTGAACTTTTCGGCCAATAGTGTTATATCTGTAGTTTTCGTATAGCAATTTTTGGGTATATACGTTTTCGATCCCCGGTTTTATATAATTTTTTGGGTATATACGTTTTCGACTCCCCATAAAAAATTTCAAGCTTCGCTGCTAGTCTGACTCAACAGAAACCAAACCAAAAAGAAATCTCCTATTAATATTTGTTTTCCTAGAATTTCCTTTATTCCTAGTCTCTTAAGCTTTAAATCTAAAGAATGAACACCAGGTGTTCGAACTTTAATTGGAAAAAAACGCACCGTTCTTTTTAATAGTGAGAAAGGAGAATATCTAGGGATAGTTACGGTTGAGAGACGAAGTGGTAGAGATAATTCAGGAACTTATATTTTTGAATTTTACCATAATACCCTTTTAATAAATAAATATGTCTTTTAAAATTAGATTAACTAGGTTTATCATCATTCGTCGCGTTGCGGCGAACTTCTTTTGTTATTTAGTTTGTGTGTATACATGTGTTTTTAAATCACTGCGAGCGTGTTGTGCACGGAACCACTGACAAAAATAAAAAGAAAATGTAGAAAAAACACTAAAAGATAACCGAAAGAAAATCAACAAAAAAAGTTGTATGGTAATGTTGTTGTTCGTATGACACTCATGGTCAGAGATGAGCAAATGGTACTGGGTACCGTACCGAATTTTCCGATCCGAAAGATCTTAAGTACCAAATCGATATCGACTTTTGGCGTTCCTGGTACTGGTTCGCTATCGGTTTTTACCTTCATACACCGATATCGTAACTGTTATTTTCGGTATGAGTATCGGTTGGCACCGAGCTCATCCCCACCCCTGAAACTAAAAAAAAAGAAATCATTAAAAGCCGAAGAAAATCAACAAAAAAAAGTTGCACGATACCGTTGTTGTTTATACGGTACCCGTGATCATGGATGAGCAAATGGTACCGGGTAGCGGTACCGAATTCCCAAACTATCAGATTTTCAATATCAAATCGGTACTGACTTTCGGCGTTTTCTGTACCACATTGGTGCCGGTTGTTACCTTCATCTACCGATACCAAAGAGAAGTGTTGTGTATATAAAACCTCATTGAAACGAAATACAATTTAGTTACCATGTGTATGAAAAGCAATCTAAACAGTGCCATTACTTGCGTTTCTACGTGACATGAGCTCATAGGTTATATTAGGGATGAGCTCGCTACCAACCAGGGGCGCAGCTCTTTAGGGGTGGGACCCCCCGAATTTTTCGATGCGTAGTGTTATGTATGTACGTTTCGTATAGAATTTTTTAGGTATCTACGTTTCCGCCCCCCGGGTTTAAGAAAAAAAGGACCCCCCAAGCTTCGCCATTGCTACCAACCAAGACCGAAAATCCCCAAAAGTGGGTACCGGTACCGAATATACCCGGTATGGTACCAGCATTTGACGGTAGATACCGGTACCGAACCGATACCAAAAATGTTAAAAGTCGGTACCGAATTGATACTAAAAATGTACCCGGTTTGATAAATTCGATACCGGTAACAGTTCGATAGCGATACCCGGTATCATTTGTTTATCCCTATATAACGTTACTATTCATAAGGTTCCTAAAAATGTACCCGATTTGATAAATTCGATATTGGTAACAGTTCGATAGAGACACTCTGTATCATTTGTTTATCCCTATACAATGTTACTATTCATAAGGTTCTCTTTTTAATATACAGATAAATTACGTGAATGCCTGGGCCGGTCCAAGCTTTTTAGAGGCCCAAAGCGAAGTCTAAAATTGAGGCAGAGTCTTACTTTGTTTACCTTTCTAAATGACCTTCATAACTGTTGATTTTAAATTAAAATGATACGTAACAATTATAGATGGATCATAAACCAAAAAGGCGAGTACCAACCTATTTGAAAAATGATGTCGCCTTTTGAAAATATTACAATTGAAATTTGAAGAGACGGGTATGAACCTTTTATAGAGTCGGAAGTCAGGTAAATTATAAAAAAGATTTAGAAGAGAAAAAATATATTGAGGTAGTTATACAACTAGTTTAAAGAAAAGCCTTATACATCTAATAAAAACAACCTATTCGAAAAATGATGTCGCCTTTTGAAAATATTACAATTGAAATTTGAAGAGACGGGTATGAACCTTTTATAGAGTCGGAAGTCAGGTAAATTATAAAAAAGATTTAGAAGAGAAAAAATATATTGAGGTAGTTATACAACTAGTTTAAAGAAAAGCCTTATACATCTAATAAAAATTAATGAAGCAACCTGTTTGTTTTAGAGCTGGAAGCAACATCATTTTTAATTTGATCTTTAAAAGAAATTCTAAATTCTGAATAGGCTCAAGGTAAATTCAAGGGAGAGCAACAATAAAAAAAAATAGATCTGTTCTGAAGTTTCCGCCAAACCATAAGAGAATCATGTAAAAAATTGATCAAAGTTATCAATATATTCAAGGGAAAACTTCATAAAATAGTAATCAGCTTTTAAGTTTCTTTCAATTAAGTCACTCATATTATTTTTTATCCTAATTAGATCACTAAACTTTCAATAGGTGTTTTAATGCTATGTTTTTACCTAAACAACAGGTTAACATGATTATGTGGCATTATTTACCATTTATTTTTCAATTCATGCTGATGTGGATATACGAAATCCATTTTTTATAAATATTTTAAATTACAACACAAACAAACAAACATACAATAATATAAAAAACATAAAGCTCCTCCATCTTCATCATCTCACACCTTTCTCTTCAATCGCTTCTTGGCTTAAGGCGGTCCACCGTTGCCGCCGCTCGGCCATGAACGGAATGCCTCTCACTTACATTCCGAACAACATGTCAACTCCTACTCCCGATCAATCTTGTTAGTCACTTAGTTGCCGTCACAGTCGGGCTCATCGTCGCAGAGATAGATCACTTCTGTTATTTGGTTGAAGATAAAGAAGTCGTTGGGAACCCGATCTAGTTCCGTTGCCGGTAGTCCAGTCTCGGCCACCGGTACCGGATCCGGCAGAAAAGTAAAGAAGGCTGACAACGGTAGCTAATAACGATTCAAATTGAAATGATCCAACTTTTTGAGTACTTAATTTTAATATTGTAAAATGGATTTATTTTTTTTCGTTGTTATCGAACAGATGAAGATTGAAAGCGTCTGAAGTTTAATATTAATATATAAATTCATAACTGTTATTTACAAGTAATCAAACTTTTAATAAAGAAAAAAACCAAACCAGCATCAATTAAAAAAAGAAAAAGAATAATAATGCCATATAGGCATGTTAACCTATTGTTTAGGTAAAAAACATAGTATTAGAACATCAATCAAAAGTTTAGTAATCTAACTGGGACAAAAGAAATTATGAGTGACTTAAATGAAACAAACTTGAAAGTTGGTTACCATTTTATAAAGTTACCCCTATATTCAAATTATATAATGCATACTTAAACAAATGAAGGCTCTAAAATTTTGAAGGCCCAAAGCGGTTGCCTAGGTTTAACATATAGATGGGCCAGCCCTGGTGAATGCCATTACTAATATAAACCATTGATCAAATGATCTAAAGGTGTAGAAGGGTTCTGTAAGTTTTCACATTAAATGAACTCAACCCTATATATATATATATATATATGATCGGCGTAGAAGAGCCAATAAAGATAATTGTGTGTTCCTAATCACCTTAAACTAAAGTTATAAGAGTGTCGAACCACGAAGAGTTTGTGTAAACTTAACTAAGTATTTATGAAGCTTCCTAATATTCTTTAAAGATTGGATTAGTGGTTGAGATATGAAACAATGATTATGATTTGATTTTAAATAATGAGCAACAATGAAATTATGATTTTAAATAATAATTTAGAAAAGGATTACATTCCGGGTTTCAACTTTTGTAAACTAATTAGCAAAATCTCATATCAATAGTTAATACATAATTGATTGATTACAGTAAAGTAATTAGCAAAATCTCATAACTATGGTAAAGTAATTAGAAAAAAATATCATGGTTATGGTAAAGTATTTAGCAAAATCTCATAACTATGTTTTTCATAATCAATGGCAATTCAAAAAAACCAACTATCGTCTATCAAGTGTAATTGGTGCAAGGTAACCTTCCACTATATGATTTTAACAACTATATGCCATGTAGAATTCGGATAATCAATTAAACCCTAACAAAGAGCATATGTCAATGACAATGATCTAGCTACTAAATGACAATGGTGCAACATGCAATTAGATTCATGCAATTAATATGTCAAGAACAATAGATTCCTGCAATTAATAAAATGCATAAAATTCAGTTCTCGAATAGATACAACATGAAATAAACCTTAAAAACATTCAAATGTTACACCCACGGATAAGCAGAAGTAGATTAGCCTCGCATCTTCATGAATTGCCTATTTGATTCTTCAAATTGGGTTGAAAATCTTCAATTAGAGGCTTAAAGAATGATGAAATAAACTGAAAATAAACAAGAAGTGAATGTAACCAAAATTGGGTCATTACCTAGTTGATTTAATTTTAGATTTGGTAAAATTGCTAGAACGTAACATCAAACACATGTAGAAATATACATAATTAAGAAGACAGTTTTATTTCTTTAAATACATGAACTGTCACAATACCCATACATAAGGAAATACATAAGGAAAGTTATAGTAAGTAGCATCACCACTCAAGCTTAGAGATTCTTGAAGCACACACAATCACACTTAGAGGCTTAAAGAATGATGAAATAAACTGAAAATAAACACTGAATTGATGTGTGTATTTTGTACATATCATTACAAAGACGGGTATTCTATTTATACACAAAAAACGCAATCTAAATATAGAAGACAGCGGCTGATTGCTAGCTGTCTTTATCTTTGCTGTTTGATTGCTGAAGATTAGCTGGATATGCAGCTGTGGATTAACTGCCGCAGGATATCCGGCTGTCGATTAGCTGCGGTTTATTCCAAGGTTAGTCTTTCCTTTCTAACACTCCCCCTCAAGTTGAATAGTTGGATTTCCAAAATTCAACTTGCCCAAACAATCATTGAGAATTTTCCCGTTAACTGCTTTTGTTAGAATGTCAGCAAGCTGATCCTTTGATCGAACGAATGGTAATTCAATCGTACCATCTTCCAACTTTTCTTTGATGAAGTTCCTATCAACTTCCACGTGTTTTGTTCGATCATGTTGAACTGGGTTTTCTGAAATCTGAATTGCAGCTTTATTATCACACATAATCTTACTTGTTTCTTTTGGTGGAAAACCAATCTCAGCTAAGAGTCTCCGCATCCACATGGCTTCTGTTAAGCCTCGAGTTATACCTCTAAATTCAGCTTCTGCACTTGAAAGAGCAACCACTTTTTGTTTTTTACTCCTCCAAGTGACAAGATTCCCACCAACTAGAGCGAAGTAGCCTGCTGTTGACCTCCGACTTCCCTTATCTCCTGCCCAGTCTGCATCAGTATAGACTTGAACATTTAGGTGTCCATGTGATTCAAACAGGACTCCATGACCCACTGTTCCTTTGAGATATCTAATAATTCTCCAAACTGCTTCCATATGTGACTGTTGAGGTTGGTGCATGAACTGACTTACTACCCCTACAGCATAGGCGATGTCTGGACGAGTGTGTGAGAGATATATTAGTTTTCCCACCAGCCGTTGGTATCTTTCTTTATTTGCTAATTTTGCTCCTTCTTCCATGTAAAGTTTTTGGTTTACACTCATAGGAGTATCTGCCGGTTTGCAATCGATCATTCCAATTTCTGCCAACAGGTCTAAGACATACTTCTTTTGACTAATGAAGATTCCTTGTTTCGACCTTAGTACTTCAATACCGAGGAAATACTTAAGTCTGCCCAAATCTTTCATTTCAAATTCAGCAAACAAGTTTTCTTTGAGTTTTACCATTTCTTCTCTATCGTTCCCTGTAATGATCATATCATCTACATAGATGATTAGACAGGTTACGAATTTGCCTCTTTTTTTGAGAAACAAAGTATGATCGGCATTACTTTGTTTATATCCAAATTTTTTCATAGCTACCGTAAATCTGCCAAACCAGGCCCGGGGAGACTGCTTCAAACCATAAAGGGATTTCTTCAGACGGCAAACTTCTCCAGTTTTGAAATCTTTTGTGAATCCTGGAGGAGCATCCATAAATACCTCTTCGTCTAGGTCCCCGTGTAAGAAGGCATTTTTTACATCAAACTGTTGAAGTGGCCACCTTTCATTTGCAGCTATCGAAAAAAGGACCCTGATTGTGTTCATTTTTGCAACCGGGGAGAATGTTTCAGCATAGTCAATCCCATGTGTCTGAGTATACCCCTTTGCTACCAGTCGAGCTTTATATCTTTCAATTGTACCATCTGGTTTATACTTAATCGTATAGACCCAACGACAACCCACGGATTTCTTTCCCAACGGAAGAGTACACTTTTCCCATGTATTGTTCTTGGTTAGGGCTTCCATTTCTGTGTTCATTGCTTCCTTCCAATGTTTAGATTTTAAGGCTTGATCTACGTTTGTAGGAGTTTCTTCGGAATAAACAGATGAGATAAATGCTTTGGCTTCCTTAGTGAAGTTTCCATCGGCCACACTAGCTATAGGATAACTAGATCTTCTCGGTTCTTTTTCAGGAGAATACCGTTTCGGAGGAACCCCTCTGTTTGTTCTAGGGGGTAACACATATCTCGATGGTGGTTCTTCTTGTCTGGATTCATCTGCCTGCAAATTTTCAGTTTGTTCTGTGGCAGTTTCATGGTTAGAAGTATTGGTGTCCTCAAAGTCATTAGAAACTTCAAAAATACCACCAGACTGAATAGGATGAGTATCACTTACCTCGGACACCAGGTTAGGAGGAACATTAGGACCGTCAGTGGCACTGAGATTGGGTTCTGGTGACTCTGTGGTTGGTGATTCTGTAGTTGGTACATAGGGAACATATTCCAACCAGCTTAGTGTGTCTAAACATTCCTTCTCCCCCTGACCACTGAGTTGGGAATTGTAGTAATACTCGGTTTCAAGAAAGTCACAGTTCATTGTGGTAAACATATGACGTGTTTTTGGATTATAACATCTGTATCCCTTTTGACTCATTCCATACACGACAAAGACACATTTTTCAGCACAAGGGTCAAGTTTGGTTCGATCTGATTTAGGTATGTGAACAAAGGAAGTACATCCAAAGATTCGTGGTTGAAGGGTGAGAACTGAGGGTAGTTTGAAGAATTTTGAAAGGGTGTGTAATGGAGTGTTAAGCTTTAGGATTTTTGTTGGGAGTCGGTTGAGAAGATAGGTAGCAGTAGCAAGGGCTTCAGGCCAAAAATATTTCGGGACCTGGGATTCAATCAGGAGGGCTCGTGTCATTTCTAGCAAAATGCGATTTTTCCTTTCGGCGACACCGTTTTGTTCTGGGGTATTTGGGCATGTAGTTTGGTGGATTATTCCCTTGTCTTGGAAAAAAGATTTAAACAAGGTATTAACAAATTCACCGCCATTATCAGATCGGAATATTTGGATGTTTGTTTGAAATTGGGTTTGAATCATGGCGTAAAACATAGTGAATTTTTCAAATACTTCGGATTTGTTTTTCAAAAAATAAACCCAGGTCATTCGGGTACAATCATCAACGAACATCACAAAGTACCGAAGGTTTTGTCCTCCAAGAACTGGGGCAGGACCCCATACGTCAGAATGGATTAATGAAAATGGCAAAGCAGCCTTAGTGTTATTGGGTTTAAAAGTTTTTCTATGGCTTTTTGCTAAAACACATGTTTCACAATGTGACATAGAATTAACTAGAAATAGTTTCGGAAATAAAATATGCGAATAACTTGCAGAAGGATGACCTAATCTCCGGTGCCATAGCCAAGCTTCCCGTTCCGATGTCCCATGAGTCAGCATCACAGCACCAGTTTGAGTCACCTCATCCACATAGTACAACCCTTGATTTTCAGTGCCACGCCCAATGATCACTCCCGTCCTGATATCCTGTAAAATACAAAATGTAGGGTACATTAGGACAATACAGTTGAGTTCCTTCGTGACATGGCTGATGGAAAGCAGCTTATGTGATAACGAAGGAACATAAAGACAATTAGAGATTTTTATTGTGGGTGAAATCTCAATAGTTCCTCCCGATTTTACATCCATTATTCCTCCGTTTGCCGTTTGAATATGTGTTTTTTCTGGTATGGTTGCTGAAATAATATCCGATAGCTCATAAGTCATCGTATCGGTTGCGCCACAATCAAAAATCCATAGTTTTTGTTTTTGATGTTCGTGGGCCATATTGGCTTTTCCCTTATTTCCAGGGACTGTTTGTGTAATATTTGTTTTTAAAAGTGACCGAGAGACTATATGTGTATTATCTTCGTCTTCTTCACTTATGTATGAATTAGGGTTTGAGGGTTGCGCCCCAAACCCTTTACCTGTTGTTTCTTCGTCATCTGCTTTGGCCACTCCGCCGAAGCCCGATCTGTTCCGGCTTTCATCTTTGGGAGCTTCTCGGTTAGCGGCGCCGGATGACTTTCCTTTTTCTGTAGTCTTTGTGCCTCTCTTCTGACCATCAGACCACCATTCCGGATATCCGACGAGTTTGAAACATTGTTCCCGGGTATGTTTCATCATCCCGCAATGATCACACTTGAGGTGAGATTTGTCGTCTTTACTTGTTCCGATTCTTTTTTCACCGGTTCGTCGGTAACCCTTTGACGCAAGCCCTAGTCCGTCAATTTCCGAGGCCATTAGACCCACTGTGATACCCTGTGCGTCATTGAGAGGTGTTCCCAGAATATTCTGGTGAGCGGCCTCCTTGCGGACAGTAGAGTATGCAGTTTCTACGGTTGGAAGGGGCTCTAACCGGAGTATTTCCCTTTTTATAGGATCATATTTCCGGTTGAGAGCGTTTAGAAACTGGAACAGTTTCTGTTCCGACCTGATTTTGTGATACACTTGGATATCGGCTGGGCAGGTCATAGGGTTTGGGTCAATCCGATCAATTTCTCCCCATACTCCTTGGAGTATAATCCACAATTCTTCTAGGGAGAGATTGTTCTGTTTGATTTCATTCGCCTTGACATGTAGATTGAAAGTTTGGAGCTTGTCACGCCCACTGCTATATGTTATAGCTAGGGCATCCCACAGCGATTTTGCTGTTGGGAATTCGGTTAGATTGCTGGCAAGAGTTGGTTCGATGTTCTGTATGAGCCATGAGAAGACGACTAGGTCGTCTTGTTCCCATTGCTCATACTGCTCGCTGGTTTGATTTGGTGGGTTGGTTGATAGATGATTTAGAAAGGTTTTTGACTTACCGCCTATGGCTACCCTCATCATCCGGGTCCATAAGGCGTAATTCTGACTATTGAGCTTGAGGTTTATTTGAAGGTTATCGGATAGTTTTGGGTTTCGGTTTTGTGGGTTAAGGCCATTCTTGAGCAGATTGGCGATTTGAATGGATAAATCTTCTCCCAAGTTACCGGCTTCGGCCATGGCAGCTTGGTTGAGAGGATGATTCGGTTTTGGGTGAGCAAGGTAGATGATGAACAGGTCAAGAACGACACTGCTCTGATACCATGATAGAAAGTTGATTCAAGAACACTGAATTGATGTGTGTATTTTGTACATATCATTACAAAGACGGGTATTCTATTTATACACAAAAAACGCAATCTAAATATAGAAGACAGCGGCTGATTGCTAGCTGTCTTTATCTTTGCTGTTTGATTGCTGAAGATTAGCTGGATATGCAGCTGTGGATTAACTGCCGCAGGATATCCGGCTGTCGATTAGCTGCGGTTTATTCCAAGGTTAGTCTTTCCTTTCTAACACAAACACATGTAGAAATATACATAATTAAGAAGACAGTTTTATTTCTTTAAATACATGAACTGTCACAATACCCATACATAAGGAAATACATAAGGAAAGTTATAGTAAGTAGCATCACCACTCGAGCTTAGAGATTCTTGAAGCACACACAATCACACTATATATATATATATATATATATATGGCATGTGTTTCTTATTAATATGGAACCCAAAGAACATGTTCTTCATGTAGAAAATGGCAAATCGGAGTTCCTGGAGACACTTTAAGTACTTCAAATGCCAAAGATTTCGGGTTCCATTTCATGGTATCGGTATGGCAAATAGCCACAGCTTTCACTTTGGTACCATCTGCACCCTCTAAAGATACCACATATGATTCCGTCCCAATGATTGTGTGGCAATAAAAGACAGCATAAGCATAGTTTTGCCATTTGCTATGAGCTTTTTGACAAACTCAATCTTGTACGTTTGTGATGGGGTGCTTTCTTTAGCATTCACCTCTGTAGAAAGAGCTTTCACTTTTTTACCTAATTTTGTGGTTGATAAATCGACCATGGATTCTAATGAAGTTACACAAAATGTTTCCTCACCTTCAATGCCCTTGTCCTCACATAAACTAAGTGTTTGCTTCATGATTTTGGCTTCCAGTGAGTCAGGTTTAACTGAAAACTTATTGTAGATTTGAGGAATATCTTTTAATGAAAAGGGTATCGAATCAGAGATGTGTTTGGGTAGAAATCCAGTTTTGTGGTAGTTCTTTATAAAATGCAACTTCAGTTCTTCTCCTTGATGCAAGTCGTTTTCCAAGAACAGTAGGTTTACCATCTGGCTGTGTTCTAACTCATTCTTGGATGGTTGATTCTTGGATGCACTATAAATGTAACTTTTTTGAGGTTGATTCTTTACATCATCCTTTGATGCACCATAGATGTAACCTTGTTGTGGTTGATCTTTTACCTCATCCTTGGAAGCACCATAGATGTAACCTTGTTGGGGTTGATCTTTTGCTTTGGATGAACCATAGATGTAACCATGTTGGTGTTGATCTTTTACCTCGTTCGTGGATCCACCATAGGTGTAAAATGTGTACAACTGTGGGGCTTGATCTTTTGTCTTATACTTGGTTGCACCATAGACGTAACCTTGTTGGGGTTGATCATTTACCTTATCCTTGTCACCATAGATGTAACCTTGTTGTGGTTGAGCTTTTAGCTTGCTATTCATTGATGTAGTGTCGATGGAAACTTTTTCCTTGCTATCATCCCATGCTGTAAATGAACAAGATGTTTAAAAAAGTCAATACAAATTACAAAGTTTAATAAGCATTTAAAGAAAACATAACAAAGATCAACCATTACTGTATAAAAGATCTTTGAATGCTTTTGGCATAGGACTGTTTGGCAAAACTGACTTCCAATACACCTCAGGGCTCACAGCATGACTTCCTACAAGTGCGAGCTGAAAACCAAATCACAAATTAAGGAAAAGGAAAATCATGATGGCAAATAAACAAATAAACTTATTAAAGAAAAGAAAAATCATGATGACAAATAAACAAATAAACTTGATGTTCAATCACAAATAAGAATATTTGTAGCTACCAATATGTTTTTAACACATTATACATTTCACTGATAACTGAAGTCCAAATAACTATTAAAACTTCAATTCATATAACCATTTGTCTGTTGCATAAACACTTTCATGTACCAATACAGGTTTTTGACCGTATCCTGTTTTATATTTAAGATGCCACTCCCTAATAGGTCTATGATGCAATTTCTATTTGGGATGTTGTAGTGTACATGGATGTGTGATTTTACTTTTCTAAAAAAAAAAACACTTTCATGCATGTTTTAAATTTTCATATTCCTGTAATTTAAAGCAATAGCTCTTACATTCGAGCCTCTAAAACTAACTTTCTTTATAATTTTAGAGGAAACAACGAAAACATCTCTTCATTGAAATCTCTATAATATAGAAGAATTTGATAAAACGTTAGTTACCCTTTATATTTAGAGGGTGACTATTCATCAATCTATATAATTTCATTAGTGTATTAAACGAAGACAAAAAATAAAATAAGTGTTTTTGAGTAAGATAGAGACAAAGATGAAGAATCAAATATAAGAGGGTTTTTTAAACTAGACAAAGTTTAGAGAAGAAAAATGTATTTTCTTAGTTAAAGTATATGAATGATAGTAAAGACTGAATTGAGGATACTCTTTGAGGTTCCAAATTCCCATAACCAAAATAGTGTAAATTTATGCTTCTAAATCAAAAGGTGTAATTTTGCAAGATCTCTCTCAAATGTCATATTTAATGTCCTAAAATCATCTACTACTAAATTACTATATTAAAAAATATTGTTTGAATTCGTATACTTTTCAACATAATAATTTGGTAGATCTATTTTTTAAAGCTGTTTTATCCCTTCTAGACATTATGCAGTTTTGTGAAGGATCCATTTAGACCTTTCGGCAATTTGGAATCTATTTTCTTCACTTAGAAAGGGCAGTCAACGACCAAAAAAAAGTAAATAATATATACCTACAGTTGTTTAAAAGGGAAAAAGTAGTCTACCAACATTTTTACTATATAAAACTACCTTCAGGTAAAAAAAATTCACTTGCATATAAGAACTTCACGTTCTTAGGGGTAGGGGTGGTTATCACCGATCACCGATCACTCACTCACAATTTCCAATCAAGTTCCGTCATCTCATCAACCATTATTCTATCACTCACAATTTTTTTAGTGGAAATGTCATCACTCACAACCACACCCAACAATTCCCCCCAACCAACAATTCACCTCACAACAATTAATATATAATGCGTGATAAACTCCACGCATTATCAATTTTTGCTGGCGATAAAATGGGTGGCGGCGGTGTGCTGTGATGTTTCACGCGTGAACTTTGCTCATCAGGTACAAAAATTCCACCCCCCCGGGTGGCCTTAGTAAGAAACTCTAAATAGAAAATGATACATTGCAATCAAACAACAAAATCCCAATGTTCTAAAAAGAGGAATCAAGTTTCGAATGAGACCGATCTAAGACAAACTTACATGGTATTTACTGACTAAATATGCTTTGTTCGAGTTTATGTTTAGCATTTTAGTTTCGTTGGACCAGTCCGAAAACCCGAATGAGCTTCTTTTTGTTTTCTCATTGAAAATCAAATAGGACACTCTTGACTTGTTCATATTCTTTATTGTTGTTATTATAATTAAATTGTTTAAGTGAGATCATGTATACTTCTTTTCCATTCATGCATTTGTATGTAGAGAGAAAAAACAATAGTGATGATGATGAAAGATATATACTTACAGACAGAAATGCATAAACGTGCAGAATATTGAACTTCATTGGAGAGAACTGAAGCTGAATTAAGAGTATAATTAAAACTAAATAAGAAAGGAGGCAGATTTTGATGGTTTGAAGTTAGATTGGTCTTGATGGGTATTTATAGAGTGGAAGGTGGAGTTCAGTTTTAGTCATGGCTACTATCATCTGCTAGATTTAATAATTAATAATAAAGGTTTAGTTTGATTTTAATTAGGCATGCGTTATAGAGGTACGAAGAGAAGGGGCGTTTCTAGTATAACGCCAATAGAGAGAAAAACAAAACGGAAAGTAATAATTGAAAGGACATTAAGGGCGTTAACCATTGCACATTTAGCGAAAAATGTCTCTTAGAAGGCATTGAACAACGGATGGTTATTTACATTCATTAGCATACATCCACCCGTTTCTTTTCATGTACATCCGGTAATTGGAAAAGTTTGTCTTTTTTAAGCAGTAGCACACAATTTTTTTCCAGAAATTTTAAAAAGAGTTATAATATATATATATATATATATATAGGGATCGGTTCAAGAGAGAACTAAGCCGAGTTGTGAGAACCGCGAGAACCACTCTCCACCAATAAGATAATGACAACCAAAAGTGTATTATAGTCATTTAATCAAAACCTTCAAATCATCTCTCTCTACTAATTAAAGTCATTTTTAAAGTCTTTTCAATTTCTCTCTCTTCTTTTTATTATTTTGTAAAAACAATTATAAAAAACTTTTTGTAAAAAAAAGTTTAAAAACGGGGCGAAAAAAAGGGTGAAAAAAATGGGCGTAAAAAAAACGTAAAAACCGGCGTAAAAAAGTTTAAAATGCACGCGTAAAAACCGGCGTAAAAAAGTTTTAAAATGCACGCGTAAAAACAGGCGTAAAAAAGTTTTAAAACCGGCGCGTAAAAGAAGTTTATAACCAGCGCATAAATAAAGTTTAAAATGCACCCGTAAAACTGCGCGTAAAAAAAGTTTTATACCGACGCGTAGAAAAAGTTTAAAACCGCTCGTAAAATTTTTTTTAAATCGGCGCGTAAAAAAGTTTCTATACCGGCGTGTAAAAAAAGTTTACACCCGCACGTAAAAAAAGTTTTAAACCGGCGCGTAAAAAAAATTTTAAACCACGCGTAAAAAAATGTTTAAACCGGCGCGTAAAAAGTGTAAACCGGCTCGTAAAAGAAGTTTAAACCGGCGCGTAAAAAAAGTTTAAAACCGTGCGTAAAAAAACTTTCTATATCAGCGTGTAAAAAAAGTTTAAACCCGCGCGTAAAAAAGTTTTAAACAAGAGCGTTAAAAAAGTTTATAACCGGCGCGTAAAACAGTGTAAACCGGCGCGTAAATTTTTTTTTAAAACCGGCGCGTAAAAAAGTTTAAAACCAGCGCGTAAAAAAGTTTAAAACGGCGCGTAAAAAAAGTTCATATACCGGCGTGTAAAAAAAGTTTAAACCCGCACGTAAAAAAACAGGGCGTAAAAAACGCGCGTAAAAACGGCGCCTAAAAATCGGGCGTAAAAACGGCGCCTAAAAGATCGGGCGTAAAAACGGGCGCGTAAAAAAACTGAACGTAAAAAATACGGCTCGTAAAAATTTTTTTTTGTAAAAAAAATCTTGAAAACATCGATTTTTGTTTAAAAAAAAACCGATTTCAAAATGTTTTATAATAAAAGAATTCTGATTTTAATAAAAAAACAATAAATATAATAAAACAAAAAAGTAATAAAACAATAAATACAATAAGAAAAAAAAACAAATTTACCAAACTTCTTTTTTGGCATTAAAATTTAAAAAAATAATAAGACAAAATGATTTAATATTATTTTTAAATACATTTAATCTCATCCATCCATTTAAGATCCAATGATTAGAAAGTGGTTCTCACGGTTCTCGCAACTAGAGGTGGTTCTCATTTTACCCATCCCCTATATATATATATATATAGGATCCGGTTCAATCGAGAACCAAGCTGAGTTGCGAGAACCACGAGAACCACTATCCACCAATCAAATTATACCACATATACAGTATTATTTTAAAACCAAAAGGTTATATTGGTAATTTAGTATATATGTGAAGTCCATCTGTCTCTTCTGCCTCTTTTAAAGTCTCACTTTCTCTCTCTTTCACACAAGTCTTCATGCCTTATCTATCTCATCTCTCTCCAATCTTCGTCATAAGAAACCCTGCTTTCAAAAACCCCTTAGCAGCCGATACCCCTTTCTCTCTCCTCCCTTTCCTTTCCGGCCGCCGGAGTTGGATCCCGACAACTACCCTCCCTCATTCTTCATCGTAAGCCCCCAAAGTCGATGCAGCCACCACCAACAGAGGCGGCGGCAAGGCCGGAGTCGCCGATCGTACCGGCCAGTTGAAAGGCGGTCACACAAAGTTCGAATGTCCTCACTGCAAGATCACCGCACCGGATATCAAAACGATGCAGGTTCACCATGAATCGAAGCATCTGAAGCTGCCGTATGATGAATCGAAGACTACGAATCTTCACGCTGTTCTTGCACCTGTTGCTGAATCGAAGCCTTGTCCTGGTGTTCGTGGCAGTTTAGAGAAGTGAAGTTTGTGTTTATTGTTGTGGTGGATCGAGAAGACTGTGTTCGATCTAGGTTTAATTTCTCATCTTTTTGTTTTGTGTATGGGATGATTGTCTTTGTGTGATGTTGGAAATCTATGTGATGTATAATTATTATTACATGTTACGGTTTTTCATGTTATAACACCATCAATCTATCCTTTATATGTTTGTGATTGCTCTATAAATTATTTTGTTCATATTAGATACATGTAGTATATCATGTAATATGACGCTACCCGTAAAAAACTATACACGAAAAAACCGTGTAATATTACGCTACCCGTAAAAAACTATACACGAAAAAACCGTGTATGAAAAGTTTACAACCGCGGGGTAAAAAAAGGTTTACTTTTTTTTAACGGGGGTGTAAAAAATTTGCAACCAGTGTGCGTAAAAAAAGTTTACAACCGTGGTTTAAAAAAGTTTACAGCCGTGGTGTAAAAAAGGTTAAATTTTTTTTTTAACTTGTCCGTAAAAAAAACTTCGTAAAAAACGGGGTGTAAAAAAACACGCATAAATACGGAGCGTAAAAACGGGGGTATAAAAACGGCACGTAAAAACACTGGGAGAAAAAACAGGCGTAAAAACCCGGCGTATAAAAACGACGCGTAAAAAAACGGGGCCGTAAAAAAGGCGCGTAAAAAATCTGACAGAATGGACGAATAAACCAGTGCACACTTGATGACGGACCTGGCCAGTTAAGGGTAGGAGCGCATCACCGACAGTAATAAAAAGTTTTTTGTAAAAAATATTGCTTCATAAAAAATAGTTTTTGGTAAAAAAAGTCTTTCGTAAAAAAGGTTTTTCGAAAAAAAAAGTTTTTAGTTAAAAAACTTGTCCGTAAAAAAAACTTCGTAAAAAACGGCGCGATACGAAGCGTAAAAACGGGGCGTAAAAAACAACTCTTAAAAAAAGCAGGGCGTAAAAAACGGAAAAACGGCGCGTAAAAACGGGACGTATAAAAACGACAGGTTATAAAAAACCGGGCGTAAAAAACTGAATGTAAAAAACGGGCGTATAAATAAAATGAAGGCGAAAAAACGGTGCGAAAAAAACTTGACTTAAAAAAAGGCATGTAAAAATGTTTTTTTTTAAATTGTTTTTTGTTAAAAAATCTGCAAGTGGGAGAGGGGAAGTGACACTTTGACTTCTTGACAACATGGCGCGTAAAAATCGGGCGTAAAAAACGGCGCGTAAAAATCGTGCGATAAAAATGGCGTGTAAAAATGGGTCGTAAAAAATGGCGCGTAAAACCGGGAGTAAAAACGGCGCGTAAAACCGGGCGTAAGAACGATGCGTAAAATCGGGCGTAAAAAACGGCGCGTAAAAAACGGGTCGTAAAAAACGGCGCGTAAAAAACGGGTCGTAAAAAACGGCGCGTAAAAAACCGGCTCGTAAAAACGGCGCGTAAAACCGAGCGTAAGAACGGCGTGTATAATCGGGCGTAAAAAAGGCGCGTAAAAATGGATCGAAAAAAACGGCGCGTAAAAAGGGGTGTAAAAAAACGGCGCAAAAAATCAGGCGTAAAAAACGCGCGTAAAATCGCGCGTAAAAACGGCACGTAAAAAATGGGTCGTAAAAAACGACACGTAAATAGGGGGTGTAAAAAACGGCGCATAAAACTGGCGTAAAAAACGCGCGTAAAAACGGGAGTAAAACGGCGCATAAAACCGGGCGTAAGAACGGCGCGTATAATCGGGCGTAAAAACGGCGCGTAAAACTGGGTCTAAAAAACGGCGCGTAAAAAGAGGTGTAAAAAACGGTGCATAAAACCGGGCGTAAAAAAAACGCGCGTAAAATCGGCCGTAAAAAAAACGCGCGTAAAATCGGGTATGAAAACGACGTGTAAAAATGGGTCTAAAAAACGGCGCGTAAAAGGGTGTAAAAAAGGTGCGTAAAAGGGGTGTAAAAAACGGTGCGTAAAACCGGGCGTAAAATAAACGCGTGTAAAATCGGCCGTAAAAAAACGTGCGTAAAATCTGGCGTAAACGACGCGTAAAAATGGGTCGTAAAAAACGAAACATAAATAGGGGGTGTAAAAAACGACGCATAAAACCAGGCGTAAAAAACGCGCGTAAAACTGCGAGTAAAAATGGTGCGTAAAACCGGGCGTAAAAACGGCGCGTAAAACCGGGCGTTAGAACGGAGCGTAAAATCGGGCGTAAAAACGGTGCGTAAAAATGGTCGTAAAAAACGGCGCGTAAAAGACGGGACGTAAAAACCGGCTCGTAAAAACGTTTTTATAAAAATCCTGACAAAAAATGTTTTTTTTTTTGAAAATAATTAGATTTTAAAATGTTTTTTAATTAGTAAATCTGATTTTAATATAAACAATTAATTTAATAAGAAAAAAAGTAATAAAAAACAATATATATAATAAGACAAAATAAGGAAATTTACTAAACTGTCCTTTTGATATTAAAATATTAAAAATATAATAAGACAAAAAGAATATAATATTGTTTTTATAACTTTTAATCTCATCCATCAATCTTCAAGATCTAATGGTTAGAAATGATTCTTACGGTTCTCACAACTGGATGTGGTTTTCATTTTACCATCCCCTATATATATATATATAAACGTATTAAATCAGAAATTTATAAAGGTTAAACCCCACTAATCTATCTTACTAAACTAAACTATACCAAGTTTTATGACCCAATAACCTTAGCAGTTTATTTCGCGCTATAATCCATCAAAACCAAATTGTCATATACCCATTTAAACTCATTTGGCCAATTAAAACTTTACAATTTAAACCTAATTAAAATTAAGGAAAACTAATTTACAAGCGTGATAATTTTGGAAAAAAAAACAACTTGCAGAGTATTACAGAATCATGACGATTCGAGCTCTACTGTTTTAAAGGACAATTTTTTTTTACCAGCATATGACCCAGAATTTTCAAAAACGGCTCTCAAGTGTAGTTATATCACTTTGTATTTTACACCTATAAAAACAACTTTCTCCTATCACCGATTTTTGTAGCATTTTGTTGGGTCTATTGATTTTTGGATTATTCCTCACGATATCAATTGTATACTAGCTCATATTTATTTGTTATATTATTTTCCTTTCTTTTCTCATCACATAACCTATCAACAAGCTAGCCGCCATGCAACCCAAAAAGTTTTTATTGATGATGCCATGTCAATCGAAATAAAGAAAACCGGCTATCCAATCAGTGATAGGACATTTGTAACATCGGGCCCTTCTCATCATCAATATTGTTCGCTTTGCTTCTGATAGGTTACCTATTCATAAACTAACCGCATTGTTTTTTGTTGCCTCAGTGGAGACTTCACAAGAGGTCATATATCCTAGTACTACTTCCATTTGAGCACGCTTAACTGTGGAGTTCTCCTCTCATCCACTAGCATTAAGCCCAAAACGGGTTAATGATTTAAGAGGCTTTGGATTACTTAAGAACTAGGGATCTCTCCTGGCCACGACCGATCTGGGATTTGCCTAGAGTGTCAGAATGTTTCATGTTAATCATTCGGTAACGATATCGTTATCGTTACAACATTGTTCGTGATATCGTTGAGTAAAGGATGTTTGAAGAAAAAAAAATATTTTTGGATTATTCCTTGATATTGTAGGTTCGATAATTAAATGGATAACTTCTAACAACATATAACTTTCTTTCGTTGTTTATATCTACTACTTAATAAATAAATTTTACCATTATATTTTACCTTACTACCTTATTGTTTTTTTATGCTCAAACCTCTTATGATCCTAAATAAAAATATTTTATAAAGTAAGAATTAAAAAAATTACTTTTTAAGTCTCTGTATCTTAATTTTATTAACCACTTAAGTGGAAAATTAAATTGTTTAACGCCCTGGGTCTCTAAACACTTATTTTGTAACCTTTTGAGTCCATAGTTTTAATACCATTAGAATTTTTTTTTGTTAATAGTTGTTAAATCACCAAATTACCTCTAGAGTTAAAATATAAATAAGCTAATTTATTATTATTATTATTACTATTATTATTATTATTATTGTTATTATTATTATTATGAATATATATATATATATATATAATCTCACGCACACTGATTACTCCCTCTCTTCCTTATCTCTCTCTCAACTACACCACTACCACCATACCATCATCACTACCACACCATCACCACAGCAAGTCCCCCACTATCATCACTGTAGGTCCGTCGCCGCACCACCACCATCGACGCCAACACTAAAACCGTAACGCCGCACCACTGCAGGTCCACCACCACCGAACCTGCAACTTTTGTTTCAACTAAGATCCGTAACGTCTAATTCAACACATGTTGCCGGAACGGAAACAGTAACGCTGGCACCACTGAAACCCTAACGCCGCCTCTACTGGAACCCTAACGCCGTTGGACAGAAATCGATGAAACAGGTTCGATGTTGTTAATTGTTGAGTTGTTTTTGGTTTTAATTGGACCTAGATATGTGTGATTTGATGAGAATTTGTGTTGTTTTGGTGGATGTAAGGTGGCGGTTGTGTGTGTGCGGTGGGGATGATGGTGGTGTTGTGGTGGTGATGATGTTGCGGATGGTGGTGGTGCAGTGGTGGTGGCGGTGCGGTGGGGATAGTGGTACGATGGTGGTCATGATTGTAGTGATGGGGATAATGGTGGGGATGGTGGTGGTGCGGTGGTGGGGGTGGTGGTGGTTCCATGATTAACGGTGGTGGTGGTTGGATGTTTAGAGAGAGGGAGTAGTGTGTGAATTGTGTAATATATAATTGTTTTTAAATATAATATAAAATCTATATGCTTAAAGACTTGTTCATTATACTCTTGTGCATAAAGAGTTGTACATTGTGTGTAAATGACTAAATTGCCCCCATAGTTAACAAACTTGGTGGATGGTGTTAAAAATTTGGACTCAAAAGGTTACAAAATAAGCTTTTAGGGACTCAGTGCGTTAAACATTTTAATTTTAGACTCAAGTGGTTAACACAACTAAAACACAAAGACTCAAAAAGTAATTTTCTTTATTAGTAATTGTGTTTTACCCATTTGTGACATTATAAATCCATCATTAATCATAGAAATATTTTATTCGTATAGTCATAAATGAACCATCAACTTAAATCATAATATTATAATAACTTATTATCAGATGAAGCCACATAACAATCATTAATAAGATTATAAATCTAATTTATGACATAGTAGTAAAATTATTTTCATTCACATAATACAAAAGTTATATTTAAAAGATACACAATAATAAAAAATTGTTTATATGTATTATTATTAATATGTAATTTCAGTCATATAACTAATATATATATATATATGACATATTCTTCAGCATTCGACGTGTATAATATACGACATGTTATGGTATTTCAATGTTACTTATAAACATAGGCCATTTTTTATGATAAATTCAAGTTAACTGGTTGTATGAACTATAATATAATATAATATAATATAATAACAACAATTCAATTATATAAAGTTTTTTACAAATTATTTTTACAAATTATATAATTATATCCTTTATAATATACAACCTTCTGTAATGGATGAGTCTATAACTTGTATGTTAATATTTAACAACTTAAATTTCATATTCATGTAATTTTGGTATATCTTATTTTTTCTCATGCGACATAGTTAATGTCGTTAGTAAAACATACAATGGAAAATTATATACTAGAAAACTAAGACTTTATGCCTTTTCGATTAATTAGCTACCAAAAAGGCAATCGCTAATCCAATTTTTCGACGCTGGGTTGTAGTATTATATGAAGATATGGTTCATAGAATGGTTAATTATATATAAAAGCTTCCATGATAAATGCATCATGAAAATTAGTGTTATCAGGCCTTCGTCTTTGCGTTCTTTTTGGCGCGGTTCTTTGCACACGTTTTGGACCAGGTGCTGCAACTTGCCACTCTTCAACGCTTTTTCAATTCCGTGTGCAGACTAATGTAGTCATCGGTTTTGTGGCCCGGATCTTTATTGTAATCACAGTAAAGGTTAGGATCCTGACCTTTCTTGTTACGCAATCGTTGCGCCGGTTTGAATTGATGGTTTTCTTGTGGTCAAGATCTCATGTGGAGTTTTCGTGAGCGGGGTCCATTGAATCTCTTTGTTCTCTTGCTTGACCTTTTTTCATTAGGTAGCTAATCTGGTGATTGTTGTGCGGGCATCATCAGCGTACTAGGCTTCTCCTCACTATAACTGTTGTACTGGTTGGACTTCCAGCCAGAGTTCTTGGATTTTTTGTTACGACAATTAGAATTTTGTGTGTGGTTGCTGCTTTATTAACGGTTGTGGGTGTAATTGTGATTTCTCTCGTGGGTCAGCTTTCGCTCAGTCTGCTCCCTAACCTTGGCTGCTGACAGTAGTTTATCCCACTCTTTTGGCATACTATCTTTGCCGAAAATGGTTCGGATAAGATCATTGCAGCATACCGCAACGGGGAAGTGAGCGTGCATCAAATCCTCTCTTACATTGCCAATCTCCAGACACTCCTTGTTGTATCTAGTGATTAAATCTTCGATTGCCTCATTTTAGTTGCGCTCTATGTTCATTACATCAATCTCTGATGTGACGACGTTGCTGGCTAAAGTGTTGCAAGAACTTTGCTTGTAGATCGCTGAAAGACTCGATCTTACCACTGGGTAGGCTATCAAACCATGCGCGCGATACACATGTCAAAGTTTGAATAAAGAGATGACACCACATCGGGTGTCTAAAACCGACCACACCCCTGCTGGTGAACAGGCGGGTGTGATCGTCTGGATCCGATGCACTATTAAACTTCCGGACCTTTGGCAGGAATTTTATCTTCTCTAGAGGAGCGAAGGCGATATCTAGGATAAACTTTGATTCTTCTATAATAGTGGCTGGTCTATAAACCAGGTTATAGTCATACTCAAATGTCGAGTTATACATCGCGCGGTTATATGAATGGTGATTAGCTTGGATTCTGATAAAAAATGTTGGATCTATAACCTTCTCTGTATGTTGGATCCGACTCCTCCGTGTACGTATCCCGCTCATCGTGTACGATACGACGGGGACTAAGTCGGTCTTGGATGGGAGTTCCTCGGCCCGGGTGTTCATCGTGCGTGTCGTCACTTCTTCCAGTGTTGGTTCTCATGTGGCGTGTGGTACTAACCTCGTAATAAGATACATTATGCTAGTGTTTGTCACACCCCGACCCGCAGCGGAAAAGGTGATCGGGGCATGATTGAGTTATCATCAAAGCTCATGACATTTATTATAACGTTTCATATTTATTATTACAATTTAAAGGGAAACATACAATCATAATTACATCATGTTCTACACATCATTCTAGACTTCATTATTTTCTTTTAAGGCATTTCCTATGTTTTCCTTGCTTCATCCTGTTCACCTGTATCATGTGTAAAAATGGTTTTTTGGATCAACAAAAAGTTGGCGAGTGAATCCTATGAAAAACATTTGAACAAGTTTATTGAACTGATTATAAAATAAAGTGCATAACCACATATGAGTAAACATAGATGTAAACTTATTCACAAAACACTTAATATTAAATAATGCACACACATACAATAATAGATTGTTTTGAGGCACGCGTTGCTCGACTCGTCTCCCACGAGGAACTGATAGGCCTAATGAATGAGTTTTGAGGCACGCGTTGTTCTACGAACTGATGGGCCTAATGAATGATTTGCATACAACTTGACAATATGTAATACATAACTACAAACAATATTTACATTCTAAGTTTAGATCATAATATGGTATGGCACGAGTTTAAATAAACGAGTTAATTTTAGTGACACATGACACACCCCAAAACGTGTAATTAAAAAGGGGAGTTGTAAGATTCACTCACATTGGGTGCGTTCGGTTGATGATGTTGAATGCGCACGAAGTTGGATTTAACCACGAGTGAAACTAACCTAGATAATAACATAATGGTTCGGTAAATAAGCGGATTTTATTAATCAATTTTTAGTAGGATTATTGGATATATTTTTGTGAGTTTAAGGCTATTTTCTAACTTTAAAAATGTTATTTTTAAGTATTTTTAATTGATTTTTAAATAAAATAAATAATAAAAATAATAAAAAATGTTGACTTGTTGACCGTTGACTTGTTGACCGGTTCGGACGTGTGTATGTATGCGCTGGGTGAGGCTCGAACCCGAGACCTCCCGTACGCGTGCACGCAGCTCTACCAACTGAGCTACGTGTCTAACCCGAAATATTTCTGTTTTTAATTATATTTATATACTAATTACATTAATCCGAAAATCACATATTTTAAAAATCAATTAATGTATCGAGTCGGTGCTCGCCACAGGTCTCGAACCCGGCACCTGTGGTTTAGTTTGGCACACAGTCCACCGCTGGACTGTGTGTCTAACTTGGTAAATAATCTGGTTTTTATTATACTTATATACAAACTAGATAAATTCATTTATGTCCTTATATAAAAAGTTTGATAATTGCCAGAACCGGTGCGGTAGCCTGGACTCGAACCCGCGACGTATGATTTAAACTTGCACACAGTCCACCACTGGACTGTGTGTCTATCTTGGTTATTATTCCGGTTTTCATTAAACTTAACATCTATTCGCGAGTGGATCCGGTTCAGTTTAAAAAAAGGAACATTTTTATTAAGGCGAGTGTGCGTGTGTCAAGGATCGAACTCGGGACGTATGTGTGTTTATTTGCACACAGTCCACCGCTGGACTGTTGTCTAACCCGAGATATAACTTGATTTAAATTAAATATATATATAACCGAAAACTTCATCTTCTTCGTTAAACTTAACCCAGAACCAAAGTCCGACTGTTTCGACAAATTAATCAATTTCTTTAGTAAGTTGTGATTAACTGCATATGAGATTAATAAAAACGAGAGAGATTAGGTGTAAGATATACAGAACAGAGATCCCCTGTTTCGCCGGCGAGTTTCCGATGACAGCAGATTATTCCGGCGACGTGTATCTTGCGGCAGGGGTTCTTCAAGAAGTTTGAGGTGAGTGTGGGTGACTTCGGTATGAGCTCTAGGTGTTTTGTTTTTAGAGTAAGGCACAGAGGTGAAGGGGTTCGGTTTTCCGGCGAGTTGCAGAAAGTTTCCGGCGAGTGAAATTACGTCGAGAATGGGTGTGATTGTGAGCGAAAAGGTTATCAGAGGTTAGAGGGTGTATTTATAGGGAAGAACATCGACGAATTTGGTCTGATTACCGTCTTGATTCGTTGGTCAAAAATTTCCGGCGGTTATGACTAATGTCGTGGACTGGACATCGGTTATAACCGACGTTGGAGTTAATGCTTCGGTTAAATCAGAAGAAACCGTCAATTATCGGCGAAATCGTCGGGATTTCCGACGACTGCGATTGAGCGTGTCAGTTTAAATTCTAGTTTGTGATATTTGAATTAATTGTTTTGGTATGTTACTAAAGAACACAAGTGGCGGAGTGGTTTGATGGATGAGAGTTAAGGCTTTGCTGACCCGTTGACCCGGCTGACCCGGGTTCGAATCCCGGCAGCCTTGTTTTATTTTTATTTCATTATTTTTAATAAATTTTCAAATATAAATTTTATATTCCCATATACTTATTAATTATGTATCGTTTAAAATTAATTTGAGCATTAAATACGCAACGAAATTTTTAACTGGTTGTTCGGTTAATAAACGAAGCGGGTTTGGTAAATCCGGTTTTTTTTGACGGATGTTACAGTGTTGAACACCCCTTATACGCGCACGATCATGTGGCGGGGATGTGTAATATAGAATTCTTTGAATAACCTGCATATGTGGTGTGTGTTGTGTAGTGGTTGGTGCCTACGAACAGTTGTGCATACATCGCGTTTAATGTGGCTTGAGATTTCATAAACCATGAAGCGCGAGTCTCCCTTTCTGGTAGTAGTAACGCGATTTGAGTAGAGGGGATCCCATGCTAGGTTGTTGGGGGTGTTGTGTTGTGCGGCATGCGCAACACTACTATGGGAATGTGTCACCCATCAAACGTATGGGGTTTGGAACTGCGTGATGTCCGAAATTGGCGGTTGTTGAGAGCTTAAACCGAAATATAAGAAAGTGGTCCTTGGTTAGCCATGACGGTGAATCAGGGAAAGGAAAGAAAAAATGATGAGTAGAAAGAAAAAATTGGTGGGCGCCAATGAAGAAGCACCAAGTTAAACCGGTGGTCAAGCTTAGAGAAACGGTCTCGTCAAGAATGGTTAATCTTTTTTCTTTCCTCGATTGATGGCTTGAACGATCTAAACAACAATCCTGAAAAACAAACAACACCAGTAAGCTCGACAAGGAGGAGAAATGGCGGGTTCTCCTTGTAACCATCCTCCGACGTGAGAATAAGAGCTCGTTTTGAGGATAAACAAGTGTGCATTAAGAGTGAGAGAAGTGATCCTTAAACTTGGAGGTGAAGTTCTCTATTTATAGCCGAAGAGTGTGGGAAAGGAGATGGGTTGATGGGCCTTGGGCCAAACGTCTCCAACAAGGAATATTATGTTTGTCTCTTCTGACATGAACGTTAGTGTGTGTAGAGGATCAAGGTGTTGGCGCATAGTGATTGGGGCCCTGTGGCCGAGGAGTAGAACTTGATGTCGGATTTGTCACTAGTTGCGAGTGGAGATCATGAAGAAGTAAACGATGCAACCTGATTGGTTACAAGCCACTGTCCTTTTGTACTTCTGGTCTCCTCCACGATTGCTCATCGTGGTGGTTGCATGATCACATCCTGGCGTGCCCTGATTGGCCGCATGCTCTGTCATTTGTACTAAATGTACAATCCTTAGCTGGCATCTTCGCGTTTGTGTTTATAAAGCTTGCGCCAAACGTCTGAGAATGGCTAAGTGTTGTACTGATTTTAATATGAGTATGGTCTTCTGTGAGCGCTGCTTCCTTGTGGTTACGCATGTAGACGTAGGATTTGGGACCATACCCTTCAAGTGTTCATCACACAATTTTTACAAAAGTGTCATTTCTACTAATTTATACATTTATTGGTTTATTAGTGTTATTCCCCGCCGGTTTGCGTGGCGGTAAGCAGAATACATCTCAATTTAATAATATGTATGTTTGTGTTTAAGTTACTTAAACATACTACTCATAATACATTCTCAATAAAAATTACATTGAGACATAGCTAAAATACGCTAGTGATAGAGTAACTTTATTAATGTCCAGGAGTAATAGCATTTGTCCACCAATAGCAAATTGACACTATTCCTCCAGGTTGGTTTGTCACAGTAGCACGGGGAAAATTCTAAAAGGTGAAATACTAAAAGAAATAAAAGTATTAAACATGTACACAACCAAAATTAAAACAAAGCCACTAAACATGCATATGAACAAAGATAATCAATAAAAAAGAAGTTTAAAAAAAACAGAGGGACTGAACACGTATAGTAGCAATATTGAAGGTTTAAAAGCAAGATACAGATCAATTACTAAAAGGAATAAAAGTAGAAGAATTAAACATGTACACTACTAAAATTATAGCAGAGGGACTAAACACGCTTATAAACAAAGTTAACCAATAAAAAGAAAACTTTTTTTAAAAACATAGGGGCTAAACACGTATTTTAGCGAAGTTAAAGGTTCGAATTTAAAATACAAAAAACAACGACCAATGAGAGGTGTTAGGAAGCTGTCTGGCACTATTCCCCGTCATGATAAATGTAGTATATAGTGTCTGGTACTAGTCCCCTCATGGTAAACGTAGTGTATATAAAAAATGTATTCATTGTTTATACTATACTGGTTGAGGTTCAGCTACAAAGTCAATTTTTCCTACAAAGTCTATAAAGTCATAAAACACCACAATTTTATCCATAAAACACACTCAAAATCTACAAATAACATAGTGAATGTCACTAAAACACAATATTCAAATCCCAACAGTCTATAAAAACTTCAAACACACTATCGTAGCATTATGAATATAAAACACAACATGATAATCAACATAAACGCACTTATGTTACTCATTCGATAATCAAAGCCTTATCATTCAATACACAACACAAAACCCACAGATATGACGTTTTAGTAATCTTTACTTTTTTATTTGTGGGTTTTGAGTGTGTTTTATGATTGAGATTATAATATTTTATGACTTTTTACATTTTGTAGAAAAAATAGACTTTGTAGCAAACTCCCACTCTATACTAAAATACATAAAGATTACAAGTTAACAACGGGTTATGTTTCTTATTTTCCCTTACCAACGCTTCAGCTATATCTTGGATTCCTAGGATTGTTAGACCAAGAAAAACAACATCACGGAAAGGTTTTAGAGAATTGATATACAACATAATTTTTATTAATTTTAGTACATACTGTTACTAATTGCATGTGATGAGAATATGGACAAGAAAAGGTCGTAATAATTTATTAGATTATTTGCAATCATGTACGCAAAAGGTTTAAATGGGTAGTAGTGGCAATAAAATACTTGAGGCATATGTGTACAACTGTAAATCGTCACAAAATCAAATATATAAAGACTTTTCACTTTTAATATAGCTTTTAGTAACCATTTTTTAAATTTATAATTGGATAATAATCCAATTTTTTATTTTTTTATTTTTAATCTGTGTACGTACATGGTCACAGAAATAAATATATAAAGACTTTTCAGTAATAATATAGGTTTTGGTAACGATCTATGAATTTATAATTGAATAATGATTCAAATATTTAATAAAATATTTAGAAGGCAGGCTGCAATAATTTAATTGCATTAGAGAACAAAGTTGCACCATAATAAAATATGTTATATAACACAATGTCGACAGAACAGGCAATTAAACATGATAATCTTAAGATCCAAAATATCTTAATAAGACATGTATGACACAATACAACTAATTACGATCTATCTTGGATAACCACAGTCAGCATTGGTTAATGAGAGTCAACCTTGGTCAAATAAAGTCACCATTGGTCAATCAAAATCACTTTTGGTCGATTAGAGTGAAACTTGATCACTTGTGGCCATTCACGTACAAAGTTTATTAAATATAACACAATAGAACATATATATCGCTTAAAATAGGGTTACTCGTAGGATGACTTTCCGGATATAACTCATTATAACATGTCTTGGTCAAACGAAACCAATACTGAGTTCAACGAGAATCAAACTTGGTCAATATTAAGGATATAGTTTATCAAATGTGACAAGATCTTATATGACCAAATAATGTGCATTTTTTCCTCACTAAGAGCTACTATAATTCAGTATGATATAACGACCCATTATAGTTCTTTGTCAAGCAAAGTCAAACTAGTTAATTGAAGTCAAACTTGTTTAAACAAAGACAGTTTTGGTCACTCATGGTTAATCATGGAAATAATTAATCAAATTTGACATATTAGGACCAATTGTGACTTAATAATGCCCATTATGCCTTTGTGATGTGCTATAATGAAACTTGAAGAAATAGACTTATATTGAGTTATTTTATTTGTGATTTGTTCTAACATGTCATACGAATTTGGGTGTAATTACATATATTAAGTTATATTTGGTTGCAACTTGCCATAACGAGTCACAACTGATGTTACTGGGTCGTTTTTGCTTTAGATATATCAAAACAGATATAATGGTTCATGTGTGGATGTAGTAGCTTGTATTGAGTTACATTAGCTTGTAAGTTTTTGGAACATATAATAAGAGGCCCTGATGTAGTTGGTATCATTGTGTTATAAAGGGTGATATTCTATTTTATTAATTATAAGTGCAACAATCGAAGGGACAAATAGCAGAGTTAAAATGAGATAACGTAGAGAAACATGTGTTGATAGAGTAAATTGAAGGAATGAAATGAATGAGAGATTCCAATTGTTATAACAACCATAAAACTCGCTACTATGTTGGAGTATATTGAAATTTATTGGGTTGCTTTTGGATGTTTATTGTTTTACATTTGAATGGTAGGTTAATTTTATAACTCTTATATTTTGTGAGAACTAGGAGAACTCGGTTGAACACCAATCAAAATAAAGATAAAAAATTACACTATCATTATTACTAAAATACAACATTAAAAAAATTAATTGACTCTCTGATTAATCAATTTTCTTTCTCAACAATTTTAGTACACGTGTAAATGGTAAAGTTACACATGTATTAATTTTTATTTTCACCTACATGTAAATTTAGACACATACTTTTTTTATATTGAATTTTAACAATAATGGTAGTGTAATTTTTTTTATAACTTTGATTGATTTTTACCGAATTATGAGTTATGATGGTTCTCACAAATTTTTTGAATTCTCATTTGAACATCATCCTATGTATATATTGATACATGAAGAATTATACATGTTTTAATCCATGTTTATCCAAGGTTTTCATTATTTTAGTTATGAAAACATTGGATTTGATACTTATTTGTTGTTATTGTGAATTTACAACAACTAGCAATGAAATAACGAAAAAAACCTGTAGTTTCTTGGGAATTTTGGTCAAGTCTAACAAGATGCACTATCGTGCAACTACATTACACGATCATACACGCCCAGGGAACACAAGATCCGACAAGTGTTAGGTGATAGTAATTGATGTGTGCAACTGGTATGTATAAAGTTTGAAAGTGAAGGTCGATGTGACAGAATGATTATGTTGGATTCTAGTGTTTATATGTTTGTAATTATGCAGAATCTAATGACAAACACTTGATATAAGCAATGTAAATAAACATTTCGGTTTTCTATAACAAATTGACAAGAGTTCAATTGCACAAAACACACACTGATTTGGCTAGATCTTGAAAAAATGTCTAAAAAACACATTAGAATCGAGCTTATTTCTTTGATACCGCTTGAAGGTCGGTGTAACTGATCAATTACGTTGATTCTTGTATTTATATATTTGTACTTATGCGGAATCCAATGACAAACACATGATATAAACAAGACTCAATATCGATAACTTTGTTTAAACGAGATCTCCCATTCATGCACAAACACACTCCCCCTAGGCGATAGCGAGAGATCTTCTATTTTCGGTCTTGTTTGTCCTGATATCGCTTCTTCATTTTGGAACCTCAGCCTCTAAGTTGAATCAACAAAAAGATGGTTTAGCCATGTTGTATGTTTGGTCCCAAAGTTTGAAAGATTACATGTGTGGTCGTCCCTAAAGGTTTAACACTATATCTTAGATGATCCTTAGAAAGGATGTTAGATAGCTTTTAGTGTTGAGTTTTTTTAAAAGACAATTATATAACAAGTAATAAAAAATAACACAACCACTACCTACTTTAAACTTTTCAAAAACCTTGCCACTAAAAAAACTGGCATGGTTTTACAAAATTATATGACTAAAAAGGCATAAGTAGTGGCACTAAGATTAATCACTATAAAAGTACATACGTTACTATCAGACAACAATTAGCCAATCCAAAGATTTACGAATGATTATAGATTACAAACTAGGAGGAGTTCAAACAGAAAGACATTCCTATGGTCAAGGTGGTGGCGAATATTAAAGAGGAGTCGCTCATGTGTATCAAAAGTAGATCTCCTTTTGATGTTATCAATTGGGATATGTGGTGCGATTTCAATGTTAGGTATACTATCTTGTAGTTGTCGTTTGTTTCTTTGGGATTTACAGTTTCTTGTTGGTCCTTTGTTATTAAAAAAATAGATATCTTTGACCAATATATTAATCATTTCTTTACCCTTTCTAAGTAAATCTTTTCGGTGTCCTTTTTAGTTATTTAAAATTCCCTTATATTTCCCCTATTCATATTGGGTTCTTTATCTATATATTCACATTGGATTCTTTGTCCATATCCATATAATTACACTAAATCATTACTTTTTATTTCTTTTTTTAATTAAATAATATTTTTATACCTTTATTACATTTCTCTCTCCTTTACTCACAACTTCCTTTAAAAATATTAAAAAATTATAAGGAGTCACCAATGTTTCTTAATAATAAATTCCGATATATTTTCTCTCCCCCACTCACAAACCACTCATAAAAAAATTATAAGGAGTGAACAGTATTTCCCAATAATAACATTCCGATATATTTTCTCTCCTCCACTCATAACCACTCACAATTATTCCATATAATATAACTAACTCACTCACATAAATATAAGGGATCCATCATGATTGCTCTAGGTGTCTTTATTATATATTTACCCAACCCACAAAATCAATTATATATTTCCTCATTTCTTTATAATTACCTAATTACCCTTACCCTGTTTCTAATATATACGATAAACGACAACTCTCCCTGCTTCCCTTCCTCGCGACGCTGCAACAAGTGTGAACGCCCACCACCCTGCTTCCCCTTCCCACTGAAAATCGCTTCCCCTGGTTCAATAGCAGACACATAAGGTTTTGCTTGAGTTCTGACAGCCGGCAACATGTATTTAGGGTTTAGATATGTTTTTTTATTTTTGGAATGGCAGGGTTTAGATATGTAATCAGCAAATTGTGTTTTCTTATAATGATATCTGAAAATTGATTGCATCTGAAATTTGATTACATCTGAAAATTGATTAGGATAACATCTCCTTTTTGATGGTGAAATGGTCAGAGAAACCAATGCTCATAGCCTTTTAACAAAGTTCAGTAACCAAATGTCTAACATACCATGGTTTTTGACTTTCAAAAATGCATTTAATCACATTAGGATGATTCATGATGGGTATCTTTTTACCTAAAACTAAGAGTTGCCTCAACAAAATCTATAAGGTTAGTGTAATATTTTTTTTACATGTATTTCAAAATAAACTTTGGGTGAACTTATTTAATGTTTTGAAAGTTGTATGTTGAATTTGTGTAGATATGACATTTGTAGAAAAACTAGTGTTTAACCTCCTGCGTTGCGGGTGCGGGGGTTGTAAAACCATACTAAGTAGTAAGCAACGATCAAAACCAAAAAAATGGTTTTAGAAAACCTTGAATTTATAGAGAAATATTTAACTGAACAAACCCAAAGGAAAAATAAACTAAACTTAAGTATAGAAATATGAGGGACTATAATTGTAAACTACATTATAAGACAAAATAAACAAAGAAAAAGACAAATACAAAAACCGATTGTCCTCTGCTGTGTGGTTAAAATTAAGATGGAAATTGAGTAAATGGCAGAGTTGTAAATATGGTGAAAGTGAAGGCTTTATTTAAACTGTAGATAAGAATCTACCGAAATTGTTATTATATAGTAATGGTGAAAATCAAGCTGAAGTTAAACACATAGATAAACGTTGGGAGGTTTCACTTGAGGAAAGAAAATATACTTGTTTGATTTGGCAGGTTAAAGGTGTTCCGTATGTGCGTGCTTCAGCTTTTATTACTTTCACAATATGAAGGGGTATGGTCCTAGAAACCCTGCGTCGGTGCAGGAGACCATACATTTAGAATGTTCTCAAGATCATTCAATAAACCTTGCGTGCCTAGCGCAACAGTAAGACAGATCTGAAAAGTACAGTTCTTATTTAACCTTGCGCAAGAACAATAAGCAAAACATCTAAACTTCATTTAACACCCTTGTGCTCAATCGTGCAAGGGTATAGTTAAGCTTGAAATAAAGTAACGATCAAAACTCGAAGTCTTGAAACAAACATCTTCGCGCGTAGGTAACAAAGAGCTGGGCAAAAGGAATCTTTTCTGTTATAACTATCTGGAAAGGTGGCAACAGATCTAAGCTCTACAGCCTTTGATCTTCTAGAAGCATTAAATGACAATCGTGCAAGCCTTTATTCGGCTGCAACCGAATACGACGTGGCAGCATCTGAGACGTTCATCCTACACACGAGGTCAACACGATCTTCATGAGTGCTCGATGAAAGCCACTTTCCACATGGCTTCTTTGTAACATCCGTCAAAAAACCGGATTTACCAAACCCGCTCCGTTTATTAACCGAACAATCAGTTAAAAATTTCGTTGCGTATTTAAGCCCAAATTAATTTTAAACGATACATAATTAATAAGTATATTGGAATATATAATTTATATTTGAAAAAGTATTTAAAATAATGAAATAAAAATAAAAGGCTGCAGCCGGGTTTCGAACCCGGGTCAACCAGCAATGCCTTAACACACACGCGCTCAACCACTCCGCCACTTGTATTCTTTGATAATATATCCAGACAATTAATTCAAATAATGAAACAGAAATCAAACCCAGTCAACTGACGCGCCCAAATCCGTTGACGCCGGAAAATCCGACGATTTCGTCAAACGTCGTCGGTTATCTATGACTTAACGTAAACATTAACCTCAACATCGGTTATAACTGATGTCCAGTCCGCGACACAAGTTATAACCGCCGGAAAATCATTAACTGACGAATCAAGACGGAAAACGGACCAAATTCGTCGATGTTCTGCCCTATAAATACCCCCTCTAACCTCTGTTAGCTTTTTCGCTCACAATCACACTCTTTCCCGACGTAATTTCACTCGCCGGAGAACTTCTGCAACTCGCCGGAAAACCGAGCCTTTCACCTCTGTGCACTACTCTAACAACTGAACCCCCAGAGCTCATACCGAAGCCACCCACATTAATCTCAAGCTCGTTGAAGACCCTCTGCCGCAAGACACACGTCGCCGGAATAATCTGCTGTCATCGGAGTTTCGCCGGCGAAACAGAGGAGCCCTGTTCGGTATACCTTACACTTAATCTCTCATTCTTTTTATTAATCTTACATGTAATTAATCACAACACCCTAAAGAAACTTGATTTAATCGTCGAACCAGCCGGACACCGATTCTGGTTAAGTCCAACGAAGAAGACGAAGTATCAGTTGTATATATGTTTAATTAAAATCAAGATATATCTCGGGTTAGACACACAGTCCAGCGGTGAACTGTGTGCAAATAAAACACGCTTACGTCCCGAGTTCGATTCTTGTCCCACGTACACCCGCCTTAATAAAAATGTTCCTTTTTTTAACCGAACCGGATTCACTGCAATAGATGTTAAGTTTAATAAAAACCGGAATAATAACCAAGATAGACACACAGTCCAGTGGTGGACTGTGCGAACGTTTAAACCACATGTCACGAGTTCGAGTCCAGACTACCGCACTGGTCCGAACAATTATCGAACTTTTTATATAAAGCAGAAACGAAATTATTTAGTTTGTATATAAGTATAATAAAAATCAGATTATTTAACAAGTTAGACACACAGTCCAGCGGTGGACTGTGTGTTAACCTAAACCACAGGTCCCGGGTTCGAGACCTGTGGAGAGCACCGAGCGAGTCATTTAAATTGTTTTTGAAATAAATGATTTTCGGATTAATTCAATTAGTATATAAATATAATTAAAAACAGAAATATTTCGGGTTAGACACGTAGCTCAGTTGGTAGAGCTGCGTGCACGCGAACGGGAGGTCTCGGGTTCGAGCCTCACCCGGCGCACACAATTATACAATAAAATCGGTCAACAAGTCAACAGTCAAAAATCAATATTTTTTTTATTACTTTTATTTATTTATTTACATTAAAAATACTTAAAAATAACATTTTTAAGGTTAGAAAATAGCCTTAAACTCACAAAAATACATCCAACAATCCTACTAAAATTGATTAATAAAATCCGTTACCGAACCATTATGCCATTATCTAGGTTAGTTTCTCTCGTGGTTAAAACCAACTTCGTGCGCATTCAACATCATGATCCGATCGCACCCAATGTGAGTGAATCTTACAACTCCCCTTTTTAATTACACGTTTTGGGGTGTGTCATGTGTCACAAAAATTAACTCGTTTATTTAAACTTGTGCCATACCATATTGTGATCTAAAACTTAGAATGTATATATTGTTTATAGTTATGTATTTCATAATGTCAAGTTGTATGCAAATAATTCATTAGGCCCATCAGTTCCTCGTGGGAGACGAGTTGAGCAACGCGTGCCTCAAAACAAATCCATTATTGTATGTGTGTGCATTATTTAATATTAAATGATTGGTGAATAAGTTTACATCTATTTTTACTCATGTGTGGTTGTGCACTTTATTTTATAATCATTTCAATAAACTTGTTCAAATGTTTTTCATAGGATTCACTCGCCAACTTTTTGTTGATCCAAAAACCATTTTTACACATGATACAGGTGAACAGGATGAAGAAAGGAAAACATAGGAAATGCCTTAGAAGAAAACAATGAAGCCTAGAATGATGTTTAGGACATGATGTAATTATGATTATATATTTCCCATTAAATTGTAATAATGAATATGAAACGTTATAATAAATGTCATGAGCTTTGATGATAACCCAATCATGCCCCGATCACCTTTTCCGTTGCGGGTCGGGGTGTGACAGATTGGTATCAGAGCCATGACTATAGGGATATAGGATAGGTTATTAGACCCATAGAGCCTATACTATAGTTGACTAGATTTTAATTGTTCATGTGGTTACATGCAAACTTATGATATTTATTTGTTTCATATTTGTTTTTACTTACGGTCAAACATACATACTTACATACACATTCATCATACATATTTCAATGTTCATATATTCAAATCATCTTCATACTTTCGTTATTCAAAGATTTGTCGCAATTTTCAAATCTCATCAAAGTGAGTTCCGCGACGGGCATGTAGTAACTGGAAGGGTACAAGTACCGGTCTGAACGTCCTGTCTAGGTTGGCATTCGTATAAATCCAATATAACGGACCAGTTTGCCTACCTGGGGACTAACGATGAGAGTACGAAGGACCTATTAGGCCAAAGCATGCCACACCAAACGTCGTTCGAACTAACCCCACTTTGAGGTGTCACCGTGTCTATACCTGGACACATTCCGAATATCATACGTTACATATTTCTCGATTTTCTCCGGGTTTTAGTGTATGTAACCAGGCTAACACATGCGAACCATATGAAAAATCCGGTATTCATGGGGGCCCACATGATTACGAAGGTGAAGTATGGCGGCATGCAAGGCCCAATTACGAGCAAAGCCCAAGACATCCTATGGATGTAGTAGATTTGTTTTTCTATATTTATTTTATGAATGTTCATTCCTAAATACGATCCATGATCCCAAAAACATCCAACTCATACTCTTGATATGTATTCCTTGTAGATGTCTTCTAGCCTCGCCCGTAGGAAGATGAGAGCAGGAAAAGCCCGCGAGCGCATGGCTGCCCTAATCGCTCAACAAATGGCTGCCGTAATACCCAACATTGTAATTCAAGTCCAACAAGCCCTTACCGCTAATCCTGTCAACCAAGAAGATCAAAATTTTATCAACCCTCCCCCAAATACCACTAAATGCACCTACAAGCACTTCAAATCCTGCGACCCTCCAAAATACGAAGGGACTGAAGGTGTCACCGCTCTCCTCCATTGGTTTGAAGAAATGGAGAACACTTTTCTAAATTGCGATTGCCCCGATGATCGCAAAGTGCGATATGCTACTGGTCGTTTATATGGAATAGCACTTACCTGGTGGAATACAGAGAAGGCCAAACGAGGTGTTGAAGATGCTATGACTTTGACTTGGGAAGAGTTGAAGGAAAACATGACAAGACGGTTTTGCCCAAGGAGCGAAATCAAGAAATTAGAAGATGAGTTTTATTCGTTGAAGCAAAAGGAAGGAGACCACACCACATACAACAAAAGATTCCTCGAGTTAAATCAAATGGTTCCCAACTTGTTCACTCCCCTCTACCGTTTGATCGAGCACTACATTCGAGGTCTTCCGTCAAAGATTCAGGACTCTGTAATAAGTACCACGCCTGCAACTTTGGAAGCAGCAATGGAGTTAGCTACAGAGCTCACCGAGAACCGCATCCGGAATAAAGACTTCAAGGAGGAGAAGAAGAAGGATAAAGCATCAACTGAAACTTCAAACTCCACCCAAACCGAATCCCCTTCTCAACCCATTTCTAAGAGAAAACGAGACGGGCAACTTTTCGCTACCACCCAACGCAACCAACTAGCCTCACAAGCCATACCCATCCAAGCTATCCCAATCACACAAGTAGCACCCAACTTAACTTACCCAATTAAGAAACCTTACCTTGGACCTCACCCTCGATGTAACACCTGTTTTTATCACCATCCATCTACCTTACCTTGTCGACTATGTGCGAATTGTGGACGCTATGGTCATTTGAGCAAGGTTTGCCGCACCCCTCAAAACCAAACCACACCCCCTACTCAAAACATGATCCAAACCTATCAACAACCCCAATACCCCATGTTCCCATATGTTCGAGCTTGTTTCAATTGTGGCGACCCTACCCACTTTAGAAACACGTGCCCTCGATTGGTTAACATCATAAACGCCCAAGCTCAAGCAAACCCAGTTAACCAAGCAAATCAAGAAAACCTAATCATTAGGCCACCAGCAAGAGGAAGAGTTTTCAACATCAACGCCAATCCTGTTGAAGATAATGACGGCCCAAACGAAACCACCCAACTAGTCCCCTTCACCGAAAATCAAGATTCAACTCCAACCGCTTAGTTTTTATGTTTTTCTTTATGTTATCTCAATTTTCCCGTATCCCAGTTATAAATGGGAATTTATCCAAGGATATTAATGCGAATTACTATTTCAGTTTGTTTATGTTTTAAAGTCACATAGAACTAATCATAACTTACGGATAAAGCCAATGAAAATTTGACAAGAATATGGTGGATACGCCGCTGGTACTTCCTATATATAAGTATTCTTGCCAAAGGATCAGAAGCATTATCTGGCGGTTATGAGAAGTTCTATGTACAATTTAGTATTGTGTTGATTGAAGTTTGCTTTGTACTTACTGATTTAGTATTTATGGCATCTTATCATTTAAAGAAATTGGATTGTATTCCATTTCTACATAGACTAACCTCTCCATCACAACAAACTAGAGAGGTATTGTCATCATTCAAACATGTATACTATCAGAATTAAGACTCAAGTTTTGGTTGTTGTGGTTGTTTTAGAGTCACATAGAACTAATCATAACTTGCGGATAAAGTCAATGAAAATTTGACAAGAGTATGGTGGATACGCCGCTGGTACTTCCTATATATAAGTATTCTTGTCAAAGGATCAGAGGCATTATCAGGCGGTTATGAGAGGTTCCATGTAGGATTTAGTATGTTTTGGTCGTAGTTTGTTCATCATACATTTCAACGTATTTCAATTTCATCATTTAAAGAAGTTGAGCTATATCTCACTTCCACAAGGACTAACCTCTCCATCATAACAAACGAGAGAGGTACTGTCATCATTCAAACATGTATGCTATCAGAATTGAGACTCAAGTTTTGGCTGTTGTTTTTGTTTTAGAGTCACATAGAACTAATCATAACTTGCGGATAAAGTCAATGAAAATTTGACAAGAATATGGTGGATACGCCGCTGGTACTTCCTATATATAAGTATTCTTGTCAAAGGATCAGAGGCATTATCAAGCGGTTATGAGAAGTTCCATGTAGGATTTAGTAATGTCTTGGTCGAAAATTGTTCATCATACATTTCAACGTATTTCAATTTCATCATTTAAAGAAGTTGAGCTATGTCTCACTTCCACAAGGACTAACCTCTCCATCACAACAAACGAGAGAGGTACTGTCACCATTCAAACATGTATGCTATCAGAATTAAGTTGATTGTGTTTATTTATGTATTAGAGTCACATAGAACTAATCATAACTTGCGGATACAGCCAATGAAAATTTGACAAGAATATGGTGGATACGCCGCTGGTACTTCCTATATATAAGTATTCTTGCCAAAGGATCAGAGGCATTATCAGGCGGTTATGAGAAGTTCCATGTAGGATTTAGTATTGTCTTGGTTGAAATTTGTGTTACATTCAATGATTTAACATTCATATCATATCATCATCTAAAGAAATTGGATTGTGTTCCATTTCTACATAGACTAACCTCTCCATCACAACAAACGAGAGAGGAACTGTCACAAATCAAACATGTATGCTATCAGAATTGAGACTCAAGTATTGGTTGTCGTGTTTATTTATGTTCTAGAGTTACATCATAGGACCAATCATAACTTACTGATAAAACCAATGAAAATTTGACAAGAATATGGTGGATACGCCGCTGGTACTTCCTATATATAAGTATTCTTGCTAAAGGATCAGAGGCATTGTCAGGAGGTTATGAGAAGTTCCATGTAGGATTTAGTAATTTCTTGGTACATTGGCTGTGGTGTTTATTTATGTTCTAGAGTTACATCATAGAACCAATCATAACTTACTGATAAAACCAATGAAAATTTGACAAGAATATGGTGGATACGCCGCTGGTACTTCCTATATATAAGTATTCTTGCCAAAGGATCCGAGGCATTGTCAGGCGGTTTTGAGAAGTTCCATGTAGGTTGTAGTATTAGAAATTTTGTTTTAGGATATGACCTTATCTTTCCAAACATATCAAAACTCTTGCGCAAGAAATCATACTTAGTGAATCAACTCTGCTTATCAATATTTTTACCGTAGGCAACAAAAAGCGATTCATGTAGCAGGGTACTCAACCCTTACAAGGAACGTTACCGTCTCACACAAAATTTAAACCCTTACTCTTTTCTAAGTATGTAACCGTCAAATTAAACACCATCCTTTTTAGACAAATATGTCACTACTTAAATTTCGGGATGAAATTTCTAAAAAGCAGGGGATACTGTAACATCCGTCAAAAAACCGGATTTACCAAACCCGCTCCGTTTATTAACCGAACAATCAGTTAAAAATTTCGTCGCGTATTTAATGCTCAAAATAATTTTAAACGATACATAATTAATAAGTATATTGGAATATATAATTTATATTTGAAAAAAGTATTTAAAATAATGAAATAAAAATAAAAGGCTGTAGCCGGGTTTCGAACCCGGGTCAACCGGTTATCAGCAATGCCGTAACACACACGCGCTCAACCACTCCGCCACTTGTATTCTTTAGTAATATATCCAGACAATTAATTCAAATAGTGAAACAGAAATCAAACCCAGTCAACTGACGCGCCCAAATCCGTTGACGCCGGAAAATCCGACGATTTCGTCAAACGTCGTCGGTTATCTATGACTTAACGTAAACATTAACCTCAACATCGGTTATAACTGATGTCCAGTCCGCGACACAAGTTATAACCGCCGAAAAATCATTAACCGACGAATCAAGACGGAAAACGGACCAAATTCGTCGATGTTCTACCCTATAAATACCCCCTCTAACCTCTGTTAGCTTTTTCGTTCACAATCACACCCTATAAAACCGAGCCTTTCACCTCTGTGCACTACTCTAACAACTGAACCCCCAGAGCTCATACCGAAGCCACCCACATTCATCTCAAGCTCGTTGAAGACCCTCTGCCGCAAGACACACGTCGCCGGAATAATCTGCTGTCATCGGAGTTTCGCCGGCGAAACAGAGGAGCCCTGTTCGGTATACCTTACACTTAATCTCTCATTCTTTTTATTAATCTTACATGTAATTAATCACAACACCCTAAAGAAACTTGATTTAATCGTCGAACCAGCCGGACACCGATTCTGGTTAAGTCCAACGAAGAAGACGAAGTATCAGTTGTATATATGTTTAATTAAAATCAAGATATATCTCGGGTTAGACACACAGTCCAGCGGTGGACTGTATGCAAATAAAACACGCTTACGTCCCGAGTTCGATTCTTGTCCTACTAAAATTGATTAATAAAATCCGTTACCGAACCATTATGCCATTATCTAGGTTAGTTTCTCTCGTGGTTAAAACCAACTTCGTGCGCATTCAACATCATGATCCAATCGCACCCAATGTGAGTGAATCTTACAACTCCCCTTTTTAATTACACGTTTTGGGGTGTGTCATGTGTCACAAAAATTAACTCGTTTATTTAAACTTGTGCCATACCATATTGTGATCTAAAACTTAGAATGTATATATTGTTTATAGTTATGTATTTCATAATGTCAAGTTGTATGCAAATAATTCATTAGGCCCATCAGTTCCTCGTGGGAAACGAGTTGAGCAACGCGTGCCTCAAAACAAATCCATTATTGTATGTGTGTGCATTATTTAATATTAAATGATTGGTGAATAAGTTTACATCTATTTTTACTCATGTGTGGTTGTGCACTTTATTTTATAACCATTTCAATAAACTTGTTCAAATGTTTTTCATAGGATTCACTCGCCAACTTTTTGTTGATCCAAAAACCATTTTTACACATGATACAGTGAACAGGATGAAGCAAGGAAAACATAGGAAATGCCTTAGAAGAAAACAATGAAGCCTAGAATGATGTTTAGGACATGATGTAATTATGATTATATATTTCCCATTAAATTGTAATAATGAATATGAAACGTTATAATAAATGTCATGAGCTTTGATGATAACCCAATCATGCCCCGATCACCTTTTCCGCTGCGGGTCGGGGTGTGACATTCTTCCCAACCTTTGATCATCTTCCAATCCGTGTGCATGGATGGAGATGTAACAACTAAACAGTAGGAAAGATTCCGTTATAACTCCGTTAATTTTTGGCACCCAAATTTGCGCCTATAAATAGAAAACTTGAGGTACAAGTTAGTCATTCTCATTCTCTCTCAATTACTTACACTTTATACTCCGTCTTCTTCAAGTCCTTGTACTTATTCTCACGCCGTAGGGTGGTCACGGAGAGAACCCCCATTCTCCCCGTGGCGAGACTAACGGCGGTTTTCTGTTTTGTAGTGATTTCAGACGAAGTTTTATCCATCGACGATCAGACAGGAGATTAACCTTTTTATGTAGAAACCCTATCCTTAGATTCAAGTCTATTCCTATAGATTTCGATCTAGTGTTTCTTCACAATAGGAGATATGTAATTGATTGTATTAGAAATAAAAAATATGTAAATAAATATCATTTAGTGAGCTACAAGGTTAACATATATTACTTTCACAAATGTAACTGATTGCATTAGAAAGAAGAAATATGTAAATAAAGGTCATTCAGTGAGTTCATCAACGGGTAACATAGAAAGTAAACAAGAGTAGTTTACCAACCCAAGAGAAAATACTTGAAAGATTATGTAGTTTACGAAAACTACATACTCTCCACTACTAAGCGAAAAATTCGGGGGGTCGGTCGCCCCCTCTTTGCCCCCACTATGTTGCGCCACTGCAAGGAATTGAACTATGGACTCTCCCCAAGAAGCATAAAGCCTCTACCACCCCACCAAACGTGGTTTTGTTTCCTGGATTTCGAGTCCATAAGTATAATTATTTGTTTTCGTCATGAAATCTAAATCGTTTAGATTTTGTTTTATACAACCAACATATTTGTTTTCTTCTTTATAATTATGAAATAGAGGCCTAAACATAATCGAGAATACTCATTTAAGTTCAAACTCGTTTAACAACCCAACGGAAAATACTTGATAGATTATTTTCCGCTAGCCTTATCATTTTAAAATCATCAAAACCTTAACGAATCTCTATTATAAACTATGTTGTTAAAACATCATATCCCCAAGGGAAATATTTGAGGAGTTTAAATTGATAGCACAAAACAATAGAACAAATATGAGGCTAGAATGAAAGAAAAGTTTAATTAAATAAATTTTTTATAAGGACGAATTTCAGATTCATCTGGGTGGAGCAGGTTAGCTTGCAAGACCGACCCAACCCAACAAGGTTTCTCCATCGAGGACATAACACATGCATAACGGGTCCAAACCGGGTTTCTCCATAGAGGGCATAACCCCTGATACCACTTGATACAGTTGCGCAACCACCAGAATCGAAACTCTCTCGCGTAATGCACGTTGGACAAAACCCCCGTATGGCTCGGATTCGAACCGATGACGTCACACAGAGGCCTAGTTCTTATCTTCATTGCATTGCCAACTCCACTAAGTGGTGCGGCTAATTAATTAATTTAGCAAAAGTTATCGATAAATTCATAATAATCCATTGTAGATTTGTAGGAGACCATCGCCTTGATATTAAATAAAATGAAGCATATTAAAACAGCTGACAAATTTGAATATTTATAAATGTTAATCATCTTCTTTAGTAATCTGTTGTTAATGTGTACAAACGCAAAATATTATTCTGTTATGCACTTTTTAAGATTTTATTATTCTTGTAGCTTAGGCCCAAAGCCCGAAAAATAAGTCTTGCAAAGTTAATGTTGCTTAGGCCCAAAGCCTGAAAAATAATCTTACAAAATTAATGGCCATCAAGTCATGCGAATGGGCTCCAACAAACTATTTAAAAATGACAGCCGGATGGGAAAGGTTTCTGGATAGGCCCAACATCGGCCCATAAACACATAACATCTTAGGACTTAGCAGGTATTTATGGGGAAAATTTTCAGATAGGCTTAATTCTAAATCTTACACATATTTTTACGGATTACAAGCTGACTTAAACTCTGAACCGTATGAGAAGAAACACCTTGATACTGCTAGGCTACAAATCTTTTAGCTGCAATCTAGCTTTCACGGGTTTTCAGTACCCCTTGAATGCCACGCGTCTTTTTAACCCCTTTTGTTTCCTAACCTATAAATACAAAAATTTAAATCTTCTCCGTCCACCACACGAGATCAACAGAATCATCGTTATCAAATATGTTAAATATTTAACCCAACGTTGTTTTGTTCATGTCGTGTTCAAAGTCAGCAAGGCTTGAATGCAACACTCTGAACTGCACAACTTGCCAAATCCTAACTGAGTTCCAACATAACCAACACTATTAGCCTCGTCAAGGAGGACCCGAGAGGGTGTCGTTGTGACTAGCTTCTGGCGTGAGAATTGGTGTATATTATATGGAAGGAGATTTTGATGGTAATAAATGAGGTTGTAAATGAAGCGAATTGGAATGATTGGGTGAATCTTGAATACCTCTTCTTCAAAACTTATTAGATAGTATAAGATTAGAGTTTATTAATTTAGTATGAGCCTACGGTCCATTAGGTTGTTAGGGTTTCATTAGAACCTCTGGTCCCGAACCTGGGTTTCTTCCATCGGATTCTTGTATTCCATTAGGTTTACCTCAATAGATGTTTCTTATCATGATTCTGAGAACCTCTAGTTCCGAACCTGGGTTTCTTCCACCGGATAACATCTTAATCTGGGTGAGATCCAACATTCTTTGGTACCCGCTTAGGCTGGAAACCTTTATGCGAATCCCCACATTAATGGCAAGATCCCACCATTAAATGCTAGGGTTAGCTATTGCTTTTTCCGGTTATTCATGATAAGATCGTTAGCGTCCTTCCTACGGACATTCACTAAAGAAATGATGGTTGTGCCCCCCCCCGTCTCATTAATTGCCCACAAGAGCATTAATTGAAGCCCAACCCATTTATTCTGTGAAGGCTATTTAGGTTGGCCCTTCTTCTTATACGCTTTCCCCATGTGTAGAAGCCCATCTTGACCGGCTTCATTTAATGTGTCCAATGATTGGGCCTCTCTTGAACGAGGTTACCTTATCAGGTCCGAACCCATTAATAGTAATGCGGTTACTTAGACTACTAGCATTTGGTTCCAGCTACAACGTTAATAAACGAAAAGATAACTTATCTAGATGAGAGATATTGTCAAAGGATCTTTAAGAGAGATTTTGTTGGAAAATCACTAATTTCAAACATAAATAATTATATGCAGTTATTATTAACATGATGTATAAATAAAACTTTGTGACTTCCTTGTAGAGAGCTTCGTAACCTGCTAAGAAGTGTCCAAATGGTGACAACATAAAGGAGTTTTCGATACTTGAAGTGCTGTTTTTTAAGGAAAAAAAGTGTTTTAAGAACTATGGTGGTTTCTCTCTCTCACATATATATATATACACATAGAGTTAATTGCCCGGATAGTCCCTGTGGTTTGCCAGTTTTTCACCTTTAGTCCCCACCTTTTTAAAATAGTATGTTTGCTCCCTGTGATTTGCTCACTTGTTACTCGGATAGTCTCTAAAGTGGATAAGCGTTAAGTTATTCAGTTAACTTTGTGCAAAATGACAAAAATAGCCTTGTATGTTATAAAAGAGAATTTAAAAGATAGATTGAATTGTAAAAAATTGAGTGGGCCTCACCATTTTAAAACATATATTCACAAATACCCACCATCCAGTAACACTACTTCACCACCACCCACTACTTCAGACGCCGCCCCCGCCTCACCGCCACTGCCACTGCCGTCAACATCTCTATCTCGAGCTTCGTCCACACCCACACCAACCCCTGTCACTCCCTCTTCTCCACCCCCGCCAGTTACTCGTCCTCTATCATCTTCGCCGTCGATGCCACCCACCACCCGTCGCCGTCCACACCCTACCCACCCCCTCCCCATCGACCCTATCTCCACAGGGGACTACCTCATCTAACCCATCCACACCCACTCCCTGGAAAATTTCACCAGGTTAATTGCTAAAATATGGCACAAAATATGTACACCCCCATGCAAAACCCTTGCTTCTTGAATCAAATTTTATTCAAATTTATTATCACAAAACGTTGCTAGAGGTTCGCAAAACAAACTGGTGTGGTGTAAGGCTTGTATCAGCCTCTGTTAGCTTACAAACAAGTGTGTTTGATGTTTTTTTTATATTTGATGGATTGAGAATGGTTAAATGATGATTTTGTGAATTTTGTGCTTGATGTGAACAAGTATGTTGTTGTGTTGATTTTAGAATTTGAAAGTGGAATTAAAAGGTTCATTGAGATGTATAACTTTTAACATCGGGTTTGAGGATTTGGTTAATTGGTGGATCGAATAGAAATTAATGTGTTTTATACTAATGCCCTGTTAGAAATTACTGTTCATGATCGAGTTCTTTGTCGATCTGAGTTGTAGGTGGTTTCGGTTTGGGAATGGAGATGATGGGTGTGATTTGGTACTGGTGCGGAATGGAGATGACGAGGAGACATATGAGGAAAGGCGAGGGGTGGTGGTTTTTTCCGGTGGAATTTCAGGTGGTGTAGTTACCGTCGGAATTTCAGGTGGATGGTGATGGTGGTGTTCGGCAAGAAGAAGAGAGACATAGGTGAGTTAAGTTTTGTAATTTAATAAAATGGTGGGGCCCACTCAACTTTTTACAATTAAGCATATCTTTTAAATTCTCTTTTATAATATACAAGGCTATTTTTGTCATTTTGTACAAACTTAACTGATAACTTAACGTCCATCCACTTTAGGGACTATCCGAGTAACAAGTGAGCAAACCAAAGGGAGCAAACAAGCTATTTTAAAAAGGTGGGGACTAAAGGTGAAAAACTGGCAAACCACAGGACCATCCGGGCAATTAACTCTACATACATATATACGTATTATTGAAGAGGTATAACCCTACTACACAGTCAAGTTATATAACCCTCATTTCTTACACATTTACCACACATGTCGTATAACCCCACATCTTTGAGAGTTATCGGGGTGACGAGTACGCATGGCCTAACAAAATGAATACTTTTGGATCGACTAATCATTTACCGGATTATTATTTTTTTAAACACCGAAGAGTTGATATTTTGATTCATATATTATTATCGTGTTATGAATTTACATTGAGATAGATGGTAAACGGACAACAAGCTGCGCCGCTACCATTTTTTAGTATCGAAACTAAGTCTTTTAAAAACTACGTCCATAGATCTCGGGTTATAACCTTACTATGCATGATCCTTTGAACTCGACAAAGTAGGTCCACAACATCTGGCGTTAGGAAACCAAAAGTATCAAAAGCAAATGGGATAAACACGTGCTGGTTGTCAAGGCATGCTTTCTCGTGTTTGGTAAGTTTACCCGAAGCAGCCTGACCTACCGTGAAAGCACTACCCCTAAGTCCACAAGCGGGGAAAGCCCTGTTACATCCACACATGCATGTTTTCCTCCTACCCATCCAAAGACCAGAATGTCGGCTGGTCGAAGGGTAGATCTCCTTTCCAACGGGCCAGTTAAGAAATTAACGGGTGCCTTTTTCTTGGCAGAAATACCAGTGCGCCTGAATATGTCAAAAAAGGACATCCCTAATCAAATCATGTCGGTATTTGAACACCGGGAGCTCTCTACAATGAACTTGCATGCTCCCCAAAAGAATCCAAACACACCTTATGAAAAACAGGACATACCTCATCAACTGAAAATAAAGGAATCATGAGGCGATACTTAAGGATAGTACGGTACTCCACCGGCGACATATGCTGGCCTAACCCATCTATAGGTATAGCAAGAAGTAAATCTTGTTCATGTGGTGCTTGTAGTCACTCAAAAAGACATTTTGTCTAATGGTCAAGTCAAATTGTACTTCGATGTCGTGGAAAGTTTTACTAAAAAGAGCACTCGCAAGTGCATGTTGGGCTTTAGGGGGCCGGTGTCCTTATTAGTGAAACCGCTGAAGTCAAAGCCTGGAATCGTATCACGAAGACAAACCAAAGCACAAACATAATCAGAATCCATACTGCATATGCCACTATCTCTTAGATGTGATCATGTAGCACCCATGATTGGGCCCTCGAGGTCACAAAAGCATAGGATGAAACCTCTACAGCCGAATACAGCCCTAAACCCCCAAAGCTAATAGGTAATGAAGCAAGTTACCACTCGAAGTCTCCAAAGAAAGGACCTCCACAAACCACCAATTCCTCAATTGCCTCATGCAAATCTTTGTCAAAGAACAACGCTGCATCTTCCACGTGTACAGGTTGGCATGTCCTCAAGCCAAAGAAAAGTTCGAAAATGCCCATACAAGATCGAAGCAAGAGTAGTTCACTCTGCGTGTCACCTAATTTGGGTAGACAACACATCAAATCTACCGCCTTAGCAGCTCTTTTCTTTGCCAACCCACTAATAAAGCTTGCGTCTCTACTAACGCCCCCCCCCCCCCCCCCCCCCCAAGAAGCTTCACCCCCACTAATGGCATCTCGATTTCCATAGGAAATAACCCTTCACAAAACTTGCTACCATCACAAGAATGCCAACATAGCTCAGTTTTCTTATTATTAAGTTCAAGGCCCAATGTTAGACCCGTCACCGGATACAATTTTTGTCTTTGGGTTAAACTGTTAAAGTAAACACATAATTTATAAATGCTTACTTTCTTAAACTAACATAAGTTTAAGATTTATAGTATGTAAATTTTTAATTAATACAAATGAAAACTAAGAATAAAATATAGCTTTTTATACATACCCAAACAAGTCGATTAAAATAACATTTGACTATTACACAGACACAAGGAAACCTCATTAGAAATCATTATAACATATATATAGGTTTCTTTTATTTGTAGCATTAAAACAAAACACCATTTCTTGTTTGGGTCATGGTTCGATCTCATGTTCGGCAGTTGCAAGGATCGCATTTGCAGTATCTCCACACTTGCACCCATTTCCGCCTTCAGCAATAACGCCGGTCTTGGTTCCCTCACTAAAACTGCAGTTTATAAACTTAAAAATCATTTAATATAATCCTTGAAAAGGTTTTCTTTAAGCTTAAATAAAATCATTAATGTCGTTCTAAAAATTGATTTATTGTACTTAGCATCGGACCAGACCAGCCTTACACGTACATGACCAATCTAGTTGTGTACTTTTGAACCGTCTTTATTTGGGCTGCCTGGTTAATTACATGTGAACAAGATCGTGGTTGGACCGGATATTGTCTAAATTTATTTTTTTGTTTAAATAATCTTTTCAAAATTAGATATATCATCTGCTTTTTTAAACGAGTATGGCGCCAGGTTCTATAGCCCATCCGGTTATGAAAAGTTGCATACGAGTAGAAATACATACGTCTTCACGGTGCAACACCCTTTACAATGATCGCGGTGTTCGACGATTTCTTACCGTTGCAGCTGGAGGGAGGAACGGAAATTGTTAGTAGAATTGATAATAATAAAAAAAATAACAATAAACTAACCATTGATTGAGATTTTAGATTATATATTTAAAAGTAGAGTAAAGATCCCGTATGATATCATTTGATAAGATCAACTTATTCCTATTTATCTCATTCTTGACTAATTAATAAAAATGGTTTTTCACCGTCTTCATGGAGCGTTCATATATTCAAGACAAGAATGGCTCTTGTCAAACATGATTCAAATTATTCATCTATCAGTTACAAGTTGTCACCAAAACATGGCTTAATAAAATGATTACACTAACCATTATTGTTTGATATTTTAGTGTAATTTGAGATTGCGTGTGACGTTCAAATAAGAGTGCACGCTTATTTGAATGTCATCGGGACTAGCGGGGGATCCAAGGGGGCAGCGCCCCTGGGAGCAGGGTCCAAGGACGGCAGCCCTGCGGGTCCAAGGGGCAGAGCCCTGGCTGGGGTCAGTTTGGAAATTTTTTATTTTGGACAAAAGTCCTTTATAAAAAATGCATCAGAAATTGAATTTCGGGCTAAGTATGCACTTTTGGAAACTTAAGGGACTAAAGGTGTTTTTGTTCAAAATTGAAACTGCAAGCAGTTGTGAAAAACTGAAAATACGCTCCCAATTTTTTTTTGAAAAAAACCCTGGACGAATTTTGATTTTCAGATACGAATTCCCAAAATCTCACAATAAAAAATTGACATACAAAAATCTAGAATTTTTCTGATTTTATCCGATCAAAGATTGGTAGCCACTCCAATTGATTGATCTGGTAGTGATTACACGACTTCAGAGTTATCCAAGCATTTACGAATTATTCCTAACAAAGATCAAACAATTACAGTGAAAATGACAAGCGGTGGTGAATCTTCGAAGGCTATGACGAACAAATTTGCGAAATTGGACAAGTTTGAAGGGCAAGACTTTCGTCGCTGGCAAAAGAAGATGCATTTTCTGTTGACGACTTTGAAAGTGGTGTACGTTCTGAGTACCCCGATGCCCGAGGAAGTGGTGGATGAACCACTGGAACAAACTAGGAAGCGTGGAAAGTGGTTGAATGCTGATTACATTTGTCGTGGGCATATTCTGAATGATATGTGTGACTCTCTTTTCGATATTTATCAAAATGTTGAATCTGCAAAAGAACTGTGGAAATTACTAGAGGCCAAATACATGGCTGAAGACACATCTAGTAAGAAATTCTTGGTCAGTGATTTTATGAATTATAAAATGGTTGATGGTAGACCCATCATGGAACAATACAATGAATGTCTAAGAATTCTGGGTCAATTTGAACAACATGGTTTGAAGATGGATGAAGCAATTTCTGTTCCATCTATCATTGATAAACTTCCTCCTTCATGGAAAGATTTTAAACATACTTTAAAACATAAGAAGGAGGAAATGAATCTGGTTGAACTTGGAAGTTGTTTTCGAATTGAGGAGTCTTGTCGAGCCATGGAAAATGTTAACAAAGATAAACACGTTGGTGGGTCTTCTGTTAACATGGTTGAAGACAGTGGTCCTAGTTTTAAAAGTTCTAACAAGGGAAACAACAAAAGGAAGTTTCAAAGTGGGCCTAACAAGAAGAACAAGGCTTTGAAGTATGCAAAACAGACCAATGATCAAGGCTGTTGGAAGTGTGGTAAACTAGGACACTTCAAGAGAGATTGTCGTGTTGGTAAAGCCAAGAATGAAGCTGGTACTAGTGGATCCTCGAAGGATCCAAAGCAACAAGGTCAGAAATTAAACTTTAATTATAATTCGATGTGAATTATGTGTCACTAATTTCTGAGCATTTTATTGCAGGATGATCTGTTGCTTGGTGGTATGACTCGGGAGCAACAAGTCACGTATGTAAGGATCGAAGTGGTTCAAGGACTTACATTAATTGAAGATGGATCTGTTTTAAAGATGGGAAATGTTGCAACCGAGCCAATCCACGGAATTGGAAGTGTAGTACTAGCATTTACTTCTGGAAAAACTCTAAGTTTAAGTAATGTATTGTATGTACCGGCATTCGAAAAACTTGTTATCGGTATCGTATTAAATAATTGCGGGTACAAACAAGTGTTAGAATGTGACAAGTATATCTTGTCAAGACATGGTTCTTTTATCGGATTTGGTTATTTATGTATGGTATGATTATGTTAAATCTAGAAGTGCCGTTTAGTGATAATTCTGTTTGTCTGATTGATTCGTCATCTAGTGTAAATTCATCAAAATCTGAATTATGGCATGCTAGATTAGGACATGTACATTATAAACGACTTATGAAATGTCTAAGATGAGCTTAATTCCGGCAGTTAATTTAACAAATGAAAAGTGCATATCTGCAAGTTGAATAAAATAACTAGAAAACCATTTTTGCAACATGTTAATAGAGAAAGTAAATTGTTAGATTTGATACATAGTGATCTATGTGATTTTCATGGTACACCGTCATTAGGTAACAAGAAGTATGTTTAACCTTTATAGATGATGCTACTAGGTTCTGTTACGTTTACTTGTTACATGCAAAGATGAAGCTTTGGAAAAGTTTAAAATCTATAAACAAGAAGTAGAGTTCATCAAAGTGAATTGATCAAAACCCTACATACGGATAGAGGTGGTGAGTATTTGATCTGGAATATTTCCAATCAACTGGAATAATACACTTACCACAGCTCCTTACACACCAGAACAAAATGGTGTGGCGAAAGGAAGAATAGGACGCTAAAAGAATGGTTAATACCATGCTGTCCATTCGGGTTTAAATAATGGGTTTTGGGGAGAGGCTATGTTGACAGCCTGTTATTTGTTAAACCGGATTCCTAATAAAAGGAACAAAACAACCATTTGAGCTTTGGTATAAAAAGCACCCGAGTTGCAAAAACTAAGAGTTTGGGGTTGTAGAGCCTGGTTAGGCACAATGACCCTAAGATAAGAAACTTAGGGAAAGAGGTATAGAATGCATTTTCATTGGATATGCTAAGCACTCATTTGCTCATAGGTTCTATGTAATAGAACCAAATGACCACGTTTCAGTACATACGGTTATTGAGGCAAGAAGTGGAAATGTAGAATATGATGAAGAAAGATTCACATCTATAGCTAGGCAAAGGATATGAATCCTTCTCTCCAGATTTCTAGTGGAAAAGAAATTATGCTTCAACTAGCACTGAACAAGAAGGAGTTCAAGAGAAAGAAAGGCCAAGTCTTATGGTGACGATTTTCAATGTACTTAGTTGAAGGATCTAGGATTGATATTAATTTTCAATATCAATATTGTATCAATGTTGATGAGGATCCAAATACATATAGTGAAGCAATGGCTTCAGGATGTTTCATTTGGAAAGAAGCATCCAAGATGAAATGGACTCTATTTTGCAAAATAACACTTGGAAATTGGTGGATTTACCTACTGGTTGTAAACCATTAGGAAGTAAATGGATCTTCAAGAGGAAGATGAAGGTGGGATGGTACTATTGATAAGTTCAAAGCCAGATTAGTAATCCAAGGGTTTAGACAAAAGGAGGGTATTGACTTCTTTGATACATATGCTCCAGTAGCAAGGATATCCACCATTAGATTATTATTAGCACTTGCTGCTATACATAATCATGTAATTCACCAAATGGATGTGAAAACTGCATTTCTAAATGGTAATTAGATGAGGAGATTTACATGAAACAACCAGAAAGGTTTGTTATGCCTGGAAGTGAAAACAAGGTGTGTAAACTAATTAAATCTCTTTATGTTTGAAGCAAGCACCCAAACAGTGGCATCAAAAGTTTGATGAGATTGTATTGTCTAATGGTTTTGCTTTAAACCAAGCAGATAAATTTTTATAGCAAGTTTGATGCTCCTGGAAACGGAGTGTTGATCTGTTTGTATGTAGATGATATGTTGATTTTTGGCACTAACCAAGATCAAAGTCAATAGAACAAAAGAATTTTTATCATCTATGTTTGCTATGAAAGATATGGGGGAGGCTGAGGTGATCTTAGGTATTAAAATCAAACGTGAGAAATGGGCATTTAAATCTCTCAATCACACTATATTGAGAAGATCTTGAACAAGTTCAATTTCAAGGATTGTTCTCCCACAAGTACTCCTGTTGATCCTAGTCATCGGGACTAGCGGGGATCCAAGGGGGCAGCGCCCCTGGGAGAAGGGTCCAAGGGGCGGCAGCCCCTGGGGGTCCAAGGGGCAGAGCCCTGGCTGGGGTCGAGCTGTGTTCGACGGTGCAACACCCTCTACAATGATCGTGGCGGTGTTCGACGATTTCTTACCGTTGCAGCTGGAGGGAGGAACGGAAATTGTTAGTAGAATTGATAATAATAAAAAAAATAACAATAAACTAACCATTGATTGAGATTTTAGATTATATATTTAAAAGTAGAGTAAAGATTCGTATGATATCATTTGATAAGATCAACTTATTGCTATTTATCTCATTCTTGACTAATTAATAAAAATGGTTTTTCACCGTCTTCATGGAGCGTTCATATATTCAAGACAAGAATGGCTCTTGTCAAACATGATTCAAATTATTCATCTATCAGTTACAAGTTGTCACCAAAACATGGCTTAATAAAATGACCACACTAACCATTACTGTTGGATATTTTAGTGTAATTTGAGATTGTGTATGACGTTCAAATAAGAGTGCACGCTTATTTGAATGTCATCGGGACTAGCGGGGGATCCAAGGGGGCAGCGCCCCTGGGAGCAGGGTCCAAGGGGCGGCAGCCCCTGGCGGGGTCCAAGGGGCAGAGCCCCTGGCTGGGGTCAGTTTGGAAATTTTTATTTTGGACAAAAGTCCTTTATAAAAAATGCATCAGAAATTGAATTTCGGGCTAAGTATGCACTTTTGGAAACTTAAGGGACTAAAGGTGTTTTTGTTCAAAATTGAAACTGCAAGCAGTTGTGAAAAACTGAAAATACGCTCCCAATTTTTTTTAGAAAAAAAACCCTGGACGAATTTTGATTTTCAGATACGAATTCCCAAAATCTCACAATCAAAAAATTGACATACAAAAATCTAGAATTTTTCTGATTTTATCCGATCAAAGATTGGTAGCCACTCCAATTGTTTGATCTGATAGTGATTACACGACTTCAGAGTTATCCAAGCATTTATGAATTATTCCCAACAATTACAAGGTTCAGGCGACACTTGATCTTTTATTTAACAAAATTGAAGCTACCAACTTCTTGTACGTTTGAATATAATTGTCCAAATTTCAATGTATGAGGGTGCTCTATGAGGTCACATGAGATGTTTAGGCAAACAAGAGCATGAGATTATCATAATACTCATCGACCTGTCATTCATACCATGAGTCATAAAAATATGCATGGTAAAACGTATAGTTATTTGCATGCGTGATTATATATATTGCAAGATGAAACGTAGTTGTATCTATTTGTTTTGATTCTTATTACTACTAATTAAGATGAATTTGTATCAAAGGTTTTATTTCCATTTAGTTTAATATTAACTGGATTTATACAATACTATGTCGAGAGTTGTAAAAACGTTTTTGTTTAAAATAAAAACTCTGATAAAAACTGAATGCCATTGATTTATAAGCGTGTTATAAGTTCATATAATCTTGAACGCTACTAGAAAACGTTTTTTGTTTAAAATATACGGTTTCGAAATAAGTTTTAAGGTTTGAATCAATCAATAGCCCAAAAATGATATTGGTGGTCTGTGGGTAAATGCCTAGACTGAGCTCCATCCATAGTGGATTTGGAATAGATGAGGAGAATGTTGGTTATCAAAGTAAGAATCGCGATGAAAAATCATAGTTTTTTTAACGATGTAATCAACGACAGATCCTAGGAGGATCAACTGTAAGACCCCTACTGGAATTCGGCCCACAAGTGCAAGACGAAGTCCATACGTTTATAAACTAGACAAAGCCCCAGAGGTACACCCATGATTTTTTTTCATCGGGAGGTTTAACCATTTTTCCTTTTTTTCTGAATGTTAGAATGCATGTAACTTTTTCGTACAAAAAACCACTACATTTGAAGACTCTTTTAACATTCTGGTATGCACTATGAGCCTTGTTTCATATAACTCTTTAATATTCTTATACCAAAGGTAGAATATGGTAATTAAAATCTGAGTTTAATGGGATATGCTCATCTTAAGTCTAGTAATAATGGTAAACCATTCTTCAACAGTTTCATTTTAATGGATTATGTTCTTTTCTTCATATGAAATTACTTGTATAAAACTTTACTGTTATTCCTAATGATTTTGTATTACTTTTAATTTTATTTTGCAATCCTCAATTGTTCCTACAGTTTTTAGGTAAACTCATTTGACTATTATTAGTTAGTTACACCTTACCAAAAGAAAAGCTCACTCATTTGATCCTTCCAAGATTTAAAAAAAAGGTACGTAGTAATTACAGTACATAAAACACCTAAAATATAAAAGTCCTAGTGAAGATGAAAATGATCGGGTGGTTCCGCTGATGGCACGATAATACTCTAGTGATACATCAGTGATCCAAAATTGCCGTTAAAAAATGTGGTTGGATCAAAATTATTTTAGAGTAGCCATGTGCGTTCCTCTAGTCGTTATCTCCAATTCATTGATTACGTGATTGGATCAAAACTAATTATAAAGTAGCCAAGTTGTAGTTAGCATATCATGGTTCAAATGTCAAGTTAAGTTAAGCAGGTAATACATTGGAAACTTAATTGCAATATAAAAATACGAAGATTAAGACTTTAACTAAAAACAACGATGAAAAGAATTCACGAATGAGGGTGCTCTATGAGTTCACATGAGATGTTCGGGTAATAGGAGCATGAGATTATCACAATACTCAATTCAAAACGTAGTTTCGTATTGCCCAAAGTTATAAACATATTCATTAAAAAACGTACCTAGCTATTTGCATACGTGATTATATATGATGCAAGATGAAACGTAGTTATATCTATTTGTAATTTGATTATTATTATTATTATTAGAATGGATTTTGTGTCAAAGCTTTTATTACCTTTTAGCTTTAGCTTTAAATGTGAAATGGATTAAAGCAAAAATGTGTTAAAGAGTTTCTAAAAACATTGATCTATGCAAAAATGTGCTAAGAGTTTCTTAAAACATTCTATACAATCTTAAATAGCAAAGTTGGTACCGTTTTCCACCGGCTTTGCTACCTCTCCACTTTGGAAATTGATACTTTCAGACCCTGTTTCATTCTAATTTCAAGATTTTCAAATCCAAATCGATACTGAACATCCCATTTCCACCTCCATGGCTTCCTCACCTCCATTTTCCCCATTTTTATTAAATCCATAAAGTAAAATAAAAATTAATACAAAAAAGGAATTTGATTTGGGAAGGCCCATCTCACCCTGAAAATGTGTGGATGCAAGAGGGTGGGTGGTGTTCTTAATCCCGCACTAAGTTACATCTTTCGACACCATAACAAGCTTTAATTGACGTGACTTTTAAAGTGCAAGATGGGATTCATTTATTACATGATGCACACATACTAAGGATACGTTTTAATTATCCCAACTACACCAACAAGCTATTAATTTGCACGATGTTGATTAGAGGTGGTTTAATTTAAACAATCATGCACACAAGTTTGAAAAACGGGACCTAAATTTAGTTTGTCAACTAGTACGTATAAATAAAATTTTAATTGGATATAAGAACTACAATTTGAAGAATTAAAGTATTTCATATGGTTTTAATTCCTACAGTATACATAAGATAAATATTCATATGTTTTTAATTCTACAAGTACTACATATATAGTCACTCAATTTGCAAGCATGGATTCATGACAAAGATTGTTCACTTCCTCATAGAATTAAAAATGTACAACTGTTTTAAGCCTAATCACCGACATGATCAAGGACAAACTCACTCATACTCAGGTGGCGTCTCCAACACCTTGAGATAAAAAATAATGTTATATTATAACAAAAAACCCGATTCACTCTCTAAGTTCATGTTTTACTTAATATTTAGGAAAATCAAAATGATCTGAAATCAAGTTATCTTTCTTCTTCAAAGTCAACTGACTAAAGAAATAGGAAGACGAAGTATGGATTGAAGTAAAAGCCAAGATATGAGTACTAAAGTCGATGCACCATCAATGTTTAATCCAAGTTTTGTGTTGCTCTTGTTTTTCATAATGATCGTTAGAATGTGAACAAGAAACTATTTGCTTGTAATCTAGGGATAAGGGTTTATAGAGCACAAGCAATCTACAAGAAGGAAACTTAATCGTTAAAATAAAAGTCATAAATAGAGACACATTAATAGAGATATACCTGCAATAAATATAAAGTTTTTTTATACCATGAAAACTCGACAACTTTTTTGCATGTGAATGATGGATGGTGGTGGGAGTGTGGTGGAGTGCAGGTGGGGTAGTGTTGGATGGTTGTGGTGGTGGTAGTTGAGCGAAAAGAGTGAGAAATAGAGACAAATGTATGTGTGTGTTGTGTATATATAACTATATAACAAATATTTTTTTGATTATTTTTTAAATGGTTATTTCTGTAATTACAGTAAATATGACAAAATACCCTATGTGGGGTCACTGATAGATTACCATAAAAATAATGAGTAAAGCTAAAGACATACGGCAAGGTTCGGAAATCGTGTACTTTTGACTTTTTGAAGAATGACCCCTTTGCATCTAGTTAAACATAAAGAACGTTTTGTAATTACATCTTAACACTATATTAAGTCCATATCAAAGAAAAAAAGAAATTTAATAGTTAAAAATTAAATTTTTTTACAACTTTTAAAACATGTGTTACATCATTTAAACATATTTTGATTTTAATCCAACTTCTCTATAATTTTAAACCGGTGTATTTTTTTTATAGTTAATACTAAAAATTTATAGCCAAAAACTAAAAAAATATTCTTTAATTTGGTTGCTATATATAGTTTTTAGGTTAAGTAAACACGTTACGTGATTACCAGTTTATTTATCGCAACTGTATCACGTGAGCACCTCACACGTTTTATTTATTAATAGTATATTTCTATATTTGTTTGTTATGTTAAAATATTTTTCTTAATTGGATATTGACGAATTAATCAATCGGGATACGTTTTATCATTAGGTGCGCAGAAATAATAGGGCATGGTAGAAATCGATAATGAGTCACTTAGACGATCAGCTTGTTTTACCACGTTCCACCACAGCTCATTGGCTATGTTCAAAACATGTATGAATCAGTTGAAGGATCTGAGAGTTGGTGGTTTGCCTTGCGACGGATGTCAGCGGTAAGGCATTTCAACTAATAAAAAGGCTATTAAAACCTCTTAAATTGGCCGACCATCCAAACTCATAATTAAAACTTTAAAACATCATTTTTAACAACTCTTAAATATCTAGGATGAATACATTACTACATGTATATTACGCAGGATATGAACCTCTAATCTTTGAATTATGAGGAACACACCTTAAATACGAGGATTTCTTATTTAAACGGTTAAAAATGCTAAAAGTGTAATATAAATTTGAAGTCTTGAAAGTTTTAAATTTGTTTTTTTTATTAAGATAAAAAAAAACCATTTCATTCCTTTATAAGCAAAATCCTTTTGCAAGTTAAACTAAAACACTTGACAAATTGATTTATTTAATACATATCCCGTTGGTAAATCTTTACAAAAGGTATGCAACTAAAAGTTTATGGGAGAAATTATTCTGATCATGGTGTATGCATGACTCGGCATAAAATCACTATTGTTTTCGTGCCATTCAAAAACAAATGTTTTTCGTCCAAGTTTGAAAAGTTCTCTCAAACGTCCATTTAAACGTTTCCAAATAAAATTACAAGTTAAATTATTAACAAGAGAAGAAAGAGCTAATGCAAAACAAAATGTGAACATTCATTAAGTTTCTATGAATTGTGTTAGATTATATAATAACGAGAAACATATGTTGGATTCATCAAATTTTAACAACGGAGAAGTTTCGTGATCTATCTAACGACATATGAAAATTAATATTATAAGATATATAAGAAAATTCTAAAACTGCCAATATTTTATAACATTATATATAATATATATTTTACTTTGATGTGAAAAATATAAAACTCGAGATCATGAGCTGCGAAACTTATCATTAAAGTTTTTCAATTGATATTGAGACCGTTTGTGAGTCATTTTTAACGTTACTTAGTTTATATATTCTTGTTTATCAATAAAGTCCATTCTTGTTTCATTTTCTAATTTGTTTGAATGATATTTTAGTTTGTTTGATATGAGTTGACTGAGAACAAGTAAATTACAGAAATTGAGAAATAGTAGACAGGTTATTAAAAATTAAAAAGAAGTGCAATGAGTTGATTGAATAAAACGTTTATAAAAAAAGATAATGGTTGATTAAATAAAAGAAAAATTATCAATAAAGTTTATTAATTGATATTGAGGCAATGAGGCCGTTAGTAGTCCATTTTTAACGTTTGCTTAGTTTATTTTTCTTGTTTACCAAGTCCATTTCTTGTATCATTTTCTAATTTGTATGGAATGATTATTTTAGTTTGTTTGATATGAGTTGACCGAGAACAAGTAAAAAACAGAAATTAAGAAAAGTAGATAGGTTGTTAAAAATATTAAAAAAGGAAGTGCAAAGAGTTGACTGAATAAAACGTTTATAAAAAATACAAGCATAATATCTCGAGTTAAAAACAATAAATAAAAAAAGGTACACCATTTTGTAGATATTCTAACACAACACCATTTTAGTAAAGGACATTATTTTGAAATAAAAAACTCCAATTTTTTACAATAAAAAGCTAGACAAGTAAAAGGAAAGCTAGACAAGTGACAAGAAGTTGGTTGTGAAAATGACAAATATGACTCAAACCTACATGATCTTAGTTATTTGTTAGGACAAACTCTTTCTCAAAAACCATTGAACTCATCACCATCAGCTAATAAAATAGATTTTATAATTTATTCTTCTTCATATTTCCAACTGGTAGAAAAAACCTACACGAGATCTTGGATCTCACTTTTCTCTTGTTAATATGATACATCCGATCCGAAGCAATGAAGCATCAGCAACTTTACATCTTGAATTGTTGTTTTAGAAAAATAAATGCATAAAAGGTTTGAGTTTATAGGATATTACTGAGGTGCTAAACGGTTTGTGTTTGCGGGTTGGTGGGTTTAACCCGACCGAACCTGAAAATTTTAGACGAACCTGAACACGGAAAATGTGTCATACGTTTGAATCTAAACACGACCCGGATATTCGCAGGTTGACCCGAACACGACCCGTTCAACCCGATTTTTTTAATCTTTTTATTGTTTTCCGCAAAATAATATGTGTGTATAATAAAATTACAATTAAAGTGTAAAATTTTATGTTAATTTCTCTTTTTAGGTTATAATTATGATATAAAATATACACCAATTTAATTTATAACACATAACATATTGTAAAAAAACAATATAATATGAAATGGGTCAACCCGTCAACCCGACTGGGTTGACCCGAACCCGACTTGTTTAGCTAAACAGGTTCATGGGTTTAACCTGAAATTGACCCTAACCCGTTTAGACTAAACTCAAACCCACAAATTTCAGGTTAAGATGATAATATCTAAAGGTGTGAATTTCTGAGAAAACCAAAAAACACGAACTCAAATAGAGAACAAATCATATTAAACCAAACAAGTAAATAATTAAACTAATAACTATTAATTATCTCCAATTCTGTATCCCAGAGTGAATCACATGTTATGAATTAAATTGTCTTTAAATGTCTCCTCTATATATTAAAGCTCTATTCCTCATAAATAACAAGTACGAAACTCATCTACCTTACCAAAATGGGTAGCAATAATATTGAACCAGTTAGCATGATGAATCCTCTAGACCCTGAGGAGTTCAGGAGACAAGCCCATTTGGTAGTTGATTTCATAGCCGATTACTACTCAAATATCGAACAGTATCCTGTCTGTAGTCAAGTCGAACCGGGTTATCTCATAAAAACCATGCCCAAATCAGCACCATTACAACCCGAACCCATTGAAACCATATTGCAAGATGTCCATAAACATATCATTCCAGGCATAACCCATTGGCAAAGTCCTGGTTTTTTTGGTTATTTCCCGTCCAGTGGAAGTACTGGCAGCTTTCTTGGTGAAATGCTTCTTACCGGGTTTAACACTGTAGGGTTTAACTGGCTGGCTTCTCCTGCTGCCACCGAGCTCGAGATGGTTGTTATGGAGTGGCTTTTGAAGCTTCTTCAACTTCCAGAATCGTTCTCGTTTTCTAGTGATGGAGGGGGTGTGATTCATGGGAGTACTTGCGAGAGCTTTGTGTGCACATTGGTTGCAGCTAGAGAAAAGAAGTTAAACTGTTTGGGACAAAAAGATCAGACACTTTAGGTAAGATTGTTGTTTATTGCTCTGATCACACATTTTTAGAAGGCTTGTCAAGTTAAAAATTAATTAAGAAAAGTATGATTGGTAGTTTTAAAAAAAGGGCAAATCTCGAAAATGGTCATTGAGCAATCCTTATTTCTAAAATGGCCACCTCCTAAGTGTTTGGAGAGACGTTTCACGGATCCATGTGTATGTGAAAAATGATTATTAAGAATGATTATCAAGTTGTAGTGTCATCAATACAAACATGACACGCGCCTGTTTTTATCTTGAGATGTCTCCCAGACGTCAGACAAACGCCTCCCAGACGTTAGACAGAGGCCTCATTGAATAATGTGGCCCTTTTTCATTGGGTCTTCCAAAACATCTTCTTGTTTGGAGATGTCTCAAGATAAAAAAACAGCCACGTGTCATGTTTGTATTGGATGATGCTACAACTTGATAATCATTCTTAAAGACGCATCCCATGCACATGGATCTGTAAAACTTTTTTTCCAAGACTTGGGAGGTGGCCATTTTGCAAAGCCAAATTGGAAATTAATAATCCCACCTAACTCAATTTGGCCGATAATAATTCCAAGTCAGTTTAATATAATCCGAACTGGTCAAGTTTTGGCCAAAAATAGTCCACCGTTAAAAATAGTTTAACGGAGTTAAGTTTTTTTCCGAATTACAAACCAATGTTTTAGGGTTTTTGATCAGAACGAGGATACGAGTCGACTGATGTAAAAATTACCTTGAGATACTGCCCCAACCCACGAAAACGGTGCTTCAATCCGGGTGTTTAAACTTCCAATTTACAAGAATCAAGCCATTTCGAGCACAATTTCAAAGTAATTTTTACATCAATCGACTCGTATCCTCGTTCTGATCAAAAGCCCTAATACATCGGTTTGTAATTCGGAAAAAAACTTAACTCCGTTAAACTATTTTAACGGCGGACTATTTTTGGCCAAAACTTGACCAGTTCGGATTATATTGGCAAATAACTGACTTAGAATTATTATCGGCCAAACTGAGTTAGGTATGATTATTTATTTCCAATTTGCCTTTTGCAAATAGGGATTGGTCAATGGCCATTTTAAATATTTTCCCTTAAAAATGTAAAAAAAAAACAGAAGTGTAATGAATTGGTTGAATAGAAAGTAAAAAAAAAACATAACTATAAGCTGATTGAATAAAAGATAAATTTTGTATATACCTTACAAACTCGAAAACTTTTATATATATCCAACTAAAACTATAAATATGATGTATACCTAACTAATGAACTTTTACTGATGACCATTCTACTCATTTAGGTAAGCTTGTTGCTTATTGCTCTGATCAGACACATTTCTCTCTCCAAAAAGCTTGTCAAATTGTTGGCATCAATCTTAACAATGTTCGATCTATCAAGACGAAAAGGTCAACAAATTTTCAGTTATCTCCAGATGCATTATCAATGGCGGTTGAATCGGATGTTAGAGCTGGTTTGATCCCATTATATGTATGCTTCACAGTAGGAACAACACCAACAACAGCAGTGGATCCATTGATCATATTGAGTGAGATTGCAAAACGATTTGATATGTGGGCTCATGTGGATGCTGCTTATGCTGGAAGCGCATGCATATGCCCAGAGTTTCGACACTTTCTTGATGGCGATAGAAGGTGTAAACTCTTCAGTTTCAACCTACACAAATGGTTCTTGACCACTCAACAATGTTGTTGTCTTTGGGTTAAAGATCGAACCGATCTTACAAAAGCTCTTTCTACAAATCCTGAACTGCTGAAAAATAAAGCAAGTGATACTAACAAAGTGGTGGACTACAAAGACTGGCAGATTGCTCTTGGCCGTCGTTTTAGAGCAATGAAATTATGGATGGTAATAAGAAGCTATGGAGTAATCGGGCTACAAGAACATATAAGGAAACATGTGAAATTGGCTAAGCATTTTGAAGCACTTTTGTCTGCTGACAATAGATTTGAAGTTGTAGTTCCTAGAAACTTTGCTACGGTTTGTTTTAGAATTTCGCCATTCGCATTGGCAAATGTGGCTAATGGTAGTAGCGATGAAGAGTCTAATCGTTTGACCCAGACTCTATTGGAATCACTGAATGGGTCGGTCTAGTTTACATGACACATGCGATGATAGAAGGGATCTACGTGATTAGGGTTGCTATAGGTGCAACCCTTACTGATGAGAAGCATGTTAACATGCTATGGGATATGGTGCACGGGCATGTTAGTGGTTTGCTAGCTAAGTATGCCGGTGTAAGATAAGTTAAGCCACAAAGTTAAAATAGTTTGATGTAATCTTGGTAATTGGATCAATAAATTACAATGTTATAGGTTGTAACATGCAATACTACGTAATCTTTGGATAATTGTAATTTCCATATTATTGTAGAAAAGTTTGTTTTTTCTGTAACTCTACGCTCATAATTGTATGATATAAATGTTTATTAAAATGCCAAAATTTGTATGATTTGACAACACCAGAAGAATTGATAGAAACATGTGAAATAAACCGTAATCTTTAATAAATCACAATCTCCCATTTAATAAAAACAGGCTGTTATATTTCTTTTTTTAAAATAAAATTCACGATTTGAAATTTATTGTTTTGGCAAGTCATAACTCACAACTCTCTAACTTTACTTCTAAAATACACATATTAATTATAATACACATATTATTACAATCATAAGACTTGAAGTCTAACAAAACCTTATCCAACTCCCAGGTAGCACTAGACACTAAAATCGGATGGCTCATACTGATGACGATGATGGTGGAGAATAATACAACATTTGACTGTGTTGAGTCGTAGAGTAGAAAAAATATGAGTAGAGTAGTTGAAGAAATGGTAAAAGCAAATGGTAGAAAACTATTTAATTTTTATATGTGTATATATATATGAAGAGGAGAGAATTTAAAATGAGAACTATATCGAGTTGCGAGAACCGATATAACTTTATAAAAAGCTTTTTTTTATATAAAAAAATCGTATTTTTTTTAAATATATAACTTTTCCAAAAAAAAAAAAATAATATATCATATACGAAAATTTACATCGGTGTAACAACTTACATAAGTGTAACCTCAAAATTGGGTGATGTCATATGTTTTTGTAATTTTTTTACAGTAGTTAATTGGTCAAAAACCTCGTGTAAATAAACGCTAGTTTTTTTTTACATATTTATTAATTAGATGTTCATTACATTTGTTCTAAATTTGATGAATAACTCACACGAGTAGTAGGATTTCTATCGGAGTTCTCAAGCTCTCACAACTAGAATGACTTCTTAAAAAAGTGGATTTGCTTAAGTAGCCTAACAAGAATTGTGGAGATAACATCTGACACTCTTTATAAGTAGGATAGAAAGGGTATTTTGGTACTAAAACACAATCTTTCACCCTTTTTGTTTTCTCTAAAAATACAACACAAAAAAATCTAGTAAAAAAATAAAAAAAATTAAAGTACAATATAATATAGCACAATAAAATCTGGTAAAAAAAAGAGCACAAAAAATTCAACACAAGTAATCCAGCATAAAATATTTAACACACAATATAGTACAAAAACCTAGCAAAAAAATGCTATAACATTGAAACACAACACAATTATTTTGCGTTTTTTTTAGTTGTCATCTTTTATAGCAATAGGGTGCTCAAATTAAAAATAAAAAGATACTCGATTTAATAGTGCACTTTTTTTAAATATTGTCCTATAAAAAAGTTATAAACATTTAAAAAATATGGGTGGAATATTCATTTGCCTTACATGTTAAGAAAGAAAGTCAACAAATGAGCTATTCCAAAATGTCCTCACATCCTTTTTCTCCTACATTTTCATCTTAGTCAATGATTTAAAAATAAAAGTTTAAGATCCCTTTTTATCCTAGCTAGCCAAAATTAACTTTTTATTTAATCATATCCCTATATATGTGTATGTGTAATATATTATATACTGCTTTATATATATAATATATATATATATGGATTCGGTTCAAATGAGAACCACCACGAGTTCGAAAACACGAGAACTTTTTGATCCAAGCGAGTTGGGCCAAAACTTTTTTGCACAAACGTAGATGAAAATATTATAAACACACCTGTAAAAAAATTAAAAAATTTGTTGAGGCGGTAGTTTTGACTGTATGCAAATTTTTTTACGCCTGCCGTTTAAATTATAAATATATATATGATGATATATATGATATACATATATGATTTATTCAAGGATAGGAAACCACTACCAGTTGTGAAAACCATGAGATTCCTCCCATTCAATAGAATTTTAACACATCACATATAATCATATAATTGATTTAATTCAAAAGGGTATTTTAGTCTTTTTCTCTCATTTAACATCACCTCTCTATTATATCTAAAACACATCACATCATCATTTATAACAATATTTTTGTTCTTTCATCTCTTTTATACTTTTTTATATTTAAAAGTGGGAAATAATATCTTAGGTTTTAAATTCAAACACCAAAAGTATTACATGATTTAGAAAATTCAAAAATATCGAAAATGATATCTATTTTTTTTGCTCTATTTTCCTTAACTATTACATAATGTTCTTTACAAAATGCAAGCTATATTTTGTCTTATAAGTTTATTAGAAAATGCAAAATTATCGAAAATGATATATAGTTCTTTTTGCTCTATTTTGAGTATTTTCCCTAATTCTATAATATTTTTTAAAAGGTTATATTTTTCTTATATGTTTATTTAGAATTTCTATTTCATTCGTTAATATTTGATGACTTTAGACTACAACTTAAAAAAAAACATCGTCAACGTGTGTAAAAAAAGTTTTGAAAACGTGTGTAAAAAAGTTTTTGGCAACGTTCGTAAAAAAAGTTTGACAACGTGCGTAAACATGTACACGAACTGAGTATGATAACACCACTATGTAAAAAATAGATAAAAAATGTTTCCACAACGTGAGTAAAAAAGGTTTTTTTACGCCCCTGATCTCCGACCCAAGCTCCTCTAAACGTCACGCGTAAATCTAACTTTCAAACGTATGTAAAAACGGAAGGCGTAAAATAGTTTTTACGTACGTTTGAAAAATGTTTTTCGTAAGTTGTCGAATGTAAAATATTTATTTTGTGCATAGTGTGAATGAAAAAAAATGTTTTCTACGCCCCTAATCATCAGTCCGAGCTCCTCTAAACGTCACGCGTAAATCTATTTTTCAAACGTATGTACAAACGGGCGTAAATGTTTAGTTTTTTTACATACGTTTGAAAATTTGTTTCTTATACAATGTCGAATGTAAAAAAAAATTCCTGCACGGTGTGGAATGTAAAAAAAAATTCGCGCACAATGTCGAATGTAAAAAAAATGTTTTTTTATTACACACGATAAAAAAAATGTTTTTTACGCCCCTGATCGCCGACCCAGCTCCTCTAAACGTTTGTGTAATGTAAACGCTCTGTTTTTGTAGGTGTTGGGGCTTTTACATTCAAATGACGAGGATAACGAACAAAAAATAAAGATCAACATTAGAGATTGAAGACGTTTTTTTAACATGTAGTGTATTTTTTTGTATAAAAAAACATTTGTTATAATTAATTATTTTTTTAAATAGATAAACGTAATTAATGTTGACATGAAGAGTAACGTAGTTTATGATGTTTGATTGTCAGTTTGACAAGTTGAAATGAATAGTACACAAGTCAAATTTTTCAAAATACTCTTCTTGTACTATTTATTCATTTTTAATCAATCAAATCACTACAAGATAAATCAAACTTAAACAATTCATTCTCGACTACTCATACATGAGAGATCTATGATGGATAATGGTTCATACGCTTCTCGCATCTAAAGATGGTTCCTATTTTATCACATACCTCTCTCTCTCTCTATACATATATATATATAACATATGATATATATTGCATATATGAAATATATACTACATATATACGATATATGATATAGTGCATATATGTAGTATAGAATTTTCTAGCTTTTCATGAATTTATATGGCTTTTTTATGTTCAACGTTTAAACAAAATATATATATATATATTTACCATTTTTCATTTTAGGTTCACGAACCAAAATTTGTTTCCTGATTGGTCTGCGGCCTTGTTTAGGATGAACCTAAAATCCACAAGAAGCTAATTTGTTGATGTTTTTAAAGATAGAGAAAGTACGTGGAGGGGGGAGGTTGTGAGGCGTAGAAGAGATGGTGTGATGATGGATATGAGTAAAAATGAGAAAAAAAAATGGAAAAATGAGTTATGTGAGTGTGATGTTGAAGAGAGAAAATAAAAATTTTAGAGTTTTTTATTTATAAAAGAGTAAGAGAGAGAAATTCATAGATAGCTGTCATGTGGATCCTTAAAACATCATTAAAATGACTTTATTGTAGATGGTCTTAATTAAGGTGCCTTTGTACACCCTAATATCTTTTTAAAAGGTGTTTACTTAACATTTATAACAATTCTATTTATAACAAGTTTCCCAACTTCATTTTTCTTATACAAGAAAGACCTAACCTAGAGAGTCATCTATATACAACTCATGGAATATGTGATTTGATCCAGGGACGGAGTTAAGCCGTGCAACCCCTCAACTTCGACTCGGGAGTGAAAGTTTTCTGTTGTTTTTCCCCGTATTAAGCGTAGGACGCCCATCTGAGCAAATAAAAGGATACCCCTGAAAAAAATAGGATACTTAAATTTTATAAAAGCCATATTTTAATCAAACTATAAAAAACCCACATGTAATTCAAATCGAATTATCAAACATCAATTCATTATTCATCATTATCATTTAACATGACGGGGTTCTCATCATAGAACAATCATCCGTTTGCTTGGATTGTTTTGGGAAGTTGGTACCGTACTTTAGTATGCCAAAGAAGAAAGATATTGCACTCATCTAATGCCAAAGGTAACTTGTCATGTTTCTTTTTAAAACTTAAATTTGTTTTTTATATGCACTTTTTTTTGAACGACTAATTTCTTTTACTCCTTGTCGTCTTTGAGGCTTGAACCCAAGACCTCCCCCTTTCCAACTCAGGTGTTTAAGACTTTGTTTTTATATGCACTTGATAGGAGATGTTTTTAGCCACACAAATGTTCTCTTAAAACATCTTCCGCAAAAAAGTCAAACTTATTAGAAGCGGCTAAGCTGATAAATGGATAAAACAGGCATTGAATGATTTAAAACAAAACGTGTTTGAGTCGATGTTGGAAAAAAGTGACTTCTTTTTGTAGAAAAAAACAAGATTACGATGTTAGATATGACAGAAAGTTATGGTAATCCAAAAAACCAAAAGAATGCCATTACAAATCGACATCATTTTGAATTGAAGTTGACATATTTATTGAGATTTTGGATATGCAAATTCAAGAATTTGGAAATCGAGTTAGTGAGGTAACAAATAGTTTGATAGAAAATACGTCAGTTTAAATCCCTGTGATTAGTTTTCTTAGTTTGACAAATCAAAGATAGTGGCATTTTCTAAAATGTGTCCGGATGATTTTACTACACAAGAAAGAAGGTGTCTTTTATATGATCTTAAGGTCTTTTGTCACATTATAATAGATGACAATAAATTTGCGAAGTTTAATGGATTATGTGATCTTGCTTGTCTTATGGTAGAAACGAAACTGGAAAACATCATTCTTGTCCTTTGATTTAGCGGATATTGAAGGTAGCGTTGATTTTACTAGTTGCAACCGCAACAGTTGAAAAATGTTTTTTTTTAATTAAAGTTTGTCGAGACGGATACACGGAATCGAATGGGCGACGATTGTTTGAACAATGCTCTAGTTTTTGCGGTCAAAAGAAAACATTTGATAAAATAAAAAAGACAAGGATGTAATGGCACGGTTTCAAGTTATAAAAACCCGAAGAAGATAAAATATGTTAGGTATTTGTTTACCTTTATTTATCATCTTGTTTTTTTTATGATTGTATGGTAGAAGTTATTTTTTTTTGGATAGCCTTTATTTTTTTGCGCAGATCAACCGGTAATTGGATCTAAATATTTTTAAAGTAGCCATGTTCGTTCCTATAGAGCTTTCTGTTGACAAACTATCTTGATCAGTATCATCTATTTTCCTTAGTGTGTTATGTTACAGAAAAACGCGGATGAACCAAAAGATAAAACCGAATTTGTCATCTGATGCGGATCCAAGTGTGAAGGAGCGGGCCATGTTATATTTGGAGGCCCAAGATCGCGTGACAAATGGAGCTTCACTAAAGTGGCTCTAACTTGGGCTACGGGGGTCAATTTTGGGCGTGCGACCAGTCAGAACGATCATGAGAAAAAAATCCCATTTTGCTGCAAATAGCCTGTGGCGGTTTGGGTGGACGTTCGGGCCCAAAAAAGTTTTTCTTTTTATGTTTTTTGGCTTTTTGCCAACTTTTGTTTTGTTTTAGTTTTTGGCCCGAGTGTATTTTGGGGCCCGTTTCGAATTTATAACTCTATTAATATGTTGGTTATGAGGGGATAATGATCAGATTTCAGTTTTGGAAAAAACAGTTTTTCACTTCAAATTCCGTGCCCTTTGAGTTGAATTTTGGGGTTGGGACAAGTTCATCATGGGTATTCGTAGAATCAACGTGATTGATCTTACTTATCGTTTCTACTCTACATCAGTTGGTATCAGAGCGAATTCCTGGCTCAAAATGCCTCCGAGAAGAAACAGACTCGATGAAGTTTATGAACGGGAGTTGGAGCAGCGGCTCATGGCCCGAATGGATCAACGATTGGACCAGGTGGTCGATCAGTTGACTAACCGGATGGAAGGCTTGATGAATCGTAGGAGGCAGCAACCCAATGATGGGTATGGTTCGGATTTCAGTAATCCGTTTGGCGATGGTTCAGTTTCCGGTGGCGATCAGGAGGATCGGCCGAGGGGAGGCCGAGGAGAGGGCAATCGATGTTGGGATTCTGGGATAAGGGTTGATATTCCGGAGTTCGATGGGGCTAGTTTGAACCCGGAGGGGTTCATCGATTGGTTATCCACTGTCGGGTAAGTGTTTGAGTACAAGGAGGTTCCTGAGAATAAGCGGGTGGCTTTGATTGCTACCAGATTGCGTGGTAGGGCTTCTGCCTGGTGGCAGCAATTGAAGCTTACACGAGAAAGGCTCGGGAAGTCGAGAATCATGACATGGACCAAGATGAGAAAGTGCTTGCGGTCCAACTTCCTGCCCATAACTTTCAACGGTTGATGTACCAGCGTCTGCAGAACTTAAAGCAGGGGGCTAAGTCGGTTGATGATTATACAACCGAGTTTTACCAGTTGATCGTCAGGAACGATATTCAAGAGGCGGAGGAGCAACTTGTTTCTCGGTATATTGGGGGTTTGAGGGTGCAAATCATGGAGTCAGTGAATCTTTTTGATCCATTGACCATTGCAGAGGAACACCAACGGGCGTTGGCCTTTGAGAAGCAAAACCGACGGTCGAGTGGTTCGTATTCTAACGCCCCTAGTGGGGGAAATGTACAGTCGGGTGGTGTGGCACCTGGCGGGGGGCCTAGCCAACAGAGACCAGGGGGTAACAATACCGGGTCAGCCTCTAAAGGGGCTAGTAGTAGTGGTCCAAGATGTTTCAGTTGTGGTGAAACGGGCCATCGACAAGCTGAGTGTAAAAAGGCTGGTAAACGACACCTATTTGCCGAGTCTGAGGATGAACAACATGAAGAATACGAGAATACCCCGGTGTATGATGAAGAAACTGAATACGAGAAAGAGTTTGTGTCGGTGATGTTGGGGTAAACCTAGTGGTCAGACGTTCTTGTTATACACCAATGGCAGATGGGGATGATTGGCTCAAGCATAATATCTTCCATTCAAAATGTACCATTTTGGGGAAAGTATGCACGTTCGTTATTGATTCTGAAAGTTGTGATAATTTGATATCTGAAGAGGCGGTACAGAAGTTGTCTCTGAAGACAGAGAGTCACCCGAAGCCTTACAAGCTTCAGTGGCTTAAGAAGGGTGGAGAGGTCTCGTTGTCTAAGCGAGCCCTTGTTTCCATTTCTATTGGGTCCACATACAAAGATGATGTTGTGTGTATGTGGTCCCTATGGATGCGTGTCGCCTTGGGAATACGAGCGGAACATAGAGCATAATGGGCGATCTAATACGTATAGTTTTCTGTGTGGCGGTGTGAAGATCACTCTTGTTCCTACCAAGCCTAAACAGTTAACCACAAAACATTCAGGCACTCTGTTGACTATTAGCCAGTTTCAAGATGAACTGGAGGAGGGGGATAATGTTTTTGTGTTGATGGGAAGCCGGTGCCTGAGGAATTTGAAATTCCTGATGCTATGTTTCCTTTGCTTGAGGAGTTTTCTGATGTTTTCCCTGATGAGTTGCCTGATGGATTGCCACCGTTGCGTGACATCCAACATCACATTGACTTGGAGCCTGGGTCACAGTTGCCCAACAGACCACATTACAGAATGAGCCCTAGTGAGCATGAGGAGTTGCAGAGGCAGGTTGAAGAGTTGATTTCTAAGGGTCATGTTCGCGAAAGTATGAGCCCTTGTGTTGTTCATGCTTTGTTGACTCCAAAGAAAGATGGCACCTGGCGTATGTGTGTTGATAGCCGAGCAATCAACAAGATTACTGTGAGGTACAGGTTTCCTATTCCTCGACTTGATGATTTGCTTGATCAGATTACTGGTGCTACTATTTTTCAAAGTTAGATTTGAAGAGTGGGTATTACCAGATTCGTCTTAGGCCAGGTGACGAGTGGAAGACTGCCTTCAAGACTCGTGAAGGTTGTATAAGTGGTTGGTGATGCCATTTGGTTTGTCAAACGCACCTAGTACTTTTATGCGTGTGATGAATCAGTTGCTTAGGCCCTTCATTGGGAAATTTGTGGTTGTGTATTTTGATGACATTCTTATTTATAGTGCTTCTTTCAGTGACCACGTTGTGCATGTGAGGCAGGTTTTGACTTTGCTTCGTAGAGACAGTTTCTATGCAGCCATCAAGAAGTGTGTGTTCATGACCCCTAAGGTTTTGTTCTTGGTGTATGTTGTTTTAGGTGATGGGATACAGGTTGATGAATCCAAGGTAGAGGCTGTTAGAAATTGGCCAACTCCTACTACCATTACTGAAGTTCGTAGTTTCCATGGGCTTGCTTCATTCTATAGGCGGTTCATTCCTCATTTCAGCTCTATTATGGCCCCGGTGACAGATTGTATAAAGGGGAAGACGTTTGTATGGACAGAAGAGGCAGAGTTGGCTTTTCAACTTGTGAAGACAAGTTCACTTCAGCACCGATTCTGGTATTGCCTGATTTTTCTCAAGTTTTTGAACTTCATACTGATGCTTCAAATGTTGGAATTGGCGGGGTTCTCAGTCAGGGTGGTAAGCCTTTGCTTATTTTAGTGAGAAGTTATCTGGACCAAAGTTGAGGTACAACACTTATGATCTGGAGTTTTATGCAGTGGTCCAAGCTATAAAGCACTGGCGTTATTATTTGTTTCATAAAGAGTTTGTTTTATTCACTGATCATGATTCCCTAAGGCATATTCGTACTCAAGACAAGGTATCTCATAAGCATGGGCGATGGTTGGCCTTTCTTGAGAAGTTTACTTTTGTGGTCAAGCACAAGACTGGTGTTTCAAATAGGGTTGTTGATGCCCTAAGCATGAGGAGTAATCTGCTTGTATCCATGAAGTTGCTGAGCCGGGTCTAGAGGTCATTCGTGAGCAGTTGGCCACTGACCCATTTTTCTCAGTCATTTTGCAGGATGTGGGTGCTGGGAAAAAGTCAGACTTTCGTTACATGAAGGTTTTCTGTTCAAGGGGAATCAACTATTATCCCTAATTCTAGTTTTCGCTTGCAGATTATTAGGGAGTTACATGGTGAAGGGCATGTTGGTCGTGATCGTACTTTACAACTGGTTGCAGGTTCTTATTTTTGGCCTACTATGAGGAAAGAGGTGGAAGTTATGTGAAAAGGTGTCGTGTTTGTCAGGTTTCAAAGGGCACAGCTACGAATGCGGGTCTTTATATGCCCTTGCATGTCCCCTCACAACCATGGGTTGATATTAGTATGGATTTCGTGTTGGGGTTACCCGTACTCAGAGGGGTAATGATTCTATCTTTGTGGTGGTGGATCGGTTTTCTAAGATGGTCCATTTTATTCCTTGCAAGAAGACGACTAATGCTGTTAATGTGGCCCGACTCTTCTTTCGAGATGTGTACCGTTTGCATGGGCTACCCTCTTCTATCGTGTCTGATCGGGATACTCGATTTCTGAGCCATTTCTGGCGTAGTTTGTGGAAAACGGTGGGCACTCAACTCAACTTCAACAGTGCTTATCACCCCCAAACTGATGGCCAAACTGAAGTTGTTAATCGGTCACTTGGTAATTTGCTGGGTGTTTGGTTGGTGATCGTGTGAAGGCATGGGATCAAAAGTTATGCCAAGCTGAGTTTGCCCATAATCATGCTGTCAATCGGAGCACCGGATTTAGCCCGTTTCAGGTGGTTTATTCATGTCAGCCCCGGGGACCACTTGATTTGATGTCACTTTCTATTTCTGGGCCTGTCCCAAAGAGGGTATAAGATTTTGTGGAAGGATTACATGAGGTTCATAAGGCTGTTTATGATAATTTGACCCAAGCTAATTCGAAGTATAAACAAGTTGCTGATCAGAGACGTAGGCATGTTGACTTCGAGGAAGGTGATTTTGTTTGGGCTGTTTTGACTAAAGATCGTTTTTCCGTTGGAGAATACAACAAGTTATCAGCTAAGAAGATTGGACTAGTTGAAATTGTGGAGAAGATCAACCCGAATGCGTATCGTCTAAAGTTGCCTAGTCACATTCGTTGTTCTGATGTGTTCAATGTGAGGCACTTATTGCCTTATTATGGGGATTCTTCTGATGATGAACCTGTTGGTAATTCGAGGTTGAATTTTGTTATCCAGGGGGGAATGATGGGGCCCAAGTATGGAGGAGCGGGCCATGTTATATTTGGAGGCCCAAGATCGCGTGACAAATGGGGCTTCACTAAATGGCTCTAACTTGGGCTACGGGGGTCCGTTTTGGGCGTGCGACCAGTCAGAACGATCGTGAGGAAAAATCCCATTTTGCTGCAAACAGTCTGTGGCGGTTTGGGTGGACGTTCAGGCCCAAAAAAGGCTTATTTCTATGAGTATTTTTCATTTTTATGTTTTTTGGGCTTTTTGCCAACTTTTGTTTTGTTTTACTTTTTGGCCCGAGTGTATTTTGGGGCCGTTTCGAATTTATAACTCTATTAATATGTTGGTTATGAGGGGATAATGATCAGATTTCAGTTTTGGAAAAAAAAACAGTTTTTCATTTCAAATTCGGTGCCCTTTGGTTGAATTTTGGGGTTGGGATAAGTTCATCACGGGTATTCGTAGAATCAACGTAATTGATCTTACTTATCGTTTCTACTCTACATCATCATCTCATTTGCATGTGAAAATGTAATTTGTGCAACATAATAATAACAATTATGATTGTTATTATTATTGTTGTTCTTTTTCTCATTATTTATAAAAGAGAAAGTATTATATATTTTTCCCAAAATAGAAGTTTGAGAAAAGTTGGTTATCTATGCAATTGGTCTTCTGAACTAAATTAAATGATAGATGAAGCAATTCTTTGTATTCATGCAACTATCTTTTCATTTTTATAGTGTGCCTTGTTATCTTGATTTCATATACATGTATCAATATTTTCATATACTTCCTGCTTGAGGTATGCTCATATATTGTATATATGTGTGGGCGTTCGGGGGACAAAATGAAAGTGCACTAATTTTAATGTTATTTTACTAATTTCGTGAAAATAATGTTAAAAGATGGGGATGGTTAATCATGCATCATGTGGTGACATTGATAGCCAAAGACAAGGGAGTACATGCACTAATTGGCCATTGTCTTAATTGCCGAGTGTTATGTGCTTTATATTCAAGGCTTGATGCAAAACTATCATCGAGCCGGGGGCTTCATTGGAAGCAGCATCTCTATTCCTACGGGGTAGAGGTAAGGCTGTCTACATCTTACCCTCCTCAGACCCTACCTTAGCTTTGTTATTGGTGAAATTTACTGACTATATGATGATGATGATGATGTATCAATATTGTCATAATATGTTTCCATGTATATATAGCTGTGTTTTAAGGTAATTATTTGAGTGATGATACTCATCTTTAAAATTGAAATAATCAATTTCTTAGCAGTAATATCAGTTTACTGGAGTACAACTAGGAATATTGTGTCCTATGTAGCCATAGCAAGTAGCAGTTCATAACTCTGTGATTGAGACGGCTGTTAGCAACAAAATACAGACAAACTATACATAATACGACTTAAATATATGATTTTTCTTTTATTGTTTTAAGGTTTGAATTATGTTCTCGCTCTGTATTATCGACTCCGCCGCAACGTACGGGTTTCTCACTAAGTTTTAACAAAAATGTAGCTACCAAGTTGTAGTTTGAAAATCATTGTCCAAATTTCAATGCATGAGGGTGCCCTACGAATTCACATAAGATGTTTGAGCAAACAGGAGCATGAGAGTATGACAATACTCATTCGATCTGTCATGCATATGACAAATTGTCTATAATGTTGGACGCTAAATAGTTTCGTGTTGGCTCAACCAAAGTTCAAAAATGATTATATAATCTTTTTGTCATCAGATTAATCATCAAAAATGGATTTTCATAAATAAATAAAAAAGTGAATGCCCACTACTAAACACAAAGCATTATACGGGGTGATATTGATTTATAACGTATAATAAGTTCTAGTAAATTGAATTTAAGGAATTTTAGTTACATAACAAAATATAATTTTATAAAGTACTGGTTACTAAATAAGTTTTAAAGCAAATCTGGAAAACCTTATTATACTTTTTGAATGATAGGAATCATATGAGGGCGGATCTAAGGGGGATCCACTCCAAGGCCCCACACTGAAATTAGGCCCAAGGTGTAAATAAAAAGGTGAACAATGAAGTCCATTTTTTTAAACTTGACCACGCACTCAACTTGTAAGCATTTTATAAAATTTAACCATTCGTGGTGTATAAATCCGGGTTTTTTTATATCGGAGTCCAGGAATGGAAATGGATTCAGGAATGATTGGGTAATGAGAAATCGGGTTTTTTTTTCATACCATAGTTGGGTTCCGGTACGGGTATTGAGGGAAAAAGCTCAATCCTATGTACTCGGATAGGGTACGATAGGGTAGGGCGTAGTATGGTAGGAAACCTGGTAGGATTTGGGTCGGGTATAACGGGTATTAATACGCTATATTTTGTATTTGGTAAAAGTAATTAAAATGAAATTACAGTATCTTAAATTCATTAAATTAATATTACTAACTTTATATTACATTTTTTTAAAGTTTAACATATAAAAAATGAAAACTAAAACATAAAAGTTTACTTTAAATATTCGCTTATTATTTATTTTTTTAACTCCAGAACGTACAAAAATTTATAATTTCAATACATTACAAAACATAAAATGACATATGTAAGACTGAAAGTTGTGGTTGAGATTCATTATTTTTCGCATAAGAGATGAATTGCATATGTATACTTAATTTTTTTTAATCAGGAGATGAATGGTGTAAAGCGGCTAATTTAGAGATTTATCGTTTATGAATCACGTACATGATTCCATTTAACATTGTTTACTGTATTTGTGAATTAGTGCACACTTCCAATTAACATTGTTTTTTATATTTATATATTATTACTGTAACTTTTCATTTCTCATTATTAAATGTTATGTAACAATTATAAGAAGTAAAAGCCTAGGTGTATTTCGTGAATTTAATATACATTTAATTTCTTCGTGTAAATGTTGGGTAACCCACTTAATAGAGACACATGTCCAGGTTCATATATGGGCAAGGGGTATTATTTAAATAAATGTGTAGGAGCAAGCTTTATCGTTCAAAAAAGTTAATTTCTTCGTTATTTACCTTAGTATGTAATCTCAACGTGTTTTCATTTTGGGTTTGTTTCGTAATGATAATCAACAACGGTCAATCAATTATCAAGAGTAGGATTGTTTTTGAGGCAATTGGTTATCACTCATGGGTAACTAAACTATATGTAGCACTTCAAGAGTTAAAAGCATGAACGGATTCAAACTTTTGTCTTAATAGTGATGGAAAAATTACAGATTAAAAACATCTTATTGAGGTTCACAATTCAAAATAATATATATAGGGATTACAATTGACCTTATTCTAAATTTGACAACAATCTTTACAATAAATGTGTGAATATCTCCAAAATATTGGCAAGGTCTAATATTACTGCCCCCATCCCAAGCTGATAGACCCATATTTTGTCAAAGTTTTGAAACAATTTGTTCTACTAATTAAACATACATATAATCAAGTGAAAACGGCAGAGTACTTATTTCTAACATTACAAATACTGATAAACAAAAGTAGCAACAATACCATAAATAGGTCCCTAGTAACCACTTAATAGATTCTAGAAATAGTACATACTCAAACCATAATATATAGTTTTTTCCCCACTGAGTTTATTAGTATGGAACCCAAACAACATGATCTTCAGGTAAGAAATGGCAAATCGGAACACTTCCTGGTTTCACTTTAAGCACTTGAAACGCCAAATGTTTTGGGTTCCATTTTGCAGTGTCGGTATGGCAAACCGCCACCGCATTCACCTTTGTACCGTCCGCACCAACCATAGAAACTGCATAAGCTTGGATACTAACGGTTTTATGGCAATAAAAGACCGCGTATGCATAGTTTTGCTTGTGACAAACCACGGCTTTATTGGCGGCAAGCTTTTTAGAGACTTCAATTTTGTACTTTTGTAACCGGGTTCTTTCTTTAGTGTTAACCTCTGTTGAAATCGCTTTCACATTTTTACCAAGTTTGGTAGTACTAAAATCGACCATGGATTCTAATGAAGTCGCGCAATACTTTTCTTCACCTTCAATGCCAGTACTCTCACACTCGTTAAGAGTTTGCTTCATAATCTCGGCTTCCATTGAGTCAAGTTTAACTGAAAACTCTTCGTAGATTTGTGGAAGGTTGTTCGACGAAAAGGGTATCGAATCAGCGATTTTTCTAGGTAAAAACGTCGCTTTCTCGTCGTTTTTAGTGAAATGTAGGTCCATTTCTTTGCCTTGATGCAACTCATTCTCCTTGAAAAACAATGCTACATTGGGATTATCCTTGAGCTGATCCTCGGATGCAGCATACAGGTAAACAAAAGGATCAGGTCCTTTATGTACACCAACATAAACTGGCTTCCCCTTGTGGCCAGTGTGCACTTCTACTCCGCCTTTTCCGACACCCACATCAGTCCGCTTCCCGGGTTTTCCAGTGTGCACGCCAACACCGCCTTTTCCTACACCAACATCCGTCCCTTTTCCTGGTTTATCAGTGTGAACACCGACACCACCTTTCCCGACACCAACATCCGTCCCTTTTCCTGGTTTTCCTGTATTAACGCTGACACCGCCTTTTCCGACCCCCACAGCGGTACTCTTCTCATCACTCCATTCTGTACATTAAGTAACTTGTGTCCATCAACAATTTTCAAGTTACAAAATAACATGTCACATTTTGAAAATTAGAAAATGATGATGAACCTGTATATAGAAGATCTTTGATTGATTTTGGCATAGGACTGTTTGGTAACACAGACTTCCAGTAAACTTCAGGAGTCACTGCATGACTTCCTATAAGAGCTACCTAATAATCAAACACAATATAGAACAAGTGAAGTCAACTTCCAAGTAGTCTAAATAATATACTCACGTTTTATATAACAAGGGATATAATCAGAATACTTCAGTTATTGATTGATAAATATAAACATATGTAAAGATTTTTATTCATATTTCACTTAAGTTGCATTTTTATTCAATTAAATATCAATTTTTGTTTAGTTGCATTAATAAAAAGACTAAAGTGAAATATGAATAAACATTATTAACAAATAAACACGTTATTACTAAATGAAGTTTTATTCAACTAAATAAACATTATGCGAGTTAGGGGTGTGAAGGGCACATTCATTCAAAACTAACCTTTGTGTCTTTTCAACTTAAAGTTGTGATACGTTTTTTTCTGGTACGGTTTTCATATCAGAAAACCATATTTGTTCATGTGTTCTCTTTGAGTTATCCAATTAAAGATATGAGATTGTTGTTAAAATGTTTAGTATAAAACTGCTTAACTGTTCACATGTTTCAGTGAGATATCTATTGTGTTACTAAACTACAAAACCTAGTAAATTTAAATAAAGTAACTTGATTATTAACTATAAATCTAAGTGCACATCCTTTATATTATGCTTACATATCGCCAGATATGGGAGAAACACTCACCTTTTTGGGTTGTTCTAAGATTTGCATTGTATTACATTTAGTATGAAAAGATATATGTGTATTTTCAACAGACTTAGTTTTGTGATTTAAAAAGCGGTAGCGGCACCTTGTTGCTCGTTTGCCATCTGTCTAGATGTAAATTCAAATGTTTATCCGAATATTGAACAAGTTTATACCATGTGTATTTATGGTGTCTAGTTTCTATACATGATAGTTATAGTTTCAAATACATCATATAGAAACCAAAACAAAAAACAAAAACGAGACTAAAAGTTTGTACATCCATGTGTCATGCAAAAAGACATTACTATGATGTATGTAAAAAGGTGATGACATAAGCATGATATTAGAGAACTCGGCCTTCCCGTGCGAACTTAGAGAACTTAGAGAACTCGGCCTTCCCCTTTGAGTTGCGAGAACTCGGCCTTTCCGTGCGATTTTCGACCCCATTTTTTTCACACCCCTAGATTAAAACGTTAGAAAACACTGCCGTAAAAAAATTAAAAAAAAATTTCGAAGTGGGGTTTTTCGGGCCCTTACAGTGGCTGTAAAAATGTGATGACATAAGCATGACATCACATTTTACAGCATTTACGGCTGCCGTAAATGAATAAAAAACAATTTTTTTTTAATTTTTTTAAATTTTTTGGAAAAGTTGTTTTTTTTAGGATTTTTGGTATAAAAATTTTTGAAAAACCTTTCGTAAGGCCGAGTTTTCTAAGTTCTCATAACTTATATGAGTTTTCATTTTACCATAACCCTATATGTATATATATATATATATATATAGACACACCCACTTACCAAAAGAAGTGTACAAACGTGGAGAAGAAAGAACTTCATTGGAGGGAAACTTAAACTGAATCTAGGAGTTAAAATTTGATGATGTTTAATAAGTGGTAGATGTGGAATTTATAGAGTGGGGGATGAAGTTCATTTATTACATATTGTAACACATACCAACAAGGTGACTGGTTTAATTATATTCAACTACTACCAGCAAGCTACATTGCAGGTAGGGTCAATTAGAGATATATTACCATAAACAGCCCACCAGATCTAGTTGAAACAGTTATGCATACATGTTTGATTAAATGGGACATTGTACGTACTTGTATTTTTTTTCAACATTTCCTTAATATATAAACCAGAAAACTTGTTATGTTACATCAAAACAGAAAGGTATACGTACTTGTATGAAAAAAAAGTTAGATGGATTTGAAGAACTAAATTTGTAGTTTCTTATTAGTACGTGTGACTAAGATCTATAATCTATGTTCCGGTTATATTGTCATCAAGTGAGATGAACATTTGTGTCACAAAAAGAAAAAAAAAATTATTCACATGTATGTATTCTGTCACCCTAGCTATAGTTTTCACTCTTTTAATTTTACTCGCACTATTTCTAGCTACCCTTGCTTTTCTATCTCTCTATGATCTGTCTCTCTCTGTTACTAAGATGAATGATTTCTCCATGATTTGTGGAAACTTGTCAAAATAAAGTTATATATATAGATATGCCCTAATACTACAAGAAAACTAGAGTTTCATCGACGGAAAACATCCGTTGGAAAAAAACCGTCAGTAAGCTTTCTAGGTCACCAACGGACGTCAAACCCATTTTAATAAACAAAATTTTAACATTTAACTCATCCTTCGGAAGAATAACGCTTTATTCAAGTTTGATTCCTGATTTGTTGCCCGGTATCGGTTGCCTACTGAAACTGTTGCAAGTCGGGCACTTTCCCAAAAACACAGTGTTTCAACAGTTAATTTGGCAAAACTGACTATTATTTTTTCGGTAATATATTCGACGGACGCCCATCCTCAAACCAGTAAATGGCAAGCTCTCGGTATTTCCAAACGTGAAAGTAGACTTTTTTGCACGTGGTATGTACATCGTTGTTCGAAGGCACGTCAACGCGTTAACATTGAAGACCATTGATAGCTAGTAAGTTTGAATTGGAGGTCTCGGAATTTTATTATATTTCACGAGGGATATCAGATTGGGCTAGAATTGATGGGCTCAAATGAGGTGCCAGGCTGAATTGTCCCTTTGACCCATCGTAGTTCGTGGGCACATCCGGTAATAACGAGAAAGTATTATCCGTTGGTAACTTGGCTGGAGTAAAAGCGTCAGTGATCTGTCGAAAATTGTGTATGTCGGTTGAAACCTTACGTTGGTAATCCATCAGAAATAGCATTACCCACGACATATGCTTTTCTAAATCTGGGTGCATGTCCAAACAATATAGGTTATTCTAAGATAACGTTAATTAAAAACGCTAAATTATCGCGGGAATGAAAATAACAAATGTATATCGTTTTAATTTCTTGACCAATACTTTATATTTTTACAACTGCATAATTTTTACATAAAATGCTTATGCTATGTACAAATAAATCATCAATCTAATTTGTTCATGTATATTTTTTGAACTTTTTATTATTACCTACATATGTATAGGTCAAGTGTAGGTAATATCACATACACTTGAATTACAAATGTATCATTGTTATATCTTAACCATCCTTCATTTATCAAAATTGAGTCACCTCACAATTTTACTATTCAATTACAAAAGCCCCCCTCAAGCATGTAATAACATTCAAGACTTTGTTTACAAAAGCCCTCGTCAAGCATCTAATAACATTCAAGACAAACCTTATGGTGTGGTTTAAATTTAAATAACCCTCGAGATTTTCTTATTATCTAACTTATTATAATGTTCTTATTTTTCTTCTCTATATAGTAGCACAAAACAATTTGGCACCACTTCAAACCCGACAAAATAATGACGGTGGTCAATAGTGATGATGGTAAGTGGAATCAACGACCATCATGAGCTCCTCTAGCTTCGTTGCGCGAGTGTTTGGTTCAACGTTCTTACATATATTATTTTCGGTTTAACAGTTTCGCTGCAACAGACAGGTCTTAAATACTAGTTATATATAAAAGAAATATGTTCATATACTTACATATGTAAATACACTTACATATGTAAATACAGAGTTTTAGGAGACACAAATAAAAATTACTCCTAATTTTCAATTTTAGAACTATTTAACATTTAAAAAATAAATAGTTTATTTTGTTATTACGTGTTTTGAAAATATATAATGTTATGCATAAACGTATGTATTTATAAAAGAAGGATCATTTCATAATATCTAAATGTTGTCGGAACTTTAAAAAATAATTACGACTCGTAGCTCATATAATTGATCGACAAATTAAATAAAGAAAATAATGGTACTCACGATTACTACTAGAGGGGTGTCTGCCTCATGTGACGCGAAACACAACACACATACACCGGTAAAGTGTGTAATCATGTAACGGACACCAATTTATAACTGATATAGCCTTTGTAAAGATATACATGTTGGGAACTTTGGGATCCGTTTTAATATATAAAACCTATATCTATATTATTTAGTTTAGATGCGGAAGCGTGATAAAACACAAACACACCAGTGATCCGGTTATAGTCTATTCGGATAATTATATATATATTTACAACTGTAGCGGGTTTAGGGTTATACCTTAATGAAAACCAAACAATCTCACGATGGATGCAACAAACAGCTCCACTAGTAAACCGAATCAAGATCACCAAGAGAATCCACTCAAAACCCGAATCTGATCTTAATCACCAAACATGAGGTTGCAAACGGAAGAGGTAGTCGAGGGTGACGATGGTGCAACAACGTTGTGAAGTGGTGGTAGCAGAGTGGTGCGGTGGTGGTTGGCGGTGCGATGGCTGGGTTGGGAAGGCCGACAGACAGTGGCGGTGGGCTGACCGGTAGCAAACCGGGGGAGAGAGAGGGGGCTAGGGATTCAGCTTAATCTCTTATTTTTGTGTTGTAATGCCAATAAGGTTTGTGATTAAGGATCTATTTATAGATCCATTAATTAAACTCTAGCCCATTAACTCTTGCCTTTCTCTAGAAGTAGTTAATCCCATATTAACAAGTAATTACCGCTCAAACCTTTAACCTTTGTTTTATTATCCACTAATAAAACGACTACCTTTAGTTATTATACAATTATCACCGCCAATATTAAACTACTACTAAAACTATTTTGAATTTATTTTATTATACAATAAAATAGTCTTTAATTTATTATTCATTTAACTCTTTCAACGGCACCAGTTATCTTCATTAAACTAGTTGTTTCGTTAACAATTAATATCTTAAGTATTTCATCACAAACTCATCTCCACAATTAGTCCTCTTTTGTGATTTATAATATTTAACAATTAAATATTATTCTTTGTTCGTCTTCCAAAGAGTAACTTTTTGGATTGTATCTTAATAACAACATTAAATAAATGCGATAATTGGACACCTAAACCCAACAATACCGTTGGGAAAGATTTCATTTAACCAACACTACAAGAAAGCATAACATTACTTGGTGCTACTAATAGCAACGATATCAAGCATTAGCGGCAACAACGCCACGGGTCGCCACTAATGCTTGTTTTCGCGCAATTAGCAAGAGCTATTCCTGACCATTAATTAAAAGGTGATCCAAATGTGCAACCTCTCCCCCTCCTTTTTTTCTTCTTTTAAAACAAACACACCTCTTCTTCTCCACCATCAACCTCCAAGCCACCATCAACCTCAACCGCCACTATCAACTTCGTCACCACCATCAGGTTAGCTCCACCACAACGTCAAGCTCCGCCACCACACCGTGAGGCTCCTCCATCTCACCCTCAAGCTCCACCATCACATCGTCAAGCTCCACCACCACCACCCCTATCAACTCCGCCACTATTTTGAAGCTCCTCTACCACCGTCAACTTCGGCACCACTATACGGCTCCACCAACAAAGTTAAGTTGCATCACCATCGTCAAGCTCTAGCCACTACTAATTATGTATTGTAATTTAGGTAGAAATTATGTAGTGGTTATTTGTAGAATTCATGCCATGCAATACTGATTTTATGAGAATTAACCGTGTTTTGTGTCATTTTCGAGTTCAAACAATCTCTCCTACAAATTAAACGTGTTTTGTTATTTTGAAATCCGAAAAGCCATCCACGGCAAAATTTCCAGCAAATTCTCCGGCATAGGCCTTAGCGGTGACATCATTAGTGCATCAGTGACGTTACTGATCATTTGCGACGAAGTATCAACGGCGACATCATTAGTGGCAACGTGTCGCCGCTGATAACTTTAGCAGCGGTGAAGTGCAAAAAAAAAATTTTAAATTATTTTTCTCTGTTTTATATATGGGATACTTTTGAGCAAATAGTAGGATATCCAAGGGGATTCATGGGCAAGGGCATAGCTTTGTGGGGGCGGGAGGGGGCGGCCAACCCCTCGAATTTTTCGCTAATTAGTAGAGAGTATGTAGTTTTCGTATAGAAATTTTTGAGTATATATGTTTTCGACCCCTCGGTCGGAAATCTTAAAAGAAAAGGGTTAAGGAAGGAACCCTGTCCCTGGTACCCCATAGGATGCCCATCATCCTACCCCACAAGGGTTATGATGCCTGCAAATTACCTCAGCACACCATTCACATCATCTGTACACCACAAGGATCGAACCTGCCCCACTACAGCTTCACATGTGAGCAATGAGCTTCATTGGTACAACTGAGCTATAAGCTCATTGGTCGGTTGGAAATCTCAAGCATCGCCACTGTCGACAAAATCAAAGGTGGATGAGAACATTGAAGCTTCAATGTCTGGATAGTGTCTTGTCGGCGACAACATCGACAATTGCAGTGCAGCGGCGTGAGTGAGTCTGCTAATAGCAGCAGACTAAATGAAAACATTAAGACCAACACTTTAACCTAATATGTGATGAGGTGGGCACATGACAATGGAGTTGAAGAGGGGAAACTTAACAAACCAAATCATAGTAGTAAAAGATAAGACTGTGGGGGGATGGGGCGTGGGTTGGTGGGCAACGCCCAAGTCACCACCCCGGAGGGGTTTGGCTTATGGCGTGACCCGTTGGGCGGTACCCTGGCACCCGACGTTGGGCAGGGCTAGGTGGGTGAGGTGGCAGATTGTAACATCCGTCAAAAACGGATTTACCAAACCCGCTCCGTTTATCAACCGAACAGTCAGTCAAATTTTTCGTTGCGAATTAAATGCCCAAAATAATTTTAAACGATCCGTAATCAATTTATTATGCGGGATATATATTTAGTTTTTGAAAAGCTGATAAAAATAACAAAATAAAAATGTTTTACCCATGCCGGGTTTCGAACTCGGGTCTGTATCCGGTTCAACCAAACAACTATCACTCAGCCAAACAACCGCTCCGCCACTTTGCTTTTCTGTTAACACAAGGAAACATTTAATTCAAATATTCAAGTTTCAAAGTTAAAATCAGTAAATTGCGCCCAAATTAGCAGTCGTCGGAAATCCCGACGACTTCGCCATTTAATTACGTTTTCGCCCAATTTAACCGATAACTTAACTATTACGACGGTTATAACCGACGTCTGTAACCGCGACATCAGCTGTAACCGCCGGAGAACGGATGCCTTCGAATTAAGACCGAATTCAGACCCCATTCATCTCGTTACTACCCTATAAATACACCCACAACTCGCCAGAAACCTTTCACACTCAAATCGCACCTTTTCTCGGCGAAAACTCACTCGCCGGAAATACTTGATACATCGCCGGAAAACCGTATTATTAGTCTCCGAGCTTTACTGAACCCCCTAAACTCTTACCGAAATCACCCACACCCTTTGCAAGCCTTCGGAAGACTCTCTGCTGCAAGATACTTGTTGCCGGAAAAAGATTTCTTTCGCCGGAGTTCTGCCGGAAAACAGAGTAAAACTAGTCGGTACTTTTCACGCCTAATTCCTTTCCTTTTTACTTTTATCTCGTCTGTAATTGATCATTAAACGCTAAAGGAACATGAATCAACCTTTCGAACCAGTCAGTCGTCACTTCCGGTTAAAAACAGTGAAGAAGACGACATTTCGGAAATGGTTAAGTATAATTAAAATCAAGTTATTTACCGGGTTAGACACACAGTCCAGCGTGGACTGTGTGCACTTTTAACGCTAAGGTCACGAGTTCGATTCCGGTTTCACACACGCCGCCTTGATAAAAATTCTTTTTTTCAGCAAACTGAACCGGAGTCGCCTTGAGTATATGTTAAGTATATTGATAACCGAGTTTATAACCAAGTGGGACACACAGTCCAGTGGTGGAGTGTGTGTCCGCTAACCCACAGGTCCCGGGTTCGAGACCTGTGGAGCGCACCGTTTGTGAATTAATTCGTTTTTAAAATAAAAGGATTTCTGTTTAACTCTAATTAATATATATATATAATTAAAATCGGATATATAACGGGTTAGACACGTAGCTCAGTTGGTAGAGCTGCGTGCACGCGTACGGGAGGTCTCGGGTTCGAGCCTCACCCGGCGCACAACAATATGCCTTCGAACCGGTCAACGCTAGTCAAAGTCAACGGTCAAACGTCAACTGTAGCAAAAATAAAATATTTTTTTATTATTTTTTTATTTAATTATTTTAATTAAAAATCAATTATAAATACTTAAAAATAACATTTTTAAGGTTAGAAAATAGCCTCAAACTCACAAAAATACACCCAACAAACCTACTAAAATAGATTAATAAAACCCGTTTACTTACCAAACTATAATGCGATTTATCTAGGTTAATTTCACTCGTGGTTAACACCATTTCGCGTACATTCAACCTCATCAACCGAACGCACCCAATGTGAGTGAATTCTTGCAAACTCCCCTTTTTATTCATGTTTTGGGGTGTATCATGTGTCGTTTAAACTAATTCTCTTATGCAAATTTGTGCTATACCATTATATGAACTAAACTAGAATGTAAATATTATTGGTTGTGATGTATTCATATTGTCAAAGTTGTATACAAATTATTTAGGTCCATCAGTTCCTCGTGGGAGACGAGAACAACGCGTGCCTTAAAACTCCCCACATTAGGCCCATCAGTTCGTAAGAACAACGCGTGCCTCAAAACTCATTCATTAGGCCCATCAGTTCCTCGTGGGAGACGAGAACAACGCGTGCCTCAAAACTCATACATTAGGCCCATCAGTTCGTAAGAACAACGCGTGCCTCAAAACTCATTCATTAGGCCCATCAGTTCCTCGTGGGAGACGAGTCGAACAGCGCGTGCCTCAAAACAATTATTTGGTGTTTGTGTGTTCAATATTCAATATTATGTGTTGTGTGAATAGATTTACATCTACATTTACTCATATGTGGTATGCACATTATTTATAATCAATTGGATAAACTTGTTCAAATGTTTTTCTATAGGATTCACTCGCCAACATTATGTTGATCCAAAAAAAACATTTTTACACATGATACAGGTGGACAGGTTGAAGCAAGGAAAACATAGGATATGCCTTAGAAGAGAACCAAGAAGCTTAGACTGATAGTTAGAACATGTTGTATCATTTATTGTAACTTTCCATTAAATTGTATTAATGAATATGAAACATATAATAAATGTCATGAGCTTTGATGATAACCCAATTATGCCCCGATCACCTTTTCCGCTGCGGGTCGGGGTGTGACAGATTGGTATCAGAGCCATGACTATAGGGATATAGGATAGGTTATTAGACCCTTAGAACCTATACTATAGTCTGCCTAAATTTTAATTGATTAGGTGGTTACATACAAACTTGTGATATTTATTTGTTTCATATTTCAGTCAAACATACATGCTTATATACATATTCGTTATACATATATCAATGTTCATATATTCAATTCATTTTTCATACTCTCATTATTCAAGGATTTTGTTGCAATTTTCAAATCCCATCAAAGTAAGTTCTGCGACGGGCATATAGTAACCGGAAGGGTACAAGTACCGGTAGTCGGGACGTCCTGTCTAGGTTGGCATTCGTATAAATCCAAAATAACGGACCAGTTTGCCTACCTGGGGACTAACGATGAGAGTACGACGGACCTATTAGGCCAAAGCATGCCACACCAAACGTCGTTCGAACTAACCTCACTTTGAGATATCACCGTGTCCATGCCTGGGCACATTCCGAACATCACACGTTGTATACATATTTCTCGATTTTCTCCGGGTTTTTGTGTACGCAACCAGGCAGAAACCGTGCGAACCATATGAAAAGCCGGTATTCATGGGGGCCCACATGATTACACAGGTAAAGTATGGCGGCATGAAGGGCCTAACAGCAAGCAAAACCCAAGACATCCTATGGATGTAGTAGATTTATTTTTCTATATTTATTTTATGAACGTTCATTCCCAAACTCGAGCCACGATCCCAAAGGCATCCAACTCATACTCTTGACATGTATTCCTTGTAGATGTCTTCTAGCCTCGCTCGTAGGAAAATGAGAGCAGGAAAAGCCCGTGAACGCATGGCTACCCAAATCGCTCAGCAAATGGCGACCGTAATACCAAACATCGTAGTTCAAGTTCAACAAGCCCTTACCGCTAATTCCGTTAACCCAACCCAACAAGAAGATCAAAACACTGTCAACCTTTCAGTCACTAAATGCACCTACAAACATTTCAAATCCTGCGATCCTCCAAAATACGAAGGTACTGAAGGTGTCACCGCTCTCCTCCATTGGTTCGAAGAAATGGAGAACACTTTTCTAAATTGCGATTGCCCCGATGATCGCAAGGTGCGTTATGCTACCGGTCGTTTACTTGGAACGGCACTCACATGGTGGAATACAGAGAAGACCAAACGTGGTGTTGAAGAAACTATGACCTTGACTTGGGAAGAGTTGAAGGGAATCATGACAAGACGGTTTTGCCCAAGAAGTGAAATCAAGAAATTGGAGGATGAGTTTCACGCTTTAAAACAAAAGGAAGGCGACCACACCACATACAACAAGAGATTCCTTGAGTTAAATCAAATGGTTCCCAATTTGTTTACTCCCCTCTATCGTTTGATCGAGCACTACATTCGTGGTCTTCCATCAAAGATTCAAGACTCTGTAATAAGTACCTCGCCTGCAACTTTGGAAGCAGCAATGGAGCTAGCAACCGCGCTCACTGAAAACCGAATCCGAAACAAAGATCTCAAAGAAGAGAAGAAGAAGGATAAAGCATCAACCGAAACCTCAAACCCCACCCGAACCGAATCCTTTACACCATCTACTTCTAAGAGAAAACGTGATGGGCAAATCTTCGCCGTCACCCAACGCAACCAACCAGCTTCACAAGTTGTACCTCCTCAAACTATCCCAAACACCCAAATAGCACCCAACTCAACTTACCCAAACAAGAAGCCTTACATTGGACCTCACCCTCAATGCAACACCTGTTTCTATCACCATCCATCTACATTACCCTGTCGACTATGTGCGAATTGTGGACGCTACGGTCATTTGAGCAAAGTTTGCCGCACCCCTCAAAACCAAACCTCAACCCCTACTCAACCCATGATCCAAACATATCAACAACCTCAATACCCCATGTACCCATACGTTCGAGCTTGTTTCAATTGTGGCGACCCTACCCATTTTAGAAACACATGCCCTCGTTTGGTTAACATCATAAACGCCCAAGCTCAAGCAAACCCAGTTAACCAAGCAAACCAAGCAAATCCAGCTCCACCGCCAGCAAGAGGAAGAGTTTATAACATCAACGCCAATCCTGTTGAAGATATTAACGGACCAAACCAACCACTTAACTAGTCTTCTCTCACCAAGAATCAAGATTCAACTCCAACCACTTAGTTTTTATGTTTTCCTCTATGTTATCTCAATTTTCACGTATCTCAATTGGAATTTTATCCAAGAATTTTTAATGCAAATTACTAGTTCAGTTTGTTTTATACTCATTGATTAATATTCATATCATCATACTTCACGACATATCTCAGTTTCATCATTTAAAGAAGTTGAGTTGTGTCTCACTTCTACATAGACTAACCTCTCCATCATATTAAACGAGAGAGGTTTTGTCAAACACGGATACTATCAGAATTAAGACTCAAGCGCTGGTTGTTGTGTTGTAGAGTCGCATAGAACTAATCATAACTTGCGGATAAAGTCAATGAGAATTTGACAAGAATATGGTGGATACGCCGCTGGTACTTCCTATATATAAGTATTCTTGTCAAATGATCGGAGGCATTATCAGGCGGTTATGAGAGGTTCCATGCATAGGTTGTTTGTGTGATTAAGTTATTCATTTTCAATACATGCAATAAGCTCGGCTCCGTTTGATTGAGCCTTGAGCACGCCGACAATTTCATTTTCAATACATGCAATAAGCTCGGCTCCGTTTGATTGAGCCTTGAGCACACAGACAATTTCATTTTCAATACATACAATACGATCGGCTCCGTTTGATTGAGCCTTGATCGCACAGATATATTTCATTTCAGTATTTTTATGTTTGATGTATTGGTTGTAGAGTTATAGGACTAATCATAATTCACTGATAAAACCAATGAAATTTGACAAGAATATGGTGGATACGCCGCTGGTACTTCCTATATATAAGTATTCTTGCCAAAGGATCAGAGGCGTTATCAGGTGGTTATGAGGAGTTCCATGTAGGATTTAGTATTGCCTTGGTTGAAATTTGTGTTACAATTACATCATCTCACTATTTAAAGAAATTGGATTGTGTTCCATTTCTACATAAACTAACCTCTCCATCATAACAAACGAAAGAGAAACCATCACCATTCAAACATATATACTATCAGAATGTGGATTCAATTATTAGTTGTTGTGTTTATTTGTGTAGATTGTAGTATTGGAAGTTTTGCAGTAGGATATAACCATACTTTTCCAAACACACCTAGACTCTTATGATATCATTTTAGCGAATCATTCCTGCTTGACAATACTTATACAGTAGGCAACAAAAAGCGATTCCTGTATTAGGATACTTAACCTTTACAAGGAACGTTACCGCCTCAAAACAAAAAAACCCAAACCCTTATTTCTTCTAAGTATGTAACTGTCAAACTAAACACCATCATTCTTGTAGTTAATTATATCGCTATTTAAATTTCGGGACGAAATTTCTAAAAAGCAGGGGATACTGTAACATCCGTCAAAAACGGATTTACCAAACCCGCTCCGTTTATCAACCGAACAGTCAGTCAAATTTTTCGTTGCGTATTAAATGCCCAAAATAATTTTAAACGATCCGTAATCAATTATTATGCGGGGATATATATTTAGTTTTTGAAAAGCTGATAAAAATAACAAAATAAAAATGTTTTACCCATGCCGGGTTTCGAACTCGGGTCTGTATCCGGTTCAACCAAACAACTATCACTCAGCCAAACAACCGCTCCGCCACTTTGCTTTTCTGTTAACACAAGGAAACATTTAATTCAAATATTCAAGTTTCAAAGTTAAAATCAGTAAATTGCGCCCAAATTAGCAGTCGTCGGAAATCCCGACGACTTCGCCATTTAATTACGTTTTCGCCCAATTTAACCGATAACTTAACTATTACGACGGTTATAACCGACGTCTGTAACCGCGACATCAGCTGTAACCGCCGGAGAACGGATGCCTTCGAATTAAGACCGAATTCAGACCCCATTCATCTCGTTACTACCCTATAAATACACCCACAACTCGCCAGAAACCTTTCACACTCAAATCGCACCTTTTCTCGGCGAAAACTCACTCGCCGGAAATACTTGATACATCGCCGGAAAACCGTATTATTAGTCTCCGAGCTTTACTGAACCCCCTAAACTCTTACCGAAATCACCCACACCCTTTGCAAGCCTTCGGAAGACTCTCTGCTGCAAGATACTTGTCGCCGGAAAAAGATTTCTTTCGCCGGAGTTCTGCCGGAAAACAGAGTAAAACTAGTCGGTACTTTTCACGCCTAATTCCTTTCCTTTTTACTTTTATCTCGTCTGTAATTGATCATTAAACGCTAAAGGAACATGAATCAACCTTTCGAACCAGTCAGTCGTCACTTCCGGTTAAAAACAGTGAAGAAGACGACATTTCGGAAATGGTTAAGTATAATTAAGATCAAGTTATTTACCGGGTTAGACACACAGTCCAGCGGTGGACTGTGTGCACTTTTAACGCTAAGGTCACGAGTTCGATTCCGGTTTCACACACGCCGCCTTGATAAAAATTCTTTTTTCAGCAAACTGAACCGGAGTCGCCTTGAGTATATGTTAAGTATATTGATAACCGAGTTTATAACCAAGTGGGACACACAGTCCAGTGGTGGAGTGTGTGTCCGCTAACCCACAGGTCCCGGGTTCGAGACCTGTGGAGCGCACCGGTTTGTGAATTAATTCGTTTTTAAAATAAAAGGATTTCTGTTTAACTCTAATTAATATATATATATAATTAAAATCGGATATATAACGGGTTAGACACGTAGCTCAGTTGGTAGAGCTGCGTGCACGCGTACGGGAGGTCTCGGGTTCGAGCCTCACCCGGCGCACAACAATATGCCTTCGAACCGGTCAACGCTAGTCAAAGTCAACGGTCAAACGTCAACTGTAGCAAAAATAAAATATTTTTTTATTTAATTATTTTAATTAAAAATCAATTATAAATACTTAAAAATAACATTTTTAAGGTTAGAAAATAGCCTCAAACTCACAAAAATACACCCAACAAACCTACTAAAATAGATTAATAAAACCCGTTTACTTACCAAACCATAATGCGATTTATCTAGGTTAATTTCACTCGTGGTTAACACCATTTCGCGTACATTCAACCTCATCAACCGAACGCACCCAATGTGAGTGAATTCTTGCAAACTCCCCTTTTTATTCATGTTTTGGGGTGTATCATGTGTCGTTTAAACTAATTCTCTTATGCAAATTTGTGCTATACCATTATATGAACTAAACTAGAATGTAACTATTATTGGTTGTGATGTATTCATATTGTCAAAGTTGTATACAAATTATTTAGGCCCATCAGTTCCTCGTGGGAGACGAGAACAACGCGTGCCTTAAAACTCACACATTAGGCCCATCAGTTCGTAAGAACAACGCGTGCCTCAAAACTCATTCATTAGGCCCATCAGTTCCTCGTGGGAGACGAGAACAACGCGTGCCTCAAAACTCATACATTAGGCCCATCAGTTCGTAAGAACAACGCGTGCCTCAAAACTCATTCATTAGGCCCATCAGTTCCTCGTGGGAGACGAGTCGAACAACGCGTGCCTCAAAACAATTATTTGGTGTTTGTGTGTTCAATATTCAATATTATGTGTTGTGTGAATAGATTTACATCTACATTTACTCATATGTGGTATGCACATTATTTATAATCAATTGGATAAACTTGTTCAAATGTTTTTCTATAGGATTCACTCGCCAACATTATGTTGATCCAAAAAAACCTTTTTACACATGATACAGGTGGACAGGTTGAAGCAAGGAAAACATAGGATATGCCTTAGAAGAGAACCAAGAAGCTTAGACTGATAGTTAGAACATGTTGTATAATTTATTGTAACTTTCCATTAAATTGTATTAATGAATATGAAACATATAATAATAATCATGAGCTTTGATGATAACCCAATTATGCCCCGATCACCTTTTCCGCTGCGGGTCGGGGTGTGACACAGATGGTGATTGGCGGGTCAACCTAGGGTTTTTTTAGGGTTTTTTTATATGTTTAATAAGTATGTTTTTTTTTGTAATGTTTTAGGAATGTTTAAGAATATTTTTAGGTTTTCTTAATTAATATTGTGTGTATTTAAAAAAAAATCCACGTGGCCTAGCCAACGCCCCAAACCCCCGCCCCACCATACCCACCGCTAGGCTGCTTCATGGGCGGTGCCCCTCCTTTTCCACGTGTCAACCAACGCCCCAAATCTCCGCCTCACCATACCGCACAACCTAAGGAATATAACAATGGACTTGAAAAAGGAAAACTTCACAAACCAAATCATTGTAGTAGAAGATAAAGTTTTTTTTTATTTATGTTTACATTTATTTACCTATATTTATTTATTAATATTTTTAACTTAACATAAAAGATATTAAATTGTTATTTGATAATTTTCCTTTAATTTAGTTTATTCTTTTAATAAGTTAACGGTTCCTTTAATTTAGTGTATGTAACTATTGAACAATTTTTTTCCACATTAAGATGTTTTTGATATTGTGATAAAAAATATGTAATTGGCGGAAAATCTATTAGAATACTAGTTTAAAAAACAAATTTTGTAAAAAAATGTATAAATTTACGGTAATTTTTTTCTCATTTACATCGCATGATGTACGGTAAAAAGAATTAGGGTACCCCTGATTTTTTCTTAATTAACACTTGTATTATGACACTTTATGATGTTCTATTATACGTTTACGTACTATTATGTTCTTCAACATATACATACATCCTAAAATTGGTTTTATGTCATTAAGAATTCTAATGTTATAATCTGTCATGTAGCACCTAGATTATGTTTATTTATTGTGTGAATCGTTGCATTGAAACTCAATTACTTTACTAATCAATGAGATCGTGTAAATTCGAGTTTATGCTAGGTAGGTCGGTATTCAGCAGGGTTACATGAAAAGACTAGTGATAGCTGGATTCGAATAAGAAACTTAACCCAAACCCTTCAAGGTTATTTTTAAAACTTATTAAAGAATTTTTAATTTTCTTGTTTTATGCTCATATATAGAATTCATATGAAAAAACAGTTTTTTTATTCTTTAGTTGTTCTAACTCCTAAGGTCCCATCCTAAGCTTATTACCCTGATTATGCCAAAGCATTAAACATACATATAATTAGGTAAAAAGCATGTAGTACTTATTTCATTACTTTACAAATACTGATAAACAAAGGAAGCAACAACACCATAAAAAGGGTCGCTAGACACCAGCCATAAAATTTTGCAATAGTACATACTCATAACCGTATTCTGTGTTTTTCTTGCTAAGTAAGTTTATTAGTATGGAACCCAAACAACATGATCTTCAGGTAAGAAATGGCAAATCGGAACAGTTCCGGTTTAACTTTAAGCACTTGAAACGCCAAATGTTTGGGATTCCATTTTGCGGTATCTGTGTGGCAAACCGCCACTGCATTCACTTTTGTACCATCCGCACCAACCATGGAAACTGCATAAGCTTGAGTACTATCGGTTTTATGGCAATAAAAGACCGCGTATGCATAGTTTTGCTTATGGCAAACCACCGCTTTATTTGCTGCAAGCTTTTTTGCTACTTCGATTTTGTACTTTTGTAACGGAGTACTTTCTTTAGCGCTTACCTCTGTTGAAATCGCTTTCACATTTTTACCAAGTTTGGTAGTGCTAAAATCGACCATGGACTCTAATGAAGTCGCGCAGTATTTCTCCTCACCTTCGATGCCAGTACTCTCGCATTCGTTAAGCGTTTGCTTCATGATCTCAGCTTCCATCTAGTCAGGTTTAACTGAGAACTCTTCGTAGATTTGGGGAAGCTTGTTCGACGAAAAGGGTATCGAATCAGCGATTTTTCTAGGTAAAAAAGTAGCCTTTTCGTTGTTTTTAGTGAAGTGTAGGTTCATTTCTTTGCCTTGATGCAAATCATTCTCCTTGAAAAACAATGCTACATTTGGATTATCCTTTAGCTGATTCTCGGATGCAGCGTATTGTTAATTAAAAGGATTAGGTCCTTTGTGTACACCACATAAACTGGCTTCCCTTTGTGGCCAGTGTGCACATTTACACCACCTTTTCCGACACCAACATGGGTTCCCTTTCTTGGTTTTCCAGTGTGAACCCCGACACCGCCTTTCCCGACATCAACATCTGCCGTTTTCCTGGTTTTCCGGTGTGAACACTAACACCACCTTTCCCAACACCAACATCTGTTCGTTTTCCTGGCTTTCCTGTATGAACGCTTACACCGCCTTTTCCTACCCCCACTTGCCGTGCTTTTCTCGTCATTCCATTCTGTATATAGAAGATCTTTGATTGATTTTGGCATAGGACTGTTTGGTAACACAGACTTCCAGTAAACTTCAGGAGTCACTGCATGACTTCCTATAAGTGCTACCTAATAATCAAACACAATATAGAACAAGTGAAGTCAACTTCCAAGTAGTCGAATATATATTATAAGCACGTTTATATTTTTTTGAGAATGTTTGTTACTTATTCTATAGATTACAAAAAAAATAATCTTATACTTAGAAATTGAACCATGGTCTTTTTTCAAGAGACAAAAGCCATAACCACCAGGTTTGTATTACTTGGAAGTGATTAAAAATTACTTTTTGGTCATATTTTATTGTTAATGTATGTATTTTTTTTTCAATTAACTTGATTATTAACTTATATACTATATACTATTTATATCCAAGTGTGTGAATTACAACTTACAAGTCCCTTATTTTGGGCTGCTTAAAATCTTGAGTTAGTTGTAAACCGTTCTAAGAGTTGCAAGATATTATATTTTAGTATGTAATACATTGATGTATAAACCAGAACAATAAAAACTAAAACATTCGACATTTCATGTGTTGAAATATATATATAGACACGCACTTACCGAAAAAAGTGTACAAACGTGGAGAAGAAAGAACCTCATTGGAGAGAAGCTGAAACCGAGACTACAACTGATTCTAGGAGATAATTTTGATGATGTTTGATGAGTGGTTGATGTGGAATTTATAAAGTGGGAGATGTTCATTTAATACATAATGCAACACATACCAATAAGGACGACTGGTTTTAATTATGGCCAACTACCACCTACAAACTATATTGCGTTAATTAGAGATTGCAAAATCAAAGGGCTTGCGGAATGGTAAGAGATAAATACAATCATGGTTTTAATTATGGTAACAGAAGAATACAACAAACAACCCATCATATCTAGTTTAATCAATCATTGATACATATTTCAAAAAATGAACAAAGTCTTTGAACAAATAATAATTGATGACGATGAACATATATTCTGCTAGTGTATTTTTGCTACTATACTTTGGGCACACATTAGTTCCTGGTGCAATCTCTAGAACTTGCCGGTGTTTTCGTTTAGAGACTTGTTAGAGATCCATGAACATGTTGGTTTAAATAGTCAACAAAAAGAAGCTTTAAATGGCATTATAAGGATGGGATGTTGGAGCTTATGGAGGGCGAGGAATGAGACCAAATTCAATAACAAGGTTTTAAGAATGGAAGAAATCATTAGTGAGGTTAAGTCGATTTGGTTTTTATGGTACAAATGTAGATCAAAAAATAAATCTATCTCGTGGGTTTGATTGGTGTAATTTTGTAAATAAGTAATCCCTTTGGTTTGACCACCTCGGTTTGAGGTTGGTTTTGTTTTTTAATGAAGTTTACTTTAAAAACAAAATTGATGACGAAGAACTTCATTTTGAAGAAATAGAATATTTACATAGTAACTTGGTTGTGCATCTTATTGTTCTTCTTTATGTTTTATGTTTTTTGTCTTACTTTGTGTCATTGTATATTCGTTCATTAAAATACCAAAGTAACAAATTAAAACCCATGATTTAAGATCATGGGTTAGTGGGTCAAAAAAAATATTGGTTTGATCTATAAAAGAGGCACCTCTCCCTCGTTTATGCTTTTCAACGACTGGCCCTTCACCTCCATGCTCCCCACGGTTCCACCGTTGTCATCTTCTCCGGCGACCCATTCTCACGGAGAGGTGACTTGCTTTGTGGTGTTTCCGAGTGTTTTAGCGTCTGGTTAAACCTTTACGGCACAAATTTTGTACAACCCAATTATTATCTTGATTTTTAGAGACACAAATTTTAAAAACCCAGAAAATTTGGGCGGGATTTCAAATTTTAAACAGCCCTAAGTATTTTGTAGATCTAGGGTTTGTTGCATCTTCAAGGTGGGGTTTCGGCATCATCAATCAATCTTCGATGCTTCCTATCCAGATAAAAGCAGATCGTTTATCGAAAAAGATGACCACCGCAAAACCCACTCTTAACTTTCCCCTTAAACTCATTCTCCGACCACCAAAAACACGTCGTTTTCGACTGCATCTGTGTAGGTTCGCACATCTTCCGACTCTGATTTTGTTATTGCAGCTTAATTTTATTTTATTCCGTTGGTAAGCATAAACTTGAGGTTAATTTTAAGTATTCTTATCTTTGTAAACTTGAGGTTAATTTTAGTCAACTGGATCATCGTTGATGAATCTTACCTCACTATAAGTATGGAATCAACAACTCGTATACAATTTTATATCTTGAAATTTATTTTAATTATTTCAGACATGTGTGATTGAAAGTACTGGGATTGAATCCACTACTAAAGCTTTGCTCTCATGCCATCACTAACGGTATAATACAATGCACCTTCCTTATATTATAAACAATTAGGAAATAACCTTGTGCTTTTGAATTTTTTGGTTCTAAAGACTATGGCCTCTGTACTTTAGTTTGTGTAAGGTTGTTTGTTTTATGTGGTGTGTGTTTATTTTTTTCTTTTGGTGGGGTTAATAAATATATCAATCTTATATAGCTATGTTCCAGTAGGCGACTCAGTTTTAGGTCCTGTTTTTTGGTTCATTTGGTGCAACCACTATCTGTAGATTGATGCTTTCACTTTAAAGTTCAAGAACACTCAATCTTTAAACTACGAAAGGCAGATTTATAAGGTTCTTGAATGCCATAATTTAAGTTTTTTCAGGGGAGGGTATATGGTGGGATCTATATTACGGATCTTCTCACACTTCTGTTTTACCTTTATAGAATTAGTGCAAGCGTTCTCTCCCTCACAGCTAAAAAAGTGTGTTTGGGAGCGTGGTGCTGGTTCGTCTTACTCTTCTACTTTAAATACTTGAAATATGTTTATTTGCACTTATCATTGGACATATTTCAATAATCTGTAAACTTGTGGATATAGGAGCAACTTTGGCTTGTTGGAATAGAGCGTGCGCAGTAGTTGTTGATGCAATTCTTGAGGGTCCATCTGAGAGAGTAAGTTTGTATAATACAACCTAGAGCGTATGCATAGTTGTTGGAGATTTTTGGTGAGGGCGTATAATCGCACTGGCTTGTCAAACTTATTCCTTGCAAGCTAACATATGCTTACCTTTGTCAAGGGTTAATCTCATTGTTTTTTTTAATATTGTTATTCTTCGGCTCTGTTGCTATGGGTCAGATAGTTGAATGCCTTGAAAGTCCCTAAAGTGTATAGTTTGTATATAACATCTTAAATTACTTTATTCAAAGGTTTTCATGCAGAAACTCGTAGCCCAACACCATTGCTCACACCATTCCACGTCTGCTACAGATCGAGCTTTGTTTTGGTCGATTTGGTGATTTGGGCGTGTATGAAATCCTAACAAAATATAAGGCAGCCAAAGGTAATAATAAGATCATTGTTGGTTTAGTTTATTAACCAGGTAACTTACAATTTTTTAAAGTTGAAGTATTTTCCATCTTGCTTTTATTTCCTTTTCTTAGGCTGTTGTTATGTCACCAACACTTGGTAGCGTAATAAAACTATTACATTTAGTGCTTCAGCTAACGACATTGGTTCCATTGTTAGTATGACTCATACGACTGCTGGGCCATCACTAGGTAATGGGTCAAAAGCTACTGTTGATGAGGATTCAGTTGCCATGACAAAATGCCATCTTCAGGCTAGAAGTTTGTCACTCAAAATGGAACAAATGGTATCGGGAAGACGAAACCGTTTACATATGCAATTGCGAGAAATGTTGTATCATCTGCTGGGCCGCAGGCAACGTAAATATATATGCGACAGTTTTTACAAGTTTTTGATGTCGCCAGCTGAAAATTTGATATGATTTTGAACATTTTCTAGAAGCATTTTATTACAAATTGAGTATACACAGATCATTTTTTAGAAAAATCAAAATCATTTTTGATTTTGGATAGTCAATTATAGTGAGATGTTTGAGTGTCATGCAATACATCTATCTCATTAAAAAAAGACTAATACTTGGATGATCCTACAGTTTTCAATGGTGAATGTCTTCCACAACCCTCCAATTTTCGGATGGTTGAGAAGGATCTTGCCAATAGAATAGTTGTTTAGTTTGTGTGCTAAAATGTATTGCTGATTATCATACCATTCAATACTAACATAACATTCACGATTGGTGTCGACAAAAACGATATTGTCTTTCTTATTTAGTTGTTCCTTACCGAAAATGTTGAACAATTGTAACAAAAGAGTACATCAAAGGCTAAGGAAGATGGTTCCTTTAGGTTTTAGCTTTCATTATCATATCTTACATAACCCAACAATTTCCCCTTAGATATTTTGATGCCAAAATCACACTTATTGGCCTTTCTTTTATTCTTTATTAATGATGATTGTCCTAAGAAACATTTTGCTTCAAGTATAGCTTTGAACAAATATTTTTCTCATCATGGTTATCCATCTTGACCTCAGAGAATAATTCTTTGACCATGATCATCACATCTTTTAATCCTTAAGTGCTTGGAATCTTACAGTCTCCCTTTTTTGTATCATCAGGTTTCGAAAATGGTGTATAGCACCCCTACTGGTAAATTAAGAGGTGGTTATATACTCACCAGTAGTTTGACTTTCTATGACTAGTGGTTGTTGTTTAGTGACTAGCAGTGTACTCAATCTCCTTTTATAAGGAGGCCAGCTGTTGGGTGTATTCTTGGCTCAGCTGGACTTAACGTGAGGCTTATTGGTGACCATCTCCTTGAGATTATAGACCTTAGCTCTCAGCTATTCCATAAATTCCTCATTTTTTTCTTGAGCATCATTCAATTTAATGAAATCATCTGCATCCTCGCTAATGGTGGTTTAATCGTCAGTTGTTCGAAGTAGAAACTACCACAGGGATAGATTGAAATTCCCCTTTTTCTTGGTATTGGGGACTTCTAGCTTATATGACATTCATAGAATGCATAATGTTGTTGCCTGCAAAGTAGTCTTACTTATGTTTATACTATCAATATGTGATTGAGTGAGATCATTTAGAAGAGTAGAAGCCACACATGCAATCACAACAACAGGATATACCTATGATAGATTCCACCTCTACTTCATGTGGGTTAGGATATGAACTCTATAACATCTAAGCATTGATCTGAAGTATTATCTTTTAATGTGTGAGTGAGATCTTCTCTTTTATGATGTTTATCTGTTCAACTTTCATGAATAGAATATCTAATGTCTTTGCGAAGATAGGTAGAGGTTTGGAAGTTTAAGCAATGACTTGGTCTTATCTTTAGACATTTTGAGAGATATCTAAGAAACTACAAGCTTGATGGAGGCATCAAGACTTGGTGTGAAAAGTAACACCTGTCTGTTCTAGAGTGAATATGTATGGCACTCAGGTTCTCATGGGCCTCATGTTTCTAAGTAGCCTTCTTTTGAGGGTAAGTGCGCTGTGAAGTAGAATGTGACATGTCAACATGTTTTGTGGAGTGTTGCTACCTTCGGATACCCGTACGAGGGGAGTTTTCCTTAGGTAGGCAGGAGCAGCAGGCCCATTAGAAAGATTAATAAAAGATCAGAGATCATACATGTATTTCTTATGCATTTAATATGGAACTACGGGATGAGAAACTAGACTTTTGACAAACTACCGGTGTGTTAACCAGAAGTTTTATTTTTAAAAGAAGGAAAATGTTTATGTATTTTGATTGATGATTATTTAGAAGTAATAATTTATTTTATATAAGTGATTATTTATTCTAGATCGTCATTCCTAGCCTACAAATTAGGCTTTGAAATGTTGACGCATCCAGTGATTTTGTAAAAACATCTGGAAGTTCTTTTTTGCAGAAGACACATGATGAATAGAACTCAGACCTTTCTCATAACAATCCCTCTCAAAGTGGCGTTGATATCTATGTTTTTGGTTCTTAAATGTTGGACAAGATTTTTAGTTATATTATGTGCAGCTTCACTGTCCATCATGATAGGTGTTTTAAGAGTTGTGATCCCATAATCCAACAGTTGTTTTTGTAACAAGAGAATTTTAGCAGTACAGCTGGCTATAGCAATGTACTCAGCTTCTACAGATGAATTAGACACATAAATTTGCTTCTTGCTTTGTCATGAAATTAAGGCATTAATTAGATATTAACAACCTCCCATAGTTGATTTTCTTGTTGTAAGACATCTCGTAAAGTCACTATCTGAATAACCAACCAACTCAAGATTCTCATTAGTTAGATACCAAATTCCTAAGGATGGAGATTGATGTAGAGTAGAAACGATAAGTAAGATCAATCACGTTGATTCTACGAATACCCGTGATGAACTTGTCCCAACCCCAAAATTCAACCCAAAGGGCACGGAATTTGAAGTGAAAAACTGTTTTTTCCAAAACTGAAAATCTGATCACTATCACCTCATAACCAACATATAAATAGAGTTATAAATTCTAAACGGGCCCCAAAATACACTCGGGCCAAAAACTAAAACAAAACAAAAGTTGGCAAAAAGCCCAAAAACATAAAAATGAAAAATACTCATAGAAATAAGCCTTTTTTGGGCCCAAACGTCCACCCAAACCGCCGAAGGCTGTTTGTAGCAAAATGGGATTTTTCCTCACGATCGTTCTGACTGGTCGCACACCCAAAACGGACCCCCGTAGCCCAAGTTAGAGCCATTTTAGTGAAGCCCCATTTGTCACGCATCTTGGACCTCCAAATATAATATGGCCCGCTCCTCCACACTTGGGCCCACATCAGAGATCCTTTTAGATATCTGAATATCCTTTTTATAGCAGTTAAGTAAAACTCTCTAGAAGAAGCTTGATATCTGGCACATACACAGGTGGCAAATCTGGTCTTAATGAATGAGATAATTAAAGATCTAACTATACATCTATACAATGTTTGATTAATAGGTTTGCCAGTTAGATATGAGTCTAGTGATTTGGTTTGTATTTAGATACATTAAAGATCCTACCATACATCTATACAATGTTTGATCAATAGGTTTCCCGTTAGATATGAGTCTTAGTGATTTGGTTGTACATATTGGTGTGGTGCACGGTTTACAGTTTTCTAGATCATTTTTTTAAAAGGAGTTTTTACATATTTGTTTTAATGAATAAAAGTTCCTCTTTCAAGTTGCTTAACTTTTAAGCCTAGAAAAAAATTGTAATTCTTCCATTACATTCATTTCAAATTTAGATGCCATTAATTTCTAAAAAGCTTCACAAATTTTTGAATTGTTTGATGCATAGATTATGTCATTAACATATATCTAAGCACTTGTTAAATATCTTCCCTCCCATTTAAAAAAAACAAAGTTTTATCAGTTGTACCCTCTTAAATTTTTTTTTAGTTAGGAATGATGAAAGGGTTTCATACCATGCTCTTGGAGCCCACTTGAGACCATACAAAGCTTTGTTAAGCTTATAGACATGATTGGGATGATGAACATCTTCAAAACCAGAAGGCTGATAGACATAAACTTCTTCATTTTTTTCCCATAAAGAGACGCACATTTGATGTCCATTTGGTACACCTTCATCTTGTGTGTGACAACAAATGCTAAAAACAATCTAATGGCTTCCAATCTAGCCACAGGAGCAAAAGTTTCATCATAGTCAATCCCTTCTTCTTCTTCTCTAAACCCTTGAACCATCAGTCTTGCTTTATTCTTTACCACAATGCCCCCTTCATCAATTTTGTTTTTGAACACACATTTAGTTCCAATGCGATATTTTCCTTAAGGTAGTGGTACAAGTTGGCACACTTTTTGTCTTTTGAATTGAAGTAATTCTTGTTGCATAGCTTCCACCTACTTGTTGTCTTTCAATGAATCTTAGTATTTTAGGGGTTTAGTTGTTGATAAAAACCCATGAAATAAGCATATGTTTACTGTTTGGCTTCTTGTGAGAACACCTTTGCTCGTGTCACCTATAATTTGTCCTGGGGGATGAAATTTCAAGAATGGATGTCCTCCAACACATGGAACAATATCTGTGAGAGTATTTGAAGAACTTGGTTTATATTGGTTATTTTTGTTTTGGTTAATAAGTTTATTTTTTTTATTGTTATTTGTTCATTAAAATACCAAAGTAACAAATTACAAACAAGTGGCAGGTAAACGGGCAACAAGCTGCGCCGCAACCCCCTTTTGAATTGCAAAACCAATCCTACTAAAGACGAAACGGCCCTTAAAGGTTGAAAGATTACTATTCACAAATTGTTGGACCCTGTTTAGAAATTCCACAGCCTCTGGGGCTAGGGACCCAAATGTATCAAAAGCGAATGGGATAAACACGTGTTGATTCTCTAAACAAGCCTTCCCGCGTTTAGCGACCTTGCCTGATTCTGCCTTTAACGCAGCCTGGCCAGCAACAAACCCATTATCCCTAAGTCCAACAAGAGGAGACACTCCTGTAAGGTCCACACAAGCGTGTTTTCCCCTAGCCCACCCAAACACAAGAATATTAACTGGCCGAAGAGTAGACCTCCCATCGAGCGGATCCGTCAGAAAGTTCACCGGAGCCTCCTTTTTCGCCGAAATCCCTGCCCGCTTTAGAACATCATAGAGAATATCCCTTACCAAATCATGTCGGTATTTTAAACCAGGTAACTCCTTACAATGGACCGCATGTTCGCCAAAAGTATCTAAACAAGCCTTGCGACAAACTGGGCAGGGCTCATCAACCGGAAACAGAGGGATCATTAGCCGGTACTTAAGAATTGCCCGGTATTCCACTGCTGACATGTGTTGGCCTAGTCCTTCAATGGGGATAACTGTCAGAAAATCCTGAGAATGAGGTGCCCGGAGACAATCAAACACAGCTTTCTGACGAGGGGATAGACTAAACTTCTCTCCCAAACACTGGACAGTTCTACTAAATAGGGCACTCGCCAAAGCATTCTGGGCTTTAGGGGGGGGGCGGTGTCCTTATTAGAGAAACCGCCAAGATCAAAATCCGGAAGGGACATGTGCATGCAATCCAACGCGCACACATAATCAGAATCTAACCCAACAATACCACAGTCTCGAAGAATGTGGTCCTGTAAACTCCAAGATTGCGCCCTCGAGGCCACAAAAGCATACGTGGATACATCCTCAGACCGAACATAAACCCAAACCCCCAAAACGGGTCGGGAGGGATGCAAGCCTCCATTGAAGATCCCCAAAAAACGGACCACCGCAAACCACGATATCCTCGATAGCTCTCCGAAGGCCTTTGTCAAAAACCGAAACAGCCTCCCTAACAAATGTGGGTTGGCACGTTATGAGGCCAAACAACAACTTAGCAACACCCATGCAAGAGCGCATCAAGAGAAGCTCGCATTGAGGGTCCCGCAATTGGAAGATAGCTCATCAAATCAACTGCACAAGATGCCCTTTTCACGGGCAACCTACTGATGAAAACCCGCATCGCGACTAACAGGCCCCCGAGGAGTTTGACACCCGACACCGGCCTCCCAATCCCACTAGGAAACAAACCCTTTTGATTCTTAACTCCATTGCACGATGGCCAAAAAAACTTTGTTTTCTTAACGTTAAGTTGAAGCCCCAAACAGGGCCCCATAGACCTGATGATTTCTAAAGCTTTAGCCACCTCTTTAGCATCACCTATAATCGTACCATCATCCAAGTACCAAGCATGGAAAAAGTAGCTTGTATCTATCTCGTATCTGATGAATGAGGGGATGCAAAACTAAGGCAAAGAGAAGAGGCTCAAGGGGTCTCCCTGTTGAACCCAGTGGTGAACTAAATATGATCGTTTCTGACATATAATCTAGCCGGCTGTCCATATAGAAAATCCACCCATAAGGAAATGGAGGGGCATCGGGTTTGAACTTCTGACAAAAGGGCGGTTCTATCCACTAAGTTGAAAGCATTAGAGAAATCAACAGTAATCATGGCTAACGACCCATTCGAGTGGAACACATTTAAAAACTGTTCGCACTATGGAGCACAGCCTCCGCCCCGCTAGGAATACCCCCCCAAATTGAAAATCACCAGATATTTAGCCATCTCTTTCCCGACCCCCCTCATAGCCGCCTTAGAAACTAACCTCCTCCAAATTGCGCCCACGACAATAGGCCTAATCCCGTTGTCCGGTTTAAGTAAAGGCGTGAGGGGTGCAGAAGCAACAAACTCTGACAAGACCTTAGGGCACCTCCCCCCAAGCACAAGTTAACTACATCAGAAATGGCCCTAAGCACCCTGCATGCGATCACTGACCCCTCCCCACAAAGAGCATCCAAAATGTGTTGAGCCCTCAACCCATCCCTCTCACAAGAGGTCCCTTTGGGGAAAGATTTAATGCACTCAAGGACGTTATCAACATCCAAAGTAAGGGGTGGCTCCGATAGTAAGGACTTAGGCATAGCCGGAGGAGGTAGGACAGGAGGTTATTTGAGAAGACAGTGGGTGAATCATCAGGGTCAAATATCGGAGTGGTAAAGGAATTGGGCCAAGTTGTCCAGTAATCAGATGTCTTCTTCTTTTGTAAATCTAGTTGTTTGTGTTTCAGAACAGATAATAGGATAATCTTCATTTGAATCTTCAATAAGTGATGGAACCACTGTACCAAAGTCAAAGCTAACTTCAGCACTTTTGTCTTGGTTGTTTGTTGGTGACAAAGGTTGTTTAAAAACATTTGTTCTATAAACCTCTTGTGTAGCACTGGCAGTTTGATTGATACTTGAAACTACTAGTTCAATTCTTGGTTCATACTCAGGATCTTCATAAACTCAGCTGGAATAGAAGTTATCTTAATTGAGAACATTTCATTGAACTTCATATTTAATATTTCCACAATCACCTTTTTTCTGGAATTGAACACTTTATAGGTTTTAGATGTTGATGAATATCCAATAAAGTATCCACAATCAACCTTAGTTGTAAACATTAATATGGAGTCTTTCAAAATCAGAATGAAACATGGACACCCAAAGACTCTGAAGAATGAGATTAATGGTTTGATTTTGAAAAGCACTTCATATGTAGTCTTTAATGTATTTGATTGATTAAAACCATGTTTGTACATAACTTGTATTGTAGACTAGAATCAGCAAACATAGACCTTGCAACCTCAATAAGATTTTTGTTCTTTCTTTCCACCACACCATTCTGTTGACGTGACCTAGGCACACTATATTGTCTCACAATTCCTTTGGATTCACCAAATTGAGTCAAGTGTTTCCAAATTCTGCTCCATTATTACTCCTGAGCATCTTGACAGGTAGATCATATTGTTTTTCAACCATGACATAAAATTCTTTATGATTTCAGTTGTTTCATCTTTGAAGTGTAAGAAATAAGTCATGTAAATTTTGAGTAATCTTCAACAATGACTAAACAATACCTTTTCGAGCTAGACTCATTATCTCCACAAGGCCAAACAGGTAAAGATGAAGCATCTGAAGACTTTGCTTGGATACATCATTAATCGTTTGTAAGTTGATTTCATTGTTTCATCTTTGCAGTGTAAGAGAGAAGTCCACGTAAATTTTGAGTAATCATCAACAATGACTAGACAGTACCTTTTTGAGCTAGACTCATTATCTTCACAAGGCCAAACAGTTAAAGATGAAGCATCTGAAGACTTTGCTTGGATACATCATTAATTGTTTGTAAGTTAATTTCAGTTGTTTCATATTTGGAGTGTAAGAAAGGAGATGCAATGTTAGTCACACTTAAACTCTTTCTTAGGGAGTCCTCTCACAAGACTTTGCTTGGATACATCATTAATTGTTCATAAGTTGATATGACCTAGTCTTTTATGCCATAGTTCAGTGTCTTTGGCAGATTCCTGAGAGAATAGACACACACTTTGTGGCATGGGGTTATCTTTTAGCATATTAACCACACACACATTTCCACTTCAGTTGGCCACAAGTTGTGCAACATTCACTCACTCCTTCTCACAAGTTATGGGCTAACAATTTTACAGTATTTTTCAGTGAAAAATCTGCGATACCCTTTATCACACACATGTGTTATACTTAGAAGATTAAACTTCAAGTTATCAACAAGATTTACATTCTCAAATTTGAGCTTTCCAGCACTCACTTCACAAGACCCTAGGATTTTTCATTTAAAATCATTTCTAAATGATATATGTGTTTCTCCATGGGCCCTAAAATGGGTGAGAAGGTTCTTACAACCAGTCATGTCTCTTGAACCGCCACTATCAACATACCACAAGCTGCTAAAGTGAGAGAAACCATATTTGATTATCTCATCTGTAGAGACTAATGCTACATTTATAGACATGCTCTCTAGAGGCTTACCGGCAATTCTGCTTGGTACCTTATAGATAAGTTTTTTTTAAATGAAGTCCTCAAGAGCAATTTGCTCACAAGTGGTTGCATTTTGCTTTATATCTGTAGCAAACATGGCAAGCTTATTATCTGAAATATTATCAAAGATACTACTCTAGTCTACAAAGTTCTAAGTAAAGAAGATGTGTTGGCTTGAGTCTGGTGCAGTGTAGCCAGGAATTTGGGAAAATATCAGTTATTGTGTCTATGATGCAATTTGTGCAGGTGTGGAAGCGAGTACATGTACTTGTGACAATGAAGACTAAGCATATTGTATTGAACAGGTGTGGCAACATATAGAACATGCATTGGCATAGATGTATGAACAAAATGATTTGTAGTATGAGTGTTTGGGCAAAGGGCATTTTGGGAAGAATATTGATGTGGATTCTGTTAGCTTAATTGATTCATTGAGCGTGGAGAAGTTACATAGGATGAAGAGTTCTTTGCAGAACGTCTACATTCTCTAGCAAAGTTTCCTATCTTGTGACATTTATAACACTCAACCCTAGACTTATCTTTTTCAAATTTACCCATACCATCTAGACAAGGAAACCTCCTCCCAGTTTTGTTATAAAACTTATTAGACTTGACACTTAGTAGGGCAAGCTGGTCTAGAAAATCAAATTCTTTTTTATCAATTCGGTCCATAGGTTGCTGATCATTCATCATATGAGCAAGGCTATGGCTTCCAACAATTGATGAGTTAATTTGGGAATTAAATCCAAAAGTTATGTCAATAAAATAATCATAACTCCAATCACTCATATTGTTGGTTGGTTGATGATGAACCATAATTACTCATTAAAGCAGAATTACCATAGGGGTAGTCATCAGTTGTATTTCTTGATGACACTAACTTCTGTGTTTGATTAAGTTCTCTCTCATAAGTGAGAAATTTACCATGAAGTTGTGTCAGAGTCATTTCCTTGAATAATTACAATGTTATCCAATTTATCAGGAAGAGATCTCAAAAATATGTGAATTAGAGCAACATTTGCGTAAATTTGATCGACAAGCCTTAGCTCACCGATTAAGCAGTTAAATCGTTCAAATTGTTGAGTCATAGATGCTCCATTGACATGCGTGAATGTCTCATACTGTTAGGTCAAAATTTCCATGTTGTTCTCATGTACCTCCAAATTGTTAATTCAAAGCACCCCATAATTCCTTGGCATTCTCACAGTTGAGTAATCAAGTATAGATTTCATTGGGTAAGGCCATGGCCAGTATCCCGAATGCCTTATTATCTAGCTCCATTTTTTTTTGAAAATCCTGCTCGGAATAGCCCGTAGGCTTCTTTGGAATATTTGTGTTCGGTTTTTTAGTACTCGGTACTCTGCTAAAATAAGTGGTGACACATCCTTCATTTCCAGAATTTGAATTCATGACGAACGATCATTGGAGGCTTGTTTGCCAATCCGATATTACGAGGGTCATGAGTGATTGACATCTTCTCTGAATTCTATTGAGTAGTTTTTCTCAGAAAAGAGAGTGTCGGCACAAACTTGATGTTCTGATCGTCTAATACTTCTGACATCCTAATCCTTTCAATTAGAATATCAATTTGAGCTCTGGTTTGTCTTCTGAATCAACGATTAAGTCAATTCAGATATACATGGCTCTGATACCAATTGTTGGATCTAAGAGTGTGTTCTTGTGTGTGTTTTTGATAAAAACTCTTTAACAATTTGAAAGGTCACTAATACAAGATAGTAATAAACACATCAATCAGTGACGTCATTATGAAAGTGACCCAAAACAATGTAGGTCCGTTGTACGGATCGTTCTGGTCCTACTTTGGCAAACCTAAGGTAAACGCGTGAAATCTGTTTGTAAAGACGACATTGGATACAAGTTCTTTACTGTTTAATCACTGTAAACGTTACAAATCCTGGAAACACTTGGACAGAGCTTCGCCGTCCAGTACACAAAATCTCTTAATCTTCCAAATGAGAACACAAGTCACATATTTATAGGAGAACAAGTTCGCCTGGAATGTGCCTTGGACAAGTTCGGGCGAACTTGTCCTTCACAGGAAGGACAAGTTCGGGCGAACTTGTTCATGTACACTACAAGTTCGGGTGAACTTGTCTCTCAACGTACATAAATTCGACATTTCACTCTTAAACACAGACTCGACGTTATACGATGTCGTAGGCAACAGACATATGCATCAACAAACAACCCAATAAAGGTGTAACTGCCAACAGTTTGCAAAACTGCTGGTCAGAAAGCTAAAGTAATTGAAAAGACTAAACTATTGAAAATACAAGAGAAACTGCTAGGAAACCAAACTACTTGAAGAATCCAATAGTTTTGGTCTTCAGTTGTTGACTTGTTGACCAGCACTTGTCTTCAACTTGACTTGTTAACCGGTTCTTTCACATTTTACCATTTGACTTGGTCATCTAGCTTTTTTGATCCCAGTAGTTCTTTTCCAGTTATTTGGTGGTTATTTGTTAAAGCATTCAAGGGGGGAATTTCCAGTACTTGATGTTTGTAGAAATTTTATTTCAAAGGCTAAGGAAGATAGTTTCTTTGGGTTTTGGTTTTCATCAACAGCAGAAATTATATAACCCAACTAAGGATGATCTTTATAGGTTCCCCTTGAAAAACACCAAACTTGGCAAATAATGGTCCATTCATTATTTGAGTTGAGAAAAGGATATAAGATGGTAAGGTATTATTTGAAGTTGGCTATTAGGTTGATGTTGATTTTTGTGAAACAAAATCTTATCCCAAGACGCGGGGACAAAGTTAGCCTTCGCCATCCCAAGATTGTTGTTCTTTATGCTTTAATGACGGATCACCAAAAATCTTATACATATATTTTGTGATGATGAAAAATGGGTAGCGAGATAAAACAAGGAGAAGAAGTTGATTCATTCAACCTTTGCTGAAGCTGCACGAGGTGATTGATGAGGATGTCAAGTGGGTCAAGAAGGATTTCAATCTGTTTAAGTAGGATAGGTTGAAGGCATTCGGTTCTACACATAGCAAAAACCGACAGGTGTTCCCAAATTGAAACATAAAGATAATGGTAGAAAAACGAGAGCATTGGGAATGGATGCCTAGCCATTGGCACCAGGTGAGCAAGATGAAGTTGAAAGTGAGGATATTGTCGATGGAGATAGTGCGAAAGAGCAAGAGGTGGAGAATGCAGTCGCGAGGGCTGATGTTGGTACTTCGAGTGTTGGGGGCGAATGTTGGACCTTTGAGGTCCATGGTTAGGTATGAACATGAGCGATTTCAGAGGACATGGCGGAGAAGATTTAGTGGACAAGGCCGATTAATTGGATCCAGTGGTTGGCCCATGTGAAAGAAATGTGTGATTAGAATACCAGGAATGCAAAGCTTCAAAGTAGGATGTAGTAGAGAATGTATAACAGGTTCGAGCACTGGAACTGTCTTCATGCCTATAACCAGTAGCAGGAAATCAATTATAGGTATATAGATGACCAGAGGAGGATGCATAAGCATGGCATGCTAGGAAGCCAGTGGTGGAACATCCACCGGTAATTGATTATAACACCTTGCCACAATATGACGGAAGTGTCTGATACCCGGAGCCACCTATACATCACCTGCAGTGGGTAGATCCATATATGTAGATGCGGCTTAGGGTTTAGGTGAAGGAAGCTCGTCGGATGCCTGCAAACTTCAGAGGATTAATAGACATGATGAAGTCCATTTTGGGTGATCCACAACCGCGTTACTATTGATCATTCACTGATCGGCTGATCAGGTCCATGTGTTCTTCCTTCTGTTATGCTCTTGTTATAGAAACCAAAGAACTAAATTTGTGATTTTCATTATAGCTAAAGAACCAAAACTGCAATTACATTTAGTAAATGAATAGAAAAATAGTTTGTCACAACTCTTACTTGCCTTACGCACCTATTATAAATCACAAATCAAGGGTTGATCTGTAAACGTTTATCCTTATAATCCATCTCGTCACACAATATTCCTTATTCCATTATCCTTATACACGTAAACAACTTAATTCCAACTCAAGTAAGAAAGGGTGTTATTATGAAGCAAATAAAAGTATTATTTTAATGTACTATACGTTGATAACATTATTGTTACTTAGAGAATTTTACGATCCACAGTTAGACATTGAAGTTTCTGTCATTATTGGAGTAAAAGAACCGGCCCCAACAAACATATACTATAGACACGTACAAACCAAAAATGCTTTCATTATGTATATGAAAAGGAAAAGGAATGGAGGTATCAGCATTTACTCTAGTTGGACTTTTCTGTCCAAATATCACCAAACAACTACTATATTTATTGTGGTCATTGAAAAATCATTAGAAATTTAGAATAAACGAAATATGTGCCAATATCTTGAAAGTTTTCTCTATTTCATATTGTAAAAAGTATATTATTTATCATTACTTTTCTTCGTTGCTACATGTTATTTATGTCACTTTTTAGTAGTTTCAGCGAAGGTAAATTTTTTGCTTCAAGTACAATTCTTTGAAAAGCTATCATTAATACCATAAATAGCTTTATGTAATAAAGGGGACCATCATTGGTTAGATGAATCAACTATGGTTGGATTAATAAGCGATGAATTAACCGACGATAGTTAGGATGATGGACCACGGCTGCACGCCCAACTATCGCGAACAAATGATGAAACGCTACGACAAGGACCTTGCAAAAGCATGAAAGGATGGATGAAAGACATTGGTTCGACCACGCCTCGTCGGAGACCAGAAAAGGAAAAACTTGGGAGAGATCCCTATCAAAGCTATTTCCTATCGATCATAATCACATATGGGATTAATTAGGTCTAACCTACTAAACCTACATGGCCATATCCCCTCCCCCATGACATTATTTATGACTATTGATTTATTGAGTATAAATCTGTTTTAGAATTTCATTAAAAATGATCTTCTTCGAGTTTATCTTTTTCTTTTTCTGTTCACAATAACATTAAAATACACATTGAAGAGTAGTATACAAGCATGGATGCACGTATTTTAAGAGTTAGTTCGTGTATAATAATATAATATATATATATATATATATATATATATATATATATTTTATTATAGCAATGTATTTTATGACTATAATCAAATTATCGTCAATAATATATCTTCATTTTCATGGAATAACAAGAGAAGGACATGCTATGAGTGATAAGCCACACAACCATATACCAAACTGCATACATAAATAAGGTTTAAGATCCAATCAAGTTGTACCACCCATTTTTATAAATCTTATAAATTAATAATGAATAAAAATATAGAATATTGCTATCAACTTTGATTTTTTCTTAATTTCTCTCTCTTTTGTTTCATTTTTACTGATAACATAATAATAGAACAAAAGCTCCAAAATCCTTCGTACCTCTCGGATAAATTTTGCCATTTTTATTAGCATTCACGCACACAGATATAGTGAAAGGTTCAGGTATAAAAGAAAAATTCATATAAAGTGTAAGAAGAAATATGAATTTCCTCACGGACCCTATGGAAGGGAGATCTACTCTGTGACCAACGGATCTACTTGTCTTTGGCTGGGTTGGGTGGAAACATGCTTGTGTAGACCTCACGGGGGTTTCCCCTTTGGTTGGTTTAAGGGAAAAGGGTTTGTAGCTGGACAAGTAGCAAGAAAGGCAGAATTAAAAAAAGTGGATAAGCACGCTAAAACTTGCGCAGAGAACCAGCATGTCTTTGTCCCTTTTGCCTTTGATACTTTTGGTTCCCAAGCGTCAGAAACTATCCATTTCTTGATGAGGGTTCAACGGGTCATCCACAACAATTGTTCACCCCCAAGGGGGTAGGGGTTTGTGTTTGGAAGGTTAGGGTTTGCAATTCAGAAAGGGTTGGCGGCGCAGCTTGTTGCCCGTCTACCTTCTGTTTGATGTAACTTGGCAACATTATAACTAACAGAAAATTAAAAATATTGGTAAAATTGAAAAGATTAAGCGCGGTTGTCAAGTTTGACTTTTAAACGCATTACATATTATACTATTTTAAGTTTTCGTGTGTCACACGAATGACCTCACAATAAAATATATTATTTAACATAGTTGACATATTTTTTAATGAAATAAAGGTTCAATTAATAATGTAAATATTAGATTACACTGAATTGAAAGAAATGACTCAATCTCTAGTTTTTACTCTTGATAAAGCGACGTACAATGACCGTGAGTGAATACGGGTTGTTTCAAATACAAACCAACTCTAAATAGTGATTATCCTTGACTTTTGTTGATTGTCATCACGAAACATATAGCTAATGCAAAATTGCCTAATTTGAAATGTGAAAGAAATCTTTTTATCCGAAGGTATCAAATTTATTTTAGGTAGCACAACTATAAACAAAATTTGATTCTAAAGATTTAAAACACTATAACTTTCATTTCATAATTAAGAATAGCTCAAATGAATAAATAATAACTTGTAAAAACTGACGTAACCACCTTAGTTGTAAGGATTTTTGTACTCTTGATTATATGAGGTTTACTCTTTTACAAAAAAATCAATCTTCAAGTCACTTTTAATTATATTTTTCCTGAATTCACCAAAATTATACTTTTTTAGCATAAATATATTACAAAGATGAACCAATGTGGAAGTATTTGGTATTAAAAACTCGGCAAGACTCAATTTTTCTTGGTCCGGCACACCATACGCCACATTCGATATCAAACATAAACACGACAGTTGGTCATAGAAAGGATGCGGCGTATATGAGCTGCAATTGGCGTAGGCTATGCTTGGTGCACCTTATGTTCAAGTCTGCCCCGTTTTCCAAAAGACATTTTATATAAGTAATTACATGTTAACCAACATACTGACTTCATGGACGATTTCGAAACAAATTATTTGTGCAATTAATTTTGCGTAAATGATTGTGAAGCCATGTGGATAATATCCAATTTATTTATTAAACATCGACTAAAAAAGGTATTCAAATAAGAAAAATACCAAACTCTTAAGGAGCACCATACTTATTGAAAAAGCAGTACGCTTGGTTAGCCACAAATTAACAATCAATCATAGAAATGTCAATATAATTTTTTGTCAAACCTAATTGCTTTATGGTATGTTAATTATAAAGTTGTATTATACAGTCTATCAGAAAGTTATAGTATACAGTCTATCGGATAGGCATGTATGAACAAACATCATTTTTATAGGAAGCAATATATAGCTAATGTTGTAAATCCAAAAGCATGAATGTGAGCTTCTTTTCTTCTTTCCGGTTTTTGTTATCCTCTTTTAGCACAAAAGGAAAACTCTTCATCATAAAACCAATAACATCTACAAATAAAACAATATTAAATTAGAAAAAAATGAACACTATATAAATTAGATAGTAAAAATATCTTCAAAATACAGATAGCAAATACCAATAGGACTTTTAAAAGACTTATTGTCCTCGTTCTGGTCTTCTTCAACAAAATCAAAAGGAGAAAAGTCGAAGCCCCACTCAGAACCAACAACTTTATCGCAGACAATTTTGTCATTATAATCTCAACAATTAGATTATAGATCAACTAGTGTAGATTCCTTCTTACACTTCTCACAAAACACACCATTTTTATAAAAACCCTACCCTATAACCCAAGTTATTGAGAAAGCCCGAAGAACTCCTATGTAACAACATTTTTTTGAAGGAAAAAAAAAGAACACATGTATTTTAAGGTTTTTGAGAAAAAAATCTAAAAATGTACCGACCAAATTTATTTATTTTTTTAGATAAGTTTTTGTGTAAGAGTGCAAAACGCAACTATTACATATGTTACACAATAACTTGTTTATTATTTAAAAATTGATTTGGTTGCTGCTCTTTTATTTTGAATTTTTTTTGCTTAAAATCCTTAGAAACATTTATATTACATGTGTTATTTTTTTAAGAAAAGCTTGAGAGGTTAGGGTTTTCCTAGTAACTATCGGTTTGCTATATATCCTTACCCCATCTTCTCTCTCTCTCTCTCTCTCTCTCTCTCTTATATATATATATATATATATATATATATATATATTTTGTGATAGATAAAACGAAAACCCACTTGAGTTGAAAAACTCAAGAAAACTCTATGTAACATTTTTAATTTTTTTAAAATAGGGAGTGTAACATAAAGTACTTGAAAATTTTTACTAAAAAAATGTAAAAAAATGCCTACTTGGTTTTTTTTAAATGTTCAAAATTTGTATGTTACATTTTTTTGAACATATATATTATGTAACATGGAATTTTTAACATTTTAAAAAAAATATTTTGAGTTTTTTTGTTTTTCTTTTACAAAAATGTTTAAATATATGTATGTTACATTCCCTATTTTTTAGAAAAAAATAAAAAATTACACGGGGAAGGGTTTCTTGAGTTTTTTCAACTCAATTGCATTAGTCACAGAAATTTTAAAATAAAAAATAATGGTCATCAAATTATGTTGCGAAAAAAAAATCAATCTCCGAATTTTACGACGGAAAATCAGTAGCAAAACTAGTTGTGCAGAAATTTCAGTCACAAGTATAAAGGCTAGTTTTTTCTGTCCATGATATAGGTCCGCAAAGCATATTGTAAATCCGTCATAAAATTGCTACAAATTTGCAATGATATCCGCTGTAGTAAATGTGATAGCTACATGTACGTTTTCGATCTTAGAGGCAAACATGTAGTTCAATACGTAGAATATATAAAGAATATTAAAAGCTTGCTAAACATGGAAAACTTTATTATGAACATAATATAAATAGCACTAGATTTTTAAATCAAAAGCTTTTGGAAAATTAAAAAAAAAAAGTTCCAAAAGAAAGTGGTTTTAGAATTTAATAGGGAAAGCAACGAATTGTCCCTACTCACGTCTAATCAAACTTTTAATTTGAGGTATTATAGGTAATTTAAAAGTATAATGGAGTCCTTTAAGTCTAAGATGATACAGATAAAGTTATAGAATAAAAATATATAGTAGAAGATATAAGTTGATTAAAAAATTCAATTTGTTATCTACCAACCATTTTTGATACAAATTTAGCAAAAATCCATGATTACCAGTGATGATTAACCAATAGTGATGATGATTAGTTGATGCAGATTAGTTAATATCAGTATTTTTAGTTTTAAGACGATTGGATCAAGGCTAAAATTATATACTAATTCAGTAAAAATTTTTCTGTATATATATTGCTTTTCACTTTTTGTTTTAATAAATAATATGTTACATATTCGAAATATTTTGTTATAACCTTTTACAAAATAAGGTGTTGCATATTTTCATAATTGTAATAACCGTTGATATATATTTCAACCCAATATATAATTGATTTCTTTAGTTGAAATTAAATTGATCAAGAGTGAATTGCAAAGATTGTCCTTTTATCTTTATACCCATTTGCAGGCGGTGTCCTTTATGTTTAAAATTGACGAGTTTTGTACTTTATGTTTTAAAATCTTACACGCTATGTCCTTTAGGTCTAACCTAGTTAATTTTTTCAGTTAAAGCTGATGGTGAATTGATACTTAATTGAACCATCTTACCCATTAACCGATGTATTTATAACCTAAACCGAATATAGGCTCGATATGTAACTCCTACAGATGTGTCATATTATGTTTTAAGGTATACTTTAACCCTTCTTAACTACATCTAAGTGCCACATCAACCTTTCTACCCCATTTTACTCTGCCTCACTCTAAGGAAATGGTTTAATCCCGTTAACTTTATCTCACCCTATTTTTAGTGGTTTTTGTTTAAAAAGTAAAAAAAAATTTAATTCAATCTCTTAACATCTGGTTAGGTTAACATGTTAAATACAACCCCTTTCACCCCTCTTAACACAAAGAGGGAATGATGTGTAATACCGCTTAACACGTCATGTCACCGTTAACACCTCAAATGTTAGAATACACCCAATGTATGGTTTGAGATTAAATATGTCTTTTAAGTTGAACTGTATTAATATTACAATCATACACATCTTAATATGTGCATCCTTCATTCAAGTCTTAATGTAGATTATTAATTTAATAAAGAATGCGAAATGGACAAGGGCTGGGGAGGGGGGCCTGGCCACAAGTAATTGGCCCACCAATATATATTAATACTTGTTTAACATTATTTGAACGGTAAAGTTAAAATTATGACACAAACTACCCAATCTAATTGCTAAAATGGGCAAACTGGGCTTTTCCTTAAGTTATATACACAATGTAATCTTGTCTCAAATATAAAATAAACTATAGAAAAATTACACGTTATTATTGTTATTATCTATCATAATTATTATCTCTAGGTGATGATTCTTAAGTGGATTAAATCGTGTTAAGTATCAACCAAAATGATGCGTAGGATCTTTAGGTTGTCTAATGCGGTTTCATCGGTTGTGTTGGTTGTTAAATCATGTTAAGTATTAACCAAAAAATTTGCTTCTCTTACTATCTCATATTTACTAGATAATCAGTGCTAACATAGGTTATGTCGGTTGTTAAAACTAAACAAGTCCTAGAGAATTAAAACAATTTTGACCAACATGCATCAATAGCGTTACAAAACTGAAGCGCACCTTTCATGATTAAATGCAGATCATTTGACGAGACGAATCATGTGATAGATTTTATTCATGAATTTTTATCAACCATATATTCGCTATACTTTGGTTGTGTGTAATTAAATAAAGTTAGATACAAAATTCAACCTGAACAACAGTCATAACGGACAGTATTAAAAAGATTTTGCGACGGTTATGTCTTTCTTGATTAATAAAACTGAACTTATAAGCCAATTACATTCGCACATAAATTGTTATATAGATCAAGAGTTGCTTACCTCTTAAAACATGAAGGTTGTAAAATATCACTTTTTACATATTTAAGAGCTTTTCTATTCACACCCACAATATATGTAACTCTTGATTGGTATTAACGTGCAAATAATCTTGTTCTCGTGTTGGTTAATATTTATAGATAATGAAAACTCAACCAAAACTCTAGAAACAAAACAAATTAAAAAAAAAAACAAACCAAGTAGGAAGGAGTACCGACCAATCATATATCACTATTGCTTTGAACAATTAATTGCATTTAATTAGTATTTTACAATATACAATTATATATTATTATTAATTCATAAAATCTTGAGGAAGAAGAATGTTTTCAATTCTTGAGTTTGTGCCCAAAAGTTTTCTAAGTTCTTCACTTTGACCCTATATAGATGAATTGGTTATTTTTCTCTTAATTTATTAATCCATACCACAAAGTAAGAAACGGTGATTTTGTGGTTTGTTTCTGTTACGCAATTAGACAATGATTCTATTATTATCTTAATCTGTTATATTGGAAATTTTCCCGAGTTATGCAATAAAAAATGCTGGTCGGTTACTTTAAGTCCATCCAATCATGTAAAAAGATGTTCCACAAAAATATTGTTGCAATATCCACATTTCATACGTATCAAAACATTACACTAATATAGAATTTTATATTTAAAAGATATAATATAATAACTAAATTTCATACCAAATTTAATTTAGGATTTTCTCATCATTATCATTTTTATATAATTCACAAGTTTATTTATTTATTTATTTATTTATTTATTATTATTATTATTATTATTATTATTATTTTTATTATATTATTATTATTATTATTATTATTATTATTATTATTATTATTATTATTATTATTATTATTAAAACAGTGGTAGTTCCTTTAACTCCTAGAGAGGCACATGCTTTTTAACATGCAATTGATATGATTGGTGTGCTAGGAAAGTTGATGATTGAAAGAAAAGGAGTTTAGCACTGAAAGTTTTTAACTGTAGAATCCAGAAATTTATACAAATTTGCTTATATAGTTGAAGTCCTAATAATAATTATATTTTTTTAACAGCTAATTTTTCCCATTAAAGAGTTCTACCTTCTAAGGATTAAACCATAGTCTCCTCACAAGAAATAATTTCTTTTTGTGTCCCATTCTAAAAGAAAATTTTACAAAATATAAAAAAAAGGTCAACTTTCAAAATCAAAATTCGAGATGTACATTTATCAATATTATAACAAGGTTCAGAAATTAACTTGTCACTAAACTACTACACTGCTACGTTAATTTTTTTTTACTCTAAACTACTTTAACACTACAAACTCATTCATAACACTCCTTTTATCTACCTTAGAACCATGGACCCACCCATTTTACTCTACCCATCAATCATACACAACTTTTCATCAACATTTCTTTGATGACACATACCCATCTAAGCAACCCACCCAAGCTACACGTAGGGGTGGCAGTAGTACACCTGATTCGGGGTACATACCCGCAAATCTTTACCTGCAGAGCGCCTGAGAATTATAATTAGACAAGTTTACCATTTAATTAATCAAAATCATGTTTGAGTCAAATTAACAATTTTACCAATTTTTCAGTGTTTGAAAATTTCACTTGGAATTAAAAGATAATATCCATCAAATTAAACATTTCTAATAGGGCTATTAAACATGCTTAAGTGCCAATTTCATATGCAATAAAAGATGAAATCCATCAAAACATTTCTAATAGGGTTATTAAACATGCTTAAGTAATAATTTGTGGGTCTTGCAACAATTCTCTTTTAAAATTACATATTGGGTTGTTGTCGACCCCTTTAACCCAAATTACCCACAATCATCTCCGACTCTTACAAACTTTCTTAACTTAAAAAATTAGCTTAAGTTCTAAAAGTCAATTGTAACATTTCTAAAACATTATAAAGAGTATAATTATATCGTAATTACAGTTATATCCAAAATATTTCAAATAGTAAGCTTAATAGGGTGTCTATCTTGACCCTAGATTTACCTTTGATGATGTCATAATACATTCCACTTGTAAATTTGTGCGTAGCCTTTAAGAATATCAACAAAGCATGCACAAACACTCCATGTTGTAAAGAGATCATTATATAAATAACAGGTGACAAACCGATGACTAATAACTTGAAAAATCGGAATTTACTTTTTTAATAATATTTTTTTATCCCTCAGTTTGAATTTTATAAAATAACTTGAGTTTATCAACTTTTCAAAAAATATTTCAATACACGGTTACGTTTATTTTTTTCAACGTTACGATATAATTTTTCTTTTGGAAAACGAAGTTGTATTTAAAATAAAGTATTTTTCGTATTGTAAACGGTACTAAGTGTCGGTACCAACCGAACAACATCGGTACCAATATTGATATTCATTATCATATTTTTCGATTTTAATAATATTGCATTTCTCATTTTTGATAACTTCCGTTTCGATATTGAGTAGTGGTACTGTACCAATAATATACTGAACTAACACGAGCCATACAACATCGGAACCGCTACCTTTATTCATTTTTAGGGTTTTTTGTTTCAATTCGAGTCTATTTCAATTTTGCACTACTCGCACCGAACCGATACTATGTTCAATGAAGGTCACGGGTTCAACCCTGTTACCACACTATTTTAAAAGGGGTTTGTTGTTGTTGCTGTTGTGGTTGGTTGTTGATTATTGGTTGTTGTTGATGATGAGGTTGTTTTGTTTTGATTAAATCTAATACCATTATAAATAACTTTACAAGTTTGTAATATATATATACATACATATATATATATATGTATGTATGTATATATAGATATATATATATATATATATATATATAGATATTTATATATATACATATATATATATATATATGTATATATAGGCAGGGCCGTCTCCGAAAGTTAAAAGAAATTTTTGGCTCTGTGCGAGATAAAAAATTTGGGCCCTATTCATTAATCTTTTATGTTTGTTTATTGATTTGGGCCAATTCATTAATCAAGTAGACACTAAAAAAATTGGACTTCAGAACAATTAATGTTCTTGGTTCATAAATCCAGTAACAAAAGTTAATTTTTTATAGTAATAACACAGTCTAATTTATTAAAACCATACATTAATAATAAAAAGTCTAATTTATTAAAACCATACATTAATAATAAAAATAATAATGCTGCACTACAACTCAACTCATGTTTATGTAAATTTGTTCACCTTGAGTAAACATGGGTATGAATAATGGGTTTGAGGGCCTAACCTTGGATTAATGAAACCAAAGGAATATGAAAAAAAGGTGTATAACAGGTCTCGAATCGGTGACCAGTTTTTCAATCAGGAAGCAAGAAACCAATTGGACTACTGCAGGATTCTTGTTTTTTTGGGATTATATATATTTTATAGAGTAAATTGCACAAAACATCCTTTATGTTTTCTTAAACTTGCAGGTTCCAGCCTTAATGTTTAAAAGTTGCCAAAAACAACCTTTACGTTTATTTTTGTTGCCGGTTCAGTCCTTTCTGACTAACCAAGTTAATTATCCTAGTTTAATTCCCTCACATGCCTAACATGTGAGGGTATATTTGTCATTTTAGGTTTGTTTTTTTTTCTACAAAAACCCTTCTCTTCTCTACTCACACACAAACACACACAGACCATTCATCTCTCTGTGCCTTCATCTACCACCACCACCACACACCGCCACCACCTCATCTACCACCGTCCACCTGCCACCACCACAACCAACAACCACCGTCAAGCACCACCGCCCCCGTCTCCTGCCGCGAAGCCAAGCACCACCGCAAACCCACCACCGCACCACCTCCGCCATAGCACCACCGCCATCACACCACCGCCATCAAAACCCACCACCGCCGTCGTCTCCTGCCGCTCCCTCTCTCTCTCTCTACGGTCTCTCTCTCTCTCACCGATCTCTCTCTCTTCTTTCTTTCTCTCTCTACGGTGGTGATGTATCAGGTGGTGGTGGTGGCAGTTGAAGATGATGGTGGCGGAGTATTATTTGGGGGTTTTGTCGGAGGTGGAGGTGGTGGTGGTGGCAGAGGAGGTGGTGTCGGAGGTGGAGGTGGTGGCCTCTAGCCGCTTGTTTTGATGACGACGACAACTAGGGTTCTGATGGTGGCATGTTGGTTGGTGGTTCAGATGGTGATGGGTTTGTCTGGGTTGAAGATGGTGGTCGGCCCGCTTGGCTGTTGGTTCAAATATGGGTTCAATACATTGTAGTCGGAGATTACGGGATAAGTCATCAAAGGAGGTTGTGTACAGGTTGGTGAACAACGGGTTTTTAGTTTTGATGATGTTGTGTTTTTTGAGGGTTTTATAAGAAGAGGAAACAAAATGACGAATATACCCTCACATGTTAGGCATGTGAGGGAAATAAACTGAGATAATTAACTTGGTTAGTAATAAAGGACTGAACCGGCAACAAAAATAAATGTAAAGGTTGTTTTTGGCAAGTTTTAAACATTAAGGCTGGAACCTGCAAGTTTGAGGAAACGTAAAGGATGTTTTGTGCAGTTTACTCTATTTTATATACAAACAAAGCAAAAAATGATGGGCCCTAACAGTTTTCGGGCCTGTTCGGGAGCACGCCCCGCACACCCTCTGGGTCGAGCCTGTATATAGGATATGGTTTATGCGAGAACGCAAGAAACCAATGTGAACACAAAAAATATCTTAAAAAATCTAATAAACACACAATTTTTTTAAATATATAAAAAGTCGATATATTTCGTCACTAAAAAAATTTGAGTAACAATTATCGATGCACATCTGCATATGTATCATTTCTTTGACAAATTCCGTAATACATTACCAGTAGTAGACAATTGCACTTCCATTTACACTACCATCCGTAATACACTACTTTTTACATTACCGATATTAAAAATGCACATGTGCATTATTATGTATAACCATGATATAACTGTTTTGGTACAAAACGTTTGTAATTTTGAATGCGGAAGTGTAACACCCCAGATTTTTGAACTATAATGCATATATGTATATGAATACATATATGTATATATATACATACCTATGTTGAGAAAAAACATATTGAAACATAACTAGAAATATGAAATTTAACCTTTTTTTATAAACCTTGGAAATTAAAAGGGCCAAAATGGTCAAGTTTGAAATTAAGTTTACTAATAGGAAAAATTGACTCAAAACACACACTTGGTGTGTGTTCTGGTCAACATCTCACAGAGCCAAGAAAGGGGTTCTTCTTTTGAACCCTAAAACACAAAAATTCAATCAAAACAAAGAAGAAATCAAGCTAAGAATTGGGGCTTTAACTAAAACAGTGATCACCTAGCTTAGGAAATCACAAGGTATGTCTTATTTCATCCTTTGGTTATGTATTGAATTCTTGATAAATTCTCATAAACGAAATTATTGCTTGAATGTTAGATAAAAGAGTGAAATCATGATGAATCCATGTCTAGGAGTAAACCCTAGTCAAAAGTTTGATAAATTAGTGATAAAAATTGGGGAATTTAGAATTACCCATGCATGTCTCAAGTGGGTAATCTAACTAAGTGATAAACACTAGAATTATGGGCATTAATTGGTGTCATTTGATTTTCATGAACCTAGCTTTGGTGTTGTTATGCATACTAGACATCTAAAAAAAATGTACACAATGGTAATCATGGCTAAATAACTAGTCATGAACTTGATTATTGATTTTATAAAATTCTGCCCATAAGGTGTTTGTTAAAATGCCTAAGTAAAAGCTAAATTGCTGAAATTTTGAGTGAAACGCATAATTGAACGATATGTCCATCCATGTGAAATATGATGCGAAAAGAGTTCTAAACAAGCATTTGGTTGAACTCTATAGGCAAGGGAATTGAATCTTCAAGCGGACAGACCTGAGCGGACACGCGCTTGAAGGAAAAGCTCTAAAGGTACGTAACTTGTAGTTTCGTTACATTGTGCATATACATTGGTCGTAAATATGTTCGTTGATGATATTGTGAAATTATGCGTGTTTGGAATGTCAATGAAGTGATGTAACTCACTCGACAACCAAATGGGTCAAAATAGTAATTAGATATGTTGGATGATAATATAGTGAAAATAGTCGTGTTTGGAATGTCAATGAAGTGATGTAACTTACTCGACAACCTAACGGGTCAAAATAGAATAAGCTAACAAACTGATGGTTTTAAGTGACCTGAACATCACTTTATAAAACGGAGTATTGATGCGTAAGCCAAGTTTGGGATAAGCTAAAATTGATTTAGTAACCCTTGGATATGGGTCAAAAGTTAAAAAAGATGATATTGTAAAATTTCTTAAATGCGCATGCTTGAAACGTTGACAACAAGCATGACACTAATGCGCGCGCAAACCATGTGATGGGAGCGAAACGCTAATGTTCGATAAGCCCGGGATGGGTAAAGATGTTTAGAATCGATTTTTGATGGCAATCATGTAGTGTATCTTAAAACTAAATGGGTCGAATAATTGTGAAAAGGGATTTATAACCAATTGCTTATAAACGAGATCTCGATACGAGTAATAATGATAAACGGCTCCGTAATTTAATTACGGACGTATAGAAACAAGAATCGTGTAAATCGGATAAGTATATTGAAAGTTATGCAAGTTTAAGTATCACACTTGTGAAGGTTTAGGAGAGAAGGTTTAGGAGCTGGGAGTCTGTAGCACCAGTTTCAACACTTTCTGTCAAAAAGGGGGTGTGGCGTAGCGCGACTCCCCCAAAACGTGGAAAAAATGATTTTTTTTCTTATTTGAGTTAGTAGCTTGGTTGGTTATACTAAGTAACCTTAATAATTAACGTTGGTAGTGTTTTTAATGTTAGGTGAATGTCTTGAGTCTCCGGAAGAAGATCAAGTGACGAGCATGAACCGAACACACGAAAGAAATGAAGCTTCCGCGTTAAATCCTGTTTTGTTTGATAATAGTAACTAATGTAAACACTTATAACTATGTTTTGTAATGTTTTCTTTTTACCATGTGAGGATATCCTTGACGTAAAAGTTTTTTTTGTATGTGGCATTTTGATGGTAAAATGCTAAATCTTTATGAAATGATATAAAATGAAATGTTTTAAATAGAGTGGGTCTTACAGGAAGTAGGCCCCTATACATATTTTTTGGTTAGTTATATCTAGTGGTTGATGATTTGGTTATATTTGTCACGATGTTATATGTTGTTTGGATGGTAAGAAGGATGTTGATGTAAATGTGCATAAAGTGAAAATATTATACATATTGGTAATGGTATTGTAATATGGATAGTAGAAGGTACTGGTATTGTATTATGGATGATAAGAGGTAATGGTAGTGTATTATGGATGGTATGATATATGAAATGGAAAGTGTATTCAAAGTAGTGTACCAAATATGTTATATCATGTTCATACATATAGATGCACATGTGCATTCCTAATGTTGCTAATGTAAAAAGTAGTGTATTACGGATAGTAGTGTAAATGAAAGTGCAATTGTCTAATATTGGTAATGTATTACAGAATTTGTCCAAGAAATGATACATATGCACATGTGTATCGATAATTGTTACTCGAAATTTTTTGTTTTTCTATAGTGACAAAATATAGCGGTTTTTTTAAAAGAAAAAAATTATGTGTGTTTTTTAGATTTTTTTAGGTATTTTTGGTTTTGTTACTATAACACCCTAAAAGTTAAACAACTTAAAATCAAGTTCGTAATGCATAAATTTTTAGTCCCATAATTTTCTTTTTTTTTCCTGAATAACTATAACTTAGTTAAATACATTAAGTACCTTAAAATCATATTCCCAAAACATAAGTCTATTTTATCTTACTAAAAAACAAATTTTAAATTCTTCATCTTTAAATCAATCTTCAAATCGTAACTAAATCTTCGTGATGTGTGTTCGTCTCGATCACTTGATCAACATCCACCTTCTTGTCTCTGAACATTACCTAGGCTCAAATCATCCCCACAAGTTAGTATTACAAATTAGAAATTGTAGCAAAAGAAACATGAATATTCAAATCTTGCTTAAGGCTTAGTATTATATATTATTTCTTTTAGTGCGGACAGATCGTGACCCGGCCGGGTTCAAAAGTGACACGGTCGTGTTGCACCTACACATGAACTTGGCCACTTTCATTTCAAAACTGACCCAGATTCACTTGCAACTGATCCAACCTCTATAACTAATACAAAACCAAGCTTAGGAACATTCATATAATCATTTTAACAATTAAACTCTAATAATTATATAAGTCCAGCCATTTAGATTGTCTTTCACTACATGAAATACCCACCCATACAAAATGCCTACATCAAATTAGCTAAATAGACTTCCCTCAAACAAAATTAAGCTGCAATTTCATGACATTAATACACAAAATAAGTTACTTTGGATGATAACTTACTTCATTAACGAGTCAACAACTCCTTAACACCAATATTAATTTCATGAATTCATTTGCACTAAAAGTCAAACTACGTACTCACAATGCATTTAGATGATAACAAATGTAATTCTATTTCGTATAGAATTACTCACCTTTGCCCGTAGGAAAATTGCATCTTCAAGTTCATCCACCGCCCATTGACTTCCTAAAGTCAACTCATAAACAATTCGTAAGTTAGCATACTAGTAACTTATACAACTCAATCACCAATTCAACATCATTATAGCTTATGAATTCCATGATACTTTTAGCATGATCATAAATTTACACACAAATTACCCAAGACATTCATCTTCGAAGCATATAGTATCAACCTCATTCAACTTTCACCAAATTATTTTTTTTATTGATGCATTTTAACAAACACTTGGCGGGCTTCAGAAAATGTGTTTAACTAGCAACTTAACTTAACATTACCAAAACCACCCATTTCACTACTTATACACACAATCATCTAAGTAATCATTACATGTTATAATCATCAACATCTTTTATCAAAAAAGACGTTCTAAGCTGTATAAATCAAAAGCCCCAAAGTTTCCACTCGAGTACCTTTCTACACTAATACTTAATAGGTTAACCTAACCTTTTGTTTAGTATGATCAACAATGATTTCACACTAACAATATAATTATAACTCAAAGCAACATCATTAAGTCATAAAACTCATATCATATGCATATCTTGTTCTTTTAGCATGAAACCCTAATCTTACCTACATACATATCCATCAAGGACCAACATAAGATTCATGGATCATGAGTATGTGTTAACATACTTCAAGAAAGTGTTAGCAATCATGTACCATAATTTAGTTATAAAATCAGATTATAACTATGAAGTACTATCTTAGAGGAAAAACCCATTCCCTTCATTCAAGAACTAGACTTCTCAAGGTGTAGGAAACTTACCAATGGATGATTTTTCTTGTTCTAGTAGATAATGGTAGCTTCAACTCTTTGATTCATCCACAATTTGGAGTATTTTAGCCCTAATCTCCTTTTCTTCCCTTTGTTTTTCTTTTCATTGCAAGACACCCACACAAACACTCACACTTTGACAATACGTGTGATGTCTAGGTGAACTCCACCTTTTATGTATTTTTCATAAATTGCAATCTAGTCCGTCTAGCTCTTCATTTGTTATTTAAACACTAAACATAAGTTTAGTTATTCTAACATATCACACCAAACTTTTCATTACTAATATTGCAACAACTACATAAATTCTTTTTTTATATAAATTCTATAAAGCCCATTACATATATTAAGTAAAATATACAATTGTATTTTACTTCAACATTTATTTTGTTTAAACCACTTTCGAGCTGCACCTCTAATTGCCGACTAATATTTAATTATATATTTCGGCTTATTATTTATATAGATAATGAGATTTGGGATGTTACATTCACATTGGTTCTCGCGGTTCTCACAATAAAGGGTGGTTCCTAACGAATCTTTTCCTATATATATATATATATAATTATATATATACTAGTAGGGTGCCTGCGCGATGCGCGGGGGTGACACTTTGCATTGCGGCACTCGTTTTGGTAGTTTTCTTATTTGTATAATATTTATAATAACATTAATTGTGGTGGATATATGTCATAAGTGTTATACATGTTTAGTAATTGTTAAATTTAGAATTTAAATTATCAAGTACATCAAGAAACAATTGGTGTAATAAAGTAACACACAAATAAGAAAAAATACGTTTTAAACTTAATTAAAAGTTATATAAAGTAGCACAAAAATAAGGAAAGATAAGTCTTAAACATAAATTGTTAAGTACTTTGCATCATTAGGTTGAAAATTTATTAATTATATGGCTTTAACATCTCAAGGATCTCATCCATATTGTAGACCACCATTTCTCATCATCGAGATCAACGTCCTCCGATATTTCTTGTAATCTCTTCCTGTTTGATTGTTACATCTTTTTGAGGATGATTTTCTTCTTCGATATCCTCTTTAACTAATAAATAGTAGTAGCTGCTGGAGTAGTTTGAGGAACTGAAAGAAATGTTAAATATTTTAGCTACATATGTTATATCATGTTATTGTTATATATAAGATCTGATAGATAGGTAGATACCTAACACATCTTCCATTTTGCTCTCTGTCTTATCCATATCAAATTCTTAATTAATCTGCAAGGGAAAAATAAATAAATGAGTAAAGAGACCAAAGTGTGTAAAATAATAACATCATGTAACTATATTTAGAATGTAATCGCGTAAACCAACAAATGCATAAAAATCATCACTTCTCACTCACAAGTATTTTATTCGTCACGTAACAAACGAACGTATTCTGAAGAACATGATTTTTTGGAAGTAAAAAAACTGATGAAAATGAGTTGTATTTAAACCAACAATTTTTTATTACATGTATCTTTTTACAACTAACTGTTCTTATCTCTATGAGTCTTGGTTTAACTTATAATCCTAAAAAAATGTAAACAAAATCTAGTTTTAACTTATAATCCTAAAAAATGTATATTGTAAATAATTTTTTCAACTAACTATTCTTATCTCTATTTAGTATTTATCTAGTAAATAATTTTTCAACTAACTATTTTTATCTCTATTTAGTATTTATCTAGTAAAGATTGTAAATTTCTGGAATATTATATATATTACTTGTTACAAAAAATGTTTGTAAAAACTTATTTTTTATAAAAAAATAAGTTTTGTTTATAAAAAATAAAAAAATACAGTTTTATACATGTAATGTTTCATTTTTTAAATTGTTATAGTTGTAAAGTAACTTTATTTTGTTCGTTAAATGATAAAGTTTATAATTTTTTTCTTTAAAGTTCATATTTTTTTTTTTAAATATTCACATGGTACTTATCCAATAAGCTTTAAGTTTAAAATTTTCATTTTTATAAAAGTAAAATATAATAGTTGACTCGTTAGTACGTTTTACACCTTTCACTTTAATTGTTAAATTTCGTTTTTATAGATATAAAAAATAAAAAATAGTAGTTGACTTCAAAGTACATTTTACACCTTTACCTTTAATTGTTAAATTGATAAGATGAACCTTTTAATTAGGATTTTTTTTACAAAAGTCATTAATTGATAGAAACTTAAATAAAGGTCATTGTTGTAGAAAAACTTAAATAAAGATTACTCGGTAAACGAACGTATTCTGAAGAACATGATTTTTTGAAAGTAAAAAACTAATGAAAATGAGCTGTATTTAAACCAACGACTTTTAATTACATGTACCTTTTTACAACTAACTATTCTTATCTCTATGAGTCTTGTTTTAACTTATAATCCTAAAAAATGTAAATAGTCTAGTTTTAACTTATAATCTAAAAATGAAATAACTAGTTTTAACTTATAATCCTTAAAAAATGTAAAGATTGTAAATAATTTTTTCAACTAACTATTCTTATCTCTATTTAGTATTTATCTAGTAAAGATTGTAAATTTCTGAAGTATTATCTATATTACTTGTTACAAAAAAAATGTTTTTAAAAACTTATTTTTGACTATATCTAGCTGCAATATCTATTTATTGCAACTTTAAGATATTAAAGTATATAAGTTCAGTTAACTTGTAAATTATAACTGCAATAAAATAACACCAAACATAAACTTCTATATATAAAATAAACTTTATTACTAATAATACGTTACATCAAACATAACAACTAAATATGAAAAAAACATAAAAACACTTGATAGATTTCATATTACACTGCATGAGACCTGTTTCGCTTCTGAAATGACACTCGAGGTATTTTTTATCCGTTTTTCTGGTTTGTGTTGAATCATCAGTATCTTCTAATTCATCTTCTTTGTCATTGTCCTCAAAATCATTTAAATTTATAACTTTGCTCCATTTCCATTCAGAGAGTCTTTTGTTTTCCTTTGAGTCTCATACTTCTGATCCTTAAAAAGAACAAAAATTGAATAAAAAAGTTAAAAAAAGATTAAATAAATTTTAAAATTACCTCTTCACTAAATTCATGTTGAAGATTAGACTTGTATGGACTAAACATTGCACCATAAGAAATAATATCAACACTATTATTAGCACATCCTACAATAAAACACCATATAATACCATAACGAACATGTTAATATGAAAGATTTATACGCAAAAATAATACTTAAAACCCAACAAAATTAATACTTTAGAAGCTTGTTCGACAACTGGGGTGTTTAAATTGGTGTGTTTATAGTTCAACTGAATCTGAAAAATCAAATAAGTTAGTATTCACATAAAAGAAAACAATTATTCACTGTTGCGATACATTAGAATTCTCAATATCGCATGCTTGGTTTTTCGCAACAAATGTATTCAGAACTGGCTCCATTTTTTGACTGGGGTATTTTCTATGTATTTATAGTAATGCATTAGGGTTTAGTTTTAGCTTGGCCACCCATTTATTTAGGAAGTTTGTTGTGAGTTTTAAGTTTTTATAATAAGATATCTATACTCTAGAAAATAAGCAGATTTACAATAAAATAAAAAGTGACACAATGCACTACTATAATAAGATATCTATACTCTAGAAAATAGTAAGTTTGGATTGCCACACGTTTATTTATGAAGTTTGTTGTGACATGTTTTAAGTTTTTATAATAAGATATATTTTAGTTTAATAGATATTAGGCAAATTAATAAAATAAAATGGTGCACATAATATCTACATTTTATGTTTTAGATTAGCCACACGTTTATTTATGAAGTTTGTTGTGGTAAGTTTCTAGTTTTTATATTAAGATATATTATAGTATAAATATTAGGTAGATTTAATAAAATAAAATGTGACACATAATATCTTCATTTTTGTTACGGTATTTATAATTCTTTTTGTTTTTGTTTGCATAGGCGGGCACATGGGAACTTGTTGCGGTGCTTAAGAAGTACTCGTGTGAAGATGTGGTCGTTCTTTTTGTGTTTTGACATTGATAATGTTATTCAAGTGTTTAAATATTGTTTTAATGTTATATTCATAGGTCTGTTCAATCCTTGAATATGCAGTATGTAGTAGTTTACATCAATTCTCTGTTAGGCAAAAATAATTAGTTATGCGAAAATAATTAGGGCAGTAACTTTATTTATTTTGATTTTTGAAAAGGTATTGTTTATGATCAGTATAGGTTTGTTTAATCATTTGTACATTAAAGCATTATCAACTTGTACCTTTTAATCTGTGCATCGACATTAAACAAGACAACTATCAAAACATCGACAAAAATGTGAAAGTCGTCATGCTAGCTTTGGATTTTTTTTAAACATCGTAGTTTATAAAATACGTCAAGAAAACGTAAAAAAATGATAAGTTTGTTGTGGAAGGGTGAAGTGTAACTAATTATCTATAATATGGTTAACACTCAGGGATTTAAGTGTAATAAGTTTAGGGACTATAAAATAACTAATGTTTAAAAGACTAAAGTACCCTCATTTTAAGGGTCTATCTATAAATAAAGAGGGGAAAAAGTTTTTATTTTTTGGGTATCTTAAAAGGGAAAAATGAATATGGGGCTGGTATACATGTAAGTTAGATGTGAAACCATCAAAACTATGTAGTTTTAATTACAATCTAATATAATTAAAATAAAATCATTTTCATTCTTTTGCCCTCCCTGTCGGATGATGGTTCTTAGGTCTCCCAATTCAATCTACAGGGCATTACTTCCCCTTTTTACTACCTTCATTCCTCTTATGTCTCTCGATTCTATATCATAATCAAATTTATGTTATCCCAAATGAATGATGATAATTTTGGGCCAATTATATTTTATTTGGGATACGAGATGGACAAACCGCAATGCTTTTCAATCCTCATTCCTCCATGTTGCATATGAAAAGAACTATGGATTTATAAAGAGAGAAAGGGGGATATCGCCTGCCAATTTTGTTATTTAGAACCAAACCATAGTCTATAAAAGCATCTATTGCTGATTCAACATCTTAAAAATGAGTAAATCTCTCTAGTCTTAGTGTGTTACTGAATTTGAAAGGCATGTTTATTATGTTCCAGTAGCTAATGTATATTAGGTTACGATTGTTGCTAGAAAAAAATCACAAACTTTGGAATTGGTGGAAAGATCTTTTTAAGTGTTTTAGTTAGGGGTGCAAACGAGCCGAGCCCGAGCTCGCAAGATTGATAAGTGAAGCTCGGGCTCGTTTACTAAATAAGCTTATTTTTAGGTTTGAGGTCGGCTTGTAAGCAAGTTTAAATAATCGCGGCTCGACCCGCCTCGTTTACACTAAGGCTCGACGAGCCTAACGAGCTTCACATGCGAGGCTCAAGCTTGGGCTCGATAAACAAAAGAGCTTTATTTTAGGCTCAAGCTCGGCTCGGCTCGGCTCGGGCTCGATAAGGCTCGGCTCGTTTCGAGCTATTTCTCGAGCCGATTTCGAGTCGCTCGTGAGCCACTCGACTTGTTTGCACCCCTAGTTTTAGTACATTTAAACATTACTTCTTGATATGTCTTGAACAAAAATAAAGAACCATATATTTTACCTGCTTTCTTAAGAGCAAAGGTTTACCTAGCCTCATAATCCTATTTTAGCTTACACTATATGGCCATTTTGATATTTGTACCGAAGGTTTGATGAGCCGAGCCCAGCTTACACTATAATTTTTTACCTGCTAACAGAAAATAAAGAACTTATTTTTTATTTTTTTTGACCCACAAGCCACACTTAAATAGACTACAAAATAGTACACCAAATAGTAGACCACCCCAAGGAACCCACCACAATACTGTTTTAGAAAAAAACTACCCAGCCCCTAGCCTACATCAAACACATTAAATGACGATTCAAAACAGCTACACCCGGAATTTTAGATCTCTCAATAACTTGTCATTTCTCCGCGGCCTCCAAAATGCCATAGGGAAAACAACATAGATCGCTTCTTCTTCGCTTTAGGCATATTCAAATTTCGGCTGAATTGAAGCAACCGATCTAGTGATGCGAACTAAGAATTAATCAGTACCTTTAACCACATACAGACCTGCCGGCAAACTGATTTTGCCGGTACACACTCTGCAAATATATGGTCCACTGTTCTAGGGCTGAACCCGCATCCCATGCACCTTAAACTTATAAAGTCTCACTTCATCTATTTCATGTATCTAATAACAACATTGCAAATAGTAGGATCATCTTACAATTATTTGATGCAAAAATTTGTTGACCTGAACTTTTGATGCACATATTTTTTTTTTGTTCTTTTGAGAAACGAAACCACTATCCATTCCATATTCAGCAAAGCAAAAAAACTGGATGATTACTCCAGAATTGAAGAGCTCTTGAACATGGCATCATTGAAAAAAGCATTAAGTGCATGAAAATGGATATATGGTTCCATTAGATCAACCAAAGGCTTTGCTATGGAAAATAAAGCTGAGAACAAACAACAAATCTCAATAATTTTTATACATCAGGTCTTGTTGCAGCAACACATGCTACACTGCAGGTGGCTTCAACTCACAGATCTCAGTACAAGAATAAACCGTTTCGACAATCGAACCAACGCGCAGAGACGAACAATAGCAGGGTTGCTGACTTTTCTTGTGTGGTTCACATAGCTTATTTTCACTTAATAGTTATTAGCGACTCGTGTAGGTATATTCTTTGTAATTGTTTGACGTTTTCCATTGTAATCCAATGAATTATAACCCATTTCATTTTAATGCAATGTATTTTTACCTTGTTTGAACTACTAAATTTTAATTCAACAATTATGACTTGTGCGACATGTTTTATTGTAACTCAATGATTTTTGACCCGTTTCATTATATGCACTATACTTTTAACCCCATTCGACACACTTCTTTTTAATTGAATAATTACGACCAGTGACAAGTTTTATTGCATTTTAATTTAGTATTTTGACCCGCTTCATATCTATTCCTATTTTTGACCCGTTTCAATCTGTTAAAAATACTACAGTATGCTATACATATGACAAAATAGATTCAATAGAATGTGTGACAATCGCAAATTCACTGCAGAATCTGTTAAACAAAAAAAATTGCGTATGATCTTCAAAATATAAATAAACACTGGTGTAGTATATCAAACCATTGACTACTCAAAAGAAATATACCACGTGATCTTCAAGTTATTTCACAAATCATCCTTCTCTCTCTAGTTTTGACTCATCCGCCTGAAAAAGAAAGTAGATATGATAATTATATCAACAAAAATTGTCATTATTTATTAAGAAATATAGGTCATACCTTCTTTTTCGAACTACTACTGATGTAATGACCCACTTTATTGCAATAAGACAACTTCTCTTTTTTGGTGCTTCTAGGGAAGATTTGATTCTAGCTGCAGTTTTAGGACGACCTTTAGTATTGGTCTTGTTGATGCATATGTATGTTGCCTACGTCATCGTATAAAGTCGAGTCTGTGTTTCGGAGCGAAACGTTAACTTTATGTATGTTGTGTAACAAGTTCGCCCGAACGTACTTGGACAAGTTCGCCCGAACTTGTCCCGTGAAAGACAAGTTCGCCCGAACTTGTCCAAGGCACATTTGGAGCGAACTTGTTCTACTATATATAGGAGAGTTGTGTTTTCATTTGTAAGATTCAGAGATTTTGTGTATTGGACGGGAAAGCTCTATCCAAGTATTTCCATGATCTGTAACGTCTACTAATCAATGAAACAGTGATTAATTAGTAAAGAACTTGTATCCAATGTCGCCTATGCAAACAGATTCCGCACGTTTACCTTAGGTTTGTCAAATTAGTGCCAGAACGATCCGTACAACGGACCTTCAATTGGTATCAGAGCAGGATTGACCTAATTTGAAGATATTGGACATAGAACTTCACATCTTCTACTCATTTCTTTTATTTTTAACTTTTCTTGGACATTTCACGGATAAAATGGACTGATTTTCAAGTATAATACGTAAAATCCATAACAGTAAAACCCTTGAAAAGATCTGAGCTTAAAACAAACGAATTCATGTCGAAAATTTGAAAAAACCATGTTTGTAAACACATGTTCGCTCGAACTTATCATCAAGTTCGCTCGAACTTGACTGAAAATTCACTTTTTGAGTGATTTTTCATCAAGTTCGCCCGAACTTGATTGATTTTTCAAAGATTTTCACTCAAGTCCGCTCGAACTTAGCTGTTTTTCATCAAATTTAATCAAGTTCACCCAAACTTGATCAAAATTTGTTGAAATTCTTTACAAGTTCGCCCGAACTTGCTGTTTTTCTTGAATTTTCGCATAAGTTCGCTCGAACTTGTTCTGAGGGTGATATTTTCATAAATCTCAATACAAGTTCGCCCGAACTTGTTAAGTAGCTGATTTTCACAAGTTGTGACAAGTTCGCCCGAACTTGTCCAAGGTTTCTAAAAAAAATTCATAAAAACGTCTCGGACATTATATATCGTTAGATTCATATCGGCGAGACGAGTTTAAAGCTCTAATCTGGTAAAAATAGTTTCCGAAAAATTTTAAACGTTTGTAGCAAACCGATACGTTTATATTGTCGATTAAAAAGTCAAATTTTTCTAAAATTGTCTGTTTGCTAATCATTTTTCAAGTGTTTTTGAACGGCAGATAAACTTGGAAAACGAAATGGGATCCGTGAAGCCGCCAAAGTTGATGAGTATGGACGAGTATGAAAGCTGGAAAGAAAAATTAAAGAATTGGAAATGAGCAAATTTCTTCTACCAGAATGTTTATGAGAAAAAGATGATCAGCTTGTTACAGCAATCGATAAATGAAGATATCTTGATTCTGCTACCAGAATGTGATACACCACAGAAGTTGTGGAATGCTCTACGTGCTAAATATATGGAGAGTGTTGAGATGATTAAGAGCAAGAAGGCTCTAATCAAAAAGGAGTTTGATGCTTTTAAGATGATCAAAGGCGAAACGATGAAGCAAATGATAGATCGCTTCTGTCATTTGAAGGATCAGATGAGAAGACATGATCTTCTTAAACAGAAAGAGAGTACATTGACAAGTTGGCGAATGCACTTCCTGATAGAGAGTGGATGACATAATTGATGGTGCTGAAAAGTAGTCCATGTTGGCCTTACTACAAGTTATCAGATTTAATTGACATGTTAGAGGCATATGAAATGGAATTACTAAAGAAGTCTGATCTTGTCAGTGATCAAAGAAATGATTTGGAAACAAAAAGTTCAAATGATCAGTTGAAGAATGAAGGGAGTATAGTGGCTAAGAACTGTGAAGCACAAGTTTCAAGTACATCCACAAATGAAGCTTCAAGGTATGAATCTGTGTGCTCAAAGTGTGAAGAATCTAGATATGATAATGTCAAACTTTTGAAAAATCTGGAGAGTTTGACATTAGAAAATAAAAAGTTAAAAGAAAATGAAAAGATTTTTGAAAATAGAATAAAAATTTTAAAAAATGAAAAATCTGTTTTAAATAAAAATGATTTTGAAAAACAAATTATAATAAACTCGCATCTTGAAAAAATCAGGAAACATGAACAAGATGTTGAGAATGTTAAAAATAAAGCTGTTGATTTAGTAAAGAAGTTGAAAGGTTTTGTGACCTCATCATTAACTCTAGATCAGATATGTCCAAAACCGATCAATGAAAATAAAAAGAAAATTCCAATAAGTGATAAAGTCACAAATTATGACAAGACCATAATTGAGAATTGTGAAGATGATATCGATGATGAAAGTGCTAAAAAAGAGAAAAATGAAATATTTTTAAAACTAAAAGAAAATTTTCAACAAACTGTTCTACAATCTACTGAAAAAGGTGAATGCTCAACGCAAAAACCTTCTAAGCAGAATGAGGAACAAAAACAAAAAGAAAAAAAAGTTTTAAAAATTCTAAAAATTTTCAAATGAAAAATAAAAGCTCATCGGTACGATAATCCAATCAGTATAAAAATTCACAAAAGTTTGAAAATAAGTGATGCAGGTCGGACCGCAGTGCTTCAACTCAAATCAGAGTTATAAAAGACGAAGGAAAGTTAGCTACCACACTTGAAGTCAGTGTTATGATTTGAGTGTATGGTATGATAAAAAGGATCGATATGATAACAGGTTATGTCATAAATATGGAGCAAATGGACACATTGCCAGAAACTGTTTTCAAATTAATCCTAAACCTGTTCATATTGATAAGAAAAATTTTGAAGATGTGAAAATACCAACTCAGGTTTGAAAATATGGTAAAGAAACTATAAACAAGGTGAAACCAGATTACTAAGTTTTCAAATTTTGAAACTGGAGAATCCTCGAATAGTAATGAACAAAAAGTTTCTACATTGTATTTCAAGAAAGCTTTAACGAAAAATCAATCATGGTTGGTGAAAGAAAAAGAATTTACACAATCAGTGAAAATGAAAGTTTAGAGGACTTTCCGCAACTTCAGAAAGTCCAAAATAAACCTGATTGTGAAAAGAAAGTCAAAATTAAGATTGAAGAAATAACACCTAAGACTGCAAAGGCTTGGGTGTCACTATTCAACTAACTGTTTGAATTTTTGTGCAGAAACTTCTAAGATGAAAGTAAATTACTGAGAATGGAGTTCCGTGGCACACAATGAAAATGAGCCGGGTTATCAAGTTCTATATAAAGGGCTTATTACATTTCAAATAACGTTTACTTTACAATATTTGAAAAATTTGTGGAGAAAATTTTTTCAAAAACATGTTTTTAATTACGTTTACTTGAAAATTTTACAAATTTTTGAAGAAAATTTGAGAAATTTCACAGAACCCCCACTGTTGAAAAAACAAAACTCATGGATATAAATTGTTATAAACACAAAAGTGTCAAGGTTTTTGTCATTATGAGGGGAGAGGTTTAAAAGAAAATTTGTGGAGCAGTAATGGATGGCGAATTGAAGTGATTCTCATCGGTTGTTCAATGTTTTCTACAAATAAAAAAATTCCAAAAATATGTTTTTGAATTTTAGGGGGAGAATTTTTTTTTAGAAAATCAAAAAACATATTAAATGCAAAAAGTTCAAAAAACATTGAAAAAGGCAAAAAGAGTTTTTGTGTTAAAAAGAAATGATAGTACATCAGTGGACTATCATAGTATGCTAAAGAATTGTAAACTTTAAAAGTGATAAACAAGTCTTAATATGGATGTGTCGATAGGCTTACACGTTCTATAAATTGTTTCCGGGATATAAACTAAATTTTACAACTGCTTAAACTTGTGGATTAACATCTCTCGGATATATGGACTTAGTACTCCGAAATTTCGTTTGAGAGATTGCCTGATTCTGAGATACGAGGTCTTTATAGATGATTGATATCTGGGGTATTATACAAGTTCTTCTGATTTTGCGGAAGCAATAGCCTAGAACTTCTATAATGCTTTTGCTAAAAACCCCTAAACTGCATTCAATTGAAAATATCGAAAGATAATACATTTGCAGTACAAAAAGATTCTATTTTGGGAACACTACCTTATAAGTCGAGCCTTCATCTCTCTGTCGGTACGATGGTATTGAGCTCTCAAGGCTTCGCATAATCCAGACACAGTTATCAATTACGCTATACTCACCTGTAAGATGAAATCTAGGAAATCTTGATTCGGGAGTATATTCTGAGATGGGAACCATAGTTAAGTCAAGTTTTATAAATATTACTTAACATATCTTGGAACAATTGAGAAATGTGTCAAAAGTTTAAGAGGACAAACATATCGACAATCTAGGTAAACGAGTTTAAAACTTAAAGTCTCAAAGAGGTCAATGGTACTAGTGATGCGTCTCAAAAACTGATATAATCCTTTAACACAAACTCAACAAAAATATGTGTTTGTAAATATGTTGGTACATACTTAGATTTTGATATTCATTACATAAAAACAAAAAGATTATATTATCTTTTAGTTTCGACCACTGATGATGAAAAACTGTTTTTCAAAGTCTAGAGTTGCTGAACAAAATTTAAAAACTTTTGAAAATTGATCTGAAAAGTTTAAAAGTTCATTAAGTTGAAACTTACATTTGAATAAATGTGTCAGTTTAGTGTCAAAACATTTAATCAAGATCATTAAGTTGAACTTGATGCATGAATCAGATACCCAAGGTCATTAATTTGGACTTGAATAACTGAGAGGGTTTAAAAACTGATGAGGAGATGAAAATTTGAAATGTTGGTGTTTTGAAATTCCAAAGTTTGAATTTGAAATATTTGTTAGAATGTTTAAAGAACTTTGAAACATGAAGTTGAGTTTAAGGGGGAGCTGGATAAAACACGTTGATTAAAGATAACAGAAAGCTCAAAGTAAGGGGGAGCATGGCGATTAAAGTTTTATCAAGACAAACTTAAGAAAAGATAAAAGGATTGAAGAAATAATGAAGATCATGGATCTTAAAGTTATTCAAGAAATAAAGATCAAGAATATATTAAAGACTCTGGAACTTAATTGAAGAATGATGACTACGGCAACATCCAAGGGGGAGTCTGTTGATGCATATGTCTGTTGCCTACGTCATCGTATAAAGTCGAGTCTGTGTTTCGGAGCGAAACATTAAGTTTATGTATGTTGTGTAACAAGTTCGCCCGAACTTGTCCAAGGCACATTTGGAGCGAACTTGTTCTACTATATATAGGAGAGTTGTGTTTTCATTTGTAAGATTCAGGGATTTTGTGTACTGGACGGCGAAGCTCTTTCCAAGTGTTTTTTGTCACACCCCGACCCGCAGCGGAATAAGAGTCGGGGCATAATTGGGTTATCACCAAAGCTCATGATGTTTACTAATATGTTTCATATTTATTAAATTCAAATTACATTTCAATATTCCAAGTCAAGTTCATACAATACAAGGAAAGGGAAAATTAACTAAAACAAATCCATAATCTAAACTGGTTTATTCTTCTAAGCCGCCCTATATGTTTCTTGCTTCAACTTGATCACCTGTATCATGTGTAAAAATGAGAAATTTTGGGTCAACAAAAGTTGGCGAGTGAACCTTGTTAAAAACATTTGTTATCAGTTCATTATTGTAATTTATTTAGGAAAATTGTGCAATAATCATATATGAACAAATGTATGTAAACATAACGATCACAAACCACCTTGCTTAAACATGAAATAAGAATGACAAGGTATATGTTGGCAACGTCCCGTTCACGCTCATAGGTAATGGGTAACGGACGGCTTATGCAAATGTATGTGAGATCAAGGCTCAATCAAACGGAGCCGATCTTATGTTGGCAACGCCTGGTTCACGCTCATAGGTAATGGGGAACAGCTCACGCTCATAGGTAATGGGGAGCGGCGGCCTATGAAATGTATGTACTGATATGATAAAATTAATCTAAACTTCAACCACACAAACAATGGATACACACTGAATACACATTTGATCATGATCATGATGGATGCACAAATGTTTAATTATAATAATTAAATAACGACACATGATACACCCCAAGATGTGATTAAAACGGGGAATTGGTAGAGATTCACTCACCTTGGGTGCGTTTGTTTGAAGATGTTGAATGCGCACGAGTTTAGGGAATTGATCGACGAGAGATAACTAACAAAATAAATAACGAAAAGGTACGGTAAGTATGTGGATTTTATTAACTATTTTAATAGGATTTTTGGGTATAATTTTGTGAGTTTAAGGCTACTTTCTAACTTTGAAAACATTATTTGTAAGTATTTTTAATTGATTTTTAAATTAAATAAATAAATAAATAAATAAATGTTGACTTTGACCGTTGACCGAGACCGTTGACCGTTGACCGGTTTTATTGTGTAATTGTGTGCGCCGGGTGAGGCTCGAACCCGAGACCTCCCGTTCGCGTGCACGCAGCTCTACCAACTAAGCTACGTGTCTAACCCGAAATAATTCTGTTTTTAATTATACTTATATACTATTTAATTATATCCGAAAATTATTTATTTTTAAAAAGATTTCAAACGTATCGGATCGGTGCTGACCACAGGTCTCGAACCCGGGACCTGTGGTACACACAGTCCACCGCTGGACTGTGTGTCTCACCTGGTTATTAACTCGGTTTTTATTATACTTAACATGGTCTGTGAGTCAACCCGGCTCAGTTAAAAAGGCAAATTTTTATTTCGAGCGAGTAAAGCTGGGACAAGATTCGAACTCGCTTCGCATGTGTGTTTGTTGCACACAGTCCATCGCTGGACTGTGTGTCTAACCCGTTTATAAAACCGATTTTAATTAATCTTATGATACAATCCGACTTCGTCTTCTTCGTTAGATTTTACCCAGAAAATAAGGTCCGACTGTTTGGTCTGGTTTATGCCTTATCTGGTTTTTAAACTTTATAAGTAACTTAAAGGTAACGAATGGAAAGGGTTTGGGGGAAAAAGATATACCGATCAGTGTTGTTCACAGAATTCTGGCAGAGTCCGTCGGTTCTGAAAGTGAACTCTGGCTGTCGACATCAATTAACAGATTCTGTCCGATTATTACGAAGTTGAGATACTTAATTAAAGTTTAATAGGAGTTGGAAAGATCATACCAGCTCTCAGTGTGATTTCGGAAGTTTCAGAATTTTTCCGGCGAAGGTGGGAATTTCGACGAACGTTGACTGGGATTGCTTCTGATGGTGGAGTTGTGTTAGTGACAGATTATTCGAATGATTGAAACAGAAAGAGTCGAAAGAATTACCGTGTGGATGTGAGTCTCGGTTTTCCGGTGACTTGCAGATGTTTTCCGGCGAGTAAATTTTCGTCGAGAAAAAGTGCGATTTGTGAGCGAAAAGGTTTCCGGTGGATTGTGGGTGAATTTATAGGGAAATATCGAGAAGTATGGGGTCTGAATTCGGTCTCAATTCAAGGTCATCCGTTCTCCGGCGGTTATGACTGATGTCGCGGGTTCAGACGTCGGTTATAACCGTCGTTAGAGTTAATTCTTCGGTTATTTTGGACGGAAACGTACATTATCGGCGAAGTCGTCGGGATTTCCGACGACTGCTATTTGGGCGCGATTTTGACTGAATTTGACTTCCGCGCTTTATTATTTGAATTAATTGATTCATCATGATATCAGAAAATCAAAGTGGCGGAGCGGTTGATGGTGTGAAGGTTAAGTCTTTGGGGATTTCCGGCTGACCCGGGTTCGACTCTCGGCAGCCGGTTTTCCTTTTTAATTAATTTATTTTTATATTTTTACAATTAAAATTTATATCTTCTAATTTGTGGATTAATTATGAATCGTTTAAAATTAAAATAAGCCATAAATGAACAACAAAAATTTAAAACTGATTGCTCGGTTATTAAACGAAGCGGGTTTCGAAAACCCGTTTTTTCGACAAATGTTACATTTCTAGGATCTGTAACGTCTATTAATCAATAAAACAGTGATTAATCAGTAAAGAACTTGTATCCAATGTCGCCTATGCAAACGGATTCTGCACGTTTACCTTAGGTTTGCCAAATTAGTGCTAGAACGATCCGTACAACGGACCTTTAGGTCTTAACTAGTGGATCACGAATCTTAATTTAAGGCATCATATATACTTGCGAACTTCCTACATTAGAATCTACTTACACAGCCTCATTCTTTTTTTACTTTTTTCGAATACTTTGCTCTTCTAAAAACTTCAACAAGATGGTATTTAGCTTCTTTATCTCGGATGGCGAGTCTTTTGCTTGTTCGGTTACTTTTCTAAAATTTGATTGAACACACCATAAAGTTAACGCACTAACTTCATTCTCACTATGCATTTCTTAGATCCCAATATTGCAATTATCCAACTTATACCTAGCATCAAGTGTCCATCTAGGTAAAATGTAATGATCAGGAAGAGTTTCAACATTTCTCTTCTTCAAGATATATAGTATATGCTTGCATAGCATCCCAAATGTTTCAAACTTTGCACCTGAACAAGTAACATCTAACTTACGTGAGAGACGAAAGTTAACGTTTCTCCAATATACTTTATCAATATCCAATTGTCCAACCTTATACCTGATTTCTTCTGAACACTTGCTTCGGTCCATTCCTTCTTGAATATATCAAAGAGTTTTCTAGTGTAACGTGAACTTGCTTTAGACTCTATCAAATTAACAGAAGAAAGAATTGGTTTGGAATTCATGGTTTTGAAGTCTTCATCTTCTTCGGCAGCCCTTCGAGTCTCAACAGCTTTATCATATTGTATTACAAACTCATTCAACATTGTTTTTGAATTTACGTATCCATCAAAACATGTATTACAAACTCATTCAATATTGTTTTTGAATTTACGTATCCATCAAAAAAAGAATGAATGCTCTCGCTTCTTCCGCTTGATGTCAAACCAGCAAAAAACAGTCTTTCAAGAAGGCTTTAGCCCAATATTTCTGCTGGTTATACATCTCCATTATCCAACTGCCAGTTTCAAAATTATATTTTCCACACAAAAATTCCCAACGACTCTTAAATTCTTCAACTGTGTTACTCTTTTTCCATTGCTTATGTAACTCTTCAAAGTCACTATAAAGAACTTTAAGAGGTGGAAGATGTTCGATCTCATGTTTCTTACTATGCCATGAACAGTAATGATGTCGAGTTTTTGGAAAAACATTTTTTATTGCATTGCAAATAGCTTTATCTTGATCTGTAATTATTGCCAATGTATATTTTTCAAACATGCACTTTAAAATATTCTGAAATAACCATTCAAAAGTATCTTGCTTCTTATTCTCCAATAGTGCAACACCAAAAAGTATTGACTGGCCATGATGATTCACCCCGACAAATGGAGCAAATGGCATCTTAAATTTGTTGGTCATGTATGTGACATCAAACACAACGTCCCCAAACTTTATATATGAGTCTCTAGATCTCCCGTCAGCCTAGAAAATATTTCTCGGAGACCCATCATCAAATAAATCCACAACAAAATAAAGGTTACGGTCTTCTAGTAATTTATCTTGAAACTGTTTAATAAGCCCATAAAACTCCTTACCTTTGTATTGTCGTCGATGTTCAGCTAAGATATCAGAACACTGTTTTGATGTAACATCATTTTCATATGGACCTTTCATGGTATTTACGACCTTCTTTATTTGACAAGGTTTCAACCCGAATTGATCAAGTTCTGACAATATAGCTTTGCAAGTCAGTGAGTGATGAAACTTTCCATGAGACCGATGTTTCATTACTTTGGTGGGAGTAACAGTTAGCTCATGATTGTGTGAATTGTTAAATTTCCGCTGACCATTTCCCATCTTTACTTTTAGAAATCCGAAGAAAAGCTTCACATCCGGTTCTTAAATCCCTATGACGTTTCTTAACATCTCGAGTAGAACTATTAGACTTCAAATCTTTAAAACCTTGTTTGTTGCATACATATGTTCTTCGATACGGCTCCTTTGTTGTCTTATTTTTAAACTTTGTATGAATCCTAATTCCAAATCCATGTAAAAAAGCATAACGATTGTATATGCGGAGTATTGAAAACCTTTCCCCTTATGTCATTAGTTTCTTCTTCCACAAAACCAAAATCCATGTCAGGGTCATTATTTTGACTTGTTTCAGTGTAATTTATTTTCTCTGTTTCATCATCATCTTTTTCCTCCATTTCAATTTCATCATCATCTTTTTCCTCCATTTCAACATCTGAACCGTTACTGATGAAAACAAGCCCATTTGCATCTATATCATTAATAAGATTTGTATCAGAAGCATGCTCTTGTGACTGAGAACTTCTAAATCCATAGTGTTATGTCTTATATCAACAAAGAACAATTTTGATATTTAATTAATGTATCACATATCTCAAATATGAACAGAATACAAAGAAAAAATCATAAAAAAGAAAACTAATTCTTGATAAGAAACAACCAGTTGCCTCTTATTCTAGCAAACTAAACTAGTGATCAAAAACTAAGAACACCCAGGTATCAATTAGGAAAATTACTTATAGATAGATGGAGAATGGTGATCCGTTAGCAATGCACAACGAAGACAATACCCCTACCTACATGAATTGTAGCTTATATATTAAGGTGCATGGAGTGGTAACAAGGAAAAGTATGGGAACTTTCAACGAGTATCGATAGCAAGGAGGGGCGGTGTTCCCATGCGCAACCCACGCACCCATTTTCTCTGCCTCGCTTTCTGTTCTGCCTCGCTTTCTGTTCTCTCAGATACCATTGGCTCAATCCGTGTGTACTTTTGCACTTTCCCGAGCTCAGGTCCACGTAGAGCGATTTGGTGCAAGGTGGCCTTCTTCCCATCGGTGCTTCGGGAGTGGACTCCGTACGACCAGCCTAAATGCCAAATCATGTTATCATCAAATACAAGTCCTACTAAAGGTTTTATAATGTTGTGGATTAGAATACCTTCCCCGTATGCGAAATCTATTCTCATCAGTAGCTTTTGCATGGTCCTATTAAAATGAGACATTGACATACTAGGTCATTCTCAGTGGCACCAAGAAAGTCAAGTTCCTAATCAATCAATTATTTTACCATGTGGGTTGAAGAAAATCATGTTGTAGTGATATTTTAAGAGGCATATACGTGGATAATTTTATGTCGGAATTGAAAACATTGTGTGGAATTTCACATACCACAATTTATAGAAAGTGAGAACATTAAATAGTTCACTAAAGGTGTTGTTAGAAAACTTTGCTAAGACCTACATATCCATAAGACCTTGACATCCTTAGCACAACCTTAAAAGACCTAATCTTACCGTTCATAAAACCTAATATGACTAATTTACGCCCATCATACCCCGTTAAATGATATGATAACTATTAGAACTTAATTCCCAAACTTCTATTCATTTTAGACTTTTCTAAAAAGAGATTAAATTTATCGTTAGGTGTGTGTTCCTAATATGACTAATTTAGTAATTATGTAGAGGGGTGTTTGTAATTATCTGTCTTAGGAAAATTGGTGTAATTTTGTAATTACGGAGTCGTGTTTTTTGTGTTTTGTTGCCGCTCAGTCTTCGGGTTGGCCTTGTGTTTTTAATGAAGTTTTTTTTTTTTTTTTTTTTTTTAAAAAAGGCTCTATCATACCCGTTAAATGATATGATAACACTTGGAACTTTATTCTAAAACTTCTACTTAAGTTAAGTTACATTGCAAATCAATCCTATCTTATAAACTTGTCTGAATTTTCATATCAAAACTTATAATATAAACTCATTGAACAAAAGATCAAGACTTTAGTTCCTCTAAAGATGAAAATATTCAATTAACAAGTATCAATAATATAAAGGAAGGCTGGCTCGATCTACTTTATGAATCAACACGTCTTAATCGAGTAGATACTCATTTGTGCACTATGATATAATGATGGGATATCTGCCATTATTATGTTTTGTTTTTGCTTTTAAAGGATATGTAAAACACCCTTATTTGAACTAATTATTAATCAATAGCAAATAAGCAATTATTAAGTTCAGCTGAACCCACTATGAACTAATTAACCTTTTCCATGTTCATCACAACAAAACCTCCCAAATCATCCATCTATCTTCTTGTCCACCTTCCATGCATCACCGGTAGGACAAGAATAAAATAATAAACAACTAAGTCATCTCATCTTATAACCAAATTTCCATTATTAATTTGTCCTTTTTTCACTTTCGCTCAGCAAATGGGCTCAAGAAATTTTAGTGACTATCTTTTATTTACTGTTCATGCTGACTTATGATCATCTAAAGGGGTGTTTGTCATTATATTTTGAACAATATTATCTCCAGATTATTGTGTTTTCAAACTACATAGAGTCAGACTTTTGCTTTGGGATACAATAAAATAGACTAACTATCTCAGGGTTTATTTAACATGAACCAATTTTAAAAACTCTCTAAAGAATTTTTCATATGTTTAAAATTAGTTAATCCAAACAAGTTTAGGTGTGTTTGACTGCTTAAAAACAAGTATTTGCTACGGACAAATTCATAGAAAATATTTATCTTTTTTAGTTGTGTAATTTTTATAGCCCCCAAGATCGAGTCATCCTAGGGCAGACGTTTTAGTATATACAAAACACCAACACGATTCACTTGCCCTAGCTAACCTTTTATAATCCTTAGAAAACAGTCGCACACCATCCGCGCTATAATTGAGCTAAACCTTGGCTCTGATGGTACTAGTTTTTATGATCATTTTACTAGCTCATGCCTAGTCTAGACCATCAATCCATCATATATATATAAGCTTAAAAAATGCTCCCTATTAAAACCAAATGACAATAGATGGAGTAACCCACCAAAACTTATATGTTACAACTGAAATCTCTATATATTTTTACCAATGTTAGATGTGGTCATGCACCCAACAAAAGTTTGTTTTAGGTTTTAACATGTCCATAATTTTTAGTTTTATATATATATGGTGTAGGCATTTTTAGTATCACCTAAAATTCAGTCTCTGAAACTCACGTAGACTCATGCATTAAACCTATCAAGCTCCTTTTCTATTCCATGTTTCTACTTTTGTTCAGCAAATAGCAAACGGAATATAAAGTGGAAATCATTGCTCTTTTTAGGGATAATCTAAAAGTTATAGCTTTAAACTGATACTTGCTGATTAAGTATATGTGTTTCCCTATTCTTGTCTTGGCATGAAAAAATTACATGCAATCATCTCATTTTAAACTGATACTTGCTGATTATACTTGTGTCTCATGCATTTCATTCTAGTACTCACTAATGTGTATCCAAGGACTATGAAGTGATACTTGCACAATCTTGACTTCAAGGGAAGCATTGAGGCGGGTGGGATCAATAATTCGGCTCTCGTGTTTGTTCATGAGAGGGCATGTCAAGAAAACTTGTTATCTTCTTATTTATCTATGGTTTAGTATTTCATAACCAAATGTTAAAATTCTAAAATAATTACTTTGTTGTTATATATCATTAGAAGCAAATAAGATCGAGCGGTTGGATTTAGAAGTTTGGGCCCAACCCAATGCCCGATCGCCAAGACATGTGTGTAACCTAATATTTCGCTTTACATGAACTAATTTTTTATTGGCTAATCTCACTTTGTAAATGAAGTGGCTTTTGATCTTAGAGTCCTTAGCCTGAGGATCATTAATTAATTATATAAGTTTCAATTACATGATTTATTAGAGTTCTTTGCGGAAGATGATTAGGACTATCTAGGTAGTTTATTGTGAAGAGGCATTACTTTTTAATTATTATTATTATTATTATTATTATTATTATTATTATTATTATTATTATGATACAAGTCAACGAAAGATTAAGCCGGAATTTGTCAACTAATTACGCTTTCGCAAAGTGCTTTCAATCTGCACCCAATAATGTACTTTAAAGGACAAAATATATGGATACTTTTGATTTTTAAATTTGCATATAACTATTTAGTAAATTCTTAATCACAGTTCATTTTGTGTAAAACATTAAGCTTTCTGTTAAAGTTAACATGAAAATTATTAATATAAGAGTTGAATTGATTTTGAGCCCTAAGGTTTGGTTTGATAAACATAACTTTTTTCTCCAAAAGATTAAAAATGTCGATGTCGATTTACCTCCAAAAGTTTCATAAGTTGTTTGATATTTATCCAGACATCTAAGAACATCAATTTCCTTAGTTGATTCTAACCCATGTGTCTATCATGTGATAGGCATCTTGATCATTTTCTCTCTGATTTTGACTAAACTCAAGAACCCCTACATGACCCAAATCCCACCGAAATATGTTCGTTCGTTCGTTGCAAGGAAAAAAATGCATTCCTTAATTCATTTGATCCAACACCTGAGAAGCTCCTGAGTTAGGAATGTTGGAGAACATATTTTTTTCATAAGAATGAACAAACGTATGTTGGTGGGATTTGGGTTGTGTAGGGTTTCTTGAGTTTAGTCAATAAGAGAGAAAATGCTCTCCACATGACAAGCACATAGGTTATACATAACGAAGGAAATAGACGTTAGAAGTCTTGATAAAAGTGAAACAACTCACATGACAAGCACATAGGTTATACTTAACGAAGGAAATAGATGTTGTTAGAAGTCTTGACAAAAGTGAAATAACTAATGACACATTTGAAAATAAATAAGTATTAAATCAGTATTTTTAAGAGTAAATTGCACAAAACGTCCTTTAAGTTTCACCAATCTTGCTGGTTCCAGCCTTAATGTTTAAAAGTTGCCAAAAACATCCTTTACATTTATTTTTGTTACGGGTTTCATCCTTTGTCACTAACCTAGTTATTAATCCTTGTTAAATGGCCTCACATGCATAGCATGTGAGGGTAAAACCGTCTTTTCTGCTTGGTGAAACTTAAAGGACGTTTTGTGCAATTTACTCTTCTTGAAAATAATGACCCAAATTTCTGAAATTTACTTATGTTATACCTACCGAAAATTTCACTAATTCTTTTTCGGGTGACGTTCTTACAAACACCCACACCCGCCACCACACCACCACCACCTGCCAACAACCACCGCCACCTGCCCTTCAACCCCAAACATCACATTCTTCATATATCTGTTTGTTTAACCATATTCAACCTGTGCCCTTCAACCCCAAACATCACATTTTTCATATATCTGTTTGTTTAACCATATTCAACCTGTTCACCATCCTCTTCTACACGTGCCGCCGCGGACAAGCACCACCACCACCAGAAATCATCACCTCAGCCCCCAAAACCATCGGAATCACCACCATCTCTCTACCTTCTGTTGCGGAGCCATGACGAAGTCTAATAGTTTAACGAGTTTGGCCGACGATCTAGGGTTTTGATCCCTCTGTTGCTGTTGTTGACCACAGCGAACCACCATGGCCATCCTCCGTCTTGTTTATTCTTGTCACCGGAGAGATGAGCCTTAGTTCGAAACCCTAGATCTAGAAATTGTTGTCAACATCTCTTTGTAACCCTTACCGCCGCAACCAACAACGACTCACCTTTCACCGCCACGATTAGTTTAGTCGGTCTGGATCCACCATCATTGTACTTTCTCGAAGATGAAACCTGAACATCCATGACTAGGGTTTGATAAAGATTTCGGGGTTATGGTTTCAGATGAAGATGAAACGATGCGGGTGGTGGTGACAGGTTGCGTGTGATGGTGGTGGCTAGTTTATGTCTGTAAGTTTGTGTAGGTTGAAAGATTTTTTACTGGGGAGAGAGATGAAGGGGAAGGAGGGTGAGATGAGAGAGATGAAGGATGAAACCCGGAGAGAGATGAAGGGCAGGTGGCGGTGGTTGTTGGCAGGTGGTGGTGGTGTGGTGGCGG